>BSBN01001603.1:0-2675915 GCA_027924645.1 Cunninghamia lanceolata | reverse complement strand
CTTTGTCTTGCCAATTGCTGGAGTAGCTCCTTTCTCTTTTTCATAGAGAGACTTAATTTGTCTTTTAATTCTCTCATGAATTCATCAGCCTGTTTGAGTCTTTCCTTTAATTCATTGACTTCAGAGTTTGACTGTTCAAGATCCTCAAGGGTAGTCTTGAGTTGCTCCCTTAAACCATATGCATCCATTTTAGCTCCCAGATCTTCCTCAAGCTGTTAGGCTTTTATTAAAAGGAACTTAGCTCTGATACCAATTGTTGATAACGGAGAGGGGGGGATGAATCAGTTATCCTAATTATTTCTTCTCCTGAACTTTTTTATTAATCAATGCAACATTAGTTCAAACAAGCAAACATTACCATGAAATGAAAAACACATGACACAGTATTTTTGACGTGGAAACCATGTTAAGGGAGAAAACCATGGGGTGATTAACCCAAAGATTATTCTCTGTTAGAAGAACAAGGAATTACAAAATGGCACTTGCCAATTAGGGCTCACTGCCCGAGCACACTACTCACAAAAGAGGCACACTGCCTACAAGGAGACACACTGTCTACAAAAGAATGTTATACAATACTTGAACTGATTGGAAGCATCCACATATGCTGGAGTTTAGTTCCGGTTAGGCTCAGTACACTGATCTACTGCACTTCATCTTTCCTCTTCTCTTTATTCTGCTTTCCTTTCACATACCGGATCTTTCTAACTGCTTCTACTCTGCTCTACACTTATTCGCATATATCATTACACCACAACAACTCTCACAACTAAATCCATCATGCATATATATCCACACAAGTAATTTCATCACTTTTCTAGTCAGCACCCAGAATAGTCAATCTTTTCACTAATTCTGATCTATTGGTTGAATCCTACCACATCAAGTAATGTGGATCAAGCATATACTTGTAGAAATCATTAATCATGTCGGCCAAGTATGATTCATGCCTTCATAGCCTTTAACACTTTCAGTAACACATCCAGAAAGTAGTTTGATGTTCTGTTAGTCGGTTCTTCCTCTGTTCTCACTGTCACTCAGGAATCTGGGACTCAACTATTCATATCTTTTTCCTCATCTATCACCGGAGGCTAAATCCTTGGAATATACCACTCAAGGTAGTCCTCTTGACTTCCCCAAATCTGCACTGCACCAAGTTACTTCCTCTGAGAGATCCGGACCAGTCTGTTAGACCTTGCCACATGCTCTATTCTTGTTCACCGGACCACAATAATCTTCATTCTGACTTCCGGTAGAGACACACCATGACTTGCGGATATGTGGGATGACCTTTGTTGCCATCAATGACAACAACCATGAATCCATATAGTGTCTCTTGCCAACAATAACATGCAAGGAACCATACCAAATTGGATAGGGAAGTTTTTTGATCTTCAAATTTTGGTATTGAGATCTAATAATTTTGAAGGTGGAATACTATTACAATTAACAAAATTACAAAATCTTCAAGTCTTGATTTTGTCAAATAACAATTTATCTGGAGCTTTTCCAAGTAGCTTAAGAAACTTGAGAGCAATGGTGAATCAAACACAAAGTTCAAAAGTCCTTCAATACTCAAATTCAAGCTCAAACACAATTTATTTAGATAAAATGGAAACAATCAACAAAGGGCAAGTTCTAGAGTATGTGAGATCTTTGGCATTGGTTCGATGTCTTGATCTCTCAAATAACAACTTCACAAGCAATATTCCTCTAGAAATTGGATTCATCACTGGTCTAATGGTTCTCAATTTGTCAAGGGATCATCTCAGTGGAAAAATTCCTTCTTCTTTTTGAAATCTTGTGTGGTTGGAGTCACTTGATCTTTCAAGGAATGATCTTATTGGAAATATTCCTGTAGAACTACAATCTCTCACATTTTTTAGTTACTTGAACATATCGTCTAATAATTTTTCAGGTAGGATACCACAAGGAGGTCAGTTGTTAACATTTAATGAAAGGTCATTTTCAAGTAATGAAGATCTTTGTGGAATTCAAATAAACATAAATTGTTCCTCTTCTCCTTCTTCAAACAATACTTATGATGAAGATGTAAGTGGTCAAGAGTGGGAGGAGCATGTATGGTGGGGGGTGGGAATTGGATTGAGGATTGGATTTGGGTTTTCAATTGTTATTGGAGTATTATGCTTCAACAAAAAATATAGAACAAGATGTTTTAAAGTCATGGATGACATTATTGTCATTCTTGATCAAATTGTTTGAGAAAAGATCTTTTAATAAAGTATTTTTATATGCCTTCCCCTTCCCCTTCCCTTTTCCATGAAAGATTCCCCCTAATCCCATTCTCTATGAAGGTTGTGTAGTGCATGTATATGTCATGCCCACATTTCCCATGCAGTCATGACACACAACACATGTGTCATGTCCACATTTTCCATGTGGTCATGACATGAAATATGAAAAAAATTTCCACCTATCCCTAGGAACCCCCTCGCATGCGTCTGTGTGCTCGGTGGTAATACACATAAGGCATAAACATGTCAACATAATTTGGGGAAGTGTGTTGTCCTACGCAGTCCCCTACGTGATGATAGCTATCTAGGGGGTATGCAACACGAAGCGTGCCTCTTATAGGGTTAGAATGATTTCAATATGAACCCTAAGTTTCCTAGGTGAGAAGGTGATCTCACCAGATTTGAAACCTAACCCTAACTCAGAACAAAAATGAAATTGTAATAATTATTCAGAAATAATGGCATGATGGACTCATGATAAAGTGGAATGGTAAAGTAAAAGTTAATAAAATATTGTAAAATTAAAACCCTAGAAATCTAGGAAAAATTCGATAGCATAACACGTTTTCAATAATCAACTTAAAAATTTTAAAATAAAATTCCAATAAGAATTTAAACAAAATTTAAGAATAAAAATTTTTGACTTAAGAACAAATTAAAATTTAAATACTTCACCAAGTCCAAAATAACTCGACTTGCAATAAAAATATTAAAACTTGAAATAAAATAACTAAGTGATGCCAAATTGGATTCCAAATTTGAGTCCATTAATAAATATAATATTGGCATTATATTTATTAACTAACTCGAAATAATAAAGAAGGGCGAGAGGTTAAATTACTCTTTCCCGTAAAATAATAATCAAATTGTTAAAGGATAAAATAATTATAACACACTAGGGAATAAAATAAATAATCAAAATAAAGTTAAATTCAAGGGAACACACTTCCCATAAAACAAAAAATCAATCCTTCCCTCCTTAAAATATAATTCAGAAGGCATTAAACAAAAATACAAACCCTTCATAAAATTTTAAACAAAATAAATGAAGCACAAGAAATAAAAAGACAAAGGCATAAATAGAGAATTTAAAATAAAAGACAAAACCATTTCCTCACATCTTCTTCTCACTCTAATTCCATAAAATAATAATTCCTACAAGAGTTTGCCCTAAACATAGTTTAATATTTCCTTATGGCAAGAATAAGCCCTAATTTAACCTCATTGTTCTCTTCTTCATTTTTTTGTTCTCTCCTTTTGTTTTGTGTAGGTCAGGGTTTGAAAAAGAAGGGGAAGCCATGAATGGAGCTTTCTACTACCTCTCACGGAGGTATACACAGCAGAGTTATGTCTCCTCTTTTTTTATATCTATTTATATGAGTATATACACATTTCTGTGTATACACACACATAAATACATATTCATTTAATGTAGAATATATATATATATATATATATATACACATTCTACTGTGGTAGGTGAAAGATGTCAAATAGATGAGATTTGTGGCAATGAAAGAGGGGCTGAACGGCAGCCGCCGTGGGAGTGGAGCACGGTTTGAAGGGAGGCAATGGCGCTGTGTAAAGTTTTGGGCACTAAAAGTGTTAAGGAATGGTGGGGAGGGGGTCGAAATCCCCACCTACACCCAAGGGTGTGGGTGGGGGTTTCGACCCCCTCCCCACACCCATTATAACAGCGGCAATAGATATGGGGTCTGTGGTGGGCACCAATGCCCACCATAGCCCCACTTCTCTATTTTTTTTTTAAACAACAAAAAACAAACTGTGGTGCTTACTACAGTCTGCCATATGTATTTTAACCTCGCTCTATTATTTTGTTCTATATTCTAGTTTGTCACATATATATACATACATGTATGTATATATACATACATGTATGTATATATATATACATGTATGTATATATATATATATATACATGTATGTATATATATATACATGTATGTATATATATATATATACATACATGTATATATATATATGTATATATACATGTATATGTATATATACACAGATTATACATGTAGTCTATTTTTTTTGTTTTACTTCACAGTGGATGCATTTTTTTTATTTGTATATATAATTATATATGTGCACATATATATGCATGTGTATATATATTTAATATATACAGAAAATATATAAGCTTAGTGTTTCCATCTAATCTCTGTGTATACACGGTAATAAAAACAAAACAAACAGCAAACTAAGATTAAAAGAAAATAAAAATGTATATATATACATATATATTCCATATATATATATGTATATTTATATATACACTTAAACTAACTTTTCATTAACACTAATTTTGATTTAACATAGAATACTAACTTTCTGTCTAGAACATAAAATAATACAGGAACATTTTTCCATGAAAATATACTATTCAGAAATATTCTTTTTGAATGGTTCAACTACACAGAAATATATATATATATATATATATACAACCTATAAGATAAGAAAATTACAATTTCATTAAAATTTCTAACAACCCATTTTCTCATAATAGAAACTAATGACATAGAAGTTTCAATACAAGATAACAGAAAAGAACACTTTGTATTTTCCTTCATATTTTCTGGTTTGCACTAAAGCAAAGACAACAACATATATATATATATATATATATATATATATATATATATATATATATATATATATATATATATATATATATATATATATAACAAATGACAACAATTAAATCATCTCTTGTATTTCTCTAAACACACAAACTCCACAATATAGAGAATAAACAACTTTTTTTTAAATAAAACATTAAGAATGTTTACATTACAACACTTTTTTCAGCCAACATCATGGGTAGAGTAACTTGACAAAATTTATGATAGGGCCACAAAGGCCATGGCTCAAACAACCAACAACATATGACCAAAGCAACACAAAAATGGACTTCTCTCAAGCACCATTTCTTCAATAAGCACCTGCATTAAAACACAACAAAAAGGGAAACCCAGCCACTTCAAAATTCCCTCCTCCCTACCGCAGACCCGCAAGTGGGTCACCCCCGAACTAGGGAGGTAGGGATTCACATGGTTGCAAACACACCACAACGAGCATCAAAGCAACAACAACACAAAAATTAACCCCAAGGATAAACACATAACACAACTCATGAAAATGAGTTTGATGGGGGTAGGGAATGGACCCCTCTACTCAAAGGCCACACCAAAAATACCAAATACCAAGTCTCATGGCCTCAAGCCAAAACCTCCAAAACCACAACTCCTCAAATACCTCAAAATAAACTTCCATGGCACTCTTGCCATCCAAATAATCTCAACACCAAGTAAAAATCCCTCAAGGCCATATATAGCACAAAATATGGGGGTGACCTCAAGAAGGTTCACTTTCCCCTACCCCAAACAAGTTGAGCCTTACCTCCAAATGGAGGTTCTCTCACCAAACTCTGATCCCACACAAAAATGAAACAACAAACAACAAATCTACAAACACATCACAATAAAATATGCAAGGGTAAAGAACATAGTCATGGAGCTTACCTTCAAAAGCCCTATAATGGAAGCACGTTTGGTGATGAGCTCCAAGCTTCTCCAAACCTTCCAATCTTCAAAAATCTCTCTAACTTCCCCAAAATTTGCTCAAAATAGAAAGAAATCTCCAAAATGCCAGAACCCCACACTCCTCAACAAGAGGAGGTAATATAGGCCTTCTAATTTGGCCTTGAGGAATGAGAAGGTGACACTTGTCACCTTCTCCTTCCCCCTCCTATGCCACTTGCAAGGGAGATGAAGTGTGAAGGTGACAAGTGTCATCCTCCAATTCCATCTCAATCCTCACCTTATCCACTTGTGCTCTCACACATGTGTGAGAGGACAAGTGGTGAGGTGGCATTCCCCTTCAAGCCTCCATGAGGATAAGGAATGCCATATGGCATCCTCTTATTCTTTAAGAGAGTTATCTCCCTCCAAGATGCTCTCACACATGTGTGAGAGTCTTGGAGGAAGATCCCACACACTTGGGAGTCTTGGAGACCTCCCAAGTCTTCCTAGGGAAGGTATTCCCAAACTTTGCGAAGGGAGATGAGTCTTTCCCAAAGCATGACTCATCTCCCACCCTTATCTAATTCAAATTTCGTCACTTTAACTAAAACTTAGTTTAGAGTGACCAAAAGTGAGTTATCCCAAGGTTTAGTTAGTCAAAATTGACCCTAGACCCATGGGTAACCACCTAAGGTAAATTTTGGGACACTAAGGTTCACCTAGGGAGACATAAATCCAATTTAAATAGCCTCAAAAATAAAAACAATACCAAGTGGTATAAATCAATTAAAACTATACAACACATGACATAATTAAATTAAACCAAGGGGTACTAGGCCAAAATGATAAAAATAAACAAGAACTTAAATCAATACTCAATTTAAACGTGATCCTCATTCCTCTTGGGAACAGTTCAGTTTCACAGGGAATAACATATGTGTGAATTCTACCTCTAATTTCCCGTGGCCTGGGAATGTAATCCTGCACATCTCAATCAAGTGTCAATCATATCATGAATAATCATAGTCAAAGCAACTAGAATTAAATTCATGCCATTGAATACAACAATAATCATCTATAACATAATTCTGAATTAAACTACATTTTTCTATCAAATGTCACATAATCATCATCACATAAACAACTAGAAGTCACATCACAAAACATCATCTAATATATCTCGCATGTCTAGTCTCAACATAGCATCAAAATATGATCAAATCGAATCACCATATGTCAAATCAATGTCATACAAAATCAAGAGATATAATCAAATCTGCATAATGAAACCATAGTCTCTAAAAGTCTGATAATGTCAGCAATTGAAATGCATAACGATCAAAATAAGGAAGGAAAAATAATCGGCCTCATAGTATATGTATTTTCGTATTATTTTTATTTTGTTCTTATTGATAGAAAGCATTAATTTAAATATCATGTTATAGTACCTACATCTCTACTATGAAATAAAATAGATATTGAAAACTAAATTCAATTGTCTATTTTGAATTTGTTTCTATTTTTAATTCAAATTTAGAAGTGAACATTATTGCACATAAAAATATATCATGTGACCCTTTATATTTTCTAGAAATATTGTTATTGTTCACACACACACTTAGATTTTTACTAATTGAAAAGAATAGTTGCATTAAAAAACCTTGGTATAAAACTAACCAAATAAAAAAAAGTTCAATTAAATTTTACTCAAGTTATTAAATTTCCCAGTTACTACTAAAGCCAAATATAACAAGATACACATCTAGCAAAATTAGTTTCTTCCTTGGGTGAAGTAATTTGTCCTTGTATGTAAATGTGATTAGAATTTGTCAATCTTAAACTTTATTGTTATTTTCTAGCTTGATGGTTGTATAATGGTTTGATTTTAATAAATGAGACTTAATTTTGACAATGCTTGATTTTTGAAATGTTTTAACATAGATCATCATGTGCTAGATGAAAATTAGCATCAAGAACTTTGGTGAAAGCGATCTATGAGAATACTTATTTTTTATCATTTCTGTTATATAAATACCTAAGAGATAATATAAACATCCATATAACAAATGATTTTATATTTGGTGAATTGGATAATTGCATCAATAAATTATGGTATTGTGACCTTATCATTTAACTTGTATACATCTAAAGGTCCACTCTGAACAAGATTTCAATTTAAGTTAAGCTTTACAGTTTGAATTATAGCTATTAAAGTATGTTCTTAAGGTGGATCCACAATACTAGTTGGCATAAGTCCTCTTCTCAAACATTTATAATGTGGTTGGGAGATAGAATGGCTATTTAATATTTGACAACCCAATAATACATTGATGCAGCTTCACAAAATGGAATCCACTCATGCTTCAATAATAATTCAAATTTTGGAAGGCCTTATTTGTGATGTAAATTTTTTGAAATAAAGTGATTAAATTAACACAAACTATGGATAAATATTTTCACCTTACGCTTTAAAAATATTTTAAACCCTTGCACTAAAGGTCAATTTTTATTCAAGTTTGTTATGATATTTCTTGGAAAGAAATGTAAAAATTGGGAAAATAGCATACCACTTCAAGGGGATGACCTCCAATAATCAAAAAATAATATTTGAATTCAATATTAGATTATATGATGGTTTGGGAGAGTCTCTCTCTCATTATTTATATGCATAACTATGTAGGGACACACCCCTTCATCCTAACTAAGTTATCTTAAGGAATAACTAAGATTAATAAATACATCTATTAAGGTTAAGCATGCCACAAGTGCTTATCTTTATTCTAATTAGGATTATAGCATACTAGGATCCTCACATTCCCATCCCCTTCAAAAAAGTGTTTCCCTCAATGCTTTATAACTCTAGAATCTTTTCTATGAATTGTTCATCATTCCATGTTTTACTATAGATGAAGATGTCCTCAAAGAATACAAACACCATTTTTTGAAAAAATGGATGGAACATTGAATTTATGAGGCTTTGAAAAGTTGATTAAATATTAATGACACCAAATGACATAAATAATAATTCATAATGACCCTCATGTGTTCTAACTATAGTCTTATTTATATCATCTTCCTTTAGTTAATTTGATGATAATCTAAATGCAATTCTAACCTAGTTGTTATGGAGTAAAAAGTATCCCTATGCCTTTTTACCTCCTAGTTTAGCTCCTAGGTCCCCGTGTTTACACTTTACAAGCTTAATACTTATCCTAGAGAAATTTCCCCTAAAACCCATGTCAAATGGGACTCAGGGGCTAGTTCTAAATGCCTAATCAAGACCTACAATGGCCTTGGGACTTGGGCGCTCATGCCCAAGTCTGGCCTTATTTATCAGGATCCAAATTTAAATGTGTCAGCATAGGATATTTAAAAAGGTTTCCCTCTGTAGGCCTTTTCAATTTGAATTATGAAAGTTAGCGAGAATGCATATATAAGTGAGTTTATGTTTTCATTTTACACCTAGATGGATAATGTGAATTTGTGATATTGAGCTAGAAGGCATTTCAAGGTTTTCATTATGTTGTAGAGAAAATTTGTGTTGATATTCTATTATATTGTGTTCCTCCATGATGCGCTAGATGTTGTTTAGGTCTTCTAGGATTACCCTTCATACTATTGTAAGGTCAAGGATACCAAGAGACTGCCTCTGTTGTGACCATTATTCTATTTGTTTCTATATTCTTCTATCTTTCCTCCCCTCTATTTTGTTGTTGTGTGTTGTGCCTTGGGGGCATAACATTGCAGGAGATGTCTTGGGGGCATCCTCCTATGTGGTGTTCCTAAGGCACTTGGTTCTTCTCTCTCATTTTAATTGTTTACATTCTTTAATGATTCTACCTAGTTAGTAGATGACAAAAACAAACAAATACTAATAAGGACCATGTGTCCCTTCAACGAGTAAGCAAAAATAGACCTAGTCCATATATGAAGATGGGATTGATATTTATATCCAATTCTTGACTAGTAGAATCACTCTATGTGATCTATCATGTTGTCATATCTTTCATAACAAACCTTTGCAATACTCTCAATTTTCTCTTGCGCACTTTAGATGGTTTTTTTTATCTCACCTTGTTGTTACACTTGGTTATGAGATACCTGCAGTATAAGCCCAAAGACTATACTCGGTTCCAAACCTACAAATGTAGCCTTGGTTTCTTTGATGTGATCTAATATATGATTTATGCATACCTTCTATGATTTGATTTGGTTATTATCTTAAAGTAAGATGTTTTAACCTTATCTCTTGTTGATTATCCTAGAAATTCATATCAATGTGTTTGTGGGAATATTCAATGATCGTGGCACATGTCACCTTTGTGGGCATGGGCTTTGTGAGAGCTCTTGTTCCCTTGTGTGTTTTTACTCTACCTTAATGTGCTTTATACTGGAAAGTGGTATCAACCACCTTAAGGTGGGGACATATATAATGGTATCTATCTAATTATCGTTTACACTGACAAAGCATGTTTGAAAGCCCTCATCGTGAGGTGGGATGGTGTATCTCCTGAGCTAGTGCACATCCTTTTAAAATGTAAGAAAGAAGCCCTCATCATGAGGAGGGATTATGTATCACTTAAGCTAGTGTGTATCCTTTTATACAAATCCCTTCTGCAAAAGGTAGGATGGTGTATCTCTTGAGCTAGTACATATGCTTTTATAAAAATTCCTCTACAGAGGTGGGGTTAGATCTTGAGTCATCCAACCTTAAGTGTGTCTTTAATAGTTGTGGTAGTGTAGCTCAACCGTCATGTTTGTTTGGCATGTTTAAATGGCAGGACTTAGCAATAAGAACTAAGACGTATACTATGCAACGCTCATGTATTATGTGTGTCTTCCTTATGTGTTTGTTGTGTCTTCCCCTAAGTGTGGTCTAAAGGCATGTAGCGATGAGCTCCCTCCACACTTGGGTCTTTGTTTAGTGTGTCTTCCCCCTGGTGTGGTCTAAAGGCACATAGCAATGAGATCCCTCCACATTTTGGGTTTTGTTTTGCCTATTTTTGGTAGTCTAAAGGTGCATAGCGATGAGCTCCCTCCATCCCCCTAGCTTAGGATTTTGTTTTAGTTGTTAAATCAATGTAGTCTTCATGTATTGCATGACTGCTCCAATTTCTTCTTCGTGTATTCCATGCTTCCACTATATTCTCCATGTCTTGCGCGCTTCTTACTATCTTCCTTGTGTCTTGTGTGTCTTCCATGTGTTTTCTAGTGCTTACTTGAGATTGGGGGCTAGAAATAGTCCTCCAACCTTTGGGTATGCCTTAACTCTATGTGCTTGGAATGTTTGATTTGTTTGATGTGCTTCAACCGTACTTTAATGCATGTATGGATTCATAAGAGCATACATACATTAAAGTGGGGGCTAAATATTATGGAGTAAAAAGTATCCCTATGCCTTTTTACCTCCTAGTTTAGCTCCTCGGTCCCTGTGTTTACACTTTACAAGCTTAATACTTATCCCAAAGCAATTTACCCCAAAACCCATGTCAAATGGGACTCAAGGGCCAATTTTAAATGCTTAATCAAGACCTAAAATGGCCTTGGGACTTGGGTGCCCATGCCCGATTCTAGCCTTATTTGTCAAGATCCACATTTAAATGTGTTTGCTTAAGACCTTTAAAATGGTTTCCCTATATCGGCCTTTTCAATTTGAATTACGAAAGTTAGTGGGAATGCATATATAAGTGAGTTTATGTCTTCATTTTATACCTAGATGGATAATACGAACTTGTGATATCAAGCTAAGGGATTTCAAGCCTTTCATTGTGTTGTAGAGTAGAATTATGTTATTATTGTGTTTGTTTGTTACAGATTTGGCTTCATCAATCCATCTCCTCATGATTTTAAGGATCTTCATCTCCATGAGGTCTTCACCTCTAAGCTGACATCTACTTGTGTTTCAATCATTCTATTTCATCATTGGATTTGGCCTCTGTCATCCTTGGGCATGCACTCTATCTAACAACGATGTTGGAAGACTTGAATGTCATTCTGGGGCTTGACCAAGGCAAGCTCCTAAACACCACAACCCCCAAACCCGTCTCTTTGTGATTGCAAGTTATAGGTGCGGGATTTGGAGAAATAAACGTGCAAAGAAGCAATTCAAAGGATAATGATTCAGGATTTGGAAGAATCTTGTTGATATTTTACTCTACTAGACTAGGGTATCCAACCTGTAGTCCTCCCAATAGGTTTTTGCCTAAACATAGGAATAGGTTATAGTCTGACACTACTCATTGCTCCAGATCTACTAAAAAACTACCCTATCAGACTTGGGTGCCTGCCTCATAGTCTGTAAAGTCTTCAATTCTAGAAATCCAACTTCTAGTATATTTATGATCCTTCTTAAGTGTCTTCTTGTCTGGTCTTTGTAGCATCTATTTGTCTATACCCAATTGCATTATAATTAGGGTTTGAGGCTTATTCAATTTAGGGTTTGACAAATATCTCAATCTAATCAATCTTTCCATATCATTCCTGAGTACACCAACCTATAGTTGATTCCTCTTTCATCTGTAATGACTTGGATTAGTTTTTGTCCTTGAGTGTTATTGTGAAAGGAGGATTTGATTTGAAAGATCTTAACACTATCCACTATCTTCCCACTTTTCATACATAACACTAGTAAAGAAAACTAGATTATTAAATTCATCTACCAATTCATCAATACTAGGAATATGAAACTGGTCATTAAAACTGAGCTTGTTGAGGTCCCTATAATGTGGGAATATTCTCCACGAATCATCCTTCTTGTTAACCATAATCATTGGGGATGAATAGGCACTTTTATTGGGAGGTAAAGAGATTACTAATTTGTCTTGGGTTAAATAAGTTATCCCATTTCTTTAATAGAATTATTTTTTTCTTTTAATCCAATTGTTTGACCTTAAGTGTAACTTCTAGTAATGGATTTGTGTTTCTCAAGTTCCACCTTTGGTTCTTTTGTAGTTACTTATCTATCTTCTTCAACCTGATTCTTGATAAATTGTTATTATTTTACCACTATTGGCATAGTTATGACCCCCAAACCATTTTCTATCACAATTTGAGCACAAATCTTTTTCTCTTTTATTTTCCTCTTGTTGAGGAGAGTGCTTAGTAATTTTTATTAGTTTAAGTAAATTGTCCTCATTTCTATCAATAGGATTAGTCATAATTTTATGTTCTGGAATCCTGTGGTTTGACCTTGTGTGGTACTTTTGGTGGTGGATTTATGCTTCTCAATATACAATGCTTGTTGTATAGCTCTCCTAACTATACAATGTTCCAACAAACAAACATCATGTTTAATTTGGTCATTAAGTCCATTGATGTAGAGTTGTAGCCTTTGATAAGGTGTCACATCTTGAGTTTGACTTGCTAATCTCATATGCTCAACATTATATTCAGCTATAGACACTATTTGATTTAAATTTGTTAGTTGGGTAAAATAGCTTTCATTCCCTAGTTGCTCATAATGGGCTACTAAGTCATTTGTAAAATTTTTCCAATTAATTATTTGCCCTTTCTTTTTACTCATCATCCATTGGTACCATTGATAAGGTTCATATTCTAAATATCATGAGGCTATGTCAACCATTGCACATTGTCTATTATATTATGAATCTTAAAGTATTCTTCCATGAGACTTATCCATGAAGTTACATCAGTACCATCAAACTTAGGGATATTTATTTTAGGTAGGTTCAATTTTGGATCTTGAAAAGGTTGTTTTATCCCTTGATTTTATCTATTAGGGTTGTACCAGCCTAGGTGGTTTTATTGGGACTTCAATTCATATAGTTCTTGTTTAAACCTATCAAATTATCATTATTAGAGGTGGTGAAGAATAAAGGTCATTGGATACAATTTTTTTAGAAAAGTCTTTCAATCCTAAAGATGACATGGATTTTTATGTGTATGCATTTTGAACTCTAGTTTTTCAATATCTTACCAAAAATATTTAAAAAATCCAAAAATTCCAAAAATCGTGGCCTATAGAGTAGAATAATAAAATATGTTGGCCTAACACCACTAAATTACAAACTACATTTTATCTCTAATAATAAATCCCAAAGAACTAACCCCACCTATTTTTTCATAAGCTTTCTAAAAATGTAATTTAAAAAAAATCTAAAATTTGCCGCCTATAGAGATAATTAATGAAAAAAAATGAAATTAAAATAACTTGTGTAAAACTTATGATAAAACTCTAAAATCTTACATGGAACCTTACCTACCAAATGTGAGAGTCATTGATTGACTCAAGCCACTAGGATCGCCTACAAAACTTAATGAGACCATGTTTTGTCTTATTTCTCTTGCTTTAAGTACATGCTTCCTAAGACATTCCCAGACTATTATATATATTAACTATGTCTATAATCATCCTTAAGACATTGAAAGCATGAAGATTGGTATATAATACATATGTTGTTAATTAATTGTGTGTGAATTGATGATTGCTCATGAAATATGATAGTGCTTTATGTTAATTTTAGTAATTGTGATGTATAGATATCATGTGATGGACTAAACCCCCATGCAGCAAGTGTGTGGCTACATTTCATGAAGACCACTTGGTAACCCGTAATAAAGGAGGTGTTAATGTCCATAGTAGATAGTATAGGCACATGCAGCAAAATGAAGAAGACCCTGAATTGATAGGAATGAGTTATCCATAACTCTCCACTCTTTGACAGTTGATGCAATCATGAATAATGAAGGAATCTTAGATTGTGCTCCATGTTCTATTTCTAGTCTTGACTATTTTTCATAAATACTAGAGAGAGGTATAGTAGGACTGTGCCATCTTTATTACCTTCATGATAGTTTAGTTTCCTATTCCTAGTTTTTTTTGTAATAAAGTCCTCTTCCTACGTTGTTGGATAATCGATAGTTATGTATTTATTGTTCAATAGTTTTGTTCAAAGGGAGAGGTCCAATCTTGTCTAAGGGGGATTGTTAGATTCTGTATATGGGACAAGAAGGTTAGATAGAGATTGTGTTATCAAAATTATTATTGTATTTTCTCTTTAGCATTCAATAAAGGAACACATGTTTTGAGTTTAGTCAATGATTTCATAGATATAGTAGAGATCTAGTTAGATTTTGTAGGATCATAGTCACTCAAGCAAGGGCCACTTGAGCTAACTGTGTCTCCCCTTATGTTCATGTGTTTAGTTCATGTTATATATTTATGAGCATGTGATTAATACATGTTGTAATGAGTTTATGTCATATGAACTAGTTAGATCTTGATAATATGCATTGTTGAGTCAAGGTGATCACCGATTAACCATTAGTTGTTCTCTTATTTGGAATTACATAAGACCATTTGATTATAGCCAACACAATAGCATTGGTTATTTCTTACCAACATTACTTACTTATAGTACTTGTCAATCATTGCAATTAGAGTTTGTTTAATTCTTAATTAGTTTACCCCTATGTACAACCTCTAGATTACAACTCAGGAATCCTTAACTATACACATAGTATGGGCATCATCCAAGAAGAATACGATTCCCTGGTTTGACAATTTACATGTAACACATTATAGCCAGTAGGTTGCTTGATATAGGATCCGTTGGTCCATTGAGTTATGTGCGTGCCCTTTCTACATCAATGTATTGGTTAATAATGGAGTTTGACATTTTTGGCACCATCACTGAGGATGGTGCTAAGGTTTAGAGTTTTTGAGTTCTTTTTTATTCATGTTTGTACTTCCTTTCATAGGATATAATTTTTTTCATCATTTAGAATTGCTTAGATAGTTAATATATCTCCAAACTATCCACTAACATGGTTCAAGAATAGAGCTATTGGCTTATACATCATTGTATGTGGCAGCCAAGAGACTAGAGAGAGAGATTTCATCCAACCAGATCAACAGAAGAAGAAGAACACTTATAATTATCGCTTGGATCAGAGGACACCGAAGATTTTGAAGATATTGCCAATTGGCATCAAGACATAATGGCAGAAGAAGCAGTACAAAACCCAGCTGAGCTAGTTACCTTTATCTTTCCTATCACAGACCAGGCAAGAGCTGATACCTTGAAGAAAATTCCTCCTTTAGCCCTACCAAACTTTCATGGGCTAATCACTAAAGACCCAGATACCTTTCTCTTTAAGTTTGATGTACTTTGTAGAAGCTATGACTATACTATAGATGCATACATACTCAGGCTCTTTCTAGCCACCCTTAAGGATATTGCATTGTGATGGTTTATGGGATTTTAGTTTTGCCTCAAGAAGTCAAGACAGAACATGCTCTCTCTAGAATCAGTCAAGTTGGTCTTCCTAAGAGGTGTGAATGAGGAATGCATGGATGCACTAAATTTTATTGGAATAGGGGACATCTCTCAACTCAAGTTTGATGAAATTCATCAAATCTACAAAAACTATTCATGGTCAACTTTGAAGATAAATAGAGGTCTGAGAACCCTATTTTCCACTAAATCATCTACTGGAGTATCTAGGGTAGAGCTCAGCAACCTACTATCAAACATGAAAGAATATATCATCAGCCATTTGGCAACACAACTTGACACCTTACATATAAGAAGAAGAAATAAGAAATAGAGGCATCTTTGGTTGAGTATTGTCCACATTGCCAACAAAAGAAGGCTAATTGCAGATGCAAGGGTATTTCCATTATTTATGAAGGAAGGAGTGAGAAAGTAGATTTTCAAGCTATAGAAGATGAAGAAGGTCAAGTGTTTTACATTGCACAACACATGCCTTGGAAGCAAAGACAAGGCATGCCTCAGGACCCCTCGACCAACAATATGTCATTTCCATCATCTGCTTCAAACTAGAATATTGCACCTTGGTATAACATGCCACATCAACAATGGTTAGCTATGTCACCTAGCTGGAACCAACAATAGGGAGTATAGCCACAACAACCATTCCAACCCTCAAATTATAATCCATAATGGTAGGCCAATTAAAACCCCTAGCCACAACAGTGGCATGGAAACCAACCTTGGTAATTTTATCCCAATATGAACTACCCGTAGCCACAACAAGCCCTGCCTCAACAACATGCCCTTATGCCAAATGCAGCTTCACCTACTCATGTTCCACCTAGAGCCACTCAATTGTTGGCCCAACATGCACTGAACCCTAACAACAAACATGTTCAATAAGCTTTTATACTAATGAAGCCATCCAATATCCAACCTATATGGTTGAGGTTAGTGATGTGCACCTATGATCAGGAAAAATGCTTGTTGGACCTTCATCTCCACTTATCACAGAACTTCCTGATGAGGAGCAAACCTTCATCACTGACAACCATCTAAATAACCAGTAGAGCCCTTCTGAGAAAACCTCTCCACATGAAGAACCCATTATCAGGAGCCCTCCATTTCTAAAGAGATTAAACATGCAAGCACCACCTCCATCTGAATCTAACTTTGATTTTATGGGGCAGTTGAAAATTGTATGCATTAAATTTCCCTCATCTAAGCTATCAAGGATGTACCCATATATACCAAGGCTATAAGGGAATTATGCATTAAAAAACCACGAAGGAAAAGAAAAGATCATCAGATAGTACATGTTATAGGTCAACTTGTTGATATCATGTTAGGTAACTTGGCTGTCCCAAAATACGTAGATCTTGGAAACCCTGTGGTTGATATAAACATCAATGGTACCCTTATCTAAAACACCTTGATCAACTTGGGTGTAACCATCAATGTGATGACAAAGGAAATAATGAATAACCTTTAGTTGGATAACCTAAGACCTACTCCAATAGTATTATAGTTGGTAGATAGGTCCATTGTCAAACCGGAGGGGGTCATTGAAGATCTTGTAATTACATTAGATTCATGGGAATACCTTGCAAACTTTATGGTCTTGTAGCCCAAGGTCAACCTAGGAGGATATCTACTTATCCTAGGAAGACCTTGGTTGGAAACAATAGATGCCTTCATAGGATGTAGGTCTAGGAATATGATAATTTCCAATGGGAATATAACAAATAAATTGGTCCTTTATCCACCTGCACAGCCTTTTGATAATATGGAGTAAACTATTTGGGCAGACCTAGAGGATACTAACCAATATTATCTTCAGACATTAATGAAAATTGAATGAAGCCCATTATTGGATATCTAGGATGAAGATGAAGTGCTTTCCAATGTCATACAAAACAATTATGGAAGGGATCCGTAGCAAGACCTAAGTCTAGTATGTCTGACCTACCCACTGCATAATATTCTACCTACAATCAACACACCAGCCTATGCTTCCACCAACAAAATGTTTCATCATTTTCTACCCCATAGTTGTAGCCACAATTTATCAGGATTGGATATTGCCTCTGTCATGGCATTTGCAACATCAATTGACATTACACTAGGTAGGACACTTAACATCAATAGTGAATTGACATTGTCCAAAAGATTGAACTAATAAAAATGCTACAAACTCACAAGACAACATTTGCATGGGACTATCATGATATAAAGGGCATTGACCCTAACCTTTGCATGCATAGGATAGACACCAATGAGGGATGTAGGCTAGTTAGATAGCCTTAGAGGAGAATGAACCCTGTTGTGAGAGATATAGTAAAGAATGAATTGCAAAAACTATTGGATGCAAGATTCATATACCCAATATCAGATAGCCAATGAGTATCCCCACTTGTTATTGTACCAACAAAAGGAGGTAAGTGGTGAGTTTGTGTAGACTACAAAGAATTGAATACTGCCACTAGGAAAGATCACTTCCCTCTTCCTTTCATTGATCAAGTATTAGACTCCTTGGTTGGAAAAAAGTATTTTTTCTTTCCTTGATGGATTCAATGGTTATAATCAAATCAAAATAGCCCCTGAGGACCAGGATAAGACCACATTCACATGCCCATGGGGGACATATACCTATTTAGTCCTTCCACTTTGACTCTACAACACACCGACCACATTCCAGGGGGTCATTTTAAGCATCTTTGCTGACCTTGCCCATGACTTTATGGAAGTATGTATGGACGATTTTACCACTTATGGAGATTATTATAATGAGGCCTTCAAAAATCTTGAAAAAGTACTCTATAGATGTTAAGATCATAACCTATCCCTTAGTCATGAATAATGCTTCATGATGATGCAAGAAGGAGCAGTGCTTGGCCACTTTGTATCTAAGGAAGGCATTCAAGGGTGGGTGCAAAAAGTTGGGGGGCCAAAAAGTGGCTAATTTTTTTTAAAAGTGTAAGACATAACGTGAGCCCATTTTGTTTTAGTATTAAAAAAAACCTGCATTGAGGCTCATTACTTCATTTCATTTTCTTGCACCCACAGTCTGCAAACCCTAAGGAGTGTGCTCGCGTTATTGGAGACCAATTTTGACACCAAATTCTTGTCGATTCATCGTCAAAATGCTGCCATGACATCGGAGAGACCAAAGGAGTCAGTTGTATTTGTTTTTTTGTGTGAATTTGTTTCTAAATAGGTAGATTTAAGTTGATTTTTGATGTAAATTTCCTTAATTGACAAGAATTGATAATGCACCTCCTCCTCCTCCTCCTGAAAATCCACAAAATAATGAATCACCTGAACATGAAATTCTTGCTGAAGAACAACCCCAACAACAAAAACCTCCATTCATTCCTCGACATGCCCCTAGAACACAAGAAAATCTAATGGGGCAAATTGAAAACAATAAAAAATAAATTAAGGACATAATTGCAAGGTTGAAAGATCCTGCAACTTCAACCTCGCATAGATCCACACTTGCTCAATCTCTTGAATCTATGTTATCAAATGTAGATTCAATTAGCGAGCAAATATCTAGTTGGGCAGAAAAGAGGAGAGAATTTAGAGAGTACTATGCAGACAAGTTGTTGTATGAGCAAGTAAAAAGTGAACAAATTACAAAATTGGACTTGTGTTCCATTTTTATAGATCCATGAACAAATCAACCACTACCCCTTACATGCAAGAGGTTCACTATCCATTGGTGCAACAACCAAGTGATAAGGGACAATTTTGGGCAGAGATGGTGGATGGTTTTTGACCATCCTCCATGCAATAATAATGAGGTCCCACAATACTTTTTGAGGAAACTCTATTGTGAGTTTGTAAAAAATAAAGTACCAAACTATTTTGATATGTGGGACTTTCAGGGTAGAGGTTGGGGGTTAGCACATGATAGACTAGGGGCACATGTTGACCCATAACAGCCAATGAGACAAGCAATCACTAGACCAACCCATGAGCATGTGTATATCCCTTCCATTGTGAAGGAGAGTGCTGAGGTTGAGACACTTCATTCCATTAGTGCCTTGACCCAGAGCATCATATAGCAGGCCAGTCCTACAACACAGCATGGGCTGGTGGAGAGTTCGAGGAGTAGGGTTCCACCCCATACTTGTTAGGCTTGCAGGTCAGCCTATGGTTATGACCCCATGGATAGTCGGGACATAGGTGCACAGGCTACATCTGTAGCTGAGCATATGGTGATGACAAATACCCTCCTGAGTGAGACTTTCAACCTTGGTACTTAGGTAAATGTTTGCAAGTTCATTGAATTTAATTCATTAAATTTCATTTTTGAAATGCAAGATTAACTAATTTAGTTTGATGATATTAATGAAATTTTAGGGTCATAGCATTGATGCAGTTTTCAGCGGTTCTCCACTTGCATATTACACTACAACATCTATTGTCAGGGTATGTAACTAGTAAACAATTATAAACATTACATGTGAATAGCATCATTATATGAATGGTATTCTAATATCTGATTTTGGATGTTGAATAGATTAATATTGGATATTTCATGGCAACACCTGCCAGTGGTGGTGGACTTCAAAGCTTCACAGAGGTAATAAAATAAATAGTTTAATTAATGAATTGTACTTACTAGATTTTTTTATTTTATATTCATATCGTTGGCTACATTTCATTGCACATCTTTCAAACTCAAAGCATTACTAGACATTCCATAACTAATAACTAGATGTTGATAGATGACAAAATTTTAATTACAATATATAGTTATTTGAAAAAATACCTCAAAGAAATGTGCTCTCATGGAATGCCATGACAAGCATATGCATAGGCAAGGACATCACCATGAGACCACATTTCTTTGAGGCATCTTTCCAAACAACTCACTACCTTGTCTATGCTACCACATTTTCCTTACACGTGTCTACCAAATCTTGTTGATCGCCTCCACAGTATTCTTTGACAAATTATCTCTAATAAACTCATCCAATTACCACCAATTTTAGACCCCAAGACATGACACTAGAGAGGGGTATGAGCCTATGACATCTTATATAGCATATGATTGACTCCAACATCATCTAGGCCCCTCCTTTGTTGACTCTAAAATTCCCCATGAGGGTAATGTCTTTACCATCTCTCATAGCCCATACCAAAAAACTAAGAGAGGTTATTGTAGAGGGACCCTACATGATCCCGTAGCCTCAGACATAATGTTTCTAAGTGACACACTTTTTAAGTAACAACTCATCAAAGATTGTTGTCTTTTTGCACTTTGGACTCTTTAGGGATATCATCAGTACAAGTTAGATCAAACTGTTTCAGCATGTTTGGGTGCAAAATGGGAAAATACCTAGCCTAAATGTACCCATCTAGACACGTTGGAACTGTCAGTTTGGTTACATCAAGAGCAGGATGAAAGTTACACCCCTTTGCAACTTTACACTACCTCCTTCTGACAATTTTTGGGGTAGCATAAAACCTTTCACCACAGGCAAATGCCTCATATATATAAAAATTGAGAGAGGTTATTATATATGGGTTCTACATGATCATGTTACCTTAGATGGAATGTTTCTAAGTGTCATGGTTTTCGAGTAACAGCTCATCAAAGATTGCTACCTTTTTGCACTTTAGACTCTTCAGGGATATCGCCAGTACAATGTAGCTTGAACTATTTTGGCATGTTTGGGTACAAAATAGGACCACACCTAGGCTAAATGTACCCATCCAGATGCATTGGAACTATTAGTTTGGTCGCATCAAGAGCAGGACGAAAATTACACCCCTTTGCAACTTTACACTACCTCCTCTTGATGATTTTTGGGGCAGTAAAAAACCTTTCACCATGGGAAAATGCCTTAGAGATATCAAAAATAAATAGATGTTATTGTAGAGGGGTTCTACATGATCACATTTCCTTAGAAAAGAATCTTTCTAAGTGTCATAGTTTTCTAGTAACAACTCATCAAAGATTGTTACCTTTTTCCACTTTAGACTCTTCAGGGATATTATCGGTACAATGTAGCTCGAACTGTTTTGGCATGTTTGGGTGCAAAGTAGGACCATGCCTAGCCTAAACATACCTATCTAGATGCATTGGAACTGTCAGTTTGGTTGCATCATGAGTAGGACAAAAGTTACACTCCTTTATAACTTTACACTACCTTCTGACGATTTTTGGGGTAGCAAAAAACCTTTCGCCATGGGCAATGCCTCAGAGATATAAAAAACTGAGAGAGGTTATTATAGAGAGGTTCTACTTGATCACATTTCCTTAGAAAAAATGTTTGTAAGTGTCATGGTTTTTGAGTAATAGGTCATAAAAAATTATTGCCTTTTTGCACTTTGGACTCTTCAGGGATATCACTGGTACAATATCGCTAGTACAAGTGTAAGGTATTAACTTAGATTTTAGAGCAAAGTAAAGGCTAGGGTTTTTAGGAGGTTGATGACTAGATAACCCTAAAAATAATACAACCTAAGTGCAGAAGACCACATGAAGAACATAAAAGGTTATCTGAGACAAATTAAACAGAGAGTATAACATAAACAAAACTTACCAAACTAGGTCTTTAAAGACAATACATTTAGGGTTTTAAAAACAACTAATAACTTTAACTTAAAAACTCTAACTAGTTTTGAATGTTTAAACCTCTGCAGCTGTGATATGAACACTACCACTGTGACATCCTTTAGACTTCCAAACCCCCCAACAACAACCACAACTCATCAATCAACATCAACATGACCTTAACACCATATTTTGTGATCAACATCAACATCATGAGGACACTGAAGAAATATATGGCACATGAAGACACTGAGAACACTGAAGACATGGAGCACAAAGAAGCATGAAGACATGAACAAACTCCTATCATGAGGAATAACCACAACCCAATCCAACTCCTGAAAGCATGACATGTTATGATGAAGAACCACAACCAAATCCAATGATCCAATGGCATGAACCAATGACATAAAAACTATGTCTTGCTATTGTAACATGATAAAAATGAATGTTATGAACTAACATCCAAACCTGTGACATGAATATTGATATGACGTGAGTGCAACATGAGTGAACATGATTAAGAGCAATAAGGATTAACTTCATCCATCACTTAGATCTAACCCCATGAAGCATAACATGATGATGATGCAAACATCAAATGTATACCATAGCAAACAAATCAAGTTCATACCACTGCTTGTCAAGTTCATACCACTGCTAGAGTGAGATCTTCAATATTCAAGTTCATGTCTTGTCTTGAAGCACTACAACTATGTGCATCACACCACATACTCTATGAAGAAGCAAGTGTCTTTGTATCACAAAACCCAACAACATATCCTAAAAGCATAATGGTATCATCAAACAATAGACAACTAATAGACATGCACAATTATGCATTCCTTAATTAATAACGTCCAAGCACTTTGACATTAATGACAAACATATTCATCACAATATTCACTGTATATGTGTAAAATGCAGCAACAAATAAAAAAAGATAAACCTATGTAAAATTACAAATTAATGTGCATACATAGAAATCAATGTAACATGACATTACAAAATCAATGTGAATACTTACAAATTAGTCCAACGAACCAACCAGGTCTACTCTACTCTTTACTGTGTCAAGTATTGCCTCATGGTCAGACTCACACACCTTCCACAAGGTCTTGTTCAAAGGTCTACCCTGAAATTGTATCAAATGAACATTGGATGCCATGACAAGGTTCAAGTAATGAAGAATCTTTCGATGCGTGTCAAATTCCTGAAACAATTGGAAACATTAACACTCTTATGTGGGTACAGGGGTTTGTAAGCCATGTTCTAGTAACAACCACTGAGATTGTAGGGTATTGGATGTTTTCTCCATTTGTAACTGGGGCCTCCAATTTCTTTTTGGCCTC
The DNA here is from genome assembly GCA_027924645.1 of Cunninghamia lanceolata. Taxonomy (NCBI): domain Eukaryota; kingdom Viridiplantae; phylum Streptophyta; class Pinopsida; order Cupressales; family Cupressaceae; genus Cunninghamia; species Cunninghamia lanceolata. Next base: position 2,651,951 of record BSBN01001603.1, on the reverse strand, counting down.
AACACAATGACACAAGTAATAATTTGTTCCCTCTTCATTATCTTCATCTGCAATAACTACATAAAAATGCCCTACATTGATATGTGTAGCAAATTAGATGAAATTAGTCAACATTACAAAAACACTACAAAGTAAGATAACATTAGGAATTTCAAAAACTATGCAAGTAGATATATTACTTGGTTGACCTAGATCTGATATGTGGTCAAAGTCAACTAATGATTCCATCTCTGTCAGTTCCAGTTCCATCAAGGGTTGATACATGTCAAGTGGGTTAAGATAACTTAACCACCATTCATCAGCCCACTCCTTAATTTGACTTGCACTCATCCCAGGCTTGAATTGTATGTGAAGAACAAAAGAATGCCATCTTCCATGTATGGATACTCCATGAACCTACAATTGAGCTTCTAAAAGAGTGTAGCTCACTTGATCCCATCAGTGTACAAGAGTCCTCATATGGTGCAATGTTAGTATCATCTATCAACCAAAAAAATCTACGAATTAAATACTTACCTTCATTACCTAGACCCATTAAAGCATTACACCACTTGAAAATTGATTTTGTATCTGTCAAATTTGCATTGTCTTTATACTTTAACTCTTCTTGTGCTATGGCTCTTTTGATACATGCTCCTGCACCATCATTATCCCCCTTTCCATACCTGGCCTCACAAAAGTTCCACATATGCTAAACACCTATAATATTATGCCTCTTTCTTAGCCAATATAAATTCCATGAGTTCTTGAATTGTGATACACAGTTATTTGACCATATGATATGTTGACTGAATGATATGCCCCTTCTAGCCAAATCATTGTAGAACACCTAAAAGAAACCTTGCACGAACTCCGTAGAATGCATGTGGTCATCACTAATATAAAAATGATACTCCCTTATGGTCTTTCTATCATCCTCTATATTATCATTCGCATGAATGAATGCAATGTGCACAAATATAGAAACCTGTGTGGAGTTGTAATATTATGATTACACTTCACACTGTGGCTGTAGACTGTAGTTCTCTACAAAGTCAATGACTTAAACAATGCTACCAACTGGAAATGTGTCATTGCATGAATTGAATTGCAAGTCCAACCATCGAGCTCTATGGGTATGTCTTGCATACTCATACACTATATTGTCATGAAATACAGGCATAAACTGATACACTGGTATCTTTTCAATAACCAATTCACACCTCTTTTCTTCTTTACCATATTTTGTATTGTATGCCACTATTTTATACTTACAAAACTCTACTAGTTCATTTCCAACCACATGTGTTCTTTCCATATGTTCACATATTGGCATACGTTACAAGCCACCGCAATGCTGACATGTGTCATCCAAGTATAATTTCCTATAGAATATTTGACCTTCCTCTCTTTCACATAAAATTCTTGATATGAAGTCTCTTGAAGATGTTGGTGGGGCATGTACGCCGCAATCCTACAAAACATTGTTAGACTGATAAACATAAAAATGGTTAGAAAATTCAATATGTAACCTACAACAACAAGTAGTGCATGTGTGATTTATCTTGACATAGAAAGGTTTTAACATTTAAAAATATCTTTAAGAAATTTTAATTTGAGGATACATCTCTAGAAATTTACCAAAAAACTATGTTTGAGTCATATCCAAATAAATTCTTTGGATGTGGCTAACGGTTCCGACTACTGATTCTCCTTCTTACCACATCCCTTTGATTCAGAAATACCCTTGTGTAATTCTTCCAAAAGTCTTCAATTAGTAATCTCAATGCTTCAACAATTGGTTTATCTTTCCATGGTAGTCTCCCCAAGAATGCCCATAATTCATTGGCATTGGTGTCCTCAATTCTTTGGCACCTTCCAATGGCTCTTGATAAAGTTTTCCTATTAATTCTTAATGCTTGACTCGCCTTTATAATGAGATGAGATTTCTTTGATTGACTACTTACTATAGTCGATGTAATGACATGTCGTGTTGCATTACTATCTTTTGTGTGTGAGTTGTTACCCACACTCTCATATACACTCATTAGATTCTTGACAATAGATTTCTCACTTGAAGCCTCTGATGTTCTCAACTTACAAATCTTCATGATGGACCTATACTTTATACTTCGCATCATTTCAACAAATAGTTGACATCTTGTGACCTCATTTAACTTTTCAAAGAACAATCTCCAAATCTTATGAACATATCTTCTACAAGTATGTTTTTGAATCTTACCTTCCATTGGCTGCAAAATGTTCACATCAATATCAATCAAATACTTTGGCTTTCTATGCAAAATTCTAGGTGGTTTTAAGATAGGTAAATTCATCTCAACATTAGGAATTTCATCAATATTTAAATGAAATGGGCTAGATGGCATACCTTCGATTGAAGATGGAATAGATGACATACCTTGAGGTTGAGGTGGGAACGAATGGCGTAACTCCTTCCTCACATGTGAGTGATGAGGTACTCTCAACTTGAGATGTGGTAGATGGTGTCCCTACATGTTGACTTGCGGTAGAGGACATGTCTCCAACTACGGTATTCAAATCTCTTATAGCACGAAGTTTTTGCATTTGTTCCCTTTGTGTCACCAATTCCATATCTCTTTTTGATGGTTGCAGTTCCTCTTCAATTGGCATGTCTTATTTTATCGTGTCCAATTTCCTCTTCTCACGTTCCCTCATAGTTGCTTCCTTCTTTGCATTCTTAGCTTCTATCTCTTCTTGCGTTCATTTAATTCTTGATCATTTCCTTGACATGATGGAGAATTTATCTGTAGCATGATAAAGAGACAAATATTAGTTCCTAAGAAATGAATCCACACAAATAACTAAAATATATGTCATTCAACCCTTCATACAAAATGTACATACAATCATCATGTAGAACAGTAAATGTCACTCAACTAAAATAGGTACAAAGCTGTGAGGCCGATTATTTTTACTTCCCTATTTTGATTGTTTTACATTACAGTTGGTGACATTATCAAACTTTTAGAGACTATTGTTCCATTATGTAGATTAGATTATATCTCCTAATTTCTGGTTTGACATTGATTAGACATGTGGTGATTTGATTTGATCATATTTTGATGCTATGATGAGATTATACATGCGAGATATATTAGATGATAATGATTGATGTGATTTCTAGTTCATTATGTGGATTCATTAATCAATGATGATTATGTGACATTAGATAGAAAATGCACTTTAATCTTGAATTATGTTGTGAATGATTAATGTTGTGTGCAATGACATGTATTTAGTTTTAGTTGCTTCGGCTATGATTATCCATGATGTGATTGACACTTGATCTAGTTGTGTAGGTTATATTTCCAGGCTACAAGAAATTGGAGGTAGTGTTCACACATATGTTATTCCCTATGAAACCAATCCATTCCCAAGAGGGATGAGGATCATGTGTGATTGGATGTTGGCTTGTGTGCATGTTTAAATTATTTATTTTGGCCTAGTGACCCCTTTCTTAGTTGATTTATATCATGTGTTGTATATTTATAATTGTTTTACACCACTTGGTATTATTTTTATTTTGGGCCTTTTAAAAGTGAATTTATGCCTCCCTAGGTGTACCTTAGTGTCCCAAAACTTACCCTAGCTGGTTACCCTTGGGTCTAGGGACAATTTTGACTAACCAAACCTTGGGGTAACTCATTTTTGGTCACTCTAAACTGGGGTTTAGTCAAAGTGACGAATTTTGAAATGGGTAAGGATGGGAGATGAGTCATGCTTTGGGAAAGACCCATCTCCCTTCCCAAATTTTGGGGATCCCTTCAGCAAGAAGACTTGGGAGGTCTTCAAGACTCCCAAGTGTGTGGGATGTCCCTCCAAGACTCTCACACATTTGTGAGAGCATCTTGGAGGATAAGAGGATGCCATATGGCATCCCTTATCCTCACGGAGGCTTGAAGGGAATTGCCATCTCACCACTTGGTCTCTCACACATGTGTGAGAGCACAAGTGGATAAGGTGAGGAATAGAATGGAATTGGAGGGTGATACTTGTCACCCTCACACTTCTTCTACCTTGCAAGTGGCATGGGATAAGGAAGGAGAAGGTGACAAGTGTCACCTTCTCATTCCTCAAGGCCAAATTGGAAGGCCTATATTACCTCCTCTTGGAGAGGAGTGTGGGGTTCTTTTTTTAAAAATTCCTTTTATTCTTGGATGCTTTGAGAGTGTTAGAGAAAAATTTGGAGGGTTGGAGAAATTTTTGGGAAGCTTGGAGCTATTCATCAAACATGCTTCCATTTTAGAGCTTTTGAAGGTAAGCTCCATGGCTATGGCCATTACCCTTTTTTCTTATGCTTTCTTTTGTGTATGTGGTTGCATATTATGTGGGTTGTTATTTTATTTTTGTGTGGGAAGGGTGTGGTGAGAGCACCTCCATTTTGGAGGAAAGGCTCAACTAGTCTGGGGTAGGGGAGAGTGAACCTCCTCAAGGTCATCTCCTTTATGTTGCACTATTTTAGCCTTGAGGGCATCATTTGAGTTTTGGAAACAATATGTGATTTGGCATGAGTGCCATAGGGATTTTTGAGTTTTGGTGGAAAAATGTGTTTGGCTTGAGGCCTTGGGATTTTTGTGATCTTGGAGTTCTTGGGGTGGCCTTTGGAGTTGAGGGGTCCACTTCCCTACCCCCTCCAAACTCAATTTATTGAGTTTTGTATATGCAAATCCATGGGAGTTGAATTGTTTTTGTGTGCTTGAAAAAATTCTTTTGTTGTGGTGTGTGTGAGCCCAAACCGTGTGAATCCTACCTCCCTAGCTCAGGGGTGACCCACTAGCGGGTCTATGGTAGGGAGGAGGGCATTCCTTCGTGGCTTGTTTCCTCATTGTTGTGTTGTTTATTCTAGGTTATCAGTTGGGGAAAATGGAGCTTGTTGAAGTCCATTTTTGGTGCTTGGGCACTACTCTTAGATGGTTGTTTTGGAGCCATGGCCTTAGAGGCCTCATTGTTTTTTTTTTTGACAACATGATTACTATTCTTTGTGTTGGCTGTAGAAGGAAATCTAATGTGAGCAATCTTTATTGTTATTCAAAACTGTCATTAATATATTTTGTTATGCTTATATGCTTATGGAGAAATGCTATAGAAGATATAAGTTACTGTCATATTATTTCAAAAAAAATATGCTTTGCTGTTGTGATTTTTGTTGTATGCTTTGTAGAAAAGAAAATATTCACTGTTGTGTTTTATGCAATGGAAATACATGGTTAATATTTTGTTGTGCTCATATTTGATCTTTTGAAGTTTGAATAGAAATGTTTTTTGTGTAAATGTTGTCATTTTGAATCAAATAAAAAGAAAATTATATCTTAGTAAATCCAGTTTTTCTTTTCAAGAGAAAGATGATATATAATGGTATTTTAAAAACTTGCAAATCTGGTTATTTCATCCCATTGCAAGGCTGCTTATAAGTATATATATAATATAATATATATATGTATATAATAAATTATATATATATATATTGGATGTGTATATATTTCTATTTTAAACTTCTCATACTTTACTGTTAGACTAAAAAATTTGTATGTATATATATCACTGTATATATATACATATATATAGATATATATACATATATATAGATATATATATATTTAAATATGTTAAATAAACTGTATTGTGGAAAAATCTGTGTATATATTCATATTTAAAATATATACAAATTATTTTTAACAAAAGACACAAAAATGAAATATATGGACCAAACCCTAATAAAATTTAGAGTCTATTATTTTGTTGTTAACAAAGTAGTTATAAATTTTTTTTTAAAAATTATGTGGCTGTGAGTGGCTGCCATAGCTGCCACCCACAGCGTACAGTTTAGAGAGGGGTGTGGGGAGGGGGCGGTACCTCCACCCACACCCGCAGGTGTGGGCGGAGGCACCGCCTCCTCCCCACACCCCCCTTCTCCCCTTAACCCTCCCCACATCGTTCCTCATGCCACTCCCCACACCTCCCTCCACAGCAGACCTCCCTCTCTGCAACGTTTGGCCATACCACACCACAAATCCCCTTACTCCCTTAAACCATAAACAAGATACAGATGGTGGCAGTGGAGGCACCTCCGTAGACCACACTCCATGTTAAAAGAAAGCATCTGTATTATGATTAAAACCTACAATGTTGTATATCGATCTGCATACAAAATAATATATATATATATATATATATTACCCTGGGTTCCAACCAAACACAGTTTGTTATGAATAAACAAAACCCTAGTTTTGCATATAAAAGTAATAAATATTCCTCTTGTTATTCTTCTTGGTGGCCATGGAAGAGGAATACACCTTCAACCTGCAAATTTGCAAACCATGGAGGCAGGCAAAAACAAGAGAAAACAAAACAAATGAGTTGGGGAAAACAAAAGTAAAAGATAGGGTTTTCCATAATGATAGAATATGAAATTAGGGCTTCCATTGGAAAACAATAAAATAATGAACTAGGGTTGAGTGGGATGTGAGGATAATTGTTTTGTCATTTATTTTAAAGTCCTTTTTCCTCATCCTTTGTGCACGGGAATTTATCTTTTTCCCTCTCTTCTGCTCTTGAGTTATTTTTGGTTGTTTGACTTTCTTTATGTTGATTTTTGTTGATTTAGAATTATTTTGGGATAGGATTTTTTTAAAATTTTCTTGTGTAATTTATATTGTGGGGATGGAATGTTTTTATTTTAATGGGATGTCTTATCCCTTGTTAAGTTATTTATTTGGGTGTTCATTTTAACTTATAGTCCATTTAAATTAATGTGATAGGAAATTTCTTTTTTTTTTAACTTAATTTTTTAATATTAATTTTACCGATTTTATTTCAAAGGGGATATTTTGTTTTATCCTCTCTTTAATTATTTTAACGTGAGTTAATTAATAAATATAATTGTGAGATTATATTTATTAATGGACTTGAGTTTTGAGTTTTAATTTGATCATTTATTTACTACGATTCTTATAATTTTGTTGAATGGTCAAAATTATCTAACCATGGAAATTTATTCAATTTTCTATTCGATTATTTATTTCTTTTTTTGCATTAAATTTTAGAGATTCTTTTAAAAAAAAAACTATTTCAATTATCAAAAACACGTTATGCTATCAAACTTTTCCTAGATTTTAGGGTTTCATTTTATGGTATTTTTGTGACTTTTATTCAATCACTCCATCTTATCATGCGACCATCATGCCATTGATTTTGTATTTTATTTATTTGATTTCATTTATGCATTAGAGTTAGGGCTTTGTTTCAAATCAGTCGAAATCATCTCTTTCACCTAGGAAACTTAAGGTTCAGATTAAGTCCGTTCTAACCCTAGAAGTGGCGCACATCGCGATGCATACCCCCTAGACAGTTTTCATCATGTAGGGGATTGCATAGGTAGACGCACTTCCCTGAATATGAATGACATGTTTATGCCTTATGCGTATTGCCACCGAGCACGCTGATGCATGCGAGGGGGTTCTTAGGGACATGCAGAAAAGTTTTTGGTAATTCGTGTCATGACCACATGACAAATGTGGACATGACACATGTGTTGTGTGTTGTGACCACATGGGAAATGTGGGCATGACATTTGGTATTAGCACCAATTTTAAACATTGGGCTTGTTTTGGGTGCATTATTATTCTGCAACTTTGATTAATTTGTGGTCACCTCATTTTTGTAGGATGCCTCCCCAACGAGTTCAGCAAGCATGGTCCCACCGCACAAAATCTATAGAGGTTCATAGTGATTCTTCAGCTAAGGGACATGCACTGCTGGCCCCACAGGTAACGCAGGCACCACCGGCCCTACCTATACCAGATATTGGGCCACAGATATTACAGACATTACAGGAAATGTTAGATAGACTACCGTCGGCCGTAGTTGAGCTACGCATAGAGCCATGTGTTGATCTGCAAGAGGAGCCACGCATGGAGCCACAAGCAGGGTCACATGTTGAGCCACGTGTGGAGCCCCGTGTCAAGCCGCAAGAGGCACCACGTATGGAGCCATTTATTGAGATACTAGATACGACTTTAGAGGAGGTTGGTTCAGCTTTTAGAGGTCATAGAAGGAGCCCTCCACCTCATGCCAGGGATGAGGAGGCAGTGTGAGTGGAGCAGGTTATTCACAAGCCTTATGATTATTATGCGGATGAGCCTATAAAAGGGCACAGAGACCGAGGAGATCCTATCAGGGATTTGTTGAGGCTGAATCCTCCTACATTCATCGGGACTACAGAGGGTGCTGAGGCTGAGGGTTGGCTTATCAGTTGGACAAATGCTTTTTGTTACGCCCTTACGAGGGTAATATGAAAGCACATGTGGTAGTCCATTTGTTGCAAGATGCAGCAGCTACTTGGTGGCACACTGAGGAGAGCAAGCGCCATCTATCATTGGACACACTCACGTGGGAGACTTTCATTGAGCGCTTTAATGTGTGATACTTATCAGACCACTACAAATAACATCGTATAGATGAGTTTCATGACCTTCAGCAGAGAGGGCTTACTGTTGCTCAGTATGAGGGTAGATTCACCAAGTTGTCTCGATATGCAGAGTATCTCCATGATGAGAAACTCCTAGTTCATAAGTTTATCAAAGGATTGAACCATAGCATAGCAGGGCCTGTATGCATGGCAAACCCCCAGACATTAAGTGATGCTGCCAAGAAGGCATACATAGCTAAGGAGATATAGGGACGAGGGCAGAGTTCACACCCTCAGTTTTAGGATCATGGGTAGCAGCAGCATTAACAGAGTTACTGTAGACCACCGTCGCCACCTTAGAGAGGAGGATTTAGTTCTGCATCCTTACCTCCTAGGCCCCCATAGCAGCAGCAGTAGAGATCCAGGCCACAATAGAGGGCACATGGGGGGCATAATCAAGGTTGGTAGAAATAGGGCCCGCATAGAGATCAAAAGCAGCAGGGACCACCTGCAGGACCCATGAGGTCGCAGCAGTCATACAGGGGTTCATAGGGGTCCACAGGTAGATCTAGATAACAGCAGTCGAGAAGGACTCAGACTAGATAGGTACAAGTGAGGGGCCCATGTTATGTGTGTGGTGGAGCGGGACATCTAGCTAGAGAGTGTCCATAGGGCTTTATAGTAGGGCTAGCCTCATGCAGGAGGATTAGAGCATACGGTTGGAGATGTGGGCAGGTCACACCGTATGTTCGCAGCGGTTGATAACTGCCAGGCTAATTTTTTAGGCATCAATGATTGAGACATAAGGTATGATAGGGGGTGTCCCCATTTCTATTCTTTTTTACTCTAGTGCTACTAACTCTTTCATATCTCCATCGTTAGTGGAGCATTGCAGGCTAGTGGCCTCTAGGCAGGGTGATAGGTGGGAAGTTGAGTTGGCCTCAGGGGCCAAGATGATAGTAGATGCCTTAGTCCATGACTATGAGATGTCTTTGGGACCCTTTTCCATAGTTTGTGACCTTAGAGTTATGACATTAGGTTCCTACGATGTGGTTTTAGGTATGGACTGGCTTGCAACTCATAGAGCCAAGCTAGATTATCGCCAAAAGGTGATTAGCTGCTTAGATGATCATGGTACATCAGTTGAGATAGTGGGCATTCAGAAGCCCACAGCAGTGCGTATGATAACAGCTCAAAAGCTTAAGTGCTACATGCAAAAGGGAAGCTAGATGTTTGCTATTATAGTGAGTGACAAATCAGATGACAAGCTTGAGGCATCTTTGGATGACCATCCCATCCTAAGAGAGTTTGCCGATGTGTTTCCAGCAGTGTTACTAGGGATTCCACCCTGTCGTGAGGTAGACTTTCATATTAACTTAGTGTCAGGTGTCGAGCCAGTGTCTCGTGCACCCTACATGATGACCACTCATGAGCTCACAGAGGTCAAGTTATAGCTTAAGGACTTGCTCGAAAAGGGGCACATCTGACCGAGCGTTTCACCTTGGAGTGCTCCTGTCATCTTCGTGAAGAAGAAGGATGGGTCTCTTCGATTATGCATGGATTATAGGTAGTTGAATAAGGTGATGGTGAAGAACTGTTATCCTCTGCCCAGGATTGATGATCTCTTCGATCAAATGCAGGGAGCCAGGGTGTTCTCTAAGATTGACTTGAAGTCTGGTTACCATCAATTGCTTATCACAGAGGCAAATATCCATAAGACCACCTTCGGACTCGATATGGCCACTATGAGTTCACTGTGGTCCCCTTCGATTTGACAAATACCCCTGCAGTGTTCTTGAGTCTCATGAACGGGGTGTTCCATACCTACTTGGATTGGTTTATGATTATTTTTCTTGATGACATATTGATCTATTCACGGACCAAGGAGGAGCATGAGGAGCACCTACGTCAGGTTTTATAGTGTTTCAGGGAGCAGAATCTTTATGGGAACCTGGTGAAGTGTGCATTTTTTAGGATAGAGGTACAATACTTGGGGCACATCCTATCTGGTGATGGAATCTCAATAGATCCATTGAAGATCAGGGCTATCAGAGATTGGCCAGCTCCCACCAGTGTGACATAGGTCAGGAGTTTTATGGGGTCAGCTAGTTATTACCGTAGGTTTGTTGAGGGTTTCTCTCAGATAGCACACCCCATCACTTCCCTTCAATGGAAAGGGAAGAGTTTTCTATGGACTAAGCAGTGTGAGAGGGCCTTTGGGGTCCTCAAGAAGCATCTTACCAGCGCTCCCATTTTAGTGGTTCCTGATCCAGCAATAGATTTTATGGTGTGCACGGATGCATCACTTGAGGGTTTTGGAGCTGTACTTATGGAAGGTGGTAGAGCGGTCATGTATGAGTCGCAAAAGCTCAAGACCCATGAGTTGAACTACCCCACTCAAGATTTGGAGCTTGCAGCAGTGGTTCACGCTCTAGTTCGTTGGAGACATTTCTTATTGGGTCGTTGCTTTGAGCTTCATTTAGATCATCATAGCCTTCAGTACATATTCACACAGCTAAATCTAAACACTCATCAATGGCGTTGGATGGAGTTTATTTGTGAGTACGACTTTGATGTCCACTACATCAAAGGGAAGGAGAACATGGTTGCTGACACATTGAGTCAAAAGTGCCACGAGATCTTGACCTTGACTCTAAGTGTGGACTTGAGTGGATGCATTAGTTAGCATCTGCCTGAGGATGAGTGGTTTCTTGAGGTGTATCAGGAGATCCGTTCACAGAGGACCCTTGTGGGCAAGTTTGTAGGTTACTCACTAGAGACAGATGGGTTACTACGTCATTGATAGTGCATCTATGTACCCCGCACAGGTGACCTATGTACTATAGTGTTATCAAAGGCTCATAGAGCACCATATGCGACACATCTGAGGGTGAAAAAGATGCATGCCGACCTACGACAGTTGTACCATTGGGCGGGTATGAGATAGGAAATTATAGAGTTTGTTGCTCAATGCCTTGATTGCCAGAGGGTCAAGGCCGAGCATTAGCATCCAGTAGGTTTTTTATACCCTCACAAGATACTTGAGTGGAAATGGGACACCATTTCCATGGATTTCATTGTTCATCTTCCTATGTCTTCACATTGCCATGGTGACAGTCGACAAGTTGACCAAGGTGGCGCATTTCTCTCCTATACACACGACGTACAATGCACCAATAGTGGTGAGAGCATTCTTGGACAATATTGTGAGATTACATGGAGTACATCGTCGCATCATTTTTGATAAGGATTCAGTGTTCACTTCAGCCTTTTGGAGAGCCTTACAGTAGGCATTGGACACACAGCTCAACTTTAGTTCTGCATATCACCCCGAGATAGATGGACAGACAGAGTGGATGAATTATGTATTGGAGGACATGCTTCGTATGTATGTTATGGACCATCAGTCTAGATGGGAGCAGTATCAGTATCTGGTTGAGTTTGCCTACAATAATGGGCATCACAGCTCGTTGGGTATGCCTCCTTTCTAGGCTTTATACAGCAGACCATGCAAGACACCATTGAGTTGGGATCGAATAGAGGATAGGGTTGCCATTGGTCCAGAGTTGGTTCAGGATATGGAGTAACAGGTCACACTGATTAGACAGACTTCAGGAGGCACAAGATAGATAGAAGAAGTATGCCGATGCTAAGAGACTTGATCAGAGCTTCTCAGTTGGGGACAGAGTATTCCTTAGAGTGTGGCCACATAAGAGTCCAATCCGTTATGGAAAGGGCTCTAAGCTCGCACCATGGTTTGTAGGACCTTTTGAGATCTTGGAGTGGATAGGACCTGTAGCCTACCGTCTAGCATTCCCACCTAGCCTGTCACGTATCCAAGATGTCCTTCATATTTCTGTATTGAGGCGATATATATCTAATTTATCTCATGTATTGGATTAAAGTGCTCTATAGGTAGAGGCGAACAGGTAGTTGGCTTTGGAGCCAATTTGCATATTGGCTCGACGGACGCTTGGCCTTTGAGGTCAAGAGCTAGACCAAGTTAGGGTCCAATGGGATTGTTATGATGAGGTCATAACTACTTGGGAGGATGCAACTAGTTTGAGGGCACTCTATCCTCACCTTTTTGACAACTTCTGGGAGGAAGTTTAGTCTTAGGGGGGAGGATGTGAGGCTGATTATTTTCACTTCCCTATTTTGATAGTTTTACATTATAGTTGGTGACATTATCAGACTTTTAGAGACTATTATTCCATTATGTAGATTATATTATATCTCCTGATTTCTAGTTTGACATTGATTAGACATGTGGTGATTCGATTTGATCACATTTTGATGCTATGATGAGATTAGACATGTGAGATATATTAGATGATGATGATTGATGTGATTTATAGTGCATTATGTGGATTCATAAATTGAGGATGATTATGTGACATTAGATAGAAAATGCAATTTAATCTTGAATTATGTTGTGAATGATTAATGTTGTGTGCAATGAGATGTATTTAGTTTCAGTTGCTTTGGCTATGATTATCCATGATGTGATTGATACTTGATCTAGTTGTGCAGGTTATAATTCTAGGCCATGGGAAATTGGAGGTAGTGTTTACACATAAGTTATTCCCTGTGAAACTAATCTATTCCCAACAGGGATGAGGATCACGTGTGATCGGATGTTGCTTGCATGCATGTTTAAATTATTTATTTTGGCCTAGTGACCCTTTTCTTAGTTGATTTATATCATGTGTTGTATATTTATAATTGTTTTACACCACTTGGTATTATTTTTATTTTGGGCCTTTTAAAAGTGAATTTATGCCTCCCTAAGTGTACCTTAGTGTCCCAAAACTTACCCTTGGTGGTTGCCCTTGGGTCTAGGGTCAATTTTGACTAACCAAACCTTGGGGTAACTCACTTTTGGTCACTCTAAACTAGGGTTTAGTCAAAGTGACGAATTTTGAAATGGCTAAGGATGGGAGATGAGTCGTGCTTTGGGAAAGATCCATCTCCCTTCCCAAAGTTTGGGGATCCCTTCACCAAGAAGACTTGGGAGGTCTTCAAGACTCCCAAGTGTGTGGGATCTCCCTCCAAGACTCTCACACATGTGTGAGAGCATCTTGGAGGGAGATGACTCTCTTGGAGGATAAAAGGATGCCATATGGCATCCCTTATCCTCATGGAGGCTTGAAGGGAATTGCCACCTCAACACTTGGTCTCTCAAACGTGTGAGAGCACAAGTGGATAAGCTGAGGAATAGAATGGAATTAGAGGGTGACACTTGTCACCCTCACACTTCTTCTCCCTTGCAAGGGCCATGTGATGAGGAAGGAAAAGGTGGCAAGTGTCACCTTCTCATTCCTCAAGGCCAAATTGGAAGGCCTATATTACCTCCTCTTGGAGAGGAGTGTGGGGTTCTTTTTTTGAAAATTCCTTTTATTCTTGGAGGCTTTGAGAGTGTTAGAGAAACATTTAGAGGGTTGGAGAAATTTTTGGGAAGCTTGGAGCTATTCATCAAATGTTCTTCCATTTTAGGGCTTTTGAAGGTAAGCTCCATGGCTATGGCCATTACCCTTTTTGCTTATGCTTTCTTTTGTGTATGTGGTTGCATATTATGTGGGTTGTTATTTTATTTTTGTGTGGGAAGGGTGTGGTGAGAGCACCTCCATTTTGGAGGAAAGGCTCAACTAGTTTGGGGTAGGGGAGAATGAACCTCCTTGAGGTCATCTCCTTTGTGTTGCACTATTTTAGCCTTGAGGGCATCATTTGAGTTTTGGAAACAATATGTGATTTGGCATGAGTGCCATAGGGATTTTTGAGTTTTGGTGGAAAAATGTGTTTGGCTTGAGGCCTTGGGATTTTTGTGATCTTGGAGTTCTTGGGGTGGCCTTTGGAGTTGAGGGGTCCACTTCCCTACCCCCTCCAAACTCAATTTATTGAGTTTTGTATGTGCAAATCCATGGGAGTTGAATTGTTTTTGTGTGCTTGGAAAAATTCTTTTGTTGTGGTGTGTGTGAGCCCAAACCATGTGAATCCTACCTTCCCAACTTGGGGTGACCCACTATGGGGTCTATGGTAGGGAGGAGGGCAATCCTTGGTGGCCTGTTTCCCCATTGTTGTGTTGTTTATTGCAAGTTATCAGTTGGGGAAAATGGAGCTTGTTGAAGTCCATTTTGGTGTTTGGGCACTACTTTTAGATGGTTATTTTGGATCCATGGCCTTAGAGGCCTCATTGTATTTTTTTTAGACAACATGATTACTATTCTTTGTGTTGGTTGTAGAAGGAAATCTAATGTGAGCAATCTTTATTGTTATTCAAAACTATCATTAATATATTATGTTATGTTTATATGCTTATGGAGAAATGCTATAGAAGATATAAGTTACTGTCATATCATTTCAAAAAAAATGTTTTGCTATTTTGATTTTTGTTGTATGCTTTGTGGAAAAGAAAATATTCACCGCTGTGTTTTATGCAATAGAAATACATGGTTAATATTTTGTTGTGCTCATATTTGATCTTTTGAAGTTTGAATAGAAATGTTTTTGTGTAAATGTTGTCATTTTGAATCAAAGAAAAAGAAAATTATATCTTAGTCAATCTGGTTTTTCTTTTCAAGAGAAAGATGATATATAATGGTATTTTAAAAACTTACAAATCTAGTTATTTCATCCCATTGCAAGGTTGCTTGTAAGTATATATATAATATATATATATATATATGTATATATATAATACTTTATATATATGTTTTAAACTTTTCATACTTTACTGTTGGACTGAAAAATTTGTATGTATATATATCACTGTATATATATATATATATACACAAAGAGAGATAGATACATATATATATATATATATATATATATATTTAAATATGTTAAATAAATTGTATTGTGGAAAAATCTGTATATATGTATATCATTGTGTGTATATATATATGCAGTCAAATATACATATATATTTAAATAATATACAAACTATTTTTAACAAGAGACAAACATAAATGAAATTTATGGACCAGACCCTAATAAAATTTAGGGTCTATTCTTTTGTTGTTGACAAAGTAGTTATAAATAATAAATAAAATTATGTGGCTGTGAGCGGCGGCCATAGCCGCTGCCCATAGAGCACAGTTTAGAGAGGGGTGTGGGGAGGGGCCGGGGCCTCCACCCACACCCGCAGGTGTGGGTGGAGGCACCGCCTCCTCCCCACACCCCCCCTTCTCCCCTTAACCCTCCCCACACCATTCCTCATGCCACTCCCCACACTTCCCTCCACAGCGGACCTCCCTCTCCACAGCATTTGGCCGCACCACACCATGAATCCCCTTACTCACTTAAACCATAAACAAGATACAGATGGCGGCGGTGATGGCACCTCTGCAGACCACACTCCATGTTAAAAGAAAGCCTCTATATTATGATTAAAACTTGCAATGTTGTATATTGATCTGCATACAAAACAATATATATATATATATATATATATATATATATTTATATAACCCTGGGTTCCAACCAAACATAGTTTGTTATGAATAAACAAAACCCTAGTTTTGCATATAAAAGTAATAAATATACCTTTGGTTATTCTTCGTGGTGGCCATGGATGAGGAATACAACTTCAACCTACAAATTTGCAAACCATGGAGGTAGGCAAAAACAAGAGAAAACAAAACAAATGAGTTGGGGAAGACAAAATAAAAAGATAGGGTTTTCCATAATAATAGAATAAGAAATTAGGGCTTCCATTGGAAAATAATAAAATAATGAACTAGGGTTGAGTGGGATGTGAGGATAATTGTTTTGTCATTTATTTTAAATTGCTTTTTCCTCATCCCTTCTGCACATGAATTTATCTTTTTCCCTCTCTTCCGCTCTTGAGTTATTTTTGGTTGTTTGACTTTCTTTGTGTTGATTTTTGTTGATTTAAAATTATTTTGCGGTAGGATTTTTTAAAAATTTTCTTGTGTGATTTATATTGTGGGAATGGAATGTTTTTATTTTAATGGGATCTCTTATCCCTTGTTAAGTTACTTATTTGGGTGTTCATTTTAACTTATAGTCCATTTAAATTAATGTGATAGGAATTTTTTTTTTAACTTAATTTTTTAATATTAATTTTATCGATTTTATTTCAAAGGGGATATTTTGTTTTATCCTCTCTTTAATTATTTTAATATGAGTTAATTAATAAATATAATTGTCGAGATTATATTTATTAATGGACTTGAGTTTTGAGCTTTAATTTGATCATTTATTTACTACGATTTTTATAATTTTGTTGAATGGTCAAAATTATTTAACCATGGAAATTTATTCAATTTTCCCTTTGATTATTTATTTCTTTTTTTGCATTAAATTTTAGAGATTCTTTTTTAAAAGAAACTTATTTCAATTATCGAAAGCGCATTATGCTATCGAAATTTTCCTAGATTTTAGGGTTTCATTTTATGGTATTTTTCTTACTTTCATTCAATCACTCCATCTTATCATGTAACCATCATGCCATTGATTTTGTATTTTATTTATTCGATTTCATTTCTACATTAGAGTTAGGGCTTGGTTTCAAATCAGTCGAAATCATCTCTTTCACCTAGGAAACTTAGGGTTTAGATTAAATCTGTTCTAACCCTAGAAGCGGCACACATCATGACGCATACCCCCTAGATGGCTTTCATCATGCAGGGGATTGCATAGGTAGACGCACTTCCCCAAAAATGAATGACATGTTTAAGCCTTATGTGTATTGCCACTGAGCACGCTAATGCATGCGAGGGTGTTCCTAGGGACATGCAAAAAAGTTTTTGGTAATTTGTGTCATGACCACATAACAAATGTGGACATGACACGTGCGCTGTGTGTCGTGACCGCATGGGAATTATGGGCATGACAAAAGCATACAAAGCATTATTGCAACCATACAAAGTATTATTGTACAATGTTATTGCAGCCATACAAAGCATTATGGTACAAAGTTCACTTCAGTCCTATGAGGATAAAGACAAAGGAGAGTGACCTATTGAGGCTACAAGTGAAAGAGTACATGGGACTTCATGTTGACTACAAGGTTGAAGATGTGGGGGAGGCCTTGGTGCTAGTGGTATCAAACTACCTACACTTACTTATGGATAGAGATCATATCCTCACACATGAAGATTGAGCTTGCAGCCATGGGATAGAATTTAGGACACATGATACACTTGATTTTCACTTGGAGACATCTCATTGGCCAACAATTGTTGATAACCATCTAGTCATGAAAGGAGAGATGATTGAGATCGTGTGAAACATCACACTAGGGCATGAGGTAAGGATTGATTTTTTGATGTGTGACAACAATCCCTTATATTCACATTATCATGTTATGACAACCAAGAGGATCAACCTTAAGGCTTATGATTTTCATGGAGACACTCATGTTGAACTTTGCAGTTTGTCGTGACTGAACTATATTGAGACCCTATATCAATTCCATGGCAATGTGACTGATTTGTAGTATTTAACTTGCCACATTGTCATAGATATGGGAATGGAAACATTTGGTATACAAGGTTCGTATGAACTATCAACATGAAGAATAATGTAGCATATCATGGATCATGATTGGATTAAGCCTATTGGGATTTACTTGTATGATCTTGGCACCTATTCATTTGTATTTTAACTTGTTATGATAAGATAATAATATTTAATTATGCTTAAGGGATTGTATATTTATATGTTGTAAGGATTTATACTTGTATAGTTTGACATCACAGTATGTTAAGGTCTGTTTAATTCATTTTTGCACATAATTATTAAAGAGCCCAAGTGTTGAAAATATACATGGCACCATGTGAGATTGTAGGCTATTTTCTTGATCATGATTGTGTCTATTTTAATTAATGTTTACCTTTGAGATATCTTTTATTATGCATACCATGAACTGATTTAAAACATAGTCTATTATAAGGACATTTGTGTGTGATGACTAATCCCTTTGGATAGTAAGAACTATGATGAACTATAAATGAAAAATGTAAGAAATGTATGCAAAATGTGGAAGCATAGACAAAGTAAATGAACTATAAAATCAAAAAAGCGAGACTGATATAAACACAAAATATGTAAACCATACAAGTGATATAAAAATGTATGATAAATCATGATAAAGTAATTCAAATAGAATTAATGAAAATATAAAGAACATGCATGTAAAGACTTGACATACCTAAAAAATAGAGATTTGAATGGAGAGAGTACCCAATTATGTAGTGTTTTTTTCTTCTTGCATCAAACTCATCAACAATTTTAGTTTTTCACCATTTGCTTCCTTTTCAATGTTAAATTGAATAACACTCAAATAGAATTAGTAACAACAATACTATTAACCAATCTATAATGTTAAATTCCTACAATTCAATCACAATTAACATTGTGAGACTACAAAAATTGAAACTTGAATTGATATATATCAAATTCGATATGAAAACTATGTTATTTCCTCCTTAAGTTGCAAAAGTAGAAAAAGATGGTGGAAAGTTCATGCAAAGGTGGTAGAATGTGAAAAATGTGCATGTGAACTTCCCAATAGCATGAAAATACTTTTTTTTTGTCGAAACATGCACATAAATAGAAGAAAATAGAGTATGTGGGCCTAGATCACGGGGGTCCAGGCCTTCTTATTGTTTCTCTAGCAATCCAAAATGCACTTGCATTATAACGCAAGCGTGTTTTGGCCTACTATAGAAAATTCCATATTATTCATTTCTCCATGTATTTCTTCTATCTCTCACCTCTCTATGTCTCACCTATCTCTCCTCCTCACCTCTCTACCTCTCACCTATCTCTCCCCCTCACCTCTCTACCTCTCCCTCAACCTTAAACCTTAACAACCCTAAACCTTAATCCCTCAATCCTCAACCCTAATTCCTTATCCATAAACCCTAAACCCTGATCCCTAAACCCTAAACCCTAATCCCTCAAGGTCTTAAGCCCTAATCCCTTGGCCCTAAACTCTAAACCCTATCCCTAAACCCCCAACCCTCAACCCTCAACCTTAAACCTTAATCCCTCAACCCTAAACCCTAATCCCTCAACCCTAAGCCCTAAATGCTATCCATATTCTTAAACCCCTATCCCTATTATTAAACCCTCAACCCTTGACACTATACCTTAAACCCTAATCCCCAATCCCTAAACCCTCAACCATAAACCCTAATCCCTCAACCCTAAACCCTATCCCTAATCCCTCTACCCTCAACACTCTACCTTAACCCTAATCCCTCAACCCTCAACCCTAATCCCTCAGCCCTAAATGCTATCCATAAAGCCTCAACCCTAAACCCTAATCCCTCAAGGTCCTAAACCCTAATCCCTTATGCCTAAACTCTAAACCCTATCCCTAAACCCTCAACCCTCAACCTTAAACCTTAATCCCTCAACCCTAAACCTTAATCCCTCAACCCTAAACCATAATCCCTTATCCCTAAACCCTAAACCCTAATCCCTCAACCCTAAACTCTATCCATATTCCTAAACCCTCAACCCTCGACACTATACCTTAAACCCTAATCCCTTATCCCTAAACCCTCAACCCTAAACCTTCAACCCTAAACCCTATCCCTAATCCCTCTACCTACAACACTCTACCTTAACCTTAATCCCTTGACCCTCAACCCTAAATGCTATCCCTAAAGCCTCAACCCTAAACCCTAATCCCTCTAGGTCCTAAATCCTTATCCCTTATCCCTGAACTCTAAACTCTATCCCTAAACCCTCAACCTTAAACCTTAATCCCTCAACCCTAAACCTTAATCCCTCAACCCTCAACCATAATCCCTTATCCCTAAACCCTAATCCCTAATCCCTCAACCCTAAACTATAAACGTTATCCCTATTCCTAAACCCTCAACCCTCAACACTATACTTTAAATCCTAATCCCTTATCCCTAAACCCTCAACCCTAAACCTTCAAACCTTAACCCTATCTCTAATCCTTCTACCCTCAACACTCTACCTTAACCCTAATCCCTTGACCCTCAACCCTAATCCCTCAACCCTAAATTCTATCCCTAAAGTCTCAACCCTAAACCCTAATCCCTCAAGGTCCTAAACCCTAATCCCTTATCCCTAACCTCTAAACCCCATCCCTAATCCCTCAACCCTAATCCCTTAACCCTAAACACTATCCCTAAAGCCTCAACCCTAAACCCTAATCCTTTAATGTCCTAAACCCTAATCCATTATCCCTAAACTCTAAACCCTATCCCTAAACCCTAAACCCTCAACTCTCAAACTTAAACCTTAATCCCTCAACCCTAAACCCTAATCCCTCAACCCTCAACCCTCGACACTATACCTTAAACCCTAATCCCTTATCCCTAAGCCCGCAACCCTAAACCTTAATCCCTCAACCCTAAACCTTCAACATACAAACATACATACAAACATTAATACATATATACATACATACAAACATGCATACATACATACAACCATACATATATACATACAAGAATACATACATACATACATACATACAAGAATAAATACATACATACATACATACATCAATACATACATACACACATATAGGCATACATACATACATACATGCTTAATAACATTGAACATAAAACATTCCAAGGGAGACATAACGCGCTCACGTTATGTCAAACATGACAAACATCTGGCAAACTTTTGCGGAAAGGGAAAAAATGCAAAACAAAACATAATGCGAGTGTGTTAAAATGCGAGCGCATTATAACGCACTCACGGGTAAGTGCAAGAAGATGGGGGGACAAAAAGGGGTCTTAAGTGGCCACTTTTTTTCTGAAATCAGGAAATACTGGCCTTGGATGAGAAATTGAGCATAGTTACACTCAAAATTTGGAGATGTAACCAAAACAATGTTTGTAGTGCTCCGAGTCTACTTTCTAAACTACTATTTTTTTTTTAAAATGGCATAGATTAAGGGGTTCAAAAGAGGAAGCCACAGAAATTGGTGTTGTTTCTGTCAAAAAAACATAACATAGCATGTTTTGTGGCTCCTTCAAAAGGTCAACTTTTTTTTGGTATTTTTAAAATCACTTTGGTGAGAAATTAGCTAATAACATGTAGTTTATGCTTGATTTTTCTAATAATTTTTTTATGAATATTTGATTTTTTACTAATTTTCAAAGTGGGCACATCCTAAAAAATTGAATTTTGGCCGTGCTACCCCTATAAATTTTGAAAACTAATTGAAAATTATTTTTTTCTTTTTTTAATATTTGTAGAATGGAGTCTAGTTTCTAAATATGTAATTTTTTTGAAATTTGAATGAATAGTTAATTTACAATGAAAAAAAGACCAAATAGTGGTTTTTGCCCAAAAATGGACACACAAACAAAAGAAATTAAAGATGAAAGGCTTAACATTGTTAAAATGTTAAAAAAATCACATCGTCAAATAGCTAAGAGAAAGCCTAACATTACCCAGGTGTTTGATTTGTTCGACCTTGAAACACGTGCAAATCGTAGGGTTAGCATGAACAAAATTATGAGAAATCTTGAAGAATATGTAAAAACACGTCTGTGACTGTTCATAAGGCACTCCAAGCCTTTGGGTTGGAAATCCAAAGCAAATCCCAAGCCCAAAGCTTGGGATTCCCAAAGCAAGACATAATGTGAGTGCGTTATAACGCGCTCGCATTATGTATTGCTTTGCATTTTTCCTTTCCCACAAGTCTGTTGTTTGTCATGTTTGACATAATGCGAGCACGTTATAACACGCTCGCGTTATGTTCCCCTTAAATTTTTTTATGTTCAAAGCTATTAATCATGAGGGTTAAGGGATAAGGGATAGGGTTGGAGGGTTTATGGATAAGGGATTAGGGTTTAAGGTATAGTATCGAGCTCGTTGAGGGTCTAGGAATAGGCATAGCATTTAGGGTTTAGGGATGAGGGATTAGAGTTTAGGGATGACGGATTAGCGTTGAGGGATTAGGGTTTAGGGATAAGGTTTAGGGTTAGGGTTGAGGGATTAGGGTTTAAGGTATAGTGTTGAGGGTTTAGGGATAGGGTTTAGGGTTGAGGGATTAGAGTGAAGGGTTGAGGGATTAGGATTTGACGTTAAGGGTTGAGGGTCGAGGGATCAGAGTTAAGGGTTGAGGGATTAGGGTTTGACGTTGAGGGTTGAGGGTTGAGGTTCAAGGGTCAAGGGTTTTGGGATAGGGTTGAGGGTCGAGGGATTAGGGTTAAAGTAGAATGTGGAGGGTGTAAGGATTAGGGATAGGGTTGGAGGGTTTAGGGATAAGGGATTAGGGTTTAAGGTATAGTATCGAGTCTGTTGAGGGTTTAGGAATAGGGATAGCATTTAGGATTTAGGGATGAGGGATTAGAGTTGAGGGATGATGGATTAGGGTTGAGGGTTGAGGGATTAGGGTTTAGGGATAAGGTTTAGGGTTGAGGGTTGAGGGATTAGGGTTTAAGGTATAGTGTTGAGGGTTGAGGGTTTAGGGATAGGGTTTTGGGTTGACGGATTAGGGTTTAGGGTTGACAGATTAGCATTTAATGTCGAGGTTAGGGTTAGAGTGTCGAGGGTAGAGGGATTAGGGATAGGGTTTAGGGTTGAAGGTTTAAGGAATGAGGGTTGAGGCTTTAGGGATGAGGGTTTAAGGCTTAAGATATAGTGTCAAGTGTTGAGGGTGTAGGGATAGGGTTTAAGTTTTAAGGGTTAAGGGTTGAGGGATAGGGATTAGGGTTTAAGGTATAGTGTTGAGGGTTGATGGTTTAGGGATAGGGTTTAGGTTTGAGGGATTAGGGTTTAGGGTTGATGAATTAGGGTTTAATGTTGAGAGTTGAGGGTTGAGGGTTGAGGTTGAGGGATAGGGTTAATGGTCAAGGGATTAGGGTTAAATAAGAGTGTCGAGGGTAGAGGGATTAGGGTTTAAGGTATAGTATCGAGCTTGTTGAGAGTCTAGGAATAGGGATAGCATTTAGGGTTTAGGGATGAGGGATTAGAGTTGAGGGATGACGGATGATGGATTAGGGTTGAGGGTTGAGGGATTAGGGTTTAGGGATAAGGTTTAGGGTTAGGGTTGAGGGATTAGGGTTTAAGGTATAGTGTTGAAGGTTTAGGGATAGGGTTTAGGGTTGAGGGATTAGAGTGAAGGGTTGAGGAATTAGGATTTGACGTTGAGGGTTGAGGGTTTAGGGTTTAGGGTTTAGGGATAGGGTTGAGGGTCAAGGGATCAGAGTTAAGGGTTGAGGGATTAGGGTTTGACATTGAGGGTTGAGGGTTAAGGTTCGAGGGTCAAGGGTTTAGGGATAGGGTTGAGGGTCGATGGATTAGGGTTAAGGTAGAGTGTGGAGAGTATAAGGATTAGGGATAGGGTTGGAGGTTTTAGGGATAAGGGATTAGGGTTTAAGGTATAGTATCGAGTCTGTTGAGGGTTTAGGGATGAGGGATTAGAGTTGAGGGATGATGGATTAGGGTTGAGGGTTGAGGGATTAGGGTTAAGGGTTGAGGGATTAGGGTTTACGGATAAGGTTTAGGGTCGAGGGCTGAGGGATTAGGGTTTAAGGTATGGTGTTGAGGGTTTAGGGTTGAGGGATTAGAGTGAAGGGTTGAGGGATTAGGATTTCATGTTGAGGGTTGAGGGTTTAGGGATAGGATTAAGGGTCAAGGGATCATAGTTAAGG
This sequence comes from Cunninghamia lanceolata, assembly GCA_027924645.1. Taxonomy (NCBI): domain Eukaryota; kingdom Viridiplantae; phylum Streptophyta; class Pinopsida; order Cupressales; family Cupressaceae; genus Cunninghamia; species Cunninghamia lanceolata. Next base: position 2,627,888 of record BSBN01001603.1, on the reverse strand, counting down.
GTTGAGGGATTACGGTTTGACGTTGAGGGTTGAGGGTTGAGGTTCGACGGTCAATGGTTTAGGGATAGGGTTGAGGGTCAAGGGATTAGGGTTAAAGTAGAGTGTGGAGGGTATAAGGATTAGGGATAGGGTTGGAGGGTTTAGGCATAAGGGATTAGGGTTTAAGGTATAGTATCGATTCTATTGAGGGTTTAAGAATAGGGATAGCAATTAGGGTTTAGGGATGAGGGATTAGAGTTGAGGGATGATGGATTAGGGTTGAGGGTTGAGGGATTAGAGTTTAGGGATAAGGAGGGATTAGGGATTAGGGTTTAAGGTATGGTGTTGAGGGTTTAGGGATAGGGTTTAGGGTTGAGGGATTAGAGTGAAGGGTTGAGGGATTAGGATTTGACGTTGAGGGTTGAGGGTTTAGGGATAGGGTTGAGGGTTGAGGGATTAGAGTTAAGGGTTGAGGGATTAGGGTTTGACGTTGAGGGTTGAGGGTTGAGGTTCGAGGGTCAAGGGTTTAGGGATAGGTTGAGGGTCGAGGGATTAGGGTTAAAGTAGAGTGTGGAGGGTATAAGGATTAGGGATAGGGTTGGAGGGTTTAGGGATAAGGGCTTAGGGTTTAAGGTATAGTATCGAGTCTGTTGAGGGTTTAGGAATAGGGATAGCATTTAGGGTTTAGGGATGAGGGATTAGAGTTGAGGGATGACGGATTAGGGTTAAGGGTTGAGGGATTAGGGTTTAGGGATTAGGTTTAGGGTTAATGGCTGAGGGATTAGGGTTTAAGGTATGTTGTTGAGGGTTTCAGGATAGGGCTTAGGGTTGAGGGATTAGAGTAAAGGATTGAGGGATTAGGATTTGATGTTGAGGGTTAAGGGTTTAGGGTTGAGGGTTGAGGGTCGAGGGATCAGAGTTAAGGGTTGAGGGATTAGGGTTTGATGTTGAGGGTTGAGATTCGAGGGTCAAGGGTTTAAGGATAGGGTTGAGGGTCGAGGGTTTAGGGTTAAAGTAGAGTGTGGAGGGTATAAGGATTAGGGATAGGGTTGGAGGGTTTAGGGATAAAGGATTAGGGTTTAAGGTATAGTATCGAGTCTGTTGAGGGTTTAGGAATAGGGATAGCATTTAGGGTTTAGGGATGAGGGATTAGAGTTGAGGGATGACGGATTAGGGTTGAGGGTTGAGGGATTAGGGTTTAGGGATAACGTTTAGGGTTGAGGGCTGAGGGATTAGGGTTTAAGGTATGGTGTTGAGGGTTAAGGGATAGGGTTTAGGGTTGAAGGATTAGAGTGAAGGGTTGAGAGATTAGGATTTGACATTAAGGGTTGAGGGTTTAGGGTTGAGTGTTTAGGGATAGGGTTGAGGGTTGAGGGATCAGAGTTAAGGGTTGAGGGTTGAGGTTCGAGGGTCAAGGGTTTAGGGATAGGGTTGAGGGTTGAGGGATTAGGGTTAAAGTAGAGTGTGGAGGGTATAAGGATTAGGGATAGGGCTTGAGGGTTTAGGCATAAAGGATTAGGGTTTAAGGTATAATATTGAGTCTGTTGAGGGTTTAGGAATAGGGATAGCATTTAGGGTTTAGGGATGAGGGATTAGAGTTGAGGGATGATGGATTCAGGTTGAGGGTTGAGGGATTAGGGTTTAGGGATAAGGTTTAGGGTTGAGGGTTGAGGGATTAGGGTTTAAGGTATGGTGTTGAGGGTTTAGGGATAGGGTTGAGGGTCGAGGGATCATAGTTAAGGGTTGAAGGATTAGGGTTTGACGTTGAGGGTTGAGGGTTGAGGGTTGAGGTTCGAGGGTTAAGGGTTTAGGGATAGGGTTGAGGGTCAAGGGATTAGGGTTAAAGTAGAGTGTGGAGGGTATAAGGATTAGGGATAGGGTTGGAGGGTTTAGGGATAAGGGATTAGGGTTTAAGGTATAGTATCGAGTCTGTTGAGGGTTTAGGAATAGGGATAGCATTTAGGGTTTAGGGATGAGGGATTAGAGTTAAGGGATGACAGAATAGGGTTGAGGGTCGAGGGATTAGGGTTTAGGGTTGAGGGCTAAGGGATTAGGGTTTAAGGTATGGTGTTGAGGGTTTAGGGATATGGTTTAGGGTTCAGGGATTAGAGTGAAGGGTTGAGGGATTAGGATTTGACATTGAGGGTTGAGGGTTTAGGGATAGGGTTGAGGGTCGAGGGATCAGAGTTAAGGGTTGAGGGATTAGGGTTTGACGTTGAGGGTTGAGGTTTGAGGGTCAAGGGTTTAGGGATAGGGTTGAGGGTCGAGGGATTAGGGTTAAAGTAGAGTGTGGAGGGTATAAGGATTAGGGATAGGGTTGGAGGGTTTAGGGATAAGGAATTAGGGTTTAAGGTATAGTATCAAGTCTATTAAGGGTTTAGGAATAGGGATAGCATTTAGGGTTTAGGGATGAGGGATTAGAGTTGACGGATGACAGATTAGGGTTGAGGGTTGAGGGATTAGGGTTTAGGGATAAGGTCTAGGGTTGAGGGATTAGGGATTATGGTTTAAGGTATGGTGTTGAGGGTTTAGGGATAGGGTTTAGGGTTGAGGGATTAGAGTGAATGGTTGAGGGATTAAGATTTGACGTTGAGGGTTGAGGGTTTAGGGATAGGGTTGAGGGTCAGGGGACCAGAGTTAAGGGTTGAGGGATTAGGGTTTGATGTTGAGGGTTGAGGGTTGAGGTTTGAGGGCCAAGGGTCAAGGGTTTAGGGATAGGGTTGAGTGTCGAGGGATTATGGTTAAAGTAGAGTGTGGAGGGTGTAAGGATTAGGGATACGGTTGGAGGGTTTAGGGATAAGGGATTAGGGTTTAAGGTATAGTATCAAGTCTGTTGAGGGTTTAGGAATAGGGATAGCATTTAGGGTTTAGGGATGAGGGATTAGAGTTAAGGGATGATAGATTAGGGTTGAGGGTTCAGGGATTAGGGTTTAGGGAATAGGGATAGCTATTTATGCTTGGATAAGGATTTGTCACAAACTAGAGCTTCTGCTTGCAAAGAAGATCTGTATTTCTTTTTCGATGGGCATTTTCTATCAAGAACTTGATTATGAGGGCTTGCCCCTTCATTGTTATGCCTTTCATATGGTAGAGCATCTGGCAAGCTCTTGTAGGAAACATGAAAAGTTCTCCCTCAAAAACCTTGTGGTCATTCAAGTCTGAAGGGGAAGGTTTGGAAAGAGATGTGATCAATGCAAAGGATGTGATCAATCTATAGCAAGACAAAACGTGAGCGTGTTATAACGCGCTTGCATTTTGTCTTGCTATAGAAATGGTAAAAAAGTGTTGACACCCGTGATCCAGGCCCACATGCTATGTTTTCATACTGATTTTGTTGGGAAGTTCACATGCACATTTGACACATTGTACCACCTTTGCATGATCTTTCCACCACCTTTTCTGCTTTGCCAACTTGAGAAGGAGGAAATAACATAGTTTTCACACCAAGTTTGATATATATCTATTTAAGTTTCAATTTTTGTAGTGTTGCAATGTTAATTGTGATTCAATTTTAGGGATTTAACATCATAGATTGGTTAATAGTATTGTTGTTAGTAATTATATTTGAGTGTTAGTCAATTTAACATTGAAAAGGAAGCAAGTGGTGAAAAACTCAAATTGTTGAGGAGTTTGATGCAAGAAGAAAAAAACACTACATAATTGGGTACTCTCTCCATTTGAATCTTCATTTTTTAGGTATGTCAAATCTTTACATGCATGTTCTTTACATTTTCCTTATTTTGGATTGAATTACTTTATCATGCTTTATCATACATGTTTAAAATAGACACATTCCCAATCAAGAAAGTAGCCTACAATCTCACATGATGCCATGTATATTTTCTACACTTGGGGTCTTTAATAATTATGTGTAATAAATAGACCTTAACATACCATGATGTCAAACTATACAAGAATAAATCCTTACAGCATAATAAAAATACAATCCCACTATTATCTTGTATTCATTTCTTAGGAACTAATATTGGTCTCTTTATCATGCTATAGACAAATTCTCCGTCATGCCAAGGAAACGATCAAGAATTAAACCAACACAGGAAGAGATAGAAGCTAAGAATGCAAAGAAAGCAGTGTCTATGAGGGAACTTCGTGAGAAGAGGAAATTAGACATGAGATTCAAATAGAACGAATGCAAAAACTTCATGGTACGAGATATTCAAATACCATAGTTGGAGACATGTCCTCTACCGCAAGTCAACACATAGGGACACCATCTACCACATCTCAAGTTGAGAGTACATCATCACTCAAATGTGATGAAGGAGGTACGCCATCATTCCCACCTCAACCTCAAGGTATGTCATCTATTCCATCTTCGATCGAAGGTATGCCGTCTAGCCCATCTCATTTAAATATTGATGAAATTCTTAATGTTGAGATGAATTTACCTAACTTAACACCACCTAGAATTTTGCATAGAAATCCAAAGTATTTGATTGATATTGATGAGAATATTTTGCAGCCAATGGAAGGTAAGATTCCAAAACACACTTGTAGAAGATATGCTAATAAGATTTGGAAATTGTTCTTCGAAAAGTTAAATGAGACTGCAAGATGTCAACTATTTGTTCAAATGATGTGAAGTATAAAGTATAGGTCTATCATGAAGATTCTTGGGTTGAGAACATCAGAGGCTTCAAGTGAAAAATCTATTGTTAAGAATCTAATGAGTGTATATGAGAGTGTGGGTAACACCTCACGCACAAAAGATAGTAATGCAACATGGCGTGTGATTACATCGACTATAGTAAGTAGTCAAACGAGGAAATCTCATCTCATCAGAAAGACGAGTCAAGAATTGAGAATTAATAGGAAAACTTTATCAAGAGCCGTTGGAAGATGCCAAAGAATTGAGGACACTAATGCCAATGAATTATGGGTGTTCTTAGGGAGACTACCATGAAAAGATAAACCAATTGTTGAAGCATTGAGATCACTAACTGAAGAATTTTGGAAGAATTACACAAGGGTATCTTCTAGTCAAAGGGATGTGGTAAGAAGGAGAATCGGTAGTCAGAACCGCGAGCCACATCCAAAGCATTTTTTGGATGAGACTCAAACACAATTTTATGGTAAATTTCTAGAGAAGTATCCTCAAATTAAAATTTGTCAAAAATATTTTGAAATGCTAAAACCTTTCTATGTTAAGATAAATCACACACACACTACTTGTTTTTGTAGATTACATATTGGATTTTCTAACCATTTTGATGCTTATAGGTCTATATGTTTAGATATGCATACTAACAATGATTTGCAGGGTTGTGCCATATGTGCCCCAACAACATCTTCAAGAGACTTCATATCAAGAATTTTATGTGAAAGAGAGGAAGGTCAAATATTCTACAAGAAATTATGCTTGGATGGCACATGTCATCGTTGCAGTGGCTTGCAGGGTTTGCCAATCTGTGAACATATGGAGAGAACACATGCGGTTGGAAATGAACTAGTAGAGTTTGGCAAGTATAAAATAGTGGCATACAATACAAAAGATGGTAAAGAAGCAAAGAGGTGTGAATTGGTTATTGAAAAGATTCTAGTGTATTAGTTTATGCCTATATTTCATGACAGCATAGTGTATGAGTATGCAAGACATGCCCATAGAGCTCGATGGTTGGACTTGCAATTCAAGTTATGCAAGGACACATTTCCAGTTGGTAGTATTGTTTCAGTCATCAACTTTGTAGAGAACTATAGTCTACAGCCACAGCGTGAGGTGTAATCACAATATTACAACTCCACACAGGTTTCTATATTTGTGCACATCGCATTCATTCATGTGAATGATAGTACAGAGGATGATAGAAAGATCATAAGGGAGTATAATTTCTATATTAGTGATGATTGCATGCATTCTACGGAGTTTGTGCAAGGTTGCTTTAAAGTGTTCTACAATGATTTGGCTAGAAGGGACATATCGTTCAATCAGCATATCATATGGTCGGATAACTGTGTGTCACAATTTAAGAACTCGCAGAATTTCTATTGGCTAAGTAGGAGGCATAATTTTATAGGTATTCAGCATATGTGGAACTTTTGTGAGGCCGGGCATGGAAAGGGGGAGCATGATGGTGCATGAGCATGTATCAAAAGAGCCATAGCATGAGAAGAGTTAAAGTATAAAGACAATGCAAAGTTGACAGATGCAAAATTGATTGTCGAGTGATGTAATGCTTCCATGGGTACAGGTAATGAAGATAAGTCTTCAGTTCATAGATTTTTTTGGTTGATAGATGATACTAACATTGAACCATATGAGGACTGTTGTATACTAATAGGATCAAATGAGATGCACTCTTTCAAAAGCTCAATTGCAGGTTCATGGAGTATCCATACATGAAAGATGTCATGCTTTTGTTCTTCCTGTACAATTCAAGTCTGGGATGAGTGCGAGTCAATGGAGTGGGTTGATAAATGGAAGTTAAGTTATCTTAGCCCACTTGACACGTATCGACCCCTGATGGCACTGAAACTAACACAGATGGAATCATCAGTTGACTTTGACCACATATCAAATTTAATTCAACCAGGTAATATAGGGCACGTATATGCATCTAATTTCATCTAGTTCAACCAGGTAATGTCATCTTACTTTGTAGTGTTTTTGTAATGTTGACTATTTTCATCTAATATGCTACACATATCAATGTAGGGCACGTATATGTAGTTATTGCAGATGAAGATAATGAAGAGGGAACAAATTATTACTTATGTCGTTGTGTTGAGGCTAAAAAGAAATTGGAGGTCACTGTTATAGATGGAGAAAACATCGAATACCCTACAGGCTCAGTGGTTATTACTGGAACATGGCTTAGAAGGTCCCCACATAAGAGTGTTAATATTTGGTTATTTCAGGACTTTGACATGCATCGGAAGATTCTTCATTACTTGAACCTTGTCGTGGCATCCAATGTTCATTTGATAAAGTATCAGGGTAGACCTTTGAACAAAATCTTGTGGAACGTGCGTGAGTCTGACCATGAAGCAATACTTGACACAATAAAGAGTAGAGCAGACTCGGATGGTTCATTGGATTAATTTGTAAGTATTCACATTGATTTTGTAAAGTCATGTTACATTGAGTTGTAAGTATGCACATTAATTTGTAAGGTTTGTCTTTTTTTATTTTCTCCAGCATTTTTACACATATACACATTTTTACATCATCATGTTATGCATTTTTGGTGTCCTACTCCTGATGCGACCAAACTCATAACTCACCCTACTTCCTCTAGGCACCATTTGATGATCTCTCTAACACTCTGGATCCAGGGTGCCCAATCATGATGATGACCTATATACCATTCTCCCAAGGCACTCATAATGAATGAAAAGAAGACCAAGGGCACCCAAGCTTAATAGACTTATTTCTTTCAATTTTGATGATCCAAACTCTTGCAAAACGACAACCACTTTCATGCCTTTAGATCTTCCTTCACATACAGGGCACCAAATCAAGTTGAAAAATCTACATAAGGGCACCAAAATGGATGAAAGGAGACATGAAAAGTGCCTTAGGACTCCATGCTAAGGTTTGATCCATTAAAGTCTCTTGACATTAGGTGCTCATGATGATGAAACTTAGAGTTTTTTCCTTTCCTATGCGCTCATCTAAGATGTTTGAATGATAAGGACTGCCTCGGCCTCTATAATGTACATTGGGTGCCAAAATCAAGGTGATTTTAAGTCACTTTGAGTCATTTGGGGTCAGTTTGAGTCTTTGAGTCATGTTTCAAAAAAATGTCAATGTTGTCAAGTTGCATAAAGCAACTTTTGCATTTTTGGTGTCCTGCTCATGATGCGACCAAACTGACTATTCCAACGCATCCGGATGGGTACATTTGCGCTAGGCATGGTCCTATTTTTCACCCAAACATGTCGAAATAGTCTGAGCTACATTGTACCGATGATATCCCTGAAGAGTCCAAAGTGCAAAAAAGGCAGCAATCTTTGATGAGATGTTACTCAAAAACCGTGTCACTTAGAAACATTCTTTCTGAGGAAACGTGATCATGTAGAGTGTCTCTACAATAACCTCTCTTGGTTTTTTATATCTCTGAGGCATTTCCCTGTGGTGAAAGGTTTTCTACTGCCCCAATCGTCAGAAGGAGGCAATGTAAAGTTGCAAAGGGGTGTAACTTTCGTCCTGCTCCTGATGTGACCAAACTGACTATTCCAATGCATCCGGATGGGTACATTTATGCTAGGCATGGTCTTTTTTTTTCACCTAAACATGTCGAAACAGTTTGAGCTACATTGTACCAACGATATCCTTGAAGAGTCCAAAGTACAAAAAGGCAGCAATCTTTGACAAGATGTTACTCAAAAACTGTGTCACTTAGAAACATTCTGTCTAAGGCAACGTGATCACATAGAGTGCCTCTACAATAAAATCTCTCAGTTTTATATCTCTAAGGCATTTTCCTGTGGTGAAAGGTTTTCTGCTGCCCCAAAAATCGTCAGAAGGAGGTAGTGTAAAGTTGCAAAGGGATGTAACTTTCATCCTGCTCGTGATGCGACCAAACTAACTGTTCCAACGCATCTGGATGGGTACATTTACGCTAGGTATGGTCCTATTTTTCACCCAAACATGTCGAAACAGTCCGAGCTACATTGTACCGACGATATCCCTGAAGATTCCAAAGTGCAAAAAGGCAACAATCTTTGACGAGATGTTACTCAAAAATTGTGTCACTTAGAAACATTCCATTTAGGCAATGTGATCATGTAGAGTGCCTCTACAATAATCTCTCTTAGTTTTTATATCTCTGAGGCATTTGCTTGTGTTAAAAGGTTTTCTACTGCCTCAAAAATCGTCAGAAGGAGGCAGTGTAAAGTTGCAAAGGGGTGTAACTTTCATCCTGCTCGTGATGCGACCAAACTAACTATTCCAACACTTCTGGATGGGTACATTTACACTAGGTATGGTCTTGTTTTTCACCCAAACATGTCAAAACAGTCTGAGCTACATTGTACGGACGATATCCCTGAAGAGTCTAAAGTGCAAAAAGGCAGCAATCTTTGACGAGATGTTACTTGAAAACCATGTCACTTAGAAACATTTCGTCTAAAGAAACGCGATCACGTAGAGTGCCTCTACAATAACCTCTCTCATTTTTTTATATCTCTGAGACATTTGCCTGTGGTGAAAGGTTTTCTGTTGCCCCAAAAATCATCAAAAGGAGGTAGTGTATTAAGTCATGATGAAAACCTATTCACTCTAGGCACCAATCTCAAGTTGCACAAACATGCATGGGTGCCTAGAGAAATAAGGCACTACAACATGGTTCCAGTACCTTGAAATGGCACCCAAGCATGTAGGAGGAATTTTCAAGGAGCCATAATGTTTTTGAAACTCTAAGGAACTAGTCCAAAGACTCTATGGTGCCATCTTGATACATTGAGTCAACTTTGGAACTCAAACATATTGAAACAAGGTCTAGGAAGCTAGGCACCATCTCTTGCCAATTCAACCTCTTAGATGCGCCAACATTGGAAAGACTCTTAATGAGTGCCTAAGTTTGAATTGATCTTGTGATTGAAAGTTTGGTGATGTATTGGTGCAAGATAATCTTCAGTTGAAGCAATCTAAGTTCTAGGAAGGGTTTAGAAGTTATCAACCTCTTCACTAAGTTAGTTGCACTTTACAAGCTTTCTTACCCAAGAATTACACCTCATTAAGATAAGGCGCATCTTAACCTCTGGGACTTTTCCAAAGAAGCGCTTCAGTTTATTAGCACCTTTGGACCTTGTTTTGCATTCTGAAAGAGAAGGCACACTTTGGAGGCATTTCTAACCCAGATTGATGCCTAGGTATAGTCATCTCTCTGGAGCATTACAATGTGTTTTAAAATGAAGGAGGACATTTCATAAGTTGGGGAATTGATCACTAAAGACCTTGGAGTGTTTGAATTACTCTAAGAAAGAAGTCGCATTTCCATGGAGTAGCATACTCTAGATAGCGCCTAATGCCATCAAGGCATAATTCCACCCACACTTTGGTGCCTATCATCAAGAAGGGGCATTAGGCATTCCTTGAACAATTCTAAGCGTTTGAAGTTCATGAAATCACCAAGGAATGTTGGGTGCCATGTGTATCCTCAACAAGCTTGAGTTTGCGCCTGGACAAGTTGGCACTTATTCATGTTTTAACTTCCCTCTTGAAGCACCTAACTTGGGAAAAAGTTATCTTGTTGTTAGTCAAGTGTTTGATGTGTTTTGGAGACTCCAAAAAAATTCCTCTTGCTAGGCACTCTTCTTGGCAACTACAACCTTCAACTAGCACCTAGATCCTGAAGAAAAACACTTGCAATTGTGGGCGCACTTTCCTTATGATGGAGCATCAAACTGGCGCCTAGAAATCATAATGCATGAAGTGAGCACCTAGGATCCTATTGGTCCAATAGGTGGTTTTGGGATCCATGTCAAGTCATTGGATTAGGTTGCCAACTCAAAATGATTTTCATGCACTTAGACTTCAAGGCGCCAAAACTAGTAGGAAAATATTTGGGGGGAAACCACGCTGATAAAAGTTGGGTAAATTTAAGCTCCGAGTCTGATTAGGCTATGAGGTTGGAAAGTGTGGCTATAAGGTTGGAAAGTGTTGTAACCTCCATCCTTTAAACTTCTCCACCTTGTTATGGGTTCTTTTGAGTATTTTCACTTGCTTTCTCTTCGAGAATATTTTCTAATGATACATGATGTGTCATATACCATTCAACTTGATAAACAACATGGAGGGATTCTCATGCCTCCTATACTTCTTGCAAGTTTCTTTATAGATAGCTCACATCATTGTCCATCTAGGTGGTCATTTCCCTAAATATTATGATAAGATAATCCTATTAATGAACTTTGGATTGAATGAGAATCAACATGCTTTGTCTTGACTAGAATAGTTGGGATGGACAAAAATCTATTGATTCTAGGTTGGGTTGTTAAAGGTCAAGAAGTTTTCGTGTCTAATGCACTCTAAATCTAAATATTCAAAATCATAGTGGTTCAATAAGTTACAACAAACAGTTAGGTAGACAATAGACTATAAGGAACAAGGACTACACATGAATCCAAAACAACACCAGTCAATAAGGACATCACAAGTAACTCAACATTACTTCCAGAGGCATTCACAAAAACAAAGGGGAGAACACAACTAGAGAATGCTAGACTATAGTAGGGATGAGTGTCTGATGCAGAGCACACAGTGGAAGCATAGAATTATCAACTTTTGAACCTTCAAACTCACTATTGGAGAGACAACATACCATTGGCAAGCTTAAAATTTCATCGGCCAATAGGCTAATACCACCATGACTCTGTTTGATTTCACTTCTGACAAACATCCCATCATTGACTCTTATCGATCAGACAGACCGCTATCGGTGACTTTATATCCTTTCACACCGATGTCTCTGTCACTCTGATACGAGACTCTAAGTCCCTCGCCTATCGGTAGGACTTAATACAATCGGCACACTCAAAAACTCTTCTACCAACACACCAATCTCACCAATGACAAACTTCAGACCACACCCATTGGTGAGACTCCAAACATCAGTGAACTCTAATCTTGTTGGGCCGATACACTGATGGATTTCAATTGTTGGTGTGACCTCCTTCATCGGCAAATCTCTCAACTGCTCTTCTGATGCACCAATGGGATTATCTTCTGATACACCGATGTCTTCGACTTCAAACCACACTCGTCAGCAAGATAGACCACTATCGGCAAAGCCTAACCAAGGTCTACAGATACGCTGATACGACCAACTCTTGACATCGATACAAGGTTCTTTTGAAGGCAAAGGGTGCCTAGGCTTATGGGGCTCAATTTGATGTATTTATTGAAAGCTCAAGGTGAATTGATGCTTATTGAAAATTCCACTTAATCCTTCATTTGCATTCTAGGCGCCATTTCCTATTGACTTATATACTCCTCCTCATGCTAGGGTGCCATAATGAAGTGGTTTAGACAATAGGTGCCCTTCACTTACTAGAGGCTTGTTCTCCTTCCACCTTAGGTGCACTTTTATGGTGGAACATGTGTCAATGGGTGCCTTGTCTTAAATGAATGCTCTCTCTAAGTTGGGCACCCTTTTGAGGCTTTATGAGTTGCAAATTGTGCCTTAACCCTTCATGCTTGTTGCTCAATGTTTGAATGCTTAAGAAAGTCTCCTTTAGGTGCTCATCTTAATGACTTTTTCTCAAGGCACAATCATCCTAATGACTTGGATATTCATCCTAGTGTTTCAAGATATCAAGCTACCAAACTTAGTCATTTTTAGGATCTCAAACATAAAGAATAACATGATGATTCATTTTTTTGTATTGCATATAGTTAACATTGTATGCTACTCATAAAGAATATTAATATTTTCTGTTCAACATGATGATTCATTTTTTTTTTAAATACAACTTTTATCTTTTAATTCCAAAATGAGGTTTAGGTGATACTTGAATAACAATAGCTTGCTTATTGGATCAACAAACATCCTATGTAATACAATTGGACTTTAAATATTTGAAGTAGCCATCTACAAATATCCATTCAAAGATGGATTTATAATGCAAGTATGGACACCATCAATAAAAAAGATTTGTATTAACCAAATATCCATATAGGCATACATCAATATCTGTCGATATAAGTATAAAATATATACAAAATAGCCATATAGGCTTACAAGAATGCCATATAGGCATACAATGTCAACTATATACAATACAAAATATATGTCCACAAATGCCATATAGGCATACAACAAAGGAACACAATAAAAAGTCATTCCCCTCTAACTGGTGAAGAGAATAGATCACGGGTAGCCTTTGATCTTCTAGGGGATGGAGACACGCATGTGGGTGGTCGACTACAAACTTGAGGGCTACTCCTATTTAGTTCTTCCTCCATCTTTAGTTGTTACAATAAAAAGTATAAACATTAATATATAGAAATTACATGTTATAAAAAATGAAACATTTAACAAAATAATCACTTACCGCTAACATATAATCTGTCTCCTCACTTGCCTCAGTAGCAAGAATAGGCCTTGGTGATGTCATGTCCTATAGAAACCATCCAGATAGAAATTAAACTTCAAATCAATAATCTTTTGATTTTTCAAAAATAGACAACTATAACAATGAATGTAAATTGAAATTTACTAATCTACCTCATACCCCTGTCAATGCCATGGAGCTATGAATTGCAGAGGCCACACCCTGCTCTATTGCCCTATGAACATGGTGAGGTGTCTCCATAGCCTGCATCATCTAGAAATAAAACAACATTATTCAATTATAAAAACTATAATAGTGATGCAAATCATGGCTCCTAACATACACACACGTTCATCTAAACATGGAAGTACACACAATAAAGCACACAAGTCACATACAAAAATCTAGTAAGTACAATTCATTCATTAAACTATTTATTTTATTACATCTGTAAAGCTTTGAAGTCCACCACCACTGGAAGGTGTTGCCGTGAAATCTATAGTATTAACCTATTCAACATCCAAAATCAGATATTAGAATACCATTCATATAAAGATGCTATTCACATGTAATATTTATAATTGTTTACTAGTTACATACCCCGACAGTAGATGATCTAGTGTAAAATGTAGGTGGAGAACCACTGAAAACTGCATCGACACTATGACCCTAATATTTCATTAAAATCATCAATTTAAATTAGTTAATCTTGCATTTCAAAAATGAAATTTAATAAATTAAATTCAATAAACTTGCTAATATTTACCTAAGTATCAAGGCCGAAAGTCTCACTCAGGAGGGTATCTGTCATCACCATCTGCTCAGCTGCAGATGTAGCCTATGCACTTGCATCCTGACTATCCATGGGGTCATAACCACAGGCTGACCTACAAGCCTGACAAGCATGGGGTGGGACCCTACTCCTCGCACCATCTCCCAACCCACTCTCTGCTGCAGGACCGGCATGATCTATGATGCTCTGGGTCAAGGCACTAATGGACTGAAGTGTATCGACCTCAACACTCTCCTTCACAATGGAAGCGATAGAAACATGCTCATGGGCTACTTTGCTGATTGCTCGTCTCACTACCCGCTGTGGGTCAAGACATGCCCTTGGTCTATCTTGTGCTGACCCCCCACCTCTACCCTGGAAGTCCCACATATCAAAATAGTTTGGCACTTTATTGAGGACAAACTCGCAGTAGAGTTTCCTCAAAAAGTATTGTGGGACCTCATTATTATTGCATGGAGGATGGTCAAAAACCATCCACCACCTCTGCCCAGAATTGTCCCTTATCGCTTGGTTGTTGCACCAATGGATAGGGAACCTCTTGCATGTAATGGGTGGAGGTTGATTTGTTTGTGGATTTGTGAAAATGGAACACAAGTCTAATTTTGTGGTTTGTAATGTTTTCACATCTTGGTATGACAACTTGTCTACATAATAATCTCTGAACTCTCTCCTCTTATCCGTTCAACTAGTTATTTGCTTGCTAATCGAATCTACATTTGATAACATAGATTCAAGAGATTCAGCAAGCATGGACCTATGCAAGGTTGAAGTGGAAGGATCTTTCAACCTTGCAATTATATCTTCAATTTCTTTGTTGTTGTTTTCAATTTGCCCCATTATATTTTCTTGTGTTCTAGGGGCATGTCGAGGAATGGATGGAGGAGGTTGTTGTTCTGCAGGTATTTCCTCCTTAGGATTTTGTGGATTTTGAGGAGGAGGAGGAGGAGGAGGTGCATTAAAATTTCCTGACAATTAATAAAATATACATCAAAAATCATCTCAAACCTACCTATTTAGAAACAAATTCAAACAAAAAAACAAATATAACTCACTCCTTTGGTGTGCTTGACATCGTGGCGGCATTTTGGCGACAAATCGATAATCTTTTTGTGTTGAATGGAGATTTACAAAATGCGAACACGCTTTCTAGGGTTTGTAGGCCACGAGTATAGAGGAGAAGAAAGAAATGAAATGAGATAGAAACCTTTTTTTTTATTTATAGCAAGTCAAAACGTGAGCGCATTATAACGAGCTCGTGTTTTGTATTAATTTTTTTAAAAATAATTTGGCCACTTTTTGGCCCCCCATCTTTTTGCACTTACCTTAGCGTTATATTTTTATTTGGGAATCCCAAGACTTAGGCTGGGGATTTTCTTTGAATTTCCAACCCAAAGGCTTGGAGTGCCTTCCCAATGTCCAAAGATGTGTTTTTACATATTCTACAAGATTTCACATTATTTTGTTCATGCTAACCTTTAGATTTGCACATGTTTCAAGGTCAAACAAATCAAACACTTGGGTAATGTTAGGATTTCTCTTACTTATTTAACAATGTAATTTTATTCACATTTTGACAATGTTAAGCCTTTCATCTTTATTTTCTTTTGTTTGTGTGTCCGTTTTTGGGTAAAAACTAGTATTTGGTCCTTTTTTAATTATAAATTAACCATTCATTGAAATTTCAAAAAAATTACATTTTTAGAAACTAGACTCCATTCTACACATATTAAAAAAATAATTTTCAATTAGTTTTCAAAATTTATAGGGGTAGCACAGCCAAAATTCTATTTTTTAGGATGTGTCCACTTTGAAAATTAGTAAAAAATCAAATATTCATTAAAAATTTATCATAAAAATTGAGCATAAACTACTGTTAGCTAATTTCTCACTAAAGTGATTTTAAAAATACAAAAAAAAAGTTAACCTTTTGAGGGAGCCCCAAAACATGCTATGTTATGTTTTCTTGACAGAAACAACACCAATTTCTGTGGTTCCCTCTTTTGAACCCCTTAATCTATACCATTTTCAAAAAAAATAGTAATTTAGAAAGTAGACTCAGAGCACTATGAACATTGTTTTGTTACATCTTAAAATTTTGAGTGTAACTATGCTCAATTTCTCATCCAAGGTCAACATTTCCTGATTTCAAAAAAAAAGTGGCCACTTAAGGCCCCTTTTTGACCCCCCATCTTCTTGCACTTACCCTCAAGTGGATCCACACAAAATTGAAATCATTTCAACATTCTCTATTCCTCAAAAGCAAAAAGATGTTAGAAGCTTTCTCGGCCATGCAAGGTACTATAGAAGATTCGTAAAGGATTTTAGTAAGATAACTGCTCCTTTGTCTTACTATTTAAAGATGTGGAATTTAATTGGACAGCTGACTTTCAAACATCCTTTGCTAGTCTCAAGGATTCATTGACTTAGACACCTATACTCAGAGGACCTAATTGGGTAGTACCTTTTCATATCCATATAGATGCTTCTGACTTTGTTGTGGGGGTTGTGTTAGGATAGAAGGAAGGAAATTTGGAGTATGCAATTCACTACATTAGTAAGAATTTACAAGGTGTTGAACTTAACTATACTGTCATTGAGAAAGAAATGTTAGTTTTTATCTATGCAATCAATAAGTTTAGGCATTATATCACTGGGTATCCTATTTCTATTCATACTGACCATGCAACAATAAGATACCTAAGGAATAAACTAGTGGTAGGTGGCAAATTGGTTAGATGGTTATTGCTACTTTAGGAGTTTGATATCACCATTGTGGACAAGCCTGGGAAGGCCAATATTGTTGTTGATTTCTTCTTCAGGCTACCTACTTGTAATGAGGATCTAGTTATTGATGATTCATTTCTCGATGAGCACTTATTTGCACTGACTCTACAAACTCCTTGGTATGCAGATATAGAAAATTATCTAGTTACAGAGAAAACACCTCCACACCTCTCACTAAGGGAGAGGTGCCACCTAGTGGAGCGTAGCTTTCCCTATTCTTGGGTAGCTAGTTACCTCTTCTACATAGGTCTTGATCATATCATGAGAAGATGTATTAGAGAAGATGAGCTATATGACATTCTCAAGGCATGTCATGATGAACCCTATGGTGGACACTTTGCATCTAAGAGGATAGCAATCAAGATTTTGAATATTGGATACTATTGGCTAACCTTGCACAAAGATACAACTCTCTATACAAGAAGATATGACCATTGTCAAAGGATGGAAAAACCTACAAGAAGTGATGAAATGCCCCTACAACCATAATTGGTGGTCACACCATTTGATAAATGGGGCATTGATTTTATTGAGCCCATTGATCCTCCATCTAATAAAAGAATATATACTTGTTTGTACTAATTACCTCACAAAATGGGTGGAGGTGAAAGCTCTAAAAGTAGCCAGAGATAGTAAGGTTGCTACATTCCTATCTGAGGAGATATTTACAAGGTATGGAGTTCCAAGGGAAATAGTAACAAATCAGAGACCACAATTTACATCATCCATAATTGCTAGCCTTATTCAAGAATATGAAATCAGACATAAAAAGTCCACTCCTTATCATGTCCACAGTCAAATGGCCAGGTTGAGGTCACAAATAGGATGATTGATGCAATATTAACAAAGACAGTTGCATTACACAAGAAGGATTGGCTAGCAAGACTCTCTGAAGTAGTTTGGGCATATAGAACTACCTAGAAGACAACAATAGGGTATACACCTTATGAACTAGTTTATGGTAAGAAAGCTATCCTTCCTATTGCGTTTGAATACAAAACATTGAGAACTGCTATACAACTTTGCATGGACCTATCAGTAGCTCAAAAGGAATGGTTGCACCATCTTAATGCCTTGGAGGAATTAAGGATGGAAGTAGTCTATCACACTGAGATAATACAAAAACATAGAATCAAATGGCATGACCGGTATATCAAAACCAAGGACTTTTGGAAGGTGACTATGCCCTACTCTATGACTTCAAGTATAACGATCATAAGAGTAAATTGTAGACCAGATGGTTAGGTCCTTATGAATTCAAGGAAGTTTTTCCCAATGGTGTAGTACAACTAACTACAATTGACCCAGTTAGATTCTCACTGATGGTTAATGGACAAGGATTGAAATTGTATAAGAAGCCTTTGAATAAGGCTACATTCCTCCAGCAACTATGGGAAGATATGGGTAATGAAGTTCCACAACAACCTACCTTAGATGAGGCATCAAACCAAGTTACAAATGATCACAACATTTTAGTAGTAGATCAAGCTACTAGCTTGATTGCATTACCACATCAAGTTTGATTTCTATGAACCTTGTACATAAATACAACATAAAACATAAAAAGACACAAATAACTCAATCAAATTCTAGGCTCCATCAATTTAGCTCCTACTATATAGTTGAGCTTTACTTTGACTGCCATCCACTTCACTAAAGGGACCCGTAGCAAAAGGCTCTCTACTATTTATGGGACCTCTACAATTACACATGCAACAACTACAATGGTCGTCATTCCTAAAGGACCTGTAGCCACTGCGCCCACAACTAACACACATGGGACCTATACGCTTCATATCTTCTAGGGCCTCCTCCTTAGCATGATAATCATTATTAAATCTACAATAAAACCATAATATATTCCTTTCCAAGATAAATTAATCAAATAGGTGTTTTGGAAGTGCGCAACTGAGTGTCGAAAAGGTGAAAATTGAAAGTTGTTTGTTTTATCCAAAAATTTCTCCAAAGGTGTGTTATGCCCCCTTAAAGTCCTTTGCAAAAAGATTTCACTCCAACCCTCATCAATTTTGAAATTTTAAACTTTCTGTAAACTGACGACACACTTTCATTAACGACACCAATTTCTAACATTAATTTCTCTCAAACTATGAGATATGAATTCAATTATTTTTGCACTTTCAAGATGGTACCTCCAAGAATGCCCCTATAAAAGGGTTCTACTCTAGCTCTTACGGATCTTTGGGAATAGATTTCACAAAACTACCTAGAGACTGTCAATGTCAAAGTATGTCAAAAACTCAATTTGATCAAATCTGATTATTTTACCTACACTCCAAGGCTAAGAGATGCCAAAATAGAACCGAACAAACCAAAACTGAAAGAAACAACTGGAAATATTTTTGGGTGATTTTGATTTCTCATTCGCTTGAGATGCTACTACATCAGACATGCTGGGTAGGAAGTTTGTGAGCATACACTCACCAATGTGGAGTTGAATGGTAGGGTCATTCTTTCATATTACAAGCAATCTGTAGTGAACTCCATCACTGAAATATGTGCACAAAAATATTTTTTCCTCTTTTTCTAGCGTCTTGCTGGAACAAGCTTCACGCTCCAACAAACCTGCACTCTCTTGCTTCTTTCTCTCGTGGATTTGCATCCACCATGCACTGTCCTCTTCCAATGATTCTCTCTATTCCTATCCTACTTCATGGGATCCAACCCACCATCATCAACAAACCACCTCCACCAAACACACTACTCTTCTCCTCTTTTGTGGGTTTTGACCCACCACAATTCGACCACCTCCACCAAATTCCCTCATCATACACATCACAATCTGCATCATATACATACAAATCTACCCCTACATCTTCATGGAAATCATCAATTTCCATGTGCTTTTATCCATACTCTTCAACCCTCAACATTATAATTGAATGCAAAACAATATCATCACAAAATGCAAACAAATTTACCTCTTTCTTCACTATTGTAGTATTTCCTTCATCACCTTCAGTAGCAACTTTCATCCACTCATCTTTTTCTATGAAGTTTTCATTTACCCCATATATTCCCATCATCATTCCCATATCATCAATTATTGTACCAAATTTCCCAACTATAGCATCTTCTACAACTTCTTCACACAAACATGCTCCATACAAATCAACATATCCATTTATTTTCTTCCCATCTATTTGCAACTTCTTATCCATCTCAACAAAAAACAAATCACCATCAATTTCTTCTTCATACAATTCAAAAACATCAGAAGTTACCTCTCCACTTCTTGTTGTCACAACATCACCCTCAGCTACCCCATTCATCTTCATCAAGTGCTCACTCAAACTAAACAATTCTTCCATCTTTTCACTTCCTTCTTCAAACAAATTATACCCCTCTTCCATAATCAAGTCTACAACATCCTCATGAAAATGAAAAGCTTCCATGCATCTATTCTTTTCTTCTTTCCCTTTATACTCTGCTAGATTCATCAAGTTCAAAACAAATCAAACTCAAAATTATCAAATTGTACCTCATTTATTTTTGTTGTCCCAATTTCTTTGCCTTCATTTTTTGCTACATCATTCATCTCTTCATGGTCCCCTATCAAATCTCCTTCAAGCATCTAATTTATTTTCTTTATCTCCTCATTCCATAGGAGATCATTCTCTTCTTCTTCCACTTGTTTATCAAACTTGGGGCCTTCCAACTTTGTGATTCATGCCTCTACATCTGCTGCAACTTTCTACTCAGCTGCAAGCTTGTGTCCTTTGGTTTCTATTTTCATATCCTCTAAAGGATCTATTGTTGTTGTTGTTATATCAATTTTATCTTCTTCTTCTATGTCTTTCAAAAGACATACCTTTGATGCAAGCTCTAATTCCTCCACTCTTCTAATTTCTTCATGAATTACCTCCTCTTCACATTATTGTCCCACATAGTTCATGTCCTTCCACGGGTCTTTCTCTGCTTCAATTTCACATTCCACATCCTTCCTTTAAGCTGTTCTAACTTTGCAGTCAGCTTTTTCCATGTTTCGGGACCCATGTTCATCTCATGCAACTCAGCTTCTATCTGAACAATTTGATCCACAACTTTATCTAGCTCATTTCGAGTGTCTCCACGAAACATGCGACAATAGAAAGAAATTTCACTTCCTGATGAAGAATCATCTGGATCAGGTTCAGCAGCTACTTCTTTTGTCACTCTATTCAGCTTGGCTGAAACTTCCTCAGGAGCAGATACATAATCTTCAAAGTCAGATTCTGAAGACTCGGAACTTGAGGACAGAACTATATCATCTCAGTCTGAAGGATACCCATAGATATAGACATGGTCTTCTATGACACCGTGAGCTTTAACAGCTCGCATCTTTCCTTTTCCTTTTTTCTTTTTACGATCAGGGCACTTATTTGCAAAGTGATCACCTTTACAAATGTAACACGTAGGCTTCCACTTTGAACCTTTCTTTTTATCTTTCTTTTTGAAAAAGCCTTTCTTCTTTTTCTTTGAGCCTTTGGATTTGGATTGCTGGTATTTCTCTTTATACTTTTTTCTAGGCTTGTCCTTGTAACAGCCTTCACAGGAATCCTTACTTTCCTCGTTGATTCTGGAACATACTGTAGAGGATAAAATAGGTTGGACCCGTTTTATCTCTTTCTTTGCTTTTGCTTCATCACAGATGTCAGTATTAATTTGTTCCAAAAACTGAACCAGTTGAGGGAAAGTAACTTCTTTCATTTCAATTCCTTCTGCTACCATATTTTCTAAAACCTTTTTATGATAAAATTCTCCTATGGTAGATCCAAAGCTTTTAAGAAAGGTTGTATACATAAGATCATGATTTTGCTCATGACCGAAAAGATAGAAATGTTCATATTGCTGTTTACAGAATGTTTTGAAGTTGCGAAGATCTTTACACTTACCTTTTATAAACTTTTGATATTCCAACTTCTCCATGACATCTCTTTTACCGACAAACATTCTGAGCAGCTGGGCACAAACTTGATCAGTACCTCTATCTAGAAGCCTCTCTTTGTAATCATCTTCCAATCGATCCCAAACATGTCTGGCTGTGCCGGTCATTGCATTGAGGGCCTGCTTGATGACTTCCTTTTCATCAGCTTCTGCATTGGTAGCCAGATAATTAGGATGCTGCTTTTGAAAGACAAAGAGACTTAATTCAAAAGGTAAGGAATGAATTGAAATTAGACTGTGATGTGCTCGGATCTCAGATTAATTCTGCAGATCTTCATGTCAAGCATAATGGACAAAGGATAAATGAAATGCATGATGAAGTCCATTCAATTACACAGTCTCAACTATTAATTGGGGATTCTGTGAAAATAGAATCAGCTGAAATTCAAACCACTGTTAGAGCTGAATCTCTAGTTATTCAGTCTGCGGCCCAGTCAACTAAGCAAGTGGTTAAAATTAAAAATTTTCCATCAAGTGCAAAGGGATATCTGAAGGCCCAATATGAAGGCCCCCACTTGCAACCTCAGGTCCCAAAGCCTGAGACTCAAAGGGTTTATAACCCTCAATTAGGAAATTATGTAGAACCTGAAGAAGAGCGTGCTCCCTCTCATGGCACTGTTCAAATGGCCCGTGGTTCGGGTAGTAGTCTAGTAAATAATGATCCCTTCAAAAATATCCAAACTTATAAGGCTGATACTCCGCCTTTGGTAAATTTTGATAAGCTCGAGATATTAGAAAATACTCGAGGTATAGATGCAATGCGGTCATGGATAACTAATTATCTGGCTACCAATGCAGAAGCTGATGAAAAGGAAGTCATCAAGCAGGCCCTCAATGCACTGACCGGCACAACCAGACATGTCTGGGATCGATTGGAAGATGATTACAAAGAGAGGCTTCTAGATAGAGGTACTGATCAAGTTTGTGCCTATCTGCTCAGAATGTTTGTCGGTAAAAGAGATGTCATGGAGAAGTTGGAATATCAAAAGTTTATAAAAGGTAAGTGTAAAGATCTTCGCAACTTCAAAACATTCTGTAAACAGCAATATGAACATTTCTATCTTTCCGGTCATGAGCAAAATCATGATCTTATGTATACAACCTTTCTTAAAAGCTTTGGATCTACCATAGGAGAATTTTATCATAAAAAGGTTTTAGAAAATATGGTAGCAGAAGAAATTGAAATGAAAGAAGTTACTTTCCCTCAACTGGTTTAGTTTTTGGAACAAATTAATACTGACATCTGTGATGAAGCAAAAGTAAAGAAAGAGATAAAACAGGTCCAACCTATTTTATCCTCTACATTATGTTCTAGAATCAACGAGGAAAGTAAGGATTCCTGTGAAGGCTATTACAAGGACAAGCCTAGAAAAAAGTATAAAGAGAAATACCAGCAATCCAAATCCAAAGGCTCAAAGAAAAAGAAGAAAGGATTTTTCAGAAAGAAAGATAAAAAGAAAGGTTCAAAGTGGAAGCCTACGTGTTACATTTGTAAAGGTGATCACTTTGCAAATAAGTGCCCTGATCGTAAAAAGAAAAAAGGAAAAGGAAAGATGCGAGCTGTTAAAGCTCACGGTGTCACAGAAGACCATGTCTATATCTATGGGTATCCTTCAGACTCAGATGATATAGTTCTATCCTCAAGTTTTGAGTCTTCAGAATCTGACTCTGAAGATTATGTATCTGCTCCTAAGGAAGTTTCAGCCAAGCTGAATAGAGTGACAAAAGAAGTAGCTGCTGAACCTGATCCAGATGATTCTTCATCAGGAAGTGAAATTTATTTCTATTGTCGCATGTTTCGTGGAGACACTCAAAATGAGCTAGATAAAGTTGTGGATCAAATTGTTTAGATAGAAGCTGAGTTGCATGAGATGAACATGGGTCCCGAAACATAGGCTTCCACTTTGAACCTTTCTTTTTATCTTCAGATCTTCCTGTCAAGCATAATGGACAAAGGATAAATGAAATGCATGATGAATTCCATTCAATTACATAGTCTCAACTGTTAATTGGGGATTCTATGAAAACAGAATCAGCTGAAATTCAAACCACTGTTAGAGTTGAATCTCTAGTTATTCAGTCTGCGGCCCAGTCAGCTAAGCAAGTGGTTAAAATTAAAAATTTTCCATCAAGTGCAAAGGGATATCTGAAGGCCCAATATGAAGGCCCGCACTTGCAACCTCAGGTCCCAAAGCCTGAGACTCAAAGGGTTTATAACCCTCAATTAGGAAATTATGTAGAACCTGAAGAAGAGTGTGCTCCCTCTCATGGCACTGTTCAAATGGCCCGTGGTTCGGGTAGTAGTCCAGTAAATAATGATCCCTTCAAAAATATCCAGACTTATAAGGCTGATACTCCGCCTTTGGTAAATTTTGATAAGCTCGAGATATTAGAAAATACTCGAGGTATAGATGCAATGCGGTCATGGATAACTAATTATATGGCTACCAATGCAGAAGCTGATGGAAAGGAAGTCATCAAGCAGGCCCTCAATGCAATGACCGGCACAGCCAGACATGTTTGGGATCGATTGGAAGATGATTACAAAGAGAGGCTTCTAGATAGAGGTACTGATCAAGTTTGTGCCCAGCTGCTCAGAATGTATGTCGGTAAAAGAGATGTCATGGAGAAGTTGGAATATCAAAAGTTTATAAAAGGTAAGTGTAAAGATCTTCGCAACTTCAAAACATTCTGTAAACAACAATATGAACATTTCTATCTTTCTGGTCATGAGCAAAATCATGATCTTATGTATACAACCTTTCTTAAAAGCTTTGGATCTACCATAGGAGAATTTTATCATAAAAAGGTTTTAGAAAATATGGTAGCAGAAGGAATTAAAATGAAAGAAGTTACTTTCCCTCAACTGGTTCAGTTTTTGGAACAAATTAATACTAACATCTGTGATGAAGCAAAAGCAAAGAAAGAGATAAAATGGGTACAAACCTATTTTATCCTCTACAGTATGTTCCAGAATTAACGAGGAAAGTAAGGATTCCTGTGAAGGCTGTTACAAGGACAAGCCTAGAAAAAAGTATAAAGAGAAATACCAGCAATCCACATCCAAAGGCTCAAAGAAAAGGAAGAAAGGATTTTTCAGAAAGAAAGATAAAAAGAAAGGTTCAAAGTGGAAGCCTACGTGTTACATTTGTATAGGTGATCACTTTGCAAATAAGTGCCCTGATCGTAAAAAGAAAAAAGGAAAAGGAAAGATGCGAGCTATTAAAGCTCACGGTGTCACAGAAGACCATGTCTATATCTATGGGTATCCTTCAGACTCAGATGATATAGTTCTGTCCTCAAGTTCCGAGTCTTCAGAATCTGACTCTGAAGATTATGTATCTGCTCCTGAGGAAGTTTCAGCCAAGCTGAATAGAGTGACAAAAGAAGTAGCTGCTGAACCTGATCCAGATGATTCTTCATCAGGAAGTGAAATTTCTTTCTATTGTCGTATGTTTCGTGGAGACACTCGAAATGAGCTAGATAAAGTTGTGGATCAAATTGTTCAGATAGAAGCTGAGTTGCATGAGATGAACATGGGTCCCGAAACATGGAAAAAGCTGACTGCAAAGTTAGAACAGCTTAAAGGAAGGAAGAGTCATCTGTTGCAACAAAGGGATGAAGCCCGCAGTCGACACAGTCAAAAGTAAATAACTCCGCCTGCCTTTTCAGCCAGGCCTATGAGTTCATTTGGATACCGACCTTCACCTTGGTATCCTCGACCTGCTGCTTCACCACCAAGTTCTCCCCAGAGAAGTATTGCATCAACAACACCTCTGCCCCAGCGAGGTATCTTGGAAGCCCCTACTCTAGGAAGTATGGCTCGGTGACTATGGTGTCGTCACAGAAAAGAATTCCTTCTCAAGGTAATCACTCAAGCCCGATCTGAAATTCTTGAGATTGAAGAAGAAGAAAATTCTAATCTAAATGAGGAAATAGAAAACTCTCCTGAATTAGACAAATATATTAATAGGTTTAATTCTGCTGGCTCCTTGAGAATTCCTGCTCAAGCTACTCCCCAAGAGAACCAGCTATTTTGTGAAGAAAAGCCATACAGTCCGCTTGTCTCCCAAACTTTAGAAGAAGAAGGCCGTCCCTCATATGTCTGGCCACCATATCTAGTTCAGCCTAAGGAGGAAGCTCTTGAAGAATCTGATCCTCTCAGATACCTTAGTGAAGAAGCCTTTTTAGGCTCTCCTGTTCATGAAGTAGGATCTAGTAGCCATGTCAATATGTTCAAAAGTTACTGCCGAACCACTAAGACTACTACTCTTTGTCCTGCTGTTATCTTAACAATTCACTTCAAGGGTATCCTAGGTTATCCTCTAGCCTTTCTTATTGATACTGGTGCTGATTTGAACTTAGCAAGAAGGAATGCATTCCCTGAAGATGCATGGCGCGAAGGCAAGACCAAAATCACATTTGCCAATCAGTCCATAGAAGGAAGTTCTTCTTTCTGTATTGCTCCCATCCAAATTGGATTTGAAGATCAAACAACTAATATTCTGTTTGTGCAATATGAAGTAGAAGACTATGATGGAGTTGTCGGAAGCAATGCCATTCGGGAATGGGAACCGTTCATCATTGATAAAGAATTCTTGCTATTCAAAGGTTTCTTCCAGCTTCCCCAACTGTACCAATCATTGTCTTACTCCACCATTACCGCTAAAGGTGAGAAAAAGAGGAAAAAGCCAGTAAATCAAGCCTGGCTTGCCAAACAATTTTAGGACCAGGAAGCATACATGAAGGAGCTCAAAGCTGCTTTTAATGAATCAGTAATGACCAAAGATTTGTCAAAGCATCAACGCAGCTTAACATGTGATCTCACCCTGAAAAAGGATACAGAAGGTAATGAGCTTCTCCCCAAAGCCAAAGCTAATTACTTCTTAATGTCTACTTCAGAAACTCTTGTTTGCAAAACTGAAATCCAAAACCTTTTGGACTTAAATCTTATTCAAGTTTCAGACTCCCCATTTTCCTGTCATGCCATGTATATACCTAAAGTTGATGAGAATGGAGTCGAGTTGCCTAAAAAACGTTTGGTCGTCAATTATAAACCTCTTAATGAATGTCTTGTAGATCATCGTCATCCTCTGCCTAGCAAAGATCATATTTGGTAGTCAATCCAAGGAAGTAATGTGTATTCCAAATTTGATCTCACCAAAGGTTACTGGCAAATAGGTTTAAAGACTAAAGATTATTTTAAAATAGCTTTCTCTGTTCCCCAGGGTCTGTATGAATGGAAAGTCCTTCCATTTGGAATTAAAACTGCACCATCTATCTTTCAGCAGAAGATGGATATAATCTTTTGGCCATTTTCTAAATTCATCCAGCCCTATATAGATGATATATTAATCTTTAGTCAAGAGATGATCTCCCATCTCGACCACCTTTGTCAGTTTTTGCATATCTGCCAGCATCATGGGTTAGCTGTTAACCCTTCCAAGTCTGTGTTTGCACAACCAGAGATTACCTTCATTGGCATCAAGCTTCTCCCGGGGGGGAAGATGGAGGCGCAACCTCATATTCTGAGAAAAATTGCACATCTACCAGTCACTAATGTTAAAGAACTACAAAGGTTTCTTGGACTGGTGAATTACATTGCAGGTTTCTACCATAAGCTTGCTGAGGACAGGTTGCACCTGAATAAACTCCTGAGCAAGAAGCCTCCGCCATGGACAAAGTTTCATGACAAGTTGATCATGAACATAAAGCAGAAGTGCTCCCATCTTCCACCTCTTAAGCTACCTGGACCAGGTTATAAGATTGTTGAGACTGATGCAAGTGAGTATGCATGGTCTGGAATACTTCGGGAATAGAAAATAGTTGAATACAACCCGAAGGATAAAGGTGAAATTGTTAGAACAGTTTCAGGAAGTTTCCATGCTGCTGAGAAAGATTACCATAGCACTCATAAGGAAATACTTGCAGTAGTAAATAGCTTTCAAGCATTTCAAATGTTTATTGCTGACAAACGTTTTCTCCTGAAGAGTGATTTGCAAAATCTCAGAGGTTTCTTTCGGAAAGAATCCAAAAATGAGGTGGTAAGAGGTCACCTTCTTCGATGGGCTCAGCTCCTCAGTACTTATGAATTTGATTTTGTATATTTGCCTGGAGTTGAGAATATATTTGCAGATTTTGAGTCCCGTGAAGGTCATGCAATAAAGCTAGAAGCCAAAGAAGCAAAACAATTCCAGAATAATCAGGATATTAGTTTTCGTCAAATGGAAGGTAAAGTTTGAGTGATTCGAGTCAGAGAGTAGAGATGGCATGAACCGTGTAGAGAGGATTGGAGTAACAATCCTTTCCCAAGAAGAGATCTACACAACTATCAAATGGCGAATGATTTCCTATTTGATAGGTTTCAAATGTTAGTAGCCAAGCAACAGTTGACTATGCCTGGTTTGTGGACAGATCAACCTTTCTTCCAATTCTCCGCGGAAGCTGAACCTATTGACCCTGAAGTTGGTCATATCTTACAGAAATGGTGTGGAGACTTCGTTCTCCCTGTAAGGTTTTTAAATCCTGTTTTAGCAAAGCCATCCCAATGGTTAAAAGGAGAATGTGGAGAGATCTTAATGCGGAATATGTTTTCAGGGCCGTATCCACAGGCTGATGACCTCCAGTTCAATGGCACCACAGCATACACTGGATGCATCTTCAGATTTCAGTTCACTTCAGCAGAAGAGAATACCATCAGTCGACATCTATGTCAGATGTATGGACCTGCTGGAGTAGATTCCATGTTTGGCCCTAAATTCTCAGTTAGGGTCTCATCCTTCAAGTAGAGGTACATCAGTATCAACCCTGAGTCGAGAATCATCTTTCAATTACAATCAACCTGGCCCATCAATGAATCCATTGCCATCCGTGCCTGGCCCGTCAATGAATCCATTGCCATCTGTGTTACCCAGAACTCAAAGTGTCCGAGTAGAACCCAGACATGGTTTTGAAAGTCTTTTTAAAGTTCCCTCTGTGAACCGTCATTCTTCATTCCCAGCTTCACGAGAAAAATCTGTAATCACCTATACACATCAGAAGTATTCTGATTTAGGGAATGGTTTATTTAAATGCGAAGATTGTTCTTTTGTCTTTCCACCTAAAACTGGTAAAGTCCAGATGATGTCAACTATTTCTGTGTCCATGCCGGAATAAGAAATCCATGAAAAGAATATGAAAGTTGTAGGTACTCCTGGAGGACCATGTTATGTTCCAAGTACTATACCTCCATTCCATGATTTCATGCTTATAGATTCCACCGGCAGATATAAAGCCAACTGCTGGCCAATGCATGTCTTCCCCTTAGGTGATAATGCTCCTAGCCAAAGTAACCTTCTTAACTGGACAAATCTCTGCATGAGAAAGTCTCTGTTACTTGCAGAAGATAAAAGGAAGTGGGAAGAAATAGAGGCAGTAAAATCACAGAAAGCACACTTGAGTCATCAAGAAAATTTCCATACTGTTATCCAAACTTTAGAAAAGTTAGAGAAGAGACTTACTGACGAGTGGACAGCCACAGTCAAGAAAGATCTCATGGAATTAAGGGATAACTACAATGAGTTTCGGCACAAGGCTGAAATATAGAAATTAGAGCAGGATGCTGCTTTTGAAAGACAAAGAGACTTAATTCAAAAGGTAAGGAATGAATTGAAATTAGACTGTGATGTGCTTGGATCTCAGATTAATTCTGCAGATCTTCATGTCAAGCATAATGGACAAAGGATAAATGAAATGCATGATGAAGTCCATTCAATTACATAGTCTCAACTGTTAATTGGGGATTTTGTGAAAACAGAATCAGCTGAAATTCAAACCACTGTTAGAGCTAAATCTCTAGTTATTCAGTCTGTGGCCCAGTCAGCTAAGCAAGTGGTTAAAATTAAAAATTTTCCATCAAGTGCAAAGGGATATCTGAAGGCCCAATATGAAGGCCCGCACTTGCAACCTCAGGTCCCAAAGCCTGAGACTCAAAGGGTTTATAACCCTCAATCAGGAAATTATGTAGAACCTGAAGAAGAGCGTGCTCCCTCTCATGGCACTATTCAAATGGCCTGTGGTTCGGGTAGTAGTCCAGTAAATAATGATCCCTTCAAAAATATCCAGACTTATAAGGCTGATACTCTGCCTTTGGTAAATTTTGATAAGCTCGAGATATTAGAAAATACTCGAGGTATAGATGCAATGCGGTCATGGATAACTAATTATCTGGCTACCAATGCAGAAGCTGATGAAAAGGAAGTCATCAAGCAGGCCCTCAATGCAATGACCGGCATAGCCAGACATGTTTGGGATCGATTGGAAGATGATTACAAAGAGAGGCTTCTAGATAGAGGTACTAATCAAGTTTGTGCCCAGCTGCTCAGAATGTTTGTCGGTAAAAGAGATGTCATGGAGAAGTTGGAATATCAAAAGTTTATAAAAGGTAAGTGTAAAGATCTTCGCAACTTCAAAACATTCTGTAAATAGCAATATGAACATTTCTATCTTTCCGGTCATGAGCAAAATCATGATCTTATGTATACAACCTTTCTTAAAAGCTTTGGATCTACCATAGGAGAATTTTATCATAAAAAGGTTATGCTACCTCCTTGTTGTGAACTGGAAGAACTAGAAGGATCCATCTACGCTCGCACCTGCACTCGAATCTGTGCTCGAAAGGACCTGATAACTACCCTGACTGCCCTTAACGCCTTCCACACAGCTTTCGACGGGGCTTACTCTCGGGACTTACAACTCTTTGAGATAGCCTGAGAATATACAGAGAGCGTATACAGGGAGCAATATAGACAAGGAGATAAGAGAGATTATTGAGGGGTTATTGTTAGGCAACAACGATAACAAACGGCAATAATATCATCTCCATAGGCTCTGATACCAAATTTAAGCTGTAATAGACAAACACTTGACAAATACGAGTATCTTAACTTCAAATGCACAGTATGCCCATTGTTATTAACTACACTCAGAAAAGATACATGGATGTTCAACTTTTACAATGCTCGCTATATTCATATGCGTGCGGCATATGCAAACCAACTCTTATATTCACGCAGACAAGCTTTTGCAACACTTTAAAGCTGGACTGGCTTGACTTACCACAAACTCTAAGAGATCAACTGCCGGAGAACTAAAGACTTAGACTCTTAAAAGACTCCACTTAATTCAAAAGGTAAGGAGTGAATTGAAATTAGACTGTGATGTGCTTGGATCTCAGATTAATTCTGCAGATCTTCATGTCAAGCATAATGGACAAAGGATAAATGAAATGCATGATGAAGTCCATTCAATTACACAGTCTCAACTGTTAATTGGGGATTCTGTGAAAACAGAATCAGCTAAAATTCAAACCACTGTTAGAGCTGAATCTCTAGTTATTCAGTCTGCGGCCCAGTCAGCTAAGCAAGTGGTTAAAATTAAAAATTTTCCATCAAGTGCAAAGGGATATCTGAAGGCCCAATATGAAGGCCCGCACTTGCAACCTCAGGTCCCAAAGCCTGAGACTCAAAGGGTTTATAACCCTCAATCAGGAAATTATGTAGAACCTGAAGAAGAGCGTGCTCCCTCTCATGGCACTATTCAAATGGCCCATGGTTCGGGTAGTAGTCCAGTAAATAATGATCCCTTCAAAAATATCCAGACTTATAAGGCTGATACTCCGCCTTTGGTAAATTTTGATAAGCTCAAGATATTAGAAAATACTCGAGGTATAGATGCAATGCGGTCATGGATAACTAATTATCTGGCTACCAATGCAGAAGCTGATGGAAAGGAAGTCATCAAGCAGGCCCTCAATGCAATGACCGGCACAGCTAGACATGTTTGGGATCGATTGGAAGATGATTACAAAGAGAGGCTTCTAGATAGAGGTACTGATCAAGTTTGTGCCCAGCTGCTCAGAATGTTTGTCGGTAAAAGAGATGTCATGGAGAAGTTGGAATATCAAAAGTTTATAAAAGGTAAGTGTAAAGATCTTCGCAACTTCAAAACATTCTGTAAACAGCAATATGAACATTTCTATCTTTCCGGTCATGAGCAAAATCATGATCTTATGTATACAACCTTTCTTAAAAGCTTTGGATCTACCATAGGAGAATTTTATCATAAAAAGGTTTTAGAAAATATGGTAGCAGAAGGAATTAAAATGAAAGAAGTTACTTTCCCTCAACTGGTTCAGTTTTTGGAACAAATTAATACTGACATCTGTGATGAAGCAAAAGCAAAGAAAGAGATAAAACGGGTCCAACCTATTTTATCGTCTATAGTATGTTCCAGAATCAATGAGGAAAGTAAGGATTCCTGTGAAGGCTATTACAAGGACAAGCCTAGAAAAAAGTATAAAGAGAAATACAAGCAATCCAAATCCAAAGGCTCAAAGAAAAAGAAGAAAGGATTTTTTAGAAAGAAAGATAAAAAGAAAGGTTCAAAGTGGAAGCCTACGTGTTACATTTGTAAAGGTGATCACTTTGCAAATAAGTGCCCTGATCATAAAAAGAAAAAAGGAAAAGGAAAGATGCGAGTTGTTAAACCTCACGGTGTCACAGAAGACCATGTCTATATCTATGGGTATCCTTCAGACTCAGATGATATAGTTCTATCCTCAAGTTCTGAGTCTTCAGAATCTGACTCTAAAGATTATGTATCTGCTCCTGAGGAAGTTTTAGCCAAGCTGAATAGAGTGACAAAAGAAGTAGCTGCTAAACCTGATCCAGATGATTCTTCATCAGGAAGTGGAGTTATTTGCTTTTGACTGTGTCGACTGCGGGCTTCATCCCTTTGCTGCAACAGATGACTCTTCCTTCCTTTAAGCTGTTATAACTTTGTAGTCAGCTTTTTCCATGTTTTGGGACCCATGTTCATCTCATGCAACTCAGCTTCTATCTGAACAATTTGATCCACAACTTTATCTAGCTCATTTTGAGTGTCTCCATGAAACATGCGACAATAGAAAGAAATTTCACTTCCTGATGAAGAATCATCTGGATCAGGTTCAACAGCTACTTCTTTTGTCACTCTATTCAGCTTGGCTGAAACTTCCACAGGAGTAGATACATAATCTTCAGAGTCAGATTCTGAAGACTTAGAACTTGAGGACAGAACTATATCATCTGAGTCTGAAGGATACCCATAGATATAGACATGGTCTTCTGTGACACCGTGAGCTTTAACAGCTCGCATCTTTCCTTTTCCTTTTTTCTTTTTACGATCAGGGCACTTATTTGCAAAGTGATCACCTTTACAAATGTAACACGTAGGCTTCCACTTTGAACCTTTCTTTTTATCTTTCTTTCTGAAAAATCCTTTCTTCTTTTTCTTTGAGCCTTTGGATTTGGATTGCTGGTATTTCTCTTTATACCATTTTCTAGGCTTGTCCTTGTAACAGCCTTCACAGGAATCCTTACTTTCCTCATTGATTCTGGAACATACTATAGAGGATAAAATAGGTTGGACCCGTTTTATCTCTTTCTTTGCTTTTGCTTCATCACAGATGTCAGTATTAATTTGTTCCAAAAACTGAACCAGTTGAGGGAAAGTAACTTCTTTCATTTCAATTCCTTCTGCTACCATATTTTCTAAAACCTTTTTATGATAAAATTCTCCTATGGTAGATCCAAAGCTTTTAAGAAAGGTTGTATACATAAGATCATGATTTTGCTCATGACCGGAAAGATAGAAATGTTCATATTGTTGTTTACAGAATGTTTTGAAGTTGCGAAGATCTTTACACTTACCTTTTATAAACTTTTGATATTCCAACTTCTCCATGACATCTCTTTTACCGACAAACATTCTGAGCAGCTGGGCACAAACTTGATCAGTACCTCTATCTAGAAGCCTCTCTTTGTAATCATCTTCCAATCGATCCCAAACATGTCTGGCTGTGCCGGTCATTGCATTGAGGGCCTACTTGATGACTTCCTTTTCATCAGCTTCTGCATTGGTAGCCAGATAATTAGTTATCCATGACCGCATTGCATCTATACCTTGAGTATTTTCTAATATCTCGAGCTTATCAAAATTTACCAAAGGCGGAGTATCAGCCTTATAAGTCTGGATATTTTTGAAGGGATCATTATTTACTGGACTACTACTTGAACCACGGGCCATTTGAACAGTGCCATGAGAGGGAGCACGCTCTTCTTTAGCTTCTACATAATTTCCTGATTGAGATGCGAGCTGTTAAAGCTCACGGTGTCACAGAAGACCATGTCTATATCTATGGGTATCCTTCAGACTCAGATGATATAGTTCTGTCCTCAAGTTCTGAGTCTTCAGAATCTGACTCTGAAGATTATGTATCTGCTCCTGAGGAAGTTTCAGCCAAGCTAAATAGAGTGACAAAAGAAGTAGCTGTTGAACCTGATCCAGATGATTCTTCATCAGGAAGTGAAATTTCTTTCTATTGTTGCATGTTTCGTGGAGACACTCGAAATGAGCTAGATAAAGTTGTGGATCAAATTGTTCAGATAGAAGCTAAGTTGCATGAGATGAACATGGGTCCCGAAACATGGAAAAAGCTGACTGCAAAGTTAGAACAGCTTAAAGGAAGGAAGAGTCATCTGTTGTAGCAAAGGGATGAAGCCCGCAGTCGACACAGTCAAAAGCAAATAACTCCGCCTGCCTTTTCAGCCAGGCCTATGAGTTCATTTGGATACCGACCTTCACCTTGGTATCCTCGACCTGCTGCTTCACCACCAAGTTCTCCCCAGAGAAGTATTGCATCAACAACACCTCTACCCCAGCGAGGTATCTTGGAAGCCCCTGCTCCAGGAAGTATGGCTCGGCGACTATGGCATCGTCACAGAAAAGAATTCCTTCTCAAGGTAATCACTCAAGCCCGATCTGAAATTCTTGAGATTGAAGAAGAAGAAAATTCTAATCTAAATGAGGAAATAGAAAACTCTCCTGAATTAGACAAATATATTAATAGGTTTAATTCTGCTGGCTCCTTGAGAATTCCTGGTCAAGCTACTCCCCAAGAGAACCAGCTATTTTGTGAAAAAAAGCCATACAGTTCGCTTGTCTCCCAAACTTTAGAAGAAGAAGCCCGGCCCTCATATGTCCGGCCACCATATCTAGTTCAGCCTAACGAGGAACCTCTTGAAGAATCTGATCCTCTCAGATACCTTAGTGAAGAAGCCTTTTCAGGCTCTCCTGTTCATGAAGTAGGATCTAGTAGCCATGTCAATATGTTAAAAGTTACTGCCGAACCGCTAAGACTACTACTCTTTGTCCTGCTGTTATCTTAACAATTCACTTCAAGGGTATCCTAGGTTATCCTCTGGCCTTTCTTATTGATACTGGTGCTGATTTGAACTTAGCAAGAAGGAATGCATTCCCTGAAGATGCATGGTGCAAAGGCAAGACCAAAATCACATTTGCCAATCAGTCCACAGAAGGAAGTTCTTCTTTCTGTATTGCTCCCGTCCAAATTGGATTTGAAGATCAAACAACTAATATTCTGTTTGTGCAATATGAAGTAGAAGACTATGATGGAGTTCTCGGAAGCAATGCCATTCGGGAATGGGAACCATTCATCATTGATAAAGAATTCTTGCTGTTCAAAGGTTTGTTCTAGCTTCCCCAGCTGTACCAATCATTGTCTTACTCCATTACCGCTAAAGGCGAGAAAAAGAGGAAAAAGCCAGTAAATCAAGCCTGGCTTGCCAAACAATTTCAGGACCAAGAAGCATACATGAAGGAGCTCAAAGCTGCTTTTAATGAATCAGTAATGACCAATGCTACAATTGGATGTTATTTCTTTTTCTACTCTCTTCTCTCCTTGTCTCTTCTCTTTTCTATTTTTCTTTCCTTTTGGAATATATGTTCTTCTTCCCATGCCCCTTCTACCAAAGGGATGCAACTCTTCTTCTCCTTTGCAACCTCAGTTGTATTCTTCTCTCTTCCCTTTCAATCCTTTTGCACAAGAATCTCCTCTTGTTCTTTCTTCATATATGTTGCCACTTATTCTTTCTTCTTTTTATCTTTCTCTTTCATGCCACTTTCATGACATGTCTTCATTGCAATCTCATCCCTTTTACCTTCATTACATTACCTAACTTCCATTTGGTCACATTTCTCAAACAACCTATCAATCCTCTCAATCTTTTATGTCATCTCTCTAAGGAATCCCTTCCTCTTGTACCTTCTCCAGTCATCCCATATGATTGGCTTCCACACATGTATCTTCATCCTACTCAGTGTTGCAATCTTTTACATTACCCTACAACTAAACTCTCACCACTATCCTCTACCCAACAAGATGCTCAAAGATGGACCTCTCCAAGACCTCTTCTAGCCACTTCCTCTCAGTGGAGGAAGTCTACACACCTTCTACCTAGCTTCATCTCTGTTGGAGTACAACCAAAATGATTCTCACATAATCAACTCTCTCTCTTGGCTTCACCATTGTGCTCTTCATCACTCTTCACTCCTCTTCACCCACAAGCCTTTGTGCATACTCTGCACTCTCAAGATCTTGTGGCTCTGATACCATTTGATGCAAGACGGTACTCTTCTCTTGCAAAAAATAATCAATTTCACAATACAAACAAATTCCCACTCACCAATAGATACCCTTTTCTGCAAGCTTAGCTCAAATCAAATTGATTTTGCTATAATAGCTATAGAAATAGGGTGTATTCACATTCACATATCATTCATTTATTACTGTCACACTAGCCATAGGAATTCATTCCATTCCAGGTATATGACACTATTTTATTCTTCCAGGCAATAACTCAAATGTTCAATACATTGTTGGCAAGAGACACTATATGGATTCATGGTTGTTGTCATTGATGGCAACAAAGGTCATCCCACATATCCGCAAGTCATGGTGTGTCTCTACCGGAAGTCAGAATGAAGATTGTTGTGGTCCGGTGAACAAGAACAGAGCATGTGTCAAGGTCTGACAGATTGGTCCGGATCTCTCAGAGGAAGTGTCTTGGTGCAGTGCGGATTTGGGGAAGTCAAGAGGACTACCTTGAGTGGTATATTCCAAGGATTTAGCCTCCGGTGATGGACAAGGAAAAAGATATGAATAGTTGAGTACCGGATTCCTGAGAGACAGTGAAAATAGAGGAAGAACTGACTGACAGAGTATCAGACTACTTTCCGGATGCGTTACTGTTGATGGTAAAGGTTGTGAAGGCATGGATCATGTTTGGCCGACATGATTAATGATATCTACAAGTATATGCTTGATCCGCATTGCTTGGTGAGCAAGGATTCAGCCGACAGAACAGAGTTTGTAAGAAACTAGACTGTTCCGGATGCCGACTAGAAAGGTGATGAAATTACTTGTGCGGATATATATAGAGGATGGATTTAGTTGTGAAATGCATGATAATGTGAAGGTATATGCGAATAAGTGCAGAACATAGCAGAAGTAGTAAGAAAGATCCGGTATGTGAAAGGATAGCAGAATAAAGAACAGAGGAAAGATGAAGTGCAGCAGATCAGTGTACTGAGCCTAATCGGAACTGAACTCCAGCATATGTAGATGCTTCCAATCAGTTCAAGACTGTGATTCTTATCACTTTGTAGACAGTGTGTCTCCTTGTAGGCAGTGGGCCTCTTGTGAGCAGTGTGCTCGGGCAGTGAGCCCTAATTGGCAAGTGCCATTTTTGTAATTCCTTATTCTTCTAACAGAGAATAATCTTTGGGTTAATCACCCCGTGGTTTTCTCCCTTAACAGGGTTTCCACGTCAAAAATACTATGTCATGTGTTTTTTCTTTTCATGGTAATGTTTGTTTGTTTGATTCAATGCTGCATTGATTAATAAGAAAGTTCAAAAGAAGAAATAATTAGGATAACTGATTCACCCCCCCCCCTCTCAGTTATCAACAATTGGTATCAGAGCTAAGTTCCTCTTAATAGAGCCTAACAGCTTGAGGAAGATCTGGGAGTTCAAATGGATGCATATGGTTTAAGGGAGCAACTCAAGACTGCCCTTGAGGATCTTGAACAGTCAAATTCTGAAGTCAATGAATTAAAGGAAAGACTCAAACAGGCTGATGAATTCATGAGAGAATTAAAAGACAAATTAAGTCTCTCTATGAAAAAGAGAAAGGAGTTGCTCCAACAATTGGCAAGACAAAGTGAAGAAAGAAATACAAATGAAGAATTGACTGAGCAAACCAAGTTATGTGAAAAGTTATCAAAAGAAGTCATTATGTTAAGACATGAAATGGAATCAGGAACTATAAAGTTTACTCAAGAGATTGAAGAAAAAAGAAAAGCTGAAGACAATCTAAGACAATCTCTTAAAGAAAAATCAGAAGAATGCCACCAGATGGACAGGATTATCAGACATCTTGAATCTGATCTTGAAGATGCCAAAGATAATGAAGAAAAACTTGAGGATCAAATTGCCTCTCTCAAAAGAGACCTTCAAACAGCAAATGAATATAAAGAGAAATTCAAGAT
Source organism: Cunninghamia lanceolata (assembly GCA_027924645.1). Lineage (NCBI taxonomy): Eukaryota > Viridiplantae > Streptophyta > Pinopsida > Cupressales > Cupressaceae > Cunninghamia > Cunninghamia lanceolata. The sequence continues at coordinate 2,589,942 of BSBN01001603.1, read as the reverse complement.
AAGTTCTGCTCAACTTGAAGTTCTTCTTGGAAGTCAAAAGAGGATAGATGACAAGTATGGTTTGGGATATGAGAAAGGAGAAAGCTCCAGATCCAGTCAAAAGAATTTTGGATCAGAAAATCCAAGGAATAGGCCTAGAAGACCTCCGGTAAGACAGCCCAATGCTCAAAGATATCCATCTTTCAATGGATACTGCCACAGCTGCAACCACTTTGGTCACAAAGCTAATTAGTGCAGAAAGAGAATGAATCAGATTAATTCATCCTTCTCCGGACAGTGCTTTAACTGCAAAAGGTATGGACACAAATCCCATGAATGCAGAAATATGCAAGTAAACAATTCATTCAAAGGTAGATGCTTTACATGCAATAGAGTAGGTCATATGGCTAATCAATGCAAATCAAGAGGTTATCAGTCAAATATGCAAAGAAATGTTATTTGCCAAATCTGTAATAGGTCCGGTCATAATGCTAAAGTCTGCAGAAGCAAGAATCAGGACAAAAGAGGTCCGGTGTATAATCAGAATCAAGACAAGGGTAAACAAAAGATGAATGCGGATGAAGTTAGGAATCAGATGAGCAAGATTTGGGTGAAGAAAAGTTCAGAGAATGTAGAGGTTGGATCCGCACCAGACTCTGGTGCTGATATTTCTTCCAGAAATTAAAAAGTGAGCTCTGGCTCTGGGGGAGACTCAAAGAAAATCCTGTTCCCCCAGCCAATCAAGTGGTGCCGGATGTGGCACAAGATGCGGAGTAAAGGGTTTAAAGATATAAGTCTTGAGATGATCCAAATAATATTTCAGAGGTCCGCATGGAGATGTGAAGAAGCTGTGATCGATCAAGTAAGACCTGTTCCGGGAGATGCTCTAGAATGACAGAGGATTACAAAAAGGTCCGGAGAGATCCGGAAGTGCATTATCTTATTCTGCAGATTGGACAGAGTGTTTGGGATGTCCTTGTGATGTGTTATCTCAATTTATTCATGATTGAAAGATCCGCATGATGTTCATAGATCAGGACTGATCCGGGATACTCCAAGCTATCTGGACAAGGCAAACCGGAATAATATAGGTGAAGCATTTATTGCAAATAGATATTAGGGTTTGCGAAATGATATAAGGGATTTCTCAACAATCATTTGATCATTCCACATCCAAGAAGAAGCGAAAAGCGGAGCTCTGCAACAAAATTCATCAAGTTTACCGAAGATCTCCTGCCGAAGTCATTACATACAGAAATCAATCCAGCTACTCCGTGCAACCGAAGACGCAAAAGGTATTTTCCACTTTCGATATCTTGCTACAAATCTTTTGAAGAAATGGCTACTCCAAATATAGTAAAAATCTCAGATAGGCCCCGACCTGAATTTAAGAAACATCCATACAAGTCATTGGAGGTAGATCCCTTAGGAGCATTTTCCAGTGTTCCTCACGGAGTTTTACACACAGAAGACATTAGGGTTTACATACATGCAAGCATTGAGGAATTTGGGGAATTCAAATTGAGAGATCTCTATCACAAACAACTGATAGACAATGCTTTTGAGCTTAAACCAGAGTATAAGGGTATCCAGAAGAAACAATTTGATCAATTCATTTATTTCCCCTGCTTTGAAGAAGATGAATGGGTCCGGTATGTACTGAGCAGGATGCATGACAACTTCCTATGGTTGGATAGACCCTGCAAGATCACAAAAGAGGCAATTAGAGCAGTAACTGGTCTATACTCTTTTGGAGGGATACCTATCCTCAAATCTGTCAAAAATAACATTGTAACTGAGGCCACCGGATCAAAATTTGATAAGAGGGCAATGACCATTGAAGATATTTCTGATCCGGATATCAAGTATGTGTCCATGATAATAGGATACAAGATCTATCACTCCAGCAGGGAGAATTCTGTATCCGGAACTGCAGTATATACTGCCTATGAGATGCTAAGGAAGAATGCAGAATATGATCTCTACAAACTGCTCTTAAGCCAACTAATGGAAAATATATAGAAAATCAAGAAGGACAAGAAGAATTCCTTTAAGTATGGTACTCTTATAGTATGTCTATTCTTCTACTTCATGAATGAGCTGCCCGGATCAAGTGGATGGGTATGGCAGAATGACAAACCTGTTGCAGTCCAAATAAGAGACTATCTACATGGGCTTGGGGATGCCAAAGCAAGAAATACAGCCCTATGGGGATACTTCAAAAACTTCCAAAGCATGATGCAAACAAGAGAAAGAATTCCCCAGTCTCTTGTTGAAAAATACAAAGACTCAGTGTGCTTTATGGTGGACACTGATCAGTGCCTAATGGAGGCAGTGGAGCCAAGGACTGTCTGGATCATGCCCATGGGGTATGAAGTGGATGAACAGATAGTGGAGCTGCATGTTCAACACATGCTAAGTCAGCCCAAAGATCCAAAGGCAGAAAGATTTGGAACCTTTGAGGAGCTGAGTGTAAAGATCCATGTAGAACTCAGGGAACCTAAGATAAAGAGAAAGGTGAGAAAAGAAGTAGAGCATATTGCTCAAGGCCTAGGCATCTCAAAAGAGGCACTTGATGCCAGCCGGGAAAAGAGGAGGAAGGCTGAGGAAGAAAAGAAAAGTAAAGAAAGTGTTCCGGTTGAAACTTCCACCCGGACCAGATCATCAAAAAGATCTGCACCTCCCACAACCAAAAGTTCAAAACCGGAAGTCCAGACATCCGGTAAAAGATCTAAGACAAAAGCCACAAGGGCTTATGAAAGCCAAAAGGATGAAGAGGAAACTGAGTCAGATGAGGGAGTAAAAGAAATAAAGAAGCAGAAGAAGAAAGGATCCAGTAAACTCTCCACAGGCCAAGACAAGGATGAAATGGCAGAGGTATCTGTTGAAAAGCCCACTCTATCTCTAGAGAGTGTAATCAAGTCGGTTACGGTGGATGGAAACCTTCAACCAATGACTGAATTTTATGATGACTACAATGAGGCTGACCAAAAGATTCTGCAGGAAGCCACAGTCAAGTATCTGAACATATACAATAAGGCTTTCATTGAGATCATATCTCTAATTCCTAAAAGCCTAGAAAAGGAATTAGAAATAAGAAAGAATAATGCTCATGCAAAAGATCTTGAGATCCGGGAGCAGATAGCTATTCATCTATATCCTCAAATTGATCCCAAGACAATGAACATAATCTTCAAAGACTGCAAAGATGAGTTCAGAAGGAAAGCCAGGATGAATCAACTCATGCTTGGTGAGACTGACAAAGTGGCCAAAGAGACAGAAGAGATCCTCCGGAAGGCCTTCAAAAGGTTCAATCTTCCTGTTGTAGAGGACTTAGGTGCAGAAACAGCTGTGGACTTGGAATCATCTGCTCCGGAAGAAGTGGGCCTTGAACAGACTAACATCTCTCCTCCGGTTTCCCCTACAGTCTCTGGATCCCAAGAAGAAGAGAAACTACAGGAGAAAGAAGCAGCAGTTAAAGAAAAAGAGGTTGACAACACCAAGGATGCAGAGAAAGAGAAGACCCCAACAGAGAAAACCACAACTGAAAGTGGTAAGAGTAAGGAAGGAGAAAAGATTCAAAAGGACAAAACTGCAGAAGAGAAGAAACATCTGTCTCCGGCAAGAGACACTGCACAAACTGTTCAAGAATTCTTGACAAAAGCCACTATAGAAATTGATGAACCGGACCTGCTAAAAGGACCATTAGATTTTGACTCTTTGTCACCGGTGCAAACAATGAAAATAGCCTCATTTGCAAATGAGAAAGTCAAAGAAAAACTGCTGAAATCTCACATGGAAGACTGTGAGCTTATGGAGGTAGCATCTGGAGTGCTAGAAAAGATCATGCCATCTTTTCAAAAGGATCCCACAGCCTCCTCTTCCGGTAATCTCAAAACCTTAGTCAGTAGTGTTAGTACACATTTTGAATCTCTAGAAAAATCTGCTGAAGAAAAGGTCCGGAAGGAATTTTTGGATAAAAGATTTTCAGAAGTATTAGGATTAATCTCTAACGATAGGAGAAATATGAGTATTGGAATAAAGAGCTTAGAAAATGCTCTTAAGGATGGTGGTGACATTTACAAATTTTGTATATCCTGGTCAAAGGCAACAGCAGCAATTGATAAGAAAATAAAAGAGGAACAGGACAAACTACAAAGTTTATCTCAAAGTTTTGATCCTCTCTCTTCCTCCATAGTAAATCAAGAATGTCAGACTATTGCAGTCTTGAGTGAAATAAAGAACCTTGAGAAGGAAAGGAAGAATATCACTAACCGGATGGGAGAACTTAGAAGGATTATAATCCCTAAGTTAGAAACTATGCATGAGGCCATCAGTGATGCTCAGACCACCGCCCAAACAAATGATCCGACAAATCTCAAGAGGGCAGAAGCTTTTGCATTTTTGTTAAGTGGTCACATTTCAATTTTGGATAGAATGAAGCAAAGTTGGGCTACAGAACTGATCCAATTGAAGACATCCTTTGCAGACATTCTTCAGTATATGTGAGTATGTAAATATGCGGCTATGTATAGAAAATTTTTGAAAATTTTGGTGTGCGGACCCTACCCTTTGCCATTGATGTCAAAGGGGGAGTGAGGAGTAGTGAAAAATGAGGAATCTAACTAAGGGGGAGTTCCGGAAATTGTATATAAAGATAGAGCATCAGCCAAGGGGGAGCATAGTGTAAACACTTAGTCATTTTTCACTAAGTGTTGCCATCAATGCCAAAGGGGGAGATTGTTGGCAAGAGACACTATATGGATTCAAGGTTGTTGTCATTGATGGCAACAAAGGTCATCCCACATATCCGCAAGTCATGGTGTGTCTCTACAGGAAGTCAGAATGAAGATTGTTGTGGTCCGGTGAACAAGAACAGAGCATGTGTCAAGGTCCGACAGATTGGTCCGGATCTCTCAGAGGAAGTGTCTTGGTGCAGTGCGGATTTGGGGAAGTCAAGAGGACTACCTTGAGTGGTATATTCCAAGGATTTAGCCTCCGGTGATGGACAAGGAAAAAGATATGAATAGTTGAGTATCGGATTCTTGAGAGACAGTGAAAACAGAGGAAGAACTGACTGACAGAGTATCAGACTACTTTCCAGATGCGTTACTGTTGATGGTAAAGGTTGTGAAGGCATGAATCATGTTTGGCTGACATGATTAATGATATCTACAAGTATATGCTTGATCCGCATTGCTTGGTGAGCAAGGATTCAGCTGACAGAACAGAGTTTGTAAGAAACTAGACTGTTCCGGATGCCAACTAGAAAGGTGATGAAATTACTTGTGCGGATATATATAGAGGATGGATTTAGTTGTGAAATGCATGATAATGTGAAGGTATATGCGAATAACTACAGAACAGAGCAGAAGTAGTAAGAAAGATCCGGTATGTGAAAGGATAGCAGAATAAAGAACAGAGGAAAGATGAAGTGCAGCAGATCAGTGTACTGAGCCTAACCGGAACTGAACTCCAGCATATGTAGATGCTTCCAATCAGTTCAAGACTGTGATTCTTATCACTTTGTAGACAGTGTGTCTCCTTGTAGGCAGTGGGCCTCTTGTGAGCAGTGTGCTCGGGCAGTGAGCCCTAATTGGCAAGTGCCATTTTTGTAATTCCTTATTCTTCTAACAGAGAATAATCTTTGGGTTAATCACCCCGTGGTTTTCTCCCTTAACAGGGTTTCCACGTCAAAAATACTATGTCATGTGTTTTTTCTTTTCATGGTAATGTTTGTTTGTTTGATTCAATGCTGCATTGATTAATAAGAAAGTTCAAAAGAAGAAATAATTAGGATAACTGATTCACCCCCCCCTCTCAGTTATCAACATACATAACCTAATATACAACAATTACAAATGGGTGGTATCCCAACTCACACCATGCTTGTCCTTGCTCAAATCCTTCACTTTGAGATCACCATTGATCCTCTTCATTTACTTTGCCTATTCACTACTACAACAAAACTAATTCCTCTATTTTACACTCATTCATGTCTTCCAAATTTCTACAATCACTCTTCTCTGCCATATGCTCATATTGCTCTCCAAATTCCTCTCTATTTTTGTGTCATTCAAGCGCTTCCTCTATTCTCCTATTTCTACAACCAAACAAAACAATTGTTTAAATAAAGTGTTCCTCACTTGAGGCTTTCTCTATCTCTAATTCCCTGAGCAGCCTCCTCCATTCAACTCTTTTCTCTAATTCTTTATGGCAGTAAAAACTCTACAATACTTTGGTATTTTCTTTACTTACTTCTGTAGTTGATTACTCATTCTTGTACCTACCTCCTCTCTCATTTGGCACTTTCAATATATCATGCAGCTTCAGCCTCAAACAGAGGCATTCCATCTACCCTTCCTCTCTATAAAAATAATAAATCAAATGTAAATAAAGAGGAATGTGAAAAGTAATTTTCAACACCTCTCAAAGGCTCATTTAAAATTTCATAAATTACAGATGTTTTGTTCTAAACTAGGTGCCTCCTTTTGCCTTTTCTAACGACTCCTCCTTAGCATGATAATCATTATTAAATCTGAAATAAAACCATAATATATTCCTTGCCAAGATAACTTGATCAAATTAGTGCTTTAGAAGTGCGCAACTGAGTGCCGAAAAGGTGAAAATTGGAAGTTCTCCATTTTGTCCAAAACATTGTCCAAAGGTGTGTTATGACCCCCTCAAGTCCTCTAGAAAAATATTTCACTCCAGCCCTCATAAATTTTGAAATTTTAAACTCTCCATAAACTGACGACACAATTTTGACATTAAAAACACCAATTCTGACATTAATTTCTCTCAAACCATGAGAGATATGACTTCAATTCTTTTTGAACTTTCGATATGGTACCTCTAACAATGCCCCTGTAAATGGATTCTACTCTAGCTCTTATGAATATTTGGGAATAAATTTCACAAAACTGTCTGTGGAGTGTCGAAGTCAAACTATGGCAAAAACTCAATTTGATCAAATGTAATTATTTTACCTACACCCCAAGGTTGAGAGATGCCAAAATAGACCTAAGCAAACCAAAACTGAAAGAAATAACTAGAAATAATTTTGAGTGATGTTGATTGCTCATTCGCCCGGGATGCTCCTATGTCAGACACATTGGGTAGGAAGTTTGTGAGCATACACTCACAAACATGGAGTTGAATGGTAGGACCATTCTTTTAGATTGCAAGTAATATGCAATGAACTCCGTCACTGATATATGTGCACAAAAATGATTTTTTTCCCTATTTTTCCAACATCTCACTAGAACAATCTTCACTCCAATAAACCTGCACTCTCTTTAGGACTTCTTACTCTCGTGGATTTGCATCAACCATGCACTATCCTCCTCCTCCAATGATTGTCTCCATTCCTATCCTCCTTCATGGGATCTAACCCACCATCATCAACCGACCACCTTCACCAAACAAACTCACTACTCTTCTTCTCTTTCATGGGTTTTGACCCACCACAATCTGACCACCTCCACCAAATTCCCAGCTCATCATATACATCACAATATGCATCATATACATTCAAATCTGCCCCTACATCTTCATGGAAATCAACAATTTCCATGTGCTCTTCTCCATACTCGTCAACCCTCAACATTACAAATGAATGCAAAACAATATCATCACAAAATGCAAACAAATTTACCTCTTTCTTCACTATTGTAGTATTTCCTTCATCACATTTTGTTGCAACTTTCATCAACTCATCTTTTGCTATGACATTTTCATTTACCGCATCTATTCCTATCATCATTCCCATATCATCAATTGCTGTACCAAATTTTCCAACTATAGCATCTTCTACAACTTCTTCACACAAACATGATGCTTAAAAATCAACATCTCCATTTATTTTATTCCCATCTATTTGTAACTTCTTGTCCATCTCAACAACAAACAAATCCCCATCAATTTGTTCTTCATACAATTCATAAAAATGGCATTCAAGCGCTTCCTCTATTCTCATATTTTTGCAACCAAACAAAACAATTGTTCAAATAAAGTGCTCCTCACTTGAGGATTTCTCTATCTCAAATTCCCTGAGTGGTCTCCTCCATTGAGGTCCTTTTCTCCAATTCTTTCTAGCAGCAAAAACTCTACAATACTTTGGTATTTTCTGTACTTATTCCTGTAGTTGATTACTCATTCCCACAACTGCCTCCTCTCTCATTTGGCACTTTCAATATATCATGCAGCTTCAACCTCAAGTAGAGGCATTTCATCTACCCTTCCTCTCTATAAAAATAATAAATCAAATGTAAATAAAGAGGAATGTGAAAAGTAATTTTCAATGCCTCTCAAAGGCTGATTTAAAATTTCTTAAATTTAGATGTTTTGTTCTAAGTTAGGCATCTTCTTTTGCCTTTTCTAAGGCCTCCTCTTTAGCATGATAATCATTATTAAATATGCAATAAAACCATAATATATTCCTTGTCAAGATGACTTGATTGAATTAGTGCTTTAGAAGTGCACAACTGAGTGCCGAAAAGGTGAAAATTGAACATTCTGAGCTATTTTGTCCAAAAATTTGTCCAAAAGTGTGTTAAGACCCCCTCAAGTCCTCTGGAAAAATATTTCTCTCTAGCCCTCATAAATTTTGAAATTTTAAACTTTTTGTAAACCAACAACACACTTTTGACATTAATGACACCAATTTCTGACATTAATTTCTCTCAAACTGTGAGAAATACGACTTCAATTCTTTTTGAGCTTTCGATATGGTACCTCCAAGAATGCCCTTGTAAAAGGATTCTACTCTAGCTCTTACGAATATTTGGGAATAATTTTCATAAAACTACTTGTAGAGTGTTGAAGTCAAAGAACGACAAAAACTCAGTTTGATCAAATCTAATTATTTTACCTACACCCCAAGGCTGAGAGATGCCAAAATAGACCCAAGAAAACAAAAATTGAAAGAAATAATTGGAAATCTTTTTGAGTGATGCCAATTGCTCATTTTTCCTGAGATGCTCCTGCATCAGACACACTGGGTAGGAAGTTTGTGAGCATACACTCACAAACATGGAGTTGAATGGTAGGACCATTCTTTCATATTGGAAGGAACCTGTAATGAACTCCATCACTGAAATGTGCACAAAAATGATTTTTTCCCTCCTTTTCTAGCATCTCACTAGAATAAGCTTCATGCTCCTCCAACAAACCTGCACTCTTTTCCTCCTTACTCTCATGGATTTACATCAACCATGCACTGTCCTCCTCATCCAATGATTCTCTCCATTCCTATCCTCCTTTGTGGGATCCAACCCACCATCATCAACTGACCACCTCCACTAAACAAACTCACTACTCTTCTCTTTCGTGGATTTTAACCCACCACAATTCGACCACCTCCACCAAATTCCCTCATCATACACATCACAATCTGCATCATATACATACAAATCTGCCCCTACATCTTCATGGAAATCAACAATTTCCATGTGCTCTTCTCCATACTCATCAACCCTCAACATTACAAATGAATGCAAAACAATATCATCACAAAATGCAAAAAAACTTACCTCTTTCTTCTTTGTTGTAGTATTTCCATCATCACCATCCGTTGCAACTTTCATCCACTCATCTTTTGCTATGAGGTTTTCATTTACCCCATCTATTCCCATATCATCAACTACTATACCAAATTTCCCAACTGAAGCATCTTCTATAACTTCTTCACACAAACATGATGCATACAAATTGGCATCTCCATTTACTTTCTTCCCATCTATTTGTAACTTCTTGTCCATCTCAACAAAAAACAAATCCCCATCAATTTATTCTTCATACAATTCAAAAAAATCAAAAGTTACCTCTCCATTTCTTGCTATCATGGCATCACTCTCACCTACCCCATTCATCTTCATCAAGTGCTCACTCAAGATAAACAATTCTTCCATCTTTTCACTTCATTCTTCAAACAAATTATACCCCTCTTCCATAATCAAGTCTACAACATCCTCATGAAAATGGAAAACTTCCATGCATCTACTCTTTCCATATTTTCCTTTATGCTCTACTAGATTCATCATTTGAAACAAATCAAACTTAGAATTATCAGATTGTACCTCATTTCTTTTCACTATCCCAATTTCTTTGCCTTCATTTTTTGCTACATTGTTTGTCTCTTCATGGTCTCCTATCCAATCTCCTTCAAGCATCTAATTTAGTTTCTCTATCTCCTCTTTCCATAGGAGATCATTCGCTTCTTCTTCCACTTGTTTGTCATGTTAGATCTAGGGCACACAACTGAGAGGGGGGGTGAATCAATTGTACAAAAAACTTGCTTCTACTTCAAACATTTGACTCTTCTTTGTTATTTAACAACATGTCAATTAACCATTCATGAAAGCATAAGCATAAACACCGGAGTAGATAAGCATCAACACATTAGACACCAAGATTTTGACGTGGAAAACCTGGTTAAGGGAAAAACTACGGGGTGAATAACCCAAGGATTATTCTATGTTAGAAGAATAAGAAAAATGGATGGCACATGCCAATTAGGGCTCACTACCCAAGCACACTGCTCACAAAGAGGCACACTGCCTACAAGAGACACACTGTCTACAAGATAACAAGTATTACAAACTTGAACTAGAGATTGACATCTTTACCATGTCTGGATCAGTTCCATTTAAGCCCAGAAACTCATGCTCTGCCTTTCACACTTCTCTTCGCTATGCCACACTCATCCGCTCCATGACACACTTTGAAATGAATTCACAAACCTTTATTTATATAAGGAATCAACTTAGGAACAATCATCTAAGTTGGTAATCATCCACAAGAACATTCGCAAGATGAATAACTCATCCGGTCGGCCAGTCTGAACAAGAACATCTTCATTCGGAAGTATATCTCCAATTTTGGGCTCTAACACTGATGCAGAACGAAAACACAACCTCAACATGATCCAATAACCTTCATAGGCTTGCCTGAATGACCAGGTACATCCACACTTCCTCTACTTATTAGAATCTCTTTTCTCTTTCATCCAGAACTTCAAGAACATAGTCTATCACCACTGTCATACTAAAAAAGGTGCTTCCGAACCTCCAAACTATGCACAAATCGAGATGACACATCACAAGGACATCCCAAACACTCCTTCCAATCCACAGAATAGGACAATGCACTTCCAGATCTCACCGGACCTTTTTGTAACACTCTGTCACTCTGGAGTATCTCCCGGAACCGGTTCTACTTGATCGATCACAACTTCTTCATATCTTCATATGGACCTCTAAAATCTTAACTAGAACATCTCAAGACTCATATCTACAAACCCTTTAATCCATATCCTCTGATCCTCAACCTACTGAGTACTTTTTCCTTCTTCTCATCATTGTTCTTCACTGTTCCTGATTGAGACTAATTTTCTCAATATCCTTAGCACACAGCTCATCCAATCCTTCTCATTGAGCAATATGAGTATGTTGACATCAATGACAACACCGGTTAACCTCATACTTGCAACAATCTCCCCCTTTGTCATTGATGGCAACATATGATGTGAAAAACCATCAAGACAAGAACTTCTCCTTTTAGTCATAGCTCCCCCTATCAACAACAACTCTTCACATGTCTTCTCTTTCTTTTACTGCTCCCCCTTTGACCAACAACTTGTTTTTCACATGTCTTCTCTCCCCCTTTGACATCAATGGCAAAGGGCTCATACTTGCAATTCTAACACATCAGAATCATACCAGCTGCTCCCCCTTAGTAGCAACTCCCCATCATCAATCCGAATCACAAGATATGACTGTGATATCCACCAGACTGATGCACATCAGTGCATCCTAGTTCATCACCGGAGGGGCCATGACCCCTAACTTCTCCCTGAGATACTCAAAAGAGTCCTTGGGAAGAGGTTTAGTAAAAATATCTGCAATCTGGTCCTTGAAGGGTACATACTCCAAACTGACTTCATCCTTGTTCACTTGTTCTCTCAGAAAGTGAAACTTGATAGATATGTGCTTGGTCTTAGAATGCAACACCGGATTCTTAGAAATAATTATTGTACTTGAATTATCACAGAAAATTGTGATAGGCTCCTCATATTCTACTTTAATGTCTCTTAGCATCTACTTCATCCATAAGATTTGAGTGCAACTACCTACTGCTGCAATGTATTTTGCTTCAGTTGTAGACAAAGATATTGCCTCTTGTTTCTTTCTTAGCCAAGAAACCAACCTTTTTCCCAAAAAGAATGCTCCTCCACTTGTACTCTTCCTATCATCCACATCTCCTGCCTAATCTGCATCTATATATGCATGAAGAGAAAAATCCTGATCTCTAGGATACCATAGGCCATACTCAATTGTTCCTTTTAAGTACCTAAAAATTCTTTTGATTGCCATGACATGAGATTCTCTAGGATCAGCCTAGAATCTTGCCACAAGACCTACAGCCTGCATTATATCTGGTCTAGTCTAAGTGAGATACAATAGTCCTCCAATCATTGATCTGTACTTGGTCTGATCTATCTTAGGAGAGTCATCATCTTTGCTCAACTTACATCTGGTTGTCATAGGAGTGTTCATTGGCTTTGAATCTTCCATTTTGAATTTCCTCAACAATTCTTTCACATATTTGGTCTAAGAGATAAAGATGCCTTTCTTTGTCTGAGTAATTTGCAGACCCAAGAAGAAATTCATTTCACCAAGCATTGACATTTCAAACTCACTTTTCATTTGATTTGCAAAGGTTTTACACAAACTGTCTCTTCCTCCAAAGATGATATCATTAACAAATACTTCAACAATCAAGATGTTTTCATTATCTATTTGGAAATATAGATTACTATTAGCAGTACCTTTGTTGAAACCAATCTGCATAAGATGCTTATCCAACCTTTCATACCATGCTCTTGGGGCTTGCTTCAATCCATATAGTGCTTTCTTCAACTTGCAGACCATATCATCATGATCAGACAATTGAAATCCATCCAGTTGTTCAATGTATAGTTCTTCCAAATCACCATTTAGGAAGGTAAACTTGACATCCATCTGATATACCTTGAAGTCTTTGAAGGCAGCAAATGCAAGAAATAATCTGACTGCTTCAATTCTTGCCACCGGAGCAAAGGTTTTTTCAAAATCAATTCCTTCTATTTGAGAGTAACCTTTGCAGACCAATCTGGCTTTGTTTCTGATTACTTCACCAACTTCATTTAGTTTGTTCCGAAAGACCCATTTGGTTCCAATCACATTCTTGTTTCTAGGTCTGGGAACAAGATCCCAAGTGTGATTTTTCTCAATTTGCATCAACTCTTCCTCCATTGCTTTGGTCTAGTTTTCATCATTACAAGCTTCATTTATTGTCTTAGGTTCAATCTTTGAAATCAGATAGTATTCATTTGAATTTTGAGCAATTCTCCTCCTTGTTTGTACCCCTTTGCTTTTGTCACCTATGATCTGATCTTCATAATGGTTTAGAGTTATATACCTTGGAACTTTGGGAGTTTCTTGCACCACTGTTTCTTGATCAGGCTCATTTAGACAAACCTCTTCTTCTTGATTTACTAGATCAGTCCGAATCTGACTTTCAGAGGAGGATTGAGCTCCTTGAACTAGAGAATCATTCTGATCATCTTCATTATATTCATAAAACCTTGAGGGCTTCTCAATTCCTTCATCAACCTTCACATTTGTACTTTCTATCATCTTTCTCAGTCTCTTATTGTAACACCGGTATGCTTTGCTTTGAGTGGAGTAACCCAAGAAGATTCCTTCATCACTTCTAGCATCAAACTTTCCTAGGTCTTCATCTCTTTTGATGTAACATTTGCTACCAAATACTCTGAAATATCTCATAGTAGGAGTTATACCAAACCAAAGTTCATAAGGAGTCTTATCGGTATTGCTTCTGATTTGAACTCGATTAAGAGTGTAGATTGCAGTGCTGACAGCTTCTCTCCAAAAACATCTGAGGAACATTTGCTTCCATCATCATTGTCCTGGATGCTTCCTAGATGGTCTGGTTCTTTCTCTCAACTACTCCATTCTGCTATGGAGTCCTAGGAGCAGGCAACTGTCTCTTTATACCATGCTTCTCACAAAAGTCTATGAATTCACTGGATGTGAATTCACCACCTCTATCAGACCTCAGACATTTCAATTTCAATCCGGTTTGATTCTCTACCATAGCTTTGAAGATTTTGAACTTCTCAAAGGCTTCTGATTTCTCTTTTAGAAAGGTAACCCACATCATCCGAGAATGATCATCAATCAGTAACATGAAATATCTATCACCTTGCATACTCTTGATTCTTGTCGGACCACATAGATCAGTATGAACTAATTCCAATAATCCGGTAGAGGATTGATCCTTGCTTTTGAAAGAGACTCTACTCTGTTTACCTAGCTGACATTCTTTGCACAAACTATTTGTAGTTTTCACCAATTTTGGAAGATCTCTTACAACCTGAGTATTGCTTATCTTGATGATGTTATCAAAATTCACATGACACATCCTTCTATGCCATAACCAACTCTGATCAACTTGAACAAACAAACAACTTTTATTAGAACCAACCAGATGGAAGATATTACCTTTTGTTTAAGTACCGGATGCAATCTCAGTTCCAGAGCTTTCAAAGATCCTGCATCTTCCATTCTTGAACTGGAGATCACAACCTTTATCTACCAACTGTCCAACATTGAGAAGATTGTGTTTCAATCCTTCAACATACAGTACATTTCTAGTTTTGCTCTTTCCATCAAAAGAAATAGTTCCCCCACCTCTGATTCTACCAGAAAAATTATCACCAAACTTTACCATTCCTCCTTCATACCTTTCCAAGTCTAGGAACTTGTTTTTGTCACCTGTCATATGGTGAGAACATCCACTGTCAATAACCCAATCATCCTTTTCTTCAACTTGGGCAGCTAAAGCTCTTTCTACAACCTTATGATTGACAGATTCAGAGGATATTGGATCTTCTTCCTTGATGGCAATAAACACCCATTCATTTCCGGATTTGTTTCCTATTTCTGATTCATCATCTGTTACTCCTTCATTATCTTCTTCATGAACATAATAACAGTTCTTTTGGAACCTTTGTCTGTTAGAATTTGACCTTGCAGATCTTTCCGAACATCTTGAAGCAAAATGACCAATCTTATTATAGTTGAAGTACTTAAAGGGTAATTTTCCTTCATACTTACCATATCCTCTTGGCAGTCTCTTTGCAATGAGGGCTTCAAGATGAGTTGTTTCTGCTTCTTCCTCTTCCATGTCTTTCCTTGCTTGATCATACCATGACAACTTCCTTGAAGAGTTTTCTCCTAGATCAAATCTTTGTTTGCTTTTCACATAGGCATTGGCTTTGAATGCAGATTCAGTATTGGGGGGATCATCTCCAAACTCAATCATTTCAAATGCAACTAGTTTGCCAGCCAATTGCTCTCTTGTGACATTTGTATGGGCTCTGAATTCATCAATGGCAGCAACCTTGATTTTGTAGGCAACAGGAAGGGATCTGAGAATTTTGCAAACAATCTCATTTTCATCTAGAACTCCACCAGCATTCCTAATTCCACACACCAGCTCATTTACTCTTGGCATAAAGGTAGTGATATTTTCATCATCTCTCATCTTCAATCTTTCAAATTTCCCTTTGAGACTTTGCAACCTTGCACTCTTAACAAACTCATCTCCTTCATGCAGAAGTTCTAGTTTAATCCAGATCTCATAGGTAGTTGGTAGGTCAATAACATTTGAGAGCTCTGAGTCAGTTAATGCACTTAGAAGAGCTTCTTTTGTTCGCAGATTGTTTTCAACATCTGTGATTTCATTCAGAGTTGTCGGACCACCCTGTGGAGGTACATATGCTTTTGTGACCATGGACAAGTATGCTTTTCCCATACACTCCATGCGACCTTTCTAGAGAGAGAAATTGGTTCCATCAAACTTCGGACTGTCCTTCTTGTATGACGACATCCTGGATCTCCTCAAGCGATTAAGCTCCTTTTAGAGGAACTTAGCTGTGATACCAATTGTTAGATCTAGGGCACACAACTGAGAGGGGGGGTGAATCAGTTGTACAAAAAACTTGCTTCTACTTCAAACACTTGATTCTTCTTTGTTAGTTAACAGCATGTCAATTAACCATTCATGAAAGCATAAGCATAAACACCGAAGCAGATAAACATCAACACATTAGACACCAAGATTTTGACGTGGAAAACCTGGTTAAGGGAAAAACCACAGGGTGATTAACCCAAGGATTATTCTCTGTTAGAAGAATAAGAAAAGTGGATGGCACATGCCAATTAGGGCTCACTGCCTGAGCACACTGCTTACAAAGAGGCACACTGCGTACAAGAGACACACTGTCTACAAGATAACAAGTATTACAAAATTGAACTGGAGATTGACATCTATACCATGTCTGGATCAGTTCCATTTAAGCCCAGAAACTCATGCTCTGCCTTTCGCACTTCTCTTCGCTATGCCACACTCATCCACTCCATGACACACTTTGAAATGAATTCACAAACCTTTATTTATACAAGGCATTGACTTAGGAACAATCATCTAAGTCAGAAATCATCCACAAGAACATTCGCAAGATGAATAACTCATCTGGTCAGCCAGTCTAAACAAGAACATCTTCATCCAGAGGTATATCTCCAGTTCCAGGCTCTAACACTGATGCAGACCAACAACACAACCTCAACATGATCCATGAACCTTCATAGGCTTGCCTGAATGACCAGGTACATCCACACTTCCTCTACTTATTAGAATCTCTTTTCTCTTTCATCTGAAACTTCAAGAACACAGTCTATCGCCACTGTCATACTGAAAAAGGTGCTTCTAGACCTCCAAACTATGCACAAATTGAGATGACACATCACAACGACATCCCAAACACTCCTTCCAATCTGCATAATAGGACAATGCACTTCCGGATCTCACCGGACCTTTTTGTAACACTCTATCACTCTGGAGCATCTCCCAGAACCGGTTCTACTTGATCGATCACAACTTCTTCATATCTTCATATGGACCTCTGAAATCTTAACTGGAACATCTCAAGACTCATATTTACAAACCCTTTAATCTGTATCCTCTGATCCTCAACCTACTGAGTACTTTTTCCTTCTTCTCATCACTGTTCTTCACTGTTCCTGATTGAGACTAATTTTCTCAATATCCTTAGCACACAGCTCATCCAATCCTTCTCATTGAGCAATATGAGTATGTTGACATCAATGACAACACTGGTTAACCTCATACTTGCAACATGTCAAACCTAGGGTCTTCCAACTTTGTGATTTATGCCTTTACATCTGTTGCAACTTTTCACTCCTCAACTACAAGTTTGTGTCCTCCTACTTCTATTTTCGTATCCTCTAAAGGATCTATTGTTGTTGCTGCTACATCAATTTTATCTTCTTCTTCTATGTATTTCAAAAGACATACCTTTGCTACAAACTCTAAAGCCTCCACTCTTCTCATTTCTTCATGAATTACCTCTTCTCCATATCGTTGTCCCACATAGGTCATGCCCTTCCATGGATCCTTCTCTGCTACAATTTCATATTCCACATCTTTTCTACCTTCAAATTGGCATGCTATAGTTGGATGTTCTTTCTTTTTCCACTCTCTTCTCTCCTTGTCTCTTCTCTTTCTAGTTTTCTTTCCTTTTGGAATGTATGGGCTGCTCCCATATGTTCTTCCCATGCCCCTTCTACCAAAGGGCTGCACTCTTCTTCTTCATCTTTGAAACCTCAGTTGCATTCTTCTCTTCCCTTTTGATTCTTTTGCACAAGGATCTCCTCTTCTTCTTTCTTTATATATGTTGCCACTTCTTCTTTCTTCTTTTCATATTTCTCTTTCATGCCACTTTCATGACATGTCTTCATTGCAATCTCTTCCCTTTTACCTTTGTTATGCTACCTAGCTTCCATTTGTTCACATTGTTCCAACAACCTATCAATCCTCTCAATCTTTTCTATTATCGAGTTGTAAGGAATCCCTTCCTCTTGTACCTTCTCTATCCATCCCATATGATTGGCTTCCACACATGTATCTTCATCGTACTCACTGCTGCAATCTTTTACATTACCTTGCAACTAAACTCTCACCACTATCCTCTACCCAACAAGATGTTGGAAGAAGCAACTCTCCAAGACCTCTTCTACCCACTTCTTTCTTAGTGGAAGAAGTCTGTACACCTTCTTCATCTCTATTGGAGGATAGCCAAAATGATTCTCACAAATTCAAATCTCTCTCTCATGGCTTCATCGCTTCACTCTTCACCACTCTTCACTCCTCTTCACCTACAAGTCCTGGTGCATACTCTGCACTCTCAAGATCTTGTGGCTCTAATACCATGTGATGCAAGAGGGTACTCCCCTCTTACAAAAATAATCAATTTCACAATACGAACAAATTCCCACTCACCAGCAGATATCCTCTGTTGCAACCTTAGCTTGAATCAAATTGATTTTGCTATAGCAGCTATAGAAATAGGGTATATTCACATTCACATTTCATTTATTCATTACTATCACACAAGCTATAGGAAATCATTCCATTCCAAGCATATGACACTTCAAATTTTATTCTTCCAGGCAATAACTCAAATGTTCAAATACATAATCTAATATACAATAATTGCAAATGAGTGGTGTTCCAACTCACATCATGCTTGTCCTTGCTCAAATCCTTCACTCTAAGATCTCCATTGATCCTCTTCATTTACTGTACCTATTCACTGTTGCAACAAAACTAATTCCTCTATTTTACACTCATTCATGTCTTCCAAATTTCTGTAGTCACACTTCTCTCCCATATGTTGGTATTTCTCTCCAAATTCCTTTGTATTTTCCTATCATTCAGGCACTTCTTCTATTCTCCTATTTTTGCAACGAAACAAATCAATTGTTTAAATCAAGTGCTCCTCACTTGAGGCTTTCTCTATCTCTAATTCCTTGAGTGGCCTCCTCCATTCACGTGCTTTTCCCCAATTCTTTTTGGCAGCAAAACCTCTACAATACTTTGGTATTTTCTTTACTTATTCTTGTAGTTGATTACTCATTCCTGCAGCCGCCTCCTCTCTCATTTGGCACTTTCAATATATCATGCAGATTCAACCTCAAACAGAGGCGTTCCATCTGCCCTTCCTCTCTATAAAAATAATAAATCAAATGTAAATAAAGAGGAATGTGAAGAGTAATTACAGATGTTTTGTTCTAAGTTAGGTGCCTCCTTTGGCCTTTTCTAAGGCCTCCTCCTTAGCATGATAATAATTATTAAATCTGCAATAAAATCATAATATATTCCTTGCCAAGATAGATTGATCAAATTGGTGCTTTGGAAGTGTGCAACTAAGTACCGAAAAGGTGAAAATTGAAAGTTCTTCATTTTGTCCAAAAAATTGTCCAAAGGTGTGTTATGACCCCCTCAAGTCCTCTGCAAAAGGGTTTCACTCCAGCCCTCATAAATTTTGAAATTTTAAATTTTCTGTAAATCTACGACACAATTTTGACATTAATGACACCAATTTATGACATTAATTTCTCTCAAACCGTGAGAGATATGACTTCAATTATTTTTGTACTTTCAAGATGGTACCTCCAAGAATTCCCCTATAAAAGAATTCCACTCTAGCTCTTACAAATATTTGGGAATAAATTTCACAAAATAGCCTACAGAGTGTCGAATTCAAAGTACGAAAAAAACTCAATTTGATCAAATCTTGTTATTTTACCTACACCCCAAAGCTGAGATATACCAAGATAGACCCAAGCAAACCAAACCTGAAAGAAACAACTAGAAATCTTTTTGGGTGATGCTAATTGGTCATTCACCCGGGATGCTCCTGCATCTGAATGGCTTTTCCTACTTACCATATCCCTGCATTCCTTCATCTCACCATTCCCTAAACACTTTCCTTCCTTAATCTTTAAAATCCAAGACTATTTGTTTATTGTTTCTTTGAATGCTTCATGACAACTTCACAAACACTCACTTGCACCCTACATTTATTCCTCCTACTATACCTTTCCCCTTACATTCCTATTACACCTACTAATCACACCTTATATTTCTATAGTAATAAAATAAATAATAAAATGCATGCAAATAATTATAAATTAATTAAATCAATATATTTTGTTCCACTTACTGATCATTTTTATTGTGCTTTTTAATTTTTTTGTTACTTAATAAACTATCATTAATATTATTGTTATTATTAAATATTTATAATATGACATGTAAATGGTTGTCAAATTTAAATTAAGGGGTCATGCCATTACAACCCGCCCATTGCTACTTTTCAATTACATCTCTGAGCATAACTCTTGAAGTAATAATTGAAAAAACATAATTTATATATTATAATGAATAATATAAATAGATAGATAGATAATTAAAAAATATATTATCACATTATATATGCTATTTGAATTTAATATAAAATCTTCGATTAAAAAACTAAATTCTAAATATGTCAATTATTTAAATAAATTTAAACATTTTTAATATCTCTTTATTATTTGCATTTGAATTATAAATATGTGCTTGTGAAGTGTGCATTTGAATTTTAACATCTCTTTATTATTTGAGTGAGCTTTTGGCATTCACTTTGTGTGTGAGAAATATGTATGAACTAACTTTCACATTCACTTCAAAGTGTGTGTGTGTGTGTGTGTGTGTGTGTGTGTGTGTGTGTGTGTGTGTGTGTGTGTGTGTGAACTAACTTTGACATTCACTTGATTTGAGCCACTTATTGTTTGTGTGTTGGCATCCACTTTCCTTATGTGAAGCATATGTTTGAACTTTGACATCCCCTTAATTTGTTTGAGTTAATTGTGGATTCATATTTTTGTTGGCAAGAGACACTATATGGATTCATGGTTGTTGTCATTGATGGCAACAAAGGTCATTCCACATATCCGCAAGTCATGATATATCTCTACCGGAAGTCAGATTGAAGATTGTTGTGGTCCGGTGAACAAGAACAGAGCATGTGGCAAGGTCCGACAGATTGGTCCGGATCTCTCAGAGGAAGTGTCTTGGCACAGTGCGGATCTGGGGAAGTCAAGAGGACTATCTTGAGTAGTATATTCCAAGGATTTAGCCTCCGGAGATGGACAAAGAAAAAGATATGAATAGTTGAGTACCGGATTCCTGAGAGACAGTGAAAACAGAGGAAGAACTGACTGATAGAGTATCAGACTACTTTCCGGATATGTTACAGATGATGATAAAGGTTGCGGAGGCATGAATCATGTTTGGTCGACATAATTGATGATATCTACAAGTATATGCTTGATCTGCATTGCTTGGTGAGCAAGGATTCAGCCGACAGAACTAAGTTTGTAAGAAAATAGACTGTTCCGGATGCCGACTAGAAAGGTGATGAAATTACTTGTGCGGATATATATAGAGGATGGATTTAGTTGTAAAGAGTGTGAAGTGTGCGAGAGTATATGCGAACAAGTCCAGAGTAGAGCAGAAGTAGCAAGAAAGATCCGGTATGTGAAAGGACAGCAGACTAAAGAACAGAGGAAAGATGAAGTGCAGCAGATCAGTATACTGAACCTAACCGGAACTGAACTCCAGCATATGCAGATGCTTCCAATCAGTTCAAGACTGTGATTCTTATCACTTTGTAAGACAGTGTGTCTTCTTGTAGGCAGTGAGCCTCTTGTGAGCAGTGTGCTCGGGCAGTGAGCCCTAATTGGCAAGTGCCATTTTTGTAATTTCCTATTCTTCTAACAGAGAATAATTCTTGGGTTAATCACCCCGTGGTTTTCTCCCTTAACAGGGTTTCCACGTCAAAAATACTGTGTCATGTGTTTCTTATTTCATGGTTAATGTTTTGTGTTTGATTTTATGCTGCTTCAATTAAAAGGAAAGTTTAATAAGGGAAATAATTAGGATAACTGATTCACCCCCCCTCTCAGTTATCAACAATTGGTATCAGAGCTAAGTTCCTCCTAATAGAGCCTAACAGCTTGAGGAAGATCTGGGATTTCAAATGGATGCATATGGTTTAAGGGAGCAACTCAAGACTGCCCTTGAGGATCTTGAACAGTCAAATTCTGAAGTCAGTGAATTAAAGGAAAGACTCAAACAGGCTGATGAATTCATGAGAGAATTAAAAGACAAATTAAGTCTCTCTATGAAAAAGAGAAAGGAGCTGCTTCAACAGTTGGCAAGACAAAGTGAAGAAAGCAATACAAGTGAGGAATTGACTGAGCAAACCAAGTTATGTGAAAAGTTATCAAAAGAAGTCATTATGTTAAGACATGAAATGGAATCAGGAACTATAAAGTTTACTCAAGAGATTGAAGAAAAAAGAAAGGCTGAAGACAATCTAAGACAATCTCTTAAAGAAAAATCAGAAGAATGCCACCAGATGGACAGGATTATCAGACACCTTGAATCTGATCTTGAAGATTCCAAAGATAATGAAGGAAAACTTGAGGATCAAATTGCCTCTCTCAAAAGAGACCTTCAAACAGCAAATGAATATAAAGAGAAATTCAAGATAAGTTCTGCTCAACTTGAAGTTCTTCTTGGAAGTCAAAAGAGGACAGATGACAAGTATGGCTTGGGATATGAGAAAGGAGAAAGCTCCGGATCCGGTCAGAAGAATCTTGGATCAGAAAATCCAAGGAGCAGGCCTAGAAGACCTCCGGTAAGACAGCCAAATGCTCAAAGATATCCATCCTTCAATGGATACTGCCACAGCTGCAACCACTTTGGTCACAAAGCTAATCAGTGCAGAATGAGAATGAATCAGATTAATTCATCCTTCTCCGGACAGTGCTTCAACTGCAAAAGGTATGGACACAAATCCCATGAATGCAGAATTATGCAAGTAAACAAATCATTCAAAGGTAGATGCTTTACATGCAATAGAATAGGTCATATGGCTAATCAATGCAGATCAAGGGGATATCAGTTAAATATGCAAAGAAATGTTATTTGCCAAATCTGCAATAGGTCCGGTCATAATGCTAAAGTCTGCAGAAACAAGAATCAGGACAAAAGAGGTCCGGTGTATAATCAGAATCAAGACAGGGGTAAACAAAAGATGAATGCGGATGAAGTTAGGAATCAGATGAGCAAGATTTGGGTGAAGAAAAGCTCAGAGAATGTAGAGGTTGGATCCGCACCAGATTCTGGTGCTGATATTTCTTCCGGAAATTAAAAAATGAGCTCAGGCTCAGGGGGAGACTCAAAGAAGATTCTGTTCCCCCAGCCAAACAAGTTGTGCCGGATGTGGCACAAGATGCGGATTAAAGGGTTTATAGATATAAGTCCTGAGATGCTTCAGTCAAGTTTTCAGAGGTCCGCATGGAGTTATGAAGAAGCTGTGTTCGATTAAGTTAGACCTGTTCAGGGAGGTGCTCCGGTATGATAAAGGATTACAAAAAGGTCCGGAGAGATCCGGAAGTGCACGATCTTGTCTTGCGGATTGGACAGAGTGTTTGGGATGTTCTTGTAATATGTTACCTAGATTTATTCATGATTTAAAGATCCGGATGATATTCAGTGATCAGGACTGATCCGGGATACTCCAAGCTGTCCAGACATGGTAAACCGGAATAATGCAGGTGAAGCATTTATTGCAGACAGATATTAGGGTTTGCGGAGCAATATAAAGATTTCTCAAAAGTTATCTGCTCATTCTACACTTGAGAAGAAGCGAATAGTGGAGCTCTGCAACAAGGTTCATCAAGCACACCAAGGATCTCCTGCCAAAGCTATTGAATAAAGAAATCAATCCAAACACTCCGTGCAAACCGAAGGCGCATAAGGTATTCTTCGTTTTTCATTGCCTCACTGCAAATCTTTGAAGAATGGCTACTCCAAACATAGTTAAGATCTCTGATAGACCTCGCCCCTCATTCAAGAAACATCCCTACAAATCATTGGAGGTAGATCCACTAGGAGCCTTCTCTAGTGTTCCCCACGGAGTCTTACATACTGAAGATATTAGGGTTTACATACACGCAAACATTGAGGAATTTGGGGAATTCAAATTAAGAGACCTCTATCACAAGCAACTGATAGACAATGCTTTTGAGCTCAAACCAGAGTATAAGGGTATCCAGAAGAAACAATTTGAGCAATTCATTCATTTCCCTAGCTTTGAAGAAGATGAATGGGTCCGGTATGTACTGAGCAGGATGCATGACAACTTCCTTTGGCTAGATAGACCCTGTAAGATCACAAAAGAAGCAATTAGAGCAGTAACTGGTCTATACTCTTCCGGGGGGGTACCTATCCTCAAATCTGTCAAGAACAACGTTGTAACTGAGGCCACCGGATCAAAATATGATAAGAGGGCAATGACCATTGAAGATATTTCGGATCCGGATATCAAATATGCATCAATGATAATAGGATACAAGATCTATCACTCCAGCAGGGAGAATTCTGTATCCGGAACTGCAATATACACAGCATATGAAATGCTAAGAAAGAATGCAGATTATGATCTTTGTGAACTACTACTAAGCCAATTGATGGAAAATGTACAGAAAATCAAGAAAGACAAGAAGAACTCCTTTAAGTATGGTACTCTCATTGTATGTCTATTCTTTTACTTCATGAATGAGCTACCCGGAACAAGTGGATGGGTATGGCAGAATGACAAACCTGTTGCAGTCCAGATAAGAGACTATTTGCATGGACTTGGGGATGCAAAAGCGAGAAATACAGCTCTATGGGGATACTTCAAAAACTTTCAGAGCATGATGCAAGCAAGAGAGAGAATTCCCCAGTCTCTCACTGAGAAATACAAGGACTCAGTATGTTTTATGGTTGACACTGATCAGTGCCTAATGGAGGCAGTGGAGCCAAGGACTGTCTGGATCATGCCCATGGGGTATGAAGTTGATGAACAGATAGTAGAGCTGCATGTTCAACACATGCTAAGTCAGCCCAAAGATCCTAAGGCAGAAAGGTTTGGAACCTTTGAGGAGCTGAGTGTGAAATTACATGTAGAACTCAGGGAACCTGAGATTAAGAGAAAAGTGAGAAAAGAAGTAGAGCACATTGCTCAAGGCCTAGGCATCTCAAAAGAGGCACTTGATGCCAGCCGGGAAAAGAGGAGAAAGGCTGAGGAAGAAGAGAAAAGCAAAGAAAGTGCTCCGGTTGAAACCCCCACCCGGACCAGATCAACAAAGAGATCTGCACCTCCCTCAACCAAAAGTTCAAAACCGGAAGTCCAGGCATCCGGAAAGAGATCAAAGGCAAAAGCCACAAGGGCTTATGGAAGCCAAAAGGATGAAGAGGAGACAGAATCAGATGAAGGAGTAAGAGAAGTAAAGAAACAGAAAAAGAAAGGATCCGGTAAGCCCTCCACAGGCCAAGACAAGGAGGAAATGGCAGAGGTAACTGTTGAAAAGCCCACTCTGTCACTAGAGAGCATAATCAAGTCGGTCACGGTGGATGGAAACCTTCAACCAATGACTGAATCCTATGATGACTTCAGTGAGGCAGACCAAAAGACTCTGCAGGAAGCCACAGTTAAATATCTGAACACATACAATAAGGCTTTCATTGAGATCATATCTCTCATTCCTAAAAGCCTAGAGAAGGAAATGGAAGTAAGAAAGAATAATGCTCATGCCAAAGATCTTGAGATCCGGGAGCAGATAGCTATTCAGCTATATCCTCAAATTGATCCCAAGACAATGAACATGATCTTCAAGGACTGCAGAGATGAGTTCAGAAGTAAAGCCAGGATGAATCAGCTCATGCTTGGTGAGACTGACAAAGTGGCACAAGAGACAGAAGAGATCCTCCGGAAGGCCTTCAAAAGGTTCAATCTTCCTGTTGTAGAGGACTTAGGTGCAGAAACAGCTGCTGATTTGGAATCTTCTGTTCCGGAAGAAGTGAGCCCTGAACAGACAAGTGAGGACTTGGGACCCTCTGCTCCAGAAGAAGTGGCCCATGAACAAGCAAGCATCTCTCCTCCGGTTTCCCCTACAGTCTCCGGATCCAAAGAAGAAGAGCAATTGCAGGAGAAGGAAGCAGTGGTGACAGACAAAGAGGTTGACAGTTCTAAGACTGCAGAAGAAAAGAAACATCTGTCTCCGGCAAGAGACACTGCACAAACTGTTCAACAATTTTTAAGCAAAGAAACTCTAGAGATTGATGAACCGGAGCTTCTAAAAGGTCCATTTGATTTTGACTCTCTCTCTCCGGTACAAACAATGAAGATAGCTTCATTTGCAAATGCCAAGGCAAATGAAAAGCTCCTGAAGTCTCATATGGAAGACTGTGAGTTGATAGAGGCTGCTTCCGGAGTACTTGTAAAGATCATGCCATCAATCCAAATAGATCCGACAGCCTCCACTTCCGGTAATCTAAAAACCTTAGTCAGCAGTATTGATACACATTTTAATTCTCTAGAAAAATCAGCTGAAGAAAAGGTCCGGAAGGAATTTTTGGATAAGAGATTTTCTGAAATATTAGAATTAATCTCTAAGGATAGGAAGATTGTAAGCATTGGAATAAAGAGCTTAGAAAATGCTCTTAAGGATGGCGGTGACATCTACAAATTTTGTATATCTTGGTCAAAGGCAACAGCAGCAATTGACAAGAAAATAAAAGAGGAACAGGACAAGCTTCAAAGCTTATCTCAAAGTTTTGATCCTCTCTCTTCCTCTATAATAAATCAAGAATGTCAGACTATTGCAGTCTTGAATGAAATAAAGAATCTTGAGAAGGAGAGGAAGAACATTACCAACCGGATGGGAGAACTTAGAAGGATTATAGTCCCTAAGTTGGAAACTATGCATGAGGCCATCAGTGATGCCCAGACCACCGCCCATACAAAAGATCCGACAGATCTCAGGCGGGCAGAAGCTTTTGCATTTTTGTTGAGTGGTCACATTTCAATCTTAGACAGAATGAAGCTAAGTTGGGCTACTGAAATGGTTCAACTGCAGACATCCTTTGCAGACATTCTGTAGTATATGTGAGTATGTAAATATGCGGCTATATATAGAAAATTTTTGAAAATTTTGGTGTGCGGACCCTACCCTTTGCCATTGATGTCAAAGGGGGAGTGAGGAGCAGTGAAAAATGAGGAATCCAACTCAGGGGGAGTTCCGGAAATTGTATATAAAGACAGAGCATCAGCAAAGGGGGAGCATAGTGTAAACACTTAGTCATTTTTCACTAAGTGTTGCCATCAATGCCAAAGGGGGAGATTGTTGGCAAGAGACACTATATGGATTCATGGTTGTTGTCATTGATGGCAACAAAGGTCATTCCACATATCCGCAAGTCATGATATATCTCTACCGGAAGTCAGATTGAAGATTGTTGTGGTCCGGTGAACAAGAACAGAGCATGTGGCAAGGTCCGACAGATTGGTCCGGATCTCTCAGAGGAAGTGTCTTGGCACAGTGCGGATCTGGGGAAGTCAAGAGGACTATCTTGAGTAGTATATTCCAAGGATTTAGCCTCCGGAGATGGACAAAGAAAAAGATATGAATAGTTGAGTACCGGATTCCTGAGAGACAGTGAAAACAGAGGAAGAACTGACTGATAGAGTATCAGACTACTTTCCGGATATGTTACAGATGATGATAAAGGTTGCGGAGGCATGAATCATGTTTGGCCGACATAATTGATGATATCTACAAGTATATGCTTGATCTGCATTGCTTGGTGAGCAAGGATTCAGCCGACAGAACTAAGTTTGTAAGAAAATAGACTGTTCCGGATGCCGACTAGAAAGGTGATGAAATTACTTGTGCGGATATATATAGAGGATGGATTTAGTTGTAAAGAGTGTGAAGTGTGCGAGAGTATATGCGAACAAGTCCAGAGTAGAGCAGAAGTAGCAAGAAAGATCCGGTATGTGAAAGGACAGCAGACTAAAGAACAGAGGAAAGATGAAGTGCAGCAGATCAGTATACTGAACCTAACCGGAACTGAACTCCAGCATATGCAGATGCTTCCAATCAGTTCAAGACTGTGATTCTTATCACTTTGTAAGACAGTGTGTCTTCTTGTAGGCAGTGAGCCTCTTGTGAGCAGTGTGCTCGGGCAGTGAGCCCTAATTGGCAAGTGCCATTTTTGTAATTTCCTATTCTTCTAACAGAGAATAATTCTTGGGTTAATCACCCCGTGGTTTTCTCCCTTAACAGGGTTTCCACGTCAAAAATACTGTGTCATGTGTTTCTTATTTCATGGTTAATGTTTTGTGTTTGATTTTATGCTGCTTCAATTAAAAGGAAAGTTTAATAAGGGAAATAATTAGGATAACTGATTCACCCCCCCCCCTCTCAGTTATCAACAATTTTTTATGTGAAATTTGAGTGAACTACCTTTTTCATTCACATATTAGGTCTATTTATGTTTAGGTAAGTTTGAACTTTTACATTGAATTAGTGTGAATTGAAAATTGGTATGTTGAATTATGTTTACTTTTGTGTGTGTGTGAAGTGTGTGCTTGAAATTTAGCATTCACTTTCTATGTGTGTGAGTGTTTGAACTAGCTTTGTCATTAACTTTATATGAAGTGTGTTTGAATTTTACCTTTCACTTAGATTTAATCTTCTTATTGTGTGTGTGTGTGTGTGTGAACTTCCACATTCACTGTGTAGAGTGTACTAACTTGTCATTCACTGCATGCTTGAACTTTGGTATGTTTGAACTTTAGTGTTTACCTTGTATATGTATGAAGTGTGTGTTTTTGAACAAACTATGTGTGAAATGATTGAACTAAGTTTGTGTGAAGAGTGTACTAACATTAGCATTCACTTTATGTGCTTGTTTGAACTTTATAGTTTACTTTGTATATGTATGAATTATGTGTTTAAAAAAACTGTGCGAAGTGATTGAACTAAATTTGTGTTGTGTTTTAACATTGGTATCCACTTTGTGTGTGTTCAATGCAATTTGACATATTTGAAATTGAGTGTTTACTTCATATGTGGTTGAACTAACTTTCTGCATGAATCATGTTTAAACTTTGGCATGTGATCACTTTTATGTGTGAAGTATGTGTTTTAATTTTGAAATTTATTTTGTGTGAATTGTGCGTCTGAAATTTAATTTTGGCATTCACTTTGTGTGGTTTGTGTTTGTACTTTGATGTGTTTGAACTTAAGTATTCATGCATTTTTGAACTAACTTTTTGTTAATGATTTATGTTTTAAAATTGGTATATTCACATTTTCAATGTAAATTGTGTGTGTTTAAAAAATAATTTTGGTATTCACTTTGTATGGTATGTGTGAACTAAATTTCACATTCATTGTGTAGAGTGTACTAACTTGGCATTCATTGCATACTTAAACTTTGGTATGTTTGAACTTTAGTTTTTACCTTATAAATGTATGAATTGTGTGTTTTTGAACAAACTATGTGTTAAATGATTGAACTAACTTTGTGTGAAGAGTGTGTTTTAACATTAGAATTCAATTTGTGTGTGTGAACTTTTACATTCACTTTTTGTGAAGAGTGTACTAACATTGGCATTTGTGCTTTATGTGCTTGTTTGAACTTTGCTATGTTTGAACTTTGTAGTTTACTTTGTATATGTATGAAGTATTTTTTGAACAAACTATGTGTGAAGTGATTGAAATAACTTTGTGTGAAGAGTGTTTTTTGATGTTGGCATTCACTTTGTTTATGTTTGCACTTTGACATATTTGAAATTGAGTTTTTACTTCATATGTGGTTGAACTAACTTTGTGCATGAAGCATGCTTGAAATTTGGCTCATGATCACTTTCTATGTGTGGAGTATGTGTTTTAACTTTGACATTCTTTTTTTGTTAATTATGCATCTAAAATTTAATTTTTACATTCACTTTGTGTGGTGTGTGTGTTTGGACTTTACCATGTTTTATAACTTTGACACTCACTTTATGTGTATGTTTGTACTTTGACATGTTTGAACTAAGTGTTCATGCATGTTTGCACTAAAGTTTATGTGAATGTTTATGTTTGAACATTGGTATATTCACTTTTTTAATGTAAATTGTGTGTGTATTTAAAAATTAATTTTATATATTCACTTTGTGTGGTATGTGTGTTTGAACTAACTTTGGCATTTGTTGTGTGTGTGTGTGTGATCTTGAACTTTGACATATATTTTTTATTCTATGAATGAACTTCAACTATCACTTTTCATGGAGTATATGAAGAAACTTTGATGTTCACTTGTGTGGAATGAAATTGAAAGATTTGACATTCTTTTTTGTGTGGAGTGTACAAGTGAAACTTAGCTATTATTTTGTGTGGAGTGTACAAATGAACTTTGGAATTTATTATGTGTATGTGTATGTGTGTGTGTGTATTCCATACATTTTGTGTGAGTGTGTTCTTGCGTACTTGAATTAGCTTTGGAATTCATTCATATTATGTGTGTGAACTTTCACATTCAATGTAGAGTGTACTAACTTGGCATTCACTGCATGCTTAAACTTCAAGGCTTCTTTGAACTTTAGTGTTTACCTTATATATGTATGAAGTGTGTTTTTTGAACAAACTATGTGTGAAATGACTGAACTAACTTTGTGTGAAGAGCGTGTTTTAACTTTGACATTCACTTTGTGTGTGTGAAATTTCACATTCACTTTGTGTGAAGAGTGTACTAACATTGGCATTCACTTTATTTGCTTGTTTGAACTTTGGCATGTTTGAACTTTATAGTTTTCTTTGTATATGTATGAAGTGTGTGTTTGAACAAACTATGTGTGAAGTGAATGGACTAAATTTGTGTGAAGATTGTATTTTAACGTTGACATTCACTTTGTGTGTGTTTGCACTATGACATATTTGAAATCAAGTGTCTACTTCATATGTGGTTAAACTAACTTTGTGCAAGAAGCTTTGAACTTTGGCATGTGATCCCTTTTTGTTTGAAGTGTGTGTTTTAATATTGATGTTCATTTTGTCTAAATTTGCATCTGAAATTAATTTTGGCAACCACTTTATGTGGTGTGTGTGTGTTTGGACTACTTTGAAACATTTGAACTTAAGTATTCATGCATGTTTGTACTAACTTTGTATGAATCACTTGTGTTTGAACATTGGTATGTTCACTTTTTTTATTTAAATTTTGTGTGTTTGGGGGGAAGTTAATTCAGGTATTGTGTGTGTGTTTAAAAATTAATTTTGGTATTCACTTTGTGTGGTATGTGCGTATGTTTATTTGAGTTATCTTGTTTTGTTAGATGACTTGAATTAGGAATGCTCTTGTCCAAGAAACCACTAAGGATAGCAAGGTTAGGGAATCATAGCAATGAGAACATAACTGCACCAGGCCTTGAAAGGTGAGCTTGATGCTCTAAGGGATAACATACTTAAATATTATAACTTCATATTAGTTATGATTATTCTTGTATATAATATTAATATATAATTTTTCTCCTATAACCTATTACTTTAGAAATACAACATCTTGCAAGATCCAATATAAGTAACACTTTGAGAGAGTATGCATTGTTATCTTTTGTCACAGTCATGTATATAGTATGATCGTTAAATACATAGAAATTTAGGGACTAGAATTGTTTCTAAATTGTGGGTCAATTAAAAACACACAAGAACTATATAAAGGTACAATGGGAACCCTATATAGAGACTTTCTATTTTCCATTTTTTAAATTATAAATATTCTATCACTTAAACCTATGTAATTCTAGTATGAGGAACTGCAACTTCCTAATGCCCTATAACAAAAAATTGAAAACAGATTGTTAGTTAATCACATAAACTTTAGCACTTAATATCAATATTTTAGTAATCTTTCACAATCTTAAGAATTATTTTTTTCCTACTTTACATATAAACTTTATGTCATGTAGTTTTCAACTACCTTCCACATTGCTTAATGCTTACTTATCACTTCAAAAATAGAAATAAATTGTGAATGACAAAGTTATGTGGTAAAATTCACACAGAGTGGGATCAGGGCCTAAATTTGATGGTCGACCCTGCGTGTCAAGCAAATTTTTCATGACGGTTATCTATTCAAACTTGCCCTTTAAATATTAAGACATATTTTTATTCTAAAAAAATTATATATAAACTAAATACATATATCAGAATAATTCTATAGAAATTTTGACATTCTATCTAAAATCTACCCTTTCATGTGATACAATCTTTTTAAAATTTTGATTGTATTTTACGGCAAAAATAGCCGCCAAATACGGCCATACGACCATCAAATTTAAGCACTAAGTGGGATTGTTGAGTGTGATTTTAAAATGTTAATATAAAAAAAAATACTTAATTTAATTTAAAATAAAAGTATTATATATCATCTTAATGACCGTAAAAAAACTAATGTTACTATTAATACATAATAAATTGTTAAAAAGTTCTTTATTGGTATAAGATTTATAATTTCTTAATAAATACATTAAAACATATATAATAATATCACCCATAATCTCATTATCTACCTTGCATGAATAATTTGTTTTCCTAAATACAATAAGACCATTGAAAAAATAAAGTGAAAACCATTAAGAGGAAGATTTACAACAATACTTATTCTTCATTAATTCTTATTGTAAATTGTAACTATGTAGAAAAATCTAAAATATAAACAATGTCCAACGAAAACCAAAAATATAAATAATGATTACATTCCTTTTTTTCCTATTAAACTGCCTTATCAATTTCAAAGTTTTAACAGGTAAAAGAGACAATACAATATAGAAAATGTAACTTTAAATAACAAGTCATTTTTCTTTTAATACAAATATGAGAGTGATCATTACTTTTCTTTCTTTCACTAATACTAATCGTTTCATAGCTCAAGAGTTATAATCTATCGTAAACATTGTTTTTTTAATTTGACCTTACATTAGAGGTTGTTACATATTTCATTAAAGCAAGAGTGTATGGAGCAATAGAGTCGAGGAATGTTGGATTAGGTCGAGCATTAAATCCAACAAAGTTTGTTGATATCAGGTCAAGCTGAAAAGGAACCAGCCCATTCTTTGGGAGGTTCATTTCAAATGATAGACATTTGATAACCATTCACTTATCACAAAAAATTCCATAGTAGCTACTAATCTTTCAAAGTTTTTCATTTGGATAATTGAAAAAATGCATGACACCATAAAATGTTTGTAAGAAACAGAAGTGAATAATGAAATGGACATCGTTTAAGGCATATCGCAAATTTCCTTTTGTCCACCTCTGTTTTGAGGAGCTCTAAAAGTGTAAGATGGATATAACTTTCCTATTCTCAAGCTCTGGTTTTTGTACAGCTTCCCTTTTATATTCCAGGTTTTCTTTGAGTTTAATACCTTTATTGGGCACATTGACTGGTACAGCCAAGTTTGAAATGGTTGTTCTTAAATATCATCCACTTCAACAGTCAAAGGTTAATTTTGGCTGATAAAAATAGGACAAATATTTAACACTTTTATTGTGAATGAGGTGTAAAATTGCTATTGATTGTTTGACCATTGAAATGAATGATATATAAGTAGAGTGGTTTGAAATAGTGAGCTTTTCTGATGGGTTAATTGTGCTTCAGATGTCAATTGATGGTGGATTGCTACCTTCTGTTATCATTATTTCCAGTAACATAGGCTCCTCATCCTTTGTTTCCAAACTCACTCATGGATGCTTCTTCTTCATAACTACAACAGTAAAAGAAAATTGCTAATATGGGAATCCTTTAGACATGACCTCTTGGCCAAACTTTAAGATTATGTCAAATGAACAGTAAAACAATACCTTCCAGTTGGCTATGGGCAAGGGGGGAGGATGGGAAAGCCACATTAGCAGTTGCTGCTCTAGGGCTTTGCATCCTATCAGGTTCTGTAGAACTACTTGTTGATCCTAATTTTGCTGCTAATTAGCCTAGCTTAGATATTTTTAGATTTTTTCTAGATAAACTGTTTCAGTTACAAACATTCTTGCAAGATCATATAGAGTTTTTGCAACCTCTAATACTTTTGAGGAGGATGTTTGCATATAATAGTGCAAGGTTTAGAATCACCATAAAATAAATTCCATCCAACAATATTTGAGCTCTCCATTAAAGTCATTGGTGCATACCTTCACCATATTTGCAGTTGGAGGGTTCAAATTGTCAGGCTTCTGCAATAAAAGAATCCCAAGGCACTAAAACCTTGAGACACAACTAAAGATAAATACACTCATACTTATGAAACAAAATATTGGATACTGACCTTCTTCCAACCAGAAGTAAGTTGTAACAACTACATTAGAACTAAATGGAGCAGACATTGTAGTAGCATCATTTTGAAGGTGTTTCTCTAAAATATCAACTACATGCATATGTGATGTGGATTCTTGTTGCCATTTTGCCATAGGTGTTTCAATTGGAAACACAATTGATGGTGAATTATGTCCAAGCAACAAAAACATTGTCAAACAGATTAAAACTTGTGACCAGAATTGGATGAGTTTTAGCAAACCTATTCATAGCTTGCGAGGAATTGTTGTTAAGTCATTGGGACTCAAATCTTACTAAGGATGAAACCAAATTCAAGGGAAATTTCAAGAAAACATTCAAACTCAAAACCACATATGTAAGATACACAAATTTCATATTCATCAAAACAATCACCTTCCCATGAAGTTTTAATTTCCAAGGACGTCAGATAGTTGGTTGTGGCAAGTCATCATCATCCTCAAACCTGTCCTTTTGGGTATTATCACTATTATTATCCATGGCAGCAGCAGAGCTCATTGATAAATGATTTAGAGGCTCCTGTAACCCATCACCCTTCCTCTTGTTCTTAGATATGTCTAGGTCTTTACAAGAATCATCTTCCTCATGACGTTTCATTCTCTGATTTATTTCCATGTAGCTAGCCTTTCTTGCACGATGTCTCCTTCCATTGTCTATTTTTGGGTTTTCTCTTCTATTTGCTATTTTTTAGTTATTTTTAACGCTTATTCAACCAATTTTAAAAAGATTTTGGACGAACATTTTTTTTAAAATGACTATCAAAATTTTAGCGGTTACAAGATGTGTACATATATAGAATGGTCTATTGGCCAAATTATTTGAATTTGATCTAAAAATCTTTCATTTAAAAAAAAAAAACAAATTCTTAATATATCAATTTTTTAAATAAATTTAAATATTTTCAACAATAACTATCAATAATTTATCAAAGAAGAGTGGTCAAAAACCTAAATCAATAATTGTCCATCTTTCTCATTTCATTATCTTTCTATGCTCAAGACTTGAAATAATTGTCAAGGATTGTTAAAAATCAAAGAAGGGTTGTTAAACATCTAAATCAATAATTGTCAAATCTTTCTCATTTCTTTATCCTTTTATGCTCAAATAATTGTCAAGGATTGTTAAAAATCAAAGAAGGGTTGTTAAACATCTAAATCAATAATTGTCAATCTTTCTCATTTCTTTACCTTTCTATTCTCAAGACTTGAAATAATTGTCAAGGATTGTTAAAAATCAAAGAAGGGTTGTTAAACATCTAAATCAATAATTGTCAATCTTTCTTGTTTCTTAATATCTTTTCATACTTAAGACTACAACTTGCAATAATGTGTTGAAATAGCTATGTTTGTCAATCTTTCTTATTTATTTCCATATCAATGAATAAAAAATAAAATTGAGTAAATTCAAAATAGATTATGATAGTTGTAAATTACATGTCCTAAAATTATAATTATCTAAGAACTATTTGTTTTAACATTTATTTAAGAGCTATTTTATTTTAAAGATTATTTACTTTATTTTTAATTGAAGAGCTATGTTATTTTTAATAATTTTGAAATAAATTAAATGAAAACAAATTATTTACTTTAACATTTACTTGAGTTATTTTATTTTACAATAGTAATAACATAAATAATACAATCCATGCAAACAATTATAAAATAATTAAATCAATATATTTTATTCTAGTTACCAATGTGCTTTTTTATTTATTTATACTTAATAAACTATCATTAATATTATGTTTATTATTAAATATTAATAATTTGACATGTAAATGGCTATCAAATTTAAAGTAAGGGGTCATGCTATTACAATCTACCCATTGCTACTACATAGTTACACCTCTCATAACTCTTGAAGTAATAATTAAGAAAAAACATAATTTATATATTATAATGAATAATACAAATATCTAGATAGATAATTCAAAAAAATTATTATCACATAATATATAAGCTATTTGAATTTGATATAAAATCTTCCATTAAAAAACCTAAATTCTTAATATATCAATTATTTAAATAAATTTAAACATTTTCCATAATGAATATGATGTCTTTTTAAAATATAAATCTTATAAATTTGTAGAAATGTTCTTTTTAAGAATATTAAATTAATAAAAATATAGCTTTTTTATATTATATAGTTTAATTATTTTCTATTTTATAAAAGCAATTGTAAAATATATTATATGTAAACATTCAATTTACACACAATTATTAGTTGAGTTTACTAGTCTTCCTTGGGGAATTATTAAAAAAGATTAGTATTTCCTAAAAGAAAAGGAAATTATTAAAAAAGATTAATCTTTCTTGAAATTAGTCTTCTCTAAAACATAGGAAATTATTAAAAAAATATTAGTGTTCATAGAGAATTATTTAAAAAGAATTTCAAAGAATATTTTGTAAAAATCTAAATCAATATTTGTCAATCTTTCTCATTTCTTTAACATCTTTGCATACTCAAGACTGCATGTTCAATCTTTCTTATTCTTTCCATGTCAATGAATAAAAATTAAAATTCAATCGTATATACTATTCAAAATGGATTATGACAGTTATAAATTATTAATCTAAATTTTCCACTCTTTCAAAAGACCTTGAAAATTATTACTGCCTACCTTCTCTATATTTCCTAGACTTTCGAAAGACTTTGAAAATTATTACTGAATTTGAACAAGACTTTGAAAACTATCATTTTCAAAGACTTCGGTGGTCGTTGAAAGTTTGTCAGAAACGTCATTTCCAAACACTTGTCAATTTCTAGCCAATTCCGTGTCATTTGGGAACTTGAATTGTAAGAGTGGGAATGTATCAATATGATGTTTATTATCAAATTTTAAATAATTTGGCATGTCATTACAATCCATTTTTAGCATAACTTCAACATCAACATCAACATCATGAGTTTGATCAACATCAACATCATGAGGACTGAAGAAATCTATGGCACATGAAGACACTGAGAACACAAAAGACATGGAGCACAAAGAAGCATGAAGACATGAACAAACTCTTGTCATGAGGAAGAACAACAACCCAATCCAACTCCTGAAAGCATGACATGTTATGATGAAGAACCACAACGAAATCCAATGATCCAATGGCATGAACCAATGACATAAGAAACTATGTCTTGCTATTGTAACATGATAAAAATGAATGTTATGAACTAACATCCAAACCCTGTGACATGAATCTTGATATGCCGTGAGTGAAACATGA
This sequence comes from Cunninghamia lanceolata, assembly GCA_027924645.1. Lineage (NCBI taxonomy): Eukaryota > Viridiplantae > Streptophyta > Pinopsida > Cupressales > Cupressaceae > Cunninghamia > Cunninghamia lanceolata. Next base: position 2,552,530 of record BSBN01001603.1, on the reverse strand, counting down.
GTGAACAGGATTAACTTCATCCATCACTTAGATCTAACCCCATGAAGCATAACATGATGATGATGCAAACATCAAATGTATACCATAGCAAACAAATCAAGTTCATACCACTGCTTGTCAAGTTCATACCACTACTTGAATGAGATCTTCACTATTCAAGTTCATGCCTTGTCTTGAAGCACTACAACTCTGTGCATCACACCACATACTCTATGAAGAAGCAAGTGTCTTTATATCACAAAACCCAACAACATATCTTGAAAGCATAATGGTATCATCAAACAATAAACAACCAATAGACCTGCACAATTATGCATTCCTTAATTATTAAAGTCCAAGCACTTTGACATCAATGGAAAACATATTCATCACAATATTCACTATATATGTGTAGAAATGCGGCAACAAATAAAAAAAGACAAACCTATGTAAAATTACAAATTAATGTGCATACTTACAAATCAATGTGAATACTTACAAATTAATCTAGTGAACCAACTGGGTCTTCTCTACTCTTTATTATGTCAAGTATTGCCTCATGGTCAAACTCACACACCTTCTATAAGGTCTTGTTCAAAGGTCTACTCCAAAATTGTATCAAATGAACATTGGATGCCATGACAAGGTTCAAGTAATGAAGAATCTTCCGATGCATGTCAACGTCCTGAAACAACCAAACATTAACACTCTTATGTGGGTACAGGGGTTTGTAAGACATGTTCTAGTAACAACCATTGAGCCTATAGGGTATTGGATGTTTTCTCCATCTGTAACTGGGGCCTCTAATTTCTTTTTGGCCTTAACACAATGACACAAGTAATAATCTATTCCCTCTTTGTTATCTTCATCTACAATAACTACATAAACATGCCCTACATTGATATGTGTAGCAAATTAGATGAAATTAGTCAACATTACAAAAACACTACAAAGTAAGATAACATTAGGAATTTCAAAAACTATGCAAGTAGATATATTACCTGGTTGAACTAGATCTGATATGTGGTCAAAGTCAATTGATGATTCCATCTCTGTCACTTCCAGTTCCATTAGGGGTTGATACATGTCAAGTGGGTTAAGATAACTGCCATTCTTCAACCCACTCCTTAATTTGACTTGCACTCATCCCAGGCTTGAATTGTACATGAAGAACAAAAGAATGCCATCTTCTATGTATGGATACTCCATGAACCTGCAATTGAGCTTCTGAAAGAGTGTAGCTCACTTGATCCTATCAGTGTACAAGAGTCCTCATATGGTTCAATGTTAGTATCATCTATCAACCAAAAAAATATACAAATTGAAGACTTACCTTCATTACCTGGACCCATTGAAGCATTACACCACTTGATAATTGATTTTGCATCTGTTAAATTTGCATTGTCATTATACTTTAACTCTTCTTGTGCTATGGCTCTTTTGATACATGCTCCTGCACCATCATCCCCCTTTCCATGTCTGGCCTCACAAAAGTTCCACATATGCTAAACACCTATAATATTATGCATCTTGCTTAGCCAATAGAAATTCCATGAGTTCTTGAATTGAAATGCATAGTTATCCGACCATATGATATGTTGACTGAATGATATGCCCCTTCTAGCCAAATCATTGTAGAACACATGAAAGCAACCTTGCACGAACTCTGTAGAATGCATGTGATCATCACTAATATAAAAATGATACTCCCTTATGATATTTCTATCATCCTCTATACTATCATTCACATGAATGAATGCAATGTGTACAAATATAGAAACCTATGTGGAGTTGTAATATTATGATTACACCTCACACTGTGGCTGTAGACTGTAGTTCTCTACAAAGTCAATGACTTAAACAATGCTACCAACTAGAAATGTGTCCTTGCATGAATTGAATTGCAAGTCCAACCATCGAGCTCTATAGGCATGTCTTGCATACTCATACACTATACTGTCATGAAATATAGGCATAAACTGATACACTAGAATCTTTTCAATAACTAATTCACAACTCTTTGCTTCTTTACCATCTTTTGTATTGTATGCCACTATTTTATACTTGCAAAACTCTACTAGTTCATTTCCAACCACATGTGTTCTTTCCATATGTTCACATATTGGCATACGTTGCAAGCCACCACAATGCTAACATGTGCCATCCAAGCATAATTTATTGTAGAATATTTGACCTTCCTCTCTTTCACATAAAATTCTTGATATGAAGTCTCTTGAAGATGTTGGTGGGGCATGTATGCCGCAATCCCGCAAAACATTGTTAGTATGCAAATCTAAACATATAGACCGATAAACATCAAAATGGTTAGAAAATCCAATATGTAATCTACAACAACAAGTAGTGCATGTGTGATTTATCTTGACATGGAAAGGTTTTAGCATTTAAAAATATCTTTAACAAATTTTAATTTGAGGATACATCTCTAGAAATTTACCAAAAAACTATGTTTGAGTCATATCCAAAAATTTCTTTGGATGTGGCTCACAGTTCGGACTACCGATTCTCCTTCTTACCACATCCCTTTGATTTAGAAATACCCTTGTGTAATTCTTCCAAAAGTCTTCAATTAGCGATCTCAATGCTTCAACAATTGGTTTATATTTTCATGGTAATCTCCCCGAGAATGCCCATAATTCATTGGCATTGGTGTCCTCAATTCTTTGGCACCTTCCAATGGCTCTTGATAAAGTTTTCCTATTAATTCTTAATGTTTGACTCGTCTTTCTAATGAGATGAGCTTTCCTCATTTGACTACATACTATAGTCGATGTAATGACATGCCGTGTTGCATTACTATCTTTTGTGTGTGAGTTGTTACCCACACTCTCATATACACTCATTAGATTCTTGACAATAGATTTCTCACTTGAAGCCTCTGATGTTGTCAAATTAAGAATCTTCATGATGGAATTGTACTTTATACTTCGCATCATTTCAACAAATAGTTGACATCTTGCAATCTCATTTAACTTTTCAAAGAGCAATCTCTAAATCTTATGAGCATATCTTCTACAAGTATGTTTTGGAATCTTACATTCCATTGGCTGCAAAATATTCTCATCAATATCAATCAAATACTTTAGCTTTCTATGCAAAATTCTAGGTGGTGTTAAGATAGGTAAATTCATCTCAACATTAGGAATTTCATCAATATTTAAATGAGATGGGCTAGATGGCATACCTTCAATCAAAGATGGAATAGATGACATACCTTGAGGTTGAGGTGGGAATGATGGCGTACCTCCTTCCTCACATGTGAGTGATGAGGTACTCTCAACTAGAGATGTGGTAGATGGTGTCCCTACATGTTGACTTGCGGTAGAGGACATGTCTCCAACTATGGTATTCAAATCTCTAATAGCATGAAGTTTTTGCATTTGTTCCCTTTGTGTCACCAATACCATATCTCTTTTTGATGGTTGCAATTCCTCTTCAATTGGCATGTCTTCATTTATCGTGTCCAATTTCCTCTTCTCATGAAGTTTCCTCATAGTCCCTGCTTTCTTTGCATTGTTAGCTTCTATATCTTCTTGTGTTCATTTAATTCTTGATCATTTCCTCGACATGATGGAGAATTTATCTGTAGCATGACAAAGAGAGAAATATTAGTTCCTAAGAAATGAATCCATACAAATAACTGAAATATATGTGATTCAACCATTCATACAAAATGTACATACAATCATCATGCAGAAGAGTCAATGTCACTCAACCAAAATAGGTACAAAGTTGTGAGGCCAATTATTTTCACTTCCCTATTTCGATCGTTTACATTACAGTTGGTGACATAATCAGATTTTTAGAGACTATTGTTCCATTATGCAGATTAGATTATATCTTCTGATTTCTAGTTTAACATTGATTAGACATGTGGTGATTCGATTTGATCATATTATGATGCTATGATGAGATTAGACATGTGAGATATATTAGATGATGATTATTGATGTGATTTCTAGTTCATTATGTGGATTCATTAATTGAAGATGATTACGTGACATTAGATAGAAAATGTAGTTTAATCTTGAATTATGTTGTGAATGATTAATGTTGTGTGCAATGACATGTATTTAGTTTCAGTTGCTTCAGCTATGATTATACATGATGTGATTGACACTTGATCTAGTTGTGTAGGTTATATTTCCAAGCCACAGGAAATTGGAGGTAGTGTTCACACATATGTTATTCCCTATGAAACTGATCCATTCCCAAGAGGCATGAGAATCACATGTGATCGGATGTTGCTTGTGTGCATGTTTAAATTATTTATTTTGGCCTAGTGACCCCTTTCTTGGTTGATTTATATCATGTGTTGTATATTTATAATTGTTTTACACCACTTGGTATTATTTTTATTTTGGGCCCTTTAAAAGTGAATTTATGCCTCCCTAGGTGTACCTTAGTGTCCCAAAACTTACCCTTGGTGGTTACCCTTGGGTCTAGGGTCAATTTTGGCTAACCAAACCTTGGATTAACTCACTTTTGGTCACTCTAAATTGGGGTTTAGTCAAAGTGACAAATTTTGAAATGGCTAAGGATGGGATATAAGTCATGCTTTGGGAAAGACCTATCTCCCTTCCCAAAGTTTTGGGATCCCTTCACTAAGAAGACTTGGGAGGTCTTCAAGACTCCCAAGTGTGTGGGATCTCCCTCCAAGACTCTCACACACGTGTGAGAGCATCTTGGAGGGAGATGGCTCTCTTGGAGTATAAGAGGATGCCATATGGTATCCCTTATCCTCATGGAAGCTTGAAGGGAATTGCCACCTCACCACTTGGTCTCTCACACATGTGTGAGACCACAAGTGGATAAGGTGAGGAATGGAATGGAATTGGAGGGTGACACTTGTCACCCTCACACTTCTTCTCCCTTGTAAGTGGCATGGGATGAGGAAGGAGAAGGTGACAAGTGTCACCTTCTCATTCCTCAAGGCCAAATTGGAGGGCCTATATTACCTCCTCTTGGAGAGGAGTGTGGGGTTCTTTTTTTGAAAATTCCTTTTATTCTTAGAGGCTTTGAGAGTGTTAGAGAAAAATTTGGAGGGTTGCAGAAATTTTTGGGAAGCTTGGAGCTCTTCATCAAATGTGCTTCCATAGAGCTTTTAAGGTAAGCTCCATGGCTATGGCCATTACCCTTTTTGCTTATGCTTTCTTTTGTGTATGTGGTTGCATATTATGTGGGTTGTTATTTTATTTTTGTGTGGGAAGGGTGTGGTGAGAGAACTTCCATTTTGGAGGAAAGGCTCAGCTAGTTGGGGTAGGGGAGAGTGGATCTCCTTGAGGTCATCTCATTTGTGTTACACTATTTTAGCCTTGAGGGCATCATTTGAGTTTTGGAAACAATATGTGATTTAACATGAGTACCATAGGGATTTTTGAGTTTTGGTGGAAAAATATGTTTGGCTTGAGGCCTTGGGATTTTTGTGATCTTGGAGTTCTTGGGGTGGCCCATGGAGTTGAGGGGTCCACTTCCCTACCCCCTCCAAACTCAATTTATTGAGTTTTGTATGTGGAAATCCATGGGAGTTCAATTGTTTTTGTGTTTTTGGAAAAATTCTTTTGTTGTGGTGTGTGTGAGCCCAAACCGTGTGAATCCTACCTCCCTAGCTCGGGGGTGACCCAGTAGTGGGTCTATGGTAGGGAGGACGGCATTCCTTCATGGCTTGTTTCCCCATTGTTGTGTTGTTTATTCTAGGTTATCAGTTGGGGAAAATGGAGCTTGTTGAAGTCCATTTTTGGTGTTTGGGCACTACTTTTAGATGGATGTTTTGGAGCCATGGCCTTAGAGGCCTCATTATATTTTTTTTGACAACATGATTACTATTATTTGTGTTGGTTCTAGAAGGAAATCTAATGTGAGCAATCTTTATTGTTATTCAAAACTGTCCTTAATATATTATGTTATGTTTATATGCTTATAGAGAAATGCTATAGAATATATAAGTTACTGTCATATTATTTCAAAAAAAAAATGTTTTACTGTTGTGATTTTTGTTGTATGCTTTGTGGAAAAGAAAATATTCATTGTTGTGTTTTATGCAATGGAAATACATGGTTAATATTTTGTTATGCTCATATTTGATATTTTGAAGTTTGAATAGAAATGTTTTTGTGTAAATGTTGTCATTTTGAATCAAAGAAAAAGAAAATTATATCTTAGTAAATCTATTTTTTCTTTTCAAGAGAAAGATGATATATAATGGTATTTTAAAAACTTGCAAATCTGGTTATTTCATCCCATTGCAAGGCTTCTTATAACTATATATATAATATAATATATATATGTATATAATACATTATACACACACACACACACACACACACACACACACACACACACACACACACACACACATATATATTGGATGTGTATATATTTCTATTTTAAACTTCTCATACTTTACTGTTGGACTAAAAAATTTGTATGTATATATATCACTGTATATATATATATATGTTAAATAAACTATATTGTGGAAAAATCTGTATATATGTATATCACTATATATATAGTCAAATATACATATATATTTAAATAATATACAAACTATTTTTAAAAAGAGACAAACATAAATGAAATTTATGGACCTAACCCTAATAAAATTTAGGGTCTATTCTTTTGTTGTTAACAAAGTAGTTATAAATTAAAAAAAAAATTATGTGGCTATGAGCGGCGGCCATAGCCGCCGCCCACAGTGTACAGTTTAGAGAGGGGTGTGGGGAGTTGGTGATGCCTCCACCCACACCCGTGGGTGTAGATGGAGGCACTACCTCCTCCCCACACCCCTCTTCTACCCTTAACCCTCCCCACGCCATTCCTCGGGCCACTCCCCACTCCTCCCTCCACAACAGACCTCCCTCTCCGCGGTGTTCGGCTGCACCACACCACGAATCCCCTTACTCTCTTAAACTATAAACAAGATACAGATGGCGGTGGTGGCGGCACCTCCATAGACCACACTCCATGTTAAAAGAAAGCCTCTATATTTTGATTAAAACCTGCAATGTTGTATATCGATCTGCATACAAAATTATATATATATATATATATATAACCCTGGGTTCCAACCAAACACAATTTGTTATGGATAAATGAAACCCTAGTTTTGCATATAAAAGTAATAAATATACCTCTAGTTATTCTTCTTGGTGGCCATGGACGAGGAATACACCTTCAACCTGTAAATTTGCAAACCATGGAGGCAAGAAAAAACAAGAGAAAACAAAACAAATGAGTTGGGGAAAACAAAAGAAAAAGATAGGGTTTTCCATAATGATAGAATAAGAAATTAGGGTTTCCATTGGAAAATAATAAAATAATGAACTAGAGTTGAGTGGGATGTGAGGATAATTGTTTTGTCATTTATTTTAAATTCCTTTTTCCTCATCCCTTGTGCACGGGAATTTATCTTTTTCCCTCTCTTCTGCTCTTGAGTTATTTTTGGTTGTTTGACTTTCTTTGTGTTGATTTTTGTTGATTTAGAATTATTTTGGGGTAGGATTTTTTTTAAATTTTCTTGTGTAATTTATATTGTGGGGATGGAATGTTTTTATTTTAATGAGATGTCTTATCCCTTGTTAAGTTATTTATTTGGGTGTTCATTTTAACTTATAGTCCATTCAAATTAATGTGATAGGAAATTTCTTTTTTTTTTAACTTAAATTTTTAATATTAATTTTACCGATTTTATTTCAAAGGGGATATTTTGTTTTATCCTCTCTTTAATTATTTTAAAGAGTTAATTAATAAATATAATTGTCGAGATTATATTTATTAATGGACTTGAGTTTTGAGTTTTAATTCGATCATTTATTTACTACAATTTTTATAATTTTGTTGAATGGTCAAAATTATTTAACCATGGAAATTTATTCAATTTTCCCTTCGATTATTTATTTCTTTTTTTGCATTAAATTTTAGAGATTCTTTTTTTAAAAAAAATTATTTCAATTATCGAAAACATGTTATGTTGTCAAAATTTTCTTAGATTTTAGAGTTTCATTTTATGGTATTTTTGTGACTTTCATTCAATCACTCCATCTTATCATGTGACCATCATGCCATTGATTTTGTATTTTATTTATTCAATTTCATTCATGCATTAAAGTTAGGGCTTGGTTTCGAATCAATCGAAATCATCTCTTTATCAATCGAAATCATCTCTTCACCTAGGAAACTTAGGGTTTGGATTAAATCTGTTCTAACCCTAGAAGCGGCACACATCACCACACATACCCCCTATACGACTTTCATCATGCAGGGGATTGCGTAGGTAGGCGCACTTCCATGAATATGAATGACATGTTTACGCCTTATGCGTATTGCCACCGAGCACGCTGATGAGTGCGAGGGGGTTCCTAGGGACATGCGGAAATATTTTTGGTAATTCATGTCATGACCACATGACAAATGTGGACATGACATGTATGTTGTGTGTCATGACCGGATGGGAAATGTGGGCATGACATTTGGTATTAGAGCCAAGTTTAAACACTGGGCTTGTTTTGAGCACATTATTGTTCCGCAACTTTGATTAATTTGTGGTTACCTCATTTTTGTAGGATGCCTCCCCAACGAGTTCGGCAAGCACGGTCCCACCGCACAGAGTCCGTAAAGGTTCATAGTGATTCTTCAGTTGAGGGATAGGCACCTCTGGCCCCACAGGTACTACATGCAGCACTGGCCCTACCTATACTAGATATTGGGCCACAGATATTGCAGGCAATATAGGCAGTGTTAGAAAGACTACCACCGACCGTAGTTGAGCCACACATAAAACCATGTGTTGAGCCCTGCATTGATCTGTGAGAGGAACCATGCATGGAGCCACGAGCAGAGTCACGTGTTGAGCCACGTGTGGAGCCCTGCATCGAGCCACAAGAGGCACCACGTGTAGAGCCATTTGTTGAGATACTAGATACGACTATAGAGGAGGTTGGTTCAGCTTTTAGAGGTCATAGAAGGAGCCCTCCGTGTCATGCCAAGCATGAGGAGGTAGTACGAGTGGAGCAGGTTGTTCACAGGCCTTATGATTATTATGTGGATGAGCATATCAGAGGGCACAAAGACCAAGGAGATCCCATCAAGGATTTGTTGAGGCTGAATCCTCCTACATTCGCCAGGACTACAAAGGGCGCTGAGGTTGAGGCCTGGCTTATCATTTTGGATAGATGCTTTGTGTTATGCCCTTCGGGGGTAATACGAAAGCACGTGTGGCAGTCCATTTGTTGAGAGATGTAGCATCTACTTGGTGACACACTAAGTAGTGCAAGCACCATCTATCATTGGACACACTCACGTGGGAGACTTTCATTGAGTGCTTTAATGTGCGATACTTATCAGACCACTATAGACAGCATCGCATAGATGAGTTTCATGACCTTCAACAGAGAGGGCTTACCATTGCTCAGTATGAGGGTAGATTCACTGAGTTGTCTCGATATGTAGAGTATCTCCATGACGAGAAACTCCTAGTTCATAAGTTTATCAGAGGATTGAACCATAGCATAGCAAAGCCTATACATATGGCAGATCCCATACATTGAGTGATGCTGCCAAGAAGGCATACATAGCTAAGGAGATATAGGGATGAGGGCAGAGTTCATGCTGTCAGTTTCAGGATCGTGGGCAACAATAGCATCAGCAGAGTTACCGTAGACCACCACCACCACCTTAGAGAGGAGGATTTAGTTTTGCATCCTTACCTCCTAGGCCCCCACAGTAGCAGTAGAGATCCAGGCCACAGCAAAGGGCACATGGGGGCATAATCAAGGTTGGCAGTAGTAGGGCCCACATAGAGATCAAAGGTAGCAAGGACGACCTGTGGGACTCGCGAGGTCATAGTAATCATACAGGGGTTCATAAGGGTCCATAGGTAGATCTGGACAACAACAGTCGAGTAGGACTCAGACTGGATAGGTATAGGCTAGGGGCCCATGTTATGTGTGTGGTGGAGTGGGATATCTAGCTAGACAGTGTCCATAGGGATTTACAGCAGGGGATAGCCTTGTGCAGGAGGATCAATGCAAATGGTTGGAGATGTGGGTAGGTTGCATCGTATGTTTGCAGCGGTTGATAACCGCTAGGCTGATTTTCAGGCATCAGTGATTGAGACATCAGGTATGATAGGTGGTGTCCCCATTTCTATTATTTTTGACTTTGGTGCTACTAACTCTTTCATATCTCCATCGTTAGTGGAGTGTTGCAGGCTGGTGGCCTCTAAGCAGGGTGATAGGTGGGAAGTTGAGTTGGCCTCAGGGGCCAAGATGATAGTAGATGCCTTAGTCCATGACTGTGAGATATCTTTGGGACCCTTTTCCATAGTTTGTGACCTTAGAGTTATCACATTAGGTTTCTACAATGTGGTTTTGGCTATGGACTAGCTTACGGCTCATCGAGCCAAGCTAGATTGTTGCCAAAAGGTGATTAGCTACTTAGACGATCATGGTACATCAGTTGAGATAGTGGGAATTCAGAAGCCCACAGCAGTGCATATGATATCTGCTTAGCAGCTTAAGCGCTGCATGCAGAAGGAATGCCAGATGTTTGCCATTGCAGTGAGTGACAAATTAGATGACGAGCCTGAGGCATCTTTGGATGACCATCCCATCCTGAGAGAGTTTGCCGATGTGTTTCCAACAGAGTTACCAGGGATACCATGCCATCATGAGGTAGACTTTCATGTTGACTTAGTGCCAGGTGTTGAGCTAGTGTCTTGTGCACCCTACAAGATGACCACTCATGAGCTCATAGAGCTCAAGTTACAGCTTGAGGACTTGCTCGAGAAGGGGCACATCTGACTGAGCGTTTCACCTTGGGGCGCTTTTGTCATCTTTGTGAAGAAGAAGGATGGGTCTCTTTGATTATGCATGGATTATAGGCAGTTGAATAAGGTGACGGTGAAGAACCATTATCCTCTACCCAGGATTGATGATCTCTTCAATCAAATGCAGGGAGCTAGAGTGTTCTCTAAGATTGACCTGAAGTTCGATTACCATCAATTGCATATCACAGAGGCAGATATCCATAAGACCACCTTTCGGACTCGATATGGCCACTATGAGTTCATTGTGGTCCCCTTCGGTTTGACGAACGCCCCTATAATGTTCATGAGTCTCACAAATGGGGTGTTCTGTACCTACTTGGATCAGCTGATGATTATTTTTCTTGATGAAATATTGATCTATTTGCGAACCAAGGAGGAGCATGAGGAGCAGCTACATCAGGTTTTACAGTGTTTCAGGGAGTAGAATCTTTATGGGAACCTGGCAAAGTGTGCATTTTTTAGGACAGAGATACAGTACATGGGGCATATCCTATCTGGTGATGGAATCTCAGTAGATCCATCGAAGATCAAGGCTATCAGAGATTAGCCAGCTCCCACCAGTGTGATAGAGGTCAGGAGTTTTATGGGGTCAGTTGATTATTACCATAGGTTTGTCGAGGGTTTCTCTCAGATAGCACACCCCATCACTTCCCTTCAATAGAAAGGGAATATTTTTCTATGGACTAAGCAGTGTGAGAGGGCCTTTGGGGTCCTCAAGGAACATCTTACCAGCGCTCCCATTTTAGGGTTCCTGATCTAGCAGCAGATTTTATGGTGTGCACGGATGCATCACTTGAGTGTTTGGGAGCCATACTTATGCAAGGTGGTAGAGCAATCGCGTATGAGTCACGAAAGCTCAAGAACCATGAGCTGAACTACCCCACTCATGATTTGGAGCTTGCAGTAGTGGTTAATGCTCTAGTTCATTGGAGAAATTTCTTATTGGGTCATCACTTTGAGCTTCATTCAGATCATCACATCCTTTAGTACATATTCACATAGCCGAATCTGAATGCCCATTAGTGGTGTTGGATGGAGTTTGTTTGTGAGTATGACTTTGATGTCCACTACATTAAAGGGAAGGAGAACATGGTTGCTGACGCATTGAGTTAGAGGCACCATGAGATCTTGACCTTGACTCAGAGTGTGGACTTGAGAGGACACATTATTCAACATCTGCCTGAGGATGAGTGGTTTCTTGAGGTGCAGCAGGAGATCCATTCACAGAGGGCTGTTGTGGGCAAGTTTGTAGGTTACTCACTAGAGGCAGATGGGTTACTACGTCATCGACAGCACATCTATGTACCCCGTATAGGTGACCTACGTACTATAGTGTTATCAAAGGCTCACAGAGCACCATATGTGGCACATCTGGGGGTGAAGAAGATGCATGCTGACCTATGATAGTTGTACCATTGGGTGGGTATGAGACAAGCTATTACAGAGTTTGTTGTTCGATGCCTTGAGTGCCAGAGGGTCAAGGCTAAGCATCAGCATCCAGCAGGTCTTTTATACCCTCACGAGATACCTGAGTGGAAGTGGGACACCATTTCCATGGATTTTATTATTGGTCTTCCTATGTCTTTGCATCACCATGATGCCATCATGGTGATAGTCGACAAGTTGACCAAGGTGGCACATTTCTCTCTTGTACGCACGATGTACAATGCACCAACAATGGTGAGAGCATTCTTGGATGATATTGTGAGATTACATGGAGTACCTCATCGTATCATTTCTGACAGGGATTCAGCGTTCACTTTAGCCTTTTGGAGAGCCTTACAGCAAGCGTTGGGCACACAGCTCAACTTTAGTTCTGCATATCACCCTAAGACAGATGGAAAAACAAAGTGGGTGAATCAGGTATTGGAGGACATGCTTCGTATGTATGTTATGGACCATCAGTCTAGATGGGAGGATTATCTGTATCTAGTTGAGTTTGCCTACAATAATGGGCATCACAGCTCGTTGGGTATGCCTCCTTTCCAAGCTTTTTATGGTAGACCATGCAGGACACCATTGAGTTGGGATCAGATAGAGGAGAGGGTTGCCATGGGTCTAGAGTTGGTTCAGGATATGAAGCAATAGGTCACACTGATTAGGCAAAGACTTTAGGAGGCACAAGATATACAGAAGAAGTATGCCGATGCTAAGAGACTTGATTAGAGCTTCTTAGTTGGGGAGAGAGTATTCCTTAGAGTACGGCCACACAAGAGTCCAATCTATTATGGAAAGGGCTCTAAGCTCACACCACGGTTTGCAGGACCTTTTGAGATCTTGGAGTGGATAGGACTTGTAGCCTACCATCTAGTGTTGCCACTTAGCCTGTCGCGTATCCATGATGTCTTTCATATTTCTATATTGAGGCGATATATATTTGATTTATCTCATGTATTGGACTAGAGTACTCTACAAGTAGAGGTAGATGGGCAATTGGCTTTGGAGCCAATTTCCATATTGGCTCGTCAGACGCTAGGCCTTCGAGGTTGAAAGCTAGACCAGGTTAGGGTCCAGTGGGATCGTTATGGTGAGGTCACAGCTACTTGGGAGGATGCAGCTAGTTTGAGGGCACTCTATCCTCACCTTTTTGACAACTTCCAGGAGGAAGTTTAGTCTTAGGGGGGGATGTGAGGCTAATTATTTTCACTTCCCTATTTTCATCGTTTTACATTATAGTTGGTGACATTATCATACTTTTAGACTATTGTTCCATTATGCAGATTATATTATATCTCCTGATTTCTGGTTTGACATTGATTAGACATGTGGTGATTCGATTTGATCATATTTTGATTCTATGATGAGATTAGACATGCGAGATATATTAGATGATGATTATTGATGTGATTTCTAGTTTATTATGTGGATTCATTAATTGATGATGATTATGTGACATTAGATAGAAAATGTAGTTTAATCTTGAATTATGTTGTGAATGATTAATGTTGTGTGCAATGACATGTATTTAGTTTCAGTTGCTTCGGCTATGATTATCCATGATGTGATTGACACTTGATCTAGTTGTGTAGGTTATATTTCCAGGGCATGGGAAATCGGAGGTAGTGTTCACACATATGTTATTCCCTATGAAATTGATCCATTTCCAAGAGGGATGACGACCACGTGTGATTGGATGTTGCTTGCGTGGATGTTTAAATTATTTATTTTGGTCTAGTGACCACTTTCTTAGTTGATTTATATCATGTGTTGTATATTTATAATTATTTTACACCACTTGGTATTATTTATATTTTGGGCCTTTTAAAAGTAAATTTATGCCTCCGTAGGTGTACCTTAGTGTTCCAAAACTTACCCTTGGTGGTTACCCTTGGGTCTAGGGTCAATTTTGATTAACCAAACCTTGGGGTAACTCATGTTTGGTCACTCTAAACTGGGGTTTAGTCAAAGTGACGAATTTTGAAATGGCTACCAAGACCTCCCAAGTGTGTGGGATCTCCCTCCAAGACTCTCACACACATGTGAGAGTATCTTGGAGGGAGATGGCTCTCTTGGAGGATAAGAGGATGCCATATGGCATCCCTTATCCTCATGGAGGCTTGAAAGGAATTGCCACCTCACCACTTGGTCTCTCACACGTGTGAGAGCACAAGTGGATAAGGTGAGGAATGGAATGGAATTGGAGGGTGACACTTGTCACCCTCACACTTCTTCTCCCTTGCAAGTGACATGGGATGAAGAAGGAGAAGGTGACAAGTATCACCTTCTCATTCCTCAAGGCCAAATTGGAGGGCCTATATTACCTCCTCTTGGAGAGGAGTGTGGGGTTATTCTTTTTTTGAAAATTCCTTTTATTCTTGGAGGCTTTGAGAGTGTTAGAGAAAAATTTGGAGGGTTGGAGACATTTTTGGGAAGCTTGGAGTTCTTCATCAAACGTGCTTCCATTTTAGGGCTTTTGAAGGTAAACTTCATGGCTATGGCCATTACCCTTTTTGCTTATGCTTTCTTTTGTGTATGTGGTTGCATATTATGTGGGTTGTTATTTTATTTTTGTGTGGTAAGGGTGTGGTGAGAGCACATCCATTTTGGAGGAAAGGCTCAACTAGTTTGGGGTAGGGGAGAGTGAACCTCCTCGAGGTCATCTCATTTGTGTTGCACTATTTTAGCCTTGAGGGTATCATTTGAGTTTTGGAAACAATATGTGATTTGGCATGAATGCCATAGGGATTTTTGAGTTTTGGTGGAAAAATATGTTTGGCTTGAGGCCTTGGAATTTTTGTGATCTTGGAGTTCTTGGGGTGGCCTTTGGAGTTGAGGGGTCCACTTCCCTACCCCCTCCAAACTCAATTTATTGAGTTTTGTATGTGGAAATCCATGGCAGTTGAATTGTTTTTGTGTTTTTGGAAAAATTCTTTTGTTGTGGTGTGTGTGAGCCCAAACCGTGTGAATCCTACCTCCCCAGCTCAGGGGTGACCTAGTAGTGGGTCTATGGTAGGGAGGAAGGCATTCCTTCATGGCTTGTTTCCCCATTGTTGTGTTGTTTATTCCAAGTTATCAGTTGGGGAAAATGGAGCATGTTGAAGTCTATTTTTGGTGTTTGGGCACTACTTTTAGATGGATGTTTTGGAGCCATGGCCTTAGAGGCCTCATTATTATTTTTTTGACAACATGATTACTATTATTTGTGTTGGTTGTAGACGGAAATATAATGTGAGCAATCTTTATTGTTATTCAAAACTGTCTTTAATATATTATGTTATGTTTATATGCTTATGGAGAAATGCTATAGAAGATATAAGTTACTGTCATATTATTTCATAAAAAAAAATGTTTTGCTATTGTGATTTTTGTTGTATGCTTTGTGGAAAAGAAAATATTCACCGCCGTGTTTTATGCAATGGAAATACATGGTTAATATTTTGTTATGCTCATATTTGATCTTTTGAAGTTTGAATAGAAATATTTTTGTGTAAATGTTGTCATTTTGAATCAAAGAAAAAAAAAATTATATCTTAGTAAATCTACTTTTTCTTTTCAAGAGAAAGATGATATATAATGGTATATTTTTTTTCAAAAGTGGTAAACCACTATAATTATATTAGATAAAAATAATTACAAACCCTGGTTCGACGAGCATATTGGCAGGAAAGAACCAGGGGAAGAAAACCTCCAGTTGTAGCTTGGATTTACAAAATTACAAAAAAGCTCTAGTCTCTTCACAAAAATAGGAGCAAAATTTACAAGAATCTCCTACAAAATATTACATTTGAGCTGATAAAAAATAGCTGATAGAACCGAGATTCCTTCATTAAAGAAATACAAAACTTGATAACAAAAACTACAGCCTAACCCAAATCCACTACAACATTAAGGTCTTGAACATGATAATTCAGATCCTCCACAACATTGTCTTCAATAGGCGAACCTGGAGGAGGAGGAAGAAGAGGTTGAAATTGTAACAAAAATAGCAAAGCTGTGAATTTTTCATCAATTCTGTTAGCTAAATTCTCACCAATCTCTTTAGCATGAGCATGTAAAGAAAAATGCAGAAAATCTTCATTTTCATTCAACAAAGAAGAGCGAGCCGCATTTAAAACACAATTATGAGCAGGGGAATGAAGAACTTGGCACTTGAAAAAGAGCCCACCAATAAGAGCCTCTAAACTAAAGAGATCATAATTCTAGAATGCTACAGCAATACTTTCATCAGAAAAGAGAAAGTGGTGAACATACTTCTCAATAAGCTGACGAACCAAACCAACATCCTGTAATAGATCCATTGCATTAGAAACAAGAACTGTGAAGATGTGAGATGGATATAAAACTCAAACATGGCCTTCCAGGATATCTCTACCCACAACATCTCTAATAGCTTCCTCCACCTCTGAGCCGTCTATAGAAAAAATAGACCGTAAACCATCCAAAGACACAGAACCAATAAAAGCAATTTCCCACTTTGAGATGAAAAAACAACCTGCAGTTAAGTTGAACTTCCATTTCATCCACACACGGAACAAACAATGTTAAAGGAAGGATGGTTAAACATATAAACAAATGCCCTTTTATAACCAAAGAGAATCAAATAATCATAATTAGATAACATCATCTCCCATGTAGTAAATAAAAAAAACTTGTTGTGAGCTGGCACTGAAGTAAATAAAGGACAAAAATACTTACGGATGATGAGATCAAACGGACAACTGAAATCAAAAACTAAAATGCTAGCACATGTGATAATAATGACTGCACAAAGAGATAACACCTTGATGCCACATATAGGTGTCCACACAAGCGAGATTTAAGACACATTACTCAAAGAATCAAATTGTACTATTTCTACCAAATGTGGATGTTGACCAAAAAAATCCTCATCAAAATAGACTAATGATGAATCTAAATCAAAACCCAAATTAGCTAGAGCATCTGCCAATTTATTACCTTCTCTAAGAGTATGAGATGTGATGAAACTCTCAAAGGATTCCAGAATATACCATACCTCTTGTAGAAGATAATCAAGTTTCCAATTTTGAATATGATGTTTTTTCAGAGCATTAATAATTATTAGTGAATCTCCCTCAATATGGAGTTGAGGAACCTTTAAACCAATAGCCAACCTAAGACCTTCAACAAGAGCAAGGATCTCAACTTGGTTATTGGTACAATCAGAAACTTTACCAAAAAAAGCTTTAAAATTTCACCTTTCATATTTCTAAAAACCCCACCAATGAAAGAAGGGCAAGGATTGTCGCGAGAAGCCCCATCAAAATTGAACTTAATGAAACCATCAGAGGGAGGCAGCCATTTAACTAAACTTCTATCTGGTTGATAGATTGCAAAAGAATTTGTAATAGGAAAAGAACCTAGAAAAGGCCAAGCTTTCAAAATTGAATTATCCCAAGAAGAGAAGTGAAGATTAGATGCCTTTAAAGATTTGAGATAATTCAAGACAACCTCAGAAATAGATTTTTCAATAATAAGGGAGATGGCCTCAAAATCCTTGCTTTCTTTTCTGAAGATCTGTCTATTCCTTTCAAGCCAAATGCTCCAAATAACAATAGAAGGCGCAACTATCCAAATAGAAGAAAATCTGGTTATTTCATCCCATTGCAAGGTTACTTATAAGTATATTAATATATACAGTCAAACATACATATATATTTAAATAATATATAAACTATTTTTAACAAGAGACAAATAGAAATGAAATTTATGGACTGAACCCTAATAAAATTTAGGGTCTGTTCTTTTGTTGTTAACAAAGTAGTTATAAATAAAATAAAATAAAAATTTTATGTGGCTGTGACTAGCGGCCATAGCCACCGCCCACAGCGCACAGTTTAGAGAGGGATGTGGGGAGGGGGCAGGGCCTCCACCCACACCCCCCTTCTCCCCTTAACCCTCCCCACACCATTCCTCATGCCACTCCCCACACCTCCCTCCATAGCGGACCTCCCTCTCCGTGGCGTTCGGCCACACCACACCACGAATCCCCTTACTCCCTTAAACCATAAACAAGATACAGATGGCGGCGGTGATGGCACCTCCACAGACCACACTCCATGTTAAAAGAAAGCCTCTGTATTATGATTAAAACCTACAATGTTGTATATCGATCTACATACAAAACAATATATATATAACCCTGGGTTCCAACCAAACACAGTTTGTTATGAATAAATGAAACCCTAGTTTTGCATATAAAAGTAATAGATATACCTTTGGTTATTCTTCTTGGAGGCCATGGACGAGGAATACACCTTCAACCTACAAATTTCCAAACCATGGAGGCAGGCAAAAACAAAAGAAAACAAAACAAATGAGTTGGGGAAGACAAAAGAAAAAGATAGGGTTTTCCATAATAATAGAATAAGAATTAGGGCTTCCATTGGAAAACAATAAAATAATGAACTAGGGTTGAGTGGGATGTGAGGATAATTGTTTTGTCATTTATTTTAAATTCCTTTTTCCTCATCCCTTGTGCACGGGAATTTATCTTTTTCCCTCTCTTCTGCTCTTGAGTTATTTTGGGTTGTTTGACTTTCTTTGTGTTGACTTTTGTTGATTTAGAATTATTTTGGGGTAGGATTTTTTTTAAATTTTCTTGTGTAATTTATATTGTGGGGATGGAATGTTTTTATTTTCATGGGATGTCTTATCCCTTGTTAAGTTAATTATTTGGGTGTTCATTTTAACTTATAGTCCATTTAAATTAATGTGATAGGAAATTTCTTTTTTTTTTTAACTTAATTTTTTAATATTAATTTTGCTGATTTTATTTGAAAGGGGATATTTTGTTTTAGCCTCTCTTTAATTTTTTTTTTTATTTGTAAAATAAGAGTTTTTATATTGAAGTAGAGAAAAAAGTTACAGGCAGGTGGCTATAGATTGTTTTCCTGCATTCCATTCCAAGATTAGACTTCCTTAGTTGTGACAAAAAGGCCACTCAGGACTGAATTTTTTACCAAAATTAGCCATTATGGCTATCTTAACATCCTTGGAGTAAAACCACATAGAATAGACCTTCTTGGGCAACTTATCAACTTAGCTAGGAGACATACTAATAGAGAATTATGAAAAGACTGTATTTACATGGAACTGAGCTCCCTCGCCATGGTTTGGAGCTCACCGACCCATTCAAAGTCCCCGTTGACCTCCTCCAAACTTAGCAATTTCTTCAGACAAGCAGTAGTCTTCATCACTCGCTCCTGATGTTTGATCAAAACCAGACCCTTCATATCCAGGATGAGGGGGAAGAACTTGCCAACCTCCAAGGGATCCTTCGGAACAGAGATGTCTTTGGATCGAGGGACTCCTGCCCCTAGGATGACCGCACCCAGAATGTTGTCGAGGCCACCAAGAATTTATGTTTTAAACAGTTTCACCATCAACCCCTTCGCCACTCCTTTCAAAGCCCCTGCATCCAAGACATAAGCCAGAAAATGTGATGAGATGTGGGTATCCACCTAGTAGAATTCCCTTGCACATAGGAAATCTTTACCAAGGATGATCTTCACTGTTGATAACAGGGGACCATCATGAAGCCACAGGACCCATTTTAGCCTTTGACATGTGATAACACCCTTGAAACTATCTATCGGACAGTGCTTTCCAATTCAATGGGGGTTACCATCCCTAAGTTTATCAAACCTTCGACAAAGATTTGAGCAATATATCCAGAGCCTTCTTCCATTCTTACCAGCAAGCTACCTTCAAACATGCCTGAGACTACACGTTCCATTTGAATGAGACTGAATGCAGAAGTTAAAGGTGACGGAGAACATCTAGATGCTTCTCTGTTAGAGACCTTATGAAGCCATCATTAATTTGGATAGCTCAAAAAATGGAAAGGAAATCCATCGAATAGGTTTATGTGTGTGAAGGCACATCATTTGAATGAGTTGGGAGTGGCCACTGTCCAAAAAATTATTAACTAAAAACCATAGGAGAAGATGCCAATTTACCAAGTCTATCCTATGAAAATGACCCTTCCATGATCTCATGGAAAGGGTACCCACCCTACCACCCAACTCTCTTTAATTATTTTAACGTGACTTGAGTTTTGAGTTTTAATTTGATCATTTATTTACTATGATTTTTATAATTTTGTTGAATGGTCAAAATTATTTAACCATGGAAATTTATTCAATTTTCCCTTCGATTATTTATTTCTTTTTTTGCATTAAATTTTAGAGATTCTTTTTTTAAAAAAAAATTATTTCAATTATCGAAAACACATTATGCTATCAAAATTTTCCTAGATTTTAGGGTTTCATTTTATGGTATTTTTGTGACTTTCACTCAATCACTCCATCTTATCATGCGACCATCATGCCATTGATTTTTTATTTTATTTATTCAATTTCATTTATGCATTAGAGTTAGAGCTTGGTTTCGAATAAGTCGAAATCATCTCTTTCACCTAAGAAACTTAGGGTTCAGATTAAATCCGTTCTAACCCTAGAAGCGGTGCACATCACGACACATACCCCCTAGATGGCTTTCATCATGCAGGGGATTGCATAGGTAGATGCACTTCCATGAAAATGATTGACATGTTTACGCCTTATGCGTATTGCCACTGAGCACGCTGATGTGTGTGAGGGGGTTCCTAGGGACATGCGGAAAAGTTTTTGGTAATTCGTGTCATGACCACATGACAAATGTGGACATGACATGTGTGTTGTGTGTCGTGACCGCATGGGAAATGTGGGCATGACAAAAGCATACAAAGCATTATTGCACAATGTTATTGTAGCCATACAAAGCATTATGGTACAAAGTTCACTTCAGTCCTATGAGGATAAGGACAAAGGAGATTCATCTATTCAGGCTACAAGTGAAGAGTACATGGGACTTCATGTTGACTACAAGGTTGAAGATGTGGGGGAGGCCTTGGTGCTAGTGGCATCAAACTACCTACACTTACTTGCGGATAGAGATCATATTCTCACACATGAAGATTGAGCTTGCAGCCATGGGACAGAATTTAGGACACATGATACACTTGATTTTCACTTGGAGACATCTCGTGGGCCAACACTTGTTGATAACCATCTAGTCATGAAAGGAGAGATGATTGAGTTCATGTGAAACATCACACTAGGGCATGAGGTAAGGATTGATTTTTCGATGTGTGACAACAATCCCTTATATTCACATTATCATGTTATGATAACCAAGAGGATCAACCTTAAGGCTTATGATTTTCATGGAGACACTCATGTTGAACTTTGCACTTTGTTGTGACTAAACTATCTTGAGACCCTATATCAATTCCATGGCAATGTGACTGATTTGTAGTATTTAACTTGCCACATTGTCATAGATATGGGAATGGAAGAATTTGGTATACAAGGTATGTATGAACTATCAACATGAAGAATAATGTAGCATATCATGGATCATGATTGGATTAAGCCTATTGGGATTTACTTGTATGATCTTGGCACCTATTCATTTGTATTTTAACTTGTTATGACAAGATAATAGTGTTTCATTATGCTTAAGGGATTGTATATTTATATGTTGTAAGGATTTATTCTTGTATAGTTTGACATCACAGTATGTTAAGGTCTATTTAATTCATTTTTGCACATAATTATTAAAGAGCCCAAGTGTAGAAAATATACATGGCACCATGTGAGATTGTAGGTTGTTTTCTTGATCATGATTGTGTCTATTTTAATTAATGTTGACCTTTGAGATATCTTTTATTATGCATACCATGAACTGATTTAAAACATAGTCTATTATAAGGACATTTGTGTGTGATGACTAAGCTCTTTGGATAGTAAGAACTATGATGAACTATAAATGCAAAATGTAAGACATGTATGCAAAATGTGGAAGTAGAGACAAAGTAAATGAACTATAAAATCAAAAAAGTGAGATTGATATAAACACAAAATATGTAAACCATACAAGTGATATAAAAATGTATGATAAAGCATGATAAAGTAATTCAACTAGAATTAAGGAAAATATAAAGAACATGCATGTAAAGACTTGACATACCTAAAAAACGGAGATTCGAATGGAAAGAGTACCCAATTATGTAGTGCTTTTTTCTTCCTGCATCAAACTCCTCAACAATTTGAGTTTTTCACCACTTGCTTCCTTTTCAATGTTAAATTGAATAACACTCAAATAGAATTAGTAACAACAATACTATTAACCAATCTATAATGTTAAATTCCTACAATTCAATCACAATTAACATTGCAAAACTACAAAAAATTAAAACTTGAATTGATATATATCAAATTTGATATGAAAACTATGTTATTTCCTCCTTCTTAAGTTGGCAAAGTAGAAAAAGCTGGTGGAAAGTTCATGCAAAGATGGTAGAATGTGAAAAATGTGCATGTGAACTTCCCAACAACATGAAAATACTTTTTTTTATTGAAACATGCGCATAAATAGAAGAAAATAGAGTATGTGGGCCTGGATCACAGGGGTCCATGCCTTCTTATTGTTTCTATAGCAATCCAAAATGCACTCACGTTATAACATGACCGTGTTTTGGCCTACTATAGAAAATTCCATATTATTCATTTCTCCATGTATTTCTTCTATCTCTCACCTCTCTATGTCTCACCTATCTCTCCGCCTCACCTCTCTACCTCTCACCTATCTCTCCCCCTCACCTCTCTACCTCTCCCTCAACCTTAAACCTTAATCCCTCAACCCTAAACCTTAATCTCTCAATCCTCAACCCTAATTCATTATCCCTAAACCCTAAACCTCAATACCTAAACCCTAAACCCTAATCCCTCAAGGTCCTAAACCCTAATCATGTATCCCTAAAATCTAAACCTATCCCTAAACCCCCAACCCTCAACCCTCAACCTTAAACCTTAATCCCTCACCCCTAAGCCCTAATCCCTTAACCCTAAGCCCTAAATGCTATCCCTATTCTTAAACCACTATCCCTATTCTTAAACTCTCAACCCTTGACACTATACCTTAAACCCTAATCCCTAATCCCTAAACCCTAATCCCTTAACCCTAAACTCTATCCCTAATCCCTCTACCCTCAATACTCTACCTTAAACCTAATCCCTCGACCCTCAACCCTAATCCCTCAACCCTAAATGCTATCCATAAAGCCTCAACCATAAACCCTAATCCCTTATCCCTAAACTCTAAACCCTATCCGTAAATGCTCAACCCTCAACCTTAAACCTTAATCCCTCAATCCTAAACCTTAATCCCTCAACCCTTAACCATAATCCCTCATCCCTAAACCCTAAACCCTAATCCCTCAACCCTAAACCCTAAACTCTATCCCTATTCCTAAACCCTCAACCCTTGACACTATACCTTAAACCCTAATCCCTCAACCCTAAACCCTAATCCCTCAACCCTAAACCTTCAACCCTAAGCCCTATCCCTAATCCCTCTACCCTCAACACTCTACCTCAACCCTAATCCCTTGACTCTCAACCCTAATCTGTCAACCCTAAATGTTATCCATACAGCCTCAACCCTAAACCCTAATCCCTTAAGGTCCTAAACCCTAATCCCTTAAGGTCCTAAACCCTAATCCCATAAGGTCCCAAACCCTAATCCCTATCCCTAAACTCTAAACCCTATCCCTAAACCATCAACCCTCAACCCTCAACTTTAAACCTTAATCCCTCAACCCTAAACCTTAATCCCTCAACCCTCAACCCTAATCTCTTATCCCTAAACCCTAAACCCTCAACCCTCGACACTATACCTTAAACCCTAATCCTTTATCCCTGAACCCTAATCCCTCAACCCTAAACCCTATCCCTAATCCCTCTACCCTCAACAGTCTACCTTAACCCTAATTGCTTGACCCTCAACCCTAAATGCTATCCATAAACCCTAAACCCTAAACCCTAATCCCTCAAGATCCTAAACCCTGATCCCTTATCCCTAAAATCTAAACCATGTCCCTAAACCCTCAACCCTCAACTCTTAACCTTAAACCTTAATCCCTCAACCCTAAACCTTAATCCCTCAATCCTCAACCCTAATCTCTTATCCCTAAACCCTAAACCCTAATCCCTCAACCCTAAACCCTAAACGCTATCCCAATTCCTAAACCATCAACCCTCAACACTATACCTTAAACCCTAATCCCTTATCCCTAAACCCTCAACCCTAAACCCTAATCCCTCAACCCAAAACCTTTAACCCTAAACCCTATCCCTAATCCCTCTACCCTCAACATTCTACCTTAACCCTAATCCCTTGACCCTCAACCCTAAACACTATCCCTAAAGCCTCAACCCTAAACCCTAATCCCTCTAGGTCCTAAACCCTAATCCCTTATCCCTAAACCCTCAACCCTCAACCTTAAACCTTAATCCCTCAACCCTAAACATTAATCCCTCAACCCTCAACCATAATCCCTTACCCCTAAACCCTAAACCCTAATCCCTCAACCCTGAACCATAAACGCTATCCCTATTCCTAAACCCTCAATCCTCGACACTATACTTTAAATCCTAATCCCTTATCCCTAAACCCTCAACCCTAAACCTTCAACCCTAAACCCTATCCCTAATCCTTCTACCCTCAACACTCTACCTTAACCCTAATCCATCAACCCTCAACCCTAATCCCTCAAGCCTCAACCCTAAACCCTAATCCCTCAAGGTCCTAAACCCTAATCCCTTATCCCTAAACTCTAAACCCTATCCCTAATCCCTCAATCGTAAACACTATCCCTAAAACCTCAACCCTAAACCCTAATCCTTTAATGTCCTAAACCCTAATCCCTTATCACTAAACTCTAAACCCTATCCCTAAACCCTCAACTCTCAACCTTAAACCTTAATCCCTCAACCCTAAACCCTAATCCCTCAACCCTCAACCCTAAACCATAATCCCTCAACCCTAAACCCTAAACTCTATCCCTATTCCTAAACCCTCAACCCTCGACACTATACCTTAAACCCTAATCCCTTATCCCTAAGCCCTCAACCCTAAACCTTAATCCCTCAACCCTAAACCTTCAACATACATACATACATACAAACATGCATACATATATACATACATACAAACATGCATACATACATACAACCATACATACATACATACATACATATAGGCATACGTACATACACACGTATAGGCATACACACATACATACATACAAGTATACATACATACATGCTTAATAACCTTGAACATAAAACATTCCAAGGGAGACATAACGCACTCATGTTATGTCAAACATGACAAACATTGGGCAAACTTTTGCAGAAAGGGAAAAAATGCAAAACAAAACATAATGCGAGTGCATTAAAACATGAGTGCATTCTAACACACTCGCATTATATTTTTATTTGGGAATCCCAAGCCTTAGGCTTGGGATTTTCTTTGAATTTCGAACCCAAAGGCTTGGAGTGCCTTCCCAATGTCCCAAGATGTGTTTTTTCATATTCTACAGGATTTCACATTATTTCGTTCATGCTAACCCTTAGATTTGCACATGTTTCAAGGTCAAACAAATCAAACACCTGGGTAATGTTAGGCTTTCTCTTACCTATTTAACAATGTAATTTTATTGACATTTTGACAATGTTAAGCCTTTCATCTTTAATTTCTTTTGTTTGTGTGTCTATTTTTGGGCAAAAACTAGTATTTGGTCCTTTTTTCATTGTAAATTAACCATTCATTGAAATTTTAAAAAAAATACATTTTTAGAAACTAGACTTCATTCTACACATATTTTTAAAAAATTATTTTCAATTAGTTTTCAAAATTTATAGGGGTAGCACGACCAAAATTCTATTTTTTAGGATGTGTCCACTTTAAAAATTGGTAAAAAATAAAATATTCATTAAAAATTTATCAGAAAAATTAAGCTAAACTACATGTTGTTAGCTAATTTCTCACTAAAGTGATTTTAAAATACCAAAAAAAAGTTAACCTTTTGAGGGAGCCACAAAACATGCTATGTTATGTTTTTTTTTATAGAAACAACGACAATTTCTGTGGCTCTCTCTTTTGAACCCCTTAATCTATACCATTTTAAAAAAATATAGTTTAGAAGGTAGACTCGAACCACTACGAACATTGTTTTGTTACATCTTAAAATTTTGAGTGTAGCTATGCTCAATTTATCATCCAAGGTCAACATTTCCTGATTTCAGGAAAAAAAAAAGTGGCCACTTAAGACCCCTTTTTGACCCCCCATATTCTTACACTTACCCTCAAGTGGATCCACACAAAATTGAAATCATTTCAACATTCTCTGTTCCTCAAAAGCAGAAAGATGTTAGAAGCTTTCTCAGCCATGCAAGGTACTATAGAAGATTCATAAAGGATTTTAGTAAGATAGTTGCTCCTTTGTCTTACTATCTAAAGATGTGGAATTTAATTGGACAGTTGACTATCAGACATCCTTTGATAGTCTCAAGGATTCATTGACAAAGACACCTATACTCAGAGGACCTAATTGGGTAGTACCTTTTCATATCCATATAGATGCTTCTGACTTTGTTGTGGGGGTTGTGTTAGGATAGAAGGAAGGAGATTTGTAGTATGCAATTCACTACATTAGTAAGAATTTACAAGGTGTTGAACTTAACTATACTATCATTGAGAAATAAATGTTAGTTTTTATCTATGCAATCAATAAGTTCAGGCATTATATCACTAGGTATCCTATTTCTATTCATACTAACCATGCAACAGTAAGATACCTAATGAATAAACCAGTGGTAAGTGGCAAATTGGTTAGATGGTTATTGCTACTTTGTTGTGGGGGTTGTGTTAGGATAGATGGAAGGAAATTTGGAGTATGCAATTCACTACATTAGTAAGAATTTACAAGGTGTTGAACTTAACTATACTATCATTAAGAAATAAATGTTTGTTTTTATCTATGCAATCAATAAGTTCAGGCATTATATCACTGGGTATCCTATTTCTATTCATACTGACCATGCAACAATAAGATACCTAATGAATAAACTAGTGGTAAGTGGCAAATTGGTTAGATGGTCATTGCTACTTTAGAAGTTTGATATCACCATCGTGGACAAGCCTGGGAAGTCCATTATTGTTGTTGATTTCCTCTTCAGGCTACCTACTTGTAATGAGGATCTCGATGAGCACTTATTTGCACTGACTCTACAAACTCCTTGGTATGCAAATATAGAAAATTATCTAGTTACAGAGAAAACACCTCCACACCTCTCACTAAGGGAGAGGTGCCACCTAGTGGAGCGTAGCTTTCCCTATTCTCGGGTATCTAGTTACCTCTTCTACATAGGTCTTGATCATATCATGAGAAGATGTATTAGAGAAGATGAGGTATATGACATTCTCAGGGCATGTCATGATGAACCCTATGGTGGACACTTTGCATCTAAGAGGATAGCAATCAAGTTTTTGAATATTAGATACTATTGGCTAACCTTGCACAAAGATACAACTCTCTATACAAAGAAGATGTGACCATTGTCAAAGGATGGGAAAACCTACAAGAAGTGATGAAATGCCCCTACAACCATAATTGGTGGTCACAACATTTGATAAATGGGGCATTGATTTTATTGAGCCCATTGATCCTCCGTCTAATAAAAGAATATATACTTGTTTGTAGTAATTACCTCACAAAATGGGTGGAGGTGAAAGCTCTAAAAGTAGCCAAAAACAGTAAGGTTGCTACATTCCTATATGAGGAGATATTTACAAGGTATGGAGTTCCAAGGGAAATAGTAACAGATCAGAGACCACAGTTTACATCATCCCTAATTGCTAGCCTTATTCAAGAATATGAAATCAGACATAAAAAGTCCACTCCTTATCATGTCCACAGTCAAATGGCTAGGTTGAGGTCACAAATAGGATGACTGATGCAATATTAACAAAGACAGTTGCATTACACATGAAGGATTGGCTAGCAAGACTCTCTGAAGCAGTTTGGGCATATAGAACTACCTAGAAGACAACAATAAGGTATACACCTTATGAACTAGTTTATGGTAAGAAAGCTATCCTTCCTATTGCATTTGAATACAAAACATTGAGAACTGCTATACAACTTGGCATGGACCTATCAGTAGCTCAAAAGGAATGGTTGCATCATCTTAATGCCTTGGAAGAATTAAGGATGGAAGTAGTCTATCACACTGAAATAATACAAAAACATAGAATCAAATGGCATGACCAGTATATCAAAACCAAGGACTTTTGGAAGGTGACTATGCCCTACTCTATGACTTCAAGTATAATGATCATAAGAGCAAATTGTAGACCAAATGGTTAGGTCCTTATGAAATCAAGGAATTTTTCCCAATGGTGTAGTACAACTAACTACAATTGACCCAGTTAGATTCTCACTGATGGTTAATGGACAAGGATTGAAATTGTATAAGAAGCTTTTGAATAAGGCTACATTCCTCTAGCAACTATGGGAAGATATGGGTAACGAAGTTCCACAATAGCCTGCCTTAGATGAGGCATGAAACCAAGTTATAGATGAGCACAACATTTTAGCAATAGATCAAGCTACTAGCTTGACTACATTACCACATCAAGTTTGATTTCTATGAACCTTGTACATAAATAAAACATAAAACATAAAAAGACAAATAACTCAATCAGATTCTAGGTTCCATCAATTTAGCTCCTACTATATAGTTGAGCTTTACTTTGGCCTCCATCCACTTCACTAAAGGAACCTGTAGCGAAAAGATCTCTACTGTTTACGAGACCTCTACAATTACACATGCAGCAACTACAATGGTCGTCATTCCCAAGGGACCTGTAGCCGCTGCACCCACAACTAACACACATGGGACCTATATGCTTCATATATTCTAGGGCCTCCTCCTTAGCATGATAATCATTATTAAATCTGCAATAAAACCATAATATATTCCTTTCCAAGATAAATTGATCAAATTGGTGCTTTGTAAGTGCGCAACTGAGTGCCGAAAAGGTGAAAATTGAAAGTTGTTTGTTTTATCCAAAAATTTCTCCAAAGGTGTGTTATGCTCCCTTAAAGTCCTTTGCAAAAAGATTTCACTCTAGCCCTCATCAATTTTGAAATTTTAAACTTTTCGTAAACTTATGACACACTTTCAACATTAACAACACCAATTTCTAACATTAATTTCTCTCAAACTATGAGTTATGAATTCAATTATTTTTGCACTTTCAAGATGGTACCTCCAAGAATACCCCTATAAAAGGGTTCTACTCTGGCTCTTATGGATCTTTGAAAATAGATTTCACAAAACTACCTACGGAGTGTCAACGTCAAAGTACGTCAAAAACTCAATTTGATCAAATCTGATTATTTTACCTACACTCCAAGGCTGAGAGATGCCAAAATAGAACCAAGCAAACCAAAACTGAAAGAAGCAATTGGAAATATTTTTGGGTGATGTCGATTGCTCATTCACCTTAGATGCTACTACATCAGACACGCTGGGTAGGAAGTTTGTGAGCATACACTCACAAATGTGGAGTTGAATTGTAGGGTCATTCTTTCAGATTGCAAGCAATCTATAGTGAACTCCATCACTAAAATATGTGCACAAAAATATTTTTTTTCCTCTTTTTCTAGCATCTCGCTGGAACAAGCTTCACACTCCTCCAACAAACCTACACTCTCTTGCTTCTTACTCTCGTGGATTTGCATCCACCATGCACCATCCTCCTCCAATGATTCTCTCCATTCCTATCCTACTTCATGGGATCCAACCAACCATCATAAACTAACCACCTCCACCAAACAAACTCACTACTCTTCTCCTCTTTTGTGGGTTTTGACCCACCACAATCCGACCACCTCCACCAAATTCTCTCATCATACACATCACAATCTGCATCATATACATACAAATCTACCCCTACATCTTCATGGAAATCAACAATTTTCATGTGCTTTTCTCCATACTCTTCAACCCTCAACATCATAAATGAATGCAAAACAATATCATGACAAAATGCAAACAAATTTACCTCTTTCTTCACTGTTGTAGTATTTCCTTCATCACCTTCAATAGCAACTTTCATCCACTCATCTTTTGCTATGAAGTTTATATTTACCCCATATATTCCCATCATCATTCCCATATCATCAATTGTTGTACCAAATTTCCCAACTATATCATCTTCTACAACTTCTTCACAAAAACATGCTCCATACGAATCAGCATATCCATTTATTTTCTTCCCATCTATTTGCAATTTCTTGTCCATCTCAACAACAAACAAATCACCATCAATTTCTTCTTCATACAATTCAAAAAAATTAGAAGTTACCTCTCCACTTCTTGTTGTCACAACATCACTCTCAGCTTCCCCGTTCATCTTCATCAAGTGCTCACTCAAACTAAACAATTCTTCCATCTTTTTACTTCCTTCTTCAAACAAATTATACCCCTCTTCCATAATCAAGTCTAGAACATCCTCATGAAAATGAAAAGCTTCTATGCATCTATTCTTTTCTTCTTTCCCTTTATACTCTGCTAGATTCATCAAATTCGAAACAAATCAAACTCAAAATTATCAAATTATACCTCATTTATTTTCGTTGTCCCAATTTCTTTGCCTTCATTTTCTGCTACATCATTCATCTCTTCATGGTCCCCTATCCAATCTCCTTCAAGCATCTGATTTATTTTATTTATCTCCTCATTCCATAGGAGATCATTCTCTTCTTCTTCCACTTGTTTATCAAACTTGGGCCCTTCCAACTTTGTGATTCATGCCTCTGCATCTACTGCAGCTTTCTACTCCTCAGCTGCAAGCTTGTGTCCTTCCATTTCTATTTTCGTATCCTCTAAAGGATCTATTGTTGTTGTTGTTACATCAATTTTATCTTCTTCTTCTATGTCTTTCAAAAGACATACCTTTGATGCAAACTCTAATTCCTCCACTTTTCTCATTTCTTCATGAATTACCTCCTCTTTAGATCGTTGTCCGACATAGTTCATGCCCTTCCATGGGTCTTTCTCTGCTGCAATTTCACATTCCACATCTTTTCTACCTTCAAATTGGCATGCTACAATTGGATGTTCTTTCTTTTTCTACTCTCTTCTCTCCTTGTCTCTTCTCTTTTCCATTTTTCTTTCCTTTTGGAATGTATGGGTTGCTCACATATGTTCTTCTTCCCATGCCCCTTCTACCAAAGGGTTGCAACTCTTCTTCTTCTCCTTTGCAACCTCGGTTGTATTCTTCTCTCTTCCCTTTAAATCCTTTTCCACAAGAATCTCTTCTTCTTCTTTCTTCATATCTGTTGCCACTTATTCTTTCTTCTTTTCATCTTTCTCTTTCATTCCACTTTCACGACATGTCTTCATTGCAATCTCATCCCTTTTACCTTCATTATGCTGCCTAGCTTCGATTTGGTCACTTTGCTCGAACAACCTATCAATCCTCTCAATCTTTTATGTCGTCTCTCTAAGGAATCCCTTCCTCTTGTACCTTCTCTAGTCATCCCTTATGATTGGCTTCCACATATGTATCTTCATCCTACTTAGTGTTGCAATCTTTTACATTACCCTACAACTAAACTCTCACCACTATCCTCTACCCAACAAGATGCTCAAAGATGCACCTCTCCAAGACCTCTTCTACCCACTTCCTCTTAGTGGAAGAAGTCTACACACCTTCTACCTAGCTTCATCTCTGTTGGAGGATAGCCAAAATGATTCTCACATAATCAACTCTCTCTTGTGGCTTCACCATTGTTCTCTTCATCACTCTTCACTCCTCTTCACCCACAAGCCTTTGTGCATACTCTGCACTCTCAAGATCTTGTGGCTCTAATACCATTTTATGCAAGAGGGTACTCCTCTCTTGCAAAAAAAAATCAATTTCACAATACAAACAAATTCCCACTTACCAAAAGATACTCTTTGTTGTAAGCTCAGCTCAAATCAAATTGATTTTGCTATAATAGCTATAGAAATAGGGTGTATTCACATTCACATTTCATTCATTTATTACTGTCACACAAGCCATAGGAATTCATTCCATTCCAAGTATATGACACTTACTATTTTATTCTTCCAGGCAATAACTCAAATGTTCAATACATAACCTAATATACAACAATTACAAATGGGCGGTGTTCCAACTCACACCATGCTTGTCTTTGCTCAAATCCTTCACTCTAAGATCACCATTGATCCTCTTCATTTACTTTTCCTATTCACTACTACAACGAAACTAATTCCTCTATTTTAAACTCATTCATGTCTTCCAAATTTCTGCAGTCACTCTTCTCTTCCATATGCTCATATTGCTCTCGAAATTCCTCTCTATTTTCTTGTCATTCAAGTGCTTCCTCTATTCTTCTATTTCTACAACCAAAAAAAACAATTGTTTAAATAAAGTTCTCCTCACTTGAGGCTTTCTCTAGCTCTAATTCCCTGAGCAGCCTCCTCCATTCAGTGCTTTTCTCTAATTCTTTCTAGTAGCAAAAACTCTACAATACTTGGGTATTTTCTTTACTTACTTTTGTAGTTGATTACTCATTCTTGTACCTGCCTCCTCTCTCATTTAGCACTTTCAATATATCATGCAGTTTCAACCTCAAACAGAGGCGTTCCATCTACCCTTCCTCTCTATAAAAATAATAAATCAAATGTAAATAAAGAGGAATGTGAAAAGTAATTTTCAATGCCTCTCAAAGGCTCATTTAAAATTTCAGAAATTACAGATGTTTTGTTCTAATCTAGGTGCCTCCTTTTGCCTTTTCTAAGGACTCCTCCTTAGCATGATAATCATTATTAAATCTGCAAAAAAACCATAATATATTCCTTGCCAAGATAACTTGATCAAATTAGTGCTTTAGAAGTGTGCAATTGAGTGCCGAAAAGGTGAAAATTGGAAGTTCTCCATTTTGTCCAAAACATTGTCCAAAGTTGTGTTATGACCCCCTCAAGTCCCTTGGAAAAATATTTCACTCCAGCCCTCATAAATTTTGAAATTTTAAACTCTCCGTAAACTGACAACACACTTTTGACATTAACAACACCAATTTCTAACATTAATTTCTCTCAAACCGTGAGAGATATGACTTCAATTCTTTTTGAACTTTCGATATGGTACCTCCAACAATGCCCCTATAAAAGGATTCTACTCTAGCTCTTACGAATATTTGGGAATAAATTTTACAAAACTACTTGTGGAGTGTCAAAGTCAAACTATGGCAAAAACTCAATTTGATCAAATCTAATTATTTTACCTACACCCCAAGGTTGAGAGATGCCAAAATAGACCTAAGAAAACCAAAACTGAAAGAAATAACTAGAAATCATTTTGAGTGATGTTGATTGTTCATTCGCTCGGGATGCACCTATGTCAAACACGGTGGGTAGGAAGTTTGTGAGCATACACTCACAAACATGGAGTTGAATGGTAGGACTATTCTTTTATATTGCAAGTAATATGCAGTGAACTCCATCACTGGTATATGTGCACAAAACTAATTTTTTTTCCTATTTTTCCAACATCTTGCTAGAACAATCTTCACTCTTCAACAAACCTACACTCTTTTCAGGACTTCTTACTCTCATGGATTTGCATCAACCATACACCGTCCTCCTCCTCCAATGATTCTCTCCATTCTTATCCTCCTTGGTGGGATCCAACCCACCATCATCAACTGACCACCTTCACCAAACAAACTCACTACTCTTCTTCTCTTTCATAGGTTTTGACCCACCACAATCCAACCACCACTAAATTCCCAGCTCATCATACACATCACAATATGCATCATATACATAAAAATTTGCCCCTACATCTTCATGGAAATCAACAATTTCCATGTTCTCTTCTCCATACTCGTCAACCCTCAACATTACAAATGAATGCAAAACAATATCATCACAAAATGCAAACAAATTTACCTCTTTCTTCACTATTGTAGTATTTCCTTTATCACCTTCTATTGCAACTTTCATCCACTCATCTTTTGCTATGACATTTTCATTTACCGAATCTATTCCTATCATCATACCCATATCATCAACTGTTGTACCAAATTTCCCAACTATAGCATCTTCTACAACATCTTCACACAAACATGATGCTTACAAATCATTATCTCCATTTATTTTATTCCCATCTATTTACAACTTCTTGTCCATCTCAATAACAAACAAATCCCCATCAATTTCTTCTTCATACAATTCATAAAAATATCATTCAAGCGCTTCCTCTATTCTCATATTTTTGCAACCAAACAAAACAATTGTTCAAATAAAGTTCTCCTCACTTGAGGATTTCTCTATCTCAAATTCCCTGAGCGGCCTTCTCCATTGAGGTCCTTTTCTCCAATTCTTTCTGGTAGCAAAAACTCTACAATACCTTGGTATTTTCTATACTTATTCCTATAGTTGATTACTCATTCCCACAACTGCCTCCTCTCTCATTTGGCACTCTCAATATATCATGCAGCTTCAACCTCAAATAGAGGCATTTCATGTGCCCCTCCTCTCTATAAAAATAATAAATCAAATGTAAATAAAGAGGAATGTGAAAAGTAATTTTCAATGCCTCTCAAAGGCTAATTTAAAATTTCTTAAATTACAGATGCTTTGTTCTAATTTAGGCGTCTCCTTTTGTGTTTTCTAAGGCCTCCTCTTTAGCATGATAATCATTATTAAATTTTCCTTGCCAAGATAACTTGATCAAATTAGTGCTTTATAAGTGCACAACTGAGTGCTGAAAAGTTGAAAATTGAACGTTTTGAGCTGTTTTGTCCAAACATTTGTCCAAAGGTGTGTTAAGACCCCCTCAAGTCCTCTGGAAAAATATTTTTCTCTAGCCCTCATAAATTTTGAAATTTTAAACTTTTGACATTAATGACACCAATTTCTTACATTAATTTCTCTCAAACCGTGAGAAATACGACTTCAATTCTTTTTGAACTTTCGATATGGTACCTCCAAGAATGCCCTTGTAAAAGGAATCTACTCTAGCTCTTACGAATATTTGGGAATAAATTTCACAAAACTACTTGTAGAGTGTCGAAGTTAAAGTATGACAAAAACTCAATTTGATCAAATCTGATTATTTTACCTACACCCCAAGGCTGAGAGATGCCAAAATAGACTCAAGAAAATAAAAATTGAAATAAATAATTAGAAATCTTTTTGAGTGATGCCAATTGCTCATTTTCCCAAGATGCTCCTGCATTAGACACACTGGGTAGGAAGTTTGTGAGCATACACTCACAAACATGGAGTTGAATGGTAGGACCATTCTTTTAGATTGCAAGTAATATGTAGTGAACTCCATCACTGAAACATGTGCACAAAAATGATTTTTTCCCTCCTTTTCTAGCATCTTGCCAGAACAAGCTTCACGCTCCTCCAACAAACTTGCACTCTTTTCCTCCTTACTCTTGTGGATTTATATCAACCATACACTGTCCTCCTCATCCAATGATTCTCTCCATTCCTATCCTTCTTTTTGGGATCCAACCCACCATCATCAACTGACCACCTCCACCAAACAAACTTACTACTCTTCTTCTCTTACGTGGGTTTTGACCCACCATAATCCGACCACCTCCACCAAATTCCCTCATCATACACATCACAATCTGCATCATATACATACAAATCTGCCCTACATCTTCATGGAAATCAATAATTTCCATGTGTTCTTCTCCATACTCATCAACCCTCAATATTACAAATGAATGCAAAACAATATCATCACAAAATGCAAAAAAGCTTACCTCTTTCTTCTCTGTTGTAGTATTTCCATCATCACCATCTGTTGCAACTTTCATCCACTCATCTTTTGCTATGAGGGTTTCATTTACCCCATCTATTCCCATATCATCAACTACTACACCAAATTTCCCAACTGTGGCATCTTCTACAACTTCTTCACACAAACATGATGCATACAAATTGGCATCTCCATTTATTTTCTTCCCATCTATTTGTAACTTCTTGTCCATCTCAACAACAAACAAATTCCCATCAATTTATTCTTCATACAATTAAAAAAAATCAAAAGTTACCTCTCCATTTCTTGCTATCATGGCACCACTCTCAGCTGCCCCATTCATCTTCATCAAGTGCTCACTCAAGCTAAACAATTCTTCCATCTTTTCACTTCCTTCTTCAAACAAATTATACCCCTCTTCCATAATCAAGTCTACAACATCCTCTTGAAAATGGAAAGCTTCCATGCATCTACTCTTTCCTTATTTTACTGTATGCTCTACTAGATTCATCATTTGAAACAAATCAAACTTAAAATCATCAAATTGTACCTCATTTCTTTTCACTATCCCAATTTATTTGCCTTCATTTTTTGCTACATTTTTCATCTCTTCATGGTCTCCTATCCAATCTCCTTCAAGCATCTGATTTAGTTTCTCTATCTCCTCTTTCCATAGGAGATCATTCTCTTCTTCTTCCACTTGTTTGTCAAACCTGGGGCCTTCCAACTTTGTGATTTATGCCTTTACATCTGTTGCAACTTTTTGCTCCTCAACTACAAGTTTGTGTCCTCCTGCTTCTATTTTCGTATCCTCTAAAGGATCTATTATTGTTGCTGCTACATCAATTTTATCTTCTTCTTCTATGTATTTCAAAAGACATACCTTTGCTACAAACTCTAAAGCCTCCACTCTTCTCATTTCTTCATGAATTACCTCTTCTCCACATCGTTGTCCCACATAGGTCATGCCCTTCCATGGATCCTTCTCTACTGCAATTTCATATTCCACATCTTTTCTACCTTCAAATTGGCATGCTACAGTTGGATGTTTTTTCTTTTTCCACTCTCTTCTCTTCTTGTCTCTTCTCTTTCTAGTTTTCTTTCCTTTTGGAATGTATGGGTTGCTCCCATATGTTCTTCCCATGCCCCTTCTACCAAAGGGCTGCAACTCTTCTTCTTCATCTTTGAAACCTCAGTTGCATTCTTCTCTTCCCTTTCGATTCTTTTGCACAAGGATCTCCTCTTCTTCTTTCTTTATATATGTTGCCAATTCTTTCTTCTTTTCATCTTTCTCTTTCATGCCACTTTCATGACATGTCTTCATTGCAATCTCTTCCCTTTTATCTTCATTATGCTACCTAGCTTCCATTTGTTGACATTGATCCAACAACCTATCAATCCTCTCAATCTTTTCTATTATTGAGTTGTAAGGAATCCCTTCCTCTTGTACCTTCTCTAGCCATCCCATATGATTGGCTTCCACACATGTATCTTCATCCTACTCACTACTATAATCTTTTACATTACCCTGCAACTAAACTCTCACCACTATCCTCTACCCAACAAGATGCTGGAAGAAGCACCTCTCCAAGACCTCTTCTATGCACTTCCTCTTAGTGGAAGAAGTCTGTACACCTTCTACCCATCTTCATCTCTATTGGAGGATAGCCAAAATGATTCTCACATATTCAACTCTCTCTCTCTCTCATGGCTTCATCACTTCACTCTTCACCATTGTTCACTCTTCACCTGCAAGTCTTGGTGCATACTCCGCACTCTCAAGATCTTGTGGCTCTGATACCATTTGATGCAAGAGGGTACTTCCCTCTTACAAAAACAATTAATTTCATAATATGAACAAATTCCCACTCACCAGTAGATATCCTCTACTGCAACCTTAGCTCAAATCAAATTGATTTTGCTATAGTAGCTACATAAATAGGGTATATTCACATTCACATTTCATTTATTTATTACTATCACACAAGCTATAGGAAATCATTCCATTCCAAGCATATGACACTTCAAATTTTATTCTTCCAGGCAATAACTCAAATGTTCAAATACATAATCTAATATACAACAATTGCAAATGAGTGGTGTTCCAACTCACATAATCCTTTTCCTTGCTCAAATCCTTCACTCTAAGATCTCCATTGATCCTCTTCATTTACTGTACCTATTCACTACTACAACAAAACTAATTCCTCTATTTTACACTCATTCATGTCTTCCAAATTTCTGTAGTCACACTTCTCTGCCATATGTTAGTATTTCTCTCCAAATTCCTTTGTATTTTCCTATCATTCAGGCACTTCTTCTATTCTCCTATTTTTGCAACGAAACAAAAAAATTGTTTAAATCAAGTGCTCCTCACTTGAGGCTTTCTCTATCTCTAATTCCTTGAGTGGCCTCCTCCATTCATGTGCTTTTCTCCAATTCTTTCTGGCAGCAAAAACTCTACAATACTTTGGTATTTTATTTACTTATTCTTGTAGTTGATTACTCATTCCTGTAGCCGCCTCCTCTCTCATTTGGAACTTTCAATATATCATGCAGATTCAACCTCAAGCAGAGGCGTTCCATCTGCCCTTCCTCTCTATAAAAATAATAAATCAAATGTAAATAAAGAGGAATGTGTAGAGTAATTACAGATGTTTTGTTCTAAGTTAGGTTCCTCCTTTTGCCTTTTCTAAGGCCTCCTCCTTAGCATTATAATAATGATTAAATCTGCAATAAAACCATAATATATTCCTTGCCAAGATAAATTGATCAAATTGGTGGTTTGGAAGTGTGCAACTGAGTGCCGAAAAGGTGAAAATTGAAAGTTCTCCATTTTGTCCAAAAAATTGTCCAAAGGTGTGTTATGACCCCCTCAAGTCCTCTATAAAAGGGTTTCACTCCAGCCCTCATAAATTTTGAAATTTTAATTTTTTCATAAACCTACGACACAATTTATGACATTAATTTCTCTCAAACTGTGAGAGATATGACTTCAATTATTTTTGTACTTTCAAGATGGTACCTCCAAGAATGCCCCTATAAAAGGATTCCACTCTAGCTCTTACAGATCTTTGGGAATAAATTTTACAAAATGGTCTATGGAGTGCCGAAGTCAAAGTACGAAAAAAACTCAATTTGATCAAATCTTGTTATTTTACCAATACCGTAAGGCTGAGAGATGCCAAGATACACCCAAGAAAACCAAAGCTGAAAGAAACAACTAGAAATCTTTTTGGGTGATGCCAATTGGTCATTCACCCGGGATGCTCCTGCATCAGAATGGCTTTTCCTACTTACCATATCCCTCCATTCCTTCATCTCACCATTCCCTAAACACTTTCCTTAATCTTTAAAATCAAGACTATTTGTTTATTTTTTCTTTGAATGGTTCATGACAACTTCACAAATACTCACTTACACCCTACATTTATTCCTCCTACAATACCTTTCCCCTTACATTCCTATTACACCTACTAATCATAGCTTATATTTCTATAGTAATAAAATAAATAATACAATGGATGCAAATAATTATAAATTAATTAAATCAATATATTTTGTTCCACTTACTGATCATTTTTATTGTGCTTTTTTAATTTTTTTGTTACTTAATAAACTATCATTAATATTATTGTTATTATTAAATATTTATAATTTGACATGTAAATGGTTGTCAAATTTAAATCAAGGGGTCATCTCATTACAACCCACCCATTGCTACTATTTAATTACATCTCTGAGCATAACTCTTGAAGTAATAATTAAAAAAACATAATTTATATATTATAATGAATAATATAAATAGATAGATAGATAATTAAAAAAAATATTATCACATTATATATGCTATTTGAATTTAATATAAAATCTTCGATTAAAAAACTAAATTCTAAATATGTCAATTATTTAAATAAATTTAAACATTTTTAATATCTCTTTGTTATTTGCATTTGAATTATAAATATGTGCTTGTGAAGTGTGCATTTGAATTTTAACATCTCTTTATTATTTGAGTGAGCTTTTGGCATTCACTTTGTGTGTGTGAAATATGTATGAACTAACTTTCACATTCACTTCAAAGTGTGTGTGTGTGCTTGCATGTGTGCGTGTGTGTGTGTGTGTGTGTGTGAACTAACTTTGACATTTACTTGGATTTGAGCCACTTATTGTTTGTGTGTTGGCATCCACTTTCCTTATGTGAAGCATATGTTTGAACTTTGACATCCCCTTAATTTGTTTGAGTTAATTGTGGATTCATATTTTTTGTGTGAAATGTGAGTGAACTACCTTTTTCATTCACATATTAGGTCTATTTACTATTTGTGTGTTTAGGTAAGTTTGAACTTTTACATTGAATTAGTATGAATTGAAAATTGGTATGTTGAATTATGTTTACGTTTGTGTGTGTGTGAAGTGTGTGCTTGAAATTTAGCATTCACTTTCTATGTGTGTGAGTGTTTGAACTAACTTTGTCATTCACTTTATATGAAGTCTGTTTGAATTTTACCTTTCACTTAGATTTAATCCTCTTATTGTGTGTGTGTGTGTATGTGAACTTCCACATTCATTGTGTAGAGTGTACTAACTTTTCATTCACTGCATGCTTGAACTTTGGTATGTTTGAACTTTAGTGTTTACCTTGTATATGTATGAAGTGTGTGTTTTTGAACAAACTATGTGTGAAATGATTGAACTAAGTTTGTGTGAAGAGTGTACTAACATTAGCATTCACTTTATGTGCTTGTTTGAACTTTATAGTTTACTTTGTATATGTATGAATTGTGTGTTTAAAAAAACTTTGTGTGAAGTGATTGAACTAAATTTGTATTGTGTTTTAACATTGGTATCCACTTTGTGTGTGTTCAATGCATTTTAACATATTTGAAATTTAGTGTTTACTTAATATGTGGTTGAACTAACTTTCTGCATGGATCATGTTTAAACTTTGGCATGTGATCACTTTTATGTGTGAAGTGTGTGTTTTGATTTTGAAATTCATTTTGTGTGAATTGTGCGTCTGAAATTTAATTTTGGCATTCACTTTGTGTGGTTTGTGTTTGTACTTTGACGTGTTTGAACTTAAGTGTTCATGCATTTTTGAACTAACTTTGTGTGAATGATTTATGTTTTTACATTGGTATATTCACTTTTTCAATGTAAATTGTGTGTGTTTAAAAAATAATTTTGGTATTCACTTTGTATGGTATGTGAGATCCCTACTCATGTACTCCTATTTCTTTGAGATCCTTGATGTTCCTAGAGATATTTTGATGATTATGATACTTAGTACTTATGGATGGCACATTTATTTATTGTGGATGATATTTGATATACTTATGGACGTTATATATTATGATTTGATTCCATATGATATCCTTTGATGAGATTATTTGATATATGTATTTGTGAATGATGAATTTTATATGCTAGTCTATGGTTGCTAATGGATTTGTGATAATATATTATTTATGATAGATATATTTTGACTATATATTGTACTGACACTTCTTGTTGAGTGTATAGGTGGAACTATTATGTCAATGGATGATGGAGGTCATTTAGCCACTTTATGTCTTTCTATGTGATGTCAGACCTAGGCATGGAGCCCTAATGTCTATTGGCCATGATGTTAAGAAATGTTATTTTTAATTTTGTGTGATAAAATGATTATGTTCTTGTGTGGGTTTTAATCTTGTAATTTTTAAAGTGATTTTTAAATGTTTTTAAGAGGTCTAGGTTGTATTTTATGTTTGAGAAATTGTCTTATGTCTAAGGTACATAGGTTATAAGTTTATTTTTGTCATTTATAATATTTTAAAAAGTTTTTAGACCCTCCTTTAAGCCCCACTTACAAAAGTGACGAAAATGGGAAGGTAGTTGGTTGGTTGAATTAGTTGGGTGGTTGAATTAGTTGAGTGGTTGAGTTAGTTCGGTGGTTGAGTTAGTTTTGGGTAAGAAGTTACTCCTTTTTAAAAACTCTTCATGGAGTGCGGGTGACTTACTCATTTTATGATTTTCATTCAAGGATTCTACCATTAGTGGGATATTGTGATTGAGGTATCATGTTTTTCTTTATTGATTAAATATAAATGATATGTTTTTCTTTATTGATTAAATGTAAATTTTATATGTTTTTCTTTATTGATTAAATGTAAATATTATATGTTTCTCTTTATTGGTTAAATGTAAATATTGTATGTCCTAAATATTATATGTTTTCTTTATTTATTAAATGTAAATGTTGTTTTTCTAAGGGTTTGTTGCTTGTGAAATTGGAAAAACAAATATTTCATTGTAAATCTTGAAAGAAGCATATTTGTTGCCTTATTTGCATGTCATAAACCTAGATCATCATAGCATGAATTATATTTCTAATTTTTACATTAGATCTGATTTGAACAACAACAATTAGTCATTTAATTTTTATATATGATGCATTTAAAATATCTTCATTGCTATATTTTATAGAAAAGAAAAAGAAAATTTGTACTTTTTTAGAAGACATAGTTACTATTGAAATTTAGGATTCACATTTAATATCTTGTTTCAGATTTGCTGCTATCATTTACATTCTTAAATTTGATTTTAATTTGTTGTACCTCATGCCATATGTCATCTTGCATTGAAAATGAGAAGAAAGAACAATTTTTATTTAAGGATTTTGTTGGGGTTTGTGAATACATGCTTTATGTAATGCCCCGTCATGTAACCCTAGAGTGCTAGACTATAAGTGCAAAAGTTACAGAAATAATTTTTTTTGAAAGCAAGATAGAGCAAGGTAGTAACCAAACATATCATATTACACCATAAAAAAAATGAAATTACTCTTCTAACAAATCTAGGGCAACATAACTGCATTATTGACAGAAAATAAAACTACAGAAGCAATAACCATTACACTACTAAAATAGATACAAATAACTTTTACTGAAGCATAATAGATTAATTACAAAGTCTTAGTACAGGATTACATGATTACAAGATCATAAGACCGATCATGTCAGTTTACAAAAGAATACATAAGAAGGTACACAACACCACTAAAAGTAGGAGGCAAACTGGAATTGGAACACCTCTGCGCAGAATCTCAAACTGTATCTCCAAAAAATGGACCAATGGATAGCTCTTTCCTCCCAACCATGTGAAACCCTGAGGTCCACCCCTCCGAGCTAGGAGATAACGATGAGGATTCCACTAAGCCAAGAAAAAACATCCGAAATAAATGAACAACAACTGACTTGACACAAATGACCATGTCAACATAACAGCACAAGTCAAGGCACCACTCCAGAGGCACAACAAAAAAAAGAACAACTGAACTGCATAAGGGGAGTGTCATCAAATGGTCCTAGCATTGGTTACCCAGGCTATCTATCACCAGAAGCCAGCCCCCATCTATGGTTACCCTGGCAGCCTCTCTCTAGGCATCGGCCCCATAGGGTGACACATGCGGAGCTGACAGGTCCTCTCATGGAGACAAGGAGGTCGGCCTTGCCAACCAGGCCTTCTCACCCCATCCTTAGCCTTTACGAGCACTCAAGGCATGGGTGAGGTCTCTTACTTAGCTTGTTAAGTGTTTTATTACCCCAACCCTCTTGATTAAGTTATTAAGTTTTCCACATGCTACAACTTTCATGGGGTTACCCAGGCAGCCTCTCACTAGGCACCGGCCCCACCATGAAAGCCACTCCCTTACCATTCTCGGGTCAAACATACATACTACAACATAAGGTAAGGGTCGCCAATCAGATCTGGGCATAACATATGCCATCCACTAGGCCATAACAGGAAATCCATAATTCTCTCAAAATAAAGCATAACCATCAAGGACCAAGTACTATAACCAAGAGATCTTTTCCCATTCATTGCAAGACCCGAGAATTTAGTAAAGCCAAAACATTGACATGCCATAATATGAACCAAAACCAAAGCTACAACTCTAGAGTAAGGTACAAAACAATAAAAAAGGTGACCACTATCTGACGAGATCAATGCTTTCATATTGACAACAAGTGGTCACGACATCTCACAAGATCCTACTTCACAACAATCCAACAATAGTCACAAACTCCACCCATGGTGAACACAAGATCCATTACGAGCAATTAACTCAAATCGGAAAGATAAATGAACATAAGACATTTAATAACCCTATGAACTTAATGTAATCATTCTATTTCTAGCTATATGAACCAATTTCTAAATACAAAGATAAGGTTAATCCTAAGGCCTCTATGATTAAACTATAAGCATACTTCACTTAAAAACATTATCAACTTCAACAAATTACAAGAATCCTACATTTTATCTTAACACATTACCCCTTATCGTTCTACGTGAACAAATGTATGCAAGCTTTCTTGTCAACATCATATAACATTCTACCCATTTACAATTTCTTAAAAGCCACACTATGAGTAAATACATTTTCCCTAATAGCATGGTTACCATCAACATCTCCCCAACTACAATTTCAAACAAACAACTATAAATATATAAGTCTCTCCAAGAGCATAAATACTATTACCTTTACCTACTGCCAACATCCATAAAAAAAAGATTTACCATTGACATAAAAGAAATATCTTCGAACACAAATATACTCCTTCCTTAATCATCTAACTAACTCAAATTCTAATAAACAATTTAAAAACACAATATATATTTCTTAAGGACATAAAATACCATCTTCCAATAAACAATTAAAAATTTCATCACAAAGCGACTTAGCACCTATGATTCAAACTACAACATGAGTCACTAGGATGACAACTTCAATCTACAACTTCTAACAACCTTCACACACGATAATAATACTTTCCATACAAATTTTAACTATCTAATGTGTTACAATATAAATCACACCTTAATAGTTCTCTATAAGATAACCGATATATTTCAATTGTAACTTTAATTCTCAAGGAATAAAGAAATAATAGACGGAGATTCCTAATTACGGTTATCTTAGCTCAATCAAAATCAATGAAAAGCAATA
Organism: Cunninghamia lanceolata; assembly: GCA_027924645.1. NCBI lineage: Eukaryota > Viridiplantae > Streptophyta > Pinopsida > Cupressales > Cupressaceae > Cunninghamia > Cunninghamia lanceolata. The sequence continues at coordinate 2,507,552 of BSBN01001603.1, read as the reverse complement.
GTTTAACACCTAAAATTCCCCCAACACATTTCCTTTATATACACATCTAAATTAAAAAAAAAACAATATCCAAACTCACATACCAAAATAATATAAATCCTATTGGACAAAATATTCATTAACTTAAATATTGGAAAGATTCAATATATGTTATTTTAACTATGAATCATTAATGAGTACACTGTTTTCTCCTATCAAGCAATAAACATAAATCACCTTGAATGCATAGACTTTCCCTTAACACTTACCAAATATCAATGCGAGTCAGAAACATTATAATCGTTAAATTCTTGCTAAGGTAAGGATTGTCGACTAACACATGAACAACCATACATAAGCAATTTCCTAATGATGTACTGCTGTCAGCCATTCCATGGCTTCGCCACCCGACCTACAAAGTAATGTCATACCGACGTCTATATCCTATGCCCTTTTTACGACTGCAGAGTCTAATTAATGGCGACAACATTAGAACAATAAACCAAAACAAAACTATGGCAATTTTGAAATGCACCCCATAGGACCGAACATAACTAAGGATTAAACTTGGAGTTTGACTGAGAATTTACAAAAAAAATGAAGGATTAAAAATAAGGAAAGCTATATAATTCTGCCAGTCGACCCCAGCCACCAGGCCAATTCTATTAAGTGGGATAGTTTTAAGATGGAAACTTCCTATTCCATGCCCTTTAACTAAGACTTCCATAAGGAGAGCATATCAAACCATTATCAAGCAGACCATAAGTTTGGCTGAGAAGGTGATGTATTCTAATGATGCACGGCGAAACGTTGAAGAGTCTACCGCAGAAAGGATAATGACAATAAGTTCTGAAGTAATGATTATAGTGGATTTCCTCAATCATGCATGCAGATGGTGGCAAGCTAAAGGTAAGGACCAACAATCGACTGTCATAGGAACCTTTCAAACGCCGGAAGCACTCAGCATCAAAAGGTATCGATTGCAATTTAAGCACAAGCAGAAACATTGGTAGGAGTCTAATAATTCACATGAACTGTTAATGGCAAAAAAATCATGGTGGTAGAAATTCCCATAGGAGAATGGCTCGGACACACAAGCAATGGTGTGAATAGCAAGGGTGATTGACCTTCTACCCTGACGGACAGCTACAGTTAGATCTGGGGAAAGGACGACAAATGCTACCATTACCAAGGGTCGTAACAGCTGTCAGCAAGCAATCAACCTTTAGGAATCAGTGCAGGATGGATTTTAACTAGAATTATTCCTAACATGAACCTTATTTGCTTCTCATATGCAAGCAACTTCCCAATTTGAAATCTTACTACAGTGGGGTTACATGGGAATGGATTACATAAAATGCAAAGTTGCGATATACTCCAAGGTGGGATGGGCGCATCTAATGTGGGATGAGCACATCTGATCTGGGATGAGCGCATCTGATGTGGGATGGGTGCATCAAAACAAAGAAAAATCGGTGCTTGAGATAACCACAATTTCTTACGAAGTGCAGAATAATAAAAAAAAGAGGGTGCGAAGTGATAGGAATGAGGCCTCCGAATATGCATCTCAAGGTGAGTTGATCACAGGATAGGCAAAAGAAAATATATATAGCTGCATCAAAAGTATAGGTTTCTCAGACTCCATAACTTTCAATGGAGTTCTTCCTGCTTGCACACAGTGGCGGTATAGAAATGAGGCATAGTCCAGAAGACAGAACGTGGAGGCAAAGACAAGGTATGTGAGCTGCATGATAGAGTCACTCAGGGAGACATCTTCTCATAGAATGCAGGTAAGAAGGAGTTATGAAGGAGACTTCACAGGATTGACTGAAAACCCAGTCAAGATGCAGGGCACGTTCTTGTTTGCAGGTTAGTGTTGCAGATACCGGATTTTCATCAAGGTTATAGAGAGAAAGGCAAGGCATCCAAGATCCAAAGAATATGAATCAAGTAAGACCAAATAATTGGTTGCACACACTAGCAGGTTGCATGGGAGTTAGATGCCAGGGTCAATACACTCTCACTGCCAATCCACTATTATCAGGGAGATATGTATATGTGAGATAAATTGCAAGAATCAAGGGCATACGATGAAAGCTTACCATAGAACCATGCATTGCATGGGATTAAGATCACAATGCGGACTTACAAATGAAGGTTAACAGTTTTCAAAGGGTTTAAAACAGGGTTCAACCAGAAGAATCCTTCTTGGAGCAATCTACAAGGGCAGGGTAGCATTCAACCACACACAGGGTACATGAGGCAAATAAATTTCCAAATTACTCACAAGTTTCACAACTAGGAGAACTAGATCACACATAGCACATGTTGTAGTACAATTTAAATATACAATCTATAATGAATGCAATTTTTCCAGAGAGAGATATTTCACATACCTGAATTTTCAGTCCCTCCAATTTTCTCTGTTCTCCTCTTTCAATTTTCTTTGTTCTCCTCTTTCAATTTTCTCTATTCTCCTCTTTCAATTTTCTCTATTCTCCTCTCCCCCAAACAAGGATTCAAACCTTCCAATAAATGCAGAAGGCCTGCCTCTTCTTCCAATAACCCACTTTCTCAAAACAAGGGTTCAACTTCTCAAACAATGCAAAAGCCATGCTTTTCTCTTCCCAACATCCCACTCTCTCGTGAGATGCAAAGATTAATTATCTCAAAAGGGTCCCCAATTCCTCCATTTTGAAAATGATATCACACGGCAGTGAATTTTGCAATCCCAAAAAAATATTCCCTACCAAAAATCACTAAGAACCCGTAAATCCAATCTATGCATACATACTTTTGGACAGTAGATTATAATTCTCATTTATTATAAAATTTGTCCAAGGTGTCAACCAAAGCTTTTAAGCTAATTTATTAATTATCTAATAACAAAATAGGAGCTTTATTAATTACCACTAGTTCATTAAGGAATCTTCTAACCACACAGGAGCATAATTTGAACATTATAAAACAACTTGACTAAACATCATGACACAAGATAACCAATCATAACAAGACAAGGGCCAAGTATCCCAACACGACTTGAGACCACAACAAAAACAATGATCGACCTAGTGGAACAGACCTCGTGTTATCTCCCATTACTATTATCCATTGGTGAAAGAACCCGCTCAAACCTGCTATATCAAGTGGAGTCGAGGTTTGGTACCTATAGCCTGCATCCAAACAACTGATTAAATATGATCGAGTACATATATGTCAACACACAGAGAGTCAGAGAATCGTGGTGTAGTAGGGTACTCGAGACGAGTAATGCTACACCGTCCCTGCTCTTGGATAAGATTATAATCATAACATTTGAAAACAGATATCTACGAATCTAATAAAAACATGTAAATAATAATCCATCACTAAACATATTCAACACATTATAACTGAAATACTCATAATGTCATCATAACTCATAACAAATGTCTAAATATATCCATCAAACATAGTCCATCAAATCAAAGAGTTCATAACCCAAAACATGTAAATCCGATGTCTCGAAGCTGAAATGTGCAATAAAAGACTATCAACCATAACAGAACTATCATAAGGAATATGAAAATAACATCTATCACAAGCCAAAAGCGAGGGGCATTACATCCTCCCCCCTATAACCAGGCTTACTCTTGGAAGCCCGCAAATAAGTAAGGATATAACTCCCTCATCCTAGAAGCATCCTCCCAGGTAGCAGATGTCTCATCATTAGGATCCCACTTGACCCTAACTTGCTCCACGTCTCTACCCCTGAGAGCGAGTCTCCTGAGCTGAAGAATGCCTACGGGCTCCAAAGCCAGCTGCCCGTCCTCTACCTGTAGAGCAGTCCAATCAAGAATATGAGCAATATCTGGATAGTAAGGTCTAAGTACAGAAACATGAAACACATCATGGATGCGTGAAAGGCTAGGTGGTAAAGCAAGACGATAAGCAATTGGACCGATCCTCTCCAACACCTCAAACGGTCCAACAAAGCGCGGTGCTAGCTTAGAGCCTTTTCCATAGCGGATTGGACTCTTTCACGGTCGTACATGCAAGAACACTCTATCCCCAACAGAGAACTGACGATCGATCCTATGAGCATTTGCATACTTCTTCTGCCTGTCCTGAGCTGCAACCCAATGCTCTTTAATCCTCTCAACCTGCTGCTCCATATCTCTAAGCATATCCGGATCTAGAAGAACTCTATCCTCCAAACGATCCCAAATCAAAGGGGTCCTATAAGGACAACCATACAAGGCCTGAAATGGAGACATGCCAATAGAACTATGATAACCATTATTATAGGCAAACTCCACTAGGTAAAGGTAGTCCTCCCAATGGCTCTGCCGATCCATAACATACATCCTCAACATATCCTCGAGAACCTGATTAACCCTCTCAGTCTGACCATCAGTCTCAGGATGATAAGCTGAACTAAAGTTCAGCTGTGTCCCCAAGGCATGCTGCAAGGAAGTCCAAAGGGCGGAAGTGAACACTGGATCCCATTCAGAGATGATCCTACGAGGAATCCCATGAAGTCTAACGATGTCCTCCATGAACACTCTAGCCACCATAGAGGCATTGTACGAAGCACGGATAAGAGAAAAGTGGGATACCTTTGTCAACCTATCCACAATGACCATAATAGCATCGTGTCGTTGAGAGGACATCGGCAAACAACAATGAAGTCTATTGAAATGATATCCCACTTCCACTCAGGAATCAAATGAGGCTACAAAAGTCCTGCGGGGGGCTGGTGCTCCACCTTCACCCTCTGACACTCAAGACATCTCGACAAAAAATAGCAATATCCTGCTTCATACCACTCCAAAAGTACAGTTGACGCAAATTTGCATACATCTTCTTGACACCCAGATGAGCAGAAGGGTGCCCGATGTGCCTCAGACAAAACTAGGGTGTGAAGACCCCAGAATTAGGAACACAGATTTGACCCAAATGTTGCAAAAGACCATCTGACTCAAAGGAGTAACTAGAGAACCTACCTTCTAAAAGCCTACCAGACTCAATCTCGGATCTCACCTCCTGGCACCAACTGTCAGTGGGAAGCGTAGCGAGAATCTGACCTCTCAAATCAACTGTAAGAGAAACTATTAAGATCTCATGCCTCCAACGACTAAGAGCATCTGCTACCACATTCTCCTTGCCCTGAATATATCTGACCTCAAAGTCATACTCGCATAGGAACTCCATCCAATGCCTTTGCCTTGCATTCAGGTTTGGCTGCGTGAAAATATACTGCAAACTACGATGATCACTGTGTAGCTCAAACCAATGCCCTAATAGAAAATGCCTCCATCTCACCAAGGCATGCACCACTGCAACTAACTCCAGGTCATGAGTGGGATAGTTCAATTCATGATCCTTGAGTTTGCGAGACTCATAGGTGATCACGCGACCATCCTACATTAGAACTGCTCTCAAACCCTCCAAGGAAGCATCGGTACAAACAACAAAGTCCCTATTCGGATCAAGAACCACTAATATGGGTGCACTGGTCAACTATTCCTTAAGAGTCTGGAAGGCTTTCTGACACTACTCTGACCAAACAAACTTCTTCTCTTTCCTCTGAAGAGAAGTAATGGGGTGAGCAATTCTTGAAAAAACCATGACGAAGCGACGATAGTAACCTGCCAACCCCATAAAACTACGGACCTCAGAAACATTAGTGGGTGCAAGCCAGTCCATAATAGCTTGGATCTTCAAGGGATCCACCGCAATACCCTCTCCAGAGATGACATGACCCAAATACTTAACCTCTGTCTGGAAGAACTCACATTTTGACAAATTAGCATAAAGTTGATTTTCTCTCAGACACTGCAACACCTGACGCAAATGCTCCTCATGTTCCTCCATAGTCCTCGAATAGATCAATATATCATCAAGAAATATGAGGACAAATCAGTCAAGATAAGTGTGAAACACACCATTCATTAAGCTCATGAAAATCGAAGGTGCATTCGTCAACCCGAATGGTACCACTGTGAACTCATAGTGTCCATAACAGGTACGAAATGCTATTTTGTGAATATCTGCCTCAAAAATCCGCAACTGGTGATACCCCGACTTAAGGTCAATTTTAGAGAATACCTTATCTCCTTTGATCTGATCAAACAAATCATTGATCCGAGGCAAGGGGTACCTATTTCTCACTGTTACCTTATTGAGCTGCCTATAGTCGATACATAGCCATAGAGATCCATCCTTCTTCTTCACAAAGATCACGGGTGCTTCCCAAGGAGAGACACTAGGTCATATGAACCCCTTGGCTAATAGCTCCTCCAACTGCAGTCAGAGCTCCTTGAGCTCCTGAGTGGTCATCCTGTATGGAGCTTGTGAGATGGGCTCGGCACCGGGAATTAGATCAATCCTGAAATCGACGTCACGCTCAGGTGGCATCCCTGGGATATCAGAAGGAAAAACATCCGCATACTCCCTCAATAGTGGGTGATTGTCAAGAGATGCCTCTTGACTCTCCTCCATCTCCAAATCACTAACAGTCACTTTAAAAAGCTGACATCCCTGACACATGCATATCTTGAGTTGCATAGCAGAGATCATACGTAGGGAAATAGGTCTCTGAACTCCTACAACCTCAACCATAGCTCCTGAATCATCAACACATCTTACCGACTTGTGCCGATAATCTATTACTGCCTAATGGCCCTCCAACCAATCCATCCCCAAAACTATGTCATATGAACCCAGGGGTAAAATGCGAAGGTCCATAGAAGTAGATAGAGAGCCAATCATCAAGTTACACCCTAAAACTAGAGACTCAACTACACTCTTAGCCCCGGAAGCTAACTCAACCTACCACCTATCATCTTGCTTTGTTGCCACTAAGCCACAACGCTCCACAAGGGAAGGAGATATAAATGAATCAGATGCACTGGAATCAAATAGAATAGAAAAATCAATACCTCACATGCGACCAGAAGTCTCCACCACGGTGCCCTGATGCTCTACCTGTCACTCATCCACCACTGCAAAGACTAGGTGTGACCTACCTGCATCACCAACTATTGGCTCAGATGCCGCCGGTCGATGTCCAAATCCTGATGCACCCTTCTGCGGGCACTGCCTAGCAATATGGCCCTGCTGGCCACAAGAGAAGCACCCGGTGCCTCTACCAAAACCTCTATCACCCTAGAAAGTGCTAGACTGCTGGAAACTACCCCTGCTCACTGTAGGCTACGTACTCTGAGCTAGCTAATCAAAATGATTGTGCATATTATGCTACCAAGACCGGTCTTTCTTGTTTTGAAATCTATTACCTTACGGATGCTGAGAATTCTTCGGTTTGGACTGCGAATACTGCTACTGCGAACCACCCTTTGAGGGTACAAGAGAACCCGATGCTTGAGTGTGACCACCCCGAGAACCATATCTAGAAGAAGGTGCACTACCAATGTACACATCTGTATGCCCACCGAGGGCCATAGCCAAATTCTCCTCCACTAGCTGGTCTTTCTCCACGGCAACCTCCATAGTCTTAGGTTCGAATACACGAACCCCTCCACTAATCTGGGCATTCAAACCCCTGATGAAGTGCTGCACCAACATAGACTCATCATCCCCAATGCCTGCATACTGTTTGAGCTCATAAAATCTGTGCTCATACTGCTCAACTGTCATGGCCAACTGCCTTAGCTCATGAAACTCGTCTACTCGACGCTGTCTCCAATGGTCAGGAAGAAAACAACCTCTGAATCTCTCTACAAACAACTCCCAAGACACAGTGCTAATGTCTAAATGCAGCTTCTGCTCCTCTAGCCCCCACCAAGTCGAAGCAAACCCTCAGAGATGCAAAATAGCACACCTGGCCTTTGTATTGCTGCCATACGGATGCATGGCGAAACACCTGCCTAAGTCTAATAACCAGGTCCCTGCCTCAAGTCCTCTACTTGTTCCATCAAAGATGGGTGGACGTGCTCTCAGTAAATCCCTCATATGGCTGGCTAGTGTGGCCTCATGTTCAGCTGTCAACTCCCTACGCCTGGGAGACCTCTCTCTCTCTAGGCCCTAGCCGATCTACCACCTGACCTCCTCTGGCTATTCACCCACCTGTCTAGGGCCCAAACGAGCAAGGGCCTCCTCAAGGATCTGTCTCAACTGGGCTCCATCAGGTTGACCCTGACCATCCGTGTTTTGACCCCCGCCTTCATGGCCACTCGCATGAGTAGAACTGGGAGGAGGTGTGCTGCCACCACCTCTCCCACAACCCCTACCTCTGCCCTGACCTCGGCCCCTACATCTAGGCATCCACCTGCAACACCAAAGGCAATTTGTTACATTCAGAAAGGGTCACAACCAGAATAATTTTATTCTTCAGAGTTTAAGCACTAGGTTACATAATGGGCTCAAATATAACTAGGGTACCCAGTGTTTAAACTTGGCTCTGATACCAAGTGTAATGCCCCATCATGTAACCCTAGAGTGCTAGACTATAAGTGCAAAAGTTACAGAAATAATTTTTTTTGAAAGCAAGATAGAGCAAGGTAGTAACCAAACATATCATAGTACACCGTAAAAAAAAATGAAATTACTCTTCTAACAACTCTAGGGCAACATAACTGCATTATTGACAAAAAATAAAACTACAGAAGCAATAACCATTACACTACTAAAATAGATACAAATAACTTTTACTGAAGCAGAATAGATTAATTACAGAGTCTCAGTACAAGATTACATGATTACAAGATCATAAGACTGATCATGTCGGTTTACAAAAGAATACATAAGAAGGTACACAACACCACCGAAAGTAGGAGGCAAACTGGAATTGGAACACCTCTGCGCAGAATCTCAAACTGTATCTCCAAAAAATGGACCAATGGATAGCTCTTTCCTCCCAACCATGTGGAACCCTGAGGTCCACCCCTCTGAGTTAGGAGATAATGACAAGGATTCCACTAAGACAAGAAACAACATCCAAAATAAATGAACAACAACTGACTTGACACAACTGACCATGTCAACATAACAGCACAAGTCAAGGCACCACTCCAGAGGTACAACAAAAAAAGAACAACTAAACTACATAAGGGGAGTGTCATCGCATGGTCCTAGCATGGGTTACCCAGGCTATCTATCACCAGAAGCCGGCCCCCATCTATGGTTACCCTAGCAGCCTCTCTCTAGGCACCGGCCCCATAGGGTGACACATGCAGAGCCGACAGGTCCTCTCATGGAGACAAGGAGGTCGGCCTTGCCAACTAGGCTTTCTCACCCCATCCTTAGCCTTTACGAGCACTCAAGGCATGGGTGAGGTCTCTTACTTAGCTTGTTAAGTGTTTTATTACCCCAACCCTCTTGATTAAGTTATTAAGTTTTCCACATGCTACAACTTTCATGGGGTTACCCAGGCAGCCTCTCACTAGGCACTGGCCCCACCATGAAAGCCACTCCCTTAGCGTTCTCGGGTCAAACATACATACTACAACATAAGGTAAGGGTCGCCAATCAGATCTGGGCATAACATATGCCATCCACTAGGCCATAACAAGAAATCCATAATTCTCTCAAAATAAAGCATAACCATCAAGGACAAAGTACTATAACCAAGAGATCATTTCCCATTCATTGCAAGACCTAAGAATTCAGTAAAGCCAAAACATTGACATGCCATAATATGAACCAAAACCAAAGCTACACCTCTAGAGTAAGGTACAAAACAATAAAAAAGGTGACCACTATCTGACGAGATCAATGCTTTCATATTGACAACAAGTGGTCACGACATCTCACAAGATCCTACTTCACAACAATCCAACAATAGTCACAAACTCCACCCATGGTGAACACAAGATCCATTACAAGCAATTAACTCAAATCAGAAAGATAAATGAACATAAGACATTTAATTACCCTATGAACTTAATGTAATCATTCTATTTCTAGCTATATGAACCAATTTCTAAATACAAAGATAAGGTTAATCCTAAGGCCTCTATGATTAAACTATAAGCATACTTCACTCAAAAACATTATCAACTTCAACAAATTACAAGAATCCTACTTTTTTTCTTAACACATTACCCCTTATCATTCTATGTGAACAAATGTATGCAAGCTTTCTTGTCAACATCATATAACATTCTACCCATTTACAATTTCTTAAAAGCCACACTATGAGTAAATACATTTTCCCTAATAGCATGGTTACCATCAACATCTCGCCAACTACAATTTCAAACAAACAACTATAAATATATAAGTCTCTCCAAGAGCATAAATACTATTACCTTTACCTACTGCCAACATCCATAAAAAAAAGATTTACAATTGACATAAAAGAAATATCTTCGAACACAAATATACTCCTTCCTTAATCATCTAACTAACTCAAATTCTAATAAACAATTTAAAAACACAATATATATTTCTTAAGGACATAAAATACCATCTTCCAATAAACAATTAAAAATTTCATCACAAAGCGACTTAGCACCTATGATTCAAACTACAACATGAGTCACTAGGATGACAACTTCAATCTACAACTTCTAACAACCTTCACACACAATAATAATACTTTCCATACGAATTTTAACTATCTAATGTGTTACAATATAAATCACACCTTAATAGTTCTCTATAAGATAACCGATATATTTCAATTGTAACTTTAATTCTCAAGGAATAAAGAAATAATAGACGGAGATTCCTAATTACGGTTATCTTAGCTCAATCGAAATCAACGAAAAGTAATAGTTTAACACCTAAAATTCCCCCAACACATTTCCTTTATATACACATCTAAATTAAAAAAAAAACAATATCCAAACTCACATACCAAAATAATATAAATCCTATTGGACAAAATATTCATTAACTTAAATATCGGAAAGATTCAATATATGTTATTTTAACTACAAATCATTAATGAGTACACTGTTTTCTCCTATCAAGCAATAAACATAAATCACCCTGAATGCATAGACTTTCCCTTAACACTTACCAAATATCAATGCGAGTCAGAAACATTATAATCGTTAAATTCTTGCTAAGGTAAGGATTGTCAACTAACACATGAACAACCATACATAAGCAATTTCCTAATGATGTACTGTTGTCGGCCATTCCATGGCTTCGCCACCCGACCTACAAAGTAATGTCATACCAACGTCTATATCCTATGCCCTTTTTACGACTGCAGAGTCTAATTAACAGCGACAGCATTAGAACAATAAACTAAAACAAAACTACGGCAATTTCAAAATGCACCCCATAGGACCGAACACAACTAAGGATTAAACTTGGAGTTTGACTAAGAATTTACAAAAAAATGAAGTATTAAAAATAAGGAAAGCTATATAATTCTGCCAGTTGACCCCAGCCACCAGGCCAATTCTATTAAGTGGGATAGTTTTAAGATGGAAACTTCCTATTCCATGCGCTTCAACTAAGACTTCCATAAGGAGAGCATATCGAACCATTATCAAGCAGACCATAAGTTTGGTTGAGCAGGTGATGTATTCTAATGATGCACGATGAAACGTTGAAGAGTCTACCGTAGAAAGGATAATGACAATAAGTTCTAAAGTAATGATTGCATTGGATTTCCTCAATCATGCATGTAGATGGCAGTAAGCTGAAGGTAAGGACCAGCAATTGATTGTCATAGGAACCTTTCAAACGCCGGAAGCACTCAGCATCAAAAGGTATCGATTGCAATTTAAGCACAAGCAGAAACATTGGTAGGAGTCTAATAATTCACATGAACTGTTAATGGCGAAAAAATCATGGTGGCAGAAATTCCCATAGGAGAATGGCTCGGACACACAAGCAATGGTGCAAATAGCAAGGGTGATCGACCTTCTACCCTGACGGATAGCTACAGTTAGATCTGGGGAAAGGACGACAAATGCTACCATTACCAAGGGTCGTAACAGCTATCAGCAAGCAATCAACCTTTAGGAATCGGTGCAGGATGGATTTTAACTAGAATTGTTCCTAACATGAACCTTATTTGCTTCTCATATGCAGGCAACTTCCCAGTTTGAAATCTTACTACAGCGGGGTTGCATGCGAATGGATTACATAAAATGCAAAGTCACGATATACTCCAAGGTGGGATGGGTGCATCTAATGTGGGATGAGTGCATCTGATGTGGGATGAGTGCATCTGATGTGGGATGGGCGCATCAAAACAAAGAAAAACTAATGCTTGAGATAACCACAATTTCTTGCGAAGTGCAGAATAATAAAAAAAAGAGGGTGCAAAGTGATAGGAATGAGGCCTCCGAATATGCATCTCAAGGTGAGTTGATCACAGGATAGGCAAAAGAAAATATATATAGCTGCATCAAAAGTATAGGTTTCTCAGACTCCATAACTTTCAATGGAGTTCTTCCTGCTTGCATACAGTGGCGGTATAGAAATGAGGCACGGTCCAGAAGATAGAACATGGAGGCAAAGGCAAGGTATGCGAGCTGCATGATAGAGTCACTTAGGGAGACATCTTCTCATAGAATGCAGGTAAGGAGTTATGAAGGAGACTTCACAGGATTAACTGAAAACCTAGTCAAGATGCAGGGCACGTTCTTGTTTGCAGGTTAGTGTTGCAGATACCGGATTTTCATCAAGGTTATAGAGAGAAAGGCAAGGCATCCAAGATCCAAAGAATATGAATCAAGTAAGACCAAATAATTGGTTGCACACACTAGCAAGTTGCATGGGAGTTAGATGCAGGGTCAATACACTCTCACTGCCAATCCACTGTTATCAGGGAGATATGTATATGTGAGATAAATTACAAGAATCAAGGGCATACAATGAAAGCTTACCATAGAACCATGCATTGCACGGGATTAAGATCACAATGCGGACTTATAGATGAAGGCTACCAGTTTTCAAAGGGTTTAAAACAGGGTTCAACCAGAAGAATCCTTCTTGGAGCAATCTACAGGGGCAGGGTAGCATTCAACCACACACAGGGTACACGAGGCAAATAAATTTCCAAATTACTCACAAGTTTCACAACCAGGAGAACTAGATCATACATAGCACATGCTATAGTACAATTTAACTTACAAGCTATAATGAATGCAATTTTTCCAGAGAGAGATATTTCACATACCTGAATTTTCAGTCCCTCCTTCAATTTTCTCTATTCTCCTCTTTCAATTTTCTCTGTTCTCCTCTTTCAATTTTCTCTATTCTCCTCTTTCAATTTTCTCTGTTCTCCTCTCCCCCAAACAAGGATTCAAACCTTCCAATAAATGCAGAAGGCCTGCCTCTTCTTCCAATAACCCACTTTCTCAAAACAAGGGTTCAACTTCTCGAACAATGCAGAAGCCATGCTTTTCTCTTCCCAACATCCCACTCTCTCGTGAGATGCAAAGATTAATTATCTCAAAAAGGTCCCCAAATTCCTCCATTTTGAAAATGATATCACACAGCAGTGAATTTTGCAATCCCAAAAAAAATTCCCTACCAAAAATCACTAAGAACCCGTAAATCCAATCTATGCCATACATACTTTTGGACAGCAAATTATAATTCTCATTTATTATAAAATTTATCCAAGGTGTCAACCAAAGCTTTTAAGCTAATTTATTAATTATCTAATAACCAAATAGGAGCTTTATTAATTACCACTAGTTCATTAAGGAATCTTCTAACCACATAGGAGCATAATTTGAACATTATAACACAACTTGACTAAACATCATGACACAAGATAACCAATCATAACAAGACAAGGGCCAAGTATCCCAACACGACTCGAGACCACAATAGAAACGACCGACCTAGTGGAACAGACCTCGTGTTATCTCCCATTACTATTATCCATTAGTGAAAGAACCCACTCAATCCTGCTATATCAGGTGGAGTCGAGGTTCGGTACCTACAGCCTGCATCCAAACAACTGATTAAATATGATCGAGTACATATATGTCAACACATAGAGAGTCAGAGAATCATGATGTAGTAGGGTACTCGAGACGAGTAATGCTACACCGTCCCTGCTCTTGGATAAGATTATAATCATAACATTTAAAAACAGATATCTACGAATCTAATAAAACAAGTAAATAATAATCCATCACTAAACATATTCAACACATTATAACTGAAGTACTCATAATGTCATCATAACTCATAAGAAATGTCTAAATATATCCATCGAACATAGTCCATCAAATCAAAGAGGTCATAACCCAAAACATGTAAATCTGATGTCTCGAAGCTGAAATGTGCAATAAAAGACTATCAACCATAACAGAACTGTCATAAGGAATATGAAAATAACATCTATCACAAGCCAAAAGCAAGGGGCATTACACTTTACTTTGTGTTATGTGAAGTTCTTTATGTGTTTATAGGGGAGTTGACCCCCTCTTTTATAGAGGAGCCTTGGTCCTCCATGTATAGGGGTTTGAGTGGGAGTAGTTCTCTCACATTGGAGCTTTTCATTTTGGAATATGAGTATTCCATTCAGGTAATGGCCATTACTGGGGTATGAGTACCCTTTTATCTATGGGATATGAGTATCCCTTTGTATTTTTCAGAAATGTATATATATTATTGGGAGGTACAAGGGTGTGGATTGGGTGGAGAGTATGATATATTTTATTCCCCATGTCTGGTTGAGCCCCCACTCCCCCTAAGTGGTTTTCCCTTGAGTTAAACCAATGCGATAGAAATATGTTGTGCTTTATGTATATGTAAAACATTGTTGTTGTACTTGTGCATGAGTTGTGTGGCTTCATATGGCTAAGTGATTACCCCATGCTTAGGGGTGGTCTGTTATACAACCCTATTGATGGGTGGAGAGCCCATTGGCATATTGTTGTTTTCCTCTCTTGTTCATTTTCAGGTTCTTGGATGGAGGTTGAAGATGTTTTGGAGTTGTTCAAGTCTCTTGGACAGAAAAGAAATATTGTTTTGTTTTCAAGAAAGACATATTTATTTCATGATGTACTTTATGTACCAAATTTTGTAGATCATTTGAAAAGTGCTAAAGTAGAAAACTTGTGTTGTTACTTATTCATTTAAGGGAAAAGAAAAAAAAAAGAACAATTGTTAATCTTTAAGTAAAAAAATGTATGTGCAAGAAAAGAAAGTTATGTGTTTCTTGGAAGAAAAGATTGTATCATTGCATTATTTAGTTATCAAGGATCCTCATGTTTCATAGATTATCTTGTAATCATTTCTTATACACTTGATTTAGAAAATGTTAAAGAAAGACAAAAATGATTTAAATGTGTAATCATATTGATTGGATTGTATGATTCAAAAAAGCCAATCAATAAGAAGAGAATTATTTTTGAGTTAAAAATAAGGTAGTTTCTATTTAAGAATATTTAAATTAAGATTTGAGAAAAAAGAATTAAGTTAAATGGAGTTAAAACTTAATTGAAATAAATCTATCAACTTAAAATTTAATGAAAGTGTAATTAAATTTCCTTATTTAAAACCATTGTCAAATTTCATAAGATTGTGATGTAATATATAAACATGTATTTTTTAACTTGACTTAGTCATTAATCAAACATAGAATCAGATTATCATTAAACGTTAAACTTGTCTAGTGGCGGTGAATCAATTGCCAATAAATTATAAAGTTATGATTTGACATTAATAATAATAAGTTGGAGTTGTAATTAATCTTAAAGTTTATCTCAATGAATGAATCTAGTAGATAGGCTAAATTCCATAGAGATATATAGGAGATCTTCTTGAACTTCAAATGAGTGAGGAAATCCCTTAGTTGATGAGAATTGAAAACCAAATCATTAAAGTAATAGCTAACTTATTTAAACCTAAATAATCAAGAAAAGTAGTATAACCAAGTGGAAATTTTGTTTAGTTTGAACATTAAGTCAATGAAACCAAAGTTTAGTATATGAATTAAAATGTAGCAAGTAGTTACATCTAAATCTAAAAAAAAAACAATAAGTGAATGTTGATTATAGCTTAGAACTTGAAACTAAGCTAATCTATCTTTTGAGTCTTGATAGAATCAAAATGATTCTTGTGTCATTGATGTTAATAGTAAAGTTAAGAAATAGTTTCATTCACTTTAAAATTTTGTTCCAAGCATAATTATTTATGTAAGGTTATTTACATATTGTTGTTTTCCTCTCTTGTTCATTTTCAGGTTCTTGGATGGAGGTTGAAGATGTTTTGGAGTTGTTCAAGTCTCTTGGATAGAAAAGAAATATTGTATTGTTTTCAAGAAAGACATATTTATTTCATGATGTACTTTATGTACCAAATTTTGTAGATCATTTGAAAAGTGCTAAAGTAGAAAACTTGTGTTGTTACTTATTCATTTGAGGGAAAAGAAAAAAAAAAAGATCAATTGTTAATCTTTAAGTAAAAAAATGTATGTGCAAGAAAAGAAAGTTATGTGTTTCTTGGAAGAAAAGATTGTATCATTGCATTATTTAGTTATCAAGGATCCTCATGTTTCATAGATTATCTTGTAATCATTTCTTATACACTTGATTTAGAAAATGTTAAAGAAAGACAAAAATGATTTAAATGTGTAATCATATTGATTGGATTGTATGATTCAAAAAAGCCAATCAATAAGAAGAGAATTATTTTTGAGTTAAAAATAAGGTAGTTTCTATTTAAGAATATTTAAATTAAGATTTGAGAAAAAAGAATTAAGTTAAATGGAGTTAAAACTTAATTGAAATAAATCTATCAACTTAAAATTTAATGAAAGTGTAATTAAATTTCCTTATTTAAAACCATTGTCAAATTTCATAAGATTGTGATGTAATATATAAACATGTATTTTTTAACTTGACTTAGTCATTAATCAAACATAGAATCAGATTATCATTAAACGTTAAACTTGTCTAGTGGTGGTGAATCAATTGCCAATAAATTATAAAGTTATGATTTGACATTAATAATAATAAGTTGGAGTTGTAATTAATCTTAAAGTTTATCTCAATGAATGAATCTAGTAGATAGGCTAAATTCCATAGAGATATATAGGAGATCTTCTTGAACTTCAAATGAGTGAGGAAATCCCTTAGTTGATGAGAATTGAAAACCAAATCATTAAAGTAATAGCTAACTTATTTAAACCTAAATAATCAAGAAAAGTAGTATAACCAAGTGGAAATTTTGTTTAGTTTGAACATTAAGTCAATGAAACCAAAGTTTAGTATATGAATTAAAATGTAGCAAGTAGTTACATCTAAATCTAAAAAAAAAACAATAAGTGAATGTTGATTATAGCTTAGAACTTGAAACTAAGCTAATCTATCTTTTGAGTCTTGATAGAATCAAAATGATTCTTATGTCATTGATGTTAATAGTAAAGTTAAGAAATAGTTTCATTCACTTTAAAATTTTGTTCCAAGCATAATTATTTATGTAAGGTTATTTATATTAAATGTAGCTCTTCATTTTCAAACTCTTGATAGTCAAGTTATTATTAAGCAATAATTTTTCTCTCTATAGCTATACTAGGGAAACAAATATAGATAGAAAAGGAGAAATTGGTAATTGTTAAGTGGTTTGTAAACTAATAAAACTTAGAAGGGTAACCAATTTCTATGCTCTAGGATACCTAGGAAAAGTTTTGTACATCTAAATATGGAAAACTTAGGGCAAAATGCAAACTAGGATAGTTTAAGCTATGAGAGGACATTGTAAAATTGGTGTCATCGATCTTAGATGAACGCTAAAACTTTAAATTACCTTAGTAGTAATAACAAGTTGAAAAAAAATGGTAGTTGTGTTTGGATTAGGTTGAGTAAATTTTAGGGCATGACATGGTATGTGTGTTTGAACTAAATTTCACATTCATTGTGTAGAGTGTACTAACTTGGCATTCATTGCATGCTTGAATTTTGGTATGTTTGAACTTTAGTTTTTACCTTATATGTGTATGAAGTGTGTGTTTTTGAACAAACTATGTGTTAAATGATTGAACTAACTTTGTGTGAAGAGTGTGTTTTAACTTTAGAATTCACTTTCTGTGTGTGAACTTTTACATTCACTTTTTGTGAAGAGTGTACTAACATTGGCATTTGTGCTTTATGTGCTTGTTTGAACTTTGCTATGTTTGAACTTTGTAGTTTACTTTGTATATGTATGAAGTATTTTTTGAACAAACTATGTGTGAAGTTATTGAAATAACTTTGTGTGAAGAGTGTTTTTTAACGTTGGCATTCACTTTGTGTATGTTTGCACTTTGACATATTTGAAATTGATTTTTTACTTCATATGTGGTTGAACTAACTTTGTGCATGAAGCATGCTTGAAATTTGGCTCATGATCACTTTCTATGTGTGGAGTATGTGTTTTAACTTTGACATTCTTTTTTTGTGAATTATGCATCTGAAATTTAATTTTTACATTCACTTTGTGTGGTGTGTGCGTTTGGACTTTACCATGTTTCATAACTTTGGCATTCACTTTATGTGTCTATTTGTACTTTGACATGTTTGAACTAAGTGTTCATGCATGTTTGTACTAACTTTATGAGAATGTTTATGTTTGAACATTGGTATATTCACTTTCTTAATGTAAATTGTGTGTGTATTTAAAAATTAATTTTTATGTTCACTTTGTGTGGTATGTGTGTTTGAACTAACTTTGGCATTTGTTGTGTGTGTGTGTGATCTTGAACTTTGACATATATTTTTTGGTCTATGAATGAACTTCAACTATCACTTTTCATGTAGTATATGAAGAAACTTTGATGTTCACTTGTGTGGAATGAAATTGAAAGATTTGACATTCTTTTTTGTGTGGAGTGTACAAGTGAAACTTAGCTATTATTTTGTGTGGAATGTACAAATGAACTTTGGAATTTATTATGTGTATGTGTGTGTATTCCATACATTTTGTGTGAGTGTGTGCTTTCATACTTGAATTAGCTTTGGCATTCATTCTTATTGTGTGTGTGAACTTTCACATTCAATGTAGAGTGTACTAACTTGGCATTCACTGCATGCTTAAACTTCAAGGCTTCTTTGAACTTTATTGTTTACCTTATATATGTATGAAGTGTGTTTTTTGAACAAACTATGTGTGAAATGATTGAACTAACTTTATGTGAAGAGTGTGTTTTAACTTTGGAATTCACTTTGTGTGTGTGAAATTTCACATTCACTTTGTATGAAGAGTGTACTAACATTGGCATTCACTTTTATGTGCTTGTTTGAACTTTGGCATGTTTGAACTTTATAGTTTTCTTTGTATATGCACGAAGTGTGTGTTTGAACAAACTATGTGTGAAGTGAATGAACTAAATTTGTGTGAAGATTGTATTTTAATGTTGACATTCACTTTGTGTGTGTTTGCACTTTGAAATATTTGAAATCAAGTGTCTACTTCATATGTGGTTAAACTAACTTTGTGCAAGAAGCATGTATGAACTTGATGCAGAGGGGTTCCCAGTTGAACATATAAAACAGGTTGAAGAATCCTTGAAAGTCCACAAAATGACCTTTACAGTGTATATCGGCAAGACAATTTAAATGTCACACCAAAATATACCTATTCTTGCCTATCGGCAAGACTATACACCATCGGTTAAGCTAAAACACTCCTTCGCCGATACATATCTCTTACCGATATGTTTAATACCATAGCACCATCGGCAAGACCTTTTACTTTCTCACCGAAGCAATCCCCCTCTTGCCTATCGGTAAGACACTATTCTATCGGCGGGCTCCTTGAATCTTCTGCCGACGCTATCGGTCACACCGATGAGTGTCTAACTCCCACTTCTCCATCGGCAACACTTTTTGAATCTCACCCCGATCGGCTTGACATAAATCATCGGCCACTTCATAAATTCCTTCGCCGATAAGTCTTCTCTCGCCGATGACTTCCGTCGCCAGACAATGTTTATCGCTCTGACATTCGTCTTCTCTCCCGATCGTAATTCTCACACCGATATACTTCGCTTCTCTTTCGTCGATCTGACTTAGACTATCGGCGTAACTTAATCCTCATCGTCCGATATCAAACTTTACACCGATGCACATCCTCTGCTTTACCTTTGTCGATGTGACTAAGATCATCAGTGGGACTCTTTGCCCACCTTCCGACAATACAACTCTTACCGATAACTCAACATAATGCTTCATCTTCGGTAAGACATTACCATTTGTCACCTTGACACAAACACGATCGGCAAGATTAATGTTATCGGTTCAAAGCACCTTTGTCTACCCGATAGACATAGTCAATCTGATGACTTCTCCATACATTGCTCGACTTATTCTTCCGGTCCCCCTTACTGTTTCCACCGGTCATTTCTTGCATCGTTCAGAATGCTTATTCTAAAAGCTCACATACAACAATGATATTCAAATGGAAGATACGAACTGTCCTCACAAACTTTAATGTATACACATAAAGTGCTAATTCCTCTCCACAGGTCATGTAACCGAACACACTACACAGACATCTAAACTTTAACAGAACAGAAATAAAACTAATTACACGGAGGTCATTCCACTGATTTCAAAGAAATCCACCAGTGGAATGACTCCAAACCAATGTTCTTGTAATTAAACCAGAACACAAAATTTCTCTATTCCTTCCCAGAAATGATACAAATTGTTCTCTCTCTCTATCTGCTCTTTCTACGAATACAGAGATAACTATTTAAAGACTCCTACATTGGCAGTTACAGAAGGTGGAAGGTGAACCGTTCCTCAACCACCCTGCCAATCAGTTATATTCTACTTGTCCGGTTACAATCTCTTTCAATTCGTTTACAATTTGGAATGACACGTATACAATCTTTCGATATGGCTCAAAGGCTTACAACATAACATTTGGACACAATAGAAAATATGAGGGATCCTCTAGATCCTCAATGTCTCGAGGTGCTCCTGCACCATACTCCCAAACTTGAAAAATTTCCATGTCCCATGGAAATGCTCAGTGAAAAGCCTGCAATATCTTTTGACTTTCTCGATGTCTACAATGCTAACTGGTTGCCTCTGCTACTTCCTCTATGTCTCTGCGACTGTGCCTTCTATAAATGGCTGCCTCCGAAATGCAACAACTGAAATCCACTCCTTCATGCTACACCAACACATCTGTCCCTCACCTGGGAGTCCTTTCTCGCCTCCCTCCCCAGGACTTTTGGCGACACCAACTGGACCTCCTTCTCAGGCCCATGACAGATCTCTCATCTGCCTATCGTAGCGAGTGAATCTGCACCTGCAATCGGAAGTCAGCAAAATTCTTTTCTAGCACTCTTGTGAGCTTCTCTCTTCTTCTTCATTCTTATTCTATCTATTCAGTGACAGAATCAATACAACATCTCCTCCCAGAGCTTTTGCTAGCTCTGATACCAATCTGATGTAGAGGGGTTCCCAGTTGAACATATAAAACAAGTTGAAGAATCCTTGAAAGTCCACAAAATGACCTTTACAGTGTATATCGGCAAGACAATTTAAATGTCACACCGAAATATACCTATTCTTGCCTATCGGCAAGACTATACACCATCGGTTAAGCTAAAACACTCCTTCGCCGATACATATCTCTTACCGATATGTTTAATACCATAGCACCATCAGCAAGACCTTTTACTTTCTCACCGAAGCAATCCCCCTCTTGCCTATCGGCAAGACACTATTCTATCGGCGGGCTCCTTGAATCTTCTGCCGACGCTATCGGTCACACCGATGAGCGTCTAACTCCCACTTCTCCATCGGCAACACTTTTCGAATCTCACCCCGATCGGCTTGACATAAATCATCGGCCACTTCATAAATTCCTTCGCCGATAAGTCTTCTCTCGCCGATGACTTCCGTTGGCCAGACAATGTTTATCACTCTGACATTCGTCTTCTCTCCCGATCGTAATTCTCACACCGATATACTTCGCTTCTCTTTCGTCGGTCTGACTTAGACTATCAGCGTAACTTAATCCTCATCGTTTGATATCAAACTTTACACTGATGCACATCCTCTGCTTTACCTTTGTCAATGTGACTAAGATCATCGGTGGGACTCTTCGCCCACCTTCCGACAATACAACTCTTACCGATAACTCAACATAATGCTTCATCTTCGGTAAGACATTACCATTTGTCACCTCGACACAAACACGATCGGCAAGATTAATGTTATCGGTTCAAAGCACCTTTGTCTACCCGATAGACATAGTCAATCCGATGACTTCTCATACATTGCTCGACTTATTCTTCCGGTCCCCCTTACTGTTTCCACCGGTCATTTCTTGCATCATTCAGAATGCTTATTCTAAAAGCTCACATACAACAATGATATTCAAATGGAAGATACGGACTGTCCTCACAAACTTTAATGTATACACATAAAGTGCTAATTCCTCTCCACAGCTCATGTAACCGAACACACTACACAGACATCTAAACTTTAACAGAACAGAAATAAAACTAATTACACGGAGGTCATTCCACTGATTTCAAAGAAATCCACCAGTGGAATGACTCCAAACCAATGTTCTTGTAATTAAACCAGAACACAAAATTTCTCTATTCCTTCCCAGAAATGATACAAATTGTTCTCTCTCTCTGTCTGCTCTTTCTACGAATACAGAGATAACTATTTAAAGACTCCTACATTGGCAGTTACAGAAGGTGGAAGGTGAACCGTTCCTCAACCACCCTGCCAATCGGTTATATTCTACTTGTTCGGTTACAATCTCTTTCAATTCGTTTACAATTTGGAATGACACGTATACAATCTTTCGATATGGTTCAAAGGCTTACAACATAACATTTGGACACAATAGAAAATACGAGGGATCCTCTAGATCCTCAATGTCTCGAGGTGCTCCTGCACCAGAACTTTGGCATGTGATCACTTTTTGTTTGAAGTGTGTGTTTTAATTTTGATGTTCATTTTGTCTAAATTTGCATCTGAAATTAATTTTGGCAATCACTTTATGTGGTGTGTGTGTTTGGACTACTTTGAAACATTTAAACTTAAGTATTCATGCATGTTTGTACTAACTTTGTATGAATCACTTGTGTTTGAACATTGGTATGTTCACTTTTTTTATTTAAATTTTGTGTGTGTTGGGGGGGAAGTTAATTTAGGTATTGTGTGTGTGTTTAAAAATTAATTTTGGTATTCACTTTGTGTGGTATGTGCGTATGTTTATTTGAGTTATCTTGTTTTGTTAGATGACTAGAATTAGGAATGCTCTTGTCCAAGAAACCACTAAGGATAGCAAGGTTAGGGAATCATAGCATTGAGAACATAATTGCACCAGGCCTTGAAAGGTGAGCTTGATGCTCTAAGGGATAACATACTTAAATATTATAGCTTAATATTAGTTATGATTTTTCTTGTATATAATATTAATATATAATTTTTCTCCCATAACCTATTACTTTAGCAATACAACATCTTCCAATATCCAATATAAGTAACACTTTGAGAAAGTATGCATTGTTATCTTTTGTAATAGTCATGTATATAGTATGATCATTAAATACATAGAAATTTAGGGACTAGAATTGTTTCTAAATTGTGGGTCAATTAAAAACACACAAGAACTATATAAAGGTACAATGGGAACCCTATATAGAGACTTTCTATTTTCCATTTTTTAAATTATAAATATTCTATCACTTAAACCTATGTAATTCTAGTATGAGGATCTACAACTTCCTAATGCCCTATAACAAAAAATTGAAAACAGATTGTTAGTTAATCACATAAACTTTAGCACTTAATATCAATATTTTGGTAATCTTTCACAATCTTAAGAATTATTTTTTTCCTACTTTACATACAAACTTTATGTCACGTAGTTTTCAACTACCTTCCACATTGCTTAATGCTTACTTATCACTTCAAAAATAGAAATAAATTGTGAATGACAAAGTTATGTGGTAAAATTCACATAGAGTGGGATCAGGGCCTAAATTTGATGGTCGACCCTGTGTGTCAATCAAATTTTTCATGACAGTTATCTATTCAAACTTGCCCTTTGAATATTAAAACATATTTTTATTCTAAAAAAATTATATATAAACTAAATACATATATCAGAATAACTCTATAGAAATTTTGACGTTCTATCTAAAATCTACCCTTTCATGTGATACAATCTTTTTAAAATTTTGATTGTATTTTACAGCAAAAATAGCCAAATACGGCCATACGACCATCAAATTTAAGCACTAAGTGGGATTGTTGAGTGTGATTTTAAAAT
This sequence comes from Cunninghamia lanceolata, assembly GCA_027924645.1. Classification (NCBI taxonomy): domain Eukaryota; kingdom Viridiplantae; phylum Streptophyta; class Pinopsida; order Cupressales; family Cupressaceae; genus Cunninghamia; species Cunninghamia lanceolata. The sequence goes on along the minus strand of BSBN01001603.1, from coordinate 2,483,411 downwards.
GTTAATATAAAAAAATAAATACTTAATTTAATTTAAAATAAAAGTATTATATATCATCTTAATGACTGTAAAAAAACTAATGTTACTATTAATACATAGTAAATTGTTAAAAAGTTCTTTATTGGTATAAGATTTATAATTTTGTAATAAATACATTAAAACATATATAATAATATCACCCATAATCTCATTATCTACCTTGCATGAATAATTTGTTTTCCTAAATACAATAAGACCATTGAAAAAATAAAGTGAAAACCATTAAGAGGAAGATTTACAACAATACTTATTCTTCATTAATTCTTATTGTAAATTGTAACTATGTAGAAAAATCTAAAATATAAACAATGTCCAACGAAAACCAAAAATATAAATAATGATTACATTCCTTTTTTTCCTATTAAACTGCCTTATCAATTTCAAAGTTTTAACAGGTAAAAGAGACAATACAATATAGAAAATGTAAATTTAAATAACAAGTCATTTTTCTTTTAATACAAATATGAGAGTGATCGTTACTTTTCTTTCTTTCACTAACACTAATCGTTTCATAGCTCAAGAGTTATAATCTATCTTAAACATTGTTTTTTAAATTTGACCTTACATTAGAGGCTATTACATATTTCATTAAAGGAAGAGTGTATGGAGCAATAGAGTCAAGGAATGTTGGATTAGGCCAAGCATTAAATCCAACAAAGTTTGTTGATATCAGGTCAAGCTGAAAAGGAACCAGCCCATTCTTTGGGAGGTTCATTTCAAATGATAGACATTTGATAACCATTCACTTATCACAAAAAATTCCATAGTAGCTACTAATCTTTCAGAGTTTTTCAATTGGATAATTGAAAAAATGAATGACACCGTAAAATGTTTGTAAGAAACAGAAGTGAATAATGAAATGGACATCGTTTAAGGCATATCACAAATTTCCTTTTATCCACCTCCGTTTTGAGCAGCTCTAAAAGTGTAAGATGGATATAACTTGCCTATTCTCAAGCTCTGGTTTTTGTATAGTTTCCCTTTTATATTCCAGGTTTTCTTTGAGTTCAGTACTCTTATTATGCACATTGACTGGTATAGCCAAGTTTGAAATGGTTGTTCTTAAGTATCATCCACTTGAACATTCAAAGGTTAATTTTGGCCGATAAAAATAGGACAAATATTTAACACTTTTTATTGTGAATGAGGTATAAAATTGCTATTGATTACCTGACCATTGAAATGGATGATATATAAGTAGAGTGGTTTGAAATAGTGAGCTTTTCTGATGGATTAGTTGTGCTTCAGATGTCAATTGATGGTGGATAGCTGCCTTCTGTTATCATTATTGCTAGTAACATAGGCTCTTCATCCTTTGTTTCCAAACTCATTCATGGATGCTTCTTCTTCATAACTGCAACCGCAAAAGAAAATTGCTAATCTGGGAATCCTTCAGACATGACCTCTTGGCCAAACTTTAAGATTATGTCAAATGAACAGTAAAACAATACCTTCCAGTTGGCCCTGGGCAAGGGGGGAGGATGGGAAAGCCACATTAGCAGTTGCTGCTCCAGGGATTTGCATCCTATCAGGTTCTGTAGAACTACTTGTTGATCCTGATTTTGCTGCTAATAAGTCTGGCTTAGATTTTTTTGTATTTTTTCTGGATAAACTGTTTCAGCTACAAACATTCTTACAAGATCATATAGAGTTTCTGCAACCTCTACTTTTACTTTAGATACTTTTGAGGAGGATGTTTGCATATAATAGTGCAAGGTTTAGAATCACCATAAAATAAATTCCATCCAACAATATTTGAGCTCTCCATTAAAGTCATTGGTGTAGACCTTCACCATATTTGTAGTTGGAGGGTTCAAATTGTCAGGCTTCTGCAATAAAAGAATCCCAAGGCACTAAAACCTTGAGACACAACTGAAGAGAAATACACTCATACTTCTGCAGATACATTATGAAACAAAATATTGGATACTAACCTTCTTCCAACCAGAAGTAAGTTGTAACAACTACATTAGAACTAAATGGAGCAGACATTGTAGTAGCATCATTTTGAAGGTGTTGCTTTAAAATATTATCTACATGCATATGCGATGTGGATTCTTGTTGCCATTTTGTCATAGGTGTTTCAATTGGAAACACAATTGCTGGTGAATTATGTCCAAGCAACAAAAACATTATCAAACAGATTAAAACCTGTGACCAGAATTGGATGAGTTTTAGCAAACCTATTCGTAGCTTGCGAGGAACTGTTGTTAAGTCATTGGGACTCAAATCTTCCTAAGGATGAAAACAAATTCAAGGGAAATGTCAAGAAAACATTCAAACTCAAAACCACATATGTAAGATACACAAATTTCATATTCATCAAAACAATCACCTTCCCATGAAGTTTCAATTTCCAAGGACGTCGGATAGTTGGTGGTGGCAAGTCATCATCATCCTCAGACCTACCCTTTTGGGTATTATCACTATTATTATCCATGGCAGCAGCAGAGCTCATTGATAAATGATTTAGAGGCTCTTGTAACCCATCACCCTTCCTCTTGTTTTGAGATTTGTCTAGGTCTTTACAAGAATCATCTTCCTCATGGCATTTCATTCTCTGATTTATTTCCCTGCAGCTAGTCTTTCTTGCACGATGTCTCCTTCCATTGTCTATTTTTGGGTCTTCTCCTTCTATTTGCTATTTTTTAGTTGTTTTTAACAGTTATTCAACCAATTTTTTAAAAGATTTTGGACGAACTATTTTTTTTAAATGACTATCAAATTTTTAGCGGTTACAAGATGTGTACATATATAGAATGGTCTATTGACCAAATTATTTGAATTTGATCTAAAAATCTTTCATTTAAAAAAAAAAACAAATTCTTAATATATCAATTTTTTAAATAAATTTAAGTATTTTCAACAATAACTATCAATAATTGATCAAAGAAGAGTGGTCAAAAACCTAAATCAATAATTGTCCATCTTTCTCATTTCCTTATCTTTCTATGCTCAAGACTTGAAATAATTGTCAAGGATTGTTAAAAATCAAAGAAGGGCTGTTAAACATCTAAATCTATAATTGTCAGTCTTTCTCATTTCTTTATCTTTCTATGCTCAAGACTTGAAATAATTGTCAAGAATTGTTAAAAATCAAAGAAGGGTTGTTAAATATCTAAATCAATAATTGTCAATATTTCTCATTTTTTTATCTTTCTATGCTCAAGACTTGAAATAAGTGTCAAGAATTGTTAAAAATCAAAGAAGGGTTGTTAAACATCTAAATCAATAATTGTAAATCTTTCTCATTTCTTTATCCTTTTATGCTCAAGATTTGAAATAATTGTCAAGGATTGTTAAAAATCAAAGAAGAGTTGTTAAACATCTAAATCAATAATTGTCAATCTTTCTCATTTCTTTATCTTTCTACGCTCAAGACTTGAAATAATTGTCAAGGATTGTTAAAAATCAAAGAAGGGTTGTTAAACATCTAAATTAATAATTGTCAATCTTTCTTGTTTCTTAACATCTTTTCATGCTTAAGACAACAACTTGCAATAATGTGTTGGAATAGCTATGTTTGTCAATCTTTCTTATTTATTTCCATATCAATGAATAAAAAATAAAATTGAGCAAATTCAAAATGGATTATGATAGTTGTAAATTACATGTCCTAAAATTATAATTATCTAAGAACTATTTGTTTTAACATTTATTTAAGAACTATTTTATTTTAAACATTATTTACTTTATTTTTAATGGAAGAGCTATGTTATTTTTAATAATTTTGAAATAAATTAAATGAAAACAAATTATTTACTTTAGCATTTACTTGAGTTATTTTATTTTACAACAGTAATAAAATAAATAATACAATTCATGCAAACAATTATAAAATAATTAAATCAATATATTTTATTCTAGTTACCAATGTGCTTTTTTATTTATTTATACTTAATAAACTATCATTAATATTATGTTTATTATTAAATATTAATAATTTGACATGTAAATGGCTATCAAATTTAAGGTAAGGGGTCATGCTATTACAATCTACCCATTGCTACTACATAGCTACACCTCTCATAACTCTTGAAGTAATAATTAAAAAAAACATAATTTATATATTATAATGAATAATACAAATATCTAGATAGATAATTCAAAAAAAATATTATCACATAATATATAAGCTATTTGAATTTGATATAAAATCTTCCATTAAAAAAACTAAATTCTTAATATATCAATTATTTAAATAAATTTAAACATTTTCCATAATGAATATGATGTCTTTTTAAAATATAAATCTTATAAATTTGTAATTTATAGATATGTTCTTTTTAAGAATATTAAATTAAGAAAAATATAGCTTTTTTATATTATATAGTTTAATTATTTTCTATTTTATAAAAGCAATTGTAAAATATATTATATGTAAACATTCAATTTACACACAATTATTAGTTGAGTTTACTAGTCTTCCTTAGGGAATTATTAAAAAAGATTAGTATTTCCTAGAAGAAAAGGAAATTATTAAAAAAGATTAACCTTTCTTGAAATTAGTCTTCTCTAAAACATAGGAAATTATTAAAAAAATATTAGTGTTCATAGAGAATTATTTAAAAAGAATTTCAAAGAATATTTTGTAAAAATCTAAATCAATATTTGTCAATCTTTCTCATTTCTTTAACATCTTTCCATACTCAAGACTGCATCTTCAATCTTTCTTATTCTTTCCATGTCAATGAACAAAAAATAAAATTCAATCGTATATACTATTCAAAATGGATTATGACAGTTATAAATTATTAATCTAAATTTTCCACTCTTTCAAAAGACCTTGAAAATTGTTATAAATTATTAATCTAAATTTTCCACTCTTTCAAAAGACCTTGAAAATTATTACTGTCTACCTTCTCTATATTTTATACTTTCGAAAGACTTTGAAAATTATTACTGAGTTTGAACAAGACTTAGAAAACTATCATTCAAAATTTACTCATACATACCATTCAAAATAGATGGATTATGACAGTTATAAATTACCCCGGCCCCATCTATCATCCCACGGTCCCACGGCCACTGAAGCCTTGGCGGGATTCGATTCGGTCCCGGTCAAATACATTCACGAGAAGTAATGTATGCAATCTCACGCTTCTGAAGAGCTTTACAACTACTTTTGTCAGATAACTTTTCCACCGTCCAGGTTGCGTAGACTACTTCCCGTGATTGTCTGGTTGCAGATATTTTTGGTCCACTTGGGTGGCTGAGACTCGAGAGATAGAGATAAGAATGACTCATGTTTCTGCAGGCACGCTCCCATCACAAGGACTTTGAAAATTATCCCTTCAGAAGTTTCACTACATTTTTCGCTATGAAGACTTTGGTTGCCCTTGAAAATTTTATGAACCCAACTGAGAAGGTTTGTAGCTCCTATAAATATGCCTCAACTTTCAGCCCATTCCATCAAGTAGAAGCGTCATTTGGGAAGGGGAATGTGCTAAGAATTAATATTATCAGTATTGAGAGGGTCTGTCTGAACACTGTCTGAAGATGGGAAAAGGATTGTTTTGGGTGGTGCTGTTGTTGGCCATGGTGGGCACGTGCTGCTGCTGGTGGGGATGCCCTCCTCACGAAAGAAGTGCCCTCATCCGCTTCAAACAAGAGCTGCTCGATCCATATGACTACTTGGCGTCATGGAAAGGCTTATACTGCTGCTCTTGGAAGGGAATCACCTGCCATAGGAGAACTGGCCACGTGGTTCGTCTGGATCTTCAGGATCGCTACTATCATGCTGTGTCGGTGTTAGTTAGGATTTCAAGCAGCCAAATATTCCCTGCTTTATTCCAACTGCAGCATTTGGAGTACCTCGACCTCACCCATATTGACTTGTCCCCTCTTTCCATCCCTTCGCATCTTCCGAGCCTCAAAAGATTGACACACTTGAGCTTGAGGAGCTGTGGTCTTACCGGCCGAATTCCAAGTGAGATTGGCAACATGTCTAGCTTGAAATTTCTGGACATCTCCAGGAATTTTGATCTCAGCGGCCCAATTCCAAGTGAGATTGGCAACATGACTGGCTTGAAATTTCTGGATATCTCCCGCAATTATGATATGGAGATGAGGCAGTCGAGCTCGTGGATAAGAAATTTGCGAGGGTTGGAGCACCTGGGACTGTTCGGTGTGAATATGACAATTGATGTGACAGAGAATGTTGCGTCCCTCCCCAATCTTACATCACTTTTCATGTCTGAGCTGCCAGGTACACTTCTTTCTCCTCTTGTAAACCTCACCTCCCTCTCCGATCTCGTCCTTGCTGGTAATTACTTTACTGTTACTCAGCAGCAGCCATTTCCCATCTGGATTTCAAATCTTACATCTTTGGTTTCCCTTGAGCTCGAACACTGCGATTTCCACGGTTCCATCCCTTCTGCTGTTTTAAGCCTTCCACGCTTGAGGGTCCTTGACTTGTTCGACAACAAAGATCTCAAAGTCAACCTCTCTTCCATTACGCAACATGCTTTCCAGCTCAGCACCCTTTCTATTGCAGATTCAAATGTGGGAGGGTTGATTCCAAATTCTATTGGAAATATGTCTTCATTGACTGGCTCATATTTTTATGATAACAATGTTCAAGGCAGTATTCCAAATTCTATTGGAAATCTCTCTCAACTTGAAGAATTGTTTCTTTTTGGCAACTCACTAAGAGGTAGTCTTCCAAATTCTATTGGAAATCTCTCACAACTTAAATTCTTGGATCTTTTTAACAACTCACTAACAGGCAGCATTCCATGGAGCTCTTTAGGTGGACTATCAAAGCTTTCATATCTTTCCCTCTGGTCAAACCAATTAAATGGAAGCTTGCCATCTACTTTTGGTAACCTCTCATCTTTGGTCTCGCTTGATGTTAGTAATAATTCTTTGAGTGGCACATTCTTATTCTCTCAATTAGAAAATTTGACAAAGCTTGATTACTTGGACCTTTCTAACAATTTTTTGAAAGTAAAAGTTGAAGGTTCATGGATCCCTAAATTCCAGCTTCAATATTTGTCCTTGAGTTCTTGTAATGTGGATGGTGATTTCCCAGCTTTCATATCCACTCAATACACCATAAGTGACTTGGACTTGTCTAACAATTCTCTCAGTGGAAATATTCCAGATTGGTTGTGGGACCGTACACCCTTTGGCACACTCAATCTCTCATGTAATCAATTTGGAGGAAGCCCTTTGTCATCTAAGTTCAGTAAGTTTAGTGCTCAACATGTTGACTTACATAGAAATAAGTTACAAGGGAATATTTTTGTGCCTCATCCTAATGTGGAATTCTTGGACATGTCCGAGAATCAATTTGATGGCATCATTCCAGCAAACATTGACAAATATGGCCAGAGTCAACTCAGTTATTTGTCACTTGCTAATAATAATATTAGTGGTGCCTTTCCACATTCTATTTGCAAATGGCAACTCAATTATTTGCTACTTGCAAATAATAATATTAGTGGTACCTTTCCACATTGTATTTGTGAAGGCCATAGCTTGGAGGTTCTAGATGTGTCAAATAACAAGCTTACAGGGAATATTTTTGCAAGTTTTGGGAATTGCTCATCAACATTAGAGGTGTTAGATCTAGAAAATAATAATCTGGAAGGTGAGATTAGCAACATGGTTTGTCTTCAAGCACTGAAATTGGGAGGTAACAGACTACAAGGGCCAATTCCATCATCACTTAAAAATTGTACTTCTTTGGAGATTCTAGATTTGGGATATAATAATATGCAAGGAACCATCCCAAATTGGATAGGGAAGTTATTTGGTCTTCGAATTTTGGTATTGAGATCTAATAAATTTGAAGGTGGAATACCATTGCAGTTAACAAAATTACAAAATCTTCAAGTCTTGATTTTATCAAATAACAATTTGTCTGGAGCTATTCCAAGTAGCTTAAAAAACTTGAGAGCAATGGTAAATCAAACACAAAGTGCAGAAGTCCTTCAATACTCAAATTCAAGCCGAAGGCCTTATTTAGAAAAAATGGAAATAAACAACAAAGGGCAATTTCTAGAGTATGTGAGATCTTTGGCATTGGTTCGGTGTCTTGATCTCTCAAATAACAACTTCTCGGGCAATATTCCTCCAGAAATTGGACTTCTCATTGGTCTAAGGATTCTCAATTTGTCAAGGGATCATCTCAGTGGAAAAATTCCTTCTTCTTTTGGAAATCTTGTGCAGTTGGAGTCACTTGATCTTTCAAGGAATAATCTTATTGGAAATATTCCTGCAGAACTACAATCTCTCACATTTTTGAGTTACTTGAACATATCTTCTAATAATTTTTCAGGTAGGATACCACAAGGAGGACAGTTGTTAACATTTGATGAAAGATCATTTTCAAGCAATGGAGATCTTTGTGGAATTCAAATAAACATAAATTGTTCCTCTTCTCCTTCTTCAAACAACACTTATGGTGAAGATGTAAGTGGAGAAGAGTGGGAGGAACATGTATGGTGGGGAGTGGGAATTGGACTGAGCATTGGAATTGGGTTTTCAATTGTTATTGGAGTATTATGCTTCAACAAAAAATGTAGAACAAGATGTTTTAAAGTCATGGATGACATTATTGTCATTCTTGATAAAACTGTTCGAGAAAAGATCTTTTAATAAAGTATTTTTATATGCCTTCCCCTTCCCCTTCCCCTTCCCCTTCCACTTTCCCTTCCCTTTTCCCTAAAAGATTCCCTCCAATCCCATTCTCTATGAAGGTTGTGTAGTGGATGTATATGTAATTTTTTATTATTTTGGTTTTGTTCTTATTGGTAGAAAGTACTAATTTAACTATAATATTATAGTACCTCCATCTCTACTATGAAGTAAAATAAATATTGAAAACTAAATTTAATTGTCTATTTCAAATTTTTTTCATGTTTTGATTCAAATTTAGAAGTGAACTTTATTACACATAAAAAATATAACGTGACCATTTATCTTTTCAAAAGTTCAATTAAATTATACCACAGTTATTAAATGTGAATCCAAATATAACAAGATACACATAGAAAAACTAGTTGCTTCCTTAGGTGGAAGTAATTTGTCCTTTTATGTAAATGTGATTGGAATTTGTCAATCTTAAACTTTTTTGTTATTTTCTAGCTTGGTGGTTGCATAATGGTTAATTTTAGCACTTCTATTTAATTTTAATAAATAAGACTCAATTTTGACAATGCTTAATTTTTTGTTTTAACATAGATCATCATGTGCTAGACGAAAATTAGCATCAAGAACTTTGGTGAGAGGGATCTAATAGAGTACTTATTTTTAGCATGTGTATTATATAAATATCTAAGAGCTAATATTTAAACATCCATATAACACATGCTTAATATTTGGTGAATTGGCTAATTGTATCAACAAATTATGGTACTATAACCATATAAAAACTTATGTGTATCTAAAGGTCGACTCTGAATGAGATTTCAATCCCATTTAAGATTTGTAGTTTGAATTACAGCTATAAAGTGTGCTCTTGAGGTGGATCCACAATACTATTTGGCATATGTCCTCTACTCAAACATCGACAATGTGGTTGGGAGATAGAATGGCCAAATATTTTATAATTTGTAGAAAGAATGGCATTTTAATATTTTACAATTTCCAATAATACAATGATGCAACTTCACAAAATGGAATCCTCTCATGCTTCACTAATAATTCAAAGTTTGGAAGGCCTTATTTGTGATGTAAAAAAATTGAAATAAAGTGATTAAATTAACTCAAACTATGGTTATTTCCACCTTACGCTTTGAAAATACCCTTGCACTGAAGGTCAATTTTAATTCAAGTTATAAGAAATGCAAGTAATTTTTAGAATTTAGCAAAAGGTAAAACTTTAGTGGAAAACTATAAAATACAAAATTAAGGAACTTAAATTCCAAACAATTCAATAGACACTTGAACATATTTACCATTAAAAATACATAGAGCAATTCAAAACAAACACAAAATTTTAGAATCATGAGTATAAAATTGATGACAAATTAAAATAGAACAAAGATTAAAAGTATGCAACAAAGAGTTTCATAGTCATGGATGAAAATAGGACTTTAAAATTAAATGGTGAAGAAAAATGTTGAGGTTTTATTAGAATACATTTGTGTTCTACTTGTAGCCTCATACTCTGTGAATTCCACCCTTGAAATATTGTGCTCTCATATTCCTATTGCCCTCTCAGATGTTGTCCTTGATGACAAATACACAAACTCTTTGGTTTGTGGCATGGCACATGATAGTTGGATCATATGGCAGTTAGCATTGGTATTGGTATTAATGATGTTTAGCATTTGATGCAAGTGCTCTGGTTCTTGATAATTCTCATAATGTTATTCACTTGGTATTGATGGGGTCCTGTCTTGAAGAGACATCAAACATGTTGGTTGTACATGTCGGTTGTGGTACTTACTATGCTCTACAGGACAGAGGTTATTGGTTCTATATGGTAATGGTAATGGTATGATACTATGATGCATATGGTATATGGCATCCTTGTTTGTATATTTGGTCTCCTTGTTTGGCTAAGGCATGCACTTCAAATATATTGGTTACAGTGAGTGTTATGCTCTACAGATGCTTGTTGATTATAATATCATTGGTTTCATCCTTTGACATTAGAGTGATGGTTTCATTTTTGGTATCCTTGTTTGGTGTTACAAGTGAGCTCTCATGTATCAATTGGTGTTATGATTTCATTTGCATCATGAGACAATTTGGTCTTAAGGTCTTTTAGTGCTATGATTTTCATTTATGCACAATGCAAGGTTATAATAGCCTGAAGCCTACCATATCAATTTTAAAGTGATTTAACTCACTTGAGGGGCATCATACTGTATATTATTATTTGTTAAAAAGGCATTTAGTTGAAAATCATTTGAAAAACTTTGGTTTGCATAAAACATTCATCGGGCACTTAAAGTCATTTAACTTGTTGGGCAGGTTTATGGTCTTCAAAGAAGGTAAAAGTTGATGGTTTAACTTCTAAGTCACCAGGCCTTTTAGGGCTTACCGGGACAGGCAGTAAAAGGAATAATATGGAAAAAAGGCTTGATGAGGTTTCATTTTGCATTATGCAACTTTGATGTATATCATGTATCTCTCGACTTAGGGTTTAATCATTATGCAAAATACTGAAGTTTCTGGTTATCATGATGGAGATCCTGTGTGAAATGACAATGCTCGGTCAAAGGTGAAACTGGTTATGATGATGGGGATGCTCGGGAGTCAAAGGTGATAGTTATGCACAGTCTTCTCGACAGTTATGGCATATCAAATAGGTGACATCTTTCTTTATCTTCTCATATGGGATTGGTCAAATAAAATTGTTATTCTTTATTTTTGAAAAGGATGAAAAAGAAATATTTTTGTTGCTTTGGTTATGAGGGTTTATACTAGTCTTGAACCCTATCTGGAATATGCACTGAAAAGTATTTGTTATTAAAGCAGTTTTGTTCATTGAAAAATAATTAATAGACATGGATGGTCTGTTATGTAACTTCTTTATACTTGGTTGTGGACAGAAGAGTTTGAGATGACTTGTGTTAAACCCATGGTTAGGGTTTGAAGAATTTACTCTTATGATTTATCACTAGGGTTTCCTACTTGAATGCTTGAAGGTACTTTTGATTATTTCTTCAGTTTGAAAAAGGCATTTAAATAGTTTAGAAAATTATATAAACCAGATATTGTTGACTGCTGTTGAAAATAAAGTTTGGTGTAGTAGTTATAATAGACAGTTTGAAGATTATTTGTTATCAATGTGACTAAAGATTCAAATTCAAACTATGGTTAAAGAGTTTCAAATAGTGGTTAAAGATTCGTTATTGTAAAAGATTTAAAGACTTTCTAACAAGTTCTACATGGGTCTACTTGACCACATTCCTTTGTTAGATTCTACTATAGTTAAAAATTGTCTCAGACAGTTGAAGAAGATCAGTTACATTCACAAACTGTTTAATCAGAGAAAGAAGACTTTGTAATATTGTATAAAAAAGGGTTTTTTAAAAACGTCTAATAAGAGGTTGATGATCTGTGTTTATTACACAATCATTAAGGTTATACCAGAGTGTTAATGAGTTGTTGTAATGATGCTATTGTAAGGTTATACCAGAGTGTAAATGAGCTGTTGTATTGATGCTTGTGTCTCAAATAATGAGACAGTTAAGGATTGGAATTTAGAGGAACAAAGTAACCCTCTGTATTGACTCATATTATTCATTGTATTTGATTGAAATATGCCAGTGAGGCATCTGTATTTGCTAGTGAATCACATTTTGATTAAGTCGGTGAGGCATTTCGAGTGGTTTTTATTCCCCATGAGGGTTTTCCACTCAGGACAATATTTGTGTTATGGGTTTTTATTATCACTGATGTGTTTGATCCTCATGTTCATTTGCTTATCATGTGTCATTCAGTTTTAAATTTATCCTAAGTTAATTTTGTCTGCATGAACACATATTCATCATATATCATTATCTGAAATGATGTTCTCTACTCATCCTCATTATGGTCAATCAAACTTTACAAGTTAATATCTATATGCTTGTGTGTCTAATATGTGAACACCCTTACTCTTAAGTCTGATGTCCATGAGTCGATACTTATCTTAGATTGTTTCACAATATTGTGTTGATGTATTCTTGACATTGATCTGTCAGTTTTAGTTGTCATGATACTTATCTTAAATTAACCAAAGTTGTCATGATGTTCATAGTTAAATATGATGCCTCATCTCCATTCAATAGAAGTTGCCTTTGTTTCAAAGTTTTGAAAGATTATTTCAAGGTCTCAAGGTCTTGTTAAAATTAGTATACCACTAATCCACCCCCCCTCTTAGTGGTATTGTACTCCAACAAGTGGTATTAGAGCATAGGTTCCCTATAGAAGTCTAACCGGCTTGGGTAGGTCCTGATAGTGGAGTAGCATGGGAAAGTGTAGAAGAAATAAAGGAAGAAAAGTTGTCAAACAAATAACTGTATAGCAAACTCCAGTCAAGCCCAGTGATGAGCCGTTGCCTAAGTCAGCTTTGAAGGTTGACACAAAGTACATGATAAAGACAATGACTTTATTGTTGAGATTGATGATGCATAAGGAGATTTCTTTGTAGATGAAGATGGACAAGAGTTCGATGAAAATGACTGTGAAGTTGATATTGAAGGAGAACTTTTATGTTCTCTAGAAATGAACAAGTATCTTGAAAAAGAGAACTAGGAATTAAACATTCAACTTCAACAAGAGAAGGATTCCAAGACTAAGGTACTCTCTGATCTTACAAAAGTTTCAGTTGAATTTGAAGAGGCAAGAAAGTTGATTGTAGATTTAAGAAGTTAAGTTGATGGGTTTGACAAATAGATTATTAGTCTAAAAACTGAATTTGTAGAAGCCAAAAGAATAATAGATATGACTAAGTCTGATCTTGAAGTAAAAAGAGTAGCATGTCTGAAATTAGAGAAAGAAATAGTCTCTTTGAGAAAGAATTTGGAAGAAGCATCTTCAAAATTGCAAAAGAATATTCAATTTGAAAAGAGTACTGACTACCTGAATGACATGTTGAGCAAGAAAAGGTATTATACGGACACTACTAGCTTAGGCTATGAGAAAGGAGAATGTTCCAAGACAAGAGATGCTCCTAGGAAGAAGATAGACCTGGCATTTCATTTTGATGCACCTGAGGTTGAATCCAAGAAGAAAGCTAAGGTTAACATTGTTGATAACAAATCTTCAAGATTTCCACCTATCAGATATAATTATTCACAATTCCATGGTTATTTCTATGCATGTCATGTTTATGGTCATAGGGCCAGAGATTGTAAAAGAAATGGTTTTGGGTGGAATAAAGAGAAAAGTTTTTATGGCTAGTCAAATCAAAACTACAATAATATTTGTTATAACTGCACTAACATTGGCCATTTTGTAAGAAACTGTTGGATGCATGCAAGGTATGAGTCTCAAATTACCTAGAAGAAAATATTCTCCTCTTGTTCAAAACTACAATATTTTGTGTTTTAGACGCAATAGTTTTGGGCATAAAGCACAATGGTGTAAAGGAAGGATAAAACCAACTAGAGGCTATATGCTTAAGCAAAACCAAGTGAATGCCTTGGGCAAGGAAAATAAATATTCTATACTAGTTTGGAGAAGAAAACGAAGACAAGAAGAAGGAAGTTCTAATCTTGTGCATGCTGCACAAGAGATATCCATGAGTGCATAAAGAATACAATGAATTAAGGGGGAGTTGATCTGTAATGTATCTCTCAAACCCCTTAAACAATCATCCATACAGGTTGTCTTGAGACTAATGTGTTTGCTTGATGGCAGTGACTTATAAAACACTTAGTCAAGTTGTATGATTTTTCCTTTGGCAATGATTTCAGTATGTTCTTCTTGAGACCTTTGAGAAATATACAGTTGGAATGGTAGTGACTATATTTGGTGTTCTACTGATATCTTGAGTAGTGAAGATAGTATTAAGTCAGTAGTAAACATACAATGTTTTGTGTTTTCTTGATCTCAGTGCAGTCCTTGATATGAAGTTGATTCCTTGAAGGAGGGTTTGTATTGTTTTTCTTTCTCATCTTAGAGTAGTCTTATGCTTTTATGATCATGTTTGACTTGGTATGACATGGCAACATTTAGTTGGGAAGCATTTGGTTGACTTGGATGGTATGTTATTGCTAGCAGACTATCTGACTGAATGGACAGTAGATCTTATTGTCTAACTTTTTGGTGTAACAGTGATCTTGGTAAAGTTGTGATACAATGATCTTGGTGTGCCTTCAACAGTGTCAACAGTGGTGGGATATCCTTCAATAGTGATGTGGTTTTCAGTGGATTCTGGTTTGATTCTTGTTCTACAGTAGATTTTGATTCTGTGGACAATTGACATGCATTTGATATAGTTGAACAGTGTTTTCTGATGCCTTCTTTCTAATCCATACAGTCTGATCAGATTTCATGTTCTCTTGCCTTGATTAGTCACAATATTGTTTGAAGACATAATATAGTTTTTGCATTGATTTTTTGTGACAATGGATAGTGAATGATGAATCATGTTTTGCTCATAATGTGATATTATGCTCAGCATTTTGACAAGTTGTGATGCACAGGTCTTTCATCAAGATATGAAGTCTTTCATAGTACCATTTGATTGTGTAGTGGTTCATGTTCACAATGATTTTTCCTCTGACATTGTTTTTTAGTGCTTGAGATTTCATGGTATAATAGTGAAAGAGTTCTTTGGACAACAGTATGGTGATTGCAATAGGCAATGAATGATAAAGATCTTGCTTTACTTACAGCACACTATTCTAAAGCTTCTTAAAGTAAAGTGACTATTGTGAAGATGTGTTGGCATTAATGCAAACTTAATGTGCTATTATTATCAAGGGATCTTCTTTGCACATTCTTCATTCTTGTTATGCCAATTGGTACATTAATGTGATAAGTGATTATCAGCATTCATCTTTCCTCGTGTTATTGTAGCATGATTATATATTGGAAGTTGGAATTACATTGGTATAGTGGTATGTTTAGATGTTTACTTGCTACTTTAATGATACTTGATCATTGATATATGTTGTGACAGTGGTGTTCTACTCTATTCAGATGACAACCCTCATATCTCTCATGTTTGGCATCTTTAGTTGTTGTCCTTGTTTTGATGCATGCTCATTTATATAGTACTGACAATGCAGTTATATTTCAGGCCATTCTGGATGTTTCATGCTTTGTTGGACAGTCATGGTATGATTTACATTTTTCTGTTCTATTTATATTTTCTGCAGCATACTGGCTTATGGTTTCTGATCCATCTTTGAGGCAATTGCATAATTCTTCCTCCCTTTGTCTTTGATGCAAAAAAGGGGAGAGAGAGTTGTGTTTTTCCATCAAGGACAAAGGGGGAGTTTGTTGCCCTCTCAGTTGTTGTCCTTGATGACAAATACACAAACTCTCAGGTTTGTGGCATGGCACATGACAGTTGGATCATATGGCAGCTGGCATTGGTATTGGTATTCATGATGTTTAGCATTTGATGCAAGTGCTCTTGTTCTTGATAATGCTCATAATGTTGTTCACTGGGTATTGATGGGGTTCTATCTTGAAGAGACATCAAACAAGTTGGTTGTACATATTGGTTGTGGTACTTACTATGCTCTACAGGATAGAGGTTATTGGTTCTATATGTTGTTGGCCATGGTGGGCACATGCTGCTATTGGTGGGGATGCCCTCCTCACGAAATAAGTACCCTCATCCTCTTCAAACAACACCTGAGAGATCCATTTGACTGCTTGGTATCATGGAAAGGCTTATACTACTGCTCTTGGAAGGGAATCACCTGCCACAAATGCACTGGCCACGTGGTTCGTCTGGATCTTCAAGATGGCTGTGCTCATACTATGTCGTTGTTAGTTAGGAATTCAAGCAGCCAAATATTCCCTGCTTTATTCCAACTTCAGCATTTGGAGTACCTCGACCTCTCAGGAATTGGCTTGTCCCCTCTTTCCACCCCTTCACATCTTTCGAGCCTCAAAAGATTGACACACTTGAGCTTGAGGAGTTGTGGTCTTACCAGCTGAATTCCAAGTGAGATTGGCAACATGACTGGCTTGAAATTTTTGGACATTTCCCACAATTCTGATCTTAGCAGCCCAATTCCAAGTGAGATTGGCAACATGTCTAGCTTGAAATTTCTAGACATCTCCAGCTATTCTGATCCTGGTGAGAATTATTATCTGGAGATGACGCAGTCGAGCTCATGGATAAGAAATTTGTGAGGATTGGAGCACCTTGGACTATCTGATGTGACAGATATGACAATTGATGTGACAGAGAATGTTGCATCCCTCCCTAATCTTACATCACTTGCCATGTCTGAGCTGCGAGGTACACTTCTCTCTCCTCTTGTAAACCTCACCTCCCTCTCCGATCTCATCCTTGTTGGCAATTACTTTACTGTTACTCAGTAGCAGCCATTTCCCATCTGGATTTCAAATCTTACATCTTTGGTTTCCCTTGCCCTCTCTGGCTGCGATTTCCACGGTTCCATCCCTTCTGCTATTTTAAGCCTTCCACGCTTGAGGGACCTTGTCTTGTTCGACAACAAAGAACTCAAAGTCAACCTCTCTTCCATTAAGCAACAAGCTTTCCAGCTCAGTTACCTTGATATTGCATATTCAAATGTGGGAGGGTTGATTCCAAATTCTATTGGAAATATGTCTTCGTTGACTGCCTTATATTGTTATGATACTGATATTGAGGGCAGTCTTCCAAATTCATTGGAAATCTCTCACGACTTGAATTGTTGTTTCTTGATGACAACTCCCTAAGAGGCAGTCTTCCAAATTCTATTGGAAATCTCTCACAACTTGAAGTGTTGGATCTATCTAACAACTCCCTAATAGGCATCATTCTGTGGAGCTCTTTAGGTGGACTATCAAAGCTTTCATATCTTAACCTCGGGTCAAACCAATTAAATGGAAGCTTGCCATCTACTTTTGGTAACCTCTCATCTTTGGTCTGGCTTGGTGTTAGTGATAATTCTTTGAGTGGTACATTCTTCTTCTCTCAATTAGAAAATTTGACAAAGCTTGCTTACTTGGGTCTTTCTAACAATTTTTTGAAAGTAAAAGTTGAAGGCTCTTGGATCCCTAAATTCCAGCTTCAGTCTTTGTACTTGAGTTCTTGTAATATGGATGGTGATTTACCAGCTTTCATATCCACTCAATACACCATAAATGAACTAGACTTGTCTAACAATTCTCTCAAGGGAAATATTCCAGATTGGCTGTGGGAACATACACCCTTTCGCACACTCAATCTCTCATGTAATCAATTTGGAGGAGGGACTTTGTCATCTAAGTTTAGTAAGTTTAGTGCTTATAGTGTTGACTTGCATAGAAATAAGTTACAAGGGAATATTGTTCAACCTCATCCTAATGTGAATTTCTTGGACATGTCTGAGAATCAATTTGATGGCATCATTTCAGCAAACATTGATAAATATGGCCAGAATCAACTCAGTTATTTGTCACTTGCTAATAATAATATTAGTGGTGCCTTTCCACATTCTATTTGTGAATGGCAACTCAATTATTTGCTACTTGCAAATAATAATATTAGTGGTGCCTTTCCACATTGTATTTGTGAAGGCCATAGCTTGGAGGTTCTAGATGTGTCAAATAACAAGCTTACAGGGAATATTTTTGCAAGTTTTGGGAATTGCTCATTAACATTAGAGGTGTTAGATCTAGAAAATAATAATCTGGAAGGTGAGATTAGTAGCATGGTTTGTCTTCAAACACTGAAATTGGGAGGTAACAGACTACAAGGGCCAATTCCATCATCACTTAAAAGTTGTACTTCTTTGGAGATTCTAGATTTGGGATATAATAACATGCAAGGAACCATCCCAAATTGGATAGGGAATTTATTTGGTCTTCAAATTTTGGTATTGAGATCTAATAAATTTGAAGGTGGAATACCATTAAAATTAACAAAATTACAAAATCTTCAAGTATTGATTTTGTCAAATAACAATTTGTCTGGAGCTATTACAAGTAGCTTAAAAAACTTGAGAGCAATGGTAAATCAAACACAAAGTGCAGAAGCCCTTGAACAATACTATTATGCAGGCTTAGTGCCTTATTTGGATAAAATGGAAATAAACAACAAAGGGCAATTTCTAGAGTGGTGAGATCTTTGGCATTGGTTCGATGTCTTGATTTCTCAAATAAAAACTTCTTAGGCAATATTCCTTCAGATATTGTATTCCTCACTGGTCTAAGGATTCTCAATTTGTCAAGGGATCATCTCAGTGGAAAAATTCCTACTTCTTTTGGAAAACTTGTGCAGTTGGAGTCACTTGATCTTTCAAGGAATGATCTTATTGGAAATATTCCTGCAGAACTACAATCTCTCACATTTTTGAGCTACTTGAACATATCTTCTAATAATTTTTCAGGTAGGATACCACAAGGAGGTCATTTGTTAACATTTGATGAAAGATCATTTTCAAGAAATGGAGATCTTTGTGGAATTCAAATAAACATAAATTGTTCTTCTTCTCCTTCTTCAAACAACACTTATGATGAAGATGTAAGTGGACAAGAGTGGGAGGAACATGTATGGTGGGGGGTGGGAATTGGATTGAGCATTGGATTTGGGTTTTCAATTGTTATTGGAGTATTATGCTTCAACAAAAAATGTAGAACAAGATGTTTTAAAGTCATGGATGACATTATTGTCATTCTTGATCAAACTATTCGAGAAAAGATCTTTTAATAAAGTATTTTATACTCCTTCCCCTTCCCCTTCCCCTTCCCTTTTCCCTAAAAGACTCCCTCCAATCTCATTCTCTATGAAGGTTGTGTAATGGATGTATATGTACATTTTTATTATTTTTATTTTGTTCTTAACTATAAAAAGTACTAATTTAAATATGATATTATAGTACCTCCATCTCTACTATGAAATAAAATAGATATTAAGAACTAAATTCAATTGTCTATTTCAAATTTGTTTCTTGTTTTGATTAAAATTTAGATGTGAACATTATTAGACAAAAATTTATAATGTGACCATTTGTGTTTTCAAAAGTTTAATTAAATTTTACCACGGTTATTAAATTGCCCACTTACTAGTGAAACCAAATATAACAAGATACACATAGAAAAACTAGTTGCTTCCTTGGGTGGAAGTAATTTGTCCTTTTATGTAAATGGGATTAGAATTTGTCAATCTTAAACTTTTTTGTTATTTTCTATCTCGGTGGTTTATAATGGTTAATTTTAGCACTTTTTGTTTAATTCTAATAAATGAGACTTAGTTTTGACAATGCCTATTTTTTTGTTTTAACATAGATCATCACGTGATAGATAAAAATTAGCATCAAGAACTTTGGTGAGAGGGATCTATGAGAATACTTATTTTTTAGCATATGTTTTATATAAATATCTAAGAGATAATATTTAAACATCCATATAACGTGCATGCTCTAATATTTGGTGAATTGGGTAATTGTATCAACAAATTATGGTACTGTAACCTTATCAAAACTTATATGCATCTAAAGGTCCACTCTAAATGAGGTTTCAATCACGTTTAAGATTTGTTGTTTGAATTACAGCTACTAAAGTCTGTTCTTGACGTGGATCCACAATACTATTTGGCATATGTCCTCTACTCAAACATCTACAAAGTGGTTGAGAGATAGAATGGCCTAATATTTTATAATTTGTAGATAGAATGGCCTTTTAATATTTTACAATCCAATAATACAATGATGCAACAAGCACAAAATGGAATCCACACATGCTTCACTAATAATTCAAAGTTTGGAAGGCCTTATTTGTGATGTAAACAAATTGAAATAAAGTGGTTAAATTAACACAACCTATGGCTATTTTCACCTTACACTTTGAAAATACCCTTGCATTCAAGGTCAATTTTAATTCAAGTTACAAGAAATGCAAGCAATTTTTAGAATTTAGCAAAAGGAAAAAAATAGTGCAAAACTATAAAATACAAAATTAAGGAACTTAAATTCTAAACAATTCAAAAGGCACTTGAACATATTTACCATTAAAAATACATAGAGCAATTTAAAACACACACAAAATTTTAGAATCATGAGTAGAAAATTGATGACAAATTGAAATAGAACAAAGATTATAAGTATACAACAAAGAGTTTTATAGTTGGGGATGAAAATAGGACTTTAAAATCAAATGGTCAAGAAAAATGTTGAGGTTTTATTAGAATTCATGTTATCTTAAAGATGACAAAAATTTTAATATGCCTTGATGAGTTGCAATGAATGGTAACAATATACAATGCATAAAAGGTATATGTATGTTTTACAAAATTATAAGATTATTTGGTAGGCATATATATATGAAAGAGCATGGGTTTGAAAGCAATATTTAAAAAGGTCTCTGCATTTAATAAACATGATAGAGTTTGGGGAATATCTTAATGTATTATGAAAAGTAAGAAGGATTTAAATTGATTATATTAAAAAACTAGCATGTTTTTTTATTATTATTTTACAATTCATCATTTACATGCAATCTTAGAATAATTTATTCATGGAGGATTGGAAGATACAACCATGAAAAACATTTTAATCTTGAATGCATAACACATTTGCATAAGAATTTAAGTTGTGAGATTTTATACCCAAACTAGTTTACCTAAAGCTTAAGAATGATAGTAATATCTAAATTATATTCATATCTACAAATTTTTTATACATTTTTCAATGAAATATTGTATTATGCAAAAAATAATTGCTCAATTCTTACACAAAAATACCTTTAAATTTAGTTACAAGAATAATTAGCATTGCAAGTTCTTGTAACAAACTTGTAATATAGTTTTTGCACTCTAGCTAATCCTAGCCTACATAGTTTTAGTGTTAAATAAATATATTCTAGTGTACGATTAACAAGAAAATAATAAATTCAAGAGCAATTTATCTCCATTTTGTCTATATATAAGTCTTTGGGGGTGAAACCTCATGAAGAAACAAATGGAATATTGATGCGAAGTTGTCTAGAATGATCATTGAAATGAAACATATGAGGTAATTTAGGATATTTTGAACTAGATTGGACAAGGAGGCTTCTTTAAAACTAAAGAAAAATAAACTTCTTTATCATCCTTACACATATTAAAAGCCACCACCAATTTTTTTTCTTGTATCTGACCTATTTTTAGTTTTTCTATTGCTTTGGTGCCCTTTATGTTTCTAACCAATCTGATAAATCCTAATAAGGGATTTGTGTTCTACTTGTAGCCTCATACTCTATGAATTCCACCCTTGAAATATTGTGCTCTCATATTCCTAGTCATTACATATGTGGTATGCCTCCTTTAATATATAGTGTTGTATGGTATAAGGACATGCCCCAAGCACATGTCTCACACCATTCTAGTCTTTTGTAAATACCACACTATTCCTGTTGTTGTTGGACTATCATTCTTTTGGTTCTATAGTATTGGGTTAACATATTTTCTGTTTGTTGATGTCTTCCATGAGATGTTAATGACATGTGTGGTACTACACAACTTCTTGTATGCACTCTTAACCATTTGTGTGGTACCACAATGACCTTTTCAACATATGTGGGGGTTGGATTTACTCTTACGTTTTGTGATTAGGCATTGTGGTTGATTCTTGACTAAGTTCATTGAATTGGGCCATTAATGTTTTGTGTAGGCCAACTGATCTCTTAGCATGTATGTGAATTTTTCACATTTGATCCTTTATCAAGATTCAAGGCTACACTCATAGTAGCCTAGTTCAAAATGCTTAAGTTTCTTTTCTTTTCCCCATGCCTATATGTTCTTTTTAATATTGGCCTACTACTAGTGGTGGATGAGATTTTAAGTGTTCTCTTTGTATCCTAGTGGTGACTAATTCTTATTTGTACATGTTACCCTCAATTTTTTATTAAACCTTAAAAATTCTCATATACCTAGTTTGTGAAGTTGATTATACAGTAAGATGTTCAAATTATATGGCTTTTCCCCAAGTCTTCCAAGTCCCTTCGATAAATTCTATGTATTTTCTTTTAGCTCAAAGATTTTGTCTATCCTTGAACCTATCATAGGCTCAAGAGGTTCAAGAACTCTATGAACCCCCAATATTCATCAACTCTCAAACAATAGAATTGTCATCCTTTTTGGTGTTTCAAGAATTGCTTTACCTTTGACCAGTTCCTATGTCTTTAACAACCCCGATGAAAACACTTGGAATTATTCTTTATAAAGCAAATTTGGAGGTTCCATGGGTTCAAGAACCCCTTTGACCCTTGACAAGTTTCAGTTCTATCCCACAAAATCTCAACATTCTAAAGGCTTACTATAGGGTTCAAAAAAGTGTTGAACCTCTAACATTTTAAACACTGTAGCGGATCGATGATTCAACAAATCTTTGCAACTCCAACATGTCAAACCATTCCAAATTTCTTGAGCTAGTCAGAGAGATCAATGGTTCATGAACTCCCTAACTCCCTAATGTTAGTTTTAGGATCAGATTTAACATAAAGTAGAAAATGCAACACATGAACAATAAACACATCACTTTTACCCTAGGAAAACCCTCCTACTCAAGGGAGAAAAACCCAGCAAAATATATCTCTAATATATTGAATCAATAAGAGTAGAAATCTACTTACAAGTCTAGCCTTACTCAAGGCTAAATTAATATAATGAATAATAGCATTACTCCTTGATGCTAAGTACAAATAAATATGCTTCCCCTTGAAGTCTGATCTACTGCAAATGGAATGGCGAACTTTTTCTAGAGGTAAGAATGAAGTGATTGAAATTGATATAGAAATGAATGATCACCACCTTACATATATACCAATCTAGGTGACCTTTCATCTAGGTCGGCTCCCTTAGAAAAAGTAAAATAATAATTACAATATGTAGGCTGACTTGCTTTTAATTAAGGAGAAAATATCTCCTTAAGCTACCAAACACTAACACTCCCTCTTAGCTAGGGAGATATTTTCCAAATATCTACATCATGGAGTCTCTCAACATGATGCCCATAATGGCTACACCCATTTGTGGAAAGTTCAAAGGTTCATCACGGAGTCTCTCAACGTGATGTCGTCATGGAGTCACTCAACATGACATCCACCATGGCTACTCCCATGTGTGGAAAGAAACATGTACACAAGTGCCCATCACGGAGTCTCTCAATGTGATTTCATCATGGAGTCTCTCAACATGACGTCCACCATGGCTACTCCCATGTGTAGAAAAACACAAGTACAAAGGATTCATCACAGAGTCTCTCAACGTGATGTCGTCATGGAGTCTCTCAACATGATGTCTCATCTCAATCTCAGAGATGAACAAGGGCTCGCACCTCATATTTCTCTGACTTAGAGAAATATACACTACAAGGGCTTTCACCTCATATTTCTTCATCTCAGAGAAATATACACTACAAGGGCTTTCACCTCATACTTCTCCATCACAGAGAAATATACACTACAAGGGCTTTCATCTCATATTTCTCTGTCTCAGAGAAATATACACTACAAGGGCTTTCATCTCATATTTCTCTGTCTCAGAGAAATATACACTATAAGGGCTTTCACCTCATACTTCTCTGTCACAGAGAAATATACACTACAAGGGCTTTCACCTCATATTTCTCTGTCTCAAAGAAATATACACTACAAGGGCTTTCACCTCATACTTCTTCGTCACTGAGAAATATACATTACAACAAATCTTCATGATGATGTGACTCCCTCTGGAGCTCCAAGTACTTGCATCAAGCTCTTGACCTCCTCGTATAAGATTGCCTACAATGCTTGCTTTAGAGGAATGGTTTCCAATGCACACTACTGACTTGCAAGAGTTTAGGACTGTCCTTTTTGACCTCATCCTGGATCACCCTATTCTGAATAGGTTTGCAGAGCTACCAATGTCAAATCCAGATTAATTGTCTTGTGCAATTATGTTCTCTATAGCAGAAGAGGTCTTCCAAGGACTTAGCACCTGGCCTTACAACACTGTAACACACTTAGCTGACACCTTTACTTCTCTTTAGCTTGTCATAGAACTCCCTCTTGATCCCTACCTCCATTGTCTGATCTTTAGAGCCTTAAAAAAAAATTCCTTTAACTCCCTCTGAATGTCATTTCTTCCTCTTCAAAGTAGCTAATCGCAAATTCTTCATCCAAGACTGACCCAACCTTGTACCCTCAAGTGAAGGATCATGAGATTTATGCACCATCGGCTCAGTCCCAATGGCAGTAAGTTGTGTTTCCATTCTTCAACTTGCATGACTTCCTCATAGGATGCATCAAGCTCTTCCTCCCTTGAATGCAATCTCTCATCATCCTTATGCCCCTCGATCTATCCTGGAAGCATTTTTAGAGATATTACTAATAGTTCATAGAGTCAACCTATCCTGAAGAGAAATACCAATGCTCGAAGCATACATGATTCACTATTCCAATGTATGAATTAATAACTACATAAAAGATTCATGAACATTATTCAAGGGTATGAAATAATTATCTCTTTATTGTCTAATCTTCCTCACAATCCACCAATTGTTCTTTCCTGATCTTTGCACTTAAAGATTTAGATCTCTAGATACGCCCAGAATAGGAACAACAAACTTTCATTGAGACGGTGAATGTACCAACAGCAAAATTCTATATCATAAGATATGAAATAGAAGCACCAATATATTCTGTATCGTTGGGAATAACCCTCAAACAATCCAAGCAGTGATCAAACACTTCGAATGAAATACTTATGCGTATATTGCAAATGACACCTTGGACAATAATCTACTCAGTTTCACTATTTAGACTCTCAATCATGAATTATATGATTACACAAGAAACATGTGCAATATCATGTAGTGGCAAAAAACTCCAAAAGACAGATAATGTGGAATATATGAATTTTACTGAAGTTCCATTTGCTAGATAAAGTCCCGCCAGCATGTTCAACTTTTGCTTCCTTCTGAAGTCTTAATTTCATTCCAAACATTGCTGCCAGTACTCAGTATCTGTAGGTGGAGAAAGACTCTGATTGGTGAGTGGCGAGAGTTGGAGGCTATGCAGCCATGAGTAAATCGGGAGTCACTCCAAATGATAGTTGCTATACTCAGATTCGTGTGTCCTTCACGATTCCTAATGATGTATAGTGTCTGCAAACCTGGGAGTCGATTGTGTATTTTGTCAAAGGATCTTTCAAGCTCATGTTGTGTTGTATGATAAGATAAGAGCTTCACAGTAGGCCCTAGATGCTCAATCTTTTCCACTTATCCACCTCCAATAAAGATGTCTCCTCTTGAGTTTCATACTAGTAGACTATGTAAGATTTAATGCCTTCCAAAATGAACTTCATAGAGAATCTGCTTAATTAAATCTAATTGGATCTCTTGAACCCGCTCTTGAACCCGCTCTGATACCATGTTAGTTTTAGGATCAGATTTAACATAAAGTAGAAAATGCAACACATGAACAATAAACATAACACTTTTACCCTGGGAAAACCCTCCTACTTGAGGGAGAAACACCCAGCAAAGTATATCTCTAATATATTGAATCAATAAGAGCAGAAATCTGCTTACAAGTCTAGCCTTACTCAAGGCTGAATTAATACAATGAATAATAGCATTACTCCTTGATGCTAAGTACAAATAAATATGCTTCCCCTTGAAGTCTGATCTGCTGCAAATGGAATGGCAAACTTTTGCTAGAGGTAAGAATGAAGTGATTGAAATTGATATAGAAATGAATGATCACCACCTTACATATATATACCAATCTAGGTGACCTTTCATCTAGGTCGGCTCCCTTAGAAAAATATAAAATAATAATTGCAATATGGAGGTCGACCTGCTTTTAATTAAGGAGAAAATATCTCTCTAAGCTACCAAACACTAACACCTAACAGGTAAAGAAAAATGAAAGTGTCAAGAAGTTCAACAATGCGTGAACATTTTGACACACAAATAGACTTATTTGAAGAAATATAATAAGAATGACAGATGTTCCACAGGTTCAAGAATCAACTAAACCTCCAACGTTGATTCAAGGCTACTCCAAATACTTGACATTAAAGTGAAAGAGAAGAAAAGGTAATTGAAGGAACAATTTGATAGTTCAAATATCATTTAAAGCATTTATTTATTTCAAAAGTATGTGGAACCTCCGAAAAAAGGGAAAACAATGTTATAAATGGATTTTACAAGTCATTTGAAAAATACTCAATTTTTTTAATGAAGGAAGACTATGCGCACAACATAGCACATCTAGCTACAGAAAATTCAACACATCTGCAACCAATCTATCTCTTTCAAATAAATTTCACCCAAATTGTGAGGTAAGCTAAATTTTCCCATTTCAATTGTTGTGAAGATCCCATGTTTTCCCACTCTATTGGCATTGCTTCAAATTGTTCATTATCCATTCAAAGTATTCCTATGTAAAACCCTAGCTTTTCATGAATTGTATGCATTTTTGTACCTCCACATACCAAAATTTGATCCCCTATAGCTTTTTGCTAATCAAATCATCTTGCAAACCCTAATCCACCTAATTTGGTTAACTTCCAAACTGCACAAAAGAAAGTTCACTAACCAGGGTTATGAACGTGAATCCATTTTGCATAATTCATTATCCAATGTTGGGGATAACAAACTAGGGAACATAGATTTACAAGAATTTTGGAAAGCATGACTCAAAACCATAGATCTCCAATGGAAAAAGCAACATTTTAGAGTGGATTAGCACATGTAGTTGGTTTTCCTACCTTAATATAATGCACCGACCTAGTTCTTGCCTATGTAAGGCATTATAAACCTAAGACAATGGAGTTTAGAATAATAAATGATTCTGTAGTGGCCATATTAGATGGGCCCTCTCTAGGTATTACATTAAGGCTTCCAATTAGAGATGAATATGTAGATATGAGCATAGACATAGGAAATTACTACTTTTAGGAGAAGAAAGACCTCTCTCTTAACAATATTGCTAAATATTAGTTAAAAGTGCCAAAGAAAGGAAAAACTTGACTCCCTAAAATATTACAAAGATCTCATTTCAATGAAGATGTATTTGATATTATTGCCCTGTTGAATAGGGTCATGGTAAATAAAGAGACCAAATCTTTTGAATTTTGGATGTGACAATTTATTATAGTCATTGGGTATGCATCTCAATATGTGGATTGGAGCAAGTTAATGTCACATCCCTAATTTTGTCTTGTTATTACTTTTTACTTTTACTTGGACATAAGTAAATCTATTTTGATGTTTAGATTAATATCAAGGAAAAACATAGATTCTATTGAATGTCATTTATGTAATTATGGAAATGATTATGTTATATCAATTTAATAATTGTATTATGAGAATTTGGTTGATTATTTGAATAATGATGCACTGATCGTAATCGGTTGATTTCAAGTTTTATTTAGGATTATAGGTTTCAGATGACTCTTAGAGAAAAGAGAGAGAGAGAGAGAGTATCTTTCGAGAAGAGAAATATAGACCTTGGGTTACGAGTGATTATTTGCCAAAACGAGTATAAGTGTTTAACAAAAATGTGAACCAGTATCGATAGAGGTAAGTCATGTTTTGTCAGTATACTTTTGGATCTAGTCGACAAGTAGTCGATATCTTTTGATTCTTTTCTAGGCAAGTCATTTGTGTGTTGACATTGTCATTTGTAAAGGAAACGACGTCTTCTGAGTAGAACGGTGTCCATTTATGATTAACATAAATATTATGTCGACGTTGTCGCAAAATTGTTGTTTTAGTATCCTTAAGTCATAGAAGGTTAAATTGTTGATATTAAAAATGTCGTATAATGATCTTATCAAGTCAAGTTGACGTAAAGAAGTGTGTAGTCGTGAAGCGGAGTTGAACTCGACCCTATCATGTTTTTGCAATTGTCTCTCACCACATTATTATTTAAATCTTGAACGAAGTCATAAATTTGGTTTATGACTATTATTATTATTAATATGTTTGATATTTTAAGTAACCACCTTCTCTCTAATAATGTTGTCATTCTTGTAACTGCCTTTATTATGTGTCATTTATCCGTAAGGAACCTTGTGTGATATTGAAGTGGTAACAATTACGTCATTATCTATTAAGCTGCATGCTCAATCATAGAGCAGCCATAGCCAAAAATAGTGGAGAGTTTATCATTCAAGGTAGTGGGTTTTGTGACTCATGTGATAATTTAAATATCTTTGGTCTTGGATTTTAAAGTGTTGACCATTTAGGAGATTTAGTGGTGATGTGTACCATGTAGTCCCCTAGATAACGTATCAATCATTTCTCTTTGAGTTTACACGTATGAACCCTCTATGAGTTAAGAAAGAGGTCTATTATAGCTATGTCATAACAGATCCATTGGGTCTGTTAGTTGATATTAAGATGAGATGGTGGTAGGATAGACCACGTATATTCCCACGTCAGCATAATCATAGCCCATGCATTCTCTTTAATAGAAATTTTCCCTCAAATTTTATGGGAAGCCATTTCAACTGTATGTAGTGACTCTTTATGATCAGTTAGTCATGGTAAAGGTGCTAATGACTCGTAGTGGAGTCGCAGGATATCCATTAAAAAAAATGACTACCTTAGAATAGCTCAGGGGACCAGAAAAAGAATAAAAGAGATAGGAGGATAACATAGAGATTACATGTTAGGTAAAAGCTTGGAGTGAAGTCTTAGGGAGAATTGAGGACGTTTGAAAGCATTTAGCTTTGGGCAGAAGGATTCAACTGTTGGCAAGAATAGCTCAGAATACTTGAACTTGATCCAATGTAGGGTCTTCCATAACTTGTCAATTTAGGTTCCTTTCCTCACGTATAGTTTCTATATTATTTACTATGTTGGTTTAATGTATTGTTATCTTTCAAAACATAGAAATTGCTACATTAATCTTGTAAGGCCGACACCCATAGGAGATAGCAAGATCAAAGCTTAGAGTTTAATATGTTGCTATAGTCAGATAATGATTCTTACTATGTTGCAAGCCTTTGTTTTGCTTGGAAAATATTGCATTTTTGGTCTTTAGATAGATGGTTAAGTCTTTTATTGTGTCTGTATTATGGGAAATGGCGTATACATTTGTATATTTATAAGATCTCTTTAGAAGTCAATTTGTAACACTTCTAGACATTACAAGAGTGATCTTTCATCTATATGTAGTACTTTTCAAATATTTTGGTCAATCTTTTTATAACGATTATCTTTTCTCTTATCATATTACCGACTTCCTTTGAAAAGTAAAACCATTTTGATTTATGAGAGTATAGGGTTCATTATAGGAATTATTACGAATTAGTTATCATGTACTATTTTATGATTAAGGAACCTCGTGTGCTCAGTGATATCTTACCATGAGAAGTCGACCCGTTGAACAAACTATAGTTGGAGTTGAACAAAAATACTCACTCGTATTATTAGGTTTACTTTGGGATTGGTATATATTTCCTAATGTGAGAAACATCGTTGTCCATTAAGATATGATGATATTATTATTACATACTTGTCCTTATATAGTTGATATCAAAACAAAGTCAACAGTCTAGACTCTTTGAAACTAGAAGGTTTGTAGTAAATAGTCTTAAAGAGATATATCCTTGTCTAAAGGATTGTAAGATCTCTTTGTATTAATAACTTTGGAAAACAATTTTATTCCTAGTCCTAGAGTTGTGGAAACCAGAATTGACCCCGTAAGATGGATCAATACCTAGGATTAATCTTTTTTTATTATATTATGAGAATATAGGTTGTTATTCCATTATGAAGGAATAGGATAGACCAAAACCTAAACTTGACCCAATAGGGAAATTTTATATACTAAACCTTCATGATCACTAATTAGATCAACAACAAAGAGGCAAGTACTCTTACTATGAATGGTTATTCTTACTTGACAAAGAAGAATTTGCAAGTCTTAAGATGTCTCAAAAATAGTATTCTCTTGCTCTTAGAAAACTTTAGTTTCAAATGGATATCATTAAGGGATGTCCAAAGTGAGTGGATTTCCCTACTTCAACTTAGATGAAAACACTCATTTATTTAAGACTCTATATAATTCAATATGCTAAAAGAGAAGAACTTTAATATGATTTCATATGGATAGCAATCGAGATTAGACTATCAACCAGTTAAACTAAACTTGGGAGAAGCTTAGATTTGGAGTTGAATCGTTTGGCATTATTGTTATCGAGGCATTCTCTTATATTTTAAAGTAGACTTATTTGGAAGTTTGAAACAACCTTTAAGTCGAAAGAAGACTAAAGAAAAAACCTATACTTAAACACTATTCTCTCTAGAATCGATTATTTGATATTCCATTGTCATGGAAAAGGAAAGGCAAACCCTAGATTGACCCAGTAGGGTTAATTTATTAAATGTACCCTTTTGGGTTACAACTTGTTTCTATATGGGTCAATAAAGAAGGTCGAGTGTCCTAAATAATAATAATGTTCATTTTATTTACTTGTTGAAAGGATGACGTGTCCTTATTGATAATGATTGTCATTGGTTTGATAACCTATTAGATTGTTTATAAATTGACTTAAAGTTCTTTATGTTTCATTAAGTTTTGGGATCTCAGGTTTTGCCAAGATGCAATGAGTATCCTCGTATAAAGAGTTAATTCATAAGACCTATGGAACATTGACAGTGTTCATAAACTTGTCTAAGTTAGGAAGACTAAAATATTGAAGTTGTCAGGACTATATAGTTTAACATAGTTGACCAAGTCAAACTATAGGAATATGATAGTATCCAAGTCGAGTTGGGGTGGGTGAACATTATGACTACGTTCATTTCGAACGTCTATTCATATTGAATCTTTGGCCAAATTAATACATTTGTTTTCTACATGCATTGTCGGTTCACTATATCTAGATTGCATAACCTATCAGAAATCATACATAGCTAGAGGGTATCTAGGGTTGTATGATTGATAGAGTTGTGTAGGATACAACACTATGTTCTCGGAAGGCAAATTACCACTGGTCACCTTTGGTCTATATTCCTCATGAAGGGTAGGGCTACTTCCTATGTGGAAGATGTGTGGGAGACCACCGGTCTGTGGATGGAGGTTAAACAATGGGAAGATACTCTCTCTCTCTAGTAGAAAACATGCCAAGGCTTGTGATAAAGATGTCAGATTTCTGGATGCAGTATATCTTTGTGACTTGTGTTTTAAAAGGCTATGTAAATGATTATCTATTGCAAATATTTGTACTTGTAAAAGACAATATGTCATATTTGTTTCATGTTTATTTAAGAAAAGAAATTATGCAATTTATTGTAACTTGATTATATGTTAAATAAAAGAATATTTTTTCTCTCATTTTTACCTTATTGAATTACTATATGGTAAATTCTCGTTTTTACTATGTTTTTAGAACGTGGATGTTATAGTTAACCTCTGACTAGTTGATAAATTCTTAGTCCATTTGATTTCTACATGACCTTATATTTGTTCTATGTTATTGCAAGAATGCAACCATGGTTTGGTCTACAAGAACAGGGAGTGTATGACAACACCACTCAAATATATGATTTTTACCCACAACTGCAATAAGACAATAGTACCTAACATACATATCTTTAGAAAAATATATGTAAATGACGTCGAGAGATATCATTTTTGAGGTGCCTATTTCATTTAAATCATAGATCCACTCAAGAATAGGTGTCTCAAGAATGATATATCTAAACATCTTTTACATAGATTTTTCTAAAGATAGATATGCTAGTTTAATTAATTTTATAATTTTAAATTTATTAATCAAATAATTTTATATTTTTTAAATTTATTAATTTTTTATTTTATAACTATATTAAACTTTATAAGTTTGTTTATTTTTTAGTTTTATAATATTTGCACTAACGTTGCAATGAGATCTGCAAGTGTAGGGCCTCTTGGCACTTTGTCATTTCTCATAATCTCAATTTGTATGTTTTCATGATTTATCGCTCCTACCTATTCTCACAAGGAATTCTCACATTATTGTTCTCAGAAAGCAATGTATGTAAGCCCTCTTGGGCTTCCTTGGCTTCTTGTATGTGTTTTTCGAGTCGCCTTACTTTTTCATCCAGGTGAGTACTTGAATTACTCATCAAAGGTTGTGTTACCGCTTGCATAAACATTGAAGTTTCAAGCATTTAAATATGCAGGCGCCTTCCCAAAAATCTAAGAAATTCTATGTCTTTCAACTTATGTAGTAGAAAATGTGCAAAAAAAAGTTGCATGCATGTGTCTTTGTATATACAAGGGTGTTTGTATATACATGCAGGTCAAATGTGCATTGGCGGGCTTGTGAAATCTCAGTCGGCTTTTGAAAAATGGTAAAAAGTTGAGTTATATGCATATCGGGCTTTGAAATGTGCATATACAAAGGGGGAATCTTTCACAGATTCCCAAGAATATTCCCGGTTTGTATATCGGGTTGCATGAAGAGGTGCAAGAGAAAATATACAAGGGGGCGCACATACATTTGCTACAGTACGGCTAAGATATGGTAGGGCCCGCAGGTATATACAAACAAGTTTATATATTCGGCATGCAGAAGAAGTGATACGAAGTTGAATATATGTTTGACATACATCAGAAACTTACAAGAGAGAATCTACATCACATATCCCAAAGGATTCCCTGTTTGTATGTTAGGAGGTTTGTATGTTTGTGTTTGAATGCATTCCTGGAATATTCCATCGCAAATTCCACAGTTGTATCAAAGGGTTTGTACATTGTGTTGTATGTTTAATATGCAATGAGTAATATACAACGCGGATTCCAAAGGGATCCAAATCAAGCTGTGAGCAGTAGTGGCATCCGCGGCTTGTACATTGCATGTGTATATGCGATGTGTAATGAAATGTGCAAAGGAGAGAGAAAATGGGTCGGGCCCACCAGTTGTATACAATGGTAGTTGTATGTATGCCGACATACATTCAAAACATACAAGTAAAAGTATACAAACCGGACCCGATTTGAATTTCAAAATGTTTCATAGTCATTTGAGGTCTGCAGGTTGTATATCGCATTTGTATATGTGATATACAAAAGGAGTATGCATTGGGTAAGCTACAAGCCGGATTCCAAAGGT
Source organism: Cunninghamia lanceolata (assembly GCA_027924645.1). Taxonomy (NCBI): domain Eukaryota; kingdom Viridiplantae; phylum Streptophyta; class Pinopsida; order Cupressales; family Cupressaceae; genus Cunninghamia; species Cunninghamia lanceolata. The sequence continues at coordinate 2,449,738 of BSBN01001603.1, read as the reverse complement.
CCTCCAATCTAATTGATAAATTAATTGGAATCCGTGACTTGTATGTTTGTGCTTGTATATGCTGATATACAAAGGGGATGTACATGCAAGGCCCGGATCTGAGTGCAGGTTCAAATTTGTTTTATAATATCTTGGGATCCACCTTGCATGTAAGTGATTGTATGAGTATACAATCTCATTTTCAAATGCATATTCGAAGGCGAAAAGGGCAAAATGAGTGGTGGAAAAGTTAGCGATGAATGTATGGATTGCTGACGTGGCACAACATCATTGGTGGGCCACTTTTTAGCATGATTTGGAGCCGCGGATCTCAATGATAGGAGTTGATCAACAGCCATGTTTTAAAGCTTTAGCGGGGGTGTTTTCCTTTGTATGCAGGCCGCATTTTTTAGCGAGAAAATCTTCATATGCGTTCACAGCTACATTTTGAAAGGAGTTGTAGGTAGTTGGGCATTGATGGCGATACACAAAGAGATGATTGATGGAGTGACAAGCCAGCTACCCGATTGAAGAAGAAAATCCTTAGGTGGTGGTGTGGGGCTCGAGTTCAACCACTCCCAGCCTTTCTTTCTGCCTACTGCATTAATTATTTTTGAGCGCCAATCTGAAGATGCATCGAATCTGGTGACATTTTGATTTGCCTTGTAAATTTTGCTGAATACACAGTCTTGCTATAAAAGGCAGACTGTGTTACTCTTTTGAGGTTGTTGAAAACTGGACAAATTTTGGTGCTGTAAGAAGATACAACTTCATTGGTGGCTTTGTCTTGGCTATCTTGTGAGTTTATGAGTCTCATATTGTATGTCTTTCTGCATAAATCTACTGATATCATGTTGATTTAAATGAATAATGCTATATTGCATGTGTTCTGTTATCTATCTCCAAATTGAGTGTGTTCTTCTTCTGAATCTAAATAGCTAAGGGGTGTTTATGATTCTAGCATATAGGTTTACTGTATTTAATGCTTGATTTCTTACTTCTGCTCAAGGAGTAGATTAAATGTTTCAGATCAGGTGTTGGGAAGAATATGCTGCAGTAAGGATGTTGTAAGTAGAGATAATTGAATACCCAATTTTGGGAGGTATCTGTAAGGCAGATACTAAAACCCCCTTGGTATCCAGTTTTTGGTATATGTTTATGCTGATCATTCACATGTGTAGGTCTATTGACTCCAAGCCCTGGATAGGCACCAGTCCAGTCTTGTATTGAGGTTACACCCAAAGTCCTAGTTTTGCATCCAAATCCCACAATCAAACTCAAACTTCAAACCAAACCATTAGGACCTTAGAAGTAGTTTAGGACCAAAATCCTCTGTCTCACAACTAAATATTGGCCCAAAGCTAGCCCCTTTGCACTCATTTTACAGTTTTGGTCTACATAATAGAGGATTTATCTGCTTTGTGTCAACATCGAACCAGTCCACAGGCATATTTTATGGATGTTGAATAGGGAATACCCCCCTTGGTTCTGCAGAGCCTAAAGAAGAAGAGGAGATATTATAGAGTCTATCTCTTGTATTGTTGGCCACTGGCCCAGAGATCCTGTTGATCATTGATGGCTACCTTGTAGGGATAACTGGGAGTAAGCATCCAGTCAGATTGAGAAGCAACAGATTTGGTGACTCCGTTGGGGATGTGTATGTAAGAACCCTGGTTTAACAAGAAAATAATTCCTAATAATAGGTGGTGACTCCAAACAATCTCCCAACCTGTAAAGTAAAATTTGTATGCAAGGGAGAAGATCCCTGTGTAATCCTCTGTCTGAAGAGTTACCCATAAAAATGATGTACAGGAAAAAGGGGACTGTTCAAGCCAGTCAAGAGGGTTCTCCCAAAAGTAATGATAATATTCAAGACAATCCAGGATCTTCAGAGCAGACAATACCATATTTTTCAAACACAGAAGCTGAAATCCAAGATGTGTATGAAAGACAACAAGGTAATAATTTGAGAAAGAGATCAGAGGTGTTTCAGGAACGCCCTTTCTTAGATCCCTCTGACAGATTTGAAGAAACTGAGTCCCCAAGGGATGAAGATGATGATCAATATGGGAAGGGGCCATCCTCTTCTATACCTAGAGATCAAGAGTTAGCTGAAGAAATTAAAAGTCTAAGGGCAAAATTAGAATATCTGCAGGCAGTGAAAATTAGAGATGACATGAGACAGAAAATGCAAGCTCTGAGAATTGCTCAGAATGATTCAGCTCCTACCCTTGAGAATATAAATGTGTTAAGAAACTAGCATAGAAATGAAGTTCAGGATCAGCATAATGATCAGAGATAGAATGTAAATAATGCTAGAGTACCATTAAACAATATGAGAAATCAGACTGTAAATAGAAATGTAAATGCTAATCAGTTTGGTAGACAGCCTATGCAGCTAAATAGATTCAGGCAGCTGGTTTTTGATGGCATTCCTGGTTATCCTAATCCTATTGACAAACATGTGAGGCCGCAAGTACCAAAGTTTTTAGGAAATAATACTGTGTCAAGGGAAGACCATTTAAAATCTTTTCAGAATATCATGCACAATTTTGAGGTTGAGCATGAGGATGTTTTTATGAAATTATTTATGCAATCCTTAGTTGATGAGGCCAGAGAATGGTACAAGTGTCTGCCTGACAGGAGTATTTCATCATGGGAGGACTTTAGAAGAATATTCAAAGAACAATATGGTGACAAAACTGATCTAAGTTTCTTCATTAATGAGTTCACTAGCATTACCAAAGGATCAAATGAATATGTTGCTGATTTCAATGCTAGATTCACTAAGGTGTTGAACAAATTGCCACATCACCTGAGGCCTAATGAACCTATGTGCATAGTGTTGTACATAAATACTTTTGATGCCAAAACAGCTTATGGATTAAGAGATAAGGGTCCTCACAGCCTCAGAGATGCTTTCAAAATTGCAACAAATATTGAAAATAATAGAAAAGCGTCTAGTAAGACAAACAGAAGAGATGATGTAAAAATTCTGCAAAATCCAAATACTAAATCTCAAAATGCTCAGGGCAATGCATCTACTTCTGAGGATAAATTAGATAAATTGACAACTATTGTCAAGGACCTGAGCTATAGAATGGCTAAAAATGAAAAAGGGGTAGGTCCTGACAGGCAAGTTTACCAAAGGCAAGAAAGAAGACCATAATTACATGATATGCCATATAATACCAGTTGGCATAATGGTAAACTCATTTTTCTAAACAATAACACAAATCCAAGGAATCAAAATGTTAAGGAAACACCTGACCCTTTGAAGAAGGCTGTTAATATTGTTAATGACACACCATGGTGCATCATATGTCAAATGCCTCATTCACAATCACAATGTATGATTGCTCAGTCTCTATATAATAATGTTGTTGCCTGTGATGAATGCAATGAGCCGCATAGCATGGAAGATGACAATGTCAATATGTTGTCTACAAACAGGGAATATCCTTCTCATGATGTTGATGCAAATGCAAGTAATGAGATTCAGGTCTGTCGGTAGTGTCCCTATGATGAAGATGATGAGGATAATTATGCTTATGCTCAGGACTTAGATATTTTCTTGAATAACTTGAGGAGACCTTTTGATGAAAAAATTAGAGCCTTTATAGCCGCGGCAGTAGCTCAAGTCAAAAGCAATTATAACCTGAGAGGTAAAGCTCAGATGAATGATCCACATCAGCCATATGACACTCTTATGAACCAACCAGTGCACAGTCATAAAGGGACTGAATCGTAAAAGAAGCAATGGAGCAATAATAAACAAAATTTTAGGAAAAAAATAGGTCATGATTCTCAAGGACTAGAGAATAGAATTCCCCAGGTTGATGATCAAAACAAAAAAATTTAGATCAAAGATGACAGTCAAAGAGCCATAAAGACTAAGGCTGGATTATCTCAGGATAAAAGTAAAACTATGGATCAGGCTACAACTGTTATACAAAATTAGGTTCCATTTGACGTAGCTCAAGTATTGTCCCAGGTAAAGGTCTTTGTTCCATTGATGGAGTTGATGAAAGTTGAAGAGTTCAGAGATAGAGCATTGTCTTTGATTTCAAGAATGCCTTGCCAAACTAAGCCAAATGATGAACCTCAAGGTAAGAAACAAGCCTTATGTATTGATGAGGATGAAGTTCCTGAAGTATACCTAGGGATGACCATGACAAAGTGCCCTTCACATGTTGAGCCATTCTATGTCTCCCTGGTTATCAATGGAAAAATAGTCAGGAATTGTATGCTTGATTCTGGAGCATCAACAAATATCATGCCTCTGGCCGTAATGCAACAAGCTGGATTAAAAATAGACAAGGCATGTGGGAAATGCTATGCCATGGATGCTAGAGAAGTACCTGTCATTGGAATTCTGAAAGATGTGGATTTCAGACTGGCAGCATACCCAGAAAAGACATATAAAATGAACATAACAGTGGTTGATATAAAGCCACAATATGGCATGCTGTTGTCAAGAAGGTGGGCAGCACTCATTGGTGGAAGTATGCAACTAGACCTATCATATGCTATGATCCCAATGAATGGCAGAGATGTCAAATTGATTAGAGAAGAAAGGTCACTAGACACAGTCAAGGATCAAGAATCAGAGGAGCATATATGTTTTGTGGATACTGACTGTGATAATTTTAGGGTTGTCTCTGGTGATCAGGGAGGAAAAGAAAAGGATGTTTGCATTCAAGAATTGGACCAACAAGGCCTTTGGACCATGTATTTTGATGGAGCTTGTGCAAGGGAAGGTTCTGGTGCTGGAGTTGTGTTTCTGTCTCCAGCTGGTAAGCTTTTAAAGTTCTCTTTCTTGTTGAAATTTGCTTGTACAAACAATATTGCAGAATATGAAGCTCTGTTGCTAGGATTGAATATGGCCCTGAAGCATGGGATCAAGATGCTCAAAGTGTTTGGGGATTCAAAGTTAGTTGTTTCTCAAGTCAGAGATAGGTATGCATCAAAAAATAAGAGGTTGAAATAGTATAAGCATGTTGTTTGGGATACAATTGAATTGTTTGATGCTTTTTCAATAAACTGGATAGAGAGATCAAAAAATGTCATGGCAGATTTTCTAGCCAATATAGCCATAAGGCCAGACGATATCACTCTATCAGATGTCACAAATGTTGAAGTCAAACTCAGACCTGCAGTACCAGATAACGTATACAGCTGGCAGGTGTTTGATGATGATAAAGATTTGCTAAGATTTCTACACTGCATTGATGAATATGAGAACCAGGAACTAGATTTTTAGAATTTTGTAGAAGTTGTGGATGGGAAAGAGACTCTCTTAGGGAAGGAGGTGATTCAACTCAAGACAAATAAAATCCCTAGAGGGTTGGTAGCTTTAGAGAGAGATTTTGACAATAGGGACCAATTTGTTGCAAAAGCATCTCCAACAAACAAGAATGATTTAGAAGAAATAAACTTGGGGACATCTCAGGACCCCAAGAAGGTATACATTGGCAAACAGCTCAAACGACACATTAGAAGTATGTTGATTGCATTACTAAAAAAGGTATAAGCATGTTTTTGCTTGGTCGTATGAGGACTTGAAGGCTTATAGAGAAGAATTGTTCCAACATGAGATCCCATTGAAGCCGGGAGCTAAGCCATTCAGGCAGAAGCAAAGACATATTAATCCTACCTTAGCTCCAAAAATGCAGGAGGAACTCAAGAAGCTTAGGGAGGCTGGAATAATTGTGCCTATCAGACATTCTACCTGGGTGTCTAATCTTGTTCCAGTTAGAAAGAAAAATGGTGACATCAGACTTTGTGTTGATTTTAGAAACCTGAATGTGTCTTCTCTAAAAGATAATTATCCATTGCCCAACATGGAAGCTATGCTGCAGAAAGTGACTAGCTGTGAACTTTTGTCCATGATGGATGGATTTTCAGGGTACAATCAAGTGAAGGTAAAAGAATCTGAACAATACAAGACTGCCTTCACCACTCCATGGGGAACCTATGTCTATGTAAGGATGCCATTTGGATTGACAAATGTAGGTGCTACATTTCAAAGGGCCATGGATGTTGCTTTTGCAAGATTGATTGACTCAATCTTGGTTGTATATCAAGATGACTTAACTACTTATTCAAAGAAGGAGGAGCAACATTGCATGCACTTAGAACAAATTTTTATTAGAGCACTTGAATATGGCATCTCGCTCAACCCAAAGAAGTGTGCTTTTGGGGTAATAGAAGGAAAGCTATTGGGACATATTGTTTCCAAGGATGGGGTCAGGATTGATCATGAAAGGGTGGCTGCAATTGACAAAATTGAGATGCCTAAAATAGTAAAAGGTATTCCATCCTTCTTTGGACAAATTAATTTTGTTAGAAGATTTGTTCCTAACTTTGCAGAGATTACAAGGAACATTTCTAAGATGCTGAAGAAGGGTGAAACTGTCAATTGGGAAAGTGAAGCAATAAAATCATTTCAGAACATCAAAGAGGCTATAAAGATGGCTCCTGTGTTAAAATCTCCTGATTTCTCTAAGCCATTTCAGTTGTTTTCATTTGCTTCTTTCCATACTGTAGCTGCATGCTTATTACAAAAGAATGAGGAGGGTTTTGAACAACCTATTGCCTTCTTCAGCATGTCACTGCAGGCAGCTAAATTGAAGTATGATATCATGGAAAAGCAGGCATATGCATTGGTTAGAGCAGTCAAAAGTTTTAGACCATAACTGGTAGGGTCTCAGATAGTTGCATATGTGCCCCATGCAGCAGTCAAAGACATTTTCGCCCAGCAAGAGGTAACAGGAAGAAGATGCAGATGGATTAATAAACTACAAGAATTCAACATAGAGATACAGATCACAAAGCTGGTAAGGGGACAAGGTTTGGCAAAGATAATGACAAAATCAAATCTGGAAGCATGCCAAGTGAACATGGTGCAAAATGAAACTGTTAATATGTCAAAATCTGAATGGTATAAGGACATTGTTTATTACTTGCAGAATTTAAATTGTCCTTCCCACTTCAGTGATAGTCAAAAAAGAACTTTGAAGTTACATGCAATCAAATACATAATTCTTCAAGGAGAGCTGTATTAGAAGAATCATGAGGGTGTCCTATTGAGATGTGTGGATGAAAATCAAGATGCTGATAGTTTAAACGATCTGCACAAAGGAGGATGTGGTGGACATTACACTGCCAAGACAACAGCCCAAAAATTCTTAGAGCAGGATATTGGTGGCCAACTCTTTTCTCAGATGCACAAAAGTTGGTAAGAAAATGTGACTCCTACCAAAGGTTTTCAAGAAAGCTCAAGTATGAAGGTGCATTACCCCTTAGAACTGTAACTGTAGAAGCTCCATTTGAACAGTGGGGGATTGATTTTATAGGGGAAATCTCAGAAAAATCAAGCGGAGGACATAGTTGGATTCTGGTTGCTACTGATTATTTTACTAAATGGGTTGAAGTTGTTCTGACTAAGAAAGCTACAAGTAAGGTGGTGATGGATTTTATTCTAGAAAACATTATTATCAGATTTGGAGTGCCAGCTACAATTGTCACGGACAATGTCATGTGCTTCAGGTCTGGTGAATTTGTTGATTTTTGCAATAAGTATGGGATCAATCTGTCATGTGCATCACCATATCACCCACAAGGAAATGGTCAAGCAGAGTCAAGAAACAAGAGCCTCATGAAAATCATTAAAAGGATGGTAGATAAGAGCAAAAGGGCATGGGATTCAAAGTTAAAGATGGCGCTATGGGCCAACCGGATGACAGTGAAGGAATCAATTGGAAGGTCACCTTTTGAGTTAGATGGTGCACCAGCTAAGTTACCTGTGAACAACCTTTTGCCAGTCTATAGATTCATACAAGAGAATGATACAGAGGTTGAGGATCCAATGACTGAAAGGATAAATCAGTTGGTTGCATTGGATGAAATCAAAAGAGAGGCACACATGACAAATATCAAGAAATAGCAGAAGATGAAATATTTATTTGATAAAAGGGCTACAGAAAGGAAGTTTCAATAAAGTGACCTGGTCCTTGTTTGGAATGCAAAGAGCCAAGATAAAGGTAAGCATAATAAATTTGAGCCATTATGGATGGGTCCATATCAAATTAGCAATATTCATGGAGAAAATTCCTACATCCTCCAGGTCCTAAGTGGTGAATTGTTGGATCTACCAGTGCACGGTCAATTCCTAAAGCCCTATTTTTCATAAGTAATCATCCTCTGTGCACATTTGTAAATTAGGTGTAAATAGTTTGTACATGTCTTGTATAGTCGGTGCTATTTTGCATTTTGTGTTCTGCCTAGTCTATCCCGGAGTGGTGCAGTTCTCGCTGCAGCTTTATGACTGCACATCCCCAATCGGAGCCAATATTACCACCTGCATAAACATTGAAGTTTCAAGCATTTAAATATGCAGGCACCTTCCCAAAAATCCAAGAAATTCTATGTCATTCGACTTCTATAGTAGAAAATGTGCAAAAAATAGTTGCATGCATGTGTCTTTGTATATACAAGGGTGTTTGTATATACATGCAGGTCAAATGTGCATTGGTGGGCTTGTGAAATCTCAGTTGGCTTTTGAAAAATGGTAAAAAGTTGAGTTATATGCATATCGGGCTTTGAAATGTGCATATACAAAGGGGGAATCTTTCGCAGATTCTCAAGAATATTCCTAGTTTGTATATCGGGTTGCATGAAGAGGTGCAAGAGAAAATATACAAGGGGACGCACATACATTTGCTACAGTGCAGCTGAGATACATGTGGTAGGGCCCGCAGGTATATGCAAACAAGTTTATATATTCGGCATGCAGAAGAAGTGATGCGAAGTTGAATATATGTTTGACATACATCGGAAACTTACAAGAGAGAATCTACATCTCATATCCCAAAGGATTCCCTGTTTGTATGTTAGGAGGTTTGTATGTTTGCATTTGAATGCATTCCTAGAATATTCCATCGTAGATTCTGCAGTTGTATCAAAGGGTTTGTACATTGTGTTGTATGTTTAATATGCAATGAGTAATATACAACACGGATTCCAAAGGGATCCAAATCAAGTTGTGAGCAGTAGTGGCGTCCGTGGCTTGTACATTGCATTTGTATATGCGATGTGCAACGAAATGCGTAAAGGAGAGAGAAAATGGGTCGGGCCCACCAGTTGTATACAATGGCAGTTGTATGTATGCCGACATACATTCAAAACATACAAGTAAAAGTATACAAACTGGACCCGATTTGAATTTCAAAATGTTTCATAGTCATTTGAGGTCCATAGGTTGTATATCACGTTTGTATATGTGATATACAAAAGGAGTATGCATTGGGTAAGATACAAGTTGGATTCCAAAGGTCCTCCAATCTAATTGATAAATTAATTGGAATCTGCAACTTGTATGTTTGTGCTTGTATATGCTGATATACAAAGGGGATGTACATGCAAGGCCCAGATCTGAGTGCAGGTTCAAATTTGTTTTATAATATCTTGGGATCCGCCTTGCATGTAAGTGATTGTATGAGTATACAATCTCATTTTCAAATGCATATTCAAAGGCGAAAAGGGTAAAATGAGTGGCGAAAAAGTTAGTGATGAATGTATGGATTGCTGATGTGGCATAACATCATTGGTGGGCCACTTTTCAGCATGATTTGGAGCCACAGATCTCAGCGATAGGATTTGATCAACGGCCATGTTTTAAAGCTTCAGCGGGGGTGTTTTCCTTTGTATGCAGGCCACATTTTTGAGCTGGAAAATATTTAGATGCGTTCACAGCTGCATTTCAAAAGGAGCTGCAAGTAGCTGGGCATTGATGGCGGTACACAGAGGGATGATTGATGGAGTGACAGGCCAGCTACCCGATTGAAGAAGAAAATCCTCAGGTGGCAGCGTGGGGCTCGAGTTCAACCACTCCCAGCCTTTCTTTCTGCCTGCTGCATTAATTATTTTTGAGCGCCAATCTGAAGATGCATTGAATCTGGCGACATTTTGATTTGCCTTGTAAATTTTGCTGAATACACAGTCTTGCTATAAAAGGCAGACTGTGGTACTCTTTTGAGGTTGTTGAAAACTAGACAAATTTTGGTGTTGTAAGAAGATACAACTTCATTGGTGGCTTTGTCTTGGCAATCTTGTGAGTTTATGAGTCTCATATTGTATGTCTTTCTATATAATTCTACTGATATCATGCTGATTTAAATGAATAATGCTATATTGCATGTGTTCTATTATCTGTCTCCAAATTGAGTGTGTTCTTCTTCTAAATCTAAGTAGCTAAGGGGTGTTTATGATTCTAGAATATAGGTTTACTGTGTTGAATTCTTGATTTCTTACTTCTGCTCAAGGAGTAGATTAAATGTTTCAGATCAGGTGTTGGGAAGAATATACTGCAATAAGGATGTTGTAAGTAGAGATAATTGAATACCCAATTTTGGGAGGTATTTGTAAGGTAGATACTAAAACCCCCTTGGTATCTAGGTTTTGGTATATGTTTATGCTAATCATTCACATGTGTAGGTCTATTGACTCCAAGCCCTAGATAGGCACCAATCTAGTCTTGTATTGAGGTTACACCCAAAGTCCTAGTTTTGCATCCAAATCCCACAATCAAACTCAAACTTCAAACCAAACCATTAGGACCTTAGAAGTAGTTTAGGACCAAAATCCTCTATCTCACAACTAAATATTAGCCCAAAGCTAGCCCTTTGCACTCATTTCATAGTTTTGGTCTGCATAATAGAGGATTTATCTACTTTGTGTCAACATCCAACTAGTCCATAGGCACATTTTATGGATGTCGAATAGGGAATACCCCCTTGGTTCTACAGAGCCTAAAGAAGAAGAGGAGATATTATAGAGTCTATCTCCTGTACTGTTGGCCGGTGGCCCAGAGATCCTATTGATCATTGATGGCTACCTTATAGGGATAAATAGGAGTAAGCATCCAGTCGGATTGAGAAGCAATAGGTTGGTCCACTTGATGGATCTCTGACCTCACTTGTACTCTTCATGCCTTTTGAGGCGCAAGTTGAATTATCAAGTTATGCTCCCATGCAGGATTATTAAATATTAGAGAATGTCTTGGTTCTCTTCTATCATGTTCATAGTTTGAGTCTTCATAGTCATTATAGATTGAGATTGGTACATTTGGGTCAGGTGGCACATTCATGTCGAAAGAGGGAGTTTTTGGCTCCCTAGAGGGAAAATTCCCTACATTTAAATCTAGTTCTATCATATTCGACGGTGTCATAAACACCACAGAATAAATGGAATGTTCAAAGGCGAAGATGGAAAGAACAAAGATGAAATTGATAGGAAAGATGAAATTGATCGTGAGAGAAAGTTTGAAATGGGATCTTGCAAGGACACGCAAAAAGCTCAACCAAATGGTTTAGCTCTTCATGTTGGGTTCACCAAAATATGTACACTTCAAAATATGGCTTGGTTGTGTGGGGCGGTCGAGTCAACTTTGATGGAACACATAGACCCTTCTCCTTGCCATGGGTGAACCTCCACGCCACTCTCGCTCTCATGGTAGAAGCCAATCGAAAGGAGGCGAGACATGGGGGTGGTCCTTCTCGCTTGGGAGCTGTACTTCATGGAGAATGCTTAGCCAATCTTGGGGCATTTCTTGAGGGTTTTTTCTATGTTACAATCAATGATCATTGTTATGGAGATAATGATATGACCTAAAGGGTTACTAGTCACCAATCTCATGTTTGGGTTTCAAAGATTCCAATGCCTATTTGGTTGTATGTTGTAATCATTTATGAGTCTAATGTGTCAGAATCTTTCCTCTCTTTCTTGAAGGAGTTGTTATATGCAATGTCTTTGTTCAAATAGCCTAAGCCTATGTTCTTGTTCTTCAATTGTTAGTTACGCTTGTTGAGGCCTAGGGTGGATAGCTTCGATATCCTCTAGGATCACCCTCACCCAGTCACCTCTAAGTCCAGGGCACATTCATATGCCTAAACGATGAGAGTTGGTTTGAGTTTACCATGAGTTGACTTTGCATTGACTTAGCATGAATACCTAAGGTTTTCTCTGATTTTTGCTTTGCTTGTTGAATAGATTGACCTCGTGATGGGATCAAGGGATTTTGTGCTTGTTTTGTTTTATTTTTCTTATTTTATATTGTTTTTCATGTTTTTGTGGTTTTTTTGTATGAATGTAACTAAATGTATGCAAAATGATATTTGTGTTATTTTCTCTTATTTTTGGAATGAAAGTGAATTATTTAATGTAGGAAATAAAATATGAATGCAACTAATTATGAATTTACCTAATGCAATTGATCTAATTTTTTATGTTTTCTGAAGGTCTTTTCCAACTATTCTGAGAAATAAAAATATGGAATTATAAATCTAATCTAACAATGCAATGTACTTGAAATAAACTAAGTAAATGCAATCTAACTATCCTATCAAGGAAATTGCAACAATCAAATTACTATTTCCAAGAGCAAGATTTTGATTATTTAATTACTACAAAAGCATAAAAGAATTTAAAATTGAAGGCACATGAGCCTAGTGTATCCTTAGAGATCCTTTTAGTAGCCTTCCCTTCCTCTGTAGTAGCAAGGTACTCCTCTTGGCGATAGGGATTGGATGACAATTGATTTGAACAAGAGCTTGAGAAAGCTTGGATTGAGCTATGAAAGCTTGGATTAAAGTATTTGGGCTTGCAAAATGGCTAGCATAACAATGTTGTATGAAGTTTTTTGAAAATCTTGTGCAAAATAACAATAAGAAAATGGCTCATAAGTTTTGTAGTGAGCATGAAAATGCTAATGGAGAGCAAAAGCTAACAAAAAAGTGATTGCAAAAATGAATTCAAATGCCTCCCTTTGAGCTTGCAGGAGGGGGTATTTATAGGTTGGATTGAGGAATGCTGGGTGGGATTTATTGGGGATTTAACTCACTTGATTGAAGAGCCGACTCAATTTATTACTCAATGAACTGGATTGATTAGGCAGTGAAGTAAGATTGAAAGCTTATCACAGGAGAAGAAATGGAGTTAACTTGAGAGAGGGAGGAGTTAAGAATAGTTTGACTAAGCTAAATTTTTATGATTAGAGTTGATTGAGAAGCTAAGAATAGTTTGACTAAGCTAAATTTTTATGATTAGAGTTGATTGAGAAGCTAAGAATAGTTTGACTAAGCTAAATTTTAATGATTAGAGTTGATTGAGAAGCTAAGAATAGATGATTCTTAGTTAGGCTCGAAATTCCATGCAAAATGGAGCAAAAATGGAGCTTTTTCAAGCTCAAACTCGAAGTAATTATGTGAATGAAAACACGACTAGGTCAAAAGGGAGACGACTAGGTCAAGACAAGGGTCTGGGTGAAAACTAAAGGTTGGAGGATGTTCTTAGGAGGCTACAGAAGACACTTGGCAACTTTTCTTGCAAAATTGATGCCACAAGGGGTGGTCACCCATATTACTAGGTCAAGCCTAGGGGTGACCCAAAAATAATAGGGGTGACTAGGTTAGGATGGAAGATGCATAGAAACTAGAGTTGGGGATGAAATTAGTATGTTGATTCAAGGTCTCAAGAGGCCAAAAAAGATGAAATAGGTTGATAGGACGTAGGTTCCCTAGGAATCGACACATGTAGGTCTCACAACAAGGCCAAAAATTGAAGAAAGAAAAGGTTTGATAAAGGAAAAATCAAGAAGGGAAAAAATTTCATGTCACGCCTCGTTCTAAAGCAAACATACTTATCATTTTATTTCAAGCAGACATCTATAGTTAGTCAGTGAAATTATTATGATTAAAGTAATGTGCTAGATTAGAAAATGCATTTGATTTATATTATTTTATATGCAATAAATATTGTATGTGGCATTATTATTATGCACATGGTTAAATGATGTAATAGACTAAGTACTATTGTGCAACTGAGGTAGATGCAAGGACAGTGTTTCCCCCTCCCAAATGAGGAGGGAGAGCATCACCAGGGAGAGGGTGATAGATTGCAAGAATACAACAATCATTGTGACCTCTGAGAACCACACATGCACCTATTAGTTGAATTGTGTCGGTATGCCATTTTATTTCCATATTTTCTCCTTTTGTCATTTTGGTGTCGACCTAAGTCGTTATCACCTCCTATCTAAGTCATGCTTATAACTTGACAACTATTCTCATCATGTATGTTTTGTGAGAGTTGTTGAGTCGCGCATCAATGCCGATACTTTATCGTTTAGCATGCATCTTTTGATCCTAGTATAATGTATATGTCTCTTGTTTTGGAGACCCTTGGACATAAGATATAAATATTTAAAGTTACTTTTGTTATAGTTATGTTCCAAGTCTATTTATATTTATTATTTTATTCCTGAGTATATGGGAAAATAAATCATTGTTTTAATTTAATTGTATACTCCTCGTTCTTTTGTGAGGAGATTCTAATAATTCAAGAAACCATTTCCCCATAGTGCCTCCCTAGATTCTAGGGATAGTGGAGGAGGGGAGCATCAAGCCCCATGATGCCCAAATTGAGGCATGTCAAGATAAGCCGCAGGCGATTGAAGGGATATAACAAATTTATTGAAGTGCTAACTACATGTAGGATCATTATTAAAAACATATACAAAACATAAGAGGTTTCATTTTTCTCAGAGGAGATAACCCCTAGAAAATGTGAAAAAGAAAGTCAAGATAGGATTGAACCACCCAGTTGAGCGAGAGAAAGACAAAAAGACTTGCAAGAGAAATCAGTGTTAAAGGTAACATTATTTCTTGTGTTATTACAGAGAAATGAATCACATTTTATACAAGCTTAAATCCTAGGAGTGAATTGTAAATACTGAGGATTATATTGATTACTCTACAAGTTTAAACTTGAAAACAAACCTTACAAGATTGTATGGAAGCCATAATTTTAACCTCTGTATGTGTGTGTATATATATATATCATTAATGTTGTATTTTATTATATTTCATTTATAAGCATGGTTTTGAAGCCATAAAGGTTGAGAGTCTTGATAAGATACAGGCCCAAAATAAAGGTTGATTTTGAATATGTTTATGATTCACCCTTAGTGTATATTGAAGGTTGATAGCCTTATGTTTCCATTCTGTATACAATTTGTTTGGTTTGACACTTGCCATAAGCTCTGTGAGTAGGTCGTTAAGCATGCAATTATATCTAGAAGGTTGTAAGCTCTATGAGCAGGTCGTTAAGCATGCAATTGTAACTAGAAGGTCGTAAGCTCTATGAGCATGTTGTTAAGCATGGATTTGTATCTAAGGTCGTAAGCTCTATGAGTAGGTTGTCAAGTATACATTTGTATCTAAATCTTGTGGAGACGGCAAGCTCTGTCTATAAAGGTCCATAGATATGTATATAAACTCTAGCTTGGAAGTGAGTAGATGACATCTTAACAAGTAATAAAAATAGCTTAGCTATGATATAAACTAATAACCATAAGTTTACATCACCTGTATATTATCATTTGGTTTGATCTATGAGGAGTATACCTCTACACAATGTATAAGACTATGTCTATACAAATGTTTCGCTGTATTTTCTTTGTATAGGTTTGGTCTATGTTAAGTATACTAGCTATGTGTTGAATAAGGCTCAGCTAGTGCAATAAATATCACCTATATTTTGAATATGGCTCAACCTAAGAAAGATTTGTCACCTGTATAATAATATATTACGCTGCATATGGAGATTATAGATCATTGGTATGATGTAATATGAGCAACTTACAGTAGTTATATTACTTATGTAAAGATAAATGAATATCTTGTGTATGAGTCCTAACCAGCATAAAGGCCATAAGAAAGAGCCTTATGTAAATCTATTTTACAAGGTGAGAACTATCTTTGGTACAAATCTTGAGTACCTCAGCCAGAGTTGATAAATATCCTCTTAAATGTAAAAAGCAAAGATGTAATTTATTTTCTTTAAGTAGAACAAAAGGAATAACTCACCATGTATGCCTTTTGAATTATGTTTCTATAGATTGATAGACCCTTGAGTATAGTGGTTATCAAGAGGCCGAAAAATATGCTTTGAGTTTAAGATAAGACTCATTTACCTTGGTTTGAGTCTTTCTAAGAGTTGTATGCTGATACACCGCTATCTGGGCTTGGGAGAGAACAAAATTAGTTCTCAGATTTGATAAAATGTCTTTATAAACTATTTGACTATGTTTTGAGTTATAAAGATGGGTTTGTTATCCATTGAATAGTTGATAGATGAAATAGGCCCAAGATTGCGATATCACAAATAGGGGCTCAATGCATGGTCACTAATTGACTAGTCTTTAACCTATGACTGTCTAGTTTACCCTATTTAAATAACTCAGCATAGATAGAATATTAGTCTCCAAGTTGAGAAAGAGGTGTGTGAACAGTCAACTCATTGATATGAAACTTTGGCCAAAGTAATGCAAAATCACTGTGTTCTGGTTTGCATGAATGGTCAGATGGATTGTACATGGCTAGAGATAGACTAGAAGTTATAAACCCGATTGTTACTTGCTACGACCCTGCACTATTTCTTAGACAGAACATAGAATTAGTTGATTCTCATTATCTATACACTCACGAAGGATAGGGCCACTTTCAATAGCAAGGTGTGTGGGGGACTGTCAATATGTGGTTGCAGGTAAAGCACCTAGGTGATGCTCTCCCCCTTGCAGTTGATTTCTGAAGACTTCTTAATAGAAGCCAACAATTTATTGTACATGTAATTATGTAAAATTTGGAAGTCGTATGAAAATCAACCATCAACTGTTGTATTATATCATGTATCTTATAAATGCAATGTACCTACTTTACTTTGTAAGATTTTTAAAAAATGAAAAATTTGGCATTATTGCTTTTATTTTTAAATGGTTTTATTTAGCATTTAGGTATGGATGTTAAATTTCACAAATTAACAAGGGGAAAACAAAGGAAGAAAGCAAAATGGGAGTTCAATCCACGTTTCGTCAAGAGGAACGCTTGTTGAGAGGTCATATATACATGCTTACATGTATGTGTTTAGGATGATAACTCATCATCAGATTACCATGTAGGCCCATGCATTTTTTTAATGCTTACAGAGACAATGATAAAATAAAATGCAGTGGATGTTGGAGTGATAGACTAAGTGCAAGAACTAGGGTTTTGACATTTGTTGATGTAAGAACCTATGTGGATGAGATAACTGATGCAAAGACCAAATTGTGATTGTTAAGTGATAATTTTGGTCATAGATGCAGAGGGATTTCCCCAATGATGAAGGATGATTGAAGTGACCTAGGAATTGTTGAAGTTGATAAACCAACCTCATAGATCCCAATGAACACCTGCAAGCAAATAACCTGTCACATAAAGGAGATCAAGAGGCACAATAATGGTTCTCTACAACCTTGAAGCAAAATATGCATTAACAAGAATAATTAATTACAAAGAGATCAATCCTTAAAAAAGGAGATAAAAACCCTAAAAGTGAAAAGCCTAGGATGAATAATTAATTATTAATTAATTATCAATGGGCCTAAGTTTAGCTTAAGTTAAAATAAAGTAAAAGGTGACTTAATTAATAAATCGATATGATTTAATTAATTAAGTAATTGACCTTATTACTTCAACACCCCCCCTTAAGATGAACTTAGGGAGAAGCTAAAAAACTAAGGACAAGATGCATGAAAGCAAATATGGGTCCCAACAACTAGGCCTGATGACGTACCCAAGTACAATGAAATCTCTGTAAAGTGGAGAAAAGGAGAAAACCCAATGGGAAAAAAACTCCTCTCCTAAAAGAGATGCTGAAAGAAAGTACAAATGAAATGTCTCAAGAGACTCTCTCAAGAAAATATGTAGATATACAATTAGATACCCCCCATGAGAGAGAGTGGAGACTCCAAAGCCCCCCTAGAATGAGAGAACCCATGTGTTGATGATCAAACCAATGTATCTCCCCTGAGGAAGAAACCAATCCAACAGTCAATGATGAGGAAAGCCCTGGATGTGAGGTGAAAATGGAAGTCCTAGATGACACTCATTGGAGAATAGAAGTGAAGCATGAGTGTCTAAATGGCAGGATGTTGAATCAAATGTAGCAACATTGTCTGAATGACAGGATGTTGAATCAAATGTATCAACATCAAACAACTCAAGATGATCCTGAAATGGAATCTCCAATGAAGATGGGATAATAGATGTGCTGAAACTATCATCTGTGAGGAAATGAATATCCTCTGATATGGCCTCAACAATTGCACTAGATGGCTCGATGAGTGGAGCTACAATGTTAGTCAAAGCTGAAGAGGTATCCTGTTGAATAGATGTGGTCTTAATAGGAGGTGGAGGTGTAGAAGTCTCAACACTGGTCTCATGAACATATGGAAGAACACATAAGTTCAAGTGACCTAACTTCACCTCAGATACAACATGCTCTCTTGGAGAAAGAGAGTGATACTCAGATAGTGGAGATGGTGGACCAAAGTGTGTGAATACATACAATTGGGAAGAATGATCAACTGTCCCTATTGCAACAATGTTGCCAATCTAAATGTCTCTGATGTGCACTGAATCCAGTGTGAACTCAATTGTCTTCCCTGTCCCACTATGAGCAATCTGATAAATGGAGAGAAGGTTGGTGGACAAAGATGGTACACATAGTACATCATTGAATGTACCATCATCAATGTCGATATAACCTTTCCCACATACACTCATATAAGTGTTATTACCCATCAATATGTGTGGTGAGGACACAACCTCAAAAGATGAGAACATGTCTTGAGAAGATGTCATATGGTGTGAAGCACATGAATCCAATAGCCATCTAGATGAATGTGAACTAGTGGTTGCACATAATGCATAACCCTTTTGTGGAGTCTGTCTATCTGTCTAGAATGATGTAGATGAAGAAGACCCACCTGATGTAGATGAAGAAGAGGGATGAATATTGTTCTTCATAAGAAGAGTTGTCAAATCTGAAACCTGTTGTGCATATCCATCTATCTTCTTCTCATAGCATTTAGACTCATCATGTCCTGACTTATTACAATAAGCACACTTAGGTCTTTCTTTCTTCGATGATTCCCCCTTAGGAGAATGAGAATCAGAAGTGTTCTGTGAACTAAAATCCTTCCCATGCTTTGTGGTCTTTGGTTTCTGTTCATGTTTTTGCTTCTGCTTCCCCTGAGATGACTAAGCTACCAATGCATGGTTCTGTGATCCTGGAAGAGCATCCAACTGTGATAACCTGGACTGCTCACATGACAACTGATCACAAAATACCTCAAATGTAGACATGGTAAATCATGGACCCAAAGCATCCATGATGGAGTATAATGTAGAAGAGAATATCTGAAATGAACCTCAGAGCTTAGATAGAATTAGGTAAATACTCTCGGTGTCAGTTTTGGTCTTGCCACAACTCTGAAAAAGTGATCCCAGTGATTTGAATTTCATCAAGAAATCCTCAATAGATGGAAAGGAATCAGGTACCAAGGAAGTCAATTCTGCCTCAATCTGAAGTGCTCTGAACTCATTGATGGTGCCAAATAGATCATTGAATTTTGTCCACATTGCCCAAGGAGTTGTGCAACTCTCAAGGTAAAATAAAAGACTGTCTAAAACATGCAATGATATCAAACCCATGGCCTCATCTATTTTGTCTATATGCTACAGAATCTCAAACTAACATTGCAACTGAGGTTGAATCTCATCCAAACAGGACCATAACCCCTTTGACATG
The DNA here is from genome assembly GCA_027924645.1 of Cunninghamia lanceolata. Lineage (NCBI taxonomy): Eukaryota > Viridiplantae > Streptophyta > Pinopsida > Cupressales > Cupressaceae > Cunninghamia > Cunninghamia lanceolata. The sequence goes on along the minus strand of BSBN01001603.1, from coordinate 2,430,067 downwards.
AGAAGTCAGGTCATATGTGCTTTCGAAGTGTGATAATTGTGTGGGGAAAGATGATCAACTGATGAGGTGTCTGCCATGATGTTTATGGTTTTGAAATGTGCTTAATGATAGAGGTTTCTAATTTCTCATGTGTATATACAAAAATCAAGAAAAAAAACACCCCCCATAACACAAAAAACCAAACCCTAGTACAAATTTGAAAGCTGGAAAGTGTGAAAAAGTAAAAATCAATTCAGACAATTCTTTGCATACCTAGTAAATTTTTTAATAAAATAAATTTTAGATCTTGAAAGAGCATTTGAAGACCTTTCCAACACCTTTTCGTTTACAAAAAACGGAGTCTGTATGCCAAAGTTACGCCCCCAGAAGTGCAAAAACAAGGTTTGAATTTGACTGGAAATAAATGTAGAAAAATAGAAAAACCAAGAAAAAATATCTGTACCACTAGATTGGGCTCAGAACCAGCTTTCCGGTGATTTTTTTTTTTTGAAAATTCGAGTTCGTATACAAAAGTTATGGCCAAAATACCAATACTGCTCCAAAAGGACTTTGGGGGAAGCCTGGCGGTTAGCTAGCCACTAGCATTAACCGCTAGTGGTTAACTGACTGCAGCACCTATGCATACTATGTTTTTTATTTTTGTCTTCATGTCATACCAGGTCGTACGGCCTAAAAATGAAAAAAAAATTACCTCCTAGAGTCACTGTGTCTGATTTTGATGATTTGATAGTTGATTTTGGGGTTTTTGGGTGCTCTGAATGCGATGGTAAGGTCCGTTTGGGCTTAAAATACTCCAAAATTGTAGGTACCCTCTGGATCTAGAAATCCTCTCAAACTTCAAACCTTCATAGATTGGGCACCGTATAACCAAAATTGACAAAAGAAAGGTCAATCTTAACTAAATCAAACCTTCTGGATGCAATGGTGAGGTCCAAATTGACTCAAGATGCACTAAAATGTTTATTTAAGGCAAATTCCCTCAAAAAATAAATAGGAAGCTGTAGATCTGGAGCTCTAATACCATGTTGAACTTGATAAACCAACTTCACATATCCCAATGAACACCTGCAAGCAAATAACATGTCACTGAAAGGAGATCAAGAGGCACAATAATGGTGCTCTACAACCTTGAAGCACAATATGCATTAACAAGAATAATTAATTACAAAGAGATCAATCCTTAAGAAAGGAGATAAAAACCCTAAAAGTGAAAACCCTAGGATGAATAATTAATAATTAATTATTAATGGGCCTAAGTTTAGCTTAAGTGAAAATAAAGTAAAAGGTGACTTAATTAATAAATCAATATGATTTAATTAATTAAGTAATTGACCTTATTACTCCAACAGGAATTATGTCCTTTTATACAAGTCCTAGGAATATAATTTGGACTTTTCAATGTGGGAATCAACTAGTAATGATAGCATTGGGTTGGGTCAACCTAGAGCCCCAAAATTTTGAATATGAAAATTGAGGGTCAAGACTGCACATGTGGCCCTAAACTAGGTCAATGTGTAAAGCCTCTCAAGTAAATGTAAAAGCCACAAAACCATCTCAAAAGTAAATGAAGTAAATAATCCACCTAAATACAACATCACAAATTCCAATGTAAAAAGATGTAAATAATTCGCTTAAATACAACATTTCAAAAGATAAAAAGGTACAATTAATTTGCTTAATTACAATATCTCAAATGAAAGATAAATCTCATAAATATGAATCCAAATGTTAATAAATCTTACAAAATTGTGTGCTCATTCCAAGTAAAAGCACTATGAATAATATACAAAATCCATTGGCAAGCATGCCATAATACATTCAATTCAAGTTACAATAATCATGTATAACAAGAATCAATACGCTCATCAGTCACACGAACCAAGCGGTCCACCACCTGCGAGCTGAGAGACGGGAACATGGTCCAAGTGCTTTTCCACCCAACCATGAAGTAATCACAGTTCCCTAGATCCCTGTATGAAATGTCTAGATACCTGGAAACAACTGGTAGGAGGGAACACCTGATGCAACCATGATGTCTGAATATGCAATTCTAAATAATGAAAAGCATATTGTCTCACAACAGGATGTGGCAGAGATATATATAAATAATTTTTGCTAGACAAAATAAACATCTATTTCAATGTCATCTCAATTAGATCTAATCCTTTAAAAAGTAACTTGGTTCAATTCCCAAAAAGAGGAAAAGCCATCTCTGATAATCCACATTCGGCATCCTAGCCCAGAAATAAACCCATTTACATTCCTAGATAAAAATCTACTTCTTTCCCCAAGAAGCAAAAAAATAAATAATGAAATAAAAGGATCAAATTTCATCAATAAATCATTAAAAATCCCTTACCTAAAACATCGTTTGTAAAATCACACTTTCCACAAGCATTAATGCATCTTTTGTCCATACAATTGCATCCATAAGTTCATCAAATTGATATAATTTCTAATCCATATTTCAGTCACAATGTCTCCAATAATAGTCATTCTAGGTTATTAATCCATCTTGTTGTCATTTATGTGATAGGAACTATCTCAGTCCATTCAATAAGTTTTGTATAACATTCAGAAATCTTCCTATCATTTCTGTGACAAGAGCTGTGATAGAATTGAAATAAAATATAGAACAGAGTTGTAATCTCCTACTGTCATTCAAGATAAGGTTTTAAAATAGTGTTTTTGAACAGCAACCAATAAGGAACAATTAGCTACAGGAATATGATAGTTTTATCTATTTTTAAGAGGTTGGGTTCACATTGTTTGAACAATAAAAATAGCTCAATTCTGTTAACATAAACTGATTCTAAACAACATATAGAAATATAACATTCATATATAACTAACAAGAAAATATTCTAATAGTATCTAGAAATTTTGTTACTTTGTTGTTTTCAACTTTAAAAATTCAAGATCTGGAAAGAGGGCGATTTGTTGGCATACAATCAAAAATATAAAGATCACTAGGAAGAGAAACAAAATGGCCAGAAGAAGGGTCAAGCATAGGCAGTAAATCATAGGCGACCAACTTAATCAGGTCGATCCACACAAAAACACAAGATCATGGTATATTCAGAAAAATAGATCAGTTTTCAATCGATTAAGGTCTTTTAAAGGAAGTTGACTCAGCTAGAAAAATAGGTAGCTAAAAGGAAGGTTGATCTGAAGTGTATGAAGAAGCTCAAGCGACCAGGATAAGAGCATCAGCAACCATCCTTTTTGCAGGCTGCTTCTGCCAATCATGGGGGTTTAAAGGCTGGCGGCAGTAGTAAAACTAAGAGAGAGAGCAGTGTAAAACAAAAAAAGCACGTAGGTCTAGGTTTGTCATTAAGCGGCTAGGAAGAGTTTACAGTAAGATTGATTTTAGTAGGTCAATTGGCAGTCAACGCAGGCCAGAAAAGCATACATGCACATACCGATTTTACCAAGTCTTATTGTCATTTTAACAGACTTTTAATCAATGCAAAACACAAGAAAAATACCCGGTATGAATTGCCTGCCACGGGTCGACTTCTCTATTGCAGACGTTGCCTCTCCTTTCTCCTGTCACTATCCAACCAAAACGTCATCCTCTTTTCTGCTACTACCAAAAAAAATTTCCTTCTCTGCTCAATTCATGGGTGTTTTCTCTGCGGAATGTCCAACTTTTAATAATATCAGAACTGCCTTATTCTTGGCATTTTGGTTTTGGTTTGAAGACTGAAGATTTGCTAACTAGTTGATACTCCAATTTGCATGAGATTTGACCAATTAAAAAGGCTCACAGATTTCTATTAAAATTAAAAATATTAGCTATTTAGTTAGCTTATTGTCGCATGAATGACAGTAAGTTAAATTCAATTCTTTTATTTATTTTCCAAATATAATAATACTATTTTTAAATAAACACAATCACTTTAAATAAATCAAGAAGTGAAATATTAAAATTATATATATATTATAATTTAATATAATTGTTTAAATCTAATTGACATATTGTCTTCCAAACATCTAAAATCATGAAATAGAAAAGCATTTATTTATTCAAATAATTTTAGCTACACTAATTTAAATATTCCATTAAAATTTAATCATCACACAATTTAATAAAATAATGTATTTAAAGTAAACTATTGTAGCAATTGAAAACACATTATTTTCCAAATATTAAACCATCAATCACACTTATCAACCACACATTGATGCATATAAATAGTCCATTCGACAATGCATATTAAACTACGTGAGTGTGTGATTGCATCAGGGTTAACCATCCCATCAGTTCTTGCCAAGTGGCTAGAACGCCTCTACCTCAACCATATTCTCGTCTTTGATGAGTATCTGCATTCATTCGCACTCAACTCGACGTCAATAGGTTAGTGTCTCCAAAAACATAGCCGAAGCAAATCATTGTAACCACATCGATAATATTTAACATTTAAATCAATTTTTTTAATTTTTATCAATATAACCTCATGATAATTACCTTCACACATATAAAATTACTTAAGGTAAAAGTCAAGCATGGCAATTGTTCACTAATCTAGAATAATTATATTGTCCATAAAAATGAGACATGACACAATGTCACAAGTGTAGCCTTGAATTGAGTAGAGAAAAATGAAAGTAGATATACTAATCATAATAGATGAAGTAAGCTTAGCACAAACTGCTTGCAAAGTCTCTAATCCAAATGGCATGTTAGCAAACATGTCATGAAACATATTTTCTAGTCATTTAGGATTTTTTGCACTAGCCAAACTAGCCAGTTCATTTGCAAACTCTTGATTGTTCACATGAGCATCATGGTCATAATTCTCATTGTTCTCATTATGAACATCAATATAGACTTTATTCTCATTGATTGGGTCCATGTTAGGGTTTATACATGCACTCCTTTACAATGGAAGATTAGGATCTTGAGTAGCTCGTGCAATAAACAAAAGATTGGAAAATAAATCTCAAAGACATTCTTTCATATTGAAAAATAAGAAATAATAGTGGCATATATTACATCTGAAAGTATAACCGTAATGTGGTCATCAAGGGTGGCTAGGGTGGGTGAAAAATATATCCCAATAAATCTAAAAAACCCGAATAGAAAAAGATGTAACAATGTGGAAATAATGAATCAAAGGAATGTAATGAAATTTAGATTTGAAAAGGAGATGTATATATCAAATAAGTGCAAATCTAAAAAACCCTAATATGGATAAGAAACTCTAGAAAAAAAATAGGTCAAGTGTAAGATCAAACACCAAAATGTAAAGGAAATTTGGGTTAATGTAGGCCAATGTTCAGTAAATACAATCAATTAAGTACAAATCATCCTAGGTTGAATAATGGTAGCTAGGATTGATAAATCAAGTTATTGTAATGACTTTTTTAGGAAAGTAAATGCAATGTATAGGGATATTTAGTTCATTGATCGAAGAATGTAGAGATTTAATATTATGATCAGGTTGTTATTTTGCCACTTGAAAGTAATATTAAGTTGTTATTTTTTGAGGTATATTGTTTACAAAAGTATGCAGGTATATATAATAGTCAATGGGAGGATAGGAAAGTCATTAGGACCCTAATTACCCCACTTCACATTGTGAAGCAATGTGATTTTTGTTTGTGTATTCCATTGAACTAAACGTGTCTTCTAGTGTGAGCCAAGTATTTCAAGTGTAAGTTTTATTTTAAAACTTTAGCTCAATGTAAAGGTGTTTATGTGTGTTTCCATGTGTCATCAATTTGGTGTAGGAGTGCAACTCGTATGAAAGTTTTAAGCTATTTTTTCTAGTGCATAAAAAATGAAAATTTGTGTTGTCATGTCATTTTTGAGACTTCAACCCAAGTACTTATGGCTAGGGTACTTGGGGAAGGGAGTAAGATGCAATTTGGGGATTTGAGGTGTACTTTGGAGGCTCTTGAAAAGAGTAATAATTATTAAGGCATGGGTGCTTGGATCAAGGCACTTCAAGTCAACCCTTGAGTTCTCAATAGAGAAATAAGCCCCATGTTTTTAGAAAGAAGCCCATGTGAACTCACATGAGAAGTCCTTTTAATGGGATAAATCGGAAGGAAGGTTGGTGTATGGAGGGGATAAGTGTCAAGTGTCTCCACCCTGTTGGAAGGGCATGAGTGGCATGTCACTCTTATTTAAACCTCTCCTTTGGCTTGTTGAAACGGGGGATTCTCCTTTGTTTTTTTTTTTCTTTTTTGAGGGAGTTTTTTGTTTCTCTTTCTCATCTTGGAGAGGTTTTGGGTAGCTAATGTTGAAGGGATGGAAAAGAAAGAGGCCTACCCTATTTCACCTTGAGAGTAGGCTCTCCTTATTTACATTTTCTAGTTTTGTTATGTATTGTGTTTGTATAGAACTTGTGAAGACCTTGTAAAATTAGGGATAGATGGCATTGGTTGTTTTTCTTTAAATGCTTGGCAAGCACAACTCTCTATTTTTATTTTAATAGATCTCTTATTTTGTTGTGTTGTTTTCCCTTCTTTGTATTGTGACTTAGTTATGAGTTTCCCATGTGTAGTAGTTTAATCATGTGTTTCCATGTTTATGTAAATGCTTGTTGAGGCCCTAGTAGATTCTCCTAAGTTGAGGGATGGCAAGAGCCATAGATAGCTTGATGAAGCCACAATGGATGGGTGGAGAGCATTCCCTCACCATTGGCATTGTTTTTTCAAAAAGTTGGCTCAAGTTGAGAATATTAAGAGTTGTTAAATTATCTTGAATAAAAAGGAAGTAGGCTCTCTTCTCTTAGAGAGCTTTTGTAACTTTTAAGTTTGTTGAAAATCGGAGAGAAATAATGCTCTCATACTTTGGTTTATTGTATTAAATGTTATGAGTAGAGTTATATACATTCAAGAAATAATAAAAAATATCAATAGACATATATTTGTATTTAAGTTGAAGTATTGTATTAAAAATCTAACAACAATAATACCATCTATACATGTTTCCATTTTCAAACTTAAAAAAACTAAAAGATACTAAATCCTTTTAATATGTATTTACTTCTTTTTTATAAAATACTTATATTAAAAATATTTCATAGTTGGTAAATAGTTTCATACATTATTGTTTTAAGAAATTACACTTGCATTTTCATCTAAAAATAAATGCATCCCATAGGCTTATAATATAGATGAAATAAGGGACTATTGCATTCCATCCATGAGTCTCTTCCCCCATCTTAGGAGAAGAATAAATTAAAACTAGCAGTTGCACAGTATGTGTGTGCAACAGATATGCTGATAGGCGTTCCTATACATAGTGTGGTAGTTTAGTATTTTAAAAAAAAACACACAATTAAACAAAAAAAATGAACCACTTTTGTAATCGAGATAAACTGCAATCTATTTTAATAGTTCATAGTAACACAGGTAGATAGTATTACAGAATTTTACATCGTATGATTACAAGTAGTATTAAAGTTATGCAATTGTTTTGTGTGCACTTCTGTGATGCAACACACTATTGATAATCGGATCTTTATGGAATTGTCGAACCATCTTAGCACGTGTCACGGTTATTCGAGCATGTTTTATTTTGATTTTAGAATAATAATTATGACAGAGGGGGTAGAACTCAACTCTGGGCAAGTTATAGCAATTATGGTCAATGAGGTAGTCTTGTAAACATCGTCCAAGTCGATCTAAGAATCCTTTTTTAATCTGGTCCAAGAATAGAGACACTTCATCTTCCAAGAAAGCTCCATAATGCTTTACATGAGAAACCAAGAGATAACTTACAAAGTAGATACTATTTACCACGCCTATGGAACAAAGCTCTAAAACCATTTCCTTGATTCTTGTTGTTCCCCTGTGTGGAGATACATGGAGAACAACAATATCAACAAAATGGTCGTTTACTGCATGAATAGTAAAGTGTGCATTGTGTAGGTCTAGTGTTGCTAATATGGTACGGTCATATGATTGGATATTGAAGTGTCAAGCATTGTATATGACAATTTTCAATCTTTTAATCCATCTATTTGCAAACCAACTGGAAACCAATAAATCTATAACATTGGCAGGAAGAGTTGGTAGATTTCGTTGCTCCATTCCAATTCGTGGCATCTAAAGTCTGCGAAGAAAAGTACAATGATAAGGATGAGTTCATTTAGAAAAGGAGGCAATAAGAATAAAATACCTAAAACGATACCATAGAATCCCACAAGCACCAACTATTGATGATCATAAATAGAACGTTATTTGTGTTGCATTACAGAACCAAATATCTACAATGTTGTAGAAAACAGATTACTGGTATGTTTAAAAATGAATAACCATACATGACTATTGGTTAATGCTTATACCAAAATCGTAATCAAACACCAAGGCATCAATGCCTCTAAGAAAGCTTATACCAGTACATATGTATTTTTATTGGCAAAGCTAAAACACATTTGGATAATCTTATCAATCAGCCTTATTGATATAAAGTTCTTTACTACCATTATCTTCTAAGATTTTTGAGAACTGCATTATTTTTGGACTCTAATGCATTGTTACTGTTTTGGACTGATATGCAGTCTTCCCATTCTTCATATGAAAATGTGAGTGACATTTAAATTGAACATCTTGTGTATATATGTCCGGTTTTGCCTCCCTTGGCTGCACTTCCAAATCCCACAGCATAATCTGCAAGTAAGATATATTTTGTTCTGTAACCAATTTATAGGATGCACTTGACTGTTAGGAGGTGAAAAATAAACATAGTTTGAATCTATTGAGAAAATATAAAGGGGAGTTATATATATAACCAAAGGGAAGATAGTTCTACTTGTTGACATTTACTGCATTTATCATAATTTACTCTTAACTACCATAATATTGGATATAAGTGCAAACCGAGATTTAGGCTTGTCAAAATTTTTAGGAAAATAATTTATTGAATTCTAGATATTTTTTGTATTCTTCAAGCCTTCTAAAAGACAGCTGGCGTAACAAGGCAGTATAAGCGACCTTCTCAATCTCGTTATTCCATCTCTGGATTTTCAATCGCAAAGTCTATATACTCGTCCAGTGCAGAAAGTGGTGGATTTATTTTTTTACTTTTATCGTCACATGTTTACAATTCTGGACACAACTGTAATTAATAAAGATTTGTTTGAAACTGTTATTGCTTATGTTATACATTAATTGCAAAATTTGTTGTTTCCTCAATGGAGGTTTGAGGATTTGATCTGTTGAAATTTAATTCTCTAAGGTTGCAATATATACACAGAATTAAGCATGCATAGCACTACATTAGCAGCAAATATTGAAAGTGACAGGTTTGCACTTTTGCTCTTAAATGAAAGCAATGAAAAAATTTACAGAATTAAGCATGCATAGCACTACATTAGCAGCAAATATTGAAAGTGACAGGTTCGCAGTTTTGCTCTTAAATGAAAGCAATGAAAAAACAGCACCTAGCCAAAGACCTAAAATCGTTTTTCACATAGAAACTCAAATTCTTAGGAAAAAAACACAACCCGCTTGAAATCCATTTTGAATAAAAATCTAAATTAATAGGTAGCAAAATCAAGTTTCCCAAGAAATAAAACATTTTATCAAAATTTGAAAGCACTGAGAAATTAAAAAAGTAATGAAATAAACAACACCCATTCAACAAAATAAATTAGTTTTCACTTAACTCAAAAAAAAGTAATTAAATAAACAACACCCATTCAACTGAAAGCACTGAGAAATAAAAAAAGTAATGAAATAAACAACACCCATTCAACAAAACAAATTCGTTCTCACTTAACTCAAAAAAAAGTAATGAAATAAACAACACCCATTCAACAGCACAAATTCGTTTTCACTTAACTCAAATTCCCTTTCCAGAAAAGAAAACCCTGAAATTCATTTTGGTTAAAACAATGTAAATTAATGGACAACAAAAACAATTTCTACATAGCGGCAGTGCGGGGTAATTTTTTGAAACTATACGAAATTCGTCCAAAAATTAAATATATAGAACACTAAAATGTACGCGAGTGAAAATCAGCTATAGTTTAATTTAATTTATAATATCGACTATAGTTTAATTTAATTTAATTTTTTAATTACTTAAAGGTGTTCGTGATATTGGCTAAATATATGTGGAACTATCGGCTAAAAATCTTTAAATAAAAAATGAATTAATAAAACCAACTGCCATGCATCAAACAAAAAAACATTTAAAATAATTAAACAGTCAAAAGCTCCCATAATGAAGCCTATCGGCTAACTAATAAAATAATTTAATAGAAAATATTTCTGTTGTAGCCTATTCACGAGGGTTGCAAGAATCCCCGTAAGTTTGGAAAAGATAAAATATAAAAAGAATTTTTTTAAATAATAGCAATAATAAATTCTTAATTTTTTTTTTAAATGAGAGGGTCATTAATTTCTTCTGTAGTTGCTCTGTTATTGATTACTCCCATGGCCACTGTCACCATTCATCTGCAAGAACGAAGTAGAAAGAAACACAGAAAAATAAACTGTTAGTGGAAGAGATAAAAAAATAAAATGGAATTAGGGCTTTTTAAAAAAATTAGGGTTCTTACTAAAAAAAATCGTAAATTAGAGGTTTTTTTTTAAAATTTGAAGTATTAATTTTTATTTCTCAAAACAATTTATATTCTATGTTGATATTATGGAATAAGGACAAAATTTTGTATCTTTTAAGATTTCAAAAGAGTGAGGTCGTTTAAACTAGCAATAGCCAAGTCAATGAAACTTCCAATACCAAGTTGTTGTGTTTCCTTTGGCAAGAGTTTGATGGTCTTGTCAATTCACATTTGGCACTCTCGTGTTTGTATTGCACAAAGTCACATGCAATACTACTTGTCATCTGGTGTAACCCATTTTACAAGGTTTTTCTTGTAGCATACTGTGACACAAAGAGTTCATGGTGTTGGTATATAGGAAAGTGTTTGAAAAAAGGCCTTAAAGAAATGTGGTCTCATGAAATGCCATGGTTGTAGGATATGCACAAAATGGATTTTCTTGATTTCACTTGCCTCATAATAGGTTGGTGATAAAGCATTGAGAAGGAATTTTTTGTCTATGTTTTATATTTCTAATGCCAACTTTTGTGTGTATTGTGACATGGTTTGTTCTTGAGTTTTTTGGAAAAAAATTTGCAACTATCTAGGAAAACAAGTGCAATAAATGATTATTTTTAATAGGGAATGTTGTATTACATAACATAAAAATATTTTTTGCTTTTACATTATACGTTAAAGGAACATATTCAACTATAAATTATATGGATCATGTGTCCTTGAAAATGTCTTTCCTAAAACTATATGGTGTTGTTTGTCATTGGCAAGCATTATGTTGCATCTATCTAGATCAGTGGTAGCTAATTTTGGGGAATCTATACATAGATCTATCCAACTAAATTTGACCTTAGCTATAGATTTGGGTCCACTACCAACTAAAATTGATCTATCATTTTGCGTTCAAATTCTCACCAAAAAAGTATTTGAGAACTTAAACAAATAGGTTTGCAACATTAATAAGTGGGCATTTGCAAACATAGTCCATTTGGACAATTGACTGCTACTAATCTATTGTATTGTTGAGCCCTCAAAGTACCAAACATGATTTAAATTCTAACATTGCCTTTTAGTGTAAATTTATCTGCCTAAGTCTTGCAAATGACAATTTTAACTACCTTAGGAATGATCAAACAATGAGCACAAAGTAGACTCTATCTACAACTATTGAGCCCTAGTGAGTTTAGTAAACCACGAACCTTTCTAATTGGTCAATGGGTTGTATATTAAAGGTTGTCATCTATTAAGAGATAATCTACAACAAAGAAAAGATCATAGGAAAATTAACTATAGGGCAATTAATTTGGTTGATGATATTAAACCTCCATTTTGTGGATATCTTGCAATCATTGCAATCCATGACACAACATCTCTTTAGATTATGTTTGACCAATATGATGTATTTTGACCACATGTCAATGCTAATAGATGATGAAATACACCATTTTTTTGGGAAAACGAAGTAGACTTTAATGGATGAAGTATATTCAATAAGAAGGAAGAGATAAATGCCACTCTTCACATACCATTGCAAGGCATTGGAGAGCCTTGATTTTCATATTTTTGGTTCATTGGTGTCTCAAGAGATATGTATTGGAAGAAGTATTATCTGTTTAGGAAATACACAATGTGCATATATTACAAATTAATGATATCAAAGCAAATCATAGGCAAGCAATGGCCATGAAAGTAGATCCAACATGTTGAACATGTTTGTGAGAGACATGTGCTTTGAACCTCACTCCACCTATCTTATTGTTGATCCATAAAGCATATGGCATGATGCACTCAACAAAACTTTCTATGGACATTTGATAGGTTTTGATTCTTGATGTGCAATTGCATTGATACCTTTTAATAAGAGTTTGATGATTGGGTTAGTATGCATTTGACAGTTTAATGCTTGTATTGCATAAAGCCACATGTAATCTTTTCTTTCACTTGTTGAAACATATTATGTAAGGCTTTTTTGTGTACCAGTGCTTTGTTTCCCTATGACAAAGAGTTTGTGGTGTTGGTCCTTAGGGAAGTGATTGATTAAATGCCTTAAATAAAAACTTAGTGCCACTATTTAGATGCACATTCACAATGTGCAAACCTTTTGATCACGCTTTAAGTACCAAATGCTTCATGTCATAAAGCTTAATGACATCTTGCCTAAAATTTGATGGGTAGTGTCCTTTGTGTTTGACATTCAAAGCTTGCAAGCATATGAGTCTATCCATGTGGAGATACGTGGACCAATAAGTAATTGATGCATTGACAAGGACATCAACATAGGTCAATACATAGGTATGGTGGCTATACCTTTGATAATTCCTAGACCAATGTTAATAGTTTGAATGGAATATTGAATTGTTTGTAATCAACATGCATGTCCTCTTCTTGATTTTTTTGAGGCACATATGCACTATCCTTCAGTGCCCTTATCCTTCTCAAGATAGCATACATCTAAGGGATCAAAACATAAAAGAGAGATAATTAATGTGCACTACACTTTCACATTTGTCTCAATTCTTCTAAACACCAAGCAAAGTTTTCCTAACCACTTGGAAAGATGGGAATGAGAATGACACTATTCTCGAATAATCTCAATTTTCTCAATTCTTGCTTTGATGAGTGTAAATTCCTTTTAGTGTAAATTAGATTGATAGGCTTAAGTGAGTCATTTTAAAAAGATTTTTATTATTTTTATAAATTAGTAGTATCAATTACAACACCAATGAACCAAAATTTAGCACAATTTTTGTTTTCTCATTGTGGCTTCTTAACATTTATGTGTTTCTTTTGTTCATAAATTTGTTACTATGATTTATTATACCTAGCCTTGTGTTTACTTGTAGTCATATTGCATTCCCATTGAACTTATAATTTTAAGAGGCATTTGTGCATTAACTTTGCATTTGTATGTTTTGGAGTAGATTCTTAGACCTATGTTTGTTAAAGATTGGAAAATATAGTCAAAACTTTAATTGTATAGTGAAACCATTAGCAAAGTCGACCTCACTCTTTACTCTAACCCATGTGTTAAAAATCTCAAGTAAGTAGCTTGGATGAGTTGCAGATAAGGGACATGAGCAACAATCATTAGAGAAGGTGAGAGTTGAAGTTTAAAAAAAAAAGACACACTCCCTCGTGTTTCTTTTATATTTTTCTATCTTGTTGTGGACCCCATCCGACAACCAATTTCTTGCCAATGTGGCACAATGGATGGTCCGTCGTGTGTTTTTCTATCTACCGCTAGTCCAAAGTGACTAACATTGTCTAATTACACTTGTATAATCTAAGTCATAGATTCATCGGAATTGAGCAAGCTCAAAGCTAGTTTTCTTGATAGACTTTTCAGGCACTTGGGAATAGCCTTGACTTGACATTTGTTAAATTTTAGGTTTGAAATGCCTTTTTTCCAAAGAAACATCCTCATAGATCATAATCTTACATTGTTCATTAGAGCTTCTTTATCCTTTGTATCATCTAAATGAGATATTGTTCTCTCAGTTCTAGCATGACCTCTAATGAACTGATTAATAAGTGCTTGAAGATCAGGATCAAGATTGACTTTATCAATGTCTACTCCACACAAAGGATAATCATCAACATGCAAAATTGATACTTTTCATCGTACTTATTTGTTGCTTTCATACATTAAAACTTGACAAATTCTACAACTATATGGTCCTATTTTTTAATAATTGGGAACCATATCCAAAAGAACATTTTCAAGTTTGTATTTAATTTGGATTCCTTAACTTGATCTGAGTGATTATTTTTATCTTCTTTTTGTTCTTGTTCAATCCTTTATACCAATTTATTTTATCTTATTTCTATTTTTTTAATCCTTTTACCAAGTTTTCTATCATTTTGATGTCTTAAAAAAAGCCCCCTCCTAATCTGAAGAACCAAATTTTCATTTCTTAAAAGTTTATGAAGCCTTCTCAACAAATCCATTTGTGTATATCTAGAAATAATTGCATTCCATATTTGTTATGAAGATATTTGCAATCATGACATTGACGAAGTTCCTCAACCATAAGCTTTAGAAAATGCCTGTACTTTGTTTTAAGGTTCAAATTTGGTGTGGATTGGGAGTATGTTGATAAGTGTGTAGAATAGGGTATGGACATTCATTAGAACATTAGAACAGAGCAATTTATTTGAATGGTATTAAAATAGAATACAAATATGGCATGTGGACTATTTGATAAAATTTATTTTGAGATTTTTAATTTAGTTTGATCCTAACCTTTTGCCAACAATTTGCTAGAAATCCATTCACTGTAGTGGCATTTTGAGCATACATGAGAGGAGATGTTCAATAACCCCATATCCACCAAGGCTTAATATCCTCTACAAACATAAAATCCACAAGGAATGTTTAATTATTTTGAGCCTAGATTACATTTGGAACATTTACACTTCTAATTATATTAGTTCTTGGTGGATTCATTGCATCTAGAGGTGCCATACCATTTTCAAAAACATATCACTTGACATATTAAAAACTATAGACTAGCAGCCTATTCCAGACATGGATATGCTTAGGCCAAACAACGTTTGGAATTATTTGGAGAAATGCAATGTTCCAACTTTCAAGCCAATGAGTTCACATTTGTGAGTTCACTGATAGCCTTGGAACAATGCATGTAAGTTCATAAAGGCATAGTTGTAAATTGTCACGAGCTTGATGTCACTATGGTGATTGTCGTAGTCAATATGTATGCAAAATGCAAGAGTTTAGAGGATGCACTTAAAGTGTCTGACCAAATGTCATAGTGAAATGCAATGTTCATGAGATATGCACAGAAGGGGCTTGTGTATGAGGCATTGGGGTTATTTTGGGATATGCCTAAATGAGACATTGTATCCTAGATAGCCAACATTGCTAGTCTTGTGTCAAATGGATGGGTTGAAAAGGCTTTGGATCTTTTTAGTGTAATGCCTAAATGCGATGTGGTTTCCTAGACAATGATGATTGCAAGATTAGCACAGAGTAGATGAAACATAGAGGCTTTTGAGCTTTATAGAGAAATGCAATGGTAGACACTTATTATAGGACAACTTAGGGTTTCATAGGAGATATTTAAAACTTATGAAGAGCTAAGGGAAGTGTCACTGAAAGATCAAGTTAAGGTGTATCCTAACAAATGCAAAGGCGAAGATTCAAAGTAGAGGTAAGGGAAACAACCTTAACAATTAGAACTTGACTTGTATATTTCTATTTTCATTGTGGTAGCCAAGGGCAATGAATCTCTTATACATGTAAAACTCTTTGTTCATCCAATGATTTGGTTGCAAACTCATTGTCATTCTTCATTGTGAGAAATTGGCACTTTAAGAAGTTGATTAGAAATTATTTTTATATTAATTACTATGAATAAGAAAGAGATGAATTTAAAATCAAATTTTATTTTATTTTATTTTTAATGAAGAGGAATATGTAATTAAATGGATATATTATATGTAAGGTAGGACAAAATGTTCAAGTGTATACAATGTCTTCCTTTAATCATTCTCATGTTTGTATTGATCCTATGAATATGTCAAATTAAGTATACAAAATATATCTCATATAAAATGTTGTCTTCTTGCACCATAAATATATTATGTTATAATATTTTGTTACACAAATATACATTTATTTACAAAGATAACTATAAATGATCTTCTCCTTATCTTGAACATTTTTAAAAATCAATTTAAAAACTTAATTTTGTTATAGAAATATGTAATAATTTAGAATATTTTTAAAGATAAATATGAAACCTAATGTAGTATTCTTATTTATTTATTTGAGTGTTTTTTAAACATCAATTTTAAAAAAAATAAATTTTGTTATTGAAATATAGATTAATTTGCAATATTTTTAAAGAAAAAATAAATGGTTTTTTTTTTCTTTGTTTTTTAAATGTTTAGTTTTGGTGGTCGAAAATGAATGGACAACGTAGCTCGTCCATTTTATATATAAAATAAATTTATAATTTAATAACAAATATATATAAATGGTAAATATACAATATATTTAATATAAATAGACCATTGTATTTACAAACTGTGTTAATGGTTGTTAGAATAGTTACAGTATATGAAAATTATGCTAACCTGCAGAGTAGTAGCATTGTTGGCAGTGGCACCAAAAGCAGGCCATTAAGACTTAATTGTTATCTAAATAATAGAAGTTCTAAATTTATGGATATGATGTGTTATTGTAAAATAGGTAAAGCTTGCATATTTATGTGCTACTTCCTATTCAATTTAAAATAGGTAAGTTCACGTTAGGGTTGATAAGTGTAGATTTGACTTAAAATCATTATACAACTATGGATGTAATCCTTCTTCATTTCTGACAATTTTTTGTGTTTATGTTTAAAAAAAGCTTTGATACTAATTGCAACTTTTCACAAAACCCAAATTCCCAAATCAATTAAAATTTGGTTGGTATGTTTGTCTCCGCTATTCCCAGCACAATAACAATAAATAGCAAACAACAACGAATCTGCCGCCATCAAAGCTCTCTAATTTCATGTTGTCTCTCATTGGAAACTATGTATATATCGCTGGACCAGGTGAGCGAGCCAAATACAAAGTTGTCTCTGGTATAGTGAATTTCACCGTGAATGACTTCTCTCCACGCTTCCACCACAGCCTATAGTTTTTTGTTGTAGGAAAAAAGAGAAATATAAAAAGCATTCGTTTCTCGGCAGTGTCTATAAAACAAAAATCAAGCAAATAAAACTACGCTTTTGAATAAAAATCTACGCTTTGTAAAATTGGTGACAACCTTGATCTCTTTCTAAAAATAAATTAAAAAAAAAAAGAGTGAAACAAGTGAAAAAGGTGAAGTAAATCTCCACATATATAGATAGTTAACTAGTTATGTATGGCATAATGGAATGGCACCATCTATAGGTATGGTATTATTTAAATTATATAATGTCAATATCTACATATTCATTTAAAAATAAAAGAATTAGCAATTTTCAACTATAAAGAAACTTGGAGAAAAAGAGTAATTAAATTTATGAAAATTTAAAGAAGTTCTAATTTTAGCAAAAAAATCAATCCATCCTTAAAAATCTTTCAATAAAACATTAAAGAATATAAAACACTTTACTTAATCCAATTAAATAGAAATATTAAAATAAACAAAACATTATTTTTTTTTGTTTTTAATAGTTATAATATCTTTTCAAATTAAAGAAAATATAAAACAATGATAATAATCTACACAAGGTAGCCGTTAAGGGCGTGGTTCGGTGGTTAAGTCGCTCGGTTGTAGTGGCGGCCACCAGAGTTCAAACCCCTGCTGGGCCAACAAGCTCGCAGGCTTTATGCCTTCGCTGGGCCAATGAGCTCGCGGGTTTGAAGTGTTCCTTCTTGGGGATGAGGTCCCTTGTGTTGTGGCCTCACCGGTTCATCGCTCCGAGCAAAAGTGTTAGTGTGGAGCCGGCGTCACCGGTCACATTAAAAAGTTTACCAGGCTTAATAATTAAAATATATAATTTGTATAATGAGAGCTTTAAATATTAAACTAATTATTATTAATATTAAAAAATAATTTAACAACTAATTTGTTACTAACAATTAACAATTTTCAAAACAATTAAACAAAATAAATATTTAAGACCAATCCTTTTACTTGGCTTTTAAATCATAAAGCTAACCAATAAAAATCTTTTTTTTTTTTTAAAACATTTTTTTGATTAATAAAGCAAATCTTTTTCTATGTAAAACAAAATACATATCTTTTATCCAGCTTTAAAACATAAAACTCCCCATAAAACTTTCTTTTTCTATTAAAACACAGATTTTCATATTTTTTTATATAAATATTTTTAAAACAATCTTTTAAATAGAAAAACATTTTTTTTTCCTTTTTGAATGAAAGCTAGATTGTTTTCACCTTTTATATATAAAATGCCATTAACCATTGAATACACATTAATTTATTTTCCTATTTGTGAAGAATCAGATTGAGTTGGAGCGTAGGTGTGTGTGTATATATATATATATATGAATTCTCATGTTTACAACAGCATAAATGTATATTTAAACGACAATTATATATATAATTTCTCAAAGAAATATGCAAACCAGAAAGTATTTTACACAGATTTATTAAACTATCAGATTTAAATTCACTCACATAATAACAATAATTCAATGGACTCATTTACAAAGTGGTAAACTTGCCATTTACACAATATCTTTTCAATCTCACAGTAATGAGAGAGCCTTAATAGCTCCTCGCTTAAACCATCATAGTAAACTTCTTTTCTCTTATGTGTCCTTGAGGAGACTTCATCAAATCTGCAACATAATTAACCAATTAGATGACCAAGACCTGCTCTCCACCCTACCATAGGGTTTATAACACAAACCCACCCCCAAGCAGGAGACTTCCAAGTACTAGGTAAAAACACATGCAAGAAAGAGAGTATAACATAGAATACACATAAAAATACACACACTAAAATACCCATAGGATAACTCACAAACAAAGAACCCTCACGGATTCAACAAGAGGGGGAAAGAGGGGATAACCATCCCTCTTGGGGGAGAAAAAAATCGAATCAATCCTCCTTTCAACAATGATACCATCCGTGCAATTCCACAATCCACCAAATCATGAACATTGTTACATTGTCTTATATAAATACATTTCTTTTAAGTCTTATTTTTGTGTTTTATTTTATTTTCATTTTAGATCTCTTTACTTTTATTAAAATTTTCGTTCATTTCTCTCAAACACCACAATCACAACTCCTTCAAGAAACATCCATCACCACCTTCCATAATATATCAACAAAATCAGGACACTCATGTCCAATCCCAACTCCAATATCAATTTACTTCACAACACCATCACAAACAAAATAAATCCCCCAAGAGAGGCTTTGCACCTCTCAAACTCCATTACGTGGGAGGCTCTCACCCCTCGAGGAAGATCAGCTCCCAAATAACTCGTTTCCCACAACCAAACACAAAATAAAAATACAACAAAACTAACATACAACCTACTTTACACACCCATAACATCCATACAAAATACAAAAAATTATAAACAAGATTCAAGGCAAAGCCCAAAACCCAAAATGCAAAATCCTTGAACTAGAATCCACAGCCAAAATCACTTCTTTGAGTGTCCAAGCAAAATCCCTTCCATTCTTCTCACAATTCTTCCTCTTCCTTTCTTCCACACACTTCTCACATAATTCTTTCCAAAAATCATGCAAAACAAAAAGTATCCCCAAAAGACAATTTCCTCCCATAAATAACCAAAAACTAAGAAAAAAAACAAAAAGAAAGGAAACTTCCTCTTTTTTTCATTTCCCTCCAACCTCACAATTCTTTAAAAAAAAAAAGATAAGCATCCCTTATCCTCATCCACAAATAATAGAACAATAAATTAATTATAAATTAAATTAAACTCACACGATTAACAATTGAATTTTAATAATACATAAAATGAAACCATCTAAAGAATAAAATAAATAATTAATTAATTCACACCACAATTTAGCCTTCACCCCTTCCGTGGGTTAGACTAGGCTAACAAGTTATCACCACACAGATTCTTGAAAGTCTCCAAAACTAATTGATCCTGACCATCCACATGCACACTCCATTTTCGAATATCAGTGTATTAAGAAATATATAACCGAAGCAACATAATTAATGCATAAGCAAAAGTAACTTAGATATTCTAATTCCTTCATCATTGCATACTCAAATAATCATAATTCATGCATCTAGCTCATCAAATAATTTCTTTTAAAACATGAATAATAATCCTAATTCATAACAATTTGTACTATCATCTTTTTGTTAAACACAATCTATTACACATCTATTACATCCTCCCCCTTAGAACAAGGCTTCCTCCTGGAAGCCCCTTTAAAGAGGAGAGTTAACTAACTTGCATATTTATGGCAAATAAATTTAAATAAAAGATGAGGAGGTTGTCTATTTCACTTATGTCACAAATCTAAAAAAGAAGTCATAAATATTTTTTTTTAATTATTTTTTTAATAATAAAAAATAAGTTATGTTTAGTATTTGCCTTTTGTGATCAAAATCACTTAACTAGGGGAGAGGACTCAATACCCATCCACCCTAACTTCGCACACCCTAGGCTCCTCAACAGTACATTGGATTTTGACAAAAAATTTAGCATATCTTAATGACTGCCTTAAGAGATTAAACCTATTATTTCGGCTTTTGGGTAGTAACGACGACTACATGACTCATTATGTGCACATAGATCCTTAAGTGGTCATTTCAAAGTGTTGATCAATACCCATGCATAGACGTCCTAGCAACCTGCAATATGACCACCAAAAAAGTTTCACAACTCCTCCAATATATATATTAACATGAAAATAAAGAAATTATGTTTCACCTAAATAATTCAAAATAGTTCATAATAAAATTTCGTAAGGCCACGTCAGGGTTTTGTGTTGGTACGGACCGCACTCCAAGTAGTATCCACTTTATAACATTTGAGGTTCAAATAAATAATACATTATGTGCCCATTGAAAGACCTAACTTTTTACCCTAATCATTTTTTACACTACTTCCTTCACGACTGCTACATTATCCATCATTCCAAAAGCTCATTAAATCCTCTCCACTGAAGCTCCAATGTTGACACTGGCGAGTTGTTAGTTGCAAGTAACAACTTGCCTTCCATTTTTTCTCCTTCCAATCGAGTATGGGGTGCATCATTCAATTTGTGACTTTTATTTCCCATTTGTTTGTTTCAACATTTGACTGTGCAACCGAACCATTTCCACTAAAGCGAGTCTTTGTTTCATCATTCGTGCAGTTCAATCATTCAACTCTTTGATTGCACCTTTGTTTCTTTCATCGTTTCAAATTTGTTTGTGTGGTCTCCTTCGTAGTTGTTGAGGCAATCATTGTCGCTGTTCAATTTGCAAGTTTCATTATATATATATATTCAGGGTTTGAATTTTTATACGGGTTTGATTATTTCATTATATATATAATGAAAGCACATATATTGAAGGTTTCATTTTGTAACCTATATATATTTAGGGTTTGATTTTATATATACATGGGTTTCATTATCATTATATATATTATATAATGAAACCCCAAAACATGGACCACACTCCAATTAGTATTCAATTTATAACATTTAAGGTCTGAATAAACAATGTTTGTTGCATCCATTGAAAGACTTGACTTTTTTACCCTAATCACATTTTACACTGCTTCATTCATGGCCACCACATTTTCCATCATTCCAAATGCTCGCTCCACTCGACCTCAAGCATTGACATTAACGAGCTACTCTATGCATATATACATAGTTGTATATACAAACATATCAATATGTCTATTTGTCTTTATAAAACTTGAATCCAATGCATATTTCAATATTTCTATACTATTGTACATAAACAGTTTGTGTACAACTTCTGTTATTTTATAATGTCGAAAACAACGATGATGTAAAAAAAATTCAATTATATATATATATATATATATATATATATATATATATATATATATATATATATGATGAGAATTTACATACTTATATTCTTTTACATATTTTGTTATATAGGTGTTCACAAAGTTTTGTGTGTGTATAAAATACAACTTGAATTACTTCTGTTATTTTGTAATGTGGAAAACAACGATGTAAAAGATATTTTCAGTTATATATATATATATATATATATATATATATATATATATATATATATATATATATATATGATGAGAATTTACATATATTATTTTACATATTCCGTTATCTAGGTGTTCACACAATTATTATTATTATTATTATTATTATTATTATTTTTTTTTTTTTTTTTTTTTTTTGTTTGTTTGTTTGTGTGTGTGTGTGTGTGTGTGTGTGTGTGTGTGTGTGTGCGCGCGTGCGCAACTTGAATTAATGTATATCTTTTGGTATTATCAAATGCATATTTTTCATATTTCTATACTTTTGCATGTAGGTAGTTTATGTACAACATTGTAAATTTTATTAACTTCTCAACTTCTGTTATTTTGTAATGTGAAAAACAACCATGTAAAAATTATTTCCAGTTAAATGTTTATATATATACACATAGTTATGATGGGAATTTACATACTTATATCCTTTTACATATTTTGTTATATAGGTGTTCACACAACTATAGCTATATAGATAGCTTATATATGTGAACACATATATCAAATATATAGATAGATAGAAAGTTGTGGACAACTATATGTAGTTACATATATATATAGTTGTATATTTAACACATCTATTTATCTATATATAGATGTAAACAACTATATACTTATATATATGAATAAATAGATAGATAGATGTGTGTACACACACATAGGTGTGAACAACTATATTCATATGTGTTTATTGTAATGCCATTCTACTATCAGTTTCAAGTTCCTATATGTTACAGTTTTGAAGACAGATGTATAGTTCCAAATTTATCTCTTTTGTTGTTTTTCTTAACACAAGTACATCATACAAACCATTGAACGTGGAACCGTACTATGAATTTTTGTTTGTTGAAACTACTACTTTTGGGATATTTTACTCTATGTTGGCTACTACTTGGGTTATTTACAATCTTCGTATGCAATTGTATCTATGTTTTTACCTCTATGTATGTGTTTTAATAGTTGTATACAAATTTCAGCTCTACATGCAATACAGAAATTTGTTGGCACCTGAAAATTACATTGTTGTGATATTTTGACGTTTGTTCGATACTACTCAGATTATATAATTTTTGTTTGCATGCATGCAAGAGCAGGCATGCAAGAATGGTGAAAAGTTTGTAGAGCATCTCACACATAAAGCAATCAATGCAAGTAAAGGCTGAGTAGACTTAGGCAATGATCCACTAGGCTATAGATTACATTTTGTTTTATTGTTTATCATTACAAAATTGGTTATTGTTGTATATAAGATGACATATTATGATATATTCAATTATAACTAACCTATTTAGTTCTTTTATAAATTCCATTTACTCAACTGGTTTGTTAAATTTAGAGATTACAGTACTATTCAAACTCCTTTTAGAGATTACAGTACTATTCAAACTCCATTGCATTTTGTTTTGTTGTTTTTCCTCACAAATGCAAATTTATTTATCATAATCTGACATTGTAAAGACCCATTATCTTTATTATTAATAATGCTCATACGTTTATTTATTTTATGTAACTTTGTCTAATGCCCTAGGATATTATTCTAAAACTTTTCAGGAACCTAGTGTTTTTTGAAATATTGTGCTAGTGTGCAACATTTCTGGATCATGAAAATTGACTGAAATAAATCCAACATTTTCTGTGCAAAAGAAGTCATGCATGGTAACATGAATGTTCATCAGCTTTTCAGTAACATAGTCGTGAGAAATGAACAATTAAAATAGTATCCAAGTTCATTCTTTCGTAGTTTAATTAGTCTTGTGATGCAGAAGCACCTGAGCGCACGCCCAATCCTGCGTCGACCAAAAACATTCCAATTTTTTTTCTTCATACTGCAGTTCCGCCAATTGACACATTCACGTAAAATGGATTTCCTCATAGTTGTTGAGCAGTTTTCCAAGGATGAATATGAAGCTTACCATGCTTATTGTGCTTCAGTTGTGTGAGGAACACTTTAACTCCAGGGGATAAGCTATTGTGAGATCCTCGAAGTCTCTATGTTCCAAGCGTTTATACCATATTGTTGAGAGGAAATTATGCAGGCCTCATCCAATTAAACCTTCTGGGAGCGATTTGGTTGGAGACTTATACTTCGTATGTTGGGATGAACTAATTATTCCACCCGATCAAGATCAGCCAATGGACTACACTGTTCAGAAACCCATTCGACTAAATCATGATGATTGAGGAAATAGAAGAATATTTTGTAAACTACATGCTTAATGAGAGCTTGGTTATCATAACTGATATGCATGCAGTATACGCTGACAAAGAACCAACCAAGGTGCGAAATCAGAAATGCCAACTTTTGGCAAAGCTTCACTTAAAGGCAGTTAATTTCCCAAGACGGGCATACCTGCAGAAATGCCTGTCCTTGTTTCCAAAAGAACATCCAGATTTCATGGAGAAAGAGGATAAACCCATCTACGTGTTTAGTGGTATTCTTGGGAAGCTTTATAGAGCAGCGAAACACATATCAAAATAGAGTCCTTATAGAGAAGACGCCCATAAAGCATATGACAAGGCTCTAGAAGTTGAAGGATATGAGGACTATGTAAAAGATGCATTAAATTATAAAATTTGGTATGAGACCAAGTTATCTGCATTGATGGGACATTATAATGTACAAAGTGAGGCAGAAATAATAAGTGCGAATATCTGTCTTTGGTGACAGTTTGTGTAACCCAGGCCGTGGATGTCTTTGGAAGGTGAAGCGCTGCAATACGATACATATGGTGATGGGCGCAACAATTGAGGGAATGTAAAACGCCACCGTGGCATAGGTGAAGGATCGCGGTAGTCATTTTAACTCCATCAGTGAAGGGATCGGCAAGGGAGGGAACGTCTCTTTCTGAGACACTTTGAATAAGAAGATTGCCAACAACAAATTATTGAGGAAGGGGGGGTCGATTCTGGGAGAAGACCAGAACAGCGAATGGAAAGTTGAACTAAAGAACTCTGCCAAAGAGAGAACGAATTACTGTTGACTAGGCATCACTTTGGGAAGATAGAGGATTCGTGTGGAAGAAGAAAAGAGAGGCGTGAGGTGTGGTGGCCTGAGGATAAGGGAATAACAGATGAAAAAGGAAGAGGCGCTACCGGGAGGAGGGCACAGTCCTTCATGGAAGGAAAATGACAGTAAAGATGCACAATATAGGAACGTTGCCAGATGAAATTGAGAGAGAATTGAGGAAGGAAAATTGAATGTTCTATGTATATGAGAAAGGCCATTGAGGTCCAATTTTATAAATAATTGTTTGCAGATATATATCTTGAATAAGAATAAGAATTTTGAATGCATTGGTTAGCTGTTTGCAATCGTTATAATGTCGTTTGATTTATGAACAGAGAGAATCTGTATATGGGTGATTTGATTGTGAGTGAGTGTGAGTGTTTGAGAGTGTTGTTTGAGCAAGGAGTTTCTTCTGTGTCATCCTGGTTATCTAAAAATTGAGACTGTTTAATACCTGAAGCCTGATTGTGATGTCTCGAGCAGGAAAGCAGAAAATAAATAAGATACGAGCCTAACTGGCTTAAAAATATTTGTTTTAAACTTAGGATAAATATTATCTTATGAAGACTCCGTATAGTAGCTTGACATAGGGATTAGTGTTTCTACCTTATGGGCCATTTTGGTTATAATATGAAGAAAGGATCCAAACAATGCCAGTGCCAGTACCGAGTGCATTCCCACAAGAATCAAAAGTAAAACATTACAAGTGAGAAGAGAACTTGTTCGATTGTCACCTGTATGCAGCACCTTCTCCCCCGCCTACTTAAACTTGATTTACTTACAAGCCTCCAACATTCACCTTCTATGAAGTAACTGGCCGAAAGCACGACCTATACATACATTCTTTCAGTAAACTAACTGTACATTTCTTATGATCGATCATTATAGGAATTGTAAGAATGCCTAATAAGCCCTTACACGGACAGTCAAATACAAAACATCAAGCATGACAAATAAATGTTTGCCATTTTAAAGAGCATAAAAGGACAAAATTATGCAAGAATGAATGCTACATCTATTAAATTTATTTTATTTTTGAATTCTCAACCTTCTCTAGTGAATTTTGCAAGATTAGAAAAAATAAAAAATAAAAAAATTTCCAAGCACACATCTGCCTTGCATGCAGCGAGATATGCATCATATAAGGGAACTATCATTAGAAATCATTTGACTGGTGCTGTAGGCAAAAAACGGAGGTTCTGGAGAGTTTGTTGAAAGACATGACCAAACTGCAGCAACCGCCCCTGTCACAACACGACTATGTCACATATTTTACCAATGCAATCAAATTCACCTAAAGAACTTTCAAAACCAGCTATGATACCTCTTCAAAGGCTGCACCAATCATTTGAAGGCCCACTGGGAGATCCATCTCTCCATCTTTAACAAATCCACAAGGCACCACTAATGCAGGTAAACCAGCCATATTCACATTGACCTGTTCAAAATGGCAGCCATACGTATTTTAGACACAACAAAATCAATTTAAATAATTTATGTTAATTCATCTTTGGGGAGAATATTATTTTCTAGAAAACAAGAATCTGAAACAGCTCTATGGTGCCCTGCACTCCTAGCCTATGCTGGAAGAGTGGTAATATGCCAAGTTGCCAGCTGCTGCATCCACTTCAGTGGTCTGATTGAATCTTGACTTAAATACGAGACAGATTCACATACAGTAACACAGGAT
Organism: Cunninghamia lanceolata; assembly: GCA_027924645.1. NCBI lineage: Eukaryota > Viridiplantae > Streptophyta > Pinopsida > Cupressales > Cupressaceae > Cunninghamia > Cunninghamia lanceolata. The sequence goes on along the minus strand of BSBN01001603.1, from coordinate 2,403,143 downwards.
AGTAGCACCTATGATTGTATTCCACAGAATGCTCCAAGAACTCTAATCTGTAGCTATTGTACAAGACACTTCTAAATAGCATTTACCAATTTTCGTACACAATCCAATCCCCTTAAGTACAGGACTTGTAAATAATTGGAACTAACCCAAGTTCCAACAAACTGAATTGCTTTTGTATTAACAAAAATAAACACTTTAAAAAGGAACTAAAAGCTTTGAGCAGGACCAATGATTTGATGAGAATTTTGTGCTACTTAGTTTTAAAATGAAGGAAGGGTGACCCAAATTAAAATTAGGAACCTGTTTACCTGTATGAACATCCTAATATGTCTGTGCATAGTCATGATCTGCTAAGTGCTCCATACGACGAAAGCACATTCGATAGACACAATGGCTAGCAAAACAAAGATCTTATATTAATAGTGAACTAGAAATGATACAATGCTGGACTTAGGTACCAAATTGTGTGATTACCGTGGGCAAAATCATGAGAAGGATTGTATGGTGTTGGGAATGTGTTACAGAAATGGTATCATGTGTGTCATTGCAACTATCTGCTCCTGATTATTAGAATTGAAGAAATGAAGAAAAACATATTTACAATCAGTTTGCAAGAACCAACGTTTACAGAGGTTTGTATTCCAAACACTTGAGCTTCCATGGCTGTTGCTGGACATAGAAAATAAGGTGTCATTTGGTCAGAGAATGTGGACTCTCTTGATGACTCAGCTTGGTCTTGTAGGGCACATGGGGTTGATGATTTGGCATTCTGAAGTTCGCAAGCTACAAAACTGAGAGTAGTCTTGCACAATTTTTGAGGCACAAGTTGATGGTTCTATAAGATGTGAATTTGATTGAGAGGTATGCAAATCTGCCTTGGTGAGGTGAAAACCTGACCCAAGGGTGATTGTTCTGGGATCATTTGCCCTTTCCTTGAAAAGCAATGGTCCCCATTGTGTCGGTGGCTGGTTCCAGAAACCATACTTGGAGCTAGAAAAAATTATACCATGTTGTTTGGTCCATCTATTGTCCCTTCTCACAACTAGAAACACCTGTTATGTGCTGTGCCAAGTGGGAGTTTAGGTGGTGTCAGTGAGTTCAGTTTTCTCTACTGACTCAAGTGCATAGGGTCTACCTCAAAAACAATGTTGGACTATGAATGGATTGAGCAGGGCTGGCATATATTGTTCAAGAAGCTTAACATTGAATACAAAATGCATGCCCACGTACAAAGGAAAATCTACAACAAATGCATTCTCTCCAGTGGTGCGGAGTATGGTGCAAGGATCCATATCAAGTGGTTTGAGCTTGCAGTGAAGACCTTGGAATCGATCTGATGTGAATCGTGATAGTCCTTGTATTTATGTTGTTGGTGAATCAAATTTTGTTGAACCTGATAATTGCATTTGTTGAAGTTTTTGGAGGAATTTCTTTGCTTTGTCCTATTCCTTGGCCTTTGCACTAGTTTCTAGATCTATAGGGGAACAAAAAGCAATGTTAAGAGGTGCCACAATATACAACCCAGAATATGCTTGGAATGGCCCATGCCCTACTGAACTGTGCAGGGATGAGCATTACTGTGCATTCACAACAATTGAACATTTGTGATTGATCACTTTAGTCTGGAGACGGAATGATGTTGACCTGTCCAATTGTGTGTCTAGTGTGTCCCACAAAGCTTGCCGGAAGAAGCTAGCAAACCTAGGATCTCAATCAGATGCAATGGAGACAGGAACCCCAAAATGTATGATTATCTTGTATGCAGCATGATCCCTATCTTTGAGAAACGATCAACCAACAACTAACACAGTTGTGCAGATGTTAGAGTTATCAATGGACCAGATAAGAAGTCCATGTTGAGAGATTTCCCTGGTCTCTAAGGGACTCAAAGAGGATTATGCATGCCTAATTTGCAATTGGTTGGCTTGAATATGCTGCAAGGAACATGAGACTTATGTGAGCCTCAACATGTTTGTGAATGCATCACCATTAGAAGTATTACTAAATTGCTGTCAATGTTTTTGTCTCTAAAATGACCAGCTGATGTAAAGTAGTGCACCTCCCAAATGAGCCTGCAATGAGATGTGTCCGAGGGAACACTAACATGGCCAAGTTTGTAAAGAAGCTTGTTCTATAAAAAAAAATCATCAATCTATTGTCCTTAACAAAGGATGATTTAGGCGGGTGATCATTTTTGAATATATAGAGTATTATGAAACCTAATCCAAGGAGGTGTGTACTCAAGTGTCGAGTATGATGAGCAACATGGTGCCTACAGGTCAGCTCAAGCAAATAATTTAATAATTGCTTTGTTGTCTTTCCACATCTTGTGCTTGATCACTTGAGAGAACTACTCCAGGTATGTCGTCCACTTTATTTGCCTTGCATTCTCCAACTTACTTTATGTATGAAGAAACTAAGAGGCTTGTGATCAAAGTGAATGATGATCTCCTCACCAAAGAGATTATATTCCTATTTCTTCATGGGTTTTGGATTATCGTGAGAAATCCTTCTCGGTAGTTACATTCACACAGTGTCATTGAATGTTTCTAAATGATATCCAACTAGATGTCAATGCTAAGTGATTACTGCCCCAAGTGCAAAATTAGATGCATTGGCCTCAATTTCACATAGTTGATTAATGCTAGGCATTGGAAGGATGGGTGCATAGCTGAGTTTAGGTGTTTGTTCTGCAAATGCTTGATGTTATGGAAAAAAAAGACATTTGAGAGAATCTCAACATGAATAGTCGATAGAAATTTGCCTATCAACAAAAAATACATAATCTTGTGTAGCTGTGAGGAATTGTCCAATCTTGAATAATCTTAATCTTTGCCCGATCCACATAATTTCCTTCATGGTTGACATGTATCCAAGTACTAAACTTGAGTAATATCAAATATACACTTGCCTAAGTTGGCTTACAACTTGTGGGTGCCATGTGTGTCAAGAATCTTCTGAAGTTGAACATGCTTTTCCCAAGTCTTACTGTAAATAAGGATGTCATCAGTATCACAGAAGACAATGACAAAGATGTTGGTGATTCCCAAGTATAATTCATGAGCAGAACGAAAGTTGAAGGTGTGTTCCTCAGGACAAAAGGAATTACAAACCACTCATATAGGTTGCCCTTCATCTATATTTTGAATGCAGTCTTACAAATGTCTTTCTAGTTGACTAGAACTTGGTGATAACCAGACTAAAGATCAATCTTCGTAAAATATTTTGCACCTCAGTACTTGTCCAAAAGATCATCAATGCAAGGTACAGGGAACTTGTTTGTCACTATGACCCTATTGAGTGCATGATGGTCAATGTAGAGATGCCACAAACCACCCTTCCTAAGTGCAAGGATGATTGAACTACGACAAGGTGAAGAACTTGGTTGAATCTTCCCTTGGTTAATGAGATCTTGAATACTCCTCCAAATCCCATCATTCTCTCAAACTGGTCTGCAAAAGAGAGGGCTCTTCAGAAGTGATGATCCCATGATGAGCTCAATTTGGTGCTTGATGGAGCAATGTGCTGGAATGCCTTTGGACTCTTGAAAGATATCTCCCTATTGGTGTAGCAGATTATAGAGCCGCTATTGTTGGGCTCCAAACTTAACGGATGAGTAGTGTGTGTGTGCTTCTTCCCAGTGTTCCTAACTCACTCCGGGCACCCAGATACCAATGAGATGTTGGTCTTAAAACAAAATTCCAAAATGTGATAGAGAGATGATTGTTGACCTTGATGGAGCACAATTTGTGATTTAACTTTGTAGTTAGCATCTCACTCATACAAATATGGCTTGCCAAGTATAACATCCCTGGTTTCTAGTAGTAGTGGGGCTATATCACAAGTAAGCGGATCCACTCTGTCGTCAAATAATATGCATGAAATCCAATGTCTTTGATGCTCCCAAACTCAGCAATCCTCTTGAGAGAACCACACCTCAAATTAACCAACCTTCTGAGAAACAAGGCCAAGCATTACCGATCAGGATATTTGAAGAACATGGAGCTCTACGAAGGAAAAATGATGTAACAAGTATAGTCTATTTAGAAACCCCCTGAAAGGTCTATGCCTCTAATACCATGTTAGAAAATGCAGTGAGCTCAAGCAATAACATCCACAACACTAATATGAGAGAAAGGGATTTTTGGTGAAGGTATATAGCCTTCAATAACTTAACTAAAAAGAATGTCATTTCTCAATTGCTTTCCTTTCTGTTGTATTTCCCTCTTCTCACTCCTATAGCACAACCATTGCTTTTAGGGTACTCTTGGCATTGAGCTTTTATGTCATTCATTTCACCTAAGCATGGAGCTTGATCAAGACTTAAAGGAGGTTAATCTTAAATTTATGTTTTCTACTAGAAAAAAAAAAAAAAGTATATAGAACATCCCTAGTAGTCTTGACCTTCCCTTGTTGGGGGAATCACAAATGTGGAAAAAAAATCTATAGCACAAATTAACATCTACTCTTCTTGCCCTTTCCTCTCCTAGGCAGCTTATAAATTGCTAGAGAAGGTGCTTAGAAGATTTATAAGTATAGTCACATCAAATAAATATGCTAGCAAATCTTTTGGTAGCATGGCACATTGGCAAATCTCCAAGAGTTCAAAGGGGGTCTTAGAATCCCTAACATAAGAACTCGCATATCTATTCTTGCGGAGTAATGAATGATATGGCAGATTTTGTCACATCATAGGACTCGAACAGCTCAACACATTCATGAAATTGGGAGCCCCATTTAGCTTTGTGATGTAACTGATGGTGTCAATTCTTGCTCCTTAAATTCAGCGGCGATTGGGTGAGTTTGGACCCCCCGAAAAGGGTTACTAACAATATCCATTGGCACTACAAGAGGCAACGTTATGCCTCAGATCTAGTTGTTATGTTTATATAAGATTTCACTTCCCATGTAGAATGTGCAACCTCTTACCTTTGTTCAGTAGCAAAAGGTTAGCAAGAAAAGGGATGTTTTGCTGAGGAGTCGTTTGGAACCATGAGCTGCAACAATGGCACATATGGACCCCTCAAAAGGGGGTACTTACAATCTACATTGGCACTATAAGAGGCATCATTATGCTTGGGATCTAGTTGTCAGGCCCATAGTTGGAAAACTCAAACTCGGCAGAAACTCGGTAGACCCAAAATTTGTGACTCAATAAAAACTCAGAAAAAACTCAATGACTTAAAATTAAAAAAACTTAAATTTCTTTTAAAACACAAATTTTTAACAAAACTCAATGACAAAATGTATCCAATGAGTCCATAAATGAGTACAAAAGTGTTTTCTATTAAATTTGCTCTATGTTCCACGGAGTTTCTTGACGGGGAGATGGGGGAGCGAGTTTTAGGATGAGGGGACCGAGGGCCTAAGTTTGGGGACGACAAGGGGATAGTGGTGGGTGGGGGTTTGGGGATGGAGCCCCCGCAAGGTCGAGGGGCAACGCCCCTCGTAAGGGTCTGGGGACAGCTCCCTGATGTCATAGCCCAAATTTTGAATACTATCATAGAAACTAGTAAACATGTGTAAATATTTGAATATATATGTTGTATGACTTTTGATGTTAATATAACCAATAAACTGATTATCTAGATGTGCATGATGGCATTTAATTTTAAATTTAATGTTATCGTAATGTAGAAATTAATATTGCAATGATTTTGCCGATGATGGCATGGTTCGGTGGTTAAGTCGCTCAGGATGTAGTGGCGGCCACCAGAGTTCAAACCCCCGCTGGGCCAACGAGCTCGCAAGGCTTTACGCCTTCGCTGGGCCAAGGAGCTCGCGGGTTTGAAGTGTTCTTCCTAGGGGATGAGGTCCCCCAGTTGTGGCCTCACCGGTTCATTGCTCCGGGCAAAAGCATTCGCATGGAGCCGGAGGGCGTGTCGCACCAGCGTCGCCGGTCACGTTAAAAAGTTTACCAGGCGCATTTTAAAAAAAATAAAATAAAATAAAATATTGCAATGATTTGATTTCACTTGGATTTTATCGGGAAAAGACTAACTACCGAGTTGTGATGTGTGAGTGCGACAAGTCAAAAGATGACACTCACCAAAATAGAGTATCATTGGGAAGAGGTGCCTAGCTTCCAAAGGTTGACATGTGTGAAACCTCCCGCATACAATCACATAGTCGCATATAGAGTAGTTGCATTCATAATAGCGGAAATAGCATTTATGTTTGCTGAGTATGTGTTTGTGAGTAAATAAAATAGTCATTTTTTTAATTTAATTACAGAAAATGAATTAGCTTATTTGGTTGATTTATTCCTTAATTCTCTAGTTTAAGCCATAAATTAGTCTTTTAAAAAAAGAGAGAAATGAATAAGAGAAAATTACTTTGTCTTGATTATTTTTTTAAAAAAGAGAGAAATACTTGTATTGATTTTAATATATATTTTTTTAAGTTCTTTTAAATTTCAATTATGAAAACCTGGACACTATTCCTCATTCAGATGTGATTTATATCCTTTTTTTTCTCTTAAAGAAAGTTAAATTGGCAGTTCCTGATAATGCGATAGTACATTAAGCAGGTAATCATTTCGAGGCATGCCCCTCGATTTGCTTCGTGTGGAAATGACTGAAGGTTGGCTAGCATGCTTTTCCAGACGGATGACGTGTGGCAATGAATTTGGTATAATTAAGCAGATATTGGGTGGTGCTCACTTATGTTCATTGTTTTTCATACTTGTTGGTTTCCTTTCTCTCTCATGGCCGCATCTAGTGAGGGCGTTGGTATGGCAGAGGGGACTGTTAGCAGAGGTCCGAGGTGCAAGGATAAAGGCAAGTTGGTGGCAGGTATGCCACCAAGGAGACAACTAGCTCGGAGAACTAGCAGCAAGTCGGTGGGTGGCAGGATGAAATGGAGCTATAAGCTGCAAAAACATATGAAGAAACTTACGGTAGGGGAGGCAATGGTTGGGTTTGTGAAAGATATTGAGGGGGAAATTAAGAACCCCGTCTTAAGGGAATCGCTAAGCAGGCTGCTAATTATGGCCAAAGAGGTGGATGGTAAGGAGGGGGTAAATGTACAGGAGGCCATGGCGCATTTACTTTTAGATACGGACACGTTGAGGGGTCAGTGGAATGATTTCGAGGCCGCTCAATCCTTGATAGTGGCCACTATGCTATCAATTGTCGCGGCCTCGGTGCTCACCCACAAAGATTTGATAGAGGCTTCTTCTCAGGCGGCTGAGAACCAAGAGGCGATGCTTGGGCATCTGCATGATATCTTGTTAGGGGTGGTGGAGACTAGGCGGACGACGGAGGACAGCAATGAAAGTGAGTCCCTGTACGGGAGCATGCACGACCTTTGTACTCCTATGCTTGTGATGAAGAACGTGACATTGTGGAGCTGTTTGACAAGGAAACCAAGTAATGTTTGGTTTTTTTAGTTTCTCTGTTTTGTTAGTTTTTGTTAAGACTGTGGAGAGTGGGCCGCTGTAATTTGCCCCTCTCCAGATGGTTTTTTGGTAGATAATGGTCTATAAACGTTGGTTTAAGGCAGTTTGTTAAAGACTTTCGGGCTTGGCCCTATTTTTGATGGGTCCCTGGTCCTTTAACCAGGGTTTTACTATCAAAAAAAAAAAGTTAAATTGGCAGATTTATTTTATAAAATTAAAATAAAACTATGTTTTTGCCTATCTTTTATTGGAGAAATAAGAGGCAGGAAGAGACAACTGCCTGCAGAAAGGAGAAACACAAGTTTAAACAATGAAAATCTCCTCCATTATATTTTGCTAGCTGCCAAGAAATGGAAAAAGAAAAAAAACATTGAAAAGACAAAAAAGGTTTGGTTTTTGTTTTTCACGGGAAAATGGACAGGGAATGTTAGGAAAGAATGGCAGAGGCAGTTTAGAAAGGAAGGGAGATTTATTTTGTAGCAAGCTTTCTCTGAAACAGTAAATTGGATCAAGATTTGTTCAATCCTTCAGCATAGAGGTATGCAATTTGTTATTCCTCTCTATCTGGCAAATATGAAATCGTTCGAACATTTGATGTTACCAAAGAAGGAAAATATTTCTTTGTAAGTTAGAAATTTTACCTCAAATCATGTTATAGTTGCAGAGACTATTACAGCTCTTTGTCTTTCAGTTTGGTTATGGGTAAAAGAAAATTTAACCAATAGTGTGATTTAATTTTTTTGGAGAGATAATAAATCTAGGCATTGCCCATGAAACCATGCTTTGTCTGGTTAAAATTTCTTCAATTATATCCATTATTGATTAAATTTAAGAATACCCATTTCTTATACTTGCATATCATTTCACATTGACACATTTGTATAACTTTTATAAACATGATATGGATTCATGTATGAAGGACTTAGTCCTCTTGTATTGCAACTTGACATAATTGTAAATAGTCCACTATTTGATTTTATGTATTTAACAAGCATTGATAGGTATGAAAGGTTGATTTCATATGCTATGATTACATCATTTTGTGAATAATCATTGAGTTAATCAATTCCTTATACCATTACTATTTTAATCATTGATGAGATTTGAATTATGAACTATTTGTTACAAGAAAGTATTATAACCAAATTTAATACTTTAATGTATGAATTGTGTGAATTTCTATATTAAACAAAAATTCATTTGTTATTCTTAAGTTTGATGGATATATGTCGATGCAAAACATGTTATTATTATTACAATGTTGTAATAATGTCTTTATATATTATGATAATTGTGAAATAAATTGAGTGATGTTACACCTAGTGGGGTCGAGGGGCAACGCCCCTCGTAGGGTCCGAAGGCAAAAGGTCGAGGGGCAATGCCCCTCGCATGTACGCTATCGCAGTACAGGGTGGGATCAAGGGGCGGAGCCCCCACCACCAAGCCCAAATTAAGACCTTCGATACCATACAAACCTTCATGGTGCACATCATTTTCACAATTTTATCACTGTGTTTTCTGCAATACCAAGTCCTTACTTTTTCTATCCTAATACTCACTCTTGCAGCCTTTTAGCCTTTCTTATTTTTTCACTTTTGTGACTACTTAGGGTGTGGATTGGGCCCATAGACCATTAGGGTTAGGGTTACTAGCACGAAGATCCAAAAAAAAACTAATTTAAAAAAAAAAACTTTTTGCCTCAATTGTTGTGTTTGGCGAGTTTTTGCTCAGACTCGTCGAGTTTTTCGCAAAATCTCGCCAAAAAACTCAGTGAGTTAACTGCCGAGTTACTCGGTAGAGCAAAAAATTGGTGAGTACTCGTAGACTCGGCGAGCACTTGCCAAGTTTGCCAACTACGGTCAGGGCTATATAAATGTTTCATTTCTTGTGTAGAAAGCTCAGCCTGTTACCTTTGTTCAGTAGCAAAAGGTTTGCAAGAAAAGGGATGTTACTCTGGTGAGTCGTTTGGAACTATGAGCTGCAACAGTGGCACATATGGCATGATTTAAACAAGAACAACAGATAATCATGGAAGACACAGCAACACAAAAGACAGCATGGCACTAGTCTCACCTCACGCCACTATATGGCAGCCCACAATCTCAGTATGTCATATCCCCGATGTGATCTGCCCTAAAATTCTGCAATTCAAATTTTCCAATTCTGCCCTAAATTTCTGCACTTTAGTTTTCTGCTCAAACCCTAATTTCTGCCCTAACCCTAGCTCTGCTCAGAACCAGACTCAAAACAATTCCATTCATGAACCAAACTCATAATAAACATCAAATGATCACGCTCAAAGGGTTCGCTCCATCATGTAGGATAGATTAAGCATAGAATTACACAAACAGGTAGAAAACACCAAGATAATGAGTATTTATATACTGCTGCTACAGTCTGAATACAAGTCTGAGTTTTACATAAGAAAGATGGCAAATATGCCAAATAACATACCAAACAATATCCAAATTATCCACAAATGAAGGCACTACACATTAGGACTAGTCGCCCTTACTCAATGATGAACTTTGGCCTTATGATCTCTCTCCAAGCTGGGCGAAGGGTCTGCTGTAGCAGGTTAGCGGATGATGAAACCCTAGCCGTCGTAAAATCCCTCCAAACTCCACCAAGGATGAGTCGTCAATGGCCTTAGGAAGTGCGCTCCAAGATAGGGTAAATCCCTAGTGTATTCGCCCAAGGATAATGCTTCTCCAAAGCTGATATGAATCTCTGTTCCAATGAAGATATTCGCTGCCTTCTAGGGATGTCTGCTGCTCCAATGAAAGTCTTTAATGGCTTCTCATAAGCTGATCTGCAAGTCTCTTCCAAATTTGATGAATCGGGTCATCACCATTCAATGTCAAGGGGCAATCTCCTCGACTTGTAACCAAGAACTGGATTCCTTAGCCAAATAGAAGTGAAGAACACAAGAAACTTTGATGCTTGATGATGAATGACTCCAAATGATCTCTTATATATACCCAACTTGTCTTACTCCTCTTCTTGGCCGACTTAGGATAATTCTTCATTTACTTTGAATTACAATTTCCTTCTCACTAGGGCCGACCAGCCTTAACAGGCTTAGGCACCCAAATCAATGCAAAATAAATAATATTATTTTTATTACATCTTTTCTCCTTCAAGCGCCTAAGGCAAGGTGTGGATTATTATTCATTATGAGTCGTCCCAAAGGGACCCTCCACAAGGTAACTATCCCAAGTTGTCCTAATCCATGTACAAGGAAAGTATCTCCAAGGTGAGCTCATGAATAGGATCTCCTCAATAAGTGCCCAAGTGACCTCCATGGTGATCTCTGTAATAAGGATGTGTTAGGATTGGAAAAATTCACATTTTTCATTAACCACCACTCACTTGTCCTCCACATACCATAAGAAATTTGCCACATTTTGATTTCATGATCAACACTAATTGTCAAAATTTGCGTGACAAGATCCATTCTATAGCCCATAATAACTGATGATTCCATAAATATGCCCTTTAAGATAAGCAGTTCCCTGATCACAGTCGAGCAAAGAAGAGGAATTGATCTTTACCAACAAGATCATGAGCATGTCTTGCTGATCAAATAAGCCATAATTCTCTAATGAACATTTTTATGTATATTGGGAAGACCTAAATGGAGTTACACCGATCAAAAATCTAAGATGTAACAATTGTGCAACAATCGGGAAGACTACATAATGTTTCGCTGATAAAAAAACTTATCGGCAAAAGAAATAAAGTCGGAGTGAAATTTTTAAATCAGATCAATCTCAAGCATCATACCGATGGACCAGTTTTGGCAAGAGATATATGTACTCTCACCGATAAATCAAAACACTAGTTGTGTCGGAATGACATATACCATCGGAATGGGTTTTTTATATCTTCCTGACTATACAAGTCACTCCGATGAGAAAGCACTGAAATGTTTCAGCGAGAGTCCCACCGATGTATCCTAATGAACAAACGCTATAAAAGAAAACTATCAGGGAGACTTGATACATCGAAAGATCGTCTTATTTTCTTAGCGATGGCATTTGTCTACCCGATGACCACAAGATGACTACTATTTGTCGGAGAAACACTCGCCGATGTTCAAAAGGAGTTCCAATGGTCCAGACCACCCCGATATCGGGGTAAAATTCACAATGTCCCCCCGAAATATAAAAAATTGAAATACAAGAAAAAGGGGATTTGTGCAAGGTCAATGAGAGTATCAATAAGTCTTCCCGTTCGAATCAAAGAACTAAAGGGACACTTCGCATCAGAAAGACATTAACCTAGTCTTGGCGATCAATTATGAACATATAAACAAAGATGGCGCCAAATTGAGCATACAAGTCGACATGAGATTAGATGAGTCTCACCGATATGATCATATAACATCGCTCTTGACATTTCGAAATTCAAAAAACCCGCTGCATTCATTTCCAGTAGCAGACATTAATGGCCACAGGAACATACCTCAAAATGGACATTTTTGATTGAAATACAATTAAACCGAAAAGAGTGTTTAGAGGCTGCAGCGAAGCAAGGCGGGAGACTAAGCAAGAGCTAAGGAATTCGGGGAGCTAGCACATACAAGTAAGCATTCCTACACTTATTAGATTGTAGTCCAATTTTGATCCCTGGTAGAGATAAAAAATGGAAAACCCTACAAAAATGAAAACTAAAAAGCAACCAGGAGATAGTGGTCAATCTAAAAGTAAAAAGCAGAAAACAGAGTCGGGATAGGAAGAGAAAACAAAAGAAAGAAAATTGAACCAAGACCTCATAGATCAATTACCTGGTTCAGGACCAAAGGCCAAGAGAACTGCACAGTTAAGGGCCAATGTTGAGAAGTTAGAGGACAAATGCCAACACATAGGAAATGTGTGGACCCCTATCAGGGGATATGAACTGTTTATGTTTCATTACTACCGAAGAAATAGGTTCGAACCCGTCTACAACCCTTGGACCTTCAATTTGGGGAAACTAGTTGTCACTGACGTCTTTGTAAATATTGATCTTGTAAAACTCTTGGCCTATCACTATAATCCAGACCTTAAAGCTATATGCGACCTACAAGGAAAACCTTTCATACATGTGTCTAAGAATGCATTATGTGAAGTTTTCAACCTGGATAACACATGTGATATACCTATAGTACATGAAGATTTGGAAAAGGAATACTCAAGAATGGACACTACTTATAAAGGCTAGAGATTGCCATTGCACAGGCCTAGACAAGATGGAAATTTAGTGCCATTTGAGGATAATGATGGGCCTCCCTTTCATGTCAATTTATTCGAGCCCTATTTGAAGTATACCTACTATTCAGGAGGTAAGGTATTGGGAACAGAGGTCCCTGAGTTTATGTCTATAGGGCCTATGGTAATTGTTGCAGACCTCCAATGCCATAATGCAAGAGCCTTTGACTATGCTGCACATGTTTCTAGAGGAATTGATTCAGGATTGATGGCTATCAAAAATAGTTCTCCTACAATGTCTCTCAAACATTATTTATCTCTTATGCATGTAATACTATACTATGGACAGGAGTTAGAGATGTGGCCAGATGAATTGAAAATTACACAATTGGATAAAAATGGTCAGTCACTACCCATCCAATTGTGGACTTCTATTTGGGATAGTAGATTTGTTAATTCCAGCTACATGCATTTTGAAGAATTCTTTGTCAAAACATTGTACAGACTTTATGGTTATCCATGTAATTATTCTTTATCTGATGAGATCAAAAGATTTTTAAGGCCCAAAGATTTCGATGGGCCGCCGACTGTGAATCATAATTGGGGAGATTGGTACTGTTTCCTCGACTCCACCATGGTCAAAGTTTATGGTTTCGAAGATACACCTTTTTTGTTGCCAAAAACTGTGCCGAATAGAATCGCATACCTGGAAATTGTCAGGTAGCTAGACTACTCTAATGTTATGAACTTGAGTGCATACGACAAGAAATCATTTATGCCAAGTACATTATGTTTCGAAGATTTTACTGTATTATCGAAAGAAGGGTATGATCTTATCTTGGACAAATTGTCCCATTTCAACATGAGGAAAGCAACACCAAGAAAAGGATTTGATCCTGAAGGTTTTATTGATTATGCAAGAAGGAAACAAAATTTGAATGGATATGTTCATGTGCCATTTCCTCACGATGATGTCATCGGGAACCTAGAGGAAGCAGAGGCTGATTTGGCCATTGTTGAATATAATCAAAAAGTTGAAAAGAAAATGAGGGAGACACAAGAGATTGAAGTGTTATCTTCTGACAGTGAAGGATCTTCTGATGCCAACCTAATAAAATCTCCAAACTGAGAATTGAGGAATACAAGCCTCCAAATAGAGAACAAGAAATTGAGGAAGCACCTGATACTGATACAAGGCGGTTGGCTTATAAATCTTTTGTCTCAGATGATCAATTCATTCAGTCTCCTGAGTTCAAATCTTTCTTGTACAAACACAAAGGCAAAGCAATCAGAGAATCAGTTTCAGATATTACACCAAGTAATGAAAAACAATTGTTGAATACCTTGAAAATAGATGTTGAAAATGAAATGGAAAATATGACTAGAAAAGGAAGAAAGTTATTAGGAGTCCAGTGTAATGATCTTTCCTGGTTTGGATTTAAAATCTTCTTTAGTTTTTGATAGCTTTTTACATAATGATGATGCCAAGCATAAACTCAGTCCAGAAGGTGACAGAGGTATATACTGGATCAAGATACAATCCAAATGAAAACTCTCTCATGATCTGGGTCCTATACCCTCCACACAAGAAGCTTGCAATTATAGATACAGAAAAAGCATTTGGTCATGTAATGACATTGAAAGCAGGTGAGACTGACCCTCTGGTTACAACAGATATTGGCATTAATGTGGCAAAACTGAATAAAGCACAGATTCAAATGTTGATCAAAGAAAGGGATATGTATAAATTGAAGTGTGAGAGAATACATAAAGAAAATGACTTTCTAAGAGATTCAGTTCCGACTAAAATGCTAACTCAAGGGGAAAGCTCACAGACAAAGGACAAGGGTGAAGCATCACATGTGAATGATCAAATAGTCCAGGCCAGGTTTGATGCACTTTCCACAGTGTTCCAAAAAAGATATGCTAACATGATGATATGGATGAATAAGTTCTGGATTACGTATTCTAAAAATCAATCTGCTATCCAAGAACATAGAAGGTTAACTGACAGACTTCAAGAAAAGCTCCAGGAAATACAGAACAGAGACACTCCTGATGCTGGAGCCATTACCAATGCCAAGGACTTGATCAGGAAACATACAAATTTTCATGAGGAACTTCAAGCAGAGGCCAAGGAATTCATTGAAGCTTCCAAGGAAGGAGTGCCTGCATTGTTCAGTGGTAACAAAGATCTGAAAAGTCAGCAAGAATGGACGAAAGAATGCCAACTGATCCTACAGAAAGCCTTTGAAGCAGTTAAAAGTGAAGAGCCGGCATTGGAAGAGGCCTGTGAATGCATGGAGAAGATGATTACTATAGAGTTTGCAGCCAGGAATGTTGTGGAGTGTGCCGATACCCATTTAAGTCAAAAATACTTGGATCGTGTTACTCAAATCCATTTATGGCTCATTAGAGATTAATGGTAATTTCTAATTGTTAATTGAAATTCCAAAAGCCACTTATGAAGAGGTACATCCTCTTCAGAATATTGCTATATAAGTCAGAGGAGTAAGAGTAAGATCATGATCATTACCATTTTCACATTTTAGGTAGGGCATTAGGAAGAAGATAGATTGCATCCATCCCACTCATCCACTTTCATATTTCAAAGACTTATGCAATTATTATCTAAAGCAATATAATGGAGCAGATTGTCCTTACATGGTGATCTATTTCAGTGTTCAACTGTTGTGTTGATTTACATGCTTATATGATGCTGTGTTGTCTCCAGAGTGGTTCTTTTAAGTTATTCAAATTTATATAATTTGTCACAACACATTTGCTGCTGTTGTGTGATTATTCTGATTGGTTTCTGGTTGGAGAGAATTAAATATCCTTTCAAGTAATTCATTTTGATTGGTTCCTACTAAGGATTAAAATCCTTTTGAAATAATTATTGTGATTGGTTTCCCTCAAGCTAAGAATTAAATTCCTTTCATAAGATCACAGTAATTTAGAGGAATATCACTGGGATAATTAAAGAAGAACAGAGTAACTTACAAATTTGCACGTCTGCATAAGGTGCAGACATTTAAAAGTGCCCAACTGTTAGAGTTAAGCTAAGAAATAAATCTACCAATCCTACACATCTGTCTACCTAATCATTTATCCACTGACTCCATCCACCTAATAGATTAGGCACTGGTCAACTTTAGAACACTTTTATACAAATTTAATTCACATTCTTGATACTTCAAATATTCTCATTAGGAACTAGTTAGTGACCTCTGCAATTATCTCACACCTGTGTGTCATAGTGAGTTGAATTGCCTAAATCAGAATTCACCTAGATTTCCGAATCTGCCCTATCATTTAGGTACACCCCCCTAGCCCTGGCAGAGCCTAAAGAGTAGGCGGTTTTTAGTTACACAAACCTTGTCTTGTATCAAGAGATTGGCACCCTCTTGTGATCTAAAACCAGCGTTTTTGAGATCCAACAGGACGAACCTCCAAAGCATCAAAGGTGAAGTAAGGGTTCCATGGCAAGGCATCCGTATGAGAGTCCATAAGATGAAATCTAAACTCCAATATGAATCCGTAAGAAAGCTCCGGAGAAGGCAAACCATCCAAGCTAAGGATCCATGAGAGGGCATCCGAAGATTAAGTAATAACATCCATACATATAGGATCAAGGAGCATAGTGCGGACATTAGACATGAACGTATACACAAATCCGCACTTGCAGAGCACTCTACCCTAACCAAACATCACATCTGTTTAGAGGACACCCAAATCTTGGTCAGTGAAGACAACTACTTCAAGAGGAAACTCAAAGAAGCCATAGAAATTAGCAACAACCCGTCCAATCTCAACCGTGACGAAGGATGGGGTCTAAGTTTCTCTTGGAACCCCTTGCTTGCCCGCATTAGACACTGCTCTCACCCCCCTCCCTGATTCCTTTCCCCCACCTTTTGTCTCGTCTTCGTTCTCTCCCCTCTTCTCCCTTCCCCCCTGTTTCTTGTTCCCCCCTTGTTCTTAACTCGTCCTATGCCTTTCCTTTCTTTCCCCTAGCCTGAGTTTTTCTCTTTCCCTTTTCTCTCCTTGCTCACACCTCAGTTCTTCTTTAGGTGTTCCTCCCACCTCTCCTGCTCTCCCCCTATCCAGGTGTTTCCTAGCTTTCCCTCCTCTAGTTCTTGGTCTTGTATGTTTGTGGTATCTTTTCTTCTTTCCCTTATAGGTCACCTATTGCTTCATGAGGTTGTTTTGATGGCGTCTTTCACTTCTTATTTAATATATATATAGTTCGTGTTCTTGGTTAGTGTGTCCTTTTCTTGTCTACTTCTTATTCATTTTTTCGTGGTTCTTGCTCTTTTAATTTACTTGATTTAAATTTACTTAGATATACATTTTTTACTTCTTTTATCTTTGTTATTTTCTTATGCTCAACATATATTTGGATATTCATTTATTCTTAGTTAGCTTAATATATATATTTTCTTTGTCTTATCTTTATTTATTTTTAAACTCACACATCTATTTTTCTCTTTTTTATCTTTTTTCTCTTTTTTCTCTTTTTTCTTTTTTTCTTTTTTTCTTATATATATATATATATATATATATATATATATATATATATATATATATATATATATATTTGTGACTTAATTTATTTAGATATGCATTTATTTTTATAGCTTTTTACATTTATTTATCTTTTTTAATTTTTTTCTATTTTTCTTCTTTTTTAGTTTACTATTAATTTCCTATCTATTGTCATCTTTTGTATTGTTATCTTTTTTTTTTTTAAGCATCTAATGATATATTTTATGTTTACAATTAGGTTTCTTCTTTTTCTCATTCATTTATTCTCTTGTTTTGAATGTTCTCTTGTAATTGTTCTTGTTCATTTTCTTTGTTCTTATTTAGATTTCATTATTTAAAATTTTTACTCATTATTTCTTATATATATATGACTTGAATTATTTGATATGCAATTATTTGTATATTTATTTACTCTTATTTCTTACATTAATTATAGTTTCCTTTTTTCTATTTTGGTTTGATATTATTTTACTATCTATTTTTATTTTTTTGCATTGGTATCTCATCTTATTCATCTAATGTTATATTTTATGTTTCTTCTTGTTCTTTTTCATTTTTCCCCCTATTTCTTTGTTCTTGCGTAATTGTTCATATTCTTTTTTTATTTATACTCATTTAGACTTCATTTTTGTATTCTTTACTTTATTTCTTATTTTTTATTTTTCAGCTTCTTGATTTTTTATGTAGTTTTATCCCTCTATTGTTTTTTCAACGTGTGATTGATTGTATTTATTAAATTAATCTTTTTCTTAATTTCTTTTATTCCTTAGTTTTTATACTATCGCACATATTCTTATTTTATTTTCTAATCTTAGATATACAGATATGCTCTTAGATATCTTATAATTTTATCTTATTTTAAATTTATATTTATTTCTAACTCTTATAATTTACCTTTGTTGAATTGACCTTCTTGGAATCCTTTGGTTCCCGTGTTGCACCCTCCACTATTTAGCACCCTTGTTCTGCAAATTATCTCACTTCTCTCGTCTCTTGCTCTTTATTCTCCTGATGATGGATCATGGAGTATGATCCGAAACGTTGAGACAAAAACACGCACACAGTCAAATCCTGAAGCATTGATTTACTAATCCGTACATATAGCTCAAGCTTCTGCCCCGAACCCCCATGACAAGCTCTCCAAGTGACTAACTCCGGAGAAGACAATATGTTGAAGACAACATATTCAGATGATAATCTATCTCCATAGCTCGTCTGGTCCTCAGAATGTCCCGAAGTGAGATGGAACGTTGGTCGGAGACCATAGGTGACCATTCCTAGAATGGGGACATGACACAATATTGAACCCTAAGTGAAAAAAAAGACGCATATTTCAAAAAGAAAGAGCCGACTTAATTTTTATGGTCAAGCTCCAGCTTTTAGAAGAATTTCTTAGACAATTGTCTGTGCGACAATCATAATCCTTAGGACAAAGTTAATGTTGGAAAAGTGTGTTGTATACCTTATGTAATAACATTAAATGTTGATGTAAGTTGTGGTCCTCATGAAATGGTATGCCACACTTGGTTGTTAGGTTGATTTCTCCTAGTGTAATGATGTATGAGATATTGGAATTGCAAACATAATTGGGGATCACAAAAGGACAAGCAAAGAGCAAATAATTGGAAAGTGAAAGGTCACATGAGATGAGGAAAACCACATGGGACACCTCGGAATGTGCAAACTCTTGGGGGATGTCAAGAGTCACACTGGGCATTTGGAGTCACTCGTGGAACATGAAGAGTCATGAGTGGGGCATGAGGGATCATGTGTAGCACATGAGAAGGCACATGTGGAATATGAAAGGTCATGGCCCATGGTTTTGTACCCCATTGTGTTGTGAAACCACTTAGTGGTTTCTTATAAGCATTGTGCCTATAAATACAAGCTTGTGGCATTTTAATAACACACAAGCAGGTTGCATATTGATGTGACAATATCCAAAGAAAGCATGGCAATGGATGTATGGTTACATGGTGTTTTAACAAGTTTCCACATGTTGTTGGATTGATCACAAGGAGAGCAACTCAAAGAGCGCATTGAAAAAGTCTTTTGAGAGTGCATGTTGCATTGAGAATGGATTATTTTAAGGTGCATGTTATCGGATTAAACAAAGGGTGAAGGTCTCTCTTAACACAATTAAATCTCTTGTATATTGTAAAATTATTCTTTATATAATATACAAGTGCCATTACTATTGCTTAGTGTTTTCACCAAAGGGTTTCACAAGGTAAATCTGGTGTTTCTATGTGGGTCTACTTTGATTTGTCATTCTATTGCCACTAGTTTTGAATTATGTAAATTGTAACCTATTCAGCACAATTCTTTTAAGATTATCAGTAATTTCCTAACAGTTCATAGGGAAACATGTAGAAGAATGAAATTGTTTACCGAAATCCACTTCATTTCCAAGAAATACATAAATAGTTTCTCTGCGAATGCATGAAGGTCTGGATACAGATGCTTTAGTGTAATATCCCCTGTCGAACATGATACAAGGAAATCGTTTTAATAAATTAAAAATTTAATTTATAATAGGCCGACTTCTTTATGGTCGACTCCCCAAAACCAAGCTCTTATTTAATAATTTGCGATTTACAAAAGATATGAAAGTGTGATTAAGAAGAAAGTCTTATGTCAAAATAATAAGACAATTTGTCTTATTCAAATAGTACGTGAAGTGATACGATTCACTAATAAGATACAATTTATAATAGTCTAAATGCAAAAGGTGTGATTTGAGTATTAAAGAGGAGGCACGATCAACAAAGAAAATGTCTACTTATTCAAAGGATATGTCTCTTGGTTAAATGGTCTTGCATGGAGGATATATTAGAGGAATGAAGATGAGTTGAAGGGAAAACAACAGAGAATACAGGATATAAATATACAGCACTTCTCATATATCAATCAAATAAGGTATTTTCTGAAGAATACAAAATATACCATACAAATAAAGACAGCAGTCTCATTATATCAGCAAGCAGAAAACATCTGAAATATTAAGAGCCATTAGACTTTGGAGATTAAAGGCAGACTGTGACATTCATAGATTACAAACTCAGATCTGCAAGAACATATACATTCAAGGCCATTGTATTTATTGTGCATCATATATAATATTGTGGATAGGTCAGATTAGAATCCATATGAATATTTTCTTGTATTATTAACAGTTCACCCATCATAGGAGGGGAATGACAAACAGGCAATAGGCAAGAAGTCCCACCATACCCCCATAAGGCTTGTTTGGGGGCAACTCTGATCTGCACCCCATACATACCCCCCGTAAGGGCCTGTGCTTGGATCCTACCAAACCCCCGTTAGGGCTTGTATGCAAGGAACTGAACATGCGACCTACCATGCCCCCCGTAAGGCCCTGCATGGAGGTATCATGTGCCAATGAATGTCTTGTCATCCCCACTATAATGGAGTTGAGTGAATGGATAAATGGAATATTGTTTATCAATTTGAATGCAGGGAAATCTTATCTAACACTAACAATTCAAGAGGTATGTTTGTATACCTATATTTTGTATATATGTTTCCTATGTTATGATTACAAATTTAGAGCACAAGAATGATGCAGTTTGAAGGTAATCTAAATGGTAACTCCGAAACCCTAACCCTAACTTGCGGTATTTGAATTTATTGGGGTAAAATTAGTATTGTTCCAATTAGGGGACATTACATTTAGTTTTCTAGAATTATTGACTGTAGCCAGTGCCAACCAGTCCTCTAAAGAATCTATGCCTATATGTAAATAGGATTCAACAAATCAAACTCATAAATTGATCCTCAATTTCACTTGCAACAAATGAATATCTATCAGTTCAAAATGAATTATAAATCTAAGGAAATTTATTTGGGTGCTTGGCATATTGCTTGGGGGAGTGATAACTTTGGATATTCTCTTCAACTTTGATTTTGATTCAAAGTTATCTTTTGTGTTACATAAATTTTATCCCTAACACTTGCATCTCTCCTTATTGTTGTTGTTAGTCCAATTGACCTATTTTGGTCACATGTGGACATTAATATAAGCCTTATTTCTTTCTTTTAAGTTTTTCTTTCTCTGTCTGAAGCTAAAATGTCGCTTGGGTTGTGGCTGCATTAGCTTCTTTTAAAAATAATGATTTCTGGATGTGGGTGCTAAAGATGAAATGTTTTCCATGATAGCGTGTTTAGATAATCCCGATAAGGCTTATGCTAAGCCAACTGAAGTACAATTGTTACATAATCTTCTAGTTATATAACTAAGTATAGAGTTACCAAACATTACCGGGCTCTACCTGGGGCATACCCATACCGGATTTATACCAGGTATAGGTATGCCTTGCATTTGCGCAAATACATCCCAGGACTGTAAGTCCTACTCGGGTACATTCAAGGATTGTAGATCATGTCTGAATTGGTCCTGGGTTTGCCCTACCCGTACTTGGGTACCCCGTGCCCCCAAAAAATCAAAAACATAAAAATTAAAAAACCTATATGTTGATGTGTTTTTTATGCACATGCAAACTCAAAATAAAATACCAAGTATTCTATCCTCTCTTGAACAAAGTCTCTCAAAGGCTAAACAATGTGATCCAATGAGACAACTCCAAGGTTCATGATATGTCAGGTCTTGACTTGCAATGGATAGACTCAGTAGTTGATGTGATAATGCTAGTAATCACAAAGGGACTTACGCTGAATTGACTCCTTACTTCACTTGAATATACTATTCTCCTTCTTTATGGAATGGAACTTCTTCAAACTGGCTATGAAAGAAAGGAAAAAAGGCAAGGGTTGAGAAGGCTACTCTAAGGACAAAGAAATAATGAAACATGCCAAGATAGACAAACTCCTCACGAAACCTAACTCCGTTTCGCCATGAGAACCAACAACTACACGAAGCAGGTGCAATCTTCTAAGGTAACCCAATGATTTTCATATTGCAAACACACGCCCAAACACCCACAGCTGGCGTAGCTTGAACAAGTATTCACAATCGAACTAAAGCAAATGTAGGCTCAAGCTAACTTTGCAAAGTGAATTGCCTTCGACAATTCACAAAAAGTATGAACCAAAAGGAATTCATCAAATATCTTTGCATATACTCATTACATCAATGAACTTCTAATCTATTATTAAACAACTTGGAAACATTTCTCCATCACATCCAAGAAATTAGAAATCATGCTAACATTCCAAAACCACAAGATCACCATGCAAACCAACAATGAGCTTGTATTAATTTTGAAGTGTATGATTACAACAATTTCATGCATCTCTTCAATGATTTCGAAGTCTCCTCTAATCTACTCCTATTCTACTCCTACTCTTGCGAGCTAACAACTTCTAACCCAAAAGGTCTCAACCTTTACAAATGAGAGAAATGGGCCTTATATAGGCTCCGAAATTACATGAACGGCCAAGATTGATTTTGAGAATCAATGGCCCAGATGATGACAACAAAGCATAACCGCCCAAAAGAGAGGCAATGAAGGCACGTTTTCCAATGGAATCTTTAGAGCATCTGCCATATGGGCGCCCTCTTTGACCTCTTCTTGATGTATTTGTATTAAACTTGGACAAGTGACGTGGACATGCCACCTCAGCATCTTCAAGCAAACTAGTTTGATTTTCAATATGTTCGTATTGCTCATAATATTGTCCCAAATTGCTGGATTTTTTTGTGGAATAGTGTTCGAACTAGGATTTTCACCTTTGGAACTTGACATCTTTCGAACTTGAAAACTTGGGGAACTTTGGGAATTTCTTGATGTTGTCTTCATGTAATTCATGACTTTTGATGTACATGCTCAATTTCTCATCTCATGACAGTCTTGTGCTTGTTCTCATGCAGGATTCTGGCTTTGTATTGTGCAGGAGGTAGACCTTGGGTGCGAATTCTTGGAGTGGACTTCATAATTGAAGCTCTCTTGTGATGCTTCTCGGATGCACAGGGTGAAGTGGTGTCGAGCAGTGGACCTCCGATGATGATGACCTCGGTGCTGGATTCCTCTGTCTCTTGTTGTGGCGTGCTTGAAACTTGATCATCCAGACGAGCTCTCCTCCATGTATGCCTTCGGTGGTATCTTCTCCTTCTTTGTGATCTTGAGCAACACCCTTCCAGGCTCTGAATGTTCCAAGTGCAAGCTTTGCCATTTTCCTTCCTTAAGTGACTTCCATTACCTACACAAGAGAAACATTTATCAAAATAAAGACATTTGATCATCAACAATATTTCATTATGAATTCCTAACTTGCTTGCTTCATGCAATGAAGAAGGCCTTATTTTCATGTTTTAACTTTGCTTTTTATCTTTTCATGACCGACCTACTCTATGTTTGAGCGCACTTGGCATGATGTAAGGAAATTTTCTTGAGGGTGAGCGCATTTGCCAAGTGCTAAGGAAATCCCTCTTCAAGGTGAGTGCAAATGTCATGTGATGAAGAAATCTCTTCAAAGGCATGAATGCACTTATGGATGGTGGTAAAGAATTTTGCAAGGTTTGGCGGATATGGAGCAAGATGAGAAAATTTCCCATGCTGAAAAAATTTCCTAAGAAAGTGCCTTTGGCGAAGTAAGGAGAAACTTCATGCTTGAGGGCACTTTTGGAGCACGTCAAAGAAACTCTTTAAATTGAGCAAATTTCATCAAGGGCGAGGAAACTCTTGGTGAGGGTGGACATGGAGTAGAGTCAAGAAATTTTCCTTGTGAAGGCGCATATGACACTTGTTGAAGAAATTCCTTCATGGTGAGCTCATATGTCATGTGCAAATGAAATTTTTCTCATAGGGCGCATATGCAAGGGTCAGAAGAAATTTTCCTCAAGAGGGCGCATTTGAGGGGTGCAAGAGAAATTTTAAGGGGAGCGCTTATGACAAGTGTAAAAGAAATTCCTCCAAGCAGATCGCACATGTCATGTAGTGAAGAAATATTCCTAAGGTGGGCACATATCCAAAAGTTTGGAAAAAATTTCTAAGTTATGAAGCGCATATGTCAAGGAGTGAAGAAATTTCCTCATGTGGAGCGCATATGCCAGAGGCAAAAGAAATGTTATCCTGATGGGCGCATTTACCAAGTGTTGGAGAAATTTTCACTTAGGGCGCACATGCCAAGGGCAGAAGAAATTTCCAAGAGGAGGGCACATATGAGGGGTGCAAGAGAAATTTTCCCAAGGTTGGGTGTATAAGCCAAGGGCAAAAGAAACTTTCTCCAAGTTGGGCGGATTCCACTAGTGCAGAGGAAATTTCTTCAAGTTGGGCGGATTCCACTAGTGCAGAGGAAATTTTCCATACTTAGCCATTTTTCAGTGCCCGAAATCAAGTATATTTCAAAATATATTTAAGTATAGGAAATTCAAATACTTTAAGCATTTTGAAATATACTTTTCAGGATGTTTGAGATAGGTCTCGAATCCATAGGATTTAACATGCAGATTCTAGATTTTTAAGGATCCACCAGATTTCAGACTTAGTCAATTTTTAGGATTTCAAGACATCAGACTTCAAGACACCAGACTTGGTCATTTTTCAGTATCTCGGGGACATGCTCAAGCATTCTCAATTGCACCTTGTTAAACTCACTTGATTCATTTCACATTGCATCCGGAGAGGTTCATTCTTTATTTCATGAAAGAGCCCAAGTCTCACAACACTTCCTAAGGATCCTACAAGCTCAAGATTGCGAAAAAAGGTGGGTCCCCATTTGCAATGGGGTGATGTGTGATTAGGTCACAACACTATACTAACTCTAAAAATAACAAGTCTCCATCAATGATAGGAAGCATGCCGCTACTACATAGGACATGCCCGATGCGGCTAGTGGGAGTGGTGTTGGATTTGTGACAACAAAGAAAGAAAAAAAACTTCTCTTAAAAAGAAAGCAAAAATCTTTTGTTTTAAATCTACTTTTTTCGTAAAGAGAAAAATTTAATTTTTTTCTAAATTTGATGGTGGCAATTATGTTGAAGATATTATAAATCTTTGCAACCTTGAAAGGCAATCTAATTGTAATGGCAGCTGCGTGAAGATCTGTAATTTTTCTCTGAGCAATAAGAATACCGTTACTTTTCCCCATGAATGTTTTGTTGGCATATTGCTAGGATTTTACCACGTAAATCCTCTTGTTGTTTTTTATGTGATTGCTTATTTTGTTGTTTTTTTTTTGTTGTTATCTCTATTTTCTTCGTAACTAATTTGTGCTGCAATATTATATGATTCTAGAGCTTAAAAATTTATCATTAAAACTAGGTTTTCCAACAAGTGATATCAGAGCTTTTATTTTGCAACAACTATGTTAGGATTTGGTGTTTGTTTTGCAGCATCAAATGGCGAAGCTTTCAAATGCAAGGTTCGAGGTAGAGAAGTTCAATGGGAAGAATAACTTTGAATTGTGGAAGCTCAAGATGCGTGATTTGTTGGTGCAACAAGAGTTGCACAAGCAATTGGTTGGCAAGTAAAAGAAACTTATGAATATGACGAATGAGGACAAGAAAGATCTGGATACAAGAGCTCTTAGCACAGTTCGGTTGTGGTTTGGCAAATGATGTTCTTTTCAATATGTTGGAGAGGAAACAACAGCAAGCTTATGGAGTAGAATGGAGAACCTTTACATGACAAAATCCTTGACAAACTGAATCTACTTGAAAAGGCAGTTGTACAGTTTGCGAATGAAGGAAGGTACCAAAATTGCTGATCATTTAAATGTTTTCAATACTCTTATGTGCCAATTAACTAGTATGGATGTAAAAATCGTAGATAAAGACAAGGCAGTCTCATTATTGTGTTCATCACCTAAATCCTGGAATCACTTAGTCACTTCCATTAGCTTTAGCACAACTGGCACCCTTGAATTTGATTCTATTGTGGATCTTTGTTGTCTGAGGAGGTGCAGAGGAAATCTAATATAGAAACCTCCACACCAGAAGCAATGGTGGCTAGAGGTCAATCTACAAAAAAAAAAGTAGGAAGAAGCTTCTAAAGATGAAGATGAGGATGCAGAAAAAATACAAGAAAATGTGGAAATGCCACAACCAACTCTAAGGAGATCTACATGGGTCAGAAATCCTCCTAAGAGGTATGATGATTATAATTTATCTATTGCTTTGATTTCTAATGATGGGGAACCTAGTTGTTATCAAGAAGCGATGCATGATATTGGAAGTGCTAAATGGAAAATAGCAATGAAAGAAGAAATGAATGCCTTGGGGAAGAATCAAACATGGGACTTGGTAGAACTCCCAAAGGGTAGGAAAATCGTTGGTTGCAAATGGGTCTACAAACTGAAGAAAGGTGTTGATGATAAAGTTGAAAGGTACAAAGCAAGAATAGTAGGAAAAGGGTATGCTTAAAAGGATGTTATTGATTTCCATAAAAAAATTCACCAGTTGTTAAGGTTGTTTCTATTCAGGTAGTATCAGCACTAGTTGCTTTACTTGATCTAGAGTAGAACAGCTAGATGTTAAAACAGTGTTTTTAAATGGACATTTAGAAGAAGATATATATGGAACAGCCAAAAGGGTTTGTTAGGATCGCAAAAGAAGATTTGTTTGCAAACTCGGGAAGTAATTGTATGGCCTGAAGCAATAACCCAAGCAATGGTACAAGATGTTTGATTCCTTCATAGTGAGTCAAAATTTTACAAGGAGTGCATACGACCATTATGTTTACTTCCAAAGTTTGGAAAATGGTTTATTCGTTATCTTGGTGTTATATGTTGATGATATGCTTGTAGCAAGCAAAAGCATGGCAGAGATTAGCAAGTTAAAGGCCCAGTTGGCTAGAACGTTTGATATGAAGGATCTAGGAGCAGAAAAACAAATTTTGGGCATGGAGATACACAGAGACAATAAAAATGGTAAGCTTTGGTTATCACAACAAAGCATGTGGAGAAGATCCTCATGAGATTCAATATGAAGAATGTGAAACCGATAAATATTCCTTTGGCTTCTCGTTTTAAGCTTTCTTCAAGCTTATGTCCTAGTAATAAAGAAGAAAAGGATTATATGTCTCGTGTACCATATGCTAGCGCAGTAGGAAGTTTAATGTATGCAATGGTATGTACAAGACCAAATATTTCACATGCAATTGGTGTTGTCAATAGATACATGGCAAATCCAAGTAAAGAGCATTGGACAGTAATAAAATGGATGCTTCGTATCTCTGAGGCACGAGTGATTATTGTATAACCTATAATGGTTGCAGTGATTCGGTTTGTGGATATGTTGATTCAAATTTTGCAAGTGATTTGGACAAAAGGAGATCTACTTCGGGTTATGTCTTTACTCTTGTAAGAGGACCTATTGTTGGATGTCAAAGCTTCAAGGTACAGTTGCTTTGTCCACTATTGAAGCAGAATATATGGATGTCTCACATGCATGCAAAGAGGCAATTTGGTTAAAGAGTCTTTTGGGTGAGTTTGGAAAAATGCAGGATAAGGTGAATGTATTCTGTGATAGTCAAAGTGCTATTCATTTGGGTAAAAATCTAGCTTATCACTGCAGGACCAAGCATATTGCAGTTAAATACCATTTTGTAAAATCGGCTATTGATGGAGGTGGAGTAGCTCTTGAGAAAGTCCATACACAAGAAAATTGTGCAGACATGTTTACAAAACCAGTATTGTTAGAGAAGTTGAGGTGGTGTTTGGCTTATCTTGGCTTGCAAAAAAAGAGATGAATGGGCATGAACAAAGTATCGGGTAAATTGTTTTTGATTAACGGTAAAGCAGGTTTTGAAGGATCCCAAAAACCCTGTACAAAATGCTATCAAAACATAAACTTAATAAACTGACAGCCAAACCTTCGCCGCAGCGAACCAACAGCTAAACAAAAAGCAAGTTTTACAAGGATCCTAAAACCTAATACATAAAGATGTCCAAAGCAAAGATACAATAAACATCCTACCAGCAAAATGTATCAGTGAAACAACAGCAAAACAAACAAACACTATTACCTAAAAACAAAGAGATTAAACCCATTAAAGTTGCTTAAGAGTCTCCACAACTTCGAGCTCTTGTTTCTTGAATTCAACATGCAAATTGACAAAACCTATCAGCTCCTCCTTTTCAATTTCAAAGGGCTTCTTCCTAGCCCCAGTACAAGCATTGGGACCAATCTGCTCAGCATCTCCACCTCTTTCTTTTATATCCTCCTCCCACAGATCCTTAAGTTTTTCAATGAGTTATTGAGCCCACATGTGCTATTCTTAATGGTGGTATGTGTAACCTTCAACATTTTCTATAAATTCTCCTTGATGAACTTATACTCCTTTTCCAAGGCCTCCATCCTTTCCTCCATTTCTTTCTTCCATTTTTCCCAATTCCCCAGCTCATACTTTAGGTTCATCACATCCTTCTCCAAATTCTCCGCATTGGGAATCATCTTCAAGATGTTCATATATTCTCATCAGTAGTAATTTGGTGCTCTTTCCCATAAATCTTATGTAAGACAGCCAGCTTCAAATTAATCATGTTAATCTCTAGATAATACCACTTTGACATAATAGTATGAGCTGCTAAGGCCTCTCTAACAGCAGTTAAAGTACTTGCCACATCCTCTGTAGTCTCATTTCAAGAAACAGTCAAGGAGGTTTTCAAGGATAGGTAAAGTAACATCCGAAATAGGTGGGAAGGGGGCCCCAACATCGGGTTCCACCATAGATTTATCTTTACCCGTATATGTTCCCTCCTTTTGCCCCTGATCCATAACTTCCTCCCTTTTAGATTCCTTAATCTCTGGAACTTTAACCTTCCCTTTCTTTACATTCTTCGCCTTCTTAACCTTCTTTTGGGAGGTAGTTTCAATTTCCTCCTCTTTCTTCTCACTATCCATTTCAAAACCCTCCGACCATGACTCTTTGTTTAGAGTTTTCTTGGCTTTGGGCATTTCCACTTGAAGCTTCCTCCTAGTCCTCCTCACTGGGGTTTTTTCCTCGTCATTCTCTACATACTTCAAATCCGAAGACACCTCCACCAACTGGTCTGAATCCTCACCCTCCTCACCTCCATCCTTCGAATTATCTTCTTCCATAGGACCAGACTCCTCAAAGTCAGAATAGTCCACCATCCTAGGCCTTTTCTTCCCTCTCTTCCCCTGGATAGCTTTACTCAGAGTGAGGGTTTTGATGTGTTCCACAACTAATAGAAATAACCCCTCATGAATAATAGGAATCTTGGGACACTTCCTATTGTCATTAATGGATTGTTCCATAGAAATAAGCAAATAGAACAGGAAAGAAACCTTCATCTTATGTCTAAAATGATTAAGAAGGGTAAAGTGATACCCGTAGATGGCACGATATCTACCTTCCAGGGTAATGTAGCACATCACCCATTCCGCCACAGCAGCTCATAATGGTTTGAGAGACTCTCGTTTGTACCTAGACTTCAGTTTCACCAGTCTGTTACATTCATTTTCTTTAAAGAACACCATCGCCTCATCACCCGCCTTTCGGTCCTTGAAAACTTTCCTTCCATCCATTGGCATACTAGTCACTTGAGCAATAAGCTCTTCATTGATAGCTATTTCTCTACCATACAAGGTAACTCTACGCTTCCGCCAGCTTCGAGCAAAAGACTTAGTCGCCTCCGTGTCATGGTCGTGGAGTCTCTCCATAAAGGGCACTAATCCCCCTTCTTTCACCACATTCCACACCTGAGGGAGTTTGTGGACCCTAGAGCAATTCCCCGGTTCCACCTTGTTCCTGTCGCCACCAATCTTATGCAATAAAACCTTCCCTCTGGTCGTTATCAGCTCAATTTCCCTATTTTTACCCTTCAAATCACTATATTTTTCCCTACAAACAGAAGACTTTTGCATATCATAACTTTCGCATTTCCTTAAGATATACTCGGGATTACTATAGAAGTTACTGGAAATAGCACCCACAATCCGTGTGGGCTTCTTAGTCTTCATCATTACCCTCTTACGAGAACTAGACGTCATCATCCTTGTAATCATCATTAATCAGATTTTTTATGTGCTCAGGAATATTTGCAAAAACCTCCCAATTTTTGCTATTATGCTGATTCACTCCCACGTTGGTGAATGTGTCAGCTATCTTATTCCCCTCCCGATACATGTGGGCATAAATAACTTCTTCAAAGGACTTAGCTATGTTCAGAGCATCTCTTATTAAAGAATCAATTGTCCAACTAGGACTTTGGTTCCCCTTACGACAATTGATAACATTTAGGGAGTCTCCCTCAACCATAATTCTTTTATACCCCTTTGCAGAGGCCATTTTAATGCCATTGTAGACAGTTGTTGCTTTTGCATAATGGGTCGTCTGAGATCCCAAAGGAGTAGCCATAGCGGCTAAAAAACTGCCTCTATTGTCTATTAGCACGCCCCCACAACCAACCGGGCCCAAATTTCCCTTGGCTGCCCCATTGAAGTTGAGCGGTATCGGATAAATTGTTGTCAAGGTGGAGATTGTTGGATTTGTGGCAACAAATAAAGGAAAAAAATCTTATCTTAAAAAGAAAGCAAATATCTTTTGTTTTAAATCTATTTTTTCCTAAATTTGACGGTGGCAGTTATGTTTAAGATATTATATATCTTTGCAACCTTGAAAGGCAATGTAATTGTAATGGCAGCTGCATGAAGATTTGTAGTTTTCCTCTGAGCAATAAGAATACTGATACTTTGCCCCATGGATGTTTTCTTGGCATATTGCTAGGATTTTACCACATAAATCCTATTGTTGTTTTTGATGTGATTGCTTGTTCTGTTAGCTTATTTTTCTATTGTTATCTCTATTTTCTTCATAACTAATTTGTGCTGCAATATCATATGATTTTGGAGCTTAAAAAATTATCATTAAAGTTGGGTTTTTCAACAAGTGGCATTGGCACTGCTTGTGGTTCTAATGAACCAATTGACGATGTTAATGCTCTCAATGAAGAGTAATATGATGATTTGTATTGTGTTTGCACCTGCAGTTGCATGTTTGACCATTGAATATTGTTGTATTTTGAACATTTATGAACCACTTTGATTTATCAATAACATTTGACAGTGAGTTATAAATTATCAGTTGTGTTCTGGATTTTGCTCTGTATTTTGATTTTGTATATTTTGTGTAGATTATGACCATTTTTTTATATGTTCAATATTTTATATATATTTTGTACAGATGTACCCAACCCAGGTTTACAAAAAATTGACAAGCCACTATTCAAAACCAAACCAGCAACTTCACAATACTTTTAAGTATCAAACCTACCCACCTATGAAATGCAAACACATTGCTTCTGATCTCCCAACCAACTATTCAAAGAATATACAGCATACAGCTAAGGGCAATTACTTTACAGGTGATTAGAAATGAGTATAAAGCCTTCAACACTAAAGTATAATGAGATCAATGAGATCCTTCCAAGAACAGTGTCCTCGCATTCCACTGCTTTAGTGGCACAAAGGGATATCATCTGAGACCAGGATATATTAAAGAGACATTAAGGAGACAACATTTTTGCAAGGGTTCATTGACAAGATATATCGTAGTGCGAGAATGTGAAGATGTAAACATTGGCATGCCTGGAGAGAGAAGAATGTCCTTGTATGCAAATATATCCTGTTCTATCAGCTAATTAAGAGGAATACAAAATGAAAACAAGAGGTACAACTAATTATTGCAATAATTCAAACATGTGCTAAGTCAAAACCATTCCTCAAGTGAGGTCAGATGCACCAGATTTGTAAAGCATCCCTTGTCAATTTTAACATTACATTCATCTTGATGCAGTAATGCCACATTATTAGTGATCAGATATTGTTCGGCATAAATTATTATTCCAAAACTAAGCTGCAAAATTGGGTACAGGTATGTGGTGCATGGGTACGATATGTCCATACGGCAGAAATTTTTTGGGGGGTGGGGTACATTTGGGTACATCCGTATAAAAACCAAATAAAAATCACAAATACATACATATTTAAAGCCTAAAAACAAAAATTAAATTTTTAAATTTGTATACTATTTCTAAATTTAAAAATTAATATTAATATTTAATAATTTATTTATTTTTTATTAGTGAATTGTGACCTTTTGAAGGTCACTCCCATTGAGCTAAAATTGAAAAGAATGAAAATTAAAAGCTGGCTGCTCATGAAGAGGGCATTTATCAAAAATTCCCCTATATGGGATTTTCCTTATATGTAAGTCTGGTACATATATTTCCTTCTATTAACGGAAAAGTCCTAAATATTGACATACAACCATAGATAAAGATCTAATACATTTATTATACTATATAGCTAAGTATGATGGTGAACAAAATCTTGCACCTTCAACCATCCATCGACATATCCATTGGTTGTGTAATCTCGTCCACATCACTCGGGTCCGGTTCAATGTCCCATGAGTCCACCACAGCGCTCCAATCCACCCCATGCGAGTCAGCAACCCCAACAAGCATCTTGAGGAATTCAATCCCCCAACAACCCTGATGTTTTCATTCCTCTGCATCGTGACCTACAACTTCAATTATATATGGCACCCATGGGTCGTTGTAGGGTCTAATCACCACCGGTCACACTCCATGATTAGGTTTGAACCCCAACCCAATCAACACGTCATCGTGCACCTTCAGATGCCCACCCCACCACTGCACCTTGATGATTTTGATCACCACCTCCCTAATTGTGTCCTTCGATTCGTCAAGATACAATAAATTATAAGACCCCAATGAGCATTGAGGAGCTGTTAGTGTTAACTCTATAGCGGTGTGTGGTAGTCATAAGGACATTCCCCAATGCCATCTTAATGGCATGCAAGACGAAAGGAGAGCCCGATTTGAAAACTTTCCTCAATCTTAAATCTGTTATTCCTCCCAAGAAGGCAACCTGCCTCCTCTTGGCTCTCAATCTAACCATCAACTCCATACTGCAAGTTGTAAGTTGAGAATGAAATGTCTCGTTTTGGCAATAAATCTCTCGCGGGGAAGCTCATGTATTTCTCCATTATCACTAATGATTCTTCCGTTCGGTTCATCTGACTCTTCAAATGAGCCGAGGCATCACGCAAACAATTTCATGATGGTCTTACATAAATACAAAACGTGCTAAGGACAAGCTTATATCCTTCCACATTAAATCAACATTACGTCCTCATGGTATTGAAATGGCATTTCAATTGCCATATTGGCCAACTTGTCTACTTCCTGATTGACCTCCCAAAAAATGTGATTGATTTTAAAAGCTCCCACGATGCCTAGCGCCTCCTAGCAAAGTTCTAAAATAGTTGTATTCTCTAATTAGATATGGTTCAATTTCTATTTGCATTGATTATGATCTGACAATTGCCCTCAATATGAATATTTGAGGAGCCAAGTTTAATACATAAATGTAGTCCAAGAAGGAGTGCATGTGCCTCTGATTCGTTATTAGTTCCCACCGAGAGTTTCTTTGCTGCCACTATTATAGTCTCTCCCATGTGGTTTTGAATAATGCTACCAACACCAGAGGCCCCAGGGTTGCCCTTGGAAGTGCCATCAAAGTTCAATTTGCACCATCCATTCTTCAATGGGTACCATC
This sequence comes from Cunninghamia lanceolata, assembly GCA_027924645.1. Lineage (NCBI taxonomy): Eukaryota > Viridiplantae > Streptophyta > Pinopsida > Cupressales > Cupressaceae > Cunninghamia > Cunninghamia lanceolata. The sequence goes on along the minus strand of BSBN01001603.1, from coordinate 2,369,476 downwards.
TAACGTTAGCTCTTCAGTTGATATTGGGGTGAATCCTCTTTTTCCCATAAATGGGGGGAATCTCCAATCCATGCCAAGCCTTCTTTACTTCATTGTCCCAGTTTGTGAATGAACTCTTTTTATTGACTGATTTCTTGCTATATTATTGACCACTTCCACGATGGCTTTCTCCAGTTTGTTGTGAAAGGATTCCAACGTCAATGCCTTGTCTTGGAAAATTCTTTTGTTTCTCTCCTTCCAAATTTCCCATATCACAATTGAAGGGCTAGTAGCCCATATGCTTGAGAAAATTGGATTTCTTTGTGATCAGCCAAGCTCTAAAAAGGGAAAGAATGTCATTAGGCAAGGGGCTGGCCCAATTTAGCTTTGACATTACCCAATTCCAACATGATTCTGCAAACTGACAGGTGAGAAGCATGTGATATGTGGATTCCCCTTCTTCCTTACATAGTACACATCTATGTGGACCGTTGAAGCCAAGCTTTCTTAACCTATCTCCAATAAGAATCCTCTTTTGCAGTGTAACCCATGCAAAGGCACTAGCTTTTGGGAGGCATTGTTTGATCTAGCACATGTGGGACAGTCAGTCCTCCTTTTCTATTGTTGCTTCTTCAATTCCATATCCAACTTTAACATTGTAGTGCCCAAACTTAGCACCGCACCACTTGATAGAGTCCTCCCCATGAGAAATTGTAATATCCGAAGTTTTCAAAACACTAAATTCAAATAATTACCATGAAGTAAATTTGAAGAGGTAAAAAGGTGATAATTTTTTTTTGTTTGAGTTTAATCATTAACTTGGAAAAGAAACATGATTGCATCAAAATATTTATATTGTCTATCCATTTTCAAATATTTGAAACATGTTAAATTATACAGAAAGGACATATAAATTAACTAACCAATTGTTTACTGCATCTCGATTGCTGACTTCCATATCACAAGCCTTGGCATGCCTCTGATTGAAGAGAGAGAAAGCATCTTCGGAGAGCTTTACCTCCATCCATAGACCGACGGTCTCCCGCACACCTTCCTTCCCAGAAGTGGCCCTAACCTTCACAAAGAGTATAGACCTAGGATGACCTATGGTATTTGCCATCTGAGTACTGGTGTTTGTGTCCTACGCAACACTGTAATCATGCACCCGTAGATACCCTCTAGTTAAGTGTGATCATATCCACAGGTTACATAATCCTGGACACGATGAACCGACAATGCACTAGAGGCCTGTGCATTACTTTGGCCAAAGTTTTCAGTATAAATAGCATTACAATCAACGCAGTTGTATTGTTCACCCACCCCAACTCGACTTGGATAATGTCACAATCCTATAGTTGTTTGGTCAATGAGAGCTTTCTTAGCCTTCCCGGTTTGACAAGATTCTAAATATAATTGTTTGATTTATAGTAACTCTAGGGTATGTAAAACCATAACAGGTTCTTTAAGGCATCCTTGCCCTTATGATGAATAAGACAAGAAATCAAGATTTGTAAATTCATTTCGGTATAAAACTTTCCCCCCTTGGACTATTAGGGTTTAATCTTTGAATGAGTTTTTCTGTTTAAAAGATTATGTTATCCTATGGTCGAAAGACCATTACTAATGTTATCTTTTGGCTTTTCCCATAGACTATGAGTCGGCCAACCTTCTATCATTAAAATGGGAAGGATGTTTGCACGCATTGTCGACTCTAAGTTTCAACCATTATTATAATAACCCAATACTATCTCCATATGGTTTCCATGAACGTTACCATTATCAGAATTTAGAGCAAGGGCTCGCAATGATTAATCTTCATGCAGTCGGTATGGGTCTAAGGCACAAGAAAATAATAGTATGCTCTGGGCAAAACGGCTCCTGATAACCCTACGACAACACCTAATGATCTTTCATTTTAAAGCAAGAAATTTCTTAATGCAAAAGTTAACTATTTCCTAAGGTTCGACTATTGCCTATCTTGCCTCTAATGATTAAAAGTTTAGTTTAGTTTACACATGTTCTAGCTCTTTTTGCAGAGAGTAATTATTCAACGTGGTAATCGAGCTTAAAAATAAAGCATAGGAGAGTAATTATTCAATGGGTAAACATTGAATCATAAAACATGAGAAATTCTTTTGCTATCGATTTCCACAAGAAACATCATCAGTCTGTAGTCGAGGGAAAAGATACACGAACTAAAGATATTCTAAGTTGTTTTTCTCCATGCATAATCCTAAATGATGGCACTCTGACTGGAAATAAAGTAGTTTTGTTTTCTGTTTACACCACGGCAAAGACATTGTTGTCGTTCCACAAGACTTATGCATATTCTTTCTAAACACAGAAGCAAATGCATAGTTTTTGTTCAAACATGACTTACACATATTTTCTCTTGGTTAAGAGAAATGGCACAAATAAGATGCATTGATATTGTTGTTGCACAGAGCTTAAAAGTAAGGCATAGAAGATACAATAGAGACGCAGGTTTGTAAGGAAAGAAACCTGTTTTTTTGCTCCAGGCGACACGTTCTTTCTACTCCCAGAGATGGTTCCCAGCTCAGCTGAAGAATATCACTGCCGCACCACTATTCTTTTTTTTTGTGCTATCGTGTTCACTTCAGAAAGACTCTAAATTACTATGATTTGAAAGATGATTCAAAAAAAATGTTTCTTTCTCACTCTTATTGAGCTTAAGAGAGTTAAGAGGTAACTACTTCTTGTCCTCATCAAGAATTCGAAGGTTATCCATTTTGATTGGTTTATCGAAAGGCAATTTTGCCATATTCGAATATCTCTGCTATGGCCCGCGGCACTTGACAGTTATGCCATCGTGGCAATGGGCAACGGGTAGCGACATCAACTTTTCTATTAACGTTATCATCAATATGAAAGTCTACGTAATGCTATCATAGACCGCAGTCTTAACATAAACAATCACGATGGGGGTTTATTAAACTTGCCTCGGTATAATATAGGTATTGATTACAATTCGAGGCCCTACTCCAAGTTGATCTTCGACAACACAATCTATCATTTTAAATCTTTACGAATAACAATAATTATTATATGTATAAAACAACTTTCATCCCTAATTATCATTATTCTATTTATATATCCCGTGCCAATTAAGGGTTATGACGACGATAAGAACCATCAATTTAATGACATTGAAGCTAAAAGAGCTTGACAATTGCAAAGGATAAATCATCCCAACAACAAATATGCAAGGTTAAAAAGTTCGCAACACGCGAAGGGATAGAAACTATTATAAGTTGAAGATCTTACGTTTAACATAATGGGGTCGAGTTTTATCTCCCCTACAGGATAACGCATTGCTTTGCGTCGAAAAGACTTGTCAAAGACATGCAATCAAAGGTGTATGATATTCGTCTATCATCCACGTTCGACGATGTTAACTCAAACAATTACGACGTAAACGTCGAATGACTACGTTAGTTGCGACGACGACGTTCTGACAAGCAACGTCATTTCTTCACAATGACACAAATGAAGGATAACCTATTCCAAAAGACATCGACAATCCCGTCGAGAAAAACTAATATTGACCGAAAAATAAAACTTACCTCAAGACAAACTAAGGTCCACTGTCAATTACACCGAACTTAATTGGCAAATACCAGTTGATAATCCAAAGTCTATACACTTCTTCCCCGAAAATACTTTCTCTCCCTTTGCTTCTCGGAGAGTCAGATCAACCTATTTCCCTATTCAAAACTCTTACATGCAAATCATGATTAGCGTACCGGTGTCCCGGTTAGATAACATAATAATAACATTTCAATTTTCCACATCATATAAAACATTATAATTCAAATCATTGAAATAGTCATACTTACGAAAATCATTTTCCATAAGTTAATGTCTCTAAACCATAGCATTAATTCTCATATGCATATAACATTTACTCACAGATCTACTTCTATCCAAGTAACAAGTAAAAAGTAAAAACAATCCAAAAAAGGGGGATGTAACAGAAATGAATACCTTTCTCTTATCCATCTCTACCTCCATGATTTTGATTTGCTCTTCTTCAAGATCTAAAAATCTCCAAGGTTTCCACTTCCACCTTGTCCCTTTAGAATTCACCTCTACATAGTCTCTAACATGGGTTCCCCACATCCTTTTAGAAGCAGCTCTTTGCACAGAGAAGTCGGGGAAATCTTTCAGGGCCGAGTACTAGCCCTAAGTACCAGTTCCACGAATCCTCCCAAAACAGTGCAATATACCCATTTCTTATTTCCCAAGAGAGGTGATTAGTGATCAGTTTTCTGCATGATAGCATGAAGTTCCATATTACAGAGCCCCGTGGAGGGCTGATTGTTGTTAATATCTTGGAGGGGTCATTGGAATCCAGGTATTTGTTTTGGAGGATTTTAGCCCATTTTACTTGGGGATTGGAGAAGATATTCCACACTAATTTTGCACCCAAGGCTGTGTTCATTGTTGACCATTTTCTTTTACCAACTCCCCCCGCCCTTTTTGGTTTGTTGATGTTGTCCCATGCAATAAGAGGGATTTTCTTAGTTTCTGAACTACCAATCCAAAAGAAATCTCTCATCTTTTAATTAACCATATCCTCAGTTTTCTTTGGCATTTTGAGGCAAGAAAGTGTGTAAATCGGGATTGCCGAGATGATAGCTTTGAGCATTAGGATTCTACCTACTGTGGAAAGCCACTTGCCTTTCCAAGAGGCCATCTTTAAAGTAACATTGGAAATAAGGGGATCCCATTGATATGATTTACAAGCTCTTGAAAATAGGGGGATTCCTATATACTTACTTGGCAGGGGGTTGATCTTGTACCCAAGGGTGCGAGCGATCTCTTTTTGTTTAGTTAGCTCCGTGTTGAACATGAAAATGTCGGATCTATTTTTGTTGACCTACTGTCCTGAGGCCTGACAATAGCATTCTAGGGTCTCAATTATCACCTTGGCTTCCCTAACTCTGGCCATACCAAACAGGAGTGTATCATCTACAAACTAAAGATGTGAATGGATCTGTTAGATGCCACCTTGACACCCCTCCAACTGCCCGAATTTGCCTTTGTATTGGATGAAGCATCTAAGGGCTTCCGCCATGATAATGAAAAGGGAGGGGAGAAAAGGATCACCTTGTCTAATACCACGAGAGGAAGAGAAGAAACCATGAGGACCCCCATTAACGAAGACTAAGAATCTTGGTGTAGAAATGCAGCTTTGAACCCATTGTACCCATTCTTGGCAAAAACCAAATTTCTTTAGGATAGCCAACAAAAATTGCATGTCCACTTGGTCATACGCCTTCCTTATATCTAATCTGATAATCATTCTCTCTGCTCTACTCTTCCTGATAGCGTGAATAGCTTCGTGAGCTATGATAATTCCATCTGTAATGGCCCTGCCCGAGATGAAACCACTTTGTTCCTCTGAAATGATGCTAGGAAGGGTCTCTTTGATTCTGTTTGCCATCGCTTTAGAGATAATTTTGTAGGTTGTATTGCATAGAGATATTGGTCTGAAGTCATCCATAGAGTCCATAACCTTCTTTTTAGGGATCAAAACAAGGAAGCTATTGTTCCAGTCTTTTAACAATCTTTTTTCTCCTAGACTCTTCAGCAGCTGCAACCAAGTCTTTGGCAATTATTCCCCAACATTTTCGATAGAAGCTAGCAGGAAATCCATCTGGTCTAGGAGCTTTATCCGGGCTCATCTAGAAAACTACACCCCTGATCTCTTCTAAGAATGGAAGATTCAGTTTATTATTTTGTTCAGAGTTGATCAGCTGCACGATGTGGTTGAGCACCTTCTGTCTTGTCGTAGCATTATCCTCTGAACTGTTGAGCAGATCCTTGAAATAATCCACCACCACTTGACCAATTTCCTCTAGTTTTTCCCTAACAAGCCCTTCCTTATCCTTTATATTGGTGATTCTTTTCAAGGATCCAATCTTAGTGGAATTATGGAAGAACTTTGAGTTCCTATCCCTTTCTTTCAGCTATAGTTATCTAGACTTTTGTCTCCAAAAAAAATCTTTTTCCAGAATTTTTGTATATTCCCTGAAAAGATCCTTTTCTTCGATGTAGGTTTCATGGATCATGCCTTCCTTGAAGATTCTCTCATTTACTACTTCAAGCGTAGCCTCAATTCTTTTCTTTTCTTCATAAATGTTTTTGAAACTATTATTATTCCATTTCTTCAATTTTTCTTTTATGAATCCCAAGTTTTTGAAGAATTGAAGAAGCTTAGAGCCTTTGATTTTAGGGGCTGAAATCCACCATTTTGAAATCCTATCAATGAAATCAAGATACTTGAACCACATGTTTTCAAAATTGAAGGGGCATCTCACGGGGGGGGGGGAATCTGGACAGAATTTAAGCATCAGTTGGAAGTGGTCGGAACCAGAGAGTAGGACAATAGAGCACTCCTAAATTTGGGGGATAGTCACCCAATTACCGTAAAGGAGGAAACAGTCCAATTTTCTATTGTGCTCAAGATACCCTGCCATCTGTTAGTCCAAGTGAAATTGCCATTGATTGGTGGCAAATCAAGGAGATGGTTTTTGTGGATAAAATTTTGAAAATCCAACTGCAACTGTGATAGTTTGGATACCCCACCTTTTTTCTTCGAAAAGCCCAGAGTGGCATTAAAATCCCCTCCCACAATACATAGCTCATGCGGTCTTTCCTGGATGAAGGTAGAGATTTGATTCCATATTGCTACTTTCTAGGTGTTTCCGATGGGACCATAAATACTGATCAAAAAGTAGCTAAAATTCAATGGAATAAATTTTACATTGATTGCAAGCCAGGAAGAATGATTATGAATATGGTCAACAATAACTTTATTTGTGTCCCAAACAATACCCAAGCCTCCCGAGTCACCATTAGCATCAACAAAGGCGCCCTGCTTAGTTCTCCATTTCGCAATCAGGGCTTTCATGTCTTCTACCTTCATTTTTGTTTCTTACAAGAACATGATGTCCGGGTTTGACATCTCCATTAGACACTTGACCCAACGCCTCTTGTTAGGGGCGTTCAAGCCCCTAACATTCCACAAAATTAGCCTCATGGCTCCTTGAGAAGGGAGTGCCCCTTCCCTGATCTCATTTTTCTTTGTCCTTTCCCCTGCCCTGCTATCTCCAATTTTACTCTATTACATTTCCTACCCCTCTGGGTTTTCTCACCACTCTTGGGTTTGCAGATTTTGGATTTCGACTGACCAATTAATCTCCCCTCCACTATATCCGCCTCATCCTCCGAAAACTCACTATCAATACTTTCTATCACCGCCTGTGCAGCGACACCAAAATCCTCACAATGCTAATTAGTTTCCCCCAAGTCTAGGTCATCATTGCACCCAAAAGTCTCTAAGGCCACCTCAAAGTTGGGCATACCTAGGATGTCATTAGCTTCTTTGACTAGGGATTGTCTTTCCTCTTCTTCTATCTCAAGTCTGCCAATGTCCACCTCTACCTCCATGGGCCTTGACTCTGCTTTCTCTGCTTCCAAATCTCTTGAGGGGATCGACGAGGGCTTGGCGGGTTTTGGCTCTTTCCTTTTGCACTCTTGAGCTAAGTGTCCTGTTAGATGACAAATTTTGCACTTAGGTGGGGACCTTTCCACCTCTATCTTCTAGCACCATACACCTTCAACAAACCTAAACTCAATTTCTTCCAGGGGTGGAGATTCAAGGTCTATATTGACGCATATTATGGCATAAATTCCAAAATCCCCCTTTCTATTTGATCATCAATTTTGATGAAAAATCCCAATCGGTTGCCAATCATGCTCAAGATCCTCGAGTCCCAATATTTCGTAGGAAGGTTATAGAGTCTAATCCACATGGGTTTTTGATATCCTTTGTGAGATTGGATTAAAGTTAAGTACCCAATCCTTCACATAAAAACCTATTCCGTCCATCATCCAGGGACCTTGATTCAATATTTCCTATTTTCTCTCCCCTGTAGCAAATATAACTAAGAAGAACCCTCTAGGCAAAGACTTGATTCTGATCCCCTCTCTCCATTCATCCTTACACCAATTTTGAACTTTTGCCTTGGAAGGCCAATCTACTGCCCATTTGATAAAGAAGGCACACTAGCGTAGATGATTGACAAAAATTTCTAGGTCTACCAAGTTTAGAGATAAGGATATGCAACTCATCGGATTTTTAGGGTTCAAAGGGATGTTATTTGCTCCAGTGGTCAAAGTCGCTCCTTTGGGAATCTATATCTTCTTACCACCTCCCTTTGCAAGGCTCTTGCCGAGCTCGGGATTCCAAGAACCCCTTAATTCTTTCCAGCTTCTCCTCCAAGGTTGCATTGAGAATTCAACCCCATCCTCCTTATGTTCTACCTTAGGTCACTGCCAATTTTTTCTTCTTTGTTGAATTTTGCAACTTCCCACCTCGCCTCTCTGCACAGGTCCTTCATATCTCCTCCACCATTATTCATTCCTTCTGTTTTGACCTGCCCAATTGCAGTTGCGAGCAATTTTTTAATATTTAATAATTTATTATTAAAATATATATATATATAATTTAATTTAAGTTTGTACTTTGCAGTATATAAACTTAAATTAAAAAATAAGTATTATAATAGGTTTTTAAATTTATAAAATATTAAATACTATTAAATTAATAAATTTTAATATGCTTTATTTTAATATACTTTAAAATAGTATTTATAAAATAGTAATATAGTGTTAATTTTTAAATTTTAAAATACTATATACTATATACTAAATAAAACTATTAACTAAGTAGTAAATATTAAAATAAAACTATATTAATTAAATACTAAATAGTAAATACTACATACTAAATATTAAAATTTAAAAACTCTTCCCTGGTAAGCATCTTGTGAGGATAACGCAGCTGAGGGTAGGCAAAGGATTGTGTGACATTGAAGGACGATAGTGTGACACTGAAGGACGACAGTGTGACTGAACCAGCAGCAGCTAGAGTTTTTTAAGTGATTTTTTTTAAATCATGAAAACCACGGCGAGGATTGGAATCGTGTCAGAATCCATGAAAAAACTCCACGTTAGCGTTGGAATCGTACGGAATCACCCAACAGAGCGAAGAAACGTTTTGAAGTGTAAAAATCCGAACCCTAATTGATTCCACGAGATTTTTGGTCAATACCTATTGAGTTGTTTGTAGCTTCGATCAGATAACGTATTCAATATCAATATTGCATGATCGAATGACATATTACCAAAGTATAAACACCGACTGCATTCTAACGGTAATTGGAAATTGTTAAAGTCGAATGATTCAAACGGTGATTGCTAAAGAAAGGGTGACGAAGTCACACCTGTGATAGACGTGGCTCCTTCACAAATGTGACTCCTACTGTAAATCGCATATATATCAAACATCATTACCCTGCAATACCACAGATCGACACAAAAATCGGAAGTGTATCAGAAGTGGAAATTGCATCTGAAATACAAAAGAAAGTAATAAGTTAAGTCTGCAATATATATATCCAACTTTCAAAAAACATCCAAGTTAGAGATTATAAGTTCGATTTGAATTTACATGGTATTAGAGCCAAGTTAAGCAGAATCCAGGCAGAAAATCGAACTTGAGAAATTCAGATTTAATACATTTCTCAAATGACAGCAGCAATCCGATTCGAAGACAGATTGGAAGGAGGAAATAACTTCTCATCATGGAAATTCAGAATTATGATGATACTAAAAAAAAATAAAGTTGATTCATTTGTGAGAGAAAACAAAACGGAACCAGAGAATGATCCTGATAAAACGACATGGATTGAAGGACATGAAAAAGCCATGAAAATCATAGTTGATGGAGTTAGAGATCATATCGTGCCATTTCTGACAAAACATGAGACTGCATATCATATGTTTAAGTCACTTGAAGGCAATTATGAAATTAATAACTCCAGCAGAACCTTAGCCCTAAAGAGAAATAAATCATATAAGTATGAACAAAGGAGAATCTATCAAAGGAGAATCTATCAATGCATACTTTATGAGAATATCTGCACTAAGGGATCAACTATCAACACTTGGGTACCAAATTGAAAGCAAGGAACTAACACTTATTGCTCTAGATGGTCTCCCAAATTCCTGGGAGACTTTTGTTCAAGGCATTAGAGCAAGGTCCAAATTTCCAAAATTTGACCGCCTAAGATCAGACTGTCTTCAAGAAGAATCTAGACAGACAAAGAAAGGGTTAAAACAGAAAAATATAGATGAAGACCTTCATATTCTAAATACAAACTCTCAAAAGAAAGAGAAGAAGAAACACTTCAAGAAGAGGAAAAATTATCACGGGAAAGGTTCATTCAAGAAAGACATTTCTCGCATCCAATGTTTCAGATGCGACCAATATGGACACTATGCAATCAGATGTCCTGACAGAACCAAACAACAAGCATCTTATGCCAAAATAAAGGAGCATGAATCCGAGAAATATGTATTCTACTCTGCACTTTCAAACCAAGTATCAAATAAATCCAACACCTGGGTTATAGATAGTGGTTCATCAAGACACATCACAAGGTTCAGGGAACTACTAGACACCATGGTAGAAGAGACTGACGAAGAAGTAACAATTGGAGATAACTCTGTACATCCAGTCAAGGGTGTTGGCACATGCACCCTCAAATTAAAGACTAGCATCTCCATCCAACTTACTGGAGTATTGTTTGTCCCAGGCATCAAAAGAAACCTAGTCTCCATATCTGCACTTGAAGATAATGGATATAGGGTGACCTTTATGGATAGCAAAGTATTGGCATGGCCAAAGAATTCTACTATTAAGAAAGCCAAAACCATAGGTCATAGACAAGGGTACTTGTACGAGTTATGTACGGAACCAAATCAAGCCCTAATTCATGAAATTGCAGACTCTAATGAAATATGGCATAGAAGACTAGGAGACCTAAATTTCTGTGCCCTATCTTCCATGGAAAGACTAGTTACAGGGTTACCCAAACTCAAACAATGTAATTCAGGGGTATGCAAGGGGTGTGCCTTAGGGAAAAATACAAAGGGGTCCTTTCAAAATAATTCTAGCAAAACAAATAAAGTATTAGAACTAGTCCACTCAGATTTATGTGGACCCATGTCTGTACCCTCCTTAGGTGGGTTTCTATACTATGTAATCTTCGTTGATGACTTCTCCAGAAAGACATGGATCTATTTTCTTAAATGTAAAGAATCACAGGAAATCCTTAAAAGATTTAAGGAATTCAAATCCATTACTAAAAACTCTTCCGGGAGAAAAATCAAAACCTTAAGAACAGATAATGGGAGTGAATACACTTCAGACATTTTTAAAGACTTTTGTAAAAACACTGGGATTAAGAGAGAGTTCACTGTACCTTATAATCCTCAATAAAATGGAATTGCAGAAAGAAAAAATCGAACCATTGTAGAAGCTGCTAGGGCTATGTTACTTGATCAGAATATAGACACTTCACTTTGGGCAGAAGCATCTAGTACTGCTGTCTATATATAGAACAGATGTCCTCACTCTCATATTGATGACAAAACTCCTGAAGAAGCCTTCACTGGTACAAAACCAAACATTAGTCATTTAAGGATATTTGATTGTCCTGTTTACATTCATGTGCCCAAAGAGAAAAGAACTAAGCTAGAACCTTCTCGGAGAAAAGGCATCTTGGTAGGCTATAGTGAAACATCAAAAGCTTATAGAATATATATCCCTGGTCAAAAACAGATTGAACTAAGCAGAGATGTGATTTTTGAGGAAGACATAGCTTTCAAAAGAGCCAGAAATCATATTGAGTCAGAAATTCAAACTTCCAACTCAAGCATAGAAGAGGATCCTACACCTGAGTTTCAGAGGGAGTATCCTGAGGAAGAGGTAAACCATGAACAAATCACATCACTAGAAAATCCCAAGAAAAGACCACTCTAGGCCACCAAAACAATGGAAGAAGCTAAAAATTATGCCGCTCCATAAAGGACTTTTAGAGAAAGCACAAGACCTAAGAGATTCTCTAGTTAAGTAGCTTTAATGAGTAAATTCATTAAATCAGAACCTTCTAGTGCTATAGAAGCTCTTAAGCACCAAGTATGGAAGGATGCCATGACAGAGGAGTATCAATCCATCCTGAAGAATGATGTGTGGGATATAGTACCTAGACCAAAAGGGAAATCTGTTGTTTCTTCAAAATGGCTATTTAAAATCAAACATGCTGCAGATGGCAGTATAGGGAAATACAAAGCAAGATTTGTAGCCAGAGGATTTTCACAAAAGGAAGGAATTGATTACGACGAAACCTTCGCTCCAGTTGCTCGATATACATCAGTCAGGGCAGTTCTAGCTATTGCAGTAGCCAAAGGGTGGAAAGTCCATCAAATGGACGTAAAAACTGCTTTCTTAAATGGAACCATTGAAGAAGAGGTTTACTTAGAGCAACCCGAAGGATTTGAGATTCACAATGCAGGATCCCATGTATGTAAATTAAAGAAAGCTCTATATGGACTTAAACACGCCCCCAGAGCCTGGTATGAAAGAATTGACAGTTATCTCTTGAGATTAGGCTTCTCAAAGAATAATGTAGATCCAAATCTCTACTTCAAACAAAGCAAAGGTGATATGTTAATATTGATATTATATGTTGATGATCAATTGATTACAGGGGAAGATCACCTTATTGATCAGTGTAAGAAAGATCTAGCTTTAGAATTTGACATGAAAGACTTAGGTCTATTACACTACTTCCTTGGACTGGAAGTATGGCAGAAATCAGACTGTATTATTCTAAACCAAGGGAAGTACACAATTGATATATTAAAAAGGTTTGGTATGATGGAATGTAGACCTATGTCTTCCCCCATGGAAACAAATCTTCATAAATTGAAAGAAGCAGCAGCAAATTCTCCATTGGCAAATCCCACTCTGTACAGACAGATAATTGGATCCTTGATGTATTTGGTCAATACCAGACCTGATATCTGCTATGCTGTAAATGCCTTAAGTCAGTTTATGTGTGAGCCCAAGGAGATACATTTTGTGGCTGTGAAGCATATAATGAGATACCTTCAAGGTACTCTAAATTATGGCTTAAAATATGAAAAGGTTGACTTAGATCTACATGGATTCACAGATTCAAATTGGGTTGGAAGTGTAACGGACCGGAAGAGCACCTCCGGATGTTGTTTCAGTTTAGGGTCAGCAATGATATCGTGGATCAGCAGAAAACAATCTTCAATTGCTCAGAGCTCTACAGAAGCCGAATATATTGTAGCTTCTATGGCTGCTAGAGAGGCAGTATGGCTTAGAAAACTGCTTGTGGGATTATTTGGTAAACCTCTGAAACCAACTATCATCCACTGCGACAATCAAAGCTGTATTAAGCTATCCGTGAATCCAGTATTCCAAGATAGATCTAAACATATTGAGATTCCTCATCACTATGTGCGTGATATGGTGGAAAGGAATGTGATTCAGTTGGAGTATATCAGTACAGGAGATCAAACTGCAGATATTCTTACCAAACCACTCCTCAAGGTGAAAGTTGAATACTTCAGGAAAAATCTTGGTATGATTGAAATGTAAAATTCTAATTGATTTGTACTAATATACTAAAGATGTTTAATGTGTAAACATCTTGTGTCATATGTATGACTATGACATTATGGGCGTACCCATTCTGTGTTTATTTCTAAAAGGTGACGATCTTTTGGATAATCTACACTTGTACCTAACATTATAAGGTGACGATCTTATAATGTTTATTAGACTGATATCATGTGACTTGATATTTGTATGAATCATGGAGTTATCATGATTAAGTTATGGTAGACATTATGTGACTTAATGTCAGTGCACATACCATAACTAGGATATATAAGGAGAATGTAATGTTCTCGAGTATAGTATATCCTTTAGTATCACGAGGTAGGTGATGCTACGTATCACGAGATAGGTGATACTATATATCATGAGTTATGTGATATTAAATTACTTTGTGAAATTCATTACAGATCAGATAATTGATATTCACAGAGATTTATTGTGATATTGTTATCTTCCCGAGCTAAGAGGGAGTGTTGAGTTGTTTGTAGCTTCGATCAGATAACGTATTCAATATCAATATTGCATGATCGAATGACATATTACCAAAGTATAAACACCGACTGCATTCTAACGGTAATTGGAAATTGTTAAAGTCGAATGATTCAAACGGTGATTGCTAAAGAAAGGGTGACGAAGTCACACTTGTGATAGGCGTGACTCCTTGAGGAGTCACGTCTATCACAGATGTGACTCCTACCGTAAATCGCATATATATCAAACGTCATTACCCTACAATACCACAGATCGACACAAAAATCGGAAGTGTATGAGAAGTGGAAATTGCATCTGAAATACAAAAGAAAGTAATAAGTTAAGTCTGCAATATATATATATCCAACTTTCAGAAAATATCCAAGTCAGAGATTATAAGTTCGATTTGAATTTACAGTACCCAATTCGGGGACATACCATACCTGGAATCAGCAAGGAAAAGGGCCAATTCAGCAACTTAGTTCCAAAATAACAAACAACTGATAGGAGAACTCAATGGCCCTTAGGAGGTGGATCAAATATAAATTGCTCTTATAGGAAAACAACATATAGAAGTGAATATCAGCTGAAGCTAACACTAGATTACTGTCTTGAATTCCTGGGGCCAAAGTATGTAAAAAACATGTCAAAGTATGAAATTGTTCGCCATGACTTTTAAAAAATATATAGATTAGCATTCACTCTAAAGGATGTGTAAAGGTCTAGATATCGATATTTTAATTTCCAATATTATTTACTGTAGCCAGTGCCAACCAGTCCTCTAATGAATCTGTGCCCACATGTAAACAGGATTCAGTAAAACAAGTTTCTAAGCTGCTTCTTGATTTTACTAGCACAATAAATGGATATCTTTCAGTTCACAAAGATTCATAATCTAAGGGAAGCTATGGAATAAATATATTACCGTCATAATATCGCCTGCATACATTGACAATGGATCATTTGCTTTCTCGCCTGAAATTGGAAAGATGAATAACTAATGTTCAGTGTCCTGCAGAAAAAAGGTATCAGATAGCATTTAAAACTACAAACATGCTCATTGACAAATATACCTATCTTATAGGCAGCTGTAGGTGCAGCTGGTGAAATCAGGATATCAGTGCCCTCCAAGGCCTTACTAAAGTCTTTCTGGATTAGTGTTCTAACCTGAAATATTATCAGTTAGTTGAACTGTATTGATTAACTATCCAGTTCAATATCAATACTTAGTAAAATACAATGAAATACATCCAGGATCAAATGAGTGTAATCTCCAATCTGAAATGAATAATTTCAGTGATTGAGCACAAGGGGACAAGAAAAGGAGTAAAATTTAACCACACTTTCAGTTAGTTCCATTAAACTTTATTCGAGGAAAAGAAAACCTTTAAGTAACATTTTGAAATACCTGCTGAGCACACTTGTAGTATGCATCATAATACCCTGCTGAAAGAGCATATGTTCCTGTCAAAATCCGTCTCTTTACCTGAAGATGGGAAAGCAACCATCACATACATTTGTTAGAGGTTATTCATTTCAAAAGATGCTTTGTATTAATTGTTATCAAGGCTGCCAAAAAGGTGAAATGAGTGGATGGTGACTAAATATTCAAATAAATATATTACGCAGGCAAAATCAATTAGAAAAATGAAATTCATGAACCTGAGTTTGATGAAACTTGAGAATCTAGAATGCAACTTGAGAATCTAGAATGCACATTCTGAAATTACTATGCTAAATAAGAATACAAATCAGAAAAATAAAAAATGTTCATGGCATTACTTATCTAGTACAAAAATAATTTATAAGTAACCAGGAAATTGCAAATTGGATATGGCATGTAAGGTGGCTTACCAACTACAAAATGCTTCTGCCATCAAAATGCACAGTTATGGTTGTAAGGTAGCATACTAAGTACAAACCTCTGGACCAAAGCCTTTGGCTCGGGAACCACCATACGTTGATTCCAAATCATCAGCAGGCACTTGACACCCATACCTATACCATAAGGTTAAAGACCAGCACAAAGGTGTTTAAAGCCAAATACAAATGAAGATTAGAATATTATACAGCTTAAAAACAATATATGACCAAATTTCTAAGATTAATCATTAATCCTTTGAAAAAACTCATTTTTAGATAACCCTCATCGATCTACATATTATCAGCCATTAACAAGCAATATCTGCATTGATGTTCATAAATTAAGTATACAATGTGGAAGAAATATTGCAAAATCTACAATGATATTGATATTGCTGAAATTACAGTCATCTGCCTTAGTTTAATTTTGGAAATATAAAAAATGTGTCTATAACTTGCTTAAATAACAGTCATCTGCCTTGGTTTATTTTTGGAAATATGAAAAATGTGTCTATACCAATATACTTCTACCTGACACTGTCATAGCGTGCTAAATTGGAAGAAGCTTCAGATGATGCCAGCACATAATAGGCTGGCAAACCAAGAGAGAAACTTGCAAGTGACACCTGCCAACAATAAAAACTAATATATTGTGATAAACATGTGTAGTCAAGAATGAATAAAGCCGAATAGCATAACATAAGAACAACCAATATTTACATTGGTAGATAAGGCTAGTCCATTAGCTAATAATAAAATTTTGCATCCTTGTTCTTCTATGTGCATGAAGGTAACAAGAATATTAGGGAGAAGAACAAAACCTCTTTTAGAGAAGCTCCAAGCTCCTCAAGGTGCAAGGCAGCAGCTTGAATGCTAGATATTACTCCTGTGTCTACACCCTCTCCCATTGTTTCATGAATAATGCCAACCTTGATTCCCTTTAAAGGCTTAGAATCCAAAGTCTCAACTGGAACAAGCTTGGAAGAATAATCAGGTACTTCCTGTGATAATAATATTATAAAGTATAATTTAGACTAGGAAAGAATTTTGTTTGAAAAAATTGATAAACTACTGTTATCACCTACAAAAACTTTTTAGAACTCCTAAGTTGACTCAAGTCTCCACTGAAAATGTGTTCCTGCTATAAAAATTAAAAGCATACAACAATATGCATCATAATCAGAATTTATGCAAGTAAAAACTATGATCAATGCATGATATATAATTCCAACAGGAATTAAGTATTAGTTTGCCGGAATGCAGAGTATTGTGGTCAAAACAAGCAAAAACTACTAGATACGGTTTAAATTGCAGACATAGGTTCATGATTTCTTTAGGTTTTTTCAAGCTCCTACTCAAAATTCTTTTTTTCCTATATATGGGACTCCAGCATACAAAATAATGCTTTGTTGCCTAAGTGCATGTTGCTTTCAAACCATTAACTGTCCAATTGAAAACAATTTCAATCAAGCTCAGACAACCCAACAAAATATCTGAATATGTAACTGGTGTGTTGAAAGGATTTTAAAATCCAAACTCATTAAACAAAATAGTTGCTTAAAGAGCTATCTTGAGCTAAATTGAAAAAGTGCATTGAAAGGGTTAATTTATGGAGGTGATGAATAACAAGGGAACCTTTTTAAGCATGTTGTACTCAGAAGCCTCTCCACCTGCCATATACCTCTGCACATCTTGTCAATCATAACATCCTAAATAATCAATTGAAGACATGAAACCATAGTTTGAAAATGCAAACCCAGCAGCGCAAAAATTTGACTTAGACTCGGGTCTTGGCATGGACTTGGTAAAACGCGGGAAAAAAAGACAGAAATTAATGCATTTAGATAACACATAAGTCTACTCTGATCATCAATTTGTCATAATTCAAACATTATATATATCATATGACACTCAAATGCTTAAAATTTGAAATTTCAAAGTTTCAAAGTCAAACAATACATTGTATTACAACAAAATTATAACTAATAATTGTTTAACAGCACTATAACTGTTTACATATGTTAAAAAACAGCGAAATACAATCTACATCTTCCTCTTCCCCCTCCTACTATAACTTAATTTTTCAGGCCTTAATCTAGAAAGTAATTCAGTATCAACATGAGGACTAATTGTTTCCTCAAAATGTCTTTGTTTTCCTCCAGTGGATCCAGCTTTGCTGCTTCTGCTGCTGCTCTCTCCAATCCAGCAATATCTTCATTAATAAACGTGATATCATTATGTTCTTCAACAGTCCAATCAGCATATGGATCGATGTCATCCAAGTCGATGGCAACATGAGGACACTCCACCTTTTTGGTTTGAAGGGGAAGATTGTACCAGACAAAGACAATGTCATTCAAGGACTCCTAGGTCAATCTGTTTCTCTTCTTCGCATGAACACTCTCAAATTGGCTTCTATTGCATTCACACCTAAAAGCACTACAAGGCTAGGACAAATCACCTATGCTCCCCCAAGTTTCGGGGACGGGGACAGGCGGGGACGGGGGGACGAGTTTCGAGGATGGCATTTTTTTTTTGGCCATTTTTTAGGGGACGGCAAGGGACGGCTACTAAAAAATAAGATTTTTCTTAAAATATAGGGAAACTTCAAATATTTATATGATAACATTGATAAGGTATTCATTATAGACATTATAGAACCTTAAAAAATGAATACATAACAATAACATTACACTTGAACTTAGTTTTCAACTTGTCACATGAGAATTGGCAAACAAATAAACAAAATTTAATTGTTTTCAATGACAATCTACAAATATATTATATCAAAATTACATCAAAATGCCCAAAGGCTGCAAGTTTCAACAACAAAATGACAAAAACATAGAGAATATATGGCTGTCCTTAATCAGCCTCTCCTAAGACTGCTGTTAACCTCTTCAAACTGTTGTTACTTCTCTTTCTCCTTTCAAACTGTTGTTGTTCACCAATGCAAAATGTGAAATTGAGTTATGTTTCTTTTCTTTTTGGTTGAAATGATCTCTATTTTAGGTTTAGTGTATGTTTAAAGGGATGTGGGGGTCCTTGTGGGCCCCCCATCCCTTTTTTTATTTAAAAACATGTGTTTTTTTTAAAACCAGTTGCAAAAGTATTTTGGGCCGTAGAGGATGGCTAGCCATCCCTAGGACAGTCAGGGGATGTCCTGGGGATGGCTAGCCGTCCCTTGCGTCCCCAAATTTTTAGGGGACATCCCCGAGGAAGGGGGGACGGGTAGGGGAAGATTTGGTGTGTTAGTACCATAATTCTCCCACCACAAATCTACAAATAAAACATTTAAAAAAACATAAGAATTAAGTAAAAACTTTAATACTTGTTCAACTTCAAACTTTCTAGTTTCTACTTTCTAGTATTAAGCTAAAAATTAGAGGATTATTTTTTTACTTGGTTGTTGTTTTTCCCTCCTTTGAATTGCTTGAACTAAAGAAAAGAACCTCCTCTCTGCACCCTTGTAGACCTCCAACTCATCAAGAATTATGTCTCTAATCTCATTATCTAGTACCATCTTACCAATGCATGAAACAATGCCTGCCATGACCTCCTCATCAACCCTAAATGTGTCAAAGAAGTAGAACTTTGGGTTTAGGTAGTAGGCCAAGGCATGTATTAATTGGTGGGAGTTGGTCCGTCCATCTACAATCAATGATGCCCCAAATGATCTCATATTCTCTTTTGTTTCCACCATAGTAATGCAAAATGGCCTCTTTGGCCCTATCCATGGCCCCAGAGGTAACCATAAGCATGTCATCCCCATCCACCAAATGAAGAACCTTGACCAAAGGTTCTGTCACCTAAAAAATTGAAAATAAATTTTAAATCTCTTCTGAGGATTACAAAGCTCTCCACCTTGTCATGCAGTCTTGATGCTGAAGTTAAACGCCTTGGAGAAAGAAGTTTTGATCAAGCTGATTGTTATTAGGAGCTAAGATAAATAACTCCATGGAGAAATTACACCATTTACAAATTCAACAAGTTAATCTAAATGAGTAAGAAATAACGAAAAGAATTGGAGTAAAATTTCTAATACATCCCTGAAAGAGAACTAGATGTCGAGGAAGTAATATTTCTAAGACATCCATGAATAAGAACTACTGTCATGGATGTGGCGAAGCATTGAAAAGAAATCATAAGAAAGCAACCAACTATCCCAAGCAAAATACTAAAGCTCCATAAATTTCCAGGCTCATTTGTCAAACTCCCTGCAAAGCACATTGAAAAACTGTATGACAAACCTAAGAAAAAAAACAGTCCTGACAGTATGGAGTAAACTTAAAGTGCTTATTCTATGGCAACAGCAAGCAATGAAAGAAATCAGGATTGCTTAAATGAGAAAGTCGTCGTGCTGCAATAAGCTTTTCCTGTTAATACACTAGATTGCTGCTCCTACTCCCAACAATTGGACAACAAAAGTCACCTTTTGAGAGAGTATTTTTTCATATCATAACTGAGAAGTCATCATTGTTAACTTCGATTTCTCAATGCAATACTAACAAACATCCAATTTATTTATAATTCACAAGCACATTTATACACAGAGTGCCATAACAGTAAAAGTCTTACAGATTTACAACTAGTTGCATCTAACACGTCATGGCCGGCCATAACCCCAAGAAGAATAGCAGTATCCATAACAGATGAACCAAGACATCCAACCACATCCAAAGATGAAGCATATGCCATTAGACCAAAGCGGGACACACGACCATATGTTGGTTTTAATCCCACAACTCCACAAAATGATGCAGGTTGTCTTATGCTCCCCCCAGTATCACTACCCAATGATGCTGCACACTGCCTGGCTGCAACAGCTGCTGAAGAACCCCCAGAAGATCCTCCTGGAACTCGAGAAGAATCCCAAGGATTTGAAGTGACCTGTACAAACAGGAATAAGTTTAATATAAAATAAGAAAAATCCTTGAATACTATTTTTCATTTGTTTTTCAACAAGTAAATTAAGCAATTGACAAAATTTCCAAAGAAAATACCCAGAATTATATAAAGTTTACACAAATTTAAATTTTACATGTAATAGTAGTAATATGCATTACTTTTCTCCCGAATAATGGGGTTTGACAAATAAATATTAGAGATACCTTCAAATAAAATTTAAACCCACCATGCCCAAAGGGTTTGGGACATGTGATGGCAAATGATAAGTTTCGCCTCACAACGCAAGTCCCATTCCCAAGAACGGGCACCTTGTAGAGGCCATGGGGAAACCTTGAGGTAGGAGTTGAACTTATGGCAATGCATGGACCTAAACCAACCCTATGTGTCACCATGAGAGCACCTTGAGGCATGGTCCAATATAACCATATTAAGAACCAAGCTCGCCCCCAAGTTCTCTACAAACTCTACCCAATGTTTAACCAGCATTTCGTACAACATGAGTGGGATTGATGGTAGAGCTATGTTACACCAAGTTTTTAGGACAGAGGTGGAGGTACATATTTTGGGCACAGATTTTTTGGAGGCCATTTTAGGGGATGGCAAGTGACAACTTTTAAAAAATAAAATAAAAAAAATATAGGGAAATTTCAAATATTCATATGATAACGTTGATAAGGCATTCATCATATACATTCCCTAGTGTGCCTCATCCCTTATACAAGAACGCGTCCAAAAGGGCAAGGGAGGTATCCCTGAGGAACATAGTGGTGGAGGTGTGTGTGCTCCATATTGGAGGTCACTTGTTCCAATCGAGATGGTGGTAGGGTTGTAAATATTAAGAAAATTATGAACAATATATAGACCTAAGCCTACCCCTATGTGTCGCCATGGGGCACCTTGGGGCATGATCAAGTGCAAACATATTGAGGCCCCAAGCCCCCCCTCATGTTTCTCTATAAGCTCTACCCAATGTTTAATCTAACATTTAACCTAGTTGGCATGACTGAGTGGTAAAGAGGAGGATTACTACAATGAAAGCCTAGGTTCGATTCCACCAAATAACCATCAAACAAGCTCTTTTGTGTTAATGCAACAGAACAAGATGTAGACATTTTGTGCTTGAGGCTAGGTCCCTATTTGTGTCTCATGGGTTGAGGGGCAGCTAAACACCAGATTAATCAATCAAAAAAATTGAACCCACCAAAATACCATCTGGTTAAGCTTAATACCAAGGTTCTAAAATTCAGTGAGTACTTGCCAGACTCATGACTACTTGTGACTTTTTTAGCTAAGTAAATTGCTCATGACTCACAAGTCAAATCTACTAAAAAAACTCACAAGTTACATAGCAAGACTCACTCAGGCCCCATGAGTTTGACAAAGAGACTTAGTCAGTACCAAGATAGAAAAAATTAATAAAACCCTAAGAATTTGACTTTGATTGTCATTTTTGTCTTCATAAATTTGAATCTCAACTACATGAAGTTATTGTTAAGTAATTGGAAGGATTCATTGACAATTGGTTTTTTATTCTTTTCCTTTCCTAAATCAATACCCTATTACTTTGTTTGTTTGTTTTTTCAATGTCTAGATTCTCAACAATGTGCAAGGCAAGGCATTATACAAGGTGGAAAGAACCACTCATGGAAGCATGGCACACAAAGTGTGATCAATGGCACAATGAGTTGCAATTATTGCAGGTTTGCTATGAGAGGTATCAATTGCCTCAAATACTGCCTTACTCATTGTTGGTCAAAATGTAAAGTTGTGACACCAAATGGAGGAAGAAGTGCAACAAGAAATGAATGTCCTGCTTTCCATCTTTGAGGAGAAGAAAACCAAAAGGAAGAGGACAAGGGAAGTGGTTGCATTAGTGATGAATTCCATGGCCACCCTTGATTCATCAAGAGACTCTTTTATTTGCCAATGGATTTGGCACTCCTCCACTCACACTAAAGATCTTGAGTTCAAATTGTATTAATTTCTCCTAGCTTTTTCATTCCTCGCAATGTTCCAGGTACACAACCTTTGCTCAAAGGTATTTGCTTGGAACCAAGAGAAGAATCATTAGGCGAGGATGGCTAATGCAAATTTTTGGTATTGTAATAATACCATGTAATGTGGTAAGTATTAAAGTAATTTTTTATTTATAATGGTCAATTAGTGTTTAGGATAGACTTTAGGAATATTCTTTATTCTTTTTGCTTTATTCGTTGTCACTCTTATCCTCTTTGGATAAAGCATTTGCAATCTTATATAAGGATGCTTTCGCTCCTTATTCAATTATCGAATACCTTGGTAATCATTCTGTGTTCAGTTTTTGTAATATGGTATTAGAGCCAGAGTTGAACTTCGAAATCTGAGAAAGCAAATCGTCCTAGGGACTGCTGCCGACAATGATGGATGACGGGATTGCTTCTATAACACAGAAAGGAGCCAAAAGACGACGTACAGATTTGTACAGATTCAAAGGCAAAGAGATCAAGGTTTTATTTTGGGCAGATTTTCTCTTCAATATTCACATCTTTCTCTCTAATGAAAATGCACAAGGGTTTTATTAAAAAATCGTGCAAGTCATTATGTGTTCTCAGTGGATTTTTTTTAAATCATATGGATTCTTCTCTGTTCAAATCACACACAATTTTCATACAAAATCATGGATTTTTTCGAGTAAAAATCATGGGAAATAGTGTTGAAAAATCGGACCATTTTGTTTCAAAATCGCGACATCTAGAAATCGTGCCTATTTGAATGATTAAAATCATGGAATTTTTTTTCATAAAATCGCAGATTTTCTTTTATACACCCCCGAATTTTTTCATAAAATCGTGACCTGGTTTGTGTGGCCGCGGATCTGCTAAACGCGTGTCGGCTAGGGCATCGACAAGATTTTTTGTCCAAATTGTGGACGGTTTAACAAATAAAAAGATGGATTTTTTATTCGTTTAATAAGGTACGAGTTCTGTGGTTTTTGGGTCATGAAAATCAAGGTATAACAGCGTCGTAGGTTTCAGAATTTTTACGGCTAGGGTTTTTTTTTCTTCAAAGTTTTTTCAAACTTAGAAATCAGGGTTAAACCTAAGCTACAACTAGGGCACAGGGTATTGCCATTTTCTTTTGCTAGGGTTTGTGGAAAAGTTGATTTTCAACAACAAAAGGTTTATTTTCTTACTTTGTGATTCTGTATTGCAAGAGGGAAGAACATTATAAATGGCCTCTTTACCCAACATTATGTTGGAAGGCAGCCAGCGTTTTACTGGCAAACATTACAACACATGGAAACAATGAATGTTAACGATTTTCAAGTACAGATGCCTCAAAGAGATCGTCCTCGGTACCAATACTCGGCCAGCAACTGCGAGTAAAGACCGAGACAAGTTTGACGAAC
Organism: Cunninghamia lanceolata; assembly: GCA_027924645.1. NCBI lineage: Eukaryota > Viridiplantae > Streptophyta > Pinopsida > Cupressales > Cupressaceae > Cunninghamia > Cunninghamia lanceolata. The sequence continues at coordinate 2,345,282 of BSBN01001603.1, read as the reverse complement.
GTGATAGAGAAGCAGTCATGTTAATAAAATTATCAGTGACTAATAAATGCTTCCGGAGGATCAGACAGGTATGAGTTCTACAGAAATTTGGAAGCATTTGTGAGAACTGCATGAGACTTGAAATAAAGGCAGAGCCTTCTTGAAGAATATGCTCTTTTCGATCATGATGGATGAGAAAGCGTCCTTGCAAGAGCATTAACTCGACATCAAGGACATTAGAGATTAATTGTCAGCCATAGGTCGAAAGATGAAAGAAAAGGACATGGCGGTAATCACATTGAAAAGCTTACCATGTTCTTATGAGCATTTTATTAAGACACTCAAGATCACCTCTACCAATGTTGTGTTGGACCATGATTGTCGTTAGACGAAAACCTGCATGCATTAATCTCTGCTACAATCGCCAGAGTTAGGATCCACGAGAGGTGGTTAACCCATGTCTCAAAACATCACGGGGAGCGTTGGACGCACATGCCAACAATCTCCCTCCCAGCGTTACCCGGGGAGTTTCGAACTCGAGACCAATGGCTCTGATACCAATTTGTTGGACCACGATTGTCGTTAGACCAAAACCCACAGGCATTAATCTCTGCTACAATCACTAGAGTTAGGGTCCACGAGAAGGGGTTAACCCATGTCACGAAACATCATGGGGAGCGTTGGACGCACATGCCAACATGTTGACCTAAAGTTTGAAGAGTTGTGCAATAAGCTCTTACAGCAGGATAAATGGAAGAAATAATTTGGTAGTAGCAGTGAGACACAAAGTGTAGCACAAGCATTTGCAGCCAACGAAAGGGGCAACGAAAAATGGTCACAAAACAAAGGACAAGGTAACATCGAGGATACTTCAAAGAATCTAAAAAACATCACATGTCATTATTGTGGTAAGATGGGTCATATGAAGAAGCACTGCAGAAAGAGATTGGCTGAACAAAAATCCAACCAAGGAGGGCCTCAGCAAAAGGCTCATTTCGTAGAGAATTCAAAGAAGGAATCAGCCTTCTATGGATTAATGGCCAAACATTCAACAGATAAGTCTAAATCATCTGCATGGTATATAGATTCAAGAGCATCACGTCATTTCTCCCACAAGAAAGATTGGTTCAAGCATTGTCCCAATTTGGATGTCACCTTTAGCAAACATAAATACTACATAGTTGACAAAGAGACAAAGAAGACTATTGCAATTGGAATAGAAAATCATGGATTGCATCGACTGGTTGATACTAGACAGGTCAAGGAGCATGCATTGGCAACCAAGAGTGCGTCTGATATTAGTACACTTTGGCATCAGCAATATGGGCACCTCAAGTTATCCTATCTCTCTCAATTGGCTAGAGAAATTGGTTGATGGCGTTCCTAACATTCAACAAATGATATAGGGTGTTTGTAGAGCTTGTCAAGCAAGGAAGCAGGACAGAACTCCATTTGATGATGGACAGGGTTGGAGAGCCAAGAGAGTCTTATAGCTGGTTCATGCAAATATTTGTGGACAAATGAACACGGCATCAGTCACTAATGTCGTGTATTTCTTATGTTTGTAGATGATTTTAGTAGGAAAATGTGGGTGTATTTTTTGAAATTAAAATCAAATTTGTTTAACAAATTTCAAAAGTTCAAAGCATTAGTAGAAAAAGAGTCTGGTTGTGACATAACCACTCTTAGATCTGATAATGGAGGCGAATTTTGTTCCAAAGAATTCAATCACTTTTGTACTTAACATGGCATAAAATGACAATATACAAGACCCTACACTCCACAGCAAAATGTAGTTGAGATGCGAAACCTTACTATCACGGAGATGGCCCAGTGTATGATGGAGAATAGGAGTTGTCCCAAGAAGTTTTAGGCTGAGGCAGTATATACTACAGTTTATTTATTAAATAGGTCTCCAATACAGGTGATGAAGCAGAAAACCCCAAAGAAAGCTTGGTCTGGGAGGAAACCAAAAGTTAGTCATCTTAAGGTCTTTGGTTCCATTGTATATGCCTAGATTCTAGTGCAAAGCAAACCAAGTTAGATCCAAAGAGTAAGAAATTAATGCTTACAAAGTACAGTGACAATCATAAGGCATACAGGTTGATTGATGTTGACACTGACCGCTTGACTTTCAACCGAGATGTTGTGATTGATGAGGAAGTTGGACCCCTCCAACTTTCTTCAGAGATCAAGATTACTGAAGACCAACCTGTTATGGCTAAGGATTCAGGTGTTTAACTTCAATTAGTTCCCCCTAAAGGGGGGAGGATTTTGAGCATGAGGAGTCTCACGGGCTGGTAACAATACCAGAATTCATTGATGATAGCGTGGATCAACATCTAGATGACACAAGAATAGGTAGCCCAAGTCATAGTGATAACAGTGATTTGGATGGAGAGGCTCCTAAGAAGAGATCAAAGTGGTGGGAAAGCACCATTGGAGTGTTCGGGTAAGTGAAATGATCAACCAAAGCAAGAAAAATACATTTAACTTTGCAATAATGGCTAATATTTAGGTAATTTATGAGCCACAGGTGTTTGAGAAGGCAAAAAGAAACCCTGAATGTAAAAAGCCATGACAACCGAACATGAAAGTCTTATGAAAAATATGACTTGGGAGCTCTCAAATCTTCCACCAAGGAAGAAACCCATTGGCTGCAAATTGGTGTACAAAGTCAAGTACAAGGCAAATGGTACTCTTGACAACTACAAAGCTTGGTTGGTCGCAAAAGGGTTCTCACAAAGAGAAAGGATTGACTATGAGGAGATTTTTGCTCCTACATCAAAGATGAGCATCATCCGATTAGTCCTAGCCATGGCAACTCAGTTTGGCTGGACAGTGTTGTGACGTTTTCACACATCACCCCATTGCAAATGGGACCCCCCTCTTTTCTCGCTTTCTGCCTTTGTTTTGCTTTAGGTTTAGGTTTTCTTTGAGTTTGTGGGTTTGGTAGTATTGATTGGCCCAAGTCTCGCCAAATTCTTTTTAAGGAGTCCATATGCCCTCATCCTGACATGTCCTAATATCCTGAAATTGACTAAGTCTGATATCCTGAAATCCTGAAAAATTGACTAAGTTTGAAATCTGGTGGATCCTCAAAAATCTAGAATCTACATGTTAAATCCCATGGATCCAGGACCTATCTCAAACATCCTGACACTATATGCCAAAATATTTAAAGTATAGGAAATTCAATATCTAAACGTATACTTACAATCCCCTTAGAAGTGCGCTCAACACTAGATGGAAACCTTAGAAATGCGCTCATCACTAAAAGCACTCAAGAGAAATGCGCCCATCACTGAAAGACTTCCTGACAAGTGCAAAAAACTTCCTAAATGACCCTAGGTGAAATGGGCTCCAATTTGTGAAAGAGAATAAGAGAAATGCGCTTATTCCTGAATGAGTTCTTGCAATTCCTGAAATTTGTTGTGAAAGACTTGTTGTGACCTAATCACACATCACCCCATTGCAAATGAGGACCCCCAGTTTTCTTCATAGGTTAGTTGTTTTAGGGTTAGTCGCTTGTGTTATCTCGAAGTTAATCAGTCACCTTGCAAATATAGTTGGGAGTATTCCTTAGCTTGATGAAAAAGTTTGCAGTCTTCTGCCCCACTAAGTGCAAATAGCGGGTTTCATTGAGAGTATGAGTTGACAACTTGATGAATAAGGATAACCTGAGCTCAATGCGCCTTCATCAGAAACTAGCTTGAGACCACTTCAAACCAAGGCACCCTGCATGAGAATGATGTTTTGAACCTTGAAATACCTTGAACAATGAAAACTCTGCAAGAAAATGGCCTAAGAGGTCTAGGCGCACATTTGCATTTGAACAGTCATATTTTGGCGCCTAGGACAAGACATCATGTGGAGGTTCAATTTGGCGCCTAGTGATGAGATAGGACCAACATGAAGTGTTTTCCCTTGGAAGGTTCTTAAGGACAACAAGTGACCTTAAGGCGCAAATCCACTCCTGTGCAAGTCAAAAGGCACACCTAAGGTAAGAACATGTTGAGTCAGCATTAATGAAGACAAGTTGGTGTTAGGAAGCGTTTTGAAGGTTGGAACTTAGTGAAGAAATCATCTAAGGAGTAAAGGCACATTTTCTCTTTGATTGGATCACCAAAGTGCACCTGGAGTTAGTCAAAGTGTCTCATGGATATAAGGCGCTCATTGTCACTTGTTGAAGACCAAAATTGCGCCTAAGGTTAAACAAGCTTAACTCCATGAAATTTGGAGAGGTCTGAGTGCCAAGACTCTTTCTTGAGCATGTGCAATAGTTTGAATCATTAAAAGTTACGTAAACACTCACCTATAGCAGGGCGCATTTCAACATCTGGAGGACCACAAATGTGCGCCTTGCAAAAGGAAGGCTTGAAATCATGAAATTTGACATTGACTTGAAGCAAGAAGCCCTCTAAACATCAATGCATTGGTTTGAAAGTAATTTCTAGCATGAATGCTGTCTTCAAGACTAGGCGCATTTTCCCACCTCTAGGGATCAATTTTGGCGCCTTGAAGTTTGACCTCATAAATGGTGGCACTTAAGTAATGGAGGGTTTCCTATGCATTTGAACATGAAATTGAAATCATTGAAGGTTAGAAAGCAAGCTAAGAGTGTTAGGCGCCAATTCACACCTATTCAACCATCAAAATGTGCCCCAATGATGAAGGCAAGAATTAATGCTAAAGGGTCTTTTGCTTGTCCAAATGAGCATTTACAAGCATCCACATGAGTTTAAAGACATCAAATTCACTAAGTAACCTTAGGCGCACTTCTCCACTCCTAGCAACCCAAATCAGCGCCTCAATAGAAAGAGCATGAATGGACATTATTGATTGAGCGCCTTGAGGAGAAAGATCATTCCAAGTTACTTTCAATTATATGAAATCATTAAAATGCCAAGGAATAGCCTATGAAAAGCTAGGCACCCATTTGCACTTGAAGAACCTTAAAAGTGCGCCTATGACTTATATAGGAAAATGCATCATCTGGAGTCATCATATTGCACCCAAGGGAGAATTTAAAGTGTTTTTACTTGGAAATTTTGAGAGACAACATGAGAGTCAAGGCACAAATCTCCACCTCAACCATCACAAAAGTGCGCCTTGCAAAAGGAAGGCTTGGAGTCATGAAATTTGATTACCTCAAGACAAAAGCTTCCTTGGAAACTTTGCATTCGATTGAAATCATTGAGAACTAGAAGAAATCACCTAAGGATGTTGGGCGCACCTTTGCATCTGGAGGATCATCCAATTGTGCCTAGTGGTAGGTAGCCTCCTAGAAGTTGAAACATGCGTTTGAAGTTCCCAATTGCACTGAGTGAGGTGAGACACACCTTACCACCTCTAGAAGTTAATTTTGGCGCCTAAGAATGAAATAGTCTTTTGAGAGTTTAAGCATGAATTTGAAACACCAAAATGTTAAGAAATCACCTTTTAAGTTAGGCGCACTTTCATGTTTCTAGAAACCCATTTTGGTGCCTAAACTTGAAGGAGGTTTTTGAAGATTGAAAATTCCAAAAAAATATGAAATCAATGCCATGCTGGCCAGCCTGAATGGGCCGACCAGCACACAAATCAATGTAATTGCCTATTTAAGCATGAGCGCCCATCTCATTTCAATCATTTTTCATTGCAAAAAACACTTCTTGGAGCGAATTTCAGAGAAGAAGAGCAGCAAATTGCAGCAGGTCTGCAGATTTAGGGTCTGATTTTATCATTTGCAGCTAGTAATTTTTGTTGTCTACAGCAGTTTGCCTTAGATTTTATTCTGAAATTCTTGGAAAGGTATGTTTCAGCTATTAAATTCCATAAAACTGCCTTTTATTTACCTGATTTTCATGTTTTCATGGCTTTATGATGCAAGAAATCAGTCCTATAAGGCTGATTTATCATTGAAATCACTAATGGATGTATGTTGATCTTGTAGGTAAATGGGTATGACTGCAAGGGAGCGACAAGTGATGACCAAGACAACCCTACCGGAGTCTAAGATCGAGACATATTGGAAGAACATAGAAGATACAAACATGGGACATGCCAACTTGGAGGAGATCAAAGACTTCTTGCTTGCACCGACAAGGAATGAGGACATCAAAGATATTGCCAAGAGTGGAATCATACAAGCAGCTTGTTTCCCACCCGTCTTGCTGTGTCCGGAGTTGGTATTGGAATGCACTAAGCATTATAATAATGAAGAAAGGCAAATTGTAGCAAATGATGGAACTGTTTTAGCTTACTTGCAAAGGGAAGCCATTCAAGAGGTCTTCAACATCCCAAATCAAAGGACAGTGTTCATTTGTCCTACAACCGCACAAAAGACATTTGAAGCCAAACCCAAGCAATACATGCAAGAAGTAAGGAAGAAGTGGATGGTGGATTCGGCAACCAAGATATACAATCCTGAGGATCCGAAGTATCACAAAGCCGATTTCAAGCAAGAGATAAGCTATTTCATCATGTTCTTGAACAGAGTAACAGGTAGGCCTCAATCATCAACTTTTGAGGGGTGGATGTATACATATTTGGATCATGTTTTCACAAAGAATAAGATGATCGATTGGGCCGGAGTTATAAGTCATTGCCTTGATGAACAATTTGAAAATTTCAACGAGTCCAAGTCCTTCTACATGAGTTCTTATCTTGTCTATATATTGGCGAGGAATGTGGTCTACAAGGGATTGACTTGCGAAGGAGAAGTTGGCATTAAGTCTAATCAAGTCCTATCACACCAATGCTATATACAACTTCATCTTAAGAACATCAATCATTATAAAAGGTTCAACGACGCATTTGCCGTGTATGTAGTAAGGAGATTGCGACGAGAGTTGCAAAAGAGATTGACAAACGTTGCTATGGCCTTCATTGAAGAGTATGGACGCTACTACATTCAATATGAGAAATTCACTTACATAAGGATTCAAGGCTTCACATCCTATCCGTATAGATTGCCTAGGTACCCCACCAATAGGATGGTGATGTTGGAGGTGTCAAGACAACTACTAGAATTCCATAAGTTGCAAAAGGCAAGGAAGAAGACCGGACTACAATTTCCTCTGAAACTTGGGAAATATTATTCATGTCCATCATTGCAAGCAGCTAAACACTCCGAGACTGAGCTTCAAGCATATCATTTGCACCTTCTTGATTCAAGGAGGGAAAATTTTGATCCACATGGAGCAATCAAGCAATCATACCCTACCTATCAACATGTGGAGCAACTTGAAGACCATTGGGCAAATGCACTTGGTGATGCTGATATAAGAATGCAGAAATGTTCAAGGCTGAAATGGGATTTGGTAAGGGCTACAAAGGTGTTGAGGATACCGGATCAGCTTGATGATGAGGGGACTCTTTCAGAGGATGAGTATAACAAAGTGCGAGGTTTGCCATATACAATTGATTGGGCTGAAAGAGAAAGAGCTTATGATGAAGAATTGATCAAACCGATCATTGCCATCACCAAGGAGCGTGCAAAGGATCAAGTGCAAGCATTGATAAATGAAGGAAAGAAGCTCACATACGAGAAGATGGGAGAAGTTCAGGAACAAGTACAACACAGTGCCCCTGATAGAGACTTGCAAAGTAAAGAGAATGAAAGAGATTCAAGTCAAGCAAGGAAAAGGAAACGACTTGAATATACACAAGGAGAGTCAAGTCAAAAGAGGAAGAGGATAAGTGTTGAGACTGCTTCATCTAGACAACCAGGAGGTACTCCAAAGAATAATGATATAATTTTGCATAAAGATGAAGATGAAGGCCACGACATTCCATTTGAAGAGGTACCTTCAAGTCCACATGATACCGAAGTGATTGATGAAGGCAATATTAATAATCAAGAAGAAGCTGAAGAAGAAGCATTGCCCACGCAAGGGAAGCAAGTGCAAAGACAAAAGGATCTTTCATCATTGCTAGAATAGTTGCAAGAAAGAATCAAGGAGAGTTGTGAAGTAGAAGAGTATCAGCCTATTCCAATTGAAGAGGTGCTTGTAGATATGTCCACAGAAAAACAAAAGAAAGTAACAACTCTCTCCAAGATAACAAAGGATGAAATTGGTATAAGGAAGGTTTATGTAACTGTTCCAAGAGTTGAAAAGAATGTAGAAGACATTGTACCTGAAGATTATGAGATCAATACAATTGATCTAGGTCCTTTGACTGAAGCACAAGTAGAGGAAGAGCTTCAAGATTCAGTCACTAATGCTAGAGCTATGATAAGACAAGAAACAGAGCGAAGGATAAAGGTTGAGCAAAGGTGTCAAGCATTAGAACAATACATACAACATCTAATGCATCCCATTCGTCAACAGGAAAGGATTTCCATGCCTCCATCCATTCTTCCTCCAGAGACAGTTGCACACCTTGAGGAATTGAGATCATCATCTCATAGGCTAATGGATTGGATGAAGAGATCAAGAGAGACTACATATGTACATCTTGAAGATATCATGCAAGTATATGATAAGGTTAATGAACTCAGGGAGAGAGTACTTGCATTGTTGACAGTTTGTGCTGAGTTTAGAGCCATCAAAGAGAAATACATGCCACATTTGAAGAGTTTGATGGGAGCCTCTATTGATGAGTTGATACATGTTGAGGTAATTGAAGGAACGACACATGATTTCTCTTCATAGTAGTTTTGTTTTCGCAACAAGGGACAGTTACTTGATAGAGTTGAAATGGACATGTCAAGGGTGAGAAGCGTCATCCAAAGGATACAAGATAGTATACATGCTTCATTGATGAAGATATGTAACCCATTTGGAGAGCTGACTATTGATCGCATGAAGGAATAAGTCAAAGCATTCTACTTTCAAGAAGATGATATTTCTGATGAGAGACTTGACAGCATATTCTCACTTGCCATCCACCTTGGCGCCAACAAGGCTCAAATGACCGATTGGGAGAAGACACTTGGCGCTTATACAGTTGATGTACTTGAAGCAGAAGGAACCATTAAGAACGTGCCAAGTGTACCTCTGGATGATGTCAAGCAAGTAGTGTCCAAGTACATTGCACTTCACAGCAGCAGTAGAGGCGCCTCACATGGAGATTCTTCATAGATTCTTATCTTCTTGGAAAATGTGCCTTCATTGCCTTTCTTGTGTACTAAAAATAGCAATTTGTTGTAACTAATTGCCGATGCGGCATGATCTAGACCATTGGCTTTGCCAATCGATCCTAGCCTTTCATGTATTTTTGAAGGCTATATAAGGGCTCCATTTGCTCTCATTTGTAAGTTTTGAGACTCTGGAAAAATTGTTGCAAGAACTCTTTGAGATAATACAAGACTCATTGATTTGGTGATATTGTTTATGTTTCAAAGTGTTGCATGGTTTCCAACTCCTCAAGCATAGATTAAGTTAGAATAAGTTTTCTTTTCAAGTGTTATGTTAGTTAATGGAAGTAATCATTATTGTTTCGTGGTGAAATCCTTATGTTCATACCATTTGTGATTTGTGGCTTGCAAGTTGCAGTGTATGGTTAGACTAAACAAAGTGAGCTTAACTTCAATTGTTTGTGTTTGTTGAATTTTCATGAACGCAAGTAATTTGAACATCTTATATCACCTTAGAAGATTGCATCAACCTTGTGTAATTGTTTAAATTGGCGAAACAGAGTTGGTTGATTTCACCTGATCAATAATCATTTCTTGCATTTAGGATTAGAATAGTTCCTCTAAACCTTACATCTTTTGCACTTTTTTATCAATCATCGTTAGGAATTAAGATCAAGAACGTCATCGCAAAATCATACGTTATAAGTTGTAGTACTTAGAAACTCCAAACAAGTGTTTTCCTCTTGCAAATGACACAAGTAAGTTGTCCGAACAATTGTATAAGTCCCCTTGTGATTACTAGCAAGATCACATCAAGTCACTAAGTCCATTCACTTCAAATCACAAATAAGGATCCTTGAAGTTACTCATTGGATCACATAGCTTAGCCTTCGGGGAACTTTATTCAAGAGAGAGTAGGATACTTAGTGTTTTATTTTATTGTTGCGTTGTCTAAAAACATCATCAACAAGACTGAATCCTGAAAGACTCACTCAAAGATGCGCTCAACATTGCAAGGAAATTGTGAAAGGCTAACAAGGAATATGCGCCAAGAATTTCCTGAACAACATCACCAAAGGTGCGAAAAGTTTCCTGAACGACTTCATAAAAAAAATGCGGCTAAGGCAAATCTTGAATGAAGTCTTGCAAAGCCTAACAGGAAATTATGAAAGAAATTTGTGAATGAGTTAGTGAAAAGTGCGCTAAGACATTGTGAACAAGCTCCTGAAAAGTGCGACCACCTAGCTGTGAAAGAGATGACGTCAACAATAAGAAATATTGAAAGAGATCCTTAAAAGTGCGAATTTCAATTGTGAAAGACTTTGTGAAAAATGCGACTAAGGTAAAATGTGCAAAGAAATTGTGAAAGGCACAAGAGAATTTCCGCCAGAGTTTGTGAATGAATAAATGAGAAGTGCGCTTGTGAAAGACTTCATAGGAAATGTGTCAGAAGTTAGTGAACAATATGACCAAAATTGCGCCTAGAAGGCTGTGAATGAAAACATGGAAATTCCACCCAAAAATTGTGAATGAATTCATTAGAAATGCGAAATTGCAAGAGGAAGTTGGCATGTGCAATCAACATTGCAAAATCCTCATTCAAGTCGGCTTGACTAAGGTATGTTAAAAACAAATTGCAAAATCATAAATGAGGTCGGCCTATGTGAGAAATTCGCCAAAGTCATGTATAAGAATGAGCGCTCAAGTCTTAATTCTTCAAAGCAAATGCAAGTCGATCCAAAGAGGAGCAGAAATTTCTTAAAGGAGAGAAGCGAATTAACTTGAGAAGTGAAGTGAATTTACTTGAAAGAGAGGCGAATTTCCTCTTGAAGAGCGAAATTTCCTTAAAGCAAGAACAAATTTCCTTCAAGAAGGGCAAATTTCTTGGGGAGGAACGAATTTTCCTAAGGCAAAATTTTGTAAACGAATAGTTTTTCAAGTGTCATATTATTTATCTTTCTTCACAAGTTTCTTAAAGAAATGCATTGATTTTCCATTAAATTTTATCCCATGTGCATAATTTGACAAGAATTCTTTGCATTTGAAGTGAATTCTTATTTACTTATTCTTTATCCTCACTTGAATTATTTTCATTTTATAGGTAAATGGCAAGTGCAAAAGCTGGATCCATTTCAAGAGCAAGGACAACCTTCGTGAAGATGTTCAAGAAATTGTGAAGAACTTTCAATGCCAGAGAAGGAAATTACTTTCAGTGACAAGAAGACTTCACAGAATTCCGATGAAAACAAAGAAAGTTCAAGAGATGAAGTGATACAAAGAACAATTCCACATCAGGGACTTCAATTCAGGAAAAAGAACAATCCTCGGAAGTTCAGGCACAAGAGTCCAGTTCTTCGTTCATCAAGAGAATCGAGCTTAATATCAGGAAATCAAGAATTGCACCAAATAATGCAAGAAATCCAAAAGAAGTACAACACAAAGTTTCCAAGTTCAAGGAACATTCAAGAGATAATCATGCTGAGGTGGCATCCAGTCATCGTCAACCAATCCAAGTATGCTACATCACCATGTCTAGATACATTGAACTTGGCTACCAAGATAGAGATAAGGATGGAGCCTTCTAGAAAATCATGTTGTAAACATCTCATTGGTCGAAAGTGATAGTAGTTGTAACTACCTTCTATTATGATGTGTTGTATTAATCTTGGCCATTGATTCAAGAATTAATCTGGGCCCTTGGTTGTAATCTTGAGCTCTATATAAAGCTCACTCTCTTCGTTTGTAAAGGTTCTTATGATTAGATTCTTAGGAAGTTAGATGTTAGAGTAGAAGCTCTTGAAGAGTCGAAGAGACTATTGGCAAATTGTTGTAAAGATACTACCAAAATCAATTGAAGATTGGTGATATTGTGTTGTTTTGGGATGTTAGCATGGTTTCCAATTTCTTGAAGATGATTCAAAGCACATTAGATAGATTTTAGTTACAGTTCATTGATATGATGAATTAATGTGAAGATATTTGATGAATTCCTTGGTTCATACTTTTTGTGGATTGCCGATGGTAATTTGCAATGCAAAGTTAGCCTGAACCCCCATTATGCAATAGTTTGATTGTGGATGTTCATTCAAGTTGCGCCAGCTGTGGGTATTTGGATGCATATTTCCAATATGAAAACCCCTCATTTCCTTTGAAGATTGCACTAGTTTCATGTAGTTGTTGTTCTCATGGCGAAGCGAAGCTTGGTTTAAAGGAGTTTGTCTATCGAAGCATTATCCATCATCTCGTTGTCCTTAGAGTAGATTAGATCTCTCTTAACCCTTTCACTTTTGCATTTTCTTTAAAGTTTGTTTGATGGAGTTCTATTCATTCACAAATCCAAGGAGTAATGAATTTCACCCATGTCCATAAAAAAGGAGCAATTTAGCGTAAGTCCCTTTGTGATTACCAGCAAGATCACAGCATTCCACTGAGTCTATCCAAGTGCACATCAAAACCTGACATTTAAGGAACCTTAGAGTACTTTCGCTTGATCACATAGTTTAGCATTTGAGATACTTTGTTCAAGAGAGGATAGAACACTTAGTGTTTTATTCTAATGTTGTCATAAAAAACACATCAATAAACAGTCCATCAAATGGACGTAAAAAGAGCCCTCCTCGATGGAGATTTGGAGGAAGAAGTGTACATGTCTCAACCTCGAGGTTTTCAGGTTACAGGAAAGGAGCGTCTTCTATGCAAACTGAAAAAAGCTTTATATAGCCTGAAGCAAGCACCCGGGGCATGGTACATCAAAAGTGACAAGTACTTGGCTGAACAAGGATTCCAATAGAGTCCTCAGATCCAAATCTGTACGTCGAAAGCATTGGTAATGATATCATTTTGCTAATCATATATGTAGATGACATCGTTATTACAGGTAGTTAGGCACGGGCAATTGAACAGATCAAATTAGATATGAGTACAGTTAACATGATTGATCTAGGCCTCTTACATTACTTCCTAGGTGTAGAATTTTGGCAAATAGGTGCTAGCATTTTTGTTTCTCAATCCAAATATTCCAGGAGTTTGCTCGACAAATTCAAAATGACAGATTGCAAAATCTCGTCAACACCTATGGAGAAAAGGCTGATACTTTCAGCCAAAACTAACTCTAAGGCAGTCAATGACTTAGTTTACAGGCAACTAGTGGGGAGCTTAATATATCTTACAACCAGTAGATCTGATTTGAGCTATGTTCTGAATTTTCATTCTAGATTCATGACAACACCAGTGAAAAGGTTGTTGGGATATGTGAAAGGGACACTTGACATTGGCATTGTGTACAACAAAAATAAAGATCCTAAGCTGATTCGGTTTATAGATTCAGATTGAGCAGGTTTTGTGGATGACAGAAAATTCACTTCTGGTTATGGTTTCAGCCTTGACACAGGTGCAGTCACATGGACCAGCAAGAAACAAGCAGTATCTCTATCCTAGACAGAAGCAGAATATCGAGGAGTCGTAAAAACATCATGTGAGGTAGTATGGTTCAAAAGGATACTTTCAGACATGAAGATGCCTCAAGCAACGCCTTCACCTTTGTTTTGTGACAATCAAGGGGTGCTAAAACATGTCAAGAATTCAATCTTCCATGAGCATACCAAACATGTAGAACTACATTGTCATTTCATTAGACAACTTGTAACATGCCACTTGTTCTACCAAGTAAACACAACTAAGTTTTAACCCCAAAGTAAATAAATCATGATACCAAAACATGAATAATAATTTTTTCCTTATTTGATATGATGCACATTTGAAACATATTTCAAACTCCCATTGCACTATCAAATTACATTTCCACAATTACATGAATTGAATAATTCTCATTTACAACATTTCAAAAGATAGTTACATATAAAGCTTCATAAAGCTAATTGACAATTGAGATACAATGTTTCCGATGTCTGTCTTCAAATCCTGGCCGCCAACTGCATGAGGAGAAGCATCACTCAAGCGCTTTTCCGCCAACCACGGACTAATTGCAGTCCCCCAAACATTTACCAAACTGGTAAACGGCCCTACCCTTCGACGAAGGGATTGGTATGGTAACCTCAAAGAATAACCTATACTGAGATGATGTTGTGTCCTACATATCTAGTACTGTAATACATTGTAGCTACAACCCCAAGCATGATTGCCCTTCCTAGTATGTAATCCTGGATCACAGTAAACTGACAATGTAAACGCTAGTTGTTTACACTACTTTGGCCAAAGTTTCATCACCCCTAACTCGGAATGGACGTCACACGCTCACCCATCATTCTAGCTCGATTTGCAAAGACATCTAAGGTTATTCCCTTCCATAGATCAACAAATACCAGGCATAACCCCACTAACAATTCCAAGTTTACTAATTCTAAGGTTATTCCCTTCCATGGATCAACAAATCCCAGGCATAACCCTATTCATCCATTCTAGGTTTTCTATGACAATCTCATCAAAGTAATACGAGTTGCAAGATATGGTTTACTATTCTTTCACATTGTAGCAATAGCTATTCATACTTAATTGCACATAAAATCCAATATAGGCACAAATCTCTGCTACGGAGATTAATTTCACATTCAATACATACTATATTTTTCATACTATATATATATATACCTTTTTCATAAACAAGTAAACACCCAATTCGATAAAGACAACAAAACAATTCATTCCACGACAATAATCAAACACATATAGACTTTCAAACAGAAAAGCATAATGGATAAGAATTCCGCATGCCTATGATATTTTGCTCCAATAGATCTATGGAACCCCTTGCTTGTGATCTTTCAAGCGAACTAAATCTCCCCTCCAAAGTAATCCAACTCTCTCTCTCTAACCTTCTTATATTTCCTCTCGCAAATTCAAAATAAAATAACAATGCACTCACAACTCTGAACTCAGAAATACAACAGCAAAACCAAAGAGCAATTGGCTAGAAAATTGTGTGAGATAGAATGAGAAAGCTTCCTTTTTTATACAAGAAAATTGAGTGAACTAAGGCTACAAATTAGCTTGTAAAATTGCCACAACTCCCCCTTATCGAAACAGATTTAGAGGTGGCAAAAGAAAATCAATGAAAGATGACACATAAGAGGACACTCATGAAACAACTCAGCAAAACAAAGAAAACAAACTTCTAAAGGGTTAAAACCTCTTCACAAAGGCGACACACAAATAACCATGTTTCCTATTTACTTGCAAAACTAGTTACAAAGAATAAGTCAATGTATACGTTGGAAACCACATGAAGACTCCTTCAAAACATAACTGTTTCAGATTTATTCCCATGCCCATGACAAAGTCAGAGCGCTGCCCAAGAGTTTGTTTTTTAATACACTTTGAAATGATAACAATGCTCATAGATATGCGCTGCCTATAGCACTTCTAAAGGCACATAAAAGGCTTCATTAAATATGTTTGTTGAGATATAAACATAAGCTCCAAGTTTAGTTATGATAAGCGCTTAAAAACCAGCGCTATTTAATATGCAAACCTTTGTATCATGGCTGCGTGCCTTTTATGGCAGCACCATAAAATTATCAAAAATATAATATATATATATATATATATACATTTCATAATAAAATATCATATGATAATATGAACCATATATTCATAAGTACATATTCACTAATTCATCAATATACGAAAACACAACAATTATATATATATATATATATATATAATAGTTAATTACTATTACATACATATAGATGTATATATATATATATATATATATATATATATATATATATATATATATATATATATATATATATATATATATATACATCTATATGTATGTAATAGTAATTAACTATTATATATATATATATATATATATATATATATATATATATTTCCGTTATAATCACTATTTAAACATCATTGCTATTAGATTTCACATAATCATATTTTAATTTACCAGTTTTATCTGTATACCGTAAATCATAACAATTATAATTATATATATATATATATATATATATATAATAGCTTTTAACTATTATATACATATATATATATATATATATATATATATATATATATATATATATATATATATCATCGATACTTAAACCCACATGAAACTTATTACTCACATATCCCCTGTCGACATGAGTTCCACATATTCATTAACAACATGAATGACATCCATATACACACTAACGACATAAAAGAATGATATCCACATATATAGAGGTCCCTTGTCCAAATCAACATGCTTATAACGATGAACAATACGTATAAGTTATCATGGACAAGCATCTACATATGTGTATATGTTCACTTCATCTTAACAACTTGTCAAAGCAAACTCAAACTACATCAAAGGAAACTTTCAATCGACACACACACAGATTAAATCGCAATCTTCACTCAAAACACTCATACAACCATATCCATATAAGCACTCACGATTACTATAGTTTACTTACCTTTACCCACACTGACTCGACTTAACCTAGACCAATAGGATAGCGGTGTGTGCTTGCTCAGTTTAGGCTTTCTCCAACATTTACTAGACCAAGTCCTTCTCCTGAGTGATATTTCTCCTCCTTCCCGGAGCAGCAAACTGTTCCTGCATCCAACTTACATCACCACAACAGTAGTTAGCCGTTCACAAGATAATCACATGCTTCATACATTTCATAATAATAATCATCGCATTGCATAATTCACTTTTTCAAATATATTTAATTCAAAATTCACATTTCACATTGATGCAGAGATTCACAAACATTCATTTATCCAAGCAAATTAACCAATCTAGGTAAATGGTAAATAGTTAGAAACACACGGGGTGTAACACAACTTGTAGAAGATGGATCGATTATGTTGCAGTATTGTCCTTCTAAGGATCAAATTGTAGACATTCTTACCAAGTCTTTGAGTCCTGACAAATTTGTAAAATTTCAAAATAAGCTTGGTGTATTTAGTAGATTGATCATTAAGGGAAGGTATTAAAGTAATGTTTTACTTATAATGGTCAATTAATGTTTAGGATAGACTTTAAGAATATTCTTTATTCTTTTTGCTTTATTCGTTGTCGCTCTTATCGTCTTTGGATAAAACGTTTGTAATCTTATATAAGGATACTTTAGCTCCTTATTTAATTATCGAATATCTTGGTAATCATTCTGTGTTCAATTTTCGTAATAGCAAGGAGCCCATATTTGGATGCATTTGTAAATGCATTGGCCACTATCGGTGTAAGGTTTAAGCCACCAAATAATAGTAGAAGACCAAAAGAGAATATGGCAAAAAAAGGGTTTAAGTATTTTATCGTATGGCTAGATGGATGGCAACAATAGGACCCTAATTAACTTTCAAGACGCTTCCAATGGCGCATTGGTTTTCTTGAAATCCATTGATGTCTCACAAGAAGTCAAGAATACAAAGACTTTGTTTAATTTGTTGGAGGTAGTGATCTAAAAGGTTGGGGTGAAGAATTGTCATTTCCCCTTCTCAAGCGTAAGTCTAATGAAGACCCTTAGCCTATTTTTTTAATTCCCGTAGGCTAATGGGATGGTGCAAGGGAAATAATTTAATAATTTAACTTAAATGTCCAAAAAGTAACTTTATGTTATATTTATAAAAGGCAACTTATATTTTTTTTCTTAAAAAGATTGTTTTTAAAAGAGGAGCATAAAGTGTCGCTAGGATTGAAGTCCAAAATAATGTTATTTTAATAAGACTTTCTTGACACTTTGTAAAATTGGTTTTGGAGGGATAAAGGAAAAAAGAAAATAATATTATTTTTTTCTCAAAAGCCTACATAAGGAGGAGTGGTGCACAAAAGAAAGTATTCCAAATTATTATTAAACTCCAAATTTCACACGATTGAACATATGTTCTTTTCTTCCCTAGGACGAAAACCCTGGGGCAAAGATGAATTTGAGGACGAAAACCTTCCTATTCATTTAAGTAATTCTAATTAGGGATTACCAGTGTGTTGAACAGTGCAAAGTATTTTCCAAATTCTGTTGATGTGGTGTTTGGTGTGTGAATTTTCAGTTTGTTTGAAGTGAAGCTTCCAGAATTGTGGTAAAATTGATTTCATTTGTTACAACAAATATTAACGATATTTTGTGGGGATATATGCTGGCCGAGCCTGTGTGAAGGTGTTGTTCAAATATTTCTTATTGTTGTGGCATTGAGGAGGTCATTGGAAGGTGTCGTACAGTTTGTCTTTCAGTCACTCCATTTTCCAACTATTGGTTGTGCCATTGTAGTGAGTCACACAGCCCTCATATCTATTGTACCTCACCTTAACGGCAGTGATTCATATTTTGGAAGGCATTTTACTGTCCTACCTCAGCCGTACCTCTTCTAAGAGGAGTCGCAACCAGTTTGGGAGTTACCTTGGCAGCCATACCACTTTGTGCAAGTTACATTTCAGCTTTAATCAGCTATTTAGAGTTTCAGATGTCTTATTTCTGATTTACAAGCTTCTGCTCAAATTTCTAAATGTATTCAATATTTATAGCAGCTAAATGTTTTTCTATATCAATCGTACAAACTAGAAAATGCTGTAATTTCATGGTGCTAGTATTCATTTCAGATATTAGCATATTTCATTGCTGTTTGGTTATCATTTCTGGAAATTTTCTGCAGTTATAAAACTCAGAAATATTGTTTTGAATTTCAAATTTTATGCCTAAGTTTGTTTTAGTCTAGATGGCAATGCCGCCAAGACACTAGATAATTTCGTTTCTAGTTATTGCATTCAATTATATTGTGCAGCTTGCCACCAATTAGTGTCCCAATCACCATATGCTCTCACTTTACCAACATCAAGATCTTGGTGATCAAAAAGTGTGAAGGTTTATGCATTTTCATCATAAATTTGTAAAAATAAAAAATAGAACGGTTTGGGGACATTACAAGAATGTCATTCAAGTTGTCACCAACAATGCAACCACATATGTAGTCGCGGGAAGACTTCTTCAAGAGAGGCATCCCACCATTTTTTGGACCTCTTATTTTGTCCATTGCATTGATTAATGTTTAAGGAAATTGGGAAGACTGAATGAGTCAAAAGTGTGGTTGAAGATGCTAAAAACATCACAAAATTCATCTACAACCATACTTGGGTGCTTAGTTTGATGGTGTTGGTAAAAACCAAAGAATGAGATGAGAGAAATTGGCATATGTTCTCATGTGGAGAGCATCACATTATATTAACAATCATATGCTAAAAATTGCATGTAGTTACATACTAAAAATAGACGTAGCCTACAAATAGAAAAAGTTACAACTAATTAATTAACTAAAAAATGTATGCTAACACTTTATTATAATATTAAACTATACTCTAATACCCCCCTTAATGACAAAACTGAAAGGATCTTGAGGTTGAGTCATTAAGATAAAATATGGTTTCTAAGATGTGCAATAACGGGGAGCAACCTTCGTTACAACAAGCCTTAGAGAAAGATATGCAAAGAGAAGATAATAAACTCGTCCTAATATGGAATTATCAATTGATTTCCATGTCTTCCAAGGTGACACATCCAATTTGGTGAAGTCATCATCGGGCCCACCTTCAAAATACCATTGGGGTCTCTAAGGCCTAATAGGGGAATGTTGCAGAGATAAAGTCTCAACTAGAGACCAACTCAGTATCAACTGCACCTCAGCCAGAATGGAGACACCTTCAATGCTACATTGTTGATACACAAGTGGAGAAGTACCACCCAAAGGTTGACGCATTGGACCACCCCATGAACTCGAATATACATTTACCAATGGTGCCGCGATACTCACTTATGTCTTGTCCTCAAATTTCTAACTAGGCCACAATTCCTTTGGTGTAGGATGTGAAATACGATTGGCAAGATTGTACAGGCTTTTGTACACATTGGCTAGCCTAACACCTCGAGCAATGACTTTATCCCAATTTACATCATGAACAATACACTCTTTCCCACAAAACTAAACCAAAATGTTAGGATTTTTTGTAATCTGGTTGATAGAAAGTAAATTGTTGTTCAATCCTAGAACATTCCTAACATTTCATACTAGAAGTTTGATGCCATTATTGAGTGCAATTCGAACATCACCTATCCCCTTCACTGTATGTGACTTGTCATCACCAAGCAACACAAAATTTGTGACTATTATCCACAATGAACCTAACAAACCACTCCTTGCAACACGTGAAGTGTTTGGATGCACCTAAATCAAGAAACCAGCAACTGCTTTTAGCACTATCTGAAAGAGTCATCAATGCAAATTCCTCATCATGGTCTTTCTCACCAGTCTCTACCACATTAGCTTCATTTTGTTGTGGGATAAATTAAACTATTGTTTCCTACAATCATTCTTCACATGCCCAAGTTTTTGACAATAGAAGCACTTTACCTTTCTCCACGATTGTGAAGATGAAGAATAAGAGTTGTTACCTGTATTCTAAAACCATGTAGCAAGTGCACATTCTGAACTCCCAGAAGGAACCTCACTCAATTGTTCTTGTCGCCATTCCTTCTACAACAAATATGTACCGACCTTATCAAAGGTCAAAGTTTGGCTTTCCACCAATAAGTTCAAAGACTTCACAAAAGTCTCATAGGAGGGCAGCAAGATATTAATGATCAAAGCCATAGAAGCAAAAATCTCGTTTAAAACGCGATTTTTTGTAAAAATTGAGAATCGGGCTGAACCTCGATTTTTACCCCAATTTTTACAACGAATCGTTGACTGATTTTCAACGATTTTTAAGCGTTTAAATCACATTTAGCTCGCCGTCGACCTCCGTGCATTTTACCCGCATGTTTCCGCGGTTTCGCCTATTTGTAGGGTTTCCGTCAAATGTATTTGCAGGGACATTTTGGAAGGGCATGCGACATTTTGGAAGGGCGTGATTTCAAGTTTCGACAAGCTGAACAGGTATTCTTCGAGTTGATCGTTATTCCTAGTCAAGATTTTTAAAGATTATTGCTGCTGCGATTTGCATTTCATGTAATATGGTGGCTAGACATATAAGAAGAATAAGAAGAATAATAATATTATTCTTAGAGGGATTATTGCTGCTATGATTTTTAAAGATTATTGTTGTTGCAAGTTTTAAAGATTTCGTGCAATACGATGGCTAGACATATAAGATTTTTAAAGATTATTGCTGCTGCAATTTTTAAAGATATCCAACTTAGAGGGATTTGACGGTGGCTAGACGTATAAGAAGAATAATAAGAAACATGGACTTGCAGAGGATAAGTTTGCTACTAGTGTGATCTCTCCTCACATGTGCATCATAACAGGACTATTCTGAACGATGTACTAAATTTGGATTTCAGAATTGAGGATAGCATCTCTGATTTGGGATTAGAATTAAAATCCTAAAGTAAAAACCTTTCTTGCATATCTAGAAACTTTACTTGCCTAACTTTATATTGACCAATTATTAATTTTGAATGCTTTTTTAAATTCAATGGAAAGGTTATTAAATTTCGTAACTATATAATTTTCTCCCTTCTGTAGTCAGACCACTTGAAATTTTATCGCTGGTGTGCAGGAGAGAGCAAACAACTGTTGTACAAAAATATGCAATCTTCTAAAGAGAATAACCCTCCGAAAATCATTATAAGTTCCACATGTACATACGTTTTGTATGCAGTTATTATCCCTTTTCACAGTGAAAAAATTTCTGTAGTTTTCTTATACATTCTGTTACTCAGGACAGGCATCCATTTATATTTTTTAATACGTATAGTTAAATGATTTTTCTATTATATTGTCGTATTGGTTAAATAAGACACCCATTTTTAATTAGTATAGTTGAATGGCTAGTTTATTCTATTTTGTTGCATTCTTTGAACACATGTATACCTTCTATATGCTTTGATTTCAATTAATTAAAATAGGCACCCATTTTTTCTTGCTATAGTTGAATGGATATTCTATTCTATTATACTCTTTGAACCCAATACACCTTTCCTTTCAAGTTGATCTCAAAGTAGTCTTCACAAATTTCTCATAATTTTTGGTCGATACCTTCATAGAACTTTGTACGATGTCCCCCAATTTTTTCAACCACACCTGTTATCTCTAGTTTTATATATTGCCATGAACATGCTTGAGTGAAATACTTAGTGCAGGTCAGTAATCACCATAACTTATTTTGTCCAGTTATTCCTTGTGGTTATGGGTACAACATTGTTTTATTCCTATTAATTGTGGAGGGTGCTAGCAAAGGTGAAAGGGAATGGGGAGAAATGGAAATGATAAAAGAACAAGGATGGGGAAGGAGGCTGGGAACACAAGTAATCTTTATAAGAGTATAGAGAAAATCCAAAATCCCATTTATCCACATACATATTGGTCGTCAATGATAAGAATGCAAAACTAGCGACAATGGAAAGTAGAAACAAGTGGGAAATGAGCATTGAAAAACCCTATTAGTTTCCACTTTCTTCGTAATCAACAAACTAATTGTCACATCCCGACCTTTTTGACTCAGTTATAATTCGAACTATTGGTTATTATTTTGATTGTTTACTGTTGGGTAAATTGTGTGTGCATAACAGGTAAATTGTCGTGAATTAAATGCATGAATTTGAACCTAGTTATTAATGGATTAAAACGTATATGATTATAGATCATGTTTTCTCGAGCTTTAGCTATGATTATTGGGACTAACCTATTGATGCGAATTTGAGTGCGATTGAGTGTAGGGACACGTCGAAGACGAGAACATGGTTGAGGTAGACGCGCCCTAGCCACCAAAAAGAATTGGCAAGACGGAACCCCGATACCTGCACACACACACACACGTAGTTCATAATGCATCATGTCATTTTGCAGTCTTGATTGGTTTCATTGAGTTTCATGTGGCATAATCTTATTGAGCATATGTTTGGTGCGTTGGACGTATGAGGGTTAGATAAAGTATGTGTTTTTGTTTGCTTTTGTACGTTGTATCTTGTGCAAAACATCATGTATTTATATCTTTTTTTTTGTCTTTGGGAGAATAAGTTGTATAGATGATTTTTAAATAGAATTGCAAATTATTATTTAATGTTTCTAACTTTAATTATTTATGAAGATTTAATATATAGATAAATATATATATAATACTCTCTTTTATAATAATAGATATATAGTATAATATTCATGGATATTATAAATAATTCAAATACTTTTATATTAAAAATAAAATCTAAATATAATAAAAGAACTCATGGTGCCACATTGGAAACGGTTTGAAAAGTGAAGTTAAGTGCGGAAAAACTATGTTCCCCCAAGTACCGGGGACGGGGATGGGCGTGGACGAGGGGACGAGTTTCGGGGACGGCGATTTTTTTTGGCCATTTTTTAGGGGACGGCTACTAAAAAAATAAGGTTTTTTTTTAAAATATAAGGAAATTTCAAATATTTAGATGATAACATTGATAAGGCATTCATTCTAGACATCATAGAACATTAAAACATGCATACATAACCATAACATTACACTTGAACTTAGTTTTCAACTTGTCACATGAGAATTGGCAAACAAATAAACCAAATTTAATTGTTTTCAATGACAATCTGCATATATATTATATCAAAATGCTCAAAGGCTGCAAGTTTCAAGTTTCAACAACAAAATGACAAAAACATAGAGTATATGGCTGTCCCTAATCAGCCTCTACTAATACTGCATCAAAATCTGAATCTGAATCCGAATCACTGCCACCATGAGGGTCTAGTAGACCCTCATCCAATGGAACCCCAACCAATCCCTCCTGTGCCTCCTCATCAATCTGCATAACATCCTCTGGATCAACATCCCAACGTGAAGTTGGAGTCTGACGATACTCAAGTTTCTATCGATCCTGTAGCCACAAGGCACTATGAACTGCCACCAACTTCTCTGATCGTCTAGAGGTAAGTTTGTTCCTCTTCACTGACTGAATGAAACTATATGTGGACCAATTCCTCTCTGCAGCAGAGGAACTGGCAATCTGTCCAAGCAAGCGAGTGGCAAGTGTCCTCAATTCTGGTGCATCCATGCCATGCCACATCCACCATCCACCATCCAATAGGGTTAGTTTGAGCTAATGTAGCCCTATCCATCCTCGCCTCTTTTTTGCTGAAGTTTGGACCACGTAGATTGACAAAGGCCATCCATTGTGAGCGAAATAGAGAAGCCTCCTCCTCGGTATACATTTTTTCAAGGGCCCTCATGAACCCTTGTTTCACCTCATCATCATGAGATGGAGGCACTCTTCCAAGTCTAGAAACATACCATTTGGGATTTAGAGCATATGCTGCCATATGAAGTGGGGTGATCATAGTGTCCCACCTCCGCGTCACAATGGGCCTAAGATGCTCCTCATAAAATCCCAAAGTAGGATCCTTGCTCTGAATAGCTTGCTTTATTTTCCCAAGCATGCTATCAAATGTCTCATAAATCTCTCCAAGACTAGGAGAGTCTGTGTCAACATATCTTATGACATCCACAACAGTTGCAATGAAGGAGCAAACATAGCTGCAAGTGAACACAAGTTACAAAAATCAGCAATTTAAGAACAAAACTTAAATTTTTAATAAAATGATAATATCATAATATAAATAAAAAGAAAATCAGCAATTTGCCAATTTGAAATTTCAATTTCATATCTTATTGTGGACCACCAATCATTGTCAAGGATCTTTTGCCTCACACTTTTTCCTTCAGCTGAATTTGACTCTGGCCATCTATTCCATTCTGCATTAACCACCAATAATTGTAGAGGCTCCTTCACCTCAACCATCCTCTCTAGCAAAATGAAATAGCTGGCATATCTAGTTTCCACAAGCTTGAGGAATTCCTTCTTCGAAAAAGTCCTGAAAAGTGCAAGTGAGGTTTGATGGTTGCAAATGAACATCTGTATATCTCTAGCTTCTGCCACCACTTCCTTCACCCAAGCAATCTTCCCAATGTCTTTCAATGTGTTGTTCAATGCATGAACACAACATGGAGTCCAGAAAATGTGCTTATAAGCACCCTCCACCATCAAACCAGCTGACTTACATACACGGGCTGAATCTGTTACCACTTGGACAACATTAGATGCCCCAATCTCTTCAATGGCATCCTTCAAAATCTGAAATTGGAAGTGAGCATCCTTCCTCCTCCCTGTACAATCAATAGCTCTAAGAAAATAAGAGCCAACTGGACATGTGACAATGATATTGATGAGTGGCCGACGTTTGATGTCGGTCCACCCATCTATGACAATAGAGCAACCATCCCTAATCCAAGTTTACCTCATGTCCTCCATCAAGGTACTCACTTGAGAATATTCCTTGTCAAGTAAGGTGGTGCGTAGCTTATGTTCTCCAGGGGGGACATATGAAGGACCAACAGCTGTAACATCTCTTAACATTTGTTTGAAATAGGGAAAGCGTGCCACATGAAATGGTACGGCATGAGCAAAGAAAATTTTGGCAATGGAAGAGTCAGCCACCTCTCGTATTTGTGCATTAAACAACCCTGCAACAGTAGTAGCTCTTTTCTTTCCCCTACTAGAAACCTCTTCCGCTTGGCTTTGTGAAGGCAATGACTCAGGCATACTAGGCATATTCTCCATTTACAATCCCTTAGATCTTGCCTCCCCCTCCATGTGCAACCTAGTTGCCTCGACCTTCTCAGCTAGGGTAATTTTTTTACAACCTTTTACCCCCACTCCACCCAAGTGCAAAAGGTGAGAATAAACTCTTGTATAGCTGCCCCTATAGGTTTCATTGCAAATGTGACAAAGCCATATTCCAGACCCCCCAGTATTCTTTTGTTTGTCAGTGTCTATGCGGGTTGCAAATTGTAAGAGAGGTTTTTTAGGATTTTATGGGCCTTTTGCATAAGTGGCAAGTGTTTTGGAGGGGCATTCAAATGGATTGGATTTGGATGAACTGACATTCTCTGTTGTACCACTGCCACTAGCAGAACCCGCACTCTTTTTACGGCCTCTAGTTCTACTTGGTTGCCGTTGCACTTGAATTTCAATGTCATTTTCAGAACTTTCACTATTGTCATTGCTGCTCATTGTTTTTTGTTTGAAAAAATGCTAATAGACAGCTGCAAGCAAACATAAAAAAATAAAAATAAACTAAAAACCCTCCACATGTGTTTGAAATTGAAAAAAACACTAAAAAAAATGCAAAGGAATATGAAAACAAAGCAAAGAATGTCAATCTTACCTTAAATGACAATGATTTGATGCCCTATTGCCTTCTCTTCACCGCTGTTACCCTCCTCCAACTACTATTTCTCCTCTTCAAGCTGCTGTTCAAGAGTGCCAAAATGAGGTAATGAATTTATGTTTTTTGTTTTTGCATGATATAAGGTCTTTTTTAAGTTAAGGTAAGTTTATGAGGGATGTGGGGGTCCTTGTGGGCCCCCCCATCCCTTTTTTTTTTAATTTGAGTTTTTTTTTTTTTGTTTTTTAAGTGTGAAATTTGCTGGGCCGTAGGGGACGGCTAGCCGTACCCAGTACGGTCGGGGGACGTCCCGGCCGTACTGGGTACGGCTAGCCGTCCCCTATGTTTCCAAAAAAAGGGGATGTCCTCGGGAAACAGGGACGGCAAGGGGACATTTCCTCGCCGTCCCCACGTCCCCAGGACGGGTACGGATCAAATAGGACAGGGGACGCGTCCCCGGGGAACATAGCGGAAAAACAAAGGGAGAGACGCACATGGAGCGCTCATGAGCATGCAAGCAAAGGAAAGGAAAAGCACTATCTAAAATATAAGCGCCAATTTTAGAGGCGTTAAGGCATAAAAACAACATAAGAGGACACACAGAAAAGGGAGAGAAAGGGAGAAGAAGGCTTGGACGGAGAAGGACACACAAACGAAAACACAGAAGGAAGCAGAGATTTTAAGTACTTTTCTTTTATGTATTACATAGTTCGGCCAATAATATGATTCCATTGGTTTGTTTCTAGATCTAATACGATCTTTTAGAAACTATCTATCATAGATCGGCCTGTTTAAACCCTTTTCATCTGCTATGTGTGGTATTCAAGGGCCTGTTAAAACTATTTTGTTTTATTTTCTTGTAGATCTTGTTATCTTCAGACTTCTTTAGATTGGATCGGCCTCTTTTTTTTTATGAAGTCGACCTGCCTTTAGTTTTTTCTGCCGTTTTCTTGAGCCATAGGTCTATTTAAACCGATCGGTTTGCTGTGGAAAATGACTGGCCTGTCTCTTTTTGATCTTTCAATCATATGTTTTAAACGGCCTTTTTGTTGATGATTGTTGTCAGTCTTTTGATATCTGTGGTCGGCCTTTGTGGCGTAAACAGCTATACCTCCTTTAAACCTGGCTCGCCATTATGGATCGGCTTGTTTAAGATTCTTAGTGGCCTTGTCTATGCTAATGCCGTCCGTTGTCTGTAGTTTTGGCCTTTTTGTGCCTTAATCGACCTCTTTTTCTCGGGATCAGCCTTATATATATACGCATGTATTCTCCTTATATTAAACTATTATTTATAAAGCTTATCGGCCTATCTTTGTTCTTGGCTCTAAACTATTGCCAACGACCTGAATACTTCTCTATTTCAGTCTTTTCCTGATATGGTGGCCTCTGTGCGTTGACATCGGCTTTTCTCTGTGTAAATATGGCCTCAACTCTGTTATATTGTAAATCGGTCTCTATGCCTATACCTTACAACCTATATTTTGTGACTATGTTAAACAAATCTTTATTGTTTTGGATCGGCCTGTTAACGACCTCTCATTGCTAAGATTCGGCCTCTTGTTACTGATTTGCTCACCCCTGTTGTTGTCGGCCTTTGCCCATTTAAATTGACCTCACTTTAGTTCTTTTGGGCTCTTTCCTGTTTCAACTACCTGTCATGGGTATTTTCTAACGATTCTTCTAACGAATTGTCGGCACTATTCTCTTGGTCAACGGCCTGTGTGTAGTATGAACCTTCACACCTTTGTTTCGGCCTATTGATGGCCCTTTTGACTTGGCCTGCATTCCTAACTTTGTTAGCCAGTACTTTTGAAATCAACAATATGTGCCTATTGTTTTTTTTATTATTTATTGGTTGTCCACTTAAGTAGCGCTCGATGGATATTTAAAACCACCGGTGTTAGATTGCTATATCCATATATACAGGCTTTTACATAGAATGAGTTTATTCATTTACAAATTGCATGATGAAGTATATAGTGTTTGGTATGTTAAAATTAATAAATGAATCTTGGTGGAGTTATATCTTGAAATATGAATCCTATGCTATAGTTTTAAATGAGAAATAGTACTCTTGCATGCATATATCGTTTAAAATGGTTACATGGTTAAAAAAAAGATACATTATATATACATATATACCCATATATACTAGACATATATACGTGTATGTTTGGCCATATATATGCATATCTAGTCATGTATGTGAGCCTCTTAAGATAAAAATTATGCAACACATCTAGTTTTGGTTAGAAAAATTTATTTCACTTTGATTCTTGAAAGGAAGTAATTATGAGTGCATTGATTACCTTGAGATTACTGATTATGGTTACAATGGGGTTAGTATGTTTTTCTTGCTTTATGTATGATTAGTTACTTTCAGGCTAGGATGTCGAATGTGGGCAAACAGAGAAGGCTTTTCCTCTTTTCAGGATTTGATCGTTACTTTTATAAGTGCTTGGTCCAAGCCATGATCACAATTGAAATAGATGAAAGATTGTCTAGCAAAATTTTATTAATATATATTTCTCTGCCAAATCCTATTTGTGAGATATTGCACATCATTGTTAGATTTGCCTTTAGACATCAGGTTGCATCAGGTCTTTCCTCCTGCCAGTTGTTTCCAGGTTGCTAGGCGTTTCGTGCAGGGTCGGGTACCCTTCATGTCATGAAGGATTCTGGGGAAGTGTAATTGCTTTGTGGTTGGGCGGAAAAGTGCCTAGGCCATGTTCCTGTCTCTCGGCTTATGGATGACCAAGTGGGTTAGTGGCAGCCGGGGACAGTGATTCAGTTTATCATTCATACTTGTATTGTATTTGACTATTGTACCTTATTATTCTTTAAGATGACTTATGGCATGAGAGCCTAAGATGGACATTGTATATTCTTTTATAGTGCTAACACCTGGTTATGGCACGTGGATTTGTAAGATGTAACAATATAATTGTTAATATTTAGATGATCTATCTTTTTATTTGAGTTAATGTAAATAAGTGGATTATTTACTTCAGTAATTATTGTTTTGGAATGCGTACTTTACGCTAATCAACCTTTAGCTTAGTGTCTTCCATATGGCTGCAATATTGTTTTTGTGTTTATTTTAATATCAAAGTTGAAATTGCTTCACAAGCCTTTTCTAGCATCAAATGGGATATATAACTTGAGAACAACATCCGATCTCTAGGCATTCAATACCAGCTCATTCTTTTACATGTTTCTCTGGACTTTAATCCTCTTCATGTGAAACTCCTTATATTTGTTCTCTAGCTACTTCACAAGGCAATCCAAAGCATGGTCTTGAACTAAGTTGAAAATGTTCGGTTGTAGAATTGAAGAGAAGCTGCTATCAACATTGTCAAAGGCAACATTAGGCAATGAATATTCATTACAAGTATTAGATTCCAATTCCAACACCTTATAATAACATTAACTTACTGGTTGTCCAACATTTAAGCAATCCTTAAAATTTTTAATTCAAATAAAGTTTTTGCCAATATGGTGTATCATGAAAGACTGAATTCAAATGCTTTTGCAGATTTGATCATAATGCCACGTCGAAGAGACTTTGCGTGGACAAATTGCACATCAGTCTCAAGTACAACCAAGGTCAAATGCAACTGGTGTTTGAATATATCAATGGAGGCATATATCACTTCAAATGGTATTTGGCAAAGGAGGCAAGACATGAGACCACTACTTGCACTTTGTGCCTTGCAGATGTCACATATCAGGCAAAACAAGCTCTTGAGGCAATTGGTGATGGTATGGCAAAAAAGACAAGAACCGGGGCAGAAGTGGCTTCTAATTCTATAGGTGCTAGGAGCAATCCTTTGGATGAGGCAAGTGCACAACAGTTTTTCAAGGAGTCTGAGTCAACACCTACTTCTATAGCACATGGCCCAAACACTGGTGGAGGAAACATTAATTCTTTCTTTGCACCTCGTAGTACACCAGAATCACAGACCACTTTGGAGAGTTCAGGATGGAGGAAGAATGTCCATGAGCAGGCAAAGAAAGCGATTGCAAATTTTTGGTACTACTCTAGCTTGCCATTCCATATTGCCAGGTCTCTATACTAGCAAGGTATGGGGGATGCTATTACAGCTATAGGTCTTGGGTTCAAAGCCCCATCTTATGAGACATTGAGGGTTGGTTTGCTCAATGATGCAATACAAGATGTTACGGATGTTATGAATGAACATCGAATAGAGTGGGTTGGGTGCACCATAATGTCAGACGGGTGGACAGACAGAAAGAACCAAACCCTCATCAACTTCCTTGTCCCTTGTGATATTGGCACAGTTTTTTTGAAATCCGTCGATGCATCAGATATAGTCAAATCTGCAGCTACACTATTTGAGATGTTTGACGAGGTGGTCATGGATTTAGGGCCACCAAATGTGGTTCAGTTTATTACAAACAATGTTGTTGCTTGTGTTGTTGTTGGGAGATTCTTGATGGACAAATATCCCTCTATGTTTTTTTACCCCATGCGCGACACACTACCTTGATCTAACGTTGGAGGACATTGGAACCCTTGAATGGATTAGGAAGCTATTGCAAAAGGCTTGCACAGTTACAAAGTTCATCTAAAATCACACAAGGGTGTTGTGTATGATGTGCTCTTTCACAAAGGGCAAGAAGCTAGTTCGACCAAGGGTGACAAGATTTGCTACACAATTTCTTGCATTGCAGACTCTTTGCCAACATAAAATGAATTTGAAACAAATGTTCGTTTCACCTGAGTGGATGGACTCTGGCTTCACAAATCAAGCAAATGGCATCATAGTGGCAGAGTACCTTTATTCTACAGCTGAACAAGTTGTAGAATTTTCAAAGCCTCTAGTAAAAGTTTTGAGGCTAGTGGATGAGGAGAAACCTCCAATGGGCTATTTGTATGAGGCCATGGATAGGGTCAAGGAGGTGATGAGGAGTAGGATGGAAAATAACGAGTACAGGTACATGCCATTATGGGAGATATTTGATAGGAGATGGGACCGACAGATGCACTCCCCTCTCCATGCTACTAGATACTATCTAAATCCAATGTTCTTCTACAGCCCCTCATTCAAAGATGATGATGTTGAGGTCTCACAAGGCCTATTCACATGCATGGAAAAAATGTTCCCTACTGCAGAAAATTTGGAGGCGATTATGGCAGAGTTGCTAATATATAAGCAAGCAAGGGGTTTTCTCTCGAGTAGGGTTGTTGTGCAAAGCAGGAAAACCTTCTAACTAGGTAGATTTTATAAACTTTGGACAATCTCTCTCTATTGTGGACATGTACATTAAAATCGTTAACTTTTTAGAAAATATTACATGATATCATCTTGAAATAATTTGTGTTTTTCAGTGCAATGGTGGGATTTTTTCGATGGATGGCGAGACGCATTTTGAGCCAGCCATATAGTTCATCTGCTTGCGAGCATACTTAGAGTGTGTTTGAACACATACATTCCAAGAAACGCAACCGTCTAACACAACAACGAATGAATGACTTGGTGTTTGTTCACCACAACCTTTGCCTTAAGCTAAAGAAAGCTCAAGGTTGGAGTTTTGATATACTTGAAATCATATTATAAATTATAATCGTTGTATTTTCACTTTCAATAGCCAAATCTAATTTTTATATGGGAAAAATTAGGTACTGTTGAGGAAGACCAGCCAATTGACCTCGACGAGCTCAATCCAGGAAATGAGTGGATTGCAAACAATGGTGTCCTTGTTGATCTTGAGGATTTTGATATCCTGACATAGGCCAACCTTGATAGTGATCATATAGAACAACTTAGGAGAGGCTTTGATCCAAGAGCTTCATCATCAGGACCTGCAGCCTTCTAGTGTAGCTGCCTTCTAGTGTAGCTCTCTTCGTAGCACGAAGAGCCATGGGCTATGTCTAATTCTTTGGAACTCTGCACTTAGTTTGTTGGTTGACTTTGTACAAAGTAGACTATAATTGAAATTTTCGAAACTATTAGTGTCTAGTTATTATTTATGTTGTAATGTCCCCATTTTCGTGAGCATCAGGGTTCGAGGGAATTAGCCTATTATCTGACCCTCGTAGGCTAATGGAGTTGTTTAATGGGTCCCGTTTGGTAGTTATCAGGGTGTTACCTTCTCTAGAGCTCAGTTTTGTTCAATTTGGGCCTTCGTTTGATGTTTCTGGACTCAGTTATACACACTTACTATTTATAGTAAGTCACCATTTCAGGAGAGTCAGTGTTTCTATATATAACAGGGCACCTAGACAGGGCTTGATTGCAATGTTGATCCCTTACTCAATTGGTTTGATCAAGTAATGAGGGATTTACTATTTACAATAAGACTATGGATATAGAGAGGGACCCCTGCTATTTTTAGTAAGGCATCCAAATTGACAGTGGGCACAGTGGGTTACCCCCTGGTGTAGACGGAATTGATTAATGAGGTTTATTAATGGAGTTAAGGAATTTAATTATTATTAAAGTCATACTTTAATAATAATTAATTTTTTTTTTAAGTCGCTATTTGACTTTATTATAAAGGCATTTAATATCATAAAGTCAAAATATAAAGTGAGAATATTATGACTTATTTGACTTTATTTTAAAAGGGGATTTAATGTTATAAAGTCAATTATAAAAGTGCATATACTAATGACTTGTATTGACTTTATAATAAAGGTGCATTAAATGAAATTAAGTCAAAAGCATTTAAGTCATGATATGGGCGCCCAAGTGAAAGTTATAATATAAAGCCACAAGCAAATATTAAATATATTTATAAAGTCATACACTGCTTGGAGGTCGTACCCTTTTAAGGAGAATATATAAGGCATTGGGAAAAGCAAATCATTCATTATATACTTATGCATTTTGAAAGCTTTTGCTGGAGAGAAGAAGAAACCAGGGTTTCTGCATTATTTGGGGTCTTTGAGAACGTAGCCTCTCATAGATTCAAGCTTCCTAAGGTAGTGTATTATCTTCTGAAGGTTGCTCATACAGGTGGCTGTAATCAGCAGTCATATTTGTGCATGTTGGTGAAGTTTTACAAGGGTTTGAAGAGATTTCATTGATAAATCTAAAGACATTTATTGCTGTTGCAATCATTGAATAAATCATTGCTGGCCGTACACTCCAGACCAGGCCGTACATCAGTTTGTGGACAGATTTGTGTGTTTTATGGAGTTGTTTGAGCTTCTATTTGGGCATTGAGACCTGCCAGAGATCTGCAGATGATATTGGACTGTTTTTATGAGAGTTTTGCATGTTTTAAGTGCTGCAAACACCTACAGCCAAGCTCTACTATCACAGGGAGGACGTGGGTGTCTTTGTATCTGATTTAGCTATCTTTCATGCATTGTATTCCTACCATTTGTGGCGTCTAGGACAGCAGACCCCTTCTATATTGCTGGATGAGTGTAAACAGTCAGTGCTTAGCAATCTGAAGGTGACTTCATAGTTGTACATAGCTGGTCCATTTTTCGGCAATGTATGAAGTTGAAGATCTTAACATGGATATGTCACTGTAATTCATATTTTGCAAAAATATTATCTGGGTCTTCAATATTTCCTTCATATCTCTTTTAGTTTTTTCTGGGTTTTCAATATATGCTTTATATTTCATGTATTCAATGCAAAAATCAAACAATGCAAAAACATTATAAACCCTAAACCAAAAAAGCAACCAGAATAAGGCAGAAATTTTATGTTAGCAAGTGTCCACCTGGGGTGGGGCATTACATATGCACAATGATGTATGCATTATCCAATGCAATGTAATCAGTCATATGAACATAAATGATAAAAATCTATATTCCACAATTGATGGGCTACATTCTCAATTTCATTTGCTCCCCATATCTCTATGCTATTGAAATGCCTTTAAATTTAAAAAAAATAGCAGTTTTCTCTATTCTCCTATGTTTTTTTTATGTTTTTTTTTTAAATCTGATTTTTTCTTATTTTTCACAATTTTTTGAAAAAATCTTATACTTTTGGAAAGATTTTTGTTACTATGGTCAAAGCAACCATATTCTTGTCATTTACCACTTTGTTGATAGTGGCAAGTTGATCGCTAAGATCCTTAATTTTGAGAAGATGCTCTGACAAAGACCTGCCTTCATGCAATTTTGTAGAAAACAACAAATTCTTCAAATACAAAACTCTGCTTTTTCTAGAGACTTGATATTTATTTTGTAAACTAGCCCACATGATATGTGCAGATGTAATGCTTCAAACTTCGAGGATTAAATCATCAAAGACTGACAATTTGAGAATCAGCAAGGCTTCCCTATGATGCTTGTCATAGTCACCTAGGTCATTAGCAAGCCTAATTTCTATGCCTAACAGAATTCCATCACATTTTTGATACTCAACAATAGCTAGTATCTTGTGACTCCATATGTTATAGGTTTTACCATTGAGTTTTTGTCTCTGGAGCAACACTAAATTCTAAATATGGCCCATTACCCTAGCAACCCAAAAAATAAACTTTTCGCGAAACCCTTAAAAAAGTTATGTTGATCTTTTCTTAGAACTTTTCGAGAAATAAATAATGGAATTTTTTTGAAAATAAATAAAATTTAAGTGCATTCTTGAAAAATAGTACCCAAAAAAATTATGTCTGCAAATACTGCAAACTTTGGCGTGCCCTAGCCATAGGCCGTTCAAAATACCTTTGTTCAACCCCTAGCCGCAACTAGTATAATGATAACTTCAGCCCTGAAAATGTTGTTTTTCTCTACCCTAATGCCATGACTTCAAGCTACGTCAATCATGCGTCTTCAACTATGATTTTCATGTCCTGGCGACTGCAACTAGAAGAAAATGTGATTTCTGCTCACACAACTTTTTAAAAACTACTAAAAATACCTACGATTTTCAGCCAAAAGACGATGCAATTTTTGTCTACAATTTCTAGCAAAAATTGCTCACTTAAAATAAATTTTAATTTCCTTCCCACGATTTTTAGACTTCTTGCCGTAATTCTTCAAATATTCACGATTTTGTACAACAAAAATCCTCACAATCTTGCTCAGAAAAACCCTCACAATTTCCTACCTTTCTCTAGACTGCAAACTCATGATTTTTCACACAACCTCTGGCACCTTTACCTTCTCTTCCCAACTACTTTGATTCAACTTTGATACCAATGTTGGTAAAAACCAAAAAATGAGATGAGAGAAATTGGCATATTTTCTCATGTGGAGGGCATTGCATTATATTAACAATCATATGCTAAAAATTGCATGTAGTTACATAATAAAAAGTGGGTGTAGTCTATAAATAGAAAAAAGGTTGCAACTAACTAATTAACTGGCAAGTGTATGAAGACACTTTATTATAGTATTAAACTATATTCTAATAGATGAGAGAGCACACAAAGTAAAGGAGCTTGTGCAATGAAGAACCATACACTTCGCCACAAACTTTATCACATTGCAAAGAATTGTAGGGGCACCACCTTCTCTCAAAAAGATGTTTGTGAGCAATCAATAATTGGAATCACCATATTGCAAGAGGTCCACATAAGAGATACTCAAGGTAACTTATGAACATGATTTATGGATTTTTTTTTTTTTTTTTTTTTTTTTGGTTCTTTAATTTTTTATTGCTTTAAATTTTTTTATTTTAATTTTTGTCATTGTTTTGCGTTTGGTTAATGGGGATAAAATGCCAATGGGTTATTTCTATGAGAATATGAATAAGGCCAAGAAGACCATATAGCACTAGTATGGTGTGGTGGAATCAAAGGAAAAAATGAAGTCATTAGTGAATTATTGATCGCAAAGGACCAACCACTACATGTCGTGGAATACTACTTAAACCCCAAATTTTTCTTCTATGATTGCTTTAAGGCTAATGAGGAGGTTATGGCCTATCTTACCAGATGCATAGAGAAGATGACTCCTAACGATAGCCTTAGGGACACAATTCTAGATGAGTTGCAAGTCTGCAAAGCTATGGAGGAGATAATCTTTTCTTCATCTCTATGCATTCAAAGGAGGGCAATCCAACAGCCAAGTAAAAAAAAATTGAGTCCTTTAATTACACACTTCTTTGGTAAATGCAAGTTTAGCTTAATATTACAAACATTTACTTAATGCTTATGATTTTCTTAAATGTTTTATTTGTAGATTTGTTGTGAGAAGATTATGGTGCTCAAACACCTAATCTTCAAAGGCTAGCCATCTATGTTTTATGCCAGCCCTATAGCACTTCTAGGTGTGA
Source organism: Cunninghamia lanceolata (assembly GCA_027924645.1). NCBI lineage: Eukaryota > Viridiplantae > Streptophyta > Pinopsida > Cupressales > Cupressaceae > Cunninghamia > Cunninghamia lanceolata. Next base: position 2,308,868 of record BSBN01001603.1, on the reverse strand, counting down.
GAGTGCAATTGGAGCCTATTGAGAGCATTCATAGCGAGAAGAGGAATAGGTTGACCCAAGAATGCCTTAATTGTTAGAAAAGGTGTTTCAACCTTGCATCCAATTGTTAAGAACACAAAAAAAATGCAATTTTCGAGCTATTAAACACAAAAATGCAATGTATGGGCTATAGAGGTCAATTTTGGCCTCAAAAAAATGGAATATGTGTTCAGTTTATTTGGTGGTGCTATTACTTGAATGAGTAAGCAACAAGTTGTGGTCGCTTTATCCGCCACATGGGCTAAGTACATGGTAGCTACTCATGTTTGTAAAGAGGCCATCTAACTCGAGATTGTGTTCAGATGTGGGGCTAAGTCAAGGAGCTATCAGAGTTATTTGTGACAATCAGAGTACCATATGTCTAGCAAAGAACCCGACCTCTCGTGCGAGGATGAAGCACATAGATGTCCAGTACCATTTTGTTCATGACATGGTAGAGGATGGAAGGGTGATGCTAAAGAAAGTTGACACTTTGCAAAATGTTGCAAATGCATTAACAAAGCTAATCAACACAAAAAAGTTCAAGTGGTACAGTAAGTCTATGGGTCTCTTGACCCCTAGCAGATAGTTGAAAGTGTTGGTATTTGCTTTGCTCGTGTAAGGTGTTCGACAAGTGGAAGAGTGTTAGAAAAGGTATCAACCTTGCATCTTAATGCTAAAAACACAAAAAAAAAATGCAAAGACGTTGATTTTGGCACCAAAAAAATGTCAAAACAGGCCCTCACAAAAGCAAGTTGGTTACAACAACATGGATCTCTCTGAGATCTTCATTTTTTTTTAAAAAGGGGCTCAATCAACTTCATAAATCAAAAGTCGTGGCCTTTGGAAGTTAGGCCTCCAACATTAGGAATGTAAGAGCATCTAGAACGCATAAGAGTTGTAAGAGGGAGTTACACTTGTTGACCAACTTATGATGCATGTTATGACACATCATAAGGCATTTTTCAATTGAGATAATGGATCCAAAATGGAGTGTCCCAGTTGGTGAGTGGATTATGACAAGCTTTTGACAGGTGTAAAGAATGTCATTTTTAGCCAGCGGACTCATCTTGGGATTTGAACATTGGATTTTAACTAGGTATTTGGCCCCCACATTTTGGTTGGTTGTAATTCATAGTTTTTAATTACCATTTGACAGTTTCGTGTATTGCTTCTCTTATCTATTGGGTGCTTGAGATGGAGGTTTCGTACTAAGTCTTTCGTACTGAGTTTTGTAAATACTATTATGCTAACAGAATTGCTCCAAATCTCTTATTGGTTATACTCCTATAAAGCTTAGACTCTACAAGTGTATTATAACTATTGATTACTAAATAATACATTGAGTTGCTTTGGAGTGTGGGGTTTTTCTGATTAAAGGATTTTCCCATGTAAATCATAGTGTTATGGTATATTGCTTTTATATTTATTTCCTTGTAATTGTATGATGTAATGTCCCTTACCTAATCTGCCCTAGAAAATATCAAATGCCACAAGTTAGGGTTAGGGTTTCAGAATTACCATTTAGACTATCTTCAAACTGCATCATTCTTCTGCTCTAAGTCTGCAATCATGACATAGGAAACACATATACAAAATATAAACATACAAACATACCTCTTGAAATATTAGTGTTCGATAAGATTTTCCCTGCATTCAAATTCATAAACAATATTCATATAGATAGATCATCTATTTATTACTATGCAATTAACTCAGTTTATTCACTCAACTCAGTCATAGAAGGGGATGGTGTTGAGCAGCATGGCATGGCATAGACTATCAACAATACCTCCAAGCAGGCCCCTCAGGGAGGCATGGCAGGGTGTTGCTTAGTTCTCCCTCCATACAGGCCCTAGGGGGGGCTTGGCAAGATATAGAATGTCAACAAGACCTCCATAAAGTCCCCTCAGGGAGGTATGGCAGGGGTGTTGGTCAGTCCTTCCTCCAAACAGGCCCTTAGGGGGGCATGGTAGGGTTGCCTCCACGTAATCCCCTGAGTCCCAGTGATAACTTTAAAAAATCCCTCCTGAAAATAGATATAAAATCCTGGCGAATCTTTCATTTTTTTGGAAAAAAAATATTAATTTCTATTGGCAAATCTTTCCTTTTTTTAAAAAAACATATTAATTTTATTAGCGAATTTATTCAAATCACTAGGAATTTGTTGAAAATCTTGGCAAATCTTGACGAAAAATAGGCAAATGCATTGATTACCATGGCGAATCCTTCCTTTTCTAAAAAATTAAATTCCTATGGAAAAGTAAGCGCCTGCAGGTGGTAGTGATTGACTAGTTTAAGTTGTAGTGCTCGTGTCTATAATTCCTTAATTCCTTAATATTTTAAATCAAACATTGAATATTTTAAATCGGTCCTGAATTATTTTTCACCACCTTTGATTTTATTTATAATCTAATGGTTTGGGTTCTATTCCATGGGCCAAAATGTACCTGTGAATCTCTAATGCCCATAGGGCCCAAAATTGTATTTAGTTCATTGATCTCAATGGAGATCAATGGCCTCAATGCAATTTCGGGCCCCATGGGAATTGGAGCTCCACAAGTACAATTCGGCCCACAGAATTTAACCTCATCCATTAGATTATAAATTGAGATCAACGGCCAAAATACAATTTTGGGCTCGATGGGCATTGGAGCTCCATGGGTACATTTTAACCCATGGAATACAACCACAATCTTTAGATTATAAATAAAATCAATGGTGGTGATTAAAAAATGGCGATATGGCCCTAAAGTAACCAATAATTATATAATATTATTGGCTAATTAATTTCATTTTCTACTATAACTTATAAAATTTAGGCGAATCTAATCTAATCAGGTATTGAATATTGTAGCGAATCTTTGAGTTTAAAAGTTTAATTAAATAAATGTTCTGGCGATTTAGCAAGGACTAAAATAAAAATTTGTAAAAACGTGGCGATTCACATCGCATTACAACTTCTACTATTAGCCAAATTTGCAATTCGGAATTTCAACTATTAGCCAATTGGCAAATTTTAGCCAGTAAAAAAATCACCAATCCCCTCACCATTCCTCTATGACTAGTGAGTCTTATAATATATATATATATATATAAATGACAGCAGTATAAATAAATCAGTCAATAGTCACTGATCTGACCTGTTAAATAATGTTTAGCAATGTATCCTTTGATATCTCTGTAGTCTATATTACTGTGTATAAATATAACCTTCTGCAGATCCAACGTCTGCTCCTTAATTAATAAATATTATTCCTTATGTTCAATTGCTTGTAGATCTAATGAGACTGTTGTGTTTATATGTATGTTATTCCTTTTATTACTCAGAAAATATCTTATTCAATGATGTTTTGGCGTCCACCTTTCTCCCCTTAAGTATTTCTTAAGGGAGGCGTCTTAAGAGACCAACGTGTCTTTTGCTAAAGGACACCTTTCTTCCATAAGCCATGTCTCCTTATTAAATGTTAATTATGATTAGTCAAACCCTTGGGCGCCGTCCATACTTGAAGTTTAATTCTTTGATTTTAAACTTTGCAAGATATCATTATTAGTTGAATGAACTCGGCCCAATTTTGGGTGGGGGCATGGCATATGATCAATTTAATTTTTGCACATACCTCCTCCAATAGACTAGTGTATGAAGCATATTCCACTCCTTTGCTTCCTTTAATTAATGACCTTGTTTCATCCAATACAACCTTGGTCTTCACACCAAAAAGAGGGGTAAGGAGTCTCATGATGCCATCAACTTGGATGACATCAATTCATAATTAGATTGGATTGTTGAAGATGTGGATGTCATGTTAACTGACAAAGATTTCAGTGAATTGGAGATAGAAGCAACAAAAGCAGAAACATTGGTAGATGCCATGCTTGACGATTCATTCACTCCAAAGGAGTATGATTTAGATTTGCCTTCTAGTTCAAGGTTGAATACTACTAGGATGGGGAAGAAGAAATTGTAGACTATAGTTGTACAATATTCGAAATTTTTTATTTTGAGCCTTCGAGGGAAGACATATGTAATCATTGATTCATGAAAAATTGATAATCAAAATAGGCTTATGCGTATCTAAATTCATTCTTTATGCTCCTCATGCATAATTTAACTTTATTTTGTGTATTTGTGTAATTAAAATATTTGCCAAGCTTTTTGTCGAATCCAAGTCAAATTTTTTGGGCTATCGTGTAATGAAATAACTTGCACAATGGAAGAAGATGATATGAAATATTCTGCAATTACTTGATAATAACTAAGAATAACAGGCCACTTTGAGGGGGCAACCTCCAAATATCTCCAATGAGAACATACTTCACCATATGATGATGAAATAAGACTCACATCCTCCTATATATACCTAATTATGCTTAGGATGATGAGACACACCCCTATATAAGACCTAGTCCGACCTATTTAACTAAATAATAATATAATAATGATAACATGACTTAATTAGGAGTTAAGATAGCCACAAGCCGACTATTCATAACCCAATGTACACCAATATTAAGGGCGTAGCATGCCCCCCCTCTTCAAAGAAGCATTGTCCTCAATGCTAACCAAGTGTGGATTCTTTTGAATGAACTCTTCGTCCTCCCATGTGGCCTCTTCAACTGGTAAATTCTTCCGTTGGATGAGATACTCAGTGAGGATTCTATTCCTCAGTTTCTTCGTGCGTGTTTGAAGAATGCACTCTGGTTCCAAAATGATTCTTCCTTCTTCATCGAGCTTTGGTAGTACTGTTTGAGTAGGAATATTATGCCCAATTACCTTCTTCAAACAAGAGACATGAAAAACTAGATGTATCTTTGTTGTTGGTGGCAACTCTAGCTTGTAGGCAACACTACCAATCTTTTGCATGATTTGGTATGGCCCATAATATCTTGGAGACAACTTATTATTCTTTTTTTGTTGCTTCAGTGAGATTTGCTTATAAGGCTGCAATCTCAAGAAGACCCAATCCCCAACTTCAAAATTTCTTTCACTACGATGTTGGTCCGCCTGTTGTTTCATTCGATTTTGTGCCATGGCTAAATTCTCCTTGAGTCCTGAAAGTACCTGTTGTTGATGAAGCAAGCGGTCCTCTACTGCCTGAACTCTTGGTGACACCTTTAATGATGATGTGATGGAAGGAGGATGATATCCATAAAGTGCCAAAAATGGAGACATTTTTTATGAGCTATGAAAAGAAGTGTTATACCACCATTCTGCAAGTGGTAGCCAATCTACCCATTGAGACTATTTCTCTGAAGTGAAACAACATAAATATCCTTCCAAACACTTATTAACAACCTCAGTTTGCCCATCTGATTGAGGGTGGTATGAAGAACTATGAGCCAATTGAGTACCCAAACATGAGAATAAATCTTTCCAAAAGTGACTAGTAAAGATAGGATCAGGATCACTGACAATAACCTTAGGTGTACCATGTAGCTTTTGGATATTCTCCAAAAAAACTTTTGCCACTGCGCTTGTTGTAAAAGGATGTGATAATGCAATGAAATGTGCATATTTAGTGAGGCGATCAACTACTACCATGGTGACATTATGACCTTTAGATTTGGGAAGCCCTGTGATGAAGTCCATGGATACCTCTTCCCAACGCTGGCTAAGAATAGATAAGAGCTGCAAGAGACCTGGTGTCTTAATTGTCTCCCCCTTATTTCTTTGACAAACCAAACATTCAGCGACAAATTTTTGAACATCACCTTTTAGCCCTTCCCAAAAAAATCTTGCTTGACCCAATGATATGTCTTCAAAAATCCTAAATGACCACCAACTAGGGACTCATGTAGCTATGTGAGAATCTTTTGTTTAAGAGTGGAATTCTTGCAGAGATACAAGCGCTCTTTATACCAAAGAGTATCCCCCTTGAAACAAAACTTATCTGAACTACTAGGATCACTTTTTAATTGTTGGATGAGATTACTTTTCGCAACAGCATTTTGCCACTTTGCTTTGGCTTCTTCCACCCAATTTGCTTGTAATATTGAAAGGCGCACAATAAGGCTTCATCTTTCTCATCCTTCCTAGAAAGTGCATATGCCACAATATTTTCCTTCCCTTTCTTATATACAATCTCAAAGTCATATCCCAACATCTTAGTGACCATTTTTGTTGCTCTTCAGAGGATAATCTTTGTTCCAAAAAATATTTTAGGCTATCATGATCTGTCTTAACCTTGAAGTGTCGACACATTAGATAAGGCCTCCATTGTTTAACTGCGTGAAGGATCGCTAGCATTTCCTTCTCATAAATAGGTTTGAGCTGATTCTTACCCTTTAATTGACGACTCTCAAAAGCAATTGGTCAACCTTCTTGCATGAGAACTGCTCCTATCCCATTTCCAGAAGCATCACATTCCACAATGAATTCCTTGGTGAAGTCCGGAGTGGCAAGCACTGGAGTTGTACACAACCTCCAATTTCTCAAATGTTGCATTAGCGGACTCATTCCAATGAAAAGAATCCTTCTTCAATAGAGTGGTGAGGGGTGCTGCTATATGACCATAATTCTTCACAAATCCTCTATAGTACACTGTCAATCCCAAGAAACCCCTCAGCTTCTTAATGGTTTTTGGAATAGGCCATTCCATGATAGCCTTAATTTTGTTAGGGTCCACCTTTACTCCTTCATGTGAAACTATGTGTCCCAAATACTCCACCTCCTTAAGACCAAAAGCACACTTAGATGGCTTAGCGTAGAGTAGATGATCTTCGAGTAATTGTAATGCTTGATCTACATGCTACAAATGTTCTTCCCAAGTCTTGCTATAAATCAATATATCATCAAAGAACACTAACACAAACTTTCTCAAGAACTTCTTAAAAATGGAAATCATCAGACTTGGGAATGTAGATGGTGCATTGGTAAGACCAACTGGCATCACCAAAAATTCATAATGACCCTCATAAGTTCAAAATGTTGTCTTACAAATATCTTCCTCCTTAATCCGAATTTGGTGATAACCAAATCTAAGATCTATCTTAGTAAAATACATAGCTCCATTCAATTCATCTAGCAAATCATCAATGACTGGAATAGGAAACTTATCTTTAATGGTGTACATGTTGAGCACTCTATAATCCGGACACATGCGCCAAGTTTCATCCTTCTTACGCACCATCACCACAGGCGAGGAGTAAGCACTTTGGCTATGCCTAATAATTCCTGCCTCTAGCATCTCCTCAACAATTTTTTCTATCTCACTTTTTTGTATGTGTGGGTACCTATAAGGCCTGATGTTTGGTGGTTGGCTCCCTGGAACTAGTTGTATGGCATGATCATGATCCCTCTTAGGAGGAAGTCCTTTAGGCATATCTCCAAGGACCACTGAGTGACGATCAATTATTGCTTGTAAATCTGGATGAGTAGGAGCATTAGATTGAGAGACTTCTAATGAACATAGTTGGGCCACAGATCCATCTGCTCCTTTCTTAAGCAACTTTTGCATTTGATGAGAGCTTACCATCTGTGTGGATTTTGCCTTCAACCCCCTTAGCTCTACTACCTTTCCTTCTGATTGAAATCTCATGAATAGTTCTTGGAAGTTCATCTCAATTGTTCCCAATGTAGTAAGCCATTGTACTCCCAAAACAATATCTGTTGCACCCATGGATATCGCATACATTGGGGTATCAAGTTGATAATCTCCCATGCATAATTTAATGCTATGACACTTCCCCGAACAACTAACTGTACCACCATCTGCAATCAAAACCTTAAACTCTGGCGCTGGATATATAAAACAATTTAGACGAGTTGCCAACTTTTTGTTGATGAAATTATGAGTACTACCTGAGTCGATCAACACTGTTACTTTCTGCTTCTTTAAGAAACCCACTACCTTGAGAGTTTGTGGCGCACTGAAACCTGAGAGTGCATGACAAGAAATGATTGGTTGAGAATCATGTGATTCCTCACTTGACTCCATATCCTCCTCTAATATGGGTTCCTCCTCTTCTTCCTCACTTGGACCTTCAATATAGAACAATTTCTTTTCACTACATTTATGTCCTCGACTGTATTTGCTATCACAATTGAAACACAACCCTTTTGCTCTTTTCTCCTCAATTTGTTGTGGAGTCAACCTAGTAGGTTGAGGAAGAGAAGGTGTTGAATATCCTTTCTCTCTTATCACATTAGCCCCTTACTTCTTAGGAACCAAATACTTCTCCTCTACCCTGTGTGCCAAGATAAAAGACTCATTTATCGAGCTAGGACTAAACATGCGTACCTCATGTTGAATGTGATCCTTGAGACCACCCAAGAATAAATCATTCAAGTTCTCCTCTGTAATTGTATCCACTCTTAAGGATAGATTTTGGAATTTCTGAATATATTCCTTAACTGATCCTATTTGTTTAAGTTTAGCAAGTTGGCTGAAGAAGTTGTCTGTCACACTATTGTTATATTGTGCTTGGAGTTCCTCTGTAAAAATTGACCATGAGACGGTGAGACCCTTTTTCCTCCGATGAGTACAAAGCCAATGATACCAAATGAATTGATCCGATTCTAGCTATAGGGAAGCCATCGTGACCTTTTGTCCATATGGGATTTGATGTACTTCAAAAAAAATCTCCATTTGGTTTATCCATGTTAGAGGATCCTTGCCATTGAACTTGCGCATATCCACCTTTGGAAACAAATTCCTACATCCCATAGGAGTATTAAAATTTGTGTCAATATTAGCCGACTTGGAGGTTTCACCTTGGTTGCTTGAGAACTCCTTTCTTGGTTCATTCATATAGGTGCTTAACATGCTTCGTATATCCGATATATCTCCTCTTAGGTCACACATATCCACCTTAATTGAGGAAATGTCTTCCTTGACCTTAATGATTTCCTCATTAGGATTAGTATCCTCTATTGTTACCCCATCCTTATCAGGAGTCTTCCCCGGTGTGACAACATTCTTTTTGCCCCTTGTTGCAAGTCCCGTCATGATCGGAACCAATAATTTTGAAATAAATCACACAAATGAAATCTAAATTCTCTGAAATTTTTACTGTAACTTAATAGGGACAAAATACCTCTCACCCAGAAAAATCTCCAAGCAATAAGCAGATTTCCAGCCTTGAGAGCGAATTTTGTGGAAACCTTAATTTTGCAATAACTCACTTATTTCTGCTCCAATTTCTCCAAATTTTGGACTGTAGGCTCCTCTAGTATGTCTTCAAAAACCCAATAAAAAGCAAGCTCCAATTCGGCATGATGTGAGAGATATGTAGATCTCAAATAAATCGTGTAGAAATCGTAAATCTGCAATAATTCGCTCAATTCTGCTCCAATTCCTCTGAAATCTGGACTGTAGCTACTTTAATATGGTCTTCGAAAACCCTTTAAAAATCAGAAAAAATTCGCTAAAATCTGAAAGATATGCTCTTCCCAAAATTGCCTCCAATACTGAGAAAAAACCTTGCCTCTACGGTGCCAAGATCATGCTTTGATACCACTTGTAATGAAATAACTTGCACAATGGAAGAAGATGATATGAAATATTCTGCAATTACTTGATAATAATTGAGAATAACAGGCCACTTCGAGGGGGCAACCTCCAAATATCTCAATGAGAACACACTTCACCATATGATGATGAAATAAGACTCACATCCTCCTATATATACCTAATTATGCTTAGGATGAATAGACACACCCTTATATAAGACCTAGTCCGACCTATCTAACTAAATAATAATATAATAATGATAACATGACTTAATTAGGAGTTAAGATAGCCACAAGCCGACTATTCATAACCCAATGTACACCAATATTAAGGGCGTAGCATATCGAGTGTTGGTGAAGCCATAGTTTTTAACTTTGGTTAATGCAACAAGGCTTCTGAAGGGGCCCTGACCAGACCAAGTTAGTTGGTATCTTCAAAAAATTCAAGACATTATTGCATGGTTTAGGGAATATCCAAACAAGCCAACAAAAATATGTCAAGAGCCCCCCCCACTAACATAGGTCTCTAGTGAGCCTTCAATCTTTCTTTTATGCAACCTATTATGGAAGCAAATTCCACACTACAAATAAAGTCTATTCCAAATAATTCAAGGGAAATCAGAGCCACAAGGATATTATTCAAATTCTCTAAGAAATAAGAACTATAGCCAATCACTTTGACAATACTTCCTATCATTGCATTAAAAGGATTGCTAACTAGGGATGGATGGATTAGTGTACTTAGAAGCAACATACTGACCATGGCAATTCAAGAATATTCAAGAATGATACGAACAAGTTAAGTCAATTAGTTTATGGCCATGAGTCTCTATTGACAATTATGGGTTCAATCCAATTTGGCATATTGCATTAAAAGCTCAATAATTGTTTTAAAAGCCCACATCAATTTCCTTCTTTGTGTCCTTGAAAAATGAAAGGTGGTGCATTGTCCTCGCCTAATGATGGTGATATTATCCACCTTTGAACCCTTGAAAAGAGATTTGTGGTGGCATCCACCACCCTTATTTAGGTGTTAAGAGGCCAACAAAACAATTATTGCAATTTATAAGGATGATGGCATCCAAACGGATCTGAATATGATTATGCCTTGGCATAGCTTCTTCTTTATCTCAAAAACTTTGCAATTGCAAAGTTGATCCACCCATTGTTTCTTTTTCTTGCCTTGGCAACATAAATCACATGATTGTATTTAGGGTGCTATCATGGATTAAATCAATCCTGGCCAATAGGAACGTATAGGTCATGGATACTAAAAGAACACATGGTGAGGGTAATTATATTAAATGGAAGCAGTATATTGTCAGAGCAATCAATTGCAGGATCACGGGAAAACATTGACATGTTAAAGAATTACAATAGTATTTTGGGCCCCTGGACTATCAAGAGCCAAAAAGGTGTTTATGAGATTCCATACACCTATTGTATTCTCTACATTGGCAAGACAAGTCAATCATTCCAAACAAGAATAAAGGAGTATGCTATGGGCATCCAAAGTTGCAAGGTCAAACAATATGCATTAGTTGAACATAAGTATCACAATAGTCACCTATCTGAACAGAGGATGCTAAAAAACAACCAACTAATCTCAACAAAGATCAAGTTTGGAAGCTAAATTGATCCTAGAAGTCTTCAAATCAAACTAAGCCAAAAGCTAAACACTCGTTGTTCTTTTAAAGATTAGTTAATAGGACAATCGACTTATTAAATAATCTAAAAATTAATCTAGGAATTCACCCACCCAACCCCCCTCTTTGTAACTTTTCCTTCTTTTTTCTTCCCTATTTCTTACTATACCCTTGTCTTTTCTGACCTTCTAGCTTCCTTCTTTTCACAAGCATATTTATAAGCCTTACTATCCCTTTGTTTTGCTCAAGTATTGGCTTCAATCTTATCCCTATGAAAAGAGACCCAAAACATCAATCAAAATATTATCTATGCAATAGCTTCTAGAAAACACACACTATACCACACTGCGAATTGACACCCAAGAATATTATATAGTTTTTATTCAATTAGTCATCACTCACTGTAGTAACTTTAGCATATAAGCATAAATGAAGGAGCAAAAAATAACTGACCGGTACGAATCGCAAAGCAAATCTATGCATTTGGAGCAACATGAGCAACAAAATAGGAGGCAAGGGAAAAGGTGTCAACTAGCAATGCACATGAAGGCTAAGGCATTATCAATAGAGAAGCAACAAGCTAACAGAATCCCTTTAGGCAAACACACATCAAAGAAAGATAAAACCAAGATTCTTTGTTGTTTTACATTCTATGACGAAGGTCCTCACCCACTCCATTCAATACCAATTGTGGATGAAATCCTTTAGGCAAAGATTGAAAGGACAAAGGTAGAAGCAATAAAAGAATACAAAAGTTTGCCCTAATTGGAAATTTTTGAAACAACGGCCTGCAATTGATACCCTAGAAGCATGGATTTAAAAGGAATGGCAAGGGTAAGATCTTAGTTGAACCCACTACCTTCACAAAGGTTATGTTATAGCTCAATTTCAATTGACAAATGAAATAAACATGAATCTAAAAGAAAAACTATAAAAAATTTAGCAATCTTAACTCACTCTCAAACCTTGGTGTCATCATTTCAAAAGTAAAGAAGCGACATCTATACCAAAAGATACCTAGGTAAGACTTTATGCTCTCCCAATTGAGATAACACAGATCATAGGGGACTGTTGATGTGTTTTCCTTGCACTCCAAAAGGATCAACTAAGTGGACTCCAAGGTTCAAAATATCTTCTTTCACTTGACAAGTGAGGATAACTCGTGGCAAAGATGTGTTTTGTTGTTTCAACAAAGGGACTTACACTCAATGTTCAACGGCAGAAAAATACCGTTTACACTCGCACAGGTGATAACACTCACTTCAAGGCTACACGCTATGATAACTTATGATATGACAATACAGCTCTTGATCCTACTTTTAACAATGTTTTCAAAAAAATACAAAAGACAAGGGTTTAGAGAGAATATCTAATCTAGGTAAAGGCTATTATCATCAATTCATGGAAATCTCAACCACGCTTTGCTTTGCCATGAGAAAACAACTCCACAAAGGTGATGCAATCTTCTAAGGATAAAGCGAAAGGTTTTCAAATTGCTTTATGAGCAATCGAAGTGAGGCTTATAATGTGTTCAGTCTAACCTTACACTACAACTTGCCAGCGACAAATCATAAAAGGTATGAACATAAAGAGATTTCACCAATAAATTGAAAGACAATGACTTCCACAATTTAAAACTAACAAACTTCAAAGAAAATAAACTAAGTTAAAACATCTAATATGAGTGAGTACTTAGAAACCATGCAACTTGCAAAGAGAACACAACATCACCATGAATAGCTCAACAATGAACTTGTATTATTCTCAGCAAAGTCTTCGCAACAGCTCTAATTAGCTCAAAACTCCTTCTCTTTATATCTCTCAATCTCTATATCATATATATCTCTATATATCCAAAAAAATGAGAAGGAATGAGGTTTATATAGACCTCAAAAATACAATGAATGGCCAAGATCAATTTGGATTCAATGGCCGAGATCATGCCACATCAACGGTGGTTACACCTTTCTATTATTAGAAATATACAAGAGGCAATAAAGGCACATTTTCCAAGGTGACACCTTGGCGCTTATGTGGACTGCCCACGTGGCATTTCTTTCTTATGTTTATCTTTCTTGGCCAATGCCACGAACTTTGGAACAACCTTCACCACGTCAACAACTGGTACACTTGGCGCGTTCCGAACGGTTCCTTCTGCCATCATCACATCTTGTGTATGCTCATTGATTGTCCTTTCCCACTCAACTATACCAACCTGCTTACCACCAATGAATGAGATCAAGGAATAGATGCTACTCAACTGCTCACCAGAAATGAAGTGAGAAGTGTCGAAGTAATGTGAGTGTATGTAATTCTTCACATCCTGAATTGCAACCTCTCCTGAGAGATCACACATGTCATCCATTACTCCCATTTTCTTGTTATGAGCTCTTTGGAGGACACTATCTACTCGGACACAATCCATCTTAACCTTGTCAAGAATCTGCTCCTTGATATGCATACTGAAATACCAAGTAGAGAAATCATACGATGAGCCTGGTTCAACCACTCCTCCCTCTATCAATGTTGACAATGGAGTGTTCATCAAATCTTGTAAATGTGGCATGTACTCTCTCTTGACACCATCGAATTTGGAATAGACTACTGAAACTGCTTGAAGCCTTTCCAACAACTGAGCAACAGTTTCATACTTCTGAATAAGTTCATCAATGAATGCATCTGTTTGATTTCTAACTTTCCCTATCCAGCCTTTCAATTCTTGAGACTGTGATCTCATACCTTCTAATTAGGCAACAGATTCTTGTGAAAGCATGGGAGGTGGAGTAGACGTCCCTTCACGTTGCCAAATTGGATTCATCAACTGCTGAATATATTGCTTGAAGGAGAGGTTTTCTTTTTCCAATCGGTTTCCTCTTTCCTTTTCAGGCCTCCATTTTTCCTTGATAACTGAAACTGATTCCTCCAATTCTTCAAAATCTTGCTCTTCGATTGCTATTCCTAAATCCATAGTAGTCACATCGTAGTCTTCAGAAGCAATATCATCAACTGTTTTATCTACCTTTGGCACTGCAATATGTACTTTCCTTGACCCAGAACTATCTCTTGTAATCTTGGAGAGTCTAGTCGCCTTCTCCTTTCCTTTATCTCGCCTGGTTCTGCCTAACAACTCTTGTATATTAACCTCTGGCGCTACTTCCACGACTGAAGTCTCCTTTACTCTCTTCCTCAACCATTCTGGCAAGGCAGATAGATCTTCTTGAACATCTTGTTCTTGAGCTCTAACTTCTAACTCTGATGACGTTGCTTCCTCATCAGACGATTCAATGTGAATGTCGGTTTCATGTGTAACAGCTTCTTGATCCTTGGAAGGGCTTAATCGAACTTCCTCAGCTAGAACCTCATGCATAGTAGACTCGAATGACTCATGAACATTTGTCTGATCCACTGTTTGTGGAGCTCCTTGATTTTCTCTTTCTACATTCTCGACTACTGATATTACATTCATATCCTGCGAAGGACCTCCTTCTTGCCTGGAAGAAGTGCTAATCTCAGGTTGTGATCCCAACTTTATCTTCTTCCAATTGCTTTCTCCATGTGAGTCATCTAATTGCTTCCTCTTACCATGTTGAGCTTCTTCTTTGGAGCTTACACTATATCCACTAGACTCACTGTGGTGTTCGCTACTAGATTCACTATCATCTACTTCTTGTGATTGTTGCGAGTCAGCTCCTCCCATCAAGTTCTATGTGAGATCCTTGTTTGCATCCTTGAGCTTTTGAACTTGACGGTTTGCATACCTCTTTGTAATATGTATGACTCGTATCCAATCATCATGACCATCTTCTCTTTCAGCTCAATTGATAGTGATAGGTCCTTCCTTGTCAAACGACTTTTGCACAAGGAACTTTTCATTCTCTTCTAGCTGATCAGGAATAGGCATTATGTTACATGACCTCACCAAGTCCCAAGCCATCCTCAAACATCTCTTTTCTCTAATGTGCTCATCATCTACTGCGTCCGCCCAATGATCCTCTTGATGCTCTCGGTGTCTAAACCTCTTCCCAAATGCTTTCCGAATCATGTTGAATGGATCAAAGTGATCTCGAGTCGTGTCATGAAGCACAAGATTGTAAGCTTGAAGTTCATATTCCGAATGTTGTGCAGCTTGCAGTGTCGGACAAGTCTCCAACTTTCCAACTCCGATTGGCAAGCTAACTTCGGCTTTCTTCTTATCTTTCTGAATTTTATCCCAAGCCAGCAGTTGCCTCGTCACCTCCAGTAGCACCATCTTGTCGGTAGGATACCTCGGCAAGCAGTAAGGATAAGATGAAAATCCTTGGATCCTCAGGTAGGTGAACTTCGGAAATTGGATGTACCATCGTCCAAATTTGCCAATTAATCTCTTTGCATCCTTTGATAAAGAATGCATCATTCACGCGTTTGTAGTGGGCTATGGACTTTAGCTGCAATTGCGGGTAGCAATCATACACACTGAGTTTTCCAGGACCATGTCCTATATCACCTTCACAATTCAATCCAACATATCTTGTACACATTGCAAGGATATAGATGACATATGAGCTCATGTAGAAAGTCTTTGTCTCCTGTAGCTTGATCATCTGCTCATGAATGTTGTTGCTTATGATGCCGGCCCAATCAATCATCACTTCACCTTTGACGATCTCTTGTATGAATAAGAACATCCACGCGTCAAATGTTGATGACTGTTGACAACCCATAATTCTGTTCAAGAAGATCACCATGTAGCCATACTCTGTGATAAAATCCGATTTGTGAAGCTTTTTCGGCAAATTGCTATGATGACTTCTTGGTTGCTTTACCCAATTGACGTTTATCTCTTGCTTACAATCACTTGTCACTCCTTCAAATACCTTTTGAGCTTGCTCTCGAGTGTAGATGGTGACCTTCCTATGCTTCGGGATGTTGAACGTTTCGGCGATGGCCTCCCTCCTCAAGTGAGCTAAAACTTCTCCATTGGATGTTTCAATGCATCTAGTCTCTTGATTGTAATGATTGGCGTATTCCCACATCAACTCAGCACTTGGCAAAGCAGGCGGAAAGCATGCGGCTTGGACAATTCCATTGCGGAGCATTTCATGGATGACCTTTGAGCGGGTTGGCTTGTAGAGCTCTCTCTTGATCTCCTCCATGTCAATGTGACCCAAGTTGGTGTCACTCACGTTCCTCCACTTGGACATGATCTTCGTCTCCGGCATGACTCCTTGCTTATCACTCTTGATCAAGGCTTGTCTTTCTTTGGCATTCATCATCTAACTCCTCCTACAAGAGAAGACAATAGGTGTTAAAAGGCTGATGTGACTCTTAAAATAAGGATTTTCTAACATTTATCTTATCTCTTCATGCATGTGGGACAAAAATAATGCATTTTAAAACAACATACCTTAGAAAAATCAGAATTTATGAATAAAATCAGAATTCTAGAAGACTTGACCTTTTGAAGACACTTGAATTTTGGCTTGTCCCTTTTTAAAAATCTGCTGCTCCTTGCTGCTCTAAACCTGCTCTGCTGCAAATCAGAATTAGATTTGTTTTGAATTTGATTAAAATTGCAAATTTGAGCCTCTTTATATACCAAGCGCTGCCCCTCTTTAAGGCAGGTCAGCCTAGCAAGAAGAAAATTAAAGTTTTTTAAAAATTTTCATGCTCATGTGTTGTGAGCGCCCAGCTTGGGCGGGTTTGAGAGTGGTAGGTGGATAACGTGTTGTGATAACATGGTGTTATGCAGATGAAGGGCCCAAGGCCGCCTAGGAAGGGCGGGATTGGAGGTGGTGTAAGGAATTTCATCACTTAAGCATTTTTAAACTTGGTTTTGACAACATCAAGGCTTCTCGCTTGTGTTATTGATGGTTTAACCTTCTTGAATGGCATGTAGAACCTTAGAAGCATGTGCATGATGATGGTAGTCTCTTGACAAGGCGATTCTGAAGGTGTGCATGGATTGCTTCACTTTTGCTCATTCATCTCATTATGAAGACCTTTCTCTCCAACATCCTTAAGACTTAGCCAATTTTGATGTGTTTTTGAAGTTGAAAGATACATCATGGATGTTAAGTGATGATCTTGTCCACTTGTCATGGTGAAAACCGCCTAGGAAGGGCGGGATTGGAGGTGACCTTTGGACTTTGCCTTAAAATACCTTCAAACTTATGAACTTTCATCAAATCTTCATGATCTCTTTGCACTTCAACTCAAAATATTGCAAACTTGGTGGGTTTTCTCCTTAAGCGGGTTTGAGGGTGGTGTCTGGAGAGTGTCATGTGCAGGAGATGGAGTTGTCCAAGTATAGAGCTCAAGGCCGCCTAGCATGGGCGGGATTGTAGGTAGTGCGGGGATTTCAACCTCACTTTATTGTTCATTCCTCCATCTTCATGACTTGGTGATTTTTTCAAGCTTCCCTCTTCTTGAATGACTCTCTCTAGGATGTGAGGCATCATGGTGAGTTTAGATAAACAAGATGGAGTAGTTGCAATGCTTAGACACCAAAACTCCAAGCTCACCTCTCTAGGCCGCCCAGGTAGGGCGGGTTTGAGAGTAGGTCTTGGATTTTTGTCACTTAGAAACTTCTTACTCCTTCAACTTGACTATCTCATCCTTGTGGTGTCATCTTGATCATACTCATCAAACTAACTTTGCAATTTGTGTTGTTCTTCACCCTGGCGGTTTTGAAGGTACTGTTTGGAGTGTTTGATGTGGGAGGTGATACAATCCACAAGGGCTTCTTGAGGCCGCCCAGGTAGGGCGGCTTTAGAGGTGACCCTTGGATTTCATCTTAAAACTCACTTGATGCTCTCAAACCTTGAAGTCTCCATTGGAATTTCATCACCTTCTAATGCTTTGTGTTTGAAACACTTCAAAACTTGATCACTCTCTCCTAGGGCGGGATTGTAAGTGTTGTCTGGAGAGTGTCACCTGGTGGAGATGAGGACATCATCCATGACTTCATGCCAAAGCCGCCTAGGTAGGGCGGGTTGAGTGACACTTGGAATGAACTTCGACTTCACTCAAACTCATAAAGCTTGCTTACTAATCATCATATCTCAGTGCTCTGTGCATGAAAACCTCAATACTTAACCATTTTTCTTCTAGGGCAGTTTTGAGGGCAGTGTCTGGAGAGATCCTCCTGGTGAAGACATTGTCCATCACTCCCTTATGAGGCCGCCCAGGCTGGGCGGGTTGGGAGGTGATGCATGGATTCTCCTTTAAAATGCACCCAAACTCTTTCAAATGTATGAACTCTCCTTGTAATTTGATCATCATCTAAGCACTTGGTTACTAAAAACTTGGCAACTTATTCCTAGAGCAGGTTTGAGAGTATTGTCTGGAGAGTGTCACCTGGTGGAGACATCATCCATAAACACCCTGTGAAACCACCCAGGATGGGCGGGTTAGGATAGCACCCTTGGATTTTCATACTTAGAAACATTTCATTCATCTCAACTTGATCATTTCACCTTCTGAGTGTCACTTCCTTCATCTTTCATCAAGTAAACTTGCAAATTGTGCCTTCTACACCGCTGAGCGGTCCTGGAGGCAGTATGTGGAGAGTTTCCTGTGGCAGGAGACAGAGTCTAAGACCCCCTCTTGAGGCCGTCCAGGTAGGGTGGGTTTGGATGTGCTCTTTGGATTTTGACTTGAAATGCATTTAGTTCCTCCAAACTTGCAAACTCTGATTGGAATTTTATCAAATCTTTGCACTTTGCCCTCAACATTTTGCATACTTAACCACTTTCCTCCTTGGGCGGGTTTGAGGCCTGTGTCTGGACAGAATCTCCTGAAAGTGGTGACACTATCCAGAAGAACCCTGTGAGGCCACCCAGGTAGGGCGGGCTGGGAAGGCTTGCTTGGATTTTGCCTTGTGATGCCTCCCAACCACCTTAACTTATGAAATTTACCTTGAAGTTCATCAATTCACAACCCAAAACCTCATAAACTTTGATATCAATCCATCTTAGGCACATAAGGAGACTCTAACTGGAGAGATGTACCTGCAAGAGATTGAATCCATACCTCCATGCCCAGGCCGCCCAGGTAGGGCGGGTTTGGAGACAAGGCTTGGATAATGCCCTCTGAACTCCTGTCTTGATCATTCAAAATGTCTCGTGAAAAATCCTAAGGCATGAAATGTGTTTGACTTATCTCGTGTCCTTTTTGCATGCGTTCTGAGCCAGAACCTAGGCTAAGACTTGAAAACCAAACTAAACTTAAGCAAAAAACTAGGGGGTCCCCATTTGCAATGGGGCGATGTGTGATTAGGTCACAACAAGGACGAAATTGGAAATCTAGAAAACTTGCCAAACCAATTAAGGGAGGTTCTGAGTCCAGATCAGACTACGAAACACCATTCAGATGTGAGGATGGATCAAAATTTTGATTCCTCATTAATTCAAGATGTGGAACATAAACAAAAGAAGATTGGGCATGATGTGTGCAAGACGGATAAAGGATTCGATTGGATAAAAAGCAAGCTGAAGGAATCAAAGGCTAAAACAAAAATTGGGAATCTGTGTCAGATCTCCCAAACAGATCTAACACAATCAATTCCTGCAAATGCAAAGAAAAATGAGGAGGAAGAACTGAATTGGAAATATTATAGGATTAAGCACGTGAAGCAATTATGGCAAGTACGAAGAACAGAACTATAGCTGATATGTTCTCAAGGCAGAGAAGGTCCCTCCACCATCACAATGAAGATCCTTCTTGGAATGTTAGGGAACCCTTAATAAATAATGCCAATTGCAACTTTAAAGACCAGACATGATGTTGCTCCACAAAACAAAACTCTCGAAGATTTAAGTGGCAGACCTAGTTTCCCACAATTAGAAATCCTGATTCGGGCTTGCAAATAATGTTGCCAAGGCTTCTGGAGGATTATGCATTCTTTGGAATCTACACACGCAATTTAGTAAATAAACAAGACAGATGGATAGCCTGCAAAGTCGACAGTTTCCAGAAGAATATTCCTGGAATAGTAATAAATGTATATGGACCAAGTAGTCCAATAAGAAAAAGGAACTATCTCAATTCTTGGAGCAGCTGAAGGATTAAGGGCCCTTCAGTGGAGGTGACTTTAATGCAACCCCAATATGGTGGCCAACTGAGTAAATATTTATCATAGAAGTCAAATGGGATTCAAACTACTACTTAAGTTTGAATGCTATTATTACTCCAGCTGCCATGTTGTAGTGTGACATTATAAGATGCACTCCAATGTGACCAGTGTTTTAAGAAAAAAACCACATTTCATTGAAGGCCGCCCATAACCTTACAAGAGCTTTGCAACATAAGTCAAAAGGGATGATCTTAAGTGAAGTCATATCCCTAGTATACATAGCGATGTGAAATGTGGCAGTAGAGAAAAAATTAATTAAAATATACCAATAGAATAGAACCCAATTCCCCGAGTGCTATCAGGCCAGACAAAGACTGATGGGTAAGGGGCGCTCACAGGATTAAAGTCTTGGGTTCAATCCTCGTCGGGCTCGTTATACAAGCTTCCTTCCAGGGAAGGTGGATTAACCTAAGACATTGCTTAGGATAAAACTGGAGCAGTAAAATCTCTAGGTACTCTTATTAGAATTATGGAAAAACCAAAAAAAACAGGATACCCCAAACGCAAAATGACTAAAAGAAGAATAATTTTTATTTTTACATTTTAAAATGATATCCCGCAAGAAAAATGAAAATTAAATGCACCTGGTATGCCGAACCTTCGGTGGTGCTTCCCATACCGAATTCGTCAAGGTTTGTTTTGCCAATGAGAAGCGCCCCATTTTGACGCAATTTCGTGACGACCGTGGCGTCAAATGGAGGACGGTAACCCTCTAAAATCCTAGACCCTGCAGTTGACGGCATGTCCTTCGTACACAGATTGTCCTTGACTGCAATCGGAACGCCCGCCAGCAATCCCACCTCCTCATTTCTTGCAAGTTTCTCGTCGATTTCTGACGCCTCCATCAAAACTTTGTCAGATATGTGAAGAAAGCTCTTGACATTGGGTTCTGTCTGTTGAATTTGAGTTAAATACTCTTTTGTAATTTCAACGGCTGTTTGTTCTCTTGACAGAAGAGATTTTCTTATGCGCAGAATTTCAGATGGATGAGTGTCATTACTGTTTGCGTGGATTCTTGAGGGCTCTGAGAAAGTCTGAGATGCAGCAGCTTTGACGGCAATCCGAGTAAAACCTCTTGCTGTGCAATGGGACGGAGTTAGGTGTGTGTAAAGGGGAGAGCGCGGGATTGGAACCGCTGCCCTCATCTTAATCGGATCAGGAGCGAATGGACGTGAGGAAATTTATTATGAACTCGAGTCTTTAACGACATATTTGAAGGCAACGAATGATTTCATCAAATATGAATTTATTTGGTAGACTTGAAATTGAAATGAAAATGAAATTGGGCAATCATTTCTATTAACAAATATTTAAGGCGGTTTATTCATTGCTTAAAGATTTCAAATGTGGGACTTGGCTTGATGGTTGTGGGATTGTGAGATTAAAGCAAATATTTAATCATTAAGGTTGTAAAATACAATTAAAATTTTAGGAAGATGGTTGAAAGGTAAGATTTCACGTAAAGTGTCAAAATTTCTATATACTTATTCTTATATATATTTTTAGTCTATATATATCTTTCCCTAAAATAAGTAAACTTTAATATTTGAAAGGCAACTTCAAATAGATGACCATCACAAAAAAAATTGCTTAACAGGTAGGGGCAACCATCAAATTTAGGTCCTAATGGCTAGAGTTTTTTTTTTTTTTAAAGCAAAGAATTCTTTTAAGTATGGTTAGAAGGATGAGAGTTTTGGTAGGGTATAAGAAGGAAAACAACATGAAAATACATTTGTTGGGATATTAGAGAAGTGAGGTGATCTTTGATAATAGTTATTCCTTTAATTAAAGGTTGAACCTTGTCTTTAATAGAATCTTTAGCAATCAATTAATTAGTTTATGAAGAAAAAGTAACTCAAGTCCGATTGAAATGGCAATAGTCATAGCATTCTTGAATGTTGGGTGACATTCATGAGTGTCATAGGGATTAGATGAGAATAGAATAGATACAATAGGAGTTTTTTTAGATGACATGGTTTTTGGAGTCATTGTACAAGGTTAAAGTTTTGAATGTTTTTAACACCTCATTACTAATATCTAAAACTAAATCATGATGTTTTTTTGGCCATTCACACGACTCAAATAGTTGTGCCTATTATTTAGTGTATGTTTAGAATAAAATATGGATTTGTTTTAATTTAATGGTGATTTGAAAGAAGCACATGTGCGCATACCACTTCTTGTTTGTTGCTAGGTCATCCTTAAGATGAACAAACTACCAAAAATTTCGTAGTCTTCATCTTTAAAAAATTAATTTCTTTTATTTTTTGGTCATCCAAAAATTATTTTTAAATTTTTTTAATCGTACACATTTTTTTAAGTTATTAATAAGTTTCTATTGCGTGCATTTCAACACGTCAAGGAAAGAAACTGAAATTGATCCAACTTTTTTATAGGCCATGTGAATACAAAAATAGATGGACATAAATGCTTAATCATGAAATCTATGAATGAGTGTCATAAGAGAAAATTAGTAATTTTGTATTTGTCATGGGCAGTTAAGTCATGGGCGAATAAGTTTGTTATGATAAGTGGCAGCGGCTAAGTCTACAAATATGATTCATTATAATTAATCCTTATAATTTTGAGGCTTACATGTAAGGTTTGCTATTTTTGTGGCTTTCATTTGAAGAAAAGCAAATAGGTATTTCAAACGTTTAAGGTTGTTTGGGGCATATCTCTATTTGTATGAACTTGATCACTTCTATGCAAAGTTGGGACTAAACCTTGTGATCAAATCCATTGCATTTGTATGCATACATTTTTTTAGTACATTCACAATCAAGTTGATTAATTGTAGGTAGGATGGATCAATGTGTAAGATTATTTTTTGGGTGTCCATTCATTAAAATAAATTCTTCAAGCTTTATTCAAGTGTTACAATAAGATTTTGTGTGATTTCAATTAAGAATGAGGTGGTTATATTGTTAGATTTCATGTATAATTTTTTTACTATAAATGCATGGATGATTGTGCCTAAAATATGTGTAATTAAAGAAACACTTATGTTACTATTGGATCTTTTAATTTAAACACTAATTTGAGCTTACTTATCGTGGCTTATGCTCTGTTTGAATTTTTGTGTGTAGTGAATGAATTATATGTGCAATCGTCTTACGTTTGCATTTAAATCTAGTTACTCTTGCCTATGCTCTAGTCAATTCTTTTCATGTTGATCTAAACTAGCTGGATTATAAATTTATTGGTTTAGTGCATGAAAATTTAACATAAATAAAGCTAAGGTTGTACCCTTTTTCAACTTTTAGTGGAACCTAAATATCTTTTGCTACTTAGAGTTGTAATGTCCCCTTTCTAAATAATACAATTTGAGGACCTGAAACCCCATTCCATATTTCCCATGGGCTTAGGGAAAGTAAGAGGAAAAATAATTTCAATTTAATATTTAATTTTGCTCCTAAGTTATTTAATATTTTTCAAATTTTGTAAATCGGGCCAATTAAATATTAATATTTTTATGGCATATTGGTAGCCCAAAATGGGGCGTGAGATTCTTCATGGGCCTTGTGTAACTCCCACTATTTATCATATTCTTTAATGAGCTTTTATGGAGAAGTTACCAACTATTTTTAGCTAGGAATCAATGTAACATATGACTTATATTTTGGTGGGCATTTTTGGAGGGAGAATATTAAAATTAATATTAATTACTATTTGTTGGAGAAGAGGGGCATTAGAATATGAGCACCCAAGTTGGGCCTTCAACATCTATAACATGCAAGGGATTTCTTCACTTCAACATCTCTTTTTACATTACAAAAAACTCTATCAAAATTATTTGAGCACTTGTGTTCATTTATCTACAAGATCAAGGATGAAACCCCTTGGATTCTTGGAGATTAGAGGATGAAACTCCTTTAGTTTCCTAGGACAATCTCATGCAAAGGTTGTATTTGTACTTCAAATTTTTGTTCAAATTTTAGCATAGTTTTCAGTATTTTTATTTGCAAATTTGTGAAGGAGCTACAACAAGCAAAGAATATTTTTAGATTTTCATCTTCATATGTTATTGTTGTACATTTTGTCAATTCCAGCATTTTGCTACTCATTTAGTGAATATAAATCAGCTACATGCATTTTGGAGAAGTCATATTTCATATGTGCAATTTTAGATGAATTTTTGGGCATAGTTGTGAAAAAACAGCAATATAAATTTTAGTATTTGAAATAATTTTGTGGGGGAAGTTATTGTACAGGTTTTAATATATATTTTATGTCAAATTTTGTTGAGATTATTTCATATTTGAAAATGTTTATAAAATATATTGTTATGGACATTACAGGAGCTAGGTTTGTTTGAAGACCTAAAGCATGTTCCAAGGGTTTCCTAGATTTGATGCCATTTTACATTCTATAGTGATGCATTCTTAAGTCTTATCATTTTGATAGTTTTGAATGTCTATAGGCATAAGTTCATAATGTGGCTAGAATTTATGTGCATGTTGTGACTTTTCATTTGAATGCAAGAATAACAAAATGTGCTTCAATTAAGGGGAGCGAGACATTGCCAATAGGGATTTTTTTGCTCACTATACAAGAAGCCCACAAGGACACAGGACCCACCAGTATTCTCTCATATGCTCTCATAGGCTTCTCTTCTATGCTTTGTGTCTTTTTTTACACTAAATTTATAGTTGAGATTCCTGTAGCGAGTAATTCTTTTCGCACTCAAAATTCTACTTCAATTATGAGAGTCTTCGATTATCTGAATAAATTATTAATTTTCTCTTGTTTGAGTCCCTCTATTCGATCCACCAATACAAGAATGATTAACTAGCTTCTACTAAATATATACTTCCCCTATCAATCAAATAAATTTTTGTTTTAAATGTCAGTGCCATAAAATTTTATCAACAAAAACCTAAAGAAAAGAGATCTTCACCATATCTACACAGATG
This sequence comes from Cunninghamia lanceolata, assembly GCA_027924645.1. Lineage (NCBI taxonomy): Eukaryota > Viridiplantae > Streptophyta > Pinopsida > Cupressales > Cupressaceae > Cunninghamia > Cunninghamia lanceolata. The sequence goes on along the minus strand of BSBN01001603.1, from coordinate 2,283,725 downwards.
ACAACAAACTATTACACCATAGAAAAACATCATCGATAATTCAGATGACTAAAAACTTCTAAGCCACTCCTTTTAACATAGTTTTACAATTATTTATCATAATCACTCCTTATATTAACTCTTAGTAAGCATTAAGAAATCTTACATACATAAATCATGATAAATGTCTAGGATGGACATTTAAGTCTAGTATAGTATAGATGCTAATAAGTTTGGTCATGGCCATCATTTGGAAAACAAAAACTAGAAGGTACTTTAATTTATGCATTGTCCACCATCATTCATCACTTATCTTTCACATGAGGAAATCAATTTATTTTAGCATCCACCTATCAATTGTAAAATAAACTATAGTAGCTTGGACATAAGCATATAAAGTGAAATTTCAACAATTGAGATACAACTAAAGCAACACATAAATTAAAATATAAATGGAAGGCTAACTAAAGAGTTAAAGAAATATCTTCTTACAATTGCTCATAAAACAAGTCCATTAGCATTATTTTTCTTATGTCCACCCCACAATATAGATATAAGTCACAAAGAGGTGATAAACAGGCCTTTGATGTGATGGACCAAACCCAGCTCCTACATTTATTCCAATATTGATTAAAACATGATACAAGAACTGTAGACACCTAAATTACACCACTTCCTAATGTCGTACCTAACATTACATCTTATATTATTCTAATATATCACATTAACACATCTTCATTGTCATGCCAATTCACCCTTTCATTTACCATCACTAATTAAATAAATAATTCATATTGTTTAGTTAATTAGACTAATTTTCACCTATTTATTTCAAAATAAATAAATAAATCCATTTTATTCATTCATATATCCCTCGTGATTGCTTTCCATTTCTATCTCATGTGGCACCTAGTTAATTAAAAAATAATTAGATAAATCCATTGTTTGTCCTCTCACATCCTCTCTTATCCCTCATGATTTCTTTCCATTCTCTAACTTATGTGCAACTACTTAAATGGAAACAAATTAAGGATCTTATGATCCTTATTCTACCTTTTTCACAAAATCAATCCATCAAAAATCTATAAATTGAACCTCTCATGTGCCATGTAATCATCAGAATTGAACTTTTGAATCCAAACTTATGTTGTTGAGCTGAGCACCTTACATCCATACATTCTCAACCAAATTAATCTCGGAGAACAACTTCCATTGTTGGTGCAACAAGGAAGAGTTGGGTGAGATTTATCATTATTTCATTTATTGTTGTAACGTAAAAAATTGCATACCCTTACAATTTCACACTATGTTTTTCATTCATTTTGGTGTCCGCTCCCCTGGTATGTTTTGGGGATCATTTTGGCCCTACCTTAGCCTTTTTCCTAACCCACAAAGGTTGTGTTTGTGTTATGTTCTAGCCTTTATGCTTGTTTTTATCAAATTTTGTTTTAGTATCTTAATTCTTTCACTGTCCTAAGGTGTTCTATGAAATTCTGGGAGTTGATGTCATCCAAACAGTAGCGCTTAGCGTGGAAGTCCATGCAATGCGCTAGCATCTTGAACCTATGTGGCACCGAGTGACCATTTATTGAGCATTATTTACCACCTCCTACGATGTGAGAGATTATATGTAATGTCTCTACGTCTTCAAATGACTCTCTTTGACCAGTCCTTCTCTTTTTCCCTCCAAGCTCTTCATTTTGAATAATCTTTTTGCTTTCTCTAGCAACTCTTGGGAAAATTGGTGAAACTCTTGGCTTCTCTCTGGTAATTCTCAATAATCTATTAGTATTCTTGGCAACTCTCTTGGATCTCTAACAACATATAAAAAATATTGTTCTCGCTATTCAAGCTTATGTGATCTTCTTGTAGATTTTCAATATCTTCATGGGGTTTCTTAGAACCATTGTTTGCTAGGCTTCCATTTCCAACTGGGTAGTTTGCATATTCATTTTGTAAGGTGATTGAGTTCTATCTTGTCCTCTTTATTTACTCACTTGTGTAATACATTTGTGTTCTTGTGGCATTGTGTGGGTTACCTCATTTTCTTTCATCCTTGCAATAGTTCACTAGTTTGCTCTTGTTTTGAGAAAATTATTTCATATTGTTCATTTAATCTATTTGTCATTGTTGTTATTTTATCTAGACACACTTAGAGGATAATAACACACACTTTATTTCAATCTCTTTCAATATTGGTTGTCTGTGGAGGTAGAAATACCAAAACAAGGATTTGACTTGAAGGCAAACCCCTAAATAGACCCAACCTTCCTTGGTGTTTCCTACAGATTCTAAGTTTAGAGGAGAAGATTCCAACCACATGTTGGTTTTATGAACTTTCTTCCTTTACCTCCTTATTTTTGCTATTCATCTCACTCCTTTTGAGCAATAATGATAAAATATTTTTATTTTCAATTTCAATTTATTTTCATCACTTAGAAGCTACTAGTAGGTGTCCTTAGCTCTTGTTGTGTAGGTTAAGTGGAGTAAAGTGTAACAAAGTAAAGATTTTTAACTTTTTGTACTCTTCAGACTATTGCATAACATGCAAACGTCCACGTGATGCGATGGTGTCCCAAGCAGGGAGCTCCTTCGTTTGACATCAAGTTCCTCTTGTTTCCCTCTTTTTAGTCCTGTGATATAAACTTTTGTTTTCACTTCTAGTTTTTTGTAATCAGTAATTTACCAATTTATTTTTCATCTCCCTAGTTAGTTAGTACAGTTTATTTTCCTTATTCATAGCACTTTAAGGATTGTAGACATTATTTTGTTGAACAACAGTAGACATTAGAAAACTAATACAGTCTTAATGTGGTTGTAGTGAAAAGTTCATTTGACTAATACCTCTTAGTTGAATTGTAACTTTTCCTCCTCTACAGTTGTTATTTACTTTTCCTTACACTTTATGTAAGGCTTGTAATTGCGATACAAGCATTGGGTTCCTATAGCAGATGTGGTTTGTGTATGGAATAAAATTTGTTGGCCATGAAACTGAAATATGATTCACCATACATTGGGGATTATATTTTGTCCTCAAATTTTTGGGTTGGCAAGTCCTTGATGCACTAAATTAGATGGCATCTATACAACTACCCATATTGGGGAATTCATGGCCTATTTTGATAAATAAACCTTGACACAAGGATCTTATAATGAACTTTTGGAGCATTTGAATAGTAGTGGGCATTTGGTATTGAATAGTAATAAATTGTTCTTTAAGCTCTTTAGTTAGCTAAAAAATATTGATGATATGGTCTGTAAGAATTGTACTCCAAATTTTCTTTGTGTGAAATTAAATTTTTTTTTTATTGGTGCTCTTTGTTGCAGTTGCATCATACACTTTGTAGAAGGATAAAATATAAAATTTGGTATTGACGAGAAATTCTGCTTCAAATTTGACTACTGAAAGAAACTCAAAACCATTCAATGTGATTTCCCAACTGTTATGGGAAAAACCATGACTTACCAATCAAACCTACTTTGAAGGTGTAATTTGACTTATAAAGAAAATAATATTTACCAACATAAAATATAATAGATTACATTAAGAGTAGTTCACACTTGAGATTTGGATCATTTCATTTTGTTTATTTATATTTTATTTGACAAAATTCAAATTCAAATATATTAAAGTTATAAATGTCAAAATACAACAAAGAATAAACCATTCAGAATTTTGAAAAAACTTGAAATGCCACAACTGTTACACTGAAGCATTGAACACAACCACACAATTGTCTATATTTGAGTAACTATCTCACATTACTTTTGTTTGTAGTGTAAGTACTTTAAAAGAGTATGTCAACACCGAACCATAAAAACACAAAACTATCTCAAGGAATTAGTTTAGTAGAGCAGTTGTTTTTTATACATCCTAGCTAAGTCTCAAATCTAGCAATGTATGTTTAACATAGATAAATCGAAATAAAAATAAAATGACAATATTCATTAATGCATGTTATAACTCCATTTACAATGATGACATCTAGCATGCAATACTTACCCTAACAAGAGAAATTAACAACGAGTCTATCGAATAAACTTCTAATTTTTTACCAACTGATTTAGAATTTCTTAATACATTAGGCAAATTTTATCGTAACATAGACTACCATTCTCAAATAACATCTTAGTCTTAGTGGAAGACATCCTTGTACACATCAAGGCTATAAAATTTAAACATACAACTTCTTTCATAAAATTTCAAGTTATCTCCATCAGTATTCCATCAAGCAAAATGATTAAATGTTCACCTCTTACCTTAAAAACTAAGTTTCAAAAACATCAATTCATTACACAGAATACCCTCAAAATTAGATTAACAGGTTTGGAACCTAAACTTAAACCATATGGAAAGAATAAAGTAAATTACCTTAGACCTTTCACTTCACCTTGCATCATTATGTGATAGCTTGTCTTGCTTCGATACCTATACTTATAGTGAGAATAATACAAAGGATAAACCATTCAAAATTGACACCCTTGAAAACCACTGCATTACTATATGTTTTTAACTCGTATGGTTTTAGGAGTTGTCTTTATGCTTTTTTTAAATTTTTATAAGACGGAAGTTTTATCAAATTTCCATTTAACAATGATAGTAGGTACTATTACACAGATATTTTGCTCATGTTAGATCTGAAGGGTACAAGGAGGTTCTTTAACACATTCTGACTTAGAATCCTACCATTGGCAAGATTTTTGTCCTCAAGGTTGTTTCTTCCCAATCTTATCTTCTTCAGGCTAGCCTTGTTTGCCCATGCCTCAAATACATCCATGTTACAAATTATGGCAAAGGGCACTTCACCTTTGATGAAAATGATTTAGAATTTGGTGGCAGACATGAAATAGGAGGATTATTTTTTCTTAAAAAATGTTTTTGGTCTTATATCCTACTCAATGATAATCATTAAGATGAATAATTGAGAATATTTCATGAGGTTAAGTGTATGTACCGAAAACTTGCACAATGGAGTGTAATATCATGTTGAAAACAACAGATAGACAATAGCCATAGAGGTTTTATATGTTCATCTAGTTTATGATTTTTAATAATTTGCTTGTGATATAACCATTGAGGTTTTCCTATGCACTTGGAAATTTTTTATCTCGGGAGTTGCTATTTTTTGTTTTGTTTTGAATCATAGATGTGAACTTAACGTGTTGAAGGGAGATAATATTTACAAATTCAAACTCACTTATATACTACTAACATCTCCTAAATGACAACCTTTGGCGTGATTTCTCATATCACTATTGTGTTTGGATTTCTTTAGTTCAGATTTTATAACATGGATATGCATTTTAATAGGACAAGAAAACAACAATTGCAAAGTCATTTTTGAATAGTGGATCACTAATATGTAGTATTATGGCTTGCTTAGTGGGATGTTTATTAGATACAACTCTCTAGAATACAATAGAATATGTGGTATTATGTCTTGCTTAGTGGGATGTTTATAGTTCTATTTTTGTTTGATTCAATGGTATCTAATTAGATATCTTTTTTAAGTCCCCAAAAATAATGAAGTGGCAAACATTCACAAATAGTGATTGCCTTTGAAGTTTATATTTTCAAAATCTTTAGAAAGAGAAAAATGTTTAGAAATGCACTTTGTAGGTTATATTATGTTTAATGTTATCAACAATGCTTGGTAAAAAATAAACTTGCACTACAAGGCACATGGAGTAATATTTGTAGTGGTAAGAATCAAGTAGCTTTAATCTTTAGTTTATGAAGAAATATTATCTGAGATCATATTGTACGATCACTACAGAAAAATAGGCAATTAGTGCCTAAAATAGTGCTAGAATTTAGTGTATTTGAGTCAATGAATTGGACACTTTTGTCGGCGCCAAACTCGGCACCCAATTGCATTTCACTTTTGCACCGGATTTTGCACCAGGTTTAGCGTCGGTTATAACACCAGGTTTAGCGTCGTGTTTAGCACCGGGTTTAACGCCAAAATTTAGTGCCAGGTTTAGCGCCAAATTTTGTTGCTTCCAGTTTGGCTTCCAATTTTGCTTCTGGTTTTGTTTCTTGTGTTGCTTCCAAGTTTGCTTCTGGTTTTGCTTCCAGTTTTACTTCCGGTTTTACTTCCAGTTTTGCTTCTGATTTTACTTCCACTGTTGCTTCCAATTTTGCTTATGGTTTTGCTTCCAGGTTGGCTTCTGGTTTTGCTTCTAATTTTGCTTCTGGTTTTGCTTCCAGTTTTGCTTCCAATTTTGCTTCTAATTTTGCTTCCACTTTTGCTTCCAATTTTGCTTCCGGTTTTGCTTCCACTTTTGCTTCCGGTTTTGCTTCCACTTTTGCTTCCAATTTTGCTTCCGGTTTTGCTTCAAATTTTGCTTCTAATTTCGCTTCCAATTTTGCTTCTGGTTTTGCTTCCAGTTTCGCTTCCAATTTTGCGTCTGGTTTTGCTTCCAGTTTGGCTTCCAATTTTGCCTCTGATTTTGCTTCCATTGTTGCTTCCAATTTTACTTCTGGTTTTGCTTCCAATATAACGTCGCTTGTTGCTTCCATTTTTGCATCTTTTGTTGCTTCTAAAATTGCTTCTAGTTTGGCTTCCATTGTTGCTTCCTTTTTTGCTTCTAAAAATGCTTCTTATTTTGCTTACATTTATTAATTTAATATGTTTTATTTCAATTTAATTAGTTAAATATATCATGCCTCTTAAATAACTCATATGGTTATAGAGTAAGTAATTTAATTATTTAACTCATATGATTAAATAACAAGATAATTATTATAACATGATCATCATCTATAACTAAAACAAGTGAGTCAAATATCTATAATTTAATTGAATTTGACAACATCCATCTTGAGCAGTAAATTAAAGTCATCATACGTAATAAATATCCATCCAAAAATCATCGACCACTTTCAATATATATAAATTGACAAGTCAATACTGATAAGATCATCATCATATATAACTAAAACAAGTGAAAGTCAAATATGCCAGTCGATCAATAACATGTCAAAATGATACATGTACAAATGATATAAGTAAAAATGATAAATTATGTAACTCAAAATGATAAAAGTCAAGATGATACATGTCCAAATGATATAAGTCAAAATGATATATAAATTTATGATACAACTCATTAATATGGTACTGCAAGCCGTGAAAATGATACATATGATAGTGACCATGAAAAGAGGCATCATAATGATATACCAACAATGATCCATGATGCAGTCTATATGATCATGAATGTCACTGGCTACTACCAGCAACTGCCTCATCATCATCATCATCACCATCGTGATCATCATCGTCGTCGTCATCGTCATCATCATCGTCATCGGCCTCGGTGTCTTTTGTATCTGCGTCATCATCATCCTCTGCCATGTGATCTATACCAGAACCAACATAATCTAGATCTCTATCATGAGGATCATCTTGATCTTTTGGAAGACCCGTGTTCTGCAAAAAAAATATTTAAAATGAAAAGTTATTATTTATTTCATGCAATAATTTATTTTTCTGTTATATATCTAATATTACAACATATGAAATGAAACCATAATCATATTACATCATATCAAAGTGCACATACCATAATAAAATTTCAAAAAAGTTACAGCTAATATGTCATTCCAATGATGTAAAACATGCACAATTCTAATAAATATTAGTAAAGATCATAAAAAAAATTGTTATAAATTTAACTAACTGTAAATTCTATTACATAACCTTAAGTGCCACAAATTGCTTGGTCCATGTATGTTCTTTTTCACTATCAATCTAATAACCTGCATTAGACAGAAACATTAAAGAGTTTTTAAGTAGCAGTTGATTAAATTCTCTTACATGTCATTAAGGAATTCACAGTTTTTTTTTCAATAATTATTTATCTTAAGGTTCATGAGTAACCTTAAGATAAAGGTCTATTTTGTTTGAAAAAAAAATGAAGTTAGCAATATGGCTTTATCCGGCCGATTTTAGAAAGAAAAAATGTTAACCCTATTCCCGCTCACAAGTCTTCAATGTGAGCGGGAATAGGACAAATTTGGGAATTTAGAAAGAAAGATAAAGTTTAGGGTGTCTTCAAGATAGCCAGCATGGGCAAGGAGGTTAACCATGCACACATAATGATCAACTGTAGGTGTAATGCAATAAGGGTTACAAATGTGATTGAAGTATGTACAACTCTCATCCATTAAACCTACATGGTTGCATGCACCTAGAATACAAGCAAAGCTTACAATATTAGGATACACTCCAGAGTGCTTAATTAATTCAAATATTTTGAGAGTGTCCTTGCAAAATCCATTTTGTGCATATCCTGCAATCATTGCATTCCATGAGATGACATCTCTTTGAGGAATTATGTCAAACAGTTCATGTTTTTTGTCTATGATTCCATATTTTGTGCATATCCTGCAATCATTGCAGTCCATGAGACCACATTTCTTTGAGGCATTCTGTCAAACAGTTCACGTGCCTTGTCTATGCTTCCACATTTTGCATACATGTCTAACAGGGCAGTTGCAACTACAACATCTGACAAAATTCCTCTATCCTTTTCTGTTTATGATGAACAAAGTGCCACACTAAGGGGAATACAACTACAAACTATCTAGTGGTGGGAGCTCAAGCTATTAATGCCATATACTTCCCTCTTGCTCAACAGATACCTAATTGCACCATATGTCATGATACTCATGAAATTGTCCACTACTACAAAAGTGAAAGGATGTTCCTATCAATTACTAGTGCAAGGTTTGTCACACATCAATCTCTTGAAGGCAAGGATGGAAGTGAGTCCGAATGGAGGTGGGTGGAATGAGCACAGAAGTACTACTAAAGTGCAAATCAGTTGCTAGCCTTGGGATCTGTAGGCTTTGATGAAGTCTCTCAAGGATTCTATAAAACAAGAGGCCACCGTAGGAGAAGCGGGAGAATCCTCAAGCAAGATACGATGGCAGACTCTAAGAACGAACTTGCAAATGGAGGCGGTCCAAATGATGCGAATGTACCACCTTCTCATAGGTGGCAAAATCTCATGCATGGAATGGTGATCCTTGGGATTGGAGGTCGGGGGAGAACTTGCCCACAGGGTTCTTTTTAAGCTAAGGCAAGATTGAAGCAGATTATGCTGTTTGTTCTCAGGAATGGTCTAAACAAAGTGATGCCTCAGCATTTCAAAGTGGAGTGTCGCTGTAAGGAGGATGAAACCAGAGGGAAACAGATTGCGTACCTATTCAACAAAGCCTCTGATGAAGAAAAAGTGGCCATCTTGAAAGTGATCAGGGCTGGTTTTTGGTCAGGAGGGCACACGCATGACGGACAAGTGCTGGAACATTTTTTTCAGAACTATGTACAGGTTGTGGGAGCAAGGCTATAGGGGCTAAGAGTTGCGATGAGATTGGTGAGGGAAGATCTGATGGACATGGTCAGGACTGCCATGGGTGGTGTGGCAGTGGAGCCCGAACAGGGATTTGCTCTTGCCACCCTCTGCCTGAATGAGGAGAAGAAGGTGAAGCTGCACAAATCCTGGGCCCTCTACAAAAAGGGCATGGAGAAAGAAAATAACATAGGAGAGTTTTTGAAATTCCTGGAAGCCAACCCAGGTCTGATTGATGAAAATGTAATAGCTAGGATGGTGGATATTGCTGCAGGCATAGGTTATATATATCACTAGATGTAATGCCTTAGCTTTCTATGTAATTTTTTTTATATTTTAATATAAGGAGCTACCCCCATATCTGGTAGGGTTTACCAAAAAAAAAACATTTTTTTGAGGCATTCTGTCAAACAGTTCACGTGCCTTGTCTATACTTCCACATTTTACATACATGTCTAACAGGGCAGTTGCAACTACAACATTTGACAAAATTCCTCTATCCTTTATGTATTGATGGATGTCCATACCTTATTCCAAAGCTCCCATTTTGACATAGGCAGGGAGGATGGTGGCAAAGGTTGTGGAATTTGGCTTCACACCAGCCTATTGCATTTGCTTTAAAATTTCTGAAGCCTTTTCAACAAATCCATTTTGTGCATATCCTACAGTCATTGCAGTCCATGAGACCACATTTCTTTGAGGCATTCTGTCAAACAGTTTAGTGCCTTATCTATGCTTCCACATTTTGCATACATGTCTAACAAGGCAGTTGCAACTACAACATCTGACAAAATTCCTCTATCCTTTATGTATTGATGGATGTCCATACCCTATTCCAAAGCTCCCATTTTGACACAGGCAGTGAGGATGGTGGAAAAGGTTGTGGAATTTGGCTTTACACCAACCAATTGCATTTGCATTAAAATTTCTGAAGCCTTTTCAACAAATCCATTTTGTGCATATCCTGTAATCATTGCAGTCCATGAGACCACATTTCTTTGAGGCATTCTATCAAACAGTTCACGTCCATGTACTTTTCATTTATTTAATTAGCGTCCCCACCATATCCACCTTCGACCCACGAAAAATTCATATACGGTGTGTCAAAGCCTTAGTATTAATGGAAGAACCTTTGACATATCGGTAGGACTTCTTCGAAAATCACTTCGACACCCTGAAAAATGTTAAAAGGTGATCGAGAAGTCGGTGTAACACCTTTAATGTGTCACACTGATAAAATGATTAAATCAATATCCGCATACATGAACACTTGACAAGTATTTCGAGCTAACATTTTGAGTTTGAAGAGACAAAGATATCATAGTGTCGGGATGAATCTTTCTGAGGTCTCTTCGACATTCCAAGCCGAAAGGAACCTATCGATGAGATTTCAAAATATAGAAGTAACATTCCATTTCAGCATAATGGGGTGACTTAGAGATATGTCATGCCGAACGACTAATATTTCGAAGTGTCGAAGGGAGTCCATATTCAGTCTCTCCGAATAAACGAACACACTGATAATTAAGAAAACATTAAGGAAAGGCACATATATTGAAAGGAGCAGATTTTGGCAAGACCACCATTTGAGCTATAACGAGGTCCCGATAAATAAAGAAATAATAAATCCTTCAAATGAAATGATTATTTTGGCAAGGTGACAGGAGGTGATATGTTGCGAAAATTTAATGTTTCCCCAATGATTTGAAAGCTGCCATTAATGATCAAAGTAGAGTAAAAGGTGAAATCTCGAAATATTTCGTTCAGTAAGCAAGCACGAGAGCTGGGGAAAGCATCTGCAACTGATACAGTTTGGTTTTCTAAGTAAGTATTCTGAAGCTTAAGTTTTCTGATTTGGAATTGCATCTAAGAAAAATCTCTTGCATTCCATCATGGAAGAAACATCTGATAACCCTAAGGCTAAAAGGCAAAAGTTAAACGAAAGACACCTGAACAAGGACTTAATAGACCAATGTCCAGAATCAGGGTAAAAATCCTGGAGGAATGCCTAATTAAATCCAAACGTAGAGAAATTAGAGGATGAATACAAACAAGTAGGAGATGTGTGGACTCCCATAAGGGGGTATGATCTTTTCATCTACCACTACAAGAAAATGCATAGGCGTTCCCCTGTGTCAAACCCATGGTGGATGAATTTAGGAAAGTTGGTAGTGCCAAATGTTTTTGTGAATGTGGAATTCCTGAAAATGTTAGCTAAAAGCTATAATCCGCAGAACCACATGATTGAATTGAAGGATGGTACGGGATTTTTCCCTATCACCCGGGACTACATTTCAATGGTGTTCAAACTAGATAGTAGCTTTGATGTGAAACTCAGAATTAGGGATTTAATTGGTGAATATTATAACTTAAGTAACAATTACAAAAGATGGAGGTTGCCCATGCACCGACCTTGTGATGGAAACAACAAATTAAGGGTTTTTTTAGTTGCAAAGGATCCCCCATTTTCCATTAAACTGTTTGAAGAATACTTTCAGAATACTTATTACTCTATATGCCAATTGTTAGGAGTGGAGGCCTCAATGTTTATGGAAGTAGCTCCCATGGTTTTAACAGCTGATATCCAAAGCCAACAGGCCCTGCATTTTGATTATGCTGAGTTCTTAGCTAGTACCCTTCACAACGAACTGGTTTCCATCAAGGGAGGAGGTAGTAAATTCAGGCATTACTCCCTATTAATGCACTTGGTTTTGTATGAAGGCCAAAACTGGGGATTGTGGGACAAATGCTTGGGAGTAAGGGAATTGGATATAAATGGAGATGTGAAGCCCGTCCAAAGATGGACTGCCATATGGGACAGTACCAATGTATAAACACTTAGGGCATCCCTATAATTACAACCTATCACCTAAAATTTAGAAGTTTTGGAGACCAAAGGACAAGTATGAGATTGGAAAATTTTCTCATAATTGGGGAGATTGGTATTCTTACACTGATTGTACAAAAATAAGAGTGTTTGGGTTTGAAGGGTCTCCTCTGCTACTACCAAAAACTTGTCCTGATAGGGTGGCTTATCTGGAGATTGTAAGACAGCTTGCTCTTTCTGATTTTATGCACTTAAAAAGACATAATAAGCAGTCTTTTATGCCAGGCACTCTATGTTTTGGTGATTTCATAGTTATGTTCGACAAGGGGTACCAGTTAATTGACAAAAAATTGGAACATTATAGGCTACCATCAGGGAGTTGCAGAGAAATCTTTGATCCAAAAGGTTTCATAAACAGTGTCAAGACAAAACAAAAGCTTAGAGGATATGACCATGTTTTATTTGTTGATGATGATCTGGTTAGAAATTGTGATGAGAAAGCTGCAATTGAAAGAAGAGATTTGTATTATAAGATAACACTTGTTGAGGCTTGGAGGGTAGCCAAAAACCCCACTTATAGCAGAGCATTCATGGATGTGAATGATCCTATTGAAAGGCTGGATACATTGATAATAAATGCTGTAGATTTGATTCAAAATGTCCCTTCTTATGTTTTTGAAAGAAAAGGAAAATCTATTAAAGGAACTCAAGCAGAAGATGAGATTCCTATTTGCCAATTATCTCCTCAACAAACTCCAGAAATTTCTTTTGAAGAAGAAAGTGAAGAGGGGAAAAATAAAGACTTACAAGCATCCTCTTCACTTATTGAGGAATATGAGCCCCCTGTGGATAGAGAGGAAGTCAGAATAGAAACTTCTGATGAATTAACAGATGATGTGAGATATTTGGCCAGTCAGAAATTCATTGCAGATGTTGATTTCATTAAAACCTCAAAATTCAAAGCCTTCCTTTATGAGTACAAAGGAAAACAGGCCAAGGAAAGAATGAAGGACATTACTCCTGAAGTTTAAGAGGAAGTTCTACAAGAACTTCAGTCAGAAATAGACAATGCCATGAATGACATGACACCAGAGAAAGGTAGACATTTGCTCAAAGAAGCAAGAGTGGTATTGGTCCCTGGGTGGGACATGACTTCAGCCATTATTTTTGATACCTTCAGAAAGAATCAAGAAAAGAAAATGCAGCTTAGTATTGAGGCATTGGATAAGATTGAGAATGGATCAGGCTATGACCCTGATAAAAAGATATTGCTAATATGGTCCCTCTATCCTTCACATAAGAAACCTCAGGTTATAAATAATCCTGATGAAGCATTTGGCCATTTGTTGATCTAGAGAGTTGAGGACACAGACCCTCTTGAAACTGCTAACCTCAATATCAATGTGGCAAGATTTACTAAGGCTCATATTGAGGAATTGATAAAGAAAAACAATGCTTATATGGCTGAGAATGCAAAACTAAGACAAGAGGTGGCCACTTACAAGGATAGATTGCCTTCAAGTTCTTATTCACCCTACCTGGAAAAAGATCAAAAGATCCTTGAAGCAAAAACCGATTCAAATTACTGGAAGATCAAAGCAGAAAAGTTTCAAAAGAAGAGTGAACATCTTGAGGTCGAGATAAAATCAATCAAATACCACATGGCCTCAACATTAATCAAAAGCAGATCTGAGAAAATAATGAAGTTCAGTGACCAAACCTGGAGTATGCATAAAAGGACATATCTTGCACATCAAGAGCATAAAAGGCTTCATTTGAGGCTATTAGAAATGAAAGAAGAAGTGAGCACTAAGTCAGGTCTCTAGGGTCAAATACTTGAGGAATATAACAACTTAATTGTCCAGCATGAAAAGTATAACACTACATTGACTGATGACCTAAATGATTTTGATCAAAACCTTGAGTTAACATTTCCCAAATTCTTTTTTGGAAGTGATCTTCGAGATAAGGATGACTGGGTAAGGGAAATGAGCCAGATGCTGCAACCACTCCTGGATAAGGTAAATGATGAAGAAAAAGTATTGGATAATACCTATCAGTGCCTCGAGAAGCTGTTCACCCTGGAATTTGCTATAAGTGATATAATTGCTTCAGATACATGTGTTGAACAGGAGTACATTGATCACCTGGCCAGAGTAAACATGTTTATATCTAGGACATAGTGAATATACAGGAGTGCAGAGACACATTTTTGAGCAGATACCTTGAACATGTCAAAACTGATCCTGAAGAGATGAATTTTCCAGACATATGGGTCATGAGTCTACCTCCGATGAATAACCAATGAATAACTGAGCACAATATTGATCACCTTGCGTATCTACAAATTTATTTCTTATTTCCTTAATCATTGCATTAGTTAGGAGTATGTTTATGAAAAGGCATGTCCTTTCGGCCTAAAGCTTGTTTCGCATCCCATAAATAAGGGATACCAAGGCCGCTTCAAATTATGAGAACAATTACAATACTCTTTAATATATATATGCAAATCTAAAACCTGCAATACTTATGTTATGTTATATTCTCATGTGCTCTGAACTTATAATTTAATGCAAAGGAGTAGAAGTTATCTGGTGGATTATATTATTGGTGTTCAATTGCTGTGTGGAATTTCATGTTTATGAGCTGTGTGGTTGTCTCCAGAATGATTTCTTAAATCAGTTCAAATTAATATATCAAGGGTATGTTTAATTTGTCAGAGCACAATTGTTGTTTCTGTGTGATCAATTTGATTATTTTCTATGGAAAGTTGATTTAATTCCTACTACAGCTGCTTGTGTTTATTGGTCTTTGCCTAAGAGTTAAAAATCCTTTAAGACTGATCATCTTGTTAGGTTTCCTTTCCACTTGAATAAAAATCCTTTCCTACGATCACAATGATTTAAGAAAATATCATTGGGATTAGTAAGAAGAACCTTACAACTCAACATGTTTGCACATCTACACAAGGTGTAGACTCACCTAAGTGCGTAGTAATCTAAGTTAAACCAATTATAGGGATCCATATACCATTAAATTTTGACTCTATTGCACAATAGATGAAAGCACTAGTCATCACAAATATCATTTCACAATCTATAAATAATTTTCAAACTTCAAACACTTTCATTGGGAACTAATAGGTATTCTGTCAAACAGTTCACGTGCCTTGTCTATGCTTCCACATTTTGCATACATGTCTAACAGGGCAGTTGCAACTACAACATCTGACAAAATTCCTCTATCCTTTATGTATTGATGGATGTCCATACCCTATTCCAAAGCTCCCGTTCTAACATAGGCAGGGAGGATGGTGGCAAAGGTTGTGGAATTTGGCTTTACACCAGCTAATTGCATTTTCTTTAAAATTTCTGAAGCCTTTTCAACAAATCCATTTTGTGCGTATCCTGCAGTCATTCCAGTCCATGAGACAACATTTCTTTGAGGCATTATGTCAAACAGTTCATATGCCTTGTCTATGCTTCCACATTTTGCATACATGTCTAACAGGGCAGTTGCAACTACAACATTTGACAAAATTCCTCTATCCTTTATGTATTGATGGATGTCCATACCCTACTCCAAAGCTCTCATTCTGACACAGGCAGGGAGGATGGTGGCAAAGGTTGTGGAATTTGGCTTTACACCAGCTAATTGCATTTGCTTTAAAATTTCTGAAGCCTTTTCAACAAATCCATTTTGTGCATATCCTACAGTCATTGCAGTCCATGAGACCACATTTCTTTGAGGCATTCTGTCAAACAGTTCACGTGCCTTGTCTATGCTTCCACATTATGCATACATGTCTAACAAGGCAGTTGCAACTACAACATCTAGCAAAATTCCTCTATCCTTTATGTGTTGATGGATGTCCATACCCTATTCGAAAGCTCCCATTTTGACATAGGCAGGGAGGATGGTGGCAAAGGTTGTGGAATTTGGCTTTACACCAGCTAATTGCATTTGCTTTAAAATTTCTGAAGCCTTTTCAACAAATCCATTTTGTGCATATCCTGCAGTCATTGCAGTCCATGAGACCACATTTCTTTGAGGCATTATGTCAAACAGTTCACGTGCCTTGTCTATGCTTCCACATTTTGTATACATGTCTAACAGGGCAGTTGCAAATACAACATCTCACAAAATTCCTCTATCCTTTATGTATTGATGGATGTCCATACCCTATTCCAAAGCTCCCATTCTAACACAAGCAGGGAGGATGGTGGCAAAGGTTGTGGAATTTGGCTTTACACTAGCCAATTGCATTTGCTTTAAAATTTCTGAAGCCTTTTCAACAAATCCATTTTGTGCATATCCTACAGTTATTGCAGTCCATGAGACAACATTTCTTTGAGGCGTTATGTCAGATAGTTCACGTGCCTTGTCTATGCTTCCACATTTTGCATACATGTCTACCAGCGCAGTTGCAACTACACCATCTGACAAAATTCCTCTATCCTTTATGTATAGATGGATGTCCATACCCTATTTCAAAGCTCCCATTTTGACACAGGCAGGGAGGATGGTGGCAAAGGTTGTGGAATTTGGCTTTACACTAGCCAATTACATTTGCTTTAAAATTTCTGAAGCCTTTTCAACAAATCCATTTTGTGCATATCTTGCAGTCATTGCAGTCCATGAGACCACATTTCTTTGAGACATTATTTCAAACAGTTCATGTGCCTTGTCTACGCTTCCACATTTTGCATACATGTCTAACAGGGCAGTCGCAACTACAACATCTCACAAAATTCCTCTATCCAAAGCTCCCATTTTGACATAGGCAACGAGGATGGTGGCAAAGGTTGTGGAATTTGGCTTTACACCAGCCAATTGCATTTGCTTTAAAATTTCTGAAGCCTTTTCAACAAATCCATTTTGTGCATATCCTGCAGTCATTGCAGTCCATGAGACAACATTTCTTTGAGGCATTGTGTCAAATAGTTCACGTGCCTTGTCTATGCTTCCACATTTTGCATACATGTCTAACAAGGCAGTTGCAACTACAACATCTGACAAAATTCCTCTATCCTTTATGTATTGATGGATGTCCATACCCTATTCCAAAGCTCCCATTTTGACATAGGCAGGGAGGATGGTGGCAAAGGTTGTGGAATTTGGCTTTACACCAGCCAATTGCATTTGCTTTAAAATTTCTAAAGCCTTTTCAACAAATCCATTTTGTGCATATCCTGCAGTCATTGCAGTCCATGAGACCACATTGCTTTGAGGTATTCTGTCAAATAGTTCACGTGCCTTGTCTATGCTTCCACATTTTGCATACATGTCTAACAGGGCAGTTGCAACTACAACATCTAACAAAATTCCTCTATCCATACCCTATTCCAAAGCTCTCATTCTGACACAGACAGGGAGGATGGTGGCAAAGGTTGTGGAATTTGGCTTTACACCAGCTAATTGCATTTGCTTTAAAATTTTTGAAGCTTTTTCAACAAATCCATTTTGTGCATATCCTGTAATCATTGCAGTCCATGAGACCACATTTCTTTGAGGCATTTTGTCAAACAGTTCACGTGCCTTGTCTATGTTTCCACATTTTGCATACATGTCTAACAGGGCAGTTGCAACTACAACATCTGACAAAATTCCTCTATCCTTTATGTATTGATGGATGTCCATACCCTATTCCAAAGCTCCCATTTTGACATAGGCAGGAGGATGGTGGCAAAGGTTGTGGAATTTGGCTTTACACCAGCCAATTGCATTTGCTTTAAAATTTCTGAAGCCTTTTCAACAAATCCATTTTGTGCATATCCTACAGTCATTGCAGTCCATGAGACCACATTGCTTTGAGGTATTCTGTCAAATAGTTCACGTGCCTTGTCTATGCTTCCACATTTTGCATACATGCCTAACAGGGCAGTTGCAACTACAACATCTAACAAAATTCCTCTATCCTTTATGTATTGATGGATGTCCATACCCTATTCCAAAGCTCTCATTCTGACACAGGCAGGCAGGATGGTGGCAAAGGTTGTGGAATTTGGCTTTACACCAGCTAATTGCATTTGCTTTAAAATTTTTGAAGCTTTTTCAACAAATCCATTTTGTGCATATCCTGCAATCATTGCAGTCCATGAGACCACATTTCTTTGAGGCATTTTGTCAAACAGTTCACGTGCCTTGTCTATGCTTCCACATTTTGCATACATGTCTAACAGGGCAGTTGCAACTACAACATCTGACAAAATTCCTCTATCCTTTATGTATTGATGGATGTCCATACCCTATTCCAAAGCTCCCATTTTGACACAGGCAAGGAGGATGGTGGCAAAGGTTGTGGAATTTGGCTTTACACCAGCTAATTGCATTTGCTTTAAAATTTTTGAAGCTTTTTCAACAAATCCATTTTGTGCATATCCTGTAATCATTGCAGTCCATGAGACCACATTTCTTTGAGGCATTTTGTCAAACAGTTCACGTGCCTTGTCTATGTTTCCACATTTTGCATACATGTCTAACAGGGCAGTTGCAACTACAACATCTGACAAAAATTCCTCTATCCTTTATGTATTGATGGATGTCCATACCCTATTCCAAAGCTCCCATTTTGACACAAGCAGGGAGGATGGTGGCAAAGGTTGTGGAATTTGGATTTTTCATCATGGGAACCTAAATTTTTTGCAAAAAATGGTTTTAGGTTCGAACAAATCCATTAGTTGGAGGCAAGCAAACAGTGGTTTTATGTTCATTATTAGCCCGTTAAACTTAAGCATATGAGATAGCATGACACACACAAAATGTTGTGGATAATGACCACATGATTAGGTTAATTGCAACCACTTTTTGTAAGCAAGCACAAGACTAGTATACTCATTATAATCCTAATGGCACCAAGAAGGGTCCCCAAAGATATAAGAGTAATCATTTGTCATCTAAGAGAAATCTTACAATTAAGGGTGTTAGGACCAACAGAGAAGAACTTTAGAACTCATCCTATGCATCAATAAATAACTCAACACAAGAAATGCAAATTGACATATTAACACAACAATATCCAACTAAGTTATTGAAAGTCAACTATTGATACCTCGTTCTCCATCCAGATTACAAAATCAGTCCACCTTTTGCTTTGTAACACATCCTTTTCAAATTGTGTTGGATACCAACCATATTTCTCCTCCTGTCAAAACATGGCACATGGATTAGTTAGAGTAATTAATATGCAATCATTTACTTTTTCCTAGGAAATAAAAAGAAATATCATTTAACATATTAAATATACTTACAAATGTATAGATCAAGGCTTGTAAACCTTTCTGGTCACTGTGATGTGTGGCATGAAGTTTGTCAAGCCTAGCCTTGGAGGCCTTGTCCTGAAACATATACTAATTCAATTTAACTATGCACAAATAAAATTTAAAAATCATTTAAAAAATTTGATATAATCTTATGACCAAATTCAAATACCTATGTACCCTCCTCACCGGACTTCCTCCGTGCATCAGACTTCTCATATGCTTTTACAAGCGCTTTCCATACTTTCACACTTACATCAATTGGCCTTTTTTTGAGCCTTAGCTCAGGAGTGAGTTTTTTTATCTTGTTTGTTTGGTTGCACCGAAATCTCTTGCAGTTTTGAGACATTCGTAGCTTTATCTTCTTTATAGACCAACCTATGCCAAATTCAGTCTCCATGTCCTGGATAACTACTTTTTGCAGGTGCATGGGTATCTTTGAGAATGGCAAATGTAGATGGTCTTTGAACCATTGAAGGCATGATTCCTTCAACCTATTCACAAATGTTTTTCCAGCATCTGTCATTCAGACTTCCCCTGAAACCACATCATATTCTATCTTGGTATCGTAGGTACCAATGCAAGATGCAAAACATGGCATGGTGGTCGAAGAAGTCTATGTCCCAGGAGTGGGTAGGACATTGGAAGCCTCTATTCCCTGTTCCACATTCTTAGAAGTTATTGTTATTGATTTCCTCTTGGATCTTTTGCTTGATCCAAGATTGGTTGGGGAATCAATTGATTCCCTTTGACACTGTTGATTCGGTTGCAATGTTTCAGGGACTTTACCAGATCATTTTTCTATGTATCTAGAAAGCATTGTCAAGTCCACACCATCCAATTTGTTCACTGCCTCTACCCCCAATATGGAAGCCAATGCCTCCTTATCTTTGTCAGTCTCATGTTCCTATATATATATTCTTGTTTTAAATTTACAAATAAAAAACTAAAAACTAAAAATCAAAGAAACAATGGAAACATTTACAAATCTATAAATTGACAATGAATTACCTCATTGTGGCCAGTCTTCTCCCTTTGCTCTTTTCCCTCTATTTCTTGACATTTTGAGGTGACCTAGGGCAAATTATTTTCGTTCAGTCTGTAAAGGCAGACGAAGTACACACTGCCAGGTATGAAAGTTTTCATCCAGTTTTTCTGTATTCCTCAAGGTTTTTGACCTTTACTTTATAGAGCAAATCATGAAGCTATTTTCCTATGAATCAATTGGTGCCTTGGGAGGGAATCTATAGTTCTGGGCCTAATTTTAGTTTGCTCACCCTCGTCTCAAAAGCCCTAATTTAGTTTGCTCACAATCGACTTGTCTTAAAGAACTCGACTACTTTTTTAGGAATGAAGTGAGAAATTTGTCTTATGAGAAAGGTATTGATGGGAATGATAAGCGAACCTAGGCATTGGGATTTGAAAAATGCGTTCACTGCTCTCAGATGCAGAGGAAATAATGCAATGTCTACAATTTTACCCTCCTCCTTTGCAACCACATGAGACTTGAACAATTCGCCTATAAACAAAACAATATTCACAACCCTTTCTTCACAATACTCTCCATTTTATCAAAATAAAAATATTTTTGGGAATGAAAATTTTTTCATTGTAATTGTAACCTTACCTATGGTGTCGCAAACTAAATCGAATTTCTCATCTCCTTGCTTGTTTTTCCCTTTTTTCTCCTGTAATTATCAAATTTCTCATATAATTTAGGTGAGAAGTTTTTATTTTTTGTTTTTCCTTTATAGGTCCCGCCACTGCCAAAATAAGGGCAAACACAAAAAACCCAAATGCTTGATCTCTGCACGCCAAACGCTCAATCTCCAAACAAAAAATAAACACCAAAAATCAATAATTTTTTTTTTTTTGTTTTTTTTTTGTTTTGGGGTATGTGCTGGCTGGAATTTTTTTAATTTTTTTTGATCCAGTAGTTGGCGCTATAGTCGGAGCAGTTACCGCCGACTTTCACTAAATGTAATCTTGTTGGGCTGCAAAAGGCTGCACAAAGTGCACCTAATCTAGCGTTGACTTTTAGGCCTAAATTTAATCTTTTTGGGCTGCAAAAGGCGGCACAAAGTGTGCCTAATTGAGCGCCAATAAGTGCAAAATGATGTATTTTGCTTGGAAGTTGATAAAAAAGTAACCTCACCAAATTTAGATTATCCTTATAATAAGTAACTATATCTGGTTTCCATGATAGCATTTTGACTTCATGCTTCTCTTATGATTAGATCAATAATGACTCACTCTTTCACGACCTTACACAGATGGTTGGTGACAATCCTTATGCAAGTGATATGGCTTTGGAAAAACCAAACAACTCTTCTCCTACTATCATGATGACATGATATTGGGACTATATTGGCAGCTTATGGAGTGTGCTTATGGTATTTTGATTTTCATTTCTATGTTCTCATTAACCTATTTTAGGTTGAAGCATGGTAACTAACCCACTAGCTATTATAACAGTCATACAATGACTAGACAATCCTCTCCACTTTGACTATGATAGTCCTATGCATGGTGTTTTCTTCATGATAGTCCCCAATAATGTGAATTATTGATAGTAGCTAGTTCAAATGGAGTTTTGGATGGTGTAGTAAGTTGTCCCTATGGCTCATGACATTACTCTCTAGATATATCCTCTTTATAGTGACAAGGTTTCAAGAACTTGACAACTTAGGTAAGGTATCAACTTGTCTCTTTAAACTCTGGATTGTCATTTTTCAAGAATTGATCTCATTGAAATGCAAAGACAACACGTTGATTGATGACTAACTACATTGTTACTATGATAGTGACTTAACCTGGTCACAAGATTAATGAGACAATTTTATAGTAATAACTCTATGGATGCATACCTAGTTGTCCTAGGTGTACTATGACAATAATTTAATGTTGCTAGTGTTGCTTTTAAACCTCCTATGGTTGTTACCTATGCCTCATGGTATGACAACCTCTACAATGTTAATCTTCATGATCCCACTACAATAGTAGATCAACACTATGATGGTCCCCTGACTTATCATTTTGACACCAATTATTTTAGCTGGAGCCATGACCTTCCATCTAACATTTGAGAGTTAGATTTGGGATTAAGGACAACCTTAAGATATGTGATAGGAGATTGACAACATTTTAGCCAAGTCATGACAATCTTTGTTTATATTATGTGACTTCACTATAATCTTGAGGCCTAGATTAAGAGGCCATGAACTATCCCCTTCACTATTTGACAACCTTCCACTTCCTCACATACCTATGATAGTCCTATTTATACATCTAGTTATTCCTTAGATCTTGTCAATCCTTAAGGCATGATGACAACATCCCTAAATACAGATGGTTGGGGTTATGATAGCTAATGGATGGTTTTCTTTTCAAAGGAAACCATTAATTTTGGAGTGAAAGGTAATGGTGAAATATAACATAAAGTCCTTATAATTAAAGAATATCCAATGGCTAGGATTAACCTAACAAAGATCTAACAACGTGATTTCAAAGTTAACATCCAAATTATCCTTCCCTCCATCAAGAATTTAAAATTTTGGTGCCAGAGACTCTTTGAGACTGTTTTGAGGGTTCTATGGCCACTTGGAGAGATATAGATTGCCTTAAAATGACCCATAAAAGAAAAAGGAGAGTCAAATATGAAATAAATGTCTTTTTGATGTGAATTTGTAGTCATCTTGTAATCATAAGATTTGAGCTCTAGTTGTCAAGATTCTGCGTGTAAATTGTTTTTGAAGAGCAAAATGTTGCAATGTCCTATTTTGTTTTTCACAGTGCGTCTTAATGAAAAGAGAGTGTATTAACAAGATAAATTCAAGTGTATTACAGGATCCAGAGGAGGCCATGGAGAGAGGATGTGGACAACATAGAACTACTAAATCGTAGAGAGGAAAGTGGGTGGAAATAGATATGACAACGGAATCTGCATATACGATAGAGGTAAGAAGAGAAAGCAACCTCAACCAAAGGAAGAAGGTGTTTATGAATTCACAAATGCTACAACATAGAGGAGATAAAGTCATTTTTCTGTCCACAAGGCCTCTAAGGTCAAACTTATTGGTTGAAAATGCACAAAAATGGTGATTAAATGTGATTCTATGATCAAGGGAAAAGTTTGAAAATTAGGATGGCCAAAACATGATATCAATATGTCAAATATATGACTAAAGTGAGGTTTTGTGTTGGATAGCATATTCATTGAAATGATATAATTGGTGTACTAAACATTATTTACTGTGTTGTGTATTATAGGGGCCAGATGAGGCCATGGCAACAGATCATGTCATATCAAATGAGGACACAATGGATGAAGTGGGAAATCAGGTACTCAAATCCAATTTCCTTAGGAAAAAATGATGTGATGGCATCTTGTGATACGTCCATCTTTTTTCACAGTATTATTGAAATTTATAATGTATTATCCAATCTTGACATAAATTAATGCATGTTGTTGATTATTTTAGATGGAGATTGGAGCAAATGCAGAGCCTGAGCCTTCAACTAGCAAACGAAAAAGATATGTACGTGGACGTGGACATAAAACTATTAAATCACGTAGACGATAGTGGGTGGAAGAGGATATGACAATGGATCTTGCAGATACAACAAATGATTGCATTGAACAAGAGGTTGGTCAGGACTATAGTACATGGGATGAATACTTTGAGAAAATTGTTGTTTGTGGATGTTCTGTATGTCATGGAAAGAAATAATTCAAACGAGCGATTGTACAAAGACATTACATATATGATGAGCTTCCAGTAGGTAGTATGCCTCCTATAATTGATTCAAATCCAATAGGAATTGTGGTAAGGAATTTTCCAAATTGATATAAATAACATGTATACTTTGTTTAAACCTTGTTTTATATTATTTAAATAACTAATTTTTCTTAATGGATACTTGCAAGATAAAGTTCTTGGTTTAAAGTTTCCTGGATCACCGAATTCCAGCCTAGAGGGCAATGATCATTTATTAGATGATACATCTAACAAAAATATGTGTCAATATATCAGCTCAGAAAATGAGGAATTGATAAAAACAAGCAACAGAACAAGAACCAGTTTAAAGATGCATAATTCGCTTAAAGACAAGGGGAAGGTGGACTACATACCCTATGAGAATGAATGTGATGGAGATGATGACTTGCCCTTGAGTTTGAGATCAATTTACAAAGAGACATTTGATCGTCAACTATATTGCGCTTGGCCTAGTGATCAACAACTACCTAGAGTGTACGAGGTGTTTCAATTTTGGGGATTCAACTACATGATACGACCCTCCAATATTCATGGAACGAATCTAGGCCTCTTTATTGTCCAAAATGTACATGTGGGATCTAAACATAGAAAGAATTCAGAACAAACCACTAGGAGATTATGCCATATTATGGTCCATCCTATTATAGTGGTGAATGGAGAAGGCTAGCAGAATATAAGCCTAGCATGTCAGCATATGTTCTAAATTTGAATATGTACACACATCATCTCCAATTGGAAAGTAGAAAAGAAATGAATAGAGGTCATCTTATGTATATAGATGGACGTGCATACACACACAAAAATATTGCAGGATTTATAAATAGTAGTAAGGGAAGGGACCCTACTGTAAGACCAAATTGTCAATTTGTTGAGGTTATAAATGATAAAGATGGAGAAATGGAAAGAGATGTTGATAGATTGATAATGGTTGAGGCTACTATGGACCTTACCATTGGGGATGAGTTATTGATTGATTACCCCTTCTTAAAATGCACTCCTGCACAAAAGAAGAGGGAAGAACAAGGTCTCCCTAAGGATGTTCTTAAGGGCAGAAAACCAAAGAATAATAAATGAGTGTGGACTGATGTTTTATAAACTATGTTGTCAAAATTGTGTTTTATTTAAATTATTGTATAAAAAAAGGTAGTCTATAAAATAATGTTCCATTATTCAATTGATGTATATATGTTCATACAATTTATATTTTTATTTTTTAAGCCATATTTGATTATATTTATTTGAAATTGATACATTTATGATTTATCCAATTGTTGCCAAACATTAAATAATGCTTGCATTTGTTGATAGGTAGAATATGTTGATGAAACACATACTAATACCCAAGATCCAACTGGGTTATTAAGATTTGGACGGGATGATCCAAACCATCCTTTAAATAATACCAGGGCGAAAAGAGCATTATTGAAGAGAATACTACCAGCTAACAGATTTGAAGAGCTGATGAGATCCGCATATACTGATGACATGCCACCTAGCCTTAATGATGATGATCATGATAGTGAAAATGCACTGCATGAATAAGGATTGAATGAAATGCTTACAGATTTCTTTGGGAATGAAAACAATGATGAAAATAATGATCATATGGTTGACAGTAATGATGATAGAAGGGGTAATTACCACCAATGTAATGTTGATGATAACAACCTGAAAGACTCCATCAAGCAAGCAACTAAGACACCCGTGTTCAAATAGGGTGCAAGTAGAACCTCAAAACTAGCATGCACATTAATATTATTAGAAATCAAGTCACTATTTGGTTGGTCAGACAAAGGATTCACTACCCTACTGAAGTGAGTTGAAATCTATTTCTTACTTTGCAATTGTCAATTGGTGTACATAATTCGTAAACATTCATCAACATTGTTTATATTTCTTTAAGGGGATTTTAAAACCATATATTGTATATAAATAGTCCTAGTATAGATTGACATATCAAACATGTTCATCATAAGTCAAACATTCAATTGATTTAATCTCTGGCAATCTTACAGGGCACTAAAAACTAAAATATTCCTGAAGAGAATGTGTTGCCATCAACTTGCAGAGAGGTGCGTCTGTTGTTGGTTGAGTTAGGGATTGAATATAAGCAAATTCATTCATGTAAAATGATTGCATTTTATACAGATATGAATATAAAAACAAGGTAGAATGCCCTGTATGCAAAGAGAAGAGATATCGTATAGATGTACAAGGTCCTACAGTTCCAAAGAAGGTTTTACATCACATGCCAATTATCCCTAGACTTCAACGAATGTTTCGTTGCAAGTAACTTGCACAATTGATGGACTGACATGCAAAGAACAGGAGTAAAGATGGATTCATGCGAATTTTGGCCGACTCCAAAGCAATGAAACACATAGAGGAAAAATGGCCAAGAAAATTCAAAGATGAACCCCGTAGTATCAGGTTTGGTCTTGCAATTGATGGAGTGTACCCATTGTCTTTCCTAAGCTCAAATTATAGTGTTTGGCCAGTTGGATTGATAGTATACAATATTCCCCCATGGATGAGTGTTAAAAAGGAGCACCTTATGCTGACTCTCATTGTTCTAGGAAAACATCAAGTTAAAAACATGGATGTTTATCTTGCACCTTTTATTCATGAGATGCAACTACTATGGAAAGGCATAAGAATGTATGACATATCACGTCCCCAATCAAATAGGTCCTTCATGTTGTACGGTGTGCTATGTTGGACTATTCATGATTTTCCAGGACTTGGTGTTTGTTCTGGTAAGATAAAATATTTACGTATTTACACTCATAATTTATTTTCATCCCAACTTTCATACTTAGTTTTATACTATTTTTTTGATGTTATTAACATTAATTATTGAATTGCAGGGCTTCAAACAAAGGGGATATTTGCATGTCCAAGATGTGCAGAACAATTTCAAGGGTGGTATTTTAAAGATCAACATAAATTTATTTACGCAAACAATAGGGTTTTTCTACCACTAGATCATAAGTTTAGAAATCGCTTGAAGAATCAATTTGATAGAAAAGTTGAAAATAGAGGCCCTCCCATGATTATGGGTCTAGGTGATTAGATTAAGAAATATGAAGATGTTGAATTGAAAGGTTGGGAGGATTTTTTTGATCGGGGTGATTCAATTGAAGAACCAGAACAAGTTGTAGTTAATATGCCAGAAGGAATGAAAAGGGAAATCCATATTTTATGAGCTCCCTTACTGGAAGGATCTATTAATATATCACCTATTAGATCCTATGCACGTCTACCCAGATTCTATATTTTGACATATATCAGGCAAAGAGAAGGACACCTTGCCTTCGAGGAGAGATATTACTCTTTCGCGTACCAAAATTGATAGAAAACATTTGTCGCCAAACAGGGAAAATGAAACATATGCAGAAGCTCCATGGATTTTGAAAAAAAAAAGAGCTAGACCAACTAAAAAATGTCATCCATTCAACAAGGACACCTACTGGCTATGGGTCATCATTGGCTAAAGCTTTTACAGTTGATGGACATATCATAGGATTTAAAACACATGATTTTCATAATTTTATGAAGGTATTATATATCATTATTTAACATTTACTAGTAACATTGATTAGGTACTAAATATATTTTGATATTTTGTTGTGTGAGAAAAAATTACTAATGACCTTTTCATAAATGTGTTTGATAGCATATCATGCCATTGGCAATTAGGGGGGATTCCTATCTTACAGTTGACTTAAGGAATGCCATAAGTTGATTGTCAGCATTTACAAGGTATGTGGTTATATGAAATGTTCATGTGTGAGAGACATAGAGATATTATATTGCATTTTAATTTTTGACTAAAGGTTCATACTAATTTACTATTCTTATATTAGGTGGGTGGCCTCCAACGAGATCCACGAATGTGAAGTGCCAAAATGGAAGAAGGAAATTGCATAAATTGTATGTGTATTTGAGAAGGAGCTCCCTACAACTCCATTTACTTATACACCTAGTCTATGACATTGAATTGGTGGGTGTTGTATCAACAAGGTGGATGTTTTTCTTTGAGAGGTATATGAAAACTCTAAAAAGATATGTCTGACAAAAGGCACATCTAGAGGGTTGCATGGCTGAAGGGTATGTATTAAATGAAGCATTTTTCTTCCTGTGTGAATTCCTTGGTAAGGATTTTAAAGATGGGCCATGCTTCTGGGATGAAGAACAAGCATCAGATATTTTTTTATGGTGAAAAACCACAATCTAATGGTATTCAAGTAGAAATTAGTAAGTAAATTCATGATCAGTGTGGTTTTTTTTCTTGCAATCATTAATTTACTCTGTAATTTATTTGTCAAATTAACAGCATGACATTTAGAGTTTGAAATAAACATGTTGACATGTAATAGGTGTAGACGAAAGTACTATAATCGACAAGTTCATTCTGTACCACATGGACTTTATGAACAAATGGATTGATATGTATGATAAAAAGAGAGAAGTGTTAGAAGCAAGGAGACAATTTAAGAGATTGAACCCAAGGAATGCTCCACTTCCCACTGATCTGCTTAGGGAATGGGGCAAAGATTGCACACTAGAATGTGTTACCGAACAAATTCAAAATCAATAGAAGATGTAGGTATAGATTCAAACATAACAGAAGATGAAATCAACTTGTCTAGAGGATGTGAAAGAAAGGTACAGTTGGAATTTTACAAAATGTTGTTTCCTTACAGTTTTGACACTATTAACTATTTTAATATTCGTCATTATATTTTTTTTTCACTAAAATAAATGGTCTTTCACAAGCAAGGAAATATCTAGCAATGTGAGCATATGGTCGACATTATCGTGTAGAAAGTGTAGATGTAAAGAGACGATCCTTCGATTGTGGCATCATGGTTGACTTCAACCAATCCAGTTGATCAAGCTCAAAAGATAAGAATATAATTAAAGGGAATCTACAATATGTTGGGAAAATACAAGAAATTATTGAGTTTGATTACCGCTCTTTTAAATGTTGTATTTTTAAGTGTAGATGGTATGAAGCATTTGGGAGGACACGAAGACATGATACCCATAGTGGATTGTTTTCTATAGATTCCTCATGTTTCCTACCGAAGGATAAGGAGCCTTATGCTCTACCAATTCATTGTGAGTAGGTATTTCTTTAACTCAAACAAAAAGCGATAGTGATCATTAATCTATTAATTCATAGTTTATTGCGAATATATACATGTGTTTATTAATCAATAAAATTGTTATACCATACATCTAATATATGTATGTCATTCATGTGCAGGTATTTTTCTATGAAGATATTTTGGAACCAAAATGGATATTTGTCATACATTATGATCCAAGATTAAGGCATGTATTTGACGATGCATTAGTGGATACTGAGCAAAACAATGATGGCCAACAAAATGAGAGAGAGGGATTAGAGAACATCGAAGAAATTGACATCCATGATGATGTTGAAGATGGTTATGTTCAAGCACAAGAAGACAACAATCTAGAGTTCGATGATATAATGGAAGACAACAATATGGATGGTATACAAAATGATGATCCAAATATATCTGGTAACAATATAGATGGTCTACAGTCAGATTTCAATGATGATGAAGATGATGCAGGTCAAGATGAGGATGATGATAATATTAAATACTTGAAAGAACATATGAACATTGATAATGATACACTGGATGACATTGTAGCAAATAATAATGTTAATGACCAAGACTTCTAAATTTTTAGAATTATTTGCAATCCATGTTTAAAAAAGGATGATTCTTATGGCCTAAACTTTTAAATACTTCAGTAATATTATTTGTGTCGATACAAATTACCTATTGCAATATCCTTAAATTGTTCAATCTTTGGTATGAATTGTTGGCAGAAAAAATTAGGATTACTTGGATGCAATCTTTGAACCCTAATCCTAAAACATAAAAACAAAATTGGATTTTGAAAATATATACAAGGGAATGATTTTCAAAAGAGAATAACCGGTGCCTGCCACATGAGGAGTTTGTTTATCTTTAATTATTTTTCATATATATCCTTAATTGTATCTATGCCATGTTATCTAATTGTGCTAAGTACTTGAGTAAGACCATCAATGAAAAATGAAGTGGACATATTATCATCTATATTAGCTAATTGATTGCACAAATATTTCAATTTATCAACTATCTCATGTTTCTATTCATTTTCAACACTTTTAATAAAGACATCATGATCATAATATTCTTCTTCATCATTAGGATAAAATATTGAGATATTAAGTAATTAAGATAGAGAAATGAACATACAACTCATAGAACAACCTATAAAGCTTTGCATTTTCCTTAATTCTTCAAAAATTTCTAAGTCTTCAACAACAACAAATGAGTGATACAGTTCCATTATATAACAGGAACGTGTACCCTCAGTAATTAATACATTGTCTTTCAAATTGAATGAATATAGAGAAGCACCTAAAGGCATTGGAGAAACATTAATTGCACTGAAGGAAACATAAAGGAAGGAGTGGTTAGCCTTTAGAAACACGAGGAGTTACCTGGGGATCTACATTGTTGTGGATGGAAGATGATAGCCAAGTTGTCATTATTTAGATCCATATCTGTCCTCCCACCCACCGTATGTTCTTTCAGCCGGCCAAGGAAATGAGATGATTTCTTCTATCTTACCATTGTGGTTGACATACTGTGCATCTATGATACCTTTGACACTTTTACCAAATAATTCAAATGTAATATCTACCATGTGCAGTCTTTCAAGTGTCCAACTTAACACATGCTGAGCTGGGTCTCCTTTATCGTAACAAGTGTTAGAAATGAAAGCAACACCTCTTCAATGGAAATATGATTCAATAAAAATTTCTGCAATCTTTAACTGTGTGTTATTAATGGAGATTGTAACACAAAAACAAAACTATGCTTCACAGAATTGCAAAATTAGAAATATGAATACATAACACAATGTTTAACATGGAGAAAACCCTTTCAAGTAAAAAACTCCACACAAGAAAGAGGCCCAATGTTTGTATTAATCTGAAAATGATTTACAATACAACAACACTTCAACTCTCTCCACCAGTCTTCAATCTGACAGCATTCCGGCAGCACCCGAGTACCTAAAATCTATATTACAACAACTAATACATGGAAAATACTTATAGAAACATTTTCTAACTCATCTTAGGCATTCATCTTCTCTCTCCTAAGATTCTCCAACTCGTAAACATTAATTACCATCTTACAAACATCTTACACTTGTTCAAAAATAGCCATGCAAAGGTTGGACTCCCAAGACTAAATCTAGCCTCTTACAGCATCTTATGACGTGTCATAACCGTCATAGATTCCACAAAAGAGTATCTTTCCAGTATAGGAACCTTGGGCTAAATATAGCAAATATACAGCTAACATATCCGTCATATGCATCATAGAATCACAAAATCTTATGACAACTTGTAGCTGTCATAGATTCACTCACCAAACATTATGACAGTTGTCATACATGCCAAAAATAGTATATTCCTCAAGGGAGCATGCCTATCCTCATTTACTATGAGTTTTTACATTTGCCAATAGTAAATGTCACTCCGTAACTGCCGCTGGTAACTCTGAAATTACAACTGTCAATGAGACTACCTCATTCCCTTATGGGTAATTACAAATAACAAATAATAAATGGAATAAAATACAATATTGGAATTTACAAGGTTAATGGCATCTTATTCCAAAACTCTCCCACTTGACATTATACATTGTAAATCAACCCATAGGAAATCAAATGAAATAATCAGGCACTAGAAACAAGGCCCATGGTCTCTCTGCACCACACGAACTTTTCTGTGCTCACATGTTTGGTCAATGAATCTACAACATTCTCCTGAGTGTCTATCTTTTTCAGCTCAATCTATCCATTTGCAACCAACTCTCGAACAAAGTGATATTGAACATCAACATGCTTAGTCTGAGCATGATACATAGGATTCTTGGCCAAACAGATAGCACTCTGGCTATCACAACCAATCGGAATGATCCTGCAATCAAACCCAATACCTGTAGACAGTCTCCTCAACCAAACTACCTCCTTAGAGACATGAGTAGCAGCCATATATTATGCTTCTGTAGTGGACAAAGCAACTGTGGGCTGCCTCTTACTCATCCAACTCACTGCACCTCCAAACAAAGTAAACACATAGCCACTAGTGGACCTTCTACTATCCAAGTCACCTTCCCAATCTGCATCAACAAAACCTTGTATTTCCAAAGATTTATCAACACTATCAATACTAGAATAAACCAAACAATGGTCAGGAGTACCTGCAAGATATTTAAATGCTGTCTACCAGGGTTAGACATAAATCTGCTCAAAACTCCCAATGCTTGGGCAATATTTGGTCTAGTGCAAACCATTGCATACATCAAACTCCCTACAACACTAGCATATGGCACATTAGACATATCCTCAAAATCATCCTCAGTCTTTGGACACATATCTAATGAAAGCTTAGTACCAATGGGTAAAGGAACTCTAACTGGGTTACAGTCTTGCAAACTTAACCTCTGCACAATAGTATTAACGTACTTACTTTGTGACAACCAAAGCTTTTTGTTCACTCTGTCCCTCTTGATCTCCATTCCCAGAATATACCTTACAGCACCAAGATCCTTCATCTCAAATGCACCTGAAAGTTGGGCTTTAAGCTCACTAACCATACCCTTAGTATTGCTGAAAAACATGTCGTCAACATACAAAGCAATAACCAATATAGAATCATCAACACAATGAATGTAAACACAATGATCCTCCTCGCTTCTAAAAAAACTCAATTTCAAAACAAATGAATCAAACTTTTGATACCACATTTTGGGGGACTGTTTTAGACCATAAAGAGACCTCTTTAACCTGCAAATCGAATGTTCTTTTCCTTTTACCTCAAAACCTGAGGTTGTTGCATATAAATTTCTTCTTCAAGATCTCCATGCAAGAATGCAGTCTTAACATCTATTTGCTCAATCTCCCAATCATAAGCTGCAACAATGGATAAGAGAAATCTAATAGAAGTCAATTTAGCAACAGGAGGGAATATCTCACCAAAATCAACTCCCTCTCTCTGGGAGTAGCCCTTGGCTACCAGTCTAGCCTTGTACTTCTCCAATGACCCGTCTACTCCAAACTTCTTCTTAAAGACCCACTTACATCCTATGGCCTTTCTTCCTTTGGGAAAACGAAAAAGATCCCAGGTGTTACAAGAGTCTAAAGCCATCAACTCCTCCTACATGGCTAGCTGCCAAGACTCACTATCATCTACAGAAATAGCTTCCCTGTAGGATCTAGGTTCATCGTTAGTACTTAATAAAGCATATACACAACAAAAACCTAGTGGGCTATACCTGTCAACTGGATTCTATTGTCTTGTGGATATCCTCACGGGTGGAGTAAGAGACTCTACTCATTCTTCTACATGATCATCTGTATCGACTTCTTCTATCACAACAGATTCATCTTCATCAGAACTACTTGAATCTTCTTCTTCTTCTTCACCCCCCAATCCATCATTTTGTTCTTCTTGAGGTGCATCTTGTTGCTCTAAATCAAAGTGCACCTTCTTTACCTTTTCATCTTTTTTCTTTTGGCTGCTCAGGTTCAAAAATAGCTCTAAGTTCCCTGAAAATAACATCTCTAGAAATGATAATCCTGCGGGTTAGTGGATTCCAAAGCTTATAACCTTTGACATTATCACCATATCCAATGAATGTACACTTTTTAGCCTTTGGATCCAACTTAGATCACTTTTCCTTAGGCACATGAACAAAAGCCTCACAACCAAAAACCCTTAAATGTGAAACATAAGGTTTCTTACCTGTCCACACTTCATAAGGTGTCGAATCAAGAGCCTTACAAGGAGATCTATTTATCAAGTAGCAAGCAGTACACACAGCCTCTGCCCAAAAGCATTTATCCAACTATGCATCACTAAACATACTTCTGGCCCTTTCCATAATTGTTCAGTTCATCCTTTCTGCAACACCATTCTGCTATGGTGTATACAAAGTTGTCTTTTGTCTGATTATACCTACATGCTTGCAAAACTCATCAAATTCCTTAGAACAATATTCCCCTCGATTGTCAAATCTTAATATTTTTATCTTTAAACCTGATTGGTTCTCTACTAAGACTTTGAATTCCTTAATCTTAGAGAAAACTTTAGATTTATGCTTCATAAAACAAATCCATGTAAATCTGGATACATCATCAATGAAGGTTACAAAATAACGAGATTTTGTGATAGATTCATTATCCACATGTCCAAACACATCCGTATGAATAATTTCTAACTTCTCTTTTGCTCTATTGCTTCCTGAAGGAAATGATTTTATGTTCTGTTTACCAAACACACAATGCTCACAGAAATCAAAGTGCTCATCAGAATAGGAGAAACCATCCAACAAATTTTTATTCTTAATAGTTTTCAGTACATTATTGTTTGTGTGGCCCAATCTACAGTGCCACAACATACAAGTGTTTTTAGAAGCCTGAAATACATAGGAGGCATTATAAACTGTAGTGGCTTCAAGCTTGAACAGGCTTTCGAATCTCTTCCCCTTCGCTACCCCCAAGTTCCCTCTCACTAATCTTTCCTTTCCCGATAATCGAATATGTAGAGTTGTCACCAAGGTAGATATTACCTCCATCATATTCTTCATATGAGGAGGACCATTCCTTATGCAGAGTCATATGAAATGAGCATCCTAAGTCAACTAACCAGTGATCATTAGAAACAAGATTACATGTAGAAAGTAAAACTTCTTCACCTGCATTCGAGGACTTATCCGAAGCACTCTCCCACTGTTTCTTGGGGTTTCTGCACTCCTTCTTCACATGTCCCCTTTTACCGCAGTTCCAACACTTAACTCTGTTCTTTTTACCAGGAGTCTTAGACCGACCCTTGGACTTGTCCTTAGCCCCTTTCTGATCTCCTTTAGGTCCTATTTCCTTAGACCTTCCCCTGACACTGAGAGCATCCCCTAAACGATCTGAACTCTTTTTCCTCAATTCTTGTGACAGTAACACTGAAACAAGAGCATCCAAATTCAGATCCGCAAGGTTAGCAGTGATAGCAAGGATAACATTCTCCCAAGACTCAGGTAAAGAACAAAGAAGTAAGATACATTTGTCTTCCTCACTAACCTTAACATCTACTAAATCAAGCTGACTCACTAACAAATTAAAAGAATTTAAATGCTTTGCAACTGATTCACCTTCTCAAATTTTCATGGAAAACAATTTTCTTTTTAAATAAAGTTTATTTACCATACTCTTGGCTTGATAGATCTCACCCAACCATTTCCACAACTTGTATGCAGTCTCTTCCTTTGCGACATTCAACATGACAGAGTCTGAAAGACACAACCGGATGGTTCCCCATGCCTACTTATCTAGTCTATCCCACTCATCTTAAGAGACATCGTCAGGTTTCTTCTATTTTTGGACAACCAACCATTGGTTTCTTTCTTCCAACAAATCTTCCATTTTCAGCTTCCACAACTCAGACCCTGTTCCGTTAAACTTCTCAATGTTCAATCGAGAGGTTGATGCAATGGTAGATGCAGCCATAATCACAACACAAGATCTGCAAAACAAACACAACCAAATCTCCCACTATAGCTACAGCTTCCACACTACCACCCAAGAGTCAAAGTTGGCCAGGCTTTGATACCAAATGTTAGAAATGAAAGCAACACTACTTTAATGGAAATCTGATTCAATATAAATTTATGCAATCTTTAACTGTGTGTTATTAATGGAGATTGTAACACAGAAACAAAACTATGCTTCACAGAAATACAAAATCAGAAATATGAACACATAACACAATGTTTAATGTGGAGAAAACCCTTTCGGGTAAAAAAACTCCACACATGAAAGAGGCCCAATGTTTGTATTAATCTAAAAATGATTTATAATACAACAACACTTCAACTCTCTCCACCAGTATTCAATCTGACAGCATTCTGGCAGCACCCGAGTACCTAAAATTTGTATTACAATAACTAATACATGGAAAATACTTATAGAAACATTTTCTAACTCATCTTAGGCGTTCACCTTCTCTCTCCTAAGATTCTCCAACCCGTAAACATTAATTACCATCTTACAAGCATCTTACACTTTTTCAAAAATAACCATGCAAAGGTTGGACTCCCAAGAATAAATCTGGCCTCTGACAGCATCTTAGGACACGTCATAACTGTCATAGATTCCATAAAAGAGTATCTTTCCAATATAGGAACCTTGGGCTAAATATAGCAAATATACAACTAACATATCTGTCATATGCATCATAGAATCACATAATCTTATGACAACTTGCAGCTGTCATAGATTCACTCACCAAACATTATGACAGTTGTCATACATGCCAAAAATAGTATATTCCTCAAGGGAGCATGCCTATCCTCATTTACTATGAGTTTTTACATTTTCCAACAGTAAATGTCACTCCGTAACTGCCGCTGGTAACTTTGAAATTACAACTGTCAATGAGACTACCTCATTCCCTTACAGGTAATTACAAATAACAATAATAAATGGAATAAAATACAATATTGGAATTTACAAGGTTAATGGCACCTTATTCCAACAACAAGATGGAATTAGCTAATTACCATTATCAATGATTTCCTTCCTCCACTTATTCAAGTCTTTTGTAGTCCCATCAACTTCTAAAATATGAGGCAACCATTTTTTGTCTTGCTTTTCTTCAACTGCCTGCATTTTATCCTTTAATATTGTATCCAATTTTAGTTGATAAGCAACCACCTCCTCAAAATTTTCTAGCATTCCCGCTACCAACTGCATCTCAGGAGGAGCCTTTGAATCATATCTAGAACACTTGAGAAATTCACTGATTTTCCCAGTCCTTGGCAGCAACTTGGTCTTCATAGCTGATAGCCTCTGTTTGTCTGACTCATGTTTTTCACGTGCTATCCTCAATAGGGAGTAAGACTTATGGGTCTCCTCCAACCTAGCCAATATCTTGTTAACTCTATACTTAACTAAATTTGTGGCCACATCCTTCATTTTACCTTCCATTCCTTCATTCAACTTCTTATTCTCTTCTTTCAATTCCTTTATCTCTTGAAGCAGGGGTTGTGTGTCCACTGGCAATGATTCTACAGTCTATATGATTAAGGGAGTTTGGGATGGACCAGCTTCCAATTGAGGTTGACTCTCATAGACACTAAGCCTAGCCATTGCCTCTGTGTATTTCCCCAATAATTCATTGTAATCATTCTGCAGTTTAAGTGTTGCTGCCTCTGCAAAATGTGTTGTCTGTACATTCAAGTTGGATGCCTGAGGAGCAGGGGTGTCTGACACCCTCTTGATGATCACATTACCAGTTAATTCCTCCAAGCCTACCTTTGGTTTATTATCATTTGGGGCCAATGCCCAGATAGGCAAGGTATCAAATTTAGGGTCAAAGATAGCACCCTGCAACGCTCTCTTGGCCTGTTCTCCACTTACATCTCCATCATCCCTGGTAATGGTATCAAATGCGATAGCATCTGATAATGTCCAATGTGGCAATAGTAATATTTTGCTTTTCTTCACAAGTGCTCTCCCTTCTTCAGGAGTCATGGCACTGATATCCTTGTTCACCTCACCCAAAACCCTCCTTGTGATAGCATCATATTCTGAAGGGTTTGCATCACTTTTTGCTTCTTCTATCCTTCTCTGGAACTCTTCACTCCTTGTTCTCAACACAAAGGATTTGAATTCTGGGGTGGCAATGAATGCATCGTCAGAGATAAATTGATTGCATGCCACTTCGCTCACGTCTTCGGTGTCCACCTCATTGTTGATTATGGACCTTATCAACCTATTTTTTGGGGAGGCATATGGTGCTATCCTTGGGGGAGAATGCAATTGATGTGGGGGCTGTGGATCTTGTTCCTCTGCCACCTCTTCCTCCAAATTTACAACTTCCATTTTATCTTCTATCTCAAGATCAATTATCTTTGCTCTTTTTGGGGCAGGGGCATCAAGGGAGTCAGGGGAACTTTTCCTAATATATTTGCCCTTTGAATTGCTCAGTTGATAAGTGGGCCTTTCCTCTCTAGCAGGTGCCTCAACAATACATTCATCTCCCTTTTCAAAGAACATTTTGATTCTTTCAATGGCATCTTGAATTTCAATGAATGCCCCTTGATATGCAGAGTTGGCATTTTTCTTCCTTTTCTCTGCATCCATTATCAATTTCCATTTATTTCTCAAGAAAAACACTTGTTGCATTGATTCACAATTTCTGACAGTATCCTCATCAAGCAGGACATGGTGTGGATATTCATGCCTATCAATTTTATGCCTTTTGTCATGAATAAAGCCTTCAGGATCAAAGAGCCTTATTACCTCCATATTCATCCTATAACATTATAGCATGAAACCGATCTGGTCTAAACCATTCTTGTCAATTGTAATAAAATCATGAAGCTTCAGAGATGCTGGGATAAGAGATCCCTTCTTATGCTTTCTAAAATGTTCCTTATCTACTGCATTCAGCTATCTGATGATCTCCATAAATCCTATTCTTCTAGGCACAAATTTTGGTAAGGAATAGGGTGGAGCCTCACACACATAGATTTTGATACAGGTTGTATTTTCATGTAAAAACCAATCTCCCCAATTGTGATTGATATTCAGATGGGGGGTTCTCTCCATTGGTCTTAGAAAGTCCTTAATTTCCTTTGGTATCCTTTCTACAGCAGGCTCCAGGAATCTAATTAATTTCCTCACAAAATGCTCCTCAAAGGTGACATAACTAGCATATTTGAAGTGCATGTCTAGCATGCAAGTCCACATCTGAACTGGCATGGCATTGCCTTCTGCATCAATCATTCTCAAATGCAATTCCTTGCCCCAATAGCCAGACAGAGAAAACAAAATCATGTGACACATTAATGAATACCAAGTGAACCTTACATGGTGGCCTGGAGTATAAATTTTGTTCTTAGTGGCCATCATCTATTCATGCATCTTCTTTGACAAGTACCCTGCATAATCATATGGCTTGTCGGCTTCATAATCTTGGATATATACTGCCATCATCATTAGAGGCACTGACATTCTATCTGATGCATCTATCCCGAGCACATGACACAAGCTATGATAAATTTTAACAAAATATTCCATGAACAGGCTACATCGGAGAGGTTCCTCTTCTGTGACAGGGATTTTGATCAGAGCTCCATCAACCCCCTTCAATCTATGCTTGGCCAAGTTGTAAGATCTGTATGCATAGCTAAGACCTCTGTATTTTTCTCTAAAAGCATTCAAGTCTATAGGTATACCAGCAGTAGAATTAAGATTGAAGATAGTAGCAATGTAGGCCTTTGTGAATCTAATGATAACACTACCATTTCCAGACAAGACAGACATGGTCTTAGGGTCATACCTAGTTGCTACAGCTCTCACTAAGTCTGTGTTTATGAAGACATTAGGGCATATCAATTTGGCCAAGTCTAATGTCCAAGCATGGCAGACCGGTGCTCTGTAGTCACTTCATTTGTGCCAATGCTCAAATAGACTCCGAGCAGACACAAGGAGCCTAGCATCTCTACAATCTACACAAAGGTCATATATTTTATCATTTCTACCAACCTCTCCTAAATTTGTCAAAGGTTTTTTAGATGAGCCAGGACACTGAATCATGATGTCTTCATCAAGGATGTGTTTGGAGGTCGAAGCTTCACCGAACTGACTCATTTTGTATTTTATGCAGGCAACCTAGGGTTTATGCAATTAACGGCTGCCCTAAATGTTTTAGAGAATTCTTACAGATAAAAAACTAAGTGCAGGGGAGAGACAATGACTTACTGGTTTTGGACATCGCAAATCCTTTGAATTGCTTCTCTTTGCTTGTTCTAATGATTCTCCAGCTCTGAAGACGATTGCTTCTTGAAGAATGACAAGAAATAACTTGAATTATGTTGTTATAACATCGAATTCCTATACCACTCTATATATCAATGGAGGTCACGGCAACCATAACTCTACTTGTGCCACACTCGTTTGAAAATATTCATTGTTTACATTTTTGAATATGGACCGTTGATCTTTTGTTACCTTTCCTAAAATCTGTGGCTTTGATTCACTGACTAGATTTGACAATCTTAGTCATCTTGGTTGACAAGTCATCGTTCAATGGGAATGAGCCAAGTCTTCAACATGGACTGAACGTGTGTCACCTCTTCGCAGCGTCGCAGTCGAGGAGGGCCCATGCACCTTTATGACACTTACTTTTTAATCAGTGGATGCCACGTGTCTCTATCTCACCCTCTCATGGTGAATATTCCTTTTGAGAAGATTCCCCTGCGCTAGCGCGTAGCCATTGGATCTAAACACTCAACACTGACATGTGGCTGAGGTAGACACTTCGCAGGCAAAGGTTACACGGACAGGTGGTGGCCTGTCGCGGCGTCGCGACTGGGTATGATGTCATCCTGACATACTCCGCGACGATGCAATTTTCATTTTATAAGACTTTAGGAATTACTGGCGGGAATAGGTAACGACTAGGCTAAGGGGCTGGTCAACCCACGGACATCAAGACTTAAGGTTGTGACTTAAAGGATCGACAACCGACAACAAACGGTCAACACAAGAACATAACAATGGATTAATGTTTTCTATAAATCTTTAAACCCTACTCCTAAAACAGTAAAACAAAATTGGATTTTGGAATTATAAACAAGAATAAGGATCCTAGATGTTTCTTAGGAATGCAAAATTAAAGGCATTACATTGTTTCCAATAAATGCAAACCACAAAAATCTCAAAATAAAAAATCAATCTTTTTTTATCCTAAACATAGGAATGGAAATTGCGAGTTCAAAAAAATGTAGGGAAATAAATCATACCCTGTAATAGAAGATTTAAGTCCAATCGTAGATTTAATTAAACTTTAAAGTACAAGGAGTTGAGAGTAGAATACAATATTGAGATATTAAGTAATTAAGATAGAGAAATGAAACAGTTGAGAAGAAATACAAAACTTATTTGATCTTTTTAGCATGATGTCAAATGTGAAGTGTGTGATTAACTAATGCATTATGAAAAAAAGAATGCTCTCTCTCTCTTTGACCTATCTACCTCCTAGTTAAATCCTTTTCCTAGCTTTCCTAGCTAGTTTTCCTTTTCCTTTCCAATTTCCTTTTAGATCCCACCAAATTTTCCCT
This sequence comes from Cunninghamia lanceolata, assembly GCA_027924645.1. NCBI lineage: Eukaryota > Viridiplantae > Streptophyta > Pinopsida > Cupressales > Cupressaceae > Cunninghamia > Cunninghamia lanceolata. Next base: position 2,242,294 of record BSBN01001603.1, on the reverse strand, counting down.
ATTTTACTATTAATTTCCATCTCTCCTCTCATCATTCTTCCCATCCAATGAACTTTAGTTTTATCTTGTTTCCATTTCATCCTGCCAATTTATATCCTCGTCCCTCTTTTCATGTCTTAGTTTTCTTGTTTCCATTTGCTTTGTTGATAAGGGAGACGGATAGAGGCAAAGAGGAAGAGACTAGAGAGAGAGAGAGTCCTAGTTTTCTTGTTCATTTCCTTCATCAATAAGGGAGAGGGAGAATTAATAGATTAAGGGAGAGATAAGAAGATATAGGTTGAATGATAAGGGGAGAGAGGCAAGAGATAGAGAGATAGGCACAGATAGCTAGGTAGAGAGAGATAGAGAGGAGACAAATACGGAGAGATAGAGGAGACAGAGGGGAGAGATAGGGAGATAGAGAGTGACTAGAGAGATGTCTAGAGAGGCAAGAGATAGGGAGAGATAGATGTTGCAAGTATGAGGATAACCAGTGTTGTCATTGATGTCAACATACTCATATTGCATTAATGAGAAGGATTGGATGAGCTGTGTGTTGAGGATATTGAGAAAATTAGCCTCAATCAGGAACAGTGAAGAACAATGATGACATTAAGGTAAAAGTCCAAGATAAGATGAAGATCAGAGGATGCGGTTTAAAGGGTTTTCAGATATGAGTCTTGAGATGCTCCAATCAAGATTTTAGAGGTCCGCATGAAGATATGAAGAAGTTATGGTCGCTCTAGTAGAACTGGTTCTGACAGATGTTCAGTGGTGACAGAGTGTCACAGATTGGTCCGGTGAGCTCTAGAATTGCATTATCTCATTCTGCAGACTGGAGGGAGTGTTGAAGAAGTCAGTGTGAAGTGACAACTAGATTTGTTCATGGTTTGGAGGTCCAGAAGCACCTTTTTCATTGTGACAGTGGCGACAGACTGTGTTCTTGAAGTTCTGGATGAAGAAGAGAAGAATTCCAGTAAGCTGATAAAGTGCGGATGTTCTTGGTGACTCAGAAAAGGTTTTGGTGATCCTTGGATCGTGCACAATTCTTATTGGCGGTCCGCATTAAAGTTAGAGTTTGGATTTGATGTAAAGACCACTGGTTGTTGGTGTTCTTCCTGAGACTGGCCAACTGGATGTATTACATGTCTTGCAGATGATCTTGTAGGTGTTTGCCGACTTAGATGATTGTTCTTAAGTTGATGCCTTGTATAAATAAGGGATTTTGAATTCATTTTGAAGTGTGTCTTGGTGTGATGAGTGTGTGGTAGCGAAGAGGAGCGCGAAAGGCAGAGCAGAAGTTTTTGGGCTTAAATGGAACTGATCCAGGCATGGTAAAGATGTCAATCTCCAGTTCAAGTTTGTGATACTTGTTACTTTGTAGATAGTGTGTCTCTTGTAGGCAGTGAGCCTCTTGTGAGCAGTGTGCTTGGGCAGTGAGCCCTAATTGGCACGTGCCAACTATTTTTCTTATTCTTCTAACAGAGAATAATCCTTGGGTTAATCACCCCGTGGTTTTTCCCTTGATCGGGTTTTCCACGTCAAAATCTTGGTGTCTCATGTGTTGATGTGTATCTGCTCTGGCGTTTATGCTTTATGCTTTCATGAATGATTGATTGCTATGCTATTAAATAACAAAGTGGATTTAAGTGTTTGAATTGGAAGCAAGTTTAGGATAACTGATTCACCCCCCTCTCAGTTATCAACAATTGGTATCAGAGCTAAGTTCCTCTAAAAAGAGCTTAACCGCTTGAGGAGATCCAGGATGTTGTCATACAAGAAGGATAGTCCGAAGTTTGATGGAACCAACTTCTCTCTTTGGAAAGGTCACATGAAATGTCACTTGGAGTGTATGGGAAAGGCGTACTTATCCATGGTCACAAAAGCATATGTACCTCCACAGGGTGGTTCGACAACTCTAAATGAAATCACAGATGCTGAAAACAATCTGCGGACCAAAGAGGCTCTTCTAAGTGCTTTAACTGACTCAGATCTCTCAAATGTTATTGACCTACCAACTGCTTATGAGATCTGGATTAAATTGGAACTTCTGCATGAAGGAGATGAGTATGTTAAATGTGCAAGGTTGCAGAGTCTAAAAGGGAAATTTGAAATGACCGAGTTTGGAGATGATCCCCCCAAGACTGAATTTGCATTCAAAGCCAGTGCCTCTGTGAAAGGCAAACAAAGATTTGATCCGGGAGAAAACTCTTCAAGGAAGCTGTCATGGTATGATCAAGCAAGAAGAGACATGGAAGTGGAAGAAGCAGAAACAACTCAACTTGAAGCCCTCATTGCAAAGAGACTGCCAAGAGGATCCGGTAAGTATGAAGGAAAATTACCCTTTAAGTGCTTCAACTGCAATAAGATTGGTCATTTTGCCTCAAGATGTCTAGAAAGATCTACAAGGTCAAATTCCAATAGACAAAGGTTCCAAAAGAATTGTTATTATGTTCATGAAGAAGATGATAATGAAGGAGTAACCGATGATGAATCAGAGATAGGAAACAAATCCGGAAATGAATGGGTGTTTATTGCCATCAAGGAAGAAGATCCAATATCCTCTGAATCTATTAATCATAAGGTTGTAGAAAGAGCTTTGGCTGCCCAAGTTGAAGAAAAGGATGACTGGGTTATTGACAGTGGATGCTCTCACCATATGACAGGTGACAAGAACAAGTTCTTAGAGTTGGAAAGGTATGAAGGAGGAATGGTAAAGTTTGGTGATAATTTTGCTAGTAGAATCAGAGGTAGGGGAACTATTTCTTTTGATGGAAAGAACAAAACCGGTAATGTACTGTATGTTGAAGGATTGAGGCACAATCTTCTTAGTGTTGGACAGTTGGTGGACAAAGGTTATGATCTCCGGTTCAAGAATGGAAGATGCAAGATCTTTGAAAGCTCTGGAATTGAGATTGCATCCGGTACTCAAACAAAAGGTAATATCTTCCATCTAGTTGGTACTAATAAAAGTTATCTGTTTGTTCAAGTTGATCAAAGTTGGTTATGGCATAGAAGGATGTGTCATGTAAATTTTGATAACATCATCAAGATTAGCAATACTCAGGCTGTAAGAGATCTTCCAAAATTGGTAAAACCTACAAATAGTTTGTGCAAAGAATGTCAGCTAGGTAAACAGAGCAGAGTCTCATTCAAAAGCAAGGATCAGTCCTCTACCGAATTATTGGAATTAGTTCATACTGATCTATGTGGTCCGACAAGAGTCAAGAGTATGCAAGGTGATAGATACTTCATGTTACTAATTGATGATCATTCCCAGATGATGTGGGTTACCTTTCTGAAAGAGAAATCAGAAGCTTTTGAGAAGTTCAAAATCTTCAAGGCTATGGTAGAGAATCAAACCGGATTAAAACTGAAATGTCTAAGGTCTGATAGAGGTGGTGAATTCACATCCAGTGAATTCATAGATTTTTGTGAGAAGCATGGTATAAAGAGACAGTTGTCTACTCCTAGGACTCCACAGCAAAATGGAGTAGTAGAGAGAAAGAATCAGACCATCCAGGACAATGATGATGGAAGCAAATGTTCCCCAGATATTTTGGAGAGAAGCTGTCAGCAATGCAGTCTATACTCTCAATCGAGTTCAAATCAGAAGCAATACCGGTAAGACTCCTTATGAACTTTGGTTTGGCATCACTCCTATTGTGAGATATTTCAGAGTATTTGGTAGCAAATGTTACATTAAAAGAGATGAACATTTAGGAAAGTTTGATGCTAGAAGTGATGAAGGAATTTTCTTGGGTTACTCCACTCAAAGCAAAGCATACCGGTGTTACAATAAGAGACTAAGAAAGATGATAGAAAGTACAAATGTGAAGGTTGATGAAGGAATTGAGAAGCCCTCAAGGTTTTATGAATATGATGAAGATGATCAGAATGGTTCTCTGGTTCAAGGAGCTCAATCCTCTTTTGAAAGATAGATTCAGACTGATCCGGTAAATCAGGAAGAAGAGATAGGTCTGAATGAGCCTGATCAAGAAACAGAAGTGCAAGAAACTCCCAAAGTTCCAAGGTATATAAGATTGAACCACTCTGAAGATCAGATCATAGGTGACAAAAGCAAAGGTGTCCAAACTAGAAGGATAATTGCTCAAAATTTGGATGAATATTGTCTGATTTCAAAGATTGAACCTAAGACAATAAATGAAGCCTGCAATGATGAAAACTGGACCAAAGCAATGGAGGAAGAGTTGATGCAAATTGAAAAAAATCACACTTGGGATCTTGTTCCCAAACCTAGAAACAAGAATGTGATTGGAACCAAATGGGTCTTCCGGAACAAACTAAATGAAGTTGGTGAAGTAATCAGAAACAAAGCTAGATTGGTCTGCAAAGGCTACTCTCAAATAGAAGGAATTGATTTTGAAGAAACCTTTGCTCCGGTGGCAAGAATTGAAGCAGTCAGATTATTTCTTGCATTTGCTACCTTCAAAGACTTCAAGGTATATCAGATGGATGTCAAGTCTGCCTTCCTAAATGGTGATCTGGAAGAAGAAGTATACATTGAGCAACTAGATGGATTTCAATTGTCTGATCATGGTGATTTGGTCTGCAAGTTGAAGAAAGCACTGTATGGTTTGAGGCAAGCCCCAAGAGCTTGGTATGAAAGATTGGATAAGCATCTTGTGCAGATTGGTTTCAACAAAGGTACTGCTGACAGTAACTTATATTTTAAAATTGATCATGAAAACATCTTGATTGTTGAAGTATTTGTTAATGATATCATCTTTGGAGGAAAAGATAGCATGTGTGAAACTTTTGCAAATCAAATGAAAAGTGAGTTTGAGATGTCTATGCTTGGTGAAATGAATTTCTTCTTGGGTCTACAAATTACTTAAACAAAGAAAGGGATCTTCATTTCTCAGACCAAATATGTGAAAGAATTGTTGAGGAAATTTGGGATCGAAGATTCAAAGCCAATGAATACTCCCATGGCAACCGGATGCAAGTTGAGCAAAGAAGATGACTCTCCTAAGGCAGACCAGACAAAGTATAGATTAATGATTGGTGGGTTGTTGTATCTCACTCAAACTAGACCAGATATTATGCAAGCTGTTGGTCTCGTTGCTAGATTCCAGGCTGATCCCAGAGAATCTCATGTCATGGCAATCAAGAGAATTTTTAGATATCTAAAAGGGACAGTGGAGTATGGTTTGTGGTATCCTAGAGATCATGATTTCTCTCTGCATGCATACACAGATGCAAATTGGGCAGGAGATGTGGATGACCGGAAGAGTACTAGTGGTGGAGCATTCTTTTTGGGAAAAAGATTGGTTCTTTGGCTAAGCAAGAAATAAGATGCAATATCTCTATCTACAACTGAAGCAGAATACATTGCAGCAACAGGTAGTTGCACTCAAGTTTTATGGATGAAGCAGATGCTAAGAGATATTAAAGTAGAGTATGAGGAGCCTATCACAATCTTCTGTGATAATTCAAGTGCAATAAATATTTCTAAGAATCCGGTGCTACACTCTAAGACTAAGCATATATCTATTAATTTTCACTTTTTGAGAGAGCAAGTGAACAAAGATGAAGTTAGACTGGAGTTTGTGCCCTCTAAGGATCAGATTGTAGATAGCTTTACTAAACCTCTTCCCAAGGACTCTTTTGAGTTTCTCAGGGAGAATTTAGGGGTTATTGCCCCTCCGGTGATGAACTAAGATGCATTGATGTGCATCAGTCCGGTGGATATCACAGTCATATCTTGTGATCCGGATTGGTTATGGGGAGTTGCTACTTAGGGGGAGCAGTTGATATGATTCTGATATGTTAAAATTGCAAGTATGAGCCCTTTGCCATTGATGTCAAAGGGGGAGAGAAGACATGTGAAAAACAAGTGGTTGTTGATCAAAGGGGGAGCAGTAAAGAAAGAGAAGACATGTGAAGAGTTGTTGCTGATAGGGGGAGTTGTGACAGAAATGAGAAGTTCTTGTCTTGATGGTTTTTCACATCATATGTTGCCATCAATGACAAAGGGGGAGATTGTTGCAAGTATGAGGATAACCAGTGTTGTCATTGATGTCAACATACTCATATTGCAATAATGAGAAGGATTGGATGAGCTGTGTGCTGAGGATATTGAGAAAATTAGCCTCAATCAGGAACAGTGAAGAACAATGACGACATTAAGGTAAAAGTCTAAGATAAGATGAAGATCAGAGGATGCGGTTTAAAGGGTTTTCAGATATGAGTCTTGAGATGCTCCAGTCAAGATTTCAGAAGTTCCAATGAAGATATGAAGAAGTTATGGTCGCTCTAGTAGAACCGGTTCTAGCAGATGTTCACTGGTGACAGAGTGTCACATATTGGTCCGGTGAGCTCCAGAATTGCATTATCTCATTCTGCGGATTGGAGGGAGTGTTGAAGAAGTCAGTGTGAAGTGACAACTAGATTTGTTCATGGTTTAGAGGTCTGAAAGCACCTTTTTCATTGTGACAGTGGCGACAGACTGTGTTCTTGAAGTTTCAGATGAAGAAGAGAAGAATTCCAATAAGCTGATAAAGTGCAGATGTTCTTGGTGACTAAGGAAACGTTTTGGTGATCCTTGGATCATGCACAATTCTTATTGGTGGTCTGCATTGAAGTTAGAGTTTGGATTTGATGTAAAGACCATCGGTTGTTGGTGTTCTTCCTGAGACTGGCCGACCGGATGTATTACACATCTTGCGGATGATCTTGTAGGTGTTTACCGACTTAGATGATTGTTCCTAAGTCAATGCCTTGTATAAATAAGGGATTGTGAATTCATTTTGAAGTGTGTCTTGGTGTGATGAGTGTGTGGTAGCGAAGAGGAGCGCGAAAGGCAGAGCAGAAGTTTTTGGGCTTAAATGGAACTGATCCAGGCATGGTAAAGATGTCAATCTCCAGTTCAAGTTTGTGATACTTGTTACTTTGTAGACAATGTGTCTCTTGTAGGCAGTGAACCTCTTGTGAGCAGTGTGCAAGGCAGTGAGCCCTAATTGGCATGTGCCAACTATTTTTCTTATTCTTCTAATAGAGAATAATCTTGGGTTAATCACCCCGTGGTTTTTCCCTTGACCGGGTTTTCCACATCAAAATCTTGGTGTCTCATGTGTTGATGTGTATCTGCTATGGTGTTTATGCTTTATGCTTTCATGAATGATTAATTGCTATGCTATTAAATAACAAAGTGGATTTAAGTGTTTGAATTGGAAGCAAGTTTAGGATAATTGATTCACCCCTCCCCTCTTAGTTATCAACAATAGATAGGTAGAGAGACTAGAGAGGAGATAGATTGGGAGAGATAGAGGAGACAGAGGGAGAGATAGGGAGATAGAGAGTGAGTGAGATGTCTAGAAAGATAGGGAGAGAGATTGAGAGTTAGAGGGATGATAGAGAGTCGAGGGAGATAAGGGAGAGATAGGGAGATAGAGGTTTAGGGTTGCTTAGGCTGTTTAGGGTTTAGGGGTTAGGGATTAGGGGCATTATTTGAGAGAGAGAGAGAGAGAGAGAGAGAGAGAGAGAGAGAGAGAGAGAGAGAGAGAGAGAGAGAGAGAGAGAGAGAGAGAGAGAGAGAGAGAGAGAGAGAGAGAGAGAGAGAGAGAGAGAGAGAGAGAGAGAGAGAGAGAGAGAGAGAGAGACTTCTTTTGACATGCAACTGTAAACCCTTATAAATAATGCCCCTAAACCCTAAACCTGAGCAACCCTAAACCTCTAAACCTTAAATAATGCCCCTAAACCCTAAACCATAACCCCTAAAGCATATATAAACCTTAAATAATGCCCCTAAGCCCTAACCCCTAAACCCTAAACCTGAGAAACCCTAAACCCTGGCAAACCCCTAAACCCTAAACACTAAACCCAAGCAACCCTAAACCTCTGTCTCCCTATCTCTATCATTCCTCTACCTCTCAATCTCTCTCTCCCTATGTCTTTGTCCATGTCCCTCACTCTCCATATCCCTATCTCTTCCGGCTATGTCTCTGGCCATGTACCTCACTCTCTATATCTCCCTATTGGTCCTCTCTCTCTAAACGCTAAACCCTAAACCTCTAAACACTAATTAACTGTAAACCCTCAATAATGCTCCTAAACCTTAACCCCTAACCCCTAAACCATAAACCTGAGAAACCCTAAACCCCTATCTCCCTATCTCTATCGTCCCTAGTCTACCTCTCAATCCTTCTCCCTATCTCTCTAGATATCTCACTCACTTTCTATCTCCCTATCTCTCCCCTCTATGTCTCCTCTATCTCTACCTATCTGTCTCCTCTCTCTCTCTCTAATTATCTCCAAACCCAAGCAACCCTAAACCCTAAACCCCTAAACCCTAAATCCAAGCAACTCTAAACCTAGTCTATCTCCCTATCTCTCCCCTATCTCCCTATCTCTATTATACCTCTACCTCTCAATAATCTCTCTCCCTATGTCCCTAGCCATGTGCCTCATTCTCTATCTCCCTATCTCTCTCCATAGTCTCCTCTATATCTCCCTATCATTCCTCCCTCTCTATAAACCCTAAACCCTAAACCTCTAAACCTAAACTCCTAACCCCTAAACAATAAACCCTAAACCCTAAATTATAATGCCCCTAAATCCTAACCCCTAAACCCAAGAAACCCTAAACCCTAAACCCAAGTAAACGTAAACCTCTATCTCCCTATCTCTCCCCTCTCTCCCTATTGCCTTTGTCCCTCTACCTCTCAATCTCTCTGGCCATATCCCTCACTCTCTATCTCCCTATCTCTCCCCTCGATCTCCTCTATATTTCCCTATTGGTCCTCTATCTCTCTCTAAACCCTAAACCCTAAACCTCTAAACCTTAACCCCTAACCCCAAAACCATAAAACCTAAACCCTAAATAATCCTCATAAACCCAAGTAACAATATATTAGGTGCCAAATTAGGTGCTACATTTGGTGCTAAACTATGCACTAAGTTAGCCGCTAAATCAGGTGCTAAAGTAGGCACTAAAGTAGTTGCTAAAGTAGGCGCTAAAACAGGCATTAAGTAGGCGCTAAAGTGGGCACTGATTAGCACTGAAATTAGCGCCTACTTGATCTAATCGGCGCAAAAAATGCCAAAAATAGCGCCATCCCGATAAATAGCGCTGACTTTTGAAAAAATTAGAGAAAAGTACATTAAAACAGTGGGTGGAAGCAAAAAATAGAGCAAAAAAAGGAGCTAATCATAAGGATTTGTTGTAGTGGATATGTATTACTGTCTCGATATACTGGCATGTTTTTATTGAAGCTCTGCTTTGTAATACTAAGGAGAAGTCATGAAATTGAACTAATTTTTTTGAACTCAAAAGTAAAAGGCTAGAAGGGGCACCAAAGGACATATCAAAGGAGAGGAATTTCTTATCAAAGTGAAAGTTTGTTGAATGCTTGGAAGCTTAACAAATGCTCAATGACCATCCAAACCTTTTTTTTGTATACAATATAAGAATTGTTGCTTGTCAATCACATGGGTTCCTTGAGAACCATCCACATTGTTTGACCAAACACAACAAACATTGTGCCACTAACACAAATCAACATGAGATATATCTGACTAATCCTATAAATTCATGGACCAATCATTAAAACTAAACTTCAACCCAATGTGATTATGATGAATACCCCAATAGCCAAAAGGACAACCTTACCATTGAATATGGAAAAAATAAAAAGCCCCACTATCTACTTTTGATTACAACTATTTCCCTTTAAATAGAGTAATATAATGCAAACTTACTTGTTACTTGTTACCAAGTCTTGACCCATTATTTCCCCACACTGAGTAGATATCACCTCCTCCTCTTTTTCCTTGTTAGTGTACCATTTTATCCATCTGAATTACACAAGTCTTATACCCATTTACCTGAATCACAAAATTGGCTATACCCATATATTTGAATCTTAAAATGGTCCACACCTATTTATCTAAATGAAGCATAAAATGGCTCATGCCCATTTACCCATTTGTCCAAATCATAGAATGGCCTACACCCCTTAATCTGAATCACCTATGGCTTGTATCCATATCCAAATCACAAAATGGTATGCACCTGTTAATATCAATCACAAAATCAAAATCATAATACTACTTATCTGAATCACATAAGTCCCATACCCATATGTCTCTATTGCATATGCCCCATACCCATTGATCTAATTTAAATAAGAAAATGACAATATACCCCTAGCCATTTATCTAAAACACAAAATGACCAACGCTCATTAGCCTGAACCATAAAATTGTGGATATCCATTTATATAAACCTTATATGATTGAAACCAATTTATCTGGATTACATGTGACCAATACGTATTTATCTCAATCACATATGACCTAAATTTGAAATTGCTATGCACAGGTATTAACAATAGTAAAGTCAAAAATATGATTCCATCTTTTTTACCCTTACCATGCCAATCCATTTCCCAACGGTTGAGTTGTGTTCTTGTTGTGTCCCTTGCCTCCTAAAAATTTAAAAAAAAAAACTTAGAAGAAATCATAGATTGCTTCTTTGTGTTCTGAGGAAACCCTAACTGAATGCCTCCTCTTATTCGTTATTTGCCTCTTCCTCTCCCTCACCTTCGTGGGAGTGGGGAGGAAACATAAATTCTATTAATTTTATTGATCGCTGTGCACATTTCCACTATTTATTTATTTATTTTTGGATGACCAATTTTTTTTTTTTTAATTTTATTTTGGACAACCAAAAAGGACTTCCAAATGAAGGATTATCAATTGAGTGCACATATAATGCCTTGTCGGCCAAATTTTTTTAATTATTTTTACCTTGAAAGTATATTGATTTATATATATGGATCTTAAGGTTTTTGGGTCTTTCAGACTCAACCGCGAGGTCTTTTTTGCCATAAGATGCTCCTAGTGAAAGCTCACCTCTAGATATTTCCCAAAAAGAGTGAAAACCTACAAGATTAACCTAGCAAAAACTAAGATCAAGCAAGGGACAAGGTCCCACCGGGCGTGCCAAAATGTGTATGCTAGAATATGAAACAAAATAAGGAACAATGCATCACAACAAAGAACCTCTTTCATATCTAACAACACCTTTGATTGAGCAAAGGGTTAGCAAAATCAAATGAAAAACTAGAAAGCTCTCACCAAACTAGCCCTTGTTACACCAAGAAATGGTGGTTTGTCACGTCTCGTTTTTATGGACTTAATTATTATTTTAGATTAGTGAACATTTACCATGATTGTTTTTCTTTGAGTAAGTTCCACATGTGTGAAGGTAATTATTGTGAAGTTATATTTGAGTAAATTAGAAAGTTGATTTAAATATTAAATATTATCGATGTGATTATAATGATTTGCTTCGGCTATGTTTTTAGAGACACTAACCTATTAACGTAGAGTTGAGTGCGAATGAATGAAGGTACTCGTTGAAGACGAAAACATGGTTGAGGTAGAGGTGTTCTAGCCACTTGATAAGGATTGTTTGGGATGGTTAACCCTGATGCAATCACACACTCACATAGTCTCATATTGCATTTTTGAATGGCTTATTTTTATGCATCAATGTGTGGTTAATAATTGTGATTGATGATTTGATATCTAGAAAATTATTGTGTTTTCAATTGTTATGAAAATCCTTTTCGAATGCATGATTTGCTTATAAAAATTAATGTCTTTTCAAATTATATTTTAAATGATGTATTGTATTTTAAATAGTGAATGTATAAGGTTGTATTTTATATATTTAAATGAATGATAATAAATATTTTCTATTTACATGAGTATAGATGTTTGGAAGACAATATGTTAATTAGATTTAAACAATTATATTAAAATATACTATATATATATATATATATATATATATATATTTCACTTCTTGATTTATTTAAAGTGATTGTGTTTTAATAAAAATAGTTAGATTATATTATTATTATATTTAGAAAATCAAATAAGAGAGTTAAAAACTAACTTACTGTCATGCATGTGACAGTAAGCCAATTAAAAGCAGTGTTTCTAAATTAAATAGTAATTAAAGAGCTTTTTGAAGAGAATTTGTATGCAAACTAAAAATAATTTGTAGTCTTTAAACCTAATTAGGACGCCAAAAATAAGGGAGAGATTTTTTATTAAAAAGAAGAGCGCTCAACAGAAAAGAACGACCCACGATTTTCAGCAGAGAAGGCATGATCTTTTTTGTAGCAGGAAGGAATTGAATTTCAGAGTGCATTGAAGGTAGAAAGGACTTTCAACTAGGGCGACAGAAAGAAGATTCAAGGCAGTGATTGGAGGGCAGTAGGAGTGAGCGAATCAGACAGAATCGACCTCTGTTTTCAGGCAGATAATTCTGGGTATTTTCCTTGTTATTTTGCAATTAATAAAGTTTGTAGATTGACTGTTAAACTTGGTAAATTGACCTGTGTGTGATCTTTATGGCCTGCGTTGCCTCTTTCTATTTTAACCATTCACCTTGGATTTATCTCTACTGCCAACCTTAAAAACCATGGCGTTTGACTCAGAATTGACCTGCTTAAATTTGGCCATTGATGCTTTTACCTATCTGCTTGTGCATGACCTCTCGCTGGCCATTTTGACCTTTCTTGGTGATCTTGTTTTCTTTGTTTTCTGATTAGTAAATCAACCTACCTTTATTTCTTTCCTGTCGCCAATCTGCTCAAACTACAACGTAGCATAAAGAATCGAACTGATGTTCTTTGTTCTTGTTTTGCTAAGTAATCGACTTCTTCTTGTTGTTCTTGTTTCTTGTTTTCTTGCTTCAGATCAGCCTTTATACTAGTCGTTGCCTTAAAACTATGGTCTAAACTGTTACAAACCTCAGACACTGATATAAACTTATTTTCTGTTAGACATAAATTATTCTGGTTGTTATCTTTCTGTATGTTGTATGGAATTCATGTTAAAGAATCGACCTATTTTTTTTTAACTAACAATGTGAACATAACCTCTTAAACGTAGATGAAACTATCATTTTCTTGTAGACATATTCCTTTATTGTTTTCTGTCCAAAACATAATTTTTAAACATTATTTTGAATGATAGTAAAAGATTATAAACTCTGTTCTTATATTTATTTCTGCTACAGTTCCTGTCGTAGTTGTGACAAGAAGATTGTTTATCTATTTCTGGAGTTCCAGTCACATATTTGATAGTAAGAATATTAAGTATCTTAGATTGCTTATAATATTGGGAAACTATGATTGAAATATGGGCTTGGTGATTATATCAATTTGATAACCTTACGAATGCAATTGTATGTAACAAATGATGGATTATTGCTTGGAAAGTGTATTTCCTTGATTGGTGTTTTGGGAAAGGGATTTTAATGATTTATTGATGAACTTTGATTCTTTTATTTAATTATTTATTTACTTGTTCTTGGGGAAAGAAGTAGATTTTATCTAGGAATTTTATTGGGTTACTTTCTGGGCTAGGATGTCAAATGTGGATTATCAGAGATGGCTTTTCCTCTTTTCGGGAATTGAACTAGGTTACTATTTTAAAGGATTAGATCTAATCAAGCTGACATTGAAAAAAATGTTTATTTTGTCTATCAAACTTATTTATATATATATCTCTGCCACATCTTGTTGTGAGACAATCTGCTTTTCATTATGTTGGTGCCTGCACCTAGGGTTAGGGTTTCGAGCTTGAAAAATCCATTGGTCTTTTTATTTAAACCCTCAAATTTCTAAGTCCCTTAGCCTCCACAGCTGTATGCACATGCATTGTATGTTGTATCTTGCCATATACAAAGGCAAATGTACATCGGGTCCTTTGTATATATTGTTGTATGTATTTTTAATATACAAAGGCAGACATACAAAGGTTTTATCGGTGTGACACAATGTATCAGCAGCCCAATTCATGTTCCCGCCGATAGGCCGATGCATATACAATGGAAAAGATACAAGGGGCAAACATACAAAGTGTCATCAGTGAGGCTTTGTCTATCAGCGGCCAAGTCCAAGGTTTCGCCGATGGGTCGATGAAGATACAAAAGATACATGCAAGGTAAGAACCAAAGGGAGGGGTCCACCAATTGTACATATTTGCAATTGTATGTTTGTACATGCAATTGAACATACAAGGGAATATGTAATCCTGAGATGCAAAGCCCGGACCTGAAATGAATATACATTCTGGTTGATAAAGGCAGAAGTTTGATTGTATGTATGTTTTGCTTGTATATTCGTAGTTGTATATGTGATATACAAGACAAAGATACAAGGGAGGATATACAAGGCGGACCCGACCGAAAAGTGTAAATCGGCAAATTCAAAGGTGGGGTCCGTAGTTTGTATGTTAAGTGCATTGTATATGCCGAAATACAAAGAAGAAGAGATACAAGTCGAACCTGTTGCAAAATTATAATATGGTTAATAATCATTTTGAGGTCTGCGCATTGTATGTGTGTGCGCATATACAAAAGGTGATACAAGAGGCGTAGATACAACGTTGGATTCAAAATGTATTCCAATCTGCCTCATAAGTATGATGGAATATGTGGTTGTATATTGCACTTGTATGTGCGATATACAAGGAGATATACAAAGGAAAGATACAAGACGGGACCTGATGGTAATTTCAAATTGTTTCATAAAGATTTGGGGTCCGCCCTTGTATGCATGGCGATTGTATGTATATACAACCTCATATACAACCATAGATGCAAAAGAAGATGCAATGGCTCACCGATGGAGATGCATATGTTTAGCGATGGAGAACCAATCAGGGGCTGCCACGTGTCCAAATGCAGTTGTATGTACATGCTTTTTGCATATACAAAGATTTGAGGGCGAAATGGAAAAACAGGCGAAAAGGTAAAAGGGTGTGCTCGCGCTGCGAAAAGTCAAAGAGCAAAAACTATCTATGTGGCGTGTTTTCATTGGTCGTGGACCAGTCATCATGATTTGAATCCGTAGATCTTGGCGTTGAGGAGGAAATCGACGGCCATGATTCAAATGTTCAAAGGAAGGATTTCTTTGTATTTGCGGTCGCATTTCAGGCAGGAAGAATTGCAAACCACACAACTGTCATATTTTTTGAAGTTGCTGCATCCCGTGGGTAGGTTGGCCATTAATGGAAAAATTTGCAGAGGCATGGTCTTGATTGACAGGTCAACTACCTGATTAAGGGCGAAAATCTTCAGTCGGCGGCTCACATCCCGAATCCACCTGCCCTTTCATCTTCTTCTCACGGCTGCATTCAATGTTTTGGGCGCCATTCTGATGGTGCATCGTATCTGGCAAAATTTTGAGATGACCATGTAATTAATTGTTGAGTACACATTCTTGCTATATAGCAAACTGTGTTACTCATTTTTTCGGTTGTTGAAGACTTGGGCAAAATTTTTTGGAGGAAATAATGAAAACAGAGCATTTCTTTGCTGTTCTGTCTCTTTTGGAGTTTATGAGTTGCATTTGAATGCAGGTTGCATATCTGTTTAGTTCCATGTTTTTATATGAAAAATGCATGTGTTTAGCTGTTTGTCTCCATTTGCTGTATGCATCCCTTTTTTGAATCTGGTTGCTAAGGGTTCCTCAGATTCTAGAATATAGACTTTCTGTATTGCATGCTTGATCTCTAACTTCCATTCAAGGAGTGGATTAAACTATTTTAGGTTAAGTATGAAGAAGAATGTATGTCAGATGGGATATTTGTAAGTAGAGGCAGTTAAATACTCAGTCTTGGGTGGTGTTTGTAAGGCAAGCATCAATCTGACCCCTTGAAACTTGAATGCCAGTGCAAATCATTCACTTGTATACGTCTAGTTGACTCCTTGCCCTGAGATAGGCACTGGTCTGCCTTTGTGTAGTAGTTATGTTTCCAAAACCCCCTGTCTTGCATCCAAAACATTAAAACAAATCCTTTCAAAGCTTCAACCTGTTAGTTGTAGGAGTAGAAATAGAACCCCTGCATACTCTCATCCTCAACCAGTTAGATATGTCCAATAACATTGCCATCCTTGTGATCTATCATGTAAATCTTGGTCCATACATGAGAGTATTCTGCCTGTTGTTGTAAAGCTAAATCTTTCTGTCATTGGGTGAGTCAAAGTTAAATCTTTAGCTATAGGGATACCCCCCTTGGTGCGGCAGAAACATAAGTGAAGGGGAGGCAGCTCACGCAACCTCCTATATTTGTTGGCCGAATATGTATGTGCATTGGACCTGGCAAACCCTCTACCGATTCGGAGAGAAAGACCCAACACATTATTTAGAATTGCACATTCAGACATCAGGGTTACATCAGGTGTTCCCTCCTGCCAGTTTTTCCAGGTAGCTAGACATTTCGTGTAGGGTTGGGTTTCCTTCATTTCATGAAGGGATTCAAGGAAGTGTAATTACTTCATGGTTGGGTCGAAAAGCACCTGGGCCATGTTCCTGTCTCTCGGCTCACAGGAGGACCACTTGGTTCATGGCGACCGAAGAGCGTATTGATTTATTTATTCTTGTTGTACATGATTATTGTAACTTGAAATTGGATGTAATATGACATGAATGCCCATGGATTTTGTATATTATTTATAGTGCTTTTTACCTAGATTGAGCATGTGACTTTAAAATATTTAATGACATTTTGATTCATATTTATGAGACTTATCTTTTACTTGAGATATTGTGATTAAGCGGATTAATTACATTATTTTACTTTGGACATTGTGATGTTGTATTTAAGTGGATTATTTACTTCATTTTACTTTTGTGATGGTTTGTGAATTTTTATGGCTTTTATATTTGGTATCAGAGCTCTAGGTTGAACACTAGGGCCTCTGTTTTCCTCGTGGGACTATTGTGCTAAGTTGCAAACTTGATACAGATCATCTATCATGGATACTAGAAACACTGATTGAAGTGAAAGATTAGGAAGTGTTCAAAATAGAGGAAACTGTGGAGGTGCACATGGAGGTGCTCGTGGTGGTCGAAATGCAGGGGATCGTGGAGATGCTAGTAATGATCAAGATGGAAGATTGGACCGTATTCTTGCTCTCTTGACCCAACAGGACATGAGGATGAATGCTCTCGAGCAGGAGATCAGAGGAAATCCTAGAGGGCAGAATGCTGATGAGAACCTAAGGAATGAGACATGGAATGAGGACTTGAGGATAGAAGTCCAAGTTCCTGAGGTTGAAGTTAATACTAATAATCAAGCAAGGATTGTAGAAGAATTGGGGAAAGACCTCAAGAAAGTATCACCACCAAAATTTGATGGAAAGACAGTTGGAGATGGAGCTAAAGCCTAGGTAATAGAAATAGAGAAATACTTTGGGCTCTAAAACCTTTCAGATCACATGAATGCAATGTGGGGATCTTACTAGTTGACTGGCGAAGCAGCTACATGGTGGGACAATCGGCAAGCAGATTTTCAAGTAGCACCTATTCAGTTTCAAGGTAAGCTCTATGGACTACCTATTTCTATTTTAATTGATACTGGTGCCATATAATGTTTTGTAGATCTTAGAGTAGTATCTAAGTTATTTATTAGAACTTGGCATATGGAAAACTCTTGGATGGTACAATATGACAATAGAGTAGACTCATGTCTAGCATGCAGTGAGTTAGAGCTTCTTAATTTTTAGACACAAGTAAATCTGTATGTAGCACCTTTAGGCTCTTATGATGTAATTTTGGGAATCAACTGGTTTGTTAAACATAAGTCTCTAGTGAACTGGGTGGTTAGATTTTTGGATGACCTAGGAAATCAAGAGGAAATTAATGGATCTAAGAGACCTTTAGAGCTTAGACAAATCTCGGCTATGCAATTAAAGAAGGCCAAGAGGAAAGGGTGTGCCATCTATGTCATCCAAGTAAAGGACCTTGACAAAGAAGAACCAGTGTTCAATGACTACCCAATCCTTAGAGATTTCAGAGATGTATTCCCTGTAGTGTTGATAGAGTTACCACCGAAGAGAGAGTTTGACTTCTCAATTGATTTGCTACCAAGAACTGAGCTTCAATCTAAGGCACCCTACAGGATGACTACTACATAATTGTATGAGCTTAAAGCACAATTGTAGGAGTTGGTAAATCAAGGGTTCATTAGACCTAGTGTGTCACCATGGAGCACACCGATTATCTTTGTGAAGAAGAAGGATGGTACTTTGAGACTATGCATTGATTATAGGATGCTTAACAAAGCTACTATAAAGAATAAGTACCCACTCCCAAGAATAGATGAGCTCTTTGATTAGATGAAAGGAGCTACGGTGTTCTCCAAGATAGACCTTAGATTTGGCTATCACCAATTGCAGATTAAGGATGAGGACATCTCTAAAACAACTTTTAGGACTTGATATGGTCACTACGAGTTCACAGTGGTGTCATTTTGGTTGACTAATTCTCCAACAGCTTTCATGAATTTGATGAATAGCATTTTCAGAGATTGTTTAGATGATTTTGTGTTGATCTTCCTTAATGACATATTGATATACTCTAAATTAGTGGAAGAGCATGAAAGGCATTTGAATATAGTCTTGCAGCGCTTGAGAGAGAGAAAGATTTTTGGTAAATTATTTAAGTGTACATTCTTCTAAGATAAGGTGCACTATCTTGGTCATGTGATCTTGGCAGAAGGAATTGCAGTTGATCTTGAGAAGATAAAAGTGACAATGGAATGGCCTACACCACAGAGTGTGACATAAGTTAGAAGTGTTATGGGACTTGCAGGTTATTATAGAAAGTTTGTGGAAGGTTTCTCAACTATAGCAGCATTGATTACCTCGCTACAAAAGAAGGGTAAGAGGTTTGAATGGATAGAAAGGTGGGAGCAAGCTTTCCAAGTGCTAAAGGAAAAGCTCACAACTGCTCCTATCTTGACCATACCAGATCCTAATGGTCACTTTTATAGTTATAACTGATGCTTCGGGAGAAGGAGTAGGAGTGTTGATGTAGAATGAGCAAATGGTTGCATACGAGTCAAGAAAGTTAAAGCAACATGAGTTCAACTATGCGTCGCATGATCTTGAGTTAGCTGCCATAGTTCATGCACTTCAGATGTGGAGGCATTACCTTCTAGGTAAGCCCTTTGAGTTGAGGATAGATCACTTAGGGCTCAAGTACATATTTACTCAACCTAACCTTAATGCACGACAGAGGAGGTGGTTAGAATTCCTTAGTGAGTATGACTTTGGAATTGAATATATAAAAGGAAAAGAGAATAGGGTAGCATATGATCTTAGTAGAAGAAGACATCTGGTTGCCATGGTTAGAACAAGATCCAATTTGAAGCAGAAAGTAATTCAAAATCTTCAAGGGGATGAGCATTATGAAAGGGTAAAGCAAGTCGTGGAAGTAGACCCCTTAGATCACAGGTTTGATGGTTATGTGGTTGAGTCAGATGGACTTTTGAGATTTCAGGGAAGAATATATATTCCTAACTCAAGAGAGTTGAGGAAGTTAGTGCTTGAGGAGATCCATAATGCACCATATTCAGGACACCCTGGAGTGACCAAAATGGTTGAAGGTTTGAGACCTTTATACTTTTGGCCTAGACTTAAGAAGGATGTGATGGAATTTGTGACTTGATGTTTGGAATGCCAAAGAGTCAAGGCCGAGCATGTGTATCAGCAGGATTGTTGTACATGCACAGTGTTCCTAAGCATAAGTGTCAAGTGATAAGTATGGATTTTATTCAGTGGTTACCCATGTCTAGGAATAGGCATGATGCCATCTTAGTAGTTCTGGACAAGTTGACTAAGGTAGCACATTTCATTCCGGGGAATCTTTCAGATGGTTCTATGGTTTTAGCTAAGAAGTTTGTTCAAGAGATTTTTCAATTGCATGGAGTGCCTGAGACGATCATTTTAGATCGAGACACTCGCATGACATCCAGATTTTAGACAACTCTTAATGCAGCTTTGGGCACAAAGTTAAATTTCAATTCTGCCTATCATCCTCAAACAGATGGTCAGACAGAAAGAGTCAATCAAGTTGTAGAAGACCTTCTCAGAATGTATTGTATGGATCAACAATATAAATGGGAGGAGTATCTTCCATTGGTAGACTTTGCATACAACAATTCATACCATGCATCTTTGGGAATGACATCATTCGAAGCTCTTTATGGGCGTAGATGTCGAACACCTATCAGTTAGGATAAGGTGGAGGACAGAATAGTGATTGGTCCTGATATGTTAAGAGAAATGGATGATCAGATGAAGTTGAAGCAATATTCAGATCGTCAAAAGAGTTATGCAGATAGGAATAGAATGCCTAGATAGTTCTCAATGGGTGACAAAGTCTTTTTGAGGGTCAAACCTTAGAAGAGTTTAGTTTTGTTTGGCAAAGCATCCAAACTTTCTCCTCATTTTGTAGGACCATTCGAAGTTCTAGAAGTGATAAATCCTGTAGCTTATAGACTTGCTCTACCGCCTACACTTGCCAGAATCCATAATGTTTTTCATGTGTTCTTACTTAAGCTTTATCATCCTGACGCATCACATATTCTTGATTGGTATGCTTTACAGGTTTAGGATCCAGGAGTGGTGCTGGTGGAGCCCACTCAAATTTTGGAGAAGCTCAACATTAAGTTGCCTAGTAGAGATGTGGTGCAATATAAGGTCTAATGGGACCAGTATTTGGAACACAGTGCCACATGGGTGGATGCGGAGGAGATTGATAGATCTTTTCCTCATTTGAGGATGACATAGATTTCTTATTCATGCATGGATTATGATACTTTAAGTTCAGTTATTTTTTTTGATACTTTGAGTTGTTATTGTACTTTGAGTTGATGTTATTGTTTTATGATACTTTGATACTTTATTGGTGGTTGATTGATACCTTATTATTTTGATGTGTAATAAGACATCGAGACGGTGTCTCTTCCAAGTGGAGAAGGATGTCATGTCTCATTTTTATGGACTATATTATTATTTTAGATTAGTGAATATTTACCATGATTGTTTTACTTTGAGTAAGTTCCACGTGTGAAGGTAATTATTGTGAAGTTATATTTGAGTAAATTGGAAAGTTGATTTAAATGTTAAATATTATCGATGTGATTATAATGATTTGCTTTGGCTATGTTTTTTGAGACACTAACCTATTGACGTCGAGTTGAGTGCGAATGAATGCAGGTACTCATCGAAGACGAGAACATGGTTGAGGTAGAGGTGTTCTAGCCACTTGGCAAGGACTGTTTGGGATGGTTAATCTTGATGTAATCACACACTCACATAGTCTCATATTGGATTTTGAATGGCTTGTTTTTATACATCAATGTGGTTAATAATTGTGATCGATGATTTGATATCTAGAAAATTATTGTGTTTTCAATTGTTATAAAAATCCCTTTCGAATGCATGATTTGATTATAAAAATTAATGCCTTTTCAAATTATATTTTAAATGATGTATTGTATTTTAAATAGTGATTATATAAGGTTGTATTTTATATATTTAAATGAATGATAATAAACGTTTTCTATTTACATGAGTATAGATGTTTGGAAGACAGTATGTTAATTAGATTTAAACAATTATATTAAAATATAATAGATATACATGGATATATATATTATTTTAATATTTCACTTCTTGATTTATTTAAAGTGATTGTGTTTTAATAAAAATAGTTAGATTATATTATTATTATATTTAGAAAATCAAATAAGAGAGTTAAAAACTAACTTACTGTCATGCATGTGACAATAAGCCAATTAAAAGTGGTTTTTCTAAATTAAATAATAATTAAGGAGCTTTTTGAAGAGAATTCACATGCAAACTAAAAATAATCTATAGTCTTTAAACCTAATTAGGATGCCAAAAATAAGGGAGATATTTTTTATTAAAAAGAAGAGCACTCAGCATAAAAGAACGACCCACGATTTTCAGCAGAGAAGGCACAATCCTTTTTGCAGCAGGAAGTAATTGATTTTTAGAGAGCATTGAAGGTAGAAATGAATTTCAACTAGGGCAACAAAAAGAAGATTCAAGGCAGCGATTGGAGGGCAATAAGAGTGAGCGACTTAGGTAGAATCGACCTCTGTTTTTAGGCAGATAATTCTGGGTATTTTCCTTGTTATTTTGCAATTAATATAGTCTATAGATTGACTATTAAACTTGGTAAATCGACCTGTGTGATCTTTCTAGCATGCATTGCCTCTTTATGTTTTAACCATTCACCTTGGATTTATCTCTACCGCTAGCCTTAAAAACCACGGCGTTTGACTCAGAATTGACCTGCGTAAATTTGGCCATAGATGATTTTACTTATCTGGCTGTCCATGACCTCTCGCTGGCCGTTTTGACTTTTCTTGGTGATCTTGTTTTCTCATGAGTAAATCGACCTACCTTTATTTCTTTCCTGTCACCAATCTGCTCAAACTACAATGTAGCATAAATAATTGACTTGTTGTTCCTTGTTCTTGTTTTGCTAAGTAATCGACTTCTTTTTTTGTTCTTGTTTCTTGTTTTCTTGCTTTAGATCAGCCTTTATACTAGCCGTTGTCTTAAAACTATCGTCTGAACTATTACAAACCTTAGATGCTGATATAAACTTATTTTCTATTAGACATAAATTATTCCAGCTGTTATCTTTCTGTATGTTGTATGGAATTCATGTTAAAGAATCAACCTATTTTTTTTAACTAACAATGTGAACATAAACTCTTAAACATAGATGAAACTATCATTTTCCTATAGACATATTCCTTTATTGTTTGTTGTCCAAAATGTAATTTTTAAATATTATTTTGAATGACAGTAAAATATTATAAACTCTGTTCTTATATTTAGTTTTGCTACAATTCCTGTCGCAGTTGTGACAAGAAGATTGTTTATCTATTTTTGGAGTTCCTGTCACAAATTTGACACTAAGAATATTAAGTAGCTTAGATTGCTTATAATATTAAGAAACTATGATTGAAATATGGGCTTGGTGATTATATCAATTTGATAACCTTATGAATGCAATTGTATGTAACGAATGATGGATTATTTCTTGGAAAGTGTATTTCCTTGATTGGTGTTTTGGGAAAGGGATTTTAATGATTTATTGATGAACTTTGATTCTTTTATTTTATTATTTATTTACTTGTTCTTGGGGAAAGAAGTAGATTTTATCTAGGAATGTTATTGGGTTACTTTATGGGCTAGGATGTCGAATGTGGATTATCAGAGATGGCTTTTCCTCTTTTTGGGAATTGAATCAGGTTACTATTTTAAAGGATTAGATCTAATCAAGCTGACATTGAAAAAGATTTTTATTTTGTCTAGCAAACTTATTTATATATATCTCTGCCACATCCTGTTGTGAGACAACCTATTTTTTATTATTTAGAATTGCACATTCAGACATCAGGGTTGCATTCGGTGTTACCTCCTTCCAGTTGTTCAAGGTAGCTAGACATTTTGTGCAGGGCTGGGTTTCCTTCATTTCATGAAGGGATCCAGGGAAGTGTAATTACTTCATGGTTGGGTGGAAAAGCACCTGGGCCATGTTCCTATCTCTCGGCTCATAGGAGGACCACTTGGTTCGTGGCAACCGAAGAGTGTATTGATTTATTTATTCTTGTTGTACATGATTATTGTAACTTGAAATTGGATGTAATATGGTATGAATGCCCATGGGTTATATATATTATTTATAGTGCTTTTTACCTGGATTGAGCACATGACTTTGAAATATTTAATGACATTTTGATTCATATTTATGAGACTTATCTTTTACTTGAGATATTGTGATTAAGCGGATTAATTACATCTTTTTACTTTAGACATGGTGATGTTGTATTTAAGTGGATTATTTACTTCATTTTACTTTCACAATGGTTTGTGGATTTTTACAGCTTTTACATGGTTGTGCTCCATTGGATTCTTGATATTGAGATTGATTGTTGTTTACTCACTTTAGCAGCATGACATTACCTTCAACTTGTTCCTTGCAAATGGCTTGATGGAGGATTGATTTATAGATTTTTAGATGATAGAATGGATGGCTAAGATTTGATTGGAAATAGGATTGGATGAGACAAATTAGGGAAAGATTAGAAGCTTCTAGGGCATTCTATGAGGATGAATTGTTGAGATTTAAACATGAATGGATGGATAGGATTGAGTGAGAGGAATTAGGGCAAGTGTTAGGAATAGCATGCAAAATATATCAATTAAATACAGATAATCAAAGATTAAACAAAGAAATTAAAATACACAAAAATAACAACGAGAGACAATTTTAACGTGGTTCACCCAAACTGGGCTACATTCACCAACAGAGAGTCCAATATTATTATCCAACAAAGAAAATAGAGCCGATTACAACCAGCAATCTCTTGCAACTCAATACTACTGCAATATGCTACAATACAATATCAATGGAAATCCTAACCCCTTAGCCTTCGCCTTCTCAAGTCGTTTTTATCAAGACTTATGTCGGTTACAAAAATAGGGTTTTATATGTCGACCAATAAAAAAAATGTCGACGCCTTTATAAAATAATAGGCAATTTTTGCTTCAGGCCCTGCAGGAGGGGCTCTGCCCCCTGTACTCCCCCATTAAATACTTTGGGGGGAAACTGCACCGACAAAAGTGGTGAAATTTTAACCTCCGAGTTTGATTGGGCTCCATATAACAACAACAAGGATGGAAGATTTTAAGGCTTATCTTTATGTAAATAGCTAGGATTAAAAGATGTAGTATGGAATGGATGGTGGAGATATAAAGTTAGTTTGACTTTTGTGAGAATGTCTAGCTTTAATGTGTCTAGATATCGCTTAGCTAGTCATGTGACTTTTTGAATTTATTTATTTGTAGATAATGGAGAACAATGGGATTAATTAGGATAAATGGAGGATTAAAATGGGATTTAGGATTTTTAGATTAATTAATCAAATAAAAAATTTATTTAATTAACTAATGGAGAGGGATGTGGGAAAATTAGATTAATAAAATAAATATAATTAATTTAATTAATTTAATAATGGAATGGATATTAAAGGGATAATCCTAATTAATTAAATAAATATAATTTATCTAATTAATTAGTGCTCGATAAAAATGGTTAGGATGGGATTAGGATAATGTTGAAAGTGTCGAAAGTGATGTGATCAATTTCAGGTGTCTACACACCTCAATAAAGGTTCAACAAGAATATGTTTGTGTATTGGGTAGGGATATTAATGGGATGATGAGGCACATTTGTGTATAGTGGTAGTGGACAATAGGTGAGGAGTTATCTACTACTACAATGGATTATGATTATGATCATCACCAGTTGATGGATAGGGGATGCATGTGGATAGTGGCCTAGTTTATTGCATCTAGTCGATGGAGGAGAGTGTGGTATATAGCTAGGGGAGGTGCGTGTTAGTACACCTCTATCATGACATGGGTTGGTTCATCTAGGGAGAAGTCCATAACTTAATCTAATGAACATTACTATAGGTATGGGCCTTTGAGCACATGTAAGTGACATGATGAGACAACTTCCCACTAGCTATAGTTTTAGATGCACCATGAGCACATGCTTGGAGTGTTAGTCATAATCAGTTATTCTAAGCACTAAAAATACACATGGGATTGCACGAGGACCTATGATGAGTTGTAATCCTAATCACGTACATGGAAGTGTGAATAAAATTCCTTCTTAGAAGTGCTCTTCTTGGCAACATGTGGCTGTTAATTCCTTGCTTCATCATTTCTTCTTAATTCTAACTTTTCTTCACTTTCACCTTGTCTACATTTCTTCTCATGCATTCTCAACCTTGCCTACATAGTTAATTTTCATCATAACCTAGTAATTTCACCTTTCCCATGCATGTTTCATGATCTTTGCCCTTTAGAGGCCTCTAAATGACCTCCTAGACCAAACCCATCTTTCAGAATTGACTTAACTTTTGTCATTTTTGGATCCCCTTATTATTTTTAGATCCCCCATGGGTCTCCCTGAGCAACCCTATTGGTAAAAGGGGGATCCTGTTTAATTCATCTATTTGACCTGTTTTAGGAGGTAGATTGCATCTTTAACCCTACAAGACCAATCTCCAACCTCTAAATTTCACTTAGAAGCCCTATTTTTTTGGTCACCCATGGGTCTCCCTAGGGCGACCTCTGGGTGACCCTACTGGTGAAATGGGTGACCCTATCATGTTTCTTAATGAGTGTTTCCCTTCAATCTTGGTCCCAAAATCCTCTTTTTTGCTCTAATTTGCTTGTAATTTTGACCCTAACATAGAATGAACTATTCTTATCCCATCCACCACCCTTAATCATGCATAATCAACTCTCTTGATCTATTCTTATCATCTCTTCAACTCATGCTAACTCCATTTTCTCAATCAGTGATAAGCTTTCATAACTTCAACACTCCCCAATTAGCCCAGTATTGTCCTTAATCAAACATGTTAACTCTCCAATCAAGAGAGTTAACTCCCCAATCATCCCCACCTATCATGAGCCATTCCATCCTATAAATACCTCCTTCCTCTAAGCATTAGAGGAGGCAAATTTCATAGTTGCAATCATTGATTAGCTTGGTGTTTGTTCTCCATTAGCATCCTTGATGCTCATGCAGGACACATGTGCCTTTTCATTTTGCTTAGCATAGATTCTCAAAGCTTTCTAAAGCTTCTCAAAGCATGCTTATGCTCTCATTTGCTTAATCCAATACCATTATGTCCAATTAGCATGCTCACATAGTGCTCATAGCTCAATTAGAGCTCAATCATTAGCTTTCTCAAGCTCAAGTCAATAATTTGCTCTCTTCACACTTGTTGCCAAGAGGAGGACCCCACTACTGCAAGAGGATGAAGAGGTTGTCAAATTCAAAGGATTACTGAGGGTAGTGAGAAGACTCGTGTGTCAACCATATTCCAGATTCTTTCAATACTTTTTAGTAATTAGATCACAACATTGCTCTTGAGGGAAGTAATTAGTCATTGCTTTACCCTTGATAGAAATTTTTAATATAGCTTCATTTCTTTGCATTAGATTATTGATTAATTGTGTTCATTATTGTAGATGTCTAAAAATGGTCACAACCACTTCCATCCACCTACGCAATCCAACTCTAATTCACCTACATCACTTCATCCGATCCATACATTAATTAAATAATTTTTAATTGTTTAATTAACTTATTCTGTACATTTTCCCTAAAAATCAAGTTCCTCTACTATAGTTTAGAAATTAAATATTTTTGAATATAGTTCATAAATCACATTTCAAAAATTAAATAAATTATCATATTTATTAAATTCCCTATTTTGTTCACTTTTGATTATTTTTTGTAATCATCATTATCCTCTTCTAATACATGTGCACATGAATTAATTTTAATTAATTCATCATTACAAACCCCCATGTTTCTAGAAGTCCACTTGTCATCCTATGTACACACATGTACATGACAAGTGGTACTTTGGAAGCATGGTTAAATCTTCCATAAAGTGTACATTTGTCCTATTTCTTCCACCCCACTCCATCTGTCACTATTCATGCTAATTTAAAATTACATGTGGCACTATTTGAACACTATTCTTCTAATTTTAAATTCCACTCGTCCTCTCCATGAAATTTAAAATTCTTCACAAAATCCAACCCTTACCTTTTCATAAATAAGTCATTACATGTCATACACCTACCCAATCCTAGCCATCCATCCATTCAAACTTGCAATCTCATCCATTGATCTCCCTTGAATCTTGGGGCAAAATTCTCATCCAATCTAATAATGCTATTTGTCCAATTCTCCTTGCTTGAGGATCCTCAAGCAATCTCAACCACTAATCTTCCAAATTGATCCTAGCCCTTCAATCCCATCCCCAAAAATCTATAAATTGAGGCCTCCACCTCCCATTTCAACAATCCATCATATGAAAAGAAACTATGTCTAGATGAGTGCTCAACATCAATAGAATTAATGAAATTCTAAGTAGTATATCATAGTATTAGAGCATATCACTACTAATAGGCTTAGATAGGGTGCAATTTATATAGTTAGTTTGTTAGTAGTTTAGCTCAATCTTGAGGTCCCTTGGACTTGGGATTGGGTAAAATTAGGATAGTTAGCATCCAATTTAGGATCCCACTTTCATAGGTAGACATTTTTGGCATGCCCAATGGGACTCCCACCACCTTAGCACTAACAAAATTGCATGTTTTGTGTGGTTTTCCTTGTGACAGGTCGGTTCAATGCCTAGTTTCTACAGAGTGGTGCCTATCTATTGACTCAGTGCCCAACCCAATACATCAGCACTTGACCCAACATAAGGTAAAACACTTGATTTTTATGGGTTTTTGGTCAATCTCAGGATTTTATGTTTGCGTTAGGTCTTAGATGCCTTTTATTGACTTTTTGGGCTTGTTAGCTCTCTGTTTTGAAGGACATAGCAATTTTACAAAGGGAAGGTGCTGTCTGTCCTAGATCAACACCTGTCATAGCAGATCAACACCTGTCTAGTGAATCAGCGTCCATCCCGAGAAATTGGTGCCCGTCCTCACTTAACATAGAGCTAACATTTTGTGCACCTATTTGTTAACCTTGGCATCTAATAGGTGTTTTAAAGTGTCTAACCATCATTTCCTGCAGGGTTAACTCTCTGTTTTGGAGAAAAAGTACATTTTGCAAGGAGGAAATTCTATCAAACTCAGATCAGTGCCTATCCAGCGAATCAACACTCAGTATCGCAGACCAGTACCTAGTAAGGTATATCAGTGCCTAATCTTAAACATAAGAAATCTTTCATATTAGCGCATATCTTTTATAGGGGTGCCTGGTTTTTTGTATTAGCACTTATGTCTCTGTACTAGCACGTAGCATAAAGTTGGTTTTCTTGAACTAACATTTGTCTTGCAGCCTCATTCGATTGTCCAAGACCGATCATTCAAACTATTAACATTTCCTTGTAGGGTTTTCTTAGCTTAGAAAACATTTATTCTTAGTGCACTAAAATGAATCTTGTTTGCTTAGCTTAGAAAACATTTGCTTTTGGTGCACTTAAAACGAACCTTGTTTGCAAACAAACGTAGGAACACTTTGATTTGGGTTATTAAAAGGAACATAGATCTTGCTTGAAGTGTTTGGTGTACTTGCACATTGTGTGAGTAGAACCCAAGGGATAGAATCAAAGTATCCTCTCCCCTCGCATTTATAAGGATCTTGGGTGAAGAGAAATGGTTCTATTCTCTTCTTTTTCATTTTCTTAGAGAGACCTGCCTTGGTGGGAAAAGAGGTACTCACCTCAAGGGAATGACCTCAAGTGGTACTTTTGTTTAGTCCACTATATAAAAGAGGATAAGGCAAAAACCAAGTCTAACCGGTATTAGCACTTACCGTATAGTGCTAGTTTAAATGGAGGTGTACCTTGTGTATATTAGACTCCTAGTAAGACTAGTTAAAGCCTTAGGTGGCTTGTTGGACACTTGTAACGTGCCGGTCCCTTGAATATCCCCCACTAAACACCTTTGGTTAGAAGCCTACCCTTTTTGACCTTGTGGCGATTTGTTCAAGGCAAGAGGACACATAATCCTCTCAAGATTCTCACCATAGGCTCCCTTGAGATGAGATGGGAATCAGGTCATCTTAGCATAAGTTATACGTAGTTTTTTGGGGAAAGGGTGATTGCGTCATCCTTCCAGTGAGGGGGCCCCTATCCATCCTCTCTCAAGAAGATAATATAATGGGACACGCCTATTAGTTAGCATGTTTTGCATTTGAGTAAGAGATTCTAAGTTGTGGGCTTGAAAATTCACCATTCACCTTGACCTTAGGTAGAATAAGCATTGTCTTCAAGTGTTTTGCAATTGGAAATTTGGGCCTTGAGGGGCTTCTTGAACATACACATGACAATATACCAACCAGACCTTTGGCCATTGTGTGTTCTTGCTTGATGTGTTTGTCTACTTGCCAAAAAATTCAACTCACCAACTTGAAAATCACACAAAACCACCATTGTCCTACATCAGCACCTAGTTCCTGCAAAGCAGTGCCTAGCCCTTTGAATCGGCGCCCATTTTCAAACTCATTAAAAAAATCAAAATTTTGTCCTTTTGGTTGCCAACAATCCCCCTTCCACGTCATCCTTCAACATTACATGCCACCTCACCCATACCCTTGTCCATTTGTCCTTCTTAGCTTGTGATCCGTCCTAATCATCAACCATTATCCTTGTCATCATCTTCATTAGCTTATAGATTATCCAAATTATCCATAGTTAATTAACCCTGGCCCATTATTAAACCCATCGTTAACCATAGCAATATCCTTATAATACTCGATCATTGTCCCTAATCCACCCTTATTCAAATATTTGATTGACATCCGTTATCATCCCTAATTGATCCTATCATCCTTAATCAATCTCTGCCAATCCATAATCAATCATTATCCTCAAATCAAGCTAATCCTTATCCAATCACATCATCCCCACCCATAATCAATCCTTATCTAAATCCATAATCAATCCAAAACACATCCAAATCCTAAGGTTAGGATCTAGATCAAATCATCCTTTTGTTTATGGTAAGCTTAAGACTTTCTTAAGTTTAGTATAAACTAAGCATTATTAATCATCATCCCATTTTGCTTGCTGTGTCTTGTCTACCCCAAGTAAAATAATCCTATTATCCTTTTACTTAGGCTCTTTGTTCACCCTAAGTGTGTAGGATAGTCCTTGGTCCTTAATCATTTTGATCTAGATTATAAGCTTAGAGTCAAATCCCCATCCATCATTGGGTGCTGCCACAATAATGGGTTACACTTTCTAGGACATCCCGATTTTTACTGAAATCACATAATTTTAGAAAATATAATGATTTAAGCCTTGAAAGGTTCCATTCAAAGGATTTTAATTGAAGAGGGTTTGATCAAACCCCCTTAGATTCAAACCCCCTTGGATAGAACCACACTAGTTTTAAACCATACCTATAATGGAGTCTCCTCTACACCTATCAAAATGCTAATAAAAAACCACTTTTGATTTACCTTTTGGGGGATCAAATGAATTCATTTAACATTTATGTTTTGTAAGTATGTAGTCCATATTATAAGCTTCCCAAAAAGTATAATATAATTAATTTGATTATTATATTTATTTTTTATTTCTTGTGGATGTAGGTTTTTCAATGAACATCAAGGTCTTTGTTTCACACATACGAAAAAATAGGAAAATAGAGAAAAAAAAATTCTAAATAATATCTATGCCCTAGGTATTGATGTCCTTGTTTCAATAAAAAAAATTTGAATTTCGATACATACAGAAAAAGTTATGTTTTACGAAATACGCCTATGTCTAAATTATAATTGGTTTGACTTCAAAACTTAATTAAAAAAATATTCAACAAAACATTATGAAACCAAATGCATGCCACAGATATCAGTGTTACCAATCTAAATTTAAAAAAATCAGAATTTTACCCTTTGTAAAAAAAAATTATGTGCTACAAGATACACATCACTTTAAAAAAATGTTGTTTACTATTAAAAACTAGTTATCAAAGGAGACAAAAAAATATTACAATTTAACTCCAATTTTTTTAAAAAATATATATTTAGAATCTATAGACAAAATCTCACAAATCACTAGTTCACATCATCTTCAAATTCCTAACAGTTTAGCGGATATAAACATGTTAGAAAGTGAAGATTTAGTTCAAAATGTTGATTTCAATGCAAGTTTGTCCAAAAAGTGTAACCCATTATTGTGGGATGACTCCATCATTGGTACCTCATCATCCAAATCCTATTGTAGCTCACCTTTTATTCCTCGCATCATGCAATCACAAGCGAAGAAGCAAATGGATCCATGCTACCTATTGATGGTGGTTTTAGCACGCAACAATGCAGGTATGATTGCTGGTATCACACCTCTCTTGAAAAAGGTATCCTATCCAAGACAGGATTGCCCCAAGGATAATATAGCTAGGTCTTAGCTTGCTTGGAATTTCTCAGTTGGGATATGTAGTTGTACCTACAAGGGGTCTTACATGAAATGTAGGGTTTATGAAAGATGACAACAATGTACATGTAGAAACCCTAGGTAGTTCAGACTGTGAAGTCTGAAATTTCAACAGATAATCAATGTAAAGTGCTGCTAGAAAACCTAAATCTATCAGTTGATTAAAAAAAATGCAAAAGGAAAGGGAGAGAGAGAAGGGATAAGAGAGATCCTAAGTGACAGTCACAATTGGGTAAAATGTTACAGATAGACAAATACTTTTAATAAACCATTCCTTGTTTCACCAGGATAGGAAACCCACAATGTTGCAAGAAATGATGCAATCTTCAAAGGATCCTTATGATTTTCAAATTGCATTCACTCATTAAACACTCGGATAATGGTGCAGCTTAACTAGTGGAATGCAACCGAATTACAATCGATGACAAGGCCCACGCTAACTATACACAACAAATTACAATCAACAAGCACTAATAGTATGGACCAAAGTATTCATCAGATATCTTAACATTTACCCATCATTGCAAAAGCACAACTAATTAAATTTAGATTAATATGAACCATAAAAACCAAAGAGGATAACACAAGAACACAAATTCCCAACAACCTGCAAAACTTGCTTTGTATTGATCACAATTTGGCAGAGTCTCAGCAATTCGGTATCAAATCTTACTTACAAATGTGAGAAAATGATGGCCCTTTTATAGACAAGGTACCATACCGAGTTTTTCAATGGACGATGGAGATTAACTCAACACTAAGGGTCTAGATTACATGACATTCAATGAGATACATCAGTTAGTTGCATTTTTGGATTTGCATTTGTCCTTGAGGAAAAAGACAAAATATAGCTTGCAAATACATTGAATCTGGACAAAATGGATACCCATTTGGTTTTATATGATGAAAAGTCAATTTTCAAGGCCTAATAAAGCCAAAATAGAGTCACATGGCACTTGAAAACTTGAGTTGATGTAGATTCACGGGATTCCAAGTGCTGGATAGATCAAGAGGAGTATGTGGCATATTTTAGTGAAGGTATATCCAACTAGGTGCTTTCTGGACTAATTCTTGATGCTTGGACTGCTGGAACAACTATGAACAAGTGTGAACATGTCTTGGACATTGGACTGGATTTGAAGGAACTACCATGAAAGAAGCATGATCTTTAATGTCTTCCAACTCCTAAGGCCTGTCTCCATCATCTTAGACATCATACTGACTTCCTTTTGCATGTGCAACAATAATTTGGTTGATAAAATGTCAATTCTGCATTTCTGGGTCAACAAGGTATCTTTGTGTGTTCATCCTTCCAAGACGGCTCCAATTGGCTCCTTTGTCATCTACGACCTGCAATTCACAATGCAAAGCATCAATTTCATCATAAACAATCATTTTGCATCAATTTGGATCAAGATATGTCCACTTACAGCCATAGATCAGTCAGGAACAACTCATTGTTAATGCCACCTTCTTATAAACAACCTCTTAAATTCAGTGATTTTCACATGATTTTCTACATTTTTTACCATTTTCAAGTACCCATTCGGCCAATATATTGATATGGGAGGTTTCTAGGGCCAACAAGATCCATTTAGAAACTTTTATTTCACATTTTTATAGCCTTTTCTGTAAAAAGTAGGATTTTTTTTGGGGGGGTACTAACTTTTCACGTGCAGTAGCATTAATTGTTGTAAAATGTGCTCAAAATCCTCAAAAACATGCTAAAAATGTTCATCATGATGTGACAAATGATTGTGTAATTCAAATCCACCAAGAAAATCCAATTTGTACCTTGAAAATATCAATTTCTGGGCCAAAATACCAAAAAATGCGAGTTTTGGGTGTCACGGACTAAAAGTCGATGGAGGCCAAATTTAGTGCAAGTCCGTGAGGAGGGTTTCTAGTGCAAAATGATTCCAACACTGATTTGAGGTCCAACTGACCTTAGCACATATTTTGGGTCCGACCGACTAAAATGATGCTTCATGAGGTCAGTCGGTTCACTTTTTAGCACAGGTCCATTGGGTCTGTTTTTAGCGCAAAGTTTGTTGGCGGGGATTTTGGTGCCGACCGACTTAGTAGTAGTTTGGAAGAAAGTCGGTTGGAGGTCAATTTAGCGCTAAGGTCGGCGGACGATGATTTTCATGCAAAAGTCAATGAGTTCACTTTTAGCGCTAAGGTTGGTAGGGGCTGTTTTTGGCGCAAAGTGCAGTTGGGGTCATTTGTAGCACTAGATTTTGATTTGGCCAGGGTGAAAGTATATTTAAAAATATATTGAATTTCTTATACTTTAAATATTTTTAGATATACTTTCAGGATGTTTGAGATAGGTTCCAGATCCATAGGATTTCATATGTAGATTGTAGAATTTTGAGGTTCCACCAGATTTCAGACTTAGCCATTTTTTAGGGTTTTCAGGGTTTCAAACTTAGCCAAATAAGGGCTTCAGGACCATGCGTCAAAATGAAAGTATGTGAACCCCTTAGTGAAATCTTGAGGAATTAGGCATGATTTTGCAATTCTAAGACCTGGAAACTAGGAATTTCAACATGAAACATCATGTAGAAGCAATTTCAAGGGCAATATCTAGTGACATGGGATTTTAGAGCAAAGTGCAGTAACACCCAATTTCAGTGCAAAAGGTAACAAATGGCTATTTTTTAAGTACATGACCACCCAAGACACCTCCAAATGACATGAAATCACTCCAAACATGTAAAATACTCAAATATGTAACAAATCATGCACTCTAAGCACAAATTCACTTTCCCATCATCATAAAGAGGAAAGACTGAGACTCTAAGCCAAAGCAAAAGAGGGGGTCTCCATTTGGCAAAATGGGGCGTGTGTGCAAGGTACAACAAATGGCAACTCTACTGGAAACTTTTATTTCACATTTTTATAGCCTTTTTTGTAAAAAGCGAGATTTTTGGGGGTACTAACTTTTCATGTGTAGTAACATTAATTGTTGTAAAACATGCTCAAAATCCTCAAAAACATGCTAAAAATGTTCATCATGATGTGACAAATGATTGTACAATTCAAATCCACCAAGAAAATCTAGTTTGTACCTTAAAAAAATCAATTTATGGGCCAAAATACCAAAAAGCACGGGTTTTGGGTGTCACAGACTAAAAGTCGGTGGAGGCCAAATTTAGCGTAGGTCTGTAAGGAGGGTTTCTAGCACAAAATGATTCTGGTGCTGATTTGAGGTCCAACTGACCTTAGCGTGAATTTTGGGTCTGAACGACTAAAATGATGCTTCATGAGGTCAACCGGTTCACTTTTTAGCGCATGTCCATTGGGTCTGATTTAGTGCAAAGTTTGTTGGCGAGGATTTTGGTATCGACCAACTTAGTAGTAGTTTGGAAGAAAGTTGGTTGGAGGTCAATTTAGCGCTAAGGTCGGTGGACGATGATTTTCATGCAAAAGTTAGTGAGTTCACTTTTTAGCACTAAGGTCGGTAAGGGCTATTTTTGGCACAAAGTGCAGTTAGGGTCATTTGTAGCACTAGATTTTGATTTGGCCAGGGTGAAAGTATATTTAAAAATATATTTAAGTATAAGTTGTACTTTAAATATACTTTCAGGATGTTTGAGATAGGTTCCAGATCCATAGTATTTCATATGCAGATTCTAGAATTTTGAGGTTCCACCAAATTTTAGACTTAGCCATGTTTTAGGGTTTTCAGGGTTTCAGACTTAGCCAAATCAGGGCTTCAGGACCATGCGTCAGAATGAAAGTATATGAACCCCTTAGTGAAATCTTGTGGAATTAGGCATGATTTTGCAATTCTAAGACCTGGAAACTAGGAATTTCAACATGAAACATCCTGTAGAAGCAATTTCAAGGGTAATATCCAGTGACATGGGATTTTAAAGCAAAGTGCAGTAACACCCAATTTCAGTGCAGAAGGCAACAAATGGCTATTTTTTAAGCACAAGACCACCCAAGACACCTCCAAATGACATGAAATCACTCCAAACATGTAAAATACTCAAATCTGTAACAAATCATGCACTCTAAGCACAAATTCACTTTCCCATCATCATAAAGAGGAAAGACTGAGACTCTAAGCCAAAGCAAAAGAAGGGGTCTCCATTTGGCAAAATGGGGCGTGTGTGCAAGGCACAACACTACCAACGCCTCTCTTCTTATGACTCTACCATTTGTAATATGGAGGGGTATGTCAACCAACCCAAAGTGGGTGAAACATCCACTCATCATCATCACACTTGTCAATTTTCTCAATGAAAAGGGATTACATGACAAATTTGATTAATTCATTGACAACCATAAGGATGAATTTCTTGAACGTCTCATTGAACATGGCGCAGGCCTTCCATACTCATATGATCACGACAAGCTCAAAACCATCTTTCATGACAAACCACCATCACCCATTCGCGATCAACCATGGGGACGTGTCCCTAACCCAAATGAACCCATCTATGATAATCCATGGGCTAGATACGCCTCCAACACCAACACCGTTCACACCATAGGACAAAATGTGAGGGTTAGAAATGTTTCACAACAACAAGTATCTGACCCTCCTTTCGGGTTACCTTATAGCATACTACTCTCCGATATGCCCATCTCTGCGGTTCCATCCAATGTCAACATACCTGCGGTTCCACCTCCACCAAGCAACCAACAAGAGGCACCCATAATCACTGCACAACCCCTTCCTCCTTTGAACATTCCTCAAAGGTTGATCATCACTCAAATGTTATTACCACACATGACACAAACACCCATCCAAATCTCTAATCCGTTCAATCAAACACAAAATCCTTTGATGAGCTATGTTAACCCCACTCACACGTACCAATCTTCCACGCATCAACAACCTCCCCATGGGTTATTGATGCAACCTCCTCATGTCACCCAACAACAACCACCACTTCAAAGTCAACAAACTATTCCACAACAACAAACGTATGGGTCTCATGTTTACACACAAACTATAGGTCTTCCACCATACGACCAACAACAACAATACATCCATCCCCAACACCAACAATCATCGTCACAACAACAATACATCCATCCCCAACAACAACAATACACCCATCTCCAACATCAACAATCGTTGTCATAATGACCTCCACTCCAACATGTCCCACAACCACCTCTTGTTAACCCTTTCGATCAAGAGTGACAAGAGATGAAAACACACTCAAAAACATCCAACTAGGGACCCAAAAGAAATATTATAAGTTCAAAGACTTGTGTCCCTATCCATTTGATAGAAACATCACCATCACACCTTTTCCTCAACATTTCAAAATGCCAAAATTTGATGAATACAAAGAAAAAGGAGACCCTCGTGATCACATCAAGGAATTCTTCATGGCATGCCAAGAAGTAGCCTATGATGACCAATTCCTCCTTTGTCTTTTTCCACGGAGCCTAGGAGGACAAGCCCTAGAATGGTTCATGCATTTACCTTATGGCTCCATATCCACTTTTTCTGATCTTTTGGAGAAATTCATCGCGCACTTCTCATATAACGTAGAGCATGAGATCACTATGCCCAACCTTTGTAACACCAAACAATGAAGTGGTAAAAGTT
Source organism: Cunninghamia lanceolata (assembly GCA_027924645.1). NCBI lineage: Eukaryota > Viridiplantae > Streptophyta > Pinopsida > Cupressales > Cupressaceae > Cunninghamia > Cunninghamia lanceolata. The sequence goes on along the minus strand of BSBN01001603.1, from coordinate 2,204,862 downwards.
TTGCCACCTATCTACAAAGATGAAGGTCCCTTGCTAGTAGGCTACCTTGGACAACCCCAGAAAAACAACTCGTCCACATTTTCATTCAAAATCTCAACGAAGAAATGGCCTTTCACTTGCAAGTACATTGTGCATCAACCTTCAATGAAATCATAGAAAAGGGGGTCACAATTGAAAAGGCCCTTATTTCAAAAGATTTGGTATCTACAACAATAACGACAGTGACAAAACATCCAATGACAAACCTAAGTTTTGGGATAAAAACAAGAACACCGTAGGAGATGGTGCTACCGATTCCAAATATATCCAAATCACCGCTCCTAAACTAAAAGAGACAAACATAGTCCAAAATGTTTCAAACAATGTATTAGTTCCATCCACTCCTCCAAAGTGGAATCCCCCTAACAATCCAAAATGCAAGTATACACCCTTGGGTGAACCACTTGAGGTTGTGTTCCAAAAACTTGTCCAAGCAAACATGGTTGAGTTCCCCATGACGAAACCATTTGACGAAAACCAACCTAAACCCACGTGGTACAAAGAAAATGAATATTGTGACTATCATTGCATAAAGGGCCATCCCACAAGCAAATGCATGAAATTAAAGAACTATATCTAAGACCACATCGATCACGGTGACATCCAAATAGAAGGAAACAACAACACATCACCCAACGATAGCCTAGGTGTTTACCAAGACCCTCTTCCCCACCGCAACAATAACCAAACCACATCCAAACCATCATCCTCCAACACCAAACCTACCAACCAATCCAACAACATTACCTACAACAATGTTCTGCTTCCTTATGACAATGTAGTGGGTCGAATTGATTTTGATTCTACTCGTGTCGCCACCATCAAACTCAAAAATACCACCTTCGATTGTGCCGTTACCACCTGTCATGGGCGTGTAACCATAAAGGGACCATCCCCATCCTCCACTACTACCATTTCTGAATACAACCTCCTTGACCATCTTGAGAAGACCCCCGTGCAAATATCCATCTTGGAACTCTTCAAGACATCCACCATCCACTGTGAAATCCTTGACAAGGCTCTCCAAGAGTCTCATGTCCCCACCAACATACCTCCCGCTCAATTCCAAAACCTTGTCGCTCAAGTCTATTCATCCTACCATCTCACTTTTAGCCACGCCAACATGCCACCCATCGATCCCACACATAACAAAGCACTCCACATCGAAGTCCAAATTGCCAACCATAAAATCAAGAGGGTCCTCTTGGATAATGGATCTGGTTTGAACATATGTACATTAAAATTCACAAAACTCATGGGGTATTCAGTAGTTGACCTAGAATCTTTGGTCATCTCCATCAAGGCATATGACAACACAGAGAGAGAATCTAAAGGCACTATATGTCTCCCTGTCAAGGTGGGCCCACTCACCATGCCCACTCTATGTCACATGATTGATCTTGATCTTCCATATAATCTCTTCCTAGGCCAACCATGGTTGCATGCCATGCAAGCTGTTTCATCCACTTACCATCAATGCCTCAAGTTCCCTCATAATGATGGGGAAGTCACTATTCCTACCGACCAATAACCTTTTGAATATTGCAAAGCTTTAGAGGATGTTTATGATCAACAATTCCATTACCCAAGTACATATGGGGATCATGTCAAATATCCCTCATCCACTCCATCCACATCATTATCCACTCCGCAAGTCACCATCAAACCATCACAAGCTTCCACCTCATCCTCCACGGCTCCCCTACACCTCAAAAGGTCAAGATCATAGACAAAGGGTTTGGAAAATATGAGCTCCACAATGCCTTCCATGTGGGACAACTACCATTGTCCCCCCGCTCCCATGGTCATCATCTTCAAAAGAAGGAACAAGAACAACAGCGCAGGATCAATGATAAAATTCCCTTTGTACCAACATAGGTCTCTAGAGAAGAAGAAGCCGAAGAAACAACTCTAAGTGATTGGCTATACCAAGATGAAACCACTCCGGCACCTATAAATATGGAATACTTCAAAGAAAAATATCTTGTACCATTTCAAATTCATACCAAAATGCCTTACCATGGGATGGGACTTGGTGCCGATGAACAAGGTGTTATAGAACCCCTTCCAGTTGATCCTACATCTCCCAAGAAATATGCTCAATACTTCGGTTTAGGATATGCTCCACCGATTGTGACAATCCATGGACCCGCTAAAACCTCGGTATAGGTAACAGAATCCTCTTCTAGTGTTGAAAACATCACTCAGAGTGTCATCATAGCTTCATGCGAAGATCTTGATCTTTCATGCATCTTCCCTGACAATGCCATCTTCGTTATTGACCTCCCCCTTGTTCATCTCAAACTCATTTCTTGGGATTGTCAAGGACCCACGCCTCTCAATGTATTTCCACATGATGAGGCTCTCTCCACATTCCTAGAACTCCATGACACCTCACAGTATGACATATGCTTGCACGCTGATGCCTATTTTGGGGAAGAGGAGATCCTTAGTCCAAAAGATCAAAAATAAAAAAAATAAAAAATCATCCCCTAGTGAAAACCTCTCTGAGGCACTAGAAGATGAGGATCTCCATCTTCCTCCCATACCTTCCTACTGGCAAGAGCATTCCAACATTCTGATCGAAGGCACCCAAGAAATCAACCTCGGCACAAAAGAATTGCCCAAGCTCACACATCTAGCAGAAAGTCTCGGCACTGAAGAAAAATCCAACCTCTCCATAGTGCTTTATGAAGAACCTAACGTGTTCACTTGGTCCTATGCTAACATGCTGGGATTGGATCCATCCTTAGTTGTTCATCATCTTGTGGTACATTCTGACGCAAAACCTGTTAAGTAGCAGCTCCCTAAGATGCACCCGCAAGTCACCTTACTTGTCAAAGAAGAGCTGCAGAAGCTATTAGATGTTGGCTTTATCTACTCGATTGACTATCCAGAATGGGTCTCCAACATTGTTCCAGTTGCTAAGAAACCTGGGGGCATCTGTTGTTGTACAGACTTCCGAGATCTTAACAAGGCATGTCCGAAAGATGAATTTTCGCTCCCTAACATTGACATGATTGTAGATCTCACAATAGGGCATGAGATGCTTTCCCTCATGGATGGCTTCTCCAGGTACAATAAAATTAGGATCGCCCCTGAAGATCAACAAAAAACCACGTTTACTTGTCCTTGGGGCACATATTGCTAGCAAGTCATGCCCTTTGGCATAAAGAACATGCGGGCAACTTATCAATGTGCAATGACTACCATCTTCCATGACATGATACATAAGATAATGGAAGATTATGTGGATGATCTCCTAGTGAAGTGAAGAACAAGGGAAGAACATCCTAAGATCTTGCGACAGATCTTTGCACAACTCAGAGAGTACAAGCTCCGTCTCAACCCCAATAAATGCATCTTTGGTGTAACATCACGCAAACTCTTGGGGTTTATTGTCTCATGCAGGGGCATTGAGGTGGATCTTGCTAAAGTCACAGCCATAACATAAATACCTCCTCCAAAGATGCTCAAACAACTCTGAAGTCTCCAAGGCAAACTATAGGCTATACGCAGGTTCATCACTCAACTCGCAAATAAATGTCATCCCTTTGCCCATTTGCTTCGTAAAGATGTACATTTCAAATGGGATCAAAATTGTCAACATGAATTTGACCGCATCAAGGAATACCTAGCTTCACCACTAGTCCTAATGGCACCTATCCCTGGAAAACACTATTATTATATATATATCAGCAACTTCAGTAGCATTGGGGGCACTTTTAGCACAAGAGGATGATATCGGTCGCAAAAGGGCTATAAACTACATCAGCAGGACTCTAGTCGGATATGAACTTAACTACCCCCCCATGGAACGCGCATGTCTAGCTGTCATTTTCTGCTCCCAAAAGTTACAACACTACATGCTAATTCATTCTATCAAGCTCATCTCTAAAGTTGACCCTCTTAAGTACCTGCTTTCCAGGACCACACTTACAGGAAGAATGACAAAATGGGTCATGTTGTTGAGAAAATTTGACATTGAGTATGTTGACCGACGAGCTATCAAAGGACAAGTTGTAATAGATCAGGTGATAAAAGCACCCCTCACTGATTATCAACCATTATCCATTGACTTCCCAGATGAGTCCATCTTAACTATGACATAATCAACAAACTGAAAATTATACTTTGATGGATCTTTCACCAATCATGGTTCAGGGGCAGGAATATTATTGGTGAGCCCGTAAGGAGACTATATACCTAAAGCATATAGGCTTGCTTTCCCATGCATGAACAATGTAGCCGAATATGAAGCTTTGATCATTGGTCTCAAAATAATAGTGCAATGGAATATCTTGTAGCTACATGTCTATGGAGACTCCCAATTGATCATCAAACAAGTGAATGACGAGTTTCTCACCAAGGACAATAAACTAGTGCCCTATAAGCAAATGGTTGATGAATATAAACTATTCATCACCTACATACAATTTGAACATGTACCTCGCCTTCACAACAAAGCAGCTGATGCCATGGCTACTATTGGTTCCCTTTTGGATATGCCTCATGACAGCCATCGGTGTGAGTTTCTTGTGGAATAACTCCTAGTGCCAGCATATCATGTTGCTGATTCAGAATTCATTTGTGAGATTGTTGGTCCAGAAAATCCTTGGTATCATGACATCTACACCTATCTCCAACATCACACTTTCCCACCTGAGTCCACCCATAAACAACAAATATCCCTCATTCATTGAGCCACTCGCTACACTATCCTTGCCGACACCCTCTATCGCCGAAGCTATGATGGCACTCTTCTTCGATGTTTAAATATGGAAGAAGCTTATTTTGCCTTACACAAAGTCCTCACAGGTATCTGTGGAGTGCACACAAGTGGTATTGTCCTAGCCAAGAAGATGTTATGTACTAGATATTATTGGCCTACTATGGAACATGGTGCATGTGAGTATGTGAAGAAGTGTATGCCCTGTCAGCAACATGGAGATCTCATTCATGCTCCCTCTCAAGCATTGCAACCTATCACCACACCATGGCCTTTCTCTCAGTGGGGCCTAGATCTCGTTGGCAAAATCCACCCATCCTCCTCTGATGGATATAAATTCGTCATCACTTCCATCGAATACTTCACTAAGTGGGTTGAAGCCATTCCTCTCACTTTTACCATTGGAAACCAAATCACTAAGTTCATCCTCTACCATATCATCTGCCATTATGGTATTCCATCCGCCATTGTCACTGATAATGAATGGCAAACCTTTCCAAAACCATGATGTTCAGGACCTTGGTGAACAATTCCATATCCAGCATCATTGGTCCACTCCATATTACCCACAAAGTAACAGTCAGGTTGAGGCAACTAATAAAACCTTGCTCAAAATCCTCAAGAAAGTTGTCAATGAAACTGGTCGTGATTGGCACCTCCATATTCAACCTGCCCTTTGGGCCTATCACACTAGTATCTACATGCCTACGAGAGCTACACCATATTCCCTAGTCTTTGGAGCTGAAGCTATCCTGCCAATAGAGATTGATTGCCCTCATTGTGCATCTCCTTGCGTAATGTTATCACTGATGAATAATACCATGTTGCAGGCCTCCAACAGCTTGAGCTATTGGATGAACGGTGCCTCAACGCCCTCAATCACCTCCAAGCATACCAAAACTGACTTCGTAGATCCTATAACAAGAAGATCCGTGCTAGGGAATTTGTAGTAGGAGGCTTGGTCTTGAAAGAAAATCAAAAGAATTTGTTAGAGCGTGAAAAGTGAGATCATGGAAATCTAACATGAAGGAAAACACAAGAAAATGCAAACAAATCAATGCAAATATACCTTCAAGCTGACCCACAATCCATGGTTAAGGTTGAGAATGCCGCACCCACGAACATTCTAGCTTTACCCACAAGATTGAAATGTGTAATGCTCTCATGCAAATGCAAATCACTAAACCCTAGCTCAAAGATGCAAATGGATTTTGACAGAATGATCATATGTTCAAGATTGGAACCCCAAATGGCTTAGAAGAGGGCTGTATTTATAGAAAAGCTTGGTTGAAATGAAGGGATGAGATTTGATTTTGACTTTTGGTAGGTGGACGGCTAGGATTAATCATGCAAAGGATAGAGTTAGCTTTGCGACAAGTGTGTGATGGAGAAGAGAGATGAATTTTAAATTAGAATAAAAGGCTAAGAGGTGCATGTGACAACGTAGTCATGTGACAAATGGAGGGAGGAGAATAATTAGTTCCCAATTTAAATAAAAATTATTTAAATTGGTACATCATGTGAAGGGGGATAATTAATTAAATAAAGTGGGTTTATTTAATTAACTAAGGATGTGATTAAGTTGGAAAGGGAATATTAACCAAATAAATATTTTATATTTATTTAATTAATATGGGCTAACGTTAGAAAGGGGGAAATATTGAATTAATTAAATTAATTCAATATAGGTGACTAAGGGATTTAATTAATTAAATAAAATTTAATTAATTAATTGGGGATAAATTACAATCTGAGTAAGACCAAGTTTATTTAATTTAATCATCCCCCACCTCATCATATTTGTGAATTTTAAATTCACTTTTGTCCTCTTGTGGTGAGGAAACCCTAACTCATCCTAGCCCTTCATTTTGGCTCCAAGTCAACAATGAATCCTAACCCTCCATTCAAAATCCCCCTTCTATAAAACACTCCATTCAACCCCATTTTGACCCCGTAAGCTCCCTTATGCTCATTTTTCATCTCAAATCAACTGTAAACCCTCCAAAGTCTTGCAAATCAAATACACGAGCTTCTCATGATGTTGCATGAACTTGCAAATCTGAGAACACCATGCAAAGATGGAGGACAATAGAAGTTAGTCAATGTTAGCTTAGAATTTTACTAGTTTTTGTGTTTATTGGACTGTTTTCTAAGCTTACTTGCATTCTATTGTAGTTAGGGTTTGATAGTTTGTTGTTTCTGCATGTAAACCTAGTTTTTCCCTAGCACAAAATGGTGAACCCGACGTGAAAAGATCATTTTTTGTCAACTTCTGAAAAATAGGTTTCACAGGTGACCTCCGAAGCTCAAACGGACCTCACCGTTGAGTCCCAGAGGCCCTTTCCGCGAAAAATAACATAAAACTTGACCCATTTTGCTCTTAATTTTTTTTTTGATTTAAAAAAAAAAAATTAGTACGACCATCCGTACCGTATGGATGAACCAAACTACTATGCAGTGTATCAGGCAGTCTCTGTTTGCAGGCTAATGTTTTGGTTGTAGGTTTAATGTTATCCTGTTGTGCAGGTTTAAAACTAATGTTTGCTGGCAGGATTTTTTTTTTGTTTGCAGGTCAATATTCGCTTGTTGCAGAATAAGCTTTGTTGCAGGCTAAAACCCTACCACCCTGATCCCTGCCACCCTGTCCTCTGCCAACTCTAACTCATCCAGCAGTCTCCCACAATACCTCAGCATACCTGTATACGAGTACTGTAGATGTGCTTGGTATCTGAATACATAAGCCTCAAAAGGCCGTCGGTGCAATACTCCTACTGGACGTGTAACCGAAATATGCTCATAAGCCCAAATATGTAGTAGTGTCACTCCTGCTGACAAGGCACTGTCCAAATGATATACGACTGTGTGCATCTCGTGATAAAGTTGTGCGAGTATACATGGACCCCAAGCAAATACAGTCCTGTGAACAACCATCTCATTGATCACCTCCCCCCAGCCAACTGAGAACCCCCGTCCTCTCCTATCAGGCATCACCACCCCACCGATCAAGGCACAGAGAAACATAACCCAACTCCACTCCCCAGCTACAAGAGTTTGATGGTAACTCATCGCTCGATCCTCATCTACCAGTACAATCACTCCTGGCGCAAAGACCCTCTCTAATGCCGGTCCTCCTCTACCCACATTATAAGTAACTCGTCTCCCATGTATCAGAACCCGTAGTATCCTAAAGACGTCCTCTAGGGTGATAGTAATCTCACCCGTCGGCAATAAAAACAAGCATGTCTCTGGCCTAAATCTCTCAATCAATGCTGTCATCAGGGCTCTGTGTGCCCGCACCATGGGCATCTCCGCAGGTGTCTGTAGTCCCAGTGCACCGAACCGCGCTCATTTAGGCTCATCAAACTCTGCCCAAAGTGCCATCACCTCAGGCACTCTCTACTCCCGTGATGCCACGATGACCCATCAATCTGCATTTTATCACAAAATTCCTCTCTAAACACTCATTTTCTTCCAAAAGCCTTAATTTTAGAAAAAAAGGCACTAAACAACGTAATTTTTGGGCTAAAATAAAGTTTAGCGCTAGTCCATTGATTACCGGGAAGGCTTTGGCATCCTCCGCAAAAGTACACTTGCATTCCGAAGGTGGCAGTTCTAGTATTCCGTATCCTAACCCTTGGCGATAAAAATGTCCCTTAGCTTGGATTGGTTCAATGATCCCTGATTTATGCAAACCGATGCCCCCTTGTCCCTTGTATCACATTTTCTTAAGTATTCGGGAGCCTTTACCATAAATTTCTAATGGAAGAGTCTGGAGTTCTTGATCTTCTTCATCTTTGTACAGCCATGAGGATACATCTTCTAAGACATCCTATTCCATGAGATGTTTCTTTTCAAAGGTTGGTGTTGGTTTGCACTTGATGACTACAGTAAATACTTCATTTCCCTTAGGAGTGCCATATGTCTTAGGGGATGGTGGTAGAAGTCCAACATAAAAGAAAGCACCATGTAAGTCGTATTCAGCGCATCCCTTATCACTTGCCTTGATCTTGATCTCAGGATGAGGGGTGGATTGTGATGTTGATGGCAAATTGGTAGGATCAATGTAGGCAAAAGATGATCGGGTCATTTGTTTAGACTTGGAAAGTGTTGCAACAGGATGATTATAGGGATAGAAAGTACGATCATGTCCTTCCAAGAAGTTGCAGTATTGAAAGGGATGTGGATCAACATAGATGGTAATCTCAGTTCTGTTGTGCAGAATTTTAGGCTTTGATGGAAAGTAGAAGGGACAGCTTGCATAGCATGAATCCATGGCCGACCAAGAAGAATGTTGTAAGGAAGATCAAGGTCAAGGACTTGGCACTTTGTTTCCAAAATCTTTAGTCCTACTTGAATAGGGAGTTTGATAGTCCCGACAGACAATCTTTCTGTGTCATCATAACCTTTTATGGTGATGCATTCATTTGCATTTACAACCACATTAGAATATCCCAAGTGTTTTAATAATTTTAGAGTGCACAGATTTAGGCCGGAGCCACCATCTATTAAAATCCTTTTTATGATGTGTTTATGGACTAGGACTTTGATGTGTAATGTTTCGTTATGAGATGCGTCAGCTGTGGAAAGATCTTTTTTTGAGAAGGTGAGGTGATGAGGTGCTGCAAGATGGGCTACCATAGCTTGGAATTGTTCCACATTTAGATCAGTAGGGACTTGTGTTTCCGTCAAGGCCTTATCCAGAATTTCTTTATGAAGTGGCGATGTGCGAAGGAGCTCAAGAATTGTTATTTGGGCAGGTGTCTTTCCTAGATGATCTAGGAGGTTGCATTTATATGCAGGTGGATTGGAAGATGTGGATGATGAAGGTTGATTAGCTGTAGATGGTTGATTAGTGGGAATGGCACCATGAATGGTTATGCGACCACGACGGGTTGTGACAACACAATCAGGAGTTTGGGGTTTGACTCAGATTGTAACAGTGTTGACATGGCTAAAGGATTCTTCTATTCGGCCAACAATGGAATAAATTTTTTTTGGTGGAGGAGCAACATGATATGTTTGGTTGGCTGATGAAGATGCTTTCCCTTTATTACGATCAGGTAGGGGGTCCTTGTATGCTCCCAAGTTTGCATTTGGAGATGGATTTGAAGAGTCTTGAAGGGTGACCTTTCTTGCTTCTATGAGATCTTGTATACGATGTTTTAATCTCATGCAATTTGATATTGGATGTCCCTTAACACGATGGTATTCACAAAATGCATTCTCATCAAACGACGCAAACTTAAATTGACTTTCATCGTATGGTCGGATGGGTGGAAGTTGCAATAAGTTTCCTTTCACAAACCTATCCAAAATATCCTCAATGGGTTCCCCCAAAGGAGTAAATCTTCATCTAGGGCGATCATCTTGTCTTGGAGGCCCCTTAGGTAAGTTCACATTGTTGCTTGAGATGTTCAGTGGGGGATTATTTTAGATATTTTGGACAACTTTTGTATCTGTTACTCCATCGTTAAGGGAATTCTTATTTTTGTTCCAAAAGCGCAACTTGTCACTTGTTTGAGCATTATTGTTCTTGTTGTGATTGTTCTTGTTGTTGTCATACAGTTTTATTGATCCTTTAGCGACAAGGGCTCTTTCAATAGTTATTCCTCTTTCAATGACTTCTTCAAAGGTTGAGGCACAAAACACTTTCAAGTGAAATGCTAATTCAGGATTCAAATTAGTGACAAACATGGTCACACGTTGCTTTTTAGGAATTTGCCATGGTAGCTTGCTTGCCAAAGCTCTCCACCTTTGTAAAAAAGTCACAAATGGTTCCCCATTCTTTTGTTTAATGTTACACAGATCCGTCATAGAGATTTCATGCTCACAATTGTAGGAGAAATGAGTTATGAATTTATCCGCAAGTTCTTTGAATGATTTGATGCCAGGGGGAAGATGTGTAAACCATTTAGTATCTTGTCCACTAAGGCTTTTAGGGAAAAGTCTCATTAAGTAAGTTTCTTCTTGAGCGACTTCAAGGCAAGTGAACTGGAATTCCCGCAAGTGATCCCGAGGGTCTCCCTTTCCTTTATATTTGTCAAATTTTGGCGTTTCAAAGTGTTTAGGAGGGAAAGGTGGCATGTGTAGATTCCTGTCAAAAGGATAAGGACATATTTCCTCAATAGAATAGTGCTTCCTTTTAGGTTTTTTTTCCATCTCTACTATTTGTTGGATCATTTCGATTGTTAAAGGTTGTTGTGGGGTGGAATTGTTTTGGAATAGTCATTGGAGATAAGGTGGTAATCATGCATTATGGTTTTGTTGTTGGTTCGTGTTTGTATTTTATTGTTGCAAATTTGGGTTTTGATTATCTTGTGATTTGAAATAGCTGCGGTATTAGAAGTGTTAACATTTTGTTGAGAAAGCAATTATGATATGATGGCAATGGAGTTAGGATCATTGGATGGTAGGCTTATAGAAGTACTTGCGTTTGTGGTGTTGCTAGGAATAGTGAGGGTGATTTGTGGTACGGATGAGGCAGCGTTAGTGTTTGTAGGAGTGGCCCCAAGTCGAATAAGGTGATCCATAAACCTATTGGGATCCGACTTAAGGACTTTATCCAATATATCCATAGCCCCAGTATCTTGTAGGAAATCCTCAACCTCTTGGTCAGGTATAGGCGTTGTGTGGGGTGATGGTGGAGGTTGAAGTGAATTGTCGTAGGGAACATTATTATCATTAGTTAATGGCATTCCAATTTTGATTCCGACATTGTTTTGGTTGGTTTGAGGCATTCCACTGTCGAAAGATCCCATTTCTTGAAGTTTCTTAGCTTGTAACCTTGTCAAGGGCATGCAATGATGTTGGGATGAGTTTGATTATGAGATGAAAATGGATTTGATGTTTTGGGAAGAAAGACCTTAGAGATCAATTTGTAATTAGTTGGACCTAAAGGAGGAAATAATGTTTAGGAGTGAAATGGGTAGAATTTTTCAAGGCTAAAGGGTGATATTTGTGATGGGGTTGGCTAAAGATATGGTGTTGAAGTTTGGAAAATGGCTTAGGACTAAAAAGGTGAGCTTGGATAAAATCTAGATCTTTTAGGTTTTGTTTCAAGGATGATTCCTTCTACTCAAGGTAGACTAATGACCTTAAAGCAAAAGGATGGGAAAATATTTTACTTGAAGATATACTAATGACCTTCAAATAAAATAAGGATGATGATGGATAAAGTTTATAAGGATACCAAAGGTAGCTAATCTTTAAGTACCTTACAAACTAGGATAGGATGAGATCTAGATTAAGTCTTTTGCACACAAGTTTGGTCCCAAGGTTGATGGATTAGTGGGATAAAATGTGGAATGGCTAATAGGTAATTTGGATAGGTGTAAGTGGAAAATGATTTTGGAATGAAATGGTTAAAAGGATGGAAGGTCCAACAAATCAAAATATCTTTCTCTAAGGTCGAGATGAGACGGATGAATGGATCTTTAAGATACGAATGGATAAATGAGGTGAAAGGATGGATGCGACAAGGTCTCAAAAATATTTTTGGGAATTTCTAAGTATTTGGATTTTTTTGGATTTTCTAAGGTTTTTGATTTTTTAAAAATTTTCTAAGGTTTTTTTTTTTTTTTTTGGGATTTTCCAAGGTTTTTTTATTTTTTTGGATTTTATAAAGGGTCAAGTGTTGTGATGCATGGATTGTTTAATTTTCCTAAGGTTTTGGGAATGAAAATGTCTCTTGGCAAACAAACACAAAGCAAACAATTCACACAACGCGAAGTTTGTTTCAATACAATATTTTTGTTGTTTTGAAATCTTTTGAAAACAAGCACAACCTAAGGCGAAGGCAAGGACAATATTAGTTGGATCTCCTAGCTGTGCCTATTCAAAGCGGATAGCTTCAGGATCTTGGTAGCACCGGCTCCCGTCCACGACACTCACTTCTCACACATACCAAGTTCCAGGTTTCCCAAGGCTGGCAAACCTCAGGATTGTCCCTGCTATCTCTACTAAGAACCACGAGAATTAGGGCGACTTCAAAGGTCCCACCTTCTGCGCCAACAAATAGAGGGATTTGGGCTACTAAAAATGGCACTGAAACATCAGAAGATAGCGCTGCAACCCGTAACACAACCTGCAATATGGCTTTTTTGACAGAAATCTTCAAAAACACAATGAAGAATTAGCAAATCAGGACTTCGGAGTCCCACTGGGCATGCCAAATGAGATCATGGAAATCTAACATGAAGGAAAACACAAGAAAATACAAACAAATCAATGCATATATACCTTCAAGCTGACCCACAATCCATGGTTACATTCTAGCTTTACCCACAAGATTGAAATGTGAAATGCTCTCATGCAAATGCAAACCACTAAACCCTAGCTCAAAGATGCAAATGGATTTTGACAGAATGATCATATGTTCAAGATTGGATGCCCAAATGGCTTAGAAGAGGGTTGTATGTATAGAAAAGCTTGGTTGAAATGAAGGGATGAAATTTAATTTTGACTTTTGGTAGGTGGATGGCTGGGATTAATCATGCAAAGGATAGAGTTAGCTTTGTGACAAGTGTGCGATGCAGAAGAGAGATGAATTTTAAATTAGAATAAAAGACTAAGAGGTGCATGTGACAACGTAGTCATGTGACAAATGGAGGGAGGAGAATAATTAGTTTCCAATTTAAATAAAAAATATTTAAATTGGTAAGTCATGTGAAGGGGGATAATTAATTAAATACAATGGGTTTATTTAATTAATTAAGGATGTGATTAAGTTGGAAAGGGAATATTGACCAAATAAATATTTTATATTTATTTAATTAATATGGGCTAACGTTAGAAAGGGGGAAATATTGAATTAATTAAATTAATTCAATATAGGTGACTAAGGGATTTAATTAATTAAATAAAATTTAATTAATTAATTAGGGATAAATTAGTAAAATAGCTAAGGTCGGGTTTTAATTAAATGGTTAGGACATTTTAGGGTGTCTACAAAAAGAAAGGGAAATTTGAGCCTAATTGGCTAAGACCCTACATTGTCACGGCAAACTATGGCTCTGGAGCATATCACCTCTCCACCCTTACAGGAGAAGAACTTGATGAGCCTATGAATATCATTCACTTAAAGCGGTTCCACAATTAGTCCGTTGAATACCCTATAGCAAAAATACAAAAAATCAAAAACTTTCAAAAAAAATAAAAAAAAAATAGTAAAGAGAAATAATCCATCCTATGGTGAAAACCACTTCTTGCGGCGCCTTAGATAAGTGCCATGATGAAAACCTGCTTGTAGGTGTCATGTGTAGGTTCAACCCAGATCCATTGTTCAAACTACCTTCCCATCTTCACCTGCATTATTCCAATCCATTTATCCCTTCATCTAAGCTTCGAAACAAACCCATCATCTGAGCTTCCATTGTCCATCATTCTCAAAATATCTCTCATCTCCCAACGCCTAATGTCCACCTTTCCATGTCACATATTCCCACCACAATCCTTGGTCCATTTAGTGGTTTTTGTATCACATCTTTTCACCTCATCAAATGATATATACATACTTACACCTCTCATCACCATCTCCCCCATCCTATCATGGTTTTTCTACCATGGTACAATTAGAAAACTAACATCCACATCCTTGAAGCCAAACTTCATCATTTCACATGAACCAATCCCTATCCTTACATCATCAAGTCTCCCAGAACTACATATCATCATCACCCACATTGTAATGTGCCTTGATCCCATGGATACAGGGTATGTAGGCAGTCTAGAATATGAAGGAAGTATCCAGTATGCAGGTACATACAATGCACCCATTTAACCCTCTTGGATGGTCCCACTTTCCTGATCTTGTTGATTGCACATGATCTACAAATGATACACTTGCTAGGCATCCTATCAAAGTATAACATTCCCATGAAAAATCTTTCACCAACAAATTATCTTTTCCATAACTAGTGGCCTGTGTCCCCCCGCCTATCCTTAGCTTATCTTAATCCACCATCGATTCTTGTCCTAGGATGCATCCTTCCTACAATGGACAAAATCATCAATCTTTTATCCACCCTTTGGCAAGAGATACAATGGCTGTGTGTTTTGGGTCAGTCAGTCTTTTGGTCTTTGATTTTTATTTTTTGCACCATTCCTAGATTATCTCAAAGTTGTCTTGATCTCATTATATCATGGCATGAGGTGAAAAATCTAGAATGGGGCATTTTTGTTGCTTTCGTATGACATGCTTGTGGGAAGTTCTCATTACTCCATCTTAGTATTCATATCTTGTAGATAGTAGGGTCAGTTCTAGCATATTAATCCCCTTTTACATCTAAGGTTCTTCATACCTTTTGTGTAATAAGGACTTATGCTATGAGTCCCCTTCCCTCATCTAGACAGGATTGTACTATCGTGGGCATGTATGGGTTCATCCTATTGTTTGCAATATCAATTCCTATACATGGATGCCTTGCCACCTTGGTTCCACATACTCTGGTGTATAAAATCCTATGCTATATCAACAGTAGCACTCAATTTTTATTGACAGAATGTCTCAATATGATGTCATCCCTTTGTCTTATACATTTGCATCTACCCTCATCACCCCATCCCATTACTTTTTCTTCAAGATTCATCAACACCTACATTTCCATCACCCCCTAATTTCTACTAACCCATATCCCCCTACCATCTTGTGACCATTTTCAGGGACCTATTTGCGTATCATGATCACTTGCCTCATTGCCTTACTGACCCCTATGTATTCATCCTCACGCATTACCCTGCACCACAAACATGTTAGTCCAACTATAATCTTTCAAATATCATATGCATCACATAACATTTATCCATAAATAACCATAGATCCTCCTACATCACGAGTATGTTAGTATCACACATCCATACATCCATCACAACACATATATACACTCCATCCTACATCCAAACACAAGTCAAGTTATAACATCACATAAAAACCATCATAAGTGCATAATGACATCCATAAACCACCAAAAGTATACACATAATCATATATAATACATCATAAATTAATGCATCCATCACGTCTAATACATCATAAATCAATGCATCCATCATATATAACACAACATAAATCCATACATCCATCCATCACACATGGTACATAGATCAAACAATCTGTCTCATATATATATATCAAAATGTGATCATGATACAAAATGTGGTCCTTAGACTTGTCAAAAAATAGTACCTGTATACATCATGCCCCTAGGCGGAGCTGTCCTTGCTTGACTTAGCTGGTCTTGAATCCCTCTAAGGAGGGGCCCCCATATCCTGTTGACCTACCTGTCCCAGTGCCTATGTAGGCGGCATCTGTACTGCTGCTAATACTTGTGATGGCGAGGGCTGCTGAACAGACCTCTCTGACCATCTTGACCTCCTGGATCTAGAAGTTGATGACCGACTACGGTAACTGAGTCTCTGCTTTGCTGGTAGTAACCCCTTGTAAAGTGTCATGCAGTATAGGGCCTCCCTAGTACTCTCCTGCATGGCCCTCACCATCTCCCCCATCTTTGATGCCTAGCGGGCCTGGTCCCTCTCATGTGCATACTGCCGCGCTAAAGCATGTGCATGTGTCACTTGTGCCTGCAACTCTATAACCTGTGCCTATATGGCACCCATCTGTGCCAACTCCCCCTGTAACTGGGCTACTTGTCCCTCCAGCTGGGCTATCTGTGCATGTAGCTGGCGTATCTACTCCTGTGCTGAGGCCAACTCTAATCCATCCGCATCACCACCACTAGCTGCATCACCTCCGCCATCACCCCCAACATATATATCCATCTCCTCTACATCCTCATCATCCTCATCATCATCATCCTCCTGTGCTGTCGCCTCCTCTAGGGCTACAAAACCCACTGACACTATGAGTCTCACTGGCCTTTGCTGAGCCCACCACTCCTCATATGCCGTCGTAGTCCCTGCATCCACTATATCCCGTCTCGCCACAAATGCCTATGGCTGGAATCCCTTGAACTCTACTATAACCATCTGTGCATCAGGCACCAATCCCCACCACTGTTGCTCCTCTTGTATCTGTGCAAACATAGCCTCTACCTGTGGCACATCCTGCACTAAACCAAATTGCCGCTGAACTTGCTCTGGTAGATACCTGTCTATGATCAGTTGTGTCTACCCCATCAAGTATCGTGACTGCATCACATAGTCTAGTTGATCCTCGTCATCTGACCACCTCTCCACCTCCCTCATGGTTGCCACACAAACTCCACTATCTCGTCCATCACGCCTCCAGAATCCCATATTCATGAAACGATAGCGCATCTGCTTTCATCTATATGAATAAACAAATGGCCAATGTCGTGGCCTCTCTCGCACTGTTAGTGGCCAAGTCACTGGGATATGCTCCCATGTCCAGATGTACAGCAATGTAACACCACAACCCAAGCTCCCTGATTGCTTGTATACCACTGCATCCATGTCATGGTACAAATGTGCCAGTATACATGGCCCCCATGCATAAACCACACCGTCACTCAGCATCCGATGTAGTACAACTCCCAAGCCCATTGGGAATCCATGTGATCTCTAATCTAGGACCAAGGTCCATACTATCAACCCTACCAAAAATAGGTCCAACTGATCTAGTCCCCTCTCTATCGCTAGCTGGTATACCATCTCAGTCCCATAAGCTCTATATGGCACCTGCCTCAGGAAAAACACATGGTCCAGATACCCTGCTCTGTGTGCATGATCATATACCACCCTATCACCATGTACGGGGACCCGTAGGATCCTCCATATGTCCTCCAATGTAATCGTTGCCTCCCCTATGGACAACAGGAAGGCACAACACTTTGACTGATATCGCTCCACTAGCACAGTCATCATAGCCCTGTCGGCACGTATCCTTAGCATCTGTGCAATATATCGCAGCCTGACTATCCATAAGACGAACCTGTCAGCACCGTCCAACTCCTCCCACAACTTGAACGTAGGTGGCTGCCTCTCCTGAGATTGAAGTACGCCCCAACTTGCCTGTACCATCACACAAACGCATCATGTCAGCCTCTATCTTATTAATACTCACCTATTCTACCCATCAGCACCTTTCCCATGGCATCGTTCTACTGGCCGGGCACCCCTCGCACGACAACCACCCCACCTTCCCCGACCAAGCCCACCTCTATAAGGCCAAACACGCCTACTAAACCTCACCCAGCCTTGCATTATCCCAGCCCACCAATCCAAAAATCAAAAAATAAAATAAAAAAAAACTGCCCCTTGGTCGGGTGTCGCTCAACCGGGCGGGGCATCCTTTGGCGCCTGCCCGCGTTGATTGGCGCCAGGCCAGCTCCTCAGCCTCTGGCTGAGCGGGGCACCCTTTGGTGCCCACCCAGGCCGATTAGCGCTGGATCGGCGCCTCGGCCCCTGGTCGGGCACCCTTGAGTGCCCGACCGAGCGGATCGGCGTCGGGCTAGGCGCCATGGTGTTGGACTCGGTGCCAATCCTCCCCCCATCAAACACGCTTAAAAAATAAAAATGTCCATGCGCTAAAATATTAATAATCCCAAAATTCAAATAACGTCCATCCCTCCCCCTAGGTTTTCAAAACCCTAATTTTTTTACTCAACTAATAAAATACAAAAACCATAAGAAGGGTTAAATGCACTTACCGACACGCCTGCCTCCACGGGTCACAGGTACTCCCTCACCTGCTCCGCTGGTGCTCCTCTCATGGAATGCCTGCCATCGCTTCGCTCCCCTCTTTTCTCTTCTCCACTCACTCCTCCAAAATCACAAAAGTAAAATGAGCTTTATTAGCTCTTTTTCACCTTTTTAACCCCCTCCACCCTAAATTTTTCTCTTTTTTATCTGCTTAACCCATCTTTTTTTTCCTTTTTTTTTCTTTCTTTTTTCTTCCTCCAACTTCTTTTTAACCTTTTTTCCTCTACCCACTCCCTTTTTTCCCATCCTTTCTCTCTTTCTTCCCTGTTCTTCAGTCTCGAGACCCCTTTACCCCCCTTTTTTGCCATCTTTTCTCCTTTTTCGAGAGATCGCCAATTTTTTTTTTCTGCCAATCTCTCGAGGGGGCATGACCTCATCACTTATTCCTCTTCTACTCACTCACCGGGGCATATTTATCAAAAAATTTATATTCTTTGATATCCCACCAACCGCGACAGTTATGACACCATATCAAAGAGGGGCAAAATGTAGACACTTGAAAATGGTCACAACCACTTCCATCCACCTACGCAATCCAACCCTACTTCACCTGCATCACTTCATCTGATCCATACATTAATTAAATAATTTTTAATTAATTAACTTATTCTACACAATTTCCCTAAAAATCAAGTTCCTTTACTATAGTTTAAAAATTAAATATTTTTTACTATAGTTCATAAATCACATTTCAAAAATTAAATAAATTATCATATTTATTTAATTCCCTATTTTGTTCACTTTTGATTACTTTTTGTAATCACCATTATCCTCTTCTAATACATGTGCACATGAATTAATTTTAATTAATTCATCATTACAAACCCCCATGTTTCTAGAAGTCCACTTGTCATCCTATGTACACACATGTACATGACAAGTGGTACTTTGGAAACATGGTCAAATCTTCTATAAAGTGTACATTTATCCTATTTCTTCCACCCCACTCCATGTGTCACTATTCATGCTAATTTAAAATTACATGTGGCACTAGTTGAACACTATTCTTCTAATTTTAAATTCCACTTGTCCTCTCCATGGAATTTAAAATTCCTCACAAAATCCAACCCTTACCTTTTCATAAATGAGTTCTTACATGTCAAACACCTACCCAATCCTAGCCATCCATCCATTCAAACTTGCAATCTCATCCATTGATCATCCCTTGAGTCTTGGGGCAAAATTCTCATCCAATCCAATCATTCCATTTGTCCAATTCTCCTTGCTTGAGGATCCTCAAGCAATCTCAACCATTAATCTTCCAAATTGATCATAGCCCTTCAATCCTATCCCAAAAAATCTATAAATTGAGGCCTTCACCTCCCATTTCAACAAGCCATCATATGCAAAGAAACTCTGTCCAACTGAGTACTCAACATCAATAGAATTAATGCAATTTTAAGTCATATAGCATAGTATTAGAGCATATCACTACTAATAGGCTTAGATAGGGTGCAATTTACATAGTTAGTTAGTTAGTAGTTTAGCTCAATCTTGAGGTCCCTTGGACTTGGGACTGGGTGCAATTAGGATAGTTAGCATCCAATTTAAGATCCACTTTCATAGGTATACAATTAGATTAGACTTTCATTTTCTTTCCTAGATTAGAATTCAAAAACGATTTTAGAAAAATACAAAAACATAGATAAACTTGCATCAAAAGGATTTATATAGACTTGCATTCCTATTTCCCTTTTGTAGTAATTAGCTAATTTTTACTTATTGAGAACAAAAAAATTGCTTGCATTCATATAGTTGTATACATTCAAACACACCAAAAAAAAAAGGAAAACTTAGAACAATTAAACACTTGATTTCGTCACAAGGTATCGTTAAACATTCACATACAAAAGCAAACCCTTGGTTTCATCACAAGGTAAATCCAACATACAAAATCAAATCATAAGTCAAAACCCTAGGTTAGACTCTAGGTCAACTTTGGTCAAACACTCTACTTCTCCCCTAAGCATACAAATGTGCCCAGGAGTTAGAGGGGAGTGGGTTAAAGAGATTCTTAAGGAATTAGAAGAAATCAACCCTAGGCCACATCATATCTAGACAATGGTAGAACAAGAGCATACCTTAAGGGTTATAACAAAACAATCAAATACAACTTCAAGCTCACAAAGAAAGACTACAACATGTTAGGTACATCAATGAACATAATAGCTTGCCCACTAGGCATTGGAATCTAAGAAACCCAAATAGGAGACACATCACAAGTGACCCTTCAGGTCATACAATTATCTCAACAACCACAACCATAGAAAGGGCTCAACAACTATCCAATCATACAAGGCCCCAGAATAGGTTAACTACTCTTTGCGATGTTCTGCTCCTGCGAGGACAAAACTACCCCCGGGTCTCACCTTCGCTTGACTGGCTCTTTCCACAAGCGAGGGAGTGACCTAGAGGTCGCCTGTGGCAAGGAGAGGGTTCATGTGCGAATCGAGGTTGACTCACCAACGGGGTCACATTTCAAGTAACACATATTTTGGTGAACCCGACATGAATTATAATTCCTTCTAGGACGAGTTGTTTGCATTTCCATTTTCACAATTGCTTTCACACTTTTCACATTCACTACCATTCTCACATTCATCTCCACTACACTCATCTTCTCTTTCATTTTCATTTTTTCTTTCCATTTAATCTGAGGTGTCTACATTACCCCCAAATATGATGGAACCTGAACTCAACTTAGGGACCCTTCCCTCTAGAGAACTTGAAACACCATCCTTCAATAGGTATGTGTTGTTTGACCCAATGGCACCCATTTCAAACTATTACAACTATGAAGATTCAAATTATGAAGATGATAGGAGAGAATGAAGATGTTCTCTAACATTCAACAATCTCACATGGGAGCAAAACATGACCATCCAACCCACACATCATAGGGAAAATAGAGTACAAGTAAGATTAGATATCCACCAATTGGATCAACCCTCAACAAGAAACCCAAACACACATCTAGATGATTAAGTAAGACGTTTAGAGAGGCACTTGCAAGAGGCCAAAGAAGCTCAAGATGTCCTTCATGTCATTCTCTAAGAAGAACAACGTGAAAACATCTCACGAGAACAAATAGGAGGGTCAAGTCATGAAAATATGTAATATGAAGTTCCATGAAATGACAAAACACAAAGAGATCCTACACTTGTTGATCTCATCTCAACACTAGTCCAGAGGATTAGGACTCTCGAGGTGGAACAATCCATTCAAGAAAAAAGAGTGAAGCCACATGACAACATTAGGGTAGAACAAGACTAGGGGACATCTCAGAACCCCCTGACTGAACTTCTATTCTTGAAATGGAAGTAACAAAATCTTCCTGAATGTGAACCAAACTTTGCAAAACCTTTAGACGATTCATAATAGTCAACCAAATCAAGTTGATTCACTAGGATATCAAAATCTGCCTATGGGGTTAATGCTTTCAACGAGCCACAATCACAAAGCACATTCCTAGGGACATACCTTGATTACTTAAAATAACCACTTGACCATATTATATGAAACATAACACTACTATAAACTCTTCCAAATCTACCTAAGTTTAAAGGATAAGGAGACCCCAACTCATACATCAAAGCATACGCAACTACCATGAGGGAACTTCTCCCTTGGGATGGAGTTGTCGCTAAGATCTTCCTAAAAACACTAGAAGGAATCACTTTGGATTGGTACTATCATCTTTTTGAGGCCTCTATCCATTCGTTTTGACAACTTATAGGGGGGTTTGTCATGGCTTTCGACATGAACAAACTTGTTAAAATAAGGATTCACGAATTCCTCACCATGAAGCAAGAATCAAATGAATTAGTGGTGCACTTTGTTACACGACGGAGACAAGTGCTCTACTCATCTATAAGTGCTACAAATATGGATAATAGGTAATTGTGTGACCTCTTCTTTCATACCCTTAATATGGATACTCAAGAGGAAGTGCAAAAACTACCCTATAAATCATATGAGGAAGACCTAGAAAGTTCCCTACGAATTGATCAAGATGCTATCGATAGCGGACAAAAAACTTACGATGTAAATGGATGAATAGTAACAAAGATAATAGTGGAAACAACACATCCACTATAAGGATATTAAAGAACAATAGAAATACTACTATGGATAGGGTAACAGATCAACTCCCAATCAGGAATAAGGTGAGGGATGACTACAATGGAAGAGATTATCACCCTCTAAATGTCAACACGATAGACCAACCTTGAAATAACAGTTATTATCCAAGAGATAATCATCAAGTGTGGAATTGAAATGAGAATGATAATAGGTATGAACAACCTCCCTACAAGTATAATGAATTCTATTCCTTTCGTATGACTAGGGGGCATAGTACTGAATCATGTAGAGAATACAACAGGGTCATCACTCGATTACCAGAAGATCAACAACGTCTACTCATCAAAATTTTCTTAAACCCACAAGAAGTTACACCTAATAACAACAAGGATCTGAAATAGACACAGGTGCCTATCGCTCCACAAAACAAGAACACAAAATTTTTTTAAGAACCTTTTCTAGCTCACAAGAACACCGAAACAAACAATCAAGATATGGCAACTAAAACCACCAAACAAGCATTCTCACATAGTTAGGACCAAAAGGAGAAGCCATAATGTTAGGGTTGGTTGAAATATTACATGAGGAGGAGGATGAACTCAACAATGAGCAAAAAGAAGAACTGAATGAAGGAGTGGTTTCAACTATAGAACCAATACCCGCTCTGATCGAACCTTATGAGTTGATCAAGGATTTAAAGAAAACTTATGCTTACATATCATTTGTGAAGTATAAAAATTGGTTCTAATTAATCTACACATAATAAAATCAATTTCCTACTTAACATTAGGATACGAATCATCGAAGATGTCTACTTTGTTGTTGTCCCAAAAGGAAGAGCAAGGTTGTCCAGATTCTATCCCTTTGTTGCTATCAAAATAGAAAGAGGTACAACTAAACTAACTAATTTATGCAAATACAGTGACTGAAGAATTATTTTACAAAATAGAGTTCAGAAATGAAAAGGCAGATGAAAGAAGAACCTGGCATCGAAGTATGGAGGTCATTGTCCATGATGCTAGTGCCCAATGTAGACATCTGTGAGTGGTGGTTGTCATTTGTAGCATCAGAACCTCTGTGGGTCCTATGAGAAAGAGAAAAAACCCTACTAGGAGCGTGTGAAGGACCAACTGTATCCATCTGTGAGGCCTACCTATTAACTCCAAGGTTAGCCATCTCTTGAAGAACAACATTCTTAGAATGAAGCGCAATGATATAAGCTCGCATAGAGATGATCTCATGACCCATGATAAGAAGGACCAAGAATATCTGTGTGATGACTAGCTTGAGAAGCAAGAAAAACATCAACAAGAAGAGACTCCCATGGATGACCAATGATAGTAACTAGAATATCTAAAGAAGAGTCATGAAAGAGCTCCCTCCATTCTTTGGAAGTACCTAAGAAGAAGTAAGAAGAAAGAGTATCAATCAAATGGTTAAGTTCACAAAAGTAATGAAGTAAGAAAAAAGAGGAATAAAGGATTCTTACGAGGGTCACCCTCTTCCCATGAGGGATTGGTTAATCTAGAACAATGTGTGGGAAGTATAACAACCTCCTTGTTAGAAGGAATATCTCTATCTTCCCTTGTTTTGGCATCATCACACTCCTTTCCCTTGGGATCATCATCCTCATCAGAAGAGTCAGTATCCTCTAGAACTATCAACCTCTAAGATTGGGGTCCTCTCCTTCCCCTCTATCCATTACTCATGCTGTGAGACACTCTAGTGATCAAAACTCTAGGAGTCAAGGGAGTCCAAGTGATCATTCTTTGATTGACATCACCCATCTCTTGGATAGATCTATAACAAACAGGAACCAGGGGCAAGCCCTCTGGAAAGTCATCTCCTAACTATTACATGACTCACTCAATATGGTGTGCCTTGATAAAACCATTCCTATTTGACAAGTGGACTACACCCCTACAGAAGTTTTGAATATGTTTGTTGCAAGGCCATAAGCCCTCCATGTCAACATAAGGATCATAAATCATGTTAGCATTAATAAGAGTGGTTACTATGTGTAAGCTAGTATCAAAGTGACTAGGTCGACCCCACTATATAGCCCTTGGTAATCTAAGATCAAGAAGTGGCACTTCTCTCTGAAATGGTCTAATGTGCTCATAAATCCATGTCATAATCAAAGAAGAGTGGCTAAAATCAAGTGCCCCTTATCGTGAAATACGATAGAAGTCTCGATAAACCATAGCCAGGATATCAACTCCCCATGTTAATATAGTGCCCTACTCCATACACTGGATGATTGGTGCCCAACACCATCTAAGACAAGCTAAGCATTTATCCCCTGATAACTTGGAAGTGATCAAGCCAACGACGAATTTACTCAAAGGTGAAATTGATAAGCGAGGAACTAAAGTGAGTTGTACCCCTAACTTTTCATTAGGATGAGTCACCTCCATAATAGATGCCCAAGCCCGTCTTTCTCCATATGACTCATTATTAGAAAGGATAAGTGGTTGTCCTATCATAGGGACTCCAAGGATGCAATAAACATATTATAAGGTGATAGTCCGTTCCCCTGAAACTTAGTGGAACCTAAAGGTGTTCCTGTCAGCATACCGGTAAGTCACAATGTCACAAAAATACAAGATGTGGGGTGAACAACTAGAACATGATATATCTTATCTAACCCTACTCTCTTCAAGATAGCGCGATCCCTTGAAGATAAGTCCTCGTAAGCATAAACAATCCACAATTGCTCACGACTAGCATTCCATCAAATGCGCGTCTCTTGTCAAACACAAAGAACCTTGTGTTAGATGTCATTAAAATTAGAAAATAAAAACAAAAACATATATTCCTTAGAAAATTGTAATGAAATGACGAGTTTAGTGTTGGAATTAGAGAGAAATGGAGTAGCAAAAACATCACAAAACAAAAGACTATAGTTAGAAACAAACTAGCTAGGTCACCCCTTTCACCAGTTCAAATCCCCAGGTGACCCTAATGTCCAACATGATCTCCCCCACACAACCTTGCTGAACATCCGGAAATGCTCAATGCTACACCTAGATAGTATGTTCAAATGCAAGTATATAGATGAGGAAAATAATGTTAGAAATATGTTTAATTTTATAGTGAATGCATGGACCAATCTTAGTCAATGGTTTTGTGTAACCTATCTCTACATCACTAAATAGAGTAGGTTAGGGTAGGTTTCTTTTCTGCAAATAAGTGCTTTGCACATGCTATTCCCTCTTCTCTCAAGCTGTACACATGCATTTTTCTATACAAGTTGTTGCTCCAAGAACTCTTGCAGATATTTTAGCATTTGAAGGCATCCTAGATGATTGGTTGTTGCAAATTTGGGCTTTAGTTCCAGCAGTAGAACTTCAATAACATGGAATGAATGACAACAAGGAAGCAACCTGAAGTATTTATCCTATTATTCTATGTTTAATTTAGTTATAAATGTTAAGTTACAAAAATCCACTTTTGACCCAAATTCCTAAAATAGCCACCTATTTGCATCTTCCAATCATTTACACTAAGAAGTGGTCAAAAATATCTTTTGTATGGGAAGTAATGCCAAATTAGCTCTAGAGGAAGCTACAGTTCAAATGAAAAAATGAGAGAGGTTTTTGTTCCTCTTAGCCACAAGATGAAAAACCTCTCTCCATTTTAACACAACAACAACCATTAAAAAAATATCTCCATTTGAAATTTTCAACAGCATAAAGCCTAAAAAAATGACCAAAATTTCAAAATGTTTCAAATCAAATTCTAAACGAGGTTTTTGTTCTTCTTAGCTATGATAAAAAAACTCTCTCCATTTTTACATAGTAGCAATGGTTGTGGAGATACGAGTGTATTAAGTTCTCAGCTTTATGTAGAAATTTTAGATCCAGAGGATAAAGAAAGTAGCTTGTAAAAGGTCTTGCAAGTACTTAAGTGTGGGGGAGATTATGAGGCCATTATTTTTCTCATGTAAACCTAAAAGTAACACCCTTTTCCCCCTCTTCATTCATTATCCTTAAAGTGGATTGTATGTAATTTAAGGATTTATATCTTAATTGAAAGTAAAATGTAGGATAATGCTTGGTTTATTCTTTGAGAGTTATTTTTTGTTGTTATGTTCTAATGTTCTTGAGAAGCATTGATTTTCAAGGAAGGTTTTCAAAATTTCAACAAAACAAGGTTGATACAGTTGTTATTCAGCATAAAAATTGTTATTCAACAACTCTGAAGATTAGAACAACTTTGGAGCTAAAAACAACTCCAGAGATCAAAACAACAACTTCAGGGCTCAAAATAACAACTCCGGAGATCAGAAAAGCAACTCTGGAGATCAGAACAATAACTATGAAGCTAAAAATAGCAACTTCAAAGATCAGAACAACTCTGGAACTAAAAACAACAACTCCAGAGATCATAATAGCAACTCTGGAGCTCTCATAACAACAACTCTAGAGCTCTCAGAATAATAGCTTTGGAGATACACAAAAAAAGTATAAGCTCTGGAGATGTACAACATGGTAGTAGCTCTGAAGATCAGTAGAACAGTAGCTCCAGAGATCAACAGAATAATAGCTCCGGAGATTAGCAAAACAACAACTCCAAAGATCAACAGAATAATAGATCTTGAGATCAGCAGAACAACAGCTCTGAAGATCAGCAAAACAACAACTCTAGAGATGCACATCAGGATATCATCTCTAGAGATCAGCATAATAATAGCTCCAAAGATCAGTAGAATAGTAGCTCCAGAGATCAGCAGAACAACATCTCCAGAGATCAGCATAACAATAGGTCCGGAGATCAGTAGAAAAGCAACTCTAGAGATGAGAACAACTTTGAAGCTAAAAATAGCAAATCCAAAGATTAGGAAAACAACTCTTGAGCTAAAAACAACAACTCCAGAGCTCTCAGAATAGCAACTCAAAAGCTCTCAGAACAACAGCTCCAGAGATACACAATAGAGTATCAGCTCCGAAGATGCATAAGAGGGTATCAACTCCAGAGATCAGTAGAATAGTAGCTCCAGAGATCAACATAACAGTAGCTCCAGAGATCAATAGAATAATAGCTCTAGAGATCAGTAAAACAACTCTGGAGATCATTAGAACAATAGCTCCGAAGATCAACATGACAATAGCTCCAGAGATCAGCAGAACAACAACTTCAGAAATACACAGCAAGGTATTAGCTTCAGAGATCAGCGAAATAGTAGCTCCGGAGATCAGCATAATAGTAGCTTCGGAGATCAGCAGAACAATAGCTCTAGAGATCAGCAGAACAACAATTCCATCGATAAGCATAATAGTAGCTCTAGAGATCAGCAGGACAATGGCTCAAAAGATCAGCATAACAATGTTGTGTGGTTACACAACACGCCCCATTTTGACTTGGCAAAACAGGGACCCAGCTTTTGTTTTGGCTTGTGTTGTCTGTTTCTGGCGGTTTGGTAAAAATTAAGTCAGGTGCATCATCATCATGAAGGTCAGGATGAGGTAGGTCATCATCATGAGGTTAGTTTCTCAAAGTTCGTATTTTGTTTCTATGACTTCATGGTTAGAAAAAGCTTGAAATTCCATGCAGGTTTGCCTTTTACATCACTTGAAAATTCGTCCATATGAGGGAGTTGTGAGCGGTCAAAGTTTTGGTCAAACCTGATAATTGCTATATGAACATCATCATCATGATATTTGAAAAGCGCCCAGCTAATATCCTGAGGTCGAAATATCCGGACGTCAAGTTTAAGTCGTAGTAGGTTCTCCCCGTCGGGTGGTCTTTTGTATCGCCAAAGGTCATCATCATGATCTTACTCTATCACCTGATAAAAAAAAATCATGCAGTCCCGAAACATCCGGACGTCAATCTTAAGTGCTAGTGTGTTTTACCCGTCGAGTAACCTTTTCGCATTGCGAGCATCATCATGATATTCCAACATCCCGATGTGGTAATATCCTGCTGATGATCATCATCACCTTGTTTGAGAAATCTGCCATCTGCATAATTTGTGCGCGCACGACCAAGTCTTGGTGATCGGCATCATCATGATATTTCGAGACCCGGCATTTCTTAATATCCTCCTGACCCCCCTTTTTGCGTGATCATGATGATCACCTTATCTTTCGAAGCGGAGGGTGTTTTTTCATTTCTTAAGTCATGTTGAACATCATCATCATGATCTTTGTCTCTCCCAGCAGTTCGTAACATCATCCTGCCGACAAGTATAAACTTTTGCAAATATGATGATGACGATGACGTCATCATCACCTTCTCCTTCGGCAGGATATTTTTCCAAGGCGTGATCCATTTCGCAAATATGATGATGACGATGACGTCATCTTCGAAGATTAACACAAGCCCCGGATATCCTGATGACGTCATCAGGACTTTCAGCAGGATCATATTTTTGATCACCCAGTGCGTATATGATGATGATGATGTTCGTCATCCTGATCTTTCGAGCGGATCGCCTTGGCCGAAAAAGGGTCATGCTGCTTTCATGACCTGATCATCTTCCTTGAGGGGAACCCGATATTCCTTTTACCTCCTGATCTTAACGAAACATGACGGTGACGTCATCCCTTTGCATTTTAACGAAGCCTGATGATGACGATGACGTCATCATGATTTTCCTCAGCGGCAGGATCATTTCCAAGTCCTCCTGTTTGTCTTCATCATGATGATGATGACGATGTCTTTCTTTCCCGAATGTGCAAAAACAAAACATCCTGATGTACTTTCCATCAGAACATTAGGAAAGGAAGATCATCATATTTTGTGATATCCTGCGGCCACTTTGAAGTATATAGTTGGTCATCATCATGATTTTTTGGCGTCGGTATAACTGTTGCCGTCGGCCTGAGAATAAATTGTCACACTGATCATATGTAGTCGCGCCGATGCAAATATGATGATGATGCAATGCCGGTTTCTAAGGATGGTTGAAAGGCGATTATTTCCTTGTATAATCTGAGATCATCATGATCATATTTCGAACCCGATATACAAGAAAATGGGCAAGAACATGAAGCGATGGAGATTTGAGAGCCCGATTGCCTGGATTTTGGTCAACGAGGGTTGACCTGGTTGTTTTTATGCTGTTCATGCATTTAGTGCATATTTTTCACAGGTAGAACCTGTTTGCCTGTAGCTGTGCATGGGGGGTATGTTTAATAAGATGTTTACTTCCTGTTGTTTATCATGATGATGATGAACCTTATGTTTGTCTGTTTGCTTGCAGGAGATCATGATGGTGCTGCTGAAGCTGAACGTTGAGATCATGATGATGCTGCCGGAGCTGAGCATTACAAAGTTGCGCATGAAGTCAACATGGACCAGACATGAGGAGGATGTTGTCAAATATGCTGTTCGCCAGCTGGAGGCCGAGTCAAGTTGAAGATGCTGGAATATTCTGTGCCAGCTGTACCTTTGCTAACTAACGAAGCATGTGCTTTTCATCTGGGCCGTTGATTGCTATGGGAGGATCCTGATCCTTGGATCATTGTAACCGTTTTCTGGCAGTTGTTCTATATAACATCCAAGGCTTGTCATTTTAAAGGGGGGGATATACATTAGAATACACAGACGCATCTGGCGCAAAGAGTCAATTACTGTAGAATAAGTTAGGAGATCGGATTGCTGAGACTAATGAGGATAGAATTGTTGAAATGTCAAGGTTCTTTCTTCAGATCACTGTAAATGTACCTGTTCTTGAGCATACTGAATGAATATGAAGTTCCAGATTACATCCTGATTGTAAATTTTACGTAATCTTTCTGTTGATTTCTGGATATGTACTGGTGAATGCTGTGTTCAACTGGAAGCGCTTTCATTTCATTACATATTGTTGTCAACTTTCCTTTGAAGCTTTGCACTAGATCATGCGGATTTGTGGAATGTCCTGGTGAAGTATGATTTCTAGTTTTCCTTCTTTTCATTGCAAGTATGGGAGCTTGTATGTGAATCAGTGATCTAAGTCCAGTAATTTTAGGAATCTCACTCTCTAACCCTTTTCCTTTTTTTAATTTCATTAATTCATCACCATAACTGCAAAATCATGATAAATAACAAGCAGAAACAGTGAAATATGCTGAAATCCCGTAGGTAACTGAAGATCCTTAGCATATTTGGTTAAATGCATGTAGTATTGACGATATCATGCAAAGAATCATAAATAATGGTAGAAATCATGCAAATATCAGCCTGTGTGCACATTATTTGACTAGATTTACAGTGCAGAGGTAGAATTGTTGAAGACTTATACAGAGCGAGCATCCAGAGCAGAATATTTGAAGATGATGATGATGAACAGTGCAGAAACACGTAAGGCCCCTGAATGGAAAACAGCAACACACATCAACCACTGAGTAACGTCAGTAGATTAAGACCTAATCAACGGAGACTTGGGATCATGAATTCTTTGAATTCATCGTATCTTTCAAGATGAGTAAAGGTTGTTGTGTAACTTTTATTCTATGTTTGAGAATGACTAACATCATGACCAACATAAATTGGCGCTAGAAGGAGGGCAGAACTGGAAAAGGCACCATTGCTTCAGTCATCATTCATTTTATGCAGGCTCCTCGCTTTTAACGCAACATCAATTTTTGAGAAGGCAGGGCGTGAGCTGCGAATTTTTGGATTTTCTGCAAATATTGCATAAATATTTCAGCATTTGAGCTAAATGTCTGCAAATATCTCTTACGTGAGATGTTTTGGTTGCACCTTTGCAAAGATCTGGCCCAAAGCATCAAATATTTGTTTGATTTTCTGGATTTTCAAAGTTTTAGTCTGAGATATGATAGATCTCCTTAAAATTGCAAAATACTAAAAAATTTGAAGAATAGAGTCTCATTTTGATGGATGCATATGAAAATAATGGTCAAATTAACGTTCCTTTATTTCAGGAAACTCTGAATGGGCAGATTTACCCTCACAATTTGTCTAACTTTGGTTTATCTACCTGTTGCAGGATACACCAGACTACAGAACACAGTGAGATAAATTGTTTAACTTTCCTCACAAGGTTAGATTTATACTTGAAAGGACTAATATTCTTTCTGGATGTGTTCAGGGTTGAAATCTGCCAGGAAAATAAAGAAATCTGCCAGGACAATAAAGAAATCTGCCAGGAAAATAAAGAAATCTGCCAGGAAAATAAAGAAATCTGCCAGGGAAATGAAGAAATTCTGGAGCAACAAGCAGATGCAGCACCAGAAGTTATTAATTATCCAGACACTGAAGTAGATCATTCTGAAGATTTTGAATTATATTTGTCTAGAAATATACAGTGTAGTCAAATATTAGGTTTGCCCATTGATGATGTCTTGATTGAAAGCTGGTGCAGATTACATGATGAAGAGCACTCAGAGAAAGATTGCTACCCTTGCTTGGTCATGTTGAAAAAGATTCTAGAAAATACAATAGCTGAGTCAGTTCCAGAAGGTAATGAAGAGGAAACATCTTTCCTGGATTCATTTTATGGTGGGATTGATAGGAGTTCTCTACTTCCTAATACAAGTAAGGACCAGTCAGTATGCAGGTATGAATCTTGTGAAAATTTTAGAGAAGAAATCACTCATCAGGATAATAGTTTTGATTCTGATCCTAATACTTTTGATAAAGAAGATGAAACATCTTTCCTGGAGTCATTCTATGGTAAAGAGAAGTGTAAACAGATAGTAGAACAATTTAAATGCACTCCTAATGATGAAGTTCCTATGATGGTAACTCAGGGAGTCATAGAGAAGAAAATAAATGCTGATTTATTACCTGACTTCTTTGAATTAAATGATCAAATGCAAGAATGTTGCAGGTTAATGGAACCAGATCCTTTACTAGATAGAAGATGTGAATTATTTAATGAACAATTCCTGAAAGATGAAGATGTAGAAGACTTTAGAGTTGTTGTGCATAATCAGATGTCATTCCAGGAATATTTTGAAAATGAAACAGGGGAGTGTCCTCATCAAGTGAAAGTTGTTTCTCCTTTACAGTCAAATGATTTAGAAATGATAAATTTCTGTATATCAGGTTGTGATAATAAAGATACTTATTTAGATGCTGATGTGCAGGAAACTGAAGAAAATACTGAGAAGTTTCCTAAACTAGAAGATGAACTGAGCATCCAGAATGAAGGGATAAGGCTGGACAAAGATGAAGAATCAACACATCAAGAGTCATACATCCTTCAATTTGAAGAGGGACCAGGCACTGAGCCAAGCAGTGAAAATATAATGACAAATGGAAGACCAACTGCCAATGAAGAAGCATGTCCAACAAGGCCAGAAATACACCAGGTTGTATTTCTCCTTTCCACAGTAAAAGATGTTGAATACTATTTTGATTATGGAAATTCAGAAGACAAGACATGCATATGGATTAATCATGAACATGATGAGCTTCCTCAGTTGCTGATCATCAAGAGTTGTTCTGTTGAATACAGTGAATTCAGAATATCAGAATATTCTTCAGAATATAAAGATAAGTTTGCTAGGTTGAGAACCATAACTAATACCCTGATGCCCCTGCACAATCAAAAGAAGTATGCAAATGCAGGTGTCCTTAGGTCTTTTTCTGGTTTTTGTTTGCCTAGTAGTGTGTTGTATATAATTTTGTATAGTTGTTTGTACAGTCTGCTTGTTTGTTTTGCTTTCTTTTCTGTTCCTGTTGTTTCCTTTTGTAGGTTAGTTGTTTGTACAGTGTTTGCTTGTTGTTGTTGTTGTTTGTTGGTTGGGACCTTGTTCTGGTAAGTCAGGATGATGCACTTCATCGCCTAAGAAAATAACTAAATTGTTAGGATTCAAGTGATGAGATCAGATTCAGATATAGATTGTAATTCATTTTGATAAATACTCATGATCAGGTTTATGATGTCTTTTCATCAGGGTACTTTTTCTTGTCCAAAGTGAATCAAACACAATGAAACACCTAACAGCCTTGGGTTTGTTGAAGATATGAGTATAGGTGTTAAGTGAAAAATCTAAAGGGACTCCCTTGCTACCAATACAATCTCCAACCTAAAGCTGCAAGTGACTACACTTTGTACAAATAAGCAGACATGATGATATCAAATTTAAATTTTTAAAGGAAAATCAGAAATGAAATAAAATTAGGCCATCTAAGTAACTCTACCGGGGCTATGGACGCCTGCTGGCAGTGGGGCTCTACTTAGGGAGATTGTATAGATAACCTTGCCGGGGTTATAGACACCTGCTGGCAGCAAGGCTCTATCCAGGTTGGCTATGAGGGATGATCTCCAACTATGTAGTTTAACACCAGTTACTTATGTTTTCAACTTACTTTCAAGATGAGGATAATTAATCATCTGCACACACCTGATCCTTTGTTAGCTTTATCACCATAATGAAATTTTATCATTCAAAGATCATGATGATTTACTTAGATAGAATTAGAACACTATAGATGAATGTGATCACATAACTTGAATCATTTGAATTTTGTTGTTTTATTTGGTGGCAAGTTGTTGTGTGGTTACACAACACGCCCCATTTTGACTTGGCAAAACAGGGACCCAGCTTTTGTTTTGGCTTGTGTTGTCTGTTTCTGGCGGTTTGGTAAAAATTAAGTCAGGTGCATCATCATCATGAAGGTCAGGATGAGGTAGGTCATCATCATGAGGTTAGTTTCTCAAAGTTCGTATTTTGTTTCTATGACTTCATGGTTAGAAAAAGCTTGAAATTCCATGCAGGTTTGCCTTTTACATCACTTGAAAATTCGTCCATATGAGGGAGTTGTGAGCGGTCAAAGTTTTGGTCAAACCTGATAATTGCTATATGAACATCATCATCATGATATTTGAAAAGCGCCCAGCTAATATCCTGAGGTCGAAATATCCGGACGTCAAGTTTAAGTCGTAGTAGGTTCTCCCCGTCGGGTGGTCTTTTGTATCGCCAAAGGTCATCATCATGATCTTACTCTATCACCTGATAAAAAAAAATCATGCAGTCCCGAAACATCCGGACGTCAATCTTAAGTGCTAGTGTGTTTTACCCGTCGAGTAACCTTTTCGCATTGCGAGCATCATCATGATATTCCAACATCCCGATGTGGTAATATCCTGCTGATGATCATCATCACCTTGTTTGAGAAATCTGCCATCTGCATAATTTGTGCGCGCACGACCAAGTCTTGGTGATCGGCATCATCATGATATTTCGAGACCCGGCATTTCTTAATATCCTCCTGACCCCCCTTTTTGCGTGATCATGATGATCACCTTATCTTTCGAAGCGGAGGGTGTTTTTTCATTTCTTAAGTCATGTTGAACATCATCATCATGATCTTTGTCTCTCCCAGCAGTTCGTAACATCATCCTGCCGACAAGTATAAACTTTTGCAAATATGATGATGACGATGACGTCATCATCACCTTCTCCTTCGGCAGGATATTTTTCCAAGGCGTGATCCATTTCGCAAATATGATGATGACGATGACGTCATCTTCGAAGATTAACACAAGCCCCGGATATCCTGATGACGTCATCAGGACTTTCAGCAGGATCATATTTTTGATCACCCAGTGCGTATATGATGATGATGATGTTCGTCATCCTGATCTTTCGAGCGGATCGCCTTGGCCGAAAAAGGGTCATGCTGCTTTCATGACCTGATCATCTTCCTTGAGGGGAACCCGATATTCCTTTTACCTCCTGATCTTAACGAAACATGACGGTGACGTCATCCCTTTGCATTTTAACGAAGCCTGATGATGACGATGACGTCATCATGATTTTCCTCAGCGGCAGGATCATTTCCAAGTCCTCCTGTTTGTCTTCATCATGATGATGATGACGATGTCTTTCTTTCCCGAATGTGCAAAAACAAAACATCCTGATGTACTTTCCATCAGAACATTAGGAAAGGAAGATCATCATATTTTGTGATATCCTGCGGCCACTTTGAAGTATATAGTTGGTCATCATCATGATTTTTTGGCGTCGGTATAACTGTTGCCGTCGGCCTGAGAATAAATTGTCACACTGATCATATGTAGTCGCGCCGATGCAAATATGATGATGATGCAATGCCGGTTTCTAAGGATGGTTGAAAGGCGATTATTTCCTTGTATAATCTGAGATCATCATGATCATATTTCGAACCCGATATACAAGAAAATGGGCAAGAACATGAAGCGATGGAGATTTGAGAGCCCGATTGCCTGGATTTTGGTCAACGAGGGTTGACCTGGTTGTTTTTATGCTGTTCATGCATTTAGTGCATATTTTTCACAGGTAGAACCTGTTTGCCTGTAGCTGTGCATGGGGGGTATGTTTAATAAGATGTTTACTTCCTGTTGTTTATCATGATGATGATGAACCTTATGTTTGTCTGTTTGCTTGCAGGAGATCATGATGGTGCTGCTGAAGCTGAACGTTGAGATCATGATGATGCTGCCGGAGCTGAGCATTACAAAGTTGCGCATGAAGTCAACATGGACCAGACATGAGGAGGATGTTGTCAAATATGCTGTTCGCCAGCTGGAGGCCGAGTCAAGTTGAAGATGCTGGAATATTCTGTGCCAGCTGTACCTTTGCTAACTAACGAAGCATGTGCTTTTCATCTGGGCCGTTGATTGCTATGGGAGGATCCTGATCCTTGGATCATTGTAACCGTTTTCTGGCAGTTGTTCTATATAACATCCAAGGCTTGTCATTTTAAAGGGGGGGATATACATTAGAATACACAGACGCATCTGGCGCAAAGAGTCAATTACTGTAGAATAAGTTAGGAGATCGGATTGCTGAGACTAATGAGGATAGAATTGTTGAAATGTCAAGGTTCTTTCTTCAGATCACTGTAAATGTACCTGTTCTTGAGCATACTGAATGAATATGAAGTTCCAGATTACATCCTGATTGTAAATTTTACGTAATCTTTCTGTTGATTTCTGGATATGTACTGGTGAATGCTGTGTTCAACTGGAAGCGCTTTCATTTCATTACATATTGTTGTCAACTTTCCTTTGAAGCTTTGCACTAGATCATGCGGATTTGTGGAATGTCCTGGTGAAGTATGATTTCTAGTTTTCCTTCTTTTCATTGCAAGTATGGGAGCTTGTATGTGAATCAGTGATCTAAGTCCAGTAATTTTAGGAATCTCACTCTCTAACCCTTTTCCTTTTTTTAATTTCATTAATTCATCACCATAACTGCAAAATCATGATAAATAACAAGCAGAAACAGTGAAATATGCTGAAATCCCGTAGGTAACTGAAGATCCTTAGCATATTTGGTTAAATGCATGTAGTATTGACGATATCATGCAAAGAATCATAAATAATGGTAGAAATCATGCAAATATCAGCCTGTGTGCACATTATTTGACTAGATTTACAGTGCAGAGGTAGAATTGTTGAAGACTTATACAGAGCGAGCATCCAGAGCAGAATATTTGAAGATGATGATGATGAACAGTGCAGAAACACGTAAGGCCCCTGAATGGAAAACAGCAACACACATCAACCACTGAGTAACGTCAGTAGATTAAGACCTAATCAACGGAGACTTGGGATCATGAATTCTTTGAATTCATCGTATCTTTCAAGATGAGTAAAGGTTGTTGTGTAACTTTTATTCTATGTTTGAGAATGACTAACATCATGACCAACAAACAATAGCTCCAGAGATGCACAACATGTTATCAGCTCAAGAGATGCACAATAGGGTATCAGCTCTAGAGATGCACAGTAGGGAATCAACTCTAAAGATCATCAAAACAACAGCTCCATATATCATTAGAACAACAACTCCAAAGATCATTAGAACAACTACTCTGGGTAACACCAAAATAATATCTCCAAAGATCAACAGAATAACAAATCTGGAGCATCTCTGACGCTTTTCTTAGAACAACTCCGAAGCATCTCTGACGCTCTTCTTAGAACAACAACTTTTGAGCTCTCAGAACAATAGCTCTGAAGATCAACAGAACAACATCTTTGGAGATGGACAATAGGGTATGAGCTCCAAAGATCACCAAAATGGCAACTCTGAAGATCATTAGAACAACTGCTTCAGAGAACACCAGAACTGAAAGGAAGCTAGGTGTGCGGAAATCGCTTCCTACACTAATCTAAAGAGGAGAGAAGAGTGCAAATTTGTTTTATCCTTTATAATTATAGAATGTTAACAACAACAATGGAGATATTGCAGCAAACACACACACAAAAATGAGATAGAAGAGAGAGACACAAGATATACGTGGGGAAAACCCTTATCGAGTGAAAAACCCCACACTCCAAAACACAGCTCAAATGTATTATCTAAACAATGAGGTTTACAATACAGTTATAAAGCCAATGCTCTTGCAGGAGTCTTTGAGACTCATATCTGGAGACAAACCGGTAGCATAACAGTACCTGTCAATCCCATAATACATCTCCTCTCCAAAGCACCTGTTTATATAGAAAATACAAGGCAAAAATGGCTCTATCTTGAGATGGGCGTCCAACATGGCCTCATGGCCCAAAACCCACGCCTATGGACACATGTCCAACACTATAGAATGTTCCTGACACTTGTCAAGTCACCCCATCCCAAAGAGGTCACCTATTCCCAAGATGGGCAATGACAGATGCTCTTACGACTCTTACAACTGTCATAGAATCCGTCATACTGACATATCTTACAGCTATAAGAGGATCTATCATAAATAGGCTATAAATAGTATATTCTTTTACAACTTGTCATAACCCTCCTTGGGGTGCCCAAAGATGCATTCTTCCAAGATGCCTTGTGACACATGTCTTCACCTGTCACAGAACCTTCTATTTCCAACTCTTACATGTCATAGATTCTGTCATAGGAATCTGTCATAACTGATTCGGTCAAGATTCACTTACACACTAGTCAAGATGCTGACACATGGTAGAAAACCTCTACCACACAAAAGGGACGCCTATCTCCACATGGAGTGTGTTGACCATCCTAGTCATCTTACAAGTGGAGTGACAACTCATCGTGCCACTTCACACTAAATGACAAAACAGGATGTGCAACAAAATTACAACATAGGCTAAGTAAATAAATTACATTACAATAATAAATGCAAGGAATTACCAAGGTTGAGACACCTTAATTCCCAACATTCTCCCACTTGTCGAACACCTTGTAAGAGCCAATAGAAATAACATGATTTAAATGCTTTAGGCCAAGAGGCCCATAGACTCCGAACACCATCTGAACTTCTCTATGCCCATTAGTTTCGTCAATGCATCTGCAACATTCTTCAAAGTATCTACCTTCTCCAAATTCACCTTCCCATCCTCTACCATGTCTCACACAAAGTGAAACTGTACATCAATATGCTTTGTTCTAGCATGGAAAGTTAGATTCTTCGCTAGGCAAATCATACTCTGACTGTAACAAAAAATTGTAATCTATCCTGCATCAACACCAATATCTGAACACAATCTCTTAAGCCAAATGGCTTCCTTGCAAGCATGAGTTTCTGCCATATACTCAGCTTCTGTCATGGACAAAGAAACCACAGGTTGTCACTTACTCATCCAACTAATTGCACCACCGAACATAGTGAACACATAGGCATTGGTGGATCTCCTACTGTCAATGTCACCTGCCCAATTAGAATCCACAAATCGATGAATACAAATTGAATGCAGAGGTCTTGTAGCATTACCATGATAGCATATGGAATACTCAGAAGTACCCATCAAATATCTAAACACTCGCTTAACTGCATCCCAATGTACCCGTCTAGGATTAGCCATAAATCGACCAAGGACTCCCACTGCTTGGGCAATGTCTGGTCTTGTGCAGACCATAACATACATCAAACTACCAACAACACTAGCATATGGTACTCTGCTCATGTCCTCCATCTCACTAGGAGATTTTGGACAATCATTAACAGAAAACTTTGTCCCCAATGAAACAGGAACACACAATGGTCTACAATCTGCCATGCTGAATCTATCCAACATGGTCTTCACATACTTACTCTAGCTTAACCAAAGTTTTCTGTTAGCTCTGTCTCTTCTGATTTCCATTCCCAAAATGTACCTAGTTGCCCCTAGATTTTTCATCTCAAACTGTGCTGACAACTGAGACTTCAAATCAGAAATCATATTCTTACCATTCCCAATCAACAACATATCGTCAACATACAATGCAATAATGAGAATGCGATCATTGTCAAACTTGTAATACACACAATGATCAGATTTTGATCTCAGAAATCTAATGGACAACACAAAGGCATCAAATTTCATATACCACATCCTAGGAGACTGCTTCAAACCATACAAAAACTTCTTCAACTTGCAAACCAAATTTTCTTTACCTTTCTCTATGTAATGCTCTAGCTGTGACATGTAAATCTCTTCCTCCAAATCACCATGAAGGAAAGTTGTCTTCACATCCATCTGCTCCACCTCTAAGTCATAAGCAGCTACAAGAGATAACAAGAACCGAATGGATGTCAGCTTTGCAACGAGAGAGAAAATTTCTCCATAATCAATTCCCTCCACTTGTGAGTACCCCTTCGCAACCAATCTAGCCTTGTACTTTTCAACACTGCCATCTGTATCGAATTTCTTCTTGAACACCCATTTGCATCCAACAAGTTTCCATCCTTCAGGCAAAGGCACCAAGTCCCATGTTTTATTATTTTCCAAAGAAGCCATCTCATCTTCCATGGCCTCCTTCCAGGAACCTGCATCTTTCATGCCCATAGCCTCTTTCACAGTTCTAGGCTCATCAGTGTTAGTAAGTAAAGCAAAAGCACAACTAGAATCAAGTAATGAATAACCAAACCTATTAGGTTGCTTTCTTGTTCATGTAGACCTCCTTAATGGCTGAGGTTGAGGTTCTACTTCTTCTTCTAAGCTTTCAGAGCTGCTAGAGCTCTCCTCATCATCAGGTCTCACAGGGTCTGTCGATTCAATCTTCTCAGGGGTAGAATGAAACTGAACCAAATCTTCTTTCTTTTCTATCTGTCCTAGCTGTAGAACAATGGAAGAAGGTGTTAGCTCTCTGAAGATAACACTTCTTCTATACAACACTTTTTCAGCCACAGGATCCCAAAGCTTGTATCCTTTCACACCGACACCATAGCCAGTAAAAATATACTTAACAGCCTTGTTCTCCAATTTAGACCATTTCTTCGTAGGCATATGTGCATATGCTGCACAACCAA
Organism: Cunninghamia lanceolata; assembly: GCA_027924645.1. NCBI lineage: Eukaryota > Viridiplantae > Streptophyta > Pinopsida > Cupressales > Cupressaceae > Cunninghamia > Cunninghamia lanceolata. The sequence goes on along the minus strand of BSBN01001603.1, from coordinate 2,164,187 downwards.
AAACATGAAGATGTCTAAATGAAGGCTTCTTACTAGACCACACCTCCATAGGTGTCTTACCAACAAGAGCTGATGTAGGAGACCTGTTTACCAGGTAGCAAGCAGTGGCTACAACTTTTGCCCAAAACTTTTGGTCAAGGCTTGCTCCACTAAGCATACTCCTAGCCTTCTCCATCAGTGTCCTGTTCATCCTCTCCGCAACTCCATTTTACTACGGGGTGTATGGAGTTGTCTTATGTCTTTCAATCCCTTTCTCTTTACAGAACTTATCAAACTTTGCCGAAGAAAACTCACCACCATTATAAGTTCTCAAACACTTAATCTTTTTACTAGTCTGATTTTCAGAAAAGGCTTTAAACTCTTTAAACTGACTAAAGACTTTAGTCTTGCTTTTGATAAAGTAAAACCATGTCCTTCTACTGTAATCATCTATGAAAGATACAAAATATATAGATTTGGAAATTGAAGGAACATTAACAGGGCCAAACACATAAGAATGAATAAGATCCAATACACTAGAAGACTTGTGAGAACTAGATTAAATTTGAACACGGTTTTGCTTTCCATATACACATTTTCGCAAAAGTCAAACTCAAGATTACAATCATTTAACCCCTCAATGATGTTTTTATTTTTTTGGGGTTCTAAGATCCTTCTCACCAATGTGGCCATATCTCAAATGCCATAACATAATCTTTTCAGCAGGAAGCTTAATTTCCAAAGCATGTGCACTACCATCAGAACGTGTTACAACAGATTTCTTCACTGCTCATTCAGATGGTGGGGATGAAGTGACTGCAGCTCTTTTCTTCGAGTCAGAAGAACTATTACACTATGAAGTGCATGCCTCCAGCTAAAACATAGTACCTCTCTGAGTACCCTTCACAAGCACCATAGATCCTCTAGTCATCTTGCATCCATCCCTCGAAAAGACAACCTGCACACCTGCATCATTCAACATACTTACAGAAAGTAGGTTCCGTGCTAATCCTAGGATGTGCATAACCCCAGTGATCCCCTTCACTCGTCCATCAGGGAATCAGATTGACTCTTCCATGACCAACAATCTTTAGATGAGAATCATCACCCAAGTACACTCTTCCACCATCAAACTCTTCATACTTTGTGAACCAGCTTTGATACGAGGTCATGTGGAATGATGCACCAGAATCAATCAACCACACATCATCAGATGCATGGGTGGCCAGGGCTGCGATGAAGGCATCACCATCTTCTTGTGACTTGTCAAAATTTGAATTTGGGGCATTCTTCTTTTTCTTTTTCTTTTCCTCTTTGTATTCCTTTCGTAAATGCTTAGTTTTGCCACAATTCCAACAGAGAGCCTTGGACTTTTAGGGAGATTTGGATCTCCCACGGGATTTGGATCCGCCCTTTTCACCTTTCTTGTCTTTATTCTTCCCTTTTTCTTTGGGTCTTCCACGAACCAAAAGAGTCTCTTTGGCCGACTCAGATGTCTTTCTCCACATTTCTTCAGATAACAACAAAGACACCACATCTTCCATCTTGAAGGTGGTTGTAGTTCTTCTGATGGCCATGACAAGATGATCCCATGAATCTGGCAAAGAACAAAGCAGGGTCATACACCGATCCTCCTCCTCCATTTTCACACCCACAGATGTCAATTGTGCAACAATCATGTTGAAAGCATTCATATGGTCTGCAAAAGATCCTCCATCTTTCATCTTCAGAGAAAATAACTTATTTTTTAGAAAGAGCTTGTTCACCAAGGACTTGGCCTGATAAACATCTCCCAGCTTCTTCCAAAGAACTTTCGCGGTCTTCTCCTCACGGACATTCAATAGGATAGAGTCAGCTAGAGAGAGTCTTATGAGACCCTTAGCCTTCTTATCTTTGAGGTCCCAATTAGCTTGTGACATTGCCGTAGGTTTTGTTCCATCAACGGTTTCCCATAGGTCACGATCAACAAGTAGATCTTCCATCTTGAGTTTCCACAACTCGAAATTTATGCCATTGAACTTCTCCACCTCTACTCTTCCGAATGTGGTTGCCATCTCCTTCCTACAACAAGATACAAAATACTTTGCACAGACTCCCACTCAACCTAAGATTAGCTCAAAAAACCCCTACCTAGTAGCTAGAACCAAAACTGGCCAGGCTCTGATACCAACTGAAAGGAAGCTAGGTGTGCGGAAATTGCTTCCTACACTAATCTAAAAGGAGAGAAGAGTGCAAATTCATTTTATCCTTTACAATTACAGAATGTTAACAACAACAATGGAGATATTGCAGTAAACACATACACACAGAAATGAGACAAAAGAGAGAGACAAGATATATGTGGGGAAAACCCTTATCGGGTGAAAAACCCCACTCCAAAACACAACTCAAATGTATTATCTAAACAATGAGGTTTACAATACAGTTACAGAGCCAATGCTCTTGCAGGAGTCTTCGACACTCGTATCTGGAGACAAACCGGTAGCATAATAGTACCTGTCAATCACATAATACATCTCCTCTCCAAAGCACCTGTTTATATAAAAAATACAAGGCAAAAATGGCTCTATCTTGAGATGGGCATCCAACATGGCCTCATGGCCCAAAACCCACGCCTATGGACACTTGTCCAACACTGTAGAATATTCCTGACACTTGTCAAGTCACCCCATCCCAAAGAGGTCACGTATTCCCAAGATGGGCAATGACAGATGCTCTTACGACTCTTACAACCGTCATAGAATCCGTCATACTGACATATCTTACAGCTGTAAGATAATCTATCATAAATAGGCTATAAATAGTATATTCTTTTACAACTTATCATAACCCTCCTTGGGGTGCCCAAAGATGCATTCTTCCAAGATGCCTTGTGACACATGTCTTCACCTGTCATAGAACCTTCTATTTCCAACTCTTACATGTCATAGATTTTGTCATAGGAATCTGTCATAACTGATTCGATCAAGATTCACTTACACACTAGTCAAGATGCTGACACATGGCATAAAACCTCTACCACACAAAAGGGATGCCTATCTCCACGTGGAGTGTGTTGACCATCCTAGTCATCTTACAAGTGGAGTGACAACTCATCGTGCCACTTCACACTAAATGACAAAACAAGATGTGCAACAAAATTACAACATAGGCTAAGTAAATAAATTACATTACAATAATAAATGCAAGGAATTACCAAGGTTGAGACACCTTAATTCCCAACAAGAACAACAACTATAAAGCATCTCCAGATAAAATTGAAATAAAAGCAAAGAGGTTATCTTGAAAAGATGATTATGAAGTGTAGGAGGACCCACAACCTCTTAAGTGTGGGGGAGATGATGAGACCATAAATAGTCTCATCTTTAGTCAAATAAAAGCATATATTTCCTCTTAAATAAATCAGTTTTGAAGTGGACTTGAGTATGGGTTGGAAGATTTTTATCTAAACATCAAATAACCTTGTTTAAATAGAAAAATCAATGGCATGCATGACTTTCATGTTCACCTTTAGATCAACAGTTATTTGACAAAGAAAACTGAATAACGAGTCAATTTTATGTCAATTTGAAGTGCCAGAAGATTTCCTAGAAAGAAGGACAAAGGGAAGATGAAAAATTCAAAAACCTAGTCTTAGTAAAACAATGATATCTCCCTCATTTCACAATGAAATTTAGAATTTCAAAATGATTTGGAAAGATGAGAATGAGGTGCATAAAACCCAGGAGTTTGAGATAATTCATTAAAATAAATCAACAATTCATGACAGAAATTGATTGAAGTAAAAATGGTGAGAAAGAAGCAGTAAAAAAGTAGTTTTGGTAAAACGACCATATCTCTCTTGTTTCTAAATGAAATGTAGATTGTCAAAATGATTTGGAAAGATTAAAATTAGGAGAACAAAATCCTAAATCCATTTTAAGATATTCACAAAAGTAAAGGAGAATTTCATGACAAAAAATGACTGACAGAAAGGTGGCAGAGATTGAAGGAAATAACTGTAGTTTTCTCCCCAAAAAAAGGATCTCAGATCCACATTTTTAGGGAATTGATTTAGCACATTAGGAATAAGTATTCCATACATTGTAATCAATCAATCATAGAGAAGGAAGAAAATAAAAAAATAGAGTTTTTTTTTGTATGAATCAAGTTGTTTTTAGAAAATAATACATTTCAAGATTTTTGCAGCAATAGTGTAATTTTCTTTCACCTTATTCCAAAGGGGAGTAAGGGCCCGCTCAACCTGAGGAAGAAGGTTAAATTTTGTAGTTTTATTGATTAGTTTTCTTTCCTATTATTTCCATTTTCAAGCTTCTTAGGATAGATTTGATTCCAACACTTCCATTTGCAAGATTTCTTAGATTAAATTTGATTGCAGAAGTTAAACCCTAGTTTGTTTCATGCAATTAAATTGTCAATTCCCTTTTGTATACAACCACGAACATTGCCTTGGATTGACATTTATTAAAATTAAATGATGTGGACTGTAGCGACCCTCGTTAGTAGCTGTCTTTTTAGAGCTACTATCAAACTTATGGAGCTACTTGCAAATTTATGGAGTTTTCTATACTTCTCCCTTTCTGGAGTTGTCTGTGTTTCGCTATCCACAAATTTCCATTATGCGTCTACAAAATTCTCTTGTTGCTACTGCAACAAATTCTCCTTGTTCTCTACTGCTCCATTACATTCACTTTGTTTATTATTCTATTTTGTCTCATCTTCACTTTCCAAGAAACTTGCCACCCAATTCAAAATGACCTACCAACATTTAGTTTCTTGTCAATCACAATAATTATGGTAGTTGGTGTCAAAGGTGATAGGGGGAAAATAGATCCCAATGGATCTCTTTGATGGTTGCATTCAAGGTGGTATTTGCACTCAAGATTATGATTTTCCAATAGATACTACAAGAATAAATGAAGTCATACTTTTTATGTTCCTTTCATACCACATTAAGTAAAAAAATATTTAAGGACCAGAATAGGAAAACCTTGAATTTTTTAGTTCCAAAATTGGAATCCACAACTATAAGACTATTTTCTACAAAGCATAGCATTTGCTACTGTTAGTGGAAAATGTGAACAATAGTATTAAACAACTAATCATCCAATAACTCAATGTAAATTGATGTAAATACAAGTAAACAAAGATTATACCTTCGAAGACCAATTTACCTCTATGTTTCCATTGTTCGCCTATCTCCTCTTGATCTTGATGGTAATGGAGCTCTCAGAAGTGTGTACTTCCTTGCTGTTGAAGATGATAAGAGTAGAACGACTGTGGGTGGACAATGCAATGGAGATCACACTACAATGCAATACTAATTGTTTGCATAGATATAAATTTTATTGAAAAGATTTGCAATTAAAACCCCCAAAAGTTATACCAAATGCAACAAGAAAGATTAAAGATATAGCTATATAAACCAGATAAATGTTACCAAATATTAAAAATGTGGTTGCTCGTATTTAGCATAACTCCAATGTAGTTTTGGCTAGGGAGAGTAAATGAAAATGGATTTGATTTTTATAAAGTTTTGGGGACAGTTTCAAAAGTGGTTCGAATGGTGGAACGAATTTTTGGAATGGTAAAAGGTGGTTAGGGTTATGGTAGGTAAATAACGGGTTTTGGTTTATTGAACCGTAAATAATAAATTAAGTTTATTAATCTTAATTTATTATTTATGGAAGGAGTTTAGTTTTAGTAAATAATAAATTAATTTTAATTTATTATTCACGGGATACGGTAAAAGATAAAAAGGTTTAATTAATTAATTAAAATTAATTAAACTTTAGGGAATTAAGGGTGGATTAAAGATAAAATGGAAATTTAATTAATTAATTAAAATTAATTAAATTTTATGTGAAGGGAGGACTTAGGAAATTGATCATAGGCCAATTTTTCATGTCTACATTTTGCCCCTCTTTGAAACGATGTTGTGAAGCAATGTGGTTTGAAAGAAGATTAAAACATAGGTTAGAAAGATTAAAACATAGGTTGGAATGGATTTCGAGTAGGCTGAGGCTTCACATTAAAACATAGGTTGGAATGGATTTCAAGTAGGCTGAGGCTTCACATGGGGCTAATAAAAATGAAAGAGCAATAGATAATGCCCCCTCAAGAGGATATGCAGGGACGAAGGAGATGGATAGGCTCTTGAAAAAGGAAACGAAGGGGAGGATGTGGAGTTATGTTAGTGAAACTTTGAGCAACTTGATGTTTGATATAGCACCTAACGTTATGCACCATGGTATAAAGACCAAGGTGACGATGTGTCATGTGCCCCAGTGTAATACAACCTTGTCTAACGTATGAGGAAGTAAACTTAAAGCATTAAAGTCCTAATGCACAAAAGGTATGATATGACCTTAGATGCAAAGGATAATGCAAAAAGCTATTCCAACATACACAAGATATGAATATTAGCTGGAATGATATCGATGTGATTCAAATGCAAGATGAAATGATGGCACACCAGAAAGCAAGCAAGCGTGCACAAATAATTCAAAAACAAACAAGGTATTGCCCCTGTCAAGCTGAAAACTGATGATTGATTGGATTGATTGATGCTGATAATGATTAATTGATAGTGTTGTTTATGTGGGAATGATTTATCTCGAGAACAACGAAAGGATTGATGATTGAGTGATAGTGTTGTTGATGTGGGAACGATTTATCCTGAGAACAACACGAGGATTGTGTTGTTGATATGGGAACGATATATCCCGAGAACAACACTAGGATTGGGAACGATATATCTCATTGATGATGATGATTGATCAGGTTCGTAACAAGGCTAGGAACAAGACCATGGATGTGATTGGATAATTTGACCTGATTGATTGACATTGATTGGTATGGAAGGATACTTGCATTTGATTTGATTTGATTGGTTGAGTTGATGGACTGATTGATGAATGATGATTTGAGAATTGATTGGAAGTAGTTTCAAGATTTGGCTGGAATGATTTGTTTGATTGAAAGAAAGAAGTGATATGAAGAATTGATGTGATTGGATTGGATGTAGATTGATTTTTTTTTTGGATATTTGGTTAATTTTTGTATTTTCAAATATTTTGATTTTTTTGGTTTTTTAAATGTTTTAATTTTGTTTTTTTTGGATTTTCTGGGAATATTTTGATGTCAAGCATTGGATTTGGCATGGATAGGATGGTGATCTCTAAATGATAACTAATGAAAAGGGAGCACCAAGTCAAGAAACAAGGATGGGAAAGCTGGGTAATTTAGGCTAATGAATGTATTGGATGGGTGAAGGAAGTAGTGATAAGAAATGGATAGGAAGTGTGTAGGGATGATGGGTGGATAAAAAGAACGAATGATAGGATAAATGTAGGAATTGGATGGATAAGAAGAGTAGCAATAGCATAAAGATAGGGTGGATACAAGGAGTGGTGATAGAAGCATAATGGATGGGAGAAATATGATAGGATGTATGGAGGGAACCTAGGATGTGATCTTTAAGGACTATATTGCATAGGAATAACCTATCCCCACTCTAGATATGATGCCTTAGGATTTAACAAGGTGTTTCTTATTAGGATGCATGATGGGGATAATGCTTGCAATGGATGAATGGACTTAGTAGTAGATGGATATATGGAGGATATTTTTTATAGAAATGGATGGATGAAATTTGGAGTATGATAAGAGGTGTCTAAAAGCATTTTTCAACATTTTTCCCCTACACTCATCAAGATCAAAAGGAGGAAGGGAAGATGGATGGTGCAATGAGGAAGGTATGATAGATATGATGGACATGATAGTATGGAAAATGATAAGATAGGATATATGCGATGGGATACATAGGATGGGATAGATTAGATAACATGCCCCCAGGTGTAAAGCACATACATAATCACCTACACATGATGCCTGTTTGCTAGGTTTTTATCATGGTACTTATCCAAGGCGCCTATTTACCAGGTTTTCACCATTGGACGAAATGGTTTCTCTTTACTATTTTAATTTTTTTTTTGACTTTTGACTATTGACTTTTGGGTAGGGGATAATTGGATGGAACAGGTAGGAAATCAAGATTTTGTTCCCATAGCAAAGGGGTAATGTCTCATGATGGATAGAAGTCACTCAGAGACCATGTCAAATGTCATTATGCTCATAGATGTTGGTAGAGGATTGCAGGAGATTAAGTGGATAGTGGATTTTGATGTGGAATATGAAAGGTTCATGCGAGGATGGATAGGGGATAATGGATTATGATGTGGATTAGGATAGAAGGAGTAGGATGGAGATAAAGAGATAGATATGAAGGACTTATGCAAAAGCATGGACCATAGGGACATGATGGAAGAAATAAGTAGGATAGTAGATGGAAGATGGGGAGATGGAGGTATGTGGGAATGTTTTGGAGTGGAAGGGAACCAAGACCAACGGTTGCACACACCGAATTGGACTTTGAAGCTTTTTATGGGAAGGGGGATTTTGGAGTAATGGAGATGTTCTCTGAGGGAATTGCCTATTTAGGTCTTTAGGGACCCAAATGGACTTATGAATTTTAGTGTTTTGCGATGGGGAACGGGATGTTTGGGATTTTAAGATTGTGGATGCTCCATTTGAATTAGATACTTTTTGCTTGGGGACCCAAACCATTTTGGTTTTGAGATTATCTTTTTGAGATGTGGACTTGGGTAGCCTCTTTGAATTTTGATTTTGGTTTGATTTTGTGGACTGGTGCCATGTGGTATGAGAATTATTAGGCTATTTTGCTTTATGGTTGGAGGCATCCAAATTTTTATTTTTGAATCCCATAGGGGTGTTTAGGATAGCTTCATGTTTATTGAATGTGTGCATTTGTTGACCATGATTAGGAATTACAGGGGATTTATGGGAACGTGATGTATGGAAGGAGGGATTAATGGATTTTTGGCTAAAGTGATAGGGGATGTGAGAATAGGAATATTAGGAGTTGGAAGGAGGGGAGGTAAAGTAGATGGAGGGATGTTAGGAGTTGGAAGAAGTGGAGGTAAGTGGATGGAGGAAGATGAATGGTCACATGCTTTTTGGGTTTGTAGGATGATGGAGGAGGAATGGAAACATATTTTTTATGGGTGCGATGAGGTGCACCTAGTTTGGGCTTAGATGGAGTAGATTTAGGAGGTGGAAATGTGGTACCAACATCTTGATATTGCTTACCTTGGGGTGTATAACCAATACCATACAGTTTTGGGGAGACTTTGACATGGATGGGTTCCAAGTTACCTTGCTCATGAAGACCTAAGCCTTTACCTTGATAATTCATGTTTTGGAACATACGATGCGCAATGGGATGCTTATTTTTGAGGATATAAGACACAAGCTCCTTATTGGATGAGGAGGGTGAGGTGGCAAATACAGGTTGCTGCTCTCCTAGGGAAGAACATTCATTTAGGAAGGTAGTATGAACAATAGGACATGATGGTGGATTTAAAATGGTATTAGTATGAGATGGTGAAGGAGCAATAGGATCTTGATTATGCTCATTATGCTCATGAAGATTCAATGTATTTGTTTGATTATCTATGTGCTTGTGGGGACCAAGTGTCTCATCAAGGGAAGTGGATATTGTGGGATGATGGATAGGAGTGGTGGAGGTTTCTTGAACATGGATAGTATTGGGACCGTGAGTGGAAGGAGTGAGAAGCTCTTGATCACATATACTATCTTGATCATAGAAAAGATATAGGTTATGAATAGGTGGAAAGGAAGAGCTTTGATCTTGATTTGGTAAGGAGCAAGATTGATCATGCTTTATAGTTGACTCTTGACATAAATCTTAAGTTTGGATAGGAATGGAGGTCTCTTGGATAGGTTTAATGTATGGAGGGGAATGAATTGGGCTTATGGTAGGTGGATCTTCAAGAACATTTGAAGGTTCTTGGATAATTTGTGGACTAGAAGATGGGATTGGAGCAATAGGCATGACATTTGGAGGTTCTTGGATATTTTCAATGATAGGGATTTGATGGCATGAGGGTGGTGGTTGATTCCTTGCTAGTACCCAATGGATCACATCCTTCATTAGTATATGGGTAAATGGACAATATAATGCATGGATAATAAGGGTGGAAGGTATAGGATTAGAATGCAATGGAGGTATAATGGGATTAGGTGTGATAGGAGTGGGATTAGGATCAGGTGGATGGACAAGAGGATTGGATATAATAGGATTGGGATTTGGGTTAGCTGGGGGGATGATATGATTGGCTATGATAGGATCAAGACTTGGATTGGGCTTAGGTTTATGGATCATAGGATTGGGCTCAGGTGGAAAAGTTGATGGTTTAAACTTCAAGTGTGTTGGGGATTGGTTTAATGGATTAGGATTTGGAAGGTTGGAAGGATTATATGATGGAGGTTCCATAGGGATGGATGGATGAGGAGGACTAGTAGATGGATTGGTGTATGATTCCAAACTTAAGATGGTATTTACCTTGCCAAGAGTATCGTTGAGATGGATTAAGGAGTCTTGATCTTGGTGTGAGGAACAACTAGTACTAACATGCTCATATTGTGGAGGATCTTGAGATGGATATGAGGAATATTCATGAGATTGGTTGATGTGGAGGGACTAGGTTGGCATGATGATGGGGGTGATGCATAGAATTTAGGTTGAATATGTTGATGTTGTATGGTTGATGGTAGTGAAGGTAACAAAGGGATTGAGGAATGAGAAGGCTGGGGGACCAATGGATTAGGATTGGAATTAGAATGAGGAATAGGATTGGAATTAGAATGAATTTTTTGTTGTTGCATGGATAAAGGTATGGTGGATGATGTGTTAAATGAAGGTTGTGGTTTTTGGGCTAAGATTTGTTGTTGTTGAAGGATGACTTGTTTTTGTTGAATTTTTTGTTGAAGATATGAGGTGAGGGGATTTGGTATGTGTGAAGATGAAGCATGGATAGGGATCTGGACCTATGAGGTTCGAGGTAAAGTTATTGTTGAATAGGTTTGAGGTATGGATGTGTTGGCTTGATATGAGTGGTAGATTGGTTGTGATAAAGATTTGTATGAGGTGGATGGAGATGACTCATAGAGTTGGGGTGTTGATGTGGTAGGATGTTGAAATTATGAAGACAATTGTGATAGTTGTGCCAATTGAAATCTAACATCTGCCTCTTGTTGTAGTGATTGAGCGAGTTGTTGTTGTAACTCAAGGACTTGGGGATTAATGGATGTTGAGGTTGAGACCTGGGTAGGATTATTGTTTTGTGAGGTTGATGGCATGGAAGGAAAATCTTGGGTTGTGTTGGGATGATAAGAATGATCTTTTGGATAATGATCATCATAGATATGTTGAAGCTCTTGTATTTCCTCATATTCTTGGGATGATAGTGATGTTGGTGGAGGCCAATATGGGGAGATATATGGTTCATGGGTATCGAAATATGCATCATGATCTACCAAATTCTCATCATTATTATATCTAGGAGGGCCTCCGCGAAGTGTGAGTTTTGGTTTTGGATTTGGGGAAATATATGGTTCATGGGTATTAAAATATGCATCATGATCTACCAAATTCTCATCAATATTATATCTAGGAGGGCCTCCACGGAGTGTGAGTTTTGGTTTTGGATTTGGGGACGGTTTCAAAAGTGGTTCGAACGGTGGAACAAATTTTTGGCACGGTAAAAGGTGGTTAGGGTTATGGTAGGTAAATAATGGGTTTTGGTTTATTGAACCGTAAATAATAAATTAAGTTTATTAATCTTAATTTATTATTTATGGAAGGAGTTTAGTTTTAGTAAATAATAAATTAATTTTAATTTATTATTCACGGGATACGGTAAAAGATAAAAAGGTTTAATTAATTAATTAAAATTAATTAAACTTTAGGGAATTAAGGGTGAATTAAAGATAAATGGAAATTTAATTAATTAATTAAAATTAATTAAATTTCATGTGAAGGGAGGACTTAGGAAATTGATCATAGGTCAATTTTTCATGTCTACACTAATGGGGATGGATTGATGGAGACATGATTAATGATGATTATGATAATGAGGTTGTGTGAATGCAAATGGGGATAATTTTGCCAAAGGCACGTTGGTATGATTCCTGCAGAGTAAGATTACGAATGCTTGAGTGTATATACAAATGGGTGTGAAGACCTTGCTTATATAGGCTGAGGGAAGACCAAATCCAAGTGTCAATAGATCCATGACTGGAGAAATTACCTATGAGGTGTACGGTTGAGAAGACTTGAGAGAATGTGCGTGAATCAAGAGAGGACAAGTGTCCAAGCCTTCTTCATGAGTTATGGGAGTTAACATAATAGATTGAGGAGTTAACTGAGATGATTGATCAGTTAATTGGGTTGATTGGGGAGTCAACATAATAGATTGACCAGTGAACTCAATTGACTAATTAGTTAACAGATTTGATTCACGAGTTAACTAATCTAACTGGAGGATAAATAGGACATGTGGGTGAGGGGATATTAGCTAATTAAATATTAAAATATTTAATTATGTGGGCAACATGGTGAGGTGGAAAGGTGATGTGGATTTATGGAATTAGGACTTGGGATAGAGGAATATAGGATTAATTAAATAATTTAGGATTATTTAATTAGATGAGACATTTAGAAGAATTGGGGGATTTAATTAATAAATTGATTTTATTTAATTATTGGAGGGATGTGAATCATTTAAATAAATTAGAATATTTATTTAATTGATAGAGGAATGAGAACAAAATAAATATTAAAATATTTATTTAATTCGACTTAGCCATTTTTTAGGTGTATACATTTTGCCCCTCTTTGATGCAATGTGTTTTATCACGTTATTTCAAAGAATTAAAAATTTTCTACGATTAATACATGCCCCAGTTTGCCCCTAGTATAGGTTTATTGACGATAGGATGCCCCCTCGGGAGATTGGACTAGAAGAATGTGACGACAGGATGACAAATAATCTCACAATGAGATAGGTTGATAGGATGGACTGGAGAAGAAATTGGTCGACGCAGAAGAAAAATGGGATGAAGAATGTGCCCCAACATGCACAAGGTTAAACACCTCCACTTAGGGTTAAATGCACTACAAATAGGAGTGTGGGGTCACATTCCTAGTCATTTGCACACTTGTCTTTGTTGGAGAGCTTATAGGAGATTAGAGCTCAGGTGGTGAGGAGAGACATTGACAATGCAACAAGTTCTAGTTGAGCTACACCGCTTCGAGAGGATCTGACGGTTCAACTGTCGAGCAGCGTATGGTCCGCCGATAAGTAAGCTTTTAATTTTAGTTTAGGTGCATTTATGATGGTCAAAAGTCTAGGTCAAACTTAGGTAGTATGAATGCGCAGAAGGAATGATGCTGCGCATTTACCCCCTAAATTAGTGCAATCGTTCCGATTCTGCGCAAATGTGGGAGGAATTTGCACATTTGCCAGATTTTCACAAATGAATGACAGTTTTGTGCATACACAAAGGGTATCTACGCATTTAAATTATTGTTGCGCATTTGTCGTAAATCTATGCAAATGCTTTGAAGATGCACAAATGCCATTGGAAACTGCGCATTTATGTGCTACTGCGCATATGCAAGGGGATTCTATGCATATGCTATGAATTTGTGCAAACAAACAATAGAACTGCGCATTTGATTTAGAAAGCAAAAATACTTAGGCAATTTGATAAAGTCAGCATCGAAGTCGATGTTCGCCAACTGATAACTCATCGCTGAGATTGATAGAATTGCAGGACAAATGATAGGATAGATATCCTGATAAAATAGCTAAGTATTTGATACTCGATTGATAGATTTATATTTTTAGTTGATCTTGTTTGGTTAATGTGCATTTGGCAGCTTGTAGGAGGAGCTGAATGATGTACTCATGTCACAGGAGTAGTTTCTAGTGACAGCTTCTGAGGCCATACTTGACCGAGCTTGACCGTCTAGTACTGGGATCAGCGAGTTTCTCATATGTTTGCTTTATACCAGAGATTTGGGCAAATCTCAACATGCTGACTGCACTGTCAGAGCTTTACCACAGTGAGGATGGGACATTTCATCTTTTGATTGGGGAGATTACAGTGACACTAGAGAATGTACATTAGATTCTGCACATTCCGATAGATGGAGAGCTTATTGAGTATGAGTCTCAGACAGGGGCTGGATTAGATGAGTGTCATGAGTTATTCGGTGATGACACCATTAAAGGGACAAAGATCTGCTAGGAAGACATGCTCGCCTACTATGAGCCTTTTTCGTCAGTGGTTGCTAGGTTGATAAGAGGGATAGTGTGCCCCGATAGGAGATCACATGGGTTTGCGGTTGGATGGGGGAGGAATCTGGAGCAAATTGTTACAGAGTGGGCTTGGTTTGCTTGGGGTCATTACCTGTTAGCACACCTCTATCATGACCTGCATTAGTTTGTCTATGACAGAGTCGCTAGTTTATCTTGTGGAGTGTCGCTGCTATAGATATGGGCCTGGTGCCACATTGCTATCACACGACCTATAGGTATGGCTCCTTGAGGCAGAGATCAGCCATATTCATATATGTTCTAGGAGAGTCTTTACCAGCCCAAGCTGGGGAAGCTAGAGTATTGGAGGCATGTATTCGATAATGTGGATTAGGTTATTTGGTGCCCCTACTTAGATTGCGAGGTATGGAGGATGATGCATCAGAGCTACCATTTTACTTTCAGATTAGGTGGCTGATAGGGAGGACTCCCTACATTCTTGAGAGGCACATTGTTTCTCATGTGTACCGACAGTTTGGCAGGATCTAGGGGATGCCCCAGGGGAATGCAATCTTTGCTAGGACACACAAGGAGCGTCCACGATGGGGTCCTGGTGCTTCATTCGAGTAGGCTCAGGCAGAGTTTCTATAGCTTCCATATTAGCCATGGTCTATGAGGAGGACAATTGCGAACGTAGGTATGACATAGGATTACGCAACTTGGTTTGCAACACATCCATTCCCTCACTACTCTAGACCTGGAGAGAGAGCCCTGAGATTAGATGATCAGGAGGTAGATGAGGAGGGTCCGCAGTGGTGATGGAGGTGACGGGGTGGACGAGGTGGCAGAGGTGGTAGGGGTGATGGTGATGATGGCGGAGGTGGTGGAGGAGGAGGTGGAGGGGGAGATGGAGGGGGTGGTGGTGATGACGGCAATGATGGAGATGACAGAGATGACAGGAGGGTTAGACAACGGGTTGACGCGGATCCCGCCCAGCAGGTATAGTTGGGTCAGATGTAGCCTGCTATGTAGCCACAGGGACAAGGACAGGGACAAGGATAGGGACAGGATGACGGGGAGTTGGCAGCCCTACGAGCCCAGGTGGTTCAGCAGTAGGCCCAGATGGGTCAGATGCAGGCCCAGATGGGCTAGATGCAGGGACAAATCACTCAGCTATAGGGTGAGCTACAGATAGCTAGGTTAGAGAGAGATACCGCAATTTAGCGGTATACCAGGGCAGAGGGGCTACTGGAGCAGGTACAACGTACTACGGTAGAGGGTCCCATAGAGCAGATAGTGGTGGAGATGGTGAGGGATGGCCATGATATATTCTACTAGCAAGGGTTATATGAGTAGGTTGTGCCCCCAGAGCGGCGAGCAAGTAGTTTTTGACCTAGCTATCACAGTAGGTCGCGGAGGACTTTTACAGAGAGTGGAGGGGTGATGGGCCACACAGGGTGACCTCAGTTGCAGGGACATCAGGTGGGGATAGGGATGGGCAGTCACATCAGCCACAACAGCCTCAGCAGTGACCGCAACCAACGCCTTCAGGAGGCAGTGCCTCCTAGATGCTTTTATCAGGACATGTATCAGTTTGACAGTGGGATTTTTGTATACACCATATTGTGGACATTCGAGATGTACTTATGTTTTTGATATCATTGTATACGTGGACTGGTATTAGTATTTTGATATATGATGATGATCTACATGAGTTTGAATTACTACATGCATGTGCTTCTATGGACTATTGATATGCATTTATGGATGGATGCTTCTATATGACGGTTTATTATGATTATGGTTATATGCGATGCTTCTAACATGTTTATGTGATTCTATTATGCACTTGATATTTATTGTGACATGATGTTATCTAGGAGCTATATGCTGGTTTAATATGACTTATGTGCATGTTGATGATCCTATATGTTGACCGTTTATGATGACCTAATGAGTTTAGATGCAACATATGATGCTTAAATTGTCTTATGTATGGATGATGATCTAATATGCAAACACTGTGATATCTATGTTTTTGTGGTTTTTTGATGTGAAATATTATGCAATTTATTTGGATAAATGACATAACTATCATGATCTAAATGTTTTAAGGTTACTAATGCACCTAAATGATAATGAACTAATGATGTACACACCTATTTATGACATGCAATATGCATTATGAATTGTTTTTGTTGTCCAAGTATACTCAATCATAAAATAAAAGAACACTTAGAAGAGATGGATTTAAGAATTGAGATAAATGGATAGGTTAGAAAAAAGAACTTGGATAAATGGATGAATGGATCTTTCGACACTTGGAGTTTAGTCAAGGATGCAATTCTTATAATGAAATGCAATGTGATATGTAAGGATTTTTGGATTGTCATCTTCGTATATGCAAGTATTTGAAGTACTTTGTTTCATCATTGAGCTTTTAAAATATTTTAAGAAAATACAAGCATCTAGATATAATTAAACTAAGATGACCTGAGTATCTCTTACATGGATTTTGATATAGCAAATTAATACAAGCATCTAATCAATATTGAATCTAGATGACCTGAGTATGTCTTGCATGTGTCAACAGACAAGGATTGTCATGTTTCATGTTTAGACCTAGAACGTCCTCAATGATCTTTTACCGATCATGTCGTTAGACAAAGTCGTCACATTACTAAAGATTGATCCACAAATAGAAAACAAATAAGATAATTATGTCCCCATCATAGATCCTCTAGTTTTTGACATCCTTGAGTAGCATAAAAAGACATAATAACAAAAATCAAGACTCTGTGACTTAAACCTTTTTAATAAGCACAAATTTTCTTGCCATAGTTATGTTTTCTTGCAATGAAAATAGATACAATCAGCATGGTGGTTGAGGCCCATTGTGTCTTGTTTACAGGTCTAGTTCTTGTGTTAAGCGTTTTGTTGAAAAAGTGTGCTTGTAATCCTATCTGTTGTCTGGTGATAGTATTGCGATCCTTATTGTTATCCTCTGAGGGGCGTGACATTCAAGAATCTAATTATCCAACTAGGTCAAGGATTTGCCCCCAGCCAAGTAAAGGATTGATATATTGTGGATGAATTGACAATAGACATGAAGAAACGGGCCCTAAGGGACTGACCTAGTGCCTTGGGGGCTCATTGATGATGGCCTTGCCTACGTGACAATGTAGAGGCAATGTAGTTCGGGGTGTGGACTTTGTGGACCAAGGACCTAGGTGATGGGAAATGTGGGATTGGAAGGACAAAAGGATGGGTGACATGGGATGGAATGGATGTGAAAGGAGCCTTAGGGATGCATCAATGATGGCCTTGCCTATGTGATATCTCAGAGGTGATGTAGTTCGACAACGGTTCAATGGATTGGTGCAGGACGGATGACAAGATGGACGCAAGCGTGGATCGACAGCCTGATGGGAGAAGGCGGTAAGGATGAGCAAACAACAAGCCATGGTAGGTACCTTGATGTGATTGGGTGAATTCCGTTAGGAGGGATGGATGAGGAACAAGGTCTGAAAAGATGGAGGAAGCGGTTTATCACAAGTAGCGCCTGTTTACTAGGTTTTCACCACTTGTTTTTATTTAGCATTATAGATAAAATACGCATGATGCATGTTCACCAAGTTTTCATCATGGTATCTATCCAAGGCTCCTGTTTACCAGGTTTTCACCAGAGGATGGTTTTTTTGTTATTTTTCCATTTTTTTATTTTTTTGCTATTTTGCTATTTTTTTTATTTTGCCATTTTTTTTTATTTTTTTGCTATTTTTCCATTTTTTTAATTTTTTTGCTATTTTGGACTCCTTGCATTGGGGTTTAGGTGTAGAACTTACGAAGATGGATGTTGTTGATGGGATCATCGAACAATTCACCTTATGATGTAGCCAATTGATAAGCACCTGATCCATAGGCAACAATGATGACATAAGGACCCAGCTAGTTGTATTCAAACTTACCTTTCTTCTCTCTGTCTTGCTGATTCCTGGGATTCTCTCTCAGGACTAGGTCACCAACTTGAAATACCCGAGGTTTGACTCTGTGATTGTAACTCCTAGACATCCTTTGTTGATAAGCCTTGAGATGGTTAAAGGCATGTTGTCTTCTTTCTTCAAGCAGCTCTAACTCTTGAAGTCTGGAAACTCTATACTCTTCATCAGATATGAGGCATTTTAATGATACTTGCAAGGATGGGATCTCAACTTCAATGGGAAAGATCACTTTAGAGCCATATACAAGGGAATATGGTGTTGCACCTATGGGTGTGTGAATACTTGTGTGGTAGGCCCACAACACGAGATTCAATTGGATGTGCCAATCGCAGTCAGCATCATTGACAGTCTTTTTCAAGATTTTTAAGATAGTTTTATTTGATGCCTCTGTCTGGCCGTTTCCTTGGGGGTAATACGGGGTGGAAAAGTGGTGTTGGATGTGGAATTTGTCACATAGCTCTTTGACATCTTGGTTTTTAAATGGTCTTCCATTATCAGTGATAATGGATACAGGGATGCCATAGCGGTAAATGATGTAATTTAGGATGAAAGAGGTGATTTGTTTGCCTATGACATTGGCGAGGGGATGACTTCAATCCACTTCGTAAAGTACTCAGTGGTGGTGATTATGAATTTATGGCCGCTGGATGATGGAGGGTGTATCTTGCCCACTAAGTCAAGTCCCCATTGACAAAAAGGCCAAGGAGTCGTTAAAGGCTGCAACTTCTATGCTGGTGCATGTATTAGGTTCCCGTGGATTTGGCATTTCTTGCACCTCTTCACAAAATGATAGGAGTCTTTTTCCATAGTTGGCCAGTAGTATCCCATACATATGAGTTTCTTAGCCAAGGTAGGAAAACTAGAGTGGGTCCTGCATATACTGTCGTGAACTTCGCTTAGGGCAATTTGATATTCCACACTGTCGAGACACCTAAGGAGAGTACCATCGATACAGGGTATTGGTGATTATGGTATAACGAGATGCTTGGCGGATGAAGGTTCTCTTTTGGTTACTTGATAGATCAGGAGGTAGGGTATTCTCTTGCAAATAGGTAAATACTTTTCAGTATAGGGGAGAATCAGATCCTACTATGTGGCATATGATGTGGGATTCGGGGCTGTCGTATGCAGGATGGGACACTGGCTCTACCAAGAACTCATAACATGATTGGTTTTCAGGGATATCGAGGAGAGATGTAATCGTTGCCATGGCGTCTGCTGCTTTGTTCTCCAACCTTGGTATATGCTCAAAAGATATCACAACAAAGTATTCTTTGAAGTCGTCTACCATACGTTTGTATGGTATTAACTTCTCATCCTTTGTTTGATAGTCATCGTTCACTTAGTTGATGACAAGTTGTGAATCACCATACACATGAAAATATGTGATTTTCCATTCTACTGCCAGCTTGATGCCAATGACTAGGGCTTCGTACTCTGCCACATTGTTAGTGCATGGAAAGAGTAGTCTGTATGACTTTGGAATGGTGTCTCCATTAGGTGTGATCAACAAGATACCTGCCTCGGACCTATGCTGAGTATATGATCCGTCGAAGTAAAGTTTCCAGGTTGTTGTTATGTGAAAGATAGACTCATCTAGAAATTCAAAGCTTAATGGGTTGTCATCTGTTAAAGGTGCATCTGCTAGCTGATCTGCAATCACTTGCCCCTTTATTACTCGTCTATCTACATACTCGATGTCAAATTCACTGAGTATCATGACCCATTTTGATATTCTACCTGTTAGGGTAGCTTTGTTGAGCAAGTATTTCAATGGATCGATCTTCGCGACTAGCTTGATGGAATATGATAACATGTATTGTCTCCATTTTTGTGAAGTATTATCACTAGGAATTGCACCCATATGCAAAGCTGGTTAAAGCACTGCAATTCTGTGTAACATGGGACTAATCTCAGGTTGTGGGTGCCCTATGACGAGATTAGACCTCTAGATTGTGGGTTGTTTCCCTTCAAATGTTTTATTGAGATGTTTTTTTTTACTTTTAGGGAAAAGGAGAGACAGAAACTAAATGAACACTAAGTGTAAAAAATGGTGATGCACTTGATATAGATAAAATAATGTAATTTGATTCACAATGCTTGCTCAGAAATTTGATTTCTACACAATCCAGACTTGGCATAAATATCACAAAAGTGATTCTAAGGAAGGTTTGAAAATAGGTTTTTATGAAGGAAAGTACTTTTTCACAACATAAAAAGACTATTTCTGGTTAACACAACCTAAGACCTATGATAAATTTATGCTTTCATGCCATAAACAATGAGGTGAGACAATAATTTTGAAGGTTTAATAATAAAACACAACAAAATTTCATCAAAATCACTTCAGCATTCAACACTAAAAGGAAAGGTAATTCAACTGATCTGAAATAACAAAGGAAAGCTTTGCAAAAGACAAAAGATAACCTATAATCTGCCGATCTCTTAATAAAACTGTAATAGTGAGCTACAAGAATTCTCCAATCTATCTGAATCAGAATGAGAATCAAGAACTAGAAAAAATAGACTTTTGCTTTACAATAAATAGGCTTGCTCTCTCCAAGAGGCATGCAAAAAATAAGACTTGCAGATAATTGCCTCTAAAAATACTCATTCTCGAGCAACCTCAAAAGTCCTCAAAATTAGGGTCTAAAACTGCCTCAAATTGAGCAAAAATAGCTTCAATTTGGGCTTCTCCACGTGTTTTACCAAAATCTTGACTAAGGACCTAAAAAATACTCCTAAAAGTCATGCAAAACCTCCTAGGTGGCCTAGTTAACTCAACTAATCAATTTGCATGATTTTGCATGAGCAAAATTGATTGTGAGTAAATAATAAAGTAATAAAATATTACTCTATTATTGGTTACAACTTGTCTATTTTTGATTTTACAATTTGTGGAAAATAATAAAGTAATTTATAGAATATTACTTTATTATTTATTTACAATTAATTAATGTGTAAAATCATGCATGATTAGAAGAAGAAAAAATACTCCTTATCACTCCAATACATTTGCATATTT
This sequence comes from Cunninghamia lanceolata, assembly GCA_027924645.1. Classification (NCBI taxonomy): domain Eukaryota; kingdom Viridiplantae; phylum Streptophyta; class Pinopsida; order Cupressales; family Cupressaceae; genus Cunninghamia; species Cunninghamia lanceolata. Next base: position 2,142,975 of record BSBN01001603.1, on the reverse strand, counting down.
TACAAAAATAGGACTTAGGAATAAATACACATTTCCTTATCACTCCAATACGTTTGTGAAAAAATAATCTCCCTCTGCAAGGAAAATAAAAGGACCAGTCACTCCTGTAGCACTCCATGCACAAGACAAAAATTTGCATAAATATCCACTTCTTAAATCTCCTTATATCCCCATATGCAATATTTGAAGTTAAGGAAAGAAAATAACTCCACCATGCAACTTGACCCCATGCATAAAAATCCATTATATGTTGCCTTTATCAATGGTGTCACCATGCAATTTCCATATCACCTATAATTCATATGCTACATCTCCTCCATGCATAAAGAAATTTACCCTTGAACCTCCATGTATTTCATATGCATAAAATATTGCATCATTATAGATGCTCACCTCAACTTATCTGCCACCTTTGTAAACTTTATATCCATGCATATCATGTCATAAAACCTCCATCACCTTGGTTGTTAGCCACCATGGATAATATTGAGATCCATCCTTGGATGCATGGGCATAGAAAAAGGACCTAAAGATGTATCTTTTTATGTCTCCACCATTCGACCACCAAGGAGATCCATCATGCATAGTCTTAAGGCTTGGAGCCTCCCCACATATTATATTTGCCTCTTGACTTAGAAGGAAATAACCTCCAAAAGGTTGTTGTTGGCCACTATGTGTTATGATTACTAGAAAGGTCTTGACCCCAATGACAGATTTGGATAAGGTAATAATTTGGTTTTTTCTTCTAAGTCAAAAAAACACACTTGAGTGAAAAGAACCTTCGATCAAAATAGGGAACCAACCCTAATTTTTTGCTCATTCACTCATCTTTTTGGTTTCCTTCTTTTTGAGCTCTGCAAAAATGCTGGCTGAGGGTTTGAAGTTGCTCCATGGTGGCTCTGGTTTTCTCCCTCACTGTTTTGAATGCATCGTTGTTGCCATGAACTCTTCACTAGCTAGAAAGAAGGTAACCTTTCTCTTGTGTTTATTACAAAGCTTTTGAATGCTGTAGCTTCTTTCACCTGTATGGCCACGACCTTTTCACTTGTTATAACAGGCTTTACTGTTGCACATTCTTTTAATGCCTTCATTCTTTCACTGTGTGATTTCATTCTCAACGGTCTCCTCCTGCATATTTGGAAATTTGGGGCCACTGTGAAGATCCTTCTTTCTTGACAGCAATGAGGTGAGCACTTGCTATCCTCTCTGTAGTTTCATTCTTTTGATGTCTCGCTCCTTTTTGCATGAAAAGTTGTAGATGTTGTGGGTATTGCATTTTTTGACAAGAAATGCCAAGTCTCTGTTGGCCATGGCTGTATCTTTCTTTTTATCTTGATGTGTCTTCATAATGCAGAAACCTGAGGCTTTTTGGAGTTTTGGATTAGGGTTTCAAATTCTCTTGCATACCCAGAACTTCTACCTACCATGGCTATGCTTGTCTTTGTCAATAGGCATAAAATTGTAACTCACCTAGAGGGTTTGTAAGTTATGAAGTTAGGGTTTTGACTTTAATATGCACAAAATTTCTTATAATGCTATGGCCACTATTTTACTTGATCTCCTCCTCTGCTTTGTAAGAAATAAAAGAACTAGTGTATCTATGAAGAAATCCTGTGAATTTGGCATATGGCTATACATTCCTTCTCATTTCTTGCTCTTCTCTGTAGGTTATGACTGTATTATGGTATCCTCTTTGAAATCTCTCTTTGAGCCTGCAAGAACATCACTTAGGGTTTGATTTCTTAAGCATTGATGGTATATTGCTTGTGTAACATCACTTTGATTATGCTTCTATCTCTTACTGCTGGCAAGAATTAAGGGTTTTGAAGTTTTGGAAATGGGTTTTCTTGCTCTTGCTCTACTTCTCTTAATATTTCTCACCTCCTTGTGACCTCATACACATTTGCTGGTGATTTACTTGTTTTACATCTCACTGTGGCTGATGGGTAGAAGCATGTGTTAATCTCTGTCATGATAGTAGTCTTTTGATATTCTATATAATGGTTTGACATTTTACCTCCATCTGCACCATTATAGCAACATTTTACTTTCATCTGGACCATTATAGCGTAGCCTGTATCATACTGTAAGGCTCTTCTGTAGACTATCTTTTCGGATTGTATGAGTGCAAGGTTGATGAACTATGTGGCTGTATCATCATTTTTTAAATGTAGGAATGTCTCAGCTATAAATGGATGTTTATCATGGCATAGAGATTAGCTGTCTTTGTCTTCATTGTTATCTCTCAACTGTGTATTGGATAACATGCCTTCTTGTTTGTTTCTTGCTTTTTTTTCAAGGCTTAAGTAGCATAGATATATTTCTTTATTTCATCTCCTGTGATATGCCTTCGTGCATCCTTAGATCTGTAGCTATCTTTTTTACATATTTGTAATCCCTACCTGTTAGCTTTCTCGTGCATCTTCATACATGTTCTGGCTGTTCATGTCTTTATCATTATTCATACTTCTCTGTAGGTGGGCAATGATCATTACTGTGTATCATGAATGCTTCCTGCTCATTTAAACCACTTCATAGGTCACTGCTATGCTTGATCTGGTGATGATGATTGTACTGGTGATGGAATGTGTTTTTCTTTATGTCATCATTATATCTTTAGACTGCACCTACTCTTTGACTGCATCTTGCATGAATGTACTGTGTGCATCTACCTCTATGTGGAACTTCTTCTTGACTGCATGAATGTGTTCTCTCCTTACTATGTTGCATACATTTATGTGTGCATCCTCTGTAGCTTGTAACTCCATTCATAACTGTTGGTTGTGTCTTCTTGCAGCTTGCAACTTGCATACTATATTGTATCTCTATATTGATTTATCTTCTATAGCTTGCAAATACATTTATAATTTTCTTTCCTTTGATCTTGAAGGTTGACCTGACTGTTATGTTTGAGGCCCATTCACTGTGTTGGGGTATATACTTGTATTACATACTTCATCCTTCGATGCTTGATTGTCTGAACATGTTACTCCATTTTGAATGCAACATTTGATCTTCATGTATCTTCTGATGGTTTGAAAACTCTGAGGCAATGGTGGCAGTCTTTTACAAAGTTTATATCTTCTCTTTCAAATGACTGCACATCCATCTCATACATTTTGTGGAGTCTTATTTGATGGCAGTCAAGTTAGCATAGAGATTAAGCCATCTGTCTCCCATTGTTCTATCTGGTATGCAATGTTGTTCGTGTGGCATTTACTTGATTACTTCTTATGAGACACTTTAACTTTGAATGTGATATAGCTGTTTTAAACTTGATCATCTTTAGACAACATGAAAACAACATGAAAAATACCTGGTATGCAATGTTGTTTCATCTCTCCTTTGTCATAAAACATCCATCACCTTCATGAGACCTATTCTGCAACTTTTACACAAGTTCTTGTATCTTCCTTGCTTTGTCTCTCTTCTTCTTTATTAGGCACATAATCTGAAAACTTGTCCAACTCTTGAGATGACTGTAATCTAATTTTTTCTGAATTTGTCTTTTTGTTAATATTGATTTAGTCATATAGTTTTGATTTGTCCAATCAACTGTAATGATGTCATGATGACATTCTCCTTATGTAAGTTGATTAGATGATGCATGATATAGCATAGAATGATGCATCCTATCTTTTTCTCTGGTACTCTTTTCAAAAAAAATGAAAAGAAACATGCTGGGCTCAACCCTTGTGGGAGCCACATTTAAACCACATGTTTATTTGTCTTCAAATCAGCAACAAAATTTGTCCTATACCTGCACAGTGAACAAACAAGTTAGCATAAAAAAGTACCTGATAGCATTGATTGATCTCCTTCATGATTTCTTCTCGATCTGTATCATTATCTGATCTGAATTCTTATCTGAATGCATGATGTGAAAAGTAGATGTCTCTGTTTGATAAAAGTATTGATAATTGTAAACATCCGGAGCACTAATGATTTGTTCCAATTTTTTTTGCAGGTTTCAACTGGATGGTGACTTGGATTGAAGCGTGAAGACTGAAGACCTTGAAGACCAACTTTTAACAACAACTTCCATCATCAGGCAATGATGGATGTTTAGATTTATCCTATGTTCTTTCTCTTTTCTTTTATCAAACAGATACATAGCTTGCATGTCTGCAATTGTTTAGTTTAGTTATTCCCACGGCTTGTGTGGGACACATTTGAACATTTCTTTAAAACATGATCAGTTAGTTTCTCTGATGCATATGATGTATATGTATTTCCTTTTTAATCAATGCATGAGATAAAGTCACAGATACCTTGATGTATGTTCAAAACATGACATGAAATAACAGTGTAACACAACATCTTTCTCTCTTTTATTCAAAACTGATTAATCTCAATAATCAATTTAACTTATAAATCCTAAAAAATTAAACTTTGTAGAACAACTGTATCTCCTTGAATGCTTGATCCTTTGATGATTAACTCTTTTGTCATGATAACTTATCAGTCCTGATTGGACTGATGGGTTATCCTGACAACTGGATCCTCTTTTCAGCTTTGTAAAAGTGTCAACCATTCAAGAATGCATAACATTGAAGTTTTCTATTATTCATTCTGAACAATTACACCTAGGTCCAACTAATTTTCAGTGTGAACAAAAATTAGTAACATGAAGCAAAGACCACAGTGAGGCATGCTCTTTCAATTGGTGTATATTGTAGCTCATAGCCTACCAGTGTTTGACTGATGTAGTAGATTGCTTGTTCTTTTCCTTCGTGGTTCTGTTGTGCTAGCAACGCTCCAAGAGCTATTGGTGTGGCTGAAATGTAGAGTAGCAATGGCTTGCCCTGAATTGGCAGCATTAAGATAGGTGGATTCATCAAATACTCCTTTAGATGTTGAAATACTTGCTCACACATGTCATCCCATTTGAAAGGAACGTTTTTGTGTAGAAGATGCGTGAATGGGTGACACTTGTTTGCCAGCTGGGAGATAAACCTTCTGATGGACTAAACTTTCTTTGTAGAGACCGCAATTGACTCAGATTCTTAGGTGGCGGCATTTCCATGATTTCTTTGACCTTGGCCAAGTCCACCTCTATTCCATTAACTGATACGATATATCCAAGGAGTTTACGGATGTGACTCCAAAAACACACTTTTTTGGATTTAACCATACATTAAATTGCTCATCTTGTGAAAATCTTGTCTAGGACTTGTAGATGCCCTTCTTTGGTTTTTGATTTGGCTAGAATGTCATCTACGTAATCTTCCATGATGGTATGCATCATGTCATGAAAGATTGTTGTCATTGCCCGCTGGTATGTTGCCCCTACATTCCTTAGCCCGAATGGCATGACGCACCAACAATAGGTACCCCACAAACATGTGAATGTTGTTTTATGCTGATCCTTTGGCGCTATCTTGATTTGGTTATAGCCAGAGAATCCATCCATCAATGACAACATAGTGTGCCCTACTGTTAGATCTACAATGATGTCGATGTTAGGCAGAGGGAATTCGTCTTTGGGACAAGCCTTGTTCAGATCCCTGAAGTCATTACACAGTCAAACTCTTCCATCTGGTTTGGTGACATGCACTATATTTGAAATCCACTCTGGATAGTCTATTGGTCTGATGAACCTGACATCTAGCAGCTTCTTCAGTTCTTCTTTTACCATGAGTGCGATATGCGGGTGCATCTTCCTTAGTTTTTGTTTAACTGGCTTAGCTCCTAGAGCTATCGATAAGTGATGCATTATACGGTTTGGATCTAGACTCGGCATATCCGCATATGACTAAGCAATGTTGATTTGTTTCTTTTTGAAGAATTTGATGAACTCTGGCTTCTCTTGTGCAGTTAAGGATTTTGCCATATGGATCATCTTTGGATTTTCACCTGTGCCGACATTGATCTATTCTGCTGGTTCCATCAAGATTGAGGATCTCTCCTAATGTGTTAGATTGGGAAGAGTGTCAAGCCTTCCATCCTTCGGTGCCTCAAAGAGGTTTTCACCATTGGATACGTCTTTTATATTTATATTATTTTCACGATCTAACACTGCCGTAGAGCGGTTTTCACCGTTAGATCTATCTTTCATTTTTACATTTTTGAGACTGAAAGGCTTGGTACTCTCTCCAAAATAAGACCTGACATTGAGTTCTATGGCATAGCCAGCACTGTGATCCCCTGCAGGTATATGGTCTCTAAGCTCTAGATAGTCTATGATGGCTTCATCGTTTTGGAAAGTATCTAGCTCAGGGGTAGTGTCTTGCAAGTCCCGATATATGAGTTCTAGATGCAATAGTGGTAAGAGGTCATCGGATTGGTCTTGTTTGAGGCTAGTGATGGTCAAGATGTAGGAGTCAGTGTGGTTATTGTAAGCATCGACAATGCTTGCGATGGTACTCTCCACAAGTTGATCTATCAAGTGTGGCATCATTCTTTCCTCGTGAAACTCACTGTTGTTATTATGCGGATCAGACTCTAGAGGTCTAGACCTTGAATTTTGTCACTCATGACTTGCATGGATAGGGACATATTCATGGACCACATCAACATCTTTTTCATCCCAAGATAGTTCAAAGAGACTATCCCATTCATACTCATTGGAGTTTGTCTCACTCCATCCTTGTAGTTGGTGAATCTGCTCTACTAGGTTAGTAGCAGATGTTTGTTGTTGTTTGCCTTTATGCTTGTTTGTTCCTTTGGTCTTTGCTTTGCATCTGTATCCTAGCCCTGTAGTGTCTCAGGTTGTTAATGAAGGAGGTTGGATAGGTTCAATGATACCTTCTTTCCTCAATCCTATGGGCCCATGATCTTCATATCCCATTCTTTGTAGTATTGAGAATCCTTGACCATATTGTTTGGTTTGCAATGTGGATTGATGGTCGTGTGATTTGGATAGACTATCTTCATCCTTATATAGCCATTGTAGGATGTCTTTCTCATCGCTCTCATCTTTGAGGCTTCCCCATTTTACAAACAAACCTTTAGGAGTTTCTAATGACTTGGGTTTGCTCATGGATGGCATTCCGTAGGATCTGGGGGATAGAGGTAGCTTCTCTAAGAAAAAGGATTGTGTGATTGTATATTCACCGACACCCTTGTCTTTGAGCTTGAGGTTGATTTTGGATGCCTTGGATGTAGAAGGGAGTGAAGTTGGGTCAACACGGGATGCGGATGAAGTAAAGGCACAGTTATTGGGAATTACAATGTCAGGTTTAGATTGTATGGCATTGCAATATTGAAATGGATTGGGATCACCTTGGATGGTGATTTCTTGACCGTCATGGGGGAATTTGATACATTGGTGATAGGTGGATGGTACTACCTTCATTGCATGTATCCAAGGTCTTCCAAGGAGAATATTATATGCAAGTTTCATGTCAAGCACTTGACACACCACATCTTTTACTACAGGGCCCACTCTGATTGGTAAAACAACAATTCCCTTTGATGTTCTTTCCTCTTCATCGTAAGCTTTGATGGTGATTTTCTTTTTAGGATTGACAACATTCTCCGAAAACCCTAATGCAAGGATTAGATTTAAGGTGCAAATATTTAAACCCGCTACTCCATTGATTAGAACCCTTTTTATTTTATGCTTGTGGATGAAGGCTTCGATGTGGAGAGACACATTGTGTGGTTGGGTGATTGAGATGTCATCCTTTTCTGTGAATGATAGGAAATGAGGTGTGGTTAGATGACCTACCATGGTCTGAAACTGCTCTTCGGCAAGATTGGTTGGGATGGTGGTTTCCAAAAGAGCCTGTTCAAGGATGGCTTTGTGGGACGGGGATAGGCATAAAAGTTCCAAAATGGAAATGTGTACGGGTGTCTTGTGAAGTTGATCCAGGACGTTGTACTGGTTGGATGTAGAGGATGGTTTAGATGGAGCTCCCTTAAGAGTAACCTTTGCACCGCGAGTGGTCACATTACAATCAGGGGTTTTATTTATAGTGATCGCATTGATATGTGAATCACTTTCAGAAATGTGGTTAACAACATAGTCATATGATGCATTCATATAGTTTGCATTTTTAGCTCCACTTTTGTTTTGATTTGAAGAACCTCCCTTCTCATAGTTGGGGAGTGGATTCTTGAATGCTATATGATCATCATTAGAGGCATTCCCATCAAGTGATATCCATTTTTGATCCAACAAGTCTTGAATGGTGTGCTTTAGTTTTTGGCAGTCATTTGTCTTGTGGCCTTTGCTTCCATGGTATTCGCAGAAGTCTGTATCTTTCCACCAAGGAGGTTTAACTTTTGGTTCATATTCCTGCGTTGTTGAAAGTGTTATAAGATTGTTTGATATTAGCTTCTGTAGGGTGAATTCTAGTGTTTGTCCTAGAGGTGTGAACTTTCTTCGAGGAGGAAAGTTTGTAGACCGTGATTCAGTGTTTTGTGGTTTGTTTTGTGGGTTTGATAAGTTGAAATCGGTTGCTTGGGCATCACATTTTTAGCATCAACCACCCCATCATTCATGATGTTCTTATTTTTAGTCCAAAATCGTGGCTTATCCGTGTTAACATTTGCACTAGGGGTGTCCTTGTAAAGTTTTATTTGCCCATTTGCTATCAAAGCTTTTTCAATGAGTAAACCCATCTCAATGACCTTACTAAAAGAAGTAGGACATTGGATTGATATTTGATAGCTTAGATCGACGTTTAGGTTGTGGACGAACATTTCTAGCATTTTTTTTTCTGGCATATAATATGGACATTTGCTAGCTAGTTGTCTCCATCTTTGTAAGAAAGAGGCGAATGATTCTCCACCCTTTTGTTTAGTGTTACAAAGATCTAACATTGAGATTTCATGCTCAATATTGTAGAAGTGAGTGATAAACTTATCCACTAGTTTATTGAAGGTTCAGATGCCGGGAGGTAGGCGAGAGAACCATTCCATAGCTTGTCCTCCCAACCTCCTTAGGAATAGTCACATGAGATACGTTTCATTGTGTGTGACTTTGAGACATGTTGCACTAAATTCTCTGATATGATCCCTCGGATCACCTTTCCCTTGATATTTGTCAAATTTTGGTACCTCAAATTTTGAGGGGAAAGGTATCATGATCAAGGTCTTGTCAAAAGAATATGGTGAAATATCCTCTAGAGAGTAGTGTTTTGTGGATGCTCCGGTTTGGATGTCTACGAGCTGTTGTTGTAAGGCTTGGATTTGTGTTATCAATATATCCAAGGGTTTGATTGTATCCTTAGCCTTCTCTGAATTGGAAGCATTTTTATCAATTTTGGGAGTATCTTTGTCTAGTTTGGAGCCATCTTTCAATGACTCAGCTTCATTGGAGGCATTGTTCTCTCTTAAATTGGAGAGATCAAAATCAGAGGGCAATTTAGCTCCTTGTTGAGCTAACATGAGAAAATACTTATGAGGATCCATGGCAACTACCCTATCCATTACCTTTTGAAATCTTGGGTCTTCAAGTTGTTGAAGGATTTCCTCTTGACTAATTTCCTCATCATCAGAATTATGCCCACTATCATGTAGGGAACCCATGTTTTGCTTTTGTTTAGATTGAGATCTAGTTGCAACCATAAAAACTATTGGATGTGGGTGAATGTTGGATGAAAATGCTTGTGAGTGTAAATGGATGTTCTTGGTGTGGTTGAGATGACAATATTTTCCTAAGGTTTGAATTTTGATCTACTGTTGTTCAAACAAATGTGCTCTTGAGCTAAAAGGTAGTCAAAGTAGGGAGAGTTGATCACCGTTATTGGTATAGACTACTTCTTTTATCAAGGTCACACTAGCGTAGTTCCGAGGTGAAGGATGATTTATCCTATTATGAAACCATCTAGATTTTTGTTTTAAACTTGGAGGATCTTAATGACAGCTTAGTGGGAATCTTGTTTTGTTCGTTTGAAATTTTTGGTTCAGATGACTAGGTGTGTTATGGCAAGGTGGAAAGTTTTGGGAGAATGGGTACGAAAATGGATTCTTATGGTTTTCCTGAGTTCTCAAATGAAATCTATACAATAATGGGTATCCTAAAATGAATTTGTTTTCTCCTCAAAATGTTGGGAAGTGCTCTCTGTTTTGGATGCGTAGGAATATTCAACAAATGTGCAGTTCTGTGTTGTGGATGCACAGGACTATGTTGTATATGCACAGAAAGAGTGTAAGCACAACAAGACTTTTCAAATGCGTAGCAAGAATGTGTGAAAGCGCAACAGGATCAAATGCGCTGCAATGTTTGGCAAATACACAACAAGAGCAAATGCGCAGCAATACTTGATAAATGCACAACAAAATGGGGTGAATGCGCAGTTCTGCAGAAGGTTTGCTTTTTTTTTGTTTTAGTTTTTCAATTTTGCCTTGTTTTCAAAATGTTTCCCGAAGCAAGTCTAGTATTTTTGCTGATGATTTGTGTCAATTTGCATGTTTGTTATTATAAATTTTTGACCAAAAAGCAAGCACAATCCTAAGGTTGGCAAGGATAGTATTTGATGAGTTCTAACTTGGATTTTACCCCAACCACTTACATAAAGGCGTGACAGATAGTAACTTGGTAGCACTGGCTCCCCTCCACGGCACTCACTTCTCACGCATACCAAGTTACAGTTCCTCCAAAGAGTTGAATTTTTCTATCTCCACACTAAATGAGTGTATGACGTTGGATGGCACTAGAGGATTCTCCTCCTGTGTCACCAAATAAGGGTTTTTGGCTTTCTAAAAATAATGGCTTTTTAGTATGGACATCCATTCAGGTGGTTACACATGTGGCAATTCATTCCGATAAGGAGGCTTCCCAGCCTACAGAGGTTACGCTCCACAGGGTTTTGGGGGAAACATTTGTCAGTGTAACACATCGACACCCGTTGTTTACAACTTTCATCACAAACACAATTTATTTAGAGCGACTTGGAAGTGGCTTGGCTTTAGCCCATTATCGCTTAAGGTCGTCCCACTTGGAAGGAAGGAATTCCAAGGGCATGCCTCTTCTAAAGGTTAAACATGAAAAATGATGAGTTTGGCATTTTAGTCACCCAAAAAAGGGGAGAGCATAGTCCTATCATCATTTTGAAAACATAGATAACACTGGTTCTTCATCCCCCTAGTTAAAAATAAAGAAACTAAATGTGTTAATCTACCAAGCATAATCCATTTGACTAGATAGCAATAAATTTGAAAAGATGGTTCATTTTATGCCTTAAACAGATCTATGTGAAGATTGTTTGTTGCAGAAGAAAACAAATTACTTTCCTTTAAGTTAAGCTAGATGAGAGATTGTGATGCAAGATAGAAAGAAACAAAAAGATTTGTTCAGTTTTAGCCACCTAAATTGGGACTATGTGTGAGTTGTATGCAGCAAATCAGTTTACTTCTTCCTATTTTAATCTAGATAAAATTTGTATGAAAATGTTAGATTCCTATCCCTTAATTAAATCTAGATGAACTAAAGATGTAGGTAAATGATAAACAACGCTCCTACACCTACGAGAAGATGTTAGTACGAAAATCTTTTGTGAAACATTACAATTTTTCTGACAGCATTTGAATGCGTAGGACTGTTCAGTGTTTGCGCAGAAACACATATGCGCAGAAAGAATTAATGAAAGTGCAGATATGTTAAATGTAAGCACAGAAGTAGCAGATGCACAGTGCTGTCTCGTGGATGCGCAGTGCTATCTCATGGATGCGCAGAAAGGATGGATGCATAGTACTGTCTCTTGGATGCGCAGTGTTGTCTCGTGGATGCGTGAAAATACAGATGCGCAGCAGGAAGTTGTGAATGCGCAGAACTGGAACATGGATGCACAGAATCAGCCTGTTACGACAACAACTTCACAAAAAACTCAAATGGAGGTTAAATTGGGGTAGTGGCCCCACAGTGGGCACCATAAATGTTAGTGGAAAATGTGAACAATAGTATTAAACAACTAATCATCCAATAACTCAAAGGAAATTGATGTAAATACAAGTAAACAAAGATTATACCTTCGAAGACTGATTTACCTCTTTGCTCCCATTGTTCGCCTATCTCCTCTTGATTTTGATGGTAATGGAGCTCTTAGAAGTGTGTACTTCCTTGCTGTTGAAGATGACAAGAGTAGAACGGTTGTGGGTGGACAATACAATGGAGATCACACTACAATGCAATACTAATGGGGATGGATTGATGGAGACATGATTGAATGATGATTATGACAATGAGGTTGTGTGAATGCAAATGGGGATAATTTTTCCAAAGGCACGCTAGTATGATTCTTGCAGAGTAAGGTTACGAATGCTTGAGTGTATACAAATGGGTGTGAAGACCTTGCTTATATAAGCTGAGGGAAGACCAAATCCAAGTGTCAATAGATCCATGATTGGAGGAATTACCTGTGAGGTGTACAGTTGAGAAGAGTTGAGAGAATGTGCATGAATCAGGAGAGGACAAGTGTCCAAGCCTTCTTCATGAGTTATGGGAGTTAACAGAATAGATTGAGGAGTTAACTGAGATGATTGATCAGTTAACTAGGTTGATTGGGGAGTCAACATAATAGATTGACCAGTGAACTCAATTGACTAATTAGTTAATAGATTTGATTGATGAGTTAACTAATTTGACTGGAGGATAAATAGGACATGTGGGTGAGGGGATATTAGCTAATTAAATATTAAAATATTTAATTATGTGTGCAACATGGTGAGGTGGAAAGGTGATGTGAATTTATGGAATTAGGACTTGGGATAGAGGAATATAGGATTAATTAAATAATTTAGGATTATTTAATTAGATTAGACATTTAGAAGAATTGGGGGATTTAATTAAATAAATTGATTTTATTTAATTATTGGAGGGATGTGAATCATTTAAATAAATTAGAATATTTATTTAATTGATAGAGGAATGGGAATAAAATAAATATTAAAATATTTATTTAATTTGACTTAGCCATTTTTAGGTGTATACAGCTACGATTGCCACTCTATTTGAATTCCTAAAATGAAAGCATCATTAGTAGAGGATTCTTGGTAATAAAAAAACTTGATTTTGGTGACTTTCAACCCACAATCTAATGCTCAATGCATCATCTAAGTCCAATTCATGTGTAGTTTGTCTAATATTCTTCTCCACTATGCGTACAAAACAACAAGAGAGTAAAGCATCACGATTGCATGGGCCATCTTGTCTCTCCATAACTTTTTTGTGATTTTGTATTATACTCTCCACAAAAATTCTAGCATATAGAATTGACATTAGTGTAAGGAAGAAAAGGTGCAGAACAACGCTTCCAACACTAATCTATGTGGGGGAGATAGTGTAAAACTCATACAAATCCTTAAACTATTATAACAAAAGAAACACATTCAAATACATGCATAAAACAATATTACCATAATGCATAGATTTACGTGGGGAAAACCTTTCCAGGTAAAAACCCCCACACACCAAAAGCACATTACTTTATATTATCAGTAACAAAAACTAGAAAACAATAACAACACTAAGCTTCTCTCGATGTCCTCCAACTACAACAAGAATCTAGGATAATTTTGGCAGCATAACGGTGTCTCAGAAAATTCTCAACTTCACCACCGAACACACTAAGACACATAGTATTTATATTATTCATAGATTAAGAGATGGAATCCAAAATTGCTATATCCAAAAAATAACGCCTAATTGTAAACATGAGTCAAAAAGACATGGACACACAACCACGACTCATTACTTAAGGCAATTTCTAAATACAACAGCCACCTTCGTGAAAGAAACCACCACTACACATGCAGCAAGCCTGCATGCATGCAAATGCCTTGCATGTGAAGGCGCCTCCATCATATGTAATCCATAGTCATAGTTTACTCATGATGAACTAACAAGTTGAGACACGTTAATCTCAACATTCTCCCACTTGTCGAAGACCTATCATGAGTCATCTGTAATCAACTACTCAGGGCCCCAAGGCCCATGGAAATGACACACCATCTAAACTTCTCTATGATCACTAGCTTTGTCAGTGTATATGCAACATTTCTTAAAGTGTCAACCTTCTCCAATATCACCTTTCCATCTTCTACCCCCACGAACAAAATGAAACTAAACATCAATGTGCTTTGTTTTGGCATGGAAAGTGGGATTCTTTGCTAAGCAATTGGCACTCTGACTATCATAACAAATAGTAATATGTCTTGCATCAAAACCAATATCCAAACACCTCTTAAGCCAAATGGCTTCCTTGCAAGCATGAGTAGCTGTAATGTACTTTGCTTATGTCATGGACAAAGCGACTACAACCTGCCGCTTACTCATCCAACTTATAGCAGCACCATACATCATGAACACATATCCACTGGGGGATCTTTTACTGTTAATGTCACCTTCCCAATCTGAATCCACATATCCATGAATACTTGTAGAATGTTGAGAACCAGTAGGATAACCATGATAACATAGGGAATACTCAAAAGTACCTTGTAGATATCTAAACACTCTCTTTACTGCATCCCAATGTACCCATCCAGGACTAGCCATATACCGACTAAGGATTCCCATAGCTTGGGAAATGTTTGGCCTCGTACAAACCATTGCATACATCAGACTGCCAACATGACTTGCATATGGTACTCTGGTCACATCCTCCATATCAGTAGGAGACTTTGGACAATCCTTCATAGAAAGCTTCATCCCTGCATCACTGGAACAACTAATAGCTTGCAAGATGCCATGCTGAATCTCTCCAACACTTCACATACTTGCTCTAGCTTAACCAAAGATTTCTGCTAGCTCTATCTCTTCTGATCTCCATCTCCAAAATATAACTTAATGCACCTAGATCCTTCATCTCAAACTGTGCTGACAACTGAGACTTCAAATCTGAAATCAAACTCTTATCATTCCCAAAAACCAACATATCATCTCAGAATGCAACCATTATCAGATTTGTAATATACATAATGGTTAGATTTAGATTTTAGAAATCCCAAAGACAACACAAAGGTGTCAAATTTATGGTACCAAATTCTAGGAGACTGCTTAAGACCATACACAGACTTCTTCAACTTGCAAACTAGATTTTCTTTACCTTTTACCTTGAAATGCTCTGGCTGTGACATATAGATCCCTTCCTCCAAATCACCATGAAGGAATGTTGTCTTCACATCCATCTGTTCCACTTCTAGATCATATGTTGTTGCAAGTGATAACAAGAATTTAATAGATGTTAGCTTCGTAACAGGATATAATATCTCATCATAGTCAATTCCCTCCAACTGAGAATACCCCTTCACGACCAATTGTTCCTTGTGCTTTTCAACACTATCATTAGGACCATATTTCTTCTTGAACACCCATTTACATCTAATAGGTTTCTGTCCTTTAAGCAAAGGTACCAGATCCCATGTATTGTTTTTCTTCAAAGCAGTCTTTTCTTCATCCATGGCTTTCATCTAGGAATCTGCATCACTCATACCCATAGCTTCTCTAATAGTCCTAGGCTCATCAGTGTTAGCAATCAAAGAAAAAACACATCTGGAATCCAACAATGAATAACTAAATCTTTCTGATGAATAACCAAACCTTTTTAGTGGCCGCCTAACATGTGTAGACCTCCTCAATTGTTGAGGTCGAGGTTCTTCTTCTTTAGAACTTCAAGAGCTACTTGATCTCTCCTCAACATCGGGTCCAATAGGAGTACGTAGTTCACCTTTCATTGGAGTAAGAGTAATCTGAACTACCTCCTTCTTCTACTTCTCCTATTTCTCTGGCT
The DNA here is from genome assembly GCA_027924645.1 of Cunninghamia lanceolata. Taxonomy (NCBI): domain Eukaryota; kingdom Viridiplantae; phylum Streptophyta; class Pinopsida; order Cupressales; family Cupressaceae; genus Cunninghamia; species Cunninghamia lanceolata. Next base: position 2,127,295 of record BSBN01001603.1, on the reverse strand, counting down.
ATAGCTCAACTATGGAAGGTTTCATCTCTCAAAATATTACACTTTTGTTGTGGAGAACCTTCTTAGCCACTAGATCCCAAAGCTTGTACCCCTTCACACTAACACCATAGTCAATGAAGATACACTTAACTGCCTTGTTCTCCAACTTAGACCTCTTTACACTCAGAACATGAGCATAAGCTTTGCAACCAAAAAATCTAAGATGTCTCATCAAAGGCTTGTTACCAGACCATGCTTGCATGGGTGTCTTTTCAACAAGAGCCGATGTAGGAGATCTGTTGATCAGATAACATGCAATGGCTACAGCTTCATCCTAGAACTTCTGCTTAAGGCCAGCACCGCTCAACATACTCCTAGCCCTCTCCATCAGTGTCCTATTAATCTTCTTCGCAACTCCATTTTGTTGTGGGGTGTATGGAGTTGTCTTATGTCTCTCAATCCCATGCTCCTTACAGAACTTGTCAAACTCTACTGAATAAACTCATCACTATTATCAGTCCTCAAACATTTAATCTTTCTTCAGTATAATTTGCAACCAAGGCCTTAAACTCCTTAAATTGATTAAAGAATTCAAATTTACTCCTAAGGAAATAAACAAATGTCCTTCTATTGTAGTCATCTATGAAAGACAAAATATACAGATTTTCTTAACGAAGGAACATTCACAGGAACAAACACATCTACATGAATATATTCCAAAACCCTAGAAGACTTATGAGAACTAGAGTAAAAAGAAACACAATTTTATTTTCCATATACACAATGTTCACAAAAGTCAAACTCAAGATTACAATCATTAAGGCCTTCAACAAGGCTTTTATTTTTTAGGGCTCTAAGACCCTTCTCACCAATTTGACCGAGTATTGGGTGTCATAACATTGTCTTCTCCGTTGAAAGCTTCATCTCAAAAGCATTTACACCCTTAGGTACCCAGAAAGCACAACCATCAGATGTATAAACAACAGACTTCTTCACTGCTTGATATGATGATAAGGATGAAGAATCCAAAGGCCTTTTCTTCGACATATCAGAATAACTATTGCATTGAACAGTGCATGCATCCAACTTGTACAAAGTGTTGATCTGAACACCCTTAGCCAACACCATAGCTCCTCTCGTCATCTTACATCCTTCACTCGAGAAAACAACTTACACACCCACATCAATCAATTACTCACAGAAATAAGATTTCATGCCAAAACCTAGGATATGCAGCACACCATCAATCCCCTTCACTCTACCATCAGGGAATCTAATCTTGACTCTTCCACATCCAAAACCTTCAAGTGAGAGTCGTCACCCAGATACACATTCCCACCATCATACTCTTCATACTTTGAGAACCAACCTCTATGCGAAGTCATGTGGAAAGAAGCACCCGAGTCTATTAACCACACACCTTTTGATGCATGTGTTTCCAAGACCATGAGAAAAGCATCTACATCATCCTTAGAGGATTTATCAAAGTTAGAATTAGAGTTCTTTTTACCTTTCTTTTTCTTCTCCTCCTTACAATCTTTGCAGAAATGACCAGATTTTTCGCAGTTCCAACATTTCACCTTGGACTTGCCAGGAGACTTAGATCTCCCTGAAGATTTTGATAGCGACTTCTTGTCCTTTTTATTACCATTCTCTTTAGGTCTACCATGAACAACAAGGGCTTCCTTGGCCATCTCAAAATATTTCCTCCGCATCTCTTCAGACAATAGTGATGCAACCACCTCATCTATTTTGAAATTGGTTGTGGTACTTCCAATAGCCATAACCAGGGGATCCCATGAGTCCAACAAAGAACATAACAGAAGCATGCAACCATCCTCATCTTCTATCTTGTCACCAACATAACCCAACTGAGTAATCAACATGTTAAATGCATTCGTGTGATCTACAATAGACCCTCCATCTTCCATCTTCACAGAATACAATTTCTTTTGCAAGAATAACTTGTTTACCAAGGATTTAGCCTGATAAACATCTCCACACTTCTTCCAAAGAGATTTTGTAGTCTTCTCTTCATGGACATTCAGGAGCATTGAATCAACCAAATAAAGTCTAACCAAACCCTTGGATTTTCAATCCTTTAGATCCCACTCTTCCTGAGTCATATTGGTTGGTTTTGTTTCAGATATTGCAACCCACATATCTCTATCCACGAGCATATCATGCATCTTAAACTTCCATAACTCAAATTTGCTACCATTAAACTTATCCTTCTCAATTCTAATGGACGTGCTTGCCATCTTTTTCATGCAACAAGATTTTTAAATGCTTCTGCAAAGGCTGCCACTCAAACAAAGATCAATAAAAAATAAAACCCACTACCCAACAACGGAACCAAAACTTGTCAGGCTCTGATACCACTTGTAAGGAAACAAAGGTGTGAAACAATGCTTCCAACACTAATCTATGTGGGGGAGATAGTGCAAAACTCATACAAATCCTTAAACTATTACAGGGAAATAAACACATTCAAATACATGCATAAAACAATATTACCATAATGTACAGATTAGCATGTAGAAAACCTTTCCAGGTAAAAAACCCCACACACCAAAAGCATAGTACTTTGTATTATCAGTAACAAAAATTATAATACAATAACAACACTAAGCTTCTGTCATGCCCACATTTCCCATGCGGTCACGACACACAACACACGTGTCATGTCCACATTTGTCATGTGGTCATGACATGAAATATCAAAAACTTTTCCACATGTTCCTAGAAGCCCCCTCGCACGCGTCAGTGTGCTCGATGGAAATACACATAAGGCATAAACATGTCAATCAATCTCGGGGAAGAACATTTACATACGCAATCCCCTACGTGATGATAGCCGACTAGGGGGTTATGTGATGCGAGGAGCGTCGTTACTAGGGTTTGGGTCGAATGGACCTGAACACTAAGTTACCTAAATGAGTGACATGATTCCGACAGGAGTCGAAATCTAACCTTAAATCTAGAGCACAAAAATAGATTAAAATAAATACGCCTTTGATAGAATTAGAGGTTGCGAGGTAAAATAAATGTTAACTAGTCTTAAGAACTCTCGGTTAAATTAACTGCCCTAAGTCTCAGAAAATTTCAGCAGCATAACAAGTTTTTAACGTTTGATATAATTAATTTAAAAAGGTCTCCTTCTAAATAATCATGAGAAAAATTTAAATAAAAAGATTAAAATATCCTTCACCTAAGTAATGCTATAAAAATTACCCCTTGATTAAATGAAATCAAATAAATAAAATTATAAAATAATAGAACCCCAATAATGATGGTCCACTAATATAATAATCTCAACAATTAAAATTAATTAAATGCCAAGGTAAAATTTTACTAAGAAGAATTAAATCCACTATGCCCAACTCAACAAAATTAATAAATTATAAAACGGGTTTTCCCAACTAGCTGTAATAAATTCCTATAGGAAAATCTAAAGGCTAGGATTAAAACAATTAAAATAATTAAATCCCACCCACTAAAATATCACAAGGGGATAAAAAAATAAACCCATTAAATACTCTAATTCATTACCCAAATAAAAAGTTACACAAAAGCCATTAATAAAATTAAATCCTCACACTCATGAAAATGTCCCACTTAAAAATCACTCAAAGGAAAATAACAAAAGTTAAAAAAGAGGAGGAGAGGGAAAGTCACGTTCAAAAGAGATACAAATAAAATGAAATAATTACTAAAATCCCACTCATCTCACAATCCCAAAACTTGCCCTAATAATATTTTATTAGTTCCTTATGACTAACCCTAAACCTATCTCTCTTATTTCTCATTATCTTCCTTTCTCTTCTTCTTTCCTCTTTTTGTTTCTCTTGTTTTCTCTCTTACAGGTTGGGTTTTTTCCTTATCAATGGCCGCCATGGAAATACCTCACACAAAGGTATATTTCCATTTTGTATACACATGGTTTCATTTTTTTTTGTAATAAATATATATATTTATATATACATTTATATGTATATATTTATATACATGATATACACATTCATATGGTACAGTTCTGAGTAAATTGTTTCCTTATTTTTTAAAAAATAACAGTGAGCAATATATATATATATTTGCAGATATTAAATAACATTAACAATAAAAAGTGTGAAGGCCGAAGGGCCGTTTTACTCTGAGGAAGGGCGGTTGAAGGAGGGGTAGCGGCAAGTTCCAGCAAGGAATCCATGTTTTTTTTTGTTTGTTTAAAGTTTAGAAAACAGTGGTGGGGAGGGGGTCAAAACACCTACCCACACCCATGGGTGTGGGTGGGGGTTTCGACCCCCTCCCCACACCCTTAGTGGTGGCAACGAAGGTGGTGGGCGGCAACCTGTGGCCGCCGTCCACCAAGGATCTTTTTTTTTCTCCTTAATAAAGCATTTGAAACCCTCACCAGGGATTCGGCCCTAACAACAGCTTTACTCAGTTTTTTTTCCTTTGCTCAATATAAAATAAAAATGATTTGGTTTATAATCAGTTTAAAACAATTTTATTTTAAATAATATATATATATACACACACTGTATATACTCTATTTTGCACAATTTTCAACAGTAGTTTATAAATTTGACCTCTAATAAAAAATATATATACCTTTAATATATATATATATATATATATATATATATATATATATATATATATATATATATATATATATATTACACACACACACATATATATACACACAATCTTCTTAATGGAATAAAAATAAATCAGATTGGTAGGTTATATCCATTTTATACACAGTTGTATATTCAAAACAAGAATGCTCAAATTTGCATACTTATAAGAAATAAATAGTATATACATTTTTTTTGAAAACAAATAATACAGAATTACTATTTCTTCTCTTTTTTTTTGACAAAAATAAATAAGGCAGAATAACATATTTTTATTTTGAAACCAATTTTCCCTCTACAACTATATTTTCAACAGCAAGTAAAATGACAGTCCTATTTCTATTTTCTGTGAACATACAATATAATCTGAACATCATTATCTCTTTTTTTTTTGTTTCTAAAACCCATTTCAAATAGAACTGATTTATTTGCTTTTCTATTTTAGCATACAACAAAAAAAAATCAAAACTGCAACATATATTTTTTTTGAATAAAAAGGCAGCAAGTTATATTTTCTTTTATCAAACTTTCCATAACCCCATAAGCACAAACAGCCACATAATGAACATATTTTTGAAATCACAATAAGTGGTATTACACATTAAAATTCTTTTCCACAACAAGTACAATGGAGAGTACAATAATTTTACAACCAAAACAATAAGGCCTCCAAGGCCATGGCTCTCAAACAACCAACAAGATAAAACAAATAAAGCTAAAATATACTTTTCTTCAAAGCTCCAAGAATCTAAAATGACCTGCAATAAAATAAACACAAGAGGGGGAACCAAGCCACGCAAATCGCCCTCCTCCCTACCATAGACCCGCTAGTGGGTCACCCCTGAGCTGGGGAGGTAGGTCTCACATGGGATTCTTTTCACACCATAACAAAGAAATCACAAAAAACACAAATTTCACCCAAGGATATTGCACATAACAAAGCTCATTAAAATGAGTTTGGAGGGCATAGGGGAGTGGACCCCTCAACTCAAGAGGTCACTCCAAAACTCAATAATCACAATACCACAAGGCCTCAAGCCAAAATAATATCTTCATAAAACTCAAAATCACCATGGCACTCTTGCCAACCAGAATACTCTCAAACACCATAGAATGCCCTCAAGGCTATAAATAGATCAACACCAGGAGGTGACCTCGAGAAGGTTCACTCTCCCCCACCCCTTACGAGTTGAGTGTTTTCTCCAATGGAGATGCTCTTACCAACACCCAAAACCCACACAAAAGAAAATAACACCCAACACAAAATTTCAAGCACACAATAAAAAATGAAAATAAGCATAAGGAATGGCTAATGCCATAGGGCTTACCTTAAGAGCCCAACAATGGATGCACGTTTGAAGAAGAGCCCACAAGCTTATCCAAGTCTCCAATCCTCCAATTTTTCTCCAACTCCTTCCCCAAAACCTCCAAAGATAGAAAAATTTCCCAAAAAGCAAGAACCCCCAACTCCTCTCCAATAGGAGATAAAATAGGCCTTCAAATTTTGCCCTGAGGAATGAGAAGGTGACACTTGTCACCTTCTCCTTCCTCATCCCATGCCACTTGCAAGGGAGAAGGAATGTGAGGGTGACAAGTGTCACCCTCTTATCCATTCAAACCCTCACCTTATCCACTTGTGCTCTCACACATGTGTGAGAGCCCAAGTGGAGAGGTGGCATCTCTCCCCATGGCTCCATGAGGATAAGGGATGACACATGTCATCCCTTTACTCCTCAAGAGAGCCCCTTCTCTCCAAGATGCTCTCACACATGTGTGAGAGTCTTGGAGGAAGGTTCCACACACTTGGGGGTCTTGAAGACTCCCCAAGTCTTCAAGGTGGAGGAATTCCCAAACCTTGGGAAGGGAGATTGGTCTTTTCCAAGGCATGACTCATCTCCCACCCTTAGCCATTTTGAAATTTCGTCACTTTTATTAAACCCAAGTTTAGAGTGACTAAATGGGAGTTACCCCAGGGTTTAGTAAGTCCAAATGGACCTAGACCCTAGGGGTACCACCTAGGGTAAGTTTGGAACTCTAATAAAGACATAAGGAGGTGTAAAATCACATTTAAATGGCCCAAAATAAAAGAACACCAAATGGGGTAAATTTAAAACCCAAGTTTTACAACACATAATTAAATCAAATAAAAAGGGGTGAACTAGGCCAATAAATTAAAATCAAGCATTTACGAAATCACCACTCGATCAAACATGATCCTCGTCCCTCTTGGGAATGGATTGGGTTAACAAGGAATTACATAAGTGTGAGAACTGCCTCCGATTTTCTGTGGCCTGGAAAAATCACCTGCGCACTCGATCAAACGGTCAATCCAACATAGATATATCATAGCTGAAGCAAAAAAAATTAATACTCATGTCATTGCATAATTCATACACAACATTAAACAACTCATATAATAATTAAGATTTAAAATTGCATTTTCTATCTAATATCTCAGAATTAGAATCTAATAAAAATTCCATAAAATGAGCTTGTAATCATCATCAATAATAATCATCAATGTATCTCACCTGTCTAGTATCATAAGAGCATCAAAATAGAATCTAATCAAATCACCACATATCTAATCAAAACTAATCCAAATCAGGAGATATAGTCTAAATCTGCATAATGGAAATCAATAGTCTCTACCTTCTCATTCCTCATCCCATGCCACTTGCAAGGGAGAAGGAATGTGAGGGTGACAAGTGTCACCCTCTTATCCATTCAAACCCTCACCTTATCCACTTGTGCTCTCACACATGTGTGAGAGCCCAAGTGGAGAGGTGGCATCACTCCCCATGGCTCCAAGAAGATAAGGGATGACACATGTCATCCCTTTACTCCTCAAGAGAGCCCCTTCTCTCCAAGATGCTCTCACACATGTTTGAGAGTCTTGGAGGAAGGTTCCACACACTTGGGGGTCTTGAAGACTCCCCAAGTATTCAAGGTGGAGGAATCCCCAAACCTTGGGAAGGGAGATGGGTCTTTTCCAAGGCATGACTCATCTCCCACCCTTAGCCATTTTGAAATTTCGTCACTTTTACTAAACCCATGTTTAGAGTGACTAAATGGGAGTTACCCCAGGGTTTAGTAAGTCCAAATGGACCCTAGACCCTAGGGGTACCACCTAGGGTAAGTTTGGAACTCTAATAAAGACATAAGGAGGTGTAAAATCACATTTAAATGGCCCAAAATAAAAGAACACCAAATGGTGTAAATTTAAAACCTAAGTTTTACAACACATAATTAAATCAAATAAAAAGGGGTGAATTAGGCCAATAAATTAAAATCAAGCATTTATGAAATCACCACTTGATCAAACATGATCCTCATCCATCTTGGGAATCGATTGGGTTAACGAGGAATTACATAAGTGTGAGAACTGCCTCCGATTTTCTATGGCCTGGAAAAATCACCTGCGCACTCGATCAAACGGTCAATCCAACATAGATATATCATAGCCGAAGCAACAAAAATTAATACTCATGTCATCGCATAATTCATACACAACATTAAATAAATCATATAACAATTAAGATTTAAAATTGCATTTTCTATCTAATATCTCAGAATTAGAATCCAATAAAAATTCCATAAAATGAGCTTGTAATCATCATCAATAATAATCATCAATGTATCTCACATGTCTAGTATCATAAGAGCATCAAAATGGAATCTAATCAAATCACCACATATCTAATCAAAACTAATCCAAATCAGGAGATATAGTCTAAATCTGCATAATGGAAATCAATAGTCTCTAAATGTCTAGAAATGTCTCCAACTATAATGTAAAATGATCAAAATAGGGAAGTGAAATAAATCGGCCTCACAGCTTCTCCAGGTGTCCTCCAACTACAACAAGAATCTGGGATGATTTCGGTAGCATAACGGTGTCTAGAAAATTCTCATCTTCACTACCGAATACACTAAGGCACAGAGTATTTATAATATTCAAAGATTAAGAGATGTCATCCAAACTTGCTATATCCAAAAAAACAACACCCAAGTGTAAACATGAGTCAAAAAAGACATGGACACACAACCACGACTCATTACTTAAGGCAGTTTCTAAATACAACAACCACCTCTGTGAAAGAAGCCACCACCGCACATGCAACAAGCCTACATGCAAATGCCTTGCATGTGAAGGCGCCTCCATCATATCCACTCCATAGTCATAGTTTACTCACAATAAACTAATAGGTTGAGACAAGTTAATCTAAACAATTAGCTATTTTTGAAGTTCTTCTAAGATGTAAGGAGTATATATCACTAGTGTTCCAATGGCCTTGGTATCAAGTGGTCCATGGAAATGAGAACCAGACTTATCAACATGCTTCTGTTGGTTCTATATAATAAGAGCCACAGATGGTTGAGCATACAAACGTTTCACAATGAAATGACACATGCAACCTCTCTTCATATGAGATCATCTAGGACTACTACTTTTCTTTGATGGTTTAATACACTTTCTACTAGGCCACGAGATTCTTCCTTTCTTGTGACCATTAGGGCCATAGCAACACCAATATCTCAACATGATTCAAAGAAAAATTAGCAAAACTCAATAATTAATGTAAAACACATTTCTTCCAAAACTTGTGAAAGATCTAGCTCATAATGTGGTAAAATAATATTGTTATTTTATATAACGCTTAAATGATATATTCCAGATAACCCTCTACCCTTGGCTTATATGAACTACATTTTATTTTCTTCCTCCTTGCCTCAACATGGAACTTTGTGGGATATTCATTAATCGAGGATTCTCCCTTTTCAAAGTCATCAACTCTAGAGAAAGGAATGCGAGAAACATCATCAACATTTTGACCACAACCCTCCACCTTGGACCAATCAAGATCTAACAAGGAAAACACAATGGTGGATGGCTTTTGCATGGAAGAATTAGAATATCATCCCATCTTGCCATCTGCAATGAAATGTAAAATACTAAACATGATACCACTAAAACACTTGCTCAAAAAAATCATTCAAAACTACTTTTTACAAAGGTAACATGAACAAATGTAGTGGTGTTACAACTTCTCATTTTAGCATTTCCTTTGGTCAAAATATATTTTTTTGAACATTGTTACCTTTATAATGATCTATGACACTTCTTGGCAAAATCTTAGATAGGGTTTGAAAACATCAATAAAATAAATCATTTATACTTAATTGGATGTTTGTGTAGAAATAAAAATCTTATTAGACTGTTGTGCCATGGAACAACAAATGCCAAATTCAAACTATAGAAAAAATCAAAGCTGAGAGGGAGAGGGAATGGGAAAGGAAGAAATAGACTAGAATTTCCACCAAAATAAGTTAGAAACTAGGAATTAAAAAAAAATTATTGCTCTACTTGGACATCCAAATGACAGAATGCAAACACAAGATTTTATCCCACGAAAACCCTCTAAGGGATTAATAACACATCTGTTAGTACTATCAGAGTATATTTTTGAAATGGACAAGTAAAAGTGTATTACATTCTCTGTCGAACCCTTCTACTTCCAGTCTCAAATTCTAGATGATACAATCCTATAATTTTCCTACAACTAGCTTTACATTTATCCTTGTTTCCAAATAACAAGTGGATGTGAACATTTATTATTGACTCATGAAATGCGAAGGCTTGAAAGTTTCTATTACCTCTCGCATCTTCTTCCTTGCTTTTTTTGGCATACTCACACATTAGAGTGCAACATAATTTTTCTTGTTCTACAAGTGGAGTTAGAAACTTGAATGCTACTCAATCCGAAGGAGAAACTTAGAGCACTATCCAAAAGCCCATACGAATGGGAAAAACTCACCCTTGTCTCCTTTGTGAATTAAATAAAATCTCTACCCAAGTATCCAATGACATACTCATACCATCCAATGGTGGCGTAAAACCATGTGAAGGTTGTTCCTTCTTTGAACTCAGTGCCTTGGTGCGCTTCTCCTCCACCCGTAGCTTCTCACTCTTCTTTAAGTCATTCTTTAGGTGAAGCTTCAAATGTAGCTTCTAACATCTGCCATCTATATGTCCTTCTATTTACTATGAAAGAGATAGTTGTTAGTTCTACACATACTCAAATCTCTTTGCTTATTACCTTCTTTGAGTTTGTTTTTTCCTCTCTTCCCTTTGTTTAAGAAACAAGCTCTTTCTTTTTACATCTTTACTAAGAACTATGTGCTCCTTAGTGGTGTTAGTTTTGCACATAATTTTACAATGGTTACTTCTTCCACATTTAGAACAAGTACCAAGAAACCTACATTATTGTGTAATATGTCCTTTCCCCGTGCAATTGAAACAAAATATGGACTCATTACCTTGGTTACCCACATGCTCTTTTACATCCTCATTAGGCTTGGCTAGTGGGGAAGTAGGTGGAGTGGAGTCTCTGCAATTCATCCTTTCTCTTTAGAGTTAATATTTTTTTTGTTTCTTCTAGTTGCAGAGTACATTTTCCTTCCTCACTTTTGTGAAGGTTCTCTATTTAGATAAGGGTCACTTATGTAGTTGTGGGTCTGACCTAGGTCATCTCTGCATGCACGGTTTTGATCACATATGTGTCATTCCCTAGAGCATCCTCGGTTTTGCAATTTTTAGATTCTTTTTTCTCCAAAAGTCAAGTCTCACTCTTTTATTCTCACTCAAATTGTTTCTCAACCTTTCAAGTTAACATGCAATCATTTAGTCTTTACAATGACAATATTAACACATTTTTACCTCTCATAGGTTTGTCTTGATTGGAGCATGGTATAGACCTCTTCTTAGAGCATTCACCAATTTCAATGCTCTCATATACAATTTCCTCATATAGTGTCTTTCCTTGATTATTACAGATTGGAGGATCCCTTGGCCATATTTATCATGACCTCTTCCCTCATATGCCATCTTCTTTAGCAATATGGAGCCTATGGTCTTAGTATGCCTTTCAAATTTTCTAGTAGCATAATCAAATTTAAAACCATTGAATAAAACATTGGTGCTTTCTTTGAACACCTCATTTCCTTGTTCTTGTTTCATTGAGGTTTTGTAAAAGGCCCCAAATTATGAAGTTCATTTAAAATCACACGGGAGTGTTGAGTATAATGTTCAAACGTCATAGAGGGTAGGGAACTCCCTTGGCTAGAGGTGATGAGGCTTGCTACTCACCTCCTTGCATTGCAGACTCTTTGCTAGCAAAAAATGAATTTGATCATTTCAAATGAGTGGTTGCAATGTAGCTTTGTCAATCATATGGATGACAAAACTATTTTTTCTCTGCAATTTTTTAAGATGAGGCTGAGCAACTTGTCCAATTTTGGATCCTCATGTAAGTTTTGAGACTAGTTGGTGGGAATAAATCCCTCATAGGTTATTTGTATGAGGCCATGGATAGAGTGAAGGAGATGATTAGAACTAGGATGGATAAGACAAGGACAAGTACATGTCGTTGTGGGAGATAATTGATAACAAATAGGATTGGAAAATGCATTTCTCCCTCCATGTTGTTGGATGTTATTTGAATCCATCGTTGTTCTATAGTGTCTCCTTTCAAGATGATGTAGAGGTCACCAAGGGCCTATTCACATGCATGGAGAGATTGTTTCCCACTCAAGAGGAGCTAGGTGTAACTATGGGAGAGTTACCTATATACAAGTAGGCAAGGGTTTCTTCCTCTAATAAGTATGGCATATAAGACATGACTACCTTCAAACCAGGAAGATTCTAATTTTTTTGACAATTTCTCTATATTGTTCATGAGATAATTATGGGTATAAATTTTTGACTAAATTATAGATGACCAAGTCTTGATAAATTTTGTGTTTTTTCAGCACAATGGTAGGGTTCTTTTTGGCAAAGAGGCTAAAAACCTTCGATAGATGGCGATGTGCCTTTTGATCCAGCCATGTAGTTCATCCACTTGTGAGCATACTTGGAGTGTGTTTGAACACATTCATTCAAATAAATGCAATTGTTTTACACAACACCGGATGAATGATTTGGTGTTTGTTCACCACAACCTCCATCTTAAGATGAAGAAAGTTCAAGGTTAGATAAATTGCAATCAATAATTACTAAAAATTATAATTGTTGTTTTCATTCATTTTTAAAGTTAATTCCTATTTCTTTAGAACTTATTTTGTGTATATCGCTAATGTATGAATTCAATTTATCAATAACAAGTAGTGTCAAGGAAGATCAAAAAATTAACCTTGACAAGATTGATCCAAATTTTAGATAGATCACATATGATGATCAAGAAGAAGATTTTAATGTGGAAGCGTATGATCCTAAGGAATTTGATTGGAAGGACTAAGAAAACCCAACATTAATAGAGACAATAATGGTGGGATTATGAATAAATAAATAAATCCACTAGATAGCTAGAAAATTGGATCTCAACCTTTGAAGTATTTATTCTATAAAGGACTATGTTCATTTATCAAAAGATTTGGAAACATCCAATTGGGTTAATAAACTAGCTAATTTTAGTATGGAGGGAGTAGATAGTTTCTTTAACAATCCTTATTTTGTCTCTAATATGGTAGCTTGGAACTGTAAGTGCCTTAAGATGGACAGGCATACATGGAAAGTTTGATGATTACCCGATGGCCAACACACAACCCACATGGTGTGAATAAAACATCCTCTCATCTAGTCCAATCTTGACAAAAGTGACAATTCGACCTATAGGACCCCCTTGGCCTTTTATTTTAGAATTTATTGATCATTTACCAAGTGTTTATACTTTGTTGTTTTGCAAAAACTTGTTTTTTAATAGTTAATTGACATGATCTCCCTTTTTAAATTGGATTGTCCCTTTTCCAAATGTGTAATCACCCTAGTGATTATGCTACTAGAAAAACTCACGATATTGCTTATTATTTTTTCTTGCATAATTTTTTTGCATGCACCATTCTTGCACTAATTTTGACTCAAAAACTCTAGATCAATTTGTGATTTGAGTGCACGTAGTATAGGAGAAATTTAGTTATATTTGTAAAGTATGGATCATACTTTATTTATAGTCCAAAAAAATATCTTAGAGGGTCTTTTGCTGATTTATTTTAGAGAAATAATTGTTTTTATCTTCCACCATTGGTAACAATAGTAGGTACAGTTCTCATGTTGAGACGTCATACCAAATTTTCAAACTTCTAGCTGGGTTATTATAGTGTCTATTTTGCATTTAGTTTTCATATAAAAAACAAATAGAAAATGCACAAAAAAAAGAATAGACTTTGCATCATTTAGTTTGCTTCAGCATTAAAAAAAAAATAGACTATTTGTTTCAGCATTTAGTATAGTTAAAAATATTTAGAATCAACATTAAGTTAGTCTTAAATTGCTCATTTGCATTGTGAATTTTGCATTTAGAATGTTACAAATACTCATTGCAAACATGAAAATCAAACAATCAACTAATAGGACCTTTTATTCAAGCTAAGAAAGCCCCTAAACTTAAACAACATTTTGAAGATAAAATTAAATTGAAATCACAAACCTTCAACCAAGAATCAAAATATAATCTCCAATCATCACAAATTTTCAAACGAGATAAACCTTTCAACAAGGGAAATTCACATTGCTCAAACAAGTACTAAAATCAACAACCAAAACTAGTCAAAAATATTTCAAACTAAGGCTTCAAAGAAGTTTTTGGTCATATTTTCTCTCTTGATTACATTTGGCATATCATGCTTATGTGTATGGGAGTTAAAAAGGATTAGCTAGAGATCACTTTGAGGGATTTGAGGGAAAACTTACCAACTGTCGAAGCTATTGAGGAAGAACAAACTAAAACTCTACAACAAATCCAACAAGAAAATGAAATATTACAAGTGCTTGAGGTTTCTCACCTAAACTAATCCTCAAGTGAGAGATTGTCCGTCTCTATGATCACTTTGAAATTGTTTATAAAAACCTTGATCAAAGAAATTAATACCACACAAATTACAACTAGTACCTATGCCACCATCATTACACAACCGAACATCCCCACCATCACAAGGTACTCCTTCCTCATGAAGAGGGTAGCCCACCTAATTCCCCACAATTACACTTGATGTTGCATTGTAAATAATAGTAGTCCACTTTTATCCAATCAACATGAACCATGAGTATGCCCATCATTGATCAGTCACATGCAGTAGTGGTGAGTTAGATTTGAAGATCACAAAAATAGTAGATGATTAAACAAGCAAGATAATACTTGGTAGAAAATAGATGATTTTATATATCATATTACATAAAGCAATTGACCTAAACTTATCCAAATTGTGTGCTAGATCAATTTCGAGAACGAGAACAACTTATTTTATTGAGCTCTTTTAGAATAGTCTAGTCTTTCTTGGATCCTTCTACTACAGATAATAAATCTAATTTTATCATGATCTAAAAATTTTGATAGAAAAGAGATGTGAAATCATCCAAACCTAGATATTTGTTAGGTTGAAAGGAAAAGAGAATGGTTCATAAGGCACGATCTTGGGGCAAACTCCATGGTTAAGCATGCTTGAGTCAAAGTAGTACTAGGATGGATGACCTCCCAAGAATTCTTAAGGCTTCACCCATGTGAGCATCACCTAGATGCAATAAATGCTAAGCAAACCATTCGTGCTCATGAGAGATGGGTTCTTGTGAACCAGTACTCATGAAATATGGGTCAATGGGATTGACTCAAAAACTATCAATTGAATCCTAATAAAACATCACATAATTTGATATGTTCTAGAAGAAAGGGAAAATAAAAAAGAGAAACACCACCTAATTGATAAGGAAAAGAGAATGTTTTAAATTTCAAACTATGCGATTGATTGGAGAAGCAAATCATTATCTTCATATTTGATGAAAGGTGTTATGTTTCTAAGAAGGTGGAGTTAGGTAGTTTGAATTGTATTGGAGAGATCAAGAATTGTGAGAACATTTGTTAACAATTCCATAGCACATTTAATAATAGTGGATTGATCTATTATAACCTAACCATCTGATTGTATCAAGTTGTGAATGGTATTAAACTATTAATATGTTGTTGATTAAGACTCAAAGCATAAAAAAAAATAGTGTTGGAGTTTGACTTGTTCCGTTTTGATGTGGTACCAATCCCTATCATATATTTTGAGTTGTCACCAATTGATGTATTCAATGTGATGCTTCTATTCTACAAGGGGATTGAGGTCGTGCTCTCTAACAATTAGTTGAACTTACAAAATTGGTATTTTCTATTTTTGGTTTGTGTGAAGATGTGTCCAAATGTGGATTGATCCTAATTGCAAATTTGATTTCTCAAGAATTTGAGTTTGGCTACAAATTTGTACAAAACATAAACCTATGTTAGTGGAGGCATATAATGCCACCATGGGTTGATATTGGAAGATTAGGTCCTTGAGGGAGAATCAAATATTCTCAAATCTAAAGGCTTTATATTTTAATATAGGGAAAAGATGGAGATGTGAATAAGAATGGGTCAATGACCCAATATTGTTGTCATTGATAGTCATTCAAATTTGTATCCTTTCTTGAACTATATTTAGTAAAAGTCCAATCCAACTTTTGAGCAAATATTTTTTACCCTTTCTTTATTTACACCAAGTATAAAGACCCTAAGTAAGATCCAATTCCATGAGACTGGTATTTGTTAAAATATGATTAAGCTCCTCTGCAACTCTGAGGTGAGTCTAACACAGCACATTTTTTCTTTTGAGAATCAAATAGAATTGAAGCATCCCATAATGAGTAAATTTTAAAGAGAGGTGGAAGAGATAGTGTCTTAGATGATTTAAAGTTGCCTTCCCATGATTACCTTAGTTGTTGAAAAGTATGCTAACAATGATCTATTAAGCAACCCTCTTGACTCCATCCCTTTTCTATCCCTTCAACTCAAGGAGTATCAAGTTCACCTTATGTTGAAACTTAAGTGAGTATAAATTGATGAGTAGCCCCCCAAGTAAACTTTGATTACTTCAAACTTTGTATTTACCCAAGTCCCAGTGGATCAAAATATGAGTGTGAGGACATTGAAGAGTTTATTTAAGGCCCCAGATTTCTAAATATTTTGCGTTCAATTTGATATCTTTGTATGTTTCTTGTAGGAGGAGCAAGTCAACTTGAATTTCATTGATCAAATCTTTGAGAAATAAATGCTTATTGGGGGAGTTAAATCCCCTAATGATCCATGAGAGAATTTCCATTGATTTGGTGCTTGAATTGGATGTGTGTACAATTCACTGTTATCCATCTACAACTCTTGCTCCTTATTTGTTTCCTATGGGAAGGTATTGGCAATGTTAGAAGTCTAATAATACATTGAGTATTTTGTCTATTTGTTGACATTAAGCTCCTTTTCGACATCTATTACACCTCTAATTTTCTTTTTCCATAGTTGCAATTTTGTTTCTCTTAATTTTAACTCTTTTGTGTTGTGTACCTCATAATAATATATTATTATCCCTTAGCCCTGGTTAATATTCAAGTACTATCTTGTCCACCTAGGGTATAGGAAGAGTTAGGTCATGAGTTAGGCATGGGTTAATTAGGGTTTCTTTCTCATTGACTATATTGTTACTCCTAAAGATACCCTAAGACACTCAGTGAACCCTTACCAATAAATCTATACCGACATTGATGCTAGCTAATATTCAAATAGGCAAAACCAATAATGAAACACCAAAAAGAAATAAATTAGAAGAACTAAATAAAATCATGTGTTGAAGTAAACAATGAAACATATATATAGGGGAGAGGGACCCATAGTGGGTCACCCTAACTTCACCCCTCCACCTGGCGCACCATGTCATCTAAAATAAAAAAAATTGCTTCTGCCACATAGATAATGATGTGGACTCCCTAAATATTTTGTTTTACACCATGGAAATTCAATTTGCCATGTGGATGACACATGTGTTTGGCGAGGTCAATTTTCTAGTTGTTTTTTACCGTCGACTGACAACCGGACACAACTTACCCTAGTCGTGGGAAGTGGCATCGTGAGTTGTGCTCAGCGTGTCGTGTGGTATGCGAGAAACTCTCAACCTTTTCATCATATACTCTCACATTTACACACCAAAACTAGTGCAATTACTTCCCTGCAGACGCATTTACTCCACTTCCCTCCACATTTAACGTCTAGTTATTGTGCCTTGCATTTTTGTAGCTATGGAGCGTTCAATGCTCCTGTCCTTCACACTCAACAAACCCTTTCATGCCATTACTGACTCTGCTCTTCGCGTTTGGTTGAATGTGCAGATGGCACTGAAAGTGGGTCACCTTGGCTACATTTTAGCTGGTCTTCGCGCTCCAAAGAACTCAGCTTTGGCGACGGCTCCACTGGTTTCTCCTTCTACTCGTGGCTTTGCTCATTTTTCCTTTGACCCTGGTAAGGATGTTTTATCCTGCTAAGGCAATGATCTTTCTAGCTCAAAAAAAAGAGGATTTATTTGGTTTTTCCCTGTTTTCATTGCTTTCTGTGGTCGTAAATGGAATGTTCTTTTCATTTTCTATCTTCTTGTAATGATTAGGCTTCGATATTCAAATGGGTTTACTATTTATGCACGGGTACTAAGTCTTGATTCAGTGTTTCGAAATGGGTTTTTTTTCCATTCATTGTTGTCTGTGGTCGTAAGGTTATTTTCATTTTCTATCTAGTTCTTTTTGTTTTCTATCTGGTTGTAGTCATGACAGTTCAGTGTTGAAAAGGGGTTATTATTTGTTCATGGGTATTTTGTTTAGGGATTCAAAATGCTTTGGCTTTGGTGACAACTCCATTGGTTTCTCCTTCCTCTCATGGTTTCACTCGTTTATCCTTCGATCCTGGTAAGGATATCTTATCCTGCTAAGGCAATGATCTTTCTAGCTCGAAAAAAAAGAGGATTTATTTGGTTTTTTTCTATTTTTTGTCGTATGGTTTATGCATGCAATATCTTGGTTTGTTTTTTCTGTTTGCAATGGGATTTCTTCCATATATTACTGTCAGTGGTCGTAAATGGAAGGCTCTTTTAATCTTCATTTTGGTTGTAATCATTAGGCTTCGATATTCAAATGGGTTTATTGTTTATGCATGGGTATTGAGTTTTAATGGAAGGTTCTTTTCATTTTGTATCTGGTTATAATCATGAGGGTTGTGTTAAAATGGGGTTATTGTTTGTCTATGGGTATTATGATTTTTGTTGTTTGTAACCATAAACAAAAGGTTCTTATGGGTTTTTGACTTTTTGTAATCACTGTTTGTAATCATGAGGGTTCGATATTAAAATGGGGTAATTTTTTATCCATGGGTATTCAATTAATTTATATATTTTTGTTTGCAATGGGATTTTTTCCATCTATTGTTGTCTGTAATCATAAATGGAAGCTTCTTATGGTTTTCTCACTATTTGTAATCATGAGGGTTCAGTATTAAATGAGGTTATTATTTATCCATGGGTATTCAATTATTTTATATTTTTTTGTTTGCAATGGAATTTTTTCCATATATTGTTGTCTATAATCATAAATGGAAGTTTCTTATGGTTTTCTCACTGTTTGTAATCATGAGGGTTCGGTATTAAATGGGGTTATTTTTTATCCATGGGTATTCAATTATTTTATATTTTTTTGTTTGCAATGGGATTTTTTCCATCTATTGTTGTCTATAATCATAAATGGAAGCTTCTTATGGTTTTCTCATTGTTTGTAATCATGAGGGTTTTGTATTAAAATGGGGTTATTGTTTATCCATGGGTTTCAATTGTTTTATATTTTTTTTGTTTGCAATGGGATTTTTTTTCATGTATTGCTATCTGTAATCATAAATGGAAGGTTCTTATGGTTTTCTCACTATTTGTAATCATGAGGGTTCGGTATTAAAATGGGGTTATTGTTTATCTATGGGTATTCAATTTTTTTATTTTACTTTGTTTGCAATGAGATTTTTTCCATCTGTTGCTGTCTGTAATCGTAAATGGAAGGTTCTTATGGTTTTTTCACTGTTTCTAATGATGAAGGTTCAGTATTAAATTGGGGTTATTGTTTATCCATGGGTATTCAGTTATTTTTTATTGTTTGCATTGGGGATTTTTCCATCTATTGTTGTCTAAAGTCGTAAATGGAAGGTTCTTTTGGTTTTCAGGTTGGTCATGAGGGTTCTGTATTCAAATGGGGTTATTCTTTATCCATGTCTATTGATTGTTTTTTTTGGTTTGCAATGGTTTTCTTCCATCCTGTAGTTGTTAATGGAAGGTTGTGTCTCGTTGTAATCATGATGGTTCTGTATTTCTTTAACTTTGTCGTGGAATGTCTAGTTCAATGTCTAGTTCAATGCTTAAGGCTCTTTGTTTCTCTAACTTTGTACTGCAGAGATTCAAAAGATTCCAAATGTCAAAACTAGTGTTCAATGGTGTTTGTTGTAACACTTTATCTACTTTATGAGTAGTGTTTATCAACATAGCTTAATGGTCATTTTATGTGTTTTGTAACACATTTATTGCTTTTGGAAATTGCAAATTCTGTTTGAGCATCACTATGACTCTTTAATTTAAGTTACAAATTTTAGTTTACAGTTAGTAATTGTAGAAAATGAAATGACAAATGTTTTAATGGTTGGAAAAAAAATTTAGAAGTGCTTTTTCAGTTTAATTTAATATCATATTGAATACCTTTTAAAACATGTTTACTTCAAAATTCAGTCTGCAATATGTCATCTTTTCATAGTGGGTCACCCTAACTTGACCCCTCCACCTATGCACCACGTCATCCAAAATTAAACAAATTTGCATCCACATCTTGGGGTTATTGTTTATCCATGGGTACTCAATTATTTTATATTCAATGATGTGGACACCCTAAATATTGAAGGAGCAAGCAATATAAAAACACTTGGATAGGGTCAAGTAAGAACTTAGAGGAGAAGTCTATAGTCATTGAATCAACTAAGATGTTGGAATGGATTCTAGATAGAGTAAAGATTCTATATCAATTACCAAACCATGATATTGCATGCATAAACCATAGGACAAAAATACAGAAAAAAAATTCCCATTGCAAACAACAAAAACCAAACTGAGATATTTGTTTTGCCCCTTGATTTACCTACTTCTGCCCCTTGATTTTCCTACTTTGAGGTAACTAACTACACATTTTGTAAAAATTGACAGTATCTCATAGGAGTCAAAGATATTCTTTAATTTATCATCCACACACATCAAATAATTGATTCCCATCCTAGAGCATTCAAGGAGCAATCAATATCAAAACACTTGCATAAGGTCAAGTCTGAATTTAGAGGACAAGTCTATAGTCATTGATTCAATTAAGATGTTGGACTAGGTTCTAGATAGAGTAAAGAATCTATATCAATTACCAAACCTATATATTGCATGCATAAACCATATGACAAATAAATAGAAAAAACCAAATAAATCCTCTTTTTTTAAGCTAGAAAGATCATTGCCTTAGCAGGATAGGACATTGATGCAGGGGCATCGCTCTCCATCTTAATTTTGGGTTTTGAGTTTTTTTCAGTTTTAGGTTTTCTGTTGTGTTTTGGTGGTTTGAGTGTTTGTAGATGTACCTTCCTGTCACGCATGCAGTTCCTGTAGCCTACCATTATGAATCTGAGTCCAACTTGCAAAGCTCTTGTTGCCCAAGTGATTCCTATCGCCAATCTTTATGCCAAGTTTTGTAAAGAAGTTGACCGTTACTCTTCTAAAATTGACAGTTGGCTGCTTTGGTAGTTAGGAGAAAGTTGAAGGGTCATGAGAGGTGGACAGTTGTAAGGTAATTGGAAAAGAATGAAGAATTTATCATCTTTGGGTGAAGGAGGGTGAGTAGGTAAACAGTCAAGCAGAAGACCAAAAGGGAGAATTGTCTTGTTTGAGAGGAGGCTGATGGTTACAAGAAGAGGAAGTCAAATGTTGCAGAGGACAGTGTGGGGGTCATCAATTACTCTGAGAAGAATCGAGTAATTTAAGGAAAAGATAATGGGGAAATACAGAGTTGCAGCGGGTGGAATCAACAGTTATGGTTTGAATTTTGTAACGGGTTGGAAAGAATGCATAACAAGATGTGATGGAAGATTCGAGAGAAGGGAGTGGTGAAGAAGGCTGGTGGGTCGCAGTAGATAGAAAAAGGTCGTTCAGGCAAGATTATGAGAGATGTCACAGAGTGAATAAGTAATCGCCTTCGTAAGGAGTGAAGACGAGAGAGAGATCATAAATGGGTATGAGAAATTAAAGGCCGAAAGGAGAGAGAAGAGGCCGCAGGCCAAAGAAAAGTTGATGGTTTCAGGCTGATGATCGCAGGGGAATAAGGGGAAATAACGGTAGGACAGAGAGATTTGACTTGGTGGTAATGGGTGGAATGTGGAAGAACAATAGAAAAAAGAAACATTGAAGAGGAGAGATTGTGCGAATATGGAAGGAAAGAGATTAAACAATTAGAAGACGAAGCAACAGAAGGAAGTCTGTAATTGGGCGTTGAGGGAGACAGTAGAGTATGTAAGAAGGAGTCTGCTAATAAAGAGTCTCTGTTTTTGTTTGTTCTGTTTCATATTCCTCATATTAAGGAATTGAATGTTGTTACATTACAGTAATTCTTATGCATGTCAAATACATTACAGAGTGGAGATTTTTAGTATTTTGTCGTTTCCTGTTCGAATGGGCATGTGCGAGTTCATAAGTGTTTAACCTGAACTTCCTTTCATTATTGTTGAATTGTGTTGATATGGGCTTTATTTAAGTTTGAATCTCTATAATTTGAAGTCGACTAGGATCAACAGTAGGGAAGGTGTTATCAGATATCCTTACTAGGGTCAAAGGATAAATGAGCGAACCCATTGCAAATAATAAAAATAGAAAAAAATCTCATTGAAAACAATAAAAAATATTTTAATACCCATGGATAAACAATAACCCCATTTTAATACCGAACCCTCATGATTACAAATAGTGAGAAAACCATAAGAACCTTCCAATTATGATTACAGACAATAATAGATGGAAAAAAATCCCATTGCAAACAAAAAAATATAAAATAATTGAATACCCATGGATAAACAATAACCCCATTTTGATACCTAGAGCATATATTATGTTATGAATAAATATATATACACATATATTATGCATATGCATATGCATAAGTATGTATTTATGCATATGCATATGTATGTTTATACATATGCATATGTATGTATATATTACATTATGAATGTATATGGATAAACAATAACCCCATTTGAATACCGAACCCTCATGATTACAACCAGATAGAAAATGAAAAGAACCTTCCATTTACGAGCATATTAAACACTCATATATATGTGTGTGTGTGTGTATGTATGTTAATACATATGCATATGTATGTTTATACATGCATGTGTATGTATATATTACATTATGAATGAATATATATATATGTATGTATGTATGTATGTTAATACATATGCATATGTGTGTTTATATATGCATGTGTATGTATATATTACATTATGAATGCATATATATATGCATATGCATATGTATGTTTATATATATGCATGTGTATGTATATATTACATTATATATATGTGTGTGTGTGTGTGTGTGTGTGTGATTGTGTGTATGTATGTTTGTAAGAACGTGTGTATACATATATGCATCCACAGTCGGAGGTGTAAGGCACTCCAATCAAGCAGTCAAAAAAAGAGGACACAAAGTTAACATTTCAGACCACACAAGCATTCAACCAAGTCAATTGACCTCTCCATTATTTCCTTTTGTTATACATTTCCAATCTCATATATTTTTCTACTTAGTTGTTTTACAAACATAATTGTCCTACAAAACCATGATGTATTAAACATTGTATGTGTATAAACCATGTCAATTGCATTTATGTTTTGCAAATCCTTGTAAATCATTTGTGTATGCCACCTAATATGAATAATAAATTAGCAATGAAGTAAACAAAAATGATGTGTACATTGATTGGTGCCTATTTATGCTATTTTTAGAAATATTTTGACTATTAATTGAATTAATTACAAATAATAGCTGGCCCCACTATGGTGAACTCCTATAGTCATGATCTAAATGCATGAAAATCCTATCAACTAGGACTACCTTTTAGTAGAGAACTATTTGATATGAACAAACCATTCTACTAGAGGAGTGCATTGGGGAGACTTGCTTACCCAAAGGTATTTTGGATTGAGCTATGTTGTAGTCTACAAATCAAACCGATTTGATGATAACTACAATATAGCTCAACACTATTGTTACGGGAAAAATGTGGATAATATCAATAAACAATAATAACCCAATAACTCAATGAAAATGGAAATAAACAAGATTCAAAACAAAGAACAATACCTCACAAACCTTGTTACTTCGTAGCTTCCATTGGTTGCCTAATCTCAATTGATCTTTCATGTGAATGAAGCCCTCAGAAAGCACACTTCCTTTCTTTGTTCTTCAAGATGACAATATAGAAATGGCTATGATATTTCTTGTAATGAAGAGGATCTTCAATACAGTAAAATGGTGATCGCAAGCTATGAAATGGTGTTGGGTGCCAAAGGCGCGCTGTGAATTCTGTAGAGTAAGTTTAATAAAAGCTTGGATGATCAAAATGGAGGAATAGGGGTGTATTTATAGACTCAAGAGAAGGAAGATCGACAATATAGAAGAAATAAGAAGATCAACGGTTGAGAAGACTTGAGAGGATGTGCGCGAATAGAAAGAGGACAAGTGTCACACAAAAAGTTGTTTTGTTTGAGTTAACTGCTTTCTTGATAAAGATAAGATTTGATTTCATAAATTAGAATGCTTTTTTCTAATCTAAGAGTTGATAAAAACAAGATTGATTAAATCAATTAACTCAACTTGTGATTTGCTTTTTGCATGATTTGAGAGAAATCAAATAATAAATTATTTAATTTTGTGTGCATGAAGAACAAGATTTATTTTTAGAAGATTTGGAAATTTTTGAGGAATTAGAAGATAAGAAAGCAAATTAAATAAATAAATTTATTTAATTGTTTGTGCATGATTCAGAAGCATAAATAAAATATTTGATTATATATATATTTTTTTAGAGATTGAGATAATTTAAATAAATTTGATTGATTTATTTAAATTTGGAAGAACAATTTGATTTAATTAAATAATTGTAGAATTATTTAATTGTAGATAAGAGGATTTGGAAGAATTTGATGAAGCTATTAAATAAGTGATTTTATTTAATTTTTGGGAGGAAAATGAACCAAATAAATAAATAAATTTATTTATTTATTGATAGAGGAATATTAAGATGAAATAAATATTTAAAATATTTATTTAGATAGAGTCGTGTCATTTTTAGGTGTATACATTTTGCCCCTCTTTGATACAATGTGTTTCATCACGTTGTTTTAAAGAATAAGATTTTCTGATAATGACACATGCCCCAGTTTGCCCCTAGTATAGGTTTATGACGACAGGATGCCCCCTCGGGAGATTGGATGGGAAGGAAAGGTCAAGGGTGTGAGATGGAAAATCTCACAATGAAGAAGGTGAAAAATAGGTTAGGATCGTGAAAAACAGGTTATGGTTCAAAGAAATGGTAGGAAACGGGCTTGGGAAGTAGTCACGGTCGCCACACAGCCAGTTAGAGTTCACTTCCTATATATTGAAGTTGGGTCCACAATCCTAGTCATTTGCACACTTGTCATTTGTTGATTTATCCTTCAGATCTTAGGAGAGCACAGGAGCTATAGCGGTCAACATAGATATGGATATTCCACGTGAGGATCACCAATTTGAGCGCGTTCGACGGTTCAGGCGGCCAGCCGAGGTAGGACCACCGGTACGTAGCTCGATAAAACTTGCCTAGGGTCATTTATTAGCCTAATAAATGCTAGGAAAACTTACTTGAATGAATACGCCGAATCATGTTTCGATGCATATGTTGTGCAAAACCATGCTTTTGTTCCAGTTCTATGCATCTATGTCATGAGTCGGTGCATTTACCCTTAATGCACATGTGTTATCTGATTCCACGCATCTATCAGGAAGCTGCGCATGTGTTATACCTAGCTTCACATATGTTTGATATGCGCAAACGTTAGTTGTTGTTGCGCATTTGTGCTAGAGTTGCGCATATGTGCAAAGAGTCAGCGCATATGTATTGGATCGGTGCATTTGCTCTGAAAAGGCGCATTTGCCACCTGTAATGGCACATTTGCCTTAGGATAGTCAGTTACTTAACGAAATTGACTCGATTGGCATCTTGATCGATGCAACAATCGATAAGTGATCTCCGAGATTGATAGAATGTAGACAAGAGATGATATGCTTGTTTTGATCAATTTGATATGTTAAGTAAGTGATAGGATACTTTGATAGTTGAGCAAGTTTTCTTAGATACAGTTATGGTTGACGCTTTGCTTTTCTTGATTGCAAGAGGATATTTTAGATATGCTGATGTCGCGGGAGCAGTTTCCCTTGCCGATGTTGCGGTGATACATGCTTACAGAGGTTGATCGGTTGGTGCTCGGTGCTATGGGTTTGAAGTACGTTTGATTCATGCCTGAGGTTTGTATGAACCTCGGTTTATTGACTGCTGTGATGGAGCGCTTCCACAGTGAGGATGGGACGCTCCATCTTCCCACTGGTGAGATCACCATTACTTTGGAGGATGTCTACAGGATATTGCACCTACCTATAGTAGGTGAGCTTGTGGAGTATGAGTCGCAGCGTGACGCTGGACTAGAGGAGTGTCAACGGGTCTTCGACGATCCTGAGCTCCGGGGTCAAGGGATCTCACGGCATGATATGTATGACTACTATGACTACTTCCTGGGGATTGTGGCAAGACTGATCAGGAGTGTGGTATGCCCCGACAGATGATCTCATGGGTTTTCGATTGGTTGGGACAGGATACTGGAGAGGATGGTGACAGAGGGCACCCGCTTTGCGTGGGGTGTTTGTGTTCTAGCCCACCTATACCACGACATGCATCAGGTGGTATACTGCGGAGCAGCTAGCTTGTTTGTAGGCGTCTACTTGCTACAGTTCTAGGCATGGGAGCATATAGTGGTGACTCAGCCGATTTGTGTGTTTTCCAGGCAGCCAGGTGAGCCTTACTCATATGGATATGCAGGTGTAGTTTCCCAGCATAAGTTGGGGAAGCTAGAGTATTAGACACATCAGGTAGATAATGTGGATTCAGTTATCTGGTGACCTTATCTGGATTGCGAGCCATGGGAGGATGAGGATGATGAGCTTCCTTATGTATTTCAGACTCGGTGGTTGATTGGGCGGACTCTGCATATTCTGGAGAGGCACATAGTGACTCAGGTTCTTAGATAATTTGGGCAAGTTCAGGGTCAGCCACAGGGGCAGGCCTTGTTTGCTAGGACTTATACAGAGCACTTACGATGGGGCCTTGTTGCATCGTATGAGGAGGCTAGAGCAAATTTCTTGCAGATACCTTATCAGACATGGCCCATGAGGCGTGAGATCGTGGATGCCGACATGACACGCGACTATGAGGACTGGTTTGCGGCACACCTGTTCCCTAGATACGCAGGACCAGGAGAGTTAGCTCCTTGTTTAGAGGAGGTGGAGTCAGAGGAGGAGGGTGATGGAGGTATATGGAGGGGGAGGAGGAGGAGGAGGAGGAGAGGAGGAGATGGTGAAGGCCGAGGAGATGGCAGAGATGTTGGTGGAGGCGGTGGAGGAGGTGGAAGACAGAGGCAGCGGCAGAGAGTGGGGGAGGCCCCACTCTAGCAGGAGGCACATCATGTGCCACAATAGGTTCCACAGTAGCAAGTAGCACAGCAGCAGGTGCCACAGTAGGTGGCGGCCCCACAAGGACCGCAGGTTCAGGTGCAGCCTGACCCACAGGAGTAGGCACATGTGTGGTAGTTGCTATGCTACGGGGCCAGCTGAGGCAGGTTGGAGTGTAGCTGAGAGCCGTAGAGTCTCGTCGAGAGGCAGACGCAGGGATTATAGCTGGTCTTACTGCAGAGCGGGACACAGCATTGGCTAGGGTACGGGCATTGAGGGCAGAGAGAGACACAGTCGTAGCCGCTATGGGTACCGACGGAGCTACAACGTTCTTGGTGACATAGGTGATGCAGGCCCAGGCCTAAGTGACATAGTTGCAGACCCAGGTTGCACAGATTCAGGGTGAGATGGGTAAAGCGTAGGCTCAGATGCAATATTACAGGGGTTTATATCATGGGGTGGTGTCGGCAGATCAGGGGCACCGAGCTACAGGAGTCAATCAATGGCTTCATAGAGGGCAGGTGGATCACACTCGGGAGCATCAGTGATGGGCCTACAACAATCTAGGTCAGGCCGCGGTGGAGGAGGAGGAGGGGACAGCACCAGGAGTAGTGCCCCACGATAGCAGGGGTAGCTGCTATTTGGCCAGATTTTGCACTTATACATACCTTGTTTTGATGGCTCATGGATAGCCTGATATATGTATATACCACTGTTACTTTATGCAGTTACCGAGACACGTATCATTTATCATTTTGTATGTATGTATATACTTGTTATGATTTTGACTCATGGATGACAGATTGATATTGTATACTTGGACACTTTTATTGCTTATATGATGATGCAACTTATTATCTACATGTATGTTGCTTATGTTACGACTTACGGATGCATTTTATTTGTTATGCTTATATGCTATGTTTTTGTTTATATGCAGTTACTATGGCCTATATGTATGCTCTTTATGTGATGATCATGGATGTAGTTTACTTATGATGTACATGCTAGTTGTTTGATAGTTTTCTGATGGGATATTATGTATGCATCTATGTTATGATGACACAAATGTATATGGATGGTTTAAATGCACCTATATGTATGCCTCCATATGCTCACATTCTATGATGATCTAATGCAGTCATTGTGATTATAGTTATGTTTTTGATGTTTTCTAGTTAAATGCAATCATATGTTGACTTATGCAGCTATATGTATGTATGCAAATGATTTAATCAAGTTAATGATTAACTCACCTAATATGAAATGCAAAAAATGATTACACATGGACGACTTAATGCACTTACATGGATGCAAATGATCTAATCAACTTAATGACTATTCCACTTAATGCAAAATGATTATATGTTTTTGATATGTCCAAGTGTACTCAATCAATATAGACGAGACTCGATGAAAGACACAAATGATAGAAATTTGGTTGATAGAAGAATTACTCGACTGAAGGGCTCACAAGCTTTTGTAAACTCTTACACTGCGAATAAGGTTTTTATTGATGGATGGTATACGAAATGTAAATGGATGTATTTATGGACGTATTATGGATGCAGACATATGTCATCTTGATATTGCAAGTATTTTGAAGTGCTTGTTTCATCATTGGGTGCTTTTTGTTTCTTTTCTCTTTTGAAATGTTGTAAGAAAATACAAGCATCTAGTCAAAATTGAATCTAGATGACCTAAGTATTTCTTGCATTTCAACAGACAAGGATTGCCCATTTTCATGTTTAGACCTCTGGAGTCCTCAATGATCTTTTGTTGATCATGTCGTTAGACAAAAATCGTCACATTACTAAAGATTGATCCACAAACAGCAGACAAAGAAAAATGATTATACCCCCATCATAGCTTCTCTAGTTTTTGACATCCTCGAGTAGCATAGAAAGACATAATAACAAAAATCAAGACTCTGTAGCTTAACCTGCTCACAAACACAAAACATTCTTGCATTAGATGTGTCTTCTTTCCATAATTTAGATAAAATAATTTTGAGTGTATAGGTACTTGTTTTGTTTTGCTTTGGATAGGTTGATGTCTTGTGTCAAAATTTCTATTTTGGAAGCGGGCTTTATTGTGCTTGCTTGTGTCTGGTGAAAGGTATCACAATCCTTATTGGTGTCCTCTTAGAACATGTGGCACTCAAGTATCCAACTCTCCAACCAGGTCGAGCACTTGCCCCTAGTTTAGACAAAGGATCAACTTATTATGGATGAACTGACAAATAGATATGAAGAAACGGGCCCTAAGGGACTGGCCTAGTGCTTTGAGGGCGCATTGATAATGGCCTTGCCTACGTGATGACGAAGAGGCAACGTAGTTCGGGTGAACTTGGTGGACCTAGGACCTAGGCGAGGGGAAATGGTGCGGATGCAGATGGACTAGTGGATGGGTGAAAAGGGGTATGGAACGGATGGGGAAAGGAGCCTCAGGGTGCATTGATAATGGCCTTGCCTACATGATAGCTTAGAGGTGACGTAGTTCGACAACGGTTCAATGGATTGGCTTAGGACGGATGACACGATGGACACAAGTTAGGATGAACAAGGAATGAGTTCGCAATAGATGGACGAAGCGGTTTGTCACAAGTAGCACCTGTTTACTAGGTTTTCACCACTTGCTTTCATTTACACGATAGCTAAAATACACATGATGCCTGTTTGCCAGGTTTTCATCATGGTATCTATCCAAGGTGCCTATTTGCTAGGTTTTCACTAGAGGACAATTTTTTTTGTTGTTTTTCCATTTTTCTTATTTTTTTGTATTTTTGATCATTTTTTGATTTTTTTTGTTGTTTTTGACTCCCTTGCATTGGGGTTTAAGTGTAGAACTTGTGAAGATGCATGTTGTTGATGGGATCATCAAACAGTTCACCCTCTGATGTAGCCAATTGATAAGCACCTGACCCATAGGCAACAATGATGACATAAGGACCAAGCTAGTTGGGTTCAAACTTTCCTTTCTTTTCCCGATCATGTTGATTGCGGGGATTTTCCTTAAGCACCAGATCACCAACTTGAAATACCCAAGGTTTTACTCTATAGTTGTAACTTTTGGACATCCTTTGTTGATAAGCCTTGAGATGGTTAAAGGCATGTTGCCTTCTCTCTTCCAGTAGCTCTAACTCTTGAAGTCTGGATACTTTGTATTCTTCATCAGATATGAGGCCTTTTAACGAAACTCGCAAGGATGGGATCTCAACTTCAATGGGCAAGATGGATTCAGATTTGTAGACTAGGGAGTATGGTGTTGCACCTATGGGTGTGCAGATACTTGTGCGATAGGCCCACAGCGCAGGATTCAATTGAATGTGCCAATCACGACTGGCATCATTGACAGTCTTTTTCAAGATTTTTAAGATGGTTTTATTTGATGCCTCCACCTGGCCATTTCCTTAGGGGTAATACGTGGTGGAAAAGCGGTGTTGGATATGGAATTTGTCACATAGTTCTTTGACATCTTGGTTTTTGAATGGTCGTCCATTATCAGTGATAATGGATAAAGGGATACCATAGTGACAAATGATGTAGTTCAGGATGAAAGAGCCAATCTATTTGCCTGTGACATTGGCGAGGGGTACGGCTTCAATCCACTTCATAAAGTACTCGGTGGTGGTGATTATGAATTTATGGCCGCTGGATAATGGAGGGTGGATCTTGCCCACTAAGTCAAGTCCCCATTAGCAGAAAGGCCAAGGAGTCCTTAAAGGTTGCAGCTCCTGTGCTGGTGCATGTATCAGGTTTCCATGGATTTGGCATTTATTGCACCTCTTTACAAAATAATAGGAATCTTTTTCCATAGTTGGCCAGTAGTATCCCATGCGTATAAGTTTCTTGGCTAGGGTAGGACCACTAGAGTGGGTCCCGCATATACCATCGTGCACTTCATTTAGGGCGGTTTGATATTCCTCGCTATCGAGACACCTAAGGAGAGTACCATCGATACCTCATCGATATAAGGTATTGGCGATAATGGCATAATGAGATGCTTGTCAGATGAAGGTTCGCTTTTGGTTGTTTGAGAGATCTGGTGGGAGGGTATTCTCTTTGAGATAGGCAAATACTTTTCCGTATAGGGGAGAATTAGATCCTACAATGTGGCATATGATGTGGGATTCAAGAGTGTCATATGCAGGATGGGACACTGGCTCTACCAAGAACTCATATCATGATTGATTGTTAGGGATGTCGAGGAGAGATGCAATCGTTACCATGGTGTCTGCTGCTTTGTTCTCTATCCTTGGTATCTGCTCAAAAGAGATCTCAACAAAGTAATCTTTGAAGTCATCTACCATTTGTTTGTATTGTATTAACTTCTCATCCTTTGTTTGGTAGTCGTCGTTCACTTGGTTGATAACCAGCTGTGAGTCACCATACACATGAAGTTCTTTGATGTTCCATTCAACTGCCAGCTTGATGCCAATGACTAGGGATTCATACTCTGCCACGTTGTTAGTGCAAGGAAAGAGTAGTCTGTATGATTTTGGAATAGTGTTTCCATTAGGTGTGATCAACAAGATACCTGCCCCAGACCCATGCTAAGTATAGGAGCCATCAAAGTAGAGTTTCCAAGTTGTTGTTATGTGAAAGATGGACTTCTCTGGAAATTTGAAGCTCAATGGGTTATCATCTGTTAAAGGCGCATCTTCTAGTTGATCTACAAGTACTTGACCCTTTATTGCTCAACTATCTACATACTCGATGTCAAACTCACTGAGAAGCATGACCCATTTGGACAATCTACCTGTAAGGGCAGCCTTGTTGAGCAAGTATTTTAATGGATCTATTTTTGCCACTAGCTTGATGGAATGCAATAGCATGTAATGTCTCCATTTTTGTAAAGCGAAGACCACAGCAAGGCATGCTCTTTCAATTGGCATGTATTGTAGCTCATAGCCAACCAGTGTTCTGCTGATGTAATAAATTGCTTGTTCTTTCCCTTCATGATTTTGCTATGCAAGGAGAGCTCCCAGAGCTGTTGGTGTGGTGGAGATATAAAGTAGCAGAGGCTTACCCTGAATCAGTGGCATCAATACAGGTGGTTTCATGAGATACTCTTTTAACTGTTGAAATGCCTGTTCACACGAATCATTCCATTTGAAAGGAATGTTCTTATGTAAGAGGTGTGCGAATGGGTGGCACATATCTACCAATTGAGAAATGAACCTTCTGATAGATTGTAGTTTTCCCTGTAGAGACCTTAGTTCACTGAGATTTTTGGGAGGCGACATTTCCATGATAGCTTTGACCTTAGCTGGGTCTACTTATATTCCATTGGCAGACACGATGTATTTGAGAAGCTTGTTGGATGTGACTCCAAATACGCACTTCTTTGGGTTGAGGCACACATTGAACTGTTCCAATCTTGTGAAGATCTTGTCTAATATTGCTAGGTGTCCTTCTCTGGTGAGTGATTTTGCTAAGATGTCATCTACATAATCTTCCATTATGGTGTGCATCATGTCATGGAAGATTGTGGTCATAGCTCTCTAATATGTTGCCCCTGCATTTTTCAATCCAAATGGCATGACACACCAACAATAGGTGCCCCATGGACATATAAATGCGGTCTTGTGTTGATATTCAGGTGCAATTTTGATCTGGTTGTATCCAGAGAAACCATCCATTAGTGACAACATAGTGTGCCCTGTCGTGAGATCTATAATAATGTCAATATTTGGCAAAGGGAAATAATCTTTTAGACAAGCTTTATTCAAGTCCCTGAAGTCATTACACAGTCGAACGCTTCCATTAGGTTTAGCAACTGGCACTATATTTGAAATCCACTCAGGATAGTCTATTGGTCTGATGAACCTGACATCTAGCAACTTCTTCAATTCTTCTTTTAACATGAGGGCAACATGCGGGTGCATCTTCCTGAGTTTTTGGTTAACTAGCTTAGCTCCTGGAGCTAAGGACAAGTGATGCATTATGAGATTTGGATCTAGCCTTGGCATATCCGCATATGTCCAAGCAAAGTTGATTTGTTTCCTCTTGAAGAATTCAGTGAACTCTGGCTTTTCTTGTGCGGTTAAAGACTATGCCATATAAATCATCCTGGGACTATCACCTATACTGACGTTGATCTGCTCTGCTAGTTCTATCAATATTGAGGATCTCTCTTGATGTGTTAGATTGGGTAGAGGGTCAAGCCTTCCATCCTTCAGCGCCTTAGAGAGGTTTTCACCCTTGGATACGTCTTTCATATTTTTACTATTTTCATGATCTAACATTGTCGTAGAGCAGTTTTCACCATTAGATATTTCTTTCATTTTTACATTTTTGAGACTGAAAGGCTTGGCACTCTCTCCAAAATAAGCCATGTCATTGAGTTCTATGGCATAACCAGCCCTATGATCCCTTGTGGGTATATGGTCTCTAAGCTCCAGATAGTCTATGATGGCTTCATCATTTTTAAAGGTATCAAGCTCAGGGGGAGTGTCTTGTAAGTCCCAATCTATGAGTTCTGGATGCAATAGTGGTAGAGGGTCATTGGGTTGTTTTGGTTCGAGGGTATTGATGGTCAAGATGGAGGAGTTAAGGTGGTCATTATAAGCATTGACAATGCCTGCAATGGTACTCTCCACTAGTTGATCCGTCAAGTGCGGTATCATTCTTTCCTCGTGAATCTCACTATCGTTATTATGCGGGTTGAACTCTAGAGGTCTAGCCTTTGGATGTGGTCCCTCATTAGTTGCATGCACAGGGTCATACTCATGGATCACATCAATATCTTTTTCATCACAAGATAGTTCAGAGAGACTATCCCATTCATATTCATTAGAGTCAGTCTCACTCCATCCTTGTAGTCAGTGGATTTGATCTACTAGGTTAGCAACGGATGTTTCTGGTTGTTTGCCTTAATGCTTATCTATTCCTTTAGTCTTTGCTTTGCTGGTGTAGCCTAGCCCTGTAGTGTCTCGGGCTATTAATGTATGAGGTTGGATAGGTTCAGTGATACCTTCTTTTCTCAATCCAATGGGCCCATGACCTTCATACCCCATTTTTATAATATTGAGAGTCCTTGACCATACTGTTCAGTTTGCACCGTGGAGTGGTGGTCTTGTTGCTTGGATAGACTATCTTCATCCTTATATAACCATTGTAGGATGTCTTTTTCATCGCTCTCATCTTCAAGGCTTCCCCATTTGACAAACAGACCTTTAGTAGTTTCTACTTCTTTGGGTTTTCTCATGGAAGGCTTTCCATAGGATCTGGGGGAGATAGGGAGCTGTGATAACCAAAAGGATTGTGCAATTGTGTATTCACCGAGACCCTTGTCTTTGACCTTGAGGTTAGATTGAGGTGCCTTCGAGGTGGAAGGGAGTGAAGTTGGGTCAACATGGGATGAAGATAAAGCAGAGGCACGGTTATGGGGAATTAGAACTTCAGGTTTAGATTGAACGGAGTTGCAATATTGAAATGGATTGAGATCACCTTGGATGGTCATTTCATGGCCTTCATGGGGGAATTTGATACACTGGTGATAGGTTGATGGTACTACTTTCAGAGCATGTATCCAAGGTCTCCCAAGGAGAATGTTATACGCAAGCTCCATATCAAGGACTTGGTATGCTACATCCTTTACTATAGGTCCCACTCTGATAGGCAAAACAACAATTCCCTTTGAAGTTCTTTCCTCTTCATCATAAGCTTTGATGGTGATTTTCTTTTTAGGATTGATAGCATTCTCTGAAAACCCCAATGCAAGGAGTAGCTTTAAGGTGCAAATATTCAAACCGGCTCCTCCATCGATTAGAACCCTTTTTATTTTGTGCTTGTGGATGAAGGCTTCTATGTGGAGAGACGCATTATGAGGTTAAGTGATTGACATATCATCCTTTTTAGTGAATGATAGGGAATGAGGTGTGGTAATATGACCTACCATGGTCTGAAACTATTCTTCGGTGAGGTTTGTTGGAATGGTGGCTTCTAAAAGAGCTTGGTCAAGTATGGTTCTGTGAGACGGGGACAAACACAAAAGTTCCAAGATGGAAATGTGTGCGGGCGTCTTGTGAAGTTGGTCCAGGACGTTGTACTAGTTGGATGGAGAGGATGGCTTGGATGGGGCTCCCTTAAGAGTAACCTTTCCACCGCGAGTGGTCACATTACAATCTAGGGTTTTATTTATAGTGATTACATTGATATGTGAATCACTCTTTGAAATGTGGTTAACAACATAGTCAAATGATACATTTGTATAATTGGCGTTGTTAGCTCCACTATTGTTTTAATTTGACGCCCCTCCCTACTCATAGTTAGGAAGTGGATTCTTGAATGCTAAGTGATCATCATTAGAGGCATGTCCATCAAGTGATACCTTTTTTTGGTCCAACAAGACTTGAATGGTGTGTTTGAGTGCAATACAGTCATTGCTTTTGTGTCCTTTGTTTTGGTGATATTCACAGAATTCACTATCATTCCACCAAGGAGATTTGACTTTTGGTTCATAATCCCGCACCGTTGGAAGTGTTATGAGTTTATTTGTTATTAGCTTCTGTAGGGCGGTTTCCAATGTTTCTCCTAGAGGTGTGAATTTTCTCCTAGGCTGATAGTTTGTAAACCGTGATTTGGTGTTTCATGGTTTGTTTTGTGGGGGGTTGTTTTGTGGGCTTGATAAGTTGAAAATTGGTTGTTTTGGGGCCACATTTTTGGCATCAACCACCCCATCATTCACAATGTTCTTATTCTTTGTCCAAAATCGTGGTTTATCTGTGTTGACATTTGCACTAGGAGTGTCCTTGTAAAGTTTGATTTGACCTTTTGCTATCAAAGCTTTTTCAATGAGTAAACCCATCTCAATGACCTTACTAAATGAAGCAGGGCATTGGATTTGTATTTGGTAGCTTAGGTTAGCGTGTAGGTTGTGGACAAACATCTCAAGCATTTATTTTTCTGGTATTTGATGTGGACATTTGCTTTCCACTTGTCTCCATATTTGTAAGAAAGAGGTGAAGGATTCTCCACCCTTTTGTTTAGTGTTACAAAGATCTAACAGTGAGATGTCATGGTTGATGTTGTAGGAGAAGTGTGTGACAAACTTATCCACTAGTTCATTGAACGTTCGAATGCCGGGAGGTAGTCGAGAGAACCACTCCATAGCTTGTCCTCCCAAGCTCCTTGGAAATAGTCTCATGATATAGGTATCATTGTGGGCAACTTCAAGACATTTTGTACTAAATTCTCTGATGTGGTCTCTTGGATCACCCTTTCCGCGATATTTGTCAAATTTTGGTACCTCAAACTTTAAGGGGAAAGGTATCATGATCAAGGTCTTGTCAAAAATATATGGTGAGATATCCTCTAGAGAGTAGTGTTTTGTTGATGCTCCAATTTGAATGTCTGCGAGCTATTGCTACAAGGCTTGGATTTGTTGAGTCAATAAGCCTAGAGGATTTGTAGAGTCAATGGTCGTCTTGCCTTTGTCTATGGTGCTTTCCTCTTTTGTGTTATCCTCATGGATTCTTTCTTCTTCGGTTGCCTTTAATGCGCTGACGTCAAAGTCTTTGGGGAGCTTAACTCCTTGGTTTGCTAGGTAAAGAAAGAATTTGCTAGGATCTTGAGTGAGCATTTTGTCCATCAGGCGTTGGAACTTTCGGTCTTGTTGAGCTTGTAGAATTCCCTCATGAGAAATCTCCTCATCACTGTCGTGAGGGGTTGGGACTATTTTGTTGGATGTTCTCGCCATTTCAAGTTGTTTTTTTTGTTTTTGGGATCTAGTTAAGACCATGCAATTTGACTTGGGATGAGGTGGAGTGAGATTGGAAGCTTTGACAAGGTGTGCTAGGAGGTTGCAGTGAAGTGGATACTTGTGGTGATGAGGTTCGAACAAGGGTTTCCTTAGATCAATGGTGTCAAACAAGATGGTTGAGACAAAATGATAGCCAAAAGTAAGGATGATTGGAATCTGATTACTTGATATAGACTAGTTTTGCACAAGCCACTAGTGAAGTTCTGAGAGAAAAGGATGATAAATCCTTGATAGTGGAGACTTACTAGGTTTGTTTGAGTTTGATATGATGTAGAATTGCTTTGCACTAACCTGGTTTTGATACTTGGTTTGATTTTGGGAAGATTTGTGAAGTGTTTTGGCGAGATGTTCAACGGAAAAGAGGGTATGATGCGAAAAATGGACGGGAGAAGCGACTGCACGGTAAATTTGATTTCAGAAACTGGGACAAAGCCGAAATGGGTATCCAAAAAGGTTGATATTTTTCTTACAAAAGGTCTGGAAGTGCTCACTGTGATGGATGCACAGTTACAGAGGGTAAATGCGTAGTTACAGAGGGTAAATGCACAGCAGAACAGGACAAATGCGTTGGACTGGTAAATGACAGATGCGCAGCAGGATATAACAAAAGCGCAGCAAGTTGAAATGTATGCGCAACAGAAATAGATGCACTGTAGAAGGTGACAAATGCGCAACAGGAAGGTATATATGCGCAGCTCTGTATTTTTTTGGTAGTTTTGACTGATTTTTCAATGTTTTTCGATGTTTTTGGTTTTCTTCGACTGAAACTTGGTCTTTTTTATTTGATTTTCTTCAACTATGGCAAGAAGACTTGACAAACACAGAATATTTTCATGATTATTTTATTTTATTTTTTAAGATTTTTTTTACTCTTTTTGACAAAAACAAGTAGAAATCCTAGGATGGCAAGGGCAATATAAACCAAATTCTCACTTGGTTTTTACACCAGCTACGCTATTTCAAAGCGGATAACTTAGGAACTTGAGACACGAGCTCCCCCTTACAAGTGCACAAACTTCTCTGGTACACCAAGTTTCAGGTTCCCAAGGCTTGCAAACCTTAGGATTTCCCTGTTATCTCTACTATTGAATTGTAAGTACATGAGTCATCTTAGGAAGATGATAATCGCTCTTTCTGGCACCGATTTATAGGGGATTTTGGCTTCTAAAACAATGGATAAGTAGTAAGGGAAACCGTTTGAGTGGTTATACGTGCAGCAATACTACTCTCTGTTATGGAGTCTCCCAGCCTTCAAGGGTTACGCCTTGGAGGGTTTTGGGGGAGGTTGGCTGTCAGTATAACTAATCAGCACTCGTTGCATGAAGCTTTTGCCTCAAGCACAATTTATTTATAGTGGCTAGGTAGAGCTTGGCTTTATCTTGTTACCACTTAAGGTCATTCCCACTTGGACGGAAGGATATCCAAGGGCATGCCTCTCTAAAGGTTAAACATGCAAAATGATAGGTTTGGCATTCTGGTCACCCAAGAAAGGGGAGAAAGGGGAGAGCATGGGCCTACTATCATTCTGAAAACATGGAGAACAATGGTTCTTTAATCCTATTTTAAAAAAAAAAACTAAATGAGTTATGCTATTTGGGCACACACACGATTTGTTAACTTTGAAAGAAGCAAGATAGCAATGGTTCAATTTTATATCTTTCTAGTAGGGACTATGTTTGAATTGTTGATGCAACAAGATCAAATTACAATCCTCCTAGTTAGAGCTAAATGAGATTTGCATGAACAATCCAATTACTTTCCTTTGGCTAATTAGATCTACAAATGAGTTAACAAATGCAGATATATGACTAACCAGTCCCTAACCTGCAAGTAGTTTTGAGAATATTCTTGCGAGAAATGTTAGCGTTAGCGAAAGCACAAGAAATAACTCCAAAATCACTGTCAGAACAAATGCGTAGCTACAGAAGATAGATGCATAGAAATAGAACACAGATGCGCAGAATTATGAATGCGCAGTTACAAAGCATAAAAGCATAGAATCAGAGAACATATGCGTGGTTTGGATAAATGCGTTGTTACATAGCACAAAAGCACAATTTTAGTGGATAGATGTGCCAAATCTTCAGATGCATTGAAACAGAGCTCATATACGTGTTGGAAATGAATAGATGCACAGAATCTTCCTGTGTACAGAACCTAACGCACAAGAACTCAATTTTTGAGGTTAAATTTGGGGCAAGGCCCCACGGTGGGCACCAGAAATGTTACGGGAAAAATGTGGATAATATCAATAAACAATAATAACCCAATAACTCAATAAAAATGAAAATAAACAAGATTCAAAACAAAGAACAATGCCTCACAAACCTTGTTACTTCGTAGCTTCCATTGTAACCCAATAACTCAATGAAAATGGAAATAAACAAGATTCAAAACAAAGAACAATACCTCACAAACCTTGTTACTTCGTAGCTTCCATTGGTCGCCTAATCTCAATTGATCTTTCGTGTGAATGAAGCCCTTAGAAAGCGCACTTCCTTGCTTTGTTCTTCAAGATGACAATAGAGAAATGGCTATGATATTTCTTGTAATGAAGAGGATCTTCAATACAATAAAATGGTGATCGCAAGCTATGAAATGGTATTGGGTGCCAAAGGCGCGCTGTGAATTCTGTACAGTAAGTTTACTAATATCTTGGATGATCGAAATGGAGGAATAGGGGTGTATTTATAGACTCGAGAGAAGGAAGATCGACGGTATAGAAGAAATAAGAAGATCAACGGTTGAGAAGACTTGAGAGGATGTGCACGAATAGAAAGAGGACAAATGTCACACAAAAAGTTGTTTTGTTTGAGTTAACTGCTTTCTTGATAAAGATAAGATTTGATTTCATAAATTAGAATGTTTTTTCTAATTTAAGAGTTGTTGATAAAAACAAGATTGATTAAATCAATTAACTCAACTTGTGATTTGTTTTTTGCATGATTTGAGAGAAATTAAATAATAAATTATTTAATTTTGCGTGCATGAAGAACAAGATTATTTTTAGAAGATTTGGAAGATTTTTGAGGAATTAGAAGATAAGAAAGCAAATTAAATAAATAAATTTATTTAGTTGTTTGTACATGATTCGGAAGCATAAATAAAATATTTGATTATATTTTATTTTTTTTAGAGATTGAGATAATTTAAATAAATTTGATTGATTTATTTAAATTTGGAAGAACAATTTGATTTAATTAAATAATTGTAGAATTGTTTAATTGTCGATAAGAGGATTTGGAAGAATTTGATGAAGCTAATTAAATAAGTGATTTAATTTAATTTTTGGGAGGAAAATGAACCAAATAAATAAATTGATTTATTTATTTATTGATAGAGGAATATTAAGATGAAATAAATATTTAAAATATTTATTTAGATAGAGTCGTGTCATTTTTAGGTGTATACAACTATAAATGCTTTAGAATTATCAAGACTCCTCAAAGTAGAGCCATCTCTAAAGCCTAAGTGACCATGTTTCAGGTGTCATCTACAACTACCAAATGCGGAGAGCAAAGTCAGTAATGACATGAAAGGGTTTGTTGAGTGTGAAGGACAGGAGCATTGAACGCTCCATAGCTATGAAAATGCAAGGTACAATACCTAGCGAAATGCATAGGGAAGTGGAGTAAATGCGTCTGCAGGGAAGTAATTACGGGAGTTTTGGTGTGTAAATGCTAGTGTGTGATGAAAATGTGGTGAGTTGCTCACATGCCACATGACATGTTGAGCACAACCCACGATGCCACTTCCCGCCACCGAGGTAAGTTGTGTCCGGTCGTCAGTCGGCGGTAAAAATAGCTAGAAAATTGACCCCGCCAAACACATGTGTCATCCACGTGGCAAGTCAAATTTCCACGGTGCAAAATGAAATATTTAGGGAGTCCACCTCATTGCACACATGTTTGAGTATAAATGCATATGACTCAAATGAA
This sequence comes from Cunninghamia lanceolata, assembly GCA_027924645.1. Taxonomy (NCBI): domain Eukaryota; kingdom Viridiplantae; phylum Streptophyta; class Pinopsida; order Cupressales; family Cupressaceae; genus Cunninghamia; species Cunninghamia lanceolata. The sequence goes on along the minus strand of BSBN01001603.1, from coordinate 2,086,266 downwards.
GACATGCCATCTATAACAGTGAAGAATGTGAAGCCCGTGTTGACCTTGACAGTTAGGTTGCACCACTATCATGCCCTCAACATATCACTATACTCAAACAAGTTTTATGTTGACCATTGGATGTTTATAAAATGCAAATCATTGACATATGCTAAACACATATCTGAATTCCCCTTCCATTAATTTGATTCAAAATACAAATCGTGGTATTACAAAATGCAAAAAAATGCCTCCCTAGGCTACAATTTCAAACTTGTTTGTGTACAATGATTGGTTGCTACTAATCTCATTCAAACCATGTTGGAAAAAATAGTGAACTCAAAGTGACAGAGCTTGTTGTTGCCTGGCTGCTTGACAAATTACTCACAATCATGTTCTCCTCCCTTGCTGGTGGACTTAGAGTGTTGCTCAAATGGGATGGGCTTAGGGCTAGAAATTGAGTACCGCTCACATGGATTGGGGTGGGCTTAGGGATAGAAATTGAGTATTGCTCACATGGGATGGGGTTATACTTGGGAATTGAGTGATGGTCACATGGGATGAGGTTAGACTTGGAAATTGAGTGTTGGTCACATGGGATGGGGTAAGAGTTGGAAGTTGAGTGCTAGTCACATGGGATGGGGTTACAGTTGTACGAAAGATAGGGATATGAATGCTCACCATCTCCCTAAACAATGCATGATTTTCAGGCAAAGGGTTTAAGAGGTTGCTTAAACGCCTTTCTCTTTCTAGATCCTTCCTTGCCTTTTCAAGCACTTTTTCCTTTTTATCCTGCTCCTTTTGAATCCTTTCTTGCTCCTTTTTCTACTCTTTTTCTTGCCTTTGTAAAAAAATTTGCCATTCCTTTGCTTGTCATGCAATCTCTCTATCTAGTTTGGCTTGACCCTTCAATTCCTTTGCAACAACACATGTTGCCTTTCTATCCTCAATCTGTTGCCTCTTTCAAAGTTTTATCTCCTAAATTTATTTCTTCCTTTGCTCTTGTTGTATTAAAAGGTTCATGTGATTGTTTGTTGTTAATAGTTGGGACTGTCGGCTCAATCAAATTCCACTATCATCTGTAGTTTCGGGTCTTTCCTTCACAATGTGAATGGGAAGTTTCAGAAATTTGTTGATGTGTGAATCTACTTGGGAACCCAATGATTGGATAGAATCTCCATGAGTGCTATGTTCATCCTCATTGCAAAATGCCTTGGTATCCTGGCTCAAATTTGCAATATCTCCACCATCAGCTTCTCCACACTCGGCATAGTAATGTACCATTTCAGGTACATTCAACGTGGGCGGTGGAGAGGGGAAGGAAAACGTGTTGCCTTCTTGCTGGGGATGCAAATCATATCCTAAATTCATGTCTTCCTCCACCAACCATGATGGTTGGCTTGGCGAAGATGGAAGGCTAAGTCCATCCAAGCTTTGTTCTTGTTGACTTTTAGCCATGTCATCGAGTAGTTGACCCCCCATCGTAGGTTCAGGGGAATCATGAAAAGTTGTTTCCTCTCCCACTATGTCTATTGTTGTGGGATTTAAATGACCATCGACAAGGCCTGCTAGCAATGTGTTGGCAACTTTCACCTTCTGACACATCGACCCCGGAAAGACTAAGGATGTTCTGCATTGCAGAAGCATCATCGTGCATGCTAAACTAAAAAGTTTCATTGGGGTGCATGTCCTCCATTAGAGCATCTGGATTGAGGGGCCATATACTTGTTCTTTTAAATCCAGCAGTGATGTTTGAAACTATGAGTGCTTTCTGAAATGATTTGTTGCCCAATTCTACCAATTCTGCTCTTTTTATTTCTATGTTCGGAAACCAGGACAGCCACGTTGCTCTTTTTTAATTTGAAGTATGAATTGAATGCTAAAAATACGCTCACATCCAATGGATGTAGTTTATGTGAGGTGTGCGCTGGTAGTGTTAGCAAATCAATACCCAGAGACCTGGCTTCTTGGATGGTTGTCACAACTATGTGGCTACCATGGCCATCAAATATGAGCAAGTGCCTATTTTTTGGCGATACTCCACTTGGAATTGATCATGAGAAATGATGTAACCAGTTCATAAATAGCTCTTTAGTCATCCAAGCGTGGAGCTGGGCAACACACACCTGGTTCCCAGCCAGCAATGTAGTTTTTAAGCTACTTTTTACCTTTGAAAAGATAGAAGCTCGATATGCTCTGTCCGATAGCATTAACACAACATAAAATTGTTATACATTCCCTGCTCTTTGGAATTATGTATGAGACACTTTTGCTACCTCTTTTGGCCAAAACCCGCATGGCTCCATTTCTCCCAGCCTGAATTCCAATTTTGTCACAATTCCAAATTCTATGTGGTCTGTATGGGTTAGCTTGATACGCTTTGGACAATGTGTCGTAGAATGCAACAACAACAACAGGCCTGAGGTTTAGAGCTCTATCTCTATCCATTCCTTCCGCTATCCTCAATGTCAATTCAGGATGACACCTTTTAAACCCAGTCCACCAGGACTTGCCAAACAACGCATCCTTAAAAGGGTTTGGTCGTGTTTCATAAATTTGCACAACTTCTGCTTTGAGATTAATAATCTCCAGCCCATGGCCCACTACTGCCATTTCTTTACACCATTCCACTATCAAACCCTCTTCAGTTGCTGTCAATACTGTGGGAGGACCTTTTTTTGATGTAGTTGTTAAACTACCCAACCAGTTGCTAAGCGTTGTCGTAGGGATTCCCCACTTTTTAGCTACACTCCTTGTCAACATTCCATTATCCTCCACATCTTTCAATGTTGAATCCATATCCTCTTTCCTCCACTCCCGTTGAACTGAAACCTTCTTGCTTCTAACAGCTGCATTGACTTGAATAACTGGCTCAGTTGGTTGAGGACCAGTGATTTTTTTAGTGGCTAATATTCACCAATTGGCTAATAGTTGAAATTGGGGATTCAAAATTTGGCTAATAGTACAAACTATAAGATGACCTGAATCACCACATTTTTACAAAATTTTCTTTTAGTCCTAGTTAAATTGCCAGAATATTTATTTTATTAAAATTTTAAACTCAAAAATTTGCCACACTATTCAATACCTACTTAGATCAGATTCGCCTAAATTTTATAAGTTTTAGTAGAAAATAAAATTAATTCACCAATAATATTATATAATTATTGGTTACTTTAGGGCCATATCACCAAGTTTTAATCACCATCATTGATTTATTTATAATCTAACAACTACAGTTGTATTCCATGGGTTAAAATGTACCCATAGCGCTTCCATGCCCATTGAGCCCAAAATTGTATTTGGGGCGTTGATCTCGATTTATAATCTAATGGCTAGGGTTAAATTCCATGGGCCAAAATGTACCCACGAAGGTCCAATGCCCATAGGGCCCAAAATTACGTTTGGGTTGTTGATCTCCATTAAGATCATCCTAAATGCAATTTTGGGCCCCATGGGAATTAGAGCTTCGTGGGTACATTTTGGTATGTGGAATAGAACCCAAACCATTAGATTATAAATAAAATCAATGGCGGTGAAAATTAATTTAGGGCCAATTTAAAATATTCAATGTTTGATTTAAAATATTCAATGTTTGATTTAAAATATTAAGGAATTAAGGAATTATAGACACAGGCACTACACCTTAAACTAGTCAAACACTGCCACCTTCAGGCCTTTACTTTTCCATAGGAATTTAATTTGTTTTTTAGGAAGGATTTGCCATGGTAATTCATGCATTTCCCTATTTTTTTATCAGGATTCACCAAGATTTTCTACAAATTTCTAGTGATTTAAAAAATTCACCAATAAAATTAAATACTTTTTTCAAAAAAATGAAAGATTCGCCAATGGAAATTAATATTTTTTCCAAAAAAATGGAAGATTTGCCAGGATTTTATATCTTTTTTTAGGAGGGGTTTTTTAAAGTTATCATTGTTGAGGACTACTCTTGTTAGCAACTTGAGTGTCTTCATCTAGCAGGAATCTAACTCCTCTTTTTTCTGGAGGCATGGTTGTCTTTAGTCTCTTGGTGCCATGGCAGGTCCACATTTGAGCTTTGTTCTTCATCTGCACATCGTAACAAACACCTTTGAACATTAGTTTTAAAATTTAGAATCTTTTGAATCTTTTTAATACAAAGTTAAAGAAATAAAGAGCCTAAAACATTGAACTGGACATCCCACTTGCCTATGTTGATTAGTAGAGAGGGTTGCACGGTGGTGCAGCCTAACTATCAAAATCTACTTGGGCTTGTACGTGACAGGTACAACAAATATAATTACTTGGGCATGAGTGCAGTGAGGTTGAAAGTGTAAACTCTTTGCAGCAAGATAACAACAAAGACCAACAATCAGCTTTACTAATATTAATCACAAATAATACAACAATTGGCATTCCATTTTCTTCATCTCTGTAATTGCAGTTTGTAACTTCAATTTGTAAGTCTAGTCGAAGAGTTCACAGTGATGCTCTGAACAGAAGATCTGTGATGTTCTATGTTTGATTTGATAGTTTCACATTCTTATTTATGATGTTCTATGTTTGATTTTATAGTTTCTGTGAGGGTAAAATAGTGCATCAATCAAATGAATAACAGATGACCCAAACATCAACAGAATGGAGAAACAAAGAAGATTAAATAAACAATGAACGAACACAGCAAACCTCTTCCATTTCGAAACTTCCGTTGTTCGCCTATCACGAATCGTCCTTTCGCAGATGAGATGAGCCCTCAGAGAGTGCAATCTTTTAAAGCTGTTTGAGGAAGTCGATGGTGAACGGCTATAATGTGATATGCAATGAAGGTGAGCTCCAATGCAACAATGGTGATCTCAAGCTTGTAGATGACAAGTGGGTGCCAAAGGCGCGCTGGTGATATTTCTGCAGAGTAACGATGTCAAAAGCCTGGATGATTAGAATGGAGGGATGAAGCTGCATTTATAGACTCGGAGGAATAGGAATCAACGGTTGAGAGAAGATATGAAGATCAACGGCTGAGGATGGTTGAGGAATGTGCAACCAGTGGAAATGTGACAAGTGTCCCAGCTCCATCATGAAAGGTGGGATGTGACAAAACTGATTGGAGAGTTAACTCCATTGACTGGTCTGTTAACAGAATTGACTGATCAGTTAGAAGAGTGGATTGTGGAACTGACTGGGTTGATTGAGGATTTGACTCAACTGACAGGTTAGTTAACAAATTTGATTGATTGGTTAACTGACCTCTGATTGGAGCAGAAATAGGCCATGTGGGTGAGGGAAAATAAGATAATTAAATATTAAATATATTTAATTACATGTGCAACCTGATGAGGTGGACAAGGTGAGGTGGAAAAGGTGAGGTGTAAAGGTGATGTGTAAAGGTGATGTGGAATTTTGAGTTTAGAACTTTAGGATAGAGGAAATAGGATTAATTAAATAATTTATGATTATTTAATTGTGAAGGACAAATAGAAGAATTTTAATTAAGTAAATAGAATTTATTTAATTATGGAATAGTGAATTGATTAAATAAATTTAGAATATTTATTTAATTAATAGAAGAATGGAATAAATATTTAGAATATTTATTTAGGATGATTTGTGTCATTTTTAGGCGTATACATTTTGCCCCTCTTTGATGCAATGTAGTTTACAGCGTTGCTTCAAAGAAATTGATAGTCTGAATGATGATACATGCCCCAGTTTGCCCCTGGTACAGGTTAAATGACGATAGGATGCCCCCTCGGGAGATTGGACGGGAAAAAACGACGAAAGTTTTGGGAGACGGACGATCTCACGACGAGGAAGGGGTAAGGATAAGTTGGAGGAATAGGGATGCGGGAAGAAAACGGGAGGAAAAACGGACACGGGAAGTAGTCACAGTCATCACCTAGCGAGAATTAGGGTTTGGAGGCTATAAATAGGAGCTGGGTCCACAAGAATAGTCATTTGCACACTTGGTTGATCTGGATTGGAGAAGGAGAGCGCAGAGCAAACTTAGAGCAGCATGGCGGCCAGACCAGCAGACATTCCACGCGAGGAGCACCGATTCGAGCGAGTCCGACGATTCGGGCGGCCAGCAGAGGCAGGACCCCCGGTATGTGCTTCGAAAAATTTCTCCTAGGGTCGAGTTTAGGTGTCATAAATGCTCGTAGAAAATAGGTGAAATGAATGCGCCGAAACGCAGAACGGCGCATATGCCTCGCGAAGCTGCGCTTTTGTGATTTCACGGCGCATATGCCGGTTTCGGCGGCGCATGCGTCAAAGCTGCGCATTTGTGCATTTTGGCGGCGCTTTCGTAATTGGGCGGCGCTTTGGTATTTTTGCCGCGCATGCGTGAAATGTAGCAGCGTATTTGTTAAAGTTGCGCATATGTGACTTCCTGTGGCGCATCCGTAATTGAGCGGCGCATACGTAGATTTCTGCGGCGCATGTGTTAGAACGGCGCATATGTGCTATGTAGCGGCGCATATGCATTTTTGCGGCGCATATGTTGATTTTTGCGGCGCATATACCAGAAATGGCGCATTTACCACCTATTGTGGCGCATTTGCTTGGGATGGCCAATTACTTAGCCAAATTGATTCGATTAGCGTCCTGTTTGATGCAAGAATCGATGAGCTATCTCCGAGATTGCAGGAATCTAGTCAAGAGATGTAGTGTGCTGTTTTGATCAATTTGAAATGCTAAGTTTAGTTGATATAGTTCAATAGACATGTTGAGTATGGTATATGCAGCTTGAGACTGACGCCTTGCTTTGCGTGCTTGCAGGAGGAGATACGAGAGACATTGCAGTCGAGGGAGACGTTCCCGATGCCTCTATTGCAAAGACATATGTTGACGGAGGCTGATAGAGTGGCGCTTGGTGCCATGGGCCTAGATTATGTTTGCTTTATGCCCGAGGTGCGGGCGAACCGAGGACTGTTGACAGCTGCCGTGGAGAGATTCCACAGCGAGGACGGGACCTTCCACTTCCCCACTGGAGAGATGACAGTGACGTTGGAGGACGTCTATAGGATACTGCACTTGCCCGTGGTAGGCGAGTTAGTGGAGTATGATGCACAGCGGGACGCGGGACTCGCCGAGTGTCAGTGAGTATTTGACGATCCCGAGCTGGTGGGACAGGTCATCCCTTGGCAGGACATATATGACTGTTACGACTACTTCCCTGGGATTGTGGCCGGACTGATTGCGGGTGTTGTATGCCCTGACAGGAGATCGCACGGGTTCCCCATTGGATGGGGCAGGATCATGGAGCGGATGCTGACTGAGGGCACCCGATATGCGTGGGGACCTTGCGTACTAGCCCACTTATACCACGACATGCATCAGGTGGTGTACCACCGCAGCACGAGTCTATCGGCTGGGGTGTTGCTGTTACAGTTTTGGCTGTGGGAGCACATAGCGGTGACCAGGCCGATATGCGTCTTTGCTAGGCAGAGGGGAGAGCCGTACAGCTATGGCTACGCAGGAGTGATTTCCCAGCACAGGCTGGGGAAGCTGGAGTATTGGCGGCATACGTTGGATGGGATAGATGTGGTCGTCTGGCGACCGTATCTGGACTGCGAGCCGTGGGATGATGAGGGAGATGAGCTGCCTTTCTTCTTTCAGACCAGGTGGTTGATAGGCTAGACACGGCACATCTTGGAGAGGCAGACGGTGGGCCGAGTACTGAGACAGTTCGGCAGGAGACAGGGCATGCCGCAGGGACAGGCCATGTTCGCACGGACACATGCAGAGAGGGTCCGATGGGGGCCGATGGCTTCTTATGAGGAGGCTCTGGCAGAGTTCCAGCAGTTGCCGTATGTGGCATGGGACATGCGGCGAGAGATAGCAGATGCAGGGATCACACAGGAGTATGAGGATTGGATTACTGCACATCCATTCCCGAGATATTCAGGGCCTGGCATGCTGGTGCCTCGTATTGACGAGGCGGATTCAGAGGAGGAGGGAGAGGCTGGCCCAGGGCGGAGGGCCGCGACAGGAGGTCGAGGATGGGGTGGCCGGGCTGCAGAGAGGCCGAGGCAGCGGAGGAGGATAGATCGGGCTGGGCAGGCAGTGCCAGGACAGGGAGAGGTACCGCAGCAGGCACAGATGCCACCACCCCAGCAGGTACCACAGCAGCAGGTGCCCCAGCAGCAGGGGCTAGGACAGGCAGAGGCAGCACAGGGGCCAGTGCAGGGTGAGGCACATGACAGGACTATAGCCAGTCTGAGGGGACAAGTGCGAGAGCTGCAGGCACAACTGAAGAGAGTGGAGAGGAGGCGAGATACAGACGCAGCGGTGATCGCTGGTTTGACTCGCGAGCGAGACATGGCCGATGCCCGGGTACGCCTTATCCGAGTAGAGAGGGACACAGCAGTGGCTGCCATGGGTACAGATGCAGCGAGCTCTTTTCTAGTTGGGCAGGTGCAGCAGGCACAGGCACAGGTAGGCCAGTTGCAGACGCAGTTGGCACAGGCGCAGACAGATTTAGCCAGAGCGCAGCAGCAGGCACAGTACTACCGAGGCTTGTACCATGGTGCCGTGTCGTCGAGCCAGAGGGCAGGGAGTTTCAGGACTCAGTCTGGGGTGGCTCACGGAGCAGGTCCATCCCAGTCAGGGGCATCTGTCATGGGACCTCAGCAGTCAGGAGCTGGCAGTGGCGGCCCACAGCAGCAGGGGTAGTCAGAGACCAGATTTTGTACATTTTGGGACATGTATCACCGTTTATTTAGACGCATATTGTATATGACACTTTGATTTTGAGAGAGATGATGATTTTGTACATTTGGACCTCTTTGTATATGATAGTATGGATGATGATGCAGCTTTGTGTATCTATTGCATGTGTTTATGAGATGATTATTTCTATTGCATGATGTGATTCTATTGCATAGTTAGATGGTTTATATGATGCAATATGAGAAATACTTTGATATGCTGCTATATGATGTCTATATGATCTAATGTGACAAATGAATGCAAAATGTAATATGATGTCTATGTGATGATGCAAATGTATGTATATGAAACATGATTTCTATGTTATGAAATAACTGTATATGTGGTGTCTAAAATGAGCTAATGCAGATGTGTGTGTGGAACATGATTTCTATGTTAAGATGCTGTATAGATATGTGAGATGCTACTGGATGTTTATATGATGTAATGCTTTGAGTGTATGCATTTGTAACATGAGTACTATGTGGTGATGTAACTATATATGTGATGCACTTAGCTATGTTGTTTGACTTTCTGAGCTTTTAAGATTAAGATGTGATGCAAATGTATTGGTGACCTAATGCATTGGATGGTGCGTTCTACGAACCTAATCATGTGTATGACTAGTTTCTGCGAATGGTATGATATGCTCCTATATGCCTTGTTTTTGTGATGTCCAAATGTACTCTATCGACAGAAGAATGACATGATGGATAGAGGAATGGTTGCGAAAGAATGACTTAGGAACTTTTCTTGATATCGTTACTCTGTATACGTTGAATAATGAGGATTTGTATGGACGGGTATATGGATATAGGACGGATGTTTTGCTTTTAGATTGCTTTATTTCATCATTGGGCATTTTGTTTTAGGTGCTTTTCTGAAATGTTGTAAGTGAATACAAGCATCGAGGTATAATTGAACTGAGATGACCTGAGTATCGCTTACATGGAGTGCAATTGAGCAAGTTAATACAAGCATCTAGTCAAAATTGAATCTAGATGACCTGAGTACCTCTTGCGTTTCAACAAGCAAGGATTGCCCCCGTTCATGTAAGGCCTTTGATGTCCTCGATGATCTTTTGCTGATCATGTCCTTAGACAAGGCGTCGCATTACTAAAGTTTAATCCACAAACAACAAACAAAGAAAGTAATCATGCCCCCATCATAGCATCTCTAGCTTTTGGCATCCTGGAGTAGCATAGGAAGGTATGATAGCAAAAATCAAGACTCTGTAACTTAACCCTAGGTTCCAATCTACAAAAGCATATTTGCGTTGATATGTGTTTATTTCTTGCCTTAATTTGTATAAAATCATTTAGAAGACCTTGGGTATTTGCCTTGCATTGGATAGGTTAAGATGCTCATAGTCAAAATTTCTGCTTGAAGCGCGGGTGTTTGCTTGCATTTGCTTGCTTGGTGAGAAGGTGGCACAATCCTTATTGAGAAGACGGGCCCTAAGGGACTGACCTAGTGCCTCGGGGGCTCATTGCTAAATGGCCTTGCCTACGTGACGACGCAGAGGCAACGTAGTTCGGGGTAAACCCTAATGGACCATGGATGGACTAGAAAAAAGACGACCAGAATGAAGACAAGAGAGGAGACGAATGGGACCTTGGGAGATATGGAAGCCTCGGGGGCGCATTAGAATAATGGCCTTGCCTACGTGACGGCGCAGAGGCAACGTAGTTCACGGATTCAGACCACAGACAGTGACGAGAGACACTACACTAGGCTCACTGCGAGGAGACGGTATGGGACAAAACCTTGGTTGACAAGGCCACAAGGTGAGTATCAAGCCATGATAGGTAACTGTCAAGTGTTTATTGTGGGATGGATATGGGTCGAATGGGGGAAAATAGAGGGAGAATGGACTCAAGGTGATTGGATTCCCAAAGATGGAGAATGCGGTTTGTCATAAGTAACGCCTGTTTACCAGGTTTTCATCACTTGCTTTTATTTGCACGAGAAGCTAGAAAGTAACATGACGCCTGATTGCCAGGTTTTCATCAGGATACCTATCCAAGGCGCCTGTTTGCCAGGTTTTCACCAAAGGACAATTTTTTTTTTTGCATGCTTTCTATTTTTTTTCAATTTTTTTGTATTTTCTCTTTGTAGCTTTTTTTTTTTTTTTTTTTTTATGTTTTCTGTTTTTTTTTATTTTATTGTGCCCCCTTGCATTGGGGTTCTCTTAGGTGTAGAACCTGCGAAGGTGCATGCTGTTGATTGGATCATCAAACAACTCACCTTCCGATGTGGCCAACTGATATGCCCCCGATCCGTAAGCTGCTACAATTACATAGGGTCCAAGCCAGTTAGGCTCGAACTTACCTTTCTTTTCTCTGTCCTGCTGGTTGCGAGGGTTCTCTTTTAGAACTAGGTCCCCAACCTTAAAGCATCTTGGTCTAACCTTGTGGTTGTAGCTTCTTGACATCATCTGTTGATAGGCTTTGAGATGGTCAAAAGCTTTCTGGCGCCGTTCATCTAGCAGTTCTAACTCTTGTAGTCGGGAGACTCTGTACTCTTCGTCTGATATGAGACCTTTCAACGACACCCGAAGGGATGGGAGTTCGACCTCAATGGGAAGGATGGCTTCGGAACCATAGACGAGGGCGTAGGGTGTAGCACCTGTGGGAGTGCGTATGCTGGTTCGATAGGCCCACAGAGCGGGATTGAGTTGGACATGCCAATCACGACCAGCTTCATTGACAGTCTTCTTTAGGATTTTCAGAATGGTTTTATTTGATGCCTCAGCTTGGCCATTACCTTGGGGGTAATATGGGGTGGAGAAGCGATGTTGGATCTTGAAACGCTCACAAAGTTCCTGGACATCCTGATTTTTGAAAGGTCTCCCGTTATCCGTTATGATGGATGAAGGGATGCCATATCGGCAGATAATGTAATTCAGAATGAAAGAGGAAATTTGCTTTCCTGTGACGGTTGATAAGGGAACGGCTTCAATCCACTTTGTAAAGTACTCAGTGGCGGTTATGATGAATTTATGGCCGTTGGAAGAAGGCGGATGAATCTTTCCCACGAGGTCTAGTCCCCACTGGCAAAAGGGCCAGGGTGTCATTAGAGGTCTCAACTCCTGAGCAGGTGCATGAATCAGGTTCCCATGTATCTGGCACTGTTTGCACTTTTTGACGAACTGATATGAATCCATTTCCATATTGGGCCAGTAATAACCCAAATGCATGAGTTTCTTAGCTAAGGAAGGACCGCTGGAGTGTGTTCCGCAGATCCCTTCGTGCACGTCTCGCAAGGCAGTTATAGATTCTTCTTGTTCTAGACAACGGAGTAAAGTACCATCCAGACCACGTCGGTAAAGGGTATTGGCGATAATGGTGTAACGGGAGGCTTGTCGAATAAAGGTTCGTTTTTGGTTGGAAGAGAGGTCCAAAGGAAGGATATTGTCCTTGAGGTAAGTGTAGGTCTTACCGTACCAAGGTGAATCAGATCCTACTAGGTGGCAGATGGAATGGGTTTCAAGGAGATCATAAGCCGGCTGTCGAATTGTTTCTACTAAGAACTCATACCGTGACTCCTGTTCAGGTATCTCAAGAAGAGAGGCTATGGTCGCCATTGCGTCGGCTGCTTTGTTCTCTATCCTGGGTATTTGCTCAAACGAGATGGTCCCAAAATGTTCTTTGAGATCGTCGACCATTCGCTTGTATGGGATGAGCTTCTCATCTTTGGTCTGATACTCATCGTTGACCTGGTTTATGACAAGCTGAGAATCACCATAGACACATAGTGCTTGAATTTTCCACTCAGTGGCCATCTTGAGACCAATTACCAAAGCCTCATACTCTGCTATATTGTTAGTGCATGGGAATAACAGCCTGTAGGACTTTGGAATTGTGTCGCCTTGGGCAGTGATAAACAAGATACCTGCCCCCGATCCATGGTTGGTGTAAGACCCGTCGAAGTAGAGTTTCCAAGGAGACGTGGACAGAGTGAATAAAGACTCATCGGGGAACTCAAACTGCATTGGTGAAGTGTCCTGTAATGGTGCCTCAGCTAGTTGGTCCGCGATGATTTGCCCCTTGACGGCTTTTCTGTCCACATACTCTATATCATATTCGCTAAGAAGCATAACCCATTTGGCTAGTCGACCTGTGAGAGCCGCTTTGCTGAGAAGATATTTTAGTGGGTCGATCTTGGCAATGAGTTTGACAGGATGTGCCAACATGTAGTGTCGGAGTTTTTGTGAGGCAAAAACCACCGCAAGGCATGAACGTTCCACCTGTGAGTACTGCAACTCGTAGCCCACTAAGGTTCGACTGATATAGTACACAGCTCTTTCCTTGTTCTCATAGTCTTGCTGCGCTAGGAGGGCCCCAAGAGCAGTAGGTGTAGCAGATATGTAGAGAATCAAAGGTTTTCCTTGGATTGGAGGCATGAGTATAGGAGGATTCATGAGGTACTCCTTGAGCTTGTTGAAGGCCCCTTCGCACTGCTCATCCCATTTAAATGGAACGTTTTTATGTAGGAGATGGCTGAAAGGATGGCACTTGTCGGCCAACTGTGAGATGAACCTGCAGATGGCCTGTAGCTTGCCCTGTAAAGATCTCAGCTGTGTTAGAGTTTTGGGCGGAGGCATGTCCATGATTGCTTTGACCTTGGCCGGTTCTACCTCTATGCCGTTTGCTGACACGATGAAGCCTAGCAGCTTGCCTGATGTGACCCCAAACACACATTTCTTCGGGTTCAATTTTACTTGGAATTGGTCCAGCCGTTGGAAGACTTTCTCTAATGTGTCCAGGTGTGAGTCCCTGGTGAGTGATTTTGCCAAGATGTCGTCAACATAATCTTCCATGGTCACATGCATCATGTCGTGAAATATAGTTGTCATGGCCCGCTGATATGTAGCACCTGCGTTTTTCAGCCCAAACGGCATGACATTCCAGCAAAAGGTACCCCAAGGACAAGTGAAAGCAGTTTTGTGCTGATCCTCTGGTGCTATTTTGATCTGGTTGTACCCTGAGAATCCATCCATTAGTGACAGCATTGTATGTCCCGCCGTGAGGTCGACTATGATATCGATGTTAGGCAAGGGAAAGTCATCCTTGCGGCATGCTTTGTTTAAGTCTCTAAAATCGTTGCATAGTCGAACCCTGCCATCTGGTTTAGACACTGGCACGATGTTTGATATCCATTCGGGGTAATCAATGGCCCTGATGAACCCCACGTCTAACAATTTCTTGAGTTCTTCTTTGACCAGGAGAGCAATATGGGGATGCATTTTTCTCAGTTTTTGCTTTACGGGCTTCACCCCTGGATCCAATGGCAAGTGATGTAGAATCAGGTTTGGGTCCAAACCTGGCATGTCGGCATATGACCAAGCAAAGCTGCCTCTCTTCTTTTTAAAGAATGGCACAAACTTGGTTTTCTCAGGTGGCGTGAGAGATTTTGCAAAGTGGATTATCTTAGGCTGCTCTTCGGTTCCAATGTTCACTGGCTCTGTTGGCTCTACCACGATCTGTGACCTTTCTTGATACATGTCACTTGGGAGGGTGTCAAGCAATCCATCGTCAGGTGCCACAGTTGGGTTTTCACCTTCAGATACGTCCTTTCTTTTTATTGTTTTATGATCGGACACTGCCGCATGGCGGTTTTCACCGTCAGATCCCTTTTTGATCTTTACATTTTTGCGACTAGAAGGCTTGGCACCCTCCCCAAAGTAAGCTACAGTATTGAGTTCGATAGCGAAACTGGCTTTATGATCTCCTTTTGGTAAGTGATCTCGAAGTTCCATATAGTCGATGTAGGCATCATCATTCTGGAACATATCTAATTGAGGGGTCCCTTTCAGGTCCCAGTCAATAAGCTCAGGGTGTAAGAGGGGAAGGGAGTCGGATGAAAGACCTGATTCGTTGATAGTGTGGATGGAAATATTGGGAGCACAGGTGGGGGTAGTGTTCTAGGTGGTACTTTCTTCCAGGTTGTTTATCGCAATGGAATCTATACTTTCCTCGAGAGCCATAACTTCAGGGAGGGGCAAATCAGACTCCAGTGGTCTGTCCCGTTGCGTTTGTCTCTCATGATATGGGCTAAGGGTTTGGATGGTGTCAATCTCCTTGTCATCGTAGGAGTGTTCTATCAGCTCGTCCCATTCATACTGATTGGAATCATCTGAATCTGCGTCACTATCCACTTGGAGTGTTTGAATTGTCTCCACTAGGCAGGCATTTTCTTTGGCTTTACCTTTACCTTTGTAGCCTAGGCCAGTCGTGTTTCTAGCCGAAGAGGAGGAAGAGGGTTGTATAGGTTCGATGATCCCCTCTTTTCTGAGGCCGATAGGGCCTTGTCCTTCATATCCCATCCTATGCAAGATGGTTTCACCTCGCCCATAGAGCTCTGTAGGGAGTCTGGGTGGATCTTGGGATGTGTTTTCTTCTTCGGCATAGAGCCATTGCAAGAGATCTCGCTCCTCTGATTCATCGGATAAGGTCCCCCATTTTACAAAGGGGTTTGCGGGAGTTGTAGGAGGAGCAGAGGGCTTTGGAAAATGCCTGGGTTGATGCTTGGGCTGGCCAAAGGAGCGAGGAGACAAGGGCATTTTTGCAAGGTTGAGGCTGTGCTTAATCTGGTATTCTCCTACGCCATTTTCTTTTATGGTGATTTTCATTGGTTTGGGCTGTGAACAGGAAGCTTCGGCAGTATGGTCTTGTGGCGGAGTAGGGGAGATATGGGCTCTATTGTTGGGAATGACGCATTCAGGTTTAGCTTGGAAAGAATTGCAGTGTTGATAGGGATCGGGGTCGCCGTGTATGGTGACCTGCTTGCCATCGTGTGGGAACTTTATGCATTGATGGTAGGTGGAGGGGACAGCTTTCATGGCGTGGATCCATGGTCTCCCTAGCAGAATATTGTAAGCCAGCTCCCGATCAAGGACCTGGCACACCACATCTTTAATTACCGGTCCCACTTGAATGGGTAGGACAACCGTGCCCTTTGTGGTGCGTTCTTCCTCGTCATAGGCCTTTATGGTAATCTTCCTCCGTGGATCCACTGCCTGTTCAGAGAACCCCAATGCAAGGACTAGCTTCAAAGTGCAAATATTCAAACCGGCACCCCCATCAATGAGAACCCTCTTGATGCGGTGCCTGTGTACAAATGCGACAATGTGTAGAGGAGTGTTGTGGGGTTGAGACATGGAGAGGTCATCTTGTTCCGTGAATGATATGGAAGGGGAGGATGTCAAATTACCCACCATGGTTTGAAACTTTTCTTGGGTGAGGTTAGTGGGGACAGTAGTCTCCACTAAGGCTTTCTCAAGAATCTCCTTATGAGAAGGAGATAGACGCAGGAGCTCCAATATAGAGATATGAGCCGGAGTCTTTTGCAATTGGTCGATGACATTATACGGGCGGGGGTTGGACGAAGATGGCGACGACCTGGGAGGAGTGTTGTTGATAGTGACTCTACCACTGCGGGTAATTATACTACAACCAGTTCCGTTAGGTCCTGGTTGTTGGTTGGGGGATATGACGTTGACTTGCGGAATGTGCTCAGAAATGCAGTTAATGGTGTACTCAAAGGGAACGCTTGCATAGTTAGCATTACTCGACCCACTGTGCTGGTTCGGCCTGTTGCGATTGTTGTCATTATTGTTATGACCATTGGAATTGTTGCCAGTGTGACCATTGTTGTGGTTGTAACCATTGTTGTTATTGTGACCGCTGTTGTGATTGTTGTTATACGACCGGTTGTGGTTTAGGAGAGGGTCTCGGTAGGCCACATGAGATTCATTGGAGGTATGTTGTTGTGTTCCTCCCTGATTCTGATCCAGTATATCCTGTATGACATTCTTAAGACGGATGCAATTATTGGTTGTGTGCCCCCTTCCTCGGTGATACTCGCAATAGTCTGTGTCCTTCCAATAGGGAGGTTTGACTATGGGCTCATAGTCACTTGTTGGCGGTAGAGAAATTTCATTGTTAGCCAACAATTTCCTGAGAGCAGACTCTTGAGATTCTCCTAACGGCGTGAATTTTCTCCTTGGATTTGAATTGAACCAAGGTCTAGATTCCCGAGGGGATGGCTTGTTGAGTGCACCGTTATTTGCTTCTTCCTTAAGAGTGAATATGGGTTGTTGTTTAGGGGCTGCCGCCTTGGCATCCACTACTCCATCGTTGACCACATTCTTGTTCTTGGTCCAAAACTTTGACTTGTCAGTTGTGTAATTGGAAGGAGGTGTGTCCTTGTAGAGCTTGAGAGTCCCTTTAGCGATCATAGCTTTCTCAATGAATAGCCCCATTTCGATGACTTTGGTGAATGAGGTAGGGCATTGTATCTGAATCTGATAGCTAAGATCGGGATTCAAATTATGGACAAACATTTCCAATAGTTGTTTCTCAGGCATGTCGTAAGAACACTTGCTAGCTAGCTATCTCCATCGTTGTAAGAAGGTGGCGAAAGACTCACCACCTTTTTGTTTGGTGTTGCATAGGTCTAGCATAGATACTTCGTGTTCTATGTTGTAAGAGAAGTGCGTTATGAATTTATTGACAAGTTCATCAAAAGTTTTGATTCCTGGTGGAAGACGCGAGAACCACTCCATAGCTTGACCTCCTAAAGATCTTGGGAATAGCCTCATTAAGTAGGTCTTGTTGTGAGCGACTTCTAAACATGCGGCAGTGAATTCCCTGATATGATCTCTAGGGTCCCCCTTCCCTTTGTATTTGTCGAATTTCGGGATTCCG
This sequence comes from Cunninghamia lanceolata, assembly GCA_027924645.1. Taxonomy (NCBI): domain Eukaryota; kingdom Viridiplantae; phylum Streptophyta; class Pinopsida; order Cupressales; family Cupressaceae; genus Cunninghamia; species Cunninghamia lanceolata. The sequence goes on along the minus strand of BSBN01001603.1, from coordinate 2,068,888 downwards.
AACTGAAAGGGGAATGGTTTCATGACCAAATTTCTGTCAAAGGGGTACGGTGCTATATCTTCCAAGGAGTAGTTCTTGGAACTGGTGCCGATCTTAAGGTTGGAGATTTCTAGCTTTAGACTCTCAATTTGTTGTCTCACATCTGCTATAGGAGTATTTTGATCTATGTGTTGTTTTCCTCTTTCATTGGCCTGGGGGACCGTGTCATTTGTGCCTCTCTCATGTGCATTTGGGACCGTGTCATTTGTGTCCCTCTCACGTTCATTGTCTGCATTTTCCATGATGGAGCTAATGTCAAAGTCTGCGGGGAGTTTGAGTCCGAGACTAGCAAGATGATGGAAATACTTGGTGGGATCCTCAAGGAGTACTCTCTCCACTAGGCGTTGGAATTTGCTATCTTGCATGTGTGCCACTAATTCTTCGCGAGAAATTTCTTCATCATCATCGCGTGGTGGGGCGATGTGATCGAAAGAGTCGGCCATTTCAGTTAGCTTGTTGTACTGGGATCGAGTAAGAACCATGCAAGGTGGGGTGGGATGAAATGGACTAGGATGGGAAATTTTGGCAAGGTGCCGACTAAGACTGTAGTGAATGGGATACCTAGGACAAGACTTGGACAAAGGGTTCTCTCGCTCAATGACTTCAGGTAAGACGGTTGACACAAGACTCTAGCCACTAGCAAGGGTAGTCGATACCAGTCTCACTGTGTAGGGCTTAGTCGTTCAACAAGACTACTAGCAAAAGGTACTGTGACCTACTAGGCTTACGTGAATTCACTAAAGAAGGACCTATGTCGAATCGGTATGGGACAGAATGACGTTGGGGCAAGAGTGACTAGGACAGAAGGTGACTGGGACGACCGTCGAAAGAGAGAGAAATGGGTGAAATGGATGAAAACTGACTGCAAGGTTGATTCTGACCTTGGAAAATGAAACTAGGCTGAAATGGGTACTCCGAACAGCTGACGAAAATTTCTCAAAAATAGGGCAGATGCTCACTGTCACGCATGCGCAGAAACAGATGCGCAGCAAGAATAGGTAAATGCGCAGTAAGTCGTTGTATATGCGCCACTCTGGTGAGGTATGTATGCGCAGTAACAGTGCGCAAATGCGCAACAGAAAAGTATATGCGCAGCAGGTCGGCGTGTATGCGCAGCAAGTCGCTGTAAAAGCGCAGCAGAACAGAGTATATGCGCAGCAGAAAGGTACAAAAGCGCTGCAAGTCGGTACAAAAGCACGGCAAGTCGCTGTATATGCGCCGCAGAAATGGATATATGCGCAGTTCTGGTATTTTTTGGCAAATTTTTGGGATTTTTCTCTGTTTTTTGGTATTCCTTGGCTGGAAAAGGTCTTCCTGATCTGATATTAGAAATTTTAGCAAGAAAACACAGCAAGCACAAAGAATGTTTTGTAGTTTTTCATTGTTTTTTGTAGTTTGTCGACTCTATTTTGGACAAAAGCAAGTACAAAATCCTAGGCGAGAAATGGATTACAAGGGTTTTGGGCCACTAACACAAGAGGTTTGTAATTCGGGCAACCGTTCAAGTGGTTACACGTGCGGCGGCGCTACTCTTCGTTATGGAGTCTCCCAGCCTCACAGGGTTGCGCCTGAGAGGGTTTTGGGGGAGGTTGGCCGTCGGTGTAACATAACAGCACTCGTTGCAGGAGGTTTTCACCTCAAGCACAATTTATTTTAAGTGGCTCGGTAGGGCTTGGCGTTAGCCTGTTACCACTCAGGGTCGTTCCCGCTTGGACAAGCGTGCATCCAAGGGCAGGCCCCTCCTAAAGGTTAAACAAGTAGAATGACAAGTCTGGCACTCTGATCACCCAGAAGAGGGGAGAGCATAAGCCTATTGTCATTCGCAAGCACAGAATACACTGATTGATCCACCCTAGTTAAAAAGATAAAAACTAAATGGGCTAAGCTAGTCAAACAAAACTTTGAAGTGATTTTGACAATATTGCAGTGGTTCAATTTTAAGTCCCAGAAAGCAGTTATGAGTTCAATTTTAAATCCACGTTGCGCGAGATTGTTAACTTTGAAATTCAGGTCTCACGATATAGCAATGGTTCATTTTAACTCCAGAATGCAGTTGTGAGTTCAATTTTAAGTCCACGGTGGGCGCCAAAAATGTGAGGGTAAAATAGTGCATCAATCAAATGAATAACAGATGACCCAAACATCAACAGAATGGAGAAACAAAGAAGATTAAATAAACAATGAACGAACACAGCAAACCTCTTCCATTTCGAAACTTCCGTTGTTCGCCTATCACGAATCGTCCTTTCGCAGATGAGATGAGCCCTCAGAGAGTGCAATCTTTTAAAGCTGTTTGAGGAAGTCGATGGTGAACGGCTATAATGTGATATGCAATGAAGGTGAGCTCCAATGCAACAATGGTGATCTCAAGCTTGTAGATGACAAGTGGGTGCCAAAGGCGCGCTGGTGATATTTCTGCAGAGTAACGATGTCAAAAGCCTGGATGATTAGAATGGAGGGATGAAGCTGCATTTATAGACTCGGAGGAATAGGAATCAACGGTTGAGAGAAGATATGAAGATCAACGGCTGAGGATGGTTGAGGAATGTGCAACCAGTGGAAATATGACAAGTGTCCCAGCTCCATCATGAAAGGTGGGATGTGACAAAACTGATTGGAGAGTTAACTCCATTGACTGGTCTGTTAACAGAATTGACTGATCAGTTAGAAGAGTGGATTGTGGAACTGACTGGGTTGATTGAGGATTTGACTCAACTGACAGGTTAGTTAACAAATTTGATTGATTGGTTAACTGACCTCTGATTGGAGCAGAAATAGGCCATGTGGGTGAGGGAAAATAAGATAATTAAATATTAAATATATTTAATTACATGTGCAACCTGATGAGGTGGACAAGGTGAGGTGGAAAAGGTGAGGTGTAAAGGTGATGTGTAAAGGTGATGTGGAATTTTGAGTTTAGAACTTTAGGATAGAGGAAATAGGATTAATTAAATAATTTATGATTATTTAATTGTGAAGGACAAATAGAAGAATTTTAATTAAGTAAATAGAATTTATTTAATTATGGAATAGTGAATTGATTAAATAAATTTAGAATATTTATTTAATTAATAGAAGAATGGAATAAATATTTAGAATATTTATTTAGGATGATTTGTGTCATTTTTAGGCGTATACAGTTTCATATTCTGATTTATGATGATCTATGTTTGATTTTACAGTTTGACAGAGAACTATTCTATGTTGTATGTTTGATTTTACAGTTTGGTTCTTATGATTTCCTAAGTTGTATGTTTGTTTTTTATGGTTTGACATTTGACAGTTTGTGAGGACAATAGTTTGACATTTTACAGTTAGGTAATTCCATATCAATTGTATAATCTTGTTAACCTAAAATTGGATTTTGTACTTTTACCTATTTCAACATTCATTGTTATTCAATTTAAATATCACAATAGGGGCATCTTGCCTTGTCTATTGGGGTACGCTACACCCACTAATTTAGATGCCAGAATTGGGGGCATCTCTTCTATTGGATCATCCATTGGGTTATGTCGATATTGTAGTCTTACCTAGTTCAATATTCAATATTTTTTACATTTATGCATGTAACAAATATCCTATGGATTTGAGCATGGGTTTGTACTTTGAAAGTTCCAATGTTTTACCACTTGAACACAAATAGCAATGGACAAGAACACAAAGAACAATTAAGTTCAAATAATAATGGATAAGAGCTTTGCCAAAAGTCATTGAACAAGTAAAAGTGCATAGTCTACTCTTCTTTTGTCATTTTCCATTGATGGACATACAGTCAAAGGGTAGTAAACAAGGTGTGCAGGCTTGAAACAGGAGACTATTTGATAAAGGGTGACTAGACCAGGGCAGTGCATACAGTGATCAAGAAAGATAAAGAACAATGTTAAGAGGATAGTAAACAAGAGACCTATGAGGACAATGAGACTTTATATATGAAGAGTCTTACTTGGAAGACCTAGAAGACTGTGAAAACAATAAACAAGAAGGGTTAGTGAGATGTCCTTATGATATGATCAAGTCTTTCCAAGAGTCTGTGTGATAGCTTGAAAAGGTGTTCAAACATTACAAAGATCAAAAGGTCTCCAAACTCAATTAACAGAGTATATAGTCCAAAGTTGACAGAGTATATAGACCTCTCTAATACTGTATGGAAATTCCCAAAATGGAAATAGGTTTAATTTCTGTCTAGAATTGTATGACATAATTTGTGATTGCCAAGTTGCATACACAACCTGTTAGAACCCAGTTTATCTAGGACTGACAAAGATAAGCTATCAATCGTGAATAATTTAGAATTGGGGGGTCATAGCATTTCTATGTTTTGGTTTGGTTATATTCATACTGCAAATAGTATTAATTTAAACCACAATATTAACCTTTCAATGGTTGTTTCGAATACATTTTAAACAAAAAAAGCAATACAGTTTAGTCCAAAACAACATTTTTTCTGAACAACTCGCCACCTTTTTTTTCACTCTCTCGCATTAAAAGATATTTGTGTTTAAACTGTATTGTTGTTTGGTTTAAAATGTATGTTGTTTTGGTGTAAAATGTATTGTTGTTTGGCTTAAAGTGTTTAAACTATATTGTTTCTATTTTTTGACACTTTAATCTAAACAACAATGCAGTTTAAACAATTTAATATAAAACACAATAAACGAAAAGAGCAATACAAAACAACAATACGGTCTAAACAATTTTAGCTAAAACAATTAAAATGAAAACAACAATATAGTTTAAAGAATTGAAGCTAAACATCATAAAACCAAAACAACAATACACTTTAAACTTAAACAACAAACATTTGAAATCAAAACATACATTGCAATGATGTTGGACTATTGAACTTACATGAATGTTGATAGAACTCTGCAATTCAAAGCCTCCAGGAGTCTTCTATATGGGATGTTGGAAACTTGAACTAGCAAATCTGGGGTTTATGTAGGAAAACTAGGAATTTGTTGTTTGTATCTATGCACTCTCATTTGATTGGTTCAAATAGTTTTTATTGCACTTCATTTAAATGATTTGATGGATATCTATAAAATTGATTTTGGTATCAAATATGGGAGGGATTGATTTGGTCGAATGCTTATTTGCTCTGAATTAGTTGATTTCCTTTAATGTTTTTTGACAAATTGATTGGTGAGCCTTAAACCTTCGATTGTGTGAAATTAATGGGGAGTTGATTGATTTGGTTGAATGCTTGTTTGGGTTGTTTGGGCTGGATTTTAATAAATTATTGTCCTCTTCTTTTGACGGCTTGTTTGGTGAGTCTTACACCTTCAGTTGTGGTCTTTTTTGTAGGTATTAAGGAAAAGGGACCAATAGATGGGCATTTATCAGTCTTTGGAGTGCACTTGGGCATTACTTTATTTTACTTGGGACTCCAACTTTTGAAAATATGCACCTTTTCTGAGATGGAAGTCCATGTTGGATGGGACAGTTTATATTGACTCAATGCTTATTTTAATGCAACTTGGAACTGAAGCTTGGTTGATCACTGGTCATGTACTTGGAAGATAGTAATGTTTACTTTTTAATATAAACTCTTTAATATGACATTTTGGGTTGTGTTGGATCCACTTGTGTACAAGTACAAATCATGTCAGTTGAATTTATGTTTGACAAATCCTTGTAAATCATTTGTCTATGCCACCTTTTGAAAATATGCACCTTTTCTAGGACGGAAGTCCATGTTGGATGGGACAGTTTATATTGACTCAATGTTTAAAAATGTTTATTTTAATGCAAATTGGAACTGAAGCTTGGTTGATCGATGGTCATGTACTTGGAAGATAGTAATGTTTACTTTTTAATATAAACTCTTTAATGTGATATTTTGGTGTGTGTTTGATCCACTTGTGTACAAGTGCAAATCATGTCAGTTGCATTTATGTTTGACAAATCTTTGTAAATCATTTGTCTATGCCACCTAATATGAATAATAAAATACTAATAAGTAAACAAATGTGATGTGTACATTGATTGGTCCCTATTTGTGCTATTTTTATAAAATTTGTCCATTGACAAATCCAACTTTTGAAAATATGCACCTTTTTATGGGACGGAAGTCCATGTTGGATGGGACAGTTTATATTGACTCAATGTTTAAAAATGTTTATTTTAATGCAGCTTGGAACTGAAGCTTGGTTGATCGCTGGTCATGTACTTGTAATGTTTACTTTTTAATATAAACTCTTTAATGTAACATTTTGGGTTGTGTTGGATCCACTTATGTATTGCATTTATGTTTGACAAATCCTTGTAAATCATTTGTCTATGCCACCTAATATGAATAATAAAATACTAATAAGTAAACAAATGTGATGTGTACATTGATTGGTCCCTATTTGTACTATTTTTAGAAAAATTTAAATATTTAATAGATCCCCACAAGCCAAGTTGTGGGCCCAGTTTGGTCAACTCCTATACCACGTATAGGAGCCCGACCCACTATCGGGCCCTCTCCCCTAGCCTTTGCAACATAATTTAGTAGGTTCCTATTATAAAATGTACTAATAACAACTAGCGTGCATGCCCGCAGGTAGATTTCCTTTTCCTTTTTCTTTTGAGAGTAGGTGAGACTTTGGGATTCAAATGGGATCATGTGCTTGCATTCAAAGCATGGCTTGTGGCAGGGTAAGATTGTCTCAGTGACCTGGGGTATTATAAGGATACCATCTAGCAAACAGAAAAAATTCCCAATGGAGAAGTCAACCTCTACACTCAACCCTATCCAAATCTGGTCACATCAACAAAAAATCATACCAATAATATCATCCAAATGATTCTATTTGTTTTAATAAGTCTAATGATTCTCCAATAGAATTGTATTAAAGCTCGTAAATGCAGAAAAAACATGCAAACCAGAGTATATGAAGTTGATGACATGCCTTAAAAGAGCCATTAGTTAGCCACCTGTACTCCAAAGACACATAAAAATGAAAAGAAAATCCATTACCAGCTACATGGCAAAGGTTGAAACTGTTCTACCATTGTGTTTTGATTACAGGTAAATGAAATACCATTTTTCAATGTTCTTATACTGTCAAACTATTATTGTCCTTATCATTTGACAGCTGTGTCTAAAGAACCATTAGGATGCACTAATGGTCATCACTGGAGGCGCTTGTTATCCAGCATTCACAATGCATATTGAACATGTTGGATAGCCAGTGGCCAAATCCATACCCCCATCTTCCATCTCCCATCCCGTACTTGTTAAAGATTGCTGTGTAAATCATCCAGAGATTATCATTGGTGCATCCTGATGGCTGGAAAGATGTTGCCTCATTTGATCACTGGAAAATATGTACCATTTTTCAATGTTCTTATGTATGCAATACTGTTGTTGTCCTTACCATCCTTATCCTTAACTTGTTTGTTGTCTTTTATGCACCCAAGCTGGTTTTTCTTCCAAGAATATTATCCGTTTTAGCTGCAGTTTATAAAACCAATTATCTTTACAGGTCTGCAATGCAAGATTTGCTTGATTGGCTTTGATACCAGGCATCTAAATGTGGAATCTACTTTCTCCTTAGAAGGATACCCTTTACAGGGTAGCAGTAATCTTTTTTAACTCAGTTTAGCTCCTGAGGCAATGGATTTCCAAACTCCATTTTCTCTAATTTTCCATCGTTCTTTTGACTTAGCCTTGCCTTTAGAGAGATGCTTTCTATCATTGAAGTCATGCTTCTCAAAAGGATCTCTTTCCTGGTGTCCTCCTTTTCTTTTTGACTCTAACATTGAAATCTTGAACAACATCATCTGGCACATTTAGATTGGGGCCTCCAGTTGCTACACTTAACCTCTTCAATCATGATCTCTATTTATTCAATAAGGTGTTTGCATAGAACCATCTCAATACAAATTTTGGCACATGATATGATCCCCCAGTCGGATTTCATTGTTGACAAATTTTCCAAGATTTCTGGTATGCTTTGGAAGCCAGCATAGCAAAAATAAATAGAAGATTTGGAAGCCCAAACTATAACAACCCAAAAATGCTCCATAACGGGAAAGAATCCTGGATGCCAAGGGTTTAAGGATAGTGCATAATACCCAAGTAATAAAGGGTACTCCTCTAGATCACAGATTTTGTCTTTCTTCTTAACCAAAAATCAGAATGAACAATCCCCTTGCACAAAAGACAACCTGCAAAGAATCCAGATCAAAAAGTTTCAGTTTTCTGAAATCCAATTGTACAGATCATCCTTCATGGCCATAGGTCTTTTAAAAGAAAATTGTTTGAATTTGAAAGGATTCAGGTTTAAGTCAAAGAAGCTTTGCTCCCCTTCTTTCAAAGGGGAAGGGGGCTCCAATTTAGACACGCGTCCATGCAGGCATAACAAGGAAGCCAATCTAGATGAACGTATCAATGCGTACCTAGGAGATAATTTCTCTTACTCTCAAAGGGGCAAGGGCTCTGCTCTAGACACGTATGTCCGCAGCCTAAGGGAGCCAATCTAGATGCACACAGCCATGCATAAATCCTTCACCCATAGAAAGTGTGTACATGTAAAATTAGGAAAAAGCACGGATGGTGCTATCAAATGGTTAATAAGCCTAAATATTTATAGGCCTATTACTAAATAATATATATTTATATTTTTACTAGAAAGTCATTAATTTTATGGACCATTTTGATATGCAGAGTGTAATTGTTCTTTGTAACATATCGTCATGATTTGATTAGTTTGAATCAATGAATATAATATGTAATATGTAAACTAATTTATTGTTTAGTACAAAAGATTTTTATTTGGAAGGGGTTGAATTAGCCCTACTAGGAATAGCCATTGCCCATAACCATTCCTTAAACTTTTTTTGTGCTCAATCTTTTCAAGTCTTTATATTATTTTTTATTGCATAAAGTTTGACATCTTTCTTTTTTAGTTTTTAGTTTTTTAATTTCATCTTTGTTTGTGTTCATTTTTTTTCAAGTTTTAATATTTTTTTTTATTGCATAAAATTTGATTTTTTTTTAATTTCATCATGATGACATGTATTTTAAATGGTGCACTATGATTATCAAGTATCACAATATTCCTTAACCACAATGCACTATGATTATCAAGTATCACAATATTCCTTAACCACAATGCAATCTATTAACATTGTCATAGTTAGTGTTGTACTATTAATAAGTTGTACTATAAACATGTTTATTTGGTGTGATTCACTTTGAAATCTATTAATTGTTTGTGTGGAGCACAACTTTGGCATTCACTTTAATTTGATATACGTATTGTGTGTGTGTAGTGTGGGTTTGAACTTTGGTATTGACTTATATTTGTTTTTCAATTCACTTTGTCACTCTAATTAGTGTTTTAATATTAATAAGTTGTAATTTAAATATGTTTATTTAGTGTGTTTCACTTTGAAATGTATTTATTATTTGTGTGGAGCACAACTTTGGCATTCACTTTAATTTGATATACTTATTTTTTGTGTGGAGTGTGGGTTTGAACTTTGGTATTGACTTATATTTGTTTTTCAATTCACTTTATCACTCTAATATACTTATTGTTTGTGTAAAATGTGGGTTGAACTTTGACATTGACTTATATTTGTTTTACTTTGTATGTTTAAAATTGACTTCACTTTGTCACTCTAATTTGATATACTTACTATTTGTGTGAAATATGGGTTTGAACTTCGACAATTACTTATATGTGTTTCACTTTGTATGTTTAAAATTGAATTCACTTTGTTGCATTTATTATTTGTATGAAGTGTGTATTTGTGCTTTGACATTTACTCTGTGTGTGTTTAAATTTTGACATCCATTGATTTTTTGTTTCTGTGAACTTTGTTTGTTTAGTGTGTTTCACTTTGGCATCCACTAATTGTTTGTTTGAAGTGTGTTTGAGCTTTTATATTTTGTGCACTTATTGTTTTAACTTTTGGCATTCATGTTCTATGTGTGTTTGAACTTTGGCATCCACTTATTATTTATGTGAAGTGTGCATTTGAACTTTGACATCTATTTATTATTTGAGTGAGCTTTTGGCATTCACTTTGTGTGTGAGAAATGTGTATGAACTAACTTTCACATTCACTTTGTCTATGTGAGTGAACTAACTTTGACATTCACTTGGATTTGAGTCACTTATTGTCTATGTATTGGCATCCACTTTGCTTATGTGAAGCACATGTTTGAATTTTGTCATCCTTTTAATTTGTTTGAGTTAATTGTGGATTCATTTTTTTGTGTGAAATGTGAGCGAACTACCTTTGTCATTCACTTATTTGATCTATTTACTATTTGTGTGTTTAGGTAAGTTTAAACTTTTGCATTCAATTAGTGTGAATTGAAAATTGACATATTGAATTATCTCTACTTATATGCGTGTGAAGTGTGTGTTTGAATTTTAACATTCACTTTTTGTGTATGTGAGTGTTTGAATTTTACCTTTCACTTCGATTTGATCCTCTTAGTGTGCGTGTGTGTGTGGGGGTGGGTGTGTGTGCGTGAAATTTCACACACTATGTAAAGAGTGCACTAACTTTTACATTCACTGCATTGCCTAAACTTTGGTATGTTTGAACTTTAGTGTTTACCTTATATATATATATATGAAGTGTATGTTTTTTAACAAACTATGTGTGAAATGATTGAACTAACTTTGTGTGAAGATTGTGTTTTAACTTTGATATTCACTTTGTATATGTGAATTTTCACAAACATTTTGTGTGAAAAGTGTACAAACATTGGCATTCACTTTATGTGCTTATTTGAACTTTATCGTTTACTTTGTATATGTATGAAGTGTGTGTTTGAACAAACTATGTGCAAGTGATTGAACTAACTTTGTTGTGAAGAGTGTGTTTTAACGTTAACATTCACTTTGTGTGTGTTTATACTTTAGCATATTTGAACTCGAGTGTTTACTTCATTTGTAGTTGAACTTTGTGTATGAAACATGTTTGAACTTCGACACTTGTTCACTTTTTGTATTAAGTCTGTTATTTAACTTTGACATTCATTTTGTGTGAATTGTGTTTGAAATTTAATTTTGACATTCTCTTTCTGTGGTGCGTGTATATGCTCTTTACCATGTTTTATGACTTTGGCACTCACTTTATGTGTGTTTACTTTAGCTTGTTTGAACTTAAGTGTTCATACATTTTGTACTAAATTTGTGTCAATGAATTATGTTTGAACAATTGGCATATTCACTTTTTGTTTAAGTAAATTGTGTGCATGTGAGTTAATGTAGACATTCACTTTGTATGGTGTGTGTGTGTGTGTTTAAAAATTAATTATGGTATTCACTGTGTGGTATATTTGTTTGAACTAACTCTGGCATTTGTTGTCTATGTGTGAGCTTGAAAGAACTTTTGACATTTAATTTTTTTTGTCTATGAATGAACTTCATCTATCAATTTTTGTGGAGTGTATGAATAACTTTGATGTTCACTTTGTGTGGAATGCAATTGAAAGATTTGACATTCTTTTTTTTGTGTGTACAAATGAACTTTAATATTTGCTTTCTGTGGAATGTGCTTGAAAGAACTGACATTCTTTTCTTTTGTGTGTGTGTGCACGAATTAACTTTGGCTATTAGTTTGTGTGGTGTATAAAAAAACTTTGATTTTCACTTTGTGTGGGATGTGTGTACAAACAAATTTTAATGATATTCATTGCGGGTTTGATCATTGTATATGTGTGATTGAATGAACTTTAACTTTCATTGTGTATGTGTTTAAAATAACTTTGGCATTCATAATGTGCACACGTGTGTGAATGAACTTTGACATTCATTGTGTGTGTATTTAAAATCTTTCACTCAATCCTTCTTTATCATTGGAAAATACAATTGGGCATGTGGTTAATAACTATAATTTTATTGCAGATGGATCCAATGTTCCATTTTCAAGACCCCGGAACATTCTCAAAGGAATACCATGATGCATATTTTCAACATTTTGATTTTAAAATGGCCCATCATTGGTACCTTTAAGTCCTTAACAAGACTCAGAAAATGTTGATTTATGTTTATGTAATGGCATCCAATTTTGAGATTCAGGCAATTTTTGGAGGCCAGCATTCCCACTGTCTATTAAGCCATCACCCAGTTTTGGAGCCCCCCATGTGCTTCTGAGAGCTTTCAACAATCTGTCTCTCCCATGGCCCTGGGGTCTTGGCATTGCAATTCTTAATGATACCGAGTCTTGTTGATGAGTACACTGAAGTTTTTCAAGAGCCTACAAATCACAAAAAATAACAGTTTAGACTCTTTCTGTCTTACCAAATATAACTAACTATTCAAATAGATAGAACACTATTGAAAATCAATACCGAGCATCGACAAGTCTACAGACGAAGGCAAAACATTTGTTCATGAATGCTTTCTTGTGGGTACTGGTTGACGGTTCACTGCCGCAGGCACTACAAATGGCTCTATTTACCAAGGTGAAACTCTCTCTGGCCGAGGAACTGCAGAAGTCTCATCCCATTGCACCTAATGACATCTAGATAACAATTGGTTTATAAATAAAAGAAAACTAACACAGATTTTGAAATGCACCCAACCAAATGATATCATTATTATTGCCCAAGTAAACAAACAATATATCATATGAACCCAAACCCATATATTTGCATTTATTCATAACTACATATTTTCAATTTCCCCAGATTTGGTGATCATCAAATAGATACAAAGGCAAATACCTTGAGAGACCTCCACTTTGAAGATGCTCACTTGATTGGATCAATATCACCTATTCCAATTATGGTTCCAGTTAACCTTCCCAATGAGGACAGAAATTTGTCATCACTCGTGCTTGAATTTTTTTATCCAATAACACTTCCAGACAGAAACAGATCCTTATAATGAATAATCCTAAATAAGAACAAGTGAAACATAACAATACCTTCTCTCTAGAGCCTCCCCCCCCCCCACTCGAATCTCATCTTGAACCTTATACCAACCGAAATATTGCTATTCATGGCCTCCATACATTTATCACAAGGAATAATAAACTCAGACTGGCTTGTTCTGCATACCATAATAAACATGAGATTCAAAATCCAAGAGGCAATGTGATAAAATACGTGCGCCTCTCTGTTAAGAAGATGAGATCTTTAAATAAATGAGTAACATCTATTACAGGGATGCCAAACCTCAGATACACCTAAGATATAGAAGAAGAGTACAACTATTATTGTGAAAGAAAACATATCAGGTAACATGTAGAAAGAGGACCATAAATAACACCAGATTATTAAGGATTGAGAATGAGCATTTAGCAATAAATATTTTAAAGGGGAATGAAAAAGGCTCACACACCTTGGCTTGTAATAAACAGTAAACAAGGTATGTGTTGCAACAACATGAGATATGCCGTAGCAATGACACCAAGATGCATGTTGTGGCTAGATATGACTGAAGATGGCATATTGCTCTGCTGCCTCATGACACGTCTTACCCCTACCATTAATTCTCCATTTTCACCCGAGATCAGCAATATCAAGAGTAATCAGTCTTCAAAAGTATTGTTATTCTTCATAATAGATCTACCACATCCATTGGCAGTCTTTCTCCCCTGGCTTCTCTAACTTGAACCACAAAGACCAGGCGTATATGCACATATTTAAAATGTTAAGAATGAGTTAGTTATCTAACCTTAAAAATATGAAAGCATCTCCATCCGTCTTTTAGAACTAACAAAGACACTCCGGCCTATTGTTAATAAGTGTTGGCGAGGCTGACCTGTCAATTTCAACCCATAGAGCAATTCATCACTTAGCTTCATACAAACTTCATGGAATATACTTGGATACTCATTTAGTCTGTGTATATGGAGCACAAAAATTCTTTTAAACAACAAACAAGACCAACTTACCTAAAAATATCACAAGTGACAAAACTAATGTTAGTGGCCCATATCATGGGAACACCCAAGTGCCCTGATATAAGCATTTAAGATCTTTTAGATCAGAAAAAATTACAATCCAAAAAATTGAAGCTTACTTAAGACATCAAGAGCCTTAATAATAACATGTGGAGTAGTCTAACTACATAAGGTATGATAAGAATTGCTTCTGAAGTTGTTACATAGAATAGTACTTTGCCGCTGGATCCCAAACTTGTTTTGATTTATAACCCCTTAGCATCAGGATTATATATCATGCAAAAAATACAAGGCAAACAGTTTAAAAACCACACACCTACATGAAGATGACATAGGAATTGATGGCTGAATAGTTGCTATTCTAGAAGAGACCATAGAGAGCAGAGACCATACAGTATAAAGTAGTAAAATGATACTCACCTCGAAAAATATGTCAAAAATGCCAATCAATCCCATGTAAATCTTTTGCCACCAACTCTTGGGTGGGAAGCTGCTGACTCATATCCTGTATATTTGATAAATAAAAATTAGTTTAAAAACACCAAGAAATCCTCCTTAAAAACTCATATCTGTTTTGAGTTGGATAACTAACCAGAGGTGGAAGGCATTCATCAGCATGCCTTTTGAGAACCGAGAAGCCTCCATGGGTGCTAGTATCAAAGGCAGTAAGAGTTTTGCAGAACGAATGCACATTCCTCTATGGAGGTGCATTAGGTGGACTCACATCACTACAAGCCTCATTTTGCTACAATAAACGAAACCCACAATATTATTTTTTTTAACAATCAATAGTTCATGGTATGTACACACATAGTTGGAAAACTCAGACTGGGCAAAAACTCGCCAGGCCCAAAAAACTTGACTCGGCAAAAACTTGCCAACTTAAAAAATTGCTTAAATTTCATTAGAAACACATGTTTTTTGCAAAATTCAATGACAAGATGCATCCAATGAGTCCATAAATGAGTACAAAAATGTTTTCTATTAAATTTGATTGATTTGACTGCAAATTGAGTACAAAATTGCATCCTCATGCAGAATCCTGATGGCTGATAGCCTGATACAATAGATAGCTGACAAAATGAAAATAGTAAAACTAAAAGTAAATGCAACATTTTACATCTTCTTCTTCCCTGATCTACTGAAAACTAGGGGAGAGGTTGAGGTTCTAGTCCTTGGAGTCCGTTGTGACTCCTCGCTTGGCATGGAAGGCAGTGGCTCGACCTCCATCCTGGTAGTAGATGGCAATGACGACTCCTCAGCCTCATCAATGTCATCCAATCCTAGATCTCCTCCTGCACCCACCTCCTCCAATGTCTGCCTCTCAAAATTAAGAATCTCATCTTCGGTGAACTCAACCTCTGCCCTTTCACTTTCCATGTCGGCGAGTCTGAGCCACAAACTCGGGGAGTTTTGCTGGCGAGTAAAACTTGCAAATACTCGCCATGAGTTTGAATTGGCAAGTATGCCAACAATGTGTACACATATGTATATAATTATGTATGTTTGTACATACATACATGTATATGTATATGTACATACATACATACATGTATGTACATATATTAGTTAAACTAATTAATAATATTTTTAAACAGTCAACCCTAAGGCAACATAAGTCTCATGGAGGGGTTCAACAAATGGTGCAAGAAGCCAAGAAACATAAAAGTCACATGTTGCAAGTTAATGGAGCCTAAGGAGCACATCTGGCTAATCAGTGTTTAAAGAAGTACAAAAATGCATAGTTACCAGGTTGAAAAAAATTCAATTCGTTTGGGAGGTAAAAAATTCCAAAATCCAAAATCTTCAAAAAGGTTTGGAAAAATCCCAAACAGAATTTTAAATACATAGAACATATAAAACATAAAATTTTATAACAATTTACAAGCAGAATCCTGTAAATAATAAAATATATAAATATGCAAAAATGTTAAGAGAGTTTCAAACTTCAATAACATCAAAATGTTCCAGCGTCTCTTTCCTAATTCGCTCTTCCCTCACACACCACCAGTGATGCATGAAAGGGTAGTTTTTTTTTTCTTGTTTTTATTAGTCAGGTTTAGGGGTTTTTACTTTTCAATCATTTTGATATCTGTGGGTTGCAATTGTTTTTTCCTTCTTTCGCTAGATAAAGCAAAAATAATTACAATGGAAGGTTCCCAAATCTTTGATCAACATATGATTTACAACTACATACAAAATTCAGAATGTGTCTTTTCTAGATTTTCATAAGTGCACAAACGCCATAACTATAAATTTTTAACTAGTGACTTTATAGTTTATTGTAGCCTCCTACACTGATTGATCTTATGTTGTAACAGGTTACCCATAGACAAAATATTAGTTCACAGTGCTTTCCCTTGGGTATTATTACTTGCCAAAGGTCAAATTATTCAGGTACTAGTTACTACTACTATGCCGATTTCATAAACTCTTACTTGACAAATTATCGAATCAAATTATATGAAAGGGATTAAGTTTTTATTGATTCACCAACTTATAACAGAGACTCATTTGATTTTAAACAATCAATTTCTTAAAACATGCAAGGGCTCAAGCAGATAAAATGGCTTCACATTGTTCATTTTATGAAGGTGAACATTCTCCAAAACTACTTTGTTTAGCATTCTCTTAAAACCTTTTTCTTCTATTGGGCCTCGACAGATTTTTTTAGCTAGCCAATGCTTTTTCATAATATGAAATTTCCTGTTGGGAAACATGCAAACTTTCTAATACCTAGTAGAAATCCAAGTTTATCTCAATGATCCTTGATTTTGGAAAAATTTAACCCAAAGGCAGGGACAGAAAGGACTGATTGGAACATTGACCGTCAATTGATAAAGACATGAGGCTCTGGCTCATAACATGGCTGCAACAGCGTTGGCAGAGGGTATGAGAATGAGTAGATCTGAAGCTCCAATCCTCCTTGGCTACAAACCCTGCCTTTATCTCCAACAAAAAGAAATAATATACGATTAGTTCATACATAAGGGATAATGACAGAATTGCTTTTGCTGAAAAGATTACTAAATGGTGACATATACTAAAGAGATCCGTGTTTTGTACCAAAGATTGTCCACTGAAGGAAAATGAAATAACCTTATTCATAAAAGCTATTTCAACTTTTAAAAACATGCAAAACCTATGCCAACCCTACGTAATTGTATTTCACTGTCATTACTTCAAAATAGAAACAAATTTGAAAGAAAAAAAAATATGTTAAGCAGAAAAATAAATTGCATTAACTTTAATAAGGGAAAAATCATTATTTATAAATTATGCGTGACTGTAGAGAATGATGTATAGTTTCAATTAATCAATGAAATAGTTGTTCAGAAACTATGCACTTGACAAAGAAAACAGTTAAAAAAGAGTCGCTTGATTTATCATTATTCAAATGATGAATATATATAAATTTATAATATGCATGTATACATACAGATATATAAAATTATAATATTGTAGATATGTTTCAGATATATATGTATATAGTCTATATACTCAGTAGCCATTTTTCTAAAACAAATAAGAAAGGTTCAGAAAGGCACAAAATAAATTTGAGCAAATAATTTCGGGAAAAAGACAAGAAATGATATATGGAGTTATTTTCAAGCAAATATCCCAAAGCATATAAAAACTTCCTTGATATAAGATTTTTAATTTAGGATCAATTAGGGTTAAGAGAGAGAGTGGTCAACAATGACACTCCAAAACCAAGGATTTTAATTGACACCAAATATAGCTTTTTTCAATTTGGAGTTTTTATGCTACTATGGCACGTACCTAAAAAATGATTTTTACCTTTATATGTATTATACTCAATGAATTTGACAAATAATGAATAGGGACAAAGACAAAAAAGGCAAATTTGTTTTATTGCATAAGAATTATCTTCAAGTAAGAAATTATCTGAAGACCTAGATTGAAGCATTTTGAAGTCATGATGTTTTAATCAACATTAAAACAAAAGCAGACTTTAAAATTTCAACCCATTAACAATAAAAGGTCAAACCCTACTAATCTTTAGTCCAAAACCTTACTGATAAAAGTTTTCCCGCCCTTAAACAAATGCATATTGTAGAATAAATATGCTTGGACAGAACCATTAGTTCATTAGATAATTTTATGGTAAATAAGACTGATGCGTGTACCATGCATGGTAGTCAATATTAATTCAACATGCAGTAGCATATTATATGCTTGAGCAGATGAATAAAAATATAAAAACATTTTGTATTGAAACTTGTGTAGTGAATGTAAAGCATCTAATAGTTTAAAAATAAACCAAACCTTAGTTCCATGTTTTGAAAGCTAATTCTGTCACAAAATATAGGAAAGCAGCCTAAATAGACCCCATTTCTAGTGTTTTGGCTAAGTAGCAGGTCAAAGAAAAAATAAGAAGCCGCACTGTATATGATTTTTAAATAAGATTTATTCTCCCCGAAAGATACATACAAAGAAAAGCAACAACAAAAGAGGTACTCCTAGACCTTGAAATTTTCCAGCAAAGAGATGTAAAATTTTACTACTTCTCATGCTCCAGTGAAATATGATATGGACCCAGTCTTGGTCTTTCATGATAATGACACACGTTTAACTTGCAGTTAAGTCCTCCAGAAAGCAGTAGCCTACAAAAGTCTGATATAATACATGATTTGCTTTACATTCCACTAACAAGCAGAATAGTCCATGCTTGCATGAATGTAGGTGTCTGATTGAGAGCCCAGTTATTTTATTCTTGTGAATCTCAAAGATCTAGAATCACTTAATTGTGTGCCTGAAGAATTAAAATTCTGCTAGACATAGCTGATTATGTATACGTAGGTAATCTGAGATCCATCTTCAGTTGCTAATATAGACATCTGGAAACATAGGTTCAGAGACGGGGATTCCATATCCGTGCCTACATCTCCTGGTGAATGTGAGCAAACAGTGAATGTAATATGTCTGTACCCTGATTCGGATGCTCCAGTATCTTATTTAAAATGGTACACCCATCTGCATCCCAAAAGCCCAAGACTCCTGGTGATTATGGTTGTGAACCATGGAACCTGCATGTTTTTTTTCTAAAAAGGTCCATTATTAGCTTGCATAATTTTCAACATGCAACCTAGGCTCCCCCACCTGCAAAATTGGATGGAAATGTGTGTTCATTTCACATTTGTATAAGCTCACATTTTACTTATCCATGTAACTCATACAGTTATTTACATAATTGAAGTGCAGGGCAGAAAATGATCTTACGCTTATCACATAATCTAGGTGTAAAGATTAAAACTGACACTTCCATACTTCATCCTGTAATAAAACAATGCAGTCACTGCACATTAAATGGATTGATCTGTGTCTTAAAAGCGATAATCTTTATCGATTTCTTTAGAATCATTCATATTCATAGATTATGACACCTGTAATCCTCATCAAAACTTACATGGGAAAAACTATATTTCTTTTGATAGTGTGACTCTGTTATTAAAGAATAAGTAGTTCACAGTCATATATGGAACCCAGTTTGCTTTTGAGCCAGCAAGGCTCAGGGCTTAAATACTGACCATGAGATTTCAATCCTTGACAACCCAGTGAAAAACAATGATCACATCCTATGTAGAAAATCTATTTCTTTCTGTTCATCTGTTTCACTGAGTGACAATGCCAACATTCTAACAATTCATTCAGTCTAAAATAGAACATTTATAATCTTCAGTGACGTACAACAAAGAGGGTCTGATCCAGCAGGTCATGGTCTATAATAAAAGTTGAAGCAGTTAGCATGATGACGACCAAGATTCAACCCCACTGGGTCATGCCTGGCCATTCCTAAATGAGGCTACCTGCAAGTCCCAGGAAAATGATGGCAGAATAGACCCTTGAATGTAGCTTATAACCCCAATGGTGCATTCCCATCTTCACGTCAGGGGGAGTGTCACAATTTATCTAAAAAACGTAAAACAAATGAGGTAATCACAAAGAAATAAACACGAGCCATAGAACTGAATCCAATCTAGCTGATTATCTAAGTGACAATTCATCTTTAAAAATGTACAACAAACGGGGTATTAAGAAAGAGATTAGCACAAGCCATATTAGCTTAATCCGGATCAACAGATTGTCACAGACTGCAAAATGAAATAAAATACCATAGAACCCTAGGAGCTGTATTCTAATATATGGGTTGGTGAAGAAATTTCAACCCTAGAGCTCCAGAAATAAGAATTACTTAATGGCAAGGTCTAAAAAATATGATAAAAGTTTTTTTCCACAAATTTTATTTATTTAATATTATAAAGTTATTGCACATCTTTGTCCTGTTGATGGATTTCCAAGTGTGATTGGGAACTGCCAATGTAAAGGTTTTTCCAGAAGCAAGTATTTCAAAATCAGAAAGTGTCATAAACTTACCAGAAAGAAAGAGGCCTCACAAACAACACATACAGTCATTTTCCTCATGATGTGTAATGTCCCCAATTGGCGCTTAGCCAAGTCATGAACAATTAGCCTATTTCTGAGTTTTCCCGTATGCTAATGGTGTGCAAGGGAGAACTCCAACCTTCTTGGAGAGCACTGGTTTGGTTGAATGCGAGTTTGGTTTGTGGCAATGAGCTCAGTGGATCTTGTGGAGTCGTATGATGCTTTCAAAAATGGTTTTGGGCTTGTTGGAAGCTCTCCAAACTTCTTGGAAAAGCCATCTGCTTATATTAAGTCACCCAATTGGCATCAATCATCATCCCAAACCTTTAGGATCATGTTGGTATTTGCAATTTGCTTCATTTTGGGATTTTCCATAAGTTGGGTGAGTTATTAAGCCATTTAATTAATAAATTCACTTAAGTTATCTAAAGTTGGAAATATTAAAAGATAACTTAAGTGTAATAGCTCATTGGAAAGGTAATTTGATTTATTATTTGATGGGGCCCATAAAAGTGAACGCCTAGCCATGGGATAAAGGGAATAATTAAAGTGAGCAAAAAAGAATCATTTATCTTCAAAAAAGAAATATTTCCCAAGCGCCCTAATTTGTGCCTATAAAGTGAGGTTATGAGCTCATGTGGAGGGTTATGCATTTTTTATATCAAATTTCTTGTGAGAGCCTTTGTGCTTTGTCTTGTGGGTTTGAAACACTCATTTCTTCCCTAGTTTCGGTTGTGGAAGATTAACCCTAGCTAGTCTATTGGGTGATTTTGCCTTTGAAATCACGTAGAGCTTCAATGGAGTTTGTCTACAGCAGCTTATTGAAGGAAGGTTTTGATATTTTCTAATCCCAGATTATTTTGGAGTTGTTTGACTAAGATTTTGATGCAGATTAGATGCATTCATGTTGATGTTTGTGAGAGCAAAAAGCAGGTTGTACTTCTACAGACCATACACCATGGTTGGGCGCAAAGGTTTGGTGGAAACTTCGTGTTTTGCCCCCTGACTTCATTCTTTCCCTGTACGTTGGTATTCAGTAGCAATTCCAGGGGAACTCTGTGCTGATAGCAGTGTTTGAGGGTGGAAATAATGAGTTTGCTGCAGGTCGTACAACAGAGGATCTTGGCATCCCTTCTCTAGAGTGAAGCAATCCACTATTCCTGGTCATATCTCATAGAATGGAGACGCCCTGGGATGTAGAAGGTGTCTATGGCAGTTTGTAGGTGGAGAAGATGCAGAATATGGTGTTTTGAATGTTTTGGGTGGTGCTGGAGCAGTGTTTACAGTGCTGCAAATCAGGTATCAGACCTACAACAGTCAGTAATCAGCATTCACAGACTTATATCAGACCTCCAGTTCATGTCCAATGACTTCTTGATGGGTATATCTCATTGTACTTTCAGTTTGGATTGAGTAGACATAGTTTGCTTCAGATTTCATGTATTTTCAGCTTGTTTGCATATGCTAAAGCAGTATTTATCAGACTGAAATCAGAATATATCTTGATATTGCAGCCTTCTAAAAAATGATATGTATTTTAGTTGCAATAAATCTGTGTTTGTAACCCAAATGGTAGTACTGCCGGTGAATGTTAATGCATGCTTCATTTTGTAAGGTTGGATGGTTTACCGCCAACCCCTATAGCATTTCATAACTGGCCAAGTCTGGAACTATCGACCATTTTGGTCTGAATGGAGACTTGCATCATGTCAGTAGCTTGCATACTCATTCTGTTTATCATGCACTCTGCTGAAGAAGCATAGAAGTGGTCGGCTACGCTGCCTAGTGCATGCTTGTGTTGCACATTACACACTCCACTGAATAAGCGAGGGATGTGGTCATCGTGGACACCTGGGGTGTATGTAAACATTTGCATTGCATTCAATGCTGTAGCAGATTGAGTAAAAGTGTGATTCGAACACTGTATGCTCTCACCTTGCCCACCTCGGAATCTTGGTGATCAGAAAGTGTTTCGAAGACTGACTGTGCTTTGGATTTCAGCTTTGTGAAAAAAAAACTAGGGTGCTCATTACATGATGTGTCTCCAAGTGTGATTTCTCGAGAACAGATGATATCAAGGTTTTTCCAGAAGCAAGCATTTCAATATCATAAGGTGTTCTTATATTTATCTAAAAGAAGAAGTGCCTGCAAACTACTCAGAAAATTATTTTCACGAGGAACTTAAAAGTCATGGCAATCCAATCAACAAGCCATCAAAGATTCATACACCATAAAATCCTAAAACATTTAACTGAACATATTATATAGGGCATTGTCGGAGTTCGGCATAGCTTGGTACGGTTTGATTCCTGCTAGGTGCGATTGGGGTTTATACAGATGTCATACAAGCTTTAAAAATTTCAATCAACCGTACTATTTGGGATTTAACTGGAGTTCAGTACAGATTGTTACGGTTTAATTGGGAATCAATTGGGGCTGTGTTTGATCCAGGGTAACTTTTAATAAAATGGATTCCCATTGAGGCCTCGAGACTGAACGGATAACGAATATTTTCTCAAAAAAAAATCCTTATTTACAAGCACAACATTAACAATTAATATGGATATGAATATGATTCATATCAGAACAATTCCAAAAGACATGGCATGCTACTGGAAAATAAAATGTGATTTAAAAGAAATTACACTACTTTTCCAAATGCATTTTTGTTGCAAGCATTAACCGTGTAATTTTTTTAATAAAGATTTAGGGTTTTATTTTCCTCAAGGGTTTTTTAGAACTCATACCTCCAACATGAGGGCTTTGCCTGTGTTAGAAGTGGTAGTGCCTCCCTCCCCACAAAAATTTGTTGCCACAGCTTTTCTTCTGTCAGGATTTGGTTTTCCCTCCCCTTTAATGATGTTAATTTTGTATGCTACAGCTGAAAGTCAGTCTATAATATTTACTCAGTATACACTGATGAAGAGTAGATACAATCACAAACAATTAATGCGAGCAAACCAAAGGAGGAAAAACAATTGAAATAAGGACAAGTGCAATCTACATTGAAATATAATCAAAATATGGCATGCAAGATAAGGCATGCAATTTGCATTGAAATATAGTTGAAGTAGGGCATGTAAAAGATAGTTGCATCTGGTCCCGCTTTACAGTTTAAAGTTGCGTTTTATAGAGGTATGTCATTTTGTAGTCAATTTTTTAAGGTTTTCTGCAGTCATGATCAGAAGGTTGGGTCTTTCCCAAGTCTGGGTCACAAGGACTCAGCCATGCCTGCTCACCTCAAGACTTGTCAAGTTCTCGCCAAGTGCTCACCTCAGAACTTGACAAGTCTGGGCAAGTTTGAGCAAGTCTTGTAACTATCATAATAGCTGTGAAATTGTTGCAAATGTCCTGCAACAATTGTGTAACTACTGCAACAAACTTTCTGTAGCAGTTGTGCAACTCCTGCACAATGTTCTTTGGCAAATTGTTGTGTAACTACTGTAACAAACTTTCTATAGCAGTTATGCACTGCTGCAAATGATTTTCCTGCAGCAACTATAGAACTGTTTCAAGCAACTTTCCACATCAACTGAAGGCCTGCTACATTATGGCTTTCTTCGACAGCAATCACTGCTACGAAATAACTTTGACTTTCATGCAATCCACCTTTTCATAAAACTATCTTGTCTTCCTTGTGGTTTCCTCAAAAGCCTTCTTTAGTGCTCAACATGACCTTTGATCAAAGAGGACTCACTTATTCTGCCTACCTATAGCTACAAAACACAAATTCTTTTTGGGTGGTGCAGTACTGCAGTACCCCCAGAATGCTCCTGCATCAATGTGTGTGTGTACACTGTACATGTGCTTCATAAGCTTCTCCCTAGATTAACATTTTATGTGACTCACCATAAACTGGGAATGGAGATGTCCTAAAGATTTGGGGGCAATTTTCTTTGGATGCTAAAATAGATAAGGGTAATTGATGATAGATGGGGACATCCATATTTCAGAAGCAGGCAATTAATGGTCCATCCAGTTTTCCAAATATGGTCCTTATCTACCTCTTATTTCTCCCTCCAAGGGTGGAGGGGCTTGTTCTTGGAAAGAATCGTTGAGAAAAGCTAGTGAAGGGAAAGGAATGGCATGCAAAGGAACATTATAGAGTTGGTTCATCCTAACATATGCTACATGAATCATCCATCTATTTGAAGAGCAAGATACATCTTGACATTCAATGGTGACTTTTCAAGGACTTGGGTCTATTTTCTAAAGCATAAATCTCTTGCCTTGGAGAAGTTTGCTTGGTGGAGAGCTTTGTTTGATAAACAATATGGGCATCCTATAAAATCTTGAGATCAGATCGAGAAGCTGACTATGTGAATCATGCTTTGGAAGATTTCTTTTTGAAGCATAGGATTGAATGGCAATGGAAAACAACATATACTCCCTCATGGAATGTTGTAACCAAGTGAAAGAATCAAACATTGGTTGAGATGGCATGATGCATGCTATAAGCCAAAGTTATGCATGATAATTTTAAGGCAAAGTTGTTATTTGTGCCAATTACAATTTAAAAAGGTTTCCTACTAAGTTTGTAAGGGATATGACACTGCATGAGAAGAATGGTAGTAATTGTACTATTAAGAACTACAAGATGTTTAGTGATGTGGCATGAACTCCTATTACAGATGAGAACTGGAAGAAGCTAGAAATCCTAAGAGTCATAAGTGTGTGACAATGAAATATTTTGAGGACATTAAGGCCTACAAGTTGTGATTCTACAAATAATAAGGTGATCTTTCAAAGGGATGTTGTATTTAACTGTCATTTGAGGAGGCACAAAACTGTCTTTGTGTGGCATTTTTCAGATTTCCAATGTGTCTGGTAATGATGAGGTGCCTAGGATGGATGAGCAAGATCCTTCTCTTGTGACTATGCTTGATGAGGGGATTGTTTCAGATGAGAAAGTAGCTTCTACAAGATGCATCTAAGGCTATGGGGACTCCTAAAGGTGATGTAGGCTTAGCTGGTGAGGCTCTAGCTGAGGGCAGCCCCACACACAAGGATCCTAGCTCAGAAGGTTAATGGTCCCAAGTGGGCTGCTACCAATCTTGAGGAGGCTAATAAGTAATAACAATCGAGGGCATTAGAGTACCTCTTGCAGGACTCGTACTGAAAATGAGAGAATTTTTTTCTCATGTCTAGGGTTATGGACATGCAATCCACAATCCTACAAGGAAGCCAAGGCTAGAGATGAGTGGGAGAAGGCTATGGTGAAACAGTATAACTCCTTTGTGAAGAATAAGACTTGGGAACTTGTACCTGTATTCCTAGGGCAAGAACATTATACAATGCAAGTGGTTTTATAAGATAACTTTCATTTCAATGGTTTTACTAAGATTAGTAACCCAGGGATACACTCGAAAGGAAAGCATTGGTTATTAAGACACTTATGCCCCTAGTGCAAAGATAGAATATGTTTGTATTATCCTTTAGGAACTCTAGCAAAGAGATTTCAAGTAGAGGTGCCCAAAATAGACGTGAAGTGCGCATTTCTCAATGGATATCTTTAGAAGGAGATTTACATGGAGTAGCCACCAGATTGTGAGCAGCACGGAGATAATAAAGCTTGAATCCATGTTTAAGAAGTTATTCTATGGGTTGAAGCAAGCCCCATGGGCATGGTATGTGAAAAAAAGATAAGTTATTTATGTCTTGTGGCTTCATCAAATCTGGGCTACACCATAACATGTATGTGAAACATGTTGATGCCCCTATGTTAATTTTCATGCTTTATGTTGATGATTCGATTATTAATGGAAATAGTACTTATTTCACTATACAATCTTAAGGATGAGTTGAAGAAGATGTTTGAGATGATCGACTTAGGGCAATTGAATTACAAACTTGGCATACAAGTAATGCTATAGAGAGGGGATCTTTTATCTCTTAGACTAAGTACGCACTTGATTGTTGAAGAATTTTAACATGGATAAGTGCAAGCCATCAACTACCCCATATTAGTCTGTAGTCAAGCTCACAGCTAAGTGTACTAAACCACAAGTCGACATTGCATTGTTCAGTTTGTTGGGACACTATTATATTTGACTCATACTAGGCTGGGTATTTCTTTTGTAGTTGGCATGGTAGAGGCAACTTAAAGGATATTGCATTGTTCAGTTTGTTGGGACACTATTATATATGACTCACACTAGGCCAGATATTTCTTTTTGTAGTTGGCATGGTAGAGGCATCTTAAAGGATATTGAAGTACATGCAAGGCACTCCTCACTTGGGAATCATGTAACCTAGAGCTGGCGAGGGTGCTTGGTGGGATACATAAAATCTGATTGGGAAGAACATGTGGACACCCAGTAGTCTACTTCTGACAATGTGTTTAATCTGGGATCAAACCTTGTTATGCGGTGTTCAAGAAGCAAATGGCAATTGCGATATTCACAACTAAGAGTGTGTATCAAAGATCAGTCAATGTGACATGGGAGGAACATGTGTTTAGGAATTACTAATGAAGTTGAATCTTCCACTGGAGTTACCATGTATACTCTAGTCTATACACTAGAGAAACAACTAGGATGTTATTTCTATTGCTCATAATCCAATGAAGCGTGCCAAGACGAAGCACATTGAGGTGCACCACCATATTTGAAATTTTTTGAATTGCATTTAGGAGGGTATGTTGGATCTTTGATTTGTGAGGACTATTGATTAGATTGTGGAAGTCTTCACGAAGTTGCTTGTAGAAGCTAAGTTTCCTAAATTAACAGACTTGTTAGGGCTATTGAGAGCTATCTTTAAGAGGATGGCAAGTAGATGTGTTGTTCAAGGGAAGTATCAGTAAGAATATTCCACCTTCGTCTGGGCCATCTAAGTAGTTTTTTTGAGTTAGAATTGTAGAATTCATATGACATTGGCATAAAAGGCTCTTGAGTGTATACCCAACCTATACATTACTTGGATCAGGTGTATTAATAAAGGGCTTTTCCCCACCTATATCCATCCATTGTATCACATTCTTTCTTTCTGATTACCAAGCAAATTGCATTCTAGAATTCCTTACAAGAATCCACAAAACCCTTGGTGTTCTTTTGCAAGTGACATATGAAATGTATGTGGGGGTTTTTCTTTTCTGTGGATCATGGGATCTTGCACTTAATTCTCACAAGCCAAGAAGGGAGCTAATAAAGGATAAGACTTAAATCTAAGTTAGATTTGAGGGTTGGTGAAGAGAAATTATTGATGTGGAATAGAATTCCATGATAGGAATATGCTATTATATCAAATACTTTCTAAATTAATAAACACCACATAGATAATAAGCAGTCTACCAAAAGCTAGATACGCCCACATGGCATGACATCAAAAGCATTGGCAATGCTTGCACCAAAGAGAGGGAGGACACTAACACATCAACTTGTGTGCTTGCACCCCAAAGGCTGCTTCCCAATTGGCAAAACTTTTGCTGCAGGTGATGCCTCATAAGCTACCTCTTTCTCACAATTGTTAAATAAATGTTCATCTATATAATTTGGTTGGGAGTGTGGAATGAATGTGAATAGGGATTAGCATGCAATGAAGCTTAAGGGTTAGTACAAACCTAATGAATTCCATTAGATGCTATTTAAAATGCTCTAAACTGAGCAATGACTCTTCCCATACTCAAACATTTTGTAGAGTATGGATTGGATCTCCAGCATCCCCCCTTAAGCCACACACAATTTGAGCTGACATAGCATGGCTCTAATACCATATTAGCGGAGCGTAGGCCAGCTAGAACTTGAATCTAGGAACTCCCAAGTGCATCTTCAGGTGTTTTATAACTAATCTATTGGCATTTCGCATGTTGGAGCATTTTGTAAACTGTATTTTCAATAACTAAGGCATACTCTACTTTGTGTTATTTAGTTGCATGTATGATGGATCTAAGTACTTTATGTAATCATCCAAATGATGTTTAAATGAATTATATCCCATTAAAATTTGATCCATCATGTTTTTAATGTCGGGAAGAGTAAGGCAAACAAATTTGTTTGTGTGTGTGTGTGTGTGTGTGTGTGTGTGTGTGTGAGAGAGAGAGAGAGAGAGGTGTATGTGTGTGTGTGTGTGTGCGTGTGTGTGTGTGTGTGTGTGAGAGAGAGAGAGAGAGGGACATGCCACTCTATTTGATAACTTGTATTTACTAGACATCACAAAAAAATTCAAAGAATGCACAAATTTGATACACAATTTTCTCTATTACATGACATATATTTCAGATGCAGACTTGAATTGGGATGCACCATCAGTCAGTGAATACATTTCTACCTTGATATTAAGATTACTATTCTGGTTAATCAAATTTTATATTGATGTCTTCAGCTTCATATATGAAATGAATTCCAGTTCATTCTTGCTGAATCAGACAATCGAGTTCAAACTCCCCTCCACTCTAAACACATGTTGTATCATAATTCCCACCATATAATGAACACAATATTTTAAGACTAGAAAAACTGACAAATGTGTGCACAAATGTTAATTATGAATGTGATTTGGATTCAAAGAGGGTGCAGCTAGAAATATCCATGAACATACCATCACCAATGTGTTCCCAACACCAATGACTATTGATATGAAATAAATGTAGCTCCACATGTTGCTTGGAAGAAGATATAACACAGACCCAGAAATTATCCATAAAAGTGCTCCAACAGTAAAAAAAGCTTTAAGACGATAGCCAGTCCATTGTAGTTCCCAAAGCAGAAATGCATTGCAAAAAATCTTTGATGAGTTTGAATTTTTTTTCTACTAATGAATCGCATATGCAAACAGAAAACAGAAGCTTTTAAGTTTTAAGACCTGCAAAACAATAGATGCCATAAAGCTGCAGATGTAAATAATTGCAGGCACCTGGAAATAACATCATGACAACCAGAACATTAACATAGTCTACAACAAAACAATCTGGAATTTGGTCCACAGATCATTATTCTACCAGAGATGCACAATACTTTATGTCAAAAATAAATTCTGTGTTCATTAGTTACCACTGCCTTAGAAGACTGCACCATCTGAAGATCGTCTATAATGTAGAAAGTAAGAAGAGCCTGCATGAACATCAAAAAGTAAAACATCATTAAGTCTTTTTTGATCTACAAAATAAATCCAAGACTGAAACAAGATCTTGCATTTTGTAAACATTGTTACCAAACAGAACATATGAGGAAAACCCATTGTACAACTAAGAAAAGTTTTTTTATAGATTTTTTGAATCAGAACCTATTAATAATTATCTTTTGTAGCTAACTGAGATCCCACATGTGCAATTCTATGTGAGCCATCCCAATAATATTAGTTTTCATATACTGCCCAAAAAAGTAGCCATTTTTTGGTTTTACAAATTGCAATACAAGTTCTCTCCAAGAAAATAAAAAAATGAAAAAAGAGGTAGCAGCTAATATGATTCCATAACAACCAGAAATGTTAACTTTTACATCCTTAGGAATTTAGTGTGCATTAAATTCCTCTTCTCATGGGAGTTGAACAAAAAAGGCCTGCTGACTTCAGGATTGTGGCCTTATTGGTACTACTGCTAATTAGGTAACCTATGCAAAGTTAACCTTCTTGGACGATTATTTGGGTGCCTTTTTTGGAGGTTTTGGATATGCATAGTTGAAGATGCATTTGAAACAGCTATCCTACTTGCTAATTTTGAAACTGTATGCTCAAAATTTAAGCTATTTACTAGGGCCTCACCAAGAACTGTGTGCATTACATATCTCTTTCCTCATGGCCAACAAGTGCTTTGAATATGTATGTCATAGTAGTATGTATGTTATTTTAAGTACTGTCTTGTCACATCCCCCACATCAAAATCCCAAATACTGTGCAGAAAGATTAGCCACAGAGATCATCTGATATGCCATAGGGTTAACTTGAGTACCTGTTGTTTTGATATGTTAACTTGGATAAATAGGGTTAGCCACAGAGATCATCTGATATGCCATTCACTGATTTAGTCCTTCACCAAGACAAAGATTGGGAAAACCCCCACTGAAGCTTGAATTCCAAAGATAAATGACAGTTATATTGTTTTCCATGTGGGAAAAACTCATAGCAGTTGACAGAGGCAGCATCAACCTTTGGCAGACAAGACACCTATCTGCAACTGTACAGAAAACTAGGTCATCACCTAGGAAGTTAAAAGTGACACAAAATTCCAAAAGGTTCAATTGTGCAGTTGTTATTCATAAAAATAGAAAACAAAAACATCAGCACGTTAAAACTCACTTGAACAGGTCTTCTCAGTCATCTTCACATCATTATAAATCTCATAGTTGCAATTTCACACTGCTG
The DNA here is from genome assembly GCA_027924645.1 of Cunninghamia lanceolata. Lineage (NCBI taxonomy): Eukaryota > Viridiplantae > Streptophyta > Pinopsida > Cupressales > Cupressaceae > Cunninghamia > Cunninghamia lanceolata. The sequence goes on along the minus strand of BSBN01001603.1, from coordinate 2,038,279 downwards.
TCAGCATTTTCATCCAGGGAAGTTTTATTAATAGCCCCATCTTCAGCATAAGTTGCAACAATTTCATCCAAGGCAGATTTATTCATAGCCACATTCTTCAGCATAAGTTGCAATAATTTCATCCAAGGCAGTTTTATTTATAGCCTCATCTTCAGCATAAGTTGTAACAATTTCATCCAAGGCAGTTTTACTAATAGAAGTATCTTCAGCATAAGTTGCAACAACTCCATCTAAGGCGGTTTCGTTAATAGCCTCATCTTCAGCATAAGATGAAATAATTTCATCTAAGGAAGTTTTATAAATACCCTCATCTTCAGCATAAGTTGTTACAATTTCATCTAAGGCACCTTTGTTAATAGCCCCATCTTCAGCATCCATTGAAACAGATGTTACAATTTTATCCAAAAGTATTTTATCAACAGCCTTATCTTCTGCATAAGTTGTAACAATTTCATCTAAGGCACCTTTATTAATATCCCCATCCTCAGCATCGGCTGCAACATTCTCATTGAAGGCGGTACTATTAATAACCCCATTTTCAGCATCGGTTGCGGCACTCTCATTGAAGGCAGTATCACTAATATCCTCATCTTCAGCATCAGTTGCACCATTCTCATCGAAGGCAGTATTATTAATAGCCCCATTTTCAGCATCAGTTGCGGCACTCTCATTGAAGGCAGTATCATTAATATCCTCATCTTCAGCATCAGTTGCACCATTCTCATTGAAGGCAGTATTATTAATAGCCCCATCTTCAACATCAGTCAAAACATTCTCATCAAAGGCAGTTTTATTAATAGCCCCAACTTCAGCATCAGTCATAACATTTTCATCTAAGCCAGTTTTATTAATTGCACCATCTTCAGCATCAGTCATAGCATTCTCATCTAAGCCAGTTTTATTAAGTGCCCCATCTTCAACATCAGTTGTAACTCTATGCCCACATACTGAATTATTATTTCCATTTACAGCACTTGTCTTCTGTCTTGAAGTTCTACTCTTCTTGCAAATCCACTTAACAGGAACTGGAGTAAGCAGACAATTAATACAACCATGGTTTGCTGGTTCGACCTGTCTCTTAAGATCCTGTTGCATGCCAATGCCTAGTGAGATAGCATTATCAAGAACAACTGATCCATTTGGTGGACCCCGCAACAGGCTAAGCAAAGCTTGATGATATGTCTGCAGAGCCATTGATGGTCTAGCCATCTGACGATTACGACAAACCATACCAGTCTTAATAACATGCTTACAAAGATTGCCCAACATAGACCAAGAACACTCACAAAGAGCAAACTCTGAACCAGGATTCCAAACAATGTATGTCCTTGTCCGATCACTTTGGCTAATAACCTTCGCAGAGTGATCTTTCTCATTGAAAATAACATCACTGTCTGCAATTAAGAGTGCCTTGCGCCATGATGTGGAAGCATAATTTTCATCTCTGATATATCCACATAGATCATTTTCTACTGAAAACTGATCAACCCAAAAGTAAGCATGCACCTCATTAGTCAGTTTGTGCACCAACCAATCAGCTCATTGATATGTGCTCACGTCTGGCACACTTAACATCTTAGATTTTAGTATAGAATGATATGCTTCAATAGCTGCACAAGTCTCCTGACTTGCAAGAGGTAGAATCCTCATTGCAGTCACCCACATCTCTATAAACAAAGAAAACAACATTAGTATTGACTGGGTGTTGAGAATGTTTTGAGACATACATTGAAAAAACCACATTAGCATTGTTTACGAGTTGAGAATGTATTGTCATACATCAAAAATTAAAAAAATTGATGACACACCTATTCTCTGCATCCACCTTGCTTTAAAGTATTCCACGATGGCACTATGGTCTACAAAATCTTCCATCAAATCTTCCATGGCATTGGCGACATTTGACCCACTCCATATATTATACATGATGTTCCCAAGGCGCTTCAACATCTCACGCTGCATCTCGGCATTGGCACATTTCTTTATAATATTTCTATGCCATGCATGACGTACATGCCAAAAGCACAACAAAATTGTGCATTGAAACACATCCCTGCACAGAGACATCATATGAGCTTAAAACAATTCTCACTATAGGCTAACAGTAACGCCAGGTTACAAGGCACAAACCTGATGGTAGAAATTTCTGTCGATGCATCATCAATAATGAAGCCATTCAATCTCCATGTAGAATCCTTTGCACGAACTCTATCATGAAGTGTCCCCATCCATTTGCAAACATCATGACTCTGTACACTTGCAGCAACGATCCATGCTATCGGAATTGCGATTTGGTTTGAATCAAAGGCAAGAAGTGTGTAAATTGGATACTGCATGTAGAACGAATGAAGTCATACTTTTTACGTGCCTTTCATACCACATTAAGTAAAAAATATTTAATGACCGGAATAGGCAAACCTTGAATTTTTTAGTCCCAAAACTGGAATCCACAGCTATAAGACTATTTTTTCCAAAGCAAAGCATTTGCTGCAATTGCCACTCTGTTTGAATTCCCAAAATGAAAGCATCAGTATGAGAGGATTCCTGGTAATAAAAAACCTGATTTTGGTGACTTTCAACCCACAATTTAATGCTCAATGCATCATCTGAGTCCAATTCATGTGTAAATCGTCTAATATTCCTCTCTACTGTGCATACAAAACGGCGAGAGAGGAAAGCATCACGATTGCATGGGCCACCTTGCCTCTCCACATATTTTTTATGATTTTGTATTATACTCTCCACAGAAATTCCAGCATATAGCATTGACATTATCTGTTGTCGAAGTTCTTCTGAGATGTAAGGAGCATATATCGCCAGTGTTCCAATGGCCTTGGTATCAAGTGGTCCATGGCAAGGAGAACCAGATTTATCAACATGCTTCCATTGGTTGTATATAATAAGAGCAACAGATGGTTGAGCATACAAACGTTTCACAATAAAATGACACATGCAACCTCTCTTCGTATGTGGTCGCCCAGCACTACTTTTTTTCTTTGATGGTTTAATACACTTTCTACTAGGCCGTGAGGTTCCGCCTTTCCTGTGATCATCAGGGCCATAGCAACACCAATATCTGAACACAGAAAAATTAGCAAAACTCAATAAGTAATGTGAAACACATTTCTTCCACAACTTGTAAAAGATCTAATCATAATGTGGTAAGATAATATTGTTTTTTTATATCCACTTACAGGATATATTCCAGATAACCATCTACCCTTGGCTTATATGAACTGCATTCTGTTTTTTTTCTCCTTGCCTCAACACGGAACTTTGTGGGATATTCATTACTCAAAGATTCTCCCTTCACAAAGTCATCAACTCTAGAGAAAGGAATGAGAGCAACATCATCAACATTCTGACCCCAACCCTCCACCTTCGACCAATTAAGGTCAGACGAGGAAAACACAATGGCGGATGGTTCTTGCACTGGAAGCGTCAGAATATCATCCCATCTTGCCATCTGCAATGAAATGTAAAATACTAAACATAATACCAGTAAAACACATGCTCAAAATAATCATCCAAAACTACTTTTTACAAAGGTAACATGAAGAACAAATGCAGTGGTGTTACAACTTCTCATTTAGCATTACCTTTAGTCAAAATATATTTTTTGAACATTGTTACCTTTATCATGATATATGACACTTCTTGGCAAGATCTTAGAGAGGGTGTCAAAACATCAATAAAATAAATCATTTATACTTAATTGGATGCTTATGTAGAAATAAAAAGCTTATTAGACTGTTGTGCCATGGAACAAGAAATGTTAAATTCAAACTATGGAAAAATCAAAGCTCGCTCCATTTTTGTTATTTTGTACTTCAAAGTCAAAAAATGCACTTGTGGTATGTTACTATATAATAATGAATTATCATATTATATTACTATGCATTGTGTAAATGTAATCAGCAATCTGAAAATCAATGAAAAAAATATATTCAAAAATTCATGGTGTAAACTCTCATTTCTCTTCACTCTCTTTATCTCTATGCAATTAGTAATTACATTGCCTTCAGATTAAAAAAGTAGCATTTTTTTCACTTTTTTCTGCATTTTTTGGATTCATGATTTTTTGCTGATATTGTGAAAAAAATCTTTATCTTTTGGTTTGCTGAGTTATTGCTGAGAAAGATTTTGGCTACTATGATTTCATCTACCACCATTAGGCTAGACATCTATTGTGCATTTGGTATATTATCCAAGTTCATGGACAACTCCAAGAGCAGTCATTGGAAGTTTGCAGAGAGGATTGTAATATGCTTTTGTCACAATTCAATATGATATTTTATCAATTGATAAGTTCTAGTCTTCTAGATGATAGCTTTATAGATGCAGATTGGCTTGGGAGTATGGATGATTAGAAATGCAGAAAATTATTCCATATATTTGGGATCAACAAAAGATTATTGCTGCAGCAAGAAAAAGAATACGGTGGCACCTGCTTGTTGAGGCGTTACCAGATAAAAGAAATTAACTCCAATTCTAACTAGATCGAAAAGATGATCTCAGCAGATCATGGTCTAGTGATAAAGTGCTCTAATTACCAAAGCACATAGAGGTATAAATTTAAAGCAATATACATAATAATAAAATAAAGTAAAAAGGTTCTCTCATCTCACCAGTAGGTCTCATATACCAAATTGGTGTTTTGGCTAGGCTGGGACTTGAGAAACCATATTTACCTCTTTATGATGTTAAACATGGTAGCTATCTCGTCAAAAACCTAAATTCAAGAGCTAAAATAAAACCATGAAATAAGTTGTAGCAAAAGAATGGGAAAAAAATTAAAAAACAATTCAAGCGAATATATTAAGCACATCAAACTTCCTTCATATAATTTTTTTTATTCAGGGTCAATTAAAGTTCAGTCAATAGTGTCAAACTAGCTCCACAAAAGTCGAGTCCTTGAGTCATTCCGCCAAAAAATGCTAAAAACATGAGTATTTTTCAATATGGAGTTTTTTTCCTGCTATAACAGCAACCCAAAATCAAGGCCCACTAGACATTCTTTCCCTATTAAAGCCACCACAAACTGACAAGAGTAGATGCAAGTCCAGGGTAAATTTTGACTGAAACCATATAAACCACGGGGCTTCTGAACCAACTCATTATTAAAACTTAACAGCACAAAAATCTTTTGCATTAAGAAAACACATCAAATGAATTGAAAACAAATTGAGGAGATCATGAAATACTACAAATTCCAAGATTTTTTTCAAAACATAAATTTTTTTAATCTGTATTTGTCAGTGTAGGTCAGCATTTAAACTGTTTATGACTGCATATTACCATTGAAATCTAACCAAACTAACATCCTACATACAGTAAAATCCACCAAATCAGGTGAATATCCACGACTACATGGGCAAAAGAAAGATCTGTCCAAGTTGAAATTGGCACTATATATTATTCAGACAAGCAGACAAAGTGCAATTCTCAGCAGAGTGCATCGAAACCCTAAAATGTAAAATAAACACAATACACTCGTAGAAATCATAAGGGCAGATATTTTAATATTAATTAGCTGATAGGCTTTTATATCTGGGCATTTGGCCGGAAGTAAGTAATTCTCACGCCAGAATGTTGTTTTCAGTCGCCAGTTTTGCATTTTCAGTCGCTGGTGTTTTTAAACTTCTCCCACGTAACTAGGTGGAGAGTGGAAATGGGTTAGGGTCCTTGAATTTGGAGAGGATAGAGAGAGAGTAAGTATATGCACCCCATATTGTAAGGGAAGCGGCTATTGTCTAATAAAACGGGATGCGTAAGGCATCATAACATACAATTCAATATACAAAATGGCATCATATCATTCAAATCACCATACGGAAACGAACGATGAGACCCGCCAGCGCCGTTGCGTTTCATACAAAAATGAACGATAGGACCCGCGAGCGTTGTTGGGTTTAACAGACACTACTCACTTTTTTCCGTGAGGATGGTGCACGGATTTTGCGCCAAAGAGTCAACGTTGCCAGGACTTTTAAACATTTAGTTTTCTCCAGTATATTTTTTACTCTCGTTTTCTCCATCATTTTTGTCGCTTTCTGCTACTGAAACGGAAGGGTGGAGTCGAGGGAATCTAGTAGGGAGGAGTTGCAGGTGAGGATACACATCCCGATGACGAGTGAGTAACAATACGACGAATTCCATTTTTATTTTTTTCTCGCTGTTGTTCGAGGTTTTAAAATAAATTCGGTTCAATTAACAAGTCGCTTCTTTAAAATAAGTTTGGTTGAATTAATAGAGCGTTTTGGGTTTTAAAATAATCTTGGTTCTAAAATAATCTAAATTCAATTAATTGAAGGTTCTAGGTCTTTTAACAAATTTGGTTGAATTAAGGGTAATGGAAGGACCTAATTAATCATTCGAGGTTATCCCAAAGGTATCGGTGGACTTCACATCCTTTCTCTTCATGTAACAAAGAGATGTGTACCCCAACCAATGTGTCTTCCCACTTTTATCTTGTCTCAAGCTTGTACATAAATATTTACATTTCATTTGGTATGTTAGGATCTCACTGGTGTATATAAAGTTGCAGCTCGAACTACACATTGTGTTGTTCAACCTGCACAAGTTTAGTTCATGGTCCGTAAGATGTGTTTTTCTACTCATTTGAGGTTATCTCAAAGGAATGGTTGGATTTCACAACCCTTCTTTTCATGCAACAGAGGTATGTACACCCCAACAAAAGTGTATTTCTGATTTTATGTTGTTGTAGGGTTGTGATAGTATTTCATTGTATATATGAAGTTGCAGGTTGAATTACACATTGTGTTGTTCAACCTACACAAGTTTAGTTCATGGTTCGTAAGATGTGTTTGTGTGCACATTTGACGTAATCTCAAAAGAATAGTTGGATTTGACAACCTTTCTCTTGAGATAACAAACGTATGTGCACTCCAACAAAAGTGTATTCCTGATTTTATGTGGTTGTAGAGTTGTGATAAGATTTCATTGTATATACAAAGTTGCGGGTTGAACTACACATTGTGTTGTGCAACGTGCACAATATTAGTTAACAATTCGTAAGATGTGTTTCAAATTTGTGCCTCTCCTAGTTGACTCAAATACTGATTCAAAATATTTTCAACAAATTGAGACGTGTTATTGATTTGAGGTTTATGGCAGCAATGGAAGGACACAATTAGTCATTCGAGGTTATCCCAAAGGTATCGGTGGATTTCACAACCTTTCTCTTCACGTAACAGATATGTATGCACCCCAACCAATGTGTCTTCCCAATTCTATGTTGTTTCATGCTTCTGTACAAATAATTATACTTCATTTTGCACATTAGGATTTCACTGTATATATATAAACTTCCTGGTTGAACTACACATAGTGTTGTTGAACCTACACAAGTTTAGTTCATGGTTCATAAGATGTGTTTTTCTTCTCAATTGAGGTTATTGCAAACAAATGGTTGGATTTCACAACTTTCTCTTCTGGTCACAAAGGTATGTGCACCCCAACAAAAGTGTATTCCTCATTTTATGTTGTTGTAGGGTTGTGATAGGATTTCGTTGTATATATGAAGTTGTAGGTTGAGCTAGGCACTATGTTGTTCAATGTGCACAAGTTTAGTTCATGGTTCGTAAGATGTGTTTCAAATTTGCGCCTCTCTTAGTTGACTCATACTGATTCAAAACATTTTCAACAGATTTAAACAATGTATTATTGATTTGAGGTTTGTGGCAGCAATGAAAAGACATAATTGTTCATTCGAGGTTATCCCAAAGGTATCAATGGATTTCACAACCTTTCTCTTCACGTAACATATATATATGCACCCCAAACAATGTGTCTTCCCAATTCTATGTTGTTTCATGCTTCTGTACAAATAATTATATTTCATTTTGCATGATAGGATTTCACTGTATATATAAGCTTCCTGGTTGGACTACGCATTGTGTTGTTCAACCTGCACAAGTTTAGTTCATGGTTCGTAAGATGTGTTTTTCTATTCATTTCATGTAATGGTTGGATTTCACAACCTTTCTCTTCACTAACATAGGTATGTGCACCTCAACAAAAGTGTATTTCTAATTTTATGTTGCTTTAGGGTTGTGATGGGATTTTCTTTGTATATATGAAATTGCAGGTTGAACTACACATTGTGTTGTTCAACCTGCACAAGTTTAGTTCATGGTTCGTAAGATGTGTTTTTGTGCACATTTGACGTTATCTCAAAGAAATGATTGAATTTGACAACCTTTCTCTTGAGATAACAAAAGTATGTGCACTCCAACAAAAGTGTATTCCTAACTTTATGTTGTTGTAGGGTCGTGATAGGATTTCATTGGATATACGAATTTGCATGTTGAACTACACATTGTGTTGTTCAACATGCACAAGTTTAGTTAATGGTTCATAAGATGTGTTTCAAATTTGTGCCTCTCCTAGTTGACTCAAATACTGATTCAAAATGTTTTCAACAGATTGAAACGTGTTATTGATTTGAGGTTTGTGGCATCAATGGAAGGACATAATTGGTCATTCGAGGTTATCCCAAAGGTATCAGTGGATTTCACAACCTTTCTCTTCACGTAACAGATATATGCACCCCAACCAATGTGTCTTCCCCATTCTATGTTGTTTCATGCTTCTGTACAAATAATTGTATTTCATTTTGCACGTTACAATTTCACTGTATATATAAACTTCCTGGTTGAACTACACATTGTGTTGTTCATCCTGCACAAGTTTAGTTCATGGTTCGTAAGATGTGTTTTTCTGCTCATTTGAGGTTATCTCGAACGAATGGTTGGATTTCACAACCTTTCTCTCCAAGTAATAGAGGTATGTGCACCCCAACAAAAGTGTATTCCTCATTTTATGTTGTTGTAGGATTGTGATAGGATTTCGTTGTATATGAATTTGTAGGTTGCACTACACACTATGTTGTTCAACCTGCACAAGTTTAGTTCATGGCTCGTAAGATATGTTTCAAATCTGTGCCTCTCTTAGTTGACTCAAATACTGATTCAAAACGTTTTCAACAAATCGAAACATGTTATTGATTTGAGGTTTGTGGTAGCAATGGAAGGACATAATTAGTCATTCAAGGTTATCCCAAAGGTATCAGTGGATTTCACAACCTTTCTCTTCACATAACAGATATATATGCACCCCAACCAATGTGTCTTCCCAATTATGTGTTGTTTCATGTTTCTATACAAATAATTATATTTCATTTTACACGTTACGATTTCACTATATATATAAACTTTTTGGTTGAAGTACACATTGTGTTGTTCAAGCTACACAAGTTTAGTTCATGGTTCGTAAGATGTATATTTCTGCTCATTTGAGGTTATATCTCAAACAAATGGTTGGATTTCACAACCTTTCTCTTCACGCAACATAGGTATGTGCACCCCAACAAAAGTATTTATGATTTTATGTTGTTGTAGGGTTGTGACAGGATTTTGTTGTATATATGAAGTTGTAGGTTGAACTACACACTGTGTTGTTCAGCCTACACAAGTTTAGTTCATGGTTTGTAAGATATGTTTCAAATTTATCTCTTAGTTGACTCAAACACTGATTCAAAACGTTTTCAACAGATTTAAACAATGTGTTATTGATTTGAGGTTTGTGACAGCAACGGAAGGACATAATTAGTCATTCGAGATTATCCCAAAGGTATTGGTGGATTTCACAACCTTTCTCTTCACGTAACAAATATATATGCACCCCAACCAATGTGTCTTCCCAATTCTGTGTTGTTTCATGCTTCTGTACAAATAATTATATTTCATTTTGCACGTTAGGATTTCACTGTATATATAAACTTCAGGGTTGAACTACACATTGTGTTGTTCAACCTGCACAAGTTTAGTTTATGGTTTGTAAGATGTGTTTTTCTTCTCATTTGAGGTTAGTTTATGGTTCGTAAGATGTGCTTTTCTTCTCATTTGAGGTTATCTCAAAGGAATGGTTGGATTTCACAACCTTTTTCTTCAGGTAGCAGAGGTATGTGCACCCCAACAAAAGTGTATTCCTCATTTTGTGTTGTTGTAGGGTTGTGTTAGGATTTCGTTGTATATATAAAGTTGCAGGTTGAACTACACATTGTGTTGTTCACCCTGCACAAGTTTAGTTCATGGTTCGTAAGATGTGTTTCAAATTTGTGCCTCTCCTAGTTGACTCAAATATTGATTCAAATCCTTTTCAACATATTAAAACAGCGTGTTATTGATTTGAGGTTTGTGGCAGCAATGGAAAGACATAATTGGGCATTCGAGGTTATCCCAAAGGTATCGATGGTTTCACAACCTTTCTCTTCATGTAACAGATATATATGCACCCAAACCAATGTGTCTTCTCAATTTTGTATTGTTTCATGCTTCTGTACAAATAATTATATTTCATTTTGCACGTTAGGATTTCACTGTATATATAAACTTCTTGGTTGAACTACACATTGTGTTGTTCATCCTACACAAGTTTAGTTCATGGTTTGTAAGATGTGTTTTTCTGCTTATTTGAGATTATCTCAAACGAATGATTGAATTTCACAACCTCTTCTCTTCAGGTGACAGAGGTATTGCACCCCAACAAAAGTGTATTCCTCATTTTATGTTGCTCTGGGGTTGTGATAGGATTTCGTTGTATATATGAAGTTGCAGATTGAACTACACACTATGTTGGTCAACTTGCACAAGTTTAGTTCATGGTTCGTAAGATGTGTTTCAAATTTGTGCCTCTCTTAGTTGACTCAAATACTAATTCAAAACGTTTTCAATAGATTGAGACGTTTTATTGATTTGAGGTTTGTGGCAGCAATGGAATGACATAATTGGTCATTTGAGGTTATCCCAAAGGTATCGGTGGATTTCATAACCTTTCTCTTCACAACAGATATATATGCACCCAAACCAATGTGTCTTTCCCAATTTTGTGTTGTTTCATGCTTTTGTACAAATAATTATATTTCATTTTGCACATTACGATTTCACTATATATATAAACTTCTTGGTCGAACTACATATTGTGTTGTTCAACCTGCACAAGTTTAGATCATAGTTCGTAAGATGTGTTTTTCTGCTCATTTGAAGTTGTCTCAAACGAATGGTTGGATTTCACAACCTTTCTCTTCACGCAATAGAGGCATGTGCACCCCAACAAAAGTGTATTTCTGATTTTATGTTCCTATAGGGTTGTGATAGGATTTCATTGTATATATGAAGTGCAAGTTAAACTACACACTATGTTATTCAACCTACACAAGTTCAGTTCATGGTTTCTATGCCTTTATTATTTGATTCATATATCGATTGATATTTTGACGAAAATATGTAGGCAGTATGTGGGCTTGATTTGAAGATGGCGGCATTGATGGAAGGACCTAGAGTCATTTGATGTTATGTTTAAGGCATGGTTCGATTTGACAATACGTCTCTTCATGTATTGGAGCTATGTGCAGCCTAACTGAAGTGGTTGACTAGTATTATACTTCTGTAGGGTTGTGTAGAAATCAATAAATTTGATTTGTATGTTATGATTTCATTGTCTATGTAAATTTGCATGTTGAAATTCACGTTGTGTTTTTCAACATGCATATCTTTTATTTACGGTTTGTCAAATGTCTTGAAAATTCGTGCATCTCTTACTGAGTGAGGATTTTATAAATGTTTCAACTAGTTCCCTTGTTAGTCTATTGGGAAAGTTGGGTCATTGTGAAAAAAATCTTTATCTTTTGGTTTGCTGAGTTATTGCTGAGAAAGATTTTGGCTACTATGATTTCATCTACCACCATTAGGCTAGACATCTATTGAGCATTTGGTATATTATCCAAGTTCATAGACAACTCCAAGAGCAGTCATTGGAAGTTTGCAGAGAGGATTGTAATATGCTTTTGTCACAATTCAATATGATATTTTATCAATTGATAAGTTCTAGTCTTCTAGATGATAGCTTTATAGATGCAGATTGGCTTGGGAGTATGGATGATTAGAAATGCAGCAAATTATTCCATATATTTGGGGTCAACAAAAGATTCTTGCTGCAGCAAGAAACAGAATACGGTGGCACCTGCTTGTTGAGGCTTTACCAGGTAAAAGAAATTAACTCCAATTCTAACTAGATTGAAAAGATGATCTCAGCAGATCATGGTCTAGTGATAAAGTGCTCTACTTACTAAAGCACATAGAGGTACAAATTTAAAGCATGGTTGCCAGGAAACTCCATTATGGGAACATAGACAACGTACCCGTCCCCGTACCCAAAATTTCCGGTGATTCATTTACATATAAAATAGCCGTCTCCTTATTCATTTACTCACGTACCCTAATTTGATTGGCATCCCCATCCCTGTACCAGTAGCAGTACCCCTGCGTCTCCTGGTAACTATGATTTAAAGCAATATACATAATAATAAAATAAAGCAAAAAGGTTCTCTCATCGCACCAGTAGGTATCATATACCAAATTGGTGTTTTGGCTAGGCTGGGACTTAAGAAATCATATTTACCTCTTTATGATGTTAAACATGGTAGCTATCTCGTCAAAAACCTAAATTCAAGAGCTAAAATAAAACCATGAAATAAGTTGTAGCAAAAGACTGCCAAAAAAAATTAAAAAACAATTCAACCGAATAGCTTAAGCACATCAAACTTCCTTCATATAATTTTTTTTATTCAGGGTCAATTAAAGTTCAGTTAATAGTGTCAAACTAGCTGCACAAAAGTCGAGTCCTTGAGTCATTCGGCCAAAAAATGCTAAAAACAAGAGTATTTTCTAATATGGAGATTTTTTCCTGCTATAACAGCAACCCAAAATCAAGGCCAACTAGACATTTTTTCCTTATTAAAGCCACCACAAACTGAAAAAAGTAGATGCAAGTCCAGGGTAAATTTTGACTGAAACCATATAAACCACGGGGCTTCTGAACCAACCCATTATTAAACTTAACAGCACACAAATCTTTTGCATTAAGAAAACACGTCAAATGAATTAAAAAACAATTGAGGAGATTATGAAATACTACAAATTCCATGATTTTTTTCAAAACATACATTTTTTTAATCTGTGTTTGTCAGTGTAGGTCAGCATTTAAACCGCTTATGACTGCATATTACCATTGAAATCTAAGCAAACTAACATCCTACATACCGTAAAATCCACCAAATCAGGAGAACATCCGCGAATACATGGGCAAAAGAAAGATCTGCCCAAGTTGAAATTGGTACTGTAGACAAGCAGATAAAGTGCAATTCTCAGCAGAGTGCATCGAAACCCTAAAATGTAAAATAAACGCAATATACTCGTAGAAATCGTAAGGGATAAATTGTAATGGCAGATATTTGAATATTAATTAGTAGGCTTTTATAGCTGGCCATTTGCCCGGAAGTAAGTAATTCTCACGCCAGAATCGTGTTTTCAGTCGCCGGTTTTGCGTTTTCAGTCGCTGGTTTTTTAAACTTCTCCAACGTAACTGGGGGGAGGGTGGAGATGGGTTAGGGTCCTTCAATTTGGAGAGGATAGAGAGTAGAGTATATGCACCCCATATTCTAAGGGAATGCCTAAGACATCATAACATACAATTCATAATATAAAATGGTATCATATCATATAAATCACCATACAAAAACGAACGATTGTGTTTCATACAAAAATAAAGCGTCGTTGGGTTTAATGGCAGCCACTCACTTTTTTCTGTGAGGATGGCACATGGATTTCATGCTAAAGAGTCAACATCGTCGGGACTTTTAAACATTTAGTTTTCTCCGACATATTTTTTATTTTCTCGTTTTCTCCATCGTTTTTGTTGCTTTCTACCACTGAAACAGAAGGGTGGAGTCAAGGGAATCCAGCAGGGAGGAGTTGTAGGTGAGGATACACATCCAAGTGACGGGTGAGTAACAATACGACGAATTCCATTTTTTTCTTTCTGACTATTGTTCGAGGTTTTATCTTTAAAATAAGTTTTGTTGAATTAATAGAGCGTTCTAAGTTTTAAAATAATCTTGGCTCAATTAATAGAGAGTTATGGGTTTTTTAATAAATTTGGTTGAATTAAGGGTAATTGAAGGACCTAATTGACCATTTGAGGTTATCCCAAAGGTGTCGATAGAATTTACATCCCTTCTCTTCACGTAAAAAGAGATGTGTACCCCAACCAATGTGTCTTCCCACTTTTATCTTGTCTCAAGTTTGTGCATAAATATTTACATTTCATTTGGTATGTTAGGATTTCACTGTGTATAAAGTTGTGGCTTTAACTACACATTGTGTTGTTCAACCTGCACAAGTTTAGTTCACAGTTCATAAGATGTGTTTTTCTGCTCATTTGGGGTTATCTCAAAGGAATGGTTGTATTTCACAACCTTTCTTTTCACACAACAGAGGTATGTACACCCCAACAAAAGTGTATTTCTAATTTTATGTTGCTGCAAGGTTGTGATAGGATTCCATTGTATATATGAAGTTGCGAGTTGAACTACACAAGTTTAGTTCATGGTTTGTAAGATGTGTTTTGTGCACATCTGACATTATCTCAAAGAAATGGTTGGATTTAACAACCTTTCTCTTGAGATAACAAAGGTATGTGCACCCCAACAAAAGTCTATTCCTAATTTTATATGGTTGTAGGGTTGTGATAGGATTTCATTGTATATATGAAGTTGCAGGTTGAACTACACATTGTGTTGTTCAACATGCACGAGTTTAGTTAATGGTTCGTAAGATGTGCTTCAAATTTGTGCCTCTCCTAGTTGACACAAGTACTAATTTAAAATGTTTTCAGCAGATTGAAACATGTTATTGATTTGATGTTTGTGGCAACAATGGAAGGACACAATTGGTCATTCAAGGTTATCCCAAAGGTATTGGTGGATTTCACAACTTTTCTTTTCACATAACAAATATATATGCACACCAATCAATGTGTCTTCCCAATTCTATGTTGTTTCATGCTTCTATACAAATAATTATATTTCATTTTTCATATTAGGATTTCATTATATATATAAAATTCCTAGTTGAACTACAGATTGTGTTGTTGAACCTACACAAGTTTAGTTTATGGTTTGTAAGGTGTGTTTTTTTCTCATTTGAGGTTATCTCAAATGAATAGTTGGATTTCACAACCTTTCTCTTCAAGTAACAGAGGTATGTGCACCCCAACAAAAGTGTATTCCTCATTTTATGTTGTTGTAGGGTTGTGATAGGATTTCGTTGTATATATGAAGTTGTAGGTTGAACTACACATTGTGTTATTCAATGTGCACAACTTTAGTTCATGGTTTGTAAGATGTGTTTCAAATTTGTGCCTCTCTTAGATGATTCAAATACTGATTTAAAATGTTTTCAATAGATTTAAACAAATGTGTTACTGATTTGAGGTTTGTGGCAGCAATGAAAGGACATAATTGGTCATTCGAGGTTATCCCAAAAGTATCAGTGGATTTCACAACCTTTCTCTTCGTGTAACAGATATACATGCACTCCAACCAATGTGTATTTCCAATTCTGTGTTGTTTCTTGCTTCTGTACAAATCATTATATTCATTTTGCACGGTAGGATTTCACTGTATATATAAACTTCTTGGTTGAACTACACACTGTGTTGTTGAACCTACACAACTTTAGTTCATGGTTTGTAAGATGTGTTTTTCTTTTCATTTGAGGTTATCTCAAATGAATGTTTGGATTTCACAACCTTTCTCTTTAGGTAATAGAGGTATGTGCACCCCAACAAAAGTGTATTCCGCATTATATGTTGTTGTAGAGTTATGATTGGATTTTGTTGTATATATGAAACTGTAGGTTGAACTACACATTGTGTTGTTCAAAGTGCACAAGTTTAGTTCATGGTTCGTAAGATGTGTTTCAAATTTGTGCCTCTCTTAGTTGACTCAAATACGTATTTAAAACATTTTTAATATATTTTAATAATATGTTATTGATTTGAGGTTTGTGGCAGCAATGAAAGGACATAATTGGTCATTTGAGGTTATCCCAAAGATATCAATGGATTTCACCTTTCTCTTCATGTAACAGATATATATGCACCCCAACCAATGTGTATTCCCAATTCTATGTCGTTTCATGCTTCTGTATAATTAATTATATTTCATTTTACGCGTTAGGATTTCACTATATATAAGCTTCCTGGTTGAACTACGCATTGTGGTGTTCAACCTGCACAAGTTTAGTTCATGGTTCGTAAGATGTGTTTTTCTGCTCATTTGAGGTTATCTCAAATGAATGTTTGGATTTCACAACCTTTCTCTTCACGTAACAAAAGTATGTGCACCCCAACAAAAGTGTATTTTTGATTTAATGTTGTTGTAGGGTTGTGATAGGATTTTGTTGTATATATGAAGTTGTAGGTTGAACTACACATTGTGTTGTTCAACCTACACAAGTTTAGTTCATGGTTCGTAAGATGTATTTTTGTGCACATTTGACATTTTCTCAGAGGAATGGTTGGATTTGATAACCTTTCTCTTGAGGTAATAGGAGTATGTACACTCCAACAAAAGTGTATTCCTAATTTTATGTTGTTGTAGGGTCGTGATAGGATTTCATTGTATATATGAAGTTGCAAGTTGAACTACACATTGTGTTGTTCAATCTACACAAGTTTAGTTAATGGTTCGTAAGATGTGTTTCACATTTGTGCCTCTCCTAGTTGACACAAATATTGATTTAAAATGTTTTCAACAGATTGAAATAATGTGTTATTGATTTGAGGTTTGTAGCAGCAATGGAAGGACACAATTGGTCATTCGAGGTTATCCCAAAGGTATCAGTGGATTTCACAACCTTTCTCTTCACGTTATATATATATGCACCCCAACCAATGTGTCTTCCCAATTCTATGTTGTTTCATGCTTTTGTACAAATAATTATATTTCATTTTGCACGTTAGGATTTCACTGTATATATAGAAACTTCCTGGTTGAACTACACATTGTGTTGTTCAACCTGCACAAGTTTAGTTTATGGTTCGTAAGATGTGTTTTTCTTCTCATTTGAGGTTATCTCAAAGGAATGGTTGGATTTCACAACCTTTTTCTTCATGTGGCAAAGGTATGTGCACCCCAACAAAAGTGTATTCCTCATTTTGTGTTGTAAGGTTGTGATAGGATTTTGTTGTATATACGAAGTTGTGAGTTGAACTACACATTGTGTTGTTCACCCTACACAAGTTTAGTTCATGGTTCGTAAGATGTGTTTCAAATGTGTGCCTCTCCTAGTTGACTCAAATACTGATTCAAAATATTTTCAACAATTTGAAACATGTTATTGATTTGAAGTTTGTGGCAGCAATGGAAGGACATAATTGGTCATTCGAGGTTATCCCAAAGGTATCGATGGATTTCACAACCTTTCTTTTCATGTAACAAACAAATATGCACCCCAACCAATGTGTCTTCCCACTTATATGTTGTTTCATGCATCTGTACAAATAATTATATTTCATTTTGCACATTAGGCTTTCACTGTATATATAAACTTCCTGGTTGAACTACACATTGTGTTGTTCATCCTACACAAGTTTAGTTCATAGTTTGTAGGATGTATTTTTCTTCTCATCTGAGGTTATCTCAAATGAATGGTTGGATTTCACAACCTTTCTCTTCAGGTAATAGAGGCAATGTGTACCCCAACAAAAGTGTATTCCTCATTTTATGTTGGTGTAGGGTTGTGATAGGATTTCATTGTATATATGAAGTTGCAAATTGAACTAGACACTGTGTTGTTCAACCTACACAAGTTTAGTTCATGGTTCGTAAGATGTGTTTCAAATTTGTGCCTCTTAGTTGACTCAAACATTGATTCAAAATATTTTCAATAGATTGAAACATGTTATTGATTTGAGGTTTATGGCAAGAATGGAAGGGCATAATTGGCCATTCAAGGTTATCCCAAAGGTATTGGTGGATTTCACAACCTTTCTCTTCACATAATATATATATATGCACCCCAACCAATGTGTCTTCCTAATTCTATGTCGTTTCATGCTTCTGTACAAATAATTATATTTCATTTTGCACGTTTGATTTCAATGTATATATAAACTTCTTGGTTGAACTACACATTGTGTTGTTCAACCTGCACAAGTTTAGTTCATGGTTCGTAAGATGTGTTTTTCTGTTCATTTGAGGTTGTCTCAAATGAATGGTTAGATTTCACAACCTTTTTCTTCACGCAACAGAGATACGTGCACCTCAACAAAAGTGTATTTCTAATTTTATGTTGTTGTAGGGTTGTGATAGGATTTCATTGTATATATAAAGTTGTAGGTTGAACTACACAAGTTTAGTGCAATGTTTTTATGCCTTTGTTATTTGATTCATATATCGATTGATATTTTGATGAAAATATGTAGGCAGTATGTGGGCTTGATTTGAAGTTGGTGGCATTGATGGAAGGACTTGGGGTCATTTGAGGTTATGTTGAAGGCATGGTTCAATTCGACAATATGTCTCTTCATGTTTGGAGAACTATGTGCAACCCAACTGAAGTGGCTGACTAGTATTATGCTTATGTAGGGTTGTGTAGAAATTAGTGCATTCGATTTGTATGTTATGATTTCACTGTTTATGTAAATTTGCATGTTGAAATTCACGTTGTGTTTTTCAACATGCATATCTTTTATTTACGGTTTGTCAAATTTCTTGAAAATCCATGCATCTCTTATTGAGTGAGTATTTTATAAATGTTTCAACTAGTTCCCTTGATAGTCTATTGGGAAAGTTGGGTCATGTTATTGTTGTTGGAGTACAGGACCACTGAGAGGGGGGGGGTGAATCAGTGGTCTTTAATCTTTAACACTTTTTAATCCTTTAATTCACTTAGACAGAAAATGAAAGAGACTTGAGGAATTCATTAAACACATATATACATGTATAATGACAATCATAACATCCAAGACCTTGATCAAATATAAGACACGAGGGCACAAACATGGAGACAATCAACATGAACCATAACACATGATTTAGGAGTGGAAAACCCTCATAGGGATAAAAAACCACTCTTGAATCCTTCCACTTTATTATGCCTCACTGGCAAATCAAAAACTCATTGGTTACATTCAAGTCTCATTGGCTACAAATAGGTCTCACTGGCCAAGCAAGCCTCACTGGATACAAACAGGTCTCACTGACCAAGCAAGCCTCTCTAGCTAAATATGTGCCTCACTAGCAAAATGTACAATCTCATAAAAGCATAAAGTGTACACAGGGTTTCTCTGTTTCAATACAATGCTCATAACAACATATCATTCTCCCTCACAATCATGAAATCAATTGCTCTATATATTTGTTCCATAATGTCCTCTTACTGTGTTTGAATTGCCCATAACATCAACTTATACATCTCTCAATCTTTAGACAAAACATTCATCCTTGCAATCACTTGATTCACCTGCATTTTCTCTTCAAAAACCTCATCAAAAATATGTTTCAATGCTACATATCTTAGACCTCAAAATCTATCCATAATGAACCTGCAATGTCATTATAAATGAAATGACCTTTCATTTCCTCTTCTCTTTACATATCCATTTTCCCTTTTCAAACAATAAAAATCTAAAATAGCCTCCACAACCTTCAAATAAAAATCTTCAATAATATTTTAATCAAACTGCCCTCTATCAGAGAAAATAAAAAATCTCTTTCATATTCAGATTCTCTATCTGCAATAAGAAAGTTCTCCAAAAGAAAATCATTTAAAAAAACCTCTCTTAGTCTTCTCATAACAAGCATTTAAAAAGCCACTAAAAGCACCTCTCCTTATTTTAGAAAAAAACAAACAACTCCCTTTTTAATATCTTCAATTGCACGAGCGTGGAATTTAAAAAATTAGAAAAAATCCCCTTGAAACTTTTGCGCTTTTAGAAACACCCAAAAGCAACCTTTGTGATGGCTAAATATAGCCTTAAAAAAACACCTTAACCTACAGTCGCCAACAAAAGACATTCAAATGCACGTCAATGTGCATGCACGAGGGAGGAAGTCAAAGTTTAAATTCAATCCATTGATCTTCATTCATGCATCCATCTCATCTTTAAAAATAAGCCTTTGATGTGCTTTTGTCGCCCATCGCAATAAGACACAAACTGGAATAACAAGTTGCCCTTAGGAAATGGGGCCAATTCCCCACGAATTAAAACACTTCAGCAGGTTTCCTTTTAAGTGATTGACCCTTAACAGGAGGTCATCTTATAAATAGACAAAAAGTTACTTTGTTTGATGATGGGTTTTATGGAATAAACAGAGGTTTTAAAAGCAAAGAAAAGACTTAGGGTTCTTATGAGTATTGAGGACTAGAAAACCCAACACATATCCTAAGTGATAAAGATCATACAGTGAACAAAGAAGGTTAACCGAGACATAATAAGCAGTGAGTATAACATCAAAAAGACTTACTAAACTAGATATACACTTAGGGTTTAGACTATAGGAAGACCATTAAGTTTTAGGTCTTAGATCTTCAAAAGAATTTCAAACCCTAGATATAAACAAAGTTAGAGATTGATCCCTTTTTGACTTATGAGCTACAAAAAAAATCAGAGATAAACACTTCATTACTGATCTTAAATCTCTATAATTACCACAATTCTTTTAAAAACCACACTACCATCTGCCAACACCAAGATTGTAAGGGAAATAATGACAACCCTAACATTGTCATAAACAATGATCACCAACACCAACTAACATGAGCATCATGCCAACAAATCTTAACCTCTGACAAACAAGAGATCTCCTAATGACATGTTCTGATGACAGATCCTGATAACAATAAACATGATACCTGATCTGAACTTAAGCTGAAAGAAGCACTTCAACAACCATATTAAAGCATGAGGAAATCCTTAAACATGTGAAACATGAACTTGTACTCATGAACAACTTTTTCCTAATATAGATGCTCAACATCATATGAGCTATCTCTTGACATAAGGTGAAGCATAAATACCTTTTATCATGAAGTATGTGTGAAGCATGTGAACTCACCTGAATTCTCCTCAGCCATGAAGATCATGATGAACTACAAGTGAAGCAGAATGAATATTAACATGAACTTAACATCCTGTCATAAAGCATTCAAGTTATAAAGACAACCTGACAACATGAAGATATCCAACTTGATCTAAGTTCTCTTCAACCTCCACAACTCTTGAAGTAATGACATGACATATGAAGATGACATCCTATCATATGAAGACCAAACACAAGGACTAAATGATCCAATCAACATGAACTAAGAGCACCATTGAAACCACGAAGACCATGAGTTAGAGTAGATCAACTCTCTGCAAATCTTTTATGACTCTGCACATCTACACTCTAGTTATCAACCCAAGAATGATTTGATTATCAACCTTTGATTTGCATGAATGATCTAACTATCACTTTGATGTATCTGCATGAGTGATCATATGAATATCTCTCTAATCAACAATGACAACTTTGCATCATCAACTCAACACATTTTTGACATCAATGACAATCAACCTCCATCAATTATATGTCTTGATCAAACATTGTTATGTAATGAAATCAGGCATGTTGCCTTCTATTAGGCCATTATGTATGGTTAAATTTGTTTGGTCATACTCAGTGAATGATTGTAAATGTAAATTCAATTTTTCAATATTGATAAAAGGGAGAGGGCCCTAATCCTCACTGAAATAATCCATAAAAAAATGTTCTAAGTAAATATGTTTGAATGTTTATTAAGATTTGTAATTAATAGATATTAGTTAATAAAAGCTTGAAACTAACAATAATTTATATTTTGGTCCCCCCTGACTCCGGATGGATCAAACTCAACTTTGACAGAACTTCTAAAGGGAACCCTGGTCAGGCAGGTGGGGGTGGTCTCTTCAAGGACAGTGAAGGAAGGGTGTTGGGAGCTTATACAGAGAATTTGGGGATATAGACGTGCAATTTCACTGAAGTCAATGTGGCTTATCAAGGTATCAGAATGGCAGTTGACTATGGTACTAAGAAACTGGTGGTGGAAGGAGACTCAAAAAATATTATCAACATGCTTCACTCCAAAGCTAATCATAATTGGTCCCTAAAAGACCTAATAGATTTGAGCAAACAAAGTTTGTCAACCTTGGAGAAGGTTGAGTTTCACCACATCTATAGACAAGGGGACAGTAAATCTGATGCCTTAGCTAACTTAAGAACTAAGGTTAAAGACATTTTAAGTTGGAAACTTGGAGAGGTCATTCTTGACCTTATGAAACCATAATCTGTAATGAAGACACCAATCCCACCTAAGGAAATGAATGTCTTTGTGAAGAAGGAGACTACTCATACGAGCGTTCTTAACCAAAGGACTAGTAACAATAATGGCAAGATAAGACCCGTTCTCAATGCATTTCCTTCCCAATGCATCTGGTTAATTCTCTTTTTTGTGTCTCCATACAGAGCTAGTTTGGTTGTTCATGATTTTGAGTTCTTCGACATGGGGGGTGATCTTCTCCAAACTGAACCGATTGGTTTTGACAGCATAAAGAATGATGCAGAGCTTTGGGATATCTTAGAAAGAGGCAATTTTACCCAATTCATACAAGACATGGATGGGTATGATACTCTCCTTTCCAAGGAGTTTGCAATCTCTTGGAAGGCGGGGGTTGTGTATGAGAGAGGTATCTTCTTTAGGGTCACTAAGGAGCTGACCGCAAAGGTGACGGGCACTAGACTCCCAACAAAGGTCAAAGGAAACTACCAAGATGATATGAGGAAGTTTCTTTAGGAAGGAGAGAAAGTAAGCAGACTTCAGAATGGCTTCAGTCTTGAGGATCTTCCTGGTGTTTGGAAAAGGGTGGCTGAGGTTCTTATGAGGTATGTCACCTTAGAGGGTAGATTCAAAAGGTTTCATGCTTACTTGTTCCCTCTTCTTAATCACTTATGGCATGATATGAAAATTAACTTCTCGTAATAGCTCTTCACATCCCTTAAGGACTTTGTCCAAAAGGTTCTAGTGGGAGAGAAATCCCTCCCTCTCTACCAAAGTTTAATCTACGTTGTTTATAAGTTTGAGCTCTCCCTAACCTTAGCCCTGGATTTTAAGCCAAGAATTTATAACCCTCAACTGGTGGAGAAGCTTCCCAAGGAGTCTGGGGGAAAACAAACCCTTGAAAGTAGTTCAGTTGCCCCTGTCAAAACCCTAACTAGAGAGGATGTCATCATGCATGCTAAATCCCATATATCCATTGCTTCCAAGGCCCAAAATAGTAATAGGGCCCACAAGGAGACCAATCTTGTTGTGACCAGCCCTGAGAAAGATATTGTTGTTACTCCCAGCAATCTCAACCTGAAATTCCCGAAGGACCTCAGGCTCCCATGGGAGAGAAGTACAAAGGGAAGGGTATTGTCATAGATGATTCCCCTGTTTGGGATGGGAAGAACAAAGGGAAATGCATAGTTAGAGAGGATCCCTCTACTGACTTGGCTCACATGAAAGGTAAAATAAAATTCATTGATACTGTTGGGAGTCAAAGCATTAAGCACAAGGGTCTGGACCCTCCTAAGAAAGCTCAGGTCACCTCCCCTATCTGCAGCCCCCTGTCACCAAACACAGTAGAGAGAAGACTGAATGCAACACTTGTCATCATATGGTGGAGAAATTTGCTACCTTGTACCAGGCCATGGACTTGCAAAACCAGGTTCTTAAATGGTAGTTGGCACAAATTCACCATGTCAAATGCAAAATTCAACACCTAGAGGTTATAACACAACTGGAGACATCAAACTGACCGAGGGAGAATGAAGATGAACTTTGGCAAGAAGTGGAGAACCTTGCTAGGATGTTTGAGAAGTGGGAGGGTATGGAAGAAGAAATCAACAAGATAAAGGCTAATCAAGAACAAATTAAGAAGAACATGGAAGATATTGTGGCATTTAGCAGGGAGACAATAAAAAATTCATTCACAACTTTTTATTTTTCAAGCAGAGATGGAGAAACACAAGGTAATGAGAGAAGCTAAAGCTAGGGCTTCTTCTGATAGCAATTTGAAACAGGTCAATATTGGTCTAGCCAATAGAACTAGAGCTAAAAGCAAGGGCACCAAAGGCAAATAGATCATAAATGATACTCAGAAGGAATAAGACAAGAAGATGGATGATAACACTTCCAAAGACAAGCTGAACTTTTTGAATAGGGAATGGCAGGCAATTAGTGGCCTAAAAAATTTGGCAAAGCAGTAATTTTCTTTATTGGTCTGTAGCTGGTCTTTATGGTTGTTGCTGGCTCTGCTAGCTCTTTCTCTATTTTTAGTTGTTTTGGTTTGTTCCTAGTTTGTTTTACTTCTTTTAAAACTTGTTCAATTCGCCTTTTGGCTTTTTGTTAATGGGTTCTGGCCCTTCCCGATTATCAATTTCAAAACAATAATTTATATTTGTTTAAATTGAAAATATAATTTAATAAATAGAGTATAAATCTTAGTGAAAACATAACATATGAATCAATTAGAAAACGTTGGGATGTATTCCTAAAATGATATATCTACTATTGTTAACAATTTTGTTGTCGTTTGTGTCAGATTTAATTATTACTTATAATATTGTTTATAACTTTTAAGTCTTTGATTTTAGTAATATGATATATGTAAATAAGCACCAAATTTTAAAAATATGTTTTATTAATGAAGCATGTAAAGATCCTAATTGAAGACCAAATATGTAAACAAGATGTGAAATAAAATAAAAAGCAAATTTCAGAAGCTTAATAGTAATAACAATCGAAACATGAGCATAGAAGTTGGTGAACAAAGAAACTTCGTAAAAGATAGATTGAAAAAAGAAATTAGTGTACAAATGCATGTAAATAGATGCCTAAGAGCATGAGGGAAGGAGTCCAAATTTTAATAAGATTCTACCATTTTCTAATCTTTTAACCCATTCTTTGGAAATGGACATAAGTCTAGATGGGAGACAACATAAGAATGGTAATTTTAGTATTATATATATATATATCAGAAGACATAATATTTGAATATTTTATAAGCTTATCTTATGAAAATTTATAATTTGCTTCATGATAAATCATTATTGGTTTTTGATATAACTGGTAGGAACTTATTTACATCAACATTTTAGATCCTACTCTATGGTTCACCATTTGGATGCAAAAAATAAATGGTAGATTGCACACAAATTTATTTTTATATGATTGAATAAGAATCCAAATGCAAACGATCCAAGTGACAGAAGAAAGTTAGAGAAAACTAGATGCAAAAACTAAATTATACAAAATGCAAATATCAATTTGTTGGCATTTCAATTCGCACCTCTGGTATGCGATTTGGAAACGGACAGCTATGCACAGATAAACTACTCTCCTATTGGAAGGGGGAGTTCCCTTTCTTGCTGATGTTTGCTAAAAAGATAACTTAAATGAAACTTTGCCTATCTTCTTTTTGATTCTCAGCTGCAAGCACAAGGTTATAAAACTCTAAATGCTGCAGAAGAGGTTTTTTCCTTTTTATAAAACTTCTACTACAACTAGCATAGACTAATGACGCTTTCAACCTTCTGAGTAAATTCAGAGCAAAGGAAGTTAAAAGTGAATGAGGAATGATTGTTAACACAAAAACTTAAGCAGTTTTCCTCCAGATTTACACCACAAGACTAAAAGTACTTTAATGATGAAAGCTGAAAATGAAAGCTACAGAAGCTGCACATCTAACGACAATAACTTAATGAATCGATATAGAATATCAGAGCAAAGTAGGCATGAGACTTCTATTCAATATCACAAAGTTTAATACAACTCCAGGATAGCAATACTGCAGCAAAAGGTAGGCATACAGTAAGCGATCAAACACTGGAGAACGATGAACACAAAGTGAACAAACACCTGGAATAACAATGTTTGCAGGCTAGAATAGGCACAGCAAATTTGCTATCACAAAAGTCATTACAAACAATGGGCAAGGATGCCCTTATTTATACTAAAATCAAAGGAGTAGGGAACCCTAAAATCTCCTTGATTAACCCTAACTTGCCAACTCGCAAGCTTTATTACTATTCTAAGACAAAGATACAATAAACAAATGCTTTAAAGCAAAGAAGATTCCAACTATCACAAGGTGATTTCTTTCTAAATATAGAATGGATGAGATTAGATTGAAAGCACATGCTTTAAAACAAAAAGTATCTGATTTAAAGCTGCTTTATTTTGGAATGCATCCTCATCAACATTCTAGCTTTTTGGTGATGTCATCCGTTGATATTCTGGGAAACAATATCTTCTAAAAAGCGAGTGACTGCATCTCTACCAGGAACACTGATACTCTCTAGAATGATATTCTAATTCTCTAACATATCTTCACCATTGGCAACCATCTGAAGAAATTCGTGAACTTCACTCGTAGCCTTGTCAAATTTCACTGTCATTGCGGTAAGACGACTCATCTTGCCGGCATTGATATCATCATTAAAGTTGTTGCGGACGAGAGTCTGGAACTCTGCTTGCACTTCCCCGAGATCATACAGGGTACCATCTTCTTTCTCATATGAACACGGGATCTGAGAGACAAAGGATCTGACGAACTTGAGTTTGCCGACTACCTTTTCTTTCCATTTTGTCAACTCTGAAATCATACTATCATAAGTTTTTACTGTGAAAAGATATTACGCTTTCCAAGTAGAAATTGTCTTCTTATCTTCAGCTGAATCAACAGTATCAAGTGCAATCTTCAAGTCAGAGATAATGATCTCAAACATTGGTCTATTTTCTGCCATGATCTGCTACAACCCCTGTATGCCTTGACATAAATCATGAGCATTGTACTTCAACTGATAAAGCTCTGCAAGTACAACTCTCCCTTTGGTCACAAATTCTTCTACCCAACTGTCCATGTGCCTCCCATAGAGGACCAACTTACTGAAATACCGCTGATCGGCTGGTGATCCAAGACTTGGTGGAAGAAGTAAATCAACTTGTGAAGTGCCATGGAAAAGGTTGGAAATGTATTGCCACAACTGTCAAACTTCAGCTTTGAGAGCTGCCTTGTCTTCTCCATCTCTCAACACTCTTTCCTTCAAGCTATCCGCTGCAACCTCGAAGAGATTGACGTCTGTATGGCGAGTACTTCTACCAAGGTTAGCTTTTACAACTGTGAAGTCATCAACCTCAACATCATTAGCACTTCTATTTTCTAGAGGTGTTGCAGTCTCAAGAATTATTTCTCCATCCGCATTCTTCTCAATGCGAACCTGCTTCTTCAACTGCTTGTCTGGTGTGTCTTGATAGACGCTTTTTAGCTCTGTTAAATCCAGCTGATATGAGGGCTTTCTTCTTTTCCTTCCCAGAATGTTTTCAAGCCAGGATGAGTCATCCTCTCTTGGAAACTCGGTTCTCGCCTCATCAGCTCCTGATGAATCAATGCTTGCATCAAAGTTACAAACCGGTGAATCTGGCTCTGAATCTATGTGAATAGGAGAAGGGATCGGTGAAGAAGGTGGAGATACATGATCTGAAGGTAACACTTCAACATGCGGCGTTGCTTCAACAGGAGCTTCTGGTTCAATTGGTGGATGTTCGTGTCGGACATGAGCTGGAGACTCGTCTTTTTTCCTCTTTAACTTTGCCATTTTTGTTCCCTCTGGGAGAACACTCATAGCTCTTACTCTTTGTTTTGGCTTGGAAGTGGAAGGTTCTGATGGCTACACAACTGGCGGCTCTGCTACTGGAATATCATCCTTCTGCTTGGTCTTCAAGAATATCAAACTATTTTTAACCACTCGACTTGTTCTCTCCTCAATGGAAGTACTCTCTTTTACTGACCAATTAACTGGCGGCAACGGTTGTTGCTCAATTTGGTCCCTGAAATACGTGGGAAGTAGAACTTCACCACTCTCTGTCAAACCCTCTATGTCTTCTGACAAGATATCAGACATTTGTTGAAGAGTGAACCTGTTGTAACTGCGTCCTC
Source organism: Cunninghamia lanceolata (assembly GCA_027924645.1). Classification (NCBI taxonomy): domain Eukaryota; kingdom Viridiplantae; phylum Streptophyta; class Pinopsida; order Cupressales; family Cupressaceae; genus Cunninghamia; species Cunninghamia lanceolata. Next base: position 2,010,352 of record BSBN01001603.1, on the reverse strand, counting down.
ACACTTCATACTCATCAGCACAATTAGCCCAGAAGTCTTCAACTGCAAACTTGTGCGTACAATTCTGACCAAGACGTGATGCATAAACACCACGGGGATCATATGAAGATCTCCTGTCGAAAAACTTAAGACCATATATGGATGATTCATTACCGATTGCCTTGGCATCTGCTCCAGATCTACATCTGTAAATACTCATCCCAAGTGAAAAATTGAAGGCAGTCTTGCGTCTGCTACGCAAAAATGTATGCACTTCATAAGCTTGCCTCAAAAATTCCATAAATGTTATTTCGTCTGTAGGATATCGCGGCAACATGGCTAGCTCTCCTGAGAAGCCATATACTCTAATGTAGGAAAAAGTAGGAAATTGGATAAACCAATCAGCCCATTCTGTCATTGCTATTCTAGCCTCTACAGAAAACTGTATATGCAACTCCTTGTCCATGTCTCGCACTGCATGCATCAAGAATGCATCATTCACCCGCCTATAATGTCGTTCAGCTTGAGAGATCTCTAATTGCGGGAAATGATGATACACATGCTGAGTACCCAGAGTTCCAACAACGTTTAAACCTCTCAATTGACCCTGAAAAGCCATCAAATACACAAGGTATGAAATCATGTGGAATTCGTGAGCCCTTTGAAAATCAATTATTTGCTGGTGGAGACAATCACTGATTAGTGCCGACCAATCATAGAATTCGGTTCCGTCCACAATCTGGGACATGATGTAAAACATCCAAGGCTGAAATTTGTTTGCATCTGCTTGACCCATGATATGACTTAGCAGAGTAATCATTATTGCATGCTCCTCCTTGAATTCTCCACATCCAACATTCCTTGGCATAACATTCTGCTTTTCTTTCAACCACCTCTGACCAATCTTTTTTCTATATTTTTCCTTATCATTGTTCCAAACCCTCTTGCATTCTTCAAGTGAAACAGTTAAGTTCTCTCTCCAAATAGGTATTGTAAAACACTTTTCAATGTTGTTTGGCCTCAAGCTGCAGAGCACACGTCCATCACCTGACTGAATTTCTCTTGTGACCGAGTTGTAATGTGTCACGCAAGCAATCACAAACTCGATACTTTGCACGGTGATAGGAAAGGATGCCGTTGCAAGCAAACTGGAGTGTCCAAGATTCCTGATGGCATTATTTCCTGCATCCTCCAAGGAGTGTAAATTGATTACTAGAAGTACTTTATGCAAGTCTGTTTCACAAGTTTTCAAGTAATCACGAACTAATGCTGTTTTGTGCCTGATTTGTGTTGGAGAGTACTGCCTATTGGAAGATTTGAAAATCGACTGTGAACACGCCTATGTTGGAAAAAGTATTAGACAGATGGCTGAAAATTATTTGCTAATTTTTAGAAAAAGCAGTGTGTGAGCTAAAAAAGCTGGCACATGGGTTTTGTAGATAATTCTGTTTCTAAGCAACCCAGATTGTCAGATTTTGAAAAAGCGGAGATTTTCTCAAAAAAGCAGGGAAAAAGTAGTTTCCTAAAAAAAAGCACAACTCCCAATCTTCAAGAGGATGATAATCTGGATGGACCCATCTCGACGAAAACTGAAAAAGCTATGGTTGAATTTCTAAAAAATGATCTCCTTGAAACAAGGACCCTGAAAAAGCAAGCCTCTCTTCTTCCTCAACCCGAATCTATGAAGAGAACTGAAAAAGCACCTGGTTTGGGTCTTCGATTCTTCATTGAAAGAAAAATAAAATTTTTCCTTTGGATGCAACCTACAAAAGAAAATGAAATAAAGAAGCCCAAAGCTTGTCTTTATAAATCTTTTGGTCGAAAAAAATAGCTTTATTTGTGTGAGAAGAAAACTTCATCCTCATCCATGAAGAAAGCAACTTTTAAAGCATAAATCCAAGTGGATGTCTTCGAATAGAAAGAATCCCTATTTTGTAGGAGCCTATGGCTTCATGTGCAAGATGACAAAAATATCTTCTTTGATGATGTCATCGAATGCGCGAGTTGGAAGAAGTGTTAACAAATTTTTCTTTATTTTCGACACTTCAACACTTGTTTTGACTTAAATATGGCCTGTCTCTGATTTTAACAAGGCGGAAAAATATCATCATGAACTGAAAAAGCTGACTGATCCTAACATTTTGGAGATTGATCAACTGAGATTCCATCCCCTGCCTCCGTTCGACGATTTGACATCGTTTGACCAAGTTTGACCTTCTGGAAACTGCCAACGGGCGAAGATTGGTAACAAGGCATGTCGGAAAACACTGAAAACACAAAAATATTCTAACATTGCTCAAGATGGGTGCCCCAAGCCTCCTGGGGCGCCCAGTTTCCCAACACTTAGCCATTTTTTCATTTTTTTCCAACTTTTCCAATTTCTTGGTTTGCGTGTGCATTTTCAGAGGCATAGGACCCCTGTTTGGCTGTCAATTTCTATCAACTAGGATGAAAATGAGTCTGATGATCTGGCAAATATGCAAGCTTGATGAAAACTAAGCTGATTGTACCTTTCATTCGCCTCGAAAAATGTGCCAAACTAATCAACACTGAACCGGAGTGGGCTGACGGAAGGAGATTCACGTTTTTCAAGAAAAACATGAAAAATAATCTAACACTGGAGAGTTTGGGCGCCCCAAGCCTCCAGGGGTGCCCAATTTGTCAACACTTAGCCATTTTTTCAAAAAAATTCAAATTTGTACCTTTTCTCGATTTCTGTACCGACGGCTCCTGTTCGATCTTCAATTTCTATCGTTCTGACGACTGTTGAGGTGAGATGGAGGATGATCTGAGTAGTCTGAACATATCTGTGATGAAATTCTGGCTTTGACTGACTTTTGACCAAGTTTGACCAACCGGAAAGGAGATGACGGAAGCATTTTCAACGTTTCTTGAAAAACCTGAAAAAAACTAACACAGGAGAGGATGGGTGCCCTAAGCCTCCTGGGGCACCCAGTTTCACCAGACTTAGCCATTTTTTTGATTTTCCAACTTTTCCATTCACCTTGGATCCATCTTGCATCGTTTTGCGTGCATTGTCGAGTTGACGGCCGTTTGTCAGTTTTGCGTCGTTGAAACAGCATTGGAAACTCGTCGAAGAATTTTGGCATGTGAACTTTTCTGTGTTGATGACTTTCGAGCTCATACTTCACCTTGTGAAAAAGCAAAAATGACCCAATAGAGAAAACTTGGTCGTTTGAAGATTCCGTCTGAACCGTGCCGATTGTGGAGCAAAATCGACCAATGAGAATCGAGCGCAACACCTGATTTGGAGATTCTATTTTTAGAAAGTTTTACCAACATCCATATCTCAAGAAACCCAGAAAACCTAACTCGACGTCTATTTTTAGAAATTTTGCTTTTTTGACTTTTTGACGAAAAATTTTCTAGACTCGTTTCAAAATGCCTTAATGAAGCAAAAAATTTGGTTGGGTACAACAATTGGCTCTGTCTGGGGACCATGGCGGATACTTACGGCATAGGAGAACCAAGAATCTCTGGACTTTTGCAAGTTGGACCAGTGCCTTATCCATTGGGCAATAGAGTCAGGTTACATTCCTAATCACCTAGAATAAGACTTTTCTCCTACATCACCTAAGACCGGACTTCCTAAAATCACCTAGGGAGTTGGAACTTCAGAACACAACAGGAACATAATTGTCACATTACGGAAAGGGGAAAAACATTACGACATAACGATCACATCACAGAAAGGGGAAACACATTACGAGAACAAAAAGTGTTTCACGTGCTCTTTCTCCTGAGCGAGGATGAGAAGAGATTAGGACTGTCACATGAAACCGTCAATCGACTCAGAAAAGTAAGAACCATCTCTCTTTAGCTGTGAGGATTGCCTTGGTAGCACAAAACTTTTCTTTCTCTGCAACATCCTCTCAAAGAGCCATGATTCAGGAGGGTATTCACGTTCAGGCCATGAGAAGTTCCTTAGAAACTGATTGATATGCCAGGGATTAGGTGGAGCATCTTCCTCCAATGCAAGCAACCTCTGTAATAGGTGGAGATACAGAACTTCTTTCTGAAGATATACAGGAAAGTCTTGTGGCCAAAGTACATCTATGGGAATGGTCATCACCACATATTGAATATGAGTTTCATTTATATCTTGTACACATGCAACTTTGTATTTAGTCAATGCATCATCCTCTTGAAAAGGTGCAAGCTGCTCATACATGACTCTCATCACTGATTCCTGGCTTATAGGATCCACAACCGTCGTCGCCCACTTTTCAAGTGCTTCAGGGACTCCTTCATTGGTTGTGTTTTCATCCATCCACTCTCCAAAATCTGATGAATCATCAAGATCTGAATGCTTAAACTCTTAAACATCTTCACCTGATAGCTCACTTTCCCATTCATTACCTGGAATCTCATCACCCTTTGTAGAGTACTCTTCTTCAATGCGGATATCCATCATCACTTCTTCTTCAGCATTCATGTATCTTTCTTGCTCTATAAAAGGAGTAGAATCAAAGATAGCTTCATCTGAGTCATACGGTTCCTCTTCTTCTTCTTGATCGATCTCACACACGGCATATCTCACAAGACATTTGTCAAGAATCTCTGATTTTTCAATATCATTCTCTTTAGTGACCAAAACTGAATATTCCATGAACTCCTCTTCTCCATCAACCTCTTCATATGTTGTATTCCACACTGGGTGCATAGTATCAGTGAAGTCTTTTTCTTGTACAGGTTCATAGATGGATTCAACATCGTCCTCTTCACTAGTATGTATGAAAGATTCTCGAGATGCAGGTGAAGATGGGCTATATTGTAAAGAAAAGTCTACAGTATCTTCCATTGAAGAATCACTTTCCCATTGATGTTGAAAACAATTTAGATCTGATAATGGAACTTCCACATGATCTCCAGTTCTAAAAAATTCTTCCAGGAAGAAATCATCTTCAAAAAGAAGATCATGCTCTTGCTCTGCTTGCAAAACTTTTTGGGTCTCTCTCTTGGATATATTTGACACAGGTTCTTCAAACCAGCCTAAATCTAATTCATCATTGTTGTGTTCTTGAGAAGATTGTCGCACTTCTTCATCAAAGAAGGTTTGTAAGTTGTACATTTCTTCAGATTCTTCCTCTGATTTGTCAACTGCATGGACAACCTCCTAATTTTCTTCAGTTATTTCAGACAGCATAACATATGTACTAGGACCCGTTTCTTGATATAGCACTTGTGCTTGAGGATCCTGAGATTTCACCACCATGAACCGTGACTTGGTTTCTGGTTCCAATTTGAAATTACCTTTCTTTAAAGGAATGGTCGCAGATGACCAATCCAATTGTATTTCTCCTCCAAGATTTTTCTAGAAACTTCTACTTAGCAGCATCCCATAACTGGCTGGAATGTCAGCTACCAAGATAGTCATCATTATTTTCTTCTTTGGGCAAGCCGCTAATCAAACTTGAGCATCCTTCAATTGTCCAACTAATGGCACTGATTTAGACTCAAGCAAATAATACTTGTCATGTGTTTTGGTGCACGAGAGTCCCAAAGCGTTCATTACCTGCAAAGGCATGACGTTGTCTGAGGCTCTTGAATCAATGATACAATTGCTCAATTTATAACCTCCTATATACAGAGAAATATAGAAGGGCTTTGGCTTCTCTCCTGCCGGAACAGAAGATTCTAGCAATGTGGGCTGCACAACAGTATCTTTCTTGACATACTTGACTATTCTATCTAGCTGATCTGGATGGTCTTGAAGATACTCTAGCTGAGAAATCTGCACCTTTGTCTTCATCATGGAATCTACTATATCAAAATTTGTTGAAGGTGAATTTTGAGCGGTCTGAACATTTTCACATGATGGCTGAGCATTGGAAGTGGAAGCCACTTCCTTCTCCTTTTCTTTTGGTCTTTGTCTATCCTCTCCTTCCTTCTGTGCTTTAAAATGCTGAGTACGTGTAAACACAGGAGTTGAAAGATTTTCATGATTCATTGCAAGAGAATATTGAAGAAAATCATCTTGTTCTTCCTTCATTATAACGGGTTCATTCTAGAAGTATCCCGCGGTAGAGTCGCCATCGAAGTTGTCCGTCTGTGGTAAGACAACATTCGCACTTGGGGAAGGAACAATAGGTGCAGCATTAGCATATCCCATGATTTGATTCATCCTTAAATTTTCAAGACACGTGGCTCCAGTATGTGCATCAGTCTCATGAAAGGAACAAAACACTGCATTTTGAGCAGCATCAATTGCTTGTCTTGGTGGTGGTGCTGGCAACCTAGGCCTATAGTTATTGAAAGGCTGAAAATGGTTCCTCTTAGGCTGATATGGTTGCTGAGGTTGATATTGTTGCTGTGATGACTGGTACGGCTGTTGCGTAGGTTACCCCTGAGTAGGCAACTGTCTCTTCATGATAGTCACTTCGTTTGCTACCTTATGTAGCAGTGGACCTACAAAACTCTGAACTAGAGGCCTGATTGAATCCGTTTTCATCTTGCCAGAGGTAATCATGTCATCCTCTAACTTGATGGCATTTTCTTGTGCATTGGATAATTTTGTTTCATTAGCCAATCTCAAAAAGAAGGCTATCTCAGAAGGAAGAGCGTTAATGAAACTGCTCAACAAAATTTGCGGAGATGGATTAAGAGTATGAGAAAGACGTGTAACTAGGCAATTAAACCTTGCCACAAACTCCCTCATTGGTTCATTGTTTTCCATCTTTGAATTTGAGAGTTGGGCGAACAATCTGTGACCATCTTCGGCAGGCTTGAACCTTGCCAAGAATTTCTCGCTCATAGTTGCCCAACTTGTAATGATTCCTGGTTCCAGATGATTGAACCAATCGGTAGCATTTCCCATGAGAGTCTCAACGAAGAGACGCACGGCAACATCTTCATGTGATACATGCAAAACAACGCAAGCTGTTGTGAATGCAGAGATGTGTTCATCAGGATGTTGAGTTCCATCTCCATGGAACCGAGGAAAGTGTTTCCTTGACCCCTTTGGTAAATCATGATGTGCTTGTAGGGCTAAAGGTCCAATGTTATTACCCCAAGGCAATGGTGGCGGTCGCCTTTGATTTGGATCATTGTGATTGTTGTTATTTGCATCACCCATTGCTCTAGGATGGATTACTGGTTCTTCTTGTAATTCTTCCTGCTTGACTTTAGGAACTATCTGAATTTCTCAAACTATGTTGGATGCTTCTCCAACTTTTGTAGAATCAAGATCTTGAAAGAAAGGATCAGTAGCACCGCCTTTCCCTTTCTTGAATAAACCCTGTGAGCCAGGATTTATCTATTGCCACGCGAGAGGTGGTAGTACTAGTCTTCCTGCTGCAAGATCCGCTTTGTGTTCTTCTTCGTCAAGGATAGCAGCTTCATTTCTCCATTGATCAAGACTTTCCTTTTGCACAAATATGAAACTTCTAAGGCTGCTAATGATGTCCGTTTGCTCTCCTTCCACTCATACAAGATTTGGTTGAATAACAGGTGGTGTAAGATTTGGTTGTTGAACTGGAGAAGGACGCCAGAGAGTCATTAACGTGTCATAAGCCTAAGCTTGCTTGAAGTTTTATGCCTCATGCCCCACGGTGGGCACCAGAAAACTGTTGGCGTTTCAATTCGCACCTCTGGTATGCGATTTGGAAATGGACAGCTATGCACAGATAAACTGCTCTCCTATTGGAAGGGGGAGTTCCCTTTCTTGCTGATGTTCACTGAAAAGATAACTTGAATGAAACTTCGCCTATCTTCTTTTTGATTCTCAGCTGCGAGCACAAGGTTATAAAACTCTAAACGCTGTAGAAGAGGTTTTTTCCTTTTTATAAAACTTCTACTACAACTAGCATAGACTAATGACGCTTTCAACCTCCTGAGTAAATTCCGAGCAAAGGAAATTGAAAGTGAACGAGGAATGATTGTTAACACAAAAACTTAAGCAGTTTTCCTCCAGATTTACACCACAAGACTAAAAGTACTTTAATGATGAAAGATGAAAATGAAAGCTACAGAAGCTGCACATTTGACGACGATAACTTAATGAATCGATATAGAATATTAGAGCAGAGTAGGCATGAGACTTCTATTCAATATCACAAAGTTTAATACAACTCCAGGATAGAAATACTACAGCAAAAGGTAGGCATACAGTAAGCGATCAAACACTAGAGAACGATGAACACAAAGTGAACAGACACCTGGAATGACAATGTTTGCAGGCTAGAATAGGCACAGCAAATTTGCTATCACAAAAGTCATTACAAACAATGGGCAAGGATGCCCTTATTTATACTAAAATCAAAGGAGTAGGGAACCCTAAAATCTCCTTAATTAACCCTAACTTGCCAACTCGCAAGCTTTATTACTATTCTAAGACAAAGATACAATAAACAAATGCTTTAAAGCAATATGCTTTAAAGCAAAGAAGATTCCAACTATCACAAGGTGATTTCTTTCTAAATATAGAATGGATGAGATTAGGATGAAAGCACATGCTTTAAAACAAAAAGCATCTGATTTAAAGCTGCTTTATTTTGGAATGCATCCTCATCAACATTCTAGCTTTTTGGTGATGTCATCCGTTGATATTCTGGGAAACAATATCTTCTAAAAAGCGAGTGACTGCATCTCTACCAGGAACACTGATACTCTCTAGAACGATATTCTAATTCTCTAACATTTCTTCACCATTGGCAACCATCTGAAGAAATTTGTGAACTTCACTCGCAGCCTTGTCAAATTTCACTGTCATTGCGGCAAGACGACTCATCTTGCCGGCATTGATATCATCATTAAAGTTGTTGTGGACGAGAGTTTGGAACTCTGCTTGCACTTCCCCGAGATCATACAGGGTACCATCTTCTTTCTCATATGAACACGGGATCTGAGAGACAAAGGATTTGACGAACTTGAGGATGCCGACTACCTTTTCTTTCCATTCTATCAACTCTGAAATCATACTATCATAAGTTTTTACTGTGAAAAGATATTGCGCTTTCCAAGTAGAAATTATCTTCTTATCTTCAGCTGAATCAACAGTATCAAGTGCAATCTTCAAGTCAGAGATAATGATCTCAAACACCGGTCTATTTTCTGCCATGATCTGCTGCAACCCCTGTATGCCTTGGCGTAAATCATGAGCGTTGTACTTCAACTGATAAAGCTCTGCAAGTACAGCTCTCCCTTTGGTCACAAATTCTTCTACCCAACTGTCCATGTGCCTCCCATAGAGGACCAACTTACTGAAATGCCGCTGATCGGCTAGTGATCCAAGACTTGGTGGAAGAAGTAAATCAACCTGTGAAGTGCCATTGAAAAGGTTGGAAATGTATTGCCGCAATTGTCGAACTTCAGCTTTGAGAACTGCCTTGTCTTCTCCATCTCTCAACACTCTTTCCTTCAAGCTATCCGCTGCAACCTCGAAGAGATTGACGTTTGTATGGCGAGTACTTCTGCCAAGGTTAGCTTTGACAACTGTGAAGTCATCAACCTCGACATCATTAGCACTTCTATTTTTTGGAGGTGTTGCAGTCTCAAGAATTATTTCTCCATCCACATTCTTCTCAATGCGAACCTGCTTCTTCAGCTGCTTGTCTAGCGTATCTTGATAGATGCTTTTTAGCTCTATTAAATCCAACTGATATGAGGGCTTTCTTCTCTTCCTTCCCAGAATGTTTTCAAGCCAGGATGAGTCATCCTCTCTTGGAAACTCAATTCTCGCCTCATCAGCTCCTGATGAATCAATGCTTGAATCAAAGTTGCGAACCGGTGAATCTGGCTCTGAATCTATGTGAATAGGAGAAGGGATCGGTGAAGAAGGTGGAGATACATGATCTAAAGGTAACACTTCAACATGCAGCGTTGTTTCAACGAGAGCTTCTGGTTCAACTGGTGGATGTTCCTATCAGACATGAGCTGGAGACTCGTCTTTTTTCCTCTTTGACTTTGCCATTTTTGTTCCCTCTGGGAGAATACTCATAGCTCTTACTCTTTGTTTTGGCTTGGAAGTGGAAGGTTCTGATGGTTGCACAACTGGCGGCTCTGCTATTGGTATATCATCCTTTCGCTTGGTCTTCAAGAATATCAAACTATTTTTAACCACTCAACTTGTACTCTCCTCAATAGAAGTACTCTCTTTTATTGACCAATTAACTGGCGGCAACGGTTGTTGCTCAATTTGGTCCCTGAAATACGTGGGAAGTAGAACTTCACCACTCTCTGTCAAACCCTCTATGTCTTCTGACAAGATATCAGACATTTGTTGAAGAGTGAACCTGCTGTAACTGCATCCTCGCACTTCATACTCATCAGCACAATTAGCCCAGAAGTCTTCAACTGCAAACTTGTGCGTATAATTCTGACCAAGATGTGATGCATAAACACCACGGGGATCATATGAAGATCTCCTATCAAAAAACTTAAGACCATATCTGGATGATTCATTACCGATTGCCTTGGCATCTGCTCCAGATCTACATCTGTAAATACTCATCCCAAGTGAAAAATTGAAGGTAGTCTTGCGTCTGCTACGCAAAAATGTATGCACTTCATAAGCTTGCCTCAAAAATTCCATAAATGTTATTATGTCTGTAGGATATCGTGGCAACATGGCTGGCTCTCCTGAGAAGCCATATACTCTGATGTAGGAAAAAGTAGGAAATTGGATAAATCAATCAGCCCATTCTGTCATTGCTATTCTAGCCTCTACAGAAAATCGTATATGCAACTCCTTATCCATGTCTCGCACTGCATGCATCAAGAATGCATCATTCACCCGCCTGTAATGTTGTTCAGCTTGAGAGATCTCTAACTGTGGGAAATGATGATACACATGCTGAGTACCCAGAGTTCCAACAATGTTCAAACCTCTGAATTGACCCTGAAAAGCCATCAAATACACAAGGTATGAAATCATGTGGAATTCGTGAGCCCTTTGAAAATCAATTATTTGCTGGTGGAGACAATCACTGATTAGTGCCGACCAATCATAGAATTCGGTTCCGTCCACAATCTGGGACATGATGTAAAACATCCAAGGCTGAAATTTTTTTGCATCTACTTGACCCATGATACGACTTAGCAGAGTAATCATTATTGCAAGCTCCTCCTTGAATTCTCCACGTCTAACATTCCTTTGCATAACATTCTACTTTTCTTTCAACCACCTCTGACCAATCTTTTTTCTATATTTTTCCTTATCATTGTTCCAAACCCTCTTGCATTCTTCAAGTGAAACAGTTAAGTTCTCTCTCCAAATAGGTATTGTAAAACACTTTTCAATGTCATTTGGCCTCAAGCTACAGAGCACACGTCCGTCACCTGTCTAAATTTCTCTTGTGACCAAGTTGTAATGTGTCACGCAAGCAATCACAAACTCGATACTTTGCACAGTGATAGGAAAGGATGCCGCTGCAAGCAGACCAGAGTGTCCAAGACTCCTGATGGCATTATTTCCTACATCCTTTGAGGAGTGTAAATTGATTACTGGAAGTACTTTATGCAAGTCTGTTTCACAAGTTTTCAAGTAATCATGAACTAATGCTGTTTTGTGCCTGATTTGTGTTGGAGAGTACTGCATATTGGAAGATTTGAAAATCGACTGTGAACATGCCTATGTTGGAAAAAGTATTAGACAGATAGCTGAAAATTATTTGTTGATTTTTAGAAAAAGCAGAGGGTGAGCTAAAAAAGTTGGCACATGGGTTTTGTAGATAATTCTATTTCTAAGCAACCCAGATTGTCAGATTTTGAAAAAGTGGAGATTTTCTCAAAAAAGCACGAAAAAAAGTAGTTTCCCAAAAAATCACAACTCCCAATGTTCAAGAGGATGATAATCTGGATGGACCCATCTCGATAAAAACTGAAAAAGCTCTGGTCAGATTTCTGAAAAATGATCTCCTTGAAACAAGGACCCTGAAAAAGCAAGCCTCTCTTCTTCCTCAACCTGAATCTATGAAGAAAACTGAAAAAACACCTGGTTTGGGTCTTCGAATCTTCGTTGAAAGAAAAATAAAATCTTTCCTCTGGATGCAACCTGCAAAAGAAAATGAAATAAAGAAGCCCAAAGCTTGTCTTTATAAATCTTTTGGTCGAAAAAAGTAGCTTTATTTGTGTGAGAAGAAAACTTCATCCTCATCCATGAAGAAAGCAACTTTTAAAGCATAAATCCAAGTGGATGTCTTCGAATAGGCAGAATCCCTATTTTGTGGGAGCCTATGGCTTCATGTGCAAGATGACAAAAAATACCTTCTTTGATGATGTCATCGAATGCACGAGTTGGAAGAAGTGTTAACAAATTTTTCTTTATTTTCGACACTTCAACACTCGTTTTGACTTAAATATGGCCTGTCTCTGATTTTAACAAGGCGGAAAAATGTCATCATGAACTAAAAAAGTTGACTAATCCTAACATTTTGGAGATTGATGAACTGAGATTCCATCCCCTGCCTCCGTTCGACGATCTGACATCGTTTGACCAAGTTTGACCTTCCAGAAACTGCCAGCGAGCAAAGATTGGTAACAAGGCATGTCAGAAAACACTAAAAACACAAAAATATTCTAACACTGCTCAAGATGGGTGCCCCAAGCCTCCTGGGGCGCCCAGTTTCCCAACACTTAGCCATTTTTTCAGTTTTTTTTCAACTTTTCCAATTTCTTGATTTGCGTGCGCGTTCCGGAGGCACAGGACCCCTGTTTGGCTGTCAATTTCTATCAACTGGGATGAAAATGAGTCTGATGATTTGGAAAATATGCAAGCCTGATGAAAACTAAGCTGATTGTACCTTTCGTTCGCCTCGAAAAAATGTGCCAAACTGATCAACACTGAACCGGAGCAGGCAGACAAAAGGAGATTCAAGTTTTTCAAGAAAAACATGAAAAATAATCTAACACTAGAGAGTTTGGGCACCCCAAGCCTCCAGGGGCACCCAGTTTGTCAACACTTAGCCATTTTTTCAAAAAAAATTCAAATTTTTACCTTTTCTCGATTTCCGTGCCGACGGCTCCTGTTCGATCTTCGATTTCGATCGTTTTGACAACTGTCGAGGTAGGACGGAGGATGATCTAAGTAGTCTGAACATATCTGTGATGAAATCCTGGCTTTGATTGACTTTTGACCAAGTTTGACCAACCGAAAAGGAGTTGACGGAAGCATTTTCAACATTTCTCAAAAAACGTGACAAAAAACTAACACAGGAGAGGATGGGTGCCCCAAGCCTCCTGGGGCGCCCATTTTCACCAGACTTAGCCATTTTTGTGATTTTCCAACTTTTCCATTCACCTTGGATCCATCTTGCATCGTTTTACGTGCATCGTCGATTCGACGGCCGTTTGTCAGTTTTGCATCATTGAAACAGCGTTGGAAACTCGTCGAAGAATTTTGGCATGTGAAATTTTTTGTGTTGATGACTTTCAAGCTCATGCTTCACCTTGTGAAAAAGCAAAAATGACCCAGTAGAGAAAACTTGGTTGTTTGAAGATTTCGTCTGAACCGTGCCGATCGTGGAGCAAAATCGACCAATGAGAATCGAGCGCGACACCTGATTTGGAGATTCTATTTTTAAAAAGTTTTACCAACATCCATATCTCAAGAAACCCAGAAAACCTAACTCGACGTCTATTTTAGAAATTTTGCTTTTTGACTTTTTGACGAAAAATTTTCTAGACTTGTTTCAAAATGCCTTAATGAAGCAAAAAATTTGGTTGGGTACAATACAATTATAATGAAAAATTGAAAATGGTGACATATTGAATTACATATGATCTGGGATGTGAAATGTTGAACCTATGGTGGATCTTTGTACGATAATGTTCAAAAACAACATTGGGTCATGTGAAGTGACATGGTGTCTAGTTTCTTTGAAAATTACACATAATGCAAGATAAAATCCATAAGAAGACATTAGTTGTCAATTTCCATAAAAAAATGCACCTTTTTTCAATATAAATATAACCTCGTAACTCCCTATATGTCCATTTACAAAAATAAAATTCATACCTTTTACAATATAATTGTCTCCAATAAAAAATAGCTTTAACCTATTAAGCCCATTTTCAAAATCAAAACACCCTTTTTGTGTTGACATTCAACCATAACTTTCACATAACAATCCCAATCCAACAAAAATATCTTATTTTCTTGTTTGTGCTACCTTTGTTCTCTTGCTAAGAAATTTGCCTCACATTTCAAGTAATATAGCCAAAAATGCTTTAAATGCTCTTGTTTTCTTTTCATTTCTAAGATGTTGTTCTACGATGAGATGCAATCACTCAAGACGTGTTATAGATATATCATTTTAGTCATGTAATTTAATTTATTTTTATTTTGGATTGATTTTCACATTTATTTCAAATTCAATAACTTGTTTATGGACCCACCAGTGCAAGATGTTGGGGATGGAGTATCTCATTTTTCTTCAGTCGATTTGGAATGGAGTCCAATTGGTGTCAACAATGACACAGATGCTGACCTTTGTGCGGCAATCCATCTTGATAGACTTGATGCTTTTGTGGTAAGGGAAGGTTTGCTTGATAGTGCGGAAACTTCATTTATCTGCACTAAGCATAAAGTGTATGATACTAGCAACTCCAAAGATAATACGATGAAGATGTACTCATGGTAGAGAGACTAACAACATTAATATCTATTATACAGATTAATTCATTTCATGTGTTTAGCTAACAATATGATACCTTAATTGCAGCTACTGGTGTGCATATGGTTCTAAGGACCATAGGAACGACCCTCCAACAAAAAAAAAGTATGATGTTTTAAGAAGAAAAATTGTTGTTAATGCCACCTAATTGCAAAGGTGATGTTTGGTAGGCTAGATGTTGCAATATTGACTTATAATGAGATGTTTCATGTTGATTCCAATGGAGATTTTTTCCATGGGTTGGATGACATGAGCAACGAGATGCGAGCTTAGTTTGCTCTGAATCTTTCTATGCAATGCAAAAGGTATATTGAGTCTTTTGGTAATAGATGTGAGTGTGGATGAAATACTGGAGAGACACCTATCGGATCTTGTTTTCAGTGGCATGTTGAGTAAGAGAGATGAAGTTTTAACAAGAAATGATGTAATGAATGCCTGGAGAAGGATGTGTTCTATCCGGTCGCAAAAACACTTACACAATGCCACCAATATCCTCAAGTGGTATACAGAGGACAAGTATAATGTTTTTAATTTTTAGTGACCTGATAGAACTAGCACACCTTTTGTTATGGGGATCTAGACTCCATGGATGTTCAAGATGATGTTTTGTCACTCCCTTGATTCAATCATCTTGATGGATTCCATGTTTGTGACACAAATATGGGGTGAGTTTCAGCATTGATGAAAAAAAATTGCTACTTTATATTTAGAACTATGTTATTGCCTTTTATAGATTGTAATGATTATGATAACATGTTTTTCTACTGTACCAATTGTATTCGTTGCTTATTTTTGATGTGCAAGAGGTAGGGGTGCCCATTGCATGGGCCATGCCATCATGGAACAAGATTGAGGACATTTATGTGTGGCTGACAGAGATGCAAAGACGTGGAAAAATAGGCCATAAATGATTGGAAAATCAATGCATTTTTTGGTAGGTAAACTACTACCTTAGGGACAATTCCCATTGTATTAATATTAACAATAATATAAATTTTTCATTACATATATCTGCATGAAAACAGAGGAACAAAAACCAGGTCTTTGGTTCACCCTAGACTATGCAAGCTAATATAAACATAAACATTAATCTAACTAATACTATCTAGTATTATCCTATATCCTTTTACATAGTTATCTAAAAAATTTAGCTACAGGAACCAGAAACCAACATAGTATCAAGCATCTGAGTCTACCTGGTAGTATAAATTCAAGAAATCATTCATCCACTCATAGCCTTCTATCTTGCCCTTCACCTTCTTCAAGAAACCAACACCCATTGCAACCCAACGTCTCCTTCCTTGCTCACCACTGGTCCTCAAAACCCTCACAAAAGGCTACCATTCAACATTGTCTTTGGCTTCATTCACCCTGTGAAAGTCTGTTGCAATAGGGATGCCTATTCCCGGTCTTACCACCGCTAGTACTTCATCTAAACCCACTGCCCAATCCTTGAAAACAAACTCCTTCACCATATCCGCTATGTCATCCTTCCTTTCTCCAATATCTAATAGTGAGCTCATGAACATAGCCATGACATCATAATTAATCGTGTGTTTGATTGCCTCTCTCATATACTCTTTCCCTAAAATGCATTCAATGACGAACATGATAATTCCACTCTTGGTCTTAAAAATCTTCATCATTCTCTACTCTAAAATCCCTCCATAAAACATCATTTGCCTTTTAACTCCCTTCAACAGTATCGAAGTATCCATTTTCCTTCCTCTCTTTCTCACCACAGAGCAACGAATGTTTAAATGAGTATGAAATCTGCAGATAATAACTATCCTTCCTATTCTACAATATTCCATTACAAGTTCTTTCAGTATGCCAGCTCTTCGCACGTATGAAACCTTGCCCAACTGTACCTTATGATGGCTAATCATCACGACAAAACAACCACCTAAATATTTGATTTATCTCTCATACTCCCACTCTAGTTCTTCTTCCCTTTCAATCACTTCATTAGCCGGGAAATCCGCGTCTCTATTAATTTCTCTATATACATGATTTATGGTATACTCTTCAAAGCGATTTAGAATGTCTAAAGCTTCCTCCAATAGTAGCTTTAGTTTCCAATTCCTAGTTTTTACCTCCTAATTGCATTGACCACAAACTGAGAGACCCTCAATCTCCACCTTCCTAAGACCTATCTTGTCAC
Organism: Cunninghamia lanceolata; assembly: GCA_027924645.1. Lineage (NCBI taxonomy): Eukaryota > Viridiplantae > Streptophyta > Pinopsida > Cupressales > Cupressaceae > Cunninghamia > Cunninghamia lanceolata. The sequence goes on along the minus strand of BSBN01001603.1, from coordinate 1,993,576 downwards.
AAATTTGTATTCCTATGATCAAAGCTTGAAATTTGGTGGAGTTGTTAGTCCCTAGTTTTAGACATTTAGAAGCCTTACCCACTACTGAACCCTTCCAATCCTCAATGATGCAACCCACACCCAATTCTCCCGAGTTACCTTTGGAAGCCCTGTCAAAGTTGAGTTTTAGCCAGCCCTCCTTAGGTAGAGACCACCTAGCCTCCATTATTTTTCTTTTGGCCTTAACACCACCAACCCCATTAATGGGGGGGATATTCAGCCCACTCCAATTTCTTCTAATCTGATTATCTTCTATAGTGAAATACTTATCTTCTCCTCCATTTATCACTCTATTGTTCACCACTTCAACTATGGCTTGCTCCAAGTTTGCTTTGAATCCCTCTAAAGGCATTTCCTTCTCCTGAAATATCCTTCTATTCCTCTCTTTCTAGATTTCCCACACCACAATAGAAGGGCTGATAATCCAAATACAAGAAAATAATGTCTCACTTCGCAAAACTGGCCAAGAGTTGAAAAGACTCTTAATGTCATGAGGTAATTCTCCATACCATCCTAGCTTAGCACACAACCATTGCCAACATTCCTGAGCAAACTGACATCCAAGTAGAAGATGATCAACCATATCTTCTTCTTTGCTGCACAAAACACACCTCAAGGGCCCTTCATAACCCAATTTTTAAAATCTATTAATCATAAGAATCTTATTCTGCAAGGTTGCCCAAGAAAAAAACTCTTGCTTTGGGCAGACATACTTTATTCCAACATAAGTGAATTGGGATGTCCATTTCTTCGAATGCCCCTTCAGCAACCAGATATCCAACCTTCACATTGTATTCTTCGTCCTTTACGCAATTCCACTTCAAGCTATGTTCTCCTAATGTAATGTTAATTCTTCTCTTCTGAAGAACCTCTTTGATCTTGTCCAATTCCTCTCTCAAAATGCCTTTGTCCTCCATCTCTTTCCATGACCAACATAATAGACCATTAACCGTTCTTTTTTCTACGCAATCGGCTACCTTTTGGCCCCATAAGTTTGAAAGGATTAGTCTCGCTCACCCACACTCTGCTTTTGCTTCAATACTTGGAAATCCCATCCAAGAGTCTTCCCAGAACAAAGCCAATTTACCATTTTGAATTTCCCATGTGAGAAGATCAGTTAAAATGTACCTACAGCCTTTCAAAAAATTCCACAGGTTTGATCCTGTTATGGAGTAAAAAGTGGACACATGCCTTTTTACCTCCTACTTTAGCTCCTAGGTCCCTGTGTTTACACTCTAGAAGCAAATTATTCATCTTGATGAGAAATCCCCTGAAACCCATGTTAAATGGGGACTAGGGGCCCATTTTATGTCTAAGTCCCGACCAAAAAGGTGCCTTGGGACTTGGGCTCCCGCGCCCAAGTCCACCTTGATTGGTCAGGGTAAAATCAAATGCATGTCGACATAGGACTTTGAAATGGGTCCTCCCTTGTCAGCTCATTCAATTAATTCATGAAAGTTTAATGAGATAGCATATATAAACAAGTGCTTGAATTCATTTGTAACGAGGTTGATGATAGATAAGTTGATGATAGCAAGGTTATGATATTGTGCAAAGGCAAATTCAAGGCATTCATTGTGTTTGTAGTAGACTTGTGTTAGTATTATGTTTGTTGCAGATTTGGAATCATCATCAACATCCTTATGAGTTGAAGAATCTCTATCCTCCTAAGGACTTCACCACCAAGGTGAATCATTGTCTTTGAATAATTTCATCATCATTTGGATTATCTTTAGCCTCTGCCCTGCTAGGGCATTATCTCTCTCTAACAACAGTGTTGGGAAAGATTGAACGCAAACTTGAGATTTGACTGAGGCAAATCCCTAAACACCACAACCCCCAAACCCCTTTCTTCGTGTATGCAGATTACAGGTGCGGGAATTATAGAAGTGAAGGTATATGGAAGCTGTTTGAGAGATAAAGATTTTATATCTGAAAATAGAGTTCAGGAATTTCACTATAGCAGACTAGGGCATGATCCCTAGTGTCCAGCAAGTAGAACCAACCTTAAATTCAACATTAGAGCATCATTTGTGACATTTTTACAGTTTGGAGCTTCTGTAGATCAGAACTTTCTAGACTCAGGGGCTAGCCCCGGAGTCTTCTGATATTTTAGATTCTGAGGTATGGGTTTGGACATCTCACTGATCACCATGGTGCTTTTACATCCTGATTTGTTGTTTTTGTTTTGGAGTGGAAAGAGGAGGAATGGGGTTGATTAGATGTTTCAGTGTTGATGGGTTTAGATCCTCCTTTCACAACAAACATTCAAGGACATATCAACGGAGTTGAATCTCTACTAAGTGAGAGCATTCACCTAACGGGTTGGGCTATCACTTGGAACGATGTGGAAACTCAAAAATTGCTAATTAATATCTCACTTTAATCCTTAAATATGCAAGAAACCCTAATTATGCAAAACAATGAATAAACTGGTAAATTCAGACAAATGCTTACAGATTAAGGAAGAGGACAAAGATTAATAACTAACCATTTTTTGAAGTTTAGAATTTAGAATATTTGAGGACAATGCCCTGGGCACCCATGTCTCAAAATGTTCAATTATGTCCCTTTCTTTTCAGATCCTGAATCCTTGTTGTCTGCAACCTTCCTCTACAACTCTACTCCACGAAACTCAGTACTTGTAACCTACAATCACAAAGAAGTGTGGTTGGGGGTTGTGGTGTTTAAAGGCTTGCCTCAGTCAAGCCCCAGAGAGACATTCAAGTCTTCTGAACACCGTTGTCAGATAAAGAGTGCATATCCCTGCGAGATAGAGGCAAAATCCAAATGATAAATTATTCAAACATAAACAAATGTCACCTTAGAAGTGTAGATCTCACATAAATGAAGGCTCTTCAATCACATGAGAAGATGAAGCCAAATCTGCAATCACAAACACAATAACAATGCTCTACTCTACAACAATGAATATCATGAAATCACAAGTTCACCAAAAGTTCATAATCATCTTCTAGTTAGCTTCTAGTTTACAGATGAAAACCTAAGCATACTTATATATGCAACAACACACATTCCCACCAATAATTTCGTAATTCAAACTTTTGGTGTCGGCATAGGACCTAACAACGGTCATATAACTAATACTTAGATTTAGGGCCTGACCCAAAATAGGGCAGGACTAGGGCGTGACTGCCCAAGTCTCCCTCACTATTTTAGGCAAGGCTTAACATTATAGCTCCCCCTAGGTCCTATTTGCCATAACATAGGGGTTTTCTCATCGGGATTCAAAATTAACATTGCAATATGCTCTAAATGCCTTCTAAGGATCCTGGAGCTAAACTTTAAGAGGGAAAAGCCCCCAAGGGGACATTTTCTGACATAACATTTAGCTCCCACTTTAATGTATGCATGAATGCAAGGCCCATACATGCATTAAAGTACGGTCAACAAACACATCAGACACACCAAGCATGGTGAAGACACACCAAACACATTGAAGACAGTAATAGGCACGCAAAACACGGAGAAGACAGTTACAGTCATGTAAAACACTGAGAAGCCAGTATTAAAGACACACAAAACACAATGAATACAGCAAATGCAGTGATTATTTCTTTTTTATTTTCTCAAACATATATGAATGCAAATGCAAGTACATGGAAAGTAAACACACAACCCAAAATGTAGGAGCTCATTGCCACCAGTCTTTAGACTGCATAAGGGGCAATAGACATGCAATAAAAATCTTAGAGTGTAAGAGGAGCTCATCGCCACCAATCTTTAGACTACGCTTGGGAACAAAAATGCCAAACACACACATAGAAGACAGAGAAAACACGACAAACAAGCGATGGAAGAAACCTATTGCTAGGTTTGCTACCATCTTAGGTACATTATAGGCACACATTGACGATTGGGCTTCACCACAACAACCGCCAAAGACACGCTTGAGGGAGGATACACCAACCCTGCCTGCTCGGAGGACTTTTAGAAAATGACAAGATGTGCACTCTCCTCAAGAAATACACCATCCTTGCCTCCGTATAGAGATTAAAATAAAAGGATATGCATGATATCTTGCCTCCGCAGAGGGCTTAATGATTGCAATATAAAATAAAGATGTGTACTCGCTTGGAGATGCAACATCCCACCTCCGTAGAGGGCTTACAAACACACTTCGTAAGTACCAAAATCATCAGACAACTTACCTTATATATGCCCCCACATTAAGGTGGTTGATATCGTGTACCGATATCAAGCACGTTAAGGTAGAGAGAAAACACACACGGGAACACAAGCTCTCACAAAGCCCATGCTCCCCAGAGGTGACATGTACTTTACGATCACCAAATGTTCCCACAAACACACAATTTCCTGCAAGAAAAGGTGTTAGCAACCATATAATCATGATAAACAACAATCCTTGCAATCATTCACATCAAGGGCTGAGCTTATACTACAGATTCAGAGACCGAGTATAACCATGGGGCTATACCGTAGAAATCTCAAAACTGAGTGTAACCAAGGCGAGATTCAAAGATAAACAAAGTGCACGGAGCAACAGTATTATTATGGTTTGTTAGTGTGACAAGACATCATCAAAATATCACACGGATTGATTCTACCAGCCAAGTGTCGAATAATATATATCAACCCCATCGTCATATATGGACTAGGTCCATTTTTGCTTGCTTGTTGAAGGGACACTTGGTCCTTATCAGTATTATTTGTTTTTCGTCATCCGCTCGCTAGATAGAACCACTAGAAGAAGGTAAACAATAAATCAAGGGAGGAGAAAAAGTGCCTTAGGGACAATCACGTAGGAGGGTACCCCCAAGTCACCGACTGCAATGGTATGTCTATAAGACACAACACACATCAATGAAAATAGAGGAGAGGCAATATAGAAGAATGATGATACAAATAGAAGAATGGTCACAACAAAGGTAGTCTCCCAGTATAGTTGACCTTACAAGAGAATCAATGGTCATCCTAGGAGGCCTAAACAACACATAACACATCATGGGGAAACACAACACGGAGGTAAAGGGTTAGAAATACTTACCTGCAGGGACAACCGGACTATAATTTGGAATTTGGGAGCATCTTAGAGAGATGCTCCATCAAGTTTTGTGTGAAGCTTGAGTGGTTCTTATTAAAGTGTTCTTTTTTATTAGGAAGTCCATGCGGTACTTGTTCATCATTTCTTTGTATATGTGAGGTCTTTTGTTGCTTGTGAGGGGGGGAACCACTATTATTTCCTACTGATGATAACCCTCTTGCTCTTTTCTAATTTTTAGTCCTCTTATTTTGTTTATTCTGTCTATTGTAAGGAGAAGTATCTTGTACCATATCAATCTTTTCTTTTGTCAGAATCTCTTGCTTCGGTTGTTCCATTTGTCTTTCCAATGCATTTTGGGTATCTCTTGATCCTTGAAGGGATAACGAAGGAGGAACCTCAACATAAATACCATTCCTTCGTAGATGAGGTAATACTTCAGTATTTTCCTTATCTACTTCTATCGTGGAAATTATATCATCATACTTTAAATAGTCATCTTCTGTTTCTACCAAATTTTGTTCCATCATATTGTTATTGGTATGCTTAGGGAAAGGATTAGTAAAGATTTGTAAATTCTGATTCGGAGGAGCAACCGACTTATTTCCGTTATCATTCACACTAGACACCTATATAATATTCAAGTTGATGAGGTCTTATATTTCATGTTTAAGATGCATACATCATTCGGTATCATGTCCTTCTTTTATCAAGTCTCTTATGTTGTGAATTGTAGGTATAGCTTCTTCTGTTATCCTTTCATTTTCCACAAATGCTTGAAAATCGGTTAACTCTTTATCAAGTTTGTTTATTTTCTCATTAGGTACATGTATTACCACCTCAATAGTGTCATCAATATCATGGAATATTTGATCTTCCATAGTAGTTGTATGAAGTATAGTGTCTTGCAAAATTTGTGTCTCTCCTTTTGTAAAGAAGGTGTTCAATGGATTTTCAAAGGTAGGAATACCGTTTTCTTCAGGAGTACTAGATCCCATGAGTCTTCTACTTCTTCTTAAAGGGATATTTCTATTAGGGAAGCATGTTATAATACTCATACAAAATCATGCAACACTCAATGCACAAACTAATAGAACAAACCCAAGGAGCAAGATATCTGTAGGATCAAAAATGCTTGAATTTTCACTTTTTTCACAATTTTTCTATGCAAATCACTAACGGAAGAGGTGTTGTGTAGAATTTCAAGAGGGGACACAAATAATAAGCTCAATATCAACCCAATAATGCAATAATATCTTTCACAACATGCCTTTAATGCAATTCTAGAGAGATGATAAGGCCAAGTCTAGTGAAAATGCAAGGTTTTCAAACCCTAGTCATGAATTTTTCCAAAGAAGACTCTATAATGCAACACTACAATTATAAATTAGTCCCAAATGAGTGTTTTAAAAGGGTAATAAAATCTAAAACAAGATTTTAACTACAAACCCTGGCTAATGCAAAACTAGGTTTTTATGAAAAATGCACAATTTTAAGCAATATTTAATAAATTAAGCATGAAAATGAAATGCACTCGAATACTAAATGATGAATTTCTGTAATTTAAATCAGATCTAATAAAAATAACAGAAATTAAATGCAAATTAATTCAAATTATTTGAAAATGCAAGCCTAAAATGCTAATTTTTTCAAAATTTTCAATTTTTTTGTAATTTTTTAAATGCAATAAAATGAATGAATGCAAATCTACAACATAACACTAAGAAAGGTGCAAAATTTAAAAACACAGGTTCACCAAAATATTTTAGAGTGAAAAGAGTAGGAATGGGGTTGATTGGAAGTTTTCGTGTTGATGGGTTTAGATCCTCCTTTCACAACAAACATTCAAGGACATATCAACCGAGTTGAATCTCTACTAAGAGAGAGCATTCACCTAACAGGTTGGGCTGTCACTTGGAATGATGTGGAAACTCAGAAATTGCTAATTAATATCTCACTTTAATCCTTAAATATGCAAGAAACCTTAATTATGCAAAACAATGAATAAACTGGTAAATTCAAACAAATGCTTACATATTAAGGAAGAAGACATAGATTAATAACTGACCATTTTTTGAAATTCAGAATATTTGAGGATAATGCCTTGGGCGTCCATGTCTCAAAATGTTCAATTATGTCCCTTTCTTTTCGGATCCTGAATCCTTGTTATCTGCAACATTCCTCTACAACTCCACTCCATGAAACTTGGTACATATAACATGTAATCACAAAGGAGTGTGGTTGGGGGTTGTGGTGTTTAGAGGCTTGCCTCAGTCAAGCCCCAGAGAGAAATTCAAGTCTTCCAAACACCGTTGTCAGATAAAGAGTGTGTATCCCTATGGGATAGAGGCAAAATCCAAATGATAAATGATTCAAACATAAACAAATGTCACCTTAGAAGTGTAGATCTCACATAAATGAATTCTCTTCAATCACACGAGAAAATGAAGCCAAATCTACAATCACAAACACAATAACAATGCTCTACTCTACAACAATGAATATCATGAAATCACAAGTTTGCCAAAAGTTCACAATCATCTTCTAGTTAGCTTCGAGTTTAGAAATGAAAACCTAAACATGCTTATATATGCAACAACACACATTCCCACCAAGAATTTCATAATTTAAACTTTTGGTGTCAGCATAGGACCTAACAACAATCATATAATTGACACTTAGATTTAGGGCTTGACCCAAAATAGGGCAGGACTAGGGCACAAGCGCCCAAGTCCTCCCTCCCTATTTTAGTCAGGGCTTAACATTATAGCTCCCTAGTTCCTATTTACCATAAGACCTAGGGTTTTCTCATCAAGATTCAAATTAACATTGCAATATGCTCTAAATGCATTCTAAGGACCCAAGAGCTAAACCTTAAGAGGGAAAAGCCCCCATGGGCACAGTTTCTGTTTCACTGTTATAAGTTGATTATCTCAATTCTAGGGTTTAGTGCATTGACCAGCCTAGGGTTTGATAAAATGCTTGGTTTAATCACATATTTCCTCTACAAATAAGAGCACAAAACTAGAAGCTGAGTCCTCTTTCATCTTGTTATGACTTGGCTTGATTTTGTCCTTGAATGTTGTAGTGAAAGGAGGGTTTGATCCAGTGTACTCACACATTCCATCATTTCTCTTTTTAACCTATAAAATTTTGGTGAACCTATATTTTTAATGAACTTGCATCTTGCTGAGTGTTGAAATCATATTTTGCATTACATCATATCATACTTGTCATTCTTTATTGAAAAATCTAGCATACATTTGAAAAAATTGAAAAAATAAGCATTCTAGGCTTGCATAAAGGCATAGTTTTGCATTATTTTCATTGTGTATCATTGGAAGCATTTGAAAATCTGATTTTTACATCATATTTAAACCTAATTACAACAATTAATCATTTCATGATCTCACACGTTGTATTTGCATATCTCATTTGCTAGGGTTTTGTTGAAATTTTTCATTTTTCATATAACCTAGTTCTTCTAAAAGCTAGGGTTAGTAGTTAAAATATTACTTTAGATTTCGTGGCTCCTTTAAACACTCATTCAAATATGATTTTGAGTTGTAGTGTTGCTTCATTATGCATCTTTGCATTCAAATTTCAAATTTTGCAATTACACAGTGTGTATTTCACACTTTCTTCACATATTTTAAGCAAACTTTTAAATCATTCATCTTTTCTTGTTGTGTAGCAATATTTCCATCATACTTACTTTGTTTGTCATGAAATCCATGTGTTTTTCTCTTTAAAAACCTGATTTCCTCAAACAAGTGCTTTGGTGTGAAACAGTCTCATATACATGGCTTCTCATCACAACAATAATGCTATCGTCCCTCCTCGAGTTTATAGGAAGAGGAAGACTTCTGAACCTGAAATAACATTTACACCACATTATAGAACAATTAGAGACATTGAGGTACCTTTTTACATCACTGCATGTATAAGTGGAAATCCTACAAGAGGGGTCCTTATCGATCCTAACTGTATGACGAAAGTGATTACTAAAGATTTCCTCTATGTGCATGATTTGATACAAGAATCTTATGAACCCACACATATGATGATTAAGACACATACCAGAGATTTCCTCTTAGCTATAGGGAAGATTACATTATTGATTAAAGTAGCAGAGAAAGCTTTGGAACAATCATTTAACATCATTCCTACATCTGACCTATTTCGTGTGAAACTAGGCCATCCATGGCTCAAGACCATGAAAGCGGTCCCCTCTACAATTCATAAATGTCTAAATTTTCCTCACCAAGGGAGAGTATATGTTGTCCACCATAGTAGATGGAAGCCTATCATTACTCATGAAAATTTCAACCTAGACTACTTTTGGCCACAACCTACTGAGCCTCCTCAACCAAGAGAAGATCAATTCTTCTTGGGGTATCAAAGATACAAGGTAAACTTAATAAAAAAATTGGATGGACCTCCTATTCAACAAGTAGAAAATGAAAAGAAGCCTCAATTGAAAGAACCCCCTCAACCATGAGGTAAGGGAGTCTTTGCTGAGGTTCCTCCTTTGCCATTCTTACAAGGATCGAGAGATACCTATAAAGAACAAATCAATTTATCCAAAAAGATCAATTTTGTACCCGATTCCTCCTCTAAGATGTCAAAGACTCTGGAAAATAATGAGAATCCTTTTGCAAACATCACTAATAAAACATGAAGGAATAGGAAAGCAAGAGAAAGAAAGAGGAAGAGACAAGCCTTAGCTCAACAAGTAACACATCAACAAGAAAACATTCCACCAACTACCATTGAATCAAATTAGAAGAGCTATAGGTTGAAGATCTAAAGGACAATGATTCAAGTTGGGTAATTGTACCTTATGTACCCATTTCCTCTTGCATTTGTGATTGGGAGGAAGATGATTTGCTCGACGACAACCGCTAGTTCGATTGTGTAACAAGTAAGTATTTCTAACCCTTTTTAGCCACCTTTGATATAGCATCTCTTTGAGTTTCTTGCTTATGTGGCCTCCTCTTATGTGTTGTGTTATATATTGTTTAGGTCTCTTTGGATGACCCTTGATACTCTTGTAAGGTCAAGGATACAAGGAGACCACCTCTATTGTAACCATTCTTCTATTCGTCTCTGTATTCTTCTACTTTACTCTCATCTATTTTATTGTTGTGTGTTGTGCCTTGGGGCCATAACATTGTGGAGAGTGTCTTGGGGGCATCTTCACGTGTTGTAAACCCAAGTCACTCTTATCTCCTCTCTCATTTTTATTGTTTAAATTCTTCAGTGACTATACTAGTCGGTGGATGATGAAAACAAACAAATACTGATTAGGATCGTGTGTCCCTTCAACAAGAAAGAAAAAATGGACCTAGTCCATATATGAAGATGGGGTTGATATATATATATATATATCCAACACTTGACTAGTAGAATCACTCCATGTTGTTATTCATGTTGTGAAATTTCTTGCAACAAACCTTTGCAATACTCTCAATCTACTTCAACACACTTTGGATTGTTTTGTATCTCACCTTGTTGTTACGCTCAGCTTTGAGATATCTAAAGTATAACCTAATGGCTATACTCAGTTCCAAACTCAGCAGTGTAGCCTTGGTGTCTTATGTGATATGATTTCTACAAAGCTTCTATGAATTGATTTGGTTGTTATCTTAGAGTAAGATTTTCTAACCAAAGCTTATATCTTGTGGATTATCTTAGCATATGACATCGATGTGTTTGTGGGAACATTCGATGATCATGGCACATGTCACTTTTGGGGCCTCTTGTTCCCTTGCATGTTTTCACTCTACCTTAATGTGCTTGATACTGACAAGCGGGATCAACCACCTTAAGGTGGGGGCATATATAATGGTATCTGTTTGATTACTTTTGACATTGATGAAGCATGTTTGAAAGCCCTCATCATGAGGCGGGATGGTGTATCTCTTGAGCTAGTGCATATCATTTTAAAGAAAAAAGCCCTCATCGCAAGGTGGGATGGCGTATCTCTTGATCTAGTGTGCATCCTTTTATAAAAAACCCTCATCGTGAGGCGGGATGGTGTATCTCTTGAGCTAGTGCACATCCTTTTATACAAAGTCTTTATCACGAGGAGGGGTTGGGTCTTGAGTCATTCACCCTTAAGCATGTCTTTGGCAGTTGTGGTAGTGTAGCTCAACCATTAGGTGTGTTTGGTGTGTTTTAGCTAATGGAGTGCAGCTATGAGCTCCTCCCTATCACCCATGTTTGTCGTGTATAAGATGTATAGTGTGTCAGTGACATGTTATGCAATGCTCGTGTATTCTGTGAGTCTTCCATGTGTTTTATGTGTCTTCCTTGCATGTCTTACATGTTTTTGGTGTGGTCTAAAGTTGTGTGGCAATGAGTCCCTCCCCACGCTATATGATGTGTTTTGCGTGTCTTTACATGTATGTTTTGTTTACTTTAGTTAGCATTATATATAGATATATAATTTCTTAATCATGTCTTCTCTCTTTGTATACTTGATGTATTGCATGACTACGTTCATGTCTTCCCTATGTATTGCATGCTTCCTTACTATATTCATTGTGTCTTATGTGAATGCTAAATGTTTTCTTATGTTTGCCTAAGTCTGGGAGCTAGAAATAGTCCTTCAAGCTTAGGGCGTGTCTTCATTCTAGTGTTTGATATGTTTTGATATGCTTCAACCATACTTTAATGCATGTGTTGAATCATAGGATCGCACACACATTAAAGTGGGGGCTAAATGTTATGGAGTAAAAAGTGGACACATGCCTTTTTACCTCCTACTTTAGCTCTTAGGTCCCCGTATTTACACTCTACAAGCAAATTATTCATCCTGATGAGAAATCCCCTAAAACCCATGTTAAATGGGGACTAGGGGCCCATTCTATGTCTAAGTCCCAACCAAAAAGGCCCCTTGGGACTTGGGTGCATGTGCCCAAGTCCATCCTGATTGGTCAGGGTAAAATCAAATGCATGTCGGCATAGGACTCTTAAATGGGTTCTCCCTTGTCAGCTCTTTCAATTAATTCATGAAAGTTTAATGAGATAGCATATATAAACAAGTGTTTGAATTCATTTGTAATGAGTTTGATGATAGACAAGTTGATGATAGCAAGGTTATGATATTGTACAAAGGTGAATTCAAGGCATTCATTGTATTTGTAGCAGACTTGTGTTAGTATTTTGTTTATTGTAGATTTGGAATCATCATCAACATCCTTATGAGTTGAAGAATCTCTATCCTCCTAAGGAATTCACCACCAAGGTGACATCATTGTGTTTGAATCATTTCATCATCATTTGGATTATCTTTATCCTTTGCCCTGCTAGGGCGCACTCTCTCTCTAACAACGGTGTTGGGAAAGCTTGAATGCTAACTCAAGATTTGATTGAGGCAAATCCCTAAACACCACAACCCCCAAACCCCTTTCTTAGTGTGTGCATGTTACAAGTGTGGGAATTATAGAAGTGAAGGTACAAGGAAGCTGTTTGAGAGATAAAGATTCCAGATCTAAAAAATAGAGTTCAAAAATTTCACTATAGTAGACTAGGGTGTGCGCCCTAGTGTACAACTGGTAGAACCAACCTTAAATTTAGCATCAAAGCATCATTTGTGAGCTTCTAGAGATCAGAAATTTCTAAACTTGGGCATTAGCCTTGGAGTCTTCTGACATTTCAACTTTTGAGGTATAGGTTTGGACATCTCATTGATCACCCTGGTGCTTTCGAACCCTGATTTGTTGTTTTTGTTTCACTGTTATAAGATGATTATCTCAATTCTAGGGTTTAGTGCATTGATTGGCCTAGGGTTTGATTAAAATCTTGGTTGAATCACATATTTCCTCTGTAAACAAGAGCATAAAACCAGTAGCTGAGTCCTCTTTCATCTTGTAGTGACTTGGCTTGGTTTTGTCCTTGAATGTTGTAGTGAAAGGAGGGTTTGATCTAGTGTACACACACACACATTCCATCATCTTTCTTTTTAACCTATAACAGATCCATCTATCAATTATGTTGTCATCAAAATCCTTTCTGTGTTTTGGTTGTCAAGATACTTATTTTGAAGTATCTTGACTCATTTCAACTATGTCATGGAATACATAGTCCACAACAATTTTTCTCCTAAAGCTTTGTTTTGAAACATTTAGTTTCTTAGTCCAACTCCCTCAGCCTACTTGGGTCTACAAATCTTCTCCCACGCTATGAGAGGGATTTTCCTATCTTTTGAATTCCCTTGCTAAAAGAAATTCCTCATCTTTTTCTCTAATATGTTATTGAAAATCTTGGGTAACTTGATACACAACATAAAGATTGGAATCATAGAGATCAGTGCTTTCAACATTAAAATTCTGCACACCCAGGACAACCACCTCCCCTTCCAAGAAGCCATCCTTGTCATGCAGTGCTCCAAAAGAGGGTCCCATAATTTGGATTTTTCCCACCCTCAAAAAGAGGAAGAGTCATATATTTACTTGGCATCACACCTTTTTTAAATTCCATGATCTGAAGGATTTCTCTCTGCTTCCTGACTTTAGTGGAAAAGAAGAAAACTTTAGACTTCAAAGGATTTACAAACTGACCTGAGACAGTAGAGTATACTTCCACAATTCTCCTCATACAAAGAGCTTCCTTTCTCTTAGCTACTCCAAAAACATCATGTCATCAACAAATTGCTGATGTGTCATTCTCTCAACATTTCTAGAGATCTTTAAACCTTCCCAATCTCCTGAAGCTGCTGCTTGAGAAATGAGTTCCCAAGTGCATCTACCATAATGATGAAAAGAAAAGGCAAAATTGGACCGCCTTGTCTCAATCCCATCGAAGCACCAAAGAAACCACAGGGACTCTTGTTGATGATTATTGAGTACCTTGGGCTTGCCACAAAACTAAAGATCCAATCCATCCATTGATTGTCAAAACCAAAAGCTTCTAACACCTTAAATAGAAATCTCTAATCTACCCTATCGTAGGCCCTCTTGATGTCTAATTTCACCATCATCCCACTTCTCCTTGTTACTACCAAAGAATGAATCGCCTCTTAAGATATGATTAAACCATCCAAAATAGACTTGCTAGGCACAAAACCACTTTGTTCTTCTACAATAATATCAGGTAGGATCCTCTTCATCCTATTTGCCATTGCTTTTGAAAAAAAATTGTAAACTATGTTACAAAGGGATATTGGCTTGAAGTCATCAAATGTCATCACCTAATCCTTTTTGGGTATAAGAGCTATGAAGGTGTTATTCAAATCCTTTAGAAGTCTCCCCTTCCTTCAAGATTCTTCCATTGCCTCAAAAACATCCTTAGCAATAATATGCCAGCATTTGTGGAGAAAACTCACCGAGAAACTATCTAGTTTAGGTGCTTTATTAGGGTGTAACTACATGGCTGCCTCCTTTATCTCTTCTTCTAAAAAGGGCTACTTCAACATCTAATTGTGGTCATCCTTAACCACTCTAGGGATAAAATCCAATATCCTATTCTGATTGATCGTATATGATCCTTCCTAATTATTTAATAATCTCTTGAAGAAGGTTTCAACTTCTTCCCTTATTTCTTGATCCTCTTCACATACTCTACCATCATCCTTTGTAGTTTTTGTGATGTTTTTAATTGCCTCTTCACTTTCATTGAATTGTGGAAATTTTTTGTATTCCTATCCCCATCTTGCAACCACAATTCTCTAGATTTCTGCCTCTAGTAGATCTCTTCCCTACTCAATATTTTTGCATACCTTTCCAACAACTTCTCATTCAAATAACTATTTTGATCCATTCCTTGAGACAAGACATTCTCATTGACCTTTTCAAGATGGATTTCAATTTCTACCTTTTCAACAAAAATGTCCTTGAAGCTCCTCTTATTCCACTCTCTTAATCTTTCTTTTACTTTCTTTAATTTTGTGAAAAGAGAGAACATTTTAGATCCTTTCTGCTCCTCTTCATTCCATCAACTTTCTATATTAATAAAAAAATCCTTATCCCTCATCCACATATTCTCAAATTTAAAGAGACATCTAAAAGGCTTCGTGTCTTCCACTAAGTTCAATTGAATAGGAAAGTGATCTGAGCTGAAATGGGCAAGATACTACATTCACAAACTCTAAGAAAGGCACTCAAGTCCCCATACCATAAAAACTTATCAATTTTCTCTACAATGTTGCTAAAACCAAGCCTTTGGTTTGTCCAAGTGAACTACCCATTGTCTAACGACAAATTGGACAAGTTATTCCTTAACACAAAATCAACAAAATCCAACTGAGATTGGCCAACCTTCTGAACTCCACCCAACTTGTCCTCTCCACTCAAAATCACATTAAAATCCCCCCTAAAATAATGAACTAGCATGTGTTTTCTTGCAGAACTAAATCCAGCTCACTCCAAAGTCTTTTCTTCGAGAGAACATTGTTTCGTCCATACACATTAATCAAAATAAATTGCAAATTTAAAGGAAAGAAAGTCACTCTACATACCATCCAATTTCTTGCATACCCCAAAGGATCAAGCATGACAGAGGATTGTCTCCAAAACATCACTAGGCTCCCTGAGGCCCCCTTTGCTCTTACTGCAAAACACCCCCAACCTTTTAACCTACTCTTCATGTGTTCCAATTTTTGATCATCTAATTTAGTTTCTTGCATTTGAAAAATATTAGCATCAAATTTTCCATTTGATGCTTAACTAAGCACCTTTTGTTAGGGGCATTTAAGCCCCTAACATTCCATGAAGTGATCTTCATGACTCCCTAGGAAGGGTTATTCCCTTCCTATACCTCAACATCATTGTTGCTATTTTCAACTACCCTTCTACATCTTTGTCCTCTGATAATTTAACACTATTAGGTTTCCTAACTTTTTTCTTCTAATCACCACACTTGGGGGTATCTAAAACTGACTGTGATTGTTTGATACCCCTCTTTTATAGACATATATCCTCTATCCCAACATCATTCTCCCCAAATTGAGAAACCTCCCCTCCTCTAAAGCAATTTTCATCTCTTCCCTATCTAGTAGGGGTGCAATGTTTTTATTTTCATTAACCAATCTTTCAAAAATTTCTTCCAATTCTCTCCTTTCTACTTCACAATCTCAGGGAAAGGGGGAACTTTTCAAATTATTAATGAAATCTCTACCTTCATTTGTGATACTAAAGAGATCCAAATCTATTTTTCCCATCTATATTGTCTTTTTTGAAGAAGGATTCTTCTACCTCTCTCTCATCCTCCAACCAGTCCTCTTCCTCAGAGTTTTCCTTATTAGATCCTGCTTCTTTTGTTTGGAATTCATCTTCTAGAGCATGATTCTTCTCCCTTTTATCTTCTTCTTTTTCTAAAAGGCCTTCCTTAAGTCTTTTCTCTACTCATTGGGACCCTCTACTTCTACCTTTTGAGACCATACATCGTTAAAAGATAGGATCTCAACATTATTTGGGATTTCCTCCACCAAATTTATTATAACACAAATTCATGAATATATTCCAAATTCCACTTTCCTAATTGAATCATCCAAATCCAAGAACGACCCCAAACTATTACCAATTTCCTTCAAAATCTCTTCTGACCAATATTTTGAGGGTAAATTGTATAGTCTTATCCATCTAGGGGTTACTGCCACAACATGATTAACAGGATTGAAGTTGGGCTCCTAATCGTTGATATAAAACCCTACTCCATCTATGAGCCACGTACTAACCTTTCATCAATTCAACTTTCCTTTCCTTTGATTCACAAATAACCATAAAAAAACCTTTGGGCATATATATCAAAGTCACCTCACTGCCCCAATTAACCTTGCACCAATTGGATTTTTTTTCCCAAGGTGGCCAGTAGTTATCCCATTTCAAAAAGAAGGCCTTCTCCTTTAACCCTAAAATTGTATCTTCCAAAATCTTATTATTTTAATCTCTAATTGCCTAGCCTTCTCCACACTTTTCAATGAAATTCTATTTGCTCCAGTTGCACAATCTGGGAAGTCCGACCCTTTGATACCCCCATCTTCTTCTTCCTTCTCATTTGAATTTTTTTCGCTAGGTCAAAATCAGAGTGATCTGCTTGGGGTTTACTTCCTCTTCTTTTTCTTTCCCTCGCTCCCTCACCTCTCTTGGGTTTTGCAAATCGTGCCTCCTCCATGGTCTCTCCAATTTTTTTGTTTCTTCAAAGTTCCCCCATATTTCTCCTCTGCTTCCTGGGTTTGAGTGGTTTTTCTCCTTGAACAGACCCCTCTTCCAATTTTGGTTGCGATCCATCTTCCTTTTAAAGGTAAAATCAATGCATTTTTTACTAATGATGCTAGTGCCAAAATTCAAGCCATACGATAAGTGTATTTTTTTGTATTATCTGTCTTTGAATTATTTTATCATTTTAAATGAGAAAATTATCTTAGGAAATGAGAATTATGACTTCTTATTGTTTTGTAATAAGGACATTTTAAGATGTCACGTACTCTATGCATCTGGCATGTTTGCAGGGCATGGCTAAAGAACGTATATAATTATGCTGCCAAGAAGATTTCGATGAAGATTGTTTAGAAACTTGGGATGATCATGATGGGCATGGATGAGACTGAAGAGATCACTCTTCAATTCTTCAATGATTTCATGGAGGAGTTCAAGGACTAGTCCTGGTTTATGGAGTACTTCAGAAAGACTTGGTGCGATGGACATGGACGCATTGGTGAGTTGAAGCTTTAGAAATTTCATTTGTTTATCAATATTTTTCATCTTACAAGGTTACTTCGATTACATTGTCATTGATTGTTGTTGTCTTTTGATTTTGCAGCCATGTGGGCAAATTTTTTTAGACAATTCTGACATGCAAACTAGGATACAAATGCATCCATCGAGTCTTACCACTACACACTAAAAATTTGATACTTATGTGATTGACAAAAAAATGCATAAGGTGAATGGGCCATTTATATTATACCCTTATGTATAGAATGGAACCATTCTACAAGCAAAAGAAAAAGATGCAACATTTTGGATTTCTAGCAAATTATAAGGAGAATTAAATAAAAACTAGTATGAAGAGAGCAAAGGCAATTCTTGATAGTGATTGTGTTGTAGATGACACTTGTCCTAGTTGGTATTAGCTCAAAAGTTAGAGTTCCTGCAACTGGTACCTAGTTAGGAGATATGGCTTGCACCTTCATGTTTGTGATCATCCCTAGAGTATGAAGGGAAACACATATAAGCATGTCTTTAAGGTTGCAGAGCAAAGTACAAGATTATTCGACAATGCAAGAGTGGTCCCAGGTAAGTGAATTTCCTTTGCAATTATGTAAATTTATGCATGAAAATATTTTTGTCTAATTCAATTGCCTAACATAAATTTCACATATGGTTGGATGCAGGTGATGCATGTGTGCCCATTGATACATGGGAATTTTGAATGAGACATCTATAGTTGGGGGGATGAGGTAAATAGATTTCATGGTGTCACACCTCCATAAGCTCGTCAAACTACCGATGATAGTGCTATACATCTATAATCAATGATAATTTGGAATGAAGGAAATGAAAAAATGAAGACATTGATGAATAGACCACCATAGTTTGTTGAAGAAGCACAATCTTATGTACGGTGTCTGGATAGGTTCATCAGTGATGTTCAACAATCTAATACATTACCATTTGATTTCATTCCAATTTTGAATCTAGTAGAAACTAGCACTATTCACATGCGACCATGGTTTAGTGCAACCAAGGATCATGTTCATCCTACTGCACATCACAGACAAGCTAGCATACAACAATTAGAGAACTCGGTGCCTAGCTTTGACATGTTCATGTTCTCTAACTTTATAATTGTTTGAAGAGGAAGGCCAAGAAGCAATCAGAGCTATCAAGCAGAGCAATTATAGATGAGTGCAAGGAAATTCCATAGAATATGGGTGAATGTGCAAATAAAAAATAGAATATTTTTTTGTACGAGGCATGCTATTTTTTTTTTCATATTTTGACTTCTATATTTTTTTGTTTTTTTGTGCAAGCAACATTTGAATGCCCCCAACAACTTCTCATCAATGATTGTCTTTCACAAGTTGTATGGGCCCCCAAGGTATGGTTGTGAGATAACAATTATAGATAGATGCATTCATTATTTAAAAATTTGACTGGAATTAGCTGCAATTGAATAATGGTAATAATTTGTTGACAGGTTGATGTGCTGCAACAATCCTTCAATCCACATATAGAGGTTTGTTTGCATACTTAAAAGACTTATATGCAACTTGTGGGTTTATGATTTCACTAGTATTTATTTACTTTCATAAAATCCCCACAGATTGATGCACACACTTATAGGTTAAAAAACACAGTGTGTTTTGAAGCTTGCAATTTCATATACATTTCAAGGCAATGAGCCTTCTTATAATGTTACATATGCTTTCTGTTATGTTGGTCTTAGGCGGTCGTGATAAATGTTCCTGCTACATCAATGAACCATTGCATCTGGATCCTAGATGAACAAGCAATTGGTAAGTGAGTCTATTATTTGTATTTTCAAGGAAAATGCTTACACAACTCAACCTTAGTGCATTGCCACTAATACCCTTTGTAAATTTTATTATTTCAAGTTGAAGTCTATTTTCTTGGGACAGGATGCTTTCTATTGATATATTAACACACTTACATGTGCCTTGTAGGCATTGCATTCTCCAAGCATATTGTCCATTTATATTCTTGTCATGGGGAAAACAGTTTGAGGTAGCATCTAGAGGTTTGTTTGCATGCTTAAAAGACTTACCTGTAGCTTCTATGTTTGTGATTTCACTAGTATTTATTTACTTTCATAAAATCCGTGTAGATTGATGCACACACTTACAAGTGAAAAAACACATGTTTTGAAACCTATAATTTCATATACATTTGAAGGCCATGAGCCTTCTTATAATATTACATATGCTTTCTATTATGTTGTCTTAGGCGGTCTTGGTAAAAGTTCCTACTGCATCAGTGAACCGTTGCATGTGGATCCCAGATGGACAATAATTGGTAAGTGAGTCTATTATTTGTATTTTCAAGGAAAATGCTTACATAACTTGACCTTAGTGCATTTCCACTAATACCCATTGTAAATGTTATTGTTTCAAGTTGAAGTCTATTTGCTTGGAACATGATGCTTTCTATTGATATATTAACACACTTACATGTGCCCTGTAAGTGTTCCATTCTCCAAGCATATTATCCATACATATTCTTTTCATGGGGAAAACAATTTGAGGCAACATCTAGAAGTTTGTTTGCATGCTTAAAAGATTTATCTGCAACTTCCTAGTTTGTGTTTTCACTAGTATTTATTTACTTTCATATTGAAGATGAAAGAAGATGGAAAGCAATAAAAACATGAAAGAACTCAAAAACAATGAGATTTTATACCTTCAAAAGTTCCCAATATCCTTCACTCCTTGATAAGGTGGAGGAGCTTGCACCCAAGAGCTCCTAGCTTTACCCAATTTGATGTTGTGTGTATGTGGATTGCTCAATGCATTTCAACACAATGTGGATTTGGTAGAGGATTAGGCTAAGGATGATAATGATGGAGATAAGAGGATATGAATGAGATGAGGATGAAAGATTATTTTGGCATCATGATGTTAGGATGAGAAGATTTTGGAGGGATTTTGGCATGGTTTTGATATGATGAAGAAGTTGTTAAAATGGCTTAGGATGACTTTGTATTTATAGGCCAATTGGAGAGAATTGAATCCAATGGCTAGGATTCAAAGTTGAAATCAAGGATTGATATGGGAGGGTGAGATCAAGGGTTGAGATCTCATCAACAAAGATGAAGGGTGGAGAATAAAAGTGAATTTTAAATTCACCTTGGGAAGGATGAGGAGGATTAAAGATGAATTAAAAATTTATCTTGGGAAGAGTTGGATATTAACACGCCAATGAATTAAAAATTCATTTCATAGGGGAGTGTTGAATTAAAAATTTAAATTTATTGATAGAAGAGATGACATGTGACATGTGTTCTTTTGGGAATCACATGTGTGAGATCCTATAAAAAAGAGCTCTTACTTGGAAATGGAAAGGTGACTTGGAAGGGTCATGTGACCTATTTGATTAAAAGGTAATTTTTTATTTATGGGATGTGGGAGAAGGTGTTAAGTGAGATTTGACCAAGTTAATCAAGGGGATTAACTTAATTAATGTGGCTGGAGGAAATTAGTTAGTGGGCAAATGGAGGATTAAAACTAATTAAATAATGATTTATTTAATTAATTTTAGTCTAGGGGTCATGTAGGATAGTGTAGCTAATTAAATAATTGCTATTTAATCAACTAGGCTAGGTTTAGGTGGTAGGATAGGGTAGATTAATTAAATAATCATGTTTTATGTAATTAATCAGGATTAGGGAAGTGGAAAAAATAACTAAATAAATATTTAACATATTTATTTAATTAATTGGGATGAAGTTATAAGGTATAGTAATAAATTATATGAATTAATTTATCACAAGGGATGAATTAGGGATAAATGGCTAAGGGTAGATAATTAGGGATAAATTAATTAAATAAAATGAATCTATTTAATTAATTGGAAGGGATAGTTAGTGATGTGAAGATGCGAGAAAGTGGCTTGCGGGGCAAGTCAGTTTCAGGTGTCTACACATATAATCCCTATAGATTGATGCACACACTTACAGGTTAAAAACACAATGCGTCTTGAAACCTGCAATTTCATATACATTTCAAGGCCATGAATTTCTTATTGTGTTACATGATATCTACACTTTTTGGGTTTATGTTTTCACTAGTATTTATTTACTTTCATATAATCCCTACAGATTGATGCACACATTGGAGGTCTGAACGATATTGCATTTTCTCGTCGTATCAAACAACTATGTATTATTATGTGTGGGGATGACAAGTCTATCAAGGTAATCTAATTTTTTTGACATATCAACTTGAGTAAATTTTCTCAGTCAGTTTATGCGAGACCAGAATTAGAACCTTCATCCCTATGTTATAGGTATGGGAAGTAGTAGATGGTTGGAAGCAATATGCATTTGAAGGCCATGAAGCATCTGTATATTCAATTTGTCCTCACCATAAAGTAAGTATCTAGGTACTTATTTTCTAAAAACCTGATTGTTATATTGACATGGCAATTGAATGTATCAAATATTTTGTGTTGCTCTTTACTTTGGTGTTTGATTTCCTACCAATGTTGAGTCAATGGCAATGGATGAAGTACTTGATTATGTGATAATTGTATATTAATTGTAATTCTTTTGTTTACATACAATTCATTTTCTCCATAGCCATTGATGGAAAAATCAAAGTTTCGTTGTATGGTCTTTTGGGAACTAGGGTTGATTATGATGCCCCCTCGACTATTATGCACTATAATTTGCCTTACAATGCTGATAGAGGACAGTAATAAATATCTTTATTTTAGATTATCTATTCCTGTTGTATGTTGATGATAATGTTTCTAAAATTCATTCAATTTTATTTTTCTATTAGGATTTTCTAGTGATGGGAAGCCATGGACACGGTCCTTTCCTTAGGTAATATACTTCCTATACATGTCTAAGAAAATAAGTAATTTCAATACCCATTTAAGATATTTTGTAGATAAATTGACCACATTGATTGTTTGATGGAATTTTGCCAAACATAGTATTTTGAACACCCATTCAAGACATTTTGTATTTCAATTTATTAAATCATTTCCAAACTCATTTAAGACATTTAAGATTTTGTAGTTCAATTGACTGGTGATTGATTCATCACATTTTATAGAGCAATCAAGGGATGTGTGAGTGAATACTGCTCTCCAAATGCCACTTGCCCACTTATAGTTGTTAACAAAATTGTCTTACAACAATAGATATGTTAAGGTGGAAAAGAGTGATCTTGCCTAAAGAGTTAAACTAGGTCAAAACCCTCTTCCACAACATTAGGACACAAATTGAGCTTGGCTTCTATCCAAGGGGAGCCAAACTATAAGGGTTTTGCCCTTTTGTTGTATATAGATGGATCAACCAAGTTCAACCAAAGTCAAGCAAGCAAGCTAGGACCAATGATCAAACCCTAAGATGATGAAGAACATACTATAACTGACTATCAGAGATGAATCTCAGTAAACATAAAGTATAGAAGAGGTCAGAGAAGGATTTAGAACCTAAATTTTGTAGTAGAAATGCCTAGGACCAGGGCGCTTGGGCACCTTAGGCCTTTTCTAGGGTTTAGCAGAAACTCAGATATCACCAGACCTGCACCTGTCTGCTTTACATTCTTCCCAGAAATTAGCTCCCAAAACTTGTTCCCTCGACCTGCACACATGAAAAGAGGAAAAGGTTGTGTTGTGTTTAAGGGCTTGCCTTAGTCAAACCCCATGTTGGTGTTCCCACCTGTTGGGATAGGAAAATTTAAAATTTTCTTATATTCCTACCCACCCATGTCCGACCAAATCAGAAAACATTATGCCCAAAATCATAATGATAACTGGTATATTCCATAAAGATCACATGACTTTCACCACAAATGGGTGTATCACTCATCAAACGGCAAGACCTCACTTTCGTTATACTGATCCATGTTTTATATGATACAGGCTACAAAGAATATCGACATGAGAGTAATGATCGAGGAGAAGATTTCAAGAACTACCGATGGAGAAAGTAACACTGATGACCTTTCATCAGAGAGAGAATGTGTGATCACACCAAGTAATTCAATAATGAGGACTATCGGTATAAGAAAAGACTATCACATAATACTCTGAAAACCCCTCGACAGTATAAATCATACCGATGGAGGAATTCGGTAGGACTCTCACTGAGTATCCCGTGGAATGGAGGAACTAGTGATCATCGGTAGGAGATGAAAATTGGAGTGAAAAATTAAAGAGTCTCTGACATTCTAATGTCTCAATGACTAACCAAACTGTTCCAGCATAAGTCACGCTGATATGTATGGAACATAAGAACCATCGGTGAAACTGAACAAGTCAGACTGAGGTTTATAAGTCTTGCCGAACCGATGGTCACAACGATAAAGATGTTGGTGACATATTGTGAATGGTCACTCCGATGAAGGATATAAAAGGGCTATCGGGGAAACAACCATGATCAAATAACTTGAAATAAGTCATCCCAATGTCATATCTCATTCCGATGACAACAATGACCATGTTCATCGACAAGACTCTCATCAATAGTCATATCAGAGACACTTAAGATATTGGAGAAGAATGTTTTTCCCATGGCGATAAAGAAAGTTAGGCCGATGATAACCATGTCCACTTCTATATCGGGTAGATCTTGAAAATATCTTGCTGATACAAACTCACATATGAAAGATGACATTGAGGAGACAGATGAAGGGTCACAACGATTGATCCATAAGTAAATGTTCGGCCATAAGAAGATATTAAATCGCCCTGACATTAAAAAAATCATACCGATGAGAGAAGTTATGACAATGTGACATCTCAGGACGATCACGAAAATTAAAACTCTGGAACAATTAATTACAGACAAGGAAGAGATCCTCTCAAATGCCATTTGAAATCATTGCAATTAAGTTTGAAAGAATTGTCTGAGAAGAGCATGCAAGTGGAGACTTGGAGGAGAAAACAGGGGAATTTGATTATTGCCTCAGATAAACAGGTACACACATACAAACCTCTATGCATTAGCCTGCAATTTGAATTTACTGTCCAAGATTATAATGGAGACTCCAGTGAAAGGAAAGGGCAGGAAACAACAGGGTGAGACTAGTAAACCTAAGAGACAAAAAATTGACAAAAGTCCTGATGAGAAAACAAAAGAAAGGAAATTAAACCAGGACCTAATTGATCAATTCCTGGATCGACTCCCAAAGCCTGAAGGTATTCACAACTTAGGGAAGAAGTAGAGAAATTGGAAAACAAATGTAAATATCTTGGAAATGTGTGGACTCCAATCAGAGGTTACGAATTGTTCAAATTCCACTACAACAAAAGATTCAGGAATTTCCCAATGTCTGAGCCATGGCACTTGAATTTGGGCAAATTGGTCATCCTGATGTGTTTCTGAATGCTGAACTCCTCAAACTCCTGGCCAAGCCTCAAAGCCATCTACAACCCGCAAGGGGAGCCTATTATACATTTGTCTAAGAATGTCATTTGCGAAATTTTTGACTTAGATGATTTATGTACTGTCCCCATAGTTTATGAAGATTTAGATAAAGAGTACTGGAGAACGGATACTACATATAATGGATGGAGATTGCCTATTCACAAGCCCAGGGCAGAGGGAGAAATAGTGCCTCTTAATGAGAATGATGGACCTCCATTTCATGTGTCATTATTTGAACCATACATATAGTACACATACTACTCTGTGGGCTAAGTCCTAGGATCAAAGGTCCCTGATTTCATGACAATTCCTCTGATGGTGATAGCCACAAACATCCAGTGCCACAATGCTAGGCAGTTTGACTATGTTGCTTATGTTTTTGGTAGAATTGATTCTGGTCTAACCGTGATAAAGAATAATGCCCCATCAGTTTCCTTTGAACACTACTCACTCCTCATGCACATGGTGCTTTATTATGGCCAGGAAGTGGGATTATGGCCAAATGAATTCAAATTTGTTCCAGTGGACTAGAGGGGGTAAAAGTCAACCGTGCAAATGTGGACCAGAATATGGGACAGTAGGTATGTCCATTCTAGCTATGTTCATTTTGAAGAATACTGTGTGAAATTGTTATATAGATATTTCAGTCATCCCTGTGAGTATTCATTATCAAATGAAATAAAGAGGTTTCTCAGACCTAAAGATTTTGGTGGTCCTCCTACTGTTACCCAGAATTGGGGAGACTGGTATTGTTTTGAGGATGCTACCATGGTCAGAGTTTATGGTTTTGAGGACATCCCTTTCATATTGCCTAAGATTGTTCTTGACAGAATTGCTTACTTAGAAATAGTTAGGCAAATGAATTG
This sequence comes from Cunninghamia lanceolata, assembly GCA_027924645.1. Lineage (NCBI taxonomy): Eukaryota > Viridiplantae > Streptophyta > Pinopsida > Cupressales > Cupressaceae > Cunninghamia > Cunninghamia lanceolata. Next base: position 1,967,581 of record BSBN01001603.1, on the reverse strand, counting down.
TTCTAATGTGATGCACTTGAGCTCCTTTGACAAACAATCTTTTATGCCTAGTACTATGTGCTTTGGAGATTTTACTGTGGTATCCAAGGAGGGTTATAGCCTCATTATGGATAAACTGATGCATTACAATATGAGATGTGCTGAGGCAAGAAAAGGAATTGATCCTGAGGGTTTCATTAACCTTGCTCAGAGAAAACAAAACCTCAATGGATACACACATGTCCCATATCCACATGATGATATCATCAGGAGTTTGGAAGAGACTAAAGTTGAATTAGTGGTTGAGAAATATAATAGGGACTTAGATGAGAAGAGGAAACAACTTGCAGAAATAGAGTTGTTGTCCTCTGGTGATGACGGGCCTGCAGAAGAAGAAGAATCACATCAACAAGAAACTATGATATCTAAAAGAAAAATGCAATGCTATCAGTCTCCTGGTATGGAACATGATGAGGGGTCTGCTGATGAGGATCCAAGACAAGTAGCATATGATTCTTTTATTTCAGATGATAAATTTATTCATTCTAAATAATTTAAATCATTTTTGTACAAACACAAGGGTAAAGAGATCAGGGAATCAGTTGATAACGTCACAGCTGAAAATGAAAGACAATTAGTTGATATGTTAAAAACAACTGTGGATAGTGAACTGCAAGCTATGACTCCCAATAAGGGTAGACAGCTGCTCAGAGAAGCAGCTGTTATGATATTTCCTAGTCTTGATCTGAATTCTGCTTTGGTATTTGATAGTTTTCTGCATAACATAGATGACAAATATAAGCTCACTCCAGAGGGTGTCACAGAAGTGTATATGGGCACCAAATATAACAATGATGAAAATTCACTAATGATATGGGCCTTGTATCCTCCCCATAAGAAGACAACCATTATAGACACTGAGAAGGCTTTTGGGCATGTCATGACTTTGAAAGTAGGGGAAACTGACCCTTTGATCACTGCAGACATTGGCATTAACGTTGCAAAGTTGAATAAAGCACAAGCTCAGATGCTGATCAAAGAACGAGATGCATATAAACTGAGTTGTAAGAGATTAACAAAATAAAATGATTATTTGAAAGATACTGTTAAGAGCACATTCAGAGGGTAAGTGAAAAGATTAACTCAAGGAGAAAGCTCACAAAGTGCCCAATCACCATCTATTGACCAGATAGCTCAAATCTAGATTGATACACTTGCAATAGTGCTCTAGAACAGGCATGTCAACATGATGCATTGGATGAACCAATTTTGGGATATTTATTCTGAAAATCATAACGTGACTCAAGAGCATGAGAGGCTTGACAAGAGGTTGTAGGAAAAACTCCAAGAGACACAGGACAAGGATGTTTCTGACACTACAGGCATTCCTATTATAAAAGATTTAATTGAGCAACATCAGAAATACTATGATCAGCTTAAGAACGATGCCAAAGAATGTATTGAAGCTTCAAAAGCAGGAGTGCCCATGTTGTTCAAGAACGATAAAGAATTGAAGATCAAAGAGGAATGGAGTAAAGACTGTCAAGTGATGTTGCATGAAGCCTTAGGAGCTCTCAAGCACAAAGACTCTGCATCTGGAGAAGCCTGTAAGCATCTAGAGAAGACGGTAACGATGGATGTGATCACAAGAAACACTATTGAATTCACTGATACACATCACAACTAGGAGTATTTGGATCACACCACTTAGATATACTTATGGTTGAATAGAGATTAAAGAATTGTTATCTTTATTATTGTTATGTTAATCATGTTGATTCCCAAAATACTTTTTGAAGAGTTATGTCTCTTCATAAGTATTTCTATATAAGTTGAAACATATGATGCTGAATTATCATCAGCAGTAGGATATAATACATGAAGTTTACAATGTTTTAAAAGACCATGTTGCAAGCATTATATTGAAGAAGTAAATTGAAGTCCTTTGATTTTGTGGTCTTATTTTGGCATCAATTATTTGTTAAAATTATTCAGTTATTTGGTTGTCTCCAGTTCTACATTTCCTTGTTATTCAAATTAATATATCAAGTATATATTTAATTTACCAATGCACATTTGCTGTACTTGTGTGATTTGATTAATTGGTTTCCCTAAAGGAATTAAAATCCTTCTTGTCAGTCACAGTAATCTGGGAGTGTTAATCTGGATCATTAAGTAGAACCATATAATTAGGATTGTCATTCTGTCTCCAAGTTGATATTATTTGTTATTCTTGTGCATTTCATTCAATTGGTTCCTTCAAGTAAGGATTAAAATTCCTTCTGGTGAATAACAAGAAATCTGATTTTATCTTTTGTATTATTAAGAAGAGTTTGCCAGTCATTTCCCTGCACGTTTATACAAGTTATAAACTAAAGTACTGTGCCAAACAGTTAGAGTTACTGCCCACTATAAGCCACTGGTCTTTGTCTTCCATTTGACTTTGTTTACCCAACAAGGCACTGGTATTATCTTAATTCATCATCTAAAAACCTTTTTATTATTCAATCACAGTCATAAAATTTACCTTGATATTGCTTATACAATTTATACCAATCATCCATCAGATTTTAGACATAGGATTAATTAGCAAGCTCTCATCTATTCTACACCATTTGCCACTATAGGTAGATCCATTTACTTAGTCAAAATACTTACACTCAATCTGCTTTAGTTTTTGAGGTTCACCTACCTAGGTTTAGCAGGACCTAAAGTGCAGGGAATCATCAAACCCTAAAAGTTGATTCCATCGCATTAGTTCAAAAAATGTTGCAAATCTAAGCATAGAGCATGGCATCCTCTTAGGATTAGCAACCTGCATTTTTAAGAGCTAACAAATTGTCGACTCTACTGGGGACCCAAATAAAGGACCTTAGTGAGAAATCATTCTTTTATAGAGTCAGGAATTTCAAAATTTTAAACTTGTAACCTCGTTGGCAAAAGAATCTAGAAAGATAAATTATAAACTTTTTCCTATTTACAAAAAAGGTGATGACTCTAGAACCTGTTATAACATAAAATTAATACCAAATGGAGGGTAGAAGATCCAAGATGGAAGGGAAGAAATTGCAATCATCTCCACCAATTAGAAACATTCCCAAAAGAAATGGACCATCAAATTATGTTCACCAAAATAATAACCAGGAGGCTCAAGAGGATAATATGGAACAAGCTATCACAACTCACAATAGTTTTACACCTCTGCATGAATCAAATGAAAATCTCAACAGAGTAATTGATGACATATTGGAAAAATATAGACCTGATCCTCAAGAACATCTTGAATGTGAAGCATGGGCCATGAGGGAAATTGATCAAAGGCAAGCTGAATATGATTTTAAAATGTCATTACTGCAGGGAGAGGGGGTGAAACATGGATTCTCAAATCAAGAAATGAATGAAAGTCCAAATAGTATGAGAGGGATGAATAAAGCACAACAGGATGTGCTTAGGCTCCAGGAAGAACTTGAAATGATCAAGATAGAGGAAACAAAGAGGTTGTTAGAACAAGAGATTCAACAGATAAAGAATAGGACTAAAATAGCTCCCCCATAATATGTACCTCCACACAAAGGAAACACTTCGAGGAATCCACAACAAAACCTACGCCAAAATATAGGTGGTGTCTCCAATTCACAAGCATCTGAAAATCATCAAAACACCCTCCCCAAAATTCCTAGACCACCTCCCATACACAACACCTCTCAACATATAGCTAATCCATACCCTTTCCCTGGCCAATAGTATTATAGACCACAAAATCCTTATATAAATCCCCACATAAATCCACAGCAACAATATGCTTATCATCAGCCTCCAGGTGGATATAATTACTATCCTAACCCGCCACCCATGAATTTTCCACCTCAAAACCTCACAAACATATGTAGCCAATTTGATCTGTCTGGATATCAATTGTATCCAATCCTATGGACAATAATTGGAGAAATATAGTTCCCAAGTTCACTGGAAACAGTGCAGTATCAGCTGAAGATCACATTAGAAGCTTCAATGCTTTCCTAAAAGATATTGGTATGGACTATGAAGATGTTAGAATGAGGTTATTCGTGATGTCCCTAACTGAAGATGCAAGAGACTGGTTCAACAGCTTACCTGATGCTTCAATCAGTTCAATAACAAATTTCCATAATCAATTTAAGGAGCAGTATGGCAATCAGTATGCCCCTGAGTTTGCATTGCACGAATTGATAAGCATCCAAAAATACCAAAATGAGTCAGTGTATGATTTCAATATGAAAATTTCCAAGTTACACAACAAAATACCACATGGATCTAAACTGACTAACCTAGCAGCATTGAGCATTTATCTGAAAGCATTTGATCCCAAGATAGGGTACGAACTTAGAAATCGGTGCCCTGTGACCCTGGCTGAAGCACAAAAAGTGGCATTAACTATTGAGAACAACAGGAAAGCTATAGGTATGGTTAGCAAAAGAGATAACCCTATAAATCCTCATAACCCAAACATTCAGCAGACTAAACAAGAAGGTCAACATAGACATGAAAGGCCCAGGTTGCATGATATGCCATATAATACAAATTGGAAAGATGGGAGACCCATTGAAAACAACAGAAAGCAATATTATGGCAAAGATACCCTTGACCCTCTAAAAAGAAATGTGGCACATATGGTAGAAGATAAACCTTGGTGTCTGGTGTGCAATTTGCCACACTCACCTGAATACTATGTGGTGGCTAAAATAGTACAACAAGAAGAAACATTATACAATTATAACAGAGACAATCACACAATAAACATGATGCAAGATACACCATATTTGCTGAACGAAGACTATTCTTCTATAGAGGAAGAGGGATATGAATATGATGTGGGAAACCAGAAACATCATATCAATATGGGAAAGCAAGAAGTATTCTCAGATCAGGAGGATGGTTACAAGAAACCTACCTATTATAACAATTCACCATATGATCAGTGGAGAAAGCCCACTGAAAATGAAAGGGAAGCTCTTACAATAGCTGCAATAGCTCAAGCTAAAAATGCCTATAACTTAAGGAACAAGACAATGAATGTTGAACAAGGAACACCTGGGAGTATCTTTATAAAAGATCAAAATCACAAAAAGAATAATGCAAAGTCATCATTCAAAGAACCAAAAAAGACTAATAAAAATAAAACAAAAGATAAATCACAAAATCAAGAAAAACAACATATGAAGATAGAAAGGAATGATCAGAATATGGCCCATTCATTTGACATTGCTCATGCAATATCTCAGGTAAAGATATTAGTACCACTTTTGGAGATGATGAAGATAGACAAATACAGAATTACAGTGGTTAAACTAATTTCAAATATACCAAATCAACAACATAAAGGATCTGAGAATAGAACAAACAATGTTCACCAAGAAACATTCCAAGTTCCTGAGGTATACCTAGGTGATACCTTGACAAAGAATCCCTCACAGGTGGACCCTTTCTACACTACCTTATTAATAAAAGAAAAAGATAGTAAGGAATTGCATGATTAATTTAGGCGCGGCCATGAATGTCATGCCAATAGCAGTCATGAAAGAACTAGGAATGTGGGTTGACACTACGTTTGGTAGGTGTTATGCAATGGATAATAGATCCATCCCAGTCGTTGGCATTATGAGGGATGTGGAAATAAAACTTGCTTCATACCCTGAAGCAACCTCCAACATTGATATCACCGTGGTTGACATTCCACCATATTATGGAATGCTCTTATCAAGACAATGGGTTGCAATGGCAGGAGGGAATGTCCAATTAGATTTATCATATGCCACAATACCAGTGGGAGGCAAAGAGATCAAGCTATGTAGGGAGCCAAGATATGAGAACATCATAGAATGCTTAGACCAAAATCAAATAAACTTCTTGGTGCAGGGGCACCCCTTCATCAAGTTAATTAGAAGCCTAAAGTCTTAATAGGTTGTTATGCATTTCCTATGTAATAAGGTCTATTTGACCAACGCTTGCTATTTTTAGTTTATTTTTGTTGTTAGGACACCTGTCGATCTGTAATGACAGGCTGTTAGTTAGTTATGAGTTTGTTAGTTAGTTGTGTCTCCCAGCTGCCTAGAATTGTCTCTCAACTGCTGGGAATCTAGTCAGTACTACTCTCTATGGATTGTTAAATAGCCTAAGTTCTGATCGATTAAGATATATAGAGAGAGATAGATCAGAAAAAGAGAAGTTAGACAGAGCAGTGATTGTGAATTTGAGTTGTACTGTGAAACAAACATTTGTATTCATCCTCAGAGTAATAAAGAAGATCCTATTTTGCATTCAAATTGCACCTGTGTAATCAATTTCTGATTTACAGTCGATATGGGGTTTTTCCATTCCACCGGTTGATTACTTTATAATCGGTGGAATGGCTATACATATTAGATTAAATTTTGTTTTTGCATTTTCTGTTTGTGTGAGTTTTGTAGCTACAGGATCGATCGACAGCATGTTGGAATAAACCCTAGCATCCGCATGTGCTAGGCTGACGAAGTGTAAAAGTTTGTTTGTTTGTGGGAGAAGTAATTCTACGAAATCACGAGGGTTTCAGCAGGCTCCACCAGTGAAATTCAAAGTGTTAAGTTTCTGTGATTGAACCATTTTTAATGGTTCAACGGTTCGCTAATTTAGTAGAAGCAACATGTAGCGTCAGTATGAAGTACACCATTGGGTAAAGAGTATTGGCTCCACCGATGACTTAAATCAGGCCGTAGTCTTTTGTTTGAACTGATTTTGAAAGCTTGAGAGTTCACTAACTCAACGACGTTTGAAACTAAGTGATCGACATGATAAGTTTGGCGGAGAAAACCTTTAGGTTGAACCTTTGAACCAGTTTAATGGTTCAACTGCGTGTTGGTTGGAGGCCGAGCAGAACGATGAAGGGTGGTAAAGACTAGTAAAGATCGTTGACCCACCCATTGAACCGGTTCAACGATTCAATGGTTCAACGAGCCCGGCGGGTTCAACGACGAGCTCTAGTTCAACAGTTCAACGACTCACCAAGGTTTGAAGGTTCAAAGAGCTGATAGTTCACCATTAGAGCCAATAGCATTTGACACAATAAAATATTAAGTGTAGGGTATAGTGACTCAACTACTGTCATAGCCGCACTTTAGACTGGTTCCACCAGTTTTGGCTGCGTGCTCTACGTCATAGTGGTATCAGAGCCAAGGATTATCTTCTGGGAAGATAAGAAGACAGAATGTCAGACGGAGAGGGATCATCAGAGCTCCTAGCAAGGATGACCAACGCTGAGTTGGCTATCTTGGTAAAGAAGCAAATTGTAGAGATCAAAGCAGTGAAAGCTCAGAATAAGGCTTTGAAAGATGAGTTGGAGAAATTGAGGGACAAAGTAAGTTTTGGTAAAGAAGACGATAGGGAGGAAGAGGAAATCCCTAGGTGGGAAGAGATAGAGGTTCCTGCAGACCAGAGACCCTTATTGAATGCCCTCAAATCCATGGAGAGGAGAACCATGGATGTGAAACTGGATTTACTAGTGTTTACAGGAAAGATGGATCTTGATTCGGTGATGGAGTGGATAGACTCCTTGAACAATTTCTTCAAAACAGAAGAAATACCAGAGCATCAAAAGGTAAAGATGGCATAGTCCAAAATGAAAGAGGCTACATTGACTTGGTGGAATTTCATCCAAGATGACAGAGTGAAGGAAGGAAAGAACAGAGTTGCTACTTGGAAGAAAATGGTGGCTTTAGTGAAGGAAGCCTATGTTCCATTGGATTACAAGATCCAATTGCATAAGAGGAGGCAAAGCTTGAAGCATAAAGAGTTAGATGTCAGCTCATATACTAAAGAATTCATGAAACTTTGTGTCAAGACAAAGGTAAAGGAAAATGAGGAAGAAAGGGTAGCAAGATATCTCAATGGGTTGAGACTTGCCATCCAAGAAGATTTAAATCTGCATAGTCTAGATACAGTTCAGAAGTGCTATCAATTGGCACTAAAGGTGGAAGAGAAGTTAAAGAGAAGACAAGAGCAGAACAACAGAGGAAGAGAAAGACATCAAAGGGGTGAAGAAGTCCTTTCAGAGGCAAAGGCAATGGATTTGGATATCACGGAGAATCCAATCAGGAAGGTAGCAAAGGAGACAACAGTGAAATTCAAAAAGGAAGTTATAATCAGCAAGGAAACTTTAGGGGCAGAAGGCCGCCATTCAAAGGAAGATCCTAGGGCAGAAGATCTATTAGATGTTACAATTGTAATCAAGAAGGTCATATAGCTAGCAGATGTCCAGAGAAAGCATCAAGTTCAATGGGAGAAAGAAGAACAAATCCGATACAAGAATCTGACTGTCAAAGTGTGACAAGCTCAAACACTGGTCAAAGTGTAAGCTCCTGATAGTTATGGATATCCTGAGACAGGAGAATCTTTAATGTTTAGAAGAGCAATGACCACCATGAAGGTGCCTGACAGGGAACCCCCACAAAGAAAATCTCTTTTCAAAACTACTTGCAAGGCAGGAGGAAAGGTATGTAGAGTTCTGATTGACTCTGGATCTACTAAAAATTTTGCGTCTGCTGAAATGGTAGAAAAGCTGAAGCTTAGAAGGCTGCCACATCCTTACCCATATAAGATTTCATGGCTCACTCAAGGTCAGCAAACAGTTGTAGAAGAGCAGGCTTGGGTAGAATTTCAAATTGGAACATATAAGGACAGATTATTATTTGACATAGCTTAGATGGATGCTTGTCATCTCCTATTTGGCAGACCATGGCAATATGATTTAGGAGCACAACATGATGGAGTTAGAAATACATATTCAATCACCAAGGATGGTAAGGTGATAGAGTTACTACCATTGATGGAGAAGGAGGTAGGGTCAAAGGGGAAAGAAGCCAAGGTAATGCTGGTAGAAGGTAAACAGTTCATGAAAGAAATAGTAGAAGAGGGTATAGTTGCATATGCCCTAATTCCATGCTTGAAAGTAAATAAAGAACAACAACAAGAAATCAAGGGAGAGAAGCGACAGAGGTTCATAGATCCTATTGTCCAAGAGTTGTTGGATAAATACAAAGGCATATTTCTGATGGAATGCCAAGATCCCTACCACCTGTAAGGGATATCAGCCATTGCATAGATCTGATCCCAGGATCTACACTTCCAAACAAAGCAGCATACAAGCTTACCCCAGAACAGAATGCAGAAGTAGCAAGATAGATTGAAGAATTGTTGGACACAGACCTAATTGGCAAGAGTTTAAGTCCATGTGTAGTACCCGCTGTACTAGCACCAAAGAAGGAAGGCACTTGGAGGCTTTGCACTGATTCAAGGACTATTAACAAGATCACAATCAGGTATAGGTTCCCAATACCTAGGATAGAAGATTTGCTTGATTGTTTAGGAGGTGCTAAGTATTTCACAAAAATAGATTTGAAGAGTGGTTATCATCAGATCAGGATTAGGCAAGGAGATGAGTGGAAAACAAAATTTAAAACAAATGAGGGGTTGTATGAGTGGAAGGTCATGCTTTTTGGTTTGTCCAGTGCCTCCAGTACTTTTATGAGATTGATGAATGAGGTCTTGAGAGAATTCATAGGCAAGTTTGTTATAGTATATCTAGATGACATTCTGATTTTTAGTAATACAAGGGAAGAGCATCTTAGACATATAAACTTGGTCCTCAAAAGGTTACATGAAGAGCAACTAATGATCAACTTGGAAAAGTGTTTGTTTATGTAGGAAGAGATCACCTATTTGGGTTTTGTCATTTCCTAGGGTAAACTGAAAATGGATAAGGAGAACGTAAGTGCCATATTGTCTTGGCCAACTCTGAGAACTATGAATAATGTTAGAAGTTTCCATGGGTTAGCAACCTTCTATAGGAAGTTTATAAGAGGGTTTAGTCATGTCTGTGCACCCATGCTTGACACCATTAAAGGAGGACAGAAGTGTAGGTTTACTTGGACCAAAGAAGCAGATGATTCATTTGAAACACTGAAGAAGAAGGTGGCACATCAGCCAGTCCTTACACTACCTAATTTTAGTAAAATTTTTTAGGTAGAATGTGATGCCAGTCACATGGCAATTGGCGCAGTACTCAGTCAAGAAGGTAGGCCTATTGCATTTTTCAATGAGAAGTTAAATGATGCAAAGAAGAGGTATTCATCATATGATTTGGAGATGTATGCTCTAGTCCAGTCACTCAAGAAGTGGAGGCACTACTTGATGCCAAAGGAATTCATAGTATTCACGGATAATCAGGCTCTTAGTTTCATTAACAGTCAAGAGAAGCTGAATCACAGACATATGAAATGGGTAGAAACTTTGCAAGCTTTTACTTTCACACTTAAGCACAAGAAAGGGGTAAAGAACAAGGTAGCAAATGCTTGAGCAGGAGAGCTCTAACTATAAATCAGATTCAACTGGAAAGTGTTGGTATTGATTCTTTGAAGACTATGTATGATGCTGATGAAGACTTTGGAGAGATATATCAAGTATGTATTTCTTTTGGAGACAAATATCATACTAAATTTTTGATCCAAGATGGATTGTTGTTCAAAGGTGTACAATTGTGTATTCCAAGGTGTTCTATGAGGTTAAACATCATTAGGGAAAAGCATTGTGGAGCTATGGCAGGACATTTTGGTTTAGATAAGACTCTGGAACTGGTAAAGAGACATTACTATTGGCCTAAATTGCAATCAGATGTAAGAAAATTTGTGGAGACATGTATGATATGTCAGAAAGCAAAAGGCAGATCAACTAATGCAGGTTTATATCAGCCACTGCCCATTCCTTCTAGACCATGGGAAGGCATAAGTATGGATTTTGTGTTGGGTTTACCCAGAACAAGGAAGAGTTATGACAGTGTGAGGCCTACACTTTTTCATTTCCGTACATGTGACTATTTAGCTTACTGTTGTTGGTATTTTTATATTTATGGGACTATTGTTCCTAGATTTTCAAACTATTAAATCTTATTATGTTAAAGGAAAACTAATTAGGTGATGTTAGTTAGATGTTTGCTTTAAGAGAAAACAAATTGGGTGATGTTATATAGATGTTTATTCTATTAGGAAAACTAATTGGGTGATGTCCGATTAATGTTTACATTACAAGAAAACTAATTAGGTGATGTTAGATAGAAAATTGTCATGTGATTTCATTATGTTTATAAGAACTGAGGTATGCTTTAGAAATGCATGTATTAAATTTGCTTCGGCTATGATATGTATATGGGGAATTAACTTTGAGATTGAGTGTGCAGGTATTTTTAACAAAACCACAGATACATGAGATTATTCCACACCTTATGTCGTAATCCCTTGTGAAGACAATCTAGTTCCACGAGGAACCAAGATCAACTCCATGTTTGGTGCAATGTTGTAATGTTGTAATATTGTTTTGCATGAGGTTGAATGGGTTAGGTCTACACTTTTGTAAAATTAAATTATGATTTGTGTTGTAAGAATTGTATTTGAATTTTATTTTTTTAATTTAAATTTTTGAGACCCTTTTCTTGTGTCTTAACTTGACCCTAGGTGTCCTAACTAAGTTTAAATTGACCCTGGGTTATACCCCATGGGTCTATGGCCCCTTTTGACTAGGGTAACCCTTAGTTAACCTCTGTATGGTCACCTTAACTTCACAGTGAAGTTAAGTGACGAATTTGGAGGCATGGGAATGATAGGATGAGTGGGATCAACACTCAAGCCCATCCTTTCTCCATTTCCAAGGCTTAAAATGACTCCATGGTCCACCAATAATGGAGGGGCTTATCTTCTTGTTCCCTCACTTTTGGTGAGAGTCCCCATGAAGTGGTGTGGTCCTTCATGGGTGGGGATATTTTTTAATTCCACTTGGGATAGTGGAAAAATGAATGGGGTTATTTAAATATTACAATCTTAAAATTTTTTTATAAATATTACAATCTTTAATTCATTTTTGTCCTCCACTCCCCCATGAGTTGAATTAAAAATTCAACTTGTCATAATCCACTTTTCCCAAAAAAATGAATATTTAATTCATTTTTGTTCTCATATGTGAATTTAAAATTCACAAATAATGAGAGCCCTTGATCTCATCTTTTGATCCTCACCCTCCATCATCTTTTCAAAAATCTATAAATGAGACCCTTCTCTAAGCCATTAGAAGGAGAAAAGAGGGAGTTTGGTGGTGGAGATTTGGAGAGAAGACTGGAGAGGAACTCTACTTCAACTTCTTCCATTACAGGGATTTTTAAGGTTGGATTTCAAGACCTTTCCTTTGCATTTTCTATTTGTTGCATGGTGGATGTGTGGAATGCATTTCTTTCTTGTGTTGTATTTCTTTTGTTTTTGTGGGAATTTTTGTGTGGGGTGTTGACAGAGCGTCTTCCATTTGGGAGAAATGCTCATCAAATGTGGGGTGTTGATAGAGCATCTTCCACTTGGGAGAAATGCTCATCAAGTGTGGGGTAGGGGAGGAGTGACCCTCTTCGAGTTCATTCCTTGTTTTAGAATTTGATTATGTTGAAAGCCTTGAGGGCATTTGTGTGATCTTGAGAAATTTTGTGGTATGGCTTGAGAGCCAAATTTTGATCTACTTTGGGATCTTGGTTTATTTGTTTGGCTTGAGGCCACGAGGAAAGCATTTGTGTGACTTTGAGAAAATTGGTTATATGGCTTGAGAGCCAAATATGATATTCCTTGGAATTTGATTATCTTGTTTGGCTTGAGGCCATGAGAAATTTGTGTTGAAATATTGTGAAGGGTGGTACTCTAGAGTTGAGTGTGTCCACTCTCCTACCCCTCTTTAAACTCATAGTGGATGAGTTTTGTGTTGTGTAAATATCTATGGGTGTATTTGTGTTTTGGTGTGTTATTTTTTTATCTTGTTGTGAAGTGGTATTGAATCCCCTAGGTGTGTAGATAATCTCCCTAGCTCGGGGGTGACTCTCTTGCGGGTCTACGGTAGGGAGGAGAGCAGCTTGTGTGGTGTTTCTTTCCTTGTGTGATATGCAAGTTTTCTGGGAGCTTATTGTGAAGCTTGGAGAAGATTATTGGATCTTAGAAAATATTTTATTTTCCCTAAGTCTTATGGAGAGCCTGATCTTTTAATAGATCTTTCCTTGTCGATTTTTCAAAAGGAGAAAATTATCTCCTTATTGTTGTATAAATTGTTATTTTTGGAGTTGTGAGGAAATCCTCTGTGATTGGATTGATGTTTGTATTCTACTATTCATTAAGTTTTACCATTTTAAAATGAGGAAAGGAAGAGAAAATTTGTTTTTAAAATGATATTAGACTTGTCTAGTTCCTTCTTCTTCTACTTGCAAAGTTGTGAGTTAGTTGATGTTTTAATTAAGTTTGTAAAAGTATTATTTCTGTGCAAGCTTAGTAGAAATATTAGTTTTAAATTTTATTATAAGTCAAGTTGTAATTTTGCTACCATGAGAGAAATAAAATTTGGGTTGTAGTATTGCTTTTGAAATTACCGCCACCTTGAGGGTCTCTTCCTAGGATGGGGACCATTTCACTATTCACTATTCACTATTTACTATTCACTTTCCACTAATCACTATTCATTTTTACTATTCACTATTTACTTTTACTATTCACTTTTCACTATTCATTTGAAGGCAAACTATATGTAGTTTAAAACATTTGACTTGAAATAGAAATTTTAATTAAGGAAAGTGAGATTTATTTATGCATAATGTATAATACGAATTGAATAGATGTTTAAACTCAGAGTAGCAATTTAGAAATACATTGTTTATACAATTACAATTCAAAAAGAGCATAGGTAAATATATTTTAATTTTAATGAAGAGTTTCTCAGAAGTTTTAACAATTATCCCAAATTAAATGATAGGAAAATGAAGAGGAAAGTATGATCCCTTCATTTACAAAAGACATTGAAAATAAATGCAACAAGCCATCACAGGCATTCCATGAGTGGCTATTTTAAACTCAACTGTAGATTTATAGAATAAACGTCCAATTGAAAAAAAAGAGAGAAAGAGAAAGAACAACTAACCTTGGAAAACAAAGAGGAGAAAAAGCGTGGCATTTCTGAACAGGGCTAAGAGAACTAAGTAAGTTTAACCTACCGTTAATCCTGTTTAGGAATAGGTTGATTATTAAAATTAATTCAAACGTTGAACTAAAACCTAGAACGGAACCTCAGGGGGACTAAGTCGAGTGAAGTTAGCCACCCCTGTTTAAGTGATCTGGTTTACCAAGAAATTAGGAATAATGTAAAGGATATAGTGTTAACGTTGTTCGATAAAGAACGTGAAGAAAAAAAGGATAACATAAGAAGATCTTGCACAACGGGAAGGGGAATGAGATAGAAATACAATCAAAATTAAATTTCAAAGAAACAGTAAAATGAACGTGATAGAAATATAATCAAAATTAAATTTCAAGAAAATGAAGAGATGGCAAATGAACGGGCTTGGTTGAAAATGCCAAGTTTGAAGGAGGAGAAATTAATATTAAATTCCAGAAAATGGAAAGAAGAATCAGATGATCATGCTTTGCTGAAAAATGATCTATCACCTAAAACAACTATTGTTCAAATATAATTCGTGAGATTAACCTAAGTCAGGAAACCACACGTTTCCTTGCACAGGGTGTGTGCACATGTATTTGGTACGCCGCCGACAACTGTATTATTTTCACCTTAAACATACGCCACCGAGCACGCTTATGCGTGCGAGGGGATTTCTAGGGAAGAGTGAGAAATTTTTTGGTATTTCATGTCATGACCACATGGCACATGTGGACATGACACATGTGATGCGTGTTGTGACCGCATGAGAAATGTGGGCATGACATTTGGTATCAAAGCTTAAGGTTTAAATACTGGGCATAATTGGGCACGTTATTATTCCATAATGTTGATTAATTAGAGTCTACCATGTTTTGTAGGACCTTTTGAGATTTTGGAGCGGATAGGACCTGTAGCCTATCGTCTAGCCTTGCCACCTAGCCTATCGCGTATCCATGATATTTTTCATGTTTTAGTTTTATGTCGTTATATCTCTGACTTATCTCACGTATTGGATTGGAGTGCTCTTCAGGTAGAGGCAGACGAACAACTAGCGTTGGAGCTAGTTTGCATACTGGCTTGTCAAACGCTGGGCCTTCGAGGTCGAGAGCTAGACCAGGTTAAGGTCCAATGGGACATGTATAACGAGGTCACCGCAACATGGGAGGATGCAGCGAGACTAAGGACTCTATATCCTCACCTCTTTGATGACTTCCAGGAGGAAGTATAGTCTTAGGGGGGGAGGATGTGAGGCCTACACTTTTTTATTTCCATACATGTGACTATTTAGCTTACTGTTGTTGGTATTTTTATATTTATGGGACTGTTGTTCCCAAAATTTCAAACTATTAAATCTTATTATGTTAAATGAAAACTAATTGGGTGATGTTAGTTAAATGTTTGCTTTAAGAGAAAATAAATTGGGTGATGTTATATAGATGTTTATTCTATTAGGAAAACTAATTAGGTGATGTCCGATTAATGTTTACATTACAGGAAAACTAATTGGGTGATGTTAGATAGAAAATTGTCATGTGATTTCATTATGTTTAGAAGAACTAAGGTATGCTTTAGAAATGCATGTATTAAATTTACTTCGGCTATGATATGTATATGTGGAATTAACTTTGAGATTGAGTGTGCAGGTATTTCTAACAAAACCACAGATACAAGAGATTATTCCACACCTTATGTCGTAATCCCTTGTGAAGTCAATCTAGTTCTACAAGGAACCAAGATCAACTCTGTGTTTGGTGCAATGTTGTAATGTTGTAATATTGTCTTGCATGAGGTTGAATGGGTTAGGTCTACCCTTTTGTAAAATTGAATTATGATTTGTGTTGTAAGAATTGCATTTAAATTTTATTTTTTTAATTTAAATTTTTGAGACCCTTTTCTTGTGTCTTAACTTGACCCTGGGTGTCCTAACTAAGTTTAAATTGACCCTGGGTTATACCCCATGGGTCTAGGGCCCCTTTTGATTAGGGTAACCTTTAGTTAACCTCTGTATGGTCACCTTAACTTCACAGTGAAGTTAAGTGACGAATTTAGAGGCATGAGAAGGATAGGATGAGTGGGATCAACACTCAAGCCCATCCTTTCTCCATTTCCAAGGCTTGAAATGACTCCATGGTCCACCAATAATGGAGGGGCTTATCTTCTTGTTCCCTCACTTTTGGTGAGAGTCCCCATGAAGTGGTGTGGTCCTTCATAGGTGGGGATATTTTTTAATTCCATTTGGGATAGTGGAGATATTTTTTTAATTCCACTTGGGATAGTGGAAAAATGAGTGGGGTTATTTAAATATTACAATCTTAAAAAAATTTCATAAATATTACAATCTTTAATTCATTTTTGTTCTCCACTCCCCCATGAGTTGAATTAAAAATTCAACTTGTCATAATCCACTTTTCCCAAAAAAATGAATCTTTAATTCATTTTTGTCCTCACATGTGAATTTAAAATTCACAAATAATGAGAGCCCTTGATTTCATCTTTTGATCCTCACCCTCCATCATCTTTTCAAAAATCTATAAATAAGACCCTTCTCTAAACCATTAGAAGGAGGAGAAAAGAGGGAGTTTGGTGGTGGAGATTTGGAGAGGAGATTGGAGAGGAGATTGGAGAGGAACTCTACTTCAACTTCTTCCATTACAGGAATTTTTAAGGTTGGATTTCAAGACCTTTCCTTTGCATTTTCTATTTGTTGCATGGTGGATGTGTGGAATGCATTTCTTGCTTGTGTTGTATTTCTTTTGTTTTTGTGGGAATTTTTGTGTGGGGTGTTGACAGAGCGTCTTCCACTTGGGAGAAATGCTCATCAAGTGTGGGGTAGGGGAGGAGTGATCCTCTTCGAGTTCATTCCTTGTTCTAGAATTTGATTATGTTGAAAGCCTTGAGGGCATTTGTGTGATCTTGAGAAATTTTGTGGTATGGCTTGAGAGCCAAATTTTGATCTACTTTGGGATCTTAGTTTATTTGTTTGGCTTGAGGCCACGAAGAAAGCATTTGTGTGACTTTGAGAAAATTAGTTATATGGCTTGAGAGCCAAATATGATATTCCTTAGAATTTGATTATCTTGTTTGGCTTGAGGCCATGAGAAATTTGTGTTGAAATATTGTGAAGGGTGGTACTCTAGAGTTGAGTGTGTCCACTCTCCTACCCCTCTTTAAACTCATAGTGGATGAGTTTTGTGTTGTGTAAATATCTATGGGTGTATTTGTGTTTTGGTGTGTTATTTTTTATCTTGTTGTGAAGTGGTATTGAATCCCCTAGGTGTGTGGATAATCTCCCTAGTTTGGGGGTGACCCTCTTGCGGGTCTATGGTAGGGAGGAGAGCAGCTTGTGTGGTGTTTCTTTCCTTGTGTGATATGCAAGTTTTCTGGGAGCTTATTGTGAAGCTTGGAGAAGATTATTAGATCTTAGAAAATATTTTATTTTCCTTAAGTCTTATGGAGAGCCTGATCCTTTAATAGCTCTTTCCTTGTCAATTTTTCAAAAGGAGAAAATTATCTTCCTATTATTGTATAAATTGTTATTTTTGGAGTTGTGACGAAATCCTCTGTGATTGGATTGATGTTTGTATTCTACTGTTAATTAAGTTTTACCATTTTAAAATGAGGAAAGGAAGAGAATTTTTTTTTTTAAAATGATATTAGACTTGTCTAGTTCCTTCTTCTTCTACTTGCAAAGTTGTGAGTTAGTTGATGTTTTAATTAAGTTTGTAAAAGTATTATTTCTGTGCAAGCTTAGTAGAAATATTAGTTTTAAATTTTGTTATAAGTCAAGTTGTAATTTTGCTACCATGAGTAAAATAAAATTTGGGTTGCAGTATTGCTTTTGAAATTACCGCCACCTTGAGGGTCTCTTCCTAGGATGGGGACCATTTCACTATTCACTATTCACTTTCATTATTCACTTTTCACTATTTACTATTCACTTTCCACTAATCACTATTCATTTTTACTATTCACTATTTACTTTAACTATTCACTTTTGACTATTCATTTGAAGGCAAACTATTTGTAGTTTAAAACATTTGACTTGAAATAGAAATTTTAATCGAGGAAAGTGGGATTTATTTATGCATAATGTATAATACGAATTGAATAGATGTTTAAACTCAGAGTTGCAATTCAGAAATACATTGTTTATACAATTACAATTCAAAAAGAGCATAGGTAAATATATTTTAATTTTAAGGAAGAGTTTCTCAGAAGTTTTAACAATTATCCCAAATTAAATGACAGGAAAATGAAGAGGAAAGTATGATCCCTTCATTTACTAAGGACACTGAAAATAAACGCAACAAACCATCACAGGCATTCCATGAGTGGCCATTTTAAACTCAACTGTAGATTTAGAGAATAAACGTCTAATTGAAAAAAAGAGAGAGAAAGAGAAAGAACAGCTAACCTTGGAAAACAAAGAGGAGAAAATGCGTGACATTTCCAAACAGGGCTAAGAGAATTAATTAAGTTTAACCTACCGTTAATCCTGTTTAGGAACAGGTTGATTATTAAAATTAATTCAAACGTTGAACTAAAACCTAGAACGGAACCCTAGAGGGATTGAGTCAAGTGAAGTTAGCCAACCCTGTTTAAGTAATATGGTTTACCAAGAAATTAGGAATAATGTAAAGGATATAGTGTTAACGTTGTTCGATAAAGAACGTGAAGTAAAAAAAGGATAACATAAGAAGATCTTGCACAACGGGAAGGGGAATAAGATAGAAATACAATCAAAATTAAATTTCAGAGAAACGGTAAAATGAACGTGATAGAAATACAATCAAAATTAAGTTCCAAGAAAAGGAAGAGAGGGCAAATGAACGGGCTTGGTTGAAAATGCTAAGTTTGAAGGAGGAGAAATTAATATTAAATTCTAAAAAATGGAAAGAAGAATCAGATGATCGTGCTTTGCTGAAAAATGATCTATCACCTAAAACAACTGTTGTTCAAATATAATTCGTGAGATTAACCTAAGTTAGGAAACCACACGTTTCCTTGCGTAGGTTGTGTGCACATGTATTTGGTACGCCACCGACAACTGTATTGTTTTCGCCTTAAGCGTACGCCGCCGAGCACGCCTACACGTGCGAGGGAATTTCTAGGGAAGAGTGGGAAAATTTTTGGTATTTCGTGTCATGACCACATGGCACATGTGGACATGACACGTGTGATGTGTGTTGTGACCGCATGGGAAATGTGGGCATGACAGACAGTGTCTTTGTTGTAGTAGATAGATTCAGTAAAATGACACATTTCTTGTCATGCAAAACTACTTGTGGTGCTTCATATGTTGCAGATTTGTTTTTCAAAGAAATAGTGCGGATACATGGATTGCCATTGAGTATAGTGTCAGATAGAGATGTGAAATTCATTGGTCATTTCTGGAGGACTCTTTGGAAGAAGCTTGGCACAAATTTATCTTTCTCATCAGTATATCATCCGCAGACAGATGGACAGACTGAGGTGGTTAACCGTTCATTAGGAAATTTGCTCAGATGTTTGACAAAATAACATGGAGAGAAGTGGGATAGCATCCCACCACAGGTAGAATTTTCTTATAATGATACCATCAATAGGAGTACAGGGAAATCACCTTTTCAAGTGGTGTATGGTATGCATCCAAGAGGTATTTTGGAATTAAGAAATCTACCTACAGGAGACTCAATTAGTGCAGATGGAGAAGCTTTTGTAGTAGCAATAAAAGAGGTGCATGATCAAGTAAAGAACCAACTCCAGCAGACTACTTTGAAGTATAAAGAATATGCTGATAAAAAGAAAAGAGAAGTACAATTTGATGTTGGAGATTTGGTATGGGTTTATCTGAAAAAGGAAAGACTCTCCAAAGGAAAACATACTAACCTAATGCAGCAGAAGATTGGACCATGTCAGATTTTGAAGAAATGTGGGTAGAATGCTTATGAGATCCAACTTCCTTCTGATCTTGGATTGTCACCTATTTTTAATGTATGTGATTTAACTCCATACAAACATAATGTAGATATGGAACATGAAACCTTCTAGGATACAACAGATGATGAAATTCCTAAACATGATCCACTAAACTTGCAGAAGATTTTAGATTCTCGAATGGTAAAAAAGACCAGGAATAAAGAATATATAGAATATTTGGTCACTTGGCAAGGGCAACCTGATTCAGAAGCAGTTTGGATGACTGATGAACAGATCAAGAAACATGGAACAGACTTACACACTTTGATCTCAAGTGGGCTTGAGATCTCTTCTCTCAGGGATTATGGTGTAGGGGCACCCCTTCATCAAGTTAATTAGAAGCCTAAAGTCTTAATAGGTTGTTATGCATTTCCTATGTAATAAGGTCTATTTGACCAATGCTTGCTATTTTTAGTTGTTTCTGTTGTTAGGACACCTATCGATCTATAATGACAAGTTGTTAGTTAGTTATGAGTTTGTTAGTTAGTTGTGTCTCCCAGCCATTGGGAATCTAGTCAGTACTACTCTCTATGGATTGTTAAATAGCCTAAGTTCTGATCGATTAAGATATATAGAGAGAGATAGATCAGAAAAAGAGAAGTTAGACAGAGTAGTGATTGTGAATTTGAGTTGTACTGTGAATCAGACATTCGTATTCATCCTCAGAGCAATAAAGAAGATCCTATTTTGCATTCAAATTGCACCTGTGTAATCGATTTCTAATTTACAGTCGATATGGGGTTTTTCCATTCCATCAGTTGATTACTCTGTAATCGGTGGAATGGCTGTACATATTAGATTAGATTTTATTTTTGCATTTTCTATTTGTGTGAGTTTTGTAGTTACAGGATCGATCGACAGCATGCTGGAATAAACCCTAGCATTTGCATGTGCTAGGCTGACAAAGTGTAAAAGTTTGTTTGTTTGTGGGAGAAGTATTTCTGTGAAATCACGAGGGTTTCAACAGGCTCCACCAGTGAAATTCAAAGTGTTAACTTTCTGTGATTGAACCATTTTTAATGGTTCAATGGTTCGCTAATTTAGCAGAAGCAGCGTGTAGCATCGGTATGAAGTACACCATCGGGCGAAGAGTATTGGCTCCACCGATGACTTGAATCAGGCTGTAGTCTTTTGTTTGAACCAATTTTGAAAGCTTGAGAGTTCACTAACTCACGACATTTGAAACTAAGTGATCGACATGATAAGTTTGGCAGAGAAAACCTTTAGGTTGAACCTTTGAACTGGTTCAACGGTTCAACCACGTGTTGGTTGGAGGCCCAGCGGAACGACGAAGGGTGGTAAAGACTAGTAAAGATCATTGAACCACCCATTGAACCGGTTCAACGGTTCAATGGTTCAACGACGGGTGCTAGTTCAGCGATTCAATAGCTCACCAAGGTTCGAAGGTTCAGAGAGCCGATAGTTCACCATTAGAGCCAATAGCATTTGACACAATAAAATATTAAGTGTAGGGTACAGTGACTCAACTACTGTCACAGCCGCACTTTAGACTGGTTCCACTAGTTTTGGCCATGTGCTATGCGCCACTTCTTTTGTGATATAGATTTGGGTGCCTTCAAGGTTGAAAAAAGTCAGCCAGAATTGCAAAATACTGATATGATACATGTTGAATCTAAGAAAGAGGAGAATGATGTGTGGAAGATGTATTTTGATGGTGCATGTAGCAAAATAGGAAATGGGGCCGGAGTGTTATTTATCTCACCAGCAGGTAAAAATTTCAAATACTCCTTTGTACTAACATTTGAATGCACAAACAATGTAGTAGAATACGAGGCTTTGCTCATTGGTTTGAATATAGCCACCAAGCATAAGATAAAAAAGTTGGCTGTATACGGTGATTCGGAATTAGTTACTTCCCAAGTGAGAGAGAAATACTTGTCAAAAAACAAGAGGTTGAAACAATATAGAAATGTCGTCTAGGATGATATTGAGTTATTTGATGCCTTTTCAATCAACTGGATTGATAGATCAAAAAATATTATGGCAGATTTTCTAGCAAATATCACATTAAAAAGGGATGATATCACATTAGGAGGTATTACAAAAGTTGAATTTAAAAGCAAACCCACTATCCTAGATAATGTACATAACTGGCAAGTGTTTGATAATGATGCTGATATAATCAACTTCCTACATTGTGCTGATTATTATGAAAACCAAGAGATTGATTTTGATGCGTCTGTAGAAGAACATGATGGGAAGGAAACCCTTTTTGGTCAAGAGATAGTTCAGCTAAAAACAAACAAAATACCTAAGGGACTTATAGCATTGGAAAAGGCATTTGATGGACATGATAAATTTAAAATGAAAGACACACTAGTGGTGCAAAATGACCTTGAAGAAATTAATTTGGGGACACAGGTAGCCCCAAAGAATGTATACACTGGAAGAATCTTAATCCCAAAATCAGGAGCATGATCATCAACTTACTCAGGAAGTATAGACATGTATTTGCATGGTCATATGATGATTTGAAAGCCTATAGGGAGGATCTTTTTCAGCATGAAATACCATTAAAACTAGATGCTAAACCATTCAGACAAAAACAAAGGCCTATCAATCCTACATTGGCCCCTAAGATGCTTGAAGAACTCACAAAACTAAGAGATGGAGCTATCATTAAACCCATTAGGCATTCTTCTTGGATTTCTAATTTAGTGCCTGTCAGAAAGAAAAATGGTGATATTAGGTTATGTGTTGACTTCAGGAATGTAAACAAATCTTCTCTTAAGGACAACTATCCCCTTCCTAATATGGAAGCAATATTACAAAAGGTTACCATGTGTGAACTCTTGTCAATGATGGATGGCTTCTTAGGATATAATCAAGTGAAAGTCAAAGAATTAGAACAATATAAGACTGCATTCACCACACCATGGGGAACATATGTATATTTAACAATGCCATTTGGACTCACGAATGCTGGAGCAACATTCCAAAGAGCAATGGATGTAGCCTTTGCAGAATTGATTAATAAAATCATGATAGTATATCAGGATGACATGACAACATATTCCAAAAGGGTTGAGGATCATTGTGCACATTTAGAACAATTTTTTATTAAAGCCCTAGAATATGGAATTTCATTAAATCCTAAGAGGTGCCATTTCGCAGTAACAGAGGGCAAGTTGCTTGGTTGCATAGTTTCAAAAGATGGAGTAAGAGTAGATCCTGAAAGAGTAAAAGTAAAAGACCAAGTTCCCATTCCTAAGAATGTAAAATCTATACAGTCATTTTTTGGCCAAATCAACTTTGTCAGGAGGTTCATATCAAAATTTGCAGAAATTGTTAGTCCCGTATCAAGAATGTTGAAGAAGAATTCAGAAGTAAAGTGGACAAGAGAAACAGTAAAGGCATTCGCCACCATTAAGAGGGCAATCAAAGAAGCCCCTATTTTGATATCCCCTTATTTCAGTAAGCTATTCCAACTGTTCTCATTTTCCTCATATCATATAGTTGCAGCAGCACTATTGCAGAAAAATGATGAAGGACATGAACAACCCATTTCATTTTTCAGAAAATCTCTTCAAAATGCAGAATTAAAATATGACATAGTTGAGAAACAGGCATATGCATTGGTGAAGATAGTTAAAGCTTTTAGGCCATACTTGGTGGGAGCTGAAATAATAGCATATGTGCCTAATGCTGCAGTAAAAGATGTATTGGTCCAAACTAAGGTCACAGGTAGAAGATGCAGATGGATCAATAGAATTTAGGAGTTCAATATTGAAATCCAAATCACCAAACTAGTGAGAGGACAAGGTCTTGCTAGATTAATGGCTGAAAACAATCTTGAGGCTTCTCAGATATGTAGTGCTAATGATGTTGATAACACAAGTTCTAGCCTTGAGCATACTCCATGGTATACTGACATCATATATTATCTAAAGCACATGAAATGTCCTGAAGGGTATGATGATAATAGGAGAAGGACACTTAAATTACAAGCCTCAAAATATGTATTTATTGATGGAGATCTTTATTGGAAGAATAGGGATGGTATTCTACTACTATGCCTAGATGAACATCAGTCAAAACATATCATGAAAGAGTTACATGAAGGTATGTGTGGAGGACATTTCTTAGCAAAAACTACAGCCCACAAGATCCTAAGGGATGGATACTATTGGCCTAGAGTTTTTAATGATTCATATCATTACACTAGGAAATGTGAAGCATGTCAGAAATTTTTAGGAAAATTAAAATATCAGGGAGCATTACCCTTGAAACCCATGCAGGTGGAGGCTCCATTTTATCAGTGGGGCATTGACTTCATAGGAGAAATTGTAGAGAAGTCAAATGGTGGACACAAATGGATTTTAGTGGCGACAGATTACTTCACAAAATGGGTGGAAGCAATCCCAACTAAACAAGCAACAAGCAAGGTGGTGATCAACTTTTTGATGGAGAATATTATATTCAGATTTGGCACTCCAGTGAGGTTGATTACAGATAATGGAATGTGTTTTAGGTCTGATGAGTTCAAGAAATTTTGTAGTACACATAGCATCACTGTGTCATATGCCGCCCCTTATCATCCACAAGCAAACAGGCAGGCAGAATCCAACAACAAAAACCTTCTAGAAATTATAAAGAGAATGTTGGAGGGAAACAAGAAAGCATGGGATTCAAAGTTGAGAATGGCTGTGTGGGCTGATAGAATTACTTTGAAGAGAGCAATTGGAAGATCTCCTTTTGAACTGGTATATGGAACACAAGCAAGGATACCATTAGAAAATCTTTTACCAGTGTACAAATTTGTTCTTCAAGAGGATTTAAACGTCCCTGAACCAATGGAGGAAATATTAGAACATCTTGCAGAACTTGATGAGACAAGGAGACTGACTCAAAGACAGAATATCAAGTTGCAATCACAAGTGAAATACCTTTTTGACAAAAAGGCCAAAGATAGGAAATTTGAGATGAATGACTTAGTATTGATGTGGAATGCTAGGTGCCAGGAGAAAGGAAAGCATGGAAAGTTTGAAGCTTTGTGGTTAGGTCCTTTTGTTATAATTGGAAAAAGAGGTGATGATTCTTACTATTTGTAAAACATGTCTGGAGAAGAGCAGGAACTACCTGTGCATGGACAATTTCTGAAGCCTTTCTTTTCATAAAATATCAAAATCATGCACAAAGGGAATTAAGTGTTGCCAGTGCATGGACAACCCTTAAATAATTCTCAAAATACTTTTATTCCATGCATAGTAGTCTAGGGTAATTAAAATAGATTAGGATCTGCCAGTACATGGATAGTCCTATGAATCTCTCTCTCAAAAAAAAATTCCATGTATAGTAGTATAGGATCATCCCCATTCCCCATCATTACCACTTCCATCTCCCATTTTCATTTTATTCATACAATTCTGTGAAGCTATCATCCCCAATAAATAAAATAAATGGTCTACTCCCCCAAGAGATCTAAATTCTTGTTATACCCACAAGGGGTATACATCCTAGACAGAGCCACTGTTGGGATAGGAAAATTTAAATTTTTCTTATATTCCTACCCACCCATGTCTGACCAAATCAGAAAACATTAGGCCCAAAATCATAATGATAACTGGTATATTCCATAAAGATCACATGACTTTCACCACAAATGGGTGTATCACTCATCAAACTGCACTGTAATGAAGGGCTTCAGTTCCTAAACTTTGGTAAGACCTCACTTTCGTTATACCGATCCATGTTTTATATGAGACGGGCTAAAAAGAGTATCGGCATGATAGTAATGATCGGGGAGAAGATTTCAAGAATCGCCGATGAAGAAAGTAACACCAATGACCTTTCATCGGAGAGAGAATGTGTAGTCACACCAAGTAAATCAATAACGAGGACTATCGGTATAAGAAAAGACTATTAGAGAATACTCTGAAAAGCCCCTCGATAGTATAAATCATACCGATGAAGAATTCGGTAGGACTCTCACCGAGTATCCTGTGGAATGGAGGGAACTAGTGATCATCAACAGGAGCTGAACATCGAAGCGAAAAATTAAAGAGTCTTTGACATTCTAATGTCTCAGCGACTAACGAAACTGTTTCGGCATAAGTCACGCTGATATGTATGGAAGATAAGAACCATCGGTGAAACTGAACAAGTCAGAATGAGGTTTATAAGTCTTGCCGAACCGATGGTCACAACGATAAAGATGTCGATGACATATTGTGAATGGTCACTCTGATGAAGGATATAAAAGGGCTATTAGGGAAACAACCATGATCAGATAACTTGAAATAAGTCATCCCGATGTCATATCTCATTCCAATGACAACAATGACCATGTTCATTGACAAGACTCTCACCGATAGTCATATCAGAGACACTTAAGATATCAGAGAAGAATGTTTTTCCCAGGGCGATAAAGAAAGTCAAGTCGATGATAACCATGCCCACTTCTATATTGAGTAGATCTTGAAAATATCTTGCCGATACAAACTCACATATGAAAAATGACATCGAGGAGACAGATGAAGGGTCACATTGATTGATCCATAAGCAAATGTTCAGGCCATAAGAAGATATTAAATTGCCCTGACAATACAAAAAATCATACCGATGAGAGAAGTTATGACGATGTGAAATCTCACAACGATCACAAAAATTAAAACTCTGGAACAATTAATTGCAGACAAGGAAGAGATCCTCTCAAATGCCATTTGAAATCATTGCAATTAAGTTCGAAAGAATTGTCTAAGAAGAGCACGCAAGTAGAGACTTAGAGGAGAAAACAAGGGAATTCGATCATCACCTTAGATAAACAAGTACACACATACAAACCTTTGTGCATTAGCCTACAATTTGAATTTGCTCTCCAAGATTATAATGGAGACTCTAGTGAAAGGAAAGGGTAAGAAACAATAGGGTGAGACTAGTAAACCTAAGAGACAAAAAATTGACAAAAGTCCTGATGAGAAAACAAAAGAAAGGAAATTAAACCAGGACCTAATTGATCAATTACTTGGATCGACTCCCAAAGCCTGAAGGTCTGCACAACTTAGGGCAGAAGTAGAGAAATTGGAAGACAAATGTAAATATCTTGGAAATGTGTGGACTCCAATCAGAGGTTACGAATTGTTCAAATTCCACTACAACAAAAGATTCAGAAATTTCCCAGTGTCTAACCCATGGCACTTGAATTTGGGCAAATTGGTCATTCCTAATGTGTTTCTGAATGCCGAACTCCTCAAACTCCTGGCTAAGCAGTATAATCCAAGCCTCAAGGCCATATGCAACCCACAAGGGGAGCCTATTATACATTTGTCTAAGATTGCCATTTGTGATGTTTTTGACTTAGATGATTTATGTACTGTCCCCATAGTTTATGAAGATTTAGATAAAGAATACTGGAGAATGGATAATACATATAATCGATGGAGATTGCTTATTCAGAGGCCCAGGGTAGAGGGAGAAATAGTGCCTCTCAATGAGAATGATGGACCTCCCTTTCATGTGTCATTATTTGAACCATACATACAATACATGTACTACTCTGTGGGCCAAGTCCTAGGATTAGAGGTCCCTGATTTCATGACAATTCCTCTGATGGTGATAGCCACAGACATCTAGTGCCACAATGCCAGGCAGTTTGACTATGCTGCTTATGTTTTTGGTAGAATTGATTATGGTCTGACCATGATAAAGAATAATGCCCCATCAGTTTCCTTTGAACACTACTCACTCTTCATGCACATGGTGCTTTATTATGACCAGGAAGTGGGATTATGGCCAAATGAATTCAAAGTTGTTCCAGTGGACCAGATGGGGCAAAAGTCACCCGTGTAAATGTGGACCAGAATATGGGACAATAGGTATGTCCATTCTAGCTATGTTCATTTTGAAGAATACTATGTGAAAGTGTTATATAGATATTTCAGTCATCCCTATGAGTATTCATTATCAAATGAAATAAAGAGGTTTCTTAGACCTAAAGATTTTGGTGGTCCTCCTACTGTTACCCACAATTGGGGAAACTGGTATTGTTTTGAGGATGCTACCATGGTCAGAGTTTATGGTTTTGAGGACACCCCTTTCATATTGCCTAAGACTATTCCTGGCATAATTGCTTACTTAGAAATAGTTAGGCAAATGAATTGTTCTAATGTGATACATTTGAGCTCTTATGACAAACAATCTTTTATGCCTAGCACTCTGTGCTTTGGAGATTTTACTGTGGTATCCAAGGAGGGTTATAGCCTCATTATGTATAATTTGATGCATTACAATATGAGATGTGTTGAGGCAAGAAAAGGATTTGATCCTGAGGGTTTCATTGACCTTGCTCGGAGAAAACATAACCTCAATGGATACACACATGTCCCATATCCACATGATGATATCATTAGGAATTTAGAAGAGACTAAAGTTGAATTAGTGGTTGAGAAATATAATAGGGACTTAGATGAGAAGAGGAAACAACTTGCAGAAATAGAGTTGTTGTCCTCTGGTGATGAAGGGCCTGCAGAAGAAGAAGAACCACATCAACAAGCAACTATGATATTTAAAAGAAAAATGCAATGCTATCAGTCTCCTAGTATGGAACGTGATGAGGAGGGGTTTGCTGATGAAGATCCAAGACAAGTAGCATATGATTCTTTTATTTAGATGATAAATTATTCATCCTAAATAATTTAAATCATTTTTATACATACGCAAGGGTAAATAGATTAGGGAATCAGTTGATAACGTCACAGCTGAAAATGAAAGATAATTAGTTGATATGTTAAAAACAACTGTGGATAGTGAACTGCAAGCTATGACTCCTAGTAAGGGTAGATAGCTGCTCAGAGAAGCAGTTGTTATGATATTTCCTAGTCTTGATCTGAATTCTGCTTTCGTATTTGATAGTTTTCTGCATAACACAGATGACAAATATAATCTCACTCCAGAGGGTGTCATAGAAATGTATATGGGCACCAAATATAACAACGATGAAAATTCACTAATGATATGGGCCTTGTATCCTCCCCATAAGAAGACAACCATTATAGACACTGAGAAGGCTTTTGGGCATGTCATGACTTTAAAAGCAGGGGAAACTGACTCTTTGATCACTGCAGACATTGGTATTAACATTGCAAAGTTGAATAAAGCACAAGCTCAGATGCTGATCAAAGAATGAGATGCATATAAACTGAGTTGTGAGAGATTAACAAAAGAAAATGATTATTTGATAGATACTGTTAAGAGCACTTTTGGAGGGTTAGTGAAAAGATTAACTCAAGGAGAAAGCTCACAAAGCGCCCAATCACCATCTATTGACCAGATAGCTCAAACCTAGATCGATACACTTGCAATAGTGCTCCAGAATAGGCATGCCAACATGATGCATTGGATGAACCAATTTTGGGATATTTATTCTAAAAATCATAAAGTGACTCAAGAGCATGAGAGGCTTGACAAGAGGCTGTAGGAAAAACTCCAAGAGATATAGGGCAAGGATGTTTCTGACACTATAGGCATTCCTAGTGCAAAAGATTTAATTGAGCAACATCAAAAATATTATGATCAGCTTAAGAACGATGCCAAAGAATGTATTGGAGCTTCAAAAGTAGGAGTGCCCACGTTGTTCAAGAACAATAAAAAATTGAAGAGCAAAGAGGAATGGAGTAAAGACTATCAAGTGATGTTGCATGAAGCCTTAGGAGCTCTCAAGGACAAAGACTCTGCATCTGGAGAAGCCTATAAGCATCTGAAGAAGATGGTAATGATGGATGTGATCACAAGAAACACTATTAAATTCACTAATACACATCACAGCTAGGAGTATTTGGATCACACTGCTCAGATATACTTATGGTTGAACAGAGCTTAAAGAATTGTTATCTTTATTATTGTTATGTTAATCATGTTGATTCCTAAAAGACTTTTTGAAGAGTTATGTCTCTTCATAAGTATTTCTATATAAGTTGAAACATATGATGCTGAATTATCATTAGTAGTAGGATATAATACATGAAGTTTACAATGTTTTAAAAGACCATGTTGCAAGCATTATATTGAAGAAGTAAATTAAAGTCCTCTGATTCTGTGGTCTTATTTTGGCATCAATTGTTTGTTAAAATTATTCAGTTATTTGGTTGTCTCCAGTTTTGCATTTCCTTGTTATTCAAATTAATATATCAAGTATATATTTAATTTGTCAATGCACATTTGCTGTACTTGTGTGATTTGATTAATTGGTTTCCCTAAAGGAATTAAAATCCTTCTTGTCAGTCACAGTAATCTGGGAGTGATAATTTGTATCATTAAGTAGAACCATATAATTAGTATTGTCATTCTGTCTCCAAGTTGATATTATTTTTTATTCTTGTGCATTTCATTCAATTGGTTCCTTCAAGAAAGGATTAAAATTCGTTTTGGTGACTAACAAGAAATCTAATTTTATCTTTTGTATTATTAAGAAGAGTTTGTTAGTCATTTCCCTGCACGTTTATACAAGTTATAAACTAAACTATTGTGCCTAATAGTTAGAGTTACTGCCCACTATAAGCCACTGGTCTTTGTCTTCCATTTGACTCTGTTTACCCAACAAGGCACTAGTCTTATCTTAATTCATCATCTAAAAACCTTTTTATTATTCAAGCACAGTCATAAAATTTACCTAAATATTGCTTATACAATTTATACCAATCATCCATCAGATATTAGACATAGGATTAATTAGCAAGCTCTCATCTATTCTACACCATTTTCCACTGTAGGTAGATCCATTTACTTAGTTAAAATACTAACACTCAATCTGCTTTAGTTTTCAAGGTTCACTTGCCTAGGTTTAGCAGGACCTAATGTGCTCGGAATCATCAAACCCTAAAGGTTGATTCCGTCGCGTTAGTTCAAAAATGTTGCAAATCTAAGCATAGAGCCTGGCATCCTTTTAGGATTAGCAACCTACGTTTTTGAGACCTAACACCACCTCCACTACAATGATGATTATCTATCCAAGAGTGCATGCCCTAGGAGGGAAGAGGCCAGATCTGCAACAATATGATAAATAATGAATGATAATGATGATGATAACCATAAGGGCTAAGACCTTAGTTAATGAAGATCCTACATCAACAAAGGAGAGTGATGAAGAGGGCTTCAACCTTCCTTCAAAGCCTGCAAACAAACTTGAATAGCATCCACAAGTAGATAACACTCCAAGCATGTAGAACACTTTAGCATAGAACATAGTATGAGAGAAAACTTCACATTAATCCTTTAGGTGTCATCTATTGTATAAAATGAACTACAAAACTCATTTAAATATGCATTCCCGCTCACTTACAACAAATAAAACTTCCTTAGACTAACAAATACAAACCAAAGGAGTGTCCTAAGATGACATCGCAAAGTGGGGCTAAAGTTCCCAAGTGGGACCAGGGTGCTTGGGCACCTTGGACCTTTAACCCACAAACTCTGGAAGGTGTCCAATATAGTAGGCTTAGTCCAATCCTAAGTTGATTCTATTGGGTTTATTTATCAGGATCAAGATTTCTATCATTTTAAGCTCAAAAATGTGTTAAAATAGGTCCTGATTAACAAAGGCAACAGAAGAGGTCCAACTAGGTGCTAAACTAAGTGTAAATTGTTAGTGTACACATTTTATGACTCAACATTTAGTCCCCACTTTAGTGTGGGTACAAACTTATGTTCAAACTCATACTAAAGGATGGATGAAACACACAAACATAAAAGCCCAAAGAATTCTGCCAAGTTGTGGACTACAAGTAGCCCCCAAACTTAGGATCCTAAGGTTACAAACACATAAACATAGAGATATCAAAGAACAACACACTGTGTTGGCAACATAACTCACACATACATGGAGTACTAAAAGCATACATAAGAATACACATGGAATACACATAATTCACAATGCATACACACTTAACACAAATCATACACATAAGACACAATGCATACACATAAGATGTAATGCACAATGAATACATAGAGAACACATGGAAAAAATGATTAAGACGCATGGAAGCATAAGCTAAAACATAATGCATAAAAGAAAACAAACATAAGAATGCACATAGAACAAACACACAAGGCACATGAATGTAACACTATCGCTAGGAGTCATGTTGAGAGAAGTGCCAACATGGTTCATACACTAGTAAGGACTGCTGAATTACTAGGTGACCACGACAAGTCACATGAAGCACATGGGCTAGACAACTTCATTGCCCTAGGTGGCTCATGGACCAAAGAGGAAGCATCATAGGCTAGTGAGGACCACCGAATCACTAGGTGAGTTCCCTACCAACAAGCAAATACACAATCAAAAGAGAGAATAACATGATGCATGCCCCCACCTTAATGTGATTGCTAACTCCTATTAGGGAGTAATTGCTTTAAGGTAGAACAAATCACAAAACATGCATGAGAGCTTTCCAGAAGCACATGCCCATAAGATACGTGTTTCTAAAGAACTACATCACACTGAGGGGTTGCCCCCACAAAAAGGCAAACCAAGGCGATGCTACAAGCATGATACGTAATGGATTGTGTAGTCACGGTATGATGCTGAGCATAATAAAAAGGTACCACTAAAACAAAACACAAAAGAAGAAACAAGTCACACTAAGTAACAACACGAGGGGATCTACTTAATTGGCATCAATATATGAATGGTTGTATGATAGGAGAATTCTCAAGACTATATATATGTCTATATATTTGGAACTATCATCATCCATCCACTAGTAGAACTATGGAGACAAAGGAAGAAGTATCAAATAAAATGAAAACATAAACATCCCCTGGGTCAACAAGGGAGAATGTCGAAATATTCTATGTCTTGCATCATCCACATAGGACACAACAACAATACAAATTACGACATATAGAAGAATGATGATACAAATAAAGAATGTCACAATGGATTTCAATCCCTCTGTATCCTTGCACCTACAAGGGTGTCAAGGTGAAAGGAAGCAAGGTATGCGGAACACACTTCCTACACCGATCTAAAGAGGAAAATAGTATGCATGTTCTTTTTAAACTTTATAGTTGCAGCAATATGAAACATATAACAGAGATATTACAACATCAAACACAAACACAAAGAATGTAGACACAAGATGTATCGTGGGGAAAACCTTTTCAGGTAAAAAACCCTACACTCTAAAACCTGCACAATGTATTATCAAAACTGAAATGGTTTACAATACACTTGCAATGCAATTTCTTCCAATAGTCTTCAAATGTCATTTCTAGAGTAATTCTGGTAGCATAACAATACCTGTATAAAAACTATGCAACTACAACTCCAAAACTTCACATTTTATAGAGATACAAGGCAAATTCTAGAAGCATCTTGGGATAGGCGTCCACCTTGGCCACATGGCCATTTTCCTGCATCAAAGGACACTTGTCCAAGCTATAAATACACCTCTTACATCTGTCATAACATGGTAGATTTGAATTCCCAAGATAGAGTGTTCCACTGCTAAAAATAGACTATGACGGATGCTCTTACACATCTTACAACTGTCATAAATTTTTGCAACACAACAATCTTGCATGTTGTAAGGGAATCTGTCATACAATTCTAAATATAGCATATTCCTCTTACAACATGTCATAGCCCAACTTGGGCATCCAAAGATGCCTTTCCCTCATGCAAAGATACTCAACGACACTTGTCATCACTCGTCATAAGAATCTCCAAACTTGGCTCTTACACGTCATAGATTATGTCATATGAAATATTGTCTTCTACACACCACAAGATGCCAACACATGGCATATTAGTGCCACCTCAAATGGGATGCCCAAATCCATGTAGGTTTGACTTGACCATTCAAGTCACATTCCAAGTAAGATAACATATCACTGTGCCACCTCAACTATGTGATCAAACTGAATGTGCAAGTAATTACAACATTAGGCAATAAATAAATATACAAATAAATGAATAATTCTAGGAAATTGTAAAGGTTGAGACACCTTATTTCCCAAATTTCTCCCACTTGTCGAACACCTTGCAAGAGGCAAAAAGAAATGACAAGAATTAACTGCTAGGGGCCAAGAGGTCCATAGACTCCGAACACCATCTGAACTTCTCTGTGCCCACTAGTTTAGTCAATGCATCTGCAACATTCTTCAAAGTGTCTACTTTCTCCAACATCACCTTCCCATCTTCTACCATATATTGAACAAAATGAAACTGAACATCAATGTACTTTGTTCTGGCATGGAAGGTAGGATTCTTTGCTAAGCAAATCGCACTCTGTCTGTCACAACAGATAGTAATCTGTCCTGCATCAATACCAACATCTGAACATAACCTCTTAAGCCAAATGGCTTCCTTACAAGCATGAGTTTCTGCCATGTACTCTACTTCTATCATGGACAAAGAAACCATAGGTCATCACTTACTCATCCAACTAATAGCACCACCAAACATGGTAAACACATAAGCATTGGTGGATCTCCTACTGTCAATGTCAACTGCCCAATCAAAATCCACAAATCTATGAATACAAATAGAATGATGAGGTCCAGTAGGATAACCATGATAACATAAGGAATACTCGAAAGTTCCCCTCAAATATCTGAACACTCTCTTCACTACATCCCAATTTACCCATCCAGGATTAGCCATAAACTGACTAAGGACCCCCACTGCTTGGGCAATGTTTGGTCTTGTATAGACCATAGCATACATCAAGCTGCCAACAACACTAGCATAAAGTACTCTGCTCATATCCTCTATCTCAGAAGGAGACTTTAGACAATCATCAATAGATAACTTTGTCCCCATAGTAACAAGAACAGTCAACGGTCTGCAATCCACCATACTGAATCTCTCCAACACAGTGTTAACATACTTACTATGGCCTAACCAAAGTTTTCTGTTTGCTCTGTCTCTTCGAATCTCTATCCCAAGACTGTACCTGGTTGCCCCTAAGTTTTTCATTTTAAATTATGCTGACAATTGAGACTTCAAATCAGAAATCATATTCTTACCATTCCCAATCAGCAACATATCATCAACATACATTGCAATAATGAGAATACGATCATTGTCTAACTTGTAGTACACATAATGATCTGATTTCAATCTTAGAAATCTAATAGACAATACAAAGGCATCAAATTTCAAGTACCACATCCCAAGAGATTGCTTCAATCCATACAAAGACTTCTTTAACTTGTAAACCAAATTTTCTTTACCTTTCACTATATAGTGCTCTGACTGTGACATGTAGATTTCTTCCTCCAAGTCACCATGAAGGAAAGCTATCTTCACATCCATTTGTTCCACTTCCAAGTCATAAGCTGCTACAAGAGATAACAAGAACCGAATAGATGTCAGCTTTGCAACGGGAGAGAAAATTTCACCATAATTAATTCCCTCCACTTGTGAATACCCCTTCACAACCAATCTGGCCTTATACTTCTCAACACTGCCATCTACACCAAATTTCTTCTTGAACACCCATTTGCATCCAATGGGTTTCCATCCATTAGGCAAAGGCACCAAGTCCCATGTTTTATTCTTTTCCAAAGAAGCTATCTCATCTTCCATGGCCTCCTTCCAGGAACCTGCATCTTTCATGTCCATAGCCTCTTTCACAGTTCTAGGCTCATTAGTGTTAGAAAGCAAAGCAAAGGCACAACTAGAATCAAGCAATGAATAACCAAACCTGTCAGGTTGCTACCTAATTCATGTGGACCTCCTCAAAGGCTGAGGTGGAGATTCTACTTCATCTTCTAAACTTTTAGAGCTGCTAGAGCTCTCCTCATCACAACTCCAACATGGTCTTTTGGTTCAGTCTTCTCAGGGGTAGTAGGAAACTGAACCATATCCTCTTTCTTTTCCTTTTCATCTGGATGTACAACAACAGGAGGAGTTACCTCTCTAAATATAACACTTTTTCTATACAAGACTTTTTCAACCACAGGATCCCAAATCTTGTACCCTTTCACACCGACACCATAGCCAATGAAGATATAGTTAACTACCTTGTTCTCCAATTTTGACCTCTTCTCCTTAGGCACATGTGCTTATGCCTCACAACTAAAAACATGAAGATGTCTCAATGAAGGCTTCTTACTAGACCACACCTCTATGGGTGTCTTATCGATGAGCGCTAAAGTAGCAGATCTGTTAACCAGATAGCAAGCAGTGGCTACAGCTTCAGTCCAAAAATTTTGTTTGAGGCTAGCACCACTAAACATACTCCTAGCCCTCTCCATCAACATTCTGTTCATCCTCTCTGCAACTCCATTTTGCTGCAGGGTATAAGGAGTTGTCTTATGTCTTTCAATCCTATGTTATTTACAGAACTTGTCAAACTCTGCAGAACAAAACTCACCACTGTTATCAGTTCTCAAACACTTAATCTTTTTACCAGTTTGATTCTCAACAAAAGCTTTGAACTCTTTGAACCGACTAAAGACTTCAAATTTGCTTCTTAGAAAATAAATCCATGTCCTTCTACTGTAGTCATCAATGAATGATACAAAATATAAAGATTTAGAGATTGAAGGAACATTCACAAGACCAAACACATCAGAATGAATAAGATCTAGCACACCAGAAGACTTATGAGAACTAGAGTAAAATTGAACACAGTTTTCTTTTCCATATACACAATGTTCGAAAAAGTTGAAGTCAAGATTAGAATCATTTAACCCCTCAATGAGGTTTTTATTTTTCAGGGCTCTAAGACCCTTCTCACAAGTGTGACCAAGTCTCTTATGCCATAACATTGTCTTTTCAGCAGGAAGTTTCATTTCCAAAGCATGAGCACCCTTAGATACCCAGAAAGAACTACCATCAGAAGTAGAAGCAACAGTCTTTTTTGCTATGTGTTCCAATGGTGAGGATGAAGAATATGAAGGTATTTTCTTCAAAATAGAAGAACTATTGCACTGGGTAGTGCATGCATCTAGTTGAAATAGAGTACCTCTCCGAGTACCCTTAGCAAGCACCATAGCTCCTCTTATCATCTTGCATCCTCCACCTAAGAAGACAACCTGCACACCTGCATCATTCAATTTACTTATAGAGAGAAGGTTTCATGCTAAACTAGGGATGTGCATCACCCCA
This sequence comes from Cunninghamia lanceolata, assembly GCA_027924645.1. Taxonomy (NCBI): domain Eukaryota; kingdom Viridiplantae; phylum Streptophyta; class Pinopsida; order Cupressales; family Cupressaceae; genus Cunninghamia; species Cunninghamia lanceolata. The sequence goes on along the minus strand of BSBN01001603.1, from coordinate 1,930,551 downwards.
TTGATCCCCTTCACTCATCCATCAGGGAATCGGATCAAGACACTTTCACACCCAACTATTTTTAGGTGAGAGTCATCACCCAAGTACGCCTTTCCACCATCGTATTCCTCATACTTTGTAAACAACCTCGATGAGAAGTCATGTGGAAGGATGCACCAAAGTCAATCAGCCACACATCTTTAGATGCATAGGTGGCCAAGGCTGCAACAAAAGCATCACCATCATCTTGTGACTTGTTAGAACCGGAATCAGAGTTCTTCTTTTTCTTCTTCTCCTCTTTGCACTCCTTTCGGAAGTGTCCAATTTTTCCATAGTTCCAACACATTGCCTTGGACTTTCTAGGAGATTTGGATCTCCCACGAGATTTGGATTTACCCTTTTTAGCTTTCTTGTCTTTCTTTTTCCCTTTTTATTTGGGTCTTCCACGAACTGCAAGAGCCTCTTTGGCCGATTCAGATGACTTTCTCCACATCTCTTTAGATAACAATGAAGACACCACTTCATCCATTTTGAAAGTGGATGTGGTACTCCTGATGGCCATAACAAGATGATCCCATGAGTCCGATAAAGAATAAAGCAAGGTCATGCAACAATCCTCCTCCTCCATTTTCACACCAACGTATGTCAACTATGTAACTAGCATGTTAAAGGAATTCAGATGGTCTGCAATGGATCCTCCATCCTCCATCCTCCATCCTCATAGAATACAACTCCTTCCTTAGGAATAACTTGTTCACCAGGGACTTGGCTTGATAAACATCTCCCAGCTTCTTCCATAGGTCTTTCACGGTCTTCTCCTCATGGACATTTAACAAGACAAAGTTAGCCAAACAGAGTCTCACAAGACCCTTAGCTTTCTGATCCTTGAGATCCCAATCATCTTGCGACATTGCCGCTAGTTTTACACTAGAAATAGCTTCCCATAGGTCTCTATCAACAAGCATGTCTTCCAATTTAAGCTTCCATAACTCAAAATTGCTGCCATTCAACTTTTCCACCTCTACTCTTTTGGATGTGCCTACCATCTCCTTCCTGCAACAAGATTACAGAATACTTTGCACAAACTCCCACTCAAACTAAGATTAGCTCAAAAAACCCCTACCCAACAACTAGAACCAAAGGTGATTAGGCTCTGATACCAACTGAAATGAAGCAAGATATGCGGAACACACTTCCTACACTAATCTAAAGAGGAAAGTAGTATGCAAATTCTTTTTAAACTTTACAGTTGCAACAACATGAAACATATAATAGAGATATTACATCACCAAACACAAATGCAAAGAATGTAAACACAAGATGTATCATGGGGAAAACCTTTTCAGGTAAAAAACCCCACCCTCTAAAACCTGCACAATGTATTATCAAAATTGAAATGGTTTACAATACACTTGCAATGCAAGTTCTTCCAAGAGTCTTCAAATGTCATTTCTAGAGTAATCCTAGTAGCATAACAGTACCTATATAAAAATAATGCAACTACAACTCCAAAACTTCACATTTTATAGAGATACAAGGCAAATTCCAGAAGCATCTTGGGATAAGTGTCCACCTTGGCCACATGGCCATTTTACCACATCAAAGGACACTTGTCCAAGTTGCAAATACACCTCTTACATCTGTCATAACATGGCAGATTTGACTTCCCAAGATAGAGCACTCCACTGCTAAAAATAGATTATGATGGATGCTCTTACACATCTTACAACTATCATAAATTTCTGCAACACAAAAATCTTGCATGTTGTAAGAGAAATCGTCATACAATGCTAAATATAGCATATTCCTCTTACAACATGTCATAGCCCAACTTGGGCACCCAAAGATGCCTTTCCCTCATGCAAAGATACTCAATGACACTTGTCATCACTCGTCATAGGAATCTCCAAACTTGGCTCTTACGGGTCATAGATTCTGTCATATGGAATATTGTCTTCCACACACCACAAGATGTTGACACATGGCATATTAGTGCCACCTCAAATGGGATGCCCAAATCCATGTAGGTTTGACTTGACCATTCAAGTCACATTCCAAGTAAGATGACATGTTACCGTGCCACCTCAACTATGTGACTAAACTGAATGTGCAAGTAATTACAACATTAGGGAATAAATAAATATATAAATAAATGAATAACGCTAGGAAATTGCAAAGGTTGAGACACCTTATTTCCCAACACAAGGGTCATCCAAAGAGAGCTTAACAATAGCAAGACATAAACACAAATAAAGCATCAAGCAGCACCTCATGGGGGAAACACAATCACATGCACTCATAACACAAAAAATAAGGTACCTCACATGCAAGTCAACTTAAAGCAAGTCATCCTCCTCCCAATCTAGTTCATCATCAATTTGGATCAGTGGACAAGATGTAAGAGGAACTATAGCATGAGAGGTATAAGGAACAAGAGCCATACCTGTATTATCTTCAAAATTGCTATCAAAATGTAGTACAATAGGCTCCATATCAGCTTGTGAAGCTTCTTCTTTCTCTGTAGGAGACACAATGGTGATAGCTGTCTCTTGTGCGTCCATCGGTGATCAACACTTTCGAGGAGGGAGATTATTTGATCCTATAGCAAGGTGATCCTTCACACGATGATGCTTATTTCTTTCTCTCACAATCTTATTTCACTTAGATTTATTCATGATGTTCTTAAGGGGAACCATAGTATCTTCCAATGTAGATTCGTTTTCTTCCTTTGCTTTAGGAACATTATAAGAAACAGGAGGAATCACCGAAGGCTGGAAGACTATGGGGAAAGGATTCCTCAATGCGGGATGCTCTTCCTTCTCAACTTGTGAAATAGGTGGAAGTACAAGAGCATCTTCAAGTGGTTGAGAAACCCTAGGAAATAAAGCTTGTGCAAGCGATGAAATACCACTAGTCTCCATAGAGGTAGGTGGCACAAAAGTAATATTACGATTGCGCGGAGGTCTGTTATGTGAATGTTGTCCTTGAAGGGATGGTAGAGGGGGAACCTTAGCATATCTACCAGATGCTTGAGGATGGGGAATAACCTTTGATTCAGGCTTAGCTTCATTCGCTACCTATGGGAGAAGAGGAATTACTACCATAGCCTCAGAAGATCGAGGAGGTTTAGGAACATCATCAAGGGGAATATTGGTAATTGATAACTCTACTATTTTCTTTGCTTTAAACTTTTGATATGAAAAGAAAATATATCCTCTCTAGGTCTAGCAGCTCCAACTAGTTGTGGCAAGAAGTGTCGAGTGAAAATATCCATTGAAAGTGACGGGGCAATACTGACTATGATGTAGCATGCACCTGCCCCTCAAATGGAAACTTTAAGCACTTGTGAACCATAGAGGGGTCTGCCTTCATGGAGCATAGCCATGGATAGCCCAACTTCACATGAAATAGGTCTAATGTAGGAATGATAACAAAATGAACATCCAAAGCTCTTGGCCCAACTTTAACTTCAAGACTTAAAGCACCAAGAATTTGAAGAAGAGACCCATCGTGTGCTTTAATAGTCATCTTCGATACATCATATGTATCTCGATGTAAACCATGCATGTAGAGGAACTTTTTAGTTACTACATTCACCATGCATATAGGATCTATCATAGCACCCCAAATAGGTATATCATTGATTCAAATAGTGATATAAAGAGGCCCATCAAGAGCTTTGATAGTAACATCATGTGGAGTAAAAGATATAACAGGTTCTAAATCCACTCACTCTTTGTAAGGGTGACTATCCACCATGCAAATATCAACAACATTAGACTCATGATGAGGTAGAGGATTAGTATATATTTGAAGATTTCGATTAGGAGCCGCCATTGATTTATTCCCTTTGTCATTCACACCAGCTACTTGGATGACATTTGAGTCGATAAGGTTTTGAACTTCATGTTTAATATGTATACATCTTTTAGTGTCATGACCAACAGAGCGATGGAATTGACAAAAGGCCTTCGCAACAAAGGAATATGATTACATCTTACTTGGATCGAGGGGTTTAATTGGTGGAATCTTGAGGATATTGTTTTGCAAAAGTTGTGTCATGATAGCATGAAGAGATTTTGATAACGGTGTGAAGTTTCTTATTTTTGGTTTCAACTTGTAAGGGGTGGGAGTAGGAGATGACACTAGCACCACATGTTTTCTTATGTTATTTGCTGAAATTTCATTTATAGATTGACGAAGTTTTTGTTTTGTATTTTGAAAGAATGATTATGAGAGGCCTCAGATTGACCAACTAGAGCCAATGAGGGATTATGCTCATATTGACTAATTGAAAGTTGATAATCATGAAGAGTTGTGCAAAGATGAGTGAATTCAAATCATATTGCATCAACAAAATCTTATCATGGATGTGAGGTTGTTAGTTTCCTATAAAGATTCTCTGCACATTAGCATCCTGAATAGAATATTGGATTTGTGAGAAGAGGGCTTGATAACGACCCATGAAATCTATTATTTTTTTCATGCGTTCTTGTAACGTCTCATTTTTATGGAATATATTATTATTCTAGATTAGTGAACATTTACCATGATTGTTTTACTTCAAGTAAGTTTCACATGTGTGAAGGTAATTATCATGATGTTATATTTACATAAATTAGAAAGTTGATTTAAATATTAAATATTATCGATATTATTATGATGTTTTGCTTCGGCTATGTTTTTGGGAACTAACCTATTGACGTCGAGTTGAGTGTGAATGAATGAAGGTAATTGTCAAAGACAAGAACATGGTTGAGGTAGAGGTGTTCTAGCCACTTGGCAATAATTGTTTGGGATGGTTAACTCTGATGCAATCACACACTCATGTAGTCTCATGTTGCATTTTTGAATGGTTATTTATGCATTAATTGTGTGGATAATAAATGTGATTGATGTTTAGATGCTTAGAAAATATGGTGTTTTTAATTGTTATGAAGATCCTTTTCGAATGCACGATTTAATTGTAGATATTAGAAGTCCTTTCAATTATATTAAATGGTGTATTTTAATTTAAATGGTGAATATATATTCACCATTTAAATTAAAATACACCATATATATATATATGTGGTTGTATTTTATATTAATTAATACTAAATAATGAACTTTCCTATTTATATAAATATGGATGTTTGGAAGACAATATCTAAATTAGATTATAGTTAAATTGAAAGAAATATATAGATATATATTATTTTATTATTTTTAAATACTTCTTGATTGATTTAAAATAATTGTGTTTTATTAAAAATAGTTAAATTATATTTAATTAAAAACCTCATGCAAAAATGAGTCAAACTAAAAATAAATTATTTTTTTGAAGAAATTTTGAGCTTGGAAAAAGATAATTTCATGCAAACAAAGGTGAACTCCAATTATCCAAAAAGAAAAGCTAAACCTAAACATTTCCAATGCCAAAAATTAAGAGGAAATTTTTAATAAAGGAAGAAAAAACCACAAAATTGGAAGTAGAGAGAAAAAGGCATTTTCAGAAAGAAAAACTAGTCAAGAACATTGATAGAAAAATGACGATAACTTGGCCATTTCTTAATGAAATTAAAAAATATAAACTATTCCAGAAAGCTAGGGAAGAGAAGAACAAAACCCAGAAAGAATTTAAAGATATTCACATTATTTAATGAGCAGCTAGCAGAAGAAGGGGACATGATTTTTATTTTCTGGGCAGCGACAGAACAAAGAAAAAGAGCAGCAACAATAACAAGTTTCCAACTGTTTTGCAAGCATAATATCTAGGTATTTTCCTTGTATGTTTTGAAAATTATAAATGATTGTTTGACTGATTAAAACCCTTAGTTGATATGCCCATCGAATGTTCTAGTTTATGGTTTGCATCTATCCATCTGACTGTTGGAAATTGACCCTTTGTTTTCATTGTGCTTGCCCGGTAATCAATCCTTGTATGAGTGTCTAGCCTTTATTGTGCTCGACCTGCTATTAGGAAGTATTTTAGATCCTTAAATATGAGCGACCTACCTCTATTCCATTCTTGTTGTCCTTTATATTCCTGAAAATAAGTTAAGTAAATTGCCTTCCTTCTTAAACTGGTTGTAACCATTAAAAAATAGTCAACCAAAATTCTGGTTGTTGTGAGATTATTCTCTAGCAGACATAAATTTGATAAAAAGATACCTTTCTTGTTTTGCTATTAGATTTTTGTTTAATATGGAAAAGAGGGTTGGGGTTATTTGTATGGGGTTTTTAGTTTGAATCGTCCTTTCCACTAAACATTCCAAGGGCTTTTCAACTGAGTGCTTCTCCTATCGAGAGGAGAGTCATCTATTAGATTGGGTTTCCACTTGGTTTTTTTAAAGAAATTTAGAAGTTACCACACAATGTCTCTAATTAATGCTTTTATGCTCTTAAAACCCTAATTTAAGTAAAACAATAAGTAAATATGTGAATTACGACAAATGCTATTGGATTATGCAAAGGGTAGAGAACCTTAACTCACTATTTTTCACAGTCCAGAGAACGGAAATGTCGAGGACAATGGTGATGGCGCCCAAGTCTAATGTGTTGCTTTTTTTGTGGAATCCTGATTTCCTTCTGACATTGATTTATGTATCTTTAGTGTCTGACAATGTACATGCAGAGGACAATGTTGATGGCACCCTAGTCCACTGAGCGATCTTTCGCTAGATGTCGAAAACTCTGCAAACCCTGATTATCATTGTCTAGTCTATTTCTATGGCTTAAGATGCAGAGGACAATGTTGATGGCACCCTAGTCCAAGAAGGCTCCTCCTTCAAGATCCAGAATCTCCACAGTGTCCACTTGTTCCCTACAACTCCACTTTCTCTAGATCCAAAACCTGTAACCTGCAATCACAAGGAGTGTGGGAGGGGGTTGTGGTGTTTAGAGGCTTGTCTAAGTCAAGCCCCGGAGAGACATTCAAGTCTTCTGAACACTGTTGTCAGAGCAAGATTGTGTATCCATGTGGGATAGAGGCAAAAATCCAAATGATAATGATGATAAAACACAATAGATGTCACCTTGATGATGGAGCTCTCATGGAAGGAAGATGCTCTTCAATGCCATGGGGAGAAGATGAAATCCAACCTGCAACAACAAACACAATAACAATGCTATGCTCTAGAACACAATGAAAATTACAAGTATGCCAATAGCTCAAAATCATAAACATCTTCTCTTCTAGTTTCTAAATGATAACCTACACATGCTTATATATGTAACTACTAAGATTCCCGCCAAGAATTTTGTAATTAAAACTTATGATGTCGGCCTGGAAACCAAATAATGGTCACAAACCCGACATTTAAATTTAGGGCAGACCCAAAATAGGGTTGGAATAGGGCACTAGCGCCCTTGTCCATCCCCCTATGTTTATTCTAGAATCATTAAATTAGCACCCCCTAAGTCCTATTTGTCACAAGACCCAAGGGTTTTCTCAGCGAGAGTCTGAATTATTATGCAAGATGCTCTAAATGCAATCTAAGGACCCAGGAACTAAACCTTAATAGGAAAAAGCCCCCAAGGGTGCATTTTTCCGACATAACATTTAGCCCCCACTTTAATGTATGTATAAACACAAGGCTAATACATGCATTAAACTGAGGTCAACAAACATAGAAAACATACCAGGCACGAAGAAGACGTGCCAAACACATTGAAGACAATAGTAAGCATGCAAAACACGGAGAATATAGTTACAGTCACACAAAACATGGAGAATACAACATTGAAGACACGCAGAGCACATAGAATACAATGAATGCAATGATTATTTTCTTTTTGATTTTCCCATATGAAATGCAAAATGCAAGTACAAGGAAAGTAAACAAACAAATCCCAAAAAGTGTAGAGGAGCTGTTCACCACCGGCCTTGCACTTTTTGAGAACAAACACGCCAAACAAAATCCTGAGGCGTAGAGGAGCTCATCACCACTGGTCTTGCACCTTGAGAACAAACATGCCAAACAAATCTGAAAGTGGAGAGGAGCTCATCACCACTGGTCTTGCACTTTGAGAACAAGCATGCCACACACACAGACATGGAAGACACAGAGAAAACACAACAGACAAGTGATGGAGTGAAACTATTGCTAGGTTCATTACCATCTTAGGCACATTATAGGCACACACTGATGATTGGGATTTGCCACAACAACCGCTAAAAATGGTTAAGGGTTGAGTTAGTCACAGAACTACTCCCTGCCTCGTGATGAGGACTTTTCAAAATGACAGGATAATGTAATCTCTTTGAGAAATACACCATCCCCACCTCGCAATCAGGGCTTAAGATAGAAAAGGGATGTGATATCCCCACCTCACGATGAGGGCTTAAATGATTTTGATTGATTTTTAGATTGTTCAAACACGCTTTACTAATCATCTAAAGTAGACAACTTACCTTATATATGCCCCCATCTTAAGGTGGTTGATATTGTGTATCGATATCAAGCATGTTAAGGTAGGAAGAAAACACACAAGGGAACACGAGCTCTTGCAAAGCCCATGCCCCCCAGAGGTGACATGTACTTTACGATCACCGAATGTTCCCACAAACACAAAAGTATTAGCATCCAAAGAATCATGATAGACAACAATGAATATCATCAACTACATGAAAGAGCCAAGCAAGGCGATAGCCATGATAAATAATCTTCTCTTCTAGTTTTTAAATGATAACCTACATATGCTTATATATGCAACTACTAAGATTCCTGCCAAGAATTTTGTAATTAAAACTTATGATGTCAGCTTGGAAACCAAATAACAGTCACAAACCTGACATTTGAATTTAGGGCAGACCCAAAATAGGGCTGGACTAGGGCGCTAGCGCCCTAGTCCACCCCCTGTCTTTATTCCAGAATCATTAAATTAGCACCCCCTAGGTCCTATTTGTCACAAGATCTAAGGGTTTTCTCATCGGGAGTTTGAATTATCATGCAAGATGCTCTAAATGCAAAATAAGGACCCATGAGCTAAACCTTAATAGGAAAAAGGCCCTAACGGTGCATTTTTCTGACATAAAATTTAGCCCCCACTTTAATGTATGTATAAATAGAAGGCCAATACATGCATCAATTTAAGGTCAACAAACAAAGAAAACAAACCAGGCAAGAAGAAGACACGCTAAACACATTGAAGACAATAGCAAGCACAAAACACGGAGAAGATAGTTATAGTCATGCAAAACACAAAGAATACAACATTGAAGACACGTGGAGCACATAGAATATAATGATTATTTTCTTTTTGATTTGCCCATATGAAATGCAAAATGCAAGTACAAGGAAAGTAAACAAACAAATCCCAAAAAGTGTAGAGGAGCTGTTCACCACCGGCCTTGCACTTTTTGAGAACAGACATGCCAAACAAAATCCCAAGGTGTAGAGGAGCTCATCACCACTAGTCTTGCACCTTGAGAACAAACACACCAAACAAATCTGAAAGTGGAGAGGAGCTCATCGCACCGGTCTTGCACTTTGAGAACAAGCACACCACACACACACACATGGAAGACATAGACAAAACATGATAGACAAGCGATGGAGTGACACTATTGCTAGGTTCATCACCATCTCAGGCATATTATAGGCACACATCGATGATTGGGATTCACCACAACAATCACCAAAAACATGCTTAAGGGTCAAGTCAGTCACATAACCACTCCCCGCATCACGATAAGGACTTTTCAAAATGACAGGATAATGCAATCTCTCTGAGAAATACACCATCCCCGCCTCACGATGAGGGCTTAAGATAGAAAAGGGATGAGATATTTGTGCCTCGTGATGAGGGCTTAAATGATTGTGATTGATTTTTAGATTGTTCAAACACACTTTACTAATCATCTAAAGCAGACAACTTACCTTATATATGCCCCCACCTTAAGGTGGTTGATATCACGTATCGATATCAAGCACATTAAGGTAGGAAGAAAAGACACAAGGGAACACAAGCTTTCACAAAGCCCATGCCCCCCAGAGGTGACATGCATTTTACGATCGCCAAATGTTCCCACAAACACATTCCTGCAAGAAAAGTGTTATCATCCAAATAATCATGATAGACAACAATGCATATGATCAACTACATGAAAGAGCCAAGTAAGGCGATATCCATGATAAAGAATCTTCTCTTCTAGTTTCTAAATGATAACCTACACATGCTTATATGTGCAACTACTAAGATTCCCGCCAAGAATTTTGTAATTAAAACTTATGATGTCAGCCTGGAAACTAAATAACGGTCACAAACCTGACATTTGAATTTAGGGCAAACCCAAAATAGGGCTGGACTAGGGCGCTAGCGCCCTTGTCCACCCCCTATCTTTATTTCAGAATCATTAAATTAGCACCCCCTAGGTCCTATTTGTCACAAGACCCAAGGGTTTTCTCATCGAGAGTCTGAATTATCATGCAAGATGCACTAAATGCAATCTAAGGACCCAGGAGCTAAACCTTAATAGGAAAAAGCCCCCAAGGGTGCATTTTTTTGACAACATTTAGCCCCCACTTTAATGTATGTATAAACACAAGTCCAATACATGCATTAAAGTAAGGTCAACAAACATAGAAAACACACCAGGCATGAAGAAGACATGCCAAACACATTGAAGACAATAGCAAGCACGCAAAACACGAAGAATACAGCATTGAAGACATGTGGGGCACATATAATACAATGAATGCAATGATTATTTTCTTTTTGATTTTCCCATATAAAATGAAAAATGCAAGTACAAGGAAAGTAAACAAAGAAATCCCAAAAAGTGTAGAGGAGCTGTTCACCACTGGCCTTGCACTTTTTGAGAACAGACACGCCAAAAAAAATCCCAAGGTGTAGAGGAGCTCATCACCATTGGTCTTGCACTTTGAGAACAAACATGCCAAACAAATCCAAAAGTGGAGAGGAGCTCATCACCACCAGTCTTTTACTTTGAGAACAAGCACACCACACACACACATGGAAGACACAGAGAAAACATGACAGACAAGCGATGGAGTGAAACTATTGATAGGTTCATCACCATCTCAGGCACATTATAGGCACACATTGACGATTGGGATTCACCACAACAACCACCAAAAACATGCTTAAGGGTTGAGTTAGTCACAGAACTGCTCCCTGCCTTGCGATGAGGACTTTTCAAAATGACAAGATAATGTAATCTCTCTGAGAAATACACCATCCCCGGCTCACGATGAGGGCTTAAGATAGAAAAGGGATGTGATATCCCTACCTCGCGATGAGGGCTTAAATGATTGTGATTGATTTTTAGATTGTTCAAACATGCTTTACTAATCATCTAAAGCCGACAACTTACTTTATATATGCCCCCACCTTAAGGTGGTTGATATCGTGTATCGATATCAAGCACGTTAAGGTACAAAGAAAACACACAAGGGAACATGAGCTCTTGCAAAGCCCATGCCCCCCAGAGGTGACATGTACTTTACGATCGCTGAATGTTCCCACAAACACATTCCTGCAAGAAAAGTGTTAACATCCAAAGAATCATGATAGACAACAATGCATATGATCAACTACATGAAAGAGCCAAGCAAGGCAATATCCATGATAAAGAATCTTCTCTTCTAGTTTCTAAATGATAACCTACACATGCTTATATATGCAACTATTAAGATTCCCGCCAAGAATTTTGTAATTAAAACTTATGATGTCGGCCTGGAAACCAAATAACGGTCACAAACCCGACATTTGAATTTAGGGTAGACCCAAAATAGGGCTAGACTAGGGCACTAGTGCCCTTGTCCACCCCCTGTCTTTATTCCAAAATCATTAAATTAGCACCCCCTAGGTCCTATCTATCACAAGACCCAAGGGTTTTCTCATCGGGAGTTTGAATTATCATGCAAGATGCTCTAAATGCAATCTAAGGACCTAGGAGCTAAACTTTAATAGGAAAAAGCCCCCAACGGTACATTTTTCTTACATAAAATTTAGCCCCCACTTTAATGTATGTATAAACACAAGGCCAATACATGCATTAATTTAAGGTCAACAAACATAGAAAACACACTAGGCACGAAGAAGACACGCGAAACACATTGAAGACAATAGCAAGCATGCAAAACACGGAAAAGATAGTTACAGTCATGCAAAACACAGAGAATACAACATTGAAGACACGCAGAGCACATAGAATACAATGAATGCAATGATTATTTTCTTTTTGATTTTCCCATATGAAATGCAAAATGCAAGTACAAGGAAAGTAAACAAACAAATCCCAGAAAGTGTAGAGGAGCTGTTCACCACCGGCCTTGCACTTTTTGAGAATAGACATGCTAAACAAAATCCCAAGGTGTAGAGGAGCTCATCACCACTAGTCTTGCACTTTGAGAACAAACATGCCAAACAAATTTGAAAGTGGAGAGGAGCTCATCGCCACCAGTCTTGCACTTTGAGAACAAGCACGCCACACACACACATGGAAGACACAGAGAAAACACGACAGACAAGCAATGGAGTGAAACTATTGCTAGGTTCATCACCATCTCAAGCACATTATAGGCACACACCAATGATTGGGATTTGCCACAACAACCACTAAAAACATGCTTAAGGGTTGAGTTAGTCACAGAACCGCTCCCCGCCTCACGATGAGGACTTTTCAAAATGATAGGATAATGCAATCTCTCTGAGAAATACACCATCCCCACCTCACGATGAGGGCTTAAGATAGAAAAGGGATGCGATATACCCACCTCGCAATGAGGGCTTAAATGACTTTGATTGATTTTCAGATTGTTCAAACACGCTTTACTAATCATCTAAAGCAGACAACTTACCTTATATATGCCCCCACCTTAAGGTGGTTGATATCACGTATCGATATCAAGCACGTTAAGGTAGGAAGAAAATAGACAAGGGAACATGAGCTCTTGCAAAGCCCATGCCCCCTAGAGGTGACATGTACTTTACGATCGCCGAATGTTCGCACAAACACATTCCTGCAAGAAAAGTGTTAGCATCCAAAGAATCATGATAGACAACAATGCATATGATCAACTACATGAAAGAGCCAAGCAAGGTGATATCCATGATAAAGAATCTTCTCTTCTAGTTTCTAAATGATAACCTACACATGCTTATATATGCAACTACTAAGATTCCCGCCAAGAATTTTGTAATTAAAACTTATGATGTCGGCCTGGAAACCAAATAACGATTACAAACTTAACATTTGAATTTTGAGTAGACCTAAAATAGGGCTGGACTAGGGTGCTAGCACCCTTTTCCACCCCCCTGTCTTTATTCTAGAATCATTAAATTAGCACCCCCTAGGTCCTATTTGTCACAAGACCCAAGGGTTTTCTCATCGGGAGTCTGAATTATCATGCAAGATGCTCTAAATGCAATCTAAGGACCCAGAGCTAAACCTTAATAGGAAAAAGCCCCCAAGGGTGCATTTTTTGACCTAACATTTAGCCCCCACTTTAATGTATGTATAAACACAAGGCCAATACATGCATTAAAGTAAGGTCAACAAACACAGAAAACACACTAGGCACGAAGAAGACATGCCAAACACATTGAAGACAATAACAAGCATGCAAAACACAGAGAATACAACATTGAAGACACGCGGAGCACATAGAATACAATGAATGCAATGATTATTTTCTTTTTGATTTTCCCATATGAAATGCAAAATGTAAGTACAAGGAAAGTAAACAAACAAATCCCAAAAAGTGTAGAGGAGCTGTTCACCACCGGCCTTGCACCTTTTGAGAACAGACACGCCAAACAAAATCCCAAGGTGTAGAGGAGCTCATCACCACTAGTCTTGCACCTTGAGGACAAACACTCCAAACAAATCTGAAAGTGGAGAGGAGCTCATCGCCACTAGTCTTGCACTTTGAGAACAAGCACGCCACACACACACACACATGGAAGACACAGAGAAAACATGACAGACAAGTGATGGAGTGAAACCTTTGCTAGGTTCATCACCATCTCAAGCACATTATAGGCACACACTAATGATTGGGATTCACCACAACAACTACTAAAAACACTCTTAAGGGTCGAGTTAGTCATAGAACCACTCCCTGCCTTGCGATGAGGACTTTTTAAAATGACAGGATAATGTAATCTCTCTGAGAAATACACCATCCCCGCCTCGCAATGAGGGCTTAAGATAGAAAAGGGATGCGATATCCCTACCTCACGATGAGGGCTTAAATGATTGTGATTGATTTTTAGATTGTTCAAACATGCTTTACTAATCATCTAAAGTAGACAACTTACCTTATATATGCCCCCACCTTAAGGTGGTTGATATCGCGTATCGATATTAAGCATGCTAAGGTAGGAAGAAAACACACAAGGGAACACGAGCTCTCGCAAAGCTCATGCCCCCTAGAGGTGACATGTACTTTACGATCGCAGAATGTTCCCACAAACACATTCCAACAAGAAAAGTGTTAGCATCCAAAGAATCATGATAGACAACAATGCATATGATCAACTACATGAAAGAGCCAAGCAAAGCGATAACCATGATAAACAAAGTGTGTGGAGTAGTAGTATTGTTAAAGTGTTGTTAGAAAGATAAGATAACATCGACATCAACATCAAGATAGAGAAATCACACAGAGTGATTCCACTAGCCAAGCATCAGATAATATGTAACAACCCTGTCGTCATGTATGGACTAGGTCCATTTTTTGATTACTCGCGAAAGGGACACTAAGTCCACATTAGTATAATATGTTTTTTGTCATATTCCAGCTAGGTGGAAACACTAGAGGAAGGTAAACAATAAATCAGAGAGGAGGACAAGTGCCTTAGGGATAGTCATGCAGGAGGGTGCCCCCAAGTCACCAACCGTGATGCTATGTTCGTAAGACACAACACACAATAATGAAATTAGAGGAGAGAGAATATAGAAGAATGATGATACAAATAGAAGAAGGTCACGACAGAGGCGGTCTCCTACTATCCTAGAACTTACAAGAGAATCAATATATACATAACACATCATGGGTGAAACACATCACGAGAGATAAAGGGTTAGAAATACTTACCTATAGAGAGGTCCATGCTAGAAGTCATCATCGAGGAGGTCATCATCCTCCCAATCTCGAATTGTAGATGAAAGAGGTATGTAAGGTTGTTCCATTTGTCTTTCTAATGTATTTTGATTATCTCCTGATCCTTGAAGGGATAACAGAGGAGGGACCTCAACATAAATTCCATCTCTCCATGGACGAGGTAATACTTCAGTATTTTCCTTATCCACTTCTATCGTAGCAATTATCTCATCATAGTCCAAATAGTCATCTTGATGGTAGTCATAATAAGCTTGTTGTTCTGTGAGATATCTTTCCGCATTCATCAATGCTTCCTCTTGGCCAAGGAGAGCATTAGGATGAGGGAAAGGTAAACTATTGTTAAGAAGTGTATATGTTGTATCATTATCATCACAATCATCATCATGAGTTTTAGCTATTGATTCTGATCCATTAAGAGACCTTTCATACTCATCATTCTCACTGTGGTATGTTAAGTCTTCTACTACCCGAGGGTATGTATTCATGAGAGATGTGTAATTGTCTACATCATATGGAGGCATAAAATTAGTTTGTATAATGTGTGCTAAACCTCAAATTATATTAACACCATCTTTTCCTTCTTTTATCAATTCTCTTACATTATGAATAACAGGCATAGCTTCTTCCACTATCCGTTCATTTTCCACAAATGCTTGAAATTCGACTATCTCTTTATCAAGTTTGTCTATTTGCTCATCAGTTACATATATTATCAAATCAATACAGTCTTCAACATCATGAAATATTTGATTTTATTTTGTAGTTGTAGGAGGCATGATCTCTTGCAACAGTTGTGTCTCTCCTATTGTAGGGAAAGTGTCATTGATTTCATTGTTTTGTGCTAGCATATCCTCATGGGAAGAATCATTTTTGAAAGAATGACTAGAGGACAAGTTTATGTCATCATGACATTTAGTAGATACTGAATGCATAGGGGAAGTGCTATCACAAGTATCTTTTTCATTGCTACTCATGGAGATGAACTCAGTTAAGCTTTCTAATATCGTAGGATGCTAACTCATGAGGGTTAAAAATTGATCAAAATCAAGATCTTTGACAAATGCATGCAAAGATACCATAGAATAATGACATGAAGGTGCCATGTGTAAGGTTGTAAATGAGTGATAAATCATATTTTAAAGGTCTTCAAAACTTATGCAAAAAGTAAATGCAAAAGTTATGCCAAAATGCTCTAAAATGCTTGATTTTTCAACTTTTCTCAATGCAAACAAATGAAAGAAGAGATGTTGTAAATATTTTTAAGAGAGAAAACACATTATATGCCTAAAAAAAGTCCACTAATGCAAAAATACCTTTCATAACACACTTTTGAAGCAGCTCTAGAGAGTCGATAAGCTAAAACCTAATAAAAATAGGCCAAAATATGTAATGTTTCACCAAATATCAATGCAAAAGAGTAGGGAAATGGGTTTTGTAAGGAAAATGATGATGGAAAGCAACCTATAACAGTAATAATAACCACCTAATGACAAAAAATCTTTTACAACACGCCTATAGTGCCACTGTAGATCAAACCCTAGTGCAAAAATAGCAAAAATATGCAATTTTCACCAAGTCTTAATGCAAAAGCCCAAAAGAAAGGGTGTTGCAAGGAAATTGAGAAGGAGAAACATATAATAAACCTGATAACAGCCAATTAGTATAGAAAAATCCCTTACAACATGCCTAGAGTGCAAATCTAACAAGACGATAAGGCCAAATCTAGTGAAAAAATGCAAGTTTTCAAACCCTAGACATGAAATTTCGCAAGGAGGCCACTATGATGCAAAAATAAATTTAGAAATCATCCTTAATGAGTGTTTTAACAAGGTAGTAAAATCCGCAACAAGATTTTGACTACAACCCTAGTTCATGCAAAACTAGGTTTTCATGAAAAATACAAAATTTTAAGCAATTTCTAACAAATCAAGCATACAAATATAATGCAAATGGATTGTAAATGATGAATTTATATATTTTGTATCAGATATAATGCAAATAACATAAATTGATTTAAATTAGATGCCAATTAATTCATTTTTTACAAAAATGCAAGTCTAATATGCCAATTTTTTTGTACTTTTTCAAATGCAATAGAATGAATAAATGTAAATCTATGAAACAACACTCAACAAGGTGCCAAAAAGTTCAAAAACACGGTTCACCAAAATTTTTAATATGGAAAAGAGGGTTGGGGTTGTTTGTATGGGGGTTTTAGTTTGAATCCTCCTTTCCACTAAACATTCCAAGGGCTTTTCAACCGAGTGCTTCTCCTATCAACAGAAGAGTCATCTATCAGATTGGGTTGCCACTTATTTTTTTGCTGGAAAACTCATAAGTTATCACACAATGTCTCTAATTAATGCTTTTATGCTCTTAAAACCCTAATTTAAGCAAAACAGTAAGTAAATCTGTGAATTGCGACAGATGCTATTGGAATTATGCAAAGGGTAGAGAACCTTAACTCACTATTTTTTGTAGTCTGGAGAATGGAAATGTCAGGGACAATGGCGATGGCACCCAAGTCCAATGTGAGCTTTTTCTATGGAATTCCGAATTCCTTCTGATACTAATTTTTGCTATATCTTCAGTTTCCAACAATATAAATGTGGAGGACAATGTTGATGGCGCCCTAGTCCACCGAGGGATCTTCTGCTGGATGTCAAAAAATCTGCAAACCTTGATTATCACCATCCAATCTATTTTTGTGGCTTCAGATACGAAGGATAATGTTGATGGTGCCCTAGTCCAAGCAGGCTCCTCCTTCGGGATCCAGAATCTCCACAGTGTCCACTTATTCCTTGCAACTCCACTTTCTCCAAATCTAGTACCTGTAACCTGCAATCACAAGGAGTGTGGGAGGGGCTTGTGCTGTTTAGAGGCTTGCCTCAGTCAAGCCCCGAAGAGACATTCAAGTCTTCTGAACACTGTTGTAAGAGAGAGAGTGCATATCCTTATGGGATAGAGGCAAAAATCCAAATGATAATGATGATAAAACACAATAGATGTCACCTTGATGATGGAGCTCTCATGGAAGGAAGATGCTCTTCGATCCCATGAGGAGAAGATGAAATCCAACCTGTAACAACAAACACAATAACAATGTTATGCTCTACAACATAATAAAAATCACAAGTATGCCAATAGCTCACAATCATAAACATATTCTCTTCTAGTTTCTAAATGATAACCTACACATGCTTATATATGCAACTACTAAGATTCCTGCCAATAATTTCGTAATTAAAACTTATGATGTTGGCCTGGAATCCAAATAATGGCCACAAACCTGACATTTAAATTTAGGACAGACCCAAAATAGGGCTGGACTAGGGCGCTAGCGCCCTTGTCCACCCCCTGTGTTTGTTTTGGAATCATTAAATTAGCACCCCTAGGTCCTATTTGTCACAAGACCCAAGGGTTTTCTCATCATAAGTCTGAATTATCATGCAAGATGCTCTAAATGCAATCTAAGGACCTTGGAGCTAAACCTTAATAGGAAAAAGCCCCCAAGGGTGCATTTTTACGACATAACAAATTCAATATTTTTATAGAATCAACCTCTTCTTCTTCTTCAAATTTGAGCGTCTTGCTATTAAAAACAACTCTTGAATTAAGACAACAGAATAAAAGTTCCTTTCAGTCTTGTATTGCTGAACTGAAAAATTTCCTAATATAGTAGTTATATTCTATATTTTTCATCTATATTTACTGTTATTAAACATCAGAATTTTGTTGGAAATCAACTTCTTCTTCCTCTTAACCGAGCTATGTGAAATAACTCTCTTAATGTAGATGACAGTATTAGATTCCTATGAACATAATCATCTAATTACATGCTATTCAAAAATCTATTTTTAAACATTATCAATGAGTGACAATAATCTGATTATGAACTCTGTTCTTTATTTTTAGTTCTATTACAGTTCCTGTCACAGTTGCCACAGGAAGACTGTTTTCATGTTTCTTCGACTTCCTATCACAACAATGACAGTAAGGTTGTTAAATTATTTTAGAAAACCTATTACTTTACAAATATTGGAATGAATAGATTATAAGTTAAAATTATCTTTTCCTTATATGTTGTGAAGGAGTAAATTCTGAGATGTAAATATCATTATCTTATTAAAATGTCTTGAAAAGAATTGGCATACTTGATTAGAATGATATAGAAAACTCAATACATATTATGGAAATAAAATGAAATATGATCTAGGAAATGAAACTGATTTAATAGTTTTATAGATGCAATTGTATGAACAAATGATGGATTATTGCTTGAAAGGCATGTTTTCATGATTGATGCATGGGAAAGGGATTAGAAATGGTTATAGGTGATTTTGGATTTATTTATTTTATTTATTCATTGATTTGTTTGTTTACTTGTTTATTTGGGGAAAGAAGGTAGATTTTTATCTAGGAATGTGTTGGGGTTACTTTCTGGGTTAGGATGCTGAATGTGGATTATCAGAGATGGCTTTTCCTCTTTTCAGGAATTAAACCAAGTTACTATGTTTAAAGGTTTAGATCTAAATGAGCTGACATTGAAAAAGATGTTTATTTTGTCTAGCAAACTTATTTATATATATATCTGTCACATCCTGTTGTGAGACAATCTGCATTTCATTATTTAGAATTGCACATTTAGACATCAGGGTTGCATCGGGTGTTCCCTCCTGCCAGTTGTTTCCAGGTAGCTAGACATTTCATGCAGGGGTGGGTTTCCTTCATTTCATGAAGGGATCCGGGGAAGTGTAATTACTTCATGGTTGGGTGGAAAAGCACTTGGGCCATGTTCCCATCTCTCAGCTCACAGGTGGAGGACCACTTGGTTCGTGTGACTATTGAGGCTATTGATTTATTTATTCTTGTTGTACATGTTTATTGGAACTTGTAATTGGATGTATTATGGCATGAATGCCAATGGACTTGTATATTATTTTATGGTGCTTTTACCCTAGATGAGCACACGAATTGTAAGATTTAATGACTTTATTTGATTTATATTGATTAGATTATCTTTTGCAAGATTTAATGATTCTTATGGATTCTTATTTATGAGGTTTTTCTTTTGTGAGGATTTATTGACTTTATTGAATCTTATTTATGAGACTTATCTTTTTACTTGTAATTAAGTGGATTAATTACATCATTTTACTTTCATTATTGTGAAGTTGTAATTAAATGGATTAATTACCTCATTTTATTTTGTTACTTGTGATTTTGTAATTTAAAGGTATATGGGGAAGTGTAATTACTTCATGGTTGGGTGGAAAAGCACCTGGACCATGTTCCCGTCTCTCGGCTTGCAGGTGGAGGACCACTTGGTTCGTGCGACTGCTGAGCGTATTGATTTATTTATTCTTATTGTACATATTTATTGGAACTTGTAATTGAATGTATTATGACATGAATGCCAATGGACTTGTATATTATTTTATAGTGTTTTTACCTGGGATGAGCACACGAATTGTAAGATTTAATGACTTTATTGGATTTATATTGATGAGATTATCTTTTGCAAGATTTAATGGTTCTTATGGATTCTTATTTATGAGGTTTTTCTTTTGTGAAGATTTATTGACTTTATTGAATCTTATTTATGAGACTTATCTTTTTACTTGAAATTAAGCAGATTAATTACATCATTTTACTTTCATTATTGTGAAGTTGTAATTAAGTAGATCAATTACCTCATTTTATTTTGTTACTTGGATTTTGTAATTTAAATGGATTATTTACTCTATTTACTTCATTTTACTTTTGTGATGGTTTTGAGGGCTTTTATAATTCCTTGTTTACAATGAACCAAGTCCATCAAAGAGACTTGAGGTCCAATGTTTGCTTGAAAATGATTGAGGAACTTATTAAATAATTGTGTGAATGAGGTTATAGAATTAGGAGGTAGTGAGCAAAACCAATCTAAGGCTATGTCCTTGAGTGACCTAGAAAATAGATTTGCTAAGATTGCATCCTAAAAGAAGAAATCACTACACATAACAGTAAAAGCTGCCACATGGTTGTTAGGGTCTCCCTTCCCATTATATTTCTCAAAGCGGGGGGTCTCAAACTTCTCGAGCATAGGAGTTCTTAAGATGGAATAAGACAAAGGGCTATAGATATAATGTGTTGTCATACTAGGCTTAGGTGGACTATTACCCATGTTAGCCAATTGTTGTTGGATGGAGGTCATATTATGCAACAATTGTTTTATGATGGCATCAGAAGCGAAATCAAGTAAAGATTGGAATGAAGGACTAGGTGATGGTATATGAGTAGCCTTTTGAAATATGATAGGTGGTTTAGATGTAGGTGGAGTCACATTAGGTGTATAATTTATGTAGTTATATGGAACAAAACTATAATGGCGAGCGAGATTCCCAGCGGATAACCCAACACATGTGGTGGCATTATTACTTAGCTATGTGGTAATGGTAAGAATAGTAGAAGAATAAGTAGGAATAGGGAGTGCAAGTATGGGTACTGACACTTGAGTCCCTATTTGATTAGAAGAAGTGACATCAGTGATGATTTCAACGCAACTAGATGCAGATAGAATGTTGTTGTGCACTATATGGGCAAGGCCACACAAGATTTCCAATCCTTCTTGACCTTTGAGCAAAAGATTTCGTAGACTCTCAACAATAGGGACAACCTCCTCAGCTATATGTTCTGTACTCACAAATCATTGGAAATTAGCCAACTCCATGTCTAATTTCTAGACTTGAGTCTCAGGAACATGAGCGACAAGGTCATCAATATTGATGGATTCATGTAAGTTTGAGGCTTCATGAAGATGCGAAGGAGGAATGCTAGGAAGAATTGATGGATATTATTGTGTGACAAGGCTACAAATTTGGGATTTAGATGTATTGGTATCATCATTATGCATAGCATTTGAACCCATAATTTGCCAACTTCTTCTCACAAGAAGGTTAGAATCAGGGCACCGAGTCACAAACCTCATACAAGCTTTAGCAACACACAAGATGCACCAATAGAAGAAATGAATGGTGAAGCAAAATAGGGATTTGAGTTTATGTTTAAGTGGAGCAATAATATCCCTTGATCCAATCCAATCCTATTCAAATCCACTTGAATATCAACAATGCTATTATGCTACATTCAAACACAATTTTCAATGTTTTTTCCAAAGTGCAACAATTCAAAGTTGTTCATATTTTCAATTTTCAATGCACTATGACAAATGAAATGTTGTATAACGATGCCAAATCATATTTAGGATGAAAATGACAATAGAAAAATCTTAAATTAAACAATTTTTCATAAACCCTAGATTGCAACATGAACTAGGTTTTACAAAATGCAACTTTTTTCAATAATTTTTTTTAACAATAAAGATGATTCAAATGCTCAATGCAACAATATGAAATGATAAAATACTACAATCCAAATCAGATTTGATGCAAAGATTAGAAAGTGAGATGATTCTATGATGATCTATACTTTCCAAATGCAACAGAGTGATAACTATGCAATTTTCAAGTCTAGAATGCAATTTTTTTTCTTTTTCAATTTTCAAATGCAAGTATGCAAAATATTTTGAACAGAAAGAATGATAAGATACAACAAATACAAATGTTGTAAATAATCTAACAATGCAACAAGATCCAAAACAACTCACAAATCTATAAACCCTAGGTTCAAAACTAGCAAGATTTTCTATAAATGCTAGGTTTTTTCAAACCCTAGTTTTGAAACTATGCAAAGTTGAACTATGTATGAATGCAAAATGATTAAAGAACTCACTTAGTGCAGGATCACCTTCTCTATGGTGTAGGAGTCATGTTTTGTTTTTGTTTTCAATAAGACGTTTTAAGCCCCATCATGTTTGTAATAAGGTTTTTGTGTCAATTTGGTCACTAGACCTATGTAGACCATGTTTTGGTCAAGTTTGATGTAATCACATAAGGAAAACATGTAGTTTTCTTGTGATAGGAAAAAACCAATGACTAACTGTCTTTTAAATTAGTTTTGCATAGTTGGAGGAATGTAATTGATGTCTCAAGCCTTCTATAGGCAAAGCATGATGTAACTTGAGACACAGAGGGGAATGAATGAATGAAGATCTAGATTTTTGGGTGTGTTGAAACATTATCTTTTTCTGAGTAATTTCTCGTAACAGTCATTCTGTATGGTTAATTGATCATCAGAGACTGATTGGAGATGTTCAGGCATTGAAGTAGTTTTCATTGGAAGTAGCCTGGTGTCTTAAAGTGTTGTAGTTTGAGTTTTTGTTCTTTTTACAGAGATTGGTTTGAAAACCTAGAAACTAGGGTTTTGGGTGAATAAATGGACTATTATTCCTCTATTCGCTAAAGTCAAGATTCTCATGTTCAGTATGATGGAGGAATACAGTGTACATTTTGTGTTTTCTACGGTTTTGGATCAAACACCCAAGGATCCAAGGAGTTTGGCATGAGTTTGACTAGGCATCTCTATGTGACTAGTCATTGAAAATTGCTGTTGTGTGAACAGTTAGTGGAGTGGCCAAATTGATGGTGATCAAGTGTTTACAGAGGATTGTAGACCCTTTCCATTCTGTCAAGTTTTGTTTCTATTTCTGGTTTGGTGTCTGTGTAGTTGCAAAGGAGCAGGGGTTGCCATCGGCGTAACACAGCCTTCAAAAAAACATACTTCAGTGTAAGTTTTGTAGTGGTTCGCCAAATGTATATTGAAAATGCATATCAGAAATGTATGTTGAGAATGTATATCGCCGAATATATATTGTGAATGTATATCGCAAATGTATGTTGAGAAAGCATATTATGAATGTATCTCGAAAAAGCATATTGAGAATGTATCTTGAGAATATACATTTTGTCAGAGACAAAAGGTGACTGGTCGTAATGGTGAAATGAATGTATGTTGGGAATGTTGATAACTGAGAGGGGGGGTGAATCAATTATCTTAATAATTTGACTTTCTTTTCTTCTTTAACAATTAATGCAATATCAAATCATATAAGCATACATAACCATGGAAGCAGAAATAAACTTCAACACACATGACACAATATTTTTGATGTGGAAAACCTTGTTAAGGGAAAAAACCACGGGGTGATTAACCCAAGATTGTATTCTCTGTTAAAAGAATAAGGTAGTACAAAATGACACTTGCCAATTAGGGCTCACTACCCGAGCACATTGCTCACAAGAGGCTCACTGCCTACAATAGTTTATAGAAGGAAACCAGGTATTTGAACTGATGAGAAGCATACACATATGCCGAGGTTCAGTTCCAGTTAAGCTCAATATACTTATCTACTGCACTTCATTCTTCCTCTGCCTTAGTGCTGCTATTCTGTCACATACCGAACCTATATTTCTATTTCCACACTACTCTCTACTTTTCTTTGCACTTCACAATTCACCACACACACCTTCTCATCGAAATCTATCTGGTATATATATCTACACCAAGGATTTCAACATCTTTCTAGTCGGCATCCGGAATACTCAATATTTTCCCAAACTATGGTCTGTTGGTTGAATCCTTGCTTACAAAGTGATGTGTATCAAAGAGATACTTATAGAAGTCATCAATCATGTTGGCCAATCATGAATGATCCCTCAAGAAGCTTGATCACCATCAATATCTCATCCGGATTAAAGTTTGATGCTCTGCCGGTCAGTTCTTCCTCAGTCTACTTTGCCAAACAGGAACCCAACACTTAGGTGTTCATATCTTTTCACTCTTTCACCACCGGAGGCTCAATCTCTGGAATGTATTAGTCATGGTACTCCTCTTGACTTCCCCAAGTCTGCACTTTACTGAGATACTTCCTCTAAGAGATCCGGACCTGATTGTCGGACCTTGCTGCATGCTCTGTTCTTGCTTACCGGACCAAAATATTCTTTAGTCTGTCTTCCGGTATAGTCATACCATGTCCTGCGGATGTGTGGGATGGGCTTTGTTGCCATCAATGACAACACTCATGAATCCACACCATGTCTCTTGCCAACATGAATGTATCTTTTGGTAGGATACAAATGGTGACTGATTGTAACGGGTAAAGTTACTTTAGCCCACCGGTAATAGCAAGTCAAGTCTTGCATATACAAGTTAGTATATCGGCGTATTGGGAGGACATACAAGGAGGTCACCGATGGTCAAAGTCTGGCTGACAAGATTGTGACTAACCACCTTGATTAAGGCGAGTGGAAGCTTAACCGCCAATGAGTATCGACAGGAAGTTTGAAGACGCTACCGAGAGAGGAAGTCTCTCCGAAGATAGAGTGGAGTTGACTGTCAGGGAGAGTTGACAGATCAGCCAGAGAAATAGTAAGGTGGCCGATGGGGTCTGTCCAACTGATGAGAATAGATCGCTGAGATGTAAGACAGTCTCACATCAATATAGTTTGCGACAAGTTATTCACTTCCACTGTGTACTTTGCATCATATTGGTATCAAAGCCAATATTTGAATTGAAGCAGTGTATGCCAGACACAAAGATAGAAACTGAGGCTAGCACAATGCTTCCCAAGTCTATGAGCAAAGAAGCCATCAAGAAGATGGTAAAGGAGATGCTTGAAGCAAGGTTGAAAGAAGAGAGGCCCAAGGGTAAGAGTAAAGAGGATGGAAGTGCTTCTGATGCAGAAGAAGAAGAAGAGGCAGAGGATAGTCCTCAAGGACAATATATGTTTGCAGACCAAAAGGCATTCTTGAATGCACTCAAAGGTGCTCATGTAGATAGTGGCAATCCAAAGATGGATGTTCCTACATTCAATGGGAAACTAGATGGAGATGCCCTCATGGATTGGATTGAAGCCATGTGTAACTATTTTGACTTCAAGGAGTATAGTGATAGCAAGAAAGTAAAGTTTGCTAAGACAAGATTGAGAGGTTCTACCCTAGTTTGGTGGAACTATATGCAAGGTGAGAGAGAGAAAGTTGGAAAGAACCCTATCACCAAATGGAGTAGTGGTGGCCATGCTAAGAGACAAGTTCACACCATCTGATTATGAGTTGCAGACCATTAGGAAGTTTAATCATCTCAGACAAAAGGATATGGATGTGGCTACATATACTAAAGAATTTCATAGATTGAGCATGAGAGTCAATCACAAGGAGGAGGACAAAGAGATGGTGGCCAAATATCTCGATGGTTTGAGGTATAACATACAAGATGAATTCAGTATGGTGGTTCCTTAAACAATGGATGAGTGTTTTCTATTAGCCTCTAGGGTTGAGGAAAAGTTGAAAAGAAAGAGTGATCAAAACACCAGAGGAAGAGGTGACATAAATAATAGGGGAAGAGACAGTTTTGGTAGAGGACAGTCAAGTAGAAATGAAAATCCAAGTCAACAAGAGTCTCATTCTGAGGTAGAACATTGAGGTGGTGGTTTCAGAGGTTGGAGAAGACCAAATGGTAGAGGTAGAGGAGGTGGTGCAGGCAGAGGACCTAGAGTTTTCACTGGTAGATGCTATGGCTGCAATCAAGTAGGCCATACTGCGAGCAAATGCCCTGAGAAGGCAACTAGTTCCCATGATAGTCGAAGAAGGAATCAGTTGTTGAAAGATGATGATTGCCAAAGTGTGAATTCACCTGTTAGTAGTGCTGCACCAATCCTTGAAGGAGAGAACATGATGATCAAGAGAACCTTGATGAAGATGCCATTGAAACAAGAGCCCCCACAAAGGAAGACTCTCTTCAAAACCCAAGGTCTAGCATATGGTAAGCTTTGTAAAATCATTGTTGATTTAGGTTCTACTAAGAATGTAGTGTCTACTGAAATGGTAGAGAAATGTAAGTTGAAAAGGCTGCCCCATGTTAGTCCTCATAAGATCTCTTGGTTGAATAAGAATCAAAATTACATGATAGAAGAACAAACTTGGGTTGAGTTTGAGATAGGTGATTATAAGGACAAGGTACTATGTGAGATTATTCCTATGGATGCTTGTCACCTTCTTCTTGGACGTCCATGGTAGTATGATGTGAAGGCACAACATGATAGTGAGAAGAACACATACCTCATCACCAAGAATGGAAGGAAGTTTAGGATGGATCCTATGCAAGAGCAGATTGGAGAGAAGAGTAATGACACCAATGTCATGATGGTTAGTGGCAAAGAGTTCTTACACCTCATGAAGGAGAAGGATACCAAAGGGTATGCCTTAATAATGAAGCCTAAAGATGAATCAAGACAACAAGACAAAAAGTAGAAAGAGATTCCACTAGAAGTGCAACAATTGTTGGATAAGTACCAAGATCTTGTGGTAGAGGATACTCCTAACTCCTTACCACCCATGAGAGACATAAGTCATCAAATTGACTTGATTCCAGGTGCAACATTTCCCACTAAGGCTACCTATAAATTGACACCACAACAAAATGAAGAGGTGAGTAGACAAATTGAATAACTCTTAGAGAAAGGATTGATTAGAAAGAGTCTTAGTCCATGTGCAGTCCCTAGTGTACTTGCTCCAAAAAAAGATGGGAAGTGGAGACTATGTATGGATTCAAGGGCCATAAATAAAATCATCATAAGGTATAGATTCCCTATGCCAAGGATTGAGGATCTTTTAGACTATCTTGGTGGGTCATGTTATTATTCAAAGATTGATTTGAAATCTGGTTATCATCAAATCAGAATTAGGCAGGGAGATGAATGGAAGACTGCCTTTAAGACAAATGAAGGTCTCTACGGGTGGCTTGTCATGCCATTCATCCTTAGAAATGCTCCAAGCACATTCATATGTTTTATGAATGAGGTACTTGTTGAATTCATTGGCAAATTTGTAATTATTTATCTTGATGACATACTTATTTTTCAGCAGGACAAAAGAAGAACATGTGAAGCATCTTGGACAAGTGATGAAGAAGTTGCATGAGAGTAAGTTGATGATCAACTTGGATAAGTGTGATTTCATGAAAACTAAACTTGTGTATCTTGGTTTTGTGATTTCTAATGGTTATTTGAAGATGGACCCCACAAAGGTTGAGGCCATTCTCAATTGGCCTACTCCTAAGATAGTGGGAGATGTTAGAAGCTTTCATGGCTTGGCAACTTTTTATAGGAAGTTCATTAGAGGATTCAGTCACATAAGTGCTCCTATTATCAACACCATCAAGGGTGGCATAAAGTGAAAATTTCAATGGACAAAGCAAGTAGATAACTTTGAATTGTTAAAGAAGAAAGTGGCTGAATTACCTACATTGGTACTCCCAGATTTTGACAAAGTTTTTATAGTGGAATTGTTATCCTATTTTTTCCTCTGTTCAGAGCCAAATAGTCCACCTGGTATTTTCCTTGAAAATCCCTCTTTAAGGTCCCTATAAAGCAAAAGTGCCAAATTTCCTAAGAAGCCTTGCCTAAAGAACCTTACCATTGGAAAGAGCTTGAAAAAATATGCAGGTTTGCTTTTTACAGCACCCTGAAATTTGGCCAAACAAAGAAGTTATTCATGGTCAAAAGTTTGGGTCAACATACAGTTCAAATGTTCATTTGGCGGGCTTGCAGATCTCCATTGGCCTTAGAAGATGTTGAAAAAATTAGGTTTTATGCATTTTCTAAATGTATATCGGGCCAAGGAGAGACATATACATTTTGGAAATCTCCCGCAGGTCCCTGGGAATATTCCCGGTTTGTATATCGGCGATATGCAGGTGAGACATACACGGTATATTGTGCATCTATCACATTTTTTTTCAAGTTTCCTCTTTTGTATGTTTGGAAGGTTGGTATGTTTGCCTTTGTAATTTCAACATACAAGCAAATATACATTCGTTGGAAGGATGCAAGGGTAGATACAAGGATGGAATATACATCGCAGATCCCTGAAATATTCGCTGAATGTATATTGGGTCTGCATGTATATTTGGCTCATACAATGGAGATATACAAGGAAAGAAATATACAAAGCATGAGATGTATTGTAGGGGATGCATTGCAGGAATATTCCCTCTTGTATATTAGGTTTCAAGTGCATTTTGTGTTGTATGTTTGCACATGCAACGAAAGTGTACAAGGTTTTCAAACATGCAGGTGCATCCGCTATAGTGGAATGCACATTCGAGCTTGTATGGTTCTTTGTATATTTTGCTTGTATGTTTTGAATATACATGTGAAACATATAGAGAAACATATAAAGGCCGAATGTGCAAGAGGTGGGGCCTGCGCGCATGCAAGGCCGATTGTATATCAGAGATACAAGGGACCTTCGCCAGAGATACATTTGCTATAGTGGCTTGTATATTTTGCTTTGTATGTTTTCACATACAAAGCCGATATACAAATGTTTATATACAAGCTGGACCCAATTGCATTTTTAACTTGTTTTATTAAAATTTTCAAGTCCGCCTTATATATGGGTGATTGTATATTGCGATATACAAGTTAGTGATATACAAAGATCAGAGATATAGGCCGGACCCAACAGAGCAGTCAAATACAGTTAATGGTTAGTTTGGGGTCCGCAGCTTGTATGTTTGCAGATACAAAGGAGGTTAGATACAACCCAGATTTCAAAATGTTTCCCATCTGCTTTTTAAGAGTTTGAAGTCCGTGACTTGTATATACAAGCGCGATTGTATGCATATGCGAGTCATGATTACAAAGGGAAAAATGCACGTTTGCATGTGCTAGTTGTTTGTATATTTGCTTGTATCTTTGCATATACAAGCCAATATGCAAGGGAGTTTTCGGCCAGACATGATGCATCGGCAGCTTATTTTTGGGTCTTTCCGAAGGCTGATGGAGGGTGCAGTTCTTCAGCAATGGGTCTCGTCTTTGGTACAGTGGCAAATCAGGAGGTTCCACATGGCAGTGGCGAATGCATATACAAAGGCTCTTGCATGTACAAAGCAATTTCAAATGCATCTTTTTGG
Organism: Cunninghamia lanceolata; assembly: GCA_027924645.1. Lineage (NCBI taxonomy): Eukaryota > Viridiplantae > Streptophyta > Pinopsida > Cupressales > Cupressaceae > Cunninghamia > Cunninghamia lanceolata. The sequence continues at coordinate 1,900,644 of BSBN01001603.1, read as the reverse complement.
AGTGACTGCAGAGGCCTTTTGGCACCAAAGAGCAAAGATACATACAAAGGGGTTTGTACATGTAAAGTTAGATTCAGAGCTATCTTCAGAAGCTGATGTACATGTAGATGCAGAAGGGATATATACAGGTAGTTGACCAGATCTTTGACTTCCTGTATCTTCCCCATTTCAGTGAATTTTGACATGCTGTAGGAGTCAAAAGTACATATTTTTGCCTCCTCTTTCATTTGAGTAGGTTTTTGGGGGGATTTTCCAGGTTTCATTTTTCAAATCTAACTTTGCATGTTTTGGCCAGTGCGACGTTTCAGCAGTGACATTTGATATTCAAACGCAGATATCTATTGCATTTATTGCTACAAATCAATGACTGCAGCTTGCATTGAAGACCTGAAAAATATCTTCTATCTACCCAGTTTCAGATCTTTTTGTGCCATAACTTCTTGTAGGTGGACGTCCCTTCAGGCAGAGATATTTTCTAATTCATAGCCCATCGGCGAAATTGATGGGAAGGGGCTGAGGCCAAAATGAAATGATATATATACATGTAAAACTAGATGTATAGGTGTTGGTTTTTCTTCTAGGCTATTCTTTGTAATGGCTATTTGGCCTCTATGATCAATATAAACTGGTATTTTTGCCTCTCTTATTATTTTTTGGCCTGTGTCTGCTCTCTGGACCTCTCTAAAATTAATATGGGTCTATGTAATGTCTTTCCAGCTATGAGATTATTACTGTGTCTATTCAGTTGTAGCCAAACACATTTAAATCTGGTGTATCACTTAGTTTATTTCAGCATTTCTTTTTAGCATTCCTTCTAACCCTTTTCCCAGCAAGCATTAGCACTAGGTTTAGATGAATTTCTCTGAGCATTAGGCTTGGAGAGAGGAAGTCAGCCTTCTCCAGAGGTTTGATCTCATTTAGCAAACTCCCACACTTAGAGATTAGTCCCATGTTACTCTAATTTGCAGAGGTTTCATAGCTGTATGCAAGGGTGCAAAACTGAGTGATAACAACTTTGGCACGCCAGTGGGACTAGTTTAATGAACTTCTCATCAAGATACTAAGAGATTTTTGGTGTTTCTCCTAGTATTACCAGCCTTTGGAGGTGATACAAACAACACTATGGCGACTCTATTGAATGAATCAACTGGATTCAACAGCCCAAGTACTTAAACAATTTTTAAAGATCAGGGTTTTGGTGGTTTTCCTGGCCTATTCAGCTTCAAGAAGCATTGTAATCACCTGGTGACTCCCTCTCTGGTTTGTATGCAGTCTTTTTTGGGTTGCAGACCTATTTTGCTCTAATTCTGACATGTTTATGAATATCCAACATTTAGAGGCCATAGAATGTCACAATTTTATGGAAGTCATGGCTATTCCCCTACCCCTAATTCAAATTCTAGCTATTAGCCCCTATATCAGCAATACCAGGCCCCCAATGCCTCTGAATTTGCTCCAAACAACCCCTCTTGATTGCAGTCAGCAGTACCATTAAGAGCATTTTCAAACCACTTTGGTCCATCCTTGTTTGCAGCCTGTCCATTCTTATAGTCATCCTTGTGAAACCCTTTATGCTCAAAATCAAGCCTGCAATCTCCCTAGTCAGTCCCAAAATGCTGATTTGGGTAGCATTAAAGGTTAGTTATTAGATTTCAAAAGGCAAATGTTAGAAATAGATAGAGAAGCATAGTATAACAAGCAGGAGGAGGAGCTCGCTTACCAGGTTTTTTTGCACCAGCAGGAGGCAGAAAATAGAAGAGTGCATGAAGAGGAACACTTGAACATGCAAATAAAAAGTTTCTCTCCTATTCCCAACTTCAAGCAGGTCCATGCCCCAAACCAAGGTGAATCTGTGAATGTGGTTCAAGCTTCTATGTTATGGCAGCCTTCTTGGGCCAATCATCCTGGTTATAAAATGTCAAATCTTGTGAAGGCCAATCCTCTCATGCCAGTTCAAAATCAAGAGGAGGAAAGGGTTGTAGAATCCAGGCCTGTCATAATCCCAAGTTTCAAACATCCCTCTGCCTTGAAGGTTCCAAGTTGGAAAGGGCCATCTCTTCCACCCTGCGAAAACCCTTCACCAAACATACAAATGGAAAAATGCTCTAGCATTCAGCCAGCAAAAGAAGAGCAAAATAGGGTTTTGTTGGCTCCATGTCAAAGGTTGGAAACTCAACTAACCCTCACTCTTCCAAATCCATTTTTTGAGGAGCAGGTTCCTAACTTCAAAATACCAAGCTTCAAGCATGATGAGTCTCCTGAATTGAATAGTCCAAGCTCCAGAGGGTCTCATCCACCGAAGGAACCTATACTTAAACAAGAGCACCCTAGACTCCATAAGTTTCCAGGCTTCAATGCCTATATCCCTTCACAGGCCCCTGTTCCTGTGCAAACTCAAGCTATCATTCCCCAAGAACAAATTAATATAGAACCCTCTCCCTTCCTAGAAATTCAAGAAGATATTCAGGCCTCTTTCCCTAATGCTATTTTAATCAAAAAGGGTGGGCAAGTTGTCTACCAGGATTTTTGGAAAGATGAGCCAAAAGAGGAGGTGGAAGAAGATAAAACTAATGAGGAGTAGTTTGTTCCTGCACTCACAAGGATGGAATTGTTTGAACCTATAGCACCTACGAGTATTGTTAATGTCACATTAGAAATGGATGATGCTACCCTACTTCATGAGCTACTCGACTACGTTGAAGATGAAGAATATGTGCAATTGGTTGTGAATAGGTAGCAACAAGAGAATGCAAAAAATCATAACAAATTGCTGCAGTTTGGGGCTGAGCATGACAATGAGGTTCCAAACCATAAAGAAGGCCAAACTTGCTACCCTATGATAGATGGTACAGAGGCTGATTATGCTGATCTGCTTGAGGATCTCCCATGCTTTATTGAAAATAATGAAGGACTAAACATGGACAAGAGCAAATTGAAGATTTGTTCTTTGTTATCCAATAGGGATATCAACTTCTTGGTGGGGAAGTTTTCTCTTTTGAACATGTACAAGGCTCATTTTTTGAGCCTAAATTAGAAAATCATGAACATCTTGTTCATAAGGTACAGGCAGCCATATTTATAATGGAATCACAGGAGTTAGAGTTTTCAGACCAGCAAGAAGAGGAAGATTGTAGCCATAATGACATTATGTCAGCTTTCTTGGATTCTTTGAGGGATGAAGGAAAAAACCATGAGGTCTCAGGTTAGCTATTTCACACACAAGAGAAACATGATAGAAGGGTGGAGGTCACCAGCATACCAAATGAAGAGCAAGAAGAGAAAAAATTAGAGCATTCAAGGGGATGCCCAATCAGGCATCTAGCCCAGCTGGAGACATATCAAGAGGAGTCACCACTTGTCATGCTTACCTCTAAGCATGAAGTTGAGCATCCAAATGGGTGTGATCAACCCATTTATTCACCACAAGTTAGCAACATCAACAATTAGTCCAGGTGGATAGGTGAGTTTATCTCTGTTTTGTGGGGGGTGTTTTGTTAATTTGTCATATGTACATTTTCCCCTTATCTCTTTTTAACTGCCCACAAGAATGGGAAACATTGTAAGTTGTTAAGGAGGGGCAGTTATTTTCAAAAACCAGTTAATGGCTTTGTTTAAGGTCATGTCTGATTGGTTAGTTTGGAGTTAGAAGTAGGTTTCATTTTTGTTGTAGTTTTCCCTTTCCATAAGTGCTTCTGCACAGGCTGCATTGTCATTAGGAGAATGCAGGCTCCTTCCCCTTTTTGTGTTTTGGAGGCAGGTTCCAATTTTCTAGCACGTTTTAGGTGTGACTCCATGCCCAATGGATGCAATAAGGCCACTGATCTTATGTTTAGCAGGCAAACATCCCATAGAGGTTGTCAAGAATGTTATCCTATTTTTTCCTCTGTTCAGAGCCAAATAGTCCACCTGGTATTTTCCTTGAAAATCCCTCTTTAAGGTCCCTATATAGCAAAAGTGCCAAATTTCCTAAGAAGCCTTGCCTAAAGAACATTACCATTGGAAAGAGCTTAAAAAAATAGGCAGGTTTGCTTTTTACAGCACCCTAAAATTCGGCCAAACAAAGAAGTTATTCATGGTCAAAAGTTTGGGTCAACATACAGTTCAAATGTTCATTTGGCGGGCTTGCAGATCTCCATCGCCCTTAGAAGATGTTGAAAAAATTAGGTTTTATGCATTTTCTGAATGTATATCGGGCCAAGGAGAGACATATACATTTTGGGAATCTCCCGCAGGTCCCTGGGAATATTCTCGGTTTGTATATCGGCGATATGCAAGTGAGACATACAAGGTATATTGTGCATCTATCGCATTTTTCTTCAAGTTTCCCCTTTTGTATGTTTGGAAGGTTTGTATGTTTGCCTTTGTAATTTCAACATACAAGCAAATATACATTCGCTGGAAGGATGCAAGGGTAGATACAAGAATGGAATATACATCGCAGATCCCTGAAATATTCGCTGAATGTATATTGGGTCTGCATGTATATTTGGCTCATACAATGGAGATATGCAAGGAAAGAAATATACAAAGCAGGAGATGCATTGCAGGAATATTCCCTCTTGTATATCGGGTTTCAAGTGCATTTTGTGTTGTATTTTTGCACATATGACGAAAGGGTACAAGGTTTTCAAACATGCAGGTGCAACCACTATAGTGGAATGCACATTCGACCTTGTATGTTTCTTTGTATATTTCATTTGTATGTTTTGAATATACATGTGAAACATACAGAGAAACATACAAAGGCTGAATGTGCAAGAGGTGGGGCCCGCGCGCATGCAAGGCCAATTGTATATCAGAGATACAAGGGACCTTCGCTAGAGATACATTTGCTACAGTGGCTTGTATATTTTTCTTTGTATGTTTTCACATACAAAGCCGATATACAAACATTTATATACAAGCCGGACCCGCTTGCATTTTTAACTTGTTTTATTAAAATTTTTGGGTCCGCCTTGTATATGGGTGATTGTATATTGCGATATACAAGTTAGTGATATACAAAGATTAAAGATACAGGCCAGACCCAACAGAGCAGTCAAATACAGTTAATGGTCAGTTTGGGGTCCGCAGCTTGTATGTTTGTAGATACAAAGGAGGTTAGATACAACTCAGATTTCAAAATGTTTCCCATCTGCTTTTTAAGAGTTTGAAGTCCGTGACTTGTATATACAAGCGCGATTGTATGCATATGCAAGTCGTGATTACAAAGGGCAAAATGCACATTTGCATGTGCTAGTTGTTTGTATATTTGCTTGTATCTTTGCATATACAAGCTGATATGCAAGGGAGTTTTCAGCCAGACATGATGCATCGACAGCTTATTTTTGGGTCTTTTCGAAGGTCGATGGAGGATGCAGTTCTTCAGCGATGGGTCTCAGCTTTGGTACAGTGGAAAATTAGGAGGTGCAATGTGGCAATGATGAATGCATATACAAAGGCTCTTGCATATACAAAACAATTTCAAATGCATCTTTTTGGAGCGACTGCAGAGGCCTTTTGGCGCCAAAGAACAAAGATACATACAAAGGGGTTTGTACATGTAAAGTCAGATTCAGAGCTATCTTCAGAAGCTGATATATATGCAGATGCAAAAGTGATATATACAGGCAGTTGACCAGATCTTTGATCGCTTGTATCTTCCCCATTTCAATGAATTTCGACATGCTGTGGGAGCCTCCTCTTTCATTTGAGTAGGTTTTTGGGGGGATTTTCTGATTTTCATTTTTCAGATCTGGCTTTGCATGTTTTGGCCAGCGCGACATTTCAGCAGCAACATTTGATATTCAAACACAGATATTTGTTGCATTTATTGCTACAAATCGATGACTATGCAGCTTGCATTGAAGACCTGGAAAATATCTTCTATCTACCCAGTTTCAGACCTTTTTGTGCCATAACTTCTTGCAGGTGGACATCCCTTCAGGCAGAGATATTTTCTAATTCACAGCCCATCAGCGAAATTGATGGGAAGCGGCTGAGGCCAAAATGAAATGATATATATACATGTAAAACCAGATGTATAGGTGTTGGTTGTTCTTCTAGGCTATTCTTTGTAATGGCTATTTGGCCTCTATGATCAATATAAACTGGTATTTTTGCCTCTCTCTTATTATTTTTTGGCCTGTGTCTGCTCTTCTGGACCTCTCTAAAATTAATATGGGTCTGTGTAATGTCCTTCCAGCTATGAGATTATTACTGTGTCTATTCAATTACAGCCAAACACATTTAAATCTGGTGTATCACTTAGTTTATTTCAGCATTTCTTTTCAGCATTCCTTCTAACCCTTTTCCCAACAAACATTAGCGATAAATTTCTCTGAGCACTAGGCTTAGAGAGAGGAAGCCAGCCTTCTCTGGAGGTTTGATCTCATTTAGCAAAGTCCCACACTTAGAGATCAGTCCCATGTTACTCCAGTTTGCAGAGGTTTCACAACTGTATGCAAGGGTGCAAAACTGAGTGATAACATGAATGTGATGTAAGTCAGCAAGCAATAGGTGCTGTTCTTAGTCAAGATGGACATCTAGTGGCATTTTTTTAGAGAAGTTGAATGAGGCTAAACAAAGGTATTCTACCTATGACCTAGAGCTTTATGCAATGGTGCAAGCTCTCAAAAAGTGGAGACACTATTTGCTACCCAAAGATTTCATTGTTTTTACTAATACCATGCTCTTAGCTTTCTGAATAGTCAAGAAAAGTTGAATCATAGGCATGTTAAGTGGATGGAACAATTGCTGGCCTATACCTTCACTATTAAGCATAAAAAGGGTGTTGCCAACAAAGTGGCTGATGCTTTAAGTAGAAGGATGCTTGCCATACATGAAGTATAGATGAAAAGCATGGGCATAGACTATTTGAAGGAGTTATACAAGGAGGATGCAGATTTCAAGGCTACTTATGAAGTTTGTGCTAGTTTGGCTAACACTTTTCATGGTGAATATTCATATTTTATGTTGTAGGAAGGTCTCTTATTCAAAGGCAGTTTGCTATGTGTTCCTAAATGTTCAATGAGGGATAACATCATCAAAGAGAAGTACAATGGAACCTTAGGAGGACATTTTGGGTTGGACAAGACTTTGGAACAAGTCACTAGATTCTACTATTGGCCAAAAGTACAATCAGATGTAAGGAGATATGTTGCAAGTTGTACCATATGTCAAAAGGCTAAAGGTATGTCTTCTAATGCTGGTTTATACCAACCCCTTCCTATTCCCAATAGGCCTTGGGAAAGTATTAGTATGGATTTTGTACTTGGTCTTCCTAAGACAGCCAGGGGTGTGGATAGTGTTTTTGTCATTGTGGACAGATTTAGGAAGATGGCTCATTTTGTGCCATGCAAATGCACAAATGATGCATCTCACATTACTGGTCTCTTTTTTAGAGAAGTGGTTAGAATACATGGTTTGCCCCTTTCAATTGTCACTGATAGAGACTCCAAGTTTGTTGGTCATTTTTGGAGGACCTTATGGAGAAAATTGGGAACACAATTGTATTTCTCATCAGCCTACCATCCCCAAACTGATGGTTAGACTGAGGTTGTTAACAGGTCCTTAGGAAACCTTCTAAGATGCCTTACCAAGTAGCATTGGTTGGCATGGGACTTGGTGATTAGTCAAGCTGAGTATGCTTACAATGATTCGGTGAATAGAAGTACTGGGAAGAGTCCATTTGCAATTGTTTATGGTTTCCATCCAAGAGGACCACTTGAACTCAAATACTTACAAGGTTGGGATAAGAGGAGTGCTCTAGGAGAAGATTTTGCTACCACCATGGAGGCAGTTCATGATTAGGTCAAAGTTCAGTTGGAAAAGACAGTCTCCAAATACAAGGATAGAGTAGATCTCAAAAGGAGAGATGTACAATTCAAGGTGGGAGATTTGGTGATGGCCTATCTAAGGAAGGAAAGGCTACCTAAAGGATAGCCAACCAAACTTCTGATGAAGAAAATAGGACTGTGCAAGGTAGTGCACAAGTTTGGTCCAAATGCTTATGAAATAGAACTACCATCTGGCCTTGGTATTTCTCCCATATTCAATGTTTTAGACCTATTTCCATTCAGACCTCCATTGAATGCTGACGATGGATCAGATGCTGTGATTGAAGATGAAGACTGGGTCAGAGATCTACCTCCAAGTAAGCCTTTACAGTTGGAATGCATCTTAGATTCCAAAGTTGTCAAAAAGACAAGGAATGGTATGTACAAGGAGTACTTGGTCAAGTGCAAGGATCTTCCTGATTCAAAAGCTACATGGATGAGTGAGGCAAACATTTTGAAGCATGGGAAGACACTCCAACAGTTGGCAACTCAAGGGACTTGAGTTTTTCCTACAGGGGGAGTATGGTGCAGGAGTCATGTTTTGTTTTTGTTTTCAATAAGGCTTTTTAAGCCCCATCATGTTTGTAATAAGGTTTTTGTGTCAATTTGGTCACTAGACCTATGTAGACCATGTTTTGGTCAAGTTTGATGTAATCACACAAGGAAAACATGTAGTTTTCTTGTGATAGGAGAAAACCAATGGCTAACTGTCTTTCAAATCAGTTTTGCATAGTTGGAGGAATGTAACTGATGTCTCAAGCCTTCTATAGTCGAAGCATGATGTAACTTGAGACATGGAGGGGAATGAATGAATGAAGATCTAGATTTTTTGGGTGTGTTGAAACATTATCTTTTTCTGAGTAATTTCCCGTAACAGTCATTCTGTACGGTTAATTGATCATCGAAGACTGATTGGAGATGTTCAGACATTGAAGTAGTTTTCATTGGAAGTATCCTGGTGTCTTAAAGTGTTGTAGTTTGTGAGTTTTTGTTCTTTTTACAGAGACTAGTCTGAAAACCTAGAAACTAGGCTTTGAATAAATGGACTGTTATTCCTCTGTCCACTAAAGTCAAGATTCTCATGTTCAGTGTGATGGAGGAATACAATGTACATTTTGTGTTTTCTATGGTTTTGGATCAAACACCCAAGGATCCAAGGAGTTTGGCTTGAGTTTGACTAGGCATCTCTATGTGACTAGTCATTGAAAATTGCTGTTGTGTGAACAATTAGTGGAGTGGCCAAATTGATGGTGATCAAGTGTTTGCAGAGGATTGTAGACCCTTTCTATTCTATCAAGTTTTGTTTCAGTTTCTAGTTTGGTGTCTGTGTAGTTGTAAAGGAGCAAGGGTTGCCATCAGCGTAACACAGCCTTCGAAGAAACATACTTCGGTGTAAGTTTTGTAGCAATTCACCGAATGTATATTGTGAATGCATATCGCAAATGTATGTTGAGAATGTATATCGCCAAATGTATATTGCGAATGTATATCACAAATGTATGTTGAGAAAGCATATTGAGAATGTATCTTGAGAATGTATGTTGAGAACATACATTTTGTCGGAGACAAAAGGTGACCGGTCGTAATGGTGAAATGAATGTATGTTGGGAATGTATCTTTTGGTAGGATACAAACGGTGATCGGTTATAATGGGTAAAGTTACTTTAGCCCACCGGTAATAGCAAGTCAAGTCTTGCATATACAAGTTAGTATATTGGCATATTGGGAGGACATACAAGGAGGTCGCCAACGGTCAAAGTCTAGCCGACAAGATTGCGACTAACCACCTCGGTTAAGGCGAGTGGAAGCTTAACCACCAATGGGTATCGGCAGGAAGTTTGAAGGTGCCGCCGAGAGAGGAAGTCTCTCCAAAGATAGAGTGGAGTTGACTGTCAGGGAGATTTGAGAGATCAGCTAGAGAAATAGTAAGGTGGCCGACGAGGTCTGTCCAGCCGATGAGAATAGATCGCTGAGACGTAAGACGGTCTCACATCGATACAGTTTGCAACAAGTTGTTTGCTTCCACTGTGCGCTCTGCATCATCACTCCCAATTAGATATAGAGTGAAAATCAACTCAAATATGAAAGAATAAGGATGCAAAAAAAGTGCAAGCAACGATGGGTTCACCAAAATGTTAAGGTAGAAAAGAGTGATCTAGCCTAAAGAGTTAAACTAGGTCAAAACCCTCTTCCACAACATTAGGACACAAACCAAGCTTAGATTCTAACCAAGAAGAAGAGTGAAACTACAAGGGTTTTTCCCTTTTGTTGTATATAGATGGATCAACAAAGTTTAACCAAAGTCAAGCAAGCAAGCTAGGACCAATGATCAAACCCTAAAATGACAAAGAATAGACTATAATTGACTGTTGGAGATGAATCTTAGTAAACATAAAGTATAAAAGAGGTTAGAGAAGGATTCATAACCTAGATTTTGTAGTAGAAATGCCAAGGATCAGGGCACTTGGGTGCCCTTGGCCTTTTCTAGGGTTTAGTAGAAACTCAAATATCACCAGACCTGCACTTGTCTGCTCTGCCTTCTTCCTGAAAATTAGCTCCCAAAACCTATTCCTCCAACCAGAACACACGAAAAGAGGAAAAGGTTGTACTGTGTTTAAGGTCTTGCCTCAATCAAACCCTATGTTGGTGTTCCCACATCCACTACAATGATGATTAGATCCAAGAGTGTGTGCCCTAGGAGGACAAAGGTTAGATTTACAACAATATGATGGATAATAAATGATAATGATGATGATAACCACAAGAGATAAGACCTTAGTTAATGAAGATCCTACACCAAAAAAGGAGAGTGATGAAGAGGGCTTCAAACTTCCTTCAAAGCTTGCAAATAAACTTCAATAGCATCCATAAGTAGATAACACTCCAAGCATGTAGAACACTTTAGCATAAAACACAATATGAGAGCAAACTTCGTATTAATCCAATAGGTGTCATCTAGTGTATAAAATGAACTACAAAACTCATTTAAATATGCATTCTCGCTCACTTACGACAAATAAAACTTCATTATGCTGACAAATACAAACCAAAGGAGTGTCCTAAGCCGACATCGCAAAGTGGGGCTAAAGTTCCCAAGTGGGACCAGGGTGCTTGGGTGCCTTGGACCTTTAGCCCACAGACTCCAGAAGGTGTCCAATATAGTAGGATTAGTCTAGTCCTAAGTTGATTATGTTAGGTTTATTTTTCAAGATTGATATTTCCATCGTTTTAAGCTCAAAAAGGTGTTAAAATATGTCCTGATTAACAAATGCAACAAAAAGGTCCGACCAGGTACTAAACTAAGTGTAAAATGTTAGTGTACACATTTTACGACTCAACAAGATATAACAACATGTGTTGGTGGGGTTGTATGTAATATATACTATTTGTACATATCGAGAGGAGGATTAGAGACACACTAGTACAGTTTTCCTTAGTTTTCCCTTCACCATTATGTAAATAACGCTTTAAATTTTTTATATAGAATATAGAAACATATAGCCAATGCATCAATATAGTCCATGTTTAGAAACATTGAACTATTGTCACATGTTTATAAAAGCACCTTGATTTTACATTAGTATAAATAGACAAATATTTACTTAAACATTTTGAATCTTTTGTATGTTGGTATACTTCTCTTACCATTTTCAATACGCGTATATTTTCAGTAATCAATATAATGTGTATATATAAAACACATTGTTTTGAATTCAACAAAATTTAGTAACTCATTCATTGTACCCAAAAGATTCTGACTTATATTTGTATTATCAACTTTCATAAACTAGAATCGAAGAAGGAAAGAAGTTTTAAAATTTTTTTTTTTTGTTAATTCAAAGTGGTAGGAAATCCTCCCAATCTAATCACCCCATCTTTAGATTAAAAAATAAGTTATGAATTATCAGTAATCTTTGCATACTAATTTCAATGGTGGTAGAGACTTATTCCATGTCTTCTATCTTCATATAAATTGTAATTTTAGATAATATTCAAAAACACATTGTGTTTACAACATGATTTTTTTTGAATCTTTCTTTTTCTAACATTATGGAGAGTTCAAGCACAAAATTTTTAATATATAAGAACATTAATCAAAAGTCAAATATAAAAACATAAATTTTATTTCTACTTATAGTAAATTTTCTTGTTTATTCTATTGATAATCATAAGAGCCTTCTAATGGTAATAATATTCACTTTGTATTGCTACTATGAGTTAAGAATTTTCTATGTAGTTTAATTATTCAATTATAATTAATGATTGATTGTGGAGAGAATAGAGTATGTGTTATGGAGGGGAAGACATGATAAAGAAAAATAATAACCTTAGCCTATTGTTATGAGCTCATACTATGGATAGAAAATTGGTATAAAGGTAATACAAAGATAATGACAAACCTAATTACCTTTACCTTCAAACTGTGAGGCCTATTTATTTCACTCCCTTATTTTGCTTATTTCATATTTACAGTTGATGAAATTTCAAGATTTGGGGATTGTTGATCCCAATATGCAGATTCTCTAGACTATATTCCCTTATTTTGGTTAGCTATGTTTAGTATGTTGTGGTGCAACTATATCATGATTTTGATTCACTGGTGATTATTAGACATGTGATATGCATTTTGATGATATTAGAGATGTTAGTTGTGAAATCTTTATATGGATTTTCTATGCGATTTTGATCTTGAGATAGTATATAGAAGTGCAATTATGAATCGTATTTATGATGTGATTCTTATAATGTTTTAAATGATTATGCGATGGCGTGAGTGTATGCATTTCCTTGCTTCGGCTATGATATAAATATGTTGGATTAATATGTTTGTTCAAGTGCGCAGGTGATTTTTTAGGCCACGAAAAATTAGAGATCGATCTCACACCTAATGTGTTTCCCGTGTTAGACCGATCTAGTCCGAGGGGGACCAAGATCATGTGTGAAATTGTACGATACTTTTGTAAATGTCTGCATTTATTATTTGGCTTAGATTTCACCCTCTTATATTATTTAATTGAAGTGTTGTGAAATTATGTGATTTAATTTACACCATTTGGTGTCTTTTATTTTTAGTGGCCATTTTATGTTGGGCTAAAATTAATCCTAGGTGGTATCCCTAGGGTCTAGGGCCCATTTGAGCATGCCAAACCCTAGGGTTACCTCTGTCTAGTCACCTTAACTTCAGCTTGAAGTAAAGTGATGAAAATTCAAATTTGAATTAGAGTGGGAGATGAGTCATGCCTTGAAACAAGACCCATTCCCCTTTCCAAGGCATGGATTCCCATCACCTTGAAGACATGGGGAGTCTTCAAGACCCCCAAGTGTGTGGAACCTTCCTCCAATGCTCTCACACATGTGTGAGAGCATCTTGGAGTGAAGGGGCTCCCTTTAGAGAATAAGGTGATGACATGTGTCATCCCTTATCCTCTTGGAGCCCATTTGGAGAGATGCCACCTCTCCACCTTTGCTCTCACACATGTGTGAGAGCACATGTGGAGAGGGTGAGGTTGGAATGGATGGGAGAGTGACACATGTCACCCCTACATTCCATTTACCTTGCAAGTGGGATGGGAAGAGGAAGGAGAAGGTGACATGTGTCACCTTCTCATTCTTCTGGGCTTGGAAATGAAGCCTATATTATTTCCTCTTTGTGAGAGGAAAGGGGTTCTTTCTTTTTCTTGTTTTTGGCTATCTTTGAAAGATTTTGGGGTGAGAGAGTTGGAGTTCTTGGGAAGTGGCTTGAAGGAGAATGTGGATTGCTCTTCTACAATCCTCTTCCATTATTGGGCTTTTTAAGGTAAGCCTCAAGGCATTGAGCCTTCCTCATGTATTTTTTTATTTTCTTGTGTCAATGGTTTTGTGTTTTTGCATTATTGTTGTGTTCAGTTTTATGGTTGTATTGAATGAGATTACCATTCTTGGTGTGTCCATTCATGTGAGGGGTGGGAGAGGAGTGAACCTCCTTGAGGTCACCCTCTTTGCATTGGTATATTTGTGGCCTTGAGGGCATTTGGGAAGAGATTTTTGCTGATCATATTATTAGCATGAGTGCCTTGGTGTATTATTATTATCATTGAGTATTTTGGGCTTAAGGCCTTGTGTTGTATTCATGAGATTTGGTTGGAGTGAACCTCTTGAGTAGAGAGAGTCCACTCTTCTACCCCCTCAAATCTATTTTTATGGATTTTGTGTTGTTTAAGCCTTATGAGTGTTCTTCTTATTATTGTGTGGTTTGTTTATTGTTGTGTTGTGGTATGAGACCCTTGTGAAGATCGACCTCCAAGCTCGGGGGTGACCCACTTGTGGGTCTATGGTAGGGAGGAGAGCATTTTGGTGGCTTGGAATTTTCCCCCCTTTGTTCTTTTTGCAGGTTTGATCCATTGGAGCTTGGAGTGAGTCAAATGAGTTATGTTTTACGATCTTGTTTGGCTGTTGAAGCCTTAGCCATGGTTGGCTTGTTGCAGAAATATCTTGTGAGAGAAAGAGTTCTCTTGTTTGTGTTGTAAGCAGAATATTTCATCTGTGTGCAAGTATTTGTTTTTGTGAAGTTGTTTTCTATATTCAAATAATTTGTTAAAGAAGATGTGACTACTTTGTGTTGTTTGTGTTAAAAAAATAGAATTACTATAGCTGCTGTTCTATTATTTGTTTACTCAAATATTCTGTCTAAATGTACTCAAGCATTTTCCAGTTATTGTCTAGCATTATGATTTTGTGGAAAAGAAATTAGTGTCTGTGTATTTGAAAAGGGAAGAATGTGCATTTATGTTGCTGGTTTGTATCTATTGTTTCAAAAAAATATACATAGGTTGGAATAAACTTGTCACTGTTTAAATTACTTTTATGCAAAAAAAAAATTATATATTTAAGCCTTGCTGGTAAAAATCAACAGTACTGTTATTTTTCATGGAATAAATGAGGTATCCTCACAGTATGTTCATTTTGAGAAGTTTACATAGATGCTTATACTTGTCTGCATATATATATATATCATTATGTTTTCCTTCTAAATATGTGTATGTGCTAGTTAAATTATACTGTGTGTAGATATACATAATTACATTTATATACCTATATATATGGGTAAAAGCACAAAGCTGTGTCACACTTTTATAAAGGAAACAACCAACGCTAATCTAAATTTTTAACTTGAATCATTAAAAAGTAACATATACATTTTGAGTTTTGAAATGATGTAAATTAATGAAATGTATATTTTTTAGCGTATTTTATGTTTGTATTTTTTATAAAAATAAAAAAATTATTTGAATACATTTTTTGTAAAATTGACACTATAATTTAGTTGCTGATAAAATGTTACAAAAAAAAGTTAAGTGGGACGTCGCTCTTTTTATAGTAAATTTTATTTTTTTTCCTTCAAAATTTTTGTGTGTATTTATAACTTGAAACTTTAGTGCATGGATTTATTTTTTATGCATTTTGCTAAATATATATTTTTAAATAAATATTAAAAGTTGTGTGTACTGAAAAATAATTATTTCGATGGGATGTTAGCTTTTGTCTTGACTATTTATCCAAAATAGAAAAAAAAATATATCATCTTGACATGGAATCTCTTCTCTAGTGCATCATTTTTTTTTAATAAACTTTACTATTTTTTCTTGATAAGACAATCAACCTTATATTTTGGTGCTGATGACCTACTTTTAGTAAAAATAAAAAATAAAATATTAACAATAATTAGACTATTAAAAAAACCACATTTTTTAAAACTACACTTACAAATCTATAAAAGGGTTTTTTTAGATTTTTTAAAAAATTATTTACATGAGTAGGAATTGTTGAAATGTCAACTTTTTGAAATTTTGTATTGTTTTGGTAAATTGGCCTCCAAGTGGTGCTACATATGTATTTAGTGGACACTTCTAGTTGGAAAAGTTGTGGCCCATATCTAACTTAGCTAGAATGAATCTCACTAGACCATATGTTTAAAAAAAAATGACTTTTAGTTAGAAATGTTTAAATTCACTTGTGTTGATAAGTCAACCAAAAGTGTGACACAGTTCTATGCTTTTACCCATATGTACATTTAAAAATACATATATATATAAATATATAAATATACTTTTGTAGATTTAATACATTATATTTTTTTTTTACACTTAATGGAAATGAGGGGTACTGAGAATATATATATATATCATACACATTTACTCATTGTCGAAATATTATTACTGTTGTTTCCTTTTTTACTAAAGTAGAGAATGAAATTTTGTACAAAAGAAAATTTATTTAAACAAAAAAAAATCATGATAAAGCTCTAATGGGCAGAGGCCTGTGAGGTTTCTTTTGAAGGAGGTCGCAGAGGGGGTGGACGGCTGTGCTGCCACCCCTGTGGCTTGCTTAATGGAGATGTGGGGGGGGGGGCGTAGTTGTTCGCCGCTGCCGACCTTCTTACTGTCGAAACCCTGCAATCATGTATGGTGTCATTTAAACTGATCAACACATACATACAGATATATATATTCAACGTGGTCTATACTAAAAAAAGGGATTAAACTTATTAAGAACTATATATACACTGTATATCCACCCATTTCCATGGCTGCCCTTGGTTCATACCCTGCAACAGCAACACAAAAAAAAAATGAAAGGAGAGAAAACAAAATAAAAAGAATAGAGAAGAATAAAACAAAAAGAAGAAGAAAAGAGTTTAGGTTTAGGGCATTTGAGAAGAATATTTTATTAAGAAGGCTTTTAGGGCTTCCAAGACAAAGGTTTTTTTTTAATGTATTTTTTTTAATTCTTTGGATGCACGGGAATCTTTGCATTCCCTCCTCTTGGAATTTGACTTTTAATATTCCTTACCTTGGGATATTTAATTTAGTGAGAGCGGCTTTGATAGTTGATATTTACTTATTATTCTAGATGTTAATCCTCCCTTAGTGTTCTCTTTTAGAATTTTGAAAACTATTGAGTGGGAAATTAATTCAACTTTATGATGAATTTGACTAAGGGAGATAAATTAGTTTATTGTGGGATTTGGGAATTGAATGTAATTAAAAGATTTATGGGTAACATTATATAAATCTTAGTAGTGGCATTAGGATATTTTAGACCTTGGAACTATATTATTTTTTTTAACTTAGGCCCTTTCGATGAAATGATTTTATCTAAATTTATATTAACCTTGGTAACTATTTTAAGACATTAATGGGGCAATATTTAATCAATCAAGTGTAGCAAAAATTTAATTAATTTTAATTAAATTTTGAAGGGGCTCTTGGTAGGATTTTAATTTAATTAATTCCCATGTATGCCCTAGAGGCGTTATGCTGCCAAATTTTTCTGGGAATCAGGATTAATTATTTTAATGATTTATTCTATGTGTTGATTAATACTTTAATGTTTTTTGCAAATTAGTTATGTGTTGGAGCTTGTTTAATAATCTTTTTAAGATTTAGCATTAGGGTTTTGATTTTGACACATGTTGAAATCACGCCACTCATTTAGGAAACTTAGGGTTTAGGTCAAATCAACCCTAACCCTAATGGCGATGCTCAACACGTCGCATAACCCCCTAGCCAGCTATCATCACGCAGGGGATTACGTAGGCATTCCCACTACCTTGAGATTTGATTGACATGTTTACACCTTATGCGTATTGCCACCAAGCATGCTGACACGTGCGAAGGGGGTTTCTAGGATATGTGGAAATTTTTTTGATATTTTGTGTCATGACCACATGACAAATGTGGACATGACACGTGTGTTGTGTGTCGTGACCGCATGAGAAATGTGGGCATGACAAAAATTAAGTCCTCCACACGTGATAGAACGGAGTAGATGCACCCAAATCTACTAGCTTTGTTCTCTTTGATAGATGATGGATAGGATGAGATGTTGATTGCTCAAATCTATAGCATAACACTAGGATGATAGATAAGAGGATATAGAGTGATTTGGACAACATTACATTGTATAAAGATGTGATCTTTCAAGAGCCCCCAAATGGCTTGGGTGAGACTTGATTTATAGGAGATGAGGGATAAGAATGAATGACTAGATTAAAGGTGAAATGGATGACTAAGATTAAGTGACACAAGAAGTTGTAGTCATGTGACAAGTGTCTCATGAGGGTTGAATGAAAGGAATAAAGTCAAATGGATTTCACCTTACGAGGATTAGAAGCTTCTAGCCATGTGAAGATATAAACAAATGTGGAATTAAATAATAAAATTATTTAATTTTTAGAAAGGGATGATGGATAATACATTAATTAAATAAATCTTTAATTTATTTAATTAATTTGGAGGAAAAGTGGGAATTAATTAAATAAATATAACTTATTTAATTAATTGTCTGATAGGATTGAAATGAGATTAAAAAGGATTAGTTAAATAAATATGATTTATTTAACTAATTAGGTGATGAAAGGGGTTATAATGGTCCTAGGACAAAACATGTTACAAAGTGTCTCAAGTGATGTATCGACAAGACATGGTAAATTTTAGGTGTCTACATTTTGCCCCTCTTTGAGATGATGTTGCGAATAAGAGAAGTAACATCATTTCAAAGAAGATAAGGTATGGATGGAAGGGAAAAGGATGCCCCAAACACTTGAAAGAGTGACAAGGAGGAATGGATGAAGGGATGGGATGATGATGTTGTTGGAGTAAAACCAACATTGAGAGGGGGGTGAATCAATGTTGGAGACAAACACAAATAAATTTTCACTTCTTTTCATCTCCTTTTAAACTTGAAATAATAAATTGCAATGCTGATTTGAATGTTTTGCAAGATAGAAAATAAAACACTAAACAATGAATGTAATGGAAAGTTTAGACATAAGACATCAATGGATCACACACAGAGAGACCATAACACAGAAAATTGCATGAGTGGAAAACCCTCTTGGGGAATAAAAATCACTCGAGAAAGATGCCTCAATGGCTTAATATCAAAATCCCAATCATACAGTCTCACTAACTTCTTTTGTCTCACCGACAATTTTTCTTGCCTCACTGGCTTTATACAACTTTGCCTCACTAGCTTTTTATCCTGCCTCACTGGCTGTTTGTGCCTCACTAGCTATTTGTGCCTCACTGGCATACAAAGTGCCTCACTGGCAAACATACGCTAATTCTCTCACTGTCCTATCATCATCTTGAGTGTCTTTATTGTCTTTTCAATCATCATGCTCTGATTTCCTCACAATCTCATATCATTACTTTGCTACAATCATTGGATTCTCCTATCAATTAACTTTGTCACTATCCTCTATTTAGTACATTTCAATCTTCTGCATTTATTTAAGTTTATTTCTTGTTATCACCATTTTGCAATGCACTACTGCATATCATCATTACACTCTGCAAGTCATAACAAGCTATTTTCTTTACATATTTGACCGACACCTCTCTTGCATTTTTCATTGGATATTTTCACCAATTCTTCTATCTCCACACATTTGGAGATCATACTTCAACTTCTGATAGTTTCACTCAATCAAAAAATAATTACAACTACCATAATAGTCTCTTCAAATAGTGACAGGCAGATCCCCATCAAATTTTCTACACCACAAATGCCCGTTGGGATTTTAAAAATGTTTAAATGTGAACCATGCATAGAGATCCTCGGGCCTCTAATATTTTAAATAATGACCGTAGATTCAAAACTGGTGCCCAAAGAAAAGCTTTTCACCTAAGTGAGTCGGTTACATTAGAAGACAGGGCCAATCAACCACATTCTTAGAATCCTTCAACAGGTCACCTTAAGTGACTTTTACCTTTGATAGGAGGTCAAAACTCAAATATAACAAAAAGGTAACCTGTCGCTTATGACTTGCATTTTAGGTTTTATTAGGACTTAAAGCCATTTTTAGGGTTTGCAGATGAAACCAAAGACAAAGACATCATCATGCATCTTGGAGCTTAAGATGATTAGGAAATACAATATAACATCTTGAAAGGCACTCCATAACAATAATCTCCATAATATTACCAATGTAATAGGTTTTGTTTTAGACCACTGTGCATTGATAAAAAAACTTACATGAAGACCATACACTTGTCATGAACATAGTCTCACACTATAACATTGCAAGTTTTGTTTGTGACATCACCACCATCACTGCAACCAATGATAACTCTTCTGATCAAGCATGAAGTACACCTTTTACAACACCATCAAGTATAAGGATGAAACCCTATCAACTCCTAAAATAAGAACATCAAGACCTAGTCATCACTTTCATATCTTGTCATTCATGGTCAACCAACTTTTGACAATATGAAAACATCACATTAAGTCCTAAATCAACAAGCATGACAAACATCATGCAATGAGGAGATCATACCATGAGGATATCTTGAGATGACAAAGCACTCACAGATTACAAGTATCAAAGCATAGATGAGATGAACAACAACACTGCAACCTATAGGAATCTATAAACTGCATCCAAAACACCAAGACCTTGAAGCACGAATGCATGCTATATGACAAACTCACAACATCAAACAACTGCAACCTATTGCAACTCAACCAAGACACTCAAACTACATTTTACTACTTTTGACATCAATGACAAACACATACTCAACAAACTCCCCCTTTGTCATTGATGGCAAAAACTCCATCTCTCTCCCCCTTTGACATCAAGGACAAAGAGACCATACACCAATCACTCAAACACTCCCCCTGTCTTATATGCACTCATGCTGATGAGAATCCAGACGAAATCACACCACTACTGCTCATGAGATTACAAAGTATAATGAAGATCGTAAAGACTATTGTACTGATCATAGTGCTAGCTGATCTTACCCCCTCTTGGACATTGTGACACTGAACAATAGGGCAAAGATGGTACAAAGACTATCCAAAACTATCCTGATACACATACAAATACTATCTTATTACAAGTCTTATCATGAAACTATTAAAGATATGGTCATTGCTCATTCTATATCCTTGACAAGAATTTCATGATACTCCATGGTATCTCTGTCCACTGCTCTACAAACCTTCATTACTGTTTGAGGAGAGCACTGTTTGAGGAGATCTTTCTTTTGTTCTAGCAAAAGAGATACCTTCCATAGTCCTACTCACAAGATTATAGTTCTTTGTCCTGATGTTCTGTTGTTCATACAGTTCCTCTATTGTTTTACACCTACAAAACTGAGATTTGTGACTTGCATAGGGATCAACAGAGATCACATTACATTATGAATGTCTACCAAAGTACTTTATCACTATATCACTACCTGCAACACTGACCATTTCGCTGGCATCATATTGTTACTAATTTTCTGTTCACACTGAAAATTAGTTGGACCTAGGTATAATTGTTCAGAATGAATAATAGAAAACTTCAATGTTATGCATTCTTGAATGGTTGATACTTTGACAAAGCTGAAAAGTGGATCTAGTTGTCAGGATAACCCATCAGTCCAATCAGGACTGATAAGTTATCATGACAAAAGAATTAATCATCAAAGGCTCAATCATTCAAAGAAATACAGTTGTTCTACAAAGTTTGATTTTTTAGGAGTTATAAGTGAAATTGATTATTCAGATTAATTAGTTTTGAATAAAAGAGAGAAAGATGTTGTATTACACTGTTATTTCATGTCATGTTTTGAACATACATCCAGGTATTTGTTACTTTATCTCATGCATTTGATTAAAAAGGAAATACATATACATCATATGCATCAGAGAAACTAACTGATCATGTTTTAAAGAAATGTTCAAATGTGTCCCACACAAGCCATGGGAATAACTAAATTGAGCAATTGTAGACATGCAAGCTATGTATCTATTTTATAAAATAAAAGAGAAAGAACATATGATAAATCTAAACATCCATCATTGCCTGATGGTGCAGGAGCACCTAACACAAGGTGGCCTCCATGAGGCATTCAACTTCATGATTTGGTTTGATGTTCATTTTTGCTTTGTTGGTTTAATAAGGTCCTAGAAGACCATTCATGATTGTAATAAGGATTAAGGACTATGTCCAAATATCTATCCTCATGTTGTAGGAGGTAGTCATGTTTGTAAGCCTTTATTAAGGCATATAGGGACAGTCATATATTTCATGTTGTAAACCTTGTAAAGGGAAAAACTATTAAAAAACCAATGGTCACCCTCTTGAAAAGTAGTTGGGGATAGTTGGAACTGTAATAACATCCTTAAAACTCCTCCCAAGGGTCAAGGCAAGGCACTAGTTGGAGTTGGTGATCAAGAAATACAAACAAACATTGTGATTTCTAGAATTTTCTGAATTTTTGCTGCTATAACGTTCATAACTTTCACATACAGATCAATTAGAAGGTGAGGTTGGAATTTTTGGAAATCCCCATGTCTTAGATTTCATTTGAGTCCATTTAGAGGTCTCCACACACTTTATAGAGGAAGTTATGAGTGTTTTCCAAAAAATAGGTTGCTGAAAATCTGCATTTTCTGAGTTTTTTTGCTGGTACAGTCCGTACTGTACAAAGGTACAAGGTTATTTCAAATTTTTCATGGTTTGATCAGTTATATAATAGAGTTATATTTTATTTGAATCTAGTTTGGTGCTTTGAAACTCCTGTGGTAGAAAGTTATAAGGTTTTCTTTAAAAATAGTCTCATAAAAACCTAGATAAGGGTTTGCTCCCAACGATGAGGCATTGACCATCCCACTATCTTTCAAGGCCATAAGACTAGTGGGATGGATGTATTTTTTTGTATTTTTAATGTTTTTATTGACTACAGGGGTGGAAGAGTTGGTTTGTGCAAGATTTGTTAAGAAGGGCTTAATAAGACCATGTATTAAGCCATTTGGAGGAACCTAAGAGGTAATTCTTGGAATAGCAGAGAGTAGAAGCCTAAAACCCACAAAATATTTTGTTTCAGCATTCATTATAAGTGTTCAAACCTTGGGTTGAGTTCTGGGCTTGCATTTGAGGGTAGTCTCTTGGTAATTTTGGCCTAATTGGGGCTTTAGGTCACTGACAGGGGTTATTGGTTGAGATATTCCGTCCAAAACAACCTATGCTAAGTTTGGGATATGTGATAGAGGGACATAATGGGTATCTACTGATTTTTTAAGATCTAGGTTTGGAGGTCTACAATGGCTTGAAGGGCTTTATAGAGGAAGTTTGAAGGGCTACAAGCCATTTTGGAGGGTTTGTGAAGGAAGTACCAACCCGGAGTCTAATCTACCTTGGAAAATGGATGTAATGAGTCCCTTGACATCCCAAACCAACATTTCCATGATGATATTAGATTTTATTTCTACTATTCCCATTTTTGCATAAAGATCTTTGCTTTTGGGCTTGAAGGTGTAGTTGAACCTTGTCAAGTTTGTCTATCTTTTCCCATCCAATTTACCTCTACATCACCTGATGATGGAGGTTGTTGTTGAAGCTGGTCTTCAAGGTCTTTAGTCTTCACGCTTCCATCCAAGTCACCATCTAGTTGAAACTCCGGATGTTAGTGCTCCGGATGTTTACAGTTATCACATGCTTTTATCAAGTAGAGACATCTACTTTTCACATCATGCATTCAGATAAGAATTCAGATCAGATAATGATACAGATCAAGAAGAAATCATGAAGGAGATCAATCAATGCTATTAGGTACTTTTTTATGCTAACTTGTTTGTTCACTGTGCAGGTGTAGGACAAATTTTGTTGCTGATTTGAAGATAAATAAACATGTGGATTAAATGTGGCTCCCACAAGGGTTGAGTCCATCATGTTTCTTTTCATTTTTTTTGAAAAGAGTACTAGAGAAAAGACAGGATGCATCATTCTATGCTATATCATGCATCATCTAATCAACTTACATAAGGAGAATGTCGTCATGACATCATTACCGTTGATTGGACAATTCAAAACTATATGACCGAATCAAGATTAACAAAAAGACAAATTAAAAAAAAAATAGATTACGGTCATCTCAAGAGTTGGACAAGTTTTCAGATTTTGTGCCTGATAAAGAAGAAGAGAGACAGAGCAAGGAAGATACAAGAACTTGTGTAAAAGTTGCAGAATAGGTCCCATGAAGGTGATGGATGTTTTATGGCAAAGGAGATGAAACAACTTTGCATACCAGGTATTTTTCATGTTGTTTTCATGCTGTCTAAAGATGATCAAGTTTAAAACAGCTATATCACATTCAAGGTTACAAGTGTCTCATAATAAGTAGTCAAGTAAATGCGACATGAACAGTTGAGAGATAACAATGGGAGACAGACAACTTAATCTCTATGTTAATTTGACTACCATTAAATAAGACTTCACAAAATGTATGAGATGGATGTGTAGTCATCTGAAAGAGAAGATATAGACTTTGTAAAAGACTGCCACCATTGCCTCAAAATTTTCAAGCAATCAAAAGATACATGAAGATCAAATGCTGCATTCAAAATGGAGTAACATGTTTAGACAATCAAGCATCGAAGAATGAAGTATGTAATACAAGTATATATCTCGACATAGTGAATGGGCCTCAAACATCACAGTTAAGTCAACCTTCAAGATCAAATGACAGAAAATTATAAATGTATTTGCAAGCTACATAAGATAAATCAATACAAGGATACAATACAGTATGCAAGTTGCAAGCTGCAAGAAGACACAACCAACAGTTATGAATGGAGTTACAAGCTACAGAAGATGCACACAAAAATGTATGCAACACAGTAAGGAGGGAACACATTCATGTAGTCAAGAAGTGCCACATAGAGGTAGATGCACATAGTACATTCATGCAAGATGCAGTTAAAGAGTAGGTGCAGTCAAAAGATATAATGATGACATAAAGAAAAACACATTGCAAAAACAAGATAGTCATCATCATGGTAGACAGCCATAGTGATCATGAAGTAGTATGATATATCATAATGATCAGTGCTCATCTACAGAAGAACATCAATGAGAAAAATAAACAGTCAAGAAGAAGACAACTTTTCCTTCTGTGACAGTTATGCTACCAAAGTACAGTCACCATCACTAGATCAAGCATAGCAGTGACCTATGAAGTGGTTTAAATGAGTAGGAAGAATTCATGTTACACAGTAATGATCATTGCCCACCTATAGAGAAGTATGAATAATGATAAAGACATGAACAACCAAAACAGGTATGAGGATGCATGAAGGCATATCACATGAGATGAAATAAAGAAATATATCTATGCTACTTAAGCCTTGAAAAAACAACAAGAAACAAACAAGAATGCATGCTATCCAATACACAGTTGAGAGATAACAATGAAGAAGAAGACAACTAATCTCTATGCCATGATATAAATCCATTTATAGCTGAGACAATCCTACATTCAAAAAATGATGATACAGTCACATAGTTCATCAACCTTGCACTCATACAATCCAAAAAGATAGTCTACAGAAGAGCCTTACAATATGATACAAGCTATGCTATAATGGTGCAGATGAAAGTAAAATGTTGCTATAATGGTGTAGATGGAGGTAAAATGTCAAACCATTATATAGAATATCAAAAGACTACTGTCATGACAGAGATTAACACATGCTTCTACCCATCAGCCACAGTGAGATGTAAATCAAGTAAATCATCAGCAAATGTGTATGAGGAAGTCACAAGGAGGTGAGAAATATTAAAAGTAGAGCAAGAGCAGGAAAACCCATTTCCAAAACTTCAAAACCCTTAACTCTTGCTAGCAGTAAGAGATAGAAGCACAGTCAAAGTGATGCTACACAAGCAATATACCATCAGTGCTCAAGAAATCAAATCCTAAGTGATGTTCTTGCAGGCTCAAAGAGAGATTTCAAAGAGGAAGCCCTAATATAGTTAAAACCTACAGAGAAGAGCAAGAAATGAGAAAGAATGTATACACATATGCCAAATTCACAGGATTTCTTCATGAATACACTAGTTCTTTTATTTATTACAAAGCTGAGGAGGAGATCAAGTAAAACAGTGGCCGTAGCATTATAAGAAATTTTGCACATAATGAAATCGAAGTCCTAACCTCATAACATACAAACTCTCTAGGTGAGTTACAGTTTTATGCCTATTGACAAAGACAAGCATAGCCATGGCAGGTTGAAGTTCTGGGTATGCAAGAGAATTTGAAACCCTAACCCAAAAACTCCAAAAAGCTTAAGTTTCTATATTATGAAGAACACATCAAGATAAAAAGATACAGCCATGGCCAACAAAGACTTGGCATTTCTTGTCAAAAAATGCAATACCCACAACCATCTACAACTTATCATGCAAAAAGGAGTGATACATCAAAAGAATGAAACTACAGAGAGGATAGCAAGTGATCACCTCATTTCTTACAAAGTAGAGAAGGATCCTCACAGCTTCACAGTGGCCTCAAATTTCCAAATATGCCAGAGGAGACCGTTGAGAAGGAGATCACATAGTGAAAGAATGAGGACATTAAAAGAATGTACAATAGTAAAGGCTGTTATAACAAGTGAAAAGGCCATGGCCATACAGGTGAAAGAAGCTACAACATTCAAAAGCTTTGTAACAAACACAAGAGAAGGTTACCTTCTTTCCAACTAGTGAAGAGTTCATGGAAACAACGATGCATTCAAAATAGTAAGGGAGAAAACTAGAGCTACCATGGAGCAACTTCAAACCCTTGGCCAACATTTTTGCAAAGCTCAAAAAGAAGGAAACCAAAAAGATGAGTAAATGAGCGAAATTAGGGTTGGAGGTTGATTCCTTCTAAGTCAAGAGGCCGATATAATATGTGGGGAGGCTCCAAGCCTTTAGACTATGCACGATGGATCTCCTTGGTGGTTGAATGGTGGAGACATAACAAGATACATCTTTAGGTCCTTTTTCTATGCCCAAGCATCCAAGGATGGATCTCAATATTATGCAAGGTGGCTAACAGCCAAGGTGATGGAGGTTTTATGACATGATATGCATGGATATAAAGTTTACAATGGTGGCACATAAGTTGAGGTGAGCATTTATAATGATGCAATATTTTATGCATATGAAATACATGGAGGTTCAAGGGTAAATTTCTTTATGCATGGAGGAGATGTAGCATATGAATGATGGGTGATATGGAAATTGCATGGTGGCACCATTGATAAAGGTAGCATATAATGGATTTTTATGCATGGGGTCAAGTTGCATGGTGGAGTTATTTTCTTTCCTTAGCTTCAAATATTGCATATGGGGATATAAAGGATATTTAGGAGGTCGATATTTATGCAAATTTTGTCTTGTGCATGGAGTGCTACAGAAGTGACTGGTCCTTTTATTTTCCTTACAGAGGGAGATTATTTTTTCACAAATGTATTGGAGTGATAAGGAAGTGTGTATTTATTCCTAAGTCCTATTTTTGCAAAATAGACAAATGTATTGGAGTGATAATGAGTATTTTTTTTCTTCCAATCATGCATGATTTTACACATTAATTAATTGTAAATAAATAATAAAGTAAGATTCTATAAATTACTATTATTTTCCACAAATTGTAAAATTAAAAATAGACAAGTTGTAACCAATAATAGAGTAATATTTTATTACTTTGTTATTTACTCACTATCAATTTTGCTCATGCAAATTGATTAGTTGAGTTAACTAGGCCACCTAGGAGGTTTTGCATGACTTTTAGGAGTATTTTTAGGGTCCTTAGTCAATTTTTTTGGTTAAACACATGGAGAGGCCCAAATTGAAGCTATTTTTGCTCAATTTGAGGCAGTTTTAGACCCTAATTTTGAGGATTTTTGAGGTTGCTTAGGAATGAGTATTTTTAGAGGCAGTTATCTCCAAGTCTTATTTTTTGCATGCCTCTTAGAGAGAGCAAGCCTGTTTATTATAAAGCAAAATTCTATTTTTGCTAGTTCTTGATTCTCATTCTGATTCAGACAGATTGGAGAATTCTTAGAGCTCACTATTACAGTTTTATTGAGAGATCAACAGGTTACAAGTTATTTTTTTTGTCATTTGCAAAGCTTTCCTTTGTTATTTCATATTAGTTGAATTACCTTTCCTTTTAATGTTGAATGCTGAAGTGATTTTGATGAAATTTTGTTGTGTTTGATTATTAAACCTTCAAAATTATTGTCTCACCTCATTGTTTACGGCATTAAAGCATAAATTTATCACAAGTCTTAGGTTGTGTTAACCATAAATAGTCTTTTTATGCTGTGAAAAAATACGTTCCTTCATAAAAACCTATTTTCAAACCTTCCTTAGAATCACTTTTGTGATATTTATGCCAAGTTTGGATTGTGTAGAAGTCAGATTTTTGAGCAAGCATTGTGAATCAAATTGCATTATTTTATCTATATCAGGTGCATCACCATTTTTTACACTTAGAGTTCATTTAGTTTCTTTCTCTCCTTTTCCCAAAAAAGTAAAAACATACATCTCAATAGAACATTTGAAGGGAACCAACCCACAATCTGGAGGTCTAATCTCATCATAGGGCACCCACAACCTGAGATTAGTCCCATGTTACATGGAATTGCAATGCTTTAACCATCTTTGCATATGGGTGCAATTCCCAGTGATAACAATTTTTGGCACGCCCGATGGGACCTTTGAACTGACTTTTAGTTCAAAAAGGACTTATTTCTTTTCCTATTTTTGGTATGAGCAACAGAATTCTAGCCTTTTAGAGGTTTCTTATCAGTACTTGGCGACTCTAATACTTTGGTTTTTTCAAATCAGATCTTGCAGCCTATGAAAAAATACCAAACAAGGTCATGTAAAAATTTTGAGAAGAAGCATAATCAGTTATCTACACCAAAAAAGAGAATAATTGCAGTAAAAGAGGCTAACACAACACATTTATCAATCATTACAGATCTGCCAAGTACACATCCTGACTTTGCTTCACATCAGAATCCATTGTTTGTAAGTTCATCAACAGAATTTTTAAGTTCCCCACCAACAAGCCTAGAAGAACAGATCCCTATTTTCCAAGAGGAACCACTTCTTCTTTAGTTTACTGCTGAGGAGCCTGTTTTATGGGAAATATCTCAAGAAGTTTCAGTCCAAACACAAACTCAAGTTTTACCCACTCTAATGTATTTACTAGGAGGAGGAGGAGTATTACCACCTCCTAGAGGAGGACCTGGAGGAGTGTTACCACCACCCGGAAGTGGTGGAAGAAATCCACCACCACCTTGAAATTAGCCTTTTGTGTCTTTTAATGGAGGTAGTACTTTGAATTTGAATCAACATGATGACATACCAATGGCTGCATTGAAAAGTTTGCCAAGTTTTACAAGAGAAGATGGGACTACACCCATTGAACATATTAGAGATGTGGCGTCTCTATGTGCTGTTCACCACATCATCGAGGAAAACATTGCAATTAAGTTAATGACAACATCATTAAAAGGTAAAGCTCTTCAATGGTTTAGAGGCTTAAGAGTAAATTCAATTAGATCTTGGGATGAATTAGGTGCTACTTTGAATAGGCAATTTTAGGACAAGTCTGATCATTTATCATTAGTTGAAGAAATGATTACTATTAAGAGGGCTCCACAAGAGCAAATGACAGATTTTAATTTTAGATTTTAAAAAACATGGAAGAAAATTCTTGAAATAGTGAAACCATCACTAAAACATGCTTTTTTGTATTATTTAAGGGCGTTAAATTCAGATATTGCTGTTATGATACAATCCATGGGAGGGGTAACTTTATCAACTACTTTTGATATTGCAATAAGAGCATAAAATAGTTTAATACAAGCTAGTAAGATAGCACCTAGGCCCCCAATGCCAATTTTTTTAGATATACAACCTTTAATACCAATTTCAGCTCCACATATTTTAGCAATACCATCTTTTGGTTATTCAACAAACACACAAAATAATACAGATCCCATTCATTCTGAATTTAGAGAGCTGAAAGAAAATCAACAAAGCATAGCAAAAATACTGCAGACTATGAGTAATGACTTGGTGAGTCTAAAAATTTAAACAAACTAGAGTAATAGACCTTTCCAAGAAGCCCCTTACCAAGCAAATAGACGTGGTTATCAGGTAGATTATCAGGGTCAAAGAAGAAATTACAACAATAGGCCAAATCAACAATATAATCCAAATGCTGTCAGTACATCAAAAGAGATAGTACCTATACAGAACAATATGGTTCAAGACTATGCATGGTGCTACCCCTGTAATTAGCCTCATAATCAGGCCACTTGTCCAAATGGAATAGTAAGTCAACCTTTGATGGTACAGAATAACTATGCTGCTGTTGAAAATTCAACAAGTGTTGTAAACAACTAGTTGGACACTTAGCCTCAGTATGTTAATCCTAATGTAGCTTTAATGAATTGGCATGCTAATGAATTTTGTGGTGTAAATCAGTTGCCAGGTCAAAATAAATCTTTTACTAATATTGCAGCGAACACAATATCAAAAAAGAGAGCTATTGACTTGCAGCAACAACCCAAAAACACAAATTAGCAAGCTGGAAATGTATCACAGCCAACTAATAAAGGGAAAAATATAGTTTCTACAACTTAGAATGAGAAAAATTAAGCCTCTACATCAAAATATTTGCACATTTTGTCAAGACATCTAGCTACAGAAAATAAATAGCCAGCAAAGACCACCCAGAGGTTGCTGTCCCAAAAGTACAACAAAAGGTTAGTGGCCCTATCTTTAATATTTTGGATCATATGAAAAAGACAATAGTAAGCATCTCTATTTTAGATGCTTTACACATACCAGGACAAAAAGATTTGCTACAAAATGCTCTATCTCAGTTGCCTTTGTCAGATGAGGTACAAAAATCACGTTAACCTCAGATTATGATTGCAAATGAAACAAAAAAAAGAATAGAACAACCTAAACTAGTAGGCAAACCTCCACCATTTTATGTCACTTTGATTGTGGGTGATTATTTAGTACATAATTGCATGATAGATTTAGGAGCCAACAGTTCAGTCATGCCAAAACAACTAGCTGATAAGTTAGGTCTGAAATATGAACCTGTTGAACTAGAGGTGTTGTACAAATGGATGGAACTGAAGTAAGTACAGTTGGAATGTTAAAAAATTTAGGCCTTACTTTGCATGCTTGTCCAAACTTTGTTATATACCAGGACATTTATGTCATTAATTTTCCACTTACCTTTGCCATTTGCTTATCCAGATATTTTACAGCAAGGTTAGGAGGGTATTTATCATTTGATTGGACACATTTATTCTTCATAACTAGATATGGAACCAAGGTTACAATCAAATTTGAACCATTAGCAAAAGATCATTTGGAACCTTACACACCCAACTCTATAAATGCAAATCTTCCCATTTTTGATCAAGAGGATCTAATTCCTATCCAAGATCCAAACAAACCTGTAGAAGGAATTCTAGATTCGGTTCTAGACCAATGGGTAGCTGAAAATCATGAAACAGATCCATTTGAGCACATGGATGAGATTGGTCTTGGTGTGTACATGATTCAAGAAAACAATACAGTTATTCCGAATCTGATTAAGGAAGAAAAACAACAAACTATAGAATCTGAAAATGATGTTTGGAAACTATTTTTTGATGGTTCTAGAAGCAAGGTAGGAGCAGGAGGAGGAGTTGTTTTAATTTCTCCTACATGTGAGAAATATTATTCATCTTTTAGATTTGCTTTCAGCTGTTCTAACAACTTAGCTAAATATGAGGCTTTAGTTCATGGATTAGAATGGGCAAGGAAAAGAAAAAATATATGTTTAAAAGTGTTTGGAGACAGTGAGTTAGTGGTTAAACAAGTCAGAAACCTTGCTACTACAAAAAATAACTTGCTAACATTATACAAACATAGAGTTTGGGACATGATAGAAGAGTTTGATGCATTTAATCTCATATATGTACCTAGAACTAATAATAAGCAAGCTGACAAACTAGCTGCTATAGGAGTTGAATATGATATTCCTGCTGAAATGAAGAATATTCACTCTCCTTTATATATCAAAATTGCTGTTAGACCATCAGTTTCAGATAATAATATTAGTTGGTAAGTGTTTGACAGTGATGAACAGATTGTAAATTTTTTAATGGAAGAAGCTAAATTTTTTGCAGGTAATCAGCAAAATTTTGTGCAATAATATGATGACCAAATACTTCAGTTAAGATCAAATAAGTTACCTAAGGGCTTGGTGACCTTGGAATCTATCTTTAATACTGATGATCAAGTAAGAAAGGACAAGGCCAACTTGACAATAAAGTAAAAATATTATGAACCTATTGAGATCTTTAAAGGAAAATTGTTCAAGCTGGGAATGATATGTACAAAACAAGAACAACAAGCATTCATCCAGCTTTGTCAAGAGTTCAGTAAATTTTTTGCATGGGAATATGGAGATCTAAAAGGTTTCAATCCCGAGTTAGCTCAACACACAATAGAACTAGAACCCAAAGCTAAACCTGTCAGACAGAAGCAAAGACCATTGAATCCCAAATTGGAAGTACTCATGAAAACATAACTCAATAAACTCATTGAAGGTAATATCATTTTTCCTATCAAACATACTTCATGGGTTTCTAACTTGGTTCCTGTTAGAAAGAAAAATAGAGAAATCAGATTATGTGTTGATTTCTGTGATTTAAATAGAGCATCCTTGAAGGATCATTATCCTTTACCATCTACAGAACATATATTGCAGATTATTTCTGGATCAGAAAGATTTTCTTTATTGGATGGTTATTCAGGTTATAACCAAATTCTTGTGAAAGAGGAAGATCAATACAAGATAACTTCTACCACAAAATGGGGCACACTAGCATACAAAAAGATGCCATTTGGCTTATCAAATGCAAATGCAACATTTCAGAGAGCAATAGACATGGCTTTTCAAGGGCTGATTAATAAAATTGTGCTTTTATACTTAGATGATGTGACTATCTTTTCTAAAAAAGCTGAGGATCATTTTCATAATTTAAGACTAGTCTTTGAGAGATGTAGAGAATTTGGGATATCATTGAACCCAAAGAAGAGTATTTTTCTATTCACAAAGGCAAACTGTTAGGACACATTGTGTCTAAAGATGGAATATCAATTGATCTTGAAAGAATTACTGCAATACTGGCATTACCTCTTCCTACACATAAGAAAGGCTTATAGAGCTTTCTGGGAAGAATTAACTTTGTAAGAAGGTTTATTCCAAACATAGCAGCACTTTAACAACCTCTTACAACATTGTTGAAGAAGAATATTCCCTTTAGCTAGACCAAAGAAGGAAAGCAGAGCTTTGAAGAAATAAAGGAGGCACTTGCTGCTGCTCCAACTCTGGTAAATCCAAATTTTGATAAAGACTTTATTTTATATGCATTTGGCAGTGTGGATACTATATCACTAATGCTATGTCAGCAAAACAGTGAAGGAATGGAACAACTTGTGGCATTTTTCAGCCAGGTTCTGTATGACTACGAGGCAAGATATTCTTTTGTTGAAAAGCATGTATTAGCTGTTATTAGGAGCTTAAAGAAATTCAAACACATTCTTTCAAATAATCGAATTCAATTAATGGTTTCTCACCCAACAGTGAAAGAATTTTTGTTCAGTAAAGATTTAAATGATAAGAAAGCAGGGTGGATAACAAAGGTCATGGAATATGACATACAAATTAAGGTAACTAAGCTAGTCCAAGGCAAAGGACTATGTGAATAGCTTGCAAAATGAAGGATACAACAAGGAACTTGAAGGAGAGACTGAGACAGTGCTTCAAAACAATGAAACACCTGCTATCCCAGAGCCCCCTACAAGTTGGATACATGATATGATTCATTATTTGCACATTGGTGATTGCCCACAAGGCCTGGGCAGATCTAAAATAAGATATTACAGATTACAAGCAATCCCTTATGCCATAATTGATGGAATTCTGTACAAGAGAGATTTTAACAATGTTTTATTAAGATGTGTACAACCATATCAGATTCAAAAGATTCTAGAAGAATTTCATGATGGACTTGCTGGAGCTCATTTTGCAGCTAGAACAATAGCCCTAAAAATTATGAGGGATGGTTACTATTGGCCTGACATTTTCAAGGATGCTCATGAATGGGTAAAGAAATGTCTTAAATGTTTAGTTTTTGCAGGTAAACAAAGGCTGGCAGCAATGCCTTTGCATCCAATTCAAGTGGAACAACCATTTGGCAAGTGGGGATTGGACTTCATTGGTCCTATCAATCCACCTTCAAACCAAGGACACAAGTGGATTTTGACTGCTACGGATTATTTCACTAAGTGGACTGAAGCAGTTGCTTTGAAAGATGCTAATGAAACATTAGTCCTAAATTTTTATCAAGATCTAGTGTCTAGGTTTGGAACTCCTGACTCAATTATTTCAGATAATACTTTAGCATACATTAGATTAAGAATATTT
Source organism: Cunninghamia lanceolata (assembly GCA_027924645.1). Classification (NCBI taxonomy): domain Eukaryota; kingdom Viridiplantae; phylum Streptophyta; class Pinopsida; order Cupressales; family Cupressaceae; genus Cunninghamia; species Cunninghamia lanceolata. Next base: position 1,866,506 of record BSBN01001603.1, on the reverse strand, counting down.
GATTGGTTTGTCAAAAATAACATATTCTTGAATACTTTATCAAATTATTACCCTCAAGGTAATGGACAGGCTGAATCAACTAACAAAAAATTGATTAAGATTATAAAGAAAACAATTGATGAGAATCAAAGGTCTTAGCATGATAAATTAAAGTTAGCACTGTGGGCTGATAGGATTACACCTAAAAGATCAACAGGTAATTCACCTTATGTGCTTACATATGGAAAAGAAGCCAAGTTACCTATAACAGTGGAGTTGCCAAGACTCGGCTATATAAAAGAGCTAGAGTTACTTGAAGAACAACCAATGGAAATCAGGCTTGCACAGCTGATTGAACTTGAAGAGATCAGAAAGGAGGCCTTGAAATTATTAGAGGTACATCAAGCCCAAATGAAAAGGACTTTTGATAGAAGAGCAGTACCAAGGGTTTATAAAGAAGGAGATCTAGTCTTCAAGTGGAATGAATTGAAAAGTAGACCAGGACATCCTACAAAGTTTGATGCAATGTGGAATGGACCATATGTAATCATAGAGTGTAAGAAAAATAATGCATTTCAGCTTGCTAAGTTAGATGGTGAGGTACCAATCCCAGTTAATGGGATTCACCTCAAGATATGTTACTAAGTAAGGCAGCCTTATGCTGCAAATAAGTGCTTTTGCAAAGTTAGTTTCAGTTTTGTTATTTTGTTTCCAAGAAGTGCTTCTGTACATGTAACTGGTTCTGTTTTAAGCAAATTAGTTGTAGTTTCAGTTTTTATTTAGTTGCTATTGTTGTTTTAGTTAGTATGAGTTGCAAAATTTTTCTAAGTTCAGAGCAGAAATGACTCTATACCCAATGAGAAGGCAAGGCTACTAGTTCTAAACTGTTTAGCAGACAAACATCCCCGAGAGGTCACCAGAAATGTTACTAATTTTTTGGTCACACTGAAAATTAGTTGGACCTAGGCATAATTGTTCAGAATGAATAATAGAAAACTTCAAGGTTATGTATTCTTGAATGGTTGACACTTTGACAAAGATGAAAAGAGGATCCGGTTGTCAGGATAACCCATCAGTCCAATCAGGACTGATAAGTTATCATGACAAAAGAATTAATCATCAAAGGCTCAATCATTCAAAGAAATACAGTTGTTCTACAAAGTTTGATTTTTTAGGAGTTATAAGTGAAATTGATTATTTAGATTAATCAGTTTTGAATAAAAGAGAGAAAGATGTTGTATTACACTGTTATTTCATGTCATGTTTTGAACATACATCCAGGTATCTGTTACTTTATCTCATGCATTGATTAAAAAGGAAATACATATACATCATATGCATCAGAGAAACTAACTGATCATGTTTTAAAGAAATGTTCAAATGTGTCCCACACAAGTCTTGGGAATAACTAAACTGAGCAATTGCAGACATGCAAGCTATGTATCTATTTGATAAAATAAAAGAGAAAGAACATATGATAAATCTAAACATCCATCATTGCCTGATGATGGAGGTTGTTGTTGAAGCTAGTCTTCAAGGTCTTTAGTCTTCACGCTTCCATCCAAGTCACCATCCAGTTGAAACCTGCAAAATTTTTTGGGATAGCCCCGTTAGTGCTCCAGATGTTTACAATTATCATATGCTTTTATCAAACAGAGACATCTACTTTTCACATCATGCATTCAGATAAGAATTCAGATCATATAATGATACAGATCAAGAAGAAATCATGAAGGAGATTAATCAATGCTATCAGGTACTTTTTTATGCTAAGTTGTTTGTTCATTGTACAGGTATAGGACAAATTTTGTTGCTGATTTGAAGACAAATAAACATGTGGATTAAATGTGACTCCCACAAGGGTTGAGCCCAACATGTTTCTTTTAATTTTTTTTGAAAAGAGTACCAGAGAAAAGACAAGATGCATCATTCTATGCTATATCATGCATCATCTAATCAACTTACATAAGGAGAATGTCATCATGACATCATTACTGTTGATTAGACAAATCAAAACTATATGACTGAATCAAGATTAACAAAAAGACAAATTCAGAAAAAAATAGATTACAGTCATCTCAAGAGTTGGACAAGTTTTTAGATTTTGTGCCTGATAAAGAAGAAGAGAGACAGAGCAAGGAAGATACAAGAACTTGTGTAAAAGTTGTAGAATAGGTCTCATGAAGGTGATGGATGTTTTATGACAAAGGAGAGATGAAACAACATTGCATACCAGGTATTTTTCATGTTGTTTTCATACTGTCTAAAGATGATCAAGTTTAAAACAACTATATCACATTCAAGGTTACAAGTGTCTCATAAGAAGTAGTCAAGTAAATGCCACATGAACAACTGAAGGATAACAATGGGTGACAGAAAACTTAATCTCTATGCTAATTTGACTACCATTAAATAAGACTTCACAAAATGTATGAGATGGATGTGCAGTCATCTGAAAGAGAAGATATAAACTTTGTAAAAGACTGCCACCATTGCCTAAGAGTTTTCAAACCATCAAAATATACATGAAGATCAAATGCTGCATTCAAAATGGAGTAACTGTTGCAAGTATGGGCCTAACCGGTGTTGTCATTGATGTCAACATATTCCTGTTGCATTGATGATAAGGATTGGATGAGCTGTGTGCTGAGGATATTGAGAAAATTAGTCCTAATCAAGAACATAGAAGAATAGTGAAGACAATAAACTAAAGATCCTAGCTAAGATGAAGATCAGAGGATACACATCAAAGGGTTTGTAGATATGTGTCTTAAGGTGATCCAGTAAAGATTTCAGAGGTCCGCATGAAGATATGAAGAAATTGTGGCCACTCAAGTAAAACTGGTTCCAGCAGGTGTTCAGAGGTGACAGAGTGACACAGATAGGTCCAGTGAGATCTTGAAATGCAATATCCTATTTTGCAGATTTGGTGGAGTGTTTAGGAAGTCCATGTGAAGTAACAACTCAATTGGTTCATGGTCTAGAGGTCCGCAGGCATCTATTCCATTGTGATAGTGATGACAGACTGTGTTCTTGAGGTTCCGAATGAAGGAGATAAGGATTTAAGTAAGAAGATGTAGTGTGGATGTTCTTGGTGATTCAAGAAATCTTGTGGAGGTCTTTGGATTGTGTCCAATTCGTGTTGGTGGTCCACATTGAAGATTGAGCTGGCAATTGAAGAATTACTTCCGGATGATGGTGTTCTTCTTAAGTCTAGCTGACCGGATAAGTTACACATCCTGTGGATGATCTGGAAGGTGTCTTGTGAAGAATGGCGTGTTCCCAAAGAAAGATTGAAGTCTCAGATCTGTGTGGCCAACAGCGTGCTGATCCGCATGAAGTCTTTTTGTAATAAGTCATATTATATTTTCTCTGTTATGTATGCTGACTTGGATGATAAGTCCTAAGTTGATGTCTTGTATAAATAAGGAATTGTAAAGTCATTTCAAAGTGTGTCTTCTGGAGATGAGAGTGTAGTAGTGAAGAAGAGAGTGAAAAGCAGAGCAGAAGTATTAGGCTTAAATGGAACTGAATCAAGCATGGTGAATATGCTATTCTCCAGTTCAAGTATGTGATACTTATTATTTTGTAGACAGTGTGTCTCTTGTAGGCAGTGGGCCTCTTATGAGCAGTGTGCTCGGGCAGTGAGCCCTAATTGGCATGTGCCATTTTGTTCTTTCTATTCTTCTAATAGAGAATACAATCTTGGGTTAATCACCTTGTGGTTTTTCCCTTAACTGGGTTTTCCACGTCAAAATCTTGGTGTCTTATGTGTTGATGTGTTTCTGCTCTTGATCTAATGCATTATGTTTCATGATTGATTTATTATTATGCTACTAAATTAGAAAGTGGACATAAGTGTTTAATTGGATGAAAGTTTTGGACAACTAATTCACCCCCCCTCTTAGTTGTCTATCTTAAATCTAACAATTGGTGTCAAAGCCAAGTTCCTCTAAAAGAGATCCAGGATGTCGTCCTACAAGAAGGATAGTCTAAAGTTTGATGGAACCAATTTTAATCTTTGGAAAAGTTGCATGCAATGTCACTTACAACGTATGGGAATGCGGTACTGGCCCATGGCTTCAACGAAGTATACTCCTCCATAGAATGGCCCGAAATCTGCAAATGAAATCACTGATGCTGAAAACAATCTGGGGACTAAAGAAGCTCTTCTAAGTTCCTTGTCTGATTCAGAGCTGACAAATGTTGTTGACCTAGAAATTGCTTTTGAGATTTGGAAAAAACTGGAAATTTTGCATGAAGGAGACAAGTATGTTAAATGTGCAAGGCTACAGAGTCTAAAAGGAAAATTTGAAAATCTGAAGATGAGAGAAGATGAAAATATAACTACTTTTATGCCAAGAGTAAATGTCCTTGTTTGTGGCATTAGATGTGCTAGTGGAGTCTTGGATGAAGATGAGATTGTTGGCAAAGTTCTCAGATCCCTTCCTGCTTCTTATAAATACAAGGTTGCTGCCATTGAAGAATTTAGAGCCCATTCAGGTGTCACAAGAGATCAATTAGTTGGTAAATTGGTTGCATTTGAATTGACCGAGTTTGGAGATGCCCCCCAAGACTGAATCTGCATTCAAAGCTAGTGCCTCTGTAAAAGGTAAACAAAGGTTTGATCTGGGAGAAAACTCCTCAAGGAAATTATATGGTATGAAAAAGCAAGAAAAGACCTAGAAGAAGAAGAAGCAAAAACTGCTCAACTTGAAGCCCTTATTGCAAAAAGATTGCCAAGAGGATCCGGTAAGTATGAAGGGAAATTGCCTTTTAAGTGTTTTAATTGCAATAAGATTGGTCATTTTGCCTCAAAGTGTCTAGAAAGATTTTTAAGGCCAACTCCTAACAGATGAAGGTTCCAAAAGAATTGTTACTATGTTCATGAAGAGGATGATAATGAAGGAGTAACAGATGATGAATCAGAGACAGGAAACAAATCCGGAAGTGATTGGGTGTTTATTGCCATCAAGGAAGAAGATCCAATGCCCTCTGAATCTGTCAATCACAAAGTTGTAGAAAGGGCTCTGGTTGCCCAAGTTGAAGAAAAGGATGATTGGGTCATTGATAGTGGATGCTCTCACCATATGACAGGTGACAAAAATAAGTTCATAGATTTGGAAAGGTATGAAGGAGGAGTGGTAAAGTTTGGTGATAATTCTGCTGGTAGAATCAGAGGTAGAGGAACTATTTCCTTTGATGGAAAGAACAAAACTGGTAATGTACTGTATGTTGAAGGATTGAAGCACAATCTTCTCAATGTTGGACAGTTAGTGGACAAAGGCTATGATCTCCGATTCAAGAATGGAAAATGCAAGATCTTTGAAAGTTTCGGAACAGAGATTGCATTCGGTACTCAAACAAAAGGTAATATCTTCCATTTAGTTGGTACTGGTAAAAGTTGTCTATTTGTGCAAATTGATCAGAGTTGGCTATGGCATAGGAGGATGTGTCATGTGAATTTTGATAATATCATCAAGATAAGCAACACTTAGGCTGTAAGAGATCTTCCAAAATTGGTGAAACCCACAAATAGTTTGTGCAAAGAATGTCAGTTGGGGAAACAAAGCAGAGTCTCATTCAAAAGCAAGGAATAATCTTCTACCGGATTATTAGACTTAGTTTATTCTGATTTATGTGGTTCGACAAGAATAAGGAGTGTGCAAGGTGATATATTCTTCATGTTATTAATTGATAACCATTCCTGGATGATGTGGGTTACTTTTCTGAAAGAGAAATCATAAGCTCTTGAGAAATTCAAAATATTCAAGGATATGGTAGAGAATGAAACTAGATTAAAATTAAAATGTCCGAGGTTTGATAGAGGTGGAGAATTCACATGCGGCGAGTTCATAGAATTTTGTGAGAAACATGGAATAAAGAGATAGTTGTCTGCTCCTAGGACTCCACAACAAAATGGAGTAGTGGAGAGAAAGAACCAGACCATCCAGGAAGCATCTAGGACCATGATGATGGAAGCAAATGTTCCTTAAATCTATTGGAAAGAAGTTGTCAGCACTGTAGTCTATACCCTCAATAGAGTACAAATCAGAAGCAATACCGGTAAGACTCCTTATGAACTTTAGTTTGGCATCACTCCTACTATGAGGTATTTCAGAGTCTTTGGTAGCAAATGTTACATTAAAAGAGATGAAGATCTAGGAAAGTTTGATGCTAGAAGTGATGAAGGAATATTCTTTGGTTATTCTACTCAAAGCAAAGCATACCAGTGTTATAACAAGAGATTAAGGAAGATTGTGGAAAGTACAAATGTGAAGGTTGATGAAGGAATCAAAAAACCCTCAAGGTTTTATGAATATGATGAAGATGATCAAAATGATGTTTTTGTTCAAGAAGTCCAAGCTCCCTCTGAAATTTAGATTCAAACTAATCTGGTAAATCAGGAAGAAGAGATAAGTTTGAATGAACCTGTTCAAGAATCAGAAGTGCAATAAACTCCCAAAGTTCCTAGGTATGTACAACTGAATCACTTTGAAGATCAGATTATAGGTGATAAAAGCAAAGGTGTACAAACAAGAAGAAGGATTGCTCGAGATTCAGAAGAGTATTGTCTAATTTCAAAAGTTGAACCTAGGATAGTGAATGAATCTTGCAATGATGAAAACTGGACTAAGGCAATGGAGGAAGAACTAATGCAAATTGAGAAGAATCACACATGGGATCTTGTTCCTAGACCTAAAACAATAATGTGATTGGAAGGAACCAAATGGGTCTTCCAGAATAAACTGAATGAAGTTGGTGAAGTAATCAGAAATAAAGCCAGATTGGTTTGCAAGGGTTACTCTCAAATAGAAGGAGTTGAGTTTGAAGAAACTTTTGTTCTGGTGGCAAGAATTGAAGCAGTCAGATTATTTCTTTCTTTTTCTACCTTCAAGGATTTCAAAGTGTATTAGATGGATGTCAAGTCTGCCTTCCTGAATGGTGACTTGGAAGAAGAAGTATACATTGAGCAACCAGATGGATTTCAATTGTCTGATCATGGTGATATGGTTTGCAAGTTGAAGAAAGTACTGTATGGACTCAAGCAAGCCCCAAGAGCCTGGTAAAAAAGATTGGATAAGCATCTTTTGAAGATTGGTTTTAACAAAGGTACTACTGACAGTAATTTGTACTTCAAAATTGATCATAAAAATATCTTGATTGTTGAAGTATTTGTTAATGATATCATTTTTGGAGGAAGAGATAGTATGTGCAAAACCTTTGCAAATCAAATGAAAAGTGAATTTGAGATATCCATACTTGGGGAAATGAATTTCTTCTTGGGTCTGCAAATCATTCAAACTAAGAAAGGAATCTTCATTTCTCAGACCAAATATGTGAAAGAATTGTTGAAGAAATTTGGGATGGAAGAGTCAAAACCAATGGGTACTCCCATGGCAACCAGATGTAAATTGAGTAAAGATGATGACTCTCCTAAGACTGATTAGAAAAAGTACAGATCAATGATTGGAGGATTGTTGTATCTCACTCAAACTAGACCTGATATTATGAATGCTATTGGTCTTGTTACTAGATTTCAAGCTAATCCTAGAGAATCTCATGTCATGGCAATCAAGAGGATTTTTAGGTATCTAAAAGGGATAGTTGAGTATGGTTTGTGGTATCCTAGAGATCATAATTTCTCTCTTCATGCATATACAGATGTGGATTGGGTAGGAGATGTGGATGACCAGAAGAGTACTAGTGGTGGAGCATTCTTTTTGGGGAAGAGACTGGTTTCTTGGCTGAGCAAGAAATAAGAGGCAATATCTCTGTCCACTATAGAAGCAGAATATATTGCAGCAGCAGGTAGTTGCACTCAAGTTTTGTGGATGAAGCAAATGCTAATAGACATAAGAGTGGAGTATGAAGAGCCTATCACAATCTTCTGTATAATTCAAGTGCAATAAATATATCTAAGAATCTGGCGTTGCATTCAAAGACTAAACATATATCCATCAAGTTTCACTTTTTGAGAGAGCAAGTGAAGAAGAATGAAGTCAGATTGGAGTTTGTACCTTCCAAGGATCAGATTGCAGATATCTTTACCAGACCTCTAACTAAGGACTCTTTTAAGTATCTCAAGGAGAAGTTAGGGGTTATTACCCCTCCAGTGATGAACTAAGGTGCACTGATGTGCATCAGTCTGGTGGATATCACAGTCATATCTTGTGGTCTAGATTGATGATGGGGAGCTGCTACTCAGGGGGAGTAGCTGGTATGATTTGAAGTGGTGGAGTTGCAAGTATGAGCCCTTTGCCATTGATGTCAAAGGGGGAGAGAATACATGTGAAAAACAAGTGGTTGCTGATCAAAGGGGGAGCAAGAAAGGAAGAGAAGTTGTGACAGTAAGGAGAAGTTCTTGTCTTGATGATTAAAACATTTTTTCACATCATATGTTGCCATCAATGACAAAGGGGGAGATTGTTGCAAGTATGGGCCTAACCGGTGTTGTCATTGATGTCAACATAGTCCTATTGCATTGATGATAAGGATTGGATGAGCTGTGTGTTGACGATATTGAGAAAATTAGTCCTAATTAGGAACATAGAAGAACAGTGAAGACAATAAGCTAAAGATCCTAGCTAAGATGAAGATCAGAGGATGTGCATCAAAGGGTTTGTAGATATGTGTCTTAAGGTGATCCAGTAAAGATTTCAGAGGTCCACATGAAGATATGAAGAAATTATGGCCGCTCAAGTAAAACTGGTTTCGACAGGTGTTCAGAGGTGATAGAGTGACACAGATAGGTCCGGTGAGATCCAGAAATGCAATATCCTATTCTGCCGATTTGGTGGAGTGTTTAGGAAGTCCATGTGAAGTAACAACTCAATTGGTTCATGGTCTGGAGGTCTGCAATCATCTATTCCATTGTGACAGTGATGACAGACTGTGTTCTTGAGGTTCCAGATGAAGGAGATAAGGATTTAAGTAAGAAGATGTAGTGTGGATGTTCTTGGTGATTCAAGCAAGCTTGTGGAGGTCTTTGGATCGTGTCCAATTCATGTTGGTGGTCTGCATTGAAGATTGAGCTGGCAATTGAAGAATTACTTCCGGATGATGGTGTTCTTCTTAAGTCTGGCTGACCGGATAAGTTACACATTCTGCAGATGATCTGGAAGGTGTCCTGTGAAGAATGGCATGTTCCCAAAGAAAGATTGAAGTCTCAGATCTGTGTGGCTGATAGTGTGCTGATCCGCGTGAAGTCTTTTTGTAATAAGTCATATTGTATTTGCTCTGTTATGTATGCCAACTTGGATGATAATTCCTATGTCGATGTCTTGTATAAATAAGGAATTGTAAAGTCATTTCAAAGTGTGTCTTCCAGAGATGAGAGTGTAGTAACGAAGGAGAGCGAAAAGTAGAGCATAAGTATTCAGCTTAAATGGAACTGACTCAAGCATGGTGAAGATACTATTCTCTAGTTCAAGTATGTGATACTTATTATTTTGTAGACAGTGTGTCTCTTGTAGGCAGTGGGCCTCTTGTGAGCAGTGTGCTCGGGCAGTGAGCCCTAATTGGCATGTGCCATTTTGTTCTTTCTATTCTTCTAATAGAGAATACAATCTTGGGTTAATCACCTTGTGGTTTTTCCCTTAACTGGGTTTTCCATGTCAAAACCTTGGTGTCTTATGTGTTGATGTGTTTCTGCTCTTGATCTAATGCATTATGTTTCATGATTGATTTATTATTATGCTACTGAATTATAAAGTGGACTTAAGTGTTTAATTAGAAGAAAGTTTTGGACAACTGATTCACCCCCCCTCTCAGTTGTCTGTCTTGAATCTAATAGTAACATGTTTATACAATCAAGCATCGAAGGATGAAGTATGTAATACAATTATATATCTTGACACAGTGAATGGGCCTCAAACATCACAGTTAAGTCAACCTTCAAGATCAAATGACAGAAAATTATAAATGTATTTGCAAGCTACATAAGATAAATCAATATAGAGATACAATATAGTATGCAAGTTGCAAGTTGCAAGAAGACACAACCAATAGTTATGAATGGAGTTACAAGTTACAAAAGATGTACATAGAAATGTATGCAACACAGTAAGGAGGGAACACATTCATGCAATCAAGAAGAAGTGCCACATAGAGGTAGATGCACACAGTGCATTCATGCAAGATGCAGTCAAAGAGTAGGTGCAGTCAAAAGATATAATGATGACATAAAGAAAAACACATTGTAAAAACAAGACAATCATCATCATGGTAGACAACCACAGTGATCATGAAGTAGTATGATATATCATAATGATCAGTGCTCATCTATAGAAGAACATCAATGAGAAAAATAAACACTCAAGAAGAAGACAACTTTTTCTTCTGTGACAGTTATGCTACCAAAGTATAGTTACCATCACCAGATCAAGCATAGCAGTGACCTATGAAGTGGTTTAAATGAGTAGGAAGCATTCATGTTACACAACAATGATCATTGCCCAACTACAGAGAAGTATGAATAATGATAAAGACATGAACAACCAGAACATGTATGAGGATGCACAAAGGCATATCACAGGAGATGAAATAAAGAAATATATCTATGCTTCTTAAGCCTTGAAAAAATAGCAAGAAACAAACAAGAATGCATGTTATCCAATGCACAGTTGAGAGATAACAATGAAGAAGAAGACAACTAATCTCTATGCCATAATACATCCATTTATAGATTAGAGAATCCTACATTCAAAAAATGATGATACAGTCACATAGTTCATCAACCTTGCACTCATAGAATTTGAAAAGATAGTCTACAGAAGAGCCTTACAGTATGATACATGCTATGCTATAATGGTGCAGATGAAAGTAAAATGTTGCTATAATGGTGCAGATGGAGGTAAAATGTCAAACCATTATATAGAATATCAAATGACTATTGTCATGATAGAGATTAACACATGCTTCTACCCATCAGCCACAGTGAGATGTAAAGCAAGTAAATCATCAACAAATGTGTATGAGGCAGTCACAAGGAGGTGAGAAATATTAAGAGAAGTAGAGCAAGAGCAAGAAAACCCATTTCCAAAACTTCAAAACCCTTAACTCTTGCCAGCAGTAAGAGATAGAAGCATAGTCAAAGTGATGCTACACAAGCAATATACCATCAGTGCTCAAGAAATCAAACCCTAAGTGATGTTCTTGTAGGCTCAAAGAGAGATTTCAAAGAGGATGCCATAATATAGTCATAACCTATAGAGAAGAGCAAGAAATGAGAAAGAATGTATACCCATATGCCAAATTCACAGGATTTCTTCATGAATACACTAGTTCTTTTATTTCTTACAAAGCTAAGGAGGAGATCAAGTAAAACAGTGGCTATAGCATTATAAGAAATTTTGCACATAATGAAATCAAAGTCCTAACCTCATAACTTACAAACCCTCTAGGTGAGTTACAGTTTTATGCCTATTGACAAAGACAAGCATAGCCATGGCAGGTTGAAGTTCTGGGTATGCAAGAGAATTTGAAACCCTAACCCAAAAACTCCAAAAAACTTAGGTTTCTGTATTATGAAGAACACATCAAGATAAAAAGAAATATAAAACCATGGCCAACAAAGACTTGGCATTTCTTGTCAAAAAATGAAATACCCACAACCATCTACAACTTATCAGGCAAAAAGGAGTGAGACATCAAAAGAATGAAACTACAGAGAGGATAACAAGTGCTCACCTCATTTCTTACAAAGCAGAGAAGGATCCTCATGGCTTCACAGTGGCCTCAAATTTCCAAATATGCCGGAGGAGACCATTGAGAAGGAGATCACACAGTGAAAGAATAAGGACATTAAAAGAATGCACAACAGTAAAGACTGTTATAACAAGTGAAAAGGCTGTGGCCATACAGGTGAAAGAAGCTACAACATTCAACAACTTTGTAACAAACACAAGAGAAGGTTACCTTCTAGCCGGCTAGTGAAGAGTTCATGGAAACAATGATAAATTCAAAATAGTGAGGGAGAAAACCAGAGCCACCATGGAGCAACTTCAAACCCTCGGCCAACATTTTTGTAGAGCTCAAAAAGAAGGAAACCAAAAAGATGAGTGAATGATCAAAATTAGGGTTGGTTCCCTATTTTGATTGAAATTTCTTTTCACTCAAGTGTGTTTTTTGACTTAGAAAAAAACCAAATTATTACCTTGTCCAAATCTGCCGTCGGGGTCAAGACCTTTCTAGTAATCATAACTCATAGTGGCCGACAACAATCTTTTGGAGGTTGAGTCCTTCTAAGTCAAGAGGCTGATATAATATGTGGGGAGGCTCCAAGCCTTTAGACTATGCATGATGGATCTCCTTGGTGGTCATATGGTGGAGACATAACAAGATACATCTTTAGGTCCTCTTTCTATGCCCAAGTATCCAAGGATGGATCTCAATATTATGCAAGGTGGCTAACAGGCAAGGTGATGGAGATTTTATGACATGATATGCATGGATGTAAAGTTTACAAAGGTGGCAGATAAGTTGAGGTGAACATCTATAATGATGCAATATTTTATGCATATGAAATACATGGAGGTTCAAGGGTAAATTTCTTTATGCATGGAGGAGATGTAGCATATGAATGATGGGTGATATGGAAATTGCATGGTGGCACCATTGATAAAGGCAGCATATAATGGATTTTTATGCATGGGGTCAAGTTGCATGGTGGAGTTATTTTCTTTCCTTAGCTTCAAATATTGCATATGGGGATATAAAGGAGATTTATGAGGTTGATATTTATGCAAATTTTGTCTTGTGAATGAAGTGCTACAGGAGTGACTGGTCCTTTTATTTTCCTTGCAGAGGGAGATTATTTTTTCACAAATATATTGGAGTGATAAGGAGTATTTTTTTCTTCTAATCATGCATGATTTTACACATTAATTAATTGTAAATAAATAATAAAGGAATATTCTATAAATTACTTTATTATTTTCCATAAATTGTAAAATTGAAAATAGACAAGTTCTAACCAATAATAGAGTAATATTTTATTACTTTATTATTTACTCACAATCAATTTTGCTCATGAAAAATCATACAAATTGATTAGTTGAGTTAACTAGGCCACCTAGGAGGTTTTGCATGACTTTTAGGAGTATTTTTAGGGTCCTTAGTCAAAAGTTTTTGTTCAAACACATGGAGAGGCCCAAATTGAAGCTATTTTTGCTCAATTTGAGGGAGTTTTAGACCCTAATTTTGAGGATTTTTGAGGTTGCTCAGGAATGAGTATTTTTAGAGGCAGTTATCTGCAAGTCTCATTTTTTGCATGCCTCTTAGAGAGAGCAAGCCTATTTATTGTAAAGCAAAAGTCTATTTTTGCTAGTTCTTGATTCTCATTCTGATTCAGATAGAATGGAGAATTCTTGTAGCTCACTATTACAGTTTTATTGAGAGATCGACAAGTTATAGGTTATTTTTTTTTGTCATTTGCAAAGATTTCCTTTGTTATTTCAGATCAGTTAAATTACCTTTCATTTTAGTGTTGAATGCTAAAGCGATTTTGATAAAATTTTGCTGTGTTTTATTATTAAACCTTCAAAATTATTGTCTCACCTCATTGTTTACGACATTAAAGCATAAATTTATCACAGGTCTTAGGTTGTGTTAACCATAAATAGTCTTTTTATGCTGTGAAAAAGTACCTTCCTTCATAAAAACTTGTTTTCAAACCTTCCTTAGAATCACTTTTGTGATATTTATGCCAGGTCTAGATTGTGTAGAAGTCAGATTTCTGAGCAAGCATTATGAATCAAATTGCATTATTTTATCTATATCAGGTGCATCACCATTTTTTACACTTAGAGTTCATTTAGTTTCTTTCTCTCCTTTTCCCAAAAAAGTAAAAACATACATCTCAATAGAACATTTTAAGGGAACCAACCCACAATCTGGAGGTCTAATCTCATCATAGGGCACCCACAACCTGAGATTAGTCCCATGTTACATGGAATTGTAGTGCTTTAACCAGCTTTGCATATAGGTGCAATTCCTAGTGATAACACATATTACAACACTATTTCTCACTATATCTACTTCAGCAACATGATTTCCTTTAAGTCCAAATACCATTTTCAAGAACAAATAGTGAAAAAAAGAATGGAGTAGAAAGATCATTGTTTAAAGTTCAAGTAACACTGACATAGCCCTGCTCATTGTAACTATCCTTCACCAAACAACACAAAAGAGAATGTAAGACCATATTTCTTTAAGACATTTTAACAAAAAGTTCACGTGCCTTGTCTATTCTTCTACATTTTGCAGACATGTTCACTAGGGTACTTACAACTACAATACTTGACAATAATTACATTCATTTACACTTTGATGGATGCCATATCATACCCTATTCTAAAATTTTTATAGACTGAAGAAGTGCTGAGAAAGACTGTAAATTCTAATTTTACACTTTCCAACTGCATCACTAAAGAAGTGTGACAAAAAATCTAAGTTAGGCCATAGTTTCAGAGACTGCATTTGAATGAGGCATAGAAACATGGAAACCACCTTTGTAAACCTTGTTAAAAAATAACATGTGCCCTTAAAAACTTCAACTTTATAGCATATTTGTGCTCAGGATGAAAGATATCTTTAGTATAAGTTGCATCTGACAAACATGTTTATTACTATCTTGATAGTAAGACACAAGGAATGTTCTTTTCAACCATTTGCCCAAACTATCAAGAACTAAAAAGACTGGCCACTGTACTATCAAACATATCTCGGCAAGTAAGCATTGTTACAATACTCATAGATGTCAACATCTTCAATATCATTACCATCAAAGAGCATCAGAGACTCAGAGGTCTGCAAGATACTGTTGTCTCCTATAAGCAACTAGGATTGCTAACTACTGTGCTATATCATTCAAGTCTACCCATCAAAATTGCTCCTTCACACAAAGCCTCTTCAAGCTATCCTAAGTCTAGAAACTTGTCAAACAAACACTAGCAACAACCACATGAGCATTGATACCATAGAAGCATGAATATTGAAGCATGATATCATATACCATGTTGAAATACCAAATACTAATCACAAAAACATGAACCGTATAGCAATATCAGTACCAAAACTGACAATGATCAAGGATAGTCATCAACACCAACTCAACATGAACATGATCATGACATGAAAGCATCCTCCACCTGAGGTACTCACTTTTCATAGAAAGGTAAATACTCTGTCTTGTCTGAGAAAAGCAGTCCTAATACTTATCATAACAACAAAACTATGACAAAGAAAATTGTCTTCATACTTGCCATGTCTTTGTCATCACATTATGTCTTGGACTGCTCCCATGCCTACAAGAAACCTCTGTTCACTTGTCATAGTCCTAGCTTATCCTTATCAACACATGATCATTGTACTTTATACCTGCAATATCTTTGCACTATAATTGTCCCTAACTGCACCTTTCATTTACAAATTACTCTATTGATGTTATTCAGAGGCATGATAACTATAAGGCAAAGTTGATGTCAAGTCAAAAAATGTCCTGATCAGACATAGTAGAAACCTAGCATTTATAATATCACTTGGAAAGAGAGAGAGTCATAGTTCTAGTTACACTCTCTTGTCTTACTTCTTGAGAATTAAAGATAAAGCAATGAGCATCTCCCCCTGACTTTAAGCCAGTTCTCATGCAGAGGGTAATGTCTTTTTAGTAACATGCATTGGTTTTGATTTTTCATCTCCTGAATCTTGCTTTCTTCTCCATACTTGTATAGGCCCTTTCTTCTTCTTGTTTAAGATATTCTCTTGATTTTGTTTGATCACATAGCTCTTGGATGGTTTCATCAAAGTATTCCTACACCATTGTGCTTTGTGTTCAGACTTATTACATGTATAACATATAATGTCATTGTCTAGATTAAAGAAAGAATAATTTCCTCTAGACATGCTATAAGAACTCTTATTGACATTCCCGATATGATCATGTCTCTCAAACATCCTACAATTTCTTGCACAATCTCTCACTCTATGGCCATAAACATGACATGAATAACATTAACTGTGAAATTGAGAATGATTGTACCTTATTTTTTGCCTGGTGGGTAGAGAACTTGTGGACCTGATTGTCCTTCTTCTTTGAACTTCAAGAGAAGCATCATGATAACTTAAGTCTATCTTCCTTTTAGGTGCCTTTCTTGATTTGGAGCACTCTCCTTCAAAACCCATACCAATAGTGTCCTTGAAATGCTTTTGTTTGCTCAGCATGTCATTCAACTTGTACTTTCTTCATACTCATGATATTTCTTTGACAGGGCCTTGAGACCTTCATAATATTTTCTTAGATTAACAATTTTAGTTTCTAATTTCATACATTCAATTATTTTTACCTCAAGGTTAGATTTTGTATTATCTATTATTCTTTTGGCTTCCTCAATTTCAGTCTTTAGACTGATGATCAATTTATCAGATTCGTCAAAATGATTCTTTAATTCTACAATCTGATTTCTTGCATTTTCAAACTCTAAAGAAACTTTTTCAAAATCTGAACATACCCTGTCCTTGGATTCTTTCTCTTGTTGAAGCTGGTCTTTTAATTTTCTATTTTCTTTACTAAGTTGCTTGATTGTATCTAGAGCACGCAAAAGTTCTCTTCAAAATCAACTTCACAATCATCTTCATCAAACTCCTATCCATCTTGATCTACAAATAAATCTCCTTCTACATCATCAATTTCAACTACAAAATCATCAAGTTCTTGTTTATTAACATTCACGTTGTCAAGACTCTTAACTACAGGACTGATTTCTTTATGAAATTTTGCATCTACATTCCTGGTTGACTCATGCAATAACTCACTGCTGGACTTAACTAAGGCTTTCTTTTCAATTTGTTCATCAACAATTTTCTTTCCTCTATTTGAGGCCTTAGTTCTATTCTTTTTACCCATTGTACTCCACTTGTCAGGAACCCTTAAGTTGGTTAGACTTCTTGCAAGGGTCTAGCTCTTATACCACTTGTTGGAGTACAACCAACACTAAGAGAGGGGGGGGGTGAATCAGTGTTGGAGACAAACACAAATAAATTTTCACTTCATTTCACCTCCTTTTAAACTTGAAATAATAAATTGCAATGCTGATTTGAATGTTTTGCAAGATAGAAAATGAAACACTGAACAATGAATGTAATGGAAAGTTTAGACATAAGACATCAATGGACCACACACAGAGAGACCATAACACAAAAAAATGCATGAGTGGAAAACCCTCTTGGGGAATAAAAACCACTTAGGAAAGATGCCTCATTGGCTTAATATCAAAATCCCAATCATACGGTCTCACTGACTTCTTTTGTCTCAGTGACAATTTTTCTTGCCTCATTAGCTTTATACAACTTTGCCTCACTAGATTTTTATCTTGCCTCATTGGCTGTTTGTGCCTCACTAGCTATTTGTGCCTCACTGGCAAACATACACTGATTCTCTCACTATCCTATCATCATCTTGAGTGTCTTCATTGTCTTTTCAATAATCATGCTCTAATTTCCTCACAATCTCATATCATTACTCTGCTACAATTATTGGATTCTCCTATCAATTAGCTTTGTCAGTATCCTCTATTCAACACATTTCAATCTTTTGCATTCATTTAAGTTTATTTCTTGTCATCACCATTTTGCAATGCACTACTGCATATCATCATTACACTCTGCAAGTCATAACACTCTATTTTCTTTACATATTTGACCAACACCCCTCTAGAATTTTTCATTGCATATTTTTCACTAATTCTTCTCTCCACACATTCAAAGATCATACTTCAACTTCTAACAGTTTCACTCAATCAAAAAATAGTTACAACTATCGTAATAGTCTCTTCAAATAGTGACAGGCAGATCCTCGTCAAATTTTCTACAACACAAATGCCCGTTGGGATTTTCAAAATGTTTAAATGTGAACCATAGATAGAGATCCTTGCACCTCTAATATTTTAAATAATGACCGTAGATTCTAAACTGGCGCCCAAACAAAATCTTTTCACCTAAGTGAGTCGGTTGCATTAGAAGACAGGGCCGGTCAACCACGTTCTTGGCATCCTTCAACAAGTCACCTTAAGTGACTTTTACCTTTGATGGAGGTCAAAACTCAAATATAACAAAAAGGTAACTTGTCACTTATGACTTGCATTTTAGGTTTTATTAGGACTTAAATCCATTTTTAGGGTTTGCAGATGAAACCAAAGACAAAGACATCATCATGCATATCAGAGCTGAAGATGATCAGGAAATACAATATAACATCTTGAAAGGTACTCCATAACAATAATCTCCATAATGATACCAATGTAACAGGTTTTGTTTCAAACCACTGTGCACTAATAAAAAAAACTTACATGAAGACCCTACACTTGTCATGAACACAGTATCACACTGTAACATTGCAAGTTTTGTTTGTGACATCACCACCATCACTGCAACCAATGATAACTCTTCTAATCAAGCATGAAGTACACCTTTTACAACACCATCAAGTATAAGGATGAAACACAATCAACTCCTGATATATGAGCATCAAGACGTAGTCATCACTTTCATATCTTGTCATTCATGGTCAACCAACTTTTGGCAATATGAAAACATCACATTAAGTCCTAAATCAACAAGCATGACAAACATCATGAAATGAGGAGATCATACAATGAGGATAACTTGAGATGATAAACCACTCACAACTTACAAGTATCAAAGCATAGATGAGATGAACAACAACACTGCAACCTATAGCAATCTATAAACTGCATCAAAAACACCAAGACCCTAAAGCACAAATGCATGTTATATGACAAACTCACAACATCAAACAACTGCAACCTATTACAACTCAACCAAGACACTCAAACTGCATTTTACTACTTTTGACATCAATGACAAACACATACTCAATAGATGTAAGGGTAGGATGATGCCCCCTTGAGAGGATAGGCGGGTTAGGAGAACACAGGTATGCTCTCGAAATGAATCAAACAACAAAGGATGGATAAGGAGATGAAGGATGCAAGATAAGGGATGGATGAAAGAGATGAATGATTCGATATGCTGCAATGAAGTGAGCAATCATATAGTTTGAAATAGCACTAGAAATTATGCACCAAGGTATAAAAACCAAGGTGACGATGTGTCTTGTGCACCCAACATAATACAACCTTGTCTAGACGTATGAGGAAGTAAACTTAGAGAATTAAAGTCCTAATGCACAAAAAGTATGATATGACCTTAGATGCAAAGGATAATGTAAAAATCTATTCCAACATACACAAGATATGAATATTAGCGTGAAAGATACGAATTTGATACAAATGCAAGATAAAATGATAACATACACAAGCAAGCAAGAAAGCATACACAAATGATTAAAAAACAAAGAAGGAATTGCCCCTATCAAGTTGTAAACTAATGATTGATTGATTGATGATTAAGATAGTGTTGTCATTGTGGGGAATGATATATCCCTAGATCAACACAAGGATATGGGAATGGTATATCCCATTGATGATGATGATGATTGATTGATTGATAGATCTGAGTGATTGATTTGATTGATTGATTGGTTTACAACAAGGCTAGAATCAAGACCATGAATGTGATTGGATAATTTGGCTAGATTGATTAACTTGATTGGTATGGATTAAGGATGGCTTGCATAGGAGTTTATTGCATGGATTTTTGTTGGATATTTGATTTTTTTTGTATTTTTGAGATTTTTTTAATTTTTTATAATTTTTTTAATGTTTTGGGATGGCATTGGATTACACTTGGATAGCCTTTACACTAGATACCAATGACAAGGGAAAACCAATTCTAGGTGCAAGGGGTGGAGGTGGGATTGGATAAATGGATAAAAGGATGGGCGATAATAAATGGGATGGAAGACACACGATAAAGGGATGGATAAAAGGATAGACAATAATGGATGGGATGAAAATATCATGATATATGGATGGATAAAAGGATATGTGATAATGGATGTGATGGATTTATGCATCATAAGGGAGCTAGGTTGTGATCTCCAAAGACTATGTCGCATAGGAATAACATGCCCCATTCTAAGTGTAATGCTTAGGATTTTACATGACAAAGCTTATGATAATAGGATGATTGGAATGGTTGGAAATAATAAGGTATAACAAGAGATATCCAAAGCATTTTTCAACATTTTGCCCCTATGTCTTTATCAAGATCAATAGGAGGAAGGGTAGATGGATAGTGTAATGGGATAGGTATGTGGGTATAATGGATAAGGATGATTGGATAGGATATTATAGGATGAAAAATGATAGGTTGAATATGATAGTTTGGGTAAGACAACATGCCTCCAAGTGTAATTCACATAGAAGATAACCTACACATGACGCCTATTTACCAGGTTTTCATCATGATACTTATCCAAGGCACCACCGAGGTGGTTTTCACCATTGGACAAAAGGATTTCTCTTTACTATTTTGTTTCTTTTTGTATTTTCTCTCTCTTTTTGGAATATTTAATTGAAATAGGTAGATATGGATAAGAAGGATTTGGAAGAGGATGGGGGCTCAAGCATCTAGTTTCATGAAGGGTGATAGTCCCATTAGAGATGGATGTCACACATGGACCATGTCAAATGTCATTATGCTTCTAGCCATGTGAAGATAGAGACAAATGTGGAATTAAATAATAAAATTATTTAATTTTTGGAAAGGGATGCTGGATAGTACATTAATTAAATAAATCTTTTATTTAATTAATTTGGAGGAAAAGTGGGAATTAATTAAATAAATATGATTTATTTAATTAATTGTCTAATGGGATTGAAATGGGATTAGTTAAATAAATATGATTTATTTAACTAATAAGGTGATGAAAGGGGTTATAATGGTCCTAGGACAAAACATGTTACAAAGTGTCTCAAGTGATGTATCGATAAGGCATGGTCAATTTTAGGTGTCTACATATTCAATTTATTGAAGACCCTTGCAAATGTCAATGTGCATGGCATACAAGAACTGATGGGTGTAAAAGTTTTAGAGCATATTGTGTTTTTCTTATCATGTTGATGGCAATGAATATGAAAGGTAGGCTTTCCAAACATGCTGATAACGCTAATAGAATTAGTTGGTATGGATTACCTACAAATATTGTGGACTCATTATTTTACAACCTTAGTCATTGCTCTTGCATAATCTTTACATATATCATATAAAATAGAACTTCACAAAATACACAAATAATCAATAAAGAATCTCAACTCTCCATGGACTTAGCCGGCTATGAGATTGAATGTCTGTCCCATAAAATTTTAGATAGATGACCATTAATGTAAGTGAGAAATTCACATACTTCCACTTGTTCTTCACAACTTTTATTTGAATGGAAATTTCTTTGTGTCGGATGTGATTATCTTCATCATGTTGGGTGTGATTCTCATCATCATGTTTAGTGTGATTCTCTTCATCTTGTTGTATGTGAGGCTCAAAAGAATCATCTCTTATGACATTTGGTAAGTCCTTCATGATTGTGATCTCATTTGTGGAAGAACTAGTTATTTCCAAAGGGTCATCCATTACTGCAATATAAAATATAAAGGAATGTTAAAAAAATTAACTAGTTGGGATGAAAAACAAAATCTATATATTTATAATAAGCATTATATAGAGAGCAGAAAAAAAGTTTAAGTTACCATCTTAAAGCATTCTTCTTATAATAAAATTATTTAGATAAAAAAAGTTTGGGTAGCATTTATCAAGTATCTTGATTGTACATTACTGTAAGTAACCATATATTTACTTAAACATTTTGAATTTCCTATATGTTGGTATACTTCTCTTACAATTTTTAGTATGTATATATTTTGAAAGTCATAGGAAATCCTCCCAATCTAGTCACCCCATCTTCAGAATAAAAGAAAAATTATGAATTACCACTAATCTTTGCATACTAATATTTGATTACAAGAAAATTTATCAACATGAATGAATTTAATCACCCAAAATAATTAAGGAGAAACATTTTCATATGAATTTTAAAGCATATTAAAAAACACATTGTTTTCAACATGATTTACAAGTGCAACACTTTACCATTGCATCATTTATCCTTGGAGGACCGATAATTCCCGATACTTTGGTTTGTGATGTATTTCATATTGATTTCAAGGGCATGTTGTTCTTAATGGTGATAGAGAATTATTCCCTATCTTCTATCTTGGAGTTAAATTGTAATTTTAGAGTAGATTCAAAAAACATTGTGTTTTCCAACATGAATTGTTTTTATTTTCAAATACATTTTTGGTTCTCAACGATGACTTAGACACATTCCATGCCTTCTATCTTGAGTTAAATTGCATTTTTAGAGCATGTTCAAAAACACATTGTGTTGTTGAACATGATTGTTTTGGTAGGCTTATTCGATGTTTTATCATTTATCCTTGTAGGCTTGCTTTCTTGATACTTTGGTTTGTGTTATATTTCATCTTGCTTTGAAGGGAAATTTGTAACTTTATGCTAATAGAGACTTATTTCATGTCTTCTATCTTAAGTTAAATTGTAATTTTAGAGAAGATTAAAAACATATTATGTTTGGCAACATGATATCTATTTTGCTTTCAAAGGCATTCGTTGTTCTCAATGCTGACACAGATGCATTCCATGCCTCCTATCTTGAGTTAAATTACAATTTTAGAGCATGTACAAAAACATATTACATTTTCCAACATGTTTTTTTGCAGGCTTATTCCATATTTTATCGTTTATCCTTCTAGGTGATAATTCCTGATACTTTGTTTTGTGTTGTATTTCATCTTTATTTGAAGGACATTTTGTAACTTTATGTTGATAGAGACTTATTTCATGTCTTCTATCTTGAGTTAAATTGTAATTTTAGAGCATATTCCAAATGTGTTTTCCAACATGATATCTATTTTGCTTTCAAAGATATTTTGTGTCCTCAATGTTGATAGAGACCCATTCCATGCCTTCTATTTGAGTTAAATTGCAATTTTAGAGCATCTGTAAAAACACATTGTGTTTTCAAACATGTTTTTATCATTTATCCTTGTAGGTGATAACTATTGATACTCTGGTTTGTGATGTATTTTATCTTGCTTTTAAGGACATTTTGTAACTTTATGCCAATAGAGACTTATTTCATGTCTTCTATCTTGAATTAAATTATAGTTTTAGAGCATATTCCAAAACACATTGTGTTTGACAACATGATATATGTTTTTCTTTCAAAGGTATTTTTTGTTCTTAATGCTGACATAGATGCATTCATGCCTCCTATCTTGAGTTAATTTGCAATTTTAGAGTATGTTAAAAAATACATTGTGTTTTCAAACATGTTATTTTGACAAGCCTATTCCATGTTTATCATTAATCCTTGCAGGTGATAATACTGATACTTTGGTTTGTGTTGTATTTCATCTTGCTTTGAAGGGTATTTTGTAACTTTATGCTGATAGAGACTTATTTCACGTCTTCTATCTTGAGTTAAATTATAATTTTAGAGAATATTCCAAAACACATTATGTTTTCCAGCATGATATCTATTTTGCTTTCAAAGACATTTTTTGTTCTAAATGCTGACAGAGACCCATTCTATGCCTTCTATCTGAGTTAAATTGTAATTTTAGAGCATGTGCAAAAACACATTGTGTGTTTGAACATGTTTATTTTTTGACAAGCTTATTCCATGTTTTATCGTTTATCATTGTAGGCAATAATTGCTGATACTTTGGTTTGTGTTATATTTCATCTTTCTTTGAAGGATATTTTGTAACTTTATGTTGATAGATGCTTATTTCATGTCTTCTATCTTGAGTGAAATTGTAATTTTAGAGTATATTCCAAAACACATTATGTTTTCCAACATGATATATGTTTTGCTTTCAAAGGCATTTTTGTTCTCAATGCTGACATAAACCCATTTCATGCCTTCTATTTGAGTTAAATTGCAATTTTAGAGCATGTGCAAAAACACATTGAGTTTTCGAACATGTTTTTTTTCTAGGCTTATTCCGTGTTTTATCTTTTATCCTTGCAGACAATAATTGTTGATACTTTGATTTGTGCTGTATTTCGTCTTATTTTTAAGGGTATTTTATAAATTTATGCTGATAGAGACTTATTTCATGTCTTCTATCTTGAGTTATATTGTAATTTTAGAGCATATTTCAAAACACGTGTTTTCCAACATGATATTTATTTTATTCTAAAAGGCATTTTTTGTTCTCAATGTTGACAGAGACCCATTCCATGTTTTCTATTTGAGTTAAATTGCAATTTTAGAGCATGTGCAAAAACACATTATGTTTTCCAATATGTTTTTTTTGGCAGACTTATTTCGTGTTTTATCGTTTATCCTTGCAGACGATAATTGCTGATACTTTAGTTTGTGTTGTATTTCATCATGCTTTGAAGGGCATTTTGCAACTTTATGTTGATAGAGACTTATTTCATGTCTTCTATCTTGAGTTAAATTGTAATTTTAGAGATTATTCTAAAACACATTATGTTTTCCAACATGATATATATTTTTCTTTCAAAGACATTTTTTGTTCTCAATGTTGACAGAGACCCATTCCATGCCTTCTATCTGTTACATCCCTAATTTTTGTCTTGCTATACTTTTTACTTTTACTTGGATATAAGTAAATCTATTATGATGTTTAGATTAATGTCAAGGAAAGACATGGAATTATATTGAATGTCATTTACAACGTTATGAAAATGATTATGTTATTATCATTTCAATATTGCATTATGAGATTTGATTTATTGTTCGAATAATGATGCACTGATCATAATTTGTTTGATTACAAGTTTGATATAGGAATTACAGTTATCAAATGACTCTCAGAGAAAAGAGAGAGCATCTTTTGAGGAGAGAGATATAGACCTCAGGTTGCAAGTGGTTTATTTGCCAAAACGAGTATGAGTGTATAATGTAATCATGAACCACCGTATCATAAGAGGTAAGTCTTGTCTTGTTAGTTTACTTCTGAACCTAATCGACAGGTAGTTAATATTTGACAATCTTTTTAAGTCATAGTAAGTCATCATAGTCGTTAATAATGTTAACAACATCATTTGAGTATGAATTGCGACTATTTACATTAAACATAAATATTACGACGTTATTGTCATAAAATAGTCATCTTATTATTATTAAGTCACTTGAGGTGTTATAATCGATTCTTAACATTAAGACATTACTGTCAAGTTAAGATGACGTGTTTTTGTCGATGGATTGTGATGGCAGACTAGCTCAACCCAATCACTTTTTCCATAATCCTTTGTTTTAGTATTATCCTTTTATTGATTAAATCATAATAATCAAATATAGATAATAGTATGAAAATAATATTTGATATAATCAAATAAGAATATGCTTATGTGTCAAATGAGGTAATACCTCATGATAAGTTATTATGGTTTATGATTGAGTAGCCTTAGGCATCTATTAAGGAGTGCCTTCAATATTAAAGCATACTGGATCGAACTACTCTTTATGAGTAATTGATTACTCTATTTCTATTATTGAGTTGGAAGCCTGATTGATGAGGAGTGGTGGATAACCAGCCACATTCACTAGTTCCTCTCAACAATTTTTACATAATCGATAGAGGGTGTCGATTGCACCTTTGTAGCTAGCGGTTGAGTTATAACTGGAGACCAAAAACTGTTGGTATTGAATGAGTTTTTAACTACAATAAGTGGAGCACTTAGTGGGATGACTCATGGATGAGTCAGTTTGAGGCTCTTAAGAAACCACGACTTGATAGTCGATGGGCATTCTTTATGTGATAAGTCTTGTAGCTAAGAATAGAGGAGAGATTGTGCATGGGCTGAAAACAAATCTTAGGAAGAATACAGTGTATTCTATTTTCTTTCTTTGCTGTGTAAACCGCCGCTTTAGGTAATCACCTTTGCATTTTATGATCTTAGAAGATAATGAAAGATTGAATAATGCCTTGTCTTGGACATTCATCCATTTTCATTTTGATAATCTTTAAGTTTATATTGTAACTGTTTTGATGAAGATGAGCCGATTGTGTCTCTCTTTATAGTATCGAATTAACTTGATTAATTGAGTCGACTAAATATGGAGGGTATAGAGAGTCATTGTATGACTAATATTTTATTTTAGTTTTAGGCTTGAGAGTCGATGTAGCCTGGTAAGGTTGATTCTTAGGATTTATAATGAAATCTATCTCATGATTTTACTAGGCCGACCCTGTGCCTTAGTTCAAAACTATGATACTTGTCATAATATGAGTACAGGAACCAAATGATTTTATTATTATATATTTCACGAAGGATAACGTAGTTATCATGAAACTAATTAACCAGTCACATATTTGATTGAGTTTCCTTTTGAGGACAACCAACTATATAGATGTAAGTTAGTCTTGAAAAATAATTCTAATGAATTAGTAGAGGCTACTTGATAGAGAAAAACTTACCAAACTGTGAGAAGAGTGGCATAAAGTACCAAGTAGAAGATATTATCATTTTGAAACCATTCTTGGTTAAATACATTGGTCAAGAATGATTCCCTTACCAAAAGATTCAGATTCTTGGTAATCTATGACAACTATGGTAAACCTATTGAGTTATAGGTTAACTAAAGATAGTTGGAAAAATGAATAAATGTCGTAAGACCTCCTATATTGTCTATATAAGTAATCTTAGTGAGTATAGTTTTATAGTACACCATTATGTCAAAAAAGACTATGTCTATAACCTTATATAGAATCATATATGAGTGTATAAGAAGTGATGGTAATGACATCACGTAGAAGTGAATTGAAAGTATTCATATTCCTTTTGTATAGGAGTTAATATCTATTACAAAACCATAGTATTCTTAACCTTGGTTGAGTTAAAGCAAAGGTCATTTATAAACCTTAGTCTTGAAGTTATGAGATAGGGGTATTTTGATATAATGGATTATTCAAGGGCAAAATAAAACCCTAGTTTAACCTAGAAGGGTTAAAGATAATTTGATGACACCCTTATGGTTATAACCCATTTAGTTATTGGGGTAGACATTAAAGGGTCGAGAACCCTAAATAATAAATGTTCATATTTATCTTATTGAAAAGAGATTTGTTATTAGTCGATAATATTTAAACCTTAGGTAGATGAACCTATTTGTCTGGTTACAAGTCGACTTGAGATATAAGTCATAAGCCTCAGGTTTTGAAAGCATGCAAGAGCTACTATTAAATGGTTAGTCAACCATAAAGTTTATTATACCTTATTGGTCACAACTTCTCTTAGCTATTACTTGTCGATAAGTGATGAATTTCAAATGTTGCAAAGATGCAAAGAGATACCCAAGAATAGATAGTCATTCCATAAGGTCTATGAAGCAATGACAGTATCTTGTGAATCCACCTAAGTCAAAAAGACTATATTTGAGTTAGATAAAACTCTTTAGTTAAAAATTAACTTGACCAAATAAGATATTTATTTATATCAAATCATTGTGATCATTATATAGAATGTGATTGAAGGGACAAGTACCCTAACCATGTATATTTATTCTTACTTGTAAGAAATGAAATAATTTCCTAGACTATGATGCTTAACCTAGGTAAGGTAACCATCTTAGTTGTTATTAATCGATTTAAAATTCTTATGAGATGATAAGTCTTGGATCTCGTGTATTTCAATGATGCAATGAGAATCCTCGTAAAGAAAGGTAGTCGATAAGGTCTATGGAATATAGACAGTGAATGTAAACTTCTCTAGGTCGGGAAGACTATAATATTGAAATTGTCAGAACTTCATAAGTTAAATGTAGTTGACCAAGTCAAACTGTAGGAATATGATAGTATCCAAGTCGAGTTGGGGTGGGTGAACATTACGACAATGTTCATTGCGAACACCAATTTATATTGAAACTATGGCCATAGTAATGCATATGTCTCTACATGCATTGTCGGTTCACTATATCTGGATTGCACAACCTATCAGAAATCATACTTAGCTAGAGGGTATGTATGGTTGTATGATTGATAGAGTTATGTAGGATACAACACTATGTACTCGGGAAGGCAAATTACCACTCGTCATCTTTGGTCTATATTCCTCGTGAAGGGTAGGGCCACTTCCTATGTGGAAGATATGTAGGAGACCACCGGTCTGTGGTTGGAGGTAAATCACTGGAAAGATACTCTCTCTCTCTCTCTAGCAGAAGACATGCCAAGGCTTGTGATAAAGATGTCAGATTTTCAGATGCAGTATATCTTTAAGACTTGTGTTTATTGAGACTATGTAAAACATTATCTAATGCAGCTATTTGTAATTGTAAAGACAAAATGTCATCCTTGTATATTATTTTATGTTTCTTATTTCTGGATAGAAATCTTGCAATTTGTTGTTACTTGATTATATGTTAAATAAAAGAAAAAAATTCTCTCATTTTTACCTTGTTGAATTACTTTATGGTAAATTCTTGATTTTACTATGTTTTTAGAATGTGGATGTTACATATGGTTACATTCCTAATTTTTGTCTTGCTATACTTTTTACTTTTACTTGGACATAAGTAAATCTATTATGATGTTTAGATTAATGTCAAGGAAAGACATAGATTATATCGAATGTCATTTATGGAATTATGGAAATGAATATTTTATTGTTGTTGATTTAATATTGCATTATGAGATTTGGTTTATTATTTGAATAATGATGCACTGATCATAATTTGTTAGTTACAAGTTTGATACAGGAATTACAGTTTTCAGATGACTCTCAGAGAAAAGAGAGAGAGTATCTTTCCAGGAGAGAGATATAGACCTCAGTTTACGAGTGGTTTATTTGCCAAATCAAGTATAAGTGTTTAATGGAAACATGAACCAATTTGTCATGAGAGGTAAGTCTTGTCTTGTTAGTTTACTTCTGAACCTAATCGACAGGTAGTCGATATTTTACAATCTTTGTAAATCATAGTAAGTCGTTAGTAACATTAACGACATTGTTTGAGTGTGAACTATGACCATTTACGTTTAACGTAAAAGTTAGGATGTCATTGTCATAAAATGGTCGTCTTATTATTATTAAGTCACTTGAGGTGTTATAAATGATTCTTAATGTCAAGACGTTATCGTCAAGTTTTACTATGTCTTTAGAACGTGGATGTTACATATGGTATTAGAGCCAGGTTTTGATATAATCTATGTCTCGATTATGCATTAACTAGTAATAAATTGATTCTTGTAATCAATAAAATTAATAATCTTGAAAATTTAGAAGAGTCCTTTTTACTTAGGAACTAGTTTGGAATACATTCCATAGTTTATGAAACTTTTTCTAGGGTTTGACCCTCAAAAGAACTTTTCTTCTCTAACCAAGAACTGTCTTAGTGTACGTTTAACATCAACGTAAATTTTCTTTTTATTATCAATTTCCACTAATCTTTTCTGATAAAGTAAATATTTTCATCCATTTCTGATAACATTTATAGACTAATGCTAATCCTATCTTCTAGCTTACCCAGCTTATAGGAGTTCAACATCTTTTTCTATCCAATGTTTCAAATGGAGTCATCTTAATAGCAAAAAGTTAGGTACTGTTATAAGAAAATTCCACAAGTGGTAAGTAGTCTTCCTACTTATATTGTTGATCCATGCAATATGTTTGTAACAAATCTTCTAAAAGCTGGTTAATTCTCTCAATTTAACCATCTGTTACAAAATTATAAGCTATACTCACATTGAGTTTAGTCCTTAGAGCAAAAAAAACAAAGTTTGCCAAAACCTTGATGTTACATGCACATCTTTATCTGAGATAATCTTTTTAGGGAAGCCATGCAATCTAAACACCTCTTGCACAAATTTGTGAGCTAACACTGGTGCTCCATCAGTCAAATTCCCAAGTATGAAATGTGCTACCTTCATGAGTTTATTAACCACAACTAAAATGGCATCATGTCTACTCTTAGACACTGGAAGACTATGAATGAAGTCCATACTAATAACTTGCCATTTCCACTCTGGCACATCATGTGGATACAACAATCTTGCAGGGTGTTGATGTTTTGCTTTTACCCTCTAACATTCTAAACAGCTTGCTACAAATCTTGTAGCTTCTTTCTTCATTCCTTTCCAAAAATAAAGAGGTTTAACATCCACTAGAAGTTTGGTCACTCCTAGATGTCCATATTATGGTGCAGTATGAACTTCTTTCATTACTAGATCCCTTACTCTAGCTGAATCAGGAACATACATTCTACCTCTATACCTCAATAGTCCATCTGACTCAAACATAAAACCATCATACCTTGGATCTCTAGGATTATCTTTCAGGGCCTGCTTAACCTATTCATAATATTTATCACCTAATAATTTTTGCAACACTTAATCTTTAAAGTTTGCATGAATAAAGACAATTGAAGAAATATGTCCCCTCCAACTCAGAGCATTAGCTACTCTGTTCTCTTTTAGTAGATCAATTGCCTCTTTGACATTTATCTATCCACTCAAATCATTTCTCTTAACCATTGCATAATCACTTGCACATGTTGGTAATGTTCTCCTTCATTCTTAGAATTTAAATAAGCATATCTTCCAGAAAGGCTAGAACAAGCTTGTCTAAACCATAGATCCCAGGATCGAAACCTGGCTTTGATAACATATGTAACATCCACGTTCTAAAAACATAGTAAAACCAGAAATTTACCATAAAGTAATTCAACAAGGTAAAAATGAGATAGAGAAATTTTTTTCTTTTATTTAACATATAATCAAGTAACAACAAATTGCAAGATTTCTATCCTAAAATAAGCAACATAATATGATATAGAAAGATGACATTTTGTCTTTAGAATTACAAATATCTACAATAGATAATGTTTTACATGGTCTCAATAAACACAAGTCTCAAAGATATACTGCATCCAAAAATCTAACATCTTTATCACAAGCCTCAACATGTCTTCTGCTAGAGAGAGAGAGAGAGAGAGAGCATCTTTCCAATGATTTACCTCCAACCACAGACCAGTGGTCTCTCACACATCTTCCACATAGGAAGTGGCCCTACCCTTCATGAGGAATATAGACCAAAGGTGACTAGTGGTAATTTGCCTTCCCAAGTACATAGTGTTGTATCCTACACAACTCTATCAATCATACAACTCTAAAACACATATATTTGTAATTATAAAGAGGTATCTAAATGGTAAAACATTATCTATTGCAGATATTTGTAATTGTAAAGACAAAATGTCATCTTTGTATATCATATTATGTTTCTTATTTCAGGATAGAAATCTTGCAATTTGTTGTTACTTGATTATATGTTAAATAAAAGAAATTTTTTTCTCTATCTCATTTTTACCTTGTTGAATTACTTTATGGTAAATTTCTGGTTTTACTATGTTTTTAGAACATGGATGTTACATATGGTATCAGAGCCAGGTTTTGATCCTGGGACCTATGGGTTATGGGCCCACCACGCTTCATAGAGACTTCTTTCATGTCTTCTATCTTGAGTTAAATTGTAATTTTAGAGATTATTCCAAAACAGATTATGTTTTCCAACATGATATCTATTTTTCTTTCAAAGACATTTTTTGTTCTCAATGTTGACAGAGACCTATTCCATGCCTTCTATCTGAGTTAAATTGCAATTTTAGAGCATTTACAAAAACACATTGTGTTTTCAAACATGTTTTTTTGGTAGGCTTATTCCGTATTTTATTGTTTATCCTCATAGACAATAATTGCTGATACTTTGGTTTGTGCTATATTTCATCTTGCTTTGAAGGGAATTTTGTAACTTCATGTTGATAGAGACTTATTTCATTTCTTCTATCTTGGGTTAAATTGTAATTTTAGAGCATATTCCAAAAGACATTGTGTTTTCCACCATGATATATGTTTTTCTTTCAAAGACATTTTTTGTTCTTAATATTGACAGAGACCCATTCCATGCCTTCTATCTGAGTTAAATTACAATTTTAGAGCATATGCAAAAATACATTATGTTTTCTCACATGTTTTTTTTGGTAGGCTTATTACAATTTTAGCTTATATTCCAAAACACATTATATTTTCCAACATGGTTTTTTTCTAAATGTCGAAGGCATTTTGTTCTTAATGGTGATAGAGATTTATTCCATGTCATCTACCTTGAGTTAAATTTCAATTTTAGAGCAGATTCAAAAATACATTATGTTTTACAACATGATTTGTTTTGGCTTTCAAAGGCATTTTGTTATCAACGATGAGAGAGATTTATTCCATGTCTTCTATCTTCTATCTTGAGTTAAATAGTATTTTAGAGTTTGTACAATCTTTTGGTTTTCATTATTGTTGTTTGACAATAAATCTATTTTAGTCAATAAAACAAGGAGCCTCCCTTCCAAATATATAATAATAGTAGCATATCATATGATTATGCTAAATTTGTTTTGAGATACGTATTTGTAAACTATTCTGATAGCAGGTGATCCTCTATGGGGAAATGTTGACAATTGAAAGAAAGGATTAAATGTTACTTTGTCATGGAGTGCATATCTTGTAGCTTAGAAGACCTATTGCACTCCTACCTAGGAATGTGGTAGTTAAATTAACCAAATAGAGAAAAGGTTGTGCCACCAACACAACTGCAAAGATCCTTATGATTTAGGTGTACAATATATACCATATGAATTAGCCTAACAGTTTTCTCAGGTGCTTCAAGGAGATATCCAATGTCACTAATCAACTAGTAAGTTACTAGTAGCTCGAAGATATAGTAGTGAAACCTAGCAAAAAAATGTGGTAACTGATTGTTGAACAGTATGAACATCAGTTTATTACACATTCAATTTTGTTCTAGAAAACTAGAGTATTCACTTAAAAGTCAGACGTCTAATTCATAGAATGAGATTTACCAAAAAACATATGGTGAAATAGGAGATTTAAATCAATATAAAGTATGTACTACACAAAACTAAGATCATATACAAGACAATCAACATAGATAATATATAAAGTCATATCTATTTATATTCTTTATAAAACTATTTGAGTTCCACTGAAGAGATCACAAAATTATAATTTGAAACATTGGTCCTTCACATTTCTGACATTATTGTCATTGAAACTTGCGTCAATAGTAACACAAATATACCTAGTGTACTCAAACAAAATGCACTGAACTAAGATTCTATAAAAGTCATATGTATTTATATTCTTTACATAAGCATTCTAGTTCTAGTTTATAGATTACAAATTATAATCACAACTATTCCTCCTTCAATTTTCCTTCATTATTCTTAGTCAAACCTGCATCACCAGTATCTACAGCCATACCCACTGCCTATTTATACAATCCCTTCCACAATTCTATTGTACGCTCCATAACATTGAGCACGACATTATATTCGACCGATAGATTTCCTGAAATCTTCTTGTTGGCCTCACATGCTTCTTGATGATTATTATTGATTAACTCTTGTCGATGCAATTCAAGCTCCAACACCACATTCCTCTCAATCAACTCTATGAACTTGTTAATCAATTCACAAATTGTTTATCCATTTGACTTTTCAGCAACATCAACCTTTCATTTTCTACTTCCAACATCTAAACCTTCCTTGACAACATTTGAACATACATGACCTCAAGCGCTAGCAGAGCTTGCATTGATTCCATTATTTTAGTGTTCATTCTGTCTATGTTAGAAGCCTTCTGTTTGGTTGCCTTCCCTATAGGTTTTCCCTTTAACTCAAAGCTATAAATGTCAAATATTTCAACATTGCCATTGAAGTTGGCTTTTTCACCACTCTTCCTTTTTCCCTTTATAGGTTTTTGCCTTACCATTCTTGATAACTTTATTTGCACAAATATATTATTGAAATTCGTTACATTCTACCTCTCAATTATAGAAGCAACATGTAAATGCAGTATAATAATGTAAAAAATATCAAAGGGGCAAATGTACAAGTTTGGATTCACATTATCTTGTACACATGTAATATAAGTGACTTCAACTATAGATAACACATATGATACCTACTAAGCTCAAATGCCTACAATCAATTGCACATACACCCACCACAAGACAATATGAAAAACATATACCTCTAGGATTCGTGAGTTGTGAAGCCCATGTTGAAAGGAGTAGAGGTAGAAAAATAAAATCACAGATAAGCCATTAATTGTAGTGATAAAGATTACCTATTATTAAGTCAACATCTTATTATCCAAGTTTAATGAACAAGAGGACAATGCCTCAAATATACTGGTTGTAGATAGAATGGCGTACGACGATAGTTACAAAGTAAATAAAGTTGTCACATGATAATCAGACGTGTGTATTGAAATATAAAATAACATATTGTTCCAACATACCAAGTAATTAAACTTTACAACATATATTTCAATAATATATTGTTCCAACAAGTAAGTTTAGATGCCCAATAATATACTATTCCAACAAGTAAGTTCACATGCAATATAAAGGTACAATTCTCTACCATCTCATCATCTCCTACACAGTCTATTTTGTGCAACTGAAAACACACCTTGATAAAAATCTAACACGCTTCTTCGAGTCCTTGTGCACTGAAGGAGGGTAATTCCAAGGCTTGGAAAGTTTGTGGATGCTCAAGTTTGGGGGTGGGAACCATGTCCTTTCACCCTGGCACTTTGCTCTCCTTGGTGTAATGCCCTAGGTTTTCACCCAAAGAATTAGCCGAACAAACACTGAACCAACAAATTTTTCACATTTTTAAGTGCAACATTTACATGTCACATTACACTCACACACACACAAGGTGTCACAGCAAGCACAAAAACACCTAAAATGTCATCACCATTGCACTAAGCAAGGTGGCACAAGCAGAAGACTTCACCCATCATGTGACAACTCACCACGATGACCAAGCGAGAGGTGGAGCTCGCTCTATGATGAGGATCAGATACACATCCATGACCTTGCTCCCTTGTGAACACATGGAGTAGGATGAGGGTGACATCCACCTTAGTCCATTCTATGACTACACAAGACATCCCAAACACAAGGGTAATGCTCACCCACAAGATAGTCCAACTAGGAGGTATGATTCCTCAACCAACTGGAATAGTCACTAGTCAAACTCATGCAAAGGCATGCTTCCTAAAGCAAAAGAGGGAATAATCCAAGAGTGCATATCACATCATGGAAATGACACCATGGATACACTTAGGTGGTCAAACAAGCACCTTACAACAACAAACTTCACACAAGGGTTGAACCAATTATGTCTATATGTCAAAAAGGACAAAAATGATACAAAAGGCTACACATGTTCGACACCAACATCGACACATGCCAAAAGCAAAGATAGTGTTAGTGTAGGTTTTGTTTTCCTAGTTGGGTTAATTTATTTTCCTATTATTCCTAGGTTTTTCCTACACCTTTTATTAATCTTTCTTAGGTTCATAAAGCATGTTTAAGTAGGTGAGTAGGTTATGAGGTGTCACCTTCCTACAAGTGAGCATCCATTAGCTATCTTAGGAAGATACTTTGCTATCTTTAGTCTGATAGATGGTTGCTTCCTATTGGTCGGTGTTGCTGCCTCCACCCTCTCCCTTTTCTATATGCTACCTATCTTGTATTAGGTATCTTTTTCTTTTGCATCCTCATAATGCTATTCTGCTTCTAGGATTTGCATTACTCTCGTGGAGACTAACTCTATGTTGTTATTTTGATCTTGTATTATTTGCTTTCACAGTTTAATATATATTCATTTGCACTAGTTTTTTGGGTTATTAATCTTTTTAGATTCTAACATGATATTAGAACAAATATGTTTTGACACATTATAATTAGTGCATTTACAACTGCCACTAGCAAGAAATACTTAGTGGTCTTGATCTCAATGCATTACAAAATCCTCATAAATTGGGTGTATGTTGAAAGTACAATACTAAAATAGAATCAAATGAAACTGACAACACCACTGTGATCTACTCGAAGAATCATGTACTTTCAAAAAAATAAGTACGTCGATCTGAGGTTGTATGTGAAATTTATGAGCCTTAGAAGTTTCCAAAATGAGAATTGTGCAGTGTCACATGTAAGAATCTACAATTTCTAAAAAAACCATGCATTGGAATCAAGAATTGTCTACACCATCGTGAAGAGCACATCAAAATAGCTAAAATAAAAAAAATTCTTAGGAAATGGAGGTCGTGAGCCCGAGTTAGGAGCCTACAAAGTTTGTCTTCAAAAACTAAAACTGCATCCATGAGGGGGTAAATTTTGAAATTTTACCTTCCACCAAATTTAGTGAAACTACCACCAAATTTGGTGGTCCTACCAAATGTAGACCTTTGCCAGATAATTTTAGAACTTCACCAAAAAGGACTCCAGCTAAATATAATTACTGCCAAAATTGATAGAACTGCCAAATGTAAGACAAATTTGGTAGAGTGCCAAATGTATGGCACAAGAGTTGAGGTTGCAGGCACAAAGTTTGAGGAGATTTTTAATAAAAAATTCCAAAGGCCAAAAGAACAGAAAGGAAAAAATAGTAACAATAAGGATAAGAAACAAAAGAATAGCAAGGAGAAGAAGGATCAGATACCAGTTGCTTCAAAAGCAACTAATGAGACCCAATCTTCTAGAGGTGACAAGCCTAAGAAAGAGAAGGTCCAATGTGCCTATTGTAAAAGACCTAGTCATGATGAACATAAGAGTTTGAAGAAACAAATTGATCACTTGACACATATTCTTGAGAAGAATAATATCAGTGTTCCTGAGTGTATTAAACAAAATTCAAATGAGGGGTCTAACAAGGTGAAAGAAAACAAGGGGAAAGGAAAAGACAAGCCCCATGTAGCAGTTGCTTCACAATAATCCACTTGGGTTCTTGACTTGGGTGCTTCACACCACATGGCTTCATCTAAGGAATAGGGATAACTTTAAGGAACCCCCCCAAAAAAACCTATAAAATCTTGGTGAATCCTAGCCCGAGGCCAAAAAAATGTTGGTGAATCTATGCCTATTTTTGAAAAAAAAATCATTACAAAATTTTCAAATTTGTCAACATTGGTTTTTTTGCTGGCGAATTGTATATAGATTTTTGAAAAAAAATAATTTCATTGGCTAAATATAGTTGTATTCCAAAAAATAAAATAAATTAAGTGGTGAATTATAATTGTATTCCAAAAAATAAAATAAATTAGGTGGCGAATTATAGTTGTATTCCAAAAAATAAAATAAATTAGGCGGTGAATTATATAGATATTCAAAAATATAAAATAAATTATTTGGTGAATGTACTGGCAATTTTTTGAAAAATCATAATGTGGCTAGCGAAAATATCAAATGCTAAATTATAATGATCAATTTACTTGGCAAATTTATAGCTTAAAAACATATGTACATTTAGATCGATGGATATTCAGTATCAGAGATCAACGACATCAGTTCTATTTCGGGCTGCAGTTTTGACATACCCGTCTTTCTACATAAAGTCTCTGGAATAAAGACAAGTGTCAACGAAGGAAGAATTTAGATTAATGAAAATTAATAGATAATAATTTAATAAAAGAAAATTTAAAAGGATACATAAGAAGAATACAGATTCATCCACCATAACACAAAGTTTATGACTTCAGAAATCAACTCCTCAAGATTCCATTCATATATTGAATATAACTGAAATATAGAGTAACACAAAATTGATCTATCAACAACACAAAGTTTTCCAAAAGATCCTAAATGCATCAACAGGCTTAGTATATATAGGCTTGTCATAAAATAATTGTCTTTGAAATAATAACAACTTCTTGGGGATAGCCAATTTAAAACATAAAATAATAATGACTTTTTCCATAAGAGTATCTAGAGCATGTTTAAATAAATAACATAAAAATAAGAAATGCCATCACGTGGTAGTAGTTTGGTCTTCCTCCCGGGTCGCTTTGCTTTCCTTGTCATGTTCACCAACAACAGTCGAGTCCACTTGTGCTCTCAGTTTTACCTTGTAACTCCTGTACCTAGTAATGATGGGAGTTAAAATCTTGACACTTGGTCTACAGGTAATGTTGGCTCGAAGTTTCCACTTATTTATCATTCTGTCCGCATCTGTTAGTCTCTTATAGACATCATCAATTTCATGCCTAAAAGTTCTGAGATACATTGCTATATGTCCAAGCTTACCTAGTGATTCACCATTAACTGTGTTAGCACCAACAAGCTCTTCAGTAAGCATCTTCTTAAAATTTTGCTTTACTTCCTTGACATTAAGCAAGTTCTCCCCACTTTCATCTAAAATATCTACATCTAAGATAGTACAATTGTTTTTAAGATCAACCATATCAGTGTAATATTGAGTCAAAATTCTTCTTATTTCTCCACTAAAATCCCCTAGCATAGACATCTTCCACTCTAGTGCATCTATCCAAGACACATAATCATTCTCATTTGGATCATTAAAAATTTTCTTAGCTACAAGAATATTTGTATCAATTTCTATCATATCTTTTATCTCTGTAGACACCGTGAGCATATTACTATCTTCCCTCTTTACATTTCATAACTCTACAACTAACCCTTTCCTTTTAACAGAAGTGAGGGTAGATAGTTTCATGACCTCCTCAATGTACAACAAACCATCAATGGTGACTTGTTCTACCCATTGCTTGGTGGCCTTAGCTAGAGTTTGATATATCATGATTTGTTGCAACATGCTAGGATCCATTCCATCAACATAAACACTTGGAGTTGCATTAGAGGATTGAGAAGTAATATTCAAAATAGATTGAATGAAAGATGTCAGATAATTCCCTCGGGATTGCATCTTTGTGTTCTCCTTTTGCCCAGCTTTAACTCTCTTTGCTAGCATGCCTACATAGAATATTGCATGATATATATCACCTTCCATGGTAGGAGGACCTATGTCAAACTTGCTCATATTAAAGTATGCTTTTGTGACTTAATTTTCATTTTTTATCCCCAATGGGGTCTGCAATCTCCAAAATTCTATGCCCTAAGGAAGAATCTGTTACCATCTGAGATGTCCTCTTAGCCTTCTTAGGCTTAGGTGTAGTGTCTGCCATTGGGGCATATCTCCTCTTTTTCTCAACAACTTTTTTTAGCTAGGAAGGGGAAGACAAAACTGTACCACTCTCACTTGCACCCAGGACAACTCTGTCTGGCTGATTAGGAGTATCTTGCACAAAAATTTCATTTGATATGGGGGAGGCTGGAATCTCAAACAAGGAACAAAAAGTACTATCATCAACAATCTATTAAAAAATGGAAGAATCATTACCAGGTGAAGGAAACACAGGAGAAGTCATGTGATTTGCCTGCAATTGTTGTAAAGCATCCAAATTCTTCTCTACTCATGGTTTCATGAATGCAGGATGACCATTGTATTCACATACACCTTTTAGTTTCCTATTATCTTTAGGCTTCTCTCCATCCCCAGCAGATTGTGAACCAACTCTGTGATGAGTTGTCTCCACACTGGTTGAAGTTTTTTGAATTCTAGAGGCCTGAGAGGTTCCTTGCTCTCTTGTTCTTAATTCTTTATGCACAGAAGAAGAACCAACATGTCTCAAAATTTCCCCTTAAGCCACCTCTTAGTCTTCTCCAAAACAAAGGATGACTGTACCTTAATATTAGGATAATAGTTCTTTGCACATGCAACAACCAAGTTTGGACATGGCACAACAGGTGGGAAACCCTAGCACGAGCTAACTCACTTGTTAGGATTTTCTTGGCTATAGATGACTTGGGGTTTTTCTCTAATTGAGCCCAAAAATCCTCCAAATCTATATCTCTTAGCTTGGTATCCTTCACCTTAGCTAAACCATTCTCAATAATTGAAGCCACAAGGGAACCTTGATATTTGTACTTCATCTTTACTTGTTTGAGAAACTAGTAAACAAAAGCTTTTATAACTACTAAGGGTGCCAAATAGATCTCTAGAAGATTTGGGGTAAACAAACAATTTAGACTCATGAAAAATAATTATTCTTCCCATCCAGTTGACTTAAAGAATTCAAATTTATCACTATAAGAAATGGGCAAGAAAGAGCACTAATTAGCTAATCTAGTTGCAAAAGCCCGTGTTCAACACCTATAGAAGACACAATCTAGAGCTCCTTAGAAGTATACCAATGAAAATACAGAATAAGGTATTTGCAAGGGTTGCAAACCTAATAAAATGTTTCCATAAATTGCATTGATTTCGGTGGCGTGTACTATTGTACGATTCATAAATGAGCTATATAAATTCCCTTCCAAAAATGTACAATTGCGCTTCTCATGACATTCCTTATTTATTAAGAAAGAACAGATGTCACTTCCACCGTGCATGTCAATAAATGGAAAATTGGCACCTCAAAATTTGATGAATGTAAGCTTACAATTTACATCAATGTACTTATAATATTCTAATAATTTTTGATTGTCAAATGATTGCAGATCGATGACATAAGTTTTATTTTAGGCCAAAGTACTGACACACCCAAATTTCTACATAAAGTCTCCGGAATAGAGACAAGTGGACTGTGTTGTATGTCATGTGGCTCATCATGATTGTATCGTGATGTTTCATGTACATCACAAAATTAATAGGTGGGCCCATCTTCATAGTTGAGGGCTTGCGCTCTGCCACCACCTTGACCTTTATTTTATATTAAATAATTCATATTATATACAATATAGTATACAATAATTAATATAAATATATTATATAATTTATATATATCTCAACCGTTGATCTAATACTATCTAACAACTCCTGGTTGATTCCAGAGGATTTTGTTGGCAATGTGTAGTGTTGAAGATCTACCTTCCGGAATTGAACTACAACCGTTCATCATTTGTTCATCAAACGATGGAATAATTAACAAGTGGAACAATTTGCTCTGATGGTTGACATTTTGGTGGTCACGTTAGTCACCCAAGGTGATCAAGTGGATGCAAAATTCAAGCTCTATAAAGGAAGCCAAGGTACTTTTCGATGTGAGATGTCAAGTCCATACGAGTAAGATGACAAGTCCATATGAGGATTTCTTGAATTAGATGCCCAAACACTCTCAGAGCATGATATGAAGTGACATTTGGGCATCTGGAGATTTATTTGTAGGGTTAGTAAAATGTATTGACAGATAGGTAATGATTTTTTGAAATCCCAATAGTCATGACTATAAAGGGCTGGAGAAAGTTGCTTCCAATAATCAATTTCAACTTTTGGTTGTTCCTTGTTAGCTAATTTGAAGGGAATTATTTAGTTAGAATGCAACCTTTTTTGGCAGAGGAAGGGGTTAGAATGGTTACACAGTTGGGTTGTTATCCTTACCTTGAAGGACCTAGTTCTTGTAAGACGAAAAAAATGAGCCATGGGAACTCCATGCATGACATGGGAGGATTTGGAAAGATAACAACCATCTACTTGGGAAATAAAGAGGAAGGAGAATGGTGCCTTCTGGCATCAATCTTCTTTTAGTGTAGCTGGAAAGTTTCTTGGCTCCTTAGGCAAATGCATCTAACAACATTGTATGCTAGATGGTCTTGCATCTATCTGATGGGTTGTGGTTAGTGTTCTCTCCCAATCCATTGACTCATCTTTCTGGCAACCTAGTGATGGATTATGGATAGTGGTCTCTCCCAATCCATTGGTTCATGTGTCTAGCAACCAGCTTGGTATGATGATTCTTCTAGCTTCCTTTTAGATAGTCAAAACTATAGAAGGCTTCTTCTTTTGACATGTTAGCCTTTTTTCTTAAATTTAGAAGAAAGCCCCAGATTTATTCCCAATTTCATTCACATAGTCTTCCCACTCTAGTGGCCAGGGCTCAAGTGAAGGTTTCTTCTTCATTGTGTTGTAAGGAAAATATGATAGAAATACACAGTGTTTAGTGTTTGTCAACTAGAAATATTTATCCAATGAGGGGCCACGGGCTTCTTCTTTCACCATGTAACCTTTATTATAAAGGGATGTCATCTTTGTGTTGTCATCTTTCTGTAACAATTGTTTAAGTTTTTTGACTAAATAAAATGAGAGATGATTCTAATTCTAATTTGTTAATTTCACTAATTACACACATTGTTAATCTCTTTTTTGAAGGATTCAAGGAATGATTTTGATTAAACTTATTTTTTACATATATTTTGAATTATAATACTTCTAGAATCAATCAATCGATCTCACCATAAAATAATAAAACTTAAAAGTTCCAGAATTATGTTATTATCAAAAAATAATAGATAATAAGACAAAAGTTCACAATGGAGATAAAGCTCTTTTCCGACAGGATTCATGGAATGGTTACAACAAATTGGACTCTCATGTTGGCTTAGAAGAAGCTAAACAATTTCTTACTGAGATATGGGGAACTAAAGTCAAGGATTACATCAAAGATAGTACTCAAGTGGGGCTCCTAGTTGAATGGAAAGATTTCTCAACTCTTAATTTCCCTTAAGAACAAAAAGATCTTTTATCTGATAGTCTTTCCCATAGAAAAGTATATCTCAATTTCTCTATAGATGAACTGATTTGGAGCCCCTCCAAGTCTGGTACCTATACGGTTAAACAAGGATATCTTTCCCTTACTTCCAAGAAGGGGGATTCTTGCAAATGGCTTCATACCTTATGTTGGAGTAAGACTGTACTGCCAAAGGCTGGGGCTTTTGGCTGGCTTTCCTTGAAAAATAGAATTCTTACCAGTGATAGGTTATCAAAACTAGGGTTGGTTGATCCCTTTAATTGTGTTCTTTGTGGTGAGGAAGAGGAAACTATGAATCATCTTCTTATGCAATGTCATTTTGCTATCAAATGTTGGAACTAGCTGTTCCAAAAGCTTCATTGGTCTACTGCTATCCCTAATTCCCTAATTGGGCTCTTCCAAAGTTGGCCTCTGCTTTATAGGAAAGCTGCTCTGTCAGATCTTTGGGTCATCTCTCCTTCTTTAATTATTTAGAATTTGTGGCTAGAAAGAAACAAGAGGATCTTCAGAAAGGTTTCTACTTCTTTGGAAAATGTCATTTCCATTATTGAGAATTCTATTTCTAAAATCATAAAATATAAATCTTTAGCTTCTCAATCGGCCTTTACTTCATGGGTGATATGATGCTTAAAGAATGGAGTAAAATAAACTTTGTCACAACTGGAAGTAAATCCTTAACTCCTCTTGGCCTTAATAGAGATCGTGATTTGGTGGTTTGGATTCCCCCATCCCCAGACTGGTATAAGGTAAACTTTGATAGTACATCTAAGGGAAATTCGGGTATATTAGGCATTGGGTGTGTTATCAGAGATAATATGCGTACTCTCCTTTGTGCTAAAGAAGAAAGAATTGTTGATGGGACAAACAATGAGGCAGAGGTTCAAGCTCTTCTTCTTGGCATTAGGACTGCAATCTCTCTTGGTCTTAAAAAAATCATTCTTGAAGGTGACTCTCTTCTGATTATTCAAGCCTTTCAAAAGAAAACAACCCCTAGTTGGAGATGTAACTATGTGCTAGATCAAGCCTGGCACTTAATGGGCCATTTTGAAGATTATCAGAGCAATCATGTTTATAGGAAAGGGAATATGGTAGTGGATTTTATTGCCAACATGGCTTGCATGCTCCCAAAAGGGTCACTCCACATTGATAAAGAGTCTTCTGCTAAGTTTTCCCTACTGGTTGATCTCCTGAGATCGGAGGGAAAAAAGGCCTAATAATCTCTTTCTTTTTTTCCTAACTTGTTTGTGTTGTTTGGCAGAGATTGTTTTATTTTCTAATATTATCTCAACTTTATGACATTTAGTCCTATGTCACTCTTGGTACCATGCTGTACTTCTACAATGATTGCATATATTTCAAGCTATGTACTCCTCCCGTGCCATTTATTTCACATGTGTGCTCATTTGTAGAGTTTGTATTACTCAGCTAGTGACATGGTCCTTCGTACAAATTTAAGTTCATCTCTTCACATGGCCACCCATGCGTTGGATCTCTTTTTAAATCTAAAATGATGTCTTCACAATACTTGAAGGATATAGCTTTATTGTTGGTGCGTGGGAATGGTTTTATAATCTCTGGCTCCCCTCTCTCCTCTTTCACAGCTTTTCAATTTCTGCATTTGTCTTTCCAGCCATGTCTCTTGTTTCATAAAATGCTCGAGTTCTTTTACCAGTCCAGG
The DNA here is from genome assembly GCA_027924645.1 of Cunninghamia lanceolata. Taxonomy (NCBI): domain Eukaryota; kingdom Viridiplantae; phylum Streptophyta; class Pinopsida; order Cupressales; family Cupressaceae; genus Cunninghamia; species Cunninghamia lanceolata. Next base: position 1,822,412 of record BSBN01001603.1, on the reverse strand, counting down.
ATTGGGAAACTCCGCATCATGGCTCTATTGATAGAGGTCTTCAATGGGCATTTAAATTACACTCGGCAGATGTGGAAGAGGACCTATTTGAGGTTTTGGGGAAGGATTTCCTATAGAATTCTAAGGTCTGTTTCACTTCTCACTTGGTATCACATTTTATTTCAAATGCCTTAGATATTATTCAGCAAGTGGATATTATTAAAGGTCTGGCAACAAATTTCATTCATGGTTTTCTGCTTCTGAAAGATAAACTTAATCTAGCCTTTTCAAATTACGACCTCTATTCTGAACCCACAGAGGTTGGAGGCTTGTTTGAGCGAGCTGATCTTATTGAAAAACCACACTTGAGCTGTATGTTCCATGCTCTGAATTTCAGCCTTCAAAACAATTCTTTTGATCACTTGGATTTTTCTGTTTGAGCCCACAAGAAACAACTGGGAAACTCTCTCGCATCCAAGATTGAAGATGTTTATGTGGCTTGGTTTTTTCTAATCCATTTCAATCCTCCATCTCTGTTTGTTCCTACAAAAGTAACTATGCATGTTGAGGATGAAGCTTCAACTCACATGGGTTTTCCATCCTTCAAGGTGGCTGATCTCAATGTAATTAATTAGATATATTATCTCCTTCTCAATCTTTTTGGAGACTTTTTGATGCTTATGTAACTATTTAAGCTCTTTCTGGTCTATGGACCTTTTTTGTAATTACTCTTTTAATATTAATATAAAATACTTATGTTGCTATGCATCTCTACCTATTAAAAAAAAGACAAAAAAATTAAAATGTTGATAACTATTGTAACCTATATTGATAACCTATATGAATATATTATAATAAACAAAAGAGTTTCAACTTACATTCTAAAGAGAATTTTTTAGTACTTACATAGTCCTAATCCAAGCCTAAGGTGCCCTAATAGGAACCTTGGATAGAGGTGTATGTAGAAAAGAGAAAATTCAAAATAGTTTCAATTTTCAAAAACTCAAAACAAAGTTGTAAGTGGCCACCATTCATTTATCTTCTAACAACTGCCACGTGAAGAAGAAAATCTATAGCATAGACAATAGACCTTGCCCTTCTTAAGTAATAGTCAGATAAATCATTATGTAAAATAAGGGCCATGTTAAAGTGCTCCAACATGCCTCTAACAATTCCCCTCCTTGCCTCCTTAAGAATGTGTTTAGCTACAGCCGAGCACTCTAGCAAATGTAAAGGGAAAATTCTAGCCTTATCCCATGGTCTAACATCACAATTGTAATGTAGGGATAAGCGATTCTTGAATCATTGCCTTCCCTATCATCTTCACTAGACTTAGATCATCGAGCATGTCCATTAAATTCAACAGAAATGCACAGACGATGTCATTGAAACAATTTTGTTGAGGATATTGTGAAACAATATGATGACCAATAATATCCTGGACATCATCGTCAACCAGGGGGGAGTCAATCAGAAACACCTTCCATAGTTTTTTCTCATCACATCTATGAAAATCTACCATTTCCCACTTGCAAGGCTCAATAGAAACACGACGAGAAATCAAATGACTCATCTTGAATCTCAATGATAGCAATTTGCCTAAAAATTGTGAAAACAAAAACAACCAAACAAGAAGGAAGATGCCTAATAAACTTATAGAAGAGGCTTAGGGCTATATTTATTGTGTTGCATATGAAAATGTAGTTGTACAATAACCATGCAACACACCACATTATTTCCATTTATTTCCATTTACGGTGGGTTAATTGTGATCTCAATTGGGATGGATTTAAATAGTGTTGCACAATTGATAGGACAGACTACACTTGCAGTACCTCTTGTTAGCTCTCAAAAATGTAGGTTGTTAACCCTAAGAGGGTGCCATGCTCTCTTGACATTTTTTGGCTAACTGACACGGGGTAGATATGGCTAAACCCCCTTCGCTTCAGGCTCTGCCAGACCTAGGCGGGTAAACCTCTAATTAATAAAGCAGATAAAGAAATGATCACTACTTTAATCTAACTATTTATAATGGCAAAAATTATAAAACAGATAAACAGACAACAAGTTAATTCTAAATAATCTAAATTGTAATGCTAAAACAATGATGCAATCTAACTAAGTAAATCTGAAATGAATTTGTATAAGTGATAATGAAAATACTAGACCAGTGCCTTAGTTAATATAGAGTCAGTATGATCATGAAATAAATGACTATTTGTTTGGTAAAAACTCAAACTATCTGGCATGAAAGAATAGGTATGTAACTTGTACAACCCTGTAAGGAAATAGTTAGTATTCCATACTTACATATATCCAATTGACAAAATATTACCTGCATTCATCTAAAAGTATTTAATCCCTACTTGAAGGAACCTATTAGAATAATACTACAATTGTAACAGATTTATCAAAAACTGGAGACATAATACAAACCCTAACTATATGATTCTTCTTATAGATCCATGACAATGTCTTCTGAGTTACTGTGATAAATTTAAAGGATTTAATTTTGAAAATAGAAACCAGTTAATATTATCACACTATAATAGAAAATGTGTATAGACAACTTGAAGGTATACTTGATAACTCAAATTAAATAACAAAGAAAACCTTGAAAGGAGACAGTCATATAATTGAATAAATTAAACAGATAGTTGATACCGAAATCTACAGTTACTGCTTAACGTTCACAGACTTGACTTCATCAGAGAATGCTTGCACATGGTCTACCAGAAATAAAATATATTAAAAGTGAACCAGCATTGCTGTTCAAATCTAATCTATAGTATCTCCCTTCTATTCTGTAGTCTCTCAATATAATCTAATATCCTCTGATCTCCTCTGATCTCACCCCTCTCTTCTTCTGGTCTTGGTCATCTCTTATAAAGAGAGGCATACAATCTTCAAACCAGTTACAATAGTTGTGATGGTTGATAACCAAAATCAATATTTGTTCTAATAAAACAGATTCAAGAAATTTAATTTTTGCCACTAATCACCATTTTAGGGTCGAAAAAAATCTTTAGTTGTAATTCTACTTAATATCCTTCGAGGGTTTTATTATTCTTTAAAAGACTAGATAAAACACAAATTAGTCTTTGATCAAATGATCAAAACAAATTTATTTAAACATATATATTTACTCAAATAATTACTTCCCTTATCGACAATTTATCATTTGCTTAAGATCCTTTCACGGGTGTTTATACAACTTGATCACCACTGTGTATACTCTGCAAAAAACAAATATTTTAACTATCAGAAAGATATCTTAACTATCCTCATTTTAATGTCATTTTAGGGTTTCCTTCGTCGGCGTAACCTCGCAGTCGGGTTGATCCAAAAACTTCCTGCCTTTTCGTTTTCCATACATCCTTGTATCTTTCGCTTGTATATCGCTCTTGTATATTTTCTTTTATGAGCACATATACAAACAACCCATACAAACCTTCCCTTTCGATGCTTTCAATTTATTTGTACATTGGATATGCTCATTGCAAACATACAATCACTAAAACATACAAGGAGTTTTTAATATTTATCTTTTCCTTCGCATCCGGTTCTTGTATATCCTTTTGTATCTATTGCTTGTATCTTTAAGAATGTATGTTCGAAACATACAAGATGTTGGTTTTTTCCCTAACTGGATGCTCATTCCTAGATTTCCCTATAAGGTAGCCACCAGTGATCAACATGATCTCTGGGCCAGGGGCCAACAGTGTAGGAGATAGACTCTATTTTATCTCCTCTTCTTCTTTAGGCTCTGCAAAACCTAGAGGGGTATTCCCTATTCAACACCCATGAGAATATGCTAGTGGGTTGGCTTGGGATGTTGATACAAAGCAGATAAATCCTCCTATATGAAAACCAAAATTGTGGGATAAGTGCAAAGGGGCTAGCTTTGGGCTTATGTTCAGTTGTGAATTAGAGGATCTTGGTCCTAAACTACTTCTACAGTCCTAATGGTTGTTTTGGAAGTTTGAATTTGATTTTATGTTTGGATGCAAACCTAGACCTGGTGTATAACCTCAACACAGAGCTAGATTGGTGCCTATCTAGGGCTTGGAGTTAGTAGACATACACATGTAAATGTTCAGCATAAACATATCAAGATTAGATTTCAAGGGGATTTGTGTGATATCTGCCTTAAAGATACCTCCCAAAATAGAGTATTAAGTTATCTCTACTTATGATATCCTTACTGCAATATATTCTCCTCAACACTTAACTTGAAAACACTTTAATCTACCCCTTGAGTAGAAGTTAAGAGATCAAGCATTCGATATAGTAAACCTATATCCTAGAACCCAAGACACCCCTTAGATATCCAGATTCAAAAGGAAAGTATATTCAATATAGGAGACAGATAACAAAACACATGTAGTATAGCATTATTCATCTAAAACAGCATGAAACGAATGAATCTATGCACAATACATAAAACATGAGACTCATAAACTCACAGGATCTTCTGCACAGAGCAACCAAAACTAGTTATATCTTATTACAATGCCGGATGTGTCCAGTTTTCAACAACCCTAAATGAGCAACACAGTTTGCCACTTATAGCAAAATCGTGAACTCCGCAAAATTAATTACAAGGTGAGGTCAAAATTTCCCATCAGATACACAGCACTAGAAATGGTGCTCAAAATAATAAATATAGTAGGGGACAAAACATGAGAAGCAAGAGAAGGATGAGGAGCAGTTGAGCTCGAGCCCTATGCCACCGCTAGAAGATGACCATTATAAATCAGGTACATGGCTGTTCGATCGTTAGCCCATGCCTCTGCATATCGCCATTAATGGCTCAACCACCCACATCTTCTCTTGGAAACTATCACAGCACTCCTATGGAACTTTCCTACCTGAAACATGCCTGAGGACGCAAAGAAAACCAATGCTCCAACCTCAAAATATGGCCGTCGATCATTCCCCATCGCAGGACTCACAGCCTCAAATTACTTTGAAAAGTTGATAACCACTGAGAATGTATCATGCAGGCAGCTTTGCTTTCGTTGACTCTTCCACCTTTGTGAGATCAAAATCCCACATTTGTCTTGCAGGGACCTTTTGATCATTTTATGTACGAGGCTTCCTACAAACATACTGTCATGTGTTTTACCCTGCGTGACCCGTGAGCCAACTGCTGGTGGTTACCACTCCAACTCCCACCTTCGTCGGTGTGACACACACCATCGGAACAAATGAAAAGCCTCCCGCTAACCTCATCGATCATGCTGATCACTACATCCTTTGTCCGGTCTTCGGCGAGACCATAAACCATCGGTGCACTTAAACTTTCTCCTATCGATACATCGATCTCACCGACAAAGCCTCCACATTCCCTTATCGGCCAGACCCAAACCATCAGGGCGACCTCCATCGGGCATGCCGATATACCTTGTTTCCCTGATGAACACCTTCAAAATACAAACTGCTCCCCATCGGCGAGACATGCCACATCGGAGCAACAAACCAATCGCTGCACCGATGAGCGATGTTATTCTGATGGCATCATCCATTGGGGTGACCCCCTCCTGTCGGCGGAACTAAAAATATCTCTGTCGATAGCAATACTCTCACCGATGACCACTTTGAACGACCCTCATCAGCTTGACACACACCATCAGTGGGACATGCAGCATAGCTGCCAATGGACAAAGTCCTGCCGATGGTACAAATATACCAAGTGAACTCACACCGATGGCCATATAGATTTTTGATTTACAGGAAGGTGCTTGCATATACATACTCAAGCACCAACACAAGGCACTGAATATACAAGCACTTAACTCTTTTAAATAACCTTTCGGTTCCACCATTTGTATGTAATGCATTGTATATCGACAATGTATGTCGGATAGATACAAAGCACAAACATACAACAGATTTTCCCTATTTCACAAACTTTTTAGGTCCGGCTTGCATAAAATGCAATGTATATTCCGATATACATTGAGTCATGATACATCATTTACATCTAATTTTAATCCCTTTTGAGTTTTGCGCAATGTATAACATGTAATGTATATTCTGATATACATTGAGTAGTGATGCATCATTTATATCATTTTTTAATCTTTCCTGAAATCCGCGTTGTATGTCCGGTAATGTATGTACTGATACATACAATACATGAAATATACGACTTTCGTTATTTCACAATCATTTTAGTTCTGGCATTGCATATAACGCATTGTATATCGGCAATGTAAGTCAGACATATACAATGAATGTTTCAAATTTAATAAACCTTTCGAGTTCGGCTTGTATATGCATCCTCTAATATACATAAAATCTCGATGCATTTCTTTAACCTGATTTAATTCTCGCCTGAGTTCCGCGTTGTTTATTACTGTGTATCGGCATAAGTTTTATATTATTTCGTCGAATGTACATTGCATATATATACCACAATAGCATATCGAGAACGTATCTTTTAGAGTGTATGTCAGGAATGTATCTTTTGCCAAGTACAAAGGGTGACTGGTAGAAACGGTAAAGATAACCGATGATACTGAGTCATGTCTTGTATATATCGCAATGTATGTATACCGTAACATACATACAAAACATGCAAAGACTTAACGCTAATTCATAATTGTTTCAGTTTCGGTCAATGCATATTGTGTTGTATGTTGCATTCAGCCAAACATATAAACATAACATACAAGCAATGGACCCGACAGAAAATACATTTCAACTTTTAACCTCATCGGGTCCACCTTGTATGTAACAATAAAATGTTAAACAAATGCATTCAAATAAACAATGCATCAATCTGATGACTCCTTTATGCGACCATATCATGGCCCGATATATAAGGGACTTTGCATATGCATCATACAATGGAACAACATGCAAACCGCTTTGTATATGAGAGACTTTGTATATACAAACATTCAAACCCATACCACAATGCATTTTACTAAAAACACACATAACTTGCAAAATACAGGAAATTTTAAGATGGTTCAAAAAGCAACCCCTATTCATTTTCGACAAGGAATTCACCCATATTCAGCTCTGGTACTTAATGTCATTTTTCCTTTATTTTCAACATGTTTGTAACTTTTCACTTCCTTGTTTTTGGTTCATGAGCACTTCAACCATGTTATATTAAATCTTTAGGAATCAGAATAGATCAAATCCGAATATTTCTATCAACTCAATTGTTAATCCCTTCTTGAAAACAACTGTGGATCTTTCCATATATGCTCACATACTGAAATCTTTGGATGATTTAAACTTAATATTTGCCAAAAGTACCTTGGGAATTTTAGTCCCAACAGTGGCTCTTTTTGGGAATGTGTGCCCCTTGTGGGAATAGCAAGATCCCAGATTTCTGGAGGAGCAGACCAATGCCTTCTTAATTTGACGACGGGTGAACTATGAAGGGTGAAGATTCTAGGTTATTGCTTCATGAAAACTTTTATTCCCTGATAAGTGTGCTTTTTAAGAAATTTATTTAACTCTTCTAAACTACCGTGCATGGAAAAGATCATTTAGAGAGTTTAACCAGAATTGTCCATGCACTGGCAATTCTTTTCTCTTGGGTTCTTTTTAAGAGAAAAAATGTTTTAGAAACTGCCCATGTACTAGCAGTTCTTGCTCCTCACCAAACATGTTCTATACATGATATGAATCTTCCCCTACCTAACATTGATGACAAAAGGTCCAATCCATAGGGCATCAAATTTTCCATGCTTCCCTTTTTCTTGATTTCTGGCATTCCAAATAAGCACTATGTCACCTACCTCAAATTTTCTAACTTTAGCCTTTTTATCATATAGGTATTTCATTTGCATCTCCATTTTTTTATTTTGTTGCATTGCTTGTTCCCTTATTTCATCCAATTCCATTAATTGTTCTAACCTCTCCTCCATTGGTTCTAGGACATCCCAATCCTCTTGGAGGATAAACTTACATACTAGCAGTAGGTTATGTATTGGGAGTTTGGCATGAGCTCCATATACTAGTTCAAATGGTGATTTGCCAATTGCTTTCTTTACTATGATCCTGTCAGCCCATAATGCCAATCTTAACTTAGAGTCCCAAGCTTTCTTGTTGTTATCCATCATTCTTTTTATAATCTTCAGGATACTCTTATTGCTAAACTCAGCCTACCCATTACCTTGTGGGTGGTAGGGAGAAGAATATGAGATCGTAATGCCATAAGATTTACAAATTTTTTTAAACTCATTCGATCTAAAACACATTCCATTGTCAGTTATAAGCCTCAAAGGTACCCCAAATCTAGTTAAAATGTTTTCCAATAGGAAATTGATCACAACCTTGCTGGTTGATTGTTTAGTGGGCACTGCTTCTACCCATTTCATGAAATAGTCAGTGGCTACTAATATCCATCTGTGGCCGCCACTTGATTTTTCCATAATTTCTCCTATAAAGTCAACCCCCCATTGGTGAAATGGGGCATCAACTTGCATAGGTCTCAGGGGTAATGCACCTTGATATTTTAACTTTCCTAAGAATCTTTGACAGGCCTCACACTTCCTGGTAAAACTATAGGCATCATTGAAACCTTGGGCCAATAGTATCCAGCCCTTAATATCTTGTGTGCTGTGGTTTTAGCTGAGAAATGGCCACCACAGACTCCTTGATGCATCTCTTGTAAGGCAGATTTTGCTTGTTCTTCATCTAGACAAAACAATAATATACCATCATTATTTTTCCAAAAAAGATCTCCTTCTATAAGCACATATTTAGAAGCATGTAATTTTAGAGTCCTTTTCTTACTATCATCAAATCTGTTAGGGCATTTCATGTGCTTGAGGTAATACACTATGTCAGTATACCAAGGAGTTTTCTCAATACTTGTTATCATTTCCTCCTCATTTTTAATATTACATACTTGGGCAGCTTCAAGATTTGTTTCAGTCATTAATTTTGCTAGCCCTTGTCCCCTTACCAGTTTTGTGATTTGAATTTCTATATCAAATTCTTGGAGTCAGTTTATCCACCTACATCTCTTCCCAGTTACCTCATTCTACATAAACACATCTTTGACTACTACATTCGGGACATAAGCTATCACCTTAGCCCCAACCAAGTAAGGTCTAAATGCTTTGACAACTTTCACCAATGCATAAGCTTGTTTTTCTGTGACATCATAGTTAAGTTCTGCATGTTGGAGTGATTTACTGAAAAAAGAAACATGTTGCTCATAACCCTGATTATTCTTTTGTAACATAACTGCTGCTACTGTATGAAAAGATGCAAAAGAAAAGATCTGGAAAGGTTTACTAAAATTGAGAGACTTTAGCACTGGAGCTTCTTTAATTGCTCTTTTTATGGATGCAAAAGCTTCTATGCATTCATCTGTCCAATTGACCTTTGCATTTTTCTTCAACATTCTAGATATAGGGTTAATTATTTCTGTGAAGTTTGGTATAAATCTTCTCACAAAGTTTATTTGTCCAAAGAATGATTGTATGGCCTTGACTGTCTTTGGGATAGGAACTTTGTCTATTGCCTCTACTCTCTCAGGATCAATCCTGACTCCATCTTTGGATACTATATGCCCAAGCAATTTCCCTTCTGTAACTACAAATTTACGTTTCTTGGGGTTCAAGGAAACACCATACTCTAATGCTCTGATAAATATCTTCTCAAGGTGATTTACATGATCTTCGGCCTTTTTTGAATATGCCATGAGGTCATCCTGGTATACAGCCATGATTTCATTTATTAAACCTGCAAAAGCAACATCCATTGCCCTCTGGAATGTGGCTCCAGCATTTGTAACGCCAAACAACATTCTCATGTATACATAAGTTCCCCATGGGGTGGTAAAGGCTATTTTGTATTATTTAGATTCTTTAACCTTTACTTGGTTGTATCCGAAGAACCCATCCATCATGGATAATAACTCACAACCGGTAACTCTCTGCAGTAAAGCTTCCATGTTAGGTAATGGATAATTATCTTTGAGGGAGGATATGTTTAAGTTTCTAAAGTCAACACAAAGTCTAATATCCCCATTCTTCTTCCTAACAGGAACTAAATTTGAGACCCAGGATGAATGCCTAATAGGTTTAATTATGCCAGCTTCTTTGAGTTTTATAAGTTCCTCGTGCATTTTAGGTTCTAACACATGGTTGATGGGTCTTTGCTTTTGTCTATAGGGCTTAGCATCAGATTTAAGTGGAATTTCGTGTTGGAACAAATCTTCCCTATATGCTTTAAGATCATCATAAGACCAGACAAACACATGTTTATATTTTCTCAATAATGTGATTAACATGCTTCTGATTGCAGGGGTTATTTTCTTTCCAATGTAGACCTTTTTAGGTGATAATTCAATTCCCAAATTTATTTCTTCCACATCATCCTCCTTTATTGTTACTTCTTTGGTAATGGATCAATCATTTGCATCAAAAACTCTTTCTAACGCTACTAAGCCCTTTGGAATTTTATTGGTTTTAAGTTGGACAATTTCTTTCCCAAATAAAGTCTCTTTGCCATCAATCTTCTCAACAAAAGCATTAAGATCAATCTCTTGATTCTCATACTAATCTATACAATGCAAAAATTTGAGTAAATCAACATCACTATCAAAAACCTTCCAGTTATATATGTTGTCTGGGATAGTTGGTCTTGTTTTGAGCTCAACTTTTGAAATACCTGTCAAGGTAATGTCATCTATTTTCAAAGCTATGTTTGCAAGGAAGTCAGCCATTATATTTTTTGACCTATCTATCCAACTTATTGAAAAAGGATCAAACAATTCTATATAATCTAGAATTGCATTTCTGTATTGTTTTAGTCTTTTGTTTTTTGAAGAATATTTACCTTTGACTTGTGAAATAATCAATTCAAAATCTCCATACACTGCTAACAATTTGATTTTGTGTTTTCTAGCAATGTTTAGCCCAACTAAGAGTGCTTCATATTCAGCTATGTTATTTGTGCACTCAAAATTCAGAGAAAAGGAATATTTGAATGTTTTTCCTGACGGTGATATAAACAACACCCCAGCTCCATTTCTTGCCTTACTACATGCGCCATCAAAATACATGGTCCATACTTCATTTTCATCAATTTTGGCTTCATAGTAAATTGGGTCTGTATTATGCAATTTAGACTGTTCTTCCACCCTGAATGTACTGATGTCTGTGTCATAGAAACAAATCATTTGATTTGGATTAATTTTCTGTATAATTTCTTCATACCTTGGCTCCCTATAGAGTTTAACTACCTGTGTTCCCAATGGGATAGTAGCATAAGATAAATCTAATTGCACACTTCCCCCTACCATGACAGTCCATTGTCTAGATAACAACATTCCATAGTTAGGTGTGATATCTACCACAGTGATGTCAATTGTATAAGAGGCTTCAGGATGAGATGCTAATTTTATCTCAACATCTTTCATGATTCCAACAACAGGGACAGATCTATTATCCATTGCATAACATTTACTGAATGTAGTATCCACCCACATTCTTAACTCTTTCATAACAGCCATGGGGTAAGTGCAAGAAGATGGGGGGCCAAAAAGGGGTCTTAAGTGGCCACTTTTTTTCTGAAATCAGGAAATACTGGCCTTGGATGAGAAATTGAGCATAGTTACACTCAAAATTTAGAGATGCAACCAAAACAATGTTCGTAGTGCTCCGAGTCTACTTTCTAAACTACTATTTTGTTTTGAAAATGGCATAGATTAAGGGGTTCAAAAGAGGGAGCCACAGAAATTGGTGTTGTTTCTGTCAAAAAAACATAACATAGCATGTTTTGTGGCTCCCTCAAAAGGTCAACTTTTTTTTGGTATTTTTAAAATCGCTTCGGTGAGAAATTAGCTAATAGCATGTAGTTTATGCCCGATTTTTCTGATAATTTTTTGATGAATATTTGATTTTTTACTAATTTTTAAAGTGGACACATCCTAAAAAATAGAATTTTGGCCGTGCTACCCCTATAAATTTTGAAAACTAATTGAAAATCATTTTTTTATTTTTTTAATATTTCTAGAATGGAGTCTAGTTTCTAAATATGTAATTTTTTTGAAATTTGAATGAATAGTTATTTTGCAATGAAAAAAAGACCAAACAGTGGTTTTTGCATAAAAACGGACACACAAACAAAAGAAATTAAAGATGAAAGGCTTAACATTGTTAAAATGTGAAAAAAATCACATCGTCAAATAGCTAAGAGAAAGACTAACATTACCCATGTGTTCGATTTGTTCAACCTTGAAACACGTGCAAATTTGAGGGTTAGCACGAACGAAATTATGTGAAATTTTGAAGAATACAGAAAAACACGTCTGTGACTGTTCATAAGGCACTCCAAGCCTTTGGGTTGGAAATCCAAAGCAAATCCCAAGCCCAAGGCTTGGGATTCCCAAAGCAAGAAATAACACGCTCGCGTTATTTCTTGCCTTACATTTTTTCCTGCAAGTCTGTCTTTTGCCATGTTTGACATAACGCGAGCGCGTTATAACGCGCTCGCGTTATGTCCCACTCAAATTTTTTTACATTCAAGGCTATTCATCATGAGGGTTAAGGCATAAAGGATAGAGTTGGAAGGTTTACGGATAAGGGATTAGCGTTTAAGGTATAGTATCGAGCCCGTTGAGGGTCTAGGAATAGGGATAGCATTTAAGGTTTAGGGATGAGGGATGACAGATTACGGTTGAGGGTCGAGGGATCAAAGTTAAGGGTTGAGGGATTAGGGTTTGACATTAAGGGTTGAGGGTTGAGGTTCAAGGGTCAAGGGTTTAGGGATAGGGTTTAGGGTCGAGGGATTAGGGTTAAAGTAGAGTGTGGAGGGTGTAAGGATTAGGGATAGGGTTGGAGGGTTTAGGGATAAGGGATTAGGGTTTAAGGTATAGTATCAAGTCTGTTGAGAGTTCAGGAATAGGGATAGCATTTAGGGATTAGGGATGAGGGATTATAGTTGAGGGATGATGGATTAGGGTTGAGGGTTGAGGGATTAGGGTTTAGGGATAAGGTTTAGGGTTGAGGGTTGAGGGATTAGGGTTTAAGGTATAGTGTTGAGGGTTGAGGGTTGAGGGTTTAGGATTAGGGTTTAGGGTTGACGGATTAGCATTTAATGTCGAGGTTAGGGTTAGAGTGTTGAGGGTAGAGGGATTAGGGATAGGGTTTAGGGTTTAAGGTTTAAGGATTGAGGGTTGAGGCTTTAGGGATGAGGGTTTAAGGCTTAAGATATAGTGTCAAGTGTTGAGGGTGTAGGGATAGGGTTTAAGTTTTAAGGGTTAAGGGTTGAGGGATATGGATTAGGGTTTAAGGTATAGTGTTGAGGGTCGAGGGATCAGAGTTAAGGGTTGAGGGATTAGGGTTTGACATTGAGGGTTGAGGGTTGAGGTTCGAGGGTCAAGGGTTTAGGGATAGGGTTGAGGGTCGAGGAATTAGGGTTAAAGTAGAGTGTGGAGGGTATAAGGATTAGGGATAGGGTTGGAGGGTTTAGGGATAAGGGATTAGGGTTTAAGGTATAGTATCGATACTGTTGAGGGTGTAGGAATAGGGATAGCATTTAGGGTTTAGGGATGAAGGATTAGAGTTGGGGGATGACAGATTAGGGTTGAGGGTTGAGGGATTAGGGTTTAGGGATAAGGTTTAGGGTTGAGGGATGAGGGATTAGGGTTTAAGGTATAGTGTTGAGGGTTTAGGGATAGGGTTTAGGGTTGAGGGATTAGGATTTGACGTTGAGGGTTGAGGGTTTAGGGTTTAGGGTTAGGGTTGAGAGATGAGGGATCAGAGTTAAGGGTTGAGGGAATAGGGTTTAACGTCGAGGGTTGAGGGTTGAGGTTCGAGGGTCAAGGGTTTAGGGATAGGGTTGAGGTTGAAGGGATTAGGGTTAAAGTAGAGTGTGGAGGGTGTAAGGATTAGGGATAGGGTTGGAGGGTTTAGGGATAAGGGATTAGAGTTTAAGGTATAGTATCGAGTCTGTTGAGGGTTTAGGAATAGGGATAGCATTTAGGGTTTAGGGATGAGGGATTAGAGTTGAGGGATGAGGGATTAGGGTTGAGGGTTGAGGGATTAGGGTTTAGGGATAAGGTTTAGGGTTGAGGGTTGAGGGATTGTGGTTTAAGGTATAGTGTTGAGGGTTGATGGTTTAGGGATAGGGTTTAGGTTTGAGGGATTAGGGTTTAGGGTTGATGAATTAGGGTTTAATGTTGAGAGTTAAGGGTTAAGGGTTGAGGGTTGAGGTTGAGGGATAGGGTTAATGGTCAAGGGATTAGGGTTAAATAAGAGTGTCGATGGTAGAGGGATTAGGGTTTAATGTATAGTATCGATCCTGTTGAGGGTCTAGGAATAGGGATAGCGTTTAGGGTTTAGGAATGAGGGATTAGAGTTGAGGGATGACAGATGACAGATTAGGGTTGAGGGTTGAGGGATTAGGGTTTAGGGACAAGGTTTAGGGTTAGGGTTTAGGGATAGGGTTTAGGGTTGAGGGATTAGAGTGAAGGGTTGAGGGATTAGAATTTGGCATTGAGGGTTTAGGGTTTAGGATCAGGGTTGAAGGTCGAGGGATCAGAGTTAAGGGTTGAGGGATTAGGGTTTGATGTTGAGGGTTGAGGGTTGAGGTTCAAGGGTCAAGGGTTTAGGGATAGGGTTGAGGGTCGAGGAATTAGGGTTACAGTAGAGTGTGGAGGGTATAAGGATTAGGGATAGGGTTGGAGGGTTTAGGGATAAGGGATTAGAGTTTAAGGTATAGTATCGAGTCTGTTGAGGGTTTAGGAATAGGGATAGCATTTAGGGTTTAGGGATGAGGGATTAGAGTTGAGGGATGAGGGATTAGGGTTGAGGGTTGAGGGATAAGGTTTAGGGTTAAGGGTTGAGGGATTAGAGTTTAAGGTATAGTGTTGAGGGTTGATGGTTTAGGGATAGGGTTTAGGTTTGAGGGATTAGGGTTTAGGGTTGATGAATTAGGGTTTAATGTTGAGAGTTGAGGGTTGAGGGTTGAGGGTTGAGGTTGAGGGATAGGGTTAATGGTCAAGGGATTAGGGTTAAATAAGAGTGTCGATGGTAGAGGGATTAGGGTTTAAGGTATAGTATCGAGCCTGTTGAGGGTCTAGGAATAGGGATAGCGTTTAGGGTTTAGGAATGAGGGATTAGAGTTGAGGGATGACGGATGACAGATTAGGGTTGAGGGTTGAGGGATTAGGGTTTAGGGACAAGGTTTAGGGTTAGGGTTTAGGGATAGGGTTTAGGGTTGAGGGATTAGAGTGAAGGGTTGAGGGATTAGAATTTGGCGTTGAGGGTTTAGGGTTTAGGATCAGGGTTGAAGGTCGAGGGATCAGAGTTAAGGGTTGAGGGATTAGGGTTTGATGTTGAGGGTTGAGGGTTGAGGTTCGAGGGTCAAGGGTTTAGGGATAGGGTTGAGGGTTGAGGAATTAGGGTTACAGTAGAGTGTGGAGGGTATAAGGATTAGGGATAGGGTTGGAGGGTTTAGGGATAAGGGATTAGAGTTTAAGGTATAGTATCGAGTTTGTTGAGGGTTTAGGAATAGGGATAGCATTTAGGGTTTAGGGATGAGGGATTAGAGTTGAGGGATGAGGGATTAGGGTTGAGGGTTGAGGGATAAGGTTTAGGGTTGAGGGTTGAGGGATTAGGGTTTAAGGTATAGTGTTGAGGGTTGATGGTTTAGGGATAGGGTTTAGGTTTGAGGGATTAGGGTTTAGGGTTGATGAATTAGGGTTTAATGTTGAGAGTTGAGGGTTGAGGGTTGAGGGTTGAGGTTGAGGGATAGGGTTAATGGTCAAGGGATTAGGGTTAAATAAGAGTGTCGATGGTAGAGGGATTAGGGTTTAAGGTATAGTATCGAGCCTGTTGAGGGTCTAGGAATAGGGATAGCATTTAGGGTTTAGGAATGAGGGATTAGAGTTGAGGGATGACGGATGACAGATTAGGGTTGAGGGTTGAGGGATTAGGGTTTAGGGACAAGGTTTAGGGTTAGGGTTTAAGGTATAGTGTTGAGGGTTTAGGGATAGGGTTTAGGGTTGAGGGATTAGAGTGAAGGGTTGAGGGATTAGAATTTGGTGTTGAGGGTTTAGGGTTTAGGATCAGGTTGAAGGTCGAGGGATTAGAGTTAAGGGTTGAGGGATTAGGGTTTGATGTTGAGGGTGAGGGTTGAGGTTCGAGGGTCAAGGGTTTAGGGATAGGGTTGAGGGTCAAGGAATTAGGGTTAAAGTAGAGTGTGGAGGGATGACAGATGATAGATTAGGGTTGAGGGTTGAGGGATTAGGGTTTGATGTTGAGGGTTGAGGGTTTAGGGTTAGGGTTGAGATATGAGGGATCAGAGTTAAGGGTTGAGGGATTAGGGTTTGACGTCGAGGGCTGAGGTTTGAGGGTCAAGGGTTTAGGGATAGGGTTGAGGTTGAAGGGATTAGGGTTTAGGGACAAGGTTTAGGGTTAGGGTTGAGGGATTAGGGTTTAAGGTATAGTGTTGAGGGTTTAGGGATAGGGTTTAGGGTTGAGGGATTAGAGTGAAGGGTTGAGGGATTAGAATTTGGTGTTGAGGGTTTAGGGTTTAGGATCAGGGTTGAAGGTTGAGGGATTAGAGTTAAGGGTTGAGGGATTAGGGTTTGATGTTGAGGGTTGAGGGTTGAGGTTCGAGGGTCAAGGGTTTAGGGATAGGGTTGAGGGTCGAGGAATTAGGGTTAAAGTAGAGTGTGGAGGGATGACGGATGATAGATTAGGGTTGAGGGTTGAGGGATTAGGGTTTGATGTTGAGGGTTGAGGGTTTAGGGTTAGGGTTGAGAGATGAGGGATCAGAGTTAAGGGTTGAGGGATTAGGGTTTGACGTCGAGGGCTGAGGTTCGAGGGTCAAGGGTTTAGGGATAGGGTTGAGGTTGAAGGGATTAGGGTTTAGGGACAAGGTTTAGGGTTAGGGTTGAGGGATTAGGGTTTAAGGTATAGTGTTGAGGGTTTAGGGATAGGGTTTAGGGTTGAGGGATTAGAGTGAAGGGTTGAGGGATTAGAATTTGGCGTTGAGGGTTTAGGGTTTAGGATCAGGGTTGAAGGTTGAGGGATTAGAGTTAAGGGTTGAGGGATTAGGGTTTGATGTTGAGGGTTGAGGGTTGAGGTTCGAGGGTCGAGGGTCGAGGAATTAGGGTTAAAGTAGAGTGTGGAGGGATGACAGATGACAGATTAGGGTTGAGGGTTGAGGGATTAGGGTTTGATGTTGAGGGTTGAGGGTTTAGGGTTAGGGTTGAGAGATGAGGGATCAGAGTTAAGGGTTGAGGGATTAGGGTTTGACGTCGAGGGCTGAGGTTCGAGGGTCAAGGGTTTAGGGATAGGGTTGAGGTTGAAGGGATTAGGGTTTAGGGACAAGGTTTAGGGTTAGGGTTGAGGGATTAGGGTTTAAGGTATAGTGTTGAGGGTTTAGAGATAGGGTTTAGGGTTGAGGGATTAGAGTGAAGGGTTGAGGGATTAGAATTTGGCCAAGTAACGGCATAATGTTGAGTAGTTTGTGTACGTGTCATTACCATTTGTAACCGAACTGAATGTCTGAAAGGTTTGTAACCGATTGGCAGGGTGGTTATAGGTGATTCACCTTCCACCGTGTGTAACTGTCAATTGAGAGTCTTTATATTGTTGGTCTCTGTTCATGTAGAGGGGAGTGAACGAACAGAGAGAGAAATTGTATGTTATTCTGAAGCAGAAGGAAAAAAGAAATTCTGTGTTTTCTGGTCAAACTACAGTGATACCGATTGGAGTCATTCCACTGGTGGATTTCTTTGAAATCAGTGGAATGACCTCCATGTAGTTAGATTTATTTCTGTTATGTAGTTTTAGTGTTTCTGTGTGTTCTATTCGGTTACAATGTGTAGAGAAGGAATTAGCACTTTATGTGTATACAATGAATGTTTGTGAGGACAGTTCGTATCTTCCATTTGAATATCATTGTTGTATGTGAGGTTTTTAGAATAAGCATTCTGAATGATGCAAGAAATGACCGGTGGAAACAGTAAGGAGGACCGGAAGAATAAGTCAAGCAATGTATGGAGAAGTCATCGGATTGACTATGTCTATCAGGTAGACAAAGGTGCATTGAACCGATAACATTAATCTTGCCGATCATGTTTGTGTCGAGGTGACAAATGGTAATGTCTTACCGAAGATGAAGGATTTTTTCACCTGTGTTAATGTTCAACTGGTTTTGCTCTGCATCAAGGGATTAGGGTTTGACGTCGAGGGCTGAGGTTCGAGGGTCAAGGGTTTAGGGATAGGGTTGAGGTTGAAGGGATTAGGGTTTAGGGACAAGGTTGAGGTTGAGGGATTAGGATTTGACATTGAGGGTTGAGGGTTTAGGGATAGGGTTGAGGGATTAGGATTTGACATTGAGGGTTGAGGGTCAAGGGATCAGAGTTGAGGGTTTAGGGTTTAGGGATCTATAGCAGGACAAAACGCGAGCGCGTTATAGCGCGAGCACATTATAACGCGCTCGCGTTATAATGCGCTCGCGTTTTGTATTTCTACTGAAACGGTAAAAAAGTGGTTACCCCCGTGATCCAGGCCCACATGCTCTATTTTCTTACTGATTCTGCGCGTGCTCCGACAAAAAAGAAGTGCTTTCATGCTATTGGGAAGTTCACATGCACATTTGACACATTGTACCACCTTTGCATGATCTTTCCACCACCTTTTCTGCTTTGCCAACTTGAGAAGGAGGAAATAACATAGTTTTCAAACCAAATTTGATATATATCTATACAAGTTTCAATTTTTGTAGTATTGCAATGTTAATTTTGATTCAATTTTAAGAATTTAACATTGAAAAGGAAGCAAGTGGTGAAAAACTCAAATTGTTGAGGAGTTTGATGCAAGAAGATAAAAACACTACATAATTGGGTACTCTCTCCATTCAAATCTTCA
Source organism: Cunninghamia lanceolata (assembly GCA_027924645.1). Lineage (NCBI taxonomy): Eukaryota > Viridiplantae > Streptophyta > Pinopsida > Cupressales > Cupressaceae > Cunninghamia > Cunninghamia lanceolata. Next base: position 1,803,564 of record BSBN01001603.1, on the reverse strand, counting down.
TTTTTTAGGTATGTCAAGTCTTTACATGCATGTTCTTTACATTTTCCTTATTTCAGATTGAATTACTTTATCATGCTTTATCATACATGTTTAAAATAGACACATTTCCAATCAAGAAAGCAACCTACAATCTCACATGATGCCATGTATATTTTCTACACTTGGGCTCTTTAATAATTATGTGTAATAAACAAACCTTAGTTCATACCATGATGTCAAACTATACAAGAATAAATCCTTACAACATAAAAAAAATACAATCCCACTATTATCATGTATTCATTTCTTAGGAACTAATATTGGTCTCTTTATCATGCTACAGACAAATTCTCCGTCATGCCGAGGAAAGATCAAGAATTAAACCAACACAGGAAGAGATAGAAGCTAAGAATGCAAAGAAAGCAATGGCTATGAGGGAACTTCGTGAGAAGAGGAAATTGGACACGATAAATGAAGACATACCAATTGAAGAGGAACCACAACCATCACAAAGAGATATGGTATTGGCGGCACAAAGAGAACGAATGCAAAAACTTCGTGGTACGAGAGATTTGAATACCATAGTTGGAGACACATCCTTTATTGCAAGACAACATGTAGGGACACCATCTACCACATCTCAAGTTGAGAGTACATCATCACTCACATGTGATGAAGGAGGTATGCCATCGTTCCCACCTCAACCTCAAGGTATGTCATCTATTCCATCTTCGATCGAAGGTATGCCATCTAACCCATCTCATTTAAATATTGATGAAATTCCTAATGTTGAGATGAATTTACCTAACTTGACACCACCTAGAATTTTGCATAGAAAGCCAAAGTATTTGATTGATATTGATGAGAATATTTTGCAGCCAATGGAAGGTAAGATTCCAAAATGCACTTGTAGAAGATATGCTAATAAGATTTGGAGATTGTTCTTTGAAAAGTTAAATGAGACTGCAAGATGTCAACTATTCGTTGAAATGATGCGAAGTATAAAGTATAGGTCTATCATGAAGATTCTTGGGTTGAGAACATCAGAGGCTTCAAGTGAAAAATCTATTGTCAATAATCTAATGAGTGCGTATGAGAGTGTGGGTAACACCTCACGCACAAAAGATAGTAATGCAACACGGCGTGTGATTACATCGACTATAGTAAGTAGTCAAACGAGAAAAGCTTGTCTTATTAGAAAGACAAGTCAAAAATTGAGAATTAATAGGAAAACTTTATCAAGAGCCATTGGAAGACGCCAAAGAATTGAGGACACTAATGCCAATGAATTATGGGCATTCTCGGGGAGACTACCACGAAAAGATAAACCAATTGTTGAAGCATTGAGGTCACTAATTGAAGACTTTTGGAAGAATTACACAAGGTTATCTCTGAATCAAAGGGATGTGGTAAGAAGGAGAATTGGTAGTCAGAACCATGAGCCACATCCAAAGCATTTTTTGGATGAGACTCAAACACAGTTTTATGGTAAATTTCTAGAGAAGTATCCTCAAATTAAAATTTGTCAAAGATATTTTGAAATGCTAAAACCTTTCTATGTTAAGATAAATCACACACGCACTACTTGTTGTTGTAGATTACATATTGAATTTTCTAACTATTTTGATGCTTATAGGTCTATATGTTTAGATATGCATACTAACAATGATTTGCAGGGTTGTGCCATATGTGCCCCACCAACATCTTCAAGAGACTTCATATCAAGAATTTTATGTGAAAGAGAGGAAGGTCAAATATTCTACAAGAAATTATTCTTGGATGGCACATGTCATCGTTGCGGTGGCTTGCAACATTTGCCAATATGTGAACATATGGAAATAACACATGCGGTTGGAAATGAACTAGTAGAGTTTGGCAAGTATAAAACAGTGGCATACAATACAAAAGATGGTAAAGAAGCAAAGAGGTGTGAATTAGTTATTGAAAAGATTCCAATGTATCAGTTTATGCCTATATTTCGTGACAGCATAGTGTATGAGTATGCAAGACATGCCCATAGAGCTCGATGGTTGGACTTGCAATTCAAGTTATGCAAGGACACATTTCCAGTTGGTAGCATTGTTTCAGTCGTCGACTTTGCAGAGAACTACAGTCTACAGCCACAGCGTGAGGTGCAATCACAATATTAAAACTCCACACAGGTTTCTATATTTGTGCACATCGCATTCATTCATGCGAATGATAGTACAGAGGATGACAGAAAGATCATAAGGGAGTATCATTTCTATATTAGTGATGATCGCACACATTCTACGGAGTTCGTGCAATGTTGCTTTCAGGTGTTCTATAATGATTTGGCTAGAAGGGGCATATCGTTCAGTCAGCATATCATATGGTCGGATAATTGTGCATCACAATTCAAGAACTCGCGGAATTTCTATTGGTTGAGTAGGAGGCATAATTTTACAGGTATTCAACATATGTGGAACTTTTGTGAGGCCGGGCATGGAAAGGGGGAGCATGATGGTGCAGGAGCATGTATCAAAAGAGCCATAGCATGAGAAGAGTTAAAGTATAAAGACAATGCAAAGTTGACAGATGCAAAATCAATTATCGAGTGGTGTAATGCTTCCATGGGTCCAGGTAATGAAGGTAAGTCTTTAGTTCGTAGATTTTTTTGGTTGATAGATGATACTAACATTGCACCATATGAGGATTGTTGTACACTGACAGGATCAAATGAGATGCACTCTTTCAGAAGCTCAATTGCAGGTTCATGGAGTATCCATACACGAAAGATGTCATGCTTTTGTTCTTCCTATACAATTCAAGTCTGGGATGAGTGCGAGTCAAAGGAGTGGGTTGACGAATGGCAGTTAAGTTATCTTAGCCCACTTGACACGTATCGACCCCAGACGGCACTGGAACTAACACAGATGGAATCGTCAGTTGACTTTGACCACATATCAGATTTAGTTCAACCAGGTAATATAGGGCACATATATGCATCTAATTTCATCTAGTTCAACCAGGTAATGTCATCTTACTTTGTAGTGTTTTTGTAATGTTGACTAATTTCATCTAATTTGCTACACATATCAATGTAGGACACGTATATGCAGTTATTGCAGATGAAGATAATGAAGAGGGAATAGATTATTACTTATGTCGTTGTGTTGAGGCCAAAAAGAAATTGGAGGCCCCTGTTACAGATGGAGAAAACATCGAATACCCTACAGGGTCAGTGGTTATTACTGGAACATGGCTTAGAAGGTACCCACATAAGAGTGTTAATATTTGTCTATTTCAGGACTTTGACATGCATCGAAAGATTCTTCATTACTCGAACCTTGTCGTGGCATCCAATGTTCATTTGATAAAGTATCGGGGTAGACCTTTGAACAAAATATTGTTGGAGGTGCGTGAGTCTGACCATGAAGCAATACTTGACACAATAAAGAGTAGAGCAGATCCAGATGGTTCATTGGATTAATTTGTAAGTATTCACATTGATTTTGTAAAGTTATGTTACATTGAGTTGTAAGTATGCACATTAATTTGTAAGGTTTGTCTTTTTTTATTTCCTCCTGCATTTTTACACATATGTACACATTTTTACATCATCATGTTATGTATTTTTGGTGTCCTGCTCCTAATGCGACCAAACTCATAACTCACCCTACTAGACACCATTTGATGATCTCTCCAACACTCTGGATCCAGGGCGCCCAATCATGATGATGACCTATATACCATTCTCCCAAGGTGCTCATAATGAATGAATGATAAGGAGCGCCTTGACCTCTATAATCAAGGTGATTTTAAGTCACTTTGAGTCATTTGGGGTCAGTTTGAGTCTTTGAGTCATGTTGCAAAAAAGTGTCAATGTTGTCAAGTTGCACAAAGCAACCTTTGCATTTTTGGTGTCTTGCTTGTGATGTGACCAAACTGACTGTTCCAACGCATTCGGATGGGTACATTTACGTTAGGCATGGTCCTGTTTTTCACCCAAACATGTCGAAACAGTCTGAGCTACATTGTACCAACGATATCCCTGAAGAGTCCAAAGTGCAAAAAGGCTGCAATCTTTGACGAGATGTTACTCAAAAACTGTGTCACTTAGAAACATTCCGTCTGAGGCAACGCTATCATGTAGAGTGCCTCTACAATAACCTCTCTCAGTTTTTTATAGCTCTGAGGCATTTACCCGTGGTGAAAGGTTTTCTGTTGCCCCAAAAATCATCAGAAGGAGGCAGTGTAAAGTTGCAAAGGGGTGTAACTTTCGTCCTGCTCCTGATGTGACCAAACTGACTGTTCCAACGCGTCCGAATGGGTACATTTATGCTAGGCATGGTCCTATTTCTCACCCAAACATGTCGAAACAGTCGGAGCTACATTGTACCGACGATATCCCTGAAGAGTCCAAAGTGCAAAAAGGCAGCAATCTTTGATGAGATGTTACTCAAAAATTGTGTCACTTAGAAACATTCCGTCTAAGGCAACGGGATCACGTAGAGTGCCTCTACAATAACCTCTCTCGGTTTTTTATAGCTCTTAGGCATTTGCCCGTGGTGAAAGGTTTTCTGTTGCCCCAAAAATCGTCAGAAGGAGGCAGTGTAAAGTTGCAAAGGGGTGTAACTTTCGTCCTGCTCCTGATGCGACCAAACTGATTGTTCCAACGCGTCTGAATGGGTACATTTATGCTAGGCATGGTCCTATTTCTCACCCAAACATGTCAAAACAGTCGGAGCTACATTGTACCGACGATATCCCTGAAGAGTCCAAAGTGCAAAAAGGCAGCAATCTTTGACGAGATGTTACTCAAAAACCGTGTCACTTAGAAACATTCTGTCTGAGGCAACGGGATCACGTAGAGTTCCTCTACAATAACCTCTCTTAGTTTTTTATAGCTCTTAGGCATTTTCCAGTGGTGAAAGGTTTTCTGTTGCCCCAAAAATCGTCAGAAGGAGGCAGTGTAAAGTTGCAAAGGGGTGTAACTTTCGTCCTGCTCCTAATGCGATCAAACTGACTGTTCCAACACGTCTGAATGGGTACATTTATGCTAGGCATGGTCCTATTTCTCACCCAAACATGTCGAAATAGTCGGAGCTACATTGTACCGACGATATCCCTGAAGAGTCCAAAGTGCAAAAAGGCAACAATCTTTGACGAGATGTTACTCAAAAATCATGTCACTTAGAAACATTCCATCTGAGGCAACGGGATCATGTAGAGTGCCTCTACAATAACCTCTCTCAGTTTTTTATAGCTCTGAGGCATTTGCCCGTGGTGAAAGGTTTTCTGTTGCCCCAAAAATCGTCAGAAGGAGGCAGTGTAAAGTTGCAAAGGGGTGTAACTTTCGTCCTGCTCCTGATGTGACCAAACTGACTATTCGAACGCGTCCGAATGGGTACATTTATGCTAGGCATGGTCCTATTTCTCACCCAAACATGTCGAAACAGTCGGAGCTACATTGTACTGACGATATCCCTGAAGAGTCCAAAGTGCAAAAAGGCAGCAATCTTTGACGAGATGTTACTCAAAAACCGTGTCACTTAGAAACATTCCGTCTGAGGCAACAGGATCACGTAGAGTGCCTCTACAATAATCTCTCTCAATTTTTTATAGCTCTGAGGCATTTGCCCGTGGTGAAAGGTTTTCTGCTGCCCCAAAAATCGTCAGAAGGAGGCAGTGTATTAAGTCAGGATGAAAGCCTATTCACTCTAGGCGCCTGTTTTTGACCAAATCACACATGCGCCTTGAACAACTCTGTCTTCAAGGCACTTTTCTCTAATCTCTGTAACTCTCCAAATCCACTAAGGCACAAATTTTACCTCTTGGGCTCAAGATATAGGTTCTTCATCCAAGGCGCCAGAATGGTCCAAAGGCGCATTTCACCTCTAACCTCACCTCTGACCTTACTTGGAGGTGCTAAACCTCATCTCATTGCTCTCCTCCATTAGAAGCGCTCACTTACCTCAATCTTGGGCGCATACCAACATCCCAACATCCAAATCACCTAGGCGCTCAAAACCTTCAAGACTCAAGGTGCATTTTATGATCAAACAAGGTATCTCCTGAACAAGGCGCTCATAGTCTCATCAGGGCGTTAATCATCATCATGAGCACTCATATTGTTCTAGGCGCACAGTTATCTCTGGAATGCTCAAGGCGCACATACCCTTCTCTAGGCTAGTTTACACTTATTCAAGGCACTCATTCCAAAATTACATGAACTCCTCATTACAAGACGCACAAACTAGATGATCCTAGGGCATAAGGGCGCTCATAGGAGTTGTTATGTGTCATTTTGGCCAAGGTTTTCCAGAGCAGTGAAGACATTAGGAAGGGGATGATCATTTGGATAGTTTTGAATGCTTTATTTCTCCTTGTTTAAACTAGGCGCTCACTGAGGATTGGAGTAGCCTTTGCACCCTCACATCACATTAATCGGCGTTTCAGAGGCAATCATAGTATAGGAAGATTTGCGCCTTGAAGAAGAGAGTTATTTGGTAAGCGCTTAGGAGTTCTGGCGCCTAGGGGAAAGGTCTAGGTAGAGCGCCTTCAGACTTTGACAGTGAAGTGCCTTAAGGAGTTGGATGATGTTTTTGCCTAGAGTGGAGATGATGTTTTTAGCGCCTTAAGGATGATGATGGAGCGCCTTGGAGTCAGGTTAGTCTGGAGCACCTTAAGAAGGTAAAGCACTTCAAATGTAAACACAAGTGTTTTGAGCGCCCTAATGAGAAGTTGTCTTGGCACCATAAGTTGTTCAAACCAAGATATGCGCCTTGGATAGTTGCAAAGACCTAATTTAGCGCCCAAGGTTGGAAGACTCTTTGTGAGCTCCTAGTGTTTGAAAGCTCTTTGTGTTTGGTGCATTAAAATGAATTTGGCACCTAAGTAGTATTGAAACACTCAACTGAGCGCCTAAAGCCCATGAGAGAAGTGATATGCGCCTTGATAGGAATATCATGGAAGATGAGTTTACTGAATGGTGCCTTGAATGACTTGGTTGATTAAGTGTTTTAGCGCCTAGATATGGGATGAATCATTGAGCGCCTTTGGTTGAGATGATGTCAGTACCTTTGAGATTATAACACCTTGGAGTCAAGTTCGAAGGAGCACCTTGAGAAGGTAAAACACTTCAAATGTTTTCAAGGAATTGGAGAAGTCACTTAGTGCCTAGAAGGAATTCCAGAGCAAGAGGGTTGGAGTGCCTTGAGCTTCAAGTCAGATATGTGCCTAGACCTCTACCCTTTAGCAAGTTGAAGCCCTCTGAGCCTTGACAACGTGAGAATGCCTTATAGTGAATATGCGCCTTGGGCAAGGTTGAATACAAAGTTGAGGAGTATATCATAATGAGTAAGTGCACTGTAGGGTTAGATGATAAAGACTAGTGCCTTGAGTGTCTTGGTCAAAATTTTGACGTGAGAAGTCTTGCAAGATCAAACCCTAGAGTGCGCCTTAGAGAGAACCTATTGATCCTTTGCTTTGACAAGATTTGGGCGCCAGAATGATCCTTAATAAATGGAATGTATCTACACCAATTTTGCGCCTTTAGGGAAGTGATGGTGGCCAGAATGATCCTTAATCTCATGTTTGTGCGCCTAGGTCTAGAAGCAAGATTTGAGCGCCTTAGGATAGGGTTTTTTGCACCTTGTCTTGGAGAGTGAATTTGCGCCTTGGATGATGTTGAAGCGCCTTGGGATGAAATGCGCCCAAACTTACAGAGGGCCTTCAGTGAGGGAGTTGAAGAGAGTGCTTAGAGGAAGGATAGCCTTAAGATCAACTAAGTACTTAGAAACCTAAGATTAGCGCCTTATTTGAAGTTATACACCTATTCTGGCGCCAGAGAGTGAGTTTGAGTGTGAAGAAGTGAATGTCTGCACCTTGAAGGGGATACAAAGGGAAGATGATGCACCTTGATGGGTTGATGATGGAAATTTACATTTTGGAGCTAAATGTGTGCCTTGAATCTAAATGATATTTGAGTGCTTAGAGGTAAATAGGGGCGCCTTTGAGAATTCTTTGTGCTTTAAGGAATGGATTGTGGCGCTTTGGACTAAGGTAAGTCCTGAGCACTTCCAATGATTTTAAGGAGCGCCTTGAAGGAGATAGTGCATAGAGGTACAATGAATCTTCTGGAGAACATGGATAGACAACTAAGTCTCCAACTTGAGTCTTCTAAGTGAATTGGATAATGAAGAGAGTCTAGTCATTTTGGGCGCTAGTATCAGGATGAATCATCCAAAATGGGTGCCTAGAACTAGAAGGTGCCAATGCATGAGTTCAAGGATCCTCCATTGGAGCGCCTAGCCCAGATGGCTATAGATTGAAAGTTTTAAAGCTAAGTGATGTCTCTTAGGTGAATTCCTAGCCCAGGTGCATGTGTTGGGAAAAACTCTTTGGCTCTGGCGCCTAGAATTGGGAGCTTTGTAAGATGCACCAATTGATGAAACATTTCCATTTTACGCCTAGAATAGAACTCTCTCACATAGTTGAAATTGACTTGATAGAAGGAGATAAGTCTTAAGGACTAGTTTGGCGCCTCACTTGCCTATCTCACCTTTGAAATGCGCTTTGGTTGATGATCATCATTGATGGAGCCTAGTGAAATGTAAAGCTATTTGCATCTCCAGAGGATCAAAATTGGATTAGGAGATCATCCTTGCAGTTGAGATTGACAGAGAAGTGTTAAAGGAATCACTTCAAATGGGCGCCTAAGCTAGTTGAGGCGCATATCAATTCCACTGTAACTCCAGACTGACGCTTAGGATCCAGTCATCTCCTAAGGCGTAGTTCCATTCACCCATGACCTCGCTTGGCGTCTAAAACTTGGAAACTCCTTTGGAAAGCTCCTGTTGCGCCTAGAAGATGAGTTTGGGATATCAACTTGCAAAAGGCTTAGAAACTCTTCAAAGATGTTAGGCACAATCCCATGGCACTGGAGCTCAGTTTTGGCGCCTTCAAGGAATAGCACATGAAGGAACTTGGGAGGTCAGGTGCTTGTAAAAGGGAACACCTTGGAACATCTTCCAGGGGTTGAAGTAGTAAGAAAACATCAAGTGAGTCTAGGCGCACTCCCTTGTGTGAACAGTTTAGCTCTGGCGCCTAGCCACAGAGTGAGCCAGAAGAAGTAGTTTGGACATTAGAAGATAGGCGCTCATTCTACAATGAAGCATTCCACCTTCCTAATCAACAAAGACTTGCAAGAATTGACAAAGGAAGCTAAGGTGCACCTTCTACTTGTTTCCACCTCCAGAATGCGCCTAACCTTGAAAGGGGGTTCAAAGATGTTTGTTAGACCTTTTCACTCAAGGCACTCACCTTAGGCGCACTTTCTAAGTCCTTGTCACCTCAAGGAAACACCTAGTTTGGAAGGCGCTTGCCCTGTTTTCCACTCCTTTCAATTGGCGCCTAGAACACAGAATGCATGAAAGGAGCGCCTAGACTCCAGAGGGCTTATTTGGGCGCCTAGCATTTAAAACACTTTCATAATGATGATGTTTTGGTGCCTACTCTTGGAAACAATCCAGAGCATCCATAAACTCTAATTGGCACCTAATGTTGACAAGGCGCAACTTCAGGAGGAGGTCACCTCAACTTGGCGCCCAAGTCAGAAAAACCTGTAAATCCTTCAAATATGCGCCTACCTTGTGAGGTGATGAGTTGAACATTCCAAATCTTCAAATGTTGCTCAAGTAAGGAAGACATTGTAACATCAAGGCTTCAAGGCCTGTCCTTGTATTTCCATTGAATGAGTTGTACTTCATGCTATTGAAAGCATTTTCCATGTAATAAGACATTGCAAGTTGATTGAATCAAGTAACAAGACAAGTACCCAACTCTAATGTTGTTTCATTCAAATAGTTATCTTGATGTATATCTTTATGTTATTGAAGTAGTTGATGAATTGTTAGCAAGTAAAAGTGTTTAAGTAAGGAAAATTTTTCGTAGAACTAGTTGGGTATCTTACACTTACACCATGCCTATCCATCAAACATCACAATGCAATCAAAATCCTAACAACATGCCCATGATCCAAGATCAAGTGCAATCATGCAAAGATATTATCAATCACAAGCCTATTAAGAATGAACTAGAGTCTTCTAGTACCATACTTTTCCATCAAACACCATCATGTAATCCATGGCCTATCAAGCCTATCAAAGAAAATGCAAACATCCTATGTAATACAATCAGACTTTAAATATTTGAAGTAGCCATCTACAAATATCCATTCAAAAGTGGATTTATAATGCAAGTATGGACGCCATCAATAAAAAAGATTTGTATTAACCAAATATCCATATACGCATACATCAATATCTATCGATATAAGTATAACATATATACAAAATAGCCATATAGGCTTACAAGAATGCCATATAGGCATACAATGTCAACTATGTACAATACAAAATATATGTCCACAAATGCCATATAGGCATACAACAGAGGAACACAATAAAAAGTCATTCCCCTCTAGCTGGTGAAGAGAATAAATCACGAGCAGCCTTTGATCTTCTAGGGGATGGAGACATGCATGTGGGTGGTCTACTACGAACCCGAGGGCTACTCCTCCTATTTAGTTCTTCCTGCACCTTTACCTGTTACAAAAAAAAGTATAGATATTAATATATAGAAATTACATGTTATAAAAAAATGAAACATTTAACAAAATAATCACTTACCGCTAACATATAATCTGTCTGCTCACTTGCCTCAGTAGCAAGAAAAGGCCCTGGTGATGTCATGTCCTATAGAAACCATCCAGATAGAAATTAAACTTCAAATCAATAATCTTTTGATTTTTCAAAAATAGACAACTATAACAATGAATGTAAATTGAAATTTACTAATCTGCCTCATACCCCTGTCAATGCCATAGAGCTATGAATCGCAGAGGCCACACCCTGCTCCATTGCCCTATGAACATGGGGAGGTGTATCCACAGCCTGCATCATCTGGAAATAAAACAACATTATTCAATTACGAAAACTATAATAGTGATGCAAATCATGGCTCCTAACATACACACACACTCATCTAAACATGGAAGTACACACAATAAAACACACAAATCACATACAAAAATTTAGTAAGTACAATTCATTCATTAAACTATTTATTTTATTACCTCCGTAAAGCTTTGAAGTCCACCACCGCTGGCAGGTGTTGCCATGAAATCTACAGTGTTAACCTATTCAACATCCAAAATTAGAAATTAGAATACCATTCATATAACGATGCTATTCACATGTAATATTTATAATTGTTTACTAGTTATATACCTCGACAGTAGATGATCTAGTGAAAAATGTAGGTGGAGAACCACTGAAAACTGCATCGACGCTATGACCCTGAAATTTCATTAAAATCATCAATTTAAATTAGTTAATCTTGTATTTCAAAAATAAAATTTAATAAATTAAATTCAATAAACTTGCTAATATTTACCTGAGTATCAAGGCCGAAAGTCTCACTCAGGAGGGTATCTGTCATCGCCATCTGCTCAGCTGCAGATGTAGCCTGTGCACCTGCGTCCTGACTGTCCATGGGGTCATAACCACAGGCTGACCCGCAAGCTTGGCAAGTATGCGGTGGGACCCTACTCCTCGCACTATCTCCCAACCCACTCTGTGTTGCAGGATCGGCATGCTCTATGATGCTCTGGGTCAAGGCACTAATCGACCTCAGTGTATCGACCTCAACACTCTCCTTCACAATGGAAGGGATAGAAACATGCTCGTGGGCTGGTCTGTTGATTACTCATCTCACTACCCGCTGTGGGTCAAGACGTGCCCCTAGTCTATCCTGTGCTGAGCCCCCACCTCTACCCTGGAAGTCCCGCATATCAAAATAGTTTGGCACTTTATTGAGGACAAACTCGGAGTAGAGTTTCCTCAAAAAGTATTGTGGGACCTCATTGTTATTGCATGGAGGATGGTCAAAAACCATCCACCACCTCTGCTTGAAATTGTCCCTTATCGCTTGGTTGTTGCACCAATGGATAGGGAACCTCTTGCATGTAATGGGTGGAGGTTGATTTGTTTGTGGGTTTGTGAAAATTGAACACAAGTCTACTTTTGTAATTTGTAATTTTTTGACATCTTGGTATGATAATTTATCTGCATAGTAATCTCTAAACTCTCTCTTTTTATCAGTCCAACTAGTTATTTGCTTGCTAATTGAATTTACATTTGTTAACATAGACTCAAGAGATTCGGCAAGCGTGGACCTATGCAAGGTTGAAGTGGAAGGATCTTTCAACCTTGCAATTATATCTTCAATTTGTTTTTTGTTGTTTTCAATTTGCCCTATTATATTATCTTGTGTTCCAGGGGCATGTCGAGGAATGAATGGAGGAGGTTGTTGTTCTCCAGGTATTTCCTCCTCAAGATTTTGTGGATTTTGAGGAGGAGGAGGAGGTGCATTAACATTTCCTGACAATTAACGAAATATACATTAAAAATCAACAAAAACCTACCTATATAGAAAGAAATTCAAACAAAAAAACAAAGATAACTCACCTCTTTGGCGTGCTCGACGTCGCGGCGGCATTTTGGCGATGAATTGACAAGATTTTTGAGTTGATTGGCGTTTTGCAGAAAGCGAGCGCGTTTTTGAGGGTTTGGAGGCCGCGGGCAGAGGAGAAAATGGGAGAAATGAAATTGAGTTGCTTTTTTTTTTAATTTATAGAAGCACATAACGCGAGCGCGTTATAACGCGCTCGCATTATGGCTCGGTAATGATGAGCCTGTGGCTTGTCATTACCAAGCCATAACACGAGCGCATTATAACGCACTCGCGTTATGCCTTTATTTTTTTTCAAATTATTTTGGCCACTTTTTGGCCCCCCATCTTTTTGCACTTACCCCATGGGCATTATGTTTACTGCTGCTCCTGAATCAAGCATACAGTTCCTGACTAATTTGTTTTTTATCAGCAAGGTAATATAAAATGGATCTACTTGAGATGGATTTTTCATTAATGTTTCACCCAGGTATACCTCAGGTATTTTGATAGATTCTTGTTGCGTATTTATTTTAGAACTATGTTGTTCGGGTCTTTTGTCTGATACATTTGATATCATCTTCACCACTATATTTTTATATTTTTCCACCTTCATCATTTCTAGAAGTGGCACAGATACTTTCATTTGAGAAACAACTTGAGAAATATCAAATGAAGGATTTATGTTTAGTTCTGACCTATCAACTTTTGTTTGCCCCATTTCCTCAATTTTTGTGCCGTCCTTCTTTTTGTTCAATGTGTCAACAGGAGGTGTATCATGAAGTGTTTTCTCAGCTTTACTTTTATCATTTTTATCAGAAGTCTGATTTCTTATAAATATACTTCTGGGAGTACCTTGTTCAGTATTGATTGTTTTGTTTCTCAGGTTGTAACTACTCTTGGCTTGTGCTACTGCAACCATTGTTAAAGCTTTTCTTTCTTCTTTAGAAGGTTTTCTCCAATTGTGACTTTGTGCTGCGTTGAGGTCATATCCACAATTTCCTAAATATTCTTCATGGTCAGAAAATACTTCTTGTTCTCCTATGTTCACATTATATTTTTGTGCTCTTACATCATATTCATACCTTGCTTCCTCGCCAGATGAATAATCTTCTTCAACAGTGAAAGGTGTGATACCCAACATATTTATAGTGTGATGATCCATCTCAGGGTTATAAGATGTCTCATCTTTTTGTATTGATTGTGCTACCACATAATAATCAGGAGAGTGTGGTAAATTACAGGGCATACACCATGGACTATTTTTAGTCATATGGACTCCATTTTTCTTCAAAGGGTCAGGAGTGTCTTTTCCATAGTTATGTCTCCTGTTAGTATCCATGAGCTTTCCATCTTTCCAGTTCATATGATATGGCATATCATGGAGTCTTGGCCTTTCATTCTTATGTGAGTATTCTTTCTTGTTCGTAGGAGGATTAGGATTTTGAGGAACTCTTATATTGTCTCTTTTTCCAATCATCCCAACAACCTTTTTATTATTTTCAATAGTGAGAGCCATTTTTTGTGCTTCTGCCAAAGTTCTAGGACTTTTGCCTATGAGTTTGTAACCTGTCTTTGGGTCAAATGCTTTCAAGTATATGCTAAGGGCTGCTTGGCTGTTCAATTTGGATTCTTGTGGAACCTTGTTATACAATTTAGTGAATCTCAAATTAAAATCATACACCTGTTCATTTTGATACTTTTGAATAGTTATTAGTTCATGAAGAGCAAATTCTGGGGCACATTGATTTCTAAATTGTTCTAAAAATTGATTGTGGAAGTCTCTCAAGGAATATATTGAAGCGTTTGGTAAGCTATTTACCCAGTCTCTTGCTTCATTAGTAAGAGATATCATAAACAATTTCATTTTTATATCTTCATATTCATTACCAATGTCCTGTATAAAAGCATTGAATCATTTGATATGTTCTTCAACCATCAATTCACTGCTTCCTATAAACTTAGGCACATTGTTCCTCCAACTATTATCCATGGGATAAGGATATAGCTGATATCCGGTTAAATCAAATTGTCTGGCCATAATCGTAGGATTAGGAAGTGGTATATTTGGGTATGGCGGATAATATTGGTATCCAAATGGAGGTTGTGGATACATATTGGGTTGGACATGATGCTGATGATACACATTTTGTTGTGGTAGAGGTCGTGGTTGTTGATTGTTAAATCTATGCCTTGGCGGTAGATGCTATTGGTGAACATTCCCAATATTTACAGGTGGAGGTCCTTGCATTTGATTATTTTGCAGAGGAGGATTATTATATGTATGGTGGAGTGCCATGTTTACATTTTGATGGTGAGGTGGAATATGGTGATGACCAGGTGGTGGATAAGGATTAGCTATATGCTGAGATGGATTGTGTGCATTGGATGGTTTTGGATTTTGTGGTGGAATATTTTGTTGGGCATGGCTAACATGTGGCATTGTTGAAGTATGTGAACTGCTTGCATTCTGATGTAACCCTATTTGACTGCTCATTTGAACATGTCCACCTTATCTATGGGGAGGCACATACTTTGAACTGGCTACCTTAGTTATAGATCTTATTTGTTGTAGTTCTTATTTCATCTTTACTTCATCTTCTTCTAATCTCACCCACTCAAGCTCTTCTTGTAATTTAAGTAACTCTTGCTGCATCTGATCCTTAGTTCTCATGTCTTCTGGCTGACTATTAAGGATTTGTGTGGATGTTACCTAATCTACGAATTCATCTTGAACTTCTTCACCCTGTTGCAGTGGCGCTTGGTAATCATGTTCTACTTGATTTTGGTCTATCTCTTTCTCAATCTGAGCTTGATGTTCAAGCTGTTCCTGAAGGGAAGGTCTGTACTGGGCAAGGACATCATCAGATCTATTATGATCAGATTGAGTATATTGATTCTTGGATTGGAATTCATCTGATTCATGCAAGGGAGTGAAGCTGTTATGAGTTGTTATTGGCTATTCAGAGGTATTCTATGGAGAAATTTGGTTATTAGTACTACGAGACTGACTTGATATCCCAGTCTTCTTAGTAGGAGCCCTTAAAGGTGGGGATGATTGTAGTTTTTTACCATCAGGTTTAGATCTACCATCCATTATGATACTTTTATCAGAAAAACAATTTGAATTTTGAGTAGAGTCGCCACCTCTATTTAGAGGACTAGTCAATCTTCTGGGTTTTTCTTTCCACCAGCAGAGTTATGCCTTTTAATTTTCTGACTCTAATAAGATGGTCTACCACCAGGTTTCTCTATGTCTTCCCCAGTAGAATTGCCAATTCTGTTACGACTCGGATGGGAAAAACTTCAAAATTTCTGGCTAATACTTTCACTTGACTCCCCAGTAGAGTCGCCAATTCTGTTAGGTCTCAAAAATGCAGGTTGTTAACCCTAAGAGGGTGCCAGGCTCTCTTGACATTTTTTGGCTAACTGACACAGAGTAGATATGGCTAAACCCTCTTCGCTTCAGGCTCTACCAGACCTAGGTGGGTAAACCTCTAATTAATAAAGCAGATAAAGAAATGATCACTACTTTAATCTAACTATTTATAATGGCACAAATTATAAAATAGATAAACAGACAAGTTAATTCTAAATAATCTAAATTGTAATGCTAAAACAACGATGCAATCTAACTAAGTAAATTTGAAATGAATTTGTATAAGTGATAATGAAAATAATAGACCAGTGCCTTATTTAATATAGAGTCAATATGATCATGAAATAAATGACTGTTTGTTTGGTAAAAACTCAAACTATCTGGCATGAAAGAATAGGTATGTAACTTGTACAACCCTGTAAGGAAATAGTTAGTATTCCATACTTACATATATCCAATTGACAAAATATTACCTACATTCATCTAAAAGGATTTAATCCCTTCTTGAAGGAACCTATTAGAATAATACTACAATTGTAACAGATTTATCAAAAATTGGAGACATAATACAAACCCTAACTATATGACTCTTCTTACAGATCCATGACAATGTCTTCTGAGTTACTGTGATAAATTTAAAGGATTTAATTTTGAAAATAGAAACCAGTTAATCTTATCACACTATAACAACAAATGTGTATAGATAACTTGAAGGTATACTTGATAACTCAAATTGAATAATAGAGAAAACCTTGAAAGGAGACAGTCATATAATTGAATAAATTAAATAGATAGTTGATACCGAAATCTGTAGTTACTGCTTCACGTTCACAAACTTGACTTCATCAGAGAATGCTTGCACATGGTCTACCAGAAATGAAATATATTAAAAGTGAACCAGCATTGCTGTTCAAATCTAATCTATAGTATCTCCCTTCTATTCTGTAGTCTCTCAATATAATCTAATATCCTCCGATCTCCTCTGATCTTGCCCCTCTCTTCTTCTGGTCTTGGTCATCTCTTATAAAGAGAGGCATACAAGCTTCAGACTAGTTACAATAGTTGTGATGGTTGATAACCAAAATCAATATTTGTTCTAATAAAATAGATTCAGGAAATTTAATTTTTGCCACTAATCACCATTTTAGGGTTGAACAAAATCTTTAGTTGTAATTTTGCTTAATATCCTTTGAGGGTTTTATTATTCCTAAAAAGACCAGATAAAACACAAACTAGTCTCTAATCAAATGATCAAAACAAATTTATTTAAACATATATATTTACTCAAATAATTACTTCCCTTATTGACAATTTATCATTTGCTTAAGATCCTTTTGCAGGTGTTTATACAACTTGATTGCCACTGTGTATATCCTGCAAAAAACAAATATTTTAACTATCAGAAAGATATCTTAACTATTCTCATTTTAATGTCATTTTAGGGTTTCCTTCGTAGGTGAAACCTCGCAGTCGGGCTGATCCAAAAACTTCCTGCCTTTTCGCTTTCCGTACATCCTTGTATCTTTCTCTTGTATATCGCTCTTGTATATTTTCTTTTATGAGCGCATATGCAAACGACCCATACAAACCTTCCCTTTCGATGCTTTCAATTTATTTGTACATTGGATATGCTCATTGCAAACATACAAGGATTTTTTAATATTTAACTTTTCCTTCACATCCGGTTCTTGTATATCCTTTTGTATCTATCGCTTGTATCTTTAAGAATGTATGTTTGAAACATACAAGGCACTGAATATACAAGCACTTAACTCTTTTAAATAACCTTTCGGTTCTGCCATTTGTATGTAATGCATTGTATATCGGCAATGTATGTCGGATAGATACAAAGTGCAAACATACAACAGATTTTCCCTATTTCATAAACTTTTCGGGTCCGGCTTGCATAAAATGCAATGTATATTCCAATATACATTAGGTCATGATACATCATTTACATTAGATTTTAATCCCTTTTGAGTTCCGCACAATGTATAACATGTAAGGTATATTCCGATATACATTGAGTAGTGATGCATCGTTTATATCATTTTTAATCTTTCCTGAAATCCACATTGTATGCCCGGCAATGTATGTACCGATACATACAATACGTGAAATATACAACAACTTATCGTTATTTCACAATCATTTCAGTTCTGATATTGCATATAACACATTGTATATCGGCAATGTAAGTCAGACATATACAACGAATGTTTCAAATTTAATAAACCTTTTGAGTCTGACTTGTATATGCATCCTCTGATATACATAAAATCTCGATGCATTTCTTTAACCTGATTTAATTCTCACCTGAGTTCTGCATTGTATATTACTGTGTATTGGCATGAGTTTTATATTATTTCGCTGAATGTACATTGCATATATATACCACAATAGCATATCGAGAACATATCTTTTAGAGTGTATGTCGGGAATGTATCTTTTGCCAAGTGTAAAGTGTGACTGGTAGAAATGCTAAAGATAACCGGTGATACTAAGTCATGTCTTGTATATGCCGCAATGTATGTATACTGTAACATACATATAAAACATGCAAAGACTTAACACTAATTCATAATTGTTTCGGTTCCGGTCAATGCATATCGTGTTGTATGTTTCGTTCGGCCAAACATATAAACATAACATACAAGCAACGGACCCGACAGAAAATACATTTCAACTTTTAACCTCATTGGGTCCACCTTGTATGTAACAATAAAATGTTAAACAAATGCATACAAATAAACAATGCATCAATCCGATGACTCCTTTATGCGACCATATGATGACCCGATATACAAGGGACTTTGCATATGCATCATACAATGAAACAACATGCAAACCACTTTGTATATGAGAGACTTTGTATATACAAACGTTAAAACCCATACCATAATGCATTTTACTAAAAACACACATAACTTGCAAAATACAAGAAATTTTAAGATGGTTCAAAAAGGAACCCCTATTCATTTTCGACAAGGAATTCACCCATATTCAGCTCTGGTACTTAATGTCATTTTTCCTTTATTTTCAACAAGGTTTGTAACTTTTCACTTCCTTGTTTTTAGTTCATGAGTACTTCAACCATGTTATATTAAATCTTTAGGAATTAGAATAGATCAAATCCGAATATTTCTCTCAACTCAATTGTTAATCTCTGCTTGTAAACAACCGTGGATCTTTCTATATATGCTCACATACTGAAATTTTTGGATGATTTAAACTTAATATTTGCCAAAAGTACCCTAGGAATTTCAGTCCCAACACCTCTATCATTAATTAGAGTTGTATGATTGATTTGATTGAAAGCACTTAACCAACTAGATTAGCCAATGCCAATTGAGTTCATTAATGGCAAGTGACAAACCACATAGATTAGCCAATGCAAATTTCTAGGGTATGATAGAGTTAATTAATGGAGTTGCTTGTTATTTATTACCCATTTTTCATGACAGTACATGTCATGTATATATGATAGTGTTTATTGTTTCAACCTTATATTGCATTACTAAGTTTCAAATAGTAGAAGAATCAATAAACTTTAAAAGTTCAAAGTAATGGATTTCATTACAACAACTATACAAAGAAACTAAGTTATCAAGTACTTATTTTGTGGTCATTCATGATTTTGAATTTAACTGTGTGATAGAGTTCTTAGTTCACAGATGTAGAATAGTAATAAGTATGATGGAAATTTTTATTTGTGTGTGGCTATGCAGGATGTTATTGCTTTGCATTTCTTAGAATAAAGACATACAAGCATTCAACAAGTGGAATAAATCGTGTCAAGAATTGACACTTTTAACATTTGCAAATGATGCATTCTATTCTAGGTGGTGGGTTCAATCTCCCACACATGCATGCATGTATGAGAAACTAGAAATTTGAATTGATGCATGGAATTGGTATTGCAACTCAATTGCCAGTGACCTCGAGAAAATCAAGTTAATTCTCCTTTACCCACCTTATTGTTACCCATACCTAGTGGTTTCTTGTACATATAAAGCAAGGTTCCATAGAAAATCATTTACTAACATTGTGAATGAGTACATAATTGAATTTGTAATGAAGACATTGCTTGTTCATAGAATAATTATGGACTACAGTGAAATATTCATTAAGCATCGTCGAAAAGAGGAACCAAAAAGATTTTGGAGGACCAAAGCAAGGTTTCAGGGTTGAAGGATAGGAGTTTTGTTTGGAACTTTGAGGTTGGTTAGATGTTCATGTACGATGAAATTCCCCAATCTTTTTGAAGGGTGATGTTAAATTTTAATAAAAAAATATAGAAGTAATTATAGTTTGAAATTGACATGAGTTCAATGGCAAATTGCAATATATATTAATGGTTCAAATTTTTCAATATTAAATAACATTCATCACATGGAAAAGATAAATGAGTTCAATGGCAATGTATAAAAAGGGAAAAGATAAATAGATGTGTTATGTCAATTCAAATTTTTAGGGTTTTTATGTTATCACGATTCACTTTGCAAAATCCCCAAGTAAAAACACTATGGTTGGTGTTGTCTAAGGCATTTAGGGTTTATCCTTCTAATTGATTGTTGACCTGTGTAGCTAGTTTGCCCAACTTAAGTTATTCTTTTATCCCCTTTGTGGTCGTCAAGTTATTGGCCCCTTTGTTCTAAGTTACCAGCCTTGAGCCCCTTTATTTTATTCTAAGTTTGATTTTGTCATGGGCATCGCAACCTCTATTTAAGCCTATATTTCTAAAGCTGTGACGGTGCACAAAGACACCATGTATTCCCTGTGGGTCCTTGTTTTTAATCACCCTGATCTATTTTAATATCATTTTGATATATTTTTAATGTTTATCGGGCATATCCCCTCTGAGCCTCTGACATGTGGCGGTCTCTATTGTCTTGTCGCAAGGATTTGCCTCATCGCAACCTTGCTTTAAGTAGAAAACTTAAAGCTGCGACGATGCAATAAGGCACCATGTATCCCTTTGGTTGTAGTGGGAATTCCATGGTCTTGTTAAAGGTACTTTCTTGAATCCTGACATGTGCCATTTTATCATTTGCTATGAATATTCTCATGACGACATGAATGCCAACGATTGAATAATTATTATATATTATAATATATTACAACAATATAATATAATATAATATATAATAATAATTATTATATTATATGATTATTATCATATATTATATTATTATCAGATAATAATATAATATATGATAATAATTATATAATAATAATATATAACTATTATTATATCAATCAAGAAGTTCTCTCATACGAGAAGGGCAACATCAAGCCGCTGGTGAACCCACAGGGGGTGGAAGTTTTTGATGATTCTAAGTTTGTGGAGGAGACCATGGAGGAAGGCGGGGATGAAACCCCCACGGAATCTATCCATGAGGTTGAGGGTACCA
This sequence comes from Cunninghamia lanceolata, assembly GCA_027924645.1. Taxonomy (NCBI): domain Eukaryota; kingdom Viridiplantae; phylum Streptophyta; class Pinopsida; order Cupressales; family Cupressaceae; genus Cunninghamia; species Cunninghamia lanceolata. Next base: position 1,782,315 of record BSBN01001603.1, on the reverse strand, counting down.
GTCATTTCGCCTCTATGAATGAGTCTAGTGCTAAAGGTTTGGGTGACACTGTGAGGGCTGCTGTTGGTCAAGACACCGTGAGGGCTGCTGTGGATCAAGACAAAAAGGGGAGCTGTGCCTTGTGTGACAAGAATGCTGAGGATATTCAGTGTCTCTAGAGGAAAATGGAAACCATCCAGAAGAATTGGAAGGCTATGACAAAGTTTGCGGCAAAAGCTCTGCACTGGCTCCATCTTTGCTGCGGTTAAAGATTTGGATAAAAAGGTCAAGCAGGTGGGAATCAACAGTTTGGGAGATTACAAGGAGATGGTCAAGTTCCTTGCTAAGATTGGGGTGATTGATAGCCCATTGTATAAGCCTAAAAATGACACGATTCATTCTAAATAAATATTCTTAATATTTATTCCCTTCTTATTTTCTTCTATCAATTAAATAAATATTCTAAGGTTATTTGATTGGTTCATTATCCCATAATTAAATAAAAATCAATTTATTTAATTAAAACCCCTAAATTTTTCTAATGTCTCACATAATTAAATAATCTTACATTATTTAATTAATCCAAATTCCTCTATCCTAAGTCCTAATTTCATAAATCCACTTCACCAATCCACCTCATCTTTCCACCTCACCTCTTCCACCTCACCATGTTGTACATGTAATTAAATATATTAAATATTTAATTATCTAATATTCCCTCACCCACATGTCCTATTTCTCCTCTAATCAAAGTTAGTTAACTCATCAATCAAAATTGTTAACTAACTAGTCAATTGAGTTAATTCTTCAATCAATTCTGTCAGCTCCACAATCCATTCTACTAACTGATCAATCAAGTTTGTTAACTGATTAGTTAATGGAGTTAACTCTCCAATCAATTTTGCCAAATCCCCTCTTCCATGATGGAACTTGGACACTTGTCCTCTTTCTACTCGTTGCACATTCCTCAACCATTCTCAAACCATTGATCTGATCATTTCGTCTCAACCGTTGATCTTCATTCTTCTAAGTCTATAAATGGAACCTTATTCCTCCATTCTAATCATCCGGGCTATTCGTATTGTTACTCTGAAGAAATTCATCAGTGCGCCTTTGGCACCCCAATACAATTTGCTTGAGATCACCCAAAGCTTTGAAACTCCTCTTCATTGCACATTTATCACCACAGCCATTCACTATCGACATTCTTGAAAACAACAAAGGAGTGCACTCTCTGAGGGCCTACTTCATACAAACAAGGACGATCTTGATAGGCAACAATAGAAGTTTTGATTCAAGGAAGGTTTGCATTATTTTATTCAATCTTCTTAGTTTCACTATTCTATTGAGTTATGGGTATTTGATGTTTGTTTATCACATATTCATTGTTGATCCTATTTTACCCTAACATTTTTGGCACCCACCGTGGGGCCTTGCCCCTTTATCTCATCAAAATCTGAGCTTTTTTGAAGACAGGTTCCGTACAGGCATCGCACAGGCTATTCCAGCACATTTGAACAATTCCATGATGCTTCTATCCTCTGTTTTAGTGCTTATAATCTTATGGTGCTTTTAAACACTATTCTGGTGCATATGCCCATTTTTGCTATGCATATGTTATTTCTGCGCATCTGTTCTTTCTTACGACGCTTTTGAATTCTATTCCTACGCATATGTTATTCCTGCACATCTGTTCTATCTTACGACACTTTTAAACCCTATTCCTGCGCATATGTTATTTACGTGCATCTATTCTTTCTTACTGCGCTTTTAATTACTATTATAGCGCATTTGTTTTTACTGCGCTTCTGTTGACTATTTCTGCACATTTAGTCACTGAAGTGGCACTTCTGTGGTAGGCAATGATTTTAAGGTTTTTCTAAGAGGATTTGCTAACGCTGACATCTTTGCAAGTATTCTCTAGAGTTGTTTTGCAGGATAGGTTCAAGTTTAGTTTCATATAGTTACATTTTGATAGCTCACACTTCACTTTCTAAAAGGATAGTAAAATAGATACTCATGCAAACTCCCACATAGTTTCTAATTAGGAAAGAAGTAACTGGATCATTGCTATCTGGCATTGCAACATTGCTATCTGGTATAAAACTGAACTCATCACTAATATCTGGGTTAAAACTAAACCACTGCTATCTTGATTGACCAACATTTCAAAGTTAACAACTCGTGCTATCGTAGTATAAAACTAAACTCATCACTGATATTTGGGGTTAAAACTGAACCACTGCTATCTTGATTGACCAACATTTCAAAGTTAACAATTCATGCTACGTGGATTAAAACTGAACTCACCATTGCTTTCTAGGTTAAAAATTGAACCATTGCTATCTCGCTAAATCACTTCAAAGTTCTGTGCTTGCCCAAGTAGATTAGCCCATTTAGTTTTTCTACTTTTAACTAGGTTGGATTAATCAGTGTCTTCTGTGCTTATCGAATAACAACAGGCCTATGCTCTCCCCTTTATTGGGTGACCAAAATGCCAGACTTGTTATTCCATCTGTTTAACCTTTAAGAGGGGCCTGCCCTTGGATGCATGCCTGTCCAAGTGGGAACGACCCTGAGTGGAAATAGGCTAGACACCAAGCCCTACCAATCCACTTAAAATAAATGTGCTTGAGGTGAAAACTTCTTGCAACAAGTGCTGCTATGTTACACCGACGGCTAACCTCCCCCAAAACCCTCTAAGGCGCAACCCTTTGAGGCCGGGAGACTCCATAACGGAGAGTAATGCCGCCACATGTGTAACCACTTGAACGGTTGCCTGCATTAAACACCTCTTGTTCTAGTGGCCAAAAACCCTTGTAATCCATTTCTAGCCTAGGATTTTTGTACTTGCTTTTGTTCCTTTTAGTCCAAAAAAGAGTCAGAAAAATTACTAAAAAAGTTAAAAAATCACAAAAATTCTTTGTGTTTGCTGTGTTTTCTTGCCATTAATTTAGAAAATCAAATCACGAAGACCTTTTTTTGCAACCAAAGTACCAAAAACATTGAAAAAATTCCCAAAAATTGTAAAAACACTGAAGAAAGCCAGAGCGGCGCATCTGTCCTCTGTTCCTATGCATCTGTGCCAACTTGTGGTGCATTTGTTTAGACTTCCTGTGCTTTTACTATCTGTTACTGCGCATACACCTTTTACCAGTCTGGTGCATATATTCTAACTTGCTGTACATTCGTCAATTTCTGCTGTGCATCTGTTTCAATGCATACACAATAGTGAGCACTTGCACAATTTTTGAGGGAAAGATTTTACCAGTTCTGAGTACCCATTTCAGCTTAGCTTCAAGATCAGAGATCAGGTTCTACCTTGCAGTCAATTTTCATCCATTTCGTCCAAAAAGTCTCTCTTTCATCAATCATCCCATCCACCTTCCATCAGGTCTTTCTAGTCCCAAAGTTAGAATATTCCATATCAGATCAGTGTAGGTCCCTTCTTCATATCATTGAGAATTCAAGTAAACCTAGTAGGTCACAGAACATTGCTAGTGGTTTGTTACATGACTAGTCCCTACACAGTAAGACTGGTATCGAGTACCCTTACTAGTGGCTACCGTCTTGTATCATCCATCTTATTTGAAATCATTGAGCAAGAAAGTCTTTTATCCAAATCTTGTCCTAGGTATCCTATCCACAATAGTCTTTGTCAGCACGGTGCCAAAATTTCTAGTCCCAGTCCACTTCATCCCACGTCACCTTGCATGGTCCTTACCAGATCCCAATTCAAAAAGCAACTCGAAATGGCCGGCTCATCCAACCGCATCGTCACACCTCACGATAGTGACGAGGAAATCTCTTACGAAGATTATCAAGAAAACATCCAAAATCAGAAATTCCAATGCCTAATAGAGAAGGTGCTACATGAAGACCCTCATAAGTATTTCTACCATCTTGCTAGTCTTGGAATTAAACTACCTGCGAATTTTGATATAAACTCAATCATGGAAAACATGGAAAATGATCATGAAAAGGAAAAGAATGCCATAGACCCAAACACAAATGATAAAGGAAAATGAACCATGGATCAAAATACTCCTATGGAAGACATGAGAAAACAACTCGAGAGTCTAACGCAACAAATCTTGGATCTCAAGATGGGTACGAACGCCAAAAACTACTCCTTGGAAGATATTGCACTATACCCCTTTGACAAAAGTTTGATCATGAAACCATTCCCCTATCGATTTGAAGTTCCTAAATTTGAGAAGTACAAAGGGAAAGGGGACCCTAGAGACCATATAAGGGAATTCAACGCAACATGTTTGGAAGTAGCTCACAATGAGACGTACTTAATGAGACTATTCCCTAGGTCTCTAGGCAACCAAGCTATGGAGTGGTTCTCACAGCTTCCACTGGGCATCCGAACTTTTGATGAACTAGTCAACAAATTTATCACACACTTTTCTTACAATATCGAACACGAAGTATCTATGCTAGATCTGTGCAACAACAAACAAAAGAGTGGTGAGTCATTCACCACCTTCCTACAACGATGGATACAACTAGCAAGTAAGTGTTCTTATGATATACCTGAGACGCAGCTATTGGCGATGTTTGTCCATAACCTCAATACCGATCTTAGCTATCAAATACAAATACAATGCCCTACAACATTCTCAAAAGTCATTGAAATGGGATTGTTCATCGAAAAATCTATGATCGCCAAGGGGGCAATCAATTTATACAAGGACACACCTACCTCTAACTACACGACAGACAAATCAAAGTTTTGGACCAAGAATAAGAATGTTGTCAACGATGGGGTAGTGGATGCCAAGGTGGTAGCTCCCAAGCAACAACCCATATTCACTCTCAAAGGAGAAGCAAACAATGTTGCACCCAACAAACCATTCTCTCGGGAACCAAGACCATGTTTCAGTTCAAATCCAAGGTGAAAGTTCACACCGCTGGGTGAGTCTCAAGAGTCTGCATTAAGGAAGTTGTTGGCCAACAATGAAATTTCTCTACCGCCAATAAGTGATTATGAGCCTATAGTCAAACCTCCCTATTGGAAGGATACAAACTATTGTGAATATCATAGAGGAAGAGGGCGTACAACCAACAATTGTATCCATCTCAAACATGTTATCCAAGATGTACTTGATCAGAATCAAGGAGGAACCCAACAACATACCTCTAATGAGACACATGTGGCTTACAGGGATCCACTTCTAAATCACAATAGGCCATACAACAACAATAACAATAATGGCAATACTAACAACAATAACAACAATAGGCCATACAACTATTAGATTTCTACCCAAGAATGCAAGTGATTGAGAGAAAGCAAAATAGAAATTAGATGAGTCAAATATGTCGTATTCAACTCAAGAGAATGAAAAGAATTACAATAGAATGGGATGCTTATATGAGAGCAAGAGGTGGGTATATATATGATATTCCACCCAAGAGACTCAATACACAACCAATGTGGGATAAAGTGAAAAAGTCCCTAAGTAAGCTTAACCTAGTGTGAAAAGAGCTAAGGTGAAGAACAAGCTAAGAAATAGATAGATAGCAAAGTAACCTTTTTCACACTAACAATAAGACATGCTTTATTAACCTATGCGAGATTAATAGAAGTGTAGGAAAAACCTAGGAATATAGGAAAAAAATAAATAACCCAACTAGGAAATAAAAACCTACACTAACACCCCCCCATAAGCGAAGATTAGGTGGATTTAGAAATGGGTCCCGGCAAATCAAGCCTGAGGAGGTACCCATGTACATAAAATTCCCCCCAAAGAGAGAGAAGAGACCCCCCAAAGTAGAGAGAGTCAGGACTCTGAGTGAGAGGAAGAAGCCCCCCAGAAGATGAAGCATCCTGCACCCCCAGCAAAGCTCACAAATGAAGGAACTTGCTCTCAGTGAAGGGTTTGGTGAAGATATCAACAACCTGCTCAGAAGTCGGACAGTAGTGAAGGTCGATGACGTGGCCATGGATGAGCTCCCAGATGTAGTGCATGTGGATCTCTATGTGTTTGGTCCACTAATGATGGATCAGATTCTGTGAGATATGAATGGCACTCTAGTTCTCACAAAATATGACTGATGGCCATCTGATCTGGATACCAAACTCAGTAAGAAGATTCTGAAGCCAAATGGCCTCAGTGGTGGCATTCACAGCCCCCCGATACTCGGCCTCAGTAGAAGATAGAGCAATAGCAGACTGCTTCTTGCTTGACCAACAAACAAGACTTGAACCAAGTGAGAAGCTATAACCTGAAGTAGACTTATGATCCTGAGAATCACCGGCCCAATCTGAATCTGTGTATCCCACCAAGTCAAGCTCAATACCCGCTGTGTAGTGAATCCCAAAACTATGAGTACCCTGAATGTAGTGAAGGATCCGCTTGGCTACTTTCCAGTGCAGCTCATGAGGCTCCTACATGAATCGAGAGACCATGCCTACAACATATGAAATGTCAGGTCTCGTATGAGTTAGATAAATGAGACTCCCAACAAGCTGTCAGTACAAAGTGTCATCAAGAAGTGGAGAAGAACACTAAGCCTCAAGTTTGACTCTAAAAAGGAAGGGAGTCAGAGCAGGCTTATAGTCAGCCATATGAAACCTCGAGAGCAAATCTAGAGCATACTTGGACTGTGTGATGGTGATCCCAGAAGAAGACTGAAAGATCTCAATCCTGAGAAAGTAATGCAACAAGCCCAAGTCAGTCATCAAAAAACTATCATGAAGGGTAGTTTTGACAGCCCCAATGGTGGATGAAGAACTCCCTGTGATCAATAAGTCATCAACATACATAACTAAAAATAGGAGTGAATCATCCTGCTGTAGAATGTAGACATTGGGATCAGAATGGCACCGAGTGAACCCAACTGATAGAAGGAAGGAGTCCATCTTGGCATACCAGGCCCGAGGAGCCTATTTGAGGCCATAAAGAGACTTCTGAAGACGGCACACAAGTGAAGAATCCTGAATGAACCCCTATGGTTGCTCCATGTAGATCTCCTCCTAAAGGTCACCATGAAGAAAAGCACTCTTCACATCCATCTGGCGTACTTCCCAATGATTAGCTGCAGCAATGGCAAGAACAAGTTGGATGGAATTCATTCAAGAAACTAGTGCAAACGTCTTAGAGTAGTCAATCCCAGGAACCTGGGAGAATCCTTTGGCGACCAAGCGAGCCTTATGCTTGTCATCTGACCCATCTGCTACAAATTTTGTCTGATAGATCCACTTACATCGAACAACTTTTCTTTCCTTAGGAAGAGGGACTAGATCCCAAGTGTGGTTCCTCATCAAGGAACTATACTCCTCCTGCATAGCTGTATCCCAATCAGAAATACCAGAAGCCTCATGAAAGGACTGTGGATCTGAGGCAGTAGCAAGGAAGACATGTGGAGCATCCTAAAACTATGAACGAGTCCGCCTGGTGTCTGATGGATCCCCAACCCGATCACCTGCAGACTGCAAGGTCTGTCTAGCCCAAAGTAGACCAGAGGATGGAGAATCTAGAGGAGAATCATTGACCTCTGAATGATGACTAGGAGAGGAAGGAGGTGAGTCCTCTGAATCACTCTCTGCATCGGCAGTGGAGGTAGAAGATTGCTTAGGTGGATCTAACTCCTCAGAAGATCTGTCATGTATCTTAAGTGACTCCAATGTCAAAGTAGGAGTTGGAGAAGTGATAGAAAGTGAGCTCGAAGAGCCCTCCTCAAACTGAACACTCCTTTCAATGAACAACTCATGGTTAGTAGGGTGGAGCAACCAATAACCCTTCACACCATCAGGATAACCTACAAATATGCAAGGTCTACTCTGCGGATCCAAGGCCTTGCATTTCTCTGCAGGAATGCAGGCCCATGTAGGAGAACCAAAAAATTGAAAGTGCTTAACTGATGGTTTTCGACCGCTCCAAGCTTCAAAATGAGTGACTCCCTTCAAGGCTCGGTGAGGAACATGGTTCTGGTTATAACAAGAACAATTAATGGCCTCTGCCCAATACTATGGTGCAAGAGATCTAGAGTGAATAATGTAGTTCACCATTTCCTTCAAGGACCTATTCTTCCATTCTGCAACATTGTTCTACTAAGGATTATACGGAACTGAATGCTACAAATCAATCCCCTCTGAAGTGCAAAACCTCTCAAACCGATGGTTAACATACTCACTACCATTGTCAGTGTGCAAAACTTTGATGGCTTTCCCGGATTGCTTCTCTACAAAAGTCTTGAAGTCCTGAAAGTGATCAAATACCTTAGACTTCTATTTGAGAAAGTACACCCAAGTATATCGAGAAAAGTCATCAATGAATGTGAGGACATATCTAGCCCTACTGAAAGAAGGATGCTGAAATGGACCAACCAAATCACTGTGAACTAACTCTAGTATCTATGAAGCTCTCCATGCCTTACCTTTGTCAAACTTTTCCTTAGAATGCTTACCAAGAATGCAACCTTGGCAAACACCACCTGAAAACTGAACTGAAGGCAACCCTGTGACCATGCTCTGCTGCAAGTAGCAGTAGTTAAGATGGCCAAACTGCTCATGCCATAATCTACTCTCATCATTAGAATGAGCGAGCAAAACAGTTGAAGGAGGGTCAGGAACAAAGTGAGAAAATAGATAGAGCCGTGACTGATGATTTGCTCTCCCAACTACAACTATAGAACCACTGTGCAACTCACGAATCTCCACTGAATCAGGGGTGAACTCAACTCGCTTTCCTGAACCTATGTGAGTGATCTGGTATACCGATAGGAGATTAGTTGATAATGAGGGCACACAAAGAACATCATGGAATGTGCCATCCCCCACATCAATAGACCCTCTCCCACACACCTCAACAGGAGTGTCATCACCCATCAAAATAGAAGGCATAGTACACGGCTCTAAAGATGCAAGTTCTTCCTTAGAAGAAGCCATGTGGTGTGAAGCACCTGAATCAAGAACCCAAGTGGATGGTGAAGAAGCAATTGCAACAAGGGCCTTGCCCTTTCCTTTCCCCTTGCTATTTTCTTTTGCCTTGTTAGACCCCTCATTAGAACTCTATTTGATAGACTCAGGAACACTGATATTATTCTTTTCAAGAATGTGTGTCAAGTGATCAATTTGTTTCTTCAGACATTTATGTTCATCATGACTAGGTCTTTTACAATAGGCACATTGGACCCTCTCTTTCTTAGGCTTGTCGCCCTTGGAAGATTGGGTCTCAATAGTTGCTTTTGAAGCAACCAATATCTGATCCTTCTTCTCCTTGCTATTCTTTTGTTTCTTATCCTTACTATTGTTGTTACTACTTTGTCATTTCTATTCTTTTGTGCCTTGGTTGGCAGCCAAGGCATGTGACTTAGAGGACTTAAGAGTGCCCATCTGGATTAGCTTGTCCTATTCTTGAGTGAGACTGACAGCAAAATCATCTAAAGATGGCATGGTGAATTAAGTACCAAGTGCACCCTTAGTAGCATAGAAGGTAGAAACAAACACAGAATATTCTAAACTTAGCTTAGAGAGAATACTAAGAATCAATTGTTCCTCTTTCTTTTCAATTCCACATTGTTTTAACTGCAGCCTTAGTGATTTCAATTTAGTGAAGAAATCCTGGATTGTGTTGAAATTGCCTGGACTTAAACTAATTAGTTCATTTTCTAACATATGACCCCTCATTGAATCTTGTGTGCCAAATAGTTTTTCTAGCCCTATCCAGATTTCATTTGGTGTATTAAAAGACTCAATGTGAAAGAGCAAATCAGGAGAAATAGACAAACACAATGTTCCATATGCCTCATCACATTTGTTAAACCACTTAGGCTTATCTTCATCTTTAGTAGGTTCAGTTTCAAGTCCCATAGTTTTCCTATTTAGTCCAGCTTTCCTTAAGTGAATTGTCATGCATGATTTCCACTCAAAGTAATTGTATGGAGTTAGGATGGGTAGATTTGTTTGATCCATGATGAAGAAATGCAAAGAAGAAGTACCGAAGAGAAGAGAACCCAACCAAGACAACCCCCCCTTTTTCACTCAATCAAAGAACCCCCCCAAGGAAATATGATTTGGCACTTTATATTAGTGCGTTTACAACTTCCACTAGCAAGAAATACTAAGTGGTCTTGATTTCAATGTATTACAAAATGCTCATGAAGAGCATATGCTGAAACTATAACTTTGGCACAATATTCAAAAAATAAACAGTACCACTGCGATCTACTCAAAAAATCATGCACTTTCAAAAAAAGAATTGCCTCGATACGAGGTCATATGTGAAAGTTATGATTCTCTAAAGTTTCCAAAAATAAGAACTATACAATGTCACGACTGAGAATCTGAAATTTCTAAAAAATCTATACACTAAAATCAAAAAACAATTGTACCAGCATGTAGAGCACAAAAAATTAGCCAAAATCAAAAAAAGAATCTCGCAAATCGGAGGTCGGGGGCCTAAGTTACGACCTTTGGAAATTGAATTGCAATTTACAAAACGCCAATGGAGAGGGGTTTTCTTATAGCTTTCTGATGTTGTTTCTACAAAATATATAAGTTGTATGCAAAAACTAATAGATACCCAGATGGTTTTTCGGTGTTGCGAACAAAACCCATAAGGCATTTTTCTCTGTGATCTATAGAAAATGTGACTCTAATTGAAAAAAATGTGTTTTGCACAAAAAAATGGCATGCAAAGACTGATTCAGCTACCTAAGATAAACAAAGGCATGTTGCAACCTGCAATATTGATCATAATAAATAAAATGCAAGCCAATTGTTAGATTTTAGCTCAAAGAGTCTTGAGGAAGCTATGAAAAAAACTTGCCACTGGGAAGTCAAAATATGAACCCCCCAGAAACTAGAGTTTTCTCCACACTTTTCTATTTCTCCAGATCATTAGAAGATGTAAGAGAAGAGCATACTCATGTTCTTCGAAACCCACAACTCACAAACTAGAGTTTTCTCCACACTTTTCTATTTCTCCAGATCATCCGAAGATGCAAGAGAAGAGCATACTCATGTGCTTCGAAAAACAACTCTACACTCTCAGATTTTTTTAAAAAATGCTAACCCACAACTCACAACCGCTCTGATACCATGTTAGATTTCTACCCAAAAATGCAAGTGATTGAGAGAAAACAAAATAGAAATTAGATATGAGTCAAATATGCTGTATTCAACTCAAAAGAATGCAAAGCATTACAATAGAATGGGATGCTCATATGAGAGCAAGAGGTGGGTATATATATGATATTCCACCCAAGAGACTCAATACACAACCAATGTGGGATAAAGTGAAAAAGTCCCTAAGTAAGCTTAACCTAGTGTGAAAAGAGCTAAGGTGGAGAACAAGCTAAGAAATAGCTAGATATCAAAGTAACCCTTTTCACACTAACAATAAGACATGCTTTATTAACCTAAGTGAGATGAATAGAAGTGTAGGAAAAACCTAGGAATATAGGGAAAAAATAAATAACCCAACTAGGAAATAAAAACCTACACTAATAACAACAATACCAACAATGATAACAACAACAACAATCGCAACAGGCCAAATCAAAATGGTGGGAATGGTAATGCCAACTATGCAAGTGTGCTGTTTGATTATACCATAAATTGCATTTTTGAGCATGTCCCGCAAATCAATGTCATCACGCCCAACCAACAATCAAGACCTAACAGAACTGGTTGTAGTATCATTACCCGCAGTGGTAAAGTCACGCTCAATACCGCCCTTCCAAGGTCGTCACCTTCTCAATCCAACTTCCGCCAGTATAATGTCATAGACCAATTACAGAAAACTCTGGCCCACATTTCTATCTTGGAGTTGTTGCGTCTATCTCCTTCCCATAAAGAGATCATCATAAAAGCCTTAGTGGAAACCACTGTCCCCACTAACTTGGCCCAAAAGAAGTTTCAGGCCATGGTAGGTAATCTGACCTCCTCAAGCTCCATTTTATTTACCGAGCAAGATGACCTCTCTATGTCTCAACCCCATAACACCCCTCTACGTATTGTCACCTTCATCCACAAGCACCGCATCAAGAGGGTTCTCATTGATGGGGGGGCCAGTTTAAATATTTGCACATTAAAGCTAGTCCTTGCATTGGAGTTCTCCGAATAGGCAGTTGATCCAAGGAAGAAGATTACTATCAAAGCATATGATGAAGAAGAGTGAACTACAAAGGGAACAGTAGTCCTACCCATACAAGTGGGACCAGTAATAAAAGATGTTGTGTGCCAAGTCCTTGATAGGGAGCTCACTTATAATATTCTTCTAGGGAGACCATGGATTCATGCCATGAAAGCAGTACCCTCAACCTATCACCAATGCATAAAATTCCCACACAATGGCAAGCAAGTCACCATTCAAGGCGACCCTGACCCCTTTCAGCATTGCAACTCCTTCCTTTCCAAACCTGATTACATCATACCAAACAATAGAGCCTATATGTCCCCTATCCCACGGCATGATCATACCGCCAAAGAGCAGAAAATCACCATAAAAGAAAGCGGAGTGGGAGAATACTCCATAGAGCACAGCCTCAATCTAGCCAAGATGCCTTTGTCTCCTTGATCATTTGGCCAACCCAAACATTTTCCAAAGCCATCTGCTCCTCCTATAGCTCCTGCAACTCCCTTTGTAAAATGGGGGACCTTATCTGATAAAACAGAAGAAAGAGATCTCCTATAGTGGCTTTATATAGAAGAAGAGAGCACATCACAAGAACTGCCTAGGCTCCCAACAAAACTTTATGGGTGAGGTGAAACCATCCTACACAGGATAAGCTATGAAGGACAAGGGCCCATCGGCCTCAAAAAAGAAGGAATCATAGAGCCTATTCAACTTGCTTCATCCTCATTGGCTAGAAATACAAATGGTCTAGGATACAAAGGCAAGGGCAAAGCTAAAGAAAATGCTTGTCTTGTAGAAATGACCCATACACTTCAAGAGGACAGCGACACAGACTCCAATGAATATGAGTGGGATGAGCTAACAGAGCATTCCTATGACGACAAGGATGTCGATACCATCCAAACTTTTAGCCCCTACCGTGAGGGACAAACACTACCGAACAGACCACTAGAGTCGGATTCACCCATCTTTGAGATTATGGCTTTCGAGGAAGGTTCAAGTTCCATCGCAATAAACAACTTGGAGGAAAGTACCATCCTGAACACCACCCCTACCTATACTCCTAGCGTATCCATTCACACTATCAATGAATCAGGTCTATCCTCTGACTCACTCCCCCTTGTGCATCCTAAGCTTATTGACTGGGATCTGCGAGGAACTCCCCAACTAGATATGTTCCAAAATGATGATGCTTACATTGACTATATGGAACTTAGGGACCACCTACTCAAAGGAGATCATAAAGCTAGCTTTTCTATTGAACTTAATACCATGGCTTACTTCAGAGAGGGTGCCAAACCTTCCAGTTGCAAAAATATCAAGATAAAAACTGGATCTGACGGTGAAAACCGTTTTGCGGCAGTGTTAGATCCCAAAATAGTAAAAAGAAAGGACGCATCTGAAAGTGAAAACCCAACTGTGGCACCTGATGATGGAAGGCTTGACACTCTCCCCATAGACATGCACTAGGAGAAATCCCAAATTGTTGTGGAACGGATAGAGCTTGTTAATATTGGTACAGAGGAATAGCCTAAGATCATTCACTTTACTAAATCTCTTACTCCACCAGAAAAGACCAGGTTTGTACCATTTTTCAAGAAAAAGAGGGGCAGCTTCGCTTGGTCATATGCAGACATGCCAGGTCTAAAGCCGAACTTGATTCTACACCATCTTCCATTAGACCCAAGAGTAAAACCAGTGAAGCAAAAGCTTAGAAAGATGCATCTGCATATAGCACCATTGGTCAAAGAAGAACTCAAGAAATTACTAGATGTAGGGTTCATCAGAGCTATAGACTACCCGGAGTGGATATCCAACATTGTACCAGTGTCCAAACTGGATGGCCGAGTCAGACTATGCAATGATTTTAGAGATCTAAACAAAGCATGCTGCAAGGATGACTTTCCATTGCCAAATATAGATATCATAGTCGACTTAACTGTAGGGCATACCATGTTGTCTCTCATGGATGGATTCTTGGGTTATAATTAGATTAGGATAGCACCAGAAGACCAACACAAGACAACTTTTACTTGTCCATGGGGCACTTTCTACTTGAATGTCATGCCATTTGGGCTAAAAAATGCAGGAGCCACATATCAACGTGCTATGACAACTATATTCCATGATATGATGCATGTAACAATGGAGGACTATGTCGATGATATCCTAGCAAAGTTGCTCACAAGGGAATCACACCTAGATATATTAGAAAAAGTCTTTTAAAGATTAGACCAATTCCAAGTCAAGATGAACCCAAAGAAATGTGTGTTCAGAGTCACTTCAGGCAAGCTGCTAGGCTTCATCGTGTCAGAAAATGGAATAGAGGTGGACCCCACCAAAGTCAAGGCTATTATGGACATGCCACCACCCAAGACTCTTACTCAATTAAGATCACTACAGGGCAAGCTACAAGCAATCCGTAGATTCATATCCTAGCTAGCAGACAAGTGCCAACCATTCAGTCATCTCCTGCACAAGAACATTCCATTCAGATGGGATAAAGGGTGTGAAGAGGCATTCAACAAGTTGAAAGAATATCTTATGAATCTACCCATTCTCATGCCTCCTATTCAAGGGAAACCATTGATACTCTACATTTCTGCTACACCTACGGCTCTTGGGGCTCTTCTGGCACAACAAGATTATGAGAATAAAGAAAGAGCCATCTACTACATCAGCTGAACATTAGTGGGCTATGAATTGCAATACTCACAAATAGAAAGATCATGTCTTGCAGTAGTTTTTGCTTCACAAAAACTCTGACATTATATGATTGCACATCCAGTTAACTCATTACAAAAATAGACCCACTGAAGTACCTACTAAGCAAAGCAGCTCTCACAGGTCGCCTAGCTAAATGGGTAATGCTCTTGAGCGAATACGACATTGAGTATGTAGACAGAAAAGCTATCAAAGGACAGATCATTGCTGATCAACTGGCGGAGGCACCATTATAAGACACCACACTGATGCAATTTGAGTTTCCGGATGAATCCCTATTCAACATATCCACACATTCTTGGAAACTCTACTTCAATGGGTCCTACACAAATCATGGATCGGGGGCAGGAATCTTGTTTGTGACTCCTCATGGCGACACAATTCCAAAGTCTTACTGTTTGTTATTCCCATGCACCAATAACATAGTAGAATATGAAGCCTTAGTAATTGGTCTCAAGATGGTAACTGAGTGGAAAATCTAAGAGCTACATGTCTATGATGATTCTCAACTTATAATCAATCAAGTCAATAATGATTATCAAACCAAAGATGAAAAGCTTGTCCCATACAAGAGGAGGGCCGACGACTTCAAAGAACACTTTGTAATCATCGCTTTCGAACAGATACCTAGGATCGAGAACAAAGCAGCAGATGCCATGGCCACCATTGCCTCTCTCCTAGAAATACCTGAGAATGAGTCACGATACGAGTTCTTAGTGGAAACTATCCGACAACTAGCTTATGATCTTCTTGAGACCCATGCCATCTGCCTTCTAGTTGGATCTGATTCACCTTGGTACGGTAAGATTTACACTTACCTCAAGGACAACATCCTCCCACCATACTTATCTTCTAACCAATGATGAACTTTTATATGCCAAACCTCTCGCTATACCATCATTGCTAATACCCTGTACCGACGTGGTCTCGATGGTACTCTACTCCGTTGTTTAGAACAAGAAGAATCCATAACCGCCTTGCAAGATGTACACGAAGGGATTTGCAGAACACACTCTAGCGGTCCTTCCTTAGCCAAGAAACTCATGCATTTGGGTTATTATTGGCCGAACATGGAAATGGATTCATATCAGTTTGTCAAGAAGTGAAAGCAGTGCCAAATACATGGGAACCTAATACATGCACCAGCTCAAGAGTTGAGACCTTTAACGACACCTTGGCCCTTTTGCCAATGGGGACTTGACCTTGTGGGAAAGATCCATCCACCCTCATCCAATGGCCACAAATTCATCATAACTGCCACTGAGTATTTCACAAAGTGGATTGAAGCCGTTCCCCTCACCACTGTCACAGGTAAACAAATCTCATCATTCATTCTGAATTACCTCATCTGCAGATATGGCATTCCTTCATCCATTATCATGGATAACAGATGACCATTCAAAAACTAGGACGTCCAAGAACTCTATGAACGTTTCAAAATCCAACACCATTTCTACACTCTGTACTACCCCCAAGGTAACAGTCAAGCTGAAACATCCAACAAGACCATCTTGAAACTTCTCAAGAAGACAATCAATGATGCTTGCTATGATTGGCATATCTAACTCAATCTCGCTCTATGGGCCTATAGAACCAGTATACGCACTCCCATAGGTGCTACACCCATGCCCTTGTCTATGGCTCAGAAGCTATCCTCCCCATTGAGGTCGAATTACCATCTCTTAGGGTGTCGCTAAAAGGTCTCATATCAGATGAAGAATATAGAGTCTCTAGGTTGCAAGAACTAGAGTTGCTAGAAGAAAGGAGATAGAAAGCCTTTGATCATCTCAAGGCATATCAATAGATGATGTCAAGAAGCTATAACCACAAAGTTCACCCAAGAATCTTTAAGGTTGGTGATCTCGTTCTTAAGGAGAATCCTCGCAATCAGCAAGACAAAGATAAGAAAGGCAAGTTTGAACCCAACTGGCTTGGGCCTTATGTAATTGTAGCAGCATATGGATCGGGGGCATATCAGTTGGCAACATCAGAGGGTGAGCTGTTCGATGACCCGATTAACAACATGCATCTTTGCCGGTTCTATACCTAGGAGAACCCCAAATGTAAGGGGGGCATAAAATACAAAAAAAATCAAAAACATCAGAAAAATACAAAAAAAAAATTAGAAAAGTACAAAAAAATCATCCTTTGGTGAAAACTTGGCAATCAGGTGCCTTAGATAGGTATCACGATGAGAACCTGGCAAATAGGCGTCATATATACTTTCTAGCTTTCGTGCAAATAAAAGCAAGTGGTGAAAACCTTGTAAATAGGTGTTACTTGTGACAAACCACCTTATCCATCTTTGGGAAACCAATCACCTTGAGTCCATTCTTCCTTGTGTCCCATTCGACCCATAGCTATCCCATAATAAACTCCTGACAGTTACCTATCATTGCTTGATACTCTATCTCTTTGTTGGCCTTGTCAACCAAGGTTTTGTCCCATATCATATCCATCGCGTAAGCCTAGCATAGTGTCTCTCGTCAGTTCATCCATGGTCCAGGTCCATGAACTACGTTGCCTCTGCATCGTCACGTAGGCAAGGCCATATTCCTATGCGCCCCCGAGGCTCCCATAGTCCCATCTGTCCCGTTCTTTGTCATCTTTCTTGTCGTCTTTCTTCTAGTCCATCCATGGTCCATTAGGGTTTACCTCGAACTACGTTGCCTCTGCGTCGTCACATAGGCAAGGCCATTTAGCAATGAGCCCCCGAGGCACTAGGTCAGTCTCTTAGGGTCCGTCTCACCAATAAGGATAGTGAAACCTTCTCACCAAGCAAGCAAGCACAAGCAGAACCGCTCTCCAAAGAAGAAATTTTGACACAAGGCACTTAACTTATCCAAGGCAAAGCAAAACAACACCGTCTTCTAAATGATTTTACTCAAATTATGGCAATAAACAAACACATCTAAATGCAAGAATGATTTGTGTTGGTTAGGTTAAAAAAGCTACAGAGTCTTGATTTTTGCTATCATGCCTTCCTATGCTACTTCGAGGATACCCAAAGCTAGAGATGCTATGATGGGGGCATGATTATTTTCTTTGTTTGTTATCTGTGGATTAAACTTTAGTAATGAGAAGCCTCGTCTAATGACATGATTGGCAAAAGATCATCGAGGACATCAAAGGTCTAACTTGAACGGGGGCAATCCTTGTTTGTTGATACGTAAGAAGTACTCAGGTCATCTAGATTCAATTTTGACTGGATGATTGTATTAACTTGCTAAATCAAAATCCATGTAAGAAACGCTCAGGTCATCTCGGTCCAATTATACCTAGATGCTTGTGTTAACTTATAACATTTCAGAAAAATACAAAAAAATCGCCCAATGATGAAATAAAACACTCCAAACTATTTGCACCATCAAGATGTCAAAGCATCCATCCATTATACATCCATTTACAAATCCATGCACCCGTATCCCATGCAATAAAAGATCCAAACAAGGCAAACTAACAATACAAAGTGAAGCGTGTGAATCTTTCTATCGAGTCATTCTCCTGTCAATCGATCTTCTATCTATCATCCTATCATTTCTGTGTCGATAGCGTACATTTGGACATCACAAAAATAGAGCATATAGTTGCATATCATATCATATGAGATAGTCATTTACATGATTAAATCAGTCGCGTACATAATACAGTGCATTAGGTCATCCATATCCCATCATCATAGTGTCAAAAATAAAAAACATAGCTAAGAGCATCACATACAATTACATAGTCATATAGATATCATTTTGCATTCACATACATTACAAACACATCAGATAAATCATTTCAAAATGTGTTAGATCATATAAACATCACATGGCATCATATCAAAAAGTTGCATCCAGATAACATCTCATATAGCATCAGATAAAACATCTAAGCCTGCATATGCATCACATCATATAATAGAGAAGAATCATAAACTCATAACATATAGAGCAAGTCACATAGCTGCATCGTCATATACATATCATAAAAATGAGTTCAAATGTACAATATCATAGTATCTATCTCTGAATCAAAGTCATATACAAAAGTACATCCCAATGGATGATGATACATGTCTTAAAGGTACAAGTGTGATACAAGTCTACCCCTGTGGTGGCCTGCCACTACCAACAGTGTCTCCCCCTCTGCCCACCCCTGACTACTGTGGGCCCATCACAGAAGCTCCTGACCTTGATGGACCTGCTCTTTGGGAGGCCACAGACTGGCTCCTGTAGCTAGAGGCCCTCTGGCTCACCAGCACGGCACTATGATACAACCCCTAATAATACTGAGCCTGCACCTATGCTCTACCAAGCTCACCCTGTACCTGTGCTAGCTGTGTCTGTGTCTAGCCTAACTATGCCTGTGCCTGCTGCACCTGCCCAACGAAGAAACTGGTTACTGCGTCTATCCCTAGGGCTGCCAATGCGGTATCCCACTCTACATGGATGACTCGTATTTGTGCATTTGCCATATCTCTCTCTGGCTAGTCCCACAATCACCTCTGCGTCTGTCTCTCGCCAACTGTCGGCTCTCCTGAGCTGTGCCCTTAGCTGTCTAATCTCTCCCATTAGGGTGGCTATCGCCCTCTCCTACACATCTGACTGTACTGGTCCCTGAGTTGCCTCTACTTGTCTCTGCCCCTGTGGTGGAGGTCCCTACTAAGGTGGTGACATTTGCACCTAGTATGCAACCTGTGATGGCACTGCCTGCTCAACTCTCCTTTTCTGTCTAGCTCAACCTCCGTCATCTCCATCATCTCCGTCATCTCCTCCATATCGGCCACCCCCTCATCCTCCTCTCCTCCCCCTCATCTTCCTCCAGCCCACCTGGCCCTCGTCATCTAAGTCTGCCTCATCTATGTGAGGCACCAACATCCTAGGCCTTGACTATCTTAGAAAGTGGTGTGCAGTAATCCAGTCCTCATAATCCTGCGTCATCCCTGCATCTGCTATCTACATGCTCATATCCCAGGCGACATAAGGTGTCTGCCAAAACTCTGCTAGGGCCTCCTCATAGGATGCCATCGACCCCCATCTGACCCTCTCTGCATGTGTCTGTGCAAAGTAGGCCTATCCCTGTGGCATACCCTGCCTCCTGCTGAACTGTCTCAGTACTCTGCCAATAATCTGCCTCTCTAGTATGTGGTGGGTCCATCCAATCAGCCATCTTGTCTGAAAGCAGTAAGGTAACTCATCTGCCTCATCTTCCCACGGCTCACAGTCCAGATATGGTTGCCAGACGACCACATCTACCCCATCCAAGGCATGTCTCCAATACTCCAGCTTCCCCAGCCTATGCTGGGAAATCACCCCTGCGTAGCCATAGCTGTATGGCTCCCCTCTTTGTCTAGCAAAAACACAAATCGGTCTCATGATTGCTATGTGCTCCCATAGCCAAAACTATAATAGTGACACACCGGCTGAAAGGCTCATACTCCGGTGGTATACTACCTGGTGCATGTCGTGATATAAGTGAGCCAATACGCAGACACCCCATGCATATTGGGTGCCCTCTGTCACCATCCTCTCCATGATCCTACCCCATCCAATGGGGAATCCATGCAATCTCTTGTTGGGGAACACAACGCCTCCGATCAATCCTACCACAATCCTAGGGAAGTAGTCATAACAGTCATAAATATCGTGCCATGGGATGACCTGTCCTACCAACCCTAGATCATCAAATACTTGCCTGCACTCGGTGAGTCCCGCACTTCTCTGTGGGTCATACTCCACAAGCTCTCCATCAATGGGCAAGTGTAGAATCTGATAGACATCCTCTAGGGTGATGACCATCTCACCAGTAGGGAGGTGGAAAGTCCCATCCCCACTGTGGAGTCTCTCAACTGCAGCCGTCAGCAAGCCACAGTTCGCTCGAACCTCAGGCATTAAGCATACGTAATCTAGTCCCATAGCACCAAGCGCCTCTCTATCTATCTTGGTCAGCATATATCTCTGCAACAAAGGCATAGGGAATTGCTCCCTAGACTGTAGCATATCCCATATCTCCTCCTACAAACACGCAATGCAAGGCATCAAACTACAGCTACAAATACCATACTCAACATATCTATCAAACTATATCACCTAACTTAGCACTTAAAATTGATCAGAAATAGCACATTACATCTCTTGACTAGATTCCTGTAATCTCAGAGATAGCTCATCGGTTGACATGTCAAGCAAGATGCTCATCGAGTCAATTTTGCTAAGTACTATGCTCTCTAAAACATATGCGCCACTACAGGTGGTAAATGTGCCATTTCTTCACACATGCGCAGCTTCAATGCATGCGCCACTACATTCGGTAAATGCGCCGCAGAGTCATGGATGCACTGCTCTATTCTACATATGTGCAGCTTCAATGCATGCGCCGCTACATTTGGCAAATGCGCCGCAGATTCACATATGTGCCGCCAAGGTCCACATATGCGCAGCTTTCACGCATGCACCGCACAATTCGGCATATGCGCCACAAAACTACATATGCGCCGTTCTGCATTTCAGTACATCTATTTTCCTAATTTTCCCCTAGCATTTATGACACCCTAACTCAACCCTAGGGGAAGTTTTTCGGGATACATACTGAGGGTCCTGCCTCTGCTGGCTGACTGAATCGATGAACATGCTCGAATCGATGCTCCGAATGTCTGCCTCTCTAGCTGCCATGTTGCTCCAACGTTGCTCTAAGCTTTCCAAGACAAATCTAGATAAGACAAGTGTGCAAATGAATTGTCTTGTGGACCCATCTCCTATTTATAGCTTGTAAAACCCTAATTTGGCTAGGTGGTGACTACGACTACTTCCCACACCCATTTTTTTCTTCCAATTTTCTTCTCATTTCTTTGAAACGCATCTTGCTCTCTTCCAACCTAACCTCAACCCTTCGTCTTCATGAGATTGTCTATCTCACGCCCTTCTACCTTCTTCCCTGTCCAATCTCTCGAGGGGGCATCCTGTCGTCAAACTTGTACTAGGGGCAAACTGGGGCATGTATCATTATCAGACTATTTATTCTTTGAAGCAACACCGTAAACTGCATTGCATCAAAGAGGGGCAAAATGTATACGCCTAAAAATGACATGATTCATTCTAAATAAATATTCTTAATATTTATTCCCTTCTTATTTTCTTCTATCAATTAAATAAATATTCTAAGGTTATTTGATTGGTTCATTATCCCATAATTAAATAAAAATTAATTTATTTAATTAAAATCCCTAAATTCTTCTAATGTCTCACATAATTAAATAATCTTACATTATTTAATTAATCCAAATTCCTCTATCCTAAGTCCTAATTTCATAAATCCACTTCACCAATCCACCTCATCTTTCTACCTCACCTCTTCCACCTCACCATGTTGCACATGTAATTAAATATATTAAATATTTAATTATCTAATATTCCCTCACCCACATGTCCTATTTCTCCTCTAATCAAAGTTATTTAACTCATCAATCAAAATTGTTAACTAACTAGTCAATTGAGTTAATTCTTCAATCAATTCTGTCAGCTCCACAATCCATTCTACTAACTGATCAATCAAGTTTATTAACTAATCAATTAATGGAGTTAACACTCCAATCAATTTTGCCAAATCCCCTCTTCCATGATGGAACTTGGACACTTGTCCTCTTTCTACTCATTGCATATTCCTCAACCATTCTCAAACCATTGATTTGATCATTTCATCTCAACCATTGATCTTCATTCTTCTGAGTCTATAAATGGAACCTTATTCCTTCATTCTAATCATCCAGGCTATTCGTATTGTTACTCTGTAGAAATTCACCAGCACGCCTTTGGCACCCCAATACAATTTGCTTGAGATCACCCAAATCTTTGAAACTCCTCTTCATTGTACGTTTATCACCACAACCATTCACTATCAACATTCTTGAAAACAACAAAGGAGTGCACTCTCTGAGGGCCTACTTCATACAAACAAGGACGATCTTGATAGGCAACAATAGAAGTTTCGATTCAAGGAAGGTTTGCATTGTTTTATTCATTGCTTCATTTTATTCAATCTTCTTAGTTTCACTATTCTATTGAGTTATGGGTATTTGATGTTTGTTTATCGCATATTCATTGTTGATCCTATTTTACCCTAACATCCATAGTTCCTTGTTTCTGCTATTTTTTGTCATTGTTGTTGCTTTTGTGGTTTTTGATTAGTTGTTTTTTGGTCTGCTGTTCAAGAGCTATTTATCTACTGTTTCTGGCTCGATAAAGGCTTGATGCCCAAGGGGCTATTTTGTTAAAGGGATCTGGACCCTCTTTTCTAGCTGAACTAATTAAAAACATAAGTAGCCCTGCAAACAAACTATGCCTTAAAAAAATTCACCATGTAAGCAGATATTTCTATTTTTTTAAATATAATGTCAAATTATGATAGGGCTCCTGATGATGGCGACAACCGTTGATGATATGGCAGCGACTGAGGTATGTGGATGCTTCACTTTAGCAAAAATTTAAACAAACAAAATGAAAATCTAGTTTCTAGGGTTTGCAGTAAATTTTAAGTGTTATTTGATTAAACTTTTTAGTTCTTGCTATAGGCAAGTTACTATTGCATCTGTTGGATTCAATTTTTCAATTAATTCAACCAATCAACATTGAGTATTAAATTCATTTTGCAAATACACTATAGTTTATAATTAATTTTATTATTTCATAATTTGATAAATGTGATTTATTTGTTTCCTTATTGGACAATCCTATGAACAATAAGGGTGAAAAATAGAAATATTATTTAAATTTTATTACAATTTAAATATTTAATGAGATAAGTACCATGTTGGCACTATCTTGTACTCTCATAAAAATTTGCAGAAATACTTTAATTGTTGATGGGAAATCTACAACTACAATTCATAGGGTAATAATGATCCATGTCAGGCATGTTGTATGGAACGGTGCAAATGCAGTTCAAACACTCAATTTTACACATTTTGAAATGTGAACAAAGTAAATAACACTTTGTATGTAAAGCATCTTGAAAAGATTTAGTAGCATCAAAGTCAACCAAATTAAGCATATGGCATTTCAAATATTCTCTTTCATGATAGAGAGATGCTACTAAAAGTGTAGACGCTTTGTTCGAATAGATAGGAAAGATTTGTTGTGTCAATTCAATTTTTTTATTTTTGGTATTTAACAAAGCATAATCATTATATACTATAGATTTAGTGTTAATGTTTTGTAGCTTTAGGAGGTTACGCCAATTCTAACCTCATTAGCCCTAAACTAATAGTAATCACACCTCTAATTAAATGGATGCAACATGATATTGGAAGGACATAGTCTTCCAACATATGCGCCCTTTCTAAAATATATATATCAATTGAAGCAAGGGAAAATAGATGATTAATCACGGTTCTCTAATCTACCTCCATACAGAGATATATTCAGGAACATCCAATTTAGCAATCCTCAACGCATTCATCACAGTAAATATAATGAATCAAATATGAAGCCATTCCATTTTATCAATCATAGGAGTAAAATAGAGATATACATTCAGACAGTCAATTCTGAGTTGTTCCATAATCACCATAACAACACATCTAATCTAGAAAATTTAACATGGTATCAGAGCAAGTTTAGGAAAATCTGATCAAATTTGGCTAAAACAGTGTGTGGAATACAAATCCTTGTTTAGGGCAGTTTCTCAAGATGGTGATTGGTGTCAAAGTAGAAGATAGGCTTGATGGAGCTTCAAACTTCAACTCTTGGAAATTTAGGGTACTCATTTTCTTAGAAGAGAATGATCTTTTAGAATTCATAGAAAATGACATGCTTGAACCATCAGATGACATAGAGAAAATCTAGTGGAAGAGAAATGGCACGAAGGCTAGGAAGATCATGATAGACTTTGTGAAGGATCATCTAGTACTGATCATCTCCAAGATGAAGACATCTAAAGAAATGTTTGATGCTCTAAAAGGACTGTATGAGATCAACAATACCAGTAGAGCCCTTGCTTTGAGACAGCAACTCCATCATGTAAAAATGGCTAAAGGAGATTCAGTCATTTCATTTTTTATGAAGATCTATGAGTTGAGAGATTAGCTAAGCATTATTGGAGATAAAGTTGCAAACAAAGATCTTGTTATGTTGGCTCTAAATGGTCTTCCCCAATCTTGGGAGCCTTTTATTCAGAGCATCAGTGGGAGATCCAAGTTGCCCAAGTTTGATCATCTCCAGGCTGATTGTATTCAAGAAGAAACCAGATTGGCAGTAAGAGGAAATGGGTGAAACTCCCATGATGAAGAAAATCAAGTTCTTGCTACACATGCTACTAGAGAAAGAGGCAAAGGAAGAAAAGGAAAAAGAGGCACTTTCAAGAGGAATAGAGACATAAAATTAGATTCTATTCCAGAATGGAAAAAGAAAGATCTCTCTCGTATTCAGTGCTATAGGTGTGACAAGTATGGACATTATGCTCGAGAGTGCAATTTAAAGCTAAAGCAACATGTTTCTACTGCAGACATTGATAAAGAGTCACCTTAGAAGGAATCAAGGCATTCAAAAGACAATTCAGAGGGATTTCTATTCATCTTTGCTCTTTCAAGTAATGTACCAACTGACAGTGATACTTGGTTGATAGATAGCGGAGCTTCACATCACATTACAGGCTACAGAGAGCATCTTATAGACTTAGTAGAGAAAGAGTCTAACCTACAGGTGATAATTGGAGATAATGCTAGTTATGCCATTAAAGGGACTGGGGCTACTTCCTTCCAGCTAAATTCAGGTATTCCTCTTCATTTGAGTGATGTCTTGTTCATACCAGGGATCAAAAGAAACCTTGTCTCCATTTTAGCCTTGGAGGACAAAGGGTACAAGGTTATTTTTTCTGAAGGAAAATTTCTTACATGGGCCAAGAACTCTAGCATAAAATTAGCTCATGTAATCGATATTCGTCAGGAGAGCCTATACAGATTATCAATTCATCTAGTTCAGGCATTATCTCACTACTCTATCAGTTTGAATGAGCTATGGCATAGAAGACTTGCTCACTTACATTTTAGATCCCTTCCCTCTATGGAGAAAGTGGTTACTGGTCTTCCAAAGCTTAGTTTAGAGCACGATGGTATCTGCAGAGGATGCACACTTGGTAAAAATATCAAGAGTCCCTTCCATAGCAGTGACAATAGATCAAAGGGGATCTTAAATATTATTCATTCAAACTTATGTGAACCAATGTTTGTGGCATCATTGAGTGGATTCTTGTACTATGTGACTTTCATTAATGATTATTCTTGAAAGACTTGGATTTACTTCTTGAAATCCAAGGAGTCAGAGGAAGTCCTTGATAGATTCTGAGAATTCAAGGCACAAGTTGAGAACATGTCTGGGAAAAAGATTAAGGTTATGAGATCATATAATGGACAGGAGTATACTTCTAAAGGATTTCATAATTTATGCATTGAGGCAGGGATCAAGAGGGAGTTCTATGTTTTGTACAACCCTTAGCAAAATGGAGTTGCCGAAAGAAATAATAGATTCATAGTAGAGGCAACTAAGGCTATGATTCATGATCAAAGTTTACAGAGTTTTCTATGGGAAGAAGATTCCAGAACTACAGTATATGTTCAGAACAAAAGCCCTCATCGGATATTTGAAAACATGACTCCAGAGGAGGCCTTCATAGGTGTGAAGCCTGAGGTTAGTCACCTGAGAATATTTGGTTGCCCTGTGTACATTCATGTTCCCAAGGACAAAAGATCAAAACTACAACCTTCAGGCAAGAAGGGTATATTTGTGGGATACAATGAATCTTCAAAGGCTTACAGAATATATATTCCAGGGCAGAAACAGATTGAGATCAGCAGGGATGCTTCCTTTGAGGAAGACGTAGCCTTTAGAAGATCTAAAGGATCTTACATGGAGATAGATAGTGAGGAGCAAGAGACTTCACAGGATATGGATTTTGATCATACTCTGACATTCAGAGGGGGTCCAATGAACTGACTGAGACTATTGATCTAGTTGATCCCATAGAACCAATTGATGGACCTAGAGATATTGTTGTAGTTTGGAAAAGGCCTCTATGGGCTTGACAAACCATACAAGAGGCAAAAAAATATGCATCTCCTTGAAGAAATTTTAGGGAAAGCAAGAGACCTCAGAAGTTCTTAGATTATGTGGTATTGATGAGTTACATTGTTGATTCTGAACCTTCTAGTTTTGAGGAGGCATCTAACCAACAGGTATGGAGAGATGCAATGACAAGAGAGTATCAGTCTATCATTAAAAATGATGTATGGGATGTTGTTCTGAGACCTAAAGGGAAGTCAGTAGTGACTTCCAAATGGCTCTACAAAATCACACATGCAGCTAATGGCAGCATTGAGAAACACAAAGCAAGATTCATGGCAAGAGGATTCTCTCAGAAGGAGGGAATAGATTATGATGAGACATTTGCTCTTGTTTCTTGATACACCTCCATTAGGATGATTATTGCTATTGCCTCTGCAAAGGGATGGAAGTTACATTAAATGGATGTAAAGACTGTATTTCTTAATGATGTGATTGAGGAAGAAGTGTATATCGAGCAGCCAGATGGTTTTGTGATTCATGGGAAGGAGTTTCATGTATGTAGATTGAAGAAGGCCTTATATAGTCTTAAACAAGCACCTTGTGCATGGTATAAAAGGATTGATAGTTACTTTATGAGTTTAGGTTTCTCCAAGAATGATGCGGATTCTAACCTTTATTTCAAGATAGTTGATGGTGAGGTCTTGATCTTGGTCCTTTATGTTGATGATCTATTTCTCACTGGAGAAGAGAACCTCATTGTCAAATGTAAGAAAGAGTTAACCTCTGAATTTGAGATGAAGGATCTTGGCCTTATGCATTACTTCTTGGGACTGGAAGTATGGCGAAGACCTAATGAGATCTTTCTAAGTTAAGGGAAATACACTATAGATATACTAAGAAGATTTGGGATGATGGACTGTAAGTCCATGTCTACACCTATGGAGACAAATTTGAAGAAGTTGAGTAACTCAACATCTGATTCAGACTTGGTAGATCCCACCATGTATAGATAATTGATCAGATCATTGATGTTCCTAATCAACACCAGATTAGACATTTGTTATGCAGTGAGTGCTCTTAGCCAGTTCATGTGTGAGCCAAGACAAATACATCTAGTTGCAGCAAAGCATATACTGAGATACTTATGTGGTACTGTGGGATATGGCTTGAGGTATACTTCCAATGGGGATCTAAGATTACAAGGCTATTCTAATTTTAAATGGGCTGGGCGTGTAGCTGATAGGAAGAGCACCTTTGGATGTTGCTTCAATTTGGGATCTGCCATGATTTCTTGGTGTAGTAGGAAGCAGGTCTCTGTGGCACTAAGCACAATAGAGGCTGAATATATTGCAGCATGTGTAGCAGCCCATGAAGCAATATGGCTTCGAAAGCTCCTTGCAGGATTGTTTTGTCAGATGGTAGAGCTAACATTATTTCACTGTGATAACCAAAGTTGTGTAAAGTTCTCAGTAAATCCTGTATTTCATTATAGGACAAAGCATGTGGAGATCAAGTATCATTACATTAGAGACATGGTGTTGAGGAAAGCAATCCAACTCAAGTATATTTGCACTGATGATTAGACAACTGATATCCTCACCAAGCCTCTTTCCAAAGTAAAGTTTGCATACTTCCGAGACAAGCTTGGTGTGGTAGAGAATGATAATCTCGTGAAGAGGGAGTCACAACATCATTGAGAGCCCTTGTATTGTATAATTCTTTGAGATGGAGAAATATGAGGTGAAAGCCTTTGTGTCGTATATTTCTCTAAGATGGAGAAATATGAGATGAAAGGCCTTGTATTGTATATTTCTCTATGACAGAGAAATACGAGGTGAAAGCCCTTGTATCATATATTTCTCTAAGATAGAGAAATATGAGGTGAAAGCCCTTGTATCGTATATTTCTCTGAGACGGAGAAATATGAGGTGAAAGCCCTTGTACAGTACATATCTCTAAGACTGATTTGCATTTTCCACAATTGGATGTAGCCATTGTGGACGTCATGTTGAGAGAGTTCATGACAAGACATGATACCCTTGAGTAGGACTAAGACTTTGCTATACCTCCCTAGCTAAGAGGGAGTGTTAATGTTTTGTAGCTTCGGGAGGTTATGCCAATTCTAATCTCATCGGCCCTAAACTAATAGTAATCACACCTCTAATTAAATGGATGGGACATGATATTGGAAGGACGTAGTCTTCCAGCATATGTGCCCTTTCTAAAATATATATATCAATTGAAGCAAGGTAGAATAGATGATTAATCACGGTTCTCTAATCTACCTCCATACACAGATATATTTAGGAACATCCATTTTGGCAATCCTCAGCGCATTCATCACAATAAATATAACAAATCAAATCTGAAGCCATTCAATTTTATCGATCATAGGAGTAAAATAGAGATATACATTCAAGCAGTCAATTCTGAGTTGTTTCATAATTACCATAACAACATATCTGGTCTGGAAAATTTAACATTTAGAGTCGGCTCATCACTAAAAATTAATTCAAGGTTTTTTTTTTAAATTAAATTGTGAAGGAAAATAAAGTTTCCTTTTAATCCAACAAAATGCATAGATATAAGCACAAGTAATTTAGACTATGGATATTGTTGGTGTTTTTCCCAAATCGGTAGAGGGTTTGCCAGTTCCTATGCATGGGTAGATCTAGCCAACAGAAACGGGAGGTAGCGTGAGCTACCTTCCCTTCACTTCTGGTTCTGCCACACCAAGGGGGGTGTCCCTATTTTCTAAAGATATGACTTTGACTCATTCAATGACATAAAGATTTAACTTCATGATAACAGGCAGAATACTCTCATGTATGGACCAAGATTTGTGTGATAAATCACAAGGTTGGCAACATTCTTGGACATATTTGTCTAGTCAGGTATGAGAGTATGCAGGGGTTCCTAATCCTACTCCTACAACTAACAGATTGGGATAATGGGATGGTTTGAAATGATGGTTTGGATGCAAGATAGGGGTTTTGGATCATAACTACTTCACAAGGGTAGACCGGTGCCTATCTCAGGGAAAGGAGTCAAATAGACATATACATAAGAATGGCTTGCAACTAGCATTCGAGTTTCAAGGGGTTAGGATTGATGCTTGCCTTACAAAAATCACCCAAGGATAAGTATTTGACTGTCCATACTTATAGATATCCCAGCTGACATACACTCTTCTCCATACCTTAACCTAAAACAGTTTAATCCACTCCTTGAATGGAAGTTAGAGATCAAGTATGTAATACATAAATCTATATTCTAGAATTTGAGAAACCCTTAGCAACCAAATTCAGAAGAAGAGATGCATACAACAAGTGGAGACAGATAGCAAAACACATGCAAGAAGCATTTTTCATATAAAATTGACACTGAAACTGAACATATATGCAAGATACATCACAGATGCAATACATAAACTCCAAAATGAGATAGAACAACAAGGAAATGCTCTGTATTTCATTATCTTTCCCCCAAAATTGCCCAAGTCTCCAACAACTAAAAAGAGTGACACAGTTTGGCCTTTATACCAAGACCATGAACTCAATAAAATTAATCACAAGGCAAATCAAAAATTTGCCAGATACAATGCATGATCTAAATGGCACTCAGAATATTCAATGTAGCTGAGGGACAAGGACGAGGGAGCAGGTATGCTTGGGATTTGAGCCGCCGCTCCAAGATTTTATTCATCAATTCGGGTGGTTGAGCTGTCAACACGACCCATACTCTCTTGCATAATCTGCCATTAAATCCTCAACCACCCGTAGCCTCTGGAATGTAGCAATGGCCCACCTTTGAAGTTTCCTACCCAAAAACAGCTGCACATGCATAGGAAAAACCCTTCATTGCAGGTTCAAAACATGGCTGTCGATCTACTTCCATCGTTGAGATCCACGACCCCAAAAAATGCCTGGAAAGTCACCCACCTGCCAGATCGTGCCACATAGGCACTCCATATTCCTATTGCTGACTTTTCCAATCACTATTTTTGCCATTTTCACCCATTGTATATGCATGTTTAAATGCATATACAATCGCTACTGTTCACCCTGTAAAAAACCCTCGTATATGTAAGAGCAAATGCATATACAATTGATTAATATACAAGGCAGACCCCAAAACTATTTAGAACAAATTGAAATTCAATTCGAGTCCAGCTTGTATCCCCATCCTTTGTATATCCGTGATATACAACACATACATACATACATACAGGTCGCGGACTTCAAATCACTATGCATCAGAATGTATCCCCTTTTGAAGTCTGGCTTGTATCTCTTTTATTGCACATTAGCTTGTATATTGGCATATATAAGTGCTTTATACAACCCACAGACCTGGAATATTTATTCAATGCATTTCATTCCTCCATCAAATCCGGGTTGTATGTCCCCTTGCTTGCATCCGTCGCCTCATACATACAAGGCGGATTTCAAACTTTTATCCCCCGCATCAGACTTCTCCTTCGGTTCCGGAATGCATATTTCACTTGCATGCTTTGAATGTACATCGGCATACATACAACTGCCTTTGTATACAACTGGTGGGCTTGACCATTTTCTCTCTCCTTTGCACTATTCGCTTTGCATGTCGCGAGCCTTTGTATAATTTTCAATGTACATTCTCCTGTACATACAAACAAGGAATCTTCTCTAGAATATTCCTGCAATGTATTTAACCATTGTATGTGCGCCCGAATGTATATTGCATATACATTCCACCTTGTATATCCATGGGCCCCACCACATGCATCCTTGCTTCGCCACTGTAGAAAATGTATATTTGCACCTCCTTGTATATCCTACTTTGTATATGACCCGATATACAAAGCGAGAATATTCCTGGGAATCTGCAAAAGATTCCCCCTTTGTATATGCACCTTTTAGAGCCCGATATACAACCAGAAATGCATCTAAACTCAAATTTTCAAGGGGCGTAGAGTTTTCTAACCTGCCAATGCACATTCAATCTACATGTATATACAAACACCTTTGTATATACAAAGATACTACATACAAACTAATTTTTTCATTTTTTACAACTGCAGAGGCCGAAAATGTTGGAATTTTCTAGATTTTTGGGAAGATGCCTGCATATTTAAATGCTTGAAACCTGAATACTTATGCAGGCACCACCAGTGGCTCAAGCCTAAAACCCTAAACATAAATGATTACCAACACAGGCTCCGTCTAGAGATGCATGCCTCTTGCAGGCATGGCGAGGACTTCAAATCTCTGGGATGCAGACCAGTCCCTTATCCATTGGGCAACATAGTCGAACACGCACCAACCTACAACACATAACACATTTATTTAAAATTCACTTGGCGGCCCAGGGCCACCAAAAAGGAAAAACTAGAGTTTTCCTTTGTTAAACACTTGATTCTGTTTTGATTTCTTCAAATGAAACCTGAAAACTTTTAACTATTTGTAGCACCCAGTATTGCAATTATTTGTGTTGCTGCTCCTTTCTTTTTCATTGACAAATCTACAATGAGCCTCATTAGCATACATTATCATGAGTTGTAGAATGTCATCATCATATGAGTCATTGATGTTGCTTGGGAAAATGACAGACTCACATGAAACAAATGAATCCATATCAGAATTTTGCCCTTTTTCAAAAAATAAGAGCTCCTTTGTATCAAACATGCAATATTTAGGTACAAGAAACATCTAATAATCAAATTTACTTTTATAGTCATTTAGATATTCATCATTACTATGCTCAGCAATCTCATCATCAATGCCCACCTGGATTGTCTCAAAAGAAGGCATGAATAACTCAGAATGCAGCCCTTTGTCAAAAACCTTATAGTTACCCCTGCAACCAACACTATCCCCAACTGTATGAGCACACACATCTGCAACTTGTCCCTTCACCTCTGAATAGTGACCCTGTTCTTCTTCACCACTGCACTGATAATCAAAAGCAAAATTTTTAACCTTTGCACTGTGAAGGTGGTCAGAATCTTCAAGGAAACACTCATATTCAGCTTCCATATATATTTCATCATTTGAAAGGCTCATATACGCATCTGAATGATGACAATCACTAATACATTCACTGTTGTCCCTTGAAACAACATCCTCTACATTCAGAGTGAATCTTTGCATATCCATTTCACACAAATAATCAGGCATAACTGGGATATGCATATTGCTGCAGGACAGAACCTCATGTATATCTTTCACTTGATTAATTGGAGGACATCTTGTGTCTACAGGCTTGTCTTCTAGAGGCTGACAACAATCTTTGTTTTCATTATTACAAGATGTGCCTACATTTTCTACAACATTTTCTTCAAGCATCACATCATGGCTGCACACATTATTCTGAAATATATTTCCCTCTGCGAAATCATCCTTTAATGAACATTGTGGAAAAGCAGAAATACATTCACTTTGATAACTGTTTTGACAACTTGCAGCCATGAAACCTACTAGCATTCCATATTTCTCATTGTTTTCTATATCCATAGCAAATTGGTAAGCCTGGTGAAGTGTGGCTAGTTCCTTATCTCTCAATAGATAACTAATTTCTTCATCAAATACAGCCAAATAAATTGCTAAGCACAATGGACTATTGGGTCTCATATATTTAGGGATCTGCTTGAGCAACTTAATAAATCTAAGGTTAAAGGCTGGAACCAGCTCCTCATCTTCCTTTTGAATATTCATAAAATGTATGATCAATGAGGCCACATCAAATCTTTCACCAAACTGCTCTAGGAATGCAATTTTTAAATCTATCCATGAAGAAACTGAACATATAGGCAGGTCTGAAAACCAAACTCTAGCATCATCTTCTAATGACTGAACAAAGAGTCTCATTACAACATCTTCATCCTCTACCTAATAATCTTCTATTAAATTATAAATTTTTTGTAGATGTTTGTTTGCCGATTCAGAATTTGATCCACTATATTTTGGCAAACATCTTCTAATTTTATTTGGAATAGCATTTGGGTAACCACCTATTCCTGTGAAATTTAGGGCTTTATACCTTTCAATAAAAAATGGTCTCCTTTGAGAGCATACCTAGGCCTGCTATTTTAAACTTAACATTTTGAATCAAAGATGAATACCTGGATATATGTTGCAGCATTGATAGGTTCAATCAACAGAGTTGCCACCTCTCACAGAGAGGACAATATATCAACAAGGCCATTTTGTTTTCTGGATTCACCATGCCAGCAGAGCACCACATGGTCATTTTTGGATCTTGCTGCAATGAATTTACTTTTCAAATAGTTTGACTCTTTCTCTCCCCAGCAGAGTCACCAATTCTGTTGGTGTTTTTCCCGAATCGGCAGAGGGTTTGCCAGTTCCTATGCACGGGCAGATCCAACCAACAAAAATGGGAGGTTGCGTGAGCTGCCTCCCCTTCACTTCTGGTTCTTCCGCACCAAGGGGGGTGTCCCTATTTGCTAAAGATATGACTTTGACTCATTCAATGACATAAAGATTTAACTTTGTGATAATAGGCAGAATACTCTCATGTATGGACCAAGATTTGTGTGATAAATCACAAGGTTGACAACGTTCTTGGACATATTTGTCTAGTCATTTATGAGAGTATGCAGGGGTTCCTAATCCTACTCCTACAACTAACAGATTGGGATAATGGGATGGTTTGAAATGATGGTTTGGATGCAAGACAGGGGTTTTGGATCATAACTACTTCACAAGGGCAGATCGGTGCCTATCTCAGGGCAAGGAGTCAAATAGACATATACATAAGAATGGCTTGCAACTAGCATTCAAGTTTCAAGGGGTTAGGACTGATGCTTGCCTTACAAACATCACCCAAGGATACGTATTTGACTATCCATACTTATAGATATCCCAGCTGACATACACTCTTCTCCATACCTTAACCTACAACAGTTTAATCCACTCCTTGAATGAAAGTTAGAGATCAAGTATGCAATACATAAATCTGTATTCTAGAATTTGAGAAACCCTTAGCAACCAAATTCAGAAGAAGAGATGCATACAACAAGTGGAGATAGACAATAAAACACATGCAAGAAGCATTTTTCATATAAAATTGACACTGAAACTAAACATATGTGCAAGATACATCACAGATGCAATACATAAACTCCAAAATGAGATAGAACAACAAGGAAATGCTCTGTATTTTGTTATCTTTCCCCCAAAATTGCCCAAGTCTCCAACAACTAAAAAGAGTGACACAGTTTGGCCTTTATACCAAGACCATGAACTCATCAAAATTAATCACAAGGCAAATCAAAAATTCGCTAGATACAATGCATGATCTGAATGGCGCTCAGATTATTCAATGCAGTTGAGGGACAAGGAGGAGGGAGTAGGTATGCTCAGGATTTGATCCGCCGCTCCAAGATTTTCTTCATCAATTCAGGTGGTTGAGCTGTCAACATGACCCATACTCTCCTGCACAATCTGCCATTAAAGCCTCAACCACCCGCAGCCTTTGGAATGCAGCAATGGTGTGCCTCTAAAGTTTCCCGCCCAAAAATAGCCGCACATGCATAGGAAATACCCTTTGCTGCAGGTTCAAAACATGGCCGTCGATCTACTTCCATCGTTGAGAGCCACGGCCCCAAAAAATGCCTGGAAAGTTGTCCACCTGCCTGATCGTGCCACGTAGGCACTCCATATTCCTATCGCTAACTTTTCCATTCACTATTTTTGCCATTTTCGCCCATTGTATATGCATGTTTAAATGCATATACAATCGCTACTGTTCACCCTATAAAAAATCCTTGTATATGCAAGAGCAAATGCATATACAACTGATTGATATACAAGGCGGACCCCAAACCTATTTAGAACAAATTAAAATTCAATTTGGGTCTGGCTTGTATCCCCATCCTTTGTATATCTGCGATATACAACACATACATACATACAGGCCGTGGACTTCAAATCACTATGCATCATAATGTATCCCCTTTTGAAGTCTGGCTTGTATCTCTTTTATTGCACATCGGCTTGTATATCAGCATATATAAGCACTTTATACAACCCACGGACCTGAAATATTTATTCAATGCATTTCATTCCTCCATTGCGTCTCGGTTGTATGTCCCCTTGCTTACATCCATCGCCTCATACATACAAGGTGGATTTCAAACTTTCATCCACCGCATCAGACTTCTCCTTCGGTTCCAGAATGCATAATTCACTTGCATGCTTTGAATGTACATCGACATACATACAACTGCCTTTGTATACAACTGGTGGGCCCGAGCATTTTCTCTCTCCTTTGCACTGTTCGCTTTGCATGTCGCGAGCCTTTGTATAATTTTCAATGTACATTCCCCTGTACATACAAACAAGGAATCTTCTCTAGAATATTCTTGCAATGTATTTAACCATTGTATGTGCGCCTGAATGTATATTGCATATACATTCCACCTTGTATATCCACGGGCCCCACCACATGCATCCTTGCTTCGCCACTGTAGCAAATGTATATTTGCACCTCCTTGTATATCCTGCTTTGTATATGACTCGATATACAAAGCATGAATATTCCCAGGAATCTGCGAAAGATTCCCCCTTTGTATATGCACCTTTTAGAGCCCGATATACAACTAGAAATGCATCTAAACTCAATTTTTCAAGGGGCGATAGAGTTTTCTGACCCGCTAATACACATTCGACCTGCATGTATATACAAACACCTTTGCATATACAAAGATACTGCATACAAACTAATTTTTTCATTTTTTACAACTGCAGAGGCCGAAAATGTTAGAATTTTCTAGATTTTTGGGAAGGTGCCTGCATATTTAGATGCTTGAAACCTGAATACTTATGCAGGCACCACCAGTGGCTCGATCTTAAAACCCTAAACATAAATGATTACCAACAGATATAATGATAATTTGTAATAATTATTCAATATGAAATGTAAATAAAAATAATGCACATAGATATAATAGATAGACTATATAGGTCATAATAATTATTTTGTTAAATGACAACTTTATTTTTTTTAAATAACCAATATTCTATGTTCTTAAAAATCCAAACAATTAAATGTGCGTTTATATTTAAATTATATGAAATAATTATTAAATATTTATATATATTAAATATAGTATGAAAAGTATTAATTATTAATTAATATTCTTTAATAATTATTAGATAATAGTTTAAATATAATAAATATTGTTTAAATAAAATATTATATATTAATGATAATTATTCAATGTATTATATATTTAATAATATAATATATTTAGTATTAATATTAAATATATTATATAACAAGGACGCATTGCCTCACGCCGGTGATTTGCATTAGTTAAAGATTTAGATTAACAAATTTGAAATTTTGACAATCAATTTTGTTAAAATAGATAACATGTTTGTTTACATATTTAGTTTATATAGTTATGTTAATAAAGTTACATGTTTACGAATTAAAATTTTTCCACAAAGTTGATTTTTAACACTAAAACCTTGAAAATTAAATTTAATCCCTGAACCCTCAACGTTGAACCCTCCATCATAAACCTATACACTATACACTAAACACTAATCTTTATACCCTAAACAATAATAGTTAATTTAAATGCTTTTGCTACTAAATCTTTAAACTTATTAACTTGAGAGGCTTCTACAGTAAGTAATTCGTTAATCTAAATACTTTTGCTACTAAATCTTTAAACTTATTATCAATTACAATGTCATTCATTTTATTTAACATTACAATGGCAGGAACTTGACACAATGCATCTCTTGTTTTCTTTATTGGGGTTATAGCATTTCCATGATTTATTAAAAAATCTGTGGCCATTAGGTTATCCAGGGTTTGATAAGAAAATAATGAAAATAGACTACATCAGAAGAGGTATCTTGGTTTTAGTAAAGTTTGAATGTCACGATTTTTTGGCTTCGAAGGGTTTCAGCATTGGGATTTTATGGTAAAATTTGGGTGTGGTGATTTTGGAAGATAAATTGACTTTGGGGTTTCTAGGGTTTATTGTAGTTTTATTTGTTATAATTTGAAGATTTTTTAAAATTATTTTTTCTTGACAGGGTTTTGATTAGTACTTTTTTCTTTAGTTTTAGTTTCTGATCTTATTCTACAATGTAGACATTTTTTTATATCTTTTTAATAATCTCTAATTATCTTGATTTGTGAAGGTGGGTATGGCAGTGGTAGCATAAGTAGCCTGCAAACAAACTAGGCCAAAAAATAATTCTCAAAGTAAGCTTTGGGGTGTATTAAAAAAAAGACCCTTTCCAGTATATTGTCTAAGGAATTCCATTCATATCTGAAGTTTTTCTTAGATCTAAGATAATGTCAAATTATGATGGGGCTCATGATCATGGCGACATGCATGGAGGATATGGTGGTGACCGAGGTATGTGGGTGCTTTGCTTTTAGAATCTCTTTTATGGGTGTAGGGAAAATTTTAAACTGGTCCATTCTAATTTTGTTTGCCATTATTATCTCGGCAAATGCTGATGCAATAAGTATTTATTTATTTATTCTATTTTTTAGTGGAATATTGATTTGTTGTTGCTTTAGCAGTGTATGATATTTGATTTAAGGTTGTTCTCAATGTAATAATGCTAGTTTTTTTTCAACAATCTGTCTAAAAGTTTCATTTGCATAAGACTTTATTTATTTCTTATGCCTTAAGTATACAGATTGGAATAAGTAATTAATAAAAGTAATGTTTTGTTTATGAGTTTGCAGATGGTTTTGGTTATGGTAGGCCACACGTGGAAAGGGGACTATTTGGAGAATCACAGGGCAGGTAAAGGATTTCTCCACCATCTCCTCAAGCAAATGTAGGAGATGATTCTGACTATTTTTTTGGGCAACCATGAAGTGTATTGACATTATATACAACTATGTAGATAAATCTAAACTCCAATCAATGTCACAGGAAAAAATAAATTGAATCTAAACATGTAAATGATAGAATAAGCTTGTTGACAATACAGTAGTGTTAGAGGTCAGTAATTTGATAGTGTGTTTTAAGACTGTGTAACAACAACATTTGTCGACTAATCAAATAAGAACCAAATAGGTATTGTGATTGAAGGGTGAATTTTTTATGGAATTTTATTCACAAATTTCTATAAGATTTGGTTTGAAAATTAATGAAAATTAATGTTTTGATATTGATTGAAAATTAATGTTTTTGATATTGATTGAAAATTAATGTTTTTGATATCAATAGAGTTTTGCTTTTATTTCTATAAGTGAAGCTATAGTATACTTTAATTGTTTTTAATTCAGAATATACTAAACTTACAGTACATTCTGTTATTTGTTATTAGGAAGTATGTTTTTTTTAAATAAATAAATATATTAATTAAGAATTCAAAAAGATTGCGAAAGATTTGCAAACAACAATAACTGTCATAAAGCTTACAAAATGAAAATCCTACATGGTATGTTTTACAAATCTTACAACATTTCATTTGGTCTAATTATATGAGCATCTGGCCTAATAGTGGATTATGTTTTTATGATTTAAGAACCAGATTAATGATGTAATTTCCTTTACAATTATAATTTATTTATCTTGTGTAAATAAGATGTTTGTATAAGTAACAATGAAATAACAATTTTATTTGCAGTTACAATTTAGTTTTGAATATAAATAGGTTATTTGTATTAATAAATTAAATA
This sequence comes from Cunninghamia lanceolata, assembly GCA_027924645.1. Lineage (NCBI taxonomy): Eukaryota > Viridiplantae > Streptophyta > Pinopsida > Cupressales > Cupressaceae > Cunninghamia > Cunninghamia lanceolata. The sequence continues at coordinate 1,742,810 of BSBN01001603.1, read as the reverse complement.
TTTAAAAATATCAGAATGAAATTTACATAAATAATTTTAAAAAAATTGTATTTTAAATTTAATAATTAATTATTTTAAAAGGAAAATAAAATTTTCTTACTATTAATTTAAGTTAATTATATAAGAAATATTTGCACAAGTATAAATTAAAAATTGAATTAAATAATTGATAAATAGGGACATTGACATCAATTATCACAATTAAAAACTGAATTCAATAATTGATAAATAGGGACATTAACACCAATTATCAAAGTGATAAAATGTGGAAAGTAAATGTGATAAATGACAATATTTAGCCTTTATGTAAGCTGCCTCAGAATCTCAACTATCAATCAACTATATAAGGGGTTCAGTTCATGAGTTTGATTCATTTTAGAAGATGCAAATCTAATCCTTGCCCATAGAAATGATTTGGTACGATACATAATTCAACTTTACTATTTGGACTAGCAATATTTAAAATTATCTTTCAAGGGGTTATCAAATCATTAGAGTTCATGTTCTCCTATGTCAAACCCTCGAAAAGAACTAGTTTTTTGATTGTCTTTAGTTTTTTTTGTGATAGATTGTCTTTAGTTTTTTTGTTCCATATCACAATGATATAAAAACACGCTTTTCTATCTACTTGAAATTGCAACCTCTTCTGTCATATACAATTTTTAAAGCCATGCCATGGTATTTTTTGATTGTTGAAAAACACAAATTGATCTGCGAAAATCAAATCTGTTACAGTACATAGCCACAATTATAGAGACTTTAGTTACAAGCATGAAACGCAAGATTAGTAATCAAAATTTATTTTTCAATTCAAGTTGTAAATGTACTTGTATGAATACACACCAAATACTAAATGCCATGTTTCAAAGAAAAAAAAGAAATTTAAATTCCCTCCCCTTTTTTATGAGGGCTATTGCACTTTCTCAATCCTCTGATAATAAATATATGTCAAAAATAATTACATGGCTTGGATATGTCATAATTTGTTTCTGTTCTAATTTTTGTTAGATAATAAATTTAAGGCTCCATTTTTAGGGATTTTAAATATCCTGTGGATTCTATTTTCTTTATAAGTGATACACTTACATCCTTAATTTTCTATAATTTTTGTTACATTAATAAATGTAAGGTTCCATTTTTAGGGATTGTTTTTAGGGATTTTAAATATCCTGTGGATTCTATTCTCTTTATAAGTGATACACTTACATCCTTAATTTTCTATTTCTATAATTTTTGTTACATTAATAAATTTAAGGTTCCATTTTTAGGGATTATTTTTAGGGATTTTAAATATCCTGTGGATTCTATTCTCTTTATAAGTGATGCACTTACATCCTTAATTTTCTAGGAACAACAAGCAAACCAAATAAAGAGATGCACTCACATCCTTAATTTTCTTTGTGTTCGATCCTAGAAAATTATGTTTATATCTATATATAGAACGATGGTTAGAGTTAAGATTGAGATTAAGGTTGAAATTAGTAATAGAGTAAGGGTTAGAGTTAGAATTAGGGTTAGGGATAAAATTGGGGTTATCATTAGAGTTAGAATTAGGGTTAGGGTTAGAATTAGAGTTAGGGATAGAATTACTATCAAGATTAAGGTTAGGGTTATATTAATAATTTGGTTTGAATTAGTAATAGAATTAGTATTGGAGTAAGAATTAGGGTTAGGGATAAAATCAAGATTAGAATTATAATTAGATTTAGGGTTATGGTTACAATTAGGGTTAGAATTAGAGTTAGGATTATAGTTATAATTAGTATTAGAATTAGGGTTAGGGTTAGGATTTAGGTTAGAATTAGGGTTAAAACTATGATTAGAATCAGGGTTAGGGTTGGGGTTAGAATTAGGGTTGGTATTAATAACTTCTTATCATAATAATTATTATATCCCTAATTATTTTTACCCTAATTATTTATATATTTTTATAATAATAATTATGGTTAGGGTTAGGGTTTAGGTTAAAATTAGTGTTAGGGTTAGAATTAGAGTTAGGATTAGCATTACATTTAGGATTATGAATACATTTAGGAATAGAGTTAGGACTTAAAATTAGGGTTACAATTAGGGTTATTGTTAGAGTTAGGGTTATGGTTATAATTATTAGGGTTACAATTATGGTTAGAATTAGCCTTACAGTTAAGGTTAGTATTAGGATTAGGATAAGAATTAGGGATAGAGTTAGGGTTAGTATCAGGGTAAAAATTATATTTTAAATTAGAATTATGGTTAAGGATAGAATTTGTCTTAAAATTCAAATTATGGTTAGGGTTATAATTAAAATAGGGTTCAAATTATGTTTATGGTTAGAATTGGAGTTAGGTTAGGGTTAGGGTTAGAATTAGGGTTACAGTTAGGGTTATAATTAGGTATACAATTACAGTTAGAGTTAGAATTAGGAATATAATTAGATAGATAATTAGAGTTAGGTTTACAATTAGGGTAAGGGTTAGATTAGGGTTAAGTAGACCTAGGGTTAAAGTATACAATAATTACAATTAGAATTTAAAATAAATTGACTAAAAGGCGCCTCGAGATGGATACTTCTTGGCGTTCTTTAGATACATTTTTTAAATATAGCTATACTAGTCAGATAATAATATAATATATTATAATATAATAATAAATATTTAGACTCTTTTTCTCCTGAAAGGATCTTTACTATTCTTAATCCAAAGGGGGGTTCTCATATTTGGAATTTTTTGATAAAATGTTGTGAGGTGATTTCCCCTTTTCTATCTTGGGTTATTCATGATGGAAATTTTGCTCTCTTTTGGGATGATTCTTGGAATAGTCATCAACCTTTGTCTAAAATAGAAGGCCTTCAAGAAATTAAGCTATTTTTATGTCAAGCTTGGGGAACAAAAGTTAAAGATTATATTCAAATTGATTATAACTTAGATATTAATAAAATTATGTGGAGAAACTTTGATGATTTTCTGATTCCCCAAAAGCAGAAGGTCCTGCTTAAAGATATCTTGAAGGAAAGAAGAATTTTTATGTCAGGAGGAAAGGATAAACTTATTTGGGTCCCCTCAAAGTCTGGGCATTATATGGTTAAACAAGGATATCTAAGTATCATTAGTAAGGATTCTAATTCACTTATTAATTAACCTTATGAGCTTTGTTGGAGTGGTCCTTGCCTGCCTAAAGCAGGAGCTTTTACTTAGTTAGCTCTAAATTATAGAATCCTTACTAGTGATAGGTTAGTCAGGCTTGGGGTTGCTAACCCTTTCTTATGTCCTTTTTGTTCTAAAGTTGAGGAAACAGTGGATCATTTGCTGCTAAGTTGTAATCTTTCTTCAAAAGTTTGGTATTGGCTCCTTTCAAAATTGTTTTGGCATGGCCCCCTTCCTTTCTCTCTCCTTCAAGTGTTTCAAAGCTAGCCCATCTTATTCTCAAATTCTACCTTTTCTACACTATGGTTGGTCTCACCAAGTATTGTTATTTGGTCTTTGTGGATAGAAAGAAAGAGTAGAATTTTTAAAAAAACTAGCAATCCTTTTGATGTAATTATTGGAAAAATTGAGAAATCCATTTCAAAAGTAGTTTTAGCCTCGCTATTTTCTAGAAAGGTAGGTTCTTTAGTTTTTACGTCTTGGGATGATTTGATGTTAAAAAGTTGGAAGTTATTAAAATTGCCTAATTCAAACTGTTTTAGTGCTGATGTCAAGATAGATAGATCCTCTATCAAATGGATTCCACCACCTATATCTTTTATAAAACTAAACTTTGACGGTGTGAGTAGAGGTAATCCTAGTAATTCTAGTGTTGGTTGTGTTTTGAGAGATCATAAAGGTTTAGTTCTAAAAGCTTTTTCAGTTAAGCTTGGTTGGTGTACAAACAATGAGGCAGAAGCATTGGCATTAATAGCTGGCTTAAACTTAGCTTTAAAATGTGGCATTACAAATCTTATAGTGGAAGGGGATTCATTGAATATTATTAGAGCTTTTTCAATTAAATCTTCTCCTAACTGGAAAATTGATTATATTTTAAAATTTGGAAGGAATCTACTTGACCTCTTCCAATCTTTTAAAATAATTCATACATACAGGGAAGGCAACTTATTAGTAGATTTCTTGGCTGATTTTGCTTTTGGTATTATTGACTCTTCTAAGGAATGGGACTCTAATTCTTTTTTGTTGATCCCCGAAGTAAGTAACATCTTGGCTAAGGAAAGTATTAAATAATTTTCTTTGTATTTGTTGCAAATTTTTTAGTGGAATTTTTGCTTGTTTTAACCTTGATCCATCTCTATAGTGCTAGATTGCTTTCTGTTCTATACGTTTTAGTTGTTTCTGTATGAACTGTTTGGCTACAAGAGTTGCAGAGGATTATATCGGGGTTGTCTGAGAAAAGGGTTTGTGTAGCTATAGAGGTTGTAGAGGATGTTGTCAGCGTGAATTTTGTGTTGTTTCACTGAATATACAATTTGTGTATATATCGCTGATGTATGTCGAAAACATTTCATGTGTATATTGCAAATGTATGTTGTCAGTGTGAATTTTGTGTTGTTTCACTGAATATAGAATTTGTGTATATATCATGATGTATGTTGAAAACATTTAATGTGTATATCGCAAATGTATGTTGTCAGCGTGAATTTTGTGTTGTTTCATCGAATATACAATTTGTGTATATATCACTGATGTATGTTGAAAACATTTCATGTGTATATCGCAAATGTATGTTGTCAGCGTGAATTTTGTGTTGTTTCAACGAATATACAATTTGTGTATATATCGCTAATGTATGTTGAGAACATTTCATGTGTATATTGCAAATGTATGTGAGTATCATTTCGTGTGTATCCTGCAATTGTATGCCGAGGTTGGTTGTATGTTGCGGATGTACATTGATAAGATACATTGAGTTAGTTACAAAGGATGACTGGCTGTTTTAGTGTCATCAGGGAAAGATACTTTAAATTACTGGCTGTAGCAAGTCAAGTCTTGCATATACAAGGTTAGAAGGGGCTGTGGACACATCGGCATGAAGTATGTCCACGGTAAGAGTTGGGAAGTCTTTCTGACTGTATGTTCAAATAACATCTAAACACATGCATTCTTTATGACAACTGACGATTGTGTGCCTCGAGGATTATTTATTTTTTTGATTGTAGGGTGGCAGCTCTCACACAATGGTAAATCTGACATGAATTATTTCATTCTTTGAATTCGATGTTACTTACCTCTTTTTCTTGTTTTTTGGAATAAAATTTGTAATCTTTTTGCAGGTATTGTTCTTGTGGGAAGTTTGTTTGACTGCAGGGATCTCTTTCACCGTCGCCCTACCATTCACTGCTTTTTCAAGGCAATTTCACATGGCCTCCAAAACAATTCCAGTAGAAGAAGAGGCCCATGATCTACAGGGTCTTGATGTTGAAGAATTGTAGGAGGCCAATTAAATTATTAGTTGGTTAGTTTGTAATAGTGCCATTTTGACAAAGATTTAATCTTGTAAGGTTTTAAGCCATAGAATTTTTTGGGTTGACTCATCCTTCTGAGTCAATTTTGTATTGTATCTGTTTTAAAGGGCTACAACCGGAGGTTTTCTTTGCCGATTCTTTCCTACCAGTATGCCTTATTGAATCTGGCATTCTGTAAATTTCATTTTATTATTAATATAATTTTAGTGGCTCTGCCACTTTTTCTCAAAAAAAATAATAAATTATAATTATATTATATAATATATACTATTATTATATATTATATAATATAATATATAATAATAGTTATATATGATAATGATTATATATTATATAATTGTTATCATATATTAAATTATTATTAGATAATAATATAATATATGATAATAATTATATAATATAATAATAAATTATAATTATATTAATATATATAATAATAATTTGCCTCATCGCACTTCCCAGCTTTGGTTTAAGCCAAAAACTTAAAGCTGCGACAGTGCGATAAGTTGCCATGTGTCCCTTAAACCTTTGGCTGTAGAATGAATTCCATTGTCTCACCAAAGGTACTTTCCTCACATGTGGCATTTTATCATAATTTGGTACATAAATAAAATATTAAATTTAACACTAATGAGATTTTTAAAGTATAAACATAACCATAACCCTGATTAGATTAAAATTTAAAACCTTATTCTAAACCTAAGTTAAGTGACTAATTAAAACTACTAGTAAGATTCATCATGAGAGAAGTAATAATTTATAAATCCTTGATTGTATTAATTCTCAAATTCTCAATCGTCAGTTACAAAAAACACAAATGGAGTTAAGATGCATAAATAGTTTGCATCCTGTCATTTAATTCAATTTGGGAGAATACATCATATAAAAGTACTTACACTACACAGACCAAAACCCCTATAATTTATTGCTCCTAAATATAGATTAGACATAAAATTACAGATGGTGACTACATTGCATACTTTTGCACCCATACATTATATTCCTCCTTTGCTGGCCAGTTGTACTTCAAAATTTTATCAACTCTTTGCATATAAGTTGTGTACCTGGTGTCTAACAATATTTTAGTTTCCTTTATGAAACTACTCAAGCTAGATTCTAAATTCAGCAGCCTTTCCATTTGAGCATTACATTGCACATGATCAATCTTGCTCCCAGTGATGATTTATTTGATGGAGATAGGAACTATGCTACCAAATTGCACTTTCCAATCTGACAGGGACTTTTCAGTGCCATTTTTAGTACAAACTGGTAGTAGGAAATACTTTTAAAGAGACATAAAGCTATTAAATCTATCCTTCAACATTATATCAAGTCGATCATGAAAAGAAGAGACTTCATTCAAAAGGCCTATGACTTTATGTGTGCTGATCACTCCATCTGGCACATCAGAACCTACGCTGGCACTATTATAAATATGATTCATCACATGCACATGGGGAATCCAAGTACCTAGAATATCCCTTAAGGCTGACTCATTCATAGTGGCTTTGAATTACCTTTTTCAAATTACTTAGACAAACCCATGCATCATCTACTTTATTCAACGCTTTACTCATTTGATGATCTAAGAAGTTTTTAATCAGGGCTACCTATTCACTTTTGTGCTCTTCTTTGAGTTTGACAATCAGATTGTTGCTCCTCAAATTCTCCTGTAATTCAGTAACACCAATAGAATCTCCTTCATATCTTGATGAACTCTTTGAACTAGACATAGAAGGTGCTAATAAGACTTCAATTCCAGTAGAAGGAACAAGTGATTTGAGCTTGTACTCATGTAATAGCTTCACATAATCCTCCCTTTATTTGTCTAGTTCTGCTTGTAGCTTCTTTGATGCAGCTTCACTGAATTTTGTTGTAGCTACCACCAACGATGCAACTTGAGGGACAATGGTGTCAGTTAATCTTCTCACAATTATATAGCTTGTGAGATCATTTATATCCCTTGCCACTTGTGGTTTATTATGACATGGATACATAGCCCAAATTGACAAAGTCTCATGATTGACATTAAAACCTGCTCCAAACAATTTTTCTTCTTGCTCATGTGTCAATTCTTCATCATCAAATTCATCTTACCTTCTAATAGTATCCATAGAAATAGCAGATGAGATATCCCATCCTAGAAAGAGCAATAAACCACTTTCCTTTACTAACCTTCTTCCTTCCTTAGGGGTAATGCTACTAACATCCATGTCAACTTCCTTCAAAACCCTCTGAGAAATTGCCACCTTATCCTCATTTTCAGCTTTAACTTGTTCCTCATTCAAATTCTTCAGGTACATCTCATACTTCCTCTACATAAGTAAAGCTCTAAATTCCTTTGATTTAATGAATTCATCATCAAATATAAATTCCTTGCAAGCCAATGTCCTAACATCTTTTACAGTTGCACTGCTTTCTTGTAGGCTCAATAAAGTTCTTGATGGGGGAGGCATTGGAAAATATATTTCATTCCTAGGAGGTGACCTTAACACCTGCTACAACTCATCAAAGTCAATTTGGTTTTCCTCAACCTCCTCTATCAAGGAGTAATCAACTAAAGGTTGATTTTCAATAGTTGGTTCAGGGGGAGGAAGTGAACTCCATGCCTCTCTTGCAACCTCCTCAACCATAGATCGAGCAGGTTCTTCAATATTTTCCTCAAGAAGATATTGCTTCTTAGGGGACACTGGCTTCCTTTTGGCTACAAACTTGAGTTCCTCAACACGTTCCAACATCACTTACAAGATCCTAAGAATAGGATCAACAATTTCACTAAAGGCACCATTATATGTAGGGTTCTTCAACTTCCTATGCCTTTCTCCAAGGAGAATGAGACCCCAATTTTCTCTTCTTAATTTAATCTCTACCTCTAAAACACAATTTCTAAGCAAATCATCCTACTCATCAAAACAATGTTGGAACCCTAATCCATGTTTCACTCTCCTTACACTACCAATAAAGTGCTCAGGGTCATAATTCCTATGGTTTGTTGTGGGCAGTCTATATTGTTGCAATTTTTCCAAGTAGGCCTCCAAACCTTCTTTAGCATTGATAAAGAAATTGGGAAATTGATTGTTGAAGTAAGGAAATTCCCATTTTTACTATTTCTAAAGTGAAACTTATCATATTCATTTAGCTGCCACATAATCTCCAAAAATGCAACCCTATTTGGCACTTTCTTGGGCAATAAGTGGGGTCTGACATTTACCCCATAAATCCTGATCATGGTTACATTCTTATAAAGGAACCAATTACCCCAATTGTGATCAATCACACCATCTGGTTTTCTCTCCAAAGGCCTTAGCAAGTCCATTATATCCTTGGAGAGTCTAGGCCTCTCCTATCTTAATAGTCCCAACACCCTTTGTGCAAAATGCTCCTCAAACACTAGGTAATTTGGATTGCTACAAAAAAAGTCCCATAAGTGAACTCTGCACTGAATTGGCATAGGCTCTTCATCCTTGGTCTGATGTTGGATTTGCAATTCACTGCCCTAGAATCTTCTCCCATAGTGTAATAAAATATGGAATAACAAGGAATACCTAGAAAAGGTGGGGGCATGATCTCCCCATTTGCATCATACCAATTCATCATGGATATGTTCAACCAGATATGTAGCATAATCAAATCTTCTATATTGGTATTTATCTTGTATATCAACAATCATGACCAATAAATGATTTGGTATCAGAGGATTATAATTGATCCAAAAAACTTGACAGAGGGCATAACAAGTCTTCACAAAGTAGTCTTCAAACATGTCAATGCTGAAAGGTTCTATTTCATGGTTAGATATTTTCAAATGCTTGTCCATGATTCTTGGCCTATGAAGAGGTAACTTGTATGTTCTATAAGCCTGCTTGTTTCTATTGTACTCCTTCTTTATCTCCTCAACAACAATTCTTTCATGGGCTAGGGGGTTTAGACCAAACACTTCAATTATCAATTCTCTGTTTAGATGGAAAAGTTGCTTACCCTCATAATTTGATAGCACCCGAGTGTTTGAATCGTAACTCTGGCTAATTGATTGAATGAGGTCTACATTTACAAATACATTAGGGACAACTAATTTCCCTAAATCCAATTCCTAAATGTGTGAAATGGGTTTTTCTAGGGTATGACAGTTGTATCCAAACTCAAATAGCTCCCACCCTCCTATTGGTAGGATTGTATCCTTAATGTATTGATGAAAATCATTAAACCTATCTGTCAATTCCTTGGTACCCTGGGCATGTCTATATTTTTTAAAGATCCTGGGAGCTGGTTTATAAGGTCTTGGGATAAATCCCTCTTCATTTTACCCCATGGCCAGACCTTTGACTCATGATTATAGGTAAAAGGAGTAGGACATGCTACAAGGAAAAAAGGGGGGTGAGGGCCTGACAACTCTAACAACTTGAGAGGGGAGTCAATTTGGTTTTTCTCAATGTTCAATGCAATTATGTAGGTCAAAGATATCCCTATTGATCAAGATTCAACATACCAGTTTATGCAATCACCCCACACCTAAACTTTGAAGTTGCAATCACCAGCTACTTAGTCAAAACCTACTTTAACTTGCAGAAGTCTTCAATCTTTAGTATGCTCAGAATTGCAATGTACCTAATGGACTTCAAAATGGAGGATGAAATCCATTTATTTCTTGCCATTGCCTCATTAATTTCTCAATTAAACACAACATGCAATGAAGTGTGAATGATCACATCTTTTTAATATCAACTGTTCGATCAAGACCAGACCTTGATCTTTTGAATATCGCATGTCAAGGATATATCGCAACCTCGAATGAAGGACAAACACTTTAAAGTTGTGCAGTGCGCTGGAGCGTTATATCTTTATTAGTCGAGCACCTTGAAATACCACCATTGATATTATATATTATAATAATATATCTAATATAATTATATAATTATATAATTATATATATAATCCAATATCATTGGATGACTGTAGTTGAATTCCAGAATGAAATGTCCAGAGCACTAGACTTGCAAACTCATACGTCCAGAATTAATCTAGAGTTGTTAGATTTACAAAGATCAATAGATGAATAATTATTATATATAATATAATATAATTATTATATAATATATCTAACCTATATTATATCATCAAAGTGGGCCCGACTTCATATAAAGGGAGCTTCAAACTTTAGCGCCATGTTTCACCGTTCGATGAATGTTTTGATGGATGACTGTAGTTGAATTTTGAAATGAAAGTCTAGAGTGATACACTTGTGAACTCAAACCTCCAAAATCAATCAAGATTCGTTAGATTTACAAAGATCAACAGTTGAGATTATACAATAGTTTTCGATTCCACCACTTGACGTACATGCTGTATTAAATTATTAATTCAGGTTGTAGACTTGCAGGCCATCCTTAAATTTTGTTTGAAGTGGGAGTACTTAGTACAACTACAACTATAAACTTGTATTAAAAGTGAGGAGTAGATAATAAATTTTTAAAAATTAACTTCCTTGAGAATAAAAGAATGTAACACGTTTCACTCGCTTTACTTCATAGTTGACACTTAGAATTTTAATTAATACTATTTGGAAGTGAGAGGGTCAAGGACTCAAGGAGATTGCAGTGCACCAAAAATTTTAATATCAATTGTGCGATGCCACAGAGTCACTCAGTGCTAGGGTAAAAGCACAAAGCTGTGTCACACTTTGGGTTAACAAAACAGTTCAGAGTGAATCATTTTCATGCGAGTTTGACTCACTCGAGCTAGTTTCACCCGAAAACACGTGGCCGTTGTGTAGCACATATGTGGCAAAATATTTTTAGGCGAGTCGATATCGGGCAAGATGGTTTCACCTGAAATCATGCAGTTAAAAATAAAAAAAATGAAATTGCCACATTTCACAACGACCATTTTCCGACAGTGATAGTGGTAGGGTTTGAAAGTTTTTAGAGCGAAGGGCATCCCCGCCACCTTTTGCAACAGTCTCGTCACCTTGAACCATGTATGCCATCTTCACCTTGGCATTTTTTGTCAAAAATTTTGTATGGCACGATGTATATAAGTGTTTGAAATAAACCTGCACCTTATATGATTGTATGCAAGTAAAATGGGTTTGTATGTCTTTGATTTCAATGTGCAAAATGGGTAAAATTTGTTTAAAATTTGTGAATGGGTACAAAATTTGTATTAAAACTATGTATCTATGTATATGTCATCTTTCTGCTCAAACTACCTTTATAAATGCTCCAACTACTACTATATTCGTTCAAATTGGTCATACAACCTAAAAAAAAAGCAAAAAGAGATCATAAACAAACAATGATATGTAATTACAACAATACCCATACAACAATATGTAATTACAAGCATTTGATGCATCTACAACAATAGAGGCAGCATAATGTGGAAGTAAAAGTAAATATAAGTCACCTTGGCAATTTGTTTAATATTGATAACACATTTTGCATCCTTGATATTTGGGTTTATTATCTTGGTACACCTTGCCACCTGCACATCAGAAACAAGAACTAACTAAATATACACTAAAAATCAAAACATAAAAGAGAGGAATTTTGATAGATGTTGTAGTTGCAACAACCCTGCTAGACATGTATGCAAAATGTGGAAGCATAGAGAAGGCACATGAACTATTTGACAAAATACCTCAAAGAACTGTAGGATATGCACAAAAGAGTTTAGACATCATGTCTATGCTTCCACATTTTTTATACAGGTTTGCCAGGGCACTTGCAACTGATACATTTGACAAAAACCCACAAGATATGCACAAAATGTTGTCTCATGGACTGCAATGATTGCAGGATATGCACAAAATGGATTTGTTGAAAAGTCTTTAGAAATTTTAAAGAAAATGCAACTGGCTGGTGTAAAGCCAAATTCCACAACTTTTGCCAGCACCCTCCCTCATATCCATCAATACATCTATGAATTTGAATGGATATGAGGGACTTAATAGAGCCACACCTACCCTATACCATGACGCAATAGGAAACTACAAGGAACATCAAATTTCATCCACACAATATAAGCTAAAAAAATATCAAAATTTGAAATAATTCTAGAGAGAATTTGTGCATAAATTCTTTTTTATTTAATTTTGTGCATAAGTTTTTATCAAGGCTGTGGTGACGGAAAATTAATCACAATTTGAAACCATTCAAGAAAGAATTTGTGCATAAGTTATTGGAAAGGTTGTGGTGATCAGAAGTAGCAAGTGGCTGATGGCTGCTGGGTGGGAGTCAATTCACACATAAAATAGGTCAAATCAAGTGCTACAACAATGCAAGACATGCACTTTTATCCCTAGTAAGGTTATCCATTCAAATTTTCCCATCAAATGCTAGGGAATAACATGGTTAAAGAAGGAAACAACATACACTAGATATATATACATATGCGATACTCTAGAATGTTAAATAGAGTTTGCCTTTTCTAGATTGTCAAATGCTTTTTTCTAGATTGGAAATATACCTTTTTATGACTCCAACTACTATAGGGTACCTTATCTTTGAGATGCTTTTTTTGTAAAAATTTACAGCTTTCCCCCTTGCAAGAGCTTATGTATCTCTTGAAAATATTCAATTTGTGCATACTCCTCATCATATGCTTCATGGACATATAGTTCAAGATAAGTTATTGTTACCAAAGCTGAAATCAAAAGATGATCTAGACAACATATCAACCTCCTTATTATAAAAACCATCCATTTGTAATAACTTGCTTGCTACATCTTTGATTGTGTTTGGAAGTATTGAAGAGGTTGGTGATCTTTGTGAACAAAGGTTTATGTACCCATCATATAGTGATTCTATATATAAATTGCTTGAACTAGTGCATGCAATTCTTTATTATATGTAAGATACATCAAATCTGCTCCATGGAAAAGGTTCAAAATGATAGAAATCCAACTGAGCTCCTTGCAATAGAACAATCCCCATAGCATAATCTATTGCATTAGTTTCCAACTCAAATGGTAGCTATGAGTTAGGTGGTGCCAAAACTGGGTGCATTGTTGGGTTTATGCGTCAATTTGTCAAAAGCATGATTGTTATGAGCCAAATTAGATTTCAAAATTTTGAAACTTATAGTTCTAGAAATGAAAATGTACCTAAAAAACTAAGATATTATTTTTAGGGTTCAAAATAGAATCTATTTTTATGGCAGAATGAGGGCATTTAAACTCTGATCTAATTACAACCAACAATGAAAATGACCCAAGCTCACAGGTTAGCCATTTTCAAATTTGAAATAGTCATTCTTCAATTAAGGGTAAAATAGCATAATTGCATTCCAAATAATCATCTACAAGAAGATCTTTCCATTGCACCAACTATTCAGTAAGAACTTCATTCCTTAGCCTTCTATCAGAAATCTATCACTATCTAGAGGCCACTTATCTTCAACATGAAAACCAGAGTGGATTACTGTTGGAATGATGTAACCTTCATTTACTTGTCCAATTACAAGGAAAAAAATGGATGAGTGCTTTAGTAGTATCACATAAATGGATGAGAGAATCTATCGTGTAAATTAGATCTATTCCTATGTTCTTATCAAATCATTACTTGTTTATTTTTAAGCTGCTAATCTTCATGTTGAGATGCTTCTATTCCTTTTTAATCATCATCATTGCTTGATGGTTGTGATAGTTCCACTTGATCTACAATTGTGTTAATTCCAATTGTTAGTGCATTTTTTTATGCTTCATAATTTGAAGCTGCAAATGCAAGCCTAAATCTCTTGGTGCAAGAATTGCATCTTGTCTATATTATATAGCCTTCAAATTTACTTGTACTATGATTGATTGGATTTGATTTCCCTTAACTTGCATAGTTTGTGAAATTTCTTGAGAAAACTTAACTTGGACATGTGATTCTTCATTGATGGAGAGCTAATATCCATTTCTATGAGTTTTTTCAATTTTACAAACTGAAGTTGTGATGTTTGTCACTAAAATATCTCATGTACCATATACTGCTCCAAGATAGATGACTTTTCTATTTCTTTATGTCCAATTGTAATTTTTGTTGCTTCAACATGATGGGCAATAAAAACTATATTATGATGAATTGATGCATTCTCTTTGATAGTAACTTCATTATCTTGAATCCTTTAGGTTGGAGGACATTGATGTGACTCAAAAGGAAAGTTGCTTTTTGCTCTACTCCAATGGCTTTAAATTATGATAAAATCTGATTTATATAAATTCCTATGGCTGTCATGTCAACATGCTACATGCTACATGTGACTTCAAATTTGGAGTTTCTATTCATTCCTAGTTCTATGTTTTATGGTTGATTCATATTTGGTTGATAGGCCTATTATTTATGTATTTGCAAGCATGTAAGGTGTAGGTTTATTTGAGAAGCACATGTGTATTTATATCATGGATTTTTTAAAGATGTATGTGTTAGTTGGAAAATTTATATGCAGGTTTATTTACATCGTGACATACAATATGTTTGATAGAAAATTTAATTATCATGCTGCAGATAAATTTAGACACATGGATGACCAATCTTCACATCAGTCACATTAGTCAAGTCAACCTAACAATCGTGATAATTCTACATTCTATGCTAAGACCATTTAGAGGTTTGAAAAAGCTTTGGATGAACCCAACAGTACAATACACAATACACCAAACCTGCCACATAGAGATAGGTTGGTTAGGATTAGAGATGAGATAACACATATGATCAAATTTGTTCAATCATACAATCCCTATGATGAGATTAGTGTTGACAAGTTCTATGCATCACTTTCTCAGAGTGTTGTTGGCCAAGAGAAATGGCCATCTATTTCTAGGGTGGTTTTAGTAGATAATATTCTCAACATGTTCCCTTCTTATAGGGGAAAAGAGAGAGTGAGAAGCTATTCTCCCACCAAGTGTGTGGATGCAGTTGTCAGTCCTTTCATCTATCCTAGGTTTTTGGCAGCTCATCACAAATGGCCAAACAATGATGAGTTGCCATTATATTTTTGCAAACAATTATATGCAGAGTTCCATTTACATTTATCTGTCGATTATACATCTTTCCCTAAACATGTTGGTCAGGGTAAAGAGAGGTTTGCAGAGAGACCTAAGTATAGAAGACTAGATGTGCTACCTCTTGAGAATAAGAGGTCCTTAGTTGGCTCACACCTTTTGGTTCTTCCAAAACGTGTGGAACTAGCAAATGCCGCCCAACCATCATTGACCCCCTTGAGATGCATGATTTTTGAGAGCATGACGACTATTGCCACTGAGGTTGATTAGTTGTCATCTGATCATGTTGGTAGATATTTGTTACGCCTAAGGATTGACATTCCATCTACTAAGGCCACATCGACCATCTATTCAGATCATTACATTCGTGCTGATATACTGATGTAGGGGCATCTCATGAATTTTCAAAATTTTTGTTAGCTTTAAATTTGGTGGGTTTCTATGGTGTTTTGGTTGTTTTGTGTGTTTGGTGGTGTCATGGTGTAGCCTCCTATCGCCTTGTATTTATCTTCCTATCGTAACAGCCAATATTGGAGTTCCTGTCACCAGTTAATAAAGAAATCTCTGTTCGGGTAACCGAAGGTTCCTATCGCCAGTCTATTAGAATTACCTGTCACTAATAATACAAGGTTAGCTTCTATTGCCATAACAGATGATAGTTGGGACGGTTAGTGACTGACAGTGGAAGGTGGAAAAAGGTAGAAAGACAAAAAGGAATTAGACAAAAGTGACAAAAGAAAATAAAAGCAGGTTGCATCTAGAGAGAAAGGCCGATTAAGTTGAGCCAAATCCCATGGCTAAGATTAGAAAGTATGGTAGCGAATGTTCAATCACACTGGGCATAATGGAGAGAAGTTATAGAACATGATTGGACAAACAATGGTTTGCTGTTACTTCTACAAAAGGAAATCACTCATAAAGAGGTCAAGCATAGAAGAATGAGTAGTCGTTTGGTGCTGGAATTATTTCCAGTTCAGAAATGGTAGCATCTTGTAACGGCTGTAGAATAATGAGGGGGATGATCAAACTGTGGAAGAGGCAATGACTTGTAATAGGATAGGTGTGAAGAAACACAGAAAGGAAGTGGAAGGACCGTGATAGAAACTATTGATTGGAAGAACAGAGGGGCGGTTAGAAAAGAAAGAAAGAGACTTATAAGATAGAACAACTAGAAAGAATGAAAGGAGGCCGAGTTGAGAAGTGGACAGTTTGTGAGAAGGTCTAATAAGTTATGGAGAAAGGCCGATAGGAGAAGCCAGGCCGATAGCAAGAGGCCGAAGAGGAAAATAATGAGGCCGTATATTTCAAGAAAGGAAGAGGCCATTATATAAAGGGACCGTGCTAAGAGAACAAGAAGTCCATGAAATAAAATGACAGAGAGGAGGCCGATAACTATAAGCCAATAGCTGAGGTATTGACATGTTTATGAGTAGAATAGAATAGGGGAGGTGAGAGTCAAGAGCTATTTTTGTAAGAGAGAAAGAACAGGCTGACAGTGATAGGCCGATAAGTTTGTAATGTCCCATTTTGATAGTTAATAGAATATACAGAGGAGTCTGTCTCCGAGTGTTGTTTTGTGATTTCTTTGATAATGAATATACATGTTCAAGTTTTTGTCATTTGGGGTATCTAACTAGTTCAAAGATTGTATTTTCTATCAATCAGAATGATGAAGATTTTGTGTTGATCTCTAAACTCTTGTTGCCTGGTAGTCAGAGTTGTGAGTGTTAACTGTATGTCCCTGTTCCATAATCTAGATTGTTTATCATCTACCTTTAATGTGTAATCTTTATTGTCTTGGCCTAGTTCATGTCGCTTCAATGACAGAAGATCTATGAAAACTTGATTTATGCAGAGACATGGTTCTCACTTGATGGTTGAATGGGGTATGTGTGCATGCTATATGGGTGCGTGCCATCATATACTATCGCCACATGATGTGGTACAGATTAGTGGAGAGAGTGCTATGCAGAATATGACTAGATTCCTGGTCAGTGATTTATTAGATTCATACTAGTTCATCAGCGATGAGTATGGGATCCCACTTGATGTTATATCCTCACATCTCAAGCGATATTTTGGTATACAGAGGAGCCATGGTGAGTTAGGTTCACAAGGTTTGGGGGGACATCAGGATGTTCTAGTTAGTCCTACAGGCTCTGCCCTTTTGCATGTTCCAATTGGTCCTGAGGTTGAGGTTACTGCATATGATGTTATGGGAGGTGTGTATAGCAGGCTTCTTTTCAACACTAAGACTGCACCATCTACATGTGTATTGTTGTATCTCCATGATTCTAACCTCAGTGGGATTGGGAGGGTCTTTGCTGGTGCAGATGAGGTACAATTTATTTAAAAATTATAATCTAAATTCATAAATTATAGATTTAAAAATTATAAGTTCAATTGTAAATTAAATCACATACATTGAATCTCTGACTCTTGATTGCAATCTTAAATGTACATATGTATTAGACACAAGCTACTGTTTTACAACCTGGATATGGAGATTTGCATCATGTTGGTGATCCTAGTCATTATCATGAGGTATTTAAAAACTAGGTCTATATATCACATGTACATATAAGTTTGATTTAAGTGTACACATATATCAAGTTAACTTTCTACATACAGACATCAAGTGTACATGTTTTCTAACTAAATACACATATGCTTATATATTGTATGAACACGTCATATATAGGTTGCAGGATCAGGTCATGCTTCTATTGAGACTCCTCCACATGATGCAGACTATGTATGTTAGGTAGTTTAGATTTGTCAAGTATTATTTATTTATTTAAAATCAAAACAAATTATATTTGGTGTATATATATAGAATTTGAAAATTTTATGGTGTTTCATGTGAAGACCCTGACCCACAACTTAGCACAGCGCTCGGGTCACGGATCAGTCGAGGGCTCCAGTTAGGGATCAAGACACAGCTCGAGATAGAGCGAGGCTCAATCCACTCGTAGAGTGAGACATTTGTGAGTTGTTATTATGATTCAGATGTTTTATATTTGTACATTTGGACATTATGAGTTACATGTTATTATATTTTATCTAGACATTTTTATGAGTCACATGAACTTTTATATCTAGACGTTGTTATTATGAGTCACATGTTTTATATTTGGACATTATGTACACTTATGTTTTATATCTTAGAGACGTTCTCATTATGAGTCACATGCTTTATATTTACATTTCAAAATTTATATTATGAGTTACATGCTTTATATTAATTATTTGGACATTTGGATGTCCATTGTTTATTTTGTGAAGAAATTTAATTACTTTCCCCTTTATGAATAAATTTAATGCATTGATGTAATATAGATATAATTTCTTGGTATTATTCAATCCAAGGATAACCAAGTGCCATGTTTAATCTACTTGATGTTGGTATGATATAAAACAATGTAGGATCCTCCCTTGTAAATGACATAATGTTTTCAATAGTTGAATAGGTATCAAAGTAATCACATTGTCCCCTAAAATAGAAGATTAAGTTCACAATATTTCACATGAAAAAATAAATCTATAAATGATGCATAATGTTTGTGTGAATGGGAAAAAGTAAAATACTTATTTTTATGTGGTAAATTATTTTCAATTACCTACCCTAATGTTCCACAATAAATCTTTATAAAAAGAGTTTTATTTAGTTAAAGCAAACATAAGTAACTACTCTACCCAATAAGTTAGTGTTATTTTTCCTTTCATCTAAATTTCTAAATGTGTCCTAATTAGGCTATATTCCTAATCTAAAATAAGATTAAGTGGGGAAATAGAAAATGAATATAGGAAGATATCTAAGCAAATGAAGTAGTACATATAAATATTTTGAAGTAGTACATAGCAAATGAAGATGTCTCAATGCTTAAATATTTTGAGTAATAAATGAAATGTAATCAAAGATTAAAGAAATTTGTACATATTTTAAAAGGCTAGAGCATATAAATACCATTAAAGATCTACCTAAACTTCAGTTAAAATAGCAATCATCATGTTAAAATCCAAAATACAAAAGAACTCTTAGAAGAGAACTCATAAGCACATCATCTTTGAACATGTAAATTATGAACTAGATAGATCTATCTAATGTAGGTTTGTTAAGTTTGAGGCCCCTACATGATAAGGATACAAAAAAAAGAGCTTCCCTTAGCTTCGAGAAATATTTATTCTATACTGACAAGGCCAACCACGTGAAGGTGGAAGCTCAGTGGCCTCACCTAAGACCTAAGACACCTAAGACCTAACACACCTAAAACCTAAGACCTAGAACACAACTAAGACCTAGAAGACACCTTTAAGACACTTAAGACATGCATTAAGACACCTAAGACCTTTAAGACACTTAAGACATACACTAAGACACCTAAGACCTTTAAGACACTTAGAAGACATACCTACTTGACACATTTAAGACACATAGACACCTAAGAAACCTAAGACCTATAAGACACCTATACACCTCTAAAACACCTAAGAATTAAGACATATCTAAGACACCTAAGAAACTTAAGACATACAGTAAGACACCTTAGACCTTGAAGACACTTACTTGACATATCTACTTGACACATTTAAGACACCTAAGACACCTAAAACACCTAAAACACCTAAGAAAGGTGTAAGATGCCTAATCTACCTTTAAGACACTTAAGACATATCTAAGACAAGTAAGACCTAAGATAGGTCTAGAAGACATATTTAAGGCACATTTAAGACACCTAGACACCTAAGACCTAAAACACCTAAGAAACTATAAGACCTAAGACACCTCTAGACACTTAAGACATCTAAGACTATCTAGATATAGTTTAGAGATCATACCTGCACAACATGAAGTTCAATTTTATAACTTGAAATCCTTATAGGCATAGACCTACATAATTGCAAAAACAAAAATCTATGTAAATAAATTTATAGCTCGTTTGTAGCTTGATCATGTTTGATTATAATAAAATTTGAACTAAGAACCATTGAAATTAAAATTTGAAAGGAAAGAACTATCAAGAATCATGTACATTTTAAAATAAATCAATAGATTAATAGATAATTCAAGGGTATATACCTTCATACCATGTATCGATTGGTTTAACTCGCTCTTCAATAATGTAGTTAGAGCTCTTGGTACATATAATCTGGATCTTCTCTATCTTTTAGTATCTCTAAATTTTTTTGTGATCTTCAATAGACAACCTCCACTTTTGTTGGCCACGTCCTCTTTTTTGTAAAGTTTCCAAACTTAATCTTGTTGTTATAACTAAGTGATTGTACTGTAGAACCTTTTGTCCTGACATATAATCAATAAATATAATACCATTTTTATCTATCTTTACTTGTTGATAATAGGTGCCTTCAACAACAACTGATCCAATGGGATATTTGTCCATCACCATCTGTCATTGATTCTAACAATTTTGATTTTGCTTGTGTGCATCTTAGTAGATAGTAATCTACACCTTCTGTATTGTCAGGATATGCAACCATAACAAAAATATCTCCTGTACACACCACAAGTAAACATGTTTGTACATTTGAGTTGAACAATGTAAATCAAATGTTCAAAACTTTATTACAATCTAGAATATAAATCAATTCTGTAACTTACCTATAATAACTAAATCTGATACACGTTTGTAATCAGTTGAATATATAGGATCATATACATCTACAATGTCACTATCTTCAAAAGGTGGCATTGATACTATTTGTTTCATTTCCTATTGTGAAACATAGCCATCCCTTACATTTGGACATTGTAGAATATTTGCATTGTTCTCAATGCAATCAACACAAAAACATAATTTTTCTCTCACTTGAATAGCAAGAGGCTTGCTATGTCCTGTAGTCATGACTTGATGCAAACTTCTAACACCATTAATTTCTTGACAATTATATGGATTCAATCGATCAATATCTGCATGTATGAACAAATTCTTGAGCATCTCAATTAAAACTAAAATTCAATTAAATCATGTGTACTTATTTAAATATTAAAGTTTTCAAATAACATAAATTCAACTAACATACCTTTAACTTCCCAAAATAGCATTTGTTGTATATTGAGACACGGGCACCAAAATGGCTTTTGCACCATTCAACAATTTGATTTGCATTTCGTATGGTGTTACCTTCAATTTCTTGTTGGTGAAGTGCCCAGGTAAGAGGTAAGAATTTAAAAAAGTTCACATGTACATCCAACCATTACAATACATGTAGATCAATTACATAAATCATTGTAGAAGTATTCAACAATTTTAAATTTTGTAAATTCTGTATCTAGTACATTACCCGCAACTTCATTTTGGCAAAGTACACACTTTACACATGCTCATGCTCCATCATCCTCTTCTTTTCCATGTACACTCTCAAAAAAATTCCACAAAAACTTTATGCCAAATCTAGCATGTTGTTGTGTTAACCAATTAAATGCTTTTGCAGACTTAAATTATCCTGTATAAATAGTTATATATAAACAACGATTTGAAAAGAAAAAATTAGTTAAAAATTCAAGTCTTAAAATTTTATAAATTTAAAAATTAAAAATTAAAAATTAAAAAATAATAATAAAATCAACACTTACCAGCACATCCATTAGATCAAATCCAATGTTGTAATGCAGTAATGGCACGTTGTCTCAAATCTTCAAAAAACATTCAAAAGCAATGTGCTACATAGCTTCTATCATGACCCGTATCATCACTGATATAAAAGTGAACCTCCTTGATGATAATCCATTCATTTTCGGTACTCTCTACCTCATCTACAAATAACTCACCATGTCTATAGCAAACTTGTACAAAGATTATGACTTGCACTGAATGATAATATTGACTTTGAATCTCACTTTGAGGACTAAATGTATAATTTTTAGAAAAATCTACAATAGAGAGAATACAACCCGGTGGAAAACAATTCTTCGAGTCATGAAATTGCTTAGCCTGCCGTCTTGCGCCATGACAATGTTGGATATGTGGGTATACAATGTTACGAAATTTGTTCATAAACTTGTTGCAGGGTAATTCATTCTCTCTTAAAACAATTTTTTTGGATTCAGCTCTTGACTTCGTTGAGTATTTCTCATATTCAAGTCTCTTCCAAACAACTGACATTGAATGATCAATATTCTCAAATGGTAAAATTTTTGTCAAATTTCCACAATTTACACATATATTTCTTATACACTATACATTGAATTCATCTAAATCTTTTGATTTTTCACATAAGATAGACTTCACAAATTGTGTTGTACTTCCAGGGATGGCTACATTTGGATTAACTATTGCCACAAGTTTTTTATATGACTGTAGCTGTAGATGAAATTGAATATGATTTCGACAGCAACAAGTTTCACATACTTTATTTATACGTACAAAACATGGTCGTAAATTCTCAAACATCCTTTGAGAGATCTTCACCTGTGAAAATTCTTGCTTTCAGAATGCTTCAAAAACTTCACTTTGTGTTGTATCTATAAAATGATTTGGATGAGAATTTTTTTTACCATCTTCGTCTTTTATTTGTATAGTGTCCCTTCTATTGGAAGAAACATAGGAGTGCTCGGTTCAATATCTAATTACTTTTTGTTTTACATCTTCTAAAATTCTCTCTCTGAGGGACTCGACAAATATTTACCCAATTATTTTCAATGTTTTTATCTAATCTGTTTCTCTTCTTGATATATCTTTGAACAGTTCTCCTAGATACATTTACTAATTGGGCAATTCCTTTAACTTGTCTTCTATGTGATAATTTCTTACTAGAGATTACAGTCATCAATGCTCTACGTGCAATACTTAAATCAGAACTTCGACTCTTGGTTTGAATACAATCTAATGTTTTTTGTAAGTTTTCAATTACTGTTTGATTTACTAAATTTGAAGATTTTTTCTTGTTATCAATGCCTAACAACTCCAAAACAGAGGTCATTTCTTTTCACCTAAATAACTTTGCACATAATTGTGCTCTTCCAATTAGAGATTTATCTTCAAAAAATTCATCCCAAATTCTTTTAGAGTGCAATTTTATTGTGCTTTTAGGTAACATATGTTCAGGTGAAATATTTTTGAAAAGAGCATCCTCATCCATCTCCATAAGATTTTTCATTCGATGCAAAAAATTCCTATCACTACTACCAATTTCATCTTGTACTTATTCATTAACACGCCCTTCAACTTGTTCATCAATAATTTCAATGGGTTGTTCTTGACTAGATGTTCCTAGGGTTTTTTCATCTCTTTTTCGGTCATACAACCTTGATCTAGTTCTTTTATTCCCCATCACAAATTGCTTGTTTTAATTCACCTACACACACATAAACATCTTAATAAATAACTCATGAAGTTCAATTTCTACATGGTAAAATGAGTAAATAAGTTGGGAATCATGTTACATACCTGAAAATTTGTAGCCTCTCTTGCCAAAAAAACTCCTTTTGTGTGGTTTCTCCAAATGCTAGAATTGAAAAAAATTAAAAAAATAATTTCTAGCCTCTATTGTGAAAAATTCTGCTTCTTCTATTTTCTCCTTGATGCTTGAATTGAGAAAAAACACAAAAAATAAAGCCATATATATATAATTAAGTTTTTTTTTAAATAAAAAACAAAAAAAACAAACCGCTAACCGGTGGTGGTCACCGGAATTATATGATTTCGGGTGAGTTGATCTCGCCTGAATTTGATCTGGGTGAGTCGAACTCAGGCGAGTTCGATTCCCCTGAAACTATCTATGTGGCATTCCACTTGGCAGCCACCTCCTCATTTTCTAGGGTTTTCTAAAATTCTCAACTTAAACTGAATATTTCTTCAATTAGAGTGGATTATTTCAAAAATAAAAAAATACACTTTTATAGATCTCTGAGTCTAGAATCCAAATATGATTTTTTAAAAAATATTTTGATTAGTTTTAATATATATTTTTTAAATTATTGCAAGCAGGTTGTTAAAATCAGAGATGACATTGATTAGAAATTAAAAAAAATATCAAAACACATCCAACTATTTTCAAAATTATATGGTGCACTAAAGGAAAGAGTTCTCTCCAAAAGGGTATAATTGGTTTTGTGAAAACGATAAAAAAATTATACAAAAGTTGACGTGGAATGAAAACTATCATATTTTGTAAAGTTTGACTTTAAAATGATATTACAAAGAAAATATGCATTGAAAACTGATTTTTTTTTCTCCATGCACTAGATATTGAACTCATCTATTTGGGGAAAAAAAAAGGGAAAAATAAGATTGTTTGCTCTTTTTTTTGTGACGTGGACTCAAAGTCACTTTTTCCTAAAATTTTTAGCAATTCAAAATTTGCTCTTAAATTTATAAAAGAATGTCAAAATAATTTTTTTAAATTTTTAAAAAATTACAAGCATAAAATTCATCAAGAGATCTACATTTCATTAGTTTACATCATTTTAAAATTCAAAACAGAAATGCCACTTTTATGAGGTTGAAGTTGAAACTTTTTGCTTGTGTTGGCCGATTCCTTTATAAAAGTGTGACACAAGTTTGTGCTTTTACCCGTCAGTCTTTGCATTCATCTTTTCTAGGTAAATGAAATATATAAATACTTTATTCTTATTACTATTACTATTGTCCTTGAGACTTCATTTTTTTCAATCTTGGGGTTTAGGGTTGAGTGTTTAGAAGCATTTCTACCAGCACTACTAGACTAAAAATTTGGAAAACCAAACAAAGAGATAAAACATACTACGCCAGATTGCTTAAAACCCCAGGTTTTACAGATGAATACCATGATATTTACAACCCTACAATCTTTGCAAGGTTTACCTCAACACTTAGATTTTCATTGGAGAATAAGGTACGTCAAGTGCAACCTAGCCCAAAAAACTAATACCAATTAACATGTTGATTGCATTGTGAGTGGTTGGATTGGGATGCTCGATGTTCCCTGAGGTTTTCCCTTGCCCTAAATTTATCATGGTATGTGCCCAAAATTATGATGAAAATAGAAAAGAAATAGTTATAAAATATAGCCAGGAAGTAATGTTTCCCATTAATGGAGAATATTTTGGCAAATTGTTGGGTTTTACCACTGAAGAATGCAGAAAAGTCCACATAAACCTAGAAAAACTTGCTAGTACTTATGAAGCATTTAGTGAAAATGATTTTTTTTTATTATCAAATCTCTAACATTAGATGGTGCCCTACTCAATTAGAATCATAAGCCTCCTTATAAAATTTATATTTTTAAACCATGGGTTTAGGATACTGTTTCCATGCTAGTGTTTTTTCTTGGATTGGATAATAATAGTCAAGTGGATGCAAGCCTCCTTGAAATGGTACATATAATATCCATCAATGCAATCCACCTGCTAAATACAAATTTCTTGAGCACATTGCAAAATCCATGCATGATTAGTTTTTAATGATTAAATGAAGTAAAAAAGAAGCTCCCACTTCTAGTTCCAATAGAAAGACATTTAGGTTCACAACCTACTTGTGCTATTTATTTCTAGTGCAATTTTCTGGGATGCTTCGGGACAACAAGCTTCAGAATCAACAAGATAAAAATGAACTACATGATTGGACCCATAAGATAAAGATGCATCATAATCAAAAGAACTACAATAATTTTGTGGACTACTTTTTGGCTCCATTGTATCTAGCCATTATAAATACTCCAATGCCTAGATTGCCCGAGTCTTGTAGAAATTGCATTCAACTGGGAAAAGAAATACAATTGGCTAACTGGTACTTCATGGAGGAATATACTATCATAAGATTTTATGGATCAGGAGTAGAGCCCCACAAACTTCTAATACATGTGACAGAGAGGGTTTTTACATTGGAATACATATGCCAGATGGAGAGTACAGATCAACTATACTTTGTTAGTTAGCAAATGAAGAGCATATTTCCCTCCTTACCTATTTCATGTGGACTATTCATATTCAAGAGAAAAGCATTCACTGTGGCACATGAAATTTTACAACTTTTTAAATTTGATGTTGACTCTCATTGGTAGTATGACCCATGTGACGTGATTAAAATGAGGCTTATGGCCAATAAGAATGCTCCAACTAGAATTCAACATGGAAGTAAACCCTTGCTAGAAATGTCGAGAAACAAAAATTTTTGGGATGAGGTCAGAAAAGTCATGGAAGAAACTGTTGCTCAAAGAGGTATTTCTTTTGAAATATTGTCATCAGAGATAATGGGATTGCATACAAACACAAAGAGATGCAAGGGTGGCACTGGCAAACAAGAGATACAATAATATCTATAGAAGAGCTGCTAAAAAATCTACGTATACAAAAATTCCACAGACTCTAAGAGATGCTTGTACATAGGAACAATGGTCACAATAAAAAAATACTGCCTTTTGGTCTATGAGGAAGGATCTTAGTGATCCAAAAGCTACTACAGAATTCAAAGAAATCTCAGAAGATGAAGAGTTCAACAAATTCTGCGATATAGAGCATCTCACTATCATTGAAGAAACTAATACTGGAAGTGATGATGAGGATGAAGACCAACCCATAGATTTTAGTGCCTATGCATTCAAACCTTGTATGAGTGAGACCACAAGAGAAACATATATTACAGGGGCATCAATAGCCCAAAAATTGGGTTATGAAGGTGGTGGTTTGGGGCCCATAGGACAAAGCATTTGGATGGTACTAGAGGTATACCCTAGAAAACCTAATGATCTTCAACTTGACATTGGAGGTGATGAACAGGCCAAATAGAATACACATACAGATTAGGAGATTAGTCTTAATCCAGCTTTAAATCCTCAGAGTGAGATTCAACCACTAGCAGCACCACAAGGGTCTTCTGATCTGTTGCATGTTTCTCATTCTTTTCCTACATGAGATGGTGGACATTCTAGTGTAACTAGTGGCAAATCTGGTGATGGTACAGGTAATAGTAGTAGTAGTGGTTAGCAAGAGCTGCAAAAAAAAACTCAGAAGAGGCCAACAATAGCATTAGATGATACTATAGACAAACTTAGAGTAGAAGGCCTTGTGAAGACTAAGAAGCAAAAGATTATGACAGGTTTTGATTCCACATCCACATCAAAGCAATTGTTTCTAGAAGGCACCCCTTCCTATTGTTAGTGTGACTGGGACATGAATGGCTAATCCTCAGCCTCAATTAATTAGAGATATCACCAACACTACAACTACTCCTTCACCATTCAAAGTTATGTCAAGTGTCACATATTTTGATTACAAAGATGAGTTTGAAAAGAAAACAAAAATATCTAAAAGACACAAGAAGAAAGTACTAGAGATAGAGACTACTGCAACTTCAGAGCCTGTAACAACCAGGGTATTGTCTACATTTGACACAGAAACCAAAAAAATGGATTACATGATTATTGTGCCCAAAGTTCAAGATAAACCAAAGGACTAGATGCAATGCTCTAACTATGAGGTGAGCACCATCCAAGTGGATTTTTATGGAATGAAATTTTTTGACAAAATTAATGTTTTAAAAAGGAACAACAAAGTGGTGTACACATCATTGCTAAAGCAAGAGAAATAAAAAAGGCATGGTTGTTTTTAATTTCCTGGTAACCTTGTTGAATATATTGTCTAAAAATCAGAGTTGTAATATAGACAGGTCACAGGTTCTAGTAATTGAGTTACAACAGAAGGAAAATATATTCAGTGACGTTAATTCCATTCATATTGCTCATTTTCATTTAACTTTGTGATTTACGTAACATGTTGCAAACTCAAATAGAAAAGTTACAAGAAGACATAGCAAATGAAAAATCCAAGAGGAAAGCAACAGAGAGCAAGACCAAAGAATTAGAGAAAAGGATAAAAAACTTTGACTCTACATCTACAAGTGAAGTGAATAAATAGACAGAGGTGGAAGTGAATGAATTGAAGAAAATGTTAAGTGAAAGTAAAAAAAATTATGATATTGAAAAGCTAATTCAGAAAAATTAGAACAATCCTTGACTAAAGCCAATGTCAAATTGTAGGAAGCCAAAAAAACAAGACAACTGTGGGAAGAAAATGTGGAGAGAGAGAGAGAAAAAACTCTGAAAATTTGTAGATAAAACTGAAGAATGCAGAAAATGAAATAAAATCCTCAAAAAAAAAAGTATTTGAATTTTATAGAAACACAATGGTTTATATAAAAAATAACCTTTGGTCTAGAGAATAATGAAGAGGATTGATGATTTGTCTAAATTCTTTTAATTCATTGATGATCTACTATTATGTAGTAACACACTCAAACAATACATTGCTAAAAATGGAGACATGGCAACTTCAAGACAGTTAGATGCAAAATAAATTTTGCAATCAATCTATAGAGCTAGTGGCAAAGAATTTGAATCCAAAGGAATTCAAAACTATATTGATGCCACAATAAAGGCCTCATCTATCATTGAAAAATGTATGAAGCTAGAACAAGCAAAGGATCTTTTGGAATAAGATGCATTATTGACAAAGAGGCTACAAACAAAGGAAGAATACTTCAAAAAGCTTAGTTTGCTGGTGGCTTTTGACCCATCATGCTAATACATTGGAAACGCTGCTTTCATAATGAATATGGAGGATAAAATGAAGTTGGATAAGGACCAGTTTCCTCAAAATCTTAATGAGGTAAACTTTTTGGATTCTATCACACCATTGATAACCTTGAATACAACTTTGAGTGATGCATTCAAGTCAAGTAACTATATCACATATAAAATGTTAGCACACTTACAACTTGGTCACCATGGGTTAAGAAAAAATACACTTCCATTAGATGAAGAGTGAAGCACTCTACAAAAGCTGATAAAATGATTTAGTAATATATGTTTCTAATAGAGCATTATGTAGAGTTGGTTTTGAGCAAGTTATTATACATTGTAAATGTAATACCTCACTGTATTCCTTCGGACCTTCATTCGAAAATCAATATAACGCTAAAATCTATTTATGTGTTTAAATTATCTGTATTATTTAATTGCCTACTTTAGGAAAACTTTGGTTTCTACATACACATTAAATATTTGCTAATGTTGTATATTAATATGCTACTATTGTTGATTACTATGCAATGCAATAAAGGAAAACAAATGAAACACTATTGTGGTTATAGAGAAGAAAAATTACTTTGCATTTAGTTGAATGCTTATAAAACTTATCAGTATCACACTAATAATATGAAAATATTAAATTTTTATATCAAAAATGAAGAATGTACATCACTGATAGACAAATAAAATGTCATCAACAACATTTTGGAGTTTGGAAAATGAAATATAGTATAAATACCTAGTAACTGCTAAATCCCTTCAAATTGCCAAACCATCTTGTCATACCGATTCTCCTCCCTTTGACCATGATATCCAGTGTCATCTTGATCATGTTCTTCATTTTCTTCTATCTCCATATCTCCACTTAAGAGTCTCATCAACACCACTACCACTACATGTGGTACTGGTATTCATTGTATCATTGTCATGTGTGCTATTATTGTTTGAAGTGTTGAACAACCCTCTTCTTTCACATAAGGACCTCTAGATTGCAAGTGCCCTATCAAAAGGAAAACTCTGGATATCATGTCTAGTTGTATACATTCTCAAGCAATTTTCTAAATTATTGTCAAGTTTATTTCTTATCTTTGATCTCAAGAACCCCAATGCATTGAAAACTCTCTCATCCTCCACCAACCCCAATATCATGGTTTTCAACATAAATAAGCAAGTTTGAAAAATTCTGATATTGCATCACACAATATTTCACTTTGACTTAAGGTTGCCCAAAGCTTTGTTATCAATCCATCTTGGTGGGGAGCCTCCATGAGTTTTAACTATTCCTTCATTGAAGTTGCAAATCGGCCTGATTGCTTTGTAAGCTTAGTTTTATTTAAAATTCCTTCTATTTGTTGTCCATCGAATTCTATACTTTTGCAAAAATAATTTATTAAGGTCTTTATCTTGTTGTGAAAATCACTTGGCTAACAGCTGACCCAATATTGAGGATACACTATAGACATGGCTTCAAGACGTTCATCACAAGGGAATTGGTCTTTAATCTCTGAGTGTTAGTACAAATAGGGGTATTTCATATCTAGTTTCATTATTTACTAGCTATTTATCCCTTGTGTGAATAATTCATATTATTTAACTTTTATTAGTTAAATAATATTCTCACACATATTCACATGTTAAGTTGACTTAGGAAGCACTCTAGTTGTTTCTAGATGTTGAGAGTTGTCTCTAGTTGTTGATAGTTGTCATATAGTTGTCTCATTCTATAGTTGTCACATGTCATAGGATTAAGACACTTGTCACATGACTACAAAATATTAGCTCTCACCCTTGCCTTTATAAGCAAGGTATGTCATATCATATTGTAATGGGAGTGTAATCTTGTATTTACATTCATTGATAGGAATACAATTCATTCTTGTCATATTGATCTTCTCATTTCATTGTGCTTTCCATTAGGCTTCTAGATCTTGGGTGGCTATCAACATAGTTAAATCTTACATTGAGGAAAGAGATTTCACAATATTCTTTAAAGTAGTACTTACATAATTAATAATCTTGTCAAAAGCTTCCCTTGAACTAGGTTCTTCTCTGATAGTGTGCCCAACCTTATTAAAATTGTGCATTGGTATCTCAAATCCCTTTACAGAGACACATAACTCCCTGTTATCATTAAGCTGTAAAAAATTAGTACGATTGGTCACATTTGTTATCAAGTGCCAGCTGCTAAATTTTGGACTTATGAAGGACTAGTCTGATAGATACAGATTATTTAGGGTCATGCATATCATTCGATGCAGTCTAGTATATTCACAAATGTACATAGTTCTTTCTTGAGCTTTTTTCACTAGCATGTTCATTTCCTCCAGCATGGGAAGAATACCAGCTAAAATGAGGAGTGTCTCTAGTCACTTAACCTATGTAAGAGGTCAGGAGCCATGTCAACTGTGAAGCGATGGTTGTACATTACACCAATCAAGGATTGATATTTTGCTAAAACTCTTTTCATTGGTTCATGCAAGGAGATCCATCTGGTATCAACATCCTTAAGAATCTTGTTTGCTACAGTTATTCCCTCAGCAAAATGTTGAAATTCCAAAAACCGTTTGGGACTTCAGTAGAAGTATGAGTAGAGCTTGTAGAATAGATCTTCAACTTTTGATACTGTAGGACACTTGCTCACCATTTTAAATGCTAAATTCATTATGTGGGCCATGCAGTGAATTCTAATCATGTATGGTGAAATAGAAGTTTGTATCTTTACACACAAACTATTCCTATGAACTTGCATTACTGAAGCTCTGTCCACCCTACACGCACCAACTTTCTAGCAATTGTGCAATCATCCATACCTCCAATTTTATTCAAATATTTTTTAACTATCTCAAATAGATTTTGTGATGTTGCATTCTCCTTCATTTTATAAACAGAGAGTAGATGACGTTCATGGACATGATTTTCCACAGTATATGTAGACATAAAAAATTGACCCCACAACACATTCCTATTCATCCTTGATCGCATTCCTATAAAATCCCTAATTATCCCAAAAATCCATAATTATCCCTAATAATGCTTAAATATTTGATTCAATCTATTATTATCCCACATATGATTTAATTAATGTTAATTAATTAAATCCTTCATTTTACCATATCCTGTAAATAATAAATTAAAACTAATTTATAATTTATTATTTACCTATAAACCTCTCGTTAATAATAAATTAAATTTAATAACTTTAATTTATTATTAACCTAAACCTATTCGTAAATAAATCAAAAACCCTAACTACCTTTTACCATTCACCGAACCAAAAATCCGTTCAACCGTTTGAACCAACTTTTATCCAAAGGTTATAAAAATCAACCTCATTTTCAATTATCGGCCCCCAACAAAATTTATGACGGAGTTATGCAAATTCAAGAGCAACCACAATCAAAATATTTGGTAACATTTGTCTTTATTTGGTTTCAATAGCTTATCATTATCTTTTTGTTGCACTTAATGTAGATTTTAGGATTTGCAGGATAGTTTTCAAATCTTTATTAAAATCTATATTTTGCTGCAAACATTGATGAACCCGACGTGAACATGCTTCTGATAATCATTTTTATTTCTGTGCAAGATTTTGTGTTGAGTTTTTGCAGGTTTGAGGAAGTTCGAAAAGTTGAAATTTTTTTAGATTTTGGACTCTTTGACCTCTTGCATAAACATAGTGCCGTACTGTGCATCTAACTCCGTACCCTACTGTGAATTTTCTTTGTATCGTATTGTTTTGTATGCTTTTTGGGATTCCTGGTTTTAGATTTTGTTCTCTGGAATTGTTCTTTGTCCATTCCATAAACATTTTTTTTGGTCTACCAAAGTAGTGCAAATGTAACATTTAACAAAAATGCCTGAATCCAAAGCTAGATAGGTACAAATGGTTGAGTTTGGCAGTGGAATTCATTTACTTCTTTAATAACAAGAATATCTTCTAAACCTTTGGCGAGGTAATCTTTCAAACTTTATTCACATCTGCTGATATTTCCACAACAAATTTCTATTAGTATATAGTTTTTCACGTTGAACATATCTTTCTTTCCTAACGAGATATTGTGCTGTGAAGTTCACTAAATAAAAGGGTGTCAAAATCAGCGCCATGAACACTGAGCTTGTGGATTCTTGTTGAAGTTTTTACACCAATGGGAATAACTAACGAATTTAGAAAATTGTCTGGTATGAATTTATTTAAGGCATGAGACAATCTCTTTAGCGCTATAATGCTTGCATCTAAGAGCCTATCGAGCCTTGTTTACAACATGAAACAATTTTCTTTGCACTAATATGCTTAGATATAAATGTTTATTCCTAGAACTTCCTAATTTTCCTTTTCTGTAGTGCAAGAATTGACTCACGCCGTAAAAAAGAATTCCCTATAGGTAAAAAATAATTCACGCCGGTAAAATTTCTAAACTCATTTGTTGTTCTTACTCACGTATTCCTTGAATCTTCTGCCTGTTGCTCATATTCGGGCATTCCTTTAAATCCCTTACACCATACAAAAAGAAATGCATGCTAGAAAATTTTTCTAATCCCATCTGTTGTTCCTCTTGGCGTCTCCTTCAGTGCTTTATGATTGTCTCACTCGATAAAAACACTGTTAAATTTTCTAAACTCGTTGTTTGTTAGTATCGACACATTTCTCGAACGATGTTATTTCTGCACAGTTTATTCATTCTGAGTGATGCTGATTCAATGTTGTATTGGTACAGGTTAAATAGTTATATCAAGTTGCTCCCAATATTTTTAACGGTTTATTTTTGTTGCACTCAGAAGATTGTTCACTCTGCAAATTAGAGTGCTCAAATTTTCACACGCCGCAAAAAAGACATTCATGCTAGAAATTTTCCTAAAATCGTTGACTGTTCCTATCAGCGTATTCTTTGAATCTGTGGAACTTTAAAAAGCCAAAGCCGTAGGGTGAAGGAAGGCGTGGGGAATCAAAGGCCCTGCTCGGACTAACAAAACTCTCGAGTTCTTTTTCAGTTGGTTTATACATATTTTAGTAATCTTTAAGTTCCGGTCAATGCCTCTTATTCAATGCTGGTTTTAAATCATTTACTTTTGTTTTCATTGCAGGTGAGGAGGATGCTAGCAAAGGTTGAAGGAAGTCTCTAAATTCTTTGCAATGAATGTATTTGGTGCATAACCCGCAATCATATCATTCCATTGTGACCGTGAAGCTCTGAATATTGGGCGGACATTTTATGGACTTCTGAATAAATTGTTGTGCCCTTTAAAATCTGGTCATTTATTTTGAGCATCATTTTTATTTTATCTTTCTAGATCAAAATTTATAGAGAGATTTAGAGTTCAATAAACTTGTGGTGAAGACAAACGAAATATAGCATGATGACTTTCAAATAGATGTATTAAACAAACTTTCAAACCATCGAACGTTAGCATTTGTTTGAAAACCTTTATTGTTTTTGTTCATCAAAAGGCAAGTTTTAAACTATGACAAATGTTTTAAAACCTAGCAATATTTCTTTTAAGCTGTGATTATCAGAAATTGTTTGCTGTTTAAACTCAACTGCCTCATAACCGTTTCAAATACTTAGAAACACATTAACCACTAGGATCTCAATAGCATCATATGATCATGACAACCTTAACCATCAGATGCAACATTTTCTTTAATTGCCAAAAATAGAGTTTGCAAGCTGCCGGTGACAGAGATAACTGCCAGAGTGCCCATTTCTAGCCCTGGAGGCTGTTTTCATCAAACTAGCATAACTTTTTCATTTTTCATCAGATTTTCACATTTTTGTAGGTGTTAGAAAGCTACTTCTGAGCTCTACGGAGTTGTGCTATCATTTCATCTAGAAACATCTCAGATTTGCAGGTATAACCATTTAAAATTCAGCCTTTTGTTTCAAATCATCAAACATTTTTCATCTCATGGTGCATTTAACGTTTTGTGTGGACTTTTGTAGGATCATTCATACTGTCCTAACACTTTCATTGCAGCTATACGCTTGTCAAAGAACAAAATTTTGCAAACTACTAATCAGTGTGTTGCAGGTTCTATTGTAGAGAATCCAATCTTGAAACATTGTGTCTTCTTTTTATAGATTAGATCACATCATAAGCAAGGGTTAAAATTAACAAGTGTTTTCCACGTCTTGTGGTTTGCATCTTAGTCATTGAATGCATATGCTCTTCTTTTGCATCAGTCGATGATCTTGAGAATCAAAAGTATTCCTTTGACATTTTGTATAACCACCCACACAT
This sequence comes from Cunninghamia lanceolata, assembly GCA_027924645.1. Classification (NCBI taxonomy): domain Eukaryota; kingdom Viridiplantae; phylum Streptophyta; class Pinopsida; order Cupressales; family Cupressaceae; genus Cunninghamia; species Cunninghamia lanceolata. The sequence goes on along the minus strand of BSBN01001603.1, from coordinate 1,707,636 downwards.
TTAGATTTGGAATTAAAATGAACCCTATGCGAGTGTGAGGCAAAAGCATTGTGTATGCTCTCTCCTTGCGTTTCGTGCGATCTGGGAGGGGCTACTCTTGAGACACACCCGTAAGGAGAACTTATTTGCGACCCCAAGCGGTACTTTCATCCGGTCCACTATATAAATTGAGGATAAGGTGAAAGCCAAGTCTAACCAGTATTAGCGCTTACTGTACAATGCTAGCTTGAAAGGAGGCATACCTTTGTGTATATTAAACTCCTAATAGGGTTAGTCAAAGCCTTTAGTGGCTTGCTGGATGCTCGTAAGGTGCCGGTCCCCTAGATATTCACTAAAACTTTTTTGTATAGTGGTCAAAAACCCTCTATTTGTTGACGCAGAAGGGTAACCTTTGAAGCCAACCTGATTCTTGCGGTTCTTAGCTAAGATAGCAGGGACAATCCTAAGGTTTGGTGGGGGGAAGAGCCTTGAAAAACCTAGAACTTGGTATGCGTGAGAAGTGAGTGCTGGAGACGGAGCTGGTGCTACCAAGATCCTAGAGCTATTCACTTTGAATAAGCGCAACTAGGGGATTCAACAAATATTGTCCTTTCCTAGCTTAGGATCGTGCATGTTTACAAGTGTTTGCAAGACATCAAGATATCCAATCAAATTGTCGTGTGTCTTATATGATTGAGGTGTGTGTGTGCCTGATCATCATCATCACTACAACTTGTCTCCTATATCATCAACTTGGCTTTTAGAATTGTGAACCTTCCATGTCACATCTCAAGTGGAACCTTGTCACTTTGAATCCTAAGAAGCTCTTTCAATTGATCAAATCATCCAATCCATCCATTTCCCATCCATTTCCCACCTAACACCTAATTCATTTCCCACCTAGTCCAATCCTTATTTGTCAAAATGGTTGTGACCATCAACAAATCCAAAACCAAAACTCATACTCTGCAGAGACCCTCCTAGATATAATAATGATGAGAATTTAGTAGATCATGATGCATATTTTGATACCCATGAACCATATATTTCCCCAAATCCAAAACCAAAACTCATACTCCGCGGAGGCCCTCCTAGATATAATAATGATGAGAATTTGGTAGATCATGATGCATATTTTGATACCCATGAACCATATATCTCCCCATATTGGCCTCCACCAACATCACTATCATTCCAAGAATATGAGGAAATACAAGAGCTTTGACATATCTATGATGATCATTATCCACAAGAACATTCTTATCATCTTAACACAACCCAAGATTTTCCTTCCATGCCCTCAATCTCAAAAAACTATAATCCTACCCAGGTCTCAACCTTAACATCCATTAATCCCCAAGTCCTTGAGTTACAACAACTCGCTCAATCACTACAACAAGAGGCAAATATTAAATTTCAATTGGCACAACTATCACGATCGTTTTCACAATTTGAACATCCTACTACATCAACACCCTAACTCTATGAGTTATCTCCATCCACCTCATACGAATCTTTATCACAATCAATCTACCACTCATATCAACCCAACACATCCATACCTCAAACCTATTCAACAATAATTTTACCTCAAACCTCATAGGTCCAGATCCCTACCCATGCTTCATCTTCACACATACCAAATCCCCTCACCTCATATCTTCAACAAAAAATTCAACAAAAACAAGCCCTCCTTCAACAAAAACAAATCTTAGCCCAAAAACCACAACCTTCATTTAACACATCATCCACTATACCTTTATCCATGCAACAACAACAAATTCCATCTAATTTCAATCCTAATCCATTGGTCCCCCAATCTTCTAATCCATCCATCCCTTCGTTACCTTCACCACCATCATCCACACAACATAAACAAATTCAACCTAACTTCTATGAGTCACCCCCATCATCATGCCAACCTAGTCTCTCCACATCAACCAATCTAATGAATATTTCTCAATATACATCTCAAAATATTCCACATCATGAGCATGTTAGTACTGGTCACTCCTTGCAACAAGATCAAGACTCCTTAACCCATCTCAACGATACTCTTGGAAAAGGAAATACCACCTCAAGTTTGGATTCATACACCAATCCATCCACTAGTCCTCCTCATCCATCCATCCCTATGGAACCTCCATCATATAATCCTTCCAACCTTCCAAATCATAATCCATTAAGCCAATACCCAACACACTTAAAGTTTAAACCATCAACTTTTCCACCTAAGCCCAACCCTATGATCCATCAACCTAAGCCTAATCCAAGTCTTGATCCTATCATGGCCAATCCTATCATCCCCCTAGCTAACCCAAATCCCATTCCTATTATATCCAATCCTCTTGTCCGTCCACCCGATCCTAATCCCACTCCTATCACACCTAATCCCATTATACCTCCATTGCATTCTAATCCTACACCTTCCACCCTTCTTATCCATCCATTATAGTGTGCATCCACTAGTATACTAATGAAGGATGTGATCCATTGGATACTAGCAAGGAATCAACTACCACCCTCATGCCATCAAATGCCTATCCTTGAAACTATGCAAGAACCTTCAAATGTTCTCAAAGATCCACCTACTGTAATCCCAATTCATTCTCCACCATACATTGAAACCATTCAAGAAACCTCCATTCCTATCCAAACTCAAGATTTATGTCAAGAGTCAACTCTAAAGCATGATCAACCTTGCTTCTTACCAAATCAAGATCAAAGCTCTTCCTTTCAACCTATTCATAACTTATATCTTTTCTATGATCAAGATATTATCTGTGATCAAGAGCTTGTCACTCCTTCCACCCACGGTCCCAATACTATCCATGCTCAAGAAACTTCAACCAGTCCCATCCATTCTCCTTCAATCCATGATCCCACAACATCCACTTCCTTTGATGAGATGCTTGGTCCCCACAAGCACATAGATGATCAAATAAATACATTGGATCTTAAGCATGATGTTAATCAAGATCCTATCACTCCTTCACCATCTCATATTGATCCCATTTCAAATCCACCATCATGTCCTATTGGTCTTACTCTTCACTAGGAGAGCAGCAACCATTGTCTACCACTTCTCCATCCAATAATGAGCTCAAGTCTAGTTCCCAAAGCACACCTAGTCCCATCATCCACTGCATACTCCAAAACATGAACTATGAAGGTAAAGGCTTAGGCCTTTATGAACAAGGTATTTTGGAGCCTATTCATGTCAAAGTCCCTCCACGCTCATATGGCCTTGGATATACACCCCGAGGTAAGCAATATCAAGATGTTGGTACACATTTCCACCTAAATCCACTCCATCTAAGCCCAACCTAGGTGCACCTCATCGCACCCATAAAACATTTGTTGCTATTCTTCCTCCATTATCCTACAGACCTAAAAAGCATGTGACCATTCATCTTCCTCCATCCACTTTACTTTCACTTCTTCCAACTCCTAACATCCCTCCATCTACTTTACCTCCCCTCCTTCCAACTCCTAATATTCCTATCCTCACATCCCCTTATCACTTTAGCCACAAATCCATTAATCCCTCCATTCATATGTCCCGTTCCCATAAATACTCTACAATTCCTAATCATGATCAACAAATGCACACATTGAATAAACATGAAGCTATCCTAAACACCCCTATGGGATTCAAAAATAAAAATTTGGATGCCTCCACCCATAAAGCCAAAAATCCCAATAATTCTCATACCATATGACAGAAATGCGAATAATCAAAGCATAATCAAAATTCAAAGAGGCTACCCAAGTCCACATCTCAAAAAGATAATCTCAAAACCAAAATGGCTTGGGTCCCCAAGCAAAAAGTATCTAATTCAAATGAAGCATCCACACGCCTAAAATCCCAAACATCCCACTCCTTATCACAAAATCCTAAAATTCATAAGTCCATTTGGGTTCCTAAAGACCTAAATAGGAAAATCCCTAAGAGAACATCTCCATTACTCCCAAATCTCCATTGGTCTTGGTTCCCTTCCACTCCACAACATTCCCACATACCTCCATTTACTATCCTACTTATTTCTTCTATCATGTCCCTATGGTCCATGCTTTTGCATAAATCCTTCATATCTATCTCTTTATCTCTATCCTACTCCTTCTATCCTAGTTCGCATCATAATCCATTATCCCCTATCCATCCTTGCATGAACCTTTCATATTCCACATCAAAATCCACTATCCACTTAATCCGTATCTCTCTCCTGCAATCCTCTACCAACATCTATGATCATAATGACATTTGACATGGTCTCTGAGTGACTTCTATCCATCATGAGACATTACCACCTTGCTATGGGAACAAAATCTTGCATCCAATTATCCCCTACCCAAAAGTCAAAAGTCAAAAGTCAAAAAAAAAAGAAAGGAAAAAAAATCAAAATAGTAAAGAGAAACCATTTCATCCAATGGTGAAAACCTGGTAAACAGGCGCCTTGGATAAGTACCATGATGAAAACTTGGTAACAGGCATCATGTGTAGGTGATTATCTATGTGCTTTACACTTGGGGGCATGTTGTCACATCTATCCTATTGCATCTGTCCCATCTTATTTACTCCATATCATATCTTATCCTATGATTTTCCATTTTATCCTGCCATCCTTATCTATCATATTTTTCATACCTTCCTCATTACACCATCCATCTTACCTTCTTCCTTTTTGATCTTGATGCGTGTAGGGACAAAATGTTGAAAAAGTGCTTTTGATACCTCTTGTCATACTCCAAATTCCATCCATCCATTTCTAAGAATATCCTCTATACATACAAAGTCCATTCATCCCTTCCAAGCATTATCCCATCATGTATCCTAATAAGCATTACCTTGTCAAATCCTAAGGCATAATATCTAGAGTGGGCATAGGTTATTCCTATGCGACATAATCCTTGGAGATCACATCCTAGGTTCCTTTCATCCATCTATCATATATTTCCCATCCATTGTCCTTCTATCACCAATCCTTGTATCCATCCATACTCCTACCTTATCCTATTTCTAATCCTTTTTCTTATTTTCATCCTATCGCCCATCCTCCTATCCATCCATCCAATCCTTTTATCTTTCCCATCCATTATTGCTCATACACATCCTATCATCCTCCTTGCCCTTTGGTTTGGTTTTCCCTTGTCATTGATGTCTATCCAAAGGCTATCCAAGCTCACTCCAACACAAAATCAATCCACATTCAATCCGATCACATCAATTCCTTAAATCATTACACCAAATCATCCAATCAAGTCAATCCTAGCAATAATCCATGCGCAAGTCAATCCTTAATCCATACCAATCAAGTAAATCAATCAAGTCAAATTATCCAATTGCATCCATGGTCTTGGTTCCTAGCTTGGTTGTGAACCTGATCGATCAATCATCATCATCAATGGGATATATTGTTCCCAATCCTAGTGTTGTTCTCGAGATATATTGTTCCCATATCAACAACACAATTCTCACATTGTTCTTGGGATAAATCGTTCCCACATCAACAACATTATCAATCACTCATCAACCAATCATATCAATCAATCCAATCGATCATTGGTTTTCAGCTTGACAGGGGCAATACCTTATTTGTTTTTGAATCATTTGTACATTCTTGCTTTCTTGCTTGTGTTCTTGCTTGCTTGTATTTGAATCACATCTGTACCATTCCAGCTAATATTCATATCTTGTGTATGTTGGAATAGCTTTTTGCATTATCCTTTGCATCCAAGGTCATATCATACCTTTTGTACGGTAGGACTTTAATGCTCTAAGTTTACTTCCTCATACATTAGACAAGGTTATATTACGCTAGGGCATAAGACACATCATCACCTTGGTCCTTATACCTTGGTGCATAATGTCAGATGCTATATCAAACATTAGGTTGCTCAAAGTTTACTCCACATAACTCCATCTCCTTTCCTTCGCTTCCTTTTTCAAGAGCCTCTCCATCTCCTTCCTCCCTGCATAGCCTCTTGAGGAGGCATCATCTATCCAATCCTTCATTTTTATGAGCCCCATCCTGTCCAACCTTATCAAATCCAATCCAAATCCAAAGCCTATGTTTTAATCTTCTTTGAAACGACATTGCTTCGCAACATCGTCTCAAAGAGGGGCAAAATGTCGACATAAAAAATTGACCCCACAACGCATTCCTATTCATCCTTGATCTCATTCCTATAAAATCCCTAGTTATCCCAAAAATCCATAATTATCCCTAATAATCCTTAAATATTCGATTCAATCTATTATTATCCCACATATGATTTAATTAATGTTAATTAATTAAATCCTTCATTTTACCATATCTTGTAAATAATAAATTAAAACTAATTTATTATTTACCTATAAACCTCTCGTTAATAATAAATTAAATTTAATAACTTTAATTTATTATTAACCTAAACCTATTCATAAATAAATCAAAAACCCTAACTACCTTTTACCATTCACCGAACCAAAAATCCGTTCAACCTCTTGAACCAACTTTTATCCAAACGTTATAAAAATCAACCTCATTTTCAATTATCGGCCCCCAACAAAATTTATAACAGAGTTATGCAAATTCAAGAGCAACCACAATCAAAATATTTGGTAACATTTGTCTTTATTTCATTTCAATAGCTTATCATTATCTTTTTGTTGCACGAAATATAGATTTTAATAAAGATTTGAAAGCTATCATTTTTATGAGCCCCATCCTGTCCAACCTTATCAAATCCAATCCAAATCCAAAGCCTATGTTTTAATCTTCTTTGAAATGACATTGCTTCGTAACATCGTCCCAAAGAGGGACAAAATGTAGACATAAAAAATTGACCTATGATCAATTTCTTAAGTCCTCCCTTCGTATGAAATTTAATTAATTTTAATTAATTAATTAAATTTCATTTATCTTTAATCTAACCTTAATCTCCTAAAGTTAAATTAATTTTAATTAATTAATTAAATCTTTTTACCTTTTTCCATATCCCGTGAATAATAAATTAAAATTAATTTATTATTTACTAAACGTAAAATCTTCCTATAAATAATAAATTAAGATCAATAAACTTAATTTATTATTTACGCTTCACATAATCAAAACCCGTTATATACCTACCATAACCCTAACTACCATTTCCCAAACCAAATTCATTCCACCATTCGAACCACTTTTGAAACCATCCCCAAAACTTTATAAAAATCAAACTCATTTTCATTTATTACCCCCTAGAGAAACTATCGTGGAGTTATGCAATTATCTGAGCAACCACATTTTTAAGCGTGTTTGCTCATTAAAGTGCCTTGGGAAACCCAAAACTTGGTATGTGTGAGAAGTGAGTGCCGTGGAGGGGAGCCAGTGCTACCAAGATCCTGGAGCTATCCGCTTTGAATAAGCGCAGCTAGGGGATTCAACAAATATTGTCCTTTCCTAGCCTAGGATCGTGCATGTTTACAAGTGTTTGCAAGACATCAAGATATCCAATCAAATTGTCGTGTGTCTTATATGATTGATGTGTGTGCATGCCTGATCATCATCATCACTACAACTTGTCTCCTATATCATCAACTTGGCTTTCAGAATCGGGAACCTTTCGTGTCACATCTCAAGTGGAACCTTGTCACTTTGAATCCTAAGAAGCTCTTTCAATTGATCAAATCATCCAACCTAACACCTAATTCATTTCCCACCTAGTCCAATCCTTATTCGTCAAAATGGTTGTGACCATCAACAAATCCAAAACAAATCCAAAACCAAAACTCATACTCTGTGGAGGCCCTCCTAGATATAATAATGATGAGAATTTGGTAGATCATGATGCATATTTCAATACCCATGAACCATATATTTCCCCAAATCTAAAACCAAAACTCATACTCCATAGAGGCCCTCCTAGATATAATAATGATGAGAATTTGGTAGATCATGATGCATATTTCAATACACATGAACCATATATCTCCCCATATTGGCCTCCATGAACATCACTATCATCCCAAGAATATGAGGAAATACAAGAGCGTCGACATATCTATGATGATCATTATCCACAAGAACATTCTTATCATCTTAACACAACCCAAGATTTTCCTTCCATGCCCTTAATCTCACAAAACTATAATCCTACCCAGGTCTTAATCTCAACATCCATTAATCCCTAAGTCCTTGAGTTACAACAACTCACTCGATCACTACAACAAAAGGCAGACATTAAATTTCAATTGGCACAACTATCAAAATTGTTTTCACAATTTTAACATCCTACTACATCAACACCCCAACTCTAAGAATCATCTCCATCTAGCTCATACGAATCTTTATCACAACCAATCTACCACTCATATCAACCCAACACATCCATACCTTAAACCTCACAGGTCCAGATCCCTACCCATGCTTCATCTTCACACATACCAAATCTCCTCACCTCATATCTTCAACAAAAAATTCAACAAAAAAAAGCCCTCCTTCAACAACAACAAATCTTAGCCCAAAAACCACAACCTTCATTTAACACATCATCCACTATACCTTTATCCATGCAACAACAACAAATTCCATCTAATTTCAATCCTAATCCATTGGTCTCTCAATGTTCTAATCTATCAATCCCTTCATTACCTTCACCACCATCATCCACACAACATCAACAAATTCAACTTAACTTCTATGAGTCACCCCCATCATCATGCCAACCTAGTCTCTCCACATCAACCAATCTAATGAATATTTCTCAATATACATCTCAAAGTATTCCACATCATGAAGGAAATGGAAGTGAACTTAGAGAATTAAAGTCCTAGCGCACAAAAGGTATGATATGACCTTGGATGCAAAGGATAATGCAAAAAGCTATTACAACATACACAAGATATGAATATTAGTTGGAATGATATGGATGTGATTCAAATACAAGCAAGCAAGAATGTACAAATGATTAAAAAAAACCAAGGTATTGCCCCTATCAAGCTAAAAACTGATGATCGATTGGATTGATTGATATGATTTGTTGATGAGTGATGATAATGTTGTTGATGTGGGAACAATTTATCCCAAGAACAACGTGAGAATTGTGTTGTTGATATGGGAATGATTTATCTCAAAAACAACACTAGGATACATGAGGATTGTCTTGTTGATATGGGAACGATATATCTTGAGAACAACACTAAGATTGGGAATGAGATATCCCATTGATGATGATGATTGATCGATCAGGTTCACAACCAAGCTAGGAACCAAGACCATGGATGCAATTGGATAATTTGACTTGATTGGAAGAGCTTCTTAGGATTCAAAGTGACAAGGTTCCACTTGAGATGTGACACGGAAGGTTCCCAATTCTGAAAGCCAAGTTGATGATATAGGAGACAAGTTGCAGTAATGATGATGATCACGCACACACACACATCAATCATATAAGACACACGACAATTTGATTAGATATCTTGATGTCTTGCAAACTTTCCTTAACCCATGTATGTTGGAATATCTTTTTGCATTATCCTTTGCATCCAAGGTCATATCATACCTTTTGTGTGGTAGGACTTTCATGCTCTAAGTTTACTTCCTCATACATTAGACAAGGTTATATTATTCTAGGGCACAAGACACATCGTCACCTTGGTCCTTATACCTTGGTGCATAACGTCAGGTGCTTTATCAAACATCAGGTTGCTCAAAGTTTACTCCGCATAACTCCATCTCCTTTCCTTTGCTTCCTTTTTCAAGAGCCTCTCCATCTCCTTCATCCCTGCATAGCCTCTTGAGGGGGAATCATCTATCCAATCCTTCATTTTTATGAGCCCCATCCTGTCCAACCTTATCAAATCCAATCCAAATCCAAAGCCTATGTTTTAATCTTCTTTGAAACGACATTGCTTCGCAACATCGTCTCAAAGAGGGGCAAAATGTAGATGTAAAAAATTGACCCCACAACACATTCCTATTCATCCTTGATCGTATTCCTATAAAATCCCTAATTATCCCAAAAATCCATAATTATCCCTAATAATCCTTAATATTCAATTCAATCTATTATTATCCCACATATGATTTAATTAAATCCTTCATTTTACCATATCCCGTAAATAATAAATTAAAACTAATTTATTATTTACCTATAAACCTCTCGTTAATAATAAATTAAATTTAATAACTTTAATTTATTATTAACCTAAACCTATTCGTAAATAAATCAAAAACCCTAACTACCTTTTACCATTCACTGAACCAAAAATCTATTGAACCACTTGAACCAACTTTTATCCAAACGTTATAAAAATCAACCTCATTTTCAATTATCGCCCCCAACAAAATTTATAATAGAGTTATGCAAATTCAAGAGCAACCACAATCAAAATATTTGGTAACATTTGTCTTTATTTGGTTTCAATAGCTTATCATTATCTTTTTGTTGCACTTAATGTAGATTTTAGGATTTATGGGATAGTTTTCAAATCTTTATTAAAATCAATATTTTGCTACACACAATATACACATGCATACATAACCACGAAGCATTATCTATTTCTATAACTTCATCTAGAGATAATGCAATAAAACTTGACTCTTTTATTTTTTCCTGTAAATTATATTTTTCCACATCAACAAGACAACTTTCCCATTCCAAAGGTTAAATAATTAATATTTAATAATAAACATAATATTAATAAATATTATAATCCTCTGCAATGTGCGAAGGTGATTCACTCCATGAAGAGGATTCTGTGGATGGGCGGCGAAGGCATAAGGGTGATGAAGCATAGGTGGCGAAGTCTCCATAGATGCGATTGGTTGCAGCAGGAGCAGACGCTCAGAAGGGCAATGCGAGGGCTAAGGTATCCAAGGGTTTGAAAACTCTTGACCTTCCTAGCATTTCATTGGAAGTGCTAGCTCATCCGTCACCTCCTTCAGCTCCTGATTCGCTACCTCTAGTAAATCTATCCATTGGGGGCTGCATAAATAGGCAGAATCCTTTCCACAGCTACTCTAAATTCTGCAAAGCCTAGGTTATCATGGAGAATCCTAAGCCCCCTCTCAATCCACCTTTGCCAGAATCTATTGAAAATGATGGTCTCCTGGCTCCTGAAAGCCAGAAGGGAAAGGGATAGGTTGTTGGGGAAGTAGGCAAGCAAATTTATGTGGAATGTAGAAACTGGTCAAACCCTTATCATGAATGTGGAGTCTTTTGCAGGGATCATATTATGGCTGCCTCGAATTCTTCTCCCAAATTGATGGCATGATCTCTTCTTGAGGATAGGGCTCTGAACATTGGAACTGAGTTGGATTCAAGCACTTGTGCCTTGGGAGATACAAAGGTGGTTTTGATGGGAGACCCTGTTGATTAATCCCAGATGAATGTGTCAATGCAGCATATGCAGATGTTAGAAACTGGTCCCTCATTGTCTAATTGCTAAGAAAATGACTGCCTCTGGAGGGTTTGGTGGAATGGACAAAATCAACATGGAGCAATATTGCCACCCCAGAAGTTGAATTTAAGGACTATGGTTTCTTTTGCCTTCGTTTTCAGTTTGAAGAAGATTGCAAATTTGTGAAGCAGAATGGGCCACGGTTCTTTGATCAGTCTGGCATTTTCCTTACTTCCTAGAGCCCCTTTTTTGATCCTACTACCACAAGAATTTCATCTATACCCATCTGGATAAGGTTGTATAATCTCCCTTTGATCATGCGAAATCCTAATCTTATAAGACAGATGGTGGATCAATTGGGTTCCTTTGTTAAGCTATACTCTGAATCACCAAGTAGATTCACTTGGGTGTGTGCCATGGTAGACATCTCCAAACCATTGCATCATTCTATCAGAATTCATTCCTTGCAGGGATCTTGGATTCAATTTTTAAATTATGAAGGGTTAACTTTTAGGTGCTTTTGATGCAACATGGCGGGTCACAAAATTGCAGGATGCATTATAAAAGACTGAATGGCTCGAAGATCTTCAATATCAAAAAATGGACAAAAACATCTGGCTCTCCTAATGCTGATTTTATTTGGCACAATCATGGAAAGTTCATGGAGCCTCAGGAGGAGACTAGTCTAGATCCAGAGCCACATGTTGAAGCTTCTTTTCCTGTTGTTCCCTCTCCTGTCCATGGAAATGATCTTTGCATCTCTAATCAATCCTTGGATAGAATGAAAAACTGCTCAGAGGATGAGGGTACATTCCCATTTTTGGATGATTTGGATGAAGATTTCCATGATTTTTTAGACCATGATGATATTATGGATCCTTTCAAGGTGCACACTCTTGCTCAATTGGCAAGCCACATTTCAAAACCAAACATCAGTAAACCAAGGAAGAAAAAAGGTTGGAAATCTAAAGAAGAGAAGCTTCGGTCAGAGGGTAGAGATGCCATTGAGGAGGGCACCCAGTGGACCATGGATGCTCTCCTCACCAGGAGCAAAAGAAAAGTTTAGCTAAATGGTCTTAATGGCTTCTCCACTTGCTGAGGGTGATTGGCTTCTTCGTGTTAGAGTTTCTTTGTGCTTATGGGAGAGTTATTTCTAATTTAACCTATGTCTCTTGTGGATTTCTAAGTGATTTCTTAATTCTTTGAGCTCCCTTATTTTGGGTTTGAAGCTTTTCTATCTTTTTTACTATCAATATTTTTATGGGAGTGGGCCCCAACCCCATTATTTACCAAAATAAAAAGATAACTTTCCCATTTCCATCCACTATTTATTGACCAATGTGTGTTAGGAAAATTAGGAATTCTCATAAAAGATAATAAACTATTATATTTTGGGTAGTCTGTTGTAGGACGTCCTCTAGTCAAAATATGGAAAACAACACCCAACTGAACAATTTTTTCCATTCGTACTTCTCCCATCATTTTTCCAAATTGAGCTTCAATTGAACCTCCACATGCATGAATCTTTGCCTTTCTTTGCATATGCGCATCATATTCGAGGGCTTGCTTTACATGAAGACATTCTTCCTTTGTTTTCTATCTTATCACTGATTTTTCCTATTCATCTATGATTTATTTTTCATAAACTTTGCCAATATGTTTTTCTATGGTGTTAAGTTTTAGCTGCAACCTCTTGTCCCTATGATATTTCCAACTACAAATCTTACACTTGCATTATGTGGGAGGTTCATATTTGTTTGCATTCTCCACCGGTTCAATGAATGGGAATTTTGACACCCAATCAATTTGAAAACTCCTTGACATTTCCCACTCACGCCCCTTTTCTGATTTAGCTTTTCTTTTCCCCTTGTGTGCACTTGTAGGATCATCATCTCCATTGATTTCTATAACTTCATTATCATTTGTTGAGTTTGATTTATTCATATTATCATTCATGCTACCTTGGGTATTCCTTGGAACATCATCTGTGGCATTGTCATCATTCCTGCTACCTTTGATATTCGGGCCTCGAACATCATCTATGGCATTCTCATCATTTTTGGTACATTGGTATTCCCTAGAACATCATCTATAGTATTGTCATCATTCCTGCTACCTTGGATATTCCCTCGAACATCATCTATGGCATTCTCATCATTCTTGGTACATTGGGTATTCCCTGGAACATCATCTGTGGCATTGTCATCATTCTTGCTACCTTGGGTATTCCTTGGAATATCACCCATGGCAATGTGATGCAAGTCAATAGATGGTACAGGTTCTGATGTTACGGCTCCATCAGATGGACTGCCAACATTGCCAAAGTACGACTTTATGATTCTTCATTTTGATGACCCTGACCTCCCTTCACCACCCTTAGACAACTTATTATTTCTCAACACCTCTCATGAATTAAAAGCTATAGAAAAAATGTCATTTTATTCAAGGAGTCATAGATGATAGAATATAGATCCCTAGGTCCTAGATTAAGATATCTACTTAGTCCTAACTCCTACTCAATCAATACCATCTGTAACAATGAAACCAAACAAAGACATAAATAATCAACATGAATCTTATATTATTACATAGTAAAGAAATGATCACTTACCTTTCAATGACTTGCCAATGCTTGTAGTTGTAACTTCTCTATGATCTGAAATGAATCAAGGAATCGAGAGCTTAGAGTTGAACAAAATGCGTAAAGGATTAATTTGAGTATCAAATGCATTATATCAATGCATATTTGGCAAATATTGTGAGATTTTCAAATGGTAGTATAATAATTTGGCGAATCCCATGTACTATTAATATGACACTTATAAATGTTAGGAGAAATGGACCTCCATCAAACACATATGTTATATTTTCTAGGCAAATATGGCCTTGGGATAAGCATGGAATTATAATGGTATTGATGAAATTGGTCCTCATACACGTGAACCATTTAATGATACTAGCGAAATCGGTCCTCATGCATGTCAACCATTTAATGGTATTGGCGAAATTGGTCCTCATGCATGTCAACTATTTAATGATATTGGCAAATATGTGGGTGAATTAAAACATGCCTCCAAAATTCCAGGCGAATCACTGTTAGAACTACGTAGTATACCATGGAAAAAATACTAACTACAAATGACTCAAAAAATAATAGGGTGGCAAATTGAAACACATTTGACTAAAAATCTAAAAAATCTAGGTAAATTGGCCCCCTACTGGTGGTAATGCATTCGCTAATTCCCAATTTGAGGATATGAACTATTCACCAATTTGCAAAGATTCACCACTAAAAAAATCCCTACTAAGGAAGAACTTATATCTTTGGAGCCATGTACTATGCCTTCTATTTTTATGGGTGATGACACTCCTATTGAGGTGTGTGGGAGAGGGTCTATTGATGTGGGGGATGGCACATTGCATGATGTTATTTATATTCCCCCATTATGAACTAATCTCTTGTCAGTATATCAGATCACTCATACAGGTTTAGACAAGCGGGTTGAGTTCACTCCTAATTGAGTGGAGATTTGTGAGTTGCACAGTGGTTCTACAGTTGCAGTTGGAAGAGCAGATCATCAGTCACGGCTCTATCTATTTTCTCATATTGTTCCTAATCCTTGTTTGACTATTTTACTCACTCATTCTGATGATGTAAGTTATGGCATGAGTGGTTTGGCCATCTTAACTTTTGCTACTTACAACAACTCAACCAACAGAGCATGGTTTTGCAAAGGTTGCATTCTTGGTAAGCATCCTAAGGAAAATATACAAAGGTAACGGCATGGAGAGATTCACAGATACTGGAGTTAGTTCATAGTGATTTGGCTAGACCATTTCCTCATCCATCTTTGAGCAAAGCTAGATATGTTCTAACCTTCATTGATGAGGTTTCTCACTACACTTGGGTGTACTTTCTCAAATAGTAGTTTGAGGTATTTGATCACTTTCAGGACTTCAAGACTTTTGTAGAGAAGTAATCTAGGAAAGCCATCAAAGTTTTGTGCACTGCCAATGGTGGTGAATATGTCAACCATCGTTATGAGAAGTTTTAAACTTCAGAGGGGATTGATTTGCAACATTTAGTTCCATAAAATCCTCAATAGAATGGTGTTGTAGAATGAAAGAATAGATCCTTGAAGGAAATGGTGAATTTCATGATTCACTCGAGATCTCTTGCACCATAGTATTAGGAAGAGGCCATTAACTGTGCTTGTTATATCTACAACTGTGTTCCTCACCAAGCCTTGAAGGGAGTCACTCCTTTTGAAGCTTGGAGCGGTCAGAAACCATTAGTTAAGTACTTTCAAGTTTTTGGTTCTCCTACATGGGCCCACATTCTTGTAGAGAAACTGTTATGGAGTAAAAAGTGGACACATGCCTATTTACCTCCTAGTTTACCTCCTAGGTCCCCTATGTTAACACTCTACAAGCAAAAATATTCATCCCGATGAGAAATCCCCTGAAACCCATGTCAAATAGGAACTAGGGGCCCATTTAATGCTTAAGTCTAGACCAAAAAGGCACCTAAGGACTTGGGATCCTACACCAAAGTCCACCCTGATTGGTTAGGGTAAAATTTAATACATGTTGGTATAGGACCTTTAAATGGGTCTCTCCTTGTCGGCTCTTTCATTTAATTTGCAAATGTTTAATGAGAAAGCATATATAAGTGAGTGTTTAAATTCATTTTGTGACAATTTGATTATAGCAAGGTTATTATATTGAGCAAAGGAGCATTCAAGGCATTCATTGTGTTATTGTTGTAGATTTGTGTTTGTGTTGTACATGTTTGTTGCAGATTTGGAATCATCAACATCCTTATGAGTTGAAGAATCTTCATCATCCTAAGGATTCCACTCTGAGGTGACATCATATTTGTCTGAATTATTTCGTCATCATTTGGATTATCTTTAGCCTTTGTCCTATAAGGACATGGTCTCTCTTTAACAACGGTGTTGGGAAAGCTTGAATACTAACCTGAGATTTGACTGAGGCAAATCCCTAAACACCACAACCCCTAAACCTCTTTCTTCTTTTGTGTAGGTTACAAGTGTGAGGATTGAAGAAGTGAAGGTATAGGGAGGTTATTCTAGGGATAGAGTTTCAAGATCCAAAAATAGAGTGCAGAAATTCTACTGCAGCAGACTCGGGCTCTCACCTCAACATCCTCCTTCTAAATCAGACACTGGATACAACATATGGACATCATTTACAACATTTTTCTAGCTCTGAGCTTCTAAAGATCAAGACTTTCTGGACTCAGGCACTAGCCCTAGAGTCTTCCCACATTTTAGCTTTCGAGGAACATGTTACGACATCTCATTGATCATCCTAGTACTTTAAGATCCTAGCTTTCCATTGTTGTTTGTCTGTTATAAGATGATTATCTCAATTCTAGGATTTAGTGCATTGATTGGCCTAGGGTTTGATAAAAATATTGATTTAATTACATCTTTCCTTAACAAACAGGAACACAAAATTAGTAGCTGAGACCTTTTGCATCTTGAAGTGACTTAGCTCAGTTTTTTTCTTGAATGTTTTAGGGAAAGTGGGTTTGATCTAGTGTACTTACATGCTTGCATTCATCTCTCTTTTACCCTATAACATTTTGGTGAACCTGTGTTTTATGAATTTTCATCTTGATGAGTGTTGAAATCAGATCTTACATTAATTCATATCATACTTATCATTCTTCATTGAAAAATCTTGCATACATTTTGAAAAAAGTGGAAAAAATAAGCATTCGAGGCTTGCATAAAGGCATAGTTTTGCATTATTTTATTGCATATCATTGGAAACATTTGAAAATTTGATTTATACATTAGATCTGAAATAAATTACAACAATTAATCATTTCATGATATCATATCTTGCATTTGCATATCTCATTTGTTAGGGTTTTGTTGAAAACTTGCATTTTTCTATAACCTAGTTTTTGCAAAAGCTAGGGTTGGTAGTCAAAATCTTATTTGAGATTTTGCTCCTCCCTTTAAAACACTCATTCAAATCTGATTTTGAGTTTTAGTGTTGCTTCATTGGGTATTCTTGCATTCTTGCATTCAAATTTTGTAATTACACAGTGCGTATTTCAACATTAAAGGTTTTACACACTCTCTTCACACTTCTTGGAGCAATTTTATAATAATTCACATTGTCTTGTTGTGTAGCACTAAATTTGCATCATATTTACTTTGTTTGTAGTGAAATTAGTGTGTTTTTTATATTCAAAAACCCTATTTCCTCAAATTGGTGCCTTGGTGTGGAACAATCTCACATACATGGCCTCTCATCACAATAAGGGTGGTATGGTTCCTCCTTGAGTTTATAGGAAGAAGAAGACTCTTGAACCTAAAATAACCTTAACACCAGATGACACTACAATTAAAGATATTGAGGGACCTCTTTACATTACCGCACACATAAGTGGATATCCTACAAGAGGAGTCCTTATTGATCCTAATTGCATAATGAATGTGATCAATGAAGAGTTCCTCTACATGCATGATTTGATACAGGAAACTTATCAACCCACACATATGATGGTTAAGACACATAATGGAGATTTCCTTCCGGCTATGGGGAAGATTACATTATGGATTAAAGTAGTTGAGAAAGCCTTGGAACAATCATTTGACATCATTCCTACCTCTGACCTATTTCATGTGAAACTAGGCCATCCTTAGCTCAAGTCCATGAAAACGGTCCCTTCTACAATTCATAAATGTTTAAAATTCCCTTACCAAGGTAGAATACATGTTGTCCACTGTTGATGATTGTTTTTAGACAAGTCAACAATAGAGTAAAACACTAAGTTTCCCACTCTCTCTTGAATAAAGCTCTCCATAGGATGAATTATGTGATCCAATGAAGTAACTCCAAAGTTCCTTTTCTTATGATTCATGATGGATTAACTCAATGAATTGATGTGATTTTGTTGATGAACAAAAAGGGACATACACAATTGTTCTGACAACTTGCTTGTTTCACTTTTGGGAGACAAACACTAGGAATTTCTAAGTAATACAACTCTTCAATGTATGATATGGCAATGAAGCTCTTAATTATAATTCCTAATGATGAATCAACCAACTTTGTTTTGCCAATGATGTATGATATGGCAAGGTAAAGGTTTAGAAAACTACTCTAATCCTAGATGTAAGAGATGGTTATCGATCAGGTGGAATCAACCAACTTTGTTTCGCCAAGTTGAAACAACTACACAAGGTTGATGCAATCTTCTAAGGGTGATATAAGATATTCAAATCACTTATGTTCATGAAAATTCAACAAACATTAACGATCAAAGTTAAGCTCACTTTGTTCAGTCTAACCATACACTGCAACTTGCAAGCCACAAATCACAAATGGTTTGAACATATGGATTCCACCAAGAAACAATAATAAAATCTTCCACCAACTAACATAATACTTAAAAGAAAAAATTAATTTAATTTAACATTCACTTGAAGAAATTAGAAACCATGCAACACTTAGAAACATATAGAGAATCACTAAACAATGAGTCTTATATTATTTCAAAAGAGCTCTTGCAACAATTTTTAGAGTCTTCAACCTTACAAATGAGAGCAAAAGGAGCCCTTATATAGACCTCAAGAATACATGAATGGCCAAGATCGATTTGCAAAGCTAATGGACCAGATTATGCCACCTCACAGGCAGTCACAACAAACTCCTATTTTTAGTATATGAAAGAGGGAACAAAGGCATGTTTCCCAAGAAGATAAGGATGACAAATCAATAGCTTATTAGGAATCTCCAAGTGAATAACCATCACTAGTGTTATGGAATTCAATGAATCTAGACACCACTTGTTGGATATCATCAAAAGGTGTGCTTGGTGTATTCCTAGTGGTCCCTTCGGCTTCAAGCACATCAGCTGCATAAAGGCCAAGTATCTTCTCCCAATCGGTCATTCTAGCTTTGTTGGTGCCAAGGTGGACAACAAGTGAAAATATACTATCAAGCTTATCATCAGAAACATCGTCCTCTTGGAAGTAAAATGCTTGAACTTGTTCTTTCATAATTTCAATAGTCATCTCTCCAAATGGATTGCATATCTTCATCAAGGATGCATGTATTCCATCTTGGATTCTTTGAATCACACTCCTTATTCTTGACATATCTGTTTCAACCTTATCAAGTAGCTATCCCTTATTGGGAAAGCAATAGTACCAAGAAGAGAAATCATGTGTTATTCCTTCCTCAATCACCTCAGCATGCATCAACTCCTCAACTAAATTTTTCAACAAACTCTTCAAGTGTGGCATATATTGTTCTTTAATGGCCTTAAACTCAACACAGGCTATCAACAATGTAAGTACTCTTTCCTTGAGATCAATAACCTTATTATACACTTGCATAATATCCTCAAGATGTCTATATGTTGTTTCCCTTGACCTTTTCATCTAATCCTTCAACTTGTGAGATGAAGACCTCAACCCCTCAAGATGTACAACTATTTCTGGAGGAAGAATAGGTGGAGGTGTAGAAACTCTTTCCTGCTGATGGATAGGATGAACTAAGTGTTGAATATACTATTCCGATGCTTGACACCTTTGCTTAGCCTTAATCCTACCTTCTATTTCTTGTCTTATGAGAGCTCGGGCATTATCAATTAAATCCTGAAGTTCTTCTTCTACTTGTGCCCCAGTCAACAGACCCAAATCAATTGTGTTGATGTCATAATCTTTAGGTATAATGTCTTCTATATTCTTCTCGATTCTTGGAATAGCCACATGTACCCTCCTTACACTAGCTTCATCTTTTGTTATCTTTGAAAGAGTAGTTGTTTTCTTCTTTAGTTTTTCAGTAGACATGTCTAGAAGCAACTCTTCAACTAGAATGGGATGATATTTTTCCACTTCATAGCTTTCTTTAATTCTATCCTGTAACCACTCTGACAATGATGAAAAATCTCTTGGCTATTGTACTTACCTTCCTTGCATGGGCAATGATTCTTCTTCAGCTTCATCTTTGTCTTCAGCATTAGCTTCATCAATAATTTCAGTATCGTGTATACTTGAAGGCACTTCTTCAAATGGAGTATCTGGGACTGCATCTTCAACAACATGTACAACTATATCCTGATTCATGGGAGTATCTCCTGGTTGTGTAGCTGAAGTAGTTTCAATGCTTATCCTTTTCTTCTTCTTACTGGATTCTACTTGTGTAGATTCAAGTTGTTTTCTTTTCCTTGTTCGACTTGAATCTTTTTCATTATCCCTACTTTGTGAACTTTTGCCAGATGCACTATGTTGTACTTGCTGTTCAACTTCTCCCATCTTAATGTAAGTGAGCTTCTTTCCTTTGTCTATTAGTGCTTGTACTTGCTCTTTTGCATGTTCCTTAGTGATAGCAATGATAGGTTCTATCAACTCTTCATCATATACTCTTTCTCTATCAGTCCAGTTAATGTCATATGGCAGGTTCTATATCTTATTATATTCATCACCTGAAAGAGTTCTATCATCATCTAGCTAATCAAGAATCCTCAACACTTTCGTAGCTCTTACCAAATCCCATTTCAATCTTGAACATTTTTGCATCCTTGTATCATCATCATCAATAGCATTTGCCCAGTGATCTTCAAGTTGCTCTATATGCTGATAAGTGGGATATGATTGCTTGATAGCTCCATGCGGGTCAAAATTCTCCCTCCTTGAATCATGAAGATGTAAATGATAAGCTTGAAGCTCAATCTCTGAATGCTTAGCTACTTGAAGTGATGGACATGAATAATATCTCCCAAGCTTGAGAGGGAATTGAACCCCAGCCTTCTTTCTTGTCCTTTGCATTTTATGGAACTCTAACAATTGTCTCGATACTTCCAATAGTACCATCCTATTAGTAGGATACCTTGGTAATCTATATGGAAAGGATGTGAAGCCCTGAATTCTAATATAGGTGAACTTGTCATATTGAATATAGTATCTTCCATATTTCTCGATGAAGTTCCTAGCAGCACCTATCAACCTCCTATGCAATTCTCCTCACAACTTCCTTACTATATACATGGCAAAGGCATCATTAAATCTCTTATAATGATTGATGTTCTTCAAATGGAGCTGTGTATAGCATTGATATGATAGGATCTGGCCAGATTTTATGCCTACTTCTCCTTTAGATGTCAATCCCTTGTATACTACATTTCTTTCTAGTATGTAGACAAGATAGGAAGTCATGAAGAAATACTTTGACTCATCAAATTTTTCAAATTGCTCATCAAGGCAATGACTTATAAGGCCAGCCCAATCAATCATCTTATCCTTTGTAAACACATGATCAAAGTACGTATACATCCATCCTTCAAAAGTTAATGATTGAGGCGTACCTGTTACTCTATTTAGGAACATGATGAAGTAACTTATATCCTTCTTGAAATCCTCCTTGTGGAACTTCGGATCTTTAGAGTTATATATCTTGATTGAAGAATATATCATCCACTTCTTCCTTACTTCTTGCAGGTACTACTTGGAATTGCCTTCAAAGGTACGTTGGGTAGTTGTAGGACAAATGAACACTATCTTCTGGTTCGAGATGTTGAAGATCTCCTGAATAGCTTCTCTTTGCAAGTAGGCGAGGACAATCCCGTCTTTGGCCACAATTTGTCTTCTTTCTTTATCATAGTGTTGAATGCATTCCAACACTAATTTGGTTCTAGGTAGGGTAGGTGGGAAGCATGCTACCTATATAATTCCACTCTTCACAATGGCTTTAATATCTTCATTCCTTGTAACGGCGAGCAAGAAATCCTTCATCTCCTCTTGGTTGACGTGTCCCATATTGGTATCTCCCACATTCTTCCAATGAGTCTCAAGCTTGTAGTCAGGTATGGTGGACTTGGCATCCATCTTGATCATCACTTGATGCTCTTTCACCATCATGCCCATCTACCTACAAGACAACACCTTTATAAGAGACTTGAAATGATGAAATTTACCTTCACAAGCCTGATTTTTTTGGATGATAAAACTATGAAAATTTGCAAATTAAGTAAGAAGGCAATTTTATGAATTAAAAGTAGCTAAAACATACCTTACAATAATTTTTAGACCTAGAATAACTAAAGATTTCTTTAGGAAATGATAAAAAATTAGTTCTAAATGACAAAATTAGACTTTATATTTGCAAATTTGCTAAAGAAATACTGCTCCTTCTCCTTATAAATTCACTCCAAGAGTGAGATTGTGTGTGAATTATGACAAAATGAAGTGGGTGCTCCTCCTTATTTTTGTGATGTTCACAACACGCCCCATTTTACTCCTTAGCAAAATGAGGACCCCTACTGTGGCTTTTTGCTTTTTGCTTGTGTGTGTTGTTTTGCCTGGTGGTAAAGGGAAAAGGGGTTAAAATTGCAAACCTTGTTAAAAATAGAGAAAAAATGTATTTCAGTACCAGTGCATAGTATGGTTGGATTCCTTGTCAAAAATGAGCTAGGGTTGCTTTTTGAACCATGTCAGAATTTGCCATATTTTGCAAGTTATGAGCATTTTGGTAAAATGTACAAGGGAAGGGTTTGCTGTTTGCACATACAAGTCTCTTCGTATATCGGGTTGCATATACAAGGCCCTTTGTATGTGAGTTCACTTGTATACAAAGGCTTTTGTATATCGCTTTCCATATACAAAGTCGTTTGTATATGCAAAGATCATTTTATACTTAGTCGCTTTTGTAGTCGGGTTCATATACAAAGTCATTTGTATGTCTTTTTTTGCCTTGTATACATTTGGTGGAGTTTATGCATACATGCAAGGTGGACCCGAAATAGCTAGAGTTGAAATGAATAAATGTTTAAATCCGTTGCATGTATCTCGCGTTTGTATGTTTGGTGGGTCGTAACATACAATGCATTTATACAAGGACCGGAACTGAAAAGTTATTAAGCAATGTTAATTCATTGTATATTTCGAGCTTGTATATTTAAACATACATTTGATATATACAATTGCAATGTGCAGGCCACGTACCCAAAAGCATCGTGAAGAAGAGTTAAATGGTTGTATATTTGGCACTTGTATGTTTTTACATACAAGTGAAACATACAAGTTAAAAGATACAAGGCTCGTAATGTACAAGCGTCGGACCCGAAAAGTCTATTAAAACAGCCTAAGTCCTTGTATGTTTTCGGCTTGTATATTGGCGAGATACAAGTGTTTTATACATCAGGTGGACCCGAGGCATTTATAAATTTGAATTAAGTCTTTGTTTGTTTCGACTTGTATGTATGCTTCGATGAACATGCATTCCGAAACATACAAAGCGAAGATACATTGCCCGGAACCCAAATTCCATGAAGCAGAGTTAATTCAATGTATATTGGGCTTGTCTATTCTTATTTACAAGCTGATATACATTGCACTTATACAAAGCGGAATCAAAGAGAAAATCAAACCCAAATGTATATCAGAAGATACAAGGGTTATGTACATGCAGCAGAGCCAAAAATTTATTGGACGTAATTAAATCCTTGCATATTTTGTGCTTTGTATATTGAGGATATACAAAGACATTATGCAAGCCGTGGATCTCAACAAGGGATTAAAATTGGTTAAGTACTTGTATCACGTCAAAATGTATATCGGAAGATACAAGTACAATATACAAGTGCTACATACAACGCGGACTTAAAAGAGTTATCAAACAATGTTAATTCATTATATAAATTTCGGCTTGTATATTTATGTATACATTGCGATATACAATAGTTTATACAACCACCGAAATCAAAAGTATTATGGAATGAAGTTAATTCATTGTATAATTCCAGACTTGTATATTTCCAAACATACATTGCACACATACAAGCCAGAATCCAAATGAATCTGAAGTCGGATTTAAATGCTTGTATCATGTCCGAGTTGAATATCTAAAAGATACAAACGTTCTTATACATTGAATAGATGCGAAGGAAGGTTAAGAAGAGTTAAATTGATGTATGCGTTTGACTTGTATGTTGTGATATACAAGCCGAGATGCATTGCCGATATACAAGCCAGATTTCAAACAGTTTGAAATTCGATTAATCCGATGTATCACGTCCAACTTGTATATCAAAAGGTACAAAGATTTAAACAAGGAAAAAGGGTAGGAAAGCGAAGTGATTGGATTTTTGGAGCCCGAGTGCATGTTTTGGTCAATGATGGTTGACTCGACTGGTTTTAACGCTGTATATGCATTTTGATGTACATTTTCCATGGTTTTTGGGCCCGATGGTTGTGTTTGTGCACTTGGAGCTTGTTTTAACATAAACATTCATTTTTCTTGTTGATTTACCAAATGATGATGCTTATTCTTTCTTATTTATTGTAGATTGTTGGAGTAGCTGGGAAGAAGCAGAGTTGCCGACATAGTGGCAGCGTGCAGGTGAACATAAAGATGGAGCTTTGAGTGGTGATGACATCACCCAGGATAGCACTGGATCCTGAGAGGCCAAACACACCAGAAGAGGAGGGGCTTTCAATGTGGAGGTTGGCGGATGGAAACATTATTGAAGGAGTGGTGCCCTGTCTAGGTATGCTGCTCGAATTCTTGGCGGGATTCATTTCTCACCGTTGGATGCTGCATTTCAAGGTGCTAACCATTGATCTCCTAGGGTTTTGGGCACCATTTTGGGGAAGAAACCAAAGATATATATTGAGCCCCTGTACTGTACAAAAAGAGAGGAGGTCAATCATACAAAAATCAGACTTGTAGTAGTTTTATGAAGAGATCAGATTACTGAGACTAGTGAGGACTAGATTGTTGAAATAATCAAGGTCCTTTCCTCAGATCATTGTAAATGTACCTATTTTATGAACATACTATATGGAGATGAAGCTTCAGACTATATCCTAATTGTAAACCTTAAGTAGTCTTCAAGTTGATTTCTAGATATGTACTGGTGAATGTTGTGTTCTATAGAAGCGCTTTCATTTCATTGCATGTTGTTGTCAACTTTTACCCTTGAAGATTTGTAATGAATCATGCAGATTTGTGGACTGTCCTGGTGAAGTATGATTTTAGTTTTCTTCTCTTCATTGCATGTATGGGAATATGTATGTGGATCCATGATCTCAGTCAAGTAATTTTAGGAATCTCACTCTCTAACCCCTTTTCTCATTTTAATTTCATTGAAATCACTTTCATAATTGCACATCATAATAAATATTGACCAGAACAGAAAAATATGCTGACATCCTGAAGGCAACTGAGTATCATTAGCATATTTTGAGCTAAATGCATGTAGTATTGAAAATGTCATGTAGAGAATCATAAATAGGGGTAGAACTCATGCAAATATCAACTTAGACACATCATTTGGAGATATATGCTATGTAGAGTAACTTCCCTATATAGCATTGTTGCAGAAACAAAATCTACAGATCTACGTAAGACCCCAAAATGGAAAACAACAATACACATCAACCACATAGTAACATCAGTAGATTATGAACTAATCAACGGGGACTTGGGATCATGAATTCTTTGAATTTATTGTATCTTTCAGGATAAACAAGGGTTGTTGTGTAACTATTGTTTTGTATGCTTGGTTGTGACTAACATCATATACCAATCAAAACTTATATAGATGATTTGCTTTATTAAATGTTGGTTGGCTATGTAGAGAGGTCGGCCAAGTTTGTCATTTAATGCAATTTTCAAGATTTTCAAAGTTTAAAACCATTTAGGCACCAAAGTTGATAGGAAACTACATAAATGGCGCCTAGACACTATGAATGCAATCTTCAATTCAATTTGTTCATTTGAGGTGAGATAAGTTGAAATAGGCGCCTATCTCTTCTGAGTGCATTTGATGATAGTTTGGGTGTAATCTTACCTTAGGTGATCTTTCATCCCTAGGTGCCTAAGATGACTAAAGCCACAAAGAGGAGCGCCTAAACTTGATGTGATACTTAGCAATACCCTTTCTCATGCTTCACAACATACAGGGTTTTATCATATGTTTCAAATTCCTAAGCGAACTCTTGAGATAGTTTGGAGAAAAAGTAGTGCCTTAGTTTACTTTAGCTTGATATTGAAGGCTACTATGATTCTAAATGATTAGGAAGTCTCAGAGAGTTTCTTTTTTGCAAATGTTTACTCATTGACATCAACTCATGATTTTCTTAAAAGGCGCTAAAGTTGAAGTGATATGGCATGAAGGGCGCCTTGCTTATTTAGGACTAATCCTTGACACTTTAAAGTTCTATCTCACATCCAACCTCTCAAGAGGTCTACTTGCTTTTATGCACTTGAACTTATGATTTCAAGCTTCTTTGATTGCTAGGCGCATATTGATGATAATTTGGTCACAAATTGGCTCCTAAGCTTGTGATATGTCACTGACAAGTTTTATGCTGCCTCATTCTTCACATACATGCTTTTCACATTCAAGGTGCTCCAGATGATCAAAATTGCAAGAAATGGCATCTTAGTTCTTAACTCACTCTTTGACACTTCAATTCCACATTCTAATTGGTTTAGGACGCTTACAATTTCTAGGTGCTCATTTAAGGTTATTCTGGTGACAAGAAGCTCCTAGGCATGAATGAATGCCTTCTCCAAATTAGGAGCTCATTTGAGGTGGGATGAGTTACAATAAGCACCTTACCTTAGATAACTAATCTTCAAGGTGCCAAAGTTGGGTAGAATAAGCAAGGGAATGCGCCTATCATACTTCTACATGTTTTGAATCATTCTTTGTTGTCCTTCTATCCTTAGGCGCATTTGAGGAAGATCTCAAACATCCTTTTCTTCTAAGGCGCCAAAAATGGATCCCTCTAACACATAGTGTGCCTTGCTTCTTTAACTTGTTACCAATGTGTCCATGATGATCTTGAATCAAGACATTGGTGTTTGACAACCTCTTGCTCAAGGTGACATTTCAAACTAGGATTTTTGGCCTCCTACTTCTTAGGCACATATGAATGACCATTTGAATGTTTCTCTTCTCTCATCAATCTTAGGTGCAAAGGCAAGGTGATTTTGCTAGAATGTAACACCTTACTTCAATATGCCCAATCTCCTTTCACTTATGTGCTCATCCATGTTGATCCAAATGACAATAG
This sequence comes from Cunninghamia lanceolata, assembly GCA_027924645.1. Classification (NCBI taxonomy): domain Eukaryota; kingdom Viridiplantae; phylum Streptophyta; class Pinopsida; order Cupressales; family Cupressaceae; genus Cunninghamia; species Cunninghamia lanceolata. The sequence goes on along the minus strand of BSBN01001603.1, from coordinate 1,680,222 downwards.
GTGCCTAGACTTCATTTGATAAGATTTAATCATTTTGGAGAGTCTAATCACTAAGCACTCTAGTTGGAAGTGACTTGAATGTCATTCTCTTCTAGGCACTCAATATGGTGAAAATGATGAAAAAAGTGCACCTTGACTACCAAGATCTCCTATCCCCTTGAAAGGCACTCATAGAGGGTTGTTTCAACATAAAAGTACACCTATACTCCTCTTGGCTAGTTTCTTAGGCATTATAATAATCTCAAATCAAGATATTCTTGCTTGAAGACTTCCCCTTCCAAGGTGATTCAAGATTCAAGGTTCCTAGCCTTCCTATCTCCTAGGCACTCATATGAAGTTGTTTGAGTTAAATCAGCACCTAGACTATATGAGGACTTCTTTCACTTCTCTTAACCTTCAATCATTGAAGTTTCTCTGAAAAGACCTCTCCAAGTTAACCACCTTCAAGACTTGGGGTTTCAAGTTGATCTCCTCCTTAGGCACAAATACAAGGTTGTACATGAGGAAAGTAGCACCTAGAGTTAGAATGCTCATTTCATATGTTTGATAAACTTTGGATGTTAAAGTAAATGGCTTCCCTTAAGGCACCCTCCTTTATGTTTCACAATGTTGATTCTATATCAAGGCGCTTGGAGGAGGCTCTAGAGGTAACAAAATGCACCCAAACCTTCCCTCTTGCTTGTTGGCAAATAGCTCCAATCACTTAGTTTGATTTTGCAAGAGACAACTCTTCAGTTGAGTGCTAAATCTTAAGACTCATAACATTTAGTCTTCAAGGTGCACAAAATGAGATTATTTTGATGGGAAAGTGCACCTAACCTTCAAGATAATAAACTCCTTCCAAGGCGGTCAAACTAGACTCCTTTCAAGGATGGAAGTGCGCCTATGACCTTAACTCATCACATGATACCGAAACTTCATCCTTCACTCACTGTAGTTGATATCCAAAGACATCATCTTCAAAACTTACTGATTTCATCTAAGGCACCCATTTAAGGTGGTTTTGAAGGAATAGGGTGCCTAGACTTGATGAATGCAACCTCTAATTTGAGGTGTATTTTTGGGGTGAAATGGGCTACAAAGTGTGCCTAAGAAGATAAAGTATATTTGATGATCCCTAGGCTCATTTAGATTAGTCAAAAGACCCTCCTTGAGTGACTTAAACTAGTACAATCAAGGCACCAAAATGAGGTAGTTTGGAAGGCAAAGGGCACCTAGACTTGATGCTCTTGAAAACACCTCTAAAATCCTAGTTTCCCAGGGTGCTCAAAATGGTGAAAATGATGAGAATTAGCGCCTAGGCACACTTAAGCATTTTCCCTGCAAGCTTTGCTCATTGAAACAAATTAAGGTCACTTATCACTCTCACGAAAAAATTCTCCTAAGTCTTAAGGAATGCTCTACATTGATCTACATCACCTCAGGAGGATCAACAACTGACTAACTCTGAGATAACATTAACAAGACACCCTAGAATGACTAATCTTTTGAAGAAAATTGGGGGTCCCCATCTGCAATGGGGCGATGTGTGATTTGGTCACAACATCTGGCGACTCCATAAGGAAATGTTCCTAAACATTTCATAAATAAGAACTCAATCTCCACTTAGGACTGTCAGATAATTTTTCTCAATTTATTAACCAGTCAAGGATGGACTCGGAAAGGAAAAGAATCATAAATTGGATCAAGACACCATATCTCCTTAGATGTGATTAAAGATAGACTTCAATAAAAATAGCTCCTTAAATGTTCTAAAGATAAATAAAAATCAAACTTCAACATTTCTATGTATACCCACACACTAGATCAAATAAACAAAAATACATGATCACAAGATCAAAACCAACTACCAGCACAACCATCCATATTCCAAGGATCCAAGTGTGTGCGTTTGCATTCATTCCCATCCTTTAGCAGCTAAGATCATCTGAGCTCCTTTACATTAGGCTACATGATTGGTACACACCTCATGAACTACCTGGATAATGCCCCGCTACCAGCAAGCATCTACAGCCCTGACGGGTTTGTCTCGTAATTCCACTCAAGCAGAGCCTCACTGCCGGTTAGGCGTCCATAGCCTTGATAAAGATTACTTGATTGTCCATCTAACTGAGTTATAGTGTGTGATTTGTGATTTTGCATTTCTTTTCTTCATTCTTTGATATTCTATTTCTATTAAGCTTAAATGTGATAGAGTACAATGCAGTACCGCTACCCCTGTAACACATGCTTTTTGATGGCATGAGTTACGTTGATAACTCAGCTAGTGGGTGTGGACTTGCGATGGCGGCAATGGTGGACCTTTAGATTTTTCACTTAATGTAAGTTCAGAGAGACTCCTCTAGGTACTTCAAGATCGTTAAGTGTGAGGTATAAGATCTCAAAATACTTCAAGCAATACTAAACAACTGACTTATCCCCCATGGGCAAGCAATCTTGCTTTTTGACACTAGCGATGGAATCCATGGGAAATCCATCAGTCATGACCCATGTTTCTCAAATGAAGAAATAAGAATTAAATTTGGTATTTTAAAACATTAGAATTAGAAGATCATAGTGTCAAGACACAATGGATGATTAGTTTCCAAGTCAAGTTCGAAATTCAACTTGTTAAGAAACTGAAAAATAATGTTCCTTCAACTCTAAACTTTCATGAATAAATATTTAAGAAAGGAACTAACATACTCCTAGAAAAATCATACCAAATGTATACGTAAGATTACATCACTCCTGCATGAATTAAAAAAACCCCAAAGACAACTAACCTAAATCAAACTACACTAAAAACAACTAAACTACTGAAAAGCAGGAAAAGACTTGAGTCAAATGACATCAAGATAGGTAAACCTAGTCTAAGAAAACAAAATAATAGGAAGGAAATCCTATTCTAACTATGTACAAACAAGTCCCATATGGAACTCATGGATGGAAGTAATGCTTCAGAAACTACCCATTGACGGGTAGTGGAATATCTTCTCCAGTCAATGTTTTTAGCTTAAAAGCATTCTCTCCCAAGATCTCAGCAATTTGATATGGACCTTTCCAAAGATAGTCAAACTTATCATGGTCTCCTTGTCTTTCATGTGCTTTATCGTAGTATAACACCAAATCAGAAATCCTGAATGACTTTACCCTCGCTTGGTGATCAAACCAACGCTTTACTACCCCTTGATGTTTCATGAATTTATCCAGGGCTCTATCACGCTTTTCTTCCAAATGCAACAGTTGTGACAGCCTGGATTGCACTCTCTCATCCTCCTCTACATATTCTTCATGAACTACAAGGTTGGAATCCTCAGTTGTATCAGGAAGATGGGGTCTTGGTCGTAAACTAAGTGGTATGGAGAAGTACCTAGAGAAGACTTGACACAGGTTCTATCTACCCAAAGAGCAAACTTCACTTGCGTATGCCAATCTCTCAAATTCTTGTCCAACAACTCCTTGATTGCATTTAAAAGGTTTTTGTTTGTAGACTCAGCTAAACCATTACCCTACAGATACTAATTCGATGAAAATTTCAAAGTAATTCCATACTCAAAGGCCCAATTTGAAAACTTCAATGATGAAAAAGCAGGACCATTGTCGCAAGCAAGAACATTAGGACAACCAAACCTAGTGATGATGTTATCCTCTAAAAATTTAATTACCACATCTATAGTACAAAGCTTTAAAGCATGGGCTTCCGACCATCTAGTACAGTAATCGGTTGCGGTTAGAATATACCTATGCTGTGCAGAAGAAGGTGGGTTGATCATACTAATAAAGTTGAGTCCCCACTTAGCAAAAGGTCTTACTTTAATGACTGGCTGCAGAGGCATGGCTGGATTCCTTTCTCTTGAAGCCACTACTTGGCAGGTGTGATAAGTCTTGATATGCTGGTGAGCATCTTGAAACAATGTTGGCCAATAATAATGTGCTCTTAATATCTGATTTGTTGTTGCCAATTCTCTGCCATGACAAGTTTTGAACTTAGCATGAAACTGTTCCATGATCTGTTTAGCTTCACTTCTGTCGACACATCTTAAATAAATTCCCTCATGGTTTTGTCGGAACAAAACTGACCCTTGTAACATAAAACGTCTGCTTCTATACCTCAATGCTCTTCTTTGTGTTGAATTCATATAATCTGGGCATTTCTGAGATAGCAAGTAATAGACAATATCATCATACCACTCATCTGGAGACACAGCTTCAAATACATATGCATGTTGTACCAATCCTAGACCTTCAACTGCTATAGTCTATGTAAGTGCTTGTCCTCGAACTAGCTTCATCGACTGAATTTCAATATCATATTCTTGGATAGTGATGACCCACTTGCCTCTTCTCTCACCCAACTCATTCTGCATTAACAATGTCTTAACAACAACATCTGGGACTATTGCATATACCCTACTTCTCAAGATATAGTGTCTAAATTTCTTTATTGCCTTGACCAAAGCATATGCTTATTTTTCAACGCTAGGATACCTTAACTCTGCATCCTTGAAAGGAGCACTCATGAATGCGATGGGATGCTCATCCTTACCTTCTATTCTTTGAGTTAAAATTCCCACACAAGTGTGATCTGATGCAAAAGAATATAGATAAAAGGGTTTCATATAATCAGAACTAATAAGTACAGGAGCACTGGCGATTGCTTGCTTTATTTCCTCAAATGCTCTTTTCACCTGTGGAGTCCATTCCACTTTTGCATCCTTCTTCAGTATGTCATTCAGGGGCTTAACTATCTCTATGGACCCAGTGATAAATTTCCTTACAAAATTGATTTTACCAAAGAAAGACTTTAGCTCCTTCTTACTTGTAGGCATACTAACCCTTTTGATAGCTTCTACTCGGTCAGGGTCGATAGAGATTCTGTGTTCTGATATAACATGACCCAGAAGCTTTCCCTCAGTCACCCCAAAAATGCATTTCTTCAGATTTAGGGAGACACCATATGTTCTACAAGCCTCAAAAACTTTCCTTAAGTGATCCACATGATTTGCTCTTATTTTTGAAAACATTGTGAGATCATCCATATAGATGATGACATATTTTCCAATCATGTCTCTGAAAGCAATATCCATGGCTCTATGAAAATTTGCTCCTACATTAATCAAGCCAAAAGGCATTCGTCTATATGCATATGTTCCCCACTTGGTACTGAAAGCAGTCTTCAGCCAATCTTCCTCTTCAACCATCACTTGATTGTATCCAGAATATCCATCCAAAAAGGACATCATTTGTGATCCATTTACTATCTAGAGTATTTCATCTAGTGAAGGAAAAGGATAGTTGTCCTTTTATGATGCTCGATTGAGGTTTCTAAAGTCCACACACAATCTTATTTCACCATTTTTCTTTTTGACTAGGACTAAGTTGGTGACCCGCGTCAAGTGTCTTATTGGAAAGATTATTCTAGATTGTAACAACTTCTTCACTTCTTGTGTGATAATAGAAGTATCATATGTTTTCAAATCTTCATACCCCCAAGCAATGACATCCTGAAACTCTCTCATGCTATTGATGATACTTTCTCTTTCTTTGGGTGTACAAACCTTCCTTATGAAGACATTCTTTGTATCTTGTTCTATTCCCAGATTAACTGCATCACATTTGTTTCCGTCTTCATTGTGGTATTGAAGAGTACTTAGCTTATCTGAATTAAAAAGCCTCTCTAGCTCTATCATTCCTTTCGGGATAGTATTATTCTTTAGATTCATGATCCCATCTGGATCAAACTCAGCTTCTGCTTCACTTTCATCAATGACTTGGGTAGTGAAAATTTCTGAATTGGTCAAGAAGTCTAGTATGTGCTTATCATCTTCAAAAACCTAAAAATCTGTAACGTTATCCAACACCGAAGGTACTGATGTTAGTTCAACCGTGAACTTCTTTAATGCTTCCATGGCTAAAGGATCAAGGGAACTTGCAGCTTGAGCTAATGCATTGGCCACTTTATTCTTTGACTTGTAGATTGACTTAATGTTGAATGCATCAAAGTCTTCAATGAGATCCCATACCTGATTTCTGTACTTCTTCAATCTCTTATCATGACATACATACTGCTTTCTAACTTGCCTGATGACTATCTCTGAATCCTTGAATACATGTAAAATATTGGCCTTCTTTTTGATGGCAAGGAGCAATCCATGCACCAAAGCTTCATATTCTGCGACATTATTCATGCATGGAAATTGCAATCTTAATGTTGACAGGTATGCTTCCTCAACTGGACTGATTAATTCAAAGCCCGCTCTTGATCCTTATTTGGATTTAGATCCATCAAACCTTAAAGTCCATACTTTCTCAGTTTCTTGATTCAAACTCAACATCTTATTATCCTTATTTTCTTCACTAGCCTCGTGAGTCATTCCTTCCGTTGAAACTACTGAACTTGATCGCTCAATGGGAATTTTATTTGAAATAGGCTCTTCTATCTTCAATATTCTTGGAATTTCTAAACCCATTGCCTTTGGAATCCTTTTCTGAACTTGTTCTAAAGATACTTCACACATTCCATATGGAAATTCAGAATGGAAGGCGTTATGGATTCGACACCAATTAGGCAGCAATAAATCTTGAACGCGCGCATGACTTCTGAGTTCCACGCCTTGCTTCACATTCTTTATAACAAAATTCTAAAAGTTCTCAAACATGCCTTCACCTTCCTCATCTGATGTCGTATCATGATCACTTTCTATAAGTCCTTTTGTTGGGTTGTGCAACATCAAAATTTCTTCAACCTTAGGCTTATAAACACCCAGATCTATCTCTACAAAGAGAATTTCATTATCTTCGCCATACTCAGTGATCATTAACTTGAGCTTTGGAGTTCTATCTATTCTAATCTGATTTGGCAGTCCTTTCCATGAAAGCCACATATGCGAGAAATCAATTGAAATGTATCCATTCAATTTCTTTAACCAATCTTTGCTTAACAACATTCCACATCCTTCAGGTATATCAACCACTGAAATATCAATATAATGCTGAATCCTGGGATCAGCTGCCAATTGCATGTGAATGTTATGTAGTTCTCCCACAAGTGGGATTTCAGTCTTATCCAACTAAGTAACCTTCTTGGAAGTTTGTTTTGGGATCAGACCGAGTTTCTTACAAACACCCAGTGGCATAACATTGCTTGAAGCTCTTGAATCCATTAAGTTGTGGGATTTCAGTCTTATCCAACTGAGTAATCTTCTTGGAAGTCTATTTTGGGATCAGATCGAGTTTCTTACAAACACCCAGTGGCATAACATTGCTTGAAACTCTTGAATCCATTAAACAGTTATGCAAAAATTTTCCAAACATTCTGACTGACAACAAGAACGGGGCATGTTCATCTTTCCCTTGATAGAAAACCACTGACTTCCTTTTTGGAGCACTATATCTTGCATCATTCACCAAGTCAGGATTGCTTTGTTGACCTTTTGCTATGTTTTTTCTGCAAATTCTTTCTTCTCTTCAGCTTGATTATTGTTCGCCATGCCAGGTGAATCTTGCATGACATAAACTACATTTGTTTGCCCTTGTGGATGAGGAGGTCTTGATTGAATTGTGTTTGTATTCTGAACCACATTTTCTTGAGGCACACTAGAAGTAGATGGATTTGATGATCCCAAAGTAGCTTGCACATTGTGGTTTTGAATTCCACCTTTTACAACAATATCATTGAAATTTGCTAAGAAGGTGTCCCTTATCTCAGGTACTCTCATTAGTTCCATCGATGGCAAACTGATCTTCACCCTTTTAAGTTCTTCAACTACACATTGACTTAACCTTCTTAAATCATTTTTAGGACTTTCCTTTGGAGGATCTATCCTTGGGTTAGGATTTGGCTGTTGAGTAGCTTGTGATGGAATAACCCTTTGAGTGGCATCTCCTTGTCTATATTCCGGTGAATCTCTTGGATAACTCAGATTATTGCTTGCATTTGGATTTGATGGAGTCTAAATATTATTTGGAGGAGTTGATGTAGTGATAGGGTCTTGTGCTCGATAATTTTGTTGATAAATCATATTTGTAGATGATTGCTGAAATGCTTGTACTTCATCTATTGTCTGAACCTAGAAATCATTATTGGGAGGCTGGGAATATGTATCTTCAATGGGTCCATTTGCAGAGGCTGGTGGGAAACTTCCATTATACTCTGACATATCATATTCCATCATGGGTGAGAAAGTGAAATCTTCAATAATTAAAGCTTGATTGTATCTTGTTATTGGTACGATCTCATACCCAGTGACAGGAGGATTTTTCGGTGCTTGCGAACCATGTATTTCCTTCTGGAATATATCTACTGCTATCTTGAATTCTGGACATTGTAGCTCAGAGTGTTGATTTATATTGTGTAATCTGCACTAAGTGGATAATGCCGCTTCTACTAGGAAAACTTTATCTGCTAGCTTACGATCAGTTATTAGATTGTCCAAAGGTGAAGGTACACTCCCATTGTTAGCGGCGGTGTTCCAGGTCTTTTTTTGTCTTTGAAAGCCTTGATTATTTCCTCTAAAACCTTGGTTATATCCCTGATTGTATCCTAGGTTGTTTCCTTGATAGTTCCTCTACATATTTTGCAAATAATTGTTCTAGTTCCTCAGGGGTGTAACTTCGATTGACAATTTCTTAACTTGATCAATCAACTCCCTCATTTCATCCTTTTCTTCTTGAGTCCTAGTGGAGGATGATGATCCTTGCAGATATACTAGCTTCACAGGTGTAACTTGTGAAATTAGTACTCTTGAATTATGCAAGACCAGTTGATTAGCGGGAGCAGGAACAAGAACAGGGTTCATCACTGGCGTATGGGGAGCCAATGCTTGATTGATTCTGTGAATTTGATTAGGCATTGCCACATGCCCCATTTGATTAAGTGGCCATAAGTATTCATGCCTAAATTAATATTCACCTTGATGGATTTAGCATATGCTCCTATCAAAGTAGTGGGTGGTGCTATCGCTCTCTTCACAAACATGGAAGTGAGGCGATCCAAAGATGCATAACAAATCTCCATCACCATTTCTTCATTGATATCATATGGACTCCACAATCTTGAATAAGCCTTGTGGAACCTGTGATTGAAAGTAGTGATAGGCTCATGTTCCTACCTTCTCACTTCAATGAATTGCTTATAAAGTTCCACTGGAGTGATGGGAATCCTAAATTTTTCCAAGAAAGCATCTTTCATCTATTCCCAACTGGTGATGGATGCTGCAGGCAAGTTGACGTACCAAAAGGTAGCATCTCCTTCAAGTGAGTACGGAATACTTTGTATGCTACATCTTCATGTACGATCCTTTGGTTTACCAAGGTCTCTTTGAAGATCTTGATGTGTTCTTCTGCTATCCTGTTTGCATCATTAATATGGAATTTAGAGCAGAAGTGTTCAGAATTCTTGGGCATCTCATGGTAGTTTGTGAAAGTCCCAAGAGGTGAAACATTTGCCAAGGACCAAGCTACTGCCAGTGCTACCATTGGAATGTTAGGTTGCTAAACTGGACCTGTTTGAGTAGCTCCTAGCTGAAGTGGAATCACTGGGGTTATTGTTTGTGTATTATTGGGTTGAGCAACTCCTTGATTTTGATTTTGCAGAGGTGAAGTTTGAAATAGGTTTGAAATATCACCTCCACTTGGAGATCCTTGGCCTAATGAGGTTGCCTTCTTCCCTTTTCTTGTCTTAGAAGGAAATTCCAACTCAGCGAACTCCTTGGATGCTCCTGGTGTAGACCTTAGAATTCTCTAGTGCCTTTCTGGCAAAAAAGAAACAATTCACTCTAGGGTGTTCTTCCCTTTTTCCCCAATCTAGAATGAAACAATTGCTGTGTAAAGGTCCTCCTTCTAGTGCCAAAAATGTTGATGATTGTATTTAGAAAAGTCAAAAATAGAGTAAAACAGTAAGTTTCCAATTCTTTCTTGAATAAAGCTCTCCACAAGCTGAATTATGTGATCTAGTGAAGTAACTTCAAGGTTCCTTTTTCTTATGATTCGTGATGTATTAACTCAATGACTTAATGTGATTTTGCTGATGAACACAAAGGGACTTACACAATTATTCTGACAACTTGCTTGTTTCACTTGTGGGAGGCAAACACTAGGAATTTCTAATCACTACAACTCTTCAATGTATGATATGGCAATGAAGTTCTTAATCCTAATTCCTAATGATGATGAAAAAAGTGCAAAAGGTAAAGGTTTAGAAAACTACTCTAATCCTAGATGTAAGAGATGATTATCGATCAGGTGGAATCAACCAACTTTGTTTCGCCAAGTTGAAACAACTACACAAGGTTGATGCAATCTTCTAAGGGTGATATACGATATTCAAATCACTTATGTTCATGAAAATTCAACAAACATAAATAATCAAAGTTAAGCTCACTTTGTTCAGTCTAACCATACACTGCAACTTGCAAGCGACAAATCACAAATGGTTTGAACATATGGATTCCACCAAGAAACAATAACAAAATCTTCCACCAACTAACATAATACTTAAAAGAAAAACTTAATCTAATTTAACATTTGCTTGAAGAAATCAGAAACCATGCAACACTTAGAAACATATAGAGAATCACCAAACAATGAGTCTTATATTATTTCAAAAGAGCTCTTGCAACAATTTTCAGTCTTCAACCTTACAAATGAGAGCAAAAGGAGCCCTTATATAGACCTCAAGAATACATGAATGGCCAAGATCGATTGGCAAAGCCAATGGAACAGATTATGCCACCTCACAGGTTATTACAACAAACTCCTATTTTTAGTATATGAAAGAGGGAATAAAGGCACATTTCCCAAGAAGATAAGGATGACAAATCAATAGCCTATGAGGAATCTTCATGTGAATAACCATCACTAGTGTTATGGAATTCAATGAATCTGGACACCACTTGTTGGATATCATCAAAAGGTACGCTTGACGTATTCCTAGTGGTCCCTTCGGCTTCAAGCACATCAGTTGCATAAAGGCCAAGTGTCTTCTCCCAATCGGTCATTCTAGCTTTGTTGTGCACCAAGGTGGATAGTAAGTGAAAATATACTATCAAGCTTATCATCAGAAACATCATCCTCTTGGAAGTAAAATGCTTGAACTTGTTCTTTCATACTTTCAATAGTCATCTCTCCAAAGGGATTGCATATCTTCATCAAGGATGCATGTATTCTGTCTTGGATTCTTTGAATCACACTCCTTATTCTTGATATATCTGTTTCAACCTTATCAAGTAGCTATCCCTTATTGGGAAAGCAATAGTACCAAGAAGAGAAATCATGTGTTATTCCTTCCTCAATCACCTCAGCATGTATCATCTCATCAACTGAAGTTTCCATCAAACTCTTCAAGTGTGGCATATATTGTTCTTTAATGGACTTAAACTCAACATAGGCTGTCAACAATGCAAGTACTCTTTCCTTGAGTTCAACAACCTTATCATACACTTGTATAATATCCTCAAGATGTCTATATGTTGTTTCCCTTGACCTTTTCATCCAATCCTTCAACCTGTTAGATGAAGACCTCAACCCCTCAAGATGTACAATTGTTTATGGAGGAAGAATAGGTGGAGGTGTAGAAACTCTTTCCTATTGATGGATAGGATGAACCAAGTGTTGAATATACTATTCCAATGCTTGACACCTTTGCTTAGGCTTAATCCTCCCTTATGTTTCTTGTCTTATGATAGCTCAGGCATTATCAATGGAATCCTGAAGTTCTTCTTCTACTTGTGCCCCAATCAATGGACCCAAATCAATTGTGTTGATGTCATAATATTTAGGTACAATGTCTTCTATATTCTTCACAATTCTTGGAACAACCACATGTACCCTCCTTACACCAGCTTCATCTTTTGTTATCTTTGAAAGAGTAGTTGCTTTCTTCTTTGGTTTTTCAGTAGACATGTCTAGAAGCAAATCTTCAACTGGAATGGGATGATATTTTTCCACTTCATAGCTTTCTTTAATTCTATCCTGTAACCACTTCGGCAATGATGAAAAATCTCCTCGTTGTTGTACTTGCCTTCTTTTCACGGGCAATGATTCTTCTTCAGCTTCATCTTTGTCTTCAATGTTAGCTTCATCAATGATTTCAGTATCATGTGGACTTGAAGGCACTTCTTCAAATGGAGTATTTGGGACTGCATATTCAACAACATGTACAACTATATCCTGATTCATGGGAGTATCTCCTAGTTGTCTAGATGAAGTAATTTCAATGCTTATCCTTTTCTTCTTCTTACTTGATTCTCCTTGTGTAGATTCAAGTTGTTTTTTTTTTTCCTTGTTTGACTTGAATCTTTTTCATTATCCTTACTTCGTGAACTTTTGCTAGATGTACTATGTTGTACTTGTTGTTCAACTTCTCCCATCTTAATGTAAGTGAGCTTCTTTCCTTCATCTATCAGTGCTTGTACTTGCTCTTTTGAATTTTCCTTAGTGATAGCAATGATATGTTCTATCAACTCTTCATCATATACTTTTTCTCTATCAGTCCAGTCAATGTCATATGGCAGGTTCTGTATCTTATTATATTCATCACCTGAAAGAGTTCTATCATCATCTAGCTGATTAGGTATCCTCAACACTTTCATAGCTCTTACCAAATCCTATTTCAATCTTGAACATTTTTGCATCCTTATATCATCATCATCAATAGAATTTTCCCAATGATCTTCAAGTTTCTCTACATGCTGATAAGTGGGATATGATTGCTTGATAGCTCCATGCGGGTCAAAATTCTCCCTCCTTGAATCATGAAGATGTAAATGATATGCTTGAAGCTCAATCTTTGAATGCTCAGTTTCTTGAAGTGATGGACATGAATAATATTTCCCAAGCTTGAGAGGGAATTGAACCCCAACCATCTTTCTTGTCCTTTGCATTTTATGGAACTCTAACAACTATCTGGATACTTCCAACAATACCATCCTATTAGTAGGATACCTTGGTAATCTATGTGGAAAGGATGTGAAGCCCTAAATTTTGATATAGGTGAAATTATCATATTGAATATAGTATCTTCCATATTGCTCAATGCAGTTCCTAGCAGCACCTATCAACCTCCTATGCAATTCTCCTCACAACTTCCTTACTATATACATGGGAGAGGCATCATTAAATCTCTTATAATGATTGATGTTATTCAAATGGAGTTGTGTATAGCATTGATATGATAGGATCTGGCCAGATTTTACGCCTACTTCTCTTTTAGATGTCAATCCCTTGTATAGCACATTTCTTGCCAGTATGTAGACAAGATAGGAAGTCATGAAGACTCATCAAAATTTTCAAATTGCTCATCAAGGCAATGACTTATAAGGCTAGCCCAATCAATCATCTTATTCTTTGTAAACACATGATCAAAGTACGTATATATCCATCCTTCAAAAGTAAATGATTAAGGCCTACCTGTTACTCTATTTAGGAACATGATGAAGTAACTTATCTCCTTGAAATCCTCCTTGTGGAACTTCAGATCTTCAGAGTTATATATCTTGATCAAAGAATATATCATCCACTTCTTCCTTACTTCTTGCATGTACTGCTTAGAATTGCCTTTAAAGGTATGTTGGGTAGTTGTAGGACAAATGAACACTGTCTTTCAATTCGGGATGTTGAAGATCTCCTGAATAGCTTCTCTTTGTAAGTAGACGAGGACAGTCCCGTCTTTGGCCATAATTTGTCTTCTTTCTTTATCATAGTGTTGAATGCATTCCAACACTAATTTGGTGCTAGGTAGGGGTGTGTGCAAGAAGTTGTGTCCACTTATTGGCCAAAAAGTGGAAGTGTTTTCCCTGATTTTCAGAATTTGTCACATTTGACCTAAAAATTTGAAGCACTTAACGGTGGAATCTTGGAAAAATTCACTAAATATGAAATGTAGTACTCAGAGTCTAGTTTCCAAATATGTAATTTTTTTCAATACCCAGATGATAGAAAGTGATTTTGAATAGGTGTTTCTAAAAACCACTGTTTAAAAGTCTTTTTTACTATACCATGTACGTGTACGTCATCTATATTTTGACCTAAATAATCATATTTTTCAAAATTCTTTTGGGAAAATATTTGTAACTCACTGAAGCACGTTTTCCATATTTTTTTGTAATTTTTTATTGGCCATTTTTGGTCTTTTAAAAAATCATCGTGTACGTCACGCATAAGATGACCTAAACTTTTAACATTTTTTGAATTTTTTTTTTAAATTGAAAAGAATTGTCTAAAGTACGTTTTCCTACAATTTTTTTTACAAAAAAATATGTTAATAAAAAGTTATTAAAATACTAAAAAACCCTAATAATTCAAGTTTATGGACCTATTTCATTAGAAATTGATTAAAAAATAGAAAAATTAATCCAATTGTAAAAAAAATTACATATTTGGAATCTACACTGTCTCATCTATAATGGGTTTTAATTTCGTCAAAATATTCTGCAAAATAGACCTTTAGATATATGCCCAAAGTCACTATTTTGTTGTGACATTGACAGGACCTTCAAGTTGCAGGTCAAACCTGGTCCAGAGGTCAGGTTTGGGTCCCCAAAGCATTTCCTGAACCGGGTTACAAAGCAAAACCCGAGCTTAAAATTCAAATTTTAAATAATGGGATCCCGTTTTAAAACGGGATCCCGTTTCATAAAAGGTTAATATTTTAACCTTTATGAAACGGGATCCCGTTTTGAAAACGGGCCGTTTCATAAAGGTTAAAATATTAACCTTTTATGGAACTCAAAACGAGATCCCGTTTCTTGAAAACGGGATCCCACTTTTGGCTCGGGAACCCGAAGCAAAACGGGATCCCGTTTCATAAAAAGCGGGATCCCATTTTGGTTAACCCGATTTCAGATTTTTTCTAACTCTGAAACTTCCACCTTAAGTGGACACAACTTCTTGCATTTACCCATAGGGTAGGTGGGAATCATGCTGCTTGTATGATTCCACTCTTCACAATGGCCTTGATATCTTCATTCCTTGTAACGGCGAGCAAGAAATCCTTCATCTCCTCTAGGTTGACGTGTCCCATATTGGTATCTCCCACATTCTTCCAATGAGTCTCAAGCTTGGAGTCAGGTATGGTGGACTTGGCATCAATCTTGATCATCACTTGATGCTCCTTCGCCATCATGCCCATCTACCTACAAGACAACACCTCTATAAGAGACTTGAAATGATGAAATTTACCTTCACAAGCCTAATTTTTTTGGATGATAAAACTATGAAAATTTGCAAATTAAGTAAGAAGGCAATTTTATGAATTAAAAGTAGCTGAAACATACCTTACAACAATGTTCAAACCTAGAATAAGAGTAGATTTCTGTAGGAAATGATAAAAAATCAGTTCTAAATGACAAAATCAGACTTTATATTCGTAGATTTGCTGAAGAAATACTGCTCCTTATAAATTCACTCCAAAAGTGAGATTGTGTGTGAATTATGACAAAATGAAGTGGGCGCTCCTCCTTATATAGATGATTTGCTTTATTAAATGTTGGTTAGCTAGGTAGAGAGGTCGGCCAAGTTTGACATTTAACAGAATTTTCAAGATTTTCAAACTTTAAAACCATTTAGGCGCCAAAGTTGATAGGAAACTACATAAAGGGCACCTAGACACTATGAATGAAATCTTCAATTCAATTTGCTCATTTGAGGTGAGATAAGTTGAAATAGGCACCTATCTCTTCTGAGTGCAGTTGATGATAGTTTGGGTGTAATCTTACCTTAGGTGATCTTTCATCCCTAGGCACCTGAGATGAGTAAAGCCACAAAGAGGAGCGCCTAAATTTGATGTGATATGTACCAATACCCTTTCTCATGCTTCACAACTTACAAGGTTTTATCATATGTTTCAAATTCCTAAGCGAACTCTTGAGATTGTTTGGAGAAGTAGCGCCTTAGTTTACTTTGGCTTGATATTGAAGGCTACTGTTATTCCAAAGGATTAGGAAGTCTAAGAGAGTTTCTTTTTTGCAAATGTTTACTCATTGACATCAACTCATGATTTTCTTAAAAGGCGCCAAAGTTGAAGTGATATGGCATGAAGGGTGCCTTGCTTATTTAGGACTAATCCTTGACACTTTAAAGTTCTATCTCACATCTAACCTCTCAAGAGGCCTCCTTGCTTTTATGCACTTGAACTTATGATTTCAAGCTTCCTTGATTGCTAGGTGCATATTGATGATAATTTGGTCACAAATTGGCTCCTAAGCTTTTGATATATCATTGACAAGTTTTATGCTGCCTCATTCTTCACATACATGCTTTTCACATTCAAGGCTCTCCAGATGATCAAAATTGCAATAAATGGCGTCTTAGTTCTTAACTCACACTTTGACACTTCAATTCCACATTCTGATTGGTTTAGGACCCTTACAATTGCTAGGTGCTCATTTAAGGTTATTCTAGTGACAAGAAGCACCTAGGCATGAATGAATGCCTTCTCCAAATTAGGTGCTCATTTGAGGTGGGATGAGTTACAATAAGCACCTTACCTTGGATAACTAATCTTCGAGGCACCAAAGTTGGGTAGAATAAGCAAGGAAATGCGCCTATCATCCTTCTACATGTTTTGAATCACTCTTTGTTGTCCTTCTATCCTTAGGCACATTTTTGGAAGATCTCAAACATCCTTTTCTTCCAAGGTGCCAAAAATGGATCCCTTTAATACATAGTGCACCTTGCTTCTTTAACTTGTTATCAATGTGTCCATGATGATCTTGAATCAAGACATTGGTGTTTGACAACCTCTTGCTCAAGGTGACATTTCAAACCAAGATTTTTGGCCTCCTACTTCTTAGGCACATATGAATGACCATTTGAATTTTGCTCTTCTCTCATCAATCTTAGGTGCAAAGGCAAGGTGATTTTGCTAGAATGTAACACCTTACTTCAATATGCCCAATCTCCTTTCACTTAGGTGCTCATCCATGTTGATCCAAATGACAATAGGTGCCTAGACTTCATTTGATAAGATTTAGTCATTTTGGAGAGTCTAATCACTAGGCGCTCTAGTTGGAAGTGACTTTAATGTCATTCTCTTCTAGGCACTCAAGATGGTGAAAATGATGAAAAAAGTGCCAAGATCTCCTATCCCCTTGAAAGGTGCTCATAGAGGGTTGTTTCAACATTAAAGTGTGCCTATACTCCTCTTGGCTAGTTTCTTAGGCGTTATAATAATCTCAAATCAAGATATTGTTGCTTGAAGACTTCCCATTCCAAGGTGATCCAAGATTCAAGGTTCCTAGGCTTCCTATCTCCTAGGCACTCATATGAAGTTGTTTGAGTTAAATCAGCGCCTAGACTAGATGAGGACTTCTTTCACTTCTCTTAACCTTCAATCATTGAAGTTGCTCTAAAAAGACCTCGTCAAGTTAACCACCTTCAAGACTTGGGGTTTCAAGTTGAACTCCTCCTTAGGCGCAAATACAAGGTTGTACATGAGGAAAGTAGCACCTAGAGTTAGAATGCTCATTTCATATGTTTGATAAACTTTGGATTTCAAAGTAAATGGTTTCCCTTAAGGTGCCCTCTTTTATGTTTCACAATATTGATTCTATATCAAGGCACTTGGAGGAGGCTCTAGAGGTAACAAAATGCGCCCAAACCTTCCCTCTTTCTTGTTGGCAAACCAAGGCACACAAACTAGACTCCTTTCAATGATGGAAGTGCGTCTAAGACCTTAACTCATCACATGATACTGAAACTTCATCCTTCACTCACTGTAGTTGATCTCCAAAGACATCATCTTCAAAACTTGCTGATTTCATCTAAGGCACCCATTTAATGTGGTTTTGAAGGAATAAGGTGCCTAGACTTGATGAATGCAACCTCCAACTTGAGGCATATTTTTGGGGTGAAATGGGTTGCAGAGTGTGCCTAAGAAGATAAAGTATATCTAATGATTCCTAGGCTTATTTAGATTAGTCAAAAGACCCTCCTTGAGTGACTTAAACTAGTACAATCAAGGTGCCAAAATGAGGTAGTTTGGAAGGCAAAGGGCGCCTAGACTTGTTGCTCTTGAAAACACCTCTAAAATCCTAGTTTCCCAGGGCGCTCAAAATGGTGAAAATGATGAGAATTGGTGCCTAGGTACACTTAAGCATTTTCCCTACAAGTCTTTTCTCATTGAAACAAATTAAGGTCACTTATCACTCTCATGAAAAAATTCTCCCAAGTCTTAACTTAAGGAATGTTCTACATTGTTCTACATCACCTCAGGAGGCTCAACAACTAACTAACTCTGAGATAACATTAACAAGACATCCTAGAATGACTAATCTTTTGAAGAAAATTGGGGGTCCCCATTTGCAATGGGGCGATGTGTAATTTGGTCACAACATCCACCATAGTGGATGGAAACCTATGGTTACTCATGGAAATTTTAGCCTAGACCACTTTTTACCATAGCCTACTGAGCCTGCTCAACCAAAAGAAGATCAATTCTTCCTGGCATACCAATGATACAAGGCAAAGTTAATAACAAAATTGGATGGACCTCCTATTGAACAAATAGAAAGTAAAAAGCAACCCAAATTAAAATAACCCCCTCGACCATGAGGTAAATAAGTTTTTGCTGAGGTTCCTCCTTCGCCATCCTTACAAGGTGTTAGGTCCTAAAAATGTAGGTTTCAAACCCTAAGAGGTTGCCAAGCTCTCTTAATGCTTTTGGCTAATGAAATAGGGCTGATATGATTGAAAGACCCCTTCTGTTTAGGTTCTTCTAGACCTAGGTGGGTGTACCTCAATAGTTAATGTAGATTTGTATGACCTTAGTGATCTACTCACATTGGCATATGGAATAGATATAAGGCTTGAATAACTACTCCTAATGTGTGAGATTTTGAATATGTGAATAAGGTTTTGAAATGTTACTTTGATTTGACCAATGCTTTATCTATTATGGTCAATGGTGTCAGGATGTGTATGATAGATGTGTCCTCCTTCTTGGCTTAACTTGAATTATTTGGCACTTAAATGTTTAGACCTTGTATAAATGTGCAAGAATATTGGTTATGAGGCTCTTCTTATTGATCCCAATGATATTTTCCTAGGTTACTGTGATCAATTGAAAGGATTTTTAATTCTGGTGTGAAGGAAACAAATCGATATGATTTACTTAAAGGGTTTTAACACCTGGTAGAGACCAATAAACATAAACCACTTAGAAGGACTTAAATCAACTTCTCACAGAAACCAATCAAGCAGATCATGCAAGTGCAACAAATGTGTCCCGATAAATTAAGTATATCCTTGATATATTAATTTAAATAACAAAAGAAAACCATTCTTGAGACAACACAAATAACGCATATGAATGAACATTGACAAATAATTGAACACCTGAATGTTTGGACACTAGATTATAATATTCCTCTCCGTTGAATTTGCTTCAGAAGATTTTACAATTCATGCTTGGAAGTCTTCATTTTTGCTATATTTCCTCTAACCCTAATGATTGCTTCTACTTCTATTTCTTACCACTGATGATTTTCAACTTACCTTTATCTTCCATTTATACCTTGCATCTTTAGGGTTATGACCCTTCAAATATCCATCAAAGACAACCTTTCATTATATTTGATTTAATTTTTGTTTTCCCACTTTCACAAATATTCAATTTAATATCCCTGTTATTTTCACATCCCGAGAAAATAAATTTCCAATGGATTTTGTAACAACTATTTCCATTCCCTCTTGTACACCTTTTCACTTAATCTGAAAAACATATTTCACTCAATAACCCTCAGGTAAGAAATAATTACTCACCCACAAATTTTTTTTTCAATTAACACCTTGGCGAAAACATTTCTCATTTGTGTGAATTCACCTTCCTTCATAAAACTTATCGATAATTTCTTCATGCTTTCAATTTTTATCCTTTTCGGGACATCGAAAGGATGTCCATATCACTCACTCTGATCTCCCATAAGTTCTTTTATCATCTTGATTTTTATCTCTCCGCTCAGTGAGGCTTTACCTATCTCTAACTATATAAAATGACTGTTTAGAAAGATTATCATATTTGTCATTCTTGGAGTGACCGAGGATGAAGGATGTGTTAGTGAAGGTGTTAGCAGACCATTGTTCCTGAAGAAACTTGCCCCGCACAAGCTAGGCCTCTTGTACCTTCCCCTACTTCATTGGAGAAAACTTCTCTGCTATTTACATTTTTCTGGGCCCATCTCATCTTTTCAGGACATCGGAGGGACTCCATTTTACTCACTCTAATCTCCCAATATTCATTTTGCATTGTAGTGCTGCACAAGTTTTAGGGTTACCTGCTTGCCCTCTACTATTGCTAATATTTTTTCCTTCTTTTCTTTTTTTGAAACTTTGTCAGATTGGGTACTATGCAGCTGATCCAGAATATCTTTCAGTCATATTGACAATATGCATCCAAATCAACATTTGGAACCAATTCTTCCTTGCAGCATCCTTTCAGTATTTTATATCTGTTTGATGTATCTGTCAAGTTTACCATTAACCTCCTAGGCATTTTTTGAATGACAACTCCATCAAGATCAAAAGGTCTATTAGTGGCAGCAAGAACTAATATTCTTTCTTTTTCCTTAATGAGCAATCCATCCCAGTTTGTCATAAATTCATTCTTCATCTAATGTGAAACCTCTTTCTCTACAAGATTTCCCCTTCATATTGTAATGCTTGACATCAAAATACTTATAAATTTTTTGCCATCTTATGTTGCAACGATTTTAGCAAGCATTGTTTTTCGAGTGCCTAGATGATATGATATATGATTCTCAGATATATTGGTTGATTGAACCGGCACCAAGAGATATATGTACTTGCAATTCTCTATAGGAGTTTGGTGCTCAAAATCTATGTTTCCATATCTTCAGTAACATGAATTGGCTACCTATCAACTCGACTTACCAGGAATGATCAGGATCTTTAGTTCAACAAGTCTTCACTAAACTCATGTGAATATTGTATCCTTCAACTCTGCATCTTACATGTGAAGGAAATTGTAATTATTCTACTTTCAAATTCTCCCCACCTGTGGCTATGGTTGAGCTTACCAACAGTGAAGCCAAAGGCTTTGGAGTGGGAGTCAATAAGTTCACTCATATTATTCACATATCCCTCTGTGTAGGCATAACATGGAGCACACATTAAGGCTGCTTGGTTTGCACCAATTTGTAATACTTGGATTTATGATCATTTCACTATATCTAGTGACATGTATTTCCACGTCTCCATCACTTGGTCTTCCATCATTTTTCAACAACTGCCAATATTAATGAGACAAAACTGGCTATTTGGATCACTTCTCTTATTGTAAGACTATCAAGTATTTTAACCAGAAACAAATTCATGATTTGAACACAATACAACTAATTCATTCTCCTTATCAGCTCATCAATTTTTGTTCACAATTCTCAACACCATCACCCTCAATGTAGTGGTTACATTTCTTCTTCAGTTTACCAGATGGAGCACTCAGCTAAAACCTTTTCAATGGAAGAGTTGTCAGTTTGAAGTGGGATGATGAACGGATGGAAACATAGAAGTCAGAGCACTTCTATTCATTCTTGAACTTGTTTGAAAATCTAATGTTCATTTTTCATATTATCTACCAGAATCCAATAATCCATAGATGCAACTAGCAAGAGGTTATTGACATGATAGTTTAATGTGAGAGGAATGACAATGAATTTTTAAGGAAAGATGTCTTTGACATTGTCATTTATCTGATCCTTAGATCAATCTGGGTATTTGAGATCTTCATTAAACGTTGCCCTCATTCCATGATTGAAAGGCCTCCTTATACTCACTTTTCCAACTCATTTTCTATGACTCACGTTAAAAAGACAAAAATCAGGCACCTATTAGTTTGGTTTGAACCATCAGCCAATGTTTTCCACATTGTGAATATGAGATTTTGACAAATTTGTTTAAGATTTTGAAACCACTCATGTGTCATTATTGTGACTTGGTAGTTAAGAATCAAAACATGTAAATGTTTAGAAAAATTTTCTTAGATACTCATGCAAGCCTGGTTGTGTCACTTTGTTGAGGGCAGGACACCTATTTCCTTGTCTTGAGTCCATGACAATATGGTGCTGCATGGTTGATTTGATCTTTTGCATCTACAAAGGCAATTGACTCATGTTTGCGTTATTATCCATACTGAACTTAGATTGGAATAGATTGACCCCAATTCAAGACCACGGGCATGAGGAAAGAGACAACAACTAGGGTAGGCTACAATTTGAAGGCCATGTGATTAGCCATTCAATTTTGGATTATGTCAAACTTTTTATGAGTAAGGCATCAAAATTGCTAGATATTTTAACATGTTTGTCATGGTTTAGTGATTATAACATCATCCAAGTATCCAAACTCCTTGAATGATCTTTATTTCCCTCTTATAGTAAAACTAGACCGTGTTTTCACCATATCCAACCTCTTGAGCCAACTAGATAAAAGCTTCCTCAAATTGTGTGATATATGTTGGGTTCCCTTGTAGGCCTGACTAATTTTTTTAATTTTGAGACAAGTTTTAATCCATGATTGACCTAAGACTTCCTGAATATGCTTTTGAGGTGAAAAAATTGCAATGGGTAGTCATTAAAATTTGTTTTCTGACATGTGTAGTGACCAAAATAGTCTAAGTAGTCTCCAGAATCGCCCTGGAAATCTAGTCAAACCACCTCCTAGAGTCATGAAAATGCACAAGCATGTAGACATTTGAACCAAAAATTCAGTGCAGTAGATGGTTTGGCAAAGTGCATCCTGAGGTGCAAGATATTCACATTCAAATTAGCTCACTCAGCCTTTTCTAAAACTGCACCTGTGAAAAACCAATTAGGGCTCACCAAGTCACCATCCTGAAAAAATACCAAATCACCTCATGGGAAGCTGCCACTTGGGGAAATAGTTCATTTAGACTCTTGTCATGAAATATTAAAGTCCAAAGTTGACCCCTCTGTAACTTTCTTGAAGTGCAGATGTAAAAATAGAACAAATCCTATTTTCTTTTGACCTTGAAAAAATATCAAATGAGATGCTGGGGATTTGAAAACTGGCATGGAAGTAGATTATCATAAGGTAAATCTAGAACACCAATTAGTTCATCATGAACATCATCCAAATTCTAGATATTAGACCCTAAAGTTAACCTCCCGGGTAGATTTCACACTATGTAGACAACTAACTTTCCTAGAACCTTCAAGCTTGATGCTTGAAAAACTTGTCAAATCAGATCATAGGGAGCTGAAATTAGATATGCATACTCACATATGGTAAATATAGGAGTGAATAGTTCTCAAGTTGTGGATTTTCAAAGTGGGCTCCTGAGATGGATTTTGTAACTGTATTTCTGAGTGTTGAAATTGATTTTTTTATCGTAGGACCTTCAAATTTTGCAAAAAATTGAAGGTTACAACACAAGGATCAGGAGGTAACTGAAAAGAGTGAAGTCTTTCATCACAAAAAAACAATTTTGTATCAAATTCCTCTTCTGAGATGTCAAAGATTGTGGAGAATCATGAAAATCCTTTTGCAAACATCACTAAAAAACACGAAGAAATAGGCAATCATGAGAAAGAAGGAAGAAGAGACAAGCCTTAGCTCAACAAGCAACACCTCAAAAAGAAAACATTGCACCAACTAATGTTGAATTAACAAAGGGAGAGATAAAGGTTGAAGAGTTAAAGGACAATGATTCAAGTTGGGAAATAATACCTTATGTACCTATTTCCTCTTTCATTCGAGATTGGGAGGAAGATGATTTGCTCGATGACAATCGCTAGTGCATTTGTATAATAGGTAAGTATTTCTAACCCTTTTTAGCCACCTTAGATGTAGCATCTCTTTGAGTTGCTTGCTTACATGGCCTCCTCTTATATGTTGTGTTGTGTTCCCCCGTGATGTGTTAAATGTTATTTAGGTCTCTTTGGATGACCCTTGATACTCTTGTAAGGTCAAGGATACAAGGAGACCACCTCTGTTGTGACCATTCTTCTATTTGTTTCTCTATTCTTATATTATCCTCTCCTCTATTTTACCATTGTGTGTTATGCCTTGGGGTATAACATTGTGGAGGATATCTTGGGAGCATCTTCCCGTGTTTTAAACCCAAGTCACTTTTGTCTCCTCTCTCATTTTTAGTGTTTCCTTTCTTCAATGACTCTACTAGTCGGCGGATGATGAAAACACATAAATACTAATAAGGACTGTGCGTCCCTACAACAAGAAATAAAAAATGGACCCAATCCATATATGAAGATGTGGTTGATATACATTATTGATGCTTGACTAATAGAATCACTCCGTGTTGTGAAATTTGTTGTAACAAACCTTTTCAACACTCTTAGTTTGCTTCTATGCACTTTGGATTGTATTGTATCTCATCTTGTAGCTACATTCAGTTCTGAGATACCTACAAGATAACCTCATGGATATACTTAGTCCTAAACCCACTAGTATAGCCTTGGTCTATTATGTGATTTGATAAATGATTTCTACATAGCTTTCATGAATTGATTTGGTTGTTATCTTAGAGTAATATTTTCTAACAAAAGATTATATCTTGATTATCTTAGCAAATAATATCGATGTGTTTGTGAGAACATTCGGTGATCGTAGCACATGTCACCTTTGGGGGGATGGGCTTTGCAAAATATCTTGTTCCCTTGCTTGTTTTCACTTTACCTTAAATGTGCTTGATACTGGCAATTGAGATTAGCCACTTTAAGGTAGGGGCATATATCATGGTAATTTCTTGATTACTTTTTACATTGACAAAGCGTGTTTGTGTACATTGCATTTTGAAAGCCCTTCTGCAAAAGGCAAGATGGTGTATCTCTTGAGCTAGTGCACATCCTTTTAAACAAAATCCCTTCTATGGAAGGTGGGATGGCGTATCTCTTGAGCTAGTGCACATCCTTTTAAAAAAATCCCTTTTGTAGAAGGCAGGATGGTGTATCTATTTAGCTTGTGCACATCCTTCTAACAAAGTCATCATCGTGAGGTGGGGTTGGGTCTTGATTCATTCACCCTTAATCATGTCTTTGGTAGTTGTGGTAGCATAGCTCAACTGTCAGTTGTGTTTGGCGTGTCTTAGATAGTGGAGTTGTGATGAGCTCCTCCCTATCGTCGGTGTTTGCTGTGTATAAGATGTATAGTATGTTGACGACATGCTATATGATGCTCATGTATTCCATGTGTCTTCTATGTGTTTTATGTGTCTTCCTTGCATGTCTTGCATGTTTTTTCATGGTCTAAAGGTGCATAGCAACAAGCTCTCTCCACACTATGTGTTTAGTGTTAGCATTATTTATGTAATTGCTTAATCATGTCTTCTCTTCATGTCTTCTTTGTGTCTTGCATGACTGTATTCATGTCTCATCTGTGTATTGCATGCTTCCACTATTTTCTCTATGTATTGCGTGCTTCCTTACTGTATTCACTATGTCTTATGTGACTGTTAAGTATTTTCTCATGTCTGCCTAAGTCTAGGGGTTAGATATAGTCCTTCAAACTTGGGGTGTGTCTTCATTCTTATGTTTGATGTGTTTTGATATGCTTTGATTGTACTTTGATGCACGTGCTGAATTGTAAGATTGCACACACATTAAAGTGGGGGCTAAATGTTATGGAGTAAAAATTGGACACATACCTTTTTACCTCCTAGTTTAGCTCTTAGGTCTGTGTGTTAACACTCTACAAGAAAAAACATTCATCTTGATGAGAAATCCCCTGAAACCCATGTCAAATTAGAACTAGGGGCCCATTTAATGCTTAAGTCTAGACCAAAAAGGCACCTAGGGACTTGGGCGCCCGCACCCAAGTCCACCCTGATTTGTTAGGGTAAAATTTAATACATGTTAGCATAGAACCTGTAAATAGGTCTCTCCTTGTCATCTCTTTCATTTAATTTGTGAATGTTTAATGAGAAATCATATATAAGTGAGTGTTTGAATTCATTTTGTGACAAGTTGATGATAACAAGGTTACGATATTGAGCAAAGGAGCATTCAAGGCATTCATTGTGCTATTATTGCAGATTTGGAATCATCATCAACATCCTTATGAGTTGAAGAATCTTCATCCTTCTAAGGACTCGACCTTTGAGGTGACATCATCTTTGTTTGAATCATTTCATCATCATTTGGATTATCTTTAGCCTCTGTCCTACAACGACACTCTTTCTCTCTAAAAATGGTGTTGGGAAAGCTTGAATGCTAACCTAGGATTTGACTAAGGCAGATCCCTAAACACCACAACCCCCAAACCCCTTTTCTTCTTGTGTGCAGGTTTCAATTGTGAGGATTGAAGAAGTGAAGGTATAGGGAGGTTGTTCAAGGGATAGAGTTTCAAGATCTGAAAATAGAGTGCAAAAATTCCTCTACGACAGACTCAGGCACCTGCCCCAGCGTCCTCCTACTAAATTAGACACTGGATACAACATCCAGACATCATTTACAATATTTTTCCAGTTCTGTGCTTCCGAAGATCAGGACTTTCTGGACTCAGGCACTAGCCCTGGAGTCTTCTAACATTTCAACTTCTGAGGAACAGGTTACACATCTTATTGATCATCTTGGTACTTTCAAATCCTAGCTTTCCATTATCGTTTGTCTGTTATAAGATGATTATCTCAATTCTAGGGTGTAGTGCATTGATTGGCCTATGGTTTGATAAAAAGCTTGATTGAATTACATCTTTCCTTAACAAATAGGAGTAGAAAATCAGTAGCTGAGTCCTCTTGCATCTTGAAATGACTTAGCCTAGTTTTGTCCTTGAATGTTGTAGTGAAAGAGGGATTGATCTAGTGTACTTACATGCTTTCATTCATCTCTCTTTTACCCTATAATAGAAATGTAATGTCTCGGATCCGCATATTTGTTAGCTATCCTAATGGTATAAGGGGTTATCAGTTGCTCCACCATACTACACATGAGATTTTCATTGAGAGGAGTGTTCAATTTGAGGAGGGCTCTTTGAGCTCAACTCTATCACTTCTCCACCTCCTTCTACTTTGATATTGGAGTCACTTGGGCTACATGACAAATCCTTTGATGAGTTAGATTCACCTGAGTAGAGTCTTAATGATGAGGAGTCTTCTTCCAATGCTAAGAGAAATTTAGAGGATTCACCTCCTTCCTCTCCTAGTCATCATTCAGAGGGTGACAATTCTTCTCCACATTCTCTAACTTTTGTTCCACTTTGGGCTAGATAGACCTTGCAATCTACAGGTGATTGGGTTAGGGATCCATTAGACACTAGGTAGAATCATTCACAATTCCAGGATGCTCCACATGTTGATGGTTTGCTAATCATAGGGAGTTCTTCATCTTCCATTGGGGTAGTCAAATCTACCATTCATGATAGGTTTTCAATGACTGACTTGGGCTTGTTGCATTACTTTCTTGGGATTGAGATATACCCGTCTACTTCTGGGATCACCATCACACAGTCTGGAAGTATGCTCTAGATTTTCTCTCATGGTTTCATATGGCTGATTGTAAGCCTACTCTGAATCCCTTTCTTTTTGGAGTCAAACTTGAGGCTCAGTGTGCTTCACCATTTGTTGATGGCACTTTGTACTGATAACCTATTGGGAGTCTCATTTATCTGACTCATACGAGACCTAACATTTCATATGTTGTAGGTAAGGTCTCTCGATTCTTGCAAAAGCCTGATGAGCTACAGTAGAAGGCAGCCAAGTAGATCCTTCACTACATTCAGGGCACTCATAGTTTTGGGATTCACTACATAGTGGGCATTGATCTTGACTTGGTGGGCTACATAGATTCAGATTGGGCAGGTGATTCTTAGGATCACAAGTCTACTTCAAGTTACAAATTCTCACTTGGTTTAGGTCCTATTTGTTGGTCAAGCAAAAATTAGTTTACTATTGCTCTATCCTCTACTAAGGCTGAGTATCAGGGACTGTGAATGCCGCCACTAAGGCCATTTGGATTTAGAATCTTCTCACTAAGTTTGGTATCTAGATCAAATGGCCATTATTCATATTTTGTGACAACTAGAGTGCCATTCAGATCTCACAGAATCTGGTCTGTCATTAGTAGATCAAACACATTGAGGTCCACATGCACTACATCTAGGAGCTCATCCATGGCCATGTCATCGACCTTCACTATTGTCCAAATTTTGAACAGGTTGTTGATATCTTCACCAAACCCTTCACAAAAAGCAAGGTCCTTCATTTGCAAGCCTTGCTAAGGGTGTGGGAAGGTTCATCTTCTGGAGGCCTTTATCCTCTCACTCAAAGTCTTGACTCTCTCTACTTTGGGAGGTTTGTTCTCTCTCTATTTGGGGGGTATTCTCTCTTTTCTAGGGGCTTCTTCTCTTTGGGGGGAATTTTATGTACATGGGTACCTCATCTAGCTTGATTTTCTAGGACCCATCCTTTTACCAACCTAAGCTATGCTTAAGGGGGGTGTTAGTGTAGGTTTTTATTTCCTAGTTCAGTTATTTATTTTCCCTTTATTCCTACGTTTTTCCTACACCTTTTATTAATCTTGCTTAGGTTCATAAAGCATGCTTAATTAGGTGAGTGGGTTATGATGTGTCACCTTCCTACATGTGAGCATCCATTATCTATCTTGGGAAAATACTTTACTATCATTAGTCTGATAGATGGTTGCTTCCTATTGGTCAATGTTGCCACCTCTGCCCTCTCCCATTCTATATAAACATGCTACCTAGCTTGTATTAGGCATATTTTGCTTTTGCATCCTCATAATGCTATTCTACTTCTAGCATTTTGATTATTCTCATAGAGACTAACTCTGTGTTGTTATTTTGATCTTGTATCATTTGCTTTCATAGTTTAATATCTATTCGTTTGCACCAGTTCTCTAGGTTATTAATCTTTTCAGGTTCTAACAGATAGGATCCTCACCACCTATGTGGGATGAATACAAACCAACACAAACATATCCATAAAAATCAAATATAACATCAAATAACTGATTCTAAACATGCTAACATAGCTAGATTCTAACATGTAAAATTTATCAAAACAAGCCAAAATTCTCACAAACCAAGGCATGGAAAAATATAGGATGATATCCAATAATTACAATATTCAAAGGAATTCATCCTAAACATAGATGAATCATAGACAACATCAAAAATCAACTCATACCATTAATTACATCTTATTACAAGAGTCTCAAAAGACCTACATTACAAAGGTTACAATAATTAATAATGATAATATACAATTGCATAAACCATCCAAAAATCAACACGCTCTCCAAGGTGTAACAAGACATGAAGCACGACATAATCAACCTGCAAGAAGATAAGGGAACCATCCAACACCTAAAGATCATCATGAAGGACCAATGGGGAAATGTTGCTCGCCTCCCAACCATATTGCAATCGTCAAGAGCAATAGTTGTCTATGCAACTCTAGGCAACCCCTGAGCTACAAAGAAGGTGATCATGGCAAACACACTAGCATCATCTCACTCAATCCATGTTATACCTAGATCAACATATGATATACACACCAATCAATGCACACAACACA
Organism: Cunninghamia lanceolata; assembly: GCA_027924645.1. Taxonomy (NCBI): domain Eukaryota; kingdom Viridiplantae; phylum Streptophyta; class Pinopsida; order Cupressales; family Cupressaceae; genus Cunninghamia; species Cunninghamia lanceolata. Next base: position 1,650,716 of record BSBN01001603.1, on the reverse strand, counting down.
CATGACATAATTGGAAATATAATGCATATAAACAACACATGGTACAACCACCATCCAATTGCATTCAAGTAACATATGGCAAACTTGCCAAAGCATAATAAAATGACATCACAATGTTCAAGCATAACATAAATAATCACACCTTCAATGCATACCAAATGAGGCATAAATAATAGTCCTTCATAAACACGTACAAGCATGAATCAAACATCACAATGCACATGCAATCACATGGTAAACATCACATGTCGAGTCAAACTCTAACGGTTGAAGAAGGAAGAGAGACCTAGGTAGTTAGGACAAGGAGTGTCAAACAAGGGCAATACTCACCTCACGGTAGAACATGAGGGATTAAAATCCTCATAGAAACTGAAAATACACCAAAGACTTCTCCTTACACCCAAACCCAAGCAAGCCGGACACTTCACCGGGACATGTAGTTTGTTGCAAATGATCTCATTATTAAATTTTATTACCCAATGTGTTTAAATGTTATTTTTGATTAAAAATTCCATTCTCCTAATTCCAATGACCTCTTTGGGCCATGGTGCATGATGGTATCCACTCCTTTCCTACCCCTAGACTTCTTCCTAAACACCCATAGCACCAATTTGACCAATTGGGCATGGCACAGTTTATGAGGTGACAAAATCACAATTTTGACAAAAATACAACATATTCTGAAAAGATGCAAAACATCATTTTCCATGGGAGACTACTCATCCCACATTAAAAATAATAAAAGAAAGGTTTAAAATTAGAATTTCATTTTTTTTCAATTGCATGAAAAACCATAAAAACCCAAATTCACCATTGTTGCAAGCTTGGCTACCTTGAGCCATTTTCTAACTCTCATGTTTCAAACTCAAATGAAAATTTGAAAACTACCCATTGTAGCATAAATGCACAACATTCCAAATATTCTATATTTTACACATATGGTTCCTAAGGTTGTCATTAATGTCAACACTATCATGGATGGGTGATGGTGTTCATGGTTGGATGTCATGCCCTATCCAACAGAGAAGGTATAGTTATGATTGGATGTCATGTCCTATCTAGTAAAGAAGATATAGTTCATGGTTGGATGTCATGCCTTGATCAATTTAGAGTTGAGTATGAAGACATACTAATATGGAAATTAGAAGCACTAAGATGATCAAATGTGTTGCTAATGGACTGATTCAAGTTTCATGATGATTGGATTACTAGAAGAGTGTTTTGTAGTTTGAAGGTAGTGTTGAAGATAGTTACTATATGACAATAGATTTCTCCACATTCCTCTACATTAGTAGTTATGGCCATGCAATTCTAGAACTATGTTCTGGGTGCGGTGAAGGTGATAATTCCAAAGTTTCAGATCATTTGTCACTTCGCTGTGAAAGTTATGCATGATTGAGTATTGGCCTGTGTTCTGGTAGAGTGATGCAGTGTTGAAGGCCTGTTGGAATGCTCCACATTCCTCTAGAAGTGAATGGTTTCCTTTGTGGTTTTGTGGACATATTCATGGATGTGCATTACATGCTTCCTTATAGTTTCAAGCTTCTTGGTGATCCGCAAGCTCAATTTCTCAATGACAGTATGTTGTAGAGTGTTCTAGTTGACTTGGTGTTCTCAGAGTTCATGGTTGAGGTTATGTGGCACAAATCTTTGATGTGCAGAGGTAAAGGAGTGTTTAGAGATGTTGGATGAGTCATGTAGACTCATCTAGAAGAGTTTCATGGAGATCTATCTTGTTTCTAGTACCGCACAAGGTTTTCAAGTTGTTGTGGTCGTTATGCTTCAAGTTTTCATATGTTTTTCTTAAGGCTGGAAGTTTCAGAGTTAGAAAAAAATTTGAAATCAGGTTAACCAAAACGAGATCCCGCTTTTTATGAAACATGATCCTGTTTTGCTTCAGGGTCCTGAGCCAAAAGCGGGATCCTATTTTTAAGAAATGGGATCTTGTTTTGAGTTCCATAAAAGGTTAATATTTTAACCTTTATGAAACGGGATCCCGTTTCAAAACGGGATCCTGTTTATTAACCTTTATGAAACGGGATCCCGTTTTAAAACGTGATCCCGTTATTTAAAATTTGAATTTTAAGCTTGGGTTTTGCTTTGTAACCCAGTTTGGGAAATGCTTTGGGGACCCGAACCTAACCTCTGGACCTGGTTTGACCTGCAACTTGAAGGTCCTGTCAATGTCACAACAAAATAGTGACTTTGGGCATATATCTGAAAGTCTATTTTGCAGAATATTTTGACGAAATTAAAACCCATTATAGATGAGATAGTGTAGATTCCAATTATGTAATTTTTTTTACAATTGGATTAATTTTTCTATTTTTTAATCAATTTTTGATGAAATAGGTCTATAAACTTGAATTATTAGGGTTTTTTAGTATTTTAATAACTTTTTATTAACATATTTTTTTGTAAAAAAAATTGTAGGAAAACGTACTTTAGACAATTCTTTTCAATTTAAAAAAAAAATTCAAAAAATGTTAAGTTTAGGTCATCTTATGCATGACGTACATGATGATTTTTTAAAAGACCAAAAATGGCCAATAAAAAATTAATAAAGAAAAATTCAATAAAAAATTACAAAAAAAGATGGAAAATGTGCTTCAGTGAGTTAAAAATCTTTTCCCAAAAGGATTTTGAAAAATATAATTATTTAGGTCAAAATATGGATGATGTACACATACATGGTATAGTAAAAAAAAAAGTGACTTTTAAATAGTGGTTTATAGAAACGCCTATTCAAAATCAATTTCTGTCATTTGGGTATTGAAAAAAATTACATATTTTGAAACTAGACTCCGAATACTACATTTCATATTTAGTGACTTTTTCTAAGATTCCACATTTAAGTGCTTCAAATTTTTAGGTCTAATGTGACAAATTCTGAAAATCAGGGAAAACATTTCCACTTTTTGGCCAATAAGTGGACACAACTTCTTGCACACACCCTCACTGAAGTAAAGTTTGACAAGAGAGCCCTAACTATAAATGATATTGAGGACCTTACTGTGAAGTATTCATCTATGATGATTGGATACAAAATATACTTCACCAATAGAGAGAACTCAGTCTTTGCAACTGATATCAACACAACATATGAGATGGTTAAGAATGGTGCAAACTATGACTTGTGTGAACTGCCAAGATAACAATTAATGGAGAAGCTACAAAAGACCAAAGATTCCAAGTACCCCTTCAAATTTGATACTTTAATTATTTTCTTACTGTTTTACTTTCTTAGAGATATTCCTGGTAGAAAGAGCATTATATGGTTTGGACATAGTCTAGTAGCAATGCAAATTAGAGATCATATAACAAGATTGGGTAACTTAGAAACCCAGAAAGCTGCATTATGGGGTTTCTTCAAGACATTCCAAGAAAAAATGCAAGCAAGAGAAATTATCCCAAAGAGTGTCATTGAGAAGTACAAGGATGACATCACCTTCATGGTTAGCAAAGATGAATGCTATATGGAAGCAGTGGAACCCAGAACATTATAGATTCTAGAGATGGGATATGAGGTTATAGGACATATAATTATAGGTCTTGTAAACCTAATGCTAAGAAAACCAAGAGATACCTTTGCAGAAAGATTTGGAACCTATGAAGAGAAATCCATTGAAGTGCATTTGAAGTACAAGGAGAAAGAGTTAAAAGAAAATGAGGACAAAGGTTGAGGAGATGATTTCACCAAATAGCCTTGCGGAGAAATCCAAAGGCATATTTGTTACTCTAGAAGAGTCTCCTAGCACAAGAAGGTTCGTCGGGGATTCTGTCTCTACTCCTACTATCCCAAAATCCTCCAAAGCCACATCTTCAACAAAGAAAACAACTACAAGTGGCTCTATACAATAGCATCCTCTCAAGAAGAGAAGGGTAAAGGAAAAGGCTACAAGAGAAAAATACATTAGTCATGATGATGATGAAGAAGAAGAGTGTTGGAAGACACAAGACAACTGAGAGAGGGGTGAAATAGTTGTGGCCAAAACTTTGAACCCTCACTAATATTCAAATTAACAGCCACTTATTTATCCATTAATCTATTAGTTTGATTAATCATAAAAGCATATAACAGAAACTTAAACACATCAACACCATAAACACATGAAACACTAGATTTATGTGGAAAATCCTAGTGGAAAATCCTAGAAGGGAAAACCACAATGAGGATTAGCTCACAATATAAATGATATCAGTAATTTACAACAAGGCTCACTGCCCAAGGACTCATTATCCAAAGAAATGCTCATTGCAACATGCTCACTACCAAAAGGGCTCACTACCAAAAGGGGCTCACTGCCATGAACTAATATGATAGAATCTACTACATGCCTAAGTTTAGTTCCAATGAAGTGCAACAAACATCACCTTCGCAGCCTCTCTAAAAATTGTAGATAACTTTTGCTCACTGCTTTAGGTCTTCTACCACATGAAAGTCCTTGCTGCCTTTGATTCAAATTCAAAACACAAACATCATCATCCTTGTACATGCACACCTACACACCAATCCTTTAAACTTATTTATATCAATAATCAACCTTAAAACATTCACTAAGGTCGGCAACACACTCTACAACCTTTGAAACAATCTCCAAGGTTGACAAACATATAGAATTCAAATTAGGTCTGGACCTAAACATTCCCACGAAGAAAAGGAATGAATGAGGGCCACATCACACCTTAGCAAGAACCTAAATCCACTCTCCCATGCTTCTACATGCTTCCACAAATTATGAAGCACAATCGTAAAGAGTGTAAACAACCCAGTCGACCAAAACTGGTGTTGACACTAGGATCTTTAGGTAAATGCTTCAACAAGATCAAAAAGGAAAACTCATGGAGAAAAAACCAAGAAAGAACATGATCTATAAACATCCACAAGCACTTGAAAGCTAGAAAAACCTTCTGCAATAACTTCAACAACTCTCACTTGAAGAATCTTCACATTGGAACACTTGAACTGTACTGACATCAACTACAAGTTAAGAAAGATAGCTTGTGGAGCACCAAACCACAAACCACTTGAAATTAAAAAAGATATATGCATTAAAAACATAAATCTAGAATCACAAACCAAGAAACAAAACTGTAGAGGAATGCGGAGAAAAATAATTTCTCCCAGTCACCTCTACACAACTCAAGATACACTGTCCACACTCTGGTGAACACAACTTTCTCTGTATAGTGAATTAACACCTCAAACTTGAAACATAGAAACTTTGAACATCGCTTAATATCATCTCCAAATTGCATAAGCATATTTTCAATAGCGAAGAAATGCAGAGCAAAATACTAGCATTGTTTTGTAAGCCAGAACAACTCTGCAACACACTGTTTCCTCCAGAGAACAAATTTTCTCAAAAGCACTTGGAAAATAAACATCAGGGACTCATTATAAACACCTTCAAATTATTCTCAAAGAAACTGTACCAAGGAAACTTAACCAACAAGATCACACTCTGCAACAATCTCCTCAAACATTAATCAACAAATAGACTTAGGTGTTGACATTAATGACAACACTTACTACTCATACTTGCAACAAGGAGGAAGGACCTAGGTTGGTCCAAAATAATAAAAGAGAGACTCAAGCCTTCGGAGAAGAGACAAGTGTCAAGAGAGAAAAAAGTGACATTATCAACACATGAAGTGGGGAAGAAAGTGAGAAGGAAAAGGAAGGTTTCCTCTTTAAAAGAAGAGAAGAGAAATCTAATAAATTAAACAAGTCTCCTAAGGGAAAAGGAAAGAAAAATAAGTCAAAGAAATCAAGTCTTCCACCCCTGCAACTTGAAGCTACTATTAGTGCCATAACAAAATATGGAAATCTAAAAGAAGTAGCAGAACTTTATGATGAAAGATCCTTAGATGACAAATCAATCATTGAAACTACAATAATCAAGTACATGGATGCTTTCAATGTTGCTTTAATATAAATTATTGATCAATTACCTGAAAGTCTTGCTAATGTATTGAAAAAGAGAAGAGATGAAGCCATGCACAAGGATACTAAAATGAGAAATAAGGCAATTGAGAAAATTTGTCCCTCAATTTCTGCTCAAGAAAATACTAAGGCTATTCAAAGATTAGCCAAAGAATTTAGAACAAAAGAGAGATTGAATACCTTAATCTCTAATGACAAAGAGGAAATAAAGAGGTTAGAGAAGGAGACATTAAAAATAACTATAGATATCTTGAAGGAAATGAAAATCGATACAATAGAAGAATGGTCTTCTTCTGGGGAAAGAGAACGTTGATGACATTCTAAAGAAAAATGAAGAGATTGCAGCAACAAGTACAGAACAAGATATTCTGATAGAGAAAAATGTATCATCTCCTTCGATGAACACTAAAACTACCAATGTAGAGGATCAGAGTATTAGTAATCTATCTCTGGAGAACATAGAGAATGTTGAAGAAAAGGAGAATCTAGAGGAAGAGAAAGATTAAAAAAAGAACAGATTGAAATGGTTATGAAGGAAAATGAACAAGGGGACAATGCTTCTATTCCTTCAGAAGCCTCATGGCATCAGGATAAGATCAAAGAAGGTGAAGGGACATGTGAAGAAATTTATTCTTTGGAGATCTCAGGCTCACATAGGGTCACTGTGTCTGAAAAAGAGAAGAAGAATACAAAGGGTGAGTGTTCTAGAGTCTCTCCAATAGACTCCATTAGAGAGTTCTTGGCTTAGCAAAGACAAATTCATTCTATTGCTTCCCCACGATTGCTTCAATTGACATCTATGGATGGTGTTGAACATGTAGAATACTGAGAGGGTGGGTGAATCAGTATTCTATTAAACCTTTTACTTATTAAACCATTAATCCATTTGCCACATTTGATAATGATAAAGCAAATTAAACACAAAAGAAGCAACCACAAAACATCACACATAAAAACCATGATTTTTACATGGAAAACCCCAAACAAGGAAAAACCATGGTGAGTGTTAGCTCACAATAATTATGTACTAGCAATACTAAATTACAAGAAGGCTCACTTCCTTAGGGCTCGCTGCCTAAAGAAATGCTCGCTGCAAGAAAGGCTCACTACCTAAAGAAAGAAAGAAGGAAAGAGGGATGACTCACTGCTAGGTTTAACTACTCTAATTCCATCTACACATGCATGGTTACAGCTCCAATGAAGTTCAAAAATACTATCTCAAAACTCTTCATCTTTTACTGCTATGTTTCACTACTCTACTTTTACATGGGAATAAGATCGCTCTACTTCTACTCTTATCACCTTCACAAATCACAAACTTTCATATTTATACACACACCTTCATATTCACATCACTCATCACTCAAACACCAAATTTGATCTTATATATATAACCGCAACCCTTAAAATCTTCACATTAGGTTGGCATACACAGATGAAGCGTATAGTTAATAGACTTGTAGTTTGTCAACCAAATCTACTTAGAAAAATAATAGTGGACCCAAATAACATTTAAAACACCTTCTCATGTGTTGACCTCAACTATACCACCACATAGGATTAAGTTCTAAACAATAGAGCTTACCACATACAAGTTAAACTTATCATGTCAGCCTCAAACACAGACTGCCACTAGTTCAGTTCATCTACCAGACTACATATTTTACTACAGACCAAAAGACTTACTCAAAAACATATCAAAGACCCTTTAGACATCACAGATCATACCTTTAGAACTACAAAGTAAAATATTCTCTTGCAACAAAGTGTGGACCCCAAGAACACATGCCTTGTCATAGTCAAGCTCTGCCAAACTAAGTAGCGATACTTGGACACTCACAAATATCTTTCCGGTGGATGTTAGAACCTACAAATCTGGATTTAGACACTTTATACAAGTGTTTTCAACACCTCAAAACTACATAATAAAATATGCAACATTAGAGGAATGCAGACCAAATCAACTGAATGTTCTGCTCTAAATAACATTGTATTTTGCTCTGTCGTACTTAGAGTGTTTGAAGATATGCTTCCGGTACTTATCAATGGCTAAAATCTTGGATATAAGATCACTTAAGGAATGCAAACAACATACCAAAACCACATGATCTAATCTTCAACTGCGGACCAATGCTAGCCATTACACTATCTCTTTATCATTGTCTTTTTATACTGCCAACACTTAGCCAAAAATGACTGGGTTTCCTTCACCAAACCAAAATCTTTGCCACAACCTTATTCCTTTTCTTGTTTCCATCAATGACAACACCTTCAAACATTATGCTCAATAATTCATCATCATACTAGTAGTGTCTCTCTCTTAATGATGTTTGCCAAGTTGCCAACAATCTCCCCCTTTGGCATTGATGGCAACACTTGATGTGAAAAACTTTTGCACTGCTCTGCCTTTATCTTTTCTCCCCCTAACTTCATGCTTCTCACCATATTTTTCAATTATGTTTCTTTATTTTTCACATGCTTTATTCTCCCCCTTTGACATCAATGGAAAAGGTGTATGATACAAAAGTATGTACAAGTTGCCAAAACTTTAAAACTATTTTTCTTCTATCTGCATATATATACAAGTGAAATCACAATATCTTTACTACTTTGCTAGGAGAATATCTTTGTAGATCTTCAAATGTACTACATCTTCATCCCATCTATCCTTAGCATGCCTCAAAACTTGTATGTGCCCATTGATTAGAGACACTAGTTCTTCTCCTTTTTCAATAGTAATAGGGGCCTCAGTATTTTGCCTCATCTTGTCTACATCTACTACAAGTGCAATCATAGAACCAATTTTGAAACTTACTATCTCTTGGAGCTGGGTCATTCTATGTTTTATGACCTCTTTTTGAGTTTGCAGTTTATTTATCACTGAGTGAATGGTCTCAACTTCTTCTCTCTGATTGCCAATGACATCCTTCACAGATCATAGCTTCTTGAGATCTTCATTATTTGAGCTTCCCATTCATCTATTTTCTCCTTTATATCCTTAGTCTTTTAAGGCCATGTAAGACAAAATTGATATATTTCACTTTCCTCTTTGATAACAATCTGAGCATATTCTATACTATTCACCAATAGAACTTTATCTTGAGAAAATTTATCATTTAGCTCTACTAACCTTTTGTCATCAATCTCTGCCCTTACTTTCTTTTTTGCAACTTTTTCCAGGGACTCAAAATGAGAATTGATTGATTCCATTAACTTTTTCATTTATGCAATAGGGGCCAATGATGTGTCTCTCCTTATTTTGAGCATTAACTTTTCAAAAATTGTTGATGCATCTTCTATCAGCTCATTGTCCTCCATATGAGATTTCAATATCTCTTCCTGTACAGTGGTTTGAAAAAATTGTCCCAAGTCTCAATTTCTATAGTGGGGACAAAGTGGCAAGGTTAACAGGTCCTTGCAATAGCTCAAGTGCAGTCAAAATTTGAGATTCCTTCTGCTTTTCCAAAAACTCTCTCAAAGAGTCAACAATGTCTTTCTTATCTTCAACATGGGACTCCTCAGCATCAATTTTCTATGGAGTATTTTCTTTAGCAGCTTCTTGTTCATTTTCCTCTACAACTGGAGTAGGTTTGACACTCATCTGTTTAATGGCTTCTTTCCTTTGCTCACTTTGTTCCTCTAAGGCATTTTCTCTAGGTGTTACCTTTTCTTCCTTAGACTTCTTTTCTCCCTCAGTATCTTTCATCTCTTCAACTTGCTCAGAGTTTACCAGAGGAGGTGTTCCACCTTAACCCATACTCTATTCTATATTCACTTCTTCATTTCCTGTGTTCACTAGAGGAGTAACTATGTTTTGTTTCATGTTCTGTTCCATATTTATCTCCAGAACTGTATTATCAGCATCATCATCATGTTCCTCTTCATTAGTGTCAACAATGGTTGGGATTTACATCTTATGTAACACTTTTAATGTTATCTCCTTGGTCTCCTTGACCAAATTCTTAGTTTCACCAGACATTAGAGTGTTGACTCTCTTCTTGGTTATGAATTCGTCACTAAGCTTCTTGGTGACTTTAATCTTTTCTTCTCTTGTGATGTGGTGCAGGAGCACCTTGGCAAATTAATGTTGCTCTAGACAAATCTTTGAGTTTGATTAAATTTGTAATGCTTCAACATTGTAATAAGGTTAATTAAGTCACTAGGTCATTAGGAATGTTCAAGTTTTATCCTCATTTACAAAATGGGAAAGTTATCTTTCAAAAAATGTAAAAAATGTGTGGAAGGTGAAGAGTCTTTTGGCTCTTAGTTTGATCCAAGGAAGTTAGGAACTGAAGAGTCAAGTAGTGAATGCCTTTAAAAGGCCTTGTAACATCCAAAGAATTTGGAGGTGATTGGAGATTTGAAATGGAATGGTAAAAGGCAATGTTTTTATGTATTCTTCTTCAAAAATTCACTATTTTCTGGCCTTGTACGACTCTGTATGGGCAGGAATTCATTTCTAACTGATTGTATATGAAATTTGTTTCAATCACCTTCCCTTTCCATTTTGTCCCATGCATTTTTATTTTGATAGGAGTTAGATATTGCATTTTTTGTGTAAAACTATCAAAACCCTGATTAGGGTAAACAGTGGCATGAAAATCTTGTGTTTCTCCCGGTTTATCCATTGCATGTTACTAATCCTTGGTGGAAAATGATGGTGGTAGTATTTGCCTTCATATTATTGAGGTCTCTAACCAAATGACTAAGGTTGATGTGGGAAAAATCAAGGTTTATGACTGCATTTCTGTGTCACAGTCCAGAAAATAGTGTCTTGAGTACAGTCAAGAGGTATAGGACTTAGTGTCTGATGAACTACTTAACAATTTGGACTTTTGATGTTTTTATAAGCATGAGTAGGTCCATTTAACGCTATTTGATGAATTGGTTGAGGGAGATTGAGGCAGGAGATAGGAGAATCAATAAGACCCTATGTATGCAAGACCTAATAGGCCTAATTAGCATGGTGACAGTCCTAATTTGAGCAGTTCTTTTCAAAGTAACATATGTTGGTTTTTAGATATGTTTTAAAATTGTTAATGGGTATTCAAATATGCCTTTACAATCTTGAATGGTGGTCTTCACTGAAAGTTATACATTGACAGTCCCTAAAATAGGGCTACTAGGAGTTTGACAGTCAATGAAGAGTTGGTTGCTTGCATGGTGGGACAGACCTCGGTATGTGCTTTGTTTCTATTAAATTGATATTCCTAAGATATGAGAAGGCCTTGGGAAGTTTGGTTTGGCCTGAGAAGTTGAAACACAAAGTTGTGCTATGTAGAGGCCTTGGTTTATGATAAGAAATGGATTTGAAACCCATTTTTATGAACTATGTTAGTAAGAAGTTGAGTTTGTTATTTTCCTGGGTATTAGAGCTAGCAAAATCTCTGGGAGGAGATGTTATGTATTTGATTTATGAGATGAAGAGTTGAAACAATATGTTTGGTTGGTGACCATTATTTGGTGTTACTAAGTTGTTTGATTGCAGGTGCTTGTTCCATCTAGCTGCAGAAGGATGTTTTCTGAGGTTGTGTGTGTGGGCAGACAAGATGAGGTCTATCATGACCATTCTCCAATGGAGATTAGGCTGGATAAGGGTATAGAGAGAAACCACTAAGGAGAGAGTGGTAGGTGCATCACAGGATCTGCTATTGGGTGAGATGAATGGTTTGGTGAGTTGGTGTTGTGAAGCAGTAGAGAGATGGATACCTGACTGAAGAAGCACTTGATGTTGCAGCTTGAAGAGAACTCCACTGATGGGAGTAGAAGGAGCTTGAAGAAACTCTAAAGTTGATAGTTTGATTTGTTGGTTGGTTGGTCATCATTTCTATTAGTCTAAAGTTTGGAAGATTGAAGCTGAGAAGATTGAAGATAGAGATAGACAGAGATGCAGAAAAGGACTTTTGTTGCTGATACATTTCCAAGGGACTTGGAAATTTTGTTGGTTGGTTGTATGGTGCAGGAGCACCTTGGCAAATTAATGTTGCTCTAGACAAATCTTTGAGTTTGATTAAATTTGTAATGCTTCAACATTGTAATAAGGTTAATCAAGTCACTAGGTCATTAGGAATGTTCAAGATTTATCCTCATTTGCAAAATGGGAAAGTTATCTTTCAAAAAATGTAAAAAAATGTGTGGAAGGTGAAGAGTCTTTTGGCTCTTAGTTCGATCCAAGGAAGTTAGGAACTAAAGAGTCAAGTAGGGAATGCCTTTAAAAGGCCTTGTAACATCCAAAGAATTCGGAGGTGATTGGAGATTTGAAATGGAATGGTAAAAGGCAATGTTTTTCTGTATTCTTCTTCTGAAATTCACTATTTTCTGGCCTTGTACGGCTCTGTACGGGCAGGAATTCATTTCTAATTGATTGTATATGAAATTTATTTCAATCACCTTGGATTTCCATTTTGTCCCATGCATTTTGTTTTGATAGGAGTTAGATATTGCATTTTTTGTGTAAAGCTGTCAAAACCCTGATTAGGGTAAATAGTGGCATGAAAATCTTGTGTTTCTCCTGGTTTATCCATTGCATGTTACTAATCCTTGGTGGAAAATGATGGTGGTAGTATTTGCTTTCATATTCTTGAGGTCTCTAACCAAATGACTAAGGTTGATGTGGGAAAAATCAAGGTTTATGACTACATTTCTGTGTCACAGTCCAGAAAATAGTGTCTTGAGTACAGTCAAGAGGTATAGGACTTAGTGTCTAATGAACTACTTAACAATTTGGACTTTTGATGGTTTTATAAGTATGAGTAGGTCCATTTAACACTATTTGATGAATTGGTTGAGGGAGATTGAGGTAGGAGATAGGAGAATCAATAAGACCCTGTGTATGGAAGACCTAATAAGCCTAATTGGCACGGTGACAGTCCTGATTTGAGTAGTTCTTTTCAAAGTAACATACATTGGTTTTTAGATATGTTTTAAAACTTGTTAATGGATATTCAAATATGCCTTTACAGTCTTGAATGGTGGTCTTCACTAAAATTTATGCACTGACAGTCCCTAAAACAAGGCTACTAGGAGTTTGACAATCAATGAAGAGTTGGTTGCTTGCATGGTGGGACATACCTTGGTATGTGCTTTGTTTCTATTAAATTGATATTCCTAAGATATGAGAAGGCCTTGGGAAGTTTGGTTTGGCCTGAGAAGTTGAAACACAAAGTTATGCTATGTAGAGGCCTTGGTTTATGATAAGAAATGGATTTGAAACCCATTTTTATGAACTATGTTATTGAGTTTGTTATTTTCCTCTACATCATGATGTTTGGGTAAATTTTCAACAAGACATATTCCTTTATCTCAACATCTTTGGCCATGGCCCCTTCTTTTCTTACTATTATGATGTTGGCTAAATTGTCTAGTAACTCATCTATAATTTTAATTAATGTTTTACTAAACATATACATATATCTTACAACCGATGTCTCAATTATTACCTTATTTACATCCGATCTTTCATAATACATATCAGCAATAGGTTTCAGAGTTCCATGCTGAGAAAATGCATTGATTGTGACTTCCAAGGTTATTGTTTCTTCATCTCCTTTGGTCTCAGTCTTCTCACCTTTCTTTTTCTTTTTGTCCTTAACCTTTTCGGAAGGCTCCTCCTTTTTGCCAGAGGTGGCTTCATCTATTTTCACCCTTTTTGCCTTGATTTCCTCATCTGTCTTTTTTTCCTCTTCTTCTTCTTCTCCATCTCCAAGGCTTACATATACTCTCTTTGTAGCCTTTGCTTTCTTTCTTTTCTTTTTCTCTTCCAGCTTCTTCTTTGGCACTTGCTCTTCAATATCTGTAGGCTTTGTCTTTTCTTTCTCAACCTCAATAGAGGGTCTAGGGGTCTTAGAAGTGGTTGCTTCTAAGGATGAGGCTCTTTTCCTTCTCCCAGATCTAGATGCAAGCTTTTCTTTCTTAGATTTCTCCACTTTCTTCTCTAGAGACTTTGAAGATTACCCCTCTAGAGCACCAAACATCTCAACTACTTGTGATCTTGCTTCATTTATTTGTTCCTTTGTGAACCCTTGGCTCATTGCATAGTCAACTATCCATTTCTTTACATTACTTTTGATTTCAGGTTGTTTTAATTCCATAAACACTTTGAGAGATAATTTTTCAAATGTTCCAAATCTTCCCTCCTTAGGCTCTTTTGGTTTACTCAACATCAGGTTTGCCAAACCAATTAGGATATCCTCTATGACCTCATATCCTATGGCTGGGACCCATATAGTTATGGGTTCTATAGCCTCCATGAGGCATTTATCTTTGTCCACCATGTATACAATGGCCTTCTTGTATTTCTTCACTATCTTTCTAGGGATCCTAGCCCTAACCTACATTTTCTTTTGAAAATTCTTAAAATATCCCCATAAAGTTGCATTTTGTTTATCAACATTTACCGAACTCTACAGATGATTTCTGATTTGTGTTGCTACTAGTGAGTGACCAAGCCAACCAATATTATCCATAACTGGTAGCTCCTTCAAAAAATAGAAAAATAGGAAAATGATCTGAGTTCCATACTTGAATGGGTATTTTGTGTCTTTTGTTCTTTTTAGGTTCTCAATTAGTTGTTTCCAGAGCAACTCACATAGGTCATAGTCTATTTTTTTTAACCATATCATTTGATGTATATATGGCTCTTGCAGAGACTGAGTTCTCCCTATTGGAGAAGTAGACCTTGCAACCAATAACCATTGATGCAAATCTAACTGCTAGATCCTCAATATCATTTACAATTAGTGCTCTCTTATCAAAATTTGCACCTATCAACTACATTATTCTATTGTTCTTCATAGTCTTCAAGGATGGAACCTTTCTGGTGGAGCACATGCTAGTTACTGCTTTGATGGCATCCTTTGTTATCATATAGGGCACATCAAGCCAAAAGAACTCATCATGAATCTTGCTTAGAACATACCTAACCCAAGCATCACCCAAGAATACCAAAAAATCTAACCAGGTATCCAAATTCTTCTCATGCAAAGCATTGTATTCTTCTTTCAATTTGAGATTGTTATTAGTCAACTCATCCAAGTATATTTGCCCTAATTTCGTGTAATCATATTCTTTCAATTTTGTTTGCATGTATGCCCTAATGTCTTCTATGTGCATTATGCCATAGATGGAACCTAAAAAAATGTGCCATCCAGATCAGTCTCTAATGATTTAAAGGGATGCTTCTTGAACTTAGGGTGGGACCTCTCTATTATCTCAAATACTTGAGGAGTAGACATCTTTACAAACACAAAAAAATTTCAAGAGAGAGAGAGAGAGAGAGTTGTAAATACCTTTTGTTTCTAGTTAGGGTTTCTTCACACCAATCGCTGAATACTTGAATTTGACTTAGCTTCACTTCTCAGATCTCCTTAGACACTTGAGGGTTTGAATGCAATGTAATTTCCTTTCAAATGAATTCCCTTTTATCCCTTTTTCATCAAAGCCTAACCATCATAAATGATGGATTCAAAAAGTTGTCAAACTCTTACTCTGCCACCCACAGTCAATCTAATCCACCGCATTAGATTCTTTCCTACCAGAATCTTCTTCAAAAGATTTGTTGTCTTGTTTTCTATCTTATACCTTCATACTGAGTATTAGCACCAATTTTCTTGCTAGGGGAATAAGATTTTTCATTTAAGTTCCCCCTAAGACAAAGTTCCCAATTTACTTCCCAGAGGAAGTACCTACACCAGAGTCTGGTGTGGACTCATCCTTGACTTCATGCACTTCCTTCTTAACCAAAATCTGGTTCATCTCCTTCTTGATCTCTTCTAGATCTGCCTTTTGTATTGGCTTCTTTATCTCCACCTGATTATCCTTCTTCATATTCTTGCTTTTGTAGAATCTTGTAGTATGTCCAGGCTAGTTGCAATTGAAGCATACAACATTTCTCTAACTTTTGTTCCTTCCATTCATCCTTGATCTACATTGGTTAGCCTTGTGTCCAAATCTATTGCATGCAAATCAATTCCCATTGAAATATTGAGCATTCCTTCCATTATTATAGTTGTTCCGTATCTGACTTATGCATTCACTAGCTCTATGACAAAATCTCTTGCATATAAAGTAGTTACCTTTGAAAGTTTGAACATTCCTTCTATTGTTGTAACCATTCCTTATCTGACTTCTAGATTCATTAGCTTTGTGACCTACTTTATTGCAAGTGAAACACTGGCCAAAGAATGATTGAACATTTTGATTCACTTTGCTCCTAAATTGAGTAGCCTTATGACCAAACTTATTGCATGCATTACAATAACCATTGAAAGAAGGGTATCTTTAAGCATTTGGTTTCCTGATCAGTGGTCTTCTATGTCTATTCCTTTGATTCTGGATCTATTTGCCTTTTTCCTTCTTGATCTCAGCATTCTTTTCTTGACCTACTTTAGAACATTCACCTTTCTCAAATCCTAGGCCTTCTTTGTCATCAAAACTCTTCTAACTTGCAATCATCTCATCAAGTTTTACAGAGCTTATCTTGAATTTTTCTTCATAACATTTTGCTTTCTCCAAATCAGACTTGAAGTTCCTAACTTCATTTTTAAGCTTAGCACATTCTTCTGATTTTCCTTTCAACAGTTTATTTAGATCTTCTTCTACTTTTGCTCTTTCTACAACTTCCACTTTCAGATTATTTAGTTGTTCACTAACCTCCTTATGTTTTTCTTTGAATCTCTAGACTTTCTCCCTTAATTTTATGATGCACTCATTTGCTTCCTTGACATTTTCTTTTAGATCCCTATTTTCTAATTCAACCTTTTGAAGATCTTCAAGGGCAAACTTGAGTTCTTCTTCACTAACAAGCATGCAATCTTCTTCTATAGTTTCAATTGAATCAATTTCTTCAGGAGGAGTAGAATACTTTTTGTCTGCCATATGTTCAATCTCTAAGATCTTTCTCAAGTTGTTAGACTTCTTCCAAGGAAACAGGCTCTGATACCAATTGTTGAACATGTAGAATACTGAGAGGGGGGTGAATCAATATTATATTAAACCTTTTACTTATTAAACCATTAATCCATTTGCCACATTTGATAACAACAAAGAAGATTAAACATAGAAGAAGAAACCACAAAGCATCACACATAAACACTAGGATTTTTATGTGGAAAACCCTAAACAAGGAAAAACCATGGTGAGTGTTAGCTCACAATAATTATGTAATAGCAATACCGAATTACAAGAAGGCTCACTGCCCAAAGAAACACTCACTACAAGAAAGGCTCACTACCCAGAGAAAGAAAGAAGGAAAGAGAGATGGCTCATTGCTAGGTTGAACTGCTCTTATTGCATCTACACATGCATGGTTACAACTCTAATGAAGTTTAGAAATATTGTCTCAAAACTCTTCATCTTTGATTTCTATGTTTCACTGCTCTTCTTTTACATGGGAATAAGATCTCTCTACCTCTACTCTTATCACCTTCACAAATACAAACTTTTGTATTTTATACACACACCTTCATATTCGCATCACTCATCACTCAAACACCAATTTTGATCTTATATATATAACTGCAACCCTTAAAATCTTTACATTAGGTTGGAATACAAAGATAAAGTGTATAGTTAATAGACTTGTAGTTTGTCAGCCAAATCTATTTACCAAAATACATAGCAGACCCAAATAACATTTAAAACACCTTATCATATGTCAGCCTCAACTATACCACCACATAGGATTAATTTCTAAACAATAAAGCTTACTGCATATAAGTTAAACTTATCATGTCGGCCTCAAACACAGACTACCACTAGTTCAATTCATCTGTTAGACTACATCTTTTACTATAGACCATGAGAGTTGATCAAAAACATATCAAAGACTCTTCAAACATCATAGATCATACCTTCAAAAACACAAAGAAAAATATCCTCTTGCAGCAAAATGTGGACCCTAAGAACACATGCCCTGTCACAGTCAAGCTCTGCCAAACAAAGTAGCAATACTTGGACGCTCATGACTATCTTTCTGGTGGATGTTAGAACCTACAACTCTAGATTTAGACACTTCATACAATTGTTTTCAACACCTCAAAACTACATAACAAGATATGAAACACCGGAGGAATGTGGACCGAATCAACTGAATGTTCTGCTCAAATAACACTATATTTTGCTTTGCCATACTTAGAGTGTTTGAAGATATGCTTCCAGTACTTATGAAGGGCTAAAATCTTGGATATAAGATCACTTAAGGATTGCAAACAACATACCAAAACCACATGATATTATCTTTAATTGTGGACCAATGCCAACCATTACATTGTCTCTCTATCGCTATCCTTTGTATACTGCCAACACTTAGCCAAAATGACTAAGTCTTCTTCACCAGACCAAAATCTTTGTCACAACCTTATTCCTTTTCTTATTGCCATCAATGACAACAACTTCAAACATCATGCTCAATCATTCATCATCATACCAGTAATGTCTCTCTCTTAATGATGTTTTTCAAGTTGCCAACAAATGGACAAAACAATTTGTCCAATATCTCTCCACTGAAGAAATTACAACTTGGAACCATTTTTCAGGCCACTGCCCAAGAAGAATTACTGCAATCACAAGAAGAACATAATGAGCTTCTAGAGGAATCAATAAAGATTTTTGAAAAGTTGTTACCTAACACCAAGAGTGATGCCTCTTTGACTCATGTACAACAGATGAAGCAACTGCTGGAGTCTCTTAATAGCCATTCTATATCTTTAGAGAAGGCAGCTGAGAAGAAATTAATGGAAGAGATTAACAATAAAAGAATAATAGATTTATCATAAAAGTGCTCCAAGGCACACAATTTGTTGAGTATTAGTGTAAAGAGTATTCAAAATGCCCTGGGTGATGCTAATGTAATGTATCAATTTTGTTTAGCATGGCCCATGACTACAAAAGATATATATAAAAGACAAGATTGATGGCCTTGAAATGCAGATAGCAAACATCTCCAAAACATATGAGCCCTTAAAGCATAACTATGGAGATCTGAGGGTTGAAGTTGAAAAGACTCATGCTATAATCAAGAAACTTTAGAATCAAAGAGAACTGATTAAAGATCAGATGAGCCAGTTGAGGGAGATTGTTAGTTTTAAGATGGAAGTGCTAACAAGGTTGTTGAAGTAAGCTGATAAGGATAGACAGATGACAATTGCATGTTCATCAGTTGAAGAAGCACAAGATTTGGTTTTGCAAATTAATAGGCAGATACAAATACTCAACTTTGTCAAGATGCATTGGGACTCTATAAAATTATAGCTAAAAAATATATACAAGGATATTCCTCCCACTAAATAATAAGGTTCATATTGTGATTTCTTGTACATATGCGGAAAGATAGAAGAAAATAATTTTTAATATTTTAATTTACATATTAAACTATAGGAGTAAAGTAGTAAGGGGGAGAATGTACATAGAAAAGCAAGATCAGTTCTGAGTTAGGGGGAGAATTTTTGATTTGTAGATATACAAGTGGTTCCTTTGCCATTGATGGCAAAGGGGGAGAAGTTTTGGCATATGTTGCCATCAATGAAAAAGGGGGGGATTGTTGGCAACATAAGCATGATGATGAAGAGACTGATGAGCATGACTATGAGTAGTGTTGATGGCAACAAAGTATAAAGACACAGTTGTATTGGTCCAAAGAAGTTGTTAAGTGTGATGTGGAAGTGAATACAACTAAGAAAGATATATCTAAGTGTTTTTACATTGATATCCTTCCATTTTGGTGATCCAAACTCAGACACAGATTGTTGAAGATTTTCTTAAGGAATTTCCAATATAGAACCTATGATAGGGTCACAATATTTTACTCTGCATTCCTCCTCCATGAAGAATCTTGCTACGTGGTTGTAAGGTATTTTTGGCGCATACTAAAGGGGTCTAAATCCAAAGTTTCAAGTCTTGAAGCCCTTCTCAGTGAAAGATAGAACTAACAAAGTACCGAACTCTGTAATAACAGTGTAATGATAGTGTTAGTGGTATATTGGAATGCTCCACATTCCATCGTAGATGAATATTTTCCTATGCAGATTTGAGGACAAGTTCATAGATGTCAGAAGTGTACAGTCTCCAAGTGAAAAGCATTTTGGTGGTCCACATGTTGAGTTGTGAGCAAACTGTTAGTTCATGGTATTATTACTTCACCAGTAGAGCTGAAAACCCAATGGTGTTGAGATTGTGGGGAATTAAGTCAAGTGTGGAACAAAGTTGTGGGAGTAATTATAGGTTATGTTGACCTATCTGAATGTGCTACATGCTTTGGTTCTCTTTGCAAAGTGTATAGGGTTGAGTTTTGGGTTGACAAGACAAGAAGTCACACGGTACATCTATCTACCCACCTATTTCATATTTTGCTTGATTGCAATATATAAACAAGATTGAATTCTTATGTGGAGGTGTGAGTGCATGTGAAAGAGTTAAGTGTGTGTGTGTTTGTGAAAAAATCTAATGTAGAAAAGGATAAGATAAGATTGTTGTGAAGATGAAGTGTGTTAAGTTAGTATATCTAGAGCTTTAGTGGAACTGTATCTCTAACATAAGTCAGATGCATTACTAATAGTTCATATTTGGTAGTGAGCCACCCCTTCTTCTATCTCTTTCTATTCAGGATAGTGAGTCCTTTGGTAGTGAGCCACCTGCAGTGAGCACTTCTTTTCTGGACAGTGAGTCCTTTTGGAAGTGAGACTACTTGTATTCGGTATTGTTATTAATATATTGTGAGCTAATCCTCACCGTGATTTTTCCCTTTTTGGGTTTTCCATGTAAAAATCTAGTGTTCAAGTGTTATGTGTTTTAATGGTTGCTTTCCTTTCTTACTGTAAATTAAATATGCTATGTGGAATAAATGTTTAAATGCTTAAGAGGTTTTAGAGAATAATGATTCACCCCCCTCTCAGTATTTTAGGTGTTCAACATAGACTACCCTGAATGGGTCTCCAACATTGTTCCAGTTACTAAGAAACATGGGGCCATCTAAGTATACACAAATTTTTGTGACCTAAACAAAGCATGTCCACAAGATGACTTTCCACTTCCCAACATTGACAATAGTGTGGATCTCATGGCTGGGCATGAAATGCTCTCCCTAATTGATGGATTCTCAGGATATAACCAAATTAGAATCCCCCTTGAAGTTCAACTCAACATAAAACAACCTTCACATGCCCTTAGGGTACTTACTATTGGAAATTTGTTCCTTTTGGTCTCAAAAATGTAGGAGCAACTTATTAATGAGCCATGACCACTATTTTCCATGACATGTTGCACAAAATTATGGAGGACTATGTAGATGATCTCCTTAGGAAATCAAGAACAAGAGAAGAATACCCTGAGGTTCTACAACAAATATTTGAGTGCCTTAGAGAATACAAGCTTCATCTCAATCCTAAGAAATGTGTCTTTGGCATCACATCAAGAAAACTCTTGGGGTTCATCGTCTCTCATAGAGGTATCAAAGTAGATCCAGCTAAAGTCACTGCTATAATAGAAATTCCACCACCCAAGACTCTCAAACAACTTCATAGCCTCCAAGGCAAGCTTCAAGCCATCTGAAGGTTCATCACTCAACTCATAGATAAATGCCAACCATTTTCCCACTTGCTTTGTAAGGAAGTACATTTCAAATGGGACCAAAATTGTCAACAAGCATTTGACCGCATTAATGAGTACCTGGCTTCGCCCCCAGTTCTTATGGAACCTATCCCTAGAAAGCCCCTACTATTGTACATTATAAACTTCAGTAGCATTGGGGGCACTTTTAGCACAACATGATGACCCTGATCATGAAAGGGCTATATACTACATTAGCAGGACCTTTGTCAGTGATGATCTTAACTATACACCTATGGAATGAGCATGTCTAGATATCATTTTCTACTCTCAAAAGCTATGACACTACATGTTAAGTCACCCAATCAATCTTATCTTCAAATTTGAACCTCTTAAATACCCACTTTCTAGGACTTCACTTGTAGGAAGAATGGAAAAATGGGTAATGCTACTTAGCAAGTTTGACATTGAGTATGTTGACCAAAAAGAAATCAAAGGATAGGTCATGGTTGACCAGTTAGATGAAGCATCTCTCGTAGATCATCAACCACTCTCCATCAATTTCCTAGATGAATCCATCTTGGCTACAACAAAAACAACAATCTGGAAATTATACTTTGATGGATCCTTCACAAATCACAATTCAAGGG
The DNA here is from genome assembly GCA_027924645.1 of Cunninghamia lanceolata. NCBI lineage: Eukaryota > Viridiplantae > Streptophyta > Pinopsida > Cupressales > Cupressaceae > Cunninghamia > Cunninghamia lanceolata. The sequence continues at coordinate 1,628,579 of BSBN01001603.1, read as the reverse complement.
AAGGAATACTCTTGGTTGCTCCTCAAGGTGACTATATTCCTAAAGCATACATGCTTGCCTTCCCTTGTACAAACAATGTGTCTGAATATGAAGCCTTAATCATTAGTCTCAAAACAACAGCTTAGTGGAACATCCAACAGTTATAGGTCTATGGAGACACCTAGTTAGTTATCAAATGGGTCAATGGTGAATACCTCAGTAAGGACAACAAATTGGTCCCCTATAAGTAGATGGTTGATGAATACAAGTTGTTCTTTACCTACATTTAATTTGAATAGGTGCCTCATCTTCATAACAAAATGGCTGATGCCATGGCCACAATTGGGTCTGAAGATAAGATAGAATTTCAAAGGTTAAAAACATAAATGAAATGCATAAAACACACACATTATACCTTGAAATATTCCTTCTCCTTGATAAGGTGGAGAGGTTAGCACCCACAAGCTCTAGCTTTACCCATGGCCATATTTTCAATGTGAAATGTTCTCTAAACTCAAATGCAAGTCACTATACCCTAGCTAAAGATGAAAAGATAAGAGAAATTTTAGCATAATAATAGTACTCAAAGATTGGATGATGAAATGGCTTGTGAGAGCTTGTATTTATAGACAAATTGGAGGGTGTTTTGATCCAATAGTGGAGATTAAATATTGAGATCAAGGGATGAGATTGATTGTGAGATGGAGGGCTAGGATTTGATCAACAAGATTGGAAGGTGGAGAATAAAAATGAATCTTTTATTCATTTTAGTAAGGACTTAGCATTAAATGAGATTAGTTGGATGAGTGTTTTAAAATTGCTTTCCTTGGAGGAGGTGGAATTAAAAATTCTATTTTATGTGTAGATGTGCAAATCCAAGGACACGTGTAATTATGGGTTCTTATACATGTAAGCTAAAAAAGAGGAGGATGTTTTTTCATAAATGTGGTAATAAAGAGGTGGAGTGTTGTGAATATTTTGTATTTTTTAATTTATGGAGTGTGGGGGAAGGTGTTAATCAGGCTCTGACCAAGCTAATCAAGGTGATTAGCTTAGCTAAAGTGGCTGGAAAAATTAGTGAGTGGGGTAATTATGGTTTAGGATTAATTAAATACTGATTTATTTAATTAATCTTGGTCTAGGGGTCAGTACTAGTAGAAATATGGCAAATAAATGACTAGGTGACTAAAACTTTTAGTCACGTGACCAAAATTTTAGTCACGTGACAAATTTTTTTTGAAACACAACTATAAATGACTAAATAAATGACTAATTTGGTCACTGAGCAAAAAACACAACTAAATAATTGGTCAGACAAATAAAAATGACTAAATAAATGACTATTACTCCTTTATTCTTTATTCTTTCCAATTTGGTCGTAATCCATGAATTATAAGACAATACAAGGCAAGACAATAAATGTCCTCTTAGAACAAAGGAATAAAGGGAGAGAAAGCTCATACATTTCCCATGAGCGGAGCTAGATTATCTTGGCTCTTCAATCTATCTCAATGCACTAGCCATGACACAACATGCCCATTAATGATTTGCAGGCCTCGGGGAAGTGACTGTCCCACCCTGACCTACCAAAAACATCATTACTTGCCACCTTGCCAACATCTACTGAGGCCTTCAATCACAATTTCTGACTGTTAGAAAATAGAGTCGACCCACATAGAATGTCTAGGGGCTATCTCTACTCCCTCCATGTGACCTCTCATGTCTGCCTAAAGATCTAGCCCTTTATCAGATGATTATATAATATTATATTATAATATTACATAATATTTATATTATAATATAATATAATATATAATATTATATAATAATATAATATTATAATATATTTAATAATATGGAGGCTTTTCATTTCTAACCTACAAAATGTTAACGATGGGTGCCAAAAGTAAAATGTTTAAAATTTAATTAAAATTTTGGCACCCATCTTGAAACCAAGGTAAACCCTAACTCAAAAAGGCTATTTTGTTTGATGTATGCAACTAATCCATGATGGTCCACTTCTTGGCCATTTTCCTTGCCAACACTTTGCGAGTTTGAGATATTGCAGTCGTTCGATTGAGATGTTTCACTCTTGCTGTGGATGAGGCCCTTACTTCCATGGTTCATCGTAGTGCAGCAGGTGGGTGAGCAAATCATAAAGGTCATTGGGTGCCTCTGCAAACTCTTTTGAAAAAAATTCATGTTCAAGTCTTTCTGGTAGAGTTCTTTCAATCCTGATAACTTATTATGTTTTTGTAATGGCTGACAATGGTTTCTGTGCAATTAGGGTTTTAAATTGATTTATTCTAAGTTTATGTTTTTGTGGTTGAATTCATTGAAGATTTTGTGAACTAGGTTTTCACTATGGGTTTGGGGGGATTTAAATCATTTCCAAGTTTGGTTTTGTTGAAATTATTTGTGTAATTTAGCTTACATGGTGAATTTAGCTTATTAGGGTAGATGCGATGTGGATCCTTCCTACAGTGAAATGGGGTGAAATCAGGTTTGGGGTTTGGGACGTTGCCAGTTTGATCCTCTTAACATGTTTGTTCAATGATTGGGTGCGACAGAAGAGAGAATTTGCTTTACTTTTTGCTTTAGCCTATGTGGCCCTAGAACGTTCTGTTTGTTGTAGTAGTTGAACATTGAAATCAAGAAACTTGTTCTCAGGGGCTCCTAGTGGGCTATACATGTTTTTGATTTGGTAAAGTTCTCTTTCAGGGGGAATTCCCATTTATGTGGTATCTCTTTTGTTACTTGGCCTTGTCTATTGGGGTATGATTCTCCCACCGTATAGGATAGACATTTTTTTAACTCAATTTAGTGCTTTGTTATGTCTCTTGGGTTATGAACTTGGGTGTTCTCTTTGAAAGCCAATATGCTAATACCACTTGAGCTAATCTTGTTTGAGTTCTTGATGACTATAGTAAAATGTAATAAAGTTATGCCCTTATTCATATATGTCTACATCCATCCTTGGTCTAGCAACCATATCCCATGTGTTTATGGATTGAAAATTCAATTATATATAGTGGGCAGAAATTCACTTAAATGATCAAGACTAGCCTTGATTAGTTGAAAATATTGGATGTAGTAGAGGCAACTAGACATTCTTGGTAGTCAAAAATATTGGATGTACCATTTTATGCCCTTCAATCCAACTGCATCTGGGGATTTTTTTAATTCCTCTATCTTTCATCAATCTCCTTACCTCACCACACCTGCCCACTTCTGGATAGATGTTTGAGAGAAGAACATAAGTTGTGTAGCATTTTAGGATCCAGCTCAAAAAGTAGTGTTGCTGTAAATACTCCTAAGCCTATATTCATATGTGATCTACAGGCACCAAGAAAACACATCCATACAACCAGCATAGATTTAACAGGCATCTCAATGATAAAGTTTAGGGTGTCTTCAAGATAGCCAGCATGGGAAAGGAGGTCAACCATGCACACATAATGATCAACTGTAGGTGTAATGCAATAAGGGTTACAAATGTGATTGAAGTATGTATAGATCTCATCCACTAAACCTAGATGGATGCATGCACTTAGAATACAAGCAAGGCTTACAATGTTAGGATATGTTCCAGAGTGTTTAATTAATTCAAAGATTTTGAGAGTGTCCTTGCAAAATCCATTTTGTGCATATCCTGCAATCATTGTAGTCCATGAGATGACATCTCTTTGAGGAATTTTGTCAAATAGTTCACATTTTTTGTCCATGATTCCATATTTTGCATACATGTCTATGAGAGCATTTCAAACTATAATATCTCACAAGAATCCCCCTACCATTATGCTTTGAAGGATGTACATACCTTGTTCCAAAGCTCCCATTTGGGCACAGGTAGGGAGGATGTTGGCAAAGGTTACAGAATTTGGATTTACAGCTGGCAATTGCATTTGCTTGAAAGTTTCTAAAGCCTATGCAACAAATCCATTTTGTGCAATCCTACAATTATTGCATTCCATGAGATGACATCTCTTTGAGGCATCCTATCAAACAGTTTGTGTGCCTTGTTTGTGCTTCCACTTTTTTCATATATGTCTATGAGAGCATTTCCAACTATAATATTGGACAAAAATCTGCCTTCTATTATGCCTTGATGGATGTCCATACCCTATTCCAAAGCTTACCATTTTGATACAGGTAGAGAGGATGTTGGAAAAGGTTGTGGAATCTGGCTTTACACCTACCAATTTCATTTGCACAAAAATTTCTAAAGCTTGTTCAACAAATCTGTTTTGTGCAATCTTGTAATCATTGCATTCCATGAGATGACATCTCTTTGAGGCATTCTGTCAAATAGTTTGTGTGCCTTGTCTGTGCTTCCACATTTTTCATATATGTCTATCAGAGAATTTCCAACTATAATATCTGACAAAAATCTGCCTTCTATTATGCCTTGATGGATGTCAATACCCTGTTCCAAAGCTTACCATTTTGATACAGGCAAAGAGGATGTTGGAAAAGGTTGTGGAATCTGGCTTTACACCTGCTAATTTCATTTGCATGAAATTTTCAAAATCCTTTTCAACAAATTTATTTTGCGCATATAATATTTTGTCCATTTTGCTACACACAAGTGTCAAGAAGAGATCCTTATTCTAGGCTTTCTGGAGGAAATAAATTAGACAATTTAAACTTAATTTTTGGTAAATGGTGTCTTCAATTTGTCTACAAGACTAGAGAAACTTACATCAAACAACTTAAATTCACCAGCACCATAACTGAATTTGTTTTAGATTGAGGTTGTATGGGCTCGTGTTTATATTTTTAGTAGATATATTTAAATGTTCATGTTTTGAAAATTTCAGCTTCTTTTAGTTTGCCTAAGTTATTTTTATCTTATTTTTAATTTATTTATATTTTACAAATTCAAATATTATTTTAGCAACTGTCCCCCAACTGCCCCTAAATTTTGGAATAAAATTATCCATCCCCAAAACCCATTTACCTGTTCCCAAAACTCAGATAAACACTGGGTTTTTCTAGTTTTGAATTATATCACAAAAAGGAGTACAGATAACATGCATGGAAGGAAAGACCTTACATTTGTTGGGTTCCTCTTTCTTGAAAGCTAAGAAGAAAAATATCCTATGTGAATAGATAACAAAATGATAGTCATAGTTGTAAAGGAAAGATTGAAACTTTCCCCATTCTTGTCTTATGGCACTATCCTATGAAAGGAAGAGATTAACTAATGATTTTCTAAGATTTGTGTTTAATGTAACACCTGTTGACAAAAGAGAGTCTTTTGCATTAAGAAAGATTCTATTTTATTGCTAGGGACCAAGTTTATTCCAATCAGTTTATGTGATGCTGGAAGCATTCTTCATGAATATGTGAACAACTACAATTACTATAGCATAATTAACAACTAGGATTTTTGTAGTCCTTCTGAGATAGTATATTAAAATTTGTTGGGGTTGAGGTCCTGTTCAGCACACATTAGGGGAATCCAATAGAAATGTTATAGTTTTCCCAGTTGCCTTAAATTTCCAATTTCTATTTGGAACCAACTAGAGGGCTAAGCTCACATGCACCAAAAATGGAGAATCCTACTTGAAAGAATATATGTGGCATTGCCATTATTAGCTTTTAAGTTCATTTAGCATGTCAAGTGTTCCTAATAGAGTCATCTAACAAATATTCTTAATCACGGATCTAGGAGTTAAATTTAATTATATTTGCAAAATTTTATCATATTCAAACTTTAGATTAGCTTCTAATACAAATCTACAATCTCACTTAACGTAAGAAGGCAGCCAAAAGTACATGTTTCAGGTTTTACCCTTCATATTATATTGTTGGATGTGTATCCTCCATAGCTGTAGGAGGGGACCGTATGGGTGTCCATAGAATGAAGTATTGATGCAACTCAAAATATTTCTATATTTTTTGCTATGTGGATTTTGCTAAAATTCATCAATTTCAAATTAAATAATCAATGTTTGCTCTTAATTGGGTAGAAAGCAATGAATCATTTTACACCAGGTTATCTATATTGTCTTAGTTAAATTGGTTATTTTATTGCTCGTGCATTGTGTTTGGCATCATGTCTTTGATCATGAAAACATTTTTGGTTCTTATATGTACATCCCACTTATGTGGTGGCTCAAGTTCCTCATAGTAATGGAGCACGTGAAGACATGAAAAAGTGCTTTGTAGGTTGGTGTGTTGATGATTTCATGAACAACGTAGGTAATGAATGACAAAGCAATCCATTGTTACTTGCTAATTACTTACTTGATCCATTGGTATGTAGAAATTTTTGGGAATGATAATGGTCTAGAAAAGTTTTATGCATGTTAGGATGAACAGAGAAAGCATCGTAATTATTGAAAAAATGAGCCACATTTCATGACTATGCAAGTTAGGTATACTTGATGAAACACTCTACTTCCTTAATGGTTTGCCATTTTTAATTTCCATATTGTCTATTGTCTTCTATAGTATGACTTTGTTACTAACCAACACACTGCAATAGCAGGGTGTAGACTATAATATGTCATGCTCTTTAGCTGAGAGTTGTGATTCTAGGAACACTTAACCATGTTGTCCTTGAGAAGCCAGGCTTTACGACTTTTTATTATTTGGGCTTAGTTTACCTTTATTGGTTGTGTTCACCTTTTCTCCATGTTTAATAGTTGTCAATGGAAAAACCATTACCATAATTTTACTAAATATGTTGGAATTCATAGTTTAAATCTCTATTTTATCATTTAAAAAGAAAGTCAAAATTGCTTACATTTTTTTCTTAATATTTTATAATTCATTCACTATGACGACTTAAGTCTAAATCATAGGTCTCAAGGATATAGCACTTGATTGGATTTATCTACCCTTAGTATAAAAAGGATAAATAAAGTGGGGACCAAGGAATGCATCTGTCTAGGGCATTTATGAGATGTTGCTGGTAGCAGCCCATTGTTCATACATTTCTAAAATAGAGGGGTTTCTTCTATTCCCTGCAAATCATATTGTCCACCAATATGTAGAATCCTTCACTCTCACCTTAGCCTTTGCATCTCTAGATCTCAATTCACACAGTCCAAAATAAAGGTAACATGTTGACTACTAATGGCAATTGAATTCGTTTGACCTTTAATGTCATTTATACATTGTAGAAGGGTAAATACCACTTCTAAAAATTCAATGGCTCATTCTTCTATGTTTTTCTTAGTTCCTAGCTCTTTGGGTTCAATTTCATAGTGTTTGTAATTACATGTAATTATTTTCTTGAAAGTTTCTGAAGCCTTTTCAACATATCCACTTTGTGCATATCGAGCAATCATCACATTCCATGAGATGACATCTCTTTGAAGCATTGCATTAAATAGTTCATATGCCTTGTCTAGGCTTCCACATTTTGCATACATGTCTACCAGTGTAGTTGCAACTACATCTAACAAGATTCCTCTGTGCATTATGATTTGATGGATGTCCATATCCTATTTGAAAGCTGCATATTGGCACAGGGAGCGAGGATGTTGGAAAAGGTTGTGGAGATTGGCTTGCACCCACCAATTGCATTTGCTTAAAAGTTTCTAAAGCCCTCTCAACAAGCCATTTGGTGCAAATCTTGCAATCATTGTGTAGTCCATGAGATCACATTTATTTGAGGATTACAAGCCCATTTATTTTTTTGTACCCTTCATTAAGTAAATGTCTTGCATCTAGAAAATACCCTGTTGCCTTCATCTCCCAAACCAATTGCTCCAACTTTGAATAGATATGCTATGTCTATGGATGTGATCTGTCTCCTATAGAAAAAGCATGTACCATTTTATGGCCTTCAATCCAACTACATCCGGGGATCTTTTTAATTCCTCTATCTTTCATCAATCTCCTTACCATTTGAACCTCACCCCAACTGCCCACTTCTGCATATATGTTTGAGAGAAGAACATAAGTCACAACATTTTTAGGATCTAAATAAAAAAGTAGCATTGTTGTAAATACTCCTAAGCCTATATTCATATGTGATTTACAGCCACCAAGAAAACATATCGACAACCACCACAGGTTTAACTGGCATCTTAATGATAAAGTTTAGGCTATCCTCAAGATAGCCAGCATGAGCAAGGTCAACCATGCACACATAATGATCGACTGTAGGAGTAATAAAATAATGGTTACTCATGTGATTGAAGTATGTACAACCCTCATCCACTAAACCTGAATAGTTGCATGCACATAAAACACAAGCAAAGCTTACAATGTTAAGATATGCTCCAGAGTGCTTCATTAATTCAAAGATTTTGAGAACATCCTTGCAAAATCCATTTTGTGCATATCCTGCAATCATGGCATTCCATGAGACCACATTTCTTTGAGGCATTTTGTCAAATAGGTCACGTGCTTTGTCTATACTTCCTCATTTTGCATACATGTCTACCAGAGCATTTCCAACTATAATTTCTGACAAAAATTGCCCTTCCATTATGCTTTGATGGATGTCCATACCCTGTTCCAAAGCTTCCATTTTGACACAGGTAGGGAGGATGCTGGAAAAGGTTGTGGAATTTGGCTTTAGACCTGCCAATTGCATTTGCTTGAAAGTTTCTAAATTTCAAAAAATCCATTTTGTCCATATCCTACAATCATAGCATTCCACAAGATGACATTTCTTTCAAGCTTTTTTTCAAATAGTTCACATATCTTCTATGTGCTTCCACATTTTGCATACATGTCTACCAGGGTAGTTGCAACTACAACATCTAACATAATTCCTTTATCCTTTATGCTTTGATGGATGTCCATACCCTGTTCCAAAGCTCCCATTTTTGTACAGGCGGGGAGGATGCTGGCACAGGTTCTGGAATTTGGCTTTACACCTGCCAATTGCATTTGCTTGAAAGTTTCTAAAGCCTTTTCAACAAATCTATTTTGTGCATATCCAGCAATCATTACAGTCCACGAGAACACATTTCTTTGAGGCATTCTGTCAAACAATTCGCATGCCTTATCTACACTTCCACATTTTGCATACATGTCTACCAAGGCAGTTGCAACTACAACATCTGACAAAAGTCCTCTATCCTTAATGCTTTGATGGATATTGATACCCTGTTCCAAAGCTCCCATTTTGGCACAGGCAGGGAGGATGCTGACAAAGGTTGTGGAATTTGGCTTTACACCTGCCAATTGCATTTGCTTGAAAGTTTCTAAGCCCTTTTCAGCAAATCCATTTTGTGTGTATCATGCAATCATGGCATTCCATGAGACCACATTTCTTTGAGTCATTTTGTCAAATAGTTCATAGGCCTTGTCTATGCTTCCACATTTTGCATACATGTCTACCAGGGCCTTGTCTACGCTTCATAATTTTTATCTATAAATGAATATATTACAATAGTTAAGATTTTGATATACTCTTAACCCTATGATATAGACAACTTTTACATGACCTAAACCAACTAAAAGTTTTTCAATGCTCTTCAAGAAATTTGTCATTAAAATTTTGAGATTAGCTAATACTTTAATATGTGTTTTTTTTGTAGTTTGAGGTTACACCATTTTTGCTTACCTCCATGACAAGTGATTCTTTTCTATAAACTTGTGAGCCGAAAGATAATTGCATTGCATCTAAAATTGTTTGGGCTCTTCCATAAGTTTTGTGAAAGTCTTTCAACACTCAGTAATATATTAAGAATTCAATTCTTGAATTTGAAATGTTAACATGATTTCCTTTTAGATTTTGTTGTTTATATTTTTTGAATCTTACTTGTCAAAAAACATGCTGCAACTTTGGTACTGGTTATTATTGTTAACTACCTCGACAAGTTATTCTTGTTGCCATAATTTAGTTTAGATTGTTAACACCTCAATGGTTTGTGTGAAGGAAAATATAGAATGCACCAAGGCTGTAGTCAAAGCACCTAAACTGGTTAACATAATGCCAAAAGAAATGATGTCTCATGGAATGCTCAGTGGCAACATCTCTTTTCTAAGTGTCAAAAGATGTGAAGGGCTTTATCGGTTCGACCTTCCTTTCCATTGTTTTGCTATTGTATCTAATGTGGTTGCTGAACTGGTTTTTTCTTATGGTAGCCTTGTGCTACTTTTTTTATTATTTGTAATTATTTTCCTACATTGTTCCAATACAAAAAAATATTTATTGTCACTTTGCTTTGTCTTATTTCATTTTCTTATTGGTCAATTCTCAAATAGAAAGTGTTGGCCCAAATTTATCAATCTTTACTTGGCAACATCATAAAATATGTAGTTTTCCAAATTTATTTTCTTTTATGTTTTAATTCAAATTTAATAATATGTTTTTTCTGCATTATAAAATTTATGGTATTTAATAAATTATTCATATCATGACTAAAATTACTACCAATTAATAGAAACCAGTAAAAAAAAATGACTACCATGACTAAATAAATGATCAGTTAACAACAATCAATGACTAAATATACTACCAAATTGATGACTAAATATACTACCAAATTAATGACTAAATATACTACCAAATTAATGACTAAAATTTGTTTAGTCATAAATTTGGTTGCGAGATAAATGACCGGCAATAAACTACCAATGGTCACGTGACTAAATATACTACCAAATTGATGACTAAATATACTATCAAATTGATGACTAAAATTTGTTTAGTCATAAATTTGGTCACGAGATAAATGACCAGCAATAAACTACCAATGGTCACGTGACCAAACTATTGATCACATGACCAATTTTTGGTATTTTTTAGTCATTTATTTCGGTTTTTCTACTAGTGCATGTAGGCCAGGGTAGCTAATTAAATAATAGGTATTTAATCAACTAGGTTAGGGGTAGGCTAATTAGTAGGCTTGATTAATCAGATAAACATAATTTATCTAATTAATTAGGTTTAGGGAAGTGGAGAATTTAACTAGATAAATATTTGTTATATTTATTTAATTAATTGGAAAATTGTTAGACGCTGTGACTATTGAATTAATTAAATTAATTCAATTTTAGGGATTAAATGATGAAGAAAAAGTGAATAATTCAGGTGTTGGGTGAGATAATTAATTAACAAGATGAGAAATTAGTGATATGGGTGATGTCGGAGGATAGTTAGATGGTTAAGACATTTTTAGGTGTCTACATTTTCCCCTCTTTGACGTGGTGCCATGACCTAATATGGATGTGGCGTCAAGTCAAAGAATTTACCCTAGCTATCGAGAAGGAATAAAAAGGATGAGGGATGCCCCCTTAAGAGGTCAGGTGAAAAAATAAAGATTTTTTTAGGTGATCTCTCGAAAGGAGGAAATGGTGGTGAAAATGGATGGAGGATGGAAAAATAGTTTTGATAGGAAGAAAAATGAGCGAGAAAGGTTATGTATTGCACCCTGGGGAGGGAAAAGTGTGTTGGAGGATGACATGGCCTTCTATAAATACAAAATGTGAGCCCAAAGTGCCACATTTGCACACATTGAGCCTATTGGACGTGAGAAGAGGAGAGGAGATGGTTGTGCAACCACTGTTCCCACGCTACGAGCATCGATCCAAGTGAGTTCACACTTACTTGAGATCACTATTGGTGGACCCTTGAGTAGGTTGACTATCCTTGACTTTGTCAATTTTAGGGTTTTGGGACATTTATTGCATGGGAAAAGGTTGGTTTAGGGAGTCTGGTGCCATAACATAGCCGTTTGGCACCATCAGCAGTCGGATTGGTGCCATCCTTTGGAATGGAACCATCGGCCAAGGGGGATTTTTGGGGATTTTGACACCATTTCAGATATATGTGGTGCCATTGTCTGGTTCGACACCATGTTGAACTAGGGTTTTTTGGTGCATTGGCACCATATTGGATTTTTGTGGCACCAAACTCTAGTTTGGTGCCATGCATTTGGGGTTCTAGATTGTGGCACCAAATGTTGGTGCATTGGCGCCATCCTCTGGAATGGTGCCATACCCAGATTTTGTGGCACCATCCTCTTGAATGGTGCCAGGGTTTGGCAAGTCAAGTTGGGTTTTGGTGTTAAGTGCTAGATTGGCACCAAAAGTGGGAGAATCGGTGCCATCCTCTAGAATGGCACCATATCAGGAAAGATTAGCGCCATACTTTGGAATGGCACCATATTTAGTAGGATTGGCACCATCCTTTGGAATGATGCCATGTTGGTTAGAATTGGTGCCAAAATTGGTTTTGGCATCAAAGGGATGAAAATTAGTGCCATGACACTGATTTGGAAAAAAAGCTAAGTTTTTTACTCATATTTTGCGGATGCAGATTGATGGGGGTATTGTGGCTTCACTGGTGTAGTGCATTCCCACAATTATGAGGTTGTTAGAGGGTTTCAACCAGTCCACATTAGCTAGGTTAGGGAGACTGAATCTATGAATAGTAGATGAGATGCCCATCATATGGGCACATAGGGCCATGATGACAAATAGTGCCATGATTACGACCCTAGTAGAGTGATGGTAGAGTGAGACATGCTCTTTCCTCCTACTCACATGTGAGATCAGCATCACCTTGGAGGATGTGTATCAGATTCTAAGGTTGTTGATTGTTGGAGTGTGAGCCACCTATGGCATTGCTAGAGGACAAGTAGCCCTTGACAGAGCTTTTGCCCCAGGTCACCTAGTTCTGATGTAGGATTGACGATAGATGAGTTACAGCAAGACTTTGGTGACTAGAGTGGATGATTTCACATTATTTCTATGTGCAGTGATTCAGGGTCTGGTGATGCCAGATCAACGTGCGTAGGGCTTCTCAGTGGGTTGGGGAGAGGAGATTGAGCAGATGGTGAGGCATGAGATGATGTATGCATGGGGACTGTGCATGCTAGGGTAGTTGTACCATGAGATGCAAACTATTGTGTATCAGTTGGATTCAACTTTGTCTACTAGGGTGACACTTCATGTGTGGGCCTTCTACATATAGGTATTACGAGGCCACAGTGAGCTCTATTCCATGTGCAATTCAAGGTGTTTGTCTTTTTGTACAGGGCCCCTTCTCAGTATTCTTATGTTGGGTAGCTGCGATATTAGCGGCACATTCTGGATGACTTGGTTCATATTATGTGGCGCCCATATATTAGAGTGGAGGCATGGCCAGATAAGCATATTCATTTGCCTTATGTATTCTAGGCTTGATACCTGATGGGCTGAGGGGATCATACAATTGACATGTATCTCCCTTCTCAGGTGATGAGACAGTTTGGGTTGCGTCAGGACCTTCCACATGTGATGGCAATTTTTGTGAGGATGCCTCAAGATATCAAATGACCACCACAGATAGCACCTCAGGTGGCAATAGTAGATTTTATAGGATTGTAGCCCCAACAATGGGATTGGCAGAACACAGTGGTAGATGCGGGGACCATCCCAGACTATGATCGGTGGTGGGCAGTGTGGAGATCGATCCACTTGATAGATCCTACTGTAGAGATAGACATGATAGTAGAGGGAGAGGAGGGGGACGAGGTGGAGGAGGAGATAGTGTTAGAGGAGGTAGATTGTATGAGGATGATGATGACTGCCAAGTAGCACCCATAAAATACATCTTTTTACCTCTCTTTTTCTCCTTTCTGATCCAAACTTCTTGATGTCTGCACATGAATAGGCTAGCAAGATTGTTCTAAATAATGATTAATTAAAGATAAGTTACTTAAGATCATGATTTCTGATTAAAGGACTAATGTGCATAGAATTGATGGAAATATGCAGAAAAACTTCTCTTTTTGAATCAACAGGTGTAGATGTTCAGGTTGGCAATTTTGTACATCTCCAGAGGTAGTCCTAAATATCTCTGGAGATAATACCAGAATACCATGACATCAAAAGTTTTGAAGAAAGAGGAAGAGCCCTCCTAGAGCTAGTTTGAAGTCTGGAGCATCTCCGAAGCTAAGAAAGAAGACCACATTTATATCTCTGGAGCTACAGACATATCTCTGGGGCTGCAGATAGAGACATACATTTTGACATCTCTTTAGAATAGGGCAAATTTCTAGCATAGTTGTCAATCAGGCATTTTCAGTAGTGATCGTGATACCCCTCATATTACTCAAATCATCACCTGAGTGATTAAGGGCCATCTTTAGTTAACTGCTGGGAGTTTTTATCTCTTTTTAAGTTTTTGCATGAGTTACTGATGAAATTGATTTAATATCCATATTTTTAGGGCCTCATTGCCCAAATGTATTAAGACTCAAACTTAAAATTTAGAGTGGACTTCTGTTCCACTCAATCTATTTTTATTGCGTGGTTACTCTTCATAGTTAGACAACTAGTATAATAAAGAGATGGATGTCATCTTATAGAAGAACTGGTAGATAAGATAAATGATATGTCATCACTCATTTTATATATACTTATAGAAGCAGCAAAAAAGGGAGACTGATTATTATTATTTTTTGTAATCTCAATTAAGATATCAATTTTTCTATGAATGGAAAGTGAATGGAATTGGACTGAATTTAGTTGTGATCTTATTCTTTTGTGTTGATTCCTTACTGTAGCCTTTAGCCCTAAGGGTGTGTAGCAAGGGCCCACTCTCACCACTAAGGCAGAAGGCTAGTACCATTGTTTTGTTGTTTCAAATTTTGCTTTATTGAATACTTACTGATTTTGATAGATAGATGCATGTTGTAGTTTATAGATTTGCTTTGAGTAGTTTACTATTCCATTCTATTTTCAGAATTCTTTGAATTCATTTCTAAGTGGATAGATCAATCTCTCTAAATTAGTAAAAGCCATTAGAATTAGCTAGAGGAAACTGGTAACTATAGAATCTTTATTTGTAGATAGCCGAGGACACAACCCTGGATTTTGACATCTAAAATATGATTAAATGATGAGGTACAATGACCCCTTGTCAGATGATGCCATCGGGATGTTAGTAGGTTTTGGCTAGGAGAGGACGGGGACGAGAATAGCAGAGTCCTCAATGACAGTGGGCACCTAGGTAGGTACAACAGTAGCAGTAGGTACCTGCACAGGTAGGATAGATGGCCTAGCCATGGGCATCACCGCAACAGTAGGGACTGAGGTAGGCACCTCCTTGGGCACCGCAATAGGCACCACCCCAACAACAGGCACATAGGGGATAGATGCCACCACCATGATTGACACCACAATAGTAGTGACCTAGGTAGGCACCCCCACAAGTACCTCCCCAGTAGTAGGTTAGACCACAAATATTCTAATATTTATCTTAATTCATATTTTCTTCTGTCAATTAAATAAATATTATAAGTTTATTTGATTGGTTCATTATCCCATAATTAAATAAAATCATTTTATTTAATTAAAATCCCTAAATTCTTCTAATGTCTCAAATCCTAAATCCACCTCACAAAATCCACCTCATCAATCCACCTCATCTTTCCACCTCATCCCTTCCACCTCATCATGTTGCACATATAATTAAATATTCTTAATATTTAATTAGCTAATACCCACTATTCTCTAAAATTGAATTCTTAATGTAATTGTCCCCCACTATTCTCCACACATTGAATTCTTAATGCAATTGTCCCCCACTATTCTCCACACATTGAATTCTTAATTCAATTGTTCCCCACTATCCTCCACTATTGAATTCTTAATTAAATTGCTTCCCACTATTCTCCACTCATTGAATTCTTAATTCAGTTGTTCCCCATTATTCTCCACTATTGAATTCTTAATTCAATTGTCATAACTCACTATCCTCCACCATTTATTCTTAATTCAATTGTCATAACCCACTCTTCTCAAAAAAAGAATTTTTAATTCATCCATTATGAATTAAAGATTCACAAAAAATGAGAGCCATTGATCTCATCTTTTGATCCTCACCCTCCATTGTCTTTTCAGAAAATCTATAAATGAGACCCTTCTCTAAGCAATTAGGAGGGACTTCTTTTGGCATCCTTATCATGCCCATTTTCCTCTAGGGAATCTTCTTCTGGCATCCTCATAATGCCCAATTTCTTCTCTATTCTCCTCTTCATACCCTCCTAATGCCAAATTCATTCTAGCCTATCCATATCAGTTAAATGCAGTGAATCTATCCATCCCATATCCTTCATTGCCCCTGTGTTTGAAGTTCATCTTCAACACAACAAGTATCATAGTCGTTCCATTCTTGTCATCGTCAACAAGCAAAGAAGCAAGCTCCATGAGGGCCAATCTTCTTCATCATCAAGGTCGAGAACAGATAAGTGAGCAATGGAAGTCGAAAGGTAAAGGTTGTAAGTATCACTTGTTTGTTATTTAAATCTCCTTTTCATTCATATTTCATTGATGTATTGGGTTAATATTTATCATTATTGATCGAATCCCACATTTTTTCCATTCACATTTTGGCGCCCACCATGATCTAACCCCATTCTTGTTTGTGAGTATTTGTTGTTGAAAGTTTTGTTGCAGGATTCAAGTGTTCCAAAGCACATTCAGGCATCAACTCTCACAAACGGCCTCCTACGCACAAACTGAGCTCCCCGTTGAGTCCAGGAGGCCTCAGAGGTAAGAAATCACCTATAACTTCTCTAGTTTTGTTACTGGAAATTTTTTGAATTTTTTTTTACTTTTCAAAGTATTTTTTTGCAAAAAAAAAATTAAAAAAAAAAAGAAACAAAAAGAAAAGGGCTTGGGTTGTATTTCTTCCTTTTTTTGTAACATTTTAATTAAAAAAAATTAAAAAAAAAACAAAAACAAAAAAAAATTCAAAATACCTTTTTTTTAAAGCTTTGGTGTTAGTTAAAAAATTAAAAATAAATAAATAAATAAATAAACAAAAACAAACAAAACAATTAAAAAAAAATTAATTCACACAATTTTTGCAAGGGCTGAAGCCCTTGCCCCGAACCCGCCATCCCCCAGCCCTGCCCCGAACCCCCCATTTAGCCCCTCCTCCCATCCGATCCCCCTCCCTCCTGTGGCCTTCCCAAACCCCCGATCCCCCTTCCTCCCTCTGCTCCGCCCCCCGCGCCGCCCAAACCCTTGACCTCCCTCCACTCTGCTCCCTCTCTGTCACCCACACACCTCTCACTGCCCAATCCCCGCCCAGCTCCGCCCTAGCTCCTCCCGCCTACCCTATGCCTCCCTCTCCCACCACCACCTTCCCATGCCCCGCGTTGGTCCCCCTCCCTGCATGCTGCCCCCAACCGCTGCCCCAGCCCGATCTCCACCGCCCCTTGCACTTCCTGCTACCCACCACTGCCACCATTCCACAACCCTAGCTCTACCCACCACCTCCACCGTTCCGCCCAACCACACCTGCACGCACACACACTCAACAACAAAATAACCCAACAAAAAAAACACATAATAAAAAAAAAATTAAAAATAAAATAACATAAAATAAAAAATAAAAAAAAGGGGGCCATTATTTTTTTCTTTGTTGGATTTTTCACTTAGCCAAATAGGCCGATTTTTTCAACTTTTCCCAACTTTTGCCTACAGTAATGAAATTGCACAAAATTGGTGGCATCGGAAAGCTGACGAGATGAACAAAATAGTTGTGAAGAAATTTTTAGGTGATGGTACCATTTTATCAGCCTGTTTCGCAATCAGAGTCAAACCTACTTGAAATCTTTTAATGCTCATATCTTTTGCATATTTTATCAAATTTTCGTGAAATTTTTTTCAAAGTGCATAGAATTTCATGTAGAATTTATTTATAAACTTATTTTTCCTATATCAATTCATTTTCATTATATTTTATTAGATTCTTGATTTTCACATAACAATCTCCTATGCTAGTCTACTTACTCCATTTTCGTTCTAGTGACTTGCAGGTGATCATTTGGAGCTGGAACAACATTGGGATCAGTAAATACGGCAATTTGGATAGTGAAAACAATTTGGGTACATTCATTCTAATCATTTATCTTCAATCTTGTTTTCATCACACACTTCGATTTGGGCTCATAAAATGACCATTGCTTGATCACACATCATTGAAAATTAAGTTTAAAATAAACCAGTGTCTTCTATCACATTTGGATTTTGGGAGTTAAAATGAACCAAGTGTTTGAAGTGTTTTCCTCACATTTCAATTTCTTAAGGGTTAATTTCCAACTGTAATTGTGAATCAAGTGCACGTGTGTATGCTCTCTCCTTGCACCAAAAGGTGACCTTGGAGATCAAAAACACCTCACTTGATTCACTTTTGTTTACCCTTTCCTAGGAGGCCTGCAGGGGATTTCATCAACCCTAGGGACGACCTCATCTGAGGCTGAATCGAAAGACACCCTAATTGAAATCAGAATCTTGTCACTCTTGGCTAAGCCCCAAAGAACTTTCTACCTTTGGGAAGTGAAGGTAAAGGGTGGGTTACCCCCTTCTCCTGATTGTGTGACAAGATTTCACTTTCAATCCCTAGTCAACCTCGTGTAAACATTGCCCAAACCTAATTGGCCATACCCTACATCAAACTAGACATTAGGGCATGTTGATGTGTCTTCCACGTATGCTTGATTACTCCTCAGCATATTCTTCAAAGTTCAAAATGTAAAATTGCTTATGTGTCTTGTGTGAGTGACTCATGATTGTACATGTGTGATCATTTCATTAAACATTGCCAAACCAAACATTACCAAATAGGCACACTGGTCTCGACTTGTGACGCATTTGTACTCTGTTACGGTGCATTTACTGCTGCACATCCAAACTAGTAAGCTTTTCCAGTCTTGTGTCAATGACAAACCAATTAGAATATATTGATCAAAAATTCCAATATCTACGAAGGCAAAGAGACTTAGGTCCCTCACCCCAAGATTGTATAGCAATTTCTCAACAAATCCAAGTCTTACAACAAGAATTACCAAGCTTGCAAGCTAAACATGCCAGTACTAGCTATGCCTCACCACAAAATCATATATCATTTTCACATATGCATGACAAGGCAAGCACCACCTCAAGTTGGAAATTGTATACCACCCCGTCTACTAGTCCTCCTTCACTATCTTCTAAGACACATATCCCAAAGCATACCGGTTCTACACCAACACCAACATCTATTTTCTTAAATTTTAAATGGCACACCAAAAAAGAATCAAATGAGTTTTGGGAAAAATATTTGGTAGATTATACAGCAAACGAAAAGCTAGAAAGAATGCAAAATCCACTCATCCATTCCCTCATTCATCTACCCATTCAACTACGAAGGATGTGATCCAAGGGCTACTAGCAGAGAGTCGACCATGTCCCCAAATTCTGGTCCTTGACCTTACCAAAGCTACTTCCAATCACATGTCAAATCCTATAGCCCCTTCACGTGATCTGCAATCCCTTGAGCTTCTCAAAGAGCCTTCTACCATGCACCAAAATCAAGGTCCATCACACATCCATATTGTCAACCAAGAAACTATCCAAGATCTATCTGCTTCCATTCCCACAACCCAAGAGTTATGTCAAGAGCACATTTTAGAGCATGTGGAAACATTAACCCCCTGTCTAAACCAAGATCAAAACATTCCCATCCAAACCATGCATAACCAATATCTCTTCTATGATCAAGATACTACCGCTGATAAAGAACCTATACAAGAGAACAGTAATCCCATCACGCTAAATCATATCTATGATCAAGATCCCATCTATGATGAAGAGCCTATCTATGATCAAGCAGACCATGATGATCCTCTTAGCCCACTTTATGTGTTCCATGGTCCTGAGCCTATCACCCCATCTAGTCCTACCCAAAATCCAACAACTTCCACTTCCCTTGATGAGACACTTGCCTCCCAAGCAAGCATAGAAAATCAAACCAATAATTCTCCTGTACCATCCATTATTGACCATGCTGCAAATCCTCCACCATATATCCTTGGTCTTACTACATTCATGCATGAATGTTCTTTCTTAGAACACCAACCATTATCTGCTATCTCACCTTCCTCATCCAATAAAGAACTTGTGTCTAGTGTTCCACCTACACATAATCTCGCTGTCCACCGCATACTCCAACATATGAACTATCAAGGTAAAGGCTTAGGCCTTCATGAACAAGGTATTTTGGACCCTATCCATGTCAATGTTCCTCCACCTTCATACGGCCTTGGATACATACCCCAAGGTGAGCAAACTCAAGATGTTGGTACTTCCTCCACTCCTCCTAAGTCTACCACTTTCCACCACAAACCCTATCATATCCCCAAAACATATGTCGCCATCCCACCTCCCTTATCATACACATCCCAGAAGCATGTGACCATACACCTTCCACCATCCAATCTACCTCTGCTACTTCCAAATCCTCACACCCCTTCGTGCCTTTTACCACCTCTTCTTCCAACACCTTATCCATCCATCTATAAATTCTCTAAATATCCCACTCATGGCCGACAAATGCACATATTGTCTAAACAAGGAGCTGTCACCAACCTCACATCTACCATCCCACGAGGATTCAATGACAAATATGTGGATGCCTCTAACTATAAAGCCAACAATCCTAAGAGTCCTCATGACCTAGGATATAAAATCCAAGAATCAAAGAATTATCCATATCAAAAGCTGCATGCACCCATACACCTCAATGCCAAATTGAAAAAGGTGTGGGTCCCCAAGCAACAAATGCTTCCTCTAAAAGCTGCACAAAAGCTGCATACACCCAAACCCATACCTTCATAGGTACTATCTAAAAACAAAATGGTTTGGGTACCTAAGAAACAATCCCTAAAGTTACATGAGGCATCCACCTCTCAAGAATCTCAACCATCTACTTTCTCCCATTCCATCCAAAAGTCTCAAATTCCTCCATCCTGTTAGAATGCCATTTGGACTAACAAATGCAAGTGCTACATTTTAAAGAGCAATGGATGTTGCTTTTGCAGGGTTGATTGACTCAATCTTGGCTATTTATTAGGATGATCTGACTACTTATTCAAAGAAGGAAGAGCAGCATTGTATGCACTTGGAACAGATTTTCATTAGAGCACTAGAGTATGGCATTTCTCTAAATCCAAAGAAGTGTGCTTTTGGGGTAGTTGAAGGAAAACTCCTAGGGCACATTGTTTCCAAGAATGGAATAAGTATAGATCTAGAAAGGGTGGCTGCCATTGACAGAATTCAGATGCCTAAAATAGTAAAAGGAGTCCAGTCCTTCTTTGGACAAATAAATTTTGTTAGGAGATTTGTTCCCAACTTTGCAGAAACCACAAGGAACATTTCTAAAATGCTGAAGAAAGATGAGATTGTCAGTTGGGAAGGTGAAGCAAGCAGATCTTTTCAGGACATCAAGGAAGCAATCAAGATGGCCCCTGTTCTTAAATCTCCTGATTTCTCTAGGCCATTTCAATTGTTTTCATTTGCTTCTTTCCACACTGTTGCTGCATGTTTGTTACAAAAAAATGAGGATGGTTTTGAACAGCCCATAGCTTTCTTCAGTGTGTCCTTGCAGGCTTCTGAGTTAAAATATGATATCATGGAGAAAAGAGCATATGCACTAGTTAGAGAAATCAAGAGTTTCAAGCCATATCTGGTAGGATCCCAGATAGTTGCATATGTCCCTCATGCAGTAGTCAAGGACATCTTCACTCAGCAGGAGGTAACAGGAAGGAGGTGCAGATGGATAAACAAATTGCAGGAGTTCAACATAGAAATACAAATTACCAAGTTGGCAAGAGGACAAGGATTAGCCAAAATGATGGCACAGTCAAACTTGGAAGCATGCCAAGTCAATGCAGTCTAGAATGAGATTGTTAATGTATCAAAATCTGAATGGTATAAGGACATTATATATTACTTGCAAAATCTGAATTGTCCTTCCCATTTCAGTGACGTCAAAAGAGGACCTTAAAACTACATGCAATCAGGTATGTCATTGTTCAAGGTGAGCTATACTGGAAGAGCCCTGATGGTGTGCTGCTAAGGTGTGTGGATGAAGGTGTAGCCAACAATTTTTAAATGACATGCATAGAGGATTGTGTGGTGGACATTATACTGTCCAAACAATAGCTCATAAGATTCTAAGAGCAGGATATTGGTGGCCCACTCTCTTTTCAGATGCACAAAGGTTCTTAGGAAAGTTGAGATATGAAGGTGCACTGCCCTTTAGAACTATGACTGTGGATGCTACATTTCAACAATGGGGAATTGATTTCATAGGGGAAATTGTAGAAAAGTCAAGTGGGGGACACAGTTGGATTTTGGTAGCAACTGATTATTTCACTAAATGGATTGAGGCCATTCCAACTAAGAGGGCTACAAGTAAAGTGGTGATGGATTTTATACTGGAAAATATTATCATCAGGTTTGGAGTACCATTCAAGATAGTCACAGATAATGCAATGTGCTTCAGATTAGGTGAATTTGTTGATTTTTGCAACAAGTATGGGATAAATCTATCATATGCATCACCATACCACCCACAAGGAAATGGTCAAGCAGAATCAAGCAATAAAAGCATCATGAAAATTATCAAGAGGATACTAGATAAGAACAAGAGAGCTTGGGATTCAAAATTAAAATTGGCATTATTGGCTGACAGGGTGACAATGAAAAAAGCTATTGGAATGTCACCTTTTGAACTAGTATATGGTGCATCAGCCAGGCTGCCTATAAATAATCTCCTACTAGTTTACAAATTTATCCAAGAAAATGATGGGGAGATTGGAGACTCCATGACAGAAAGAGTAAACCAGCTGGTTGCACTAGATGAAAACAGAAGGAAAGCCCACCAGATCAATCTCAAGAGACAACAAAGTGTGAAGTATCTGTTTGACAAGAGAGCAGCAAAAGGAAGTTTCAAATCAATGATTTAGTGCTCATCTGGAATGCAAAAAATTCAGGACAAGGGCAAACATGGTAAGTTTGAACCCTTATGGATGGGCCCATATCAGATTTGCAATACTCATGGGGAGGACTCTTATTTCCTCCAGGCCCTAGATGGTGAGATGCTGGAATTGCCTATGCATGGTCAATTCCTCAAGTTTTATTTTGCATAAATGACTTGTCTCTGTTCACAATTGTAAAATGTATGTATATATTGTAAATATCTTGTACAGTCCGTGCTTTTTTGGTTTTTGCCTAGTCTACCTAGAGATCTGGTTCTCGCTGCAGTTTTGCACCTGCACATCCCCATTCAGAGCCAGTGTTGGTACTCATTTTGGCCTGGAGTCAAACTGAGGTGTTTGGATGGTTTCTTTATCTAAACCCTAAGTCTTCATGTCCATCGACATGAGCCTAGCCTATTGGCTGGAGTATTTTTGGTTTCACCGATGTGGTTTGTCTCCCTGATGGAGGGTGGTTCAAAGTTTTCAAAGGAGGTGTTCATCGGCGTGATGCTCTTCATTGACGAAGGAATTTCATGTTGGGCTAATAGTTTGAAGTTTGGCCGATGGTGGAGTTGATGTTCGGCATATCGGGGTGACAAGGGAGATTGTCTTGGTGACAGGAAGACCATCGGTAGGACTTTTGCGATTGGTAGAGGGGTTTTGACTTATGCCGATGTGGTTACTCAGGCTGATGAGGGCATGTGTGTGGTCGCCAAGACCTTGGTCTATCGGTGAAGGGAATTTTTGTTCCATCGAAGGAGATGGTCTGGCCGATGGGAGATGCGAGGTGGCCATCAGGTGGACATTGTGTTTGGTCTCGCTGATGAATTGTTATCAGTGTAGTATTGGCTATCGGCAAAGGATTTTTGAGTTGGGCCGATAGTGGGGGGTTTGGCTGATGAGGTGTCATCGGCATGTGTCTCGCCGAGGGGAGATGTTCATCAGAGTGACATTGTTCGTCGGTGCAGTTGTGGTTTGTCACTCCGATGGTGTAGGTCTGAGTGATGGAGATGGTTTCAGGGTGACTTAGACTATCAGGCGAGTTGGAATGTGTTGTTCTGATGGTCTTTCTTTGGCTGATGAAGGGGAATGTGGTGTTCGTCAGCGAGACCTTTGAGATCGGTAAGAGGATTTTTGGGTGAGCCGATGGTATATGTCATGGCGATGAGCTTTTGGCGAAGGCTTGTGGGTCGAGCGGGGCAAAAGCGCTCGACACTTGGTATGCATGTGGCCATGTTTTTAAAGTGCTAAAGTGGTCTCAGCAGGGTGCATGTGGGATTATTCTTCCTGCATAATTTAAACTGTGAGTGTAATACGTTTTGGTAGGAAGTTCTCATTTGAATGCTGCGATAGTTTTCTGTTGAGTGCGAGTGGTTGAAGCCTTTAATGGCGATATGCTGAGGCATGGGCAAGCGATCAAGCAGTCATGTACTTGATTTATGGTAGAAAATTTTCCAACGGTGGCACAACTCTCGAGCTCATCTTCTTCCTATCCTTCTCTTGCTTCTCCATGTTTTGTCCCCTACTGCATTGATGACTTTTGAGCGCCATTTCTCATGAACTGTATCTGGCAGATTTTTGACTTTTGGCCATGTAATTAATTGCTGTGAGTACACTATTTGGCTGTTTTAAGCAGGTAGTGTTACTTATTTTTGGTTGTTGAAGGTTGGACATTCTTGGCTCTATAATACAATACAACTGATTTGGTTGCTCTGTGCAGGAAGCCTTGTGAGTTTATGTATCTCCTGTTGTATGTTTCTTGCATGAATCTACTAATTTCTTGATTGGTTTTATATGAGTAATGCTGTATTAGCATGTGTTTTGTTAATTCTGTCTCCAGTATTGCATGTATTCTTCTTCTGAGTTTAGATATCTAAGGGATGTCTAGGATTCTAGAATATAGAATTCCTGTGTTGAATGCTTGATCTCTTAACTTCTGCTCTAGGGGTAGATTAAATTGTTTTCAAATTGAATATTGGGAAGGGTATACTGCAATAGGGATGCCATAAGTATAGATAGCTTAACACTCTGTATTGAGAAATATTTGTAAGGCAGATATCACATGTATCCCCTTGAAATCTAGTTTTAGTTGTTCATGCTAATCATTCACAGGTGTATGGCTACTGACTCCAAGCCCTGGATAGGCACCAATCTAGCTCTGTGTTGAGGTTATACACCAGGTCCAGCTCTGCATCTAAACACAAAATCAAAATCAAACTTCAATCACAACCATTAGTACAGTAGAATTAGTTTTAGGATCCTAGGTCATCTGTCTACAATTAAAAATAGGCCCAAAGCTAGCCCCTTTGCTCTTATCTTGCAGTTTTGGTCTACTTATAGGAGGACTTATTTGCTTTGTATCAGCATCCCAGCCTTTGTATGCATATTCTCATGGGTGTTGAATAGGGAATACCCCCCTAGGTTTTGCAAAGCCTGAAGAAGAAGAGGAGATAAAAATAGAGTCTATCTCCTACACTGTTGGCCCCTGGCCCAGAGATCCTATTGATCATTGATGGCTACCTTTAGGGAAATCTGGGAGTAAGCATCTAGTCTGGGAAAAAACCAACACATCCCATACGGCAAACAAAAATTAGAAAAATACTAAGTCTATGTGGGTCCATAAATTCCTAAATCATTCAGCCACCAAGCAAAAAACTCCATTGCGTCCTACACTACTTGCCCATCACCAGCTCCAATGTTTACCACGGTATGTGCAACCATTGGTCATGATTCCCTTCCATTCCACAACACTTCCATATAACTCCATCTCCCCTCCCTTCCACTACTATCCTACACATCTTCCACATCCTATGCCTATGCTCCATGCTTTTGCATAAGCCTTCCCTCCATATTCTGCATCATAATCCACTATCTACCTACGCCATATCACTTTCATATGATCCCCTACCAACATCTGTGAGAACACTTGACATTGTCCATTCGACGGTATCTATCTAGTAGGACTCCCACCTTTCAAGGAACTATGTACTTGAGTCTTTCCAATATCCACCTTCTCCTATCTAAATATTCAAAAAAGAAAAAAAAAGTAAAGAAAAATCCCTTCATCTAATGGTGAAAATCTGGCAAACAGGCACCTTGGATAAGTACCTTGATAAAAACTTGGAAAATAGGCGTCATGTGTAAAGCTAATCTTCTATGTCACTCACACTTGGGGGGTACCTTGTCTCATCGACATAGGACTCTTCTCCTACTAGTTTCCTTTCATACCATTTCCTATCCTATCCTCTATCCATTACATACCTATCCTGTCTTGTCCATCCATCCAAACTTCCCTCCTCTATTCTTTGGTCTTGATAAAGATTGGGGGCACAATGTTGACAAATGTTTTGAATGGCTCTTGACATACCTTATCCCTCCAAACCATGCCAATCATTCATTATCCGCTCATTCTCCTCTTGTCATTAGCATTGCCATGAAAAATCCTACGTACTCTACCTGTAATGGGGCATGTTATACTTATGCGACATAGTTCTTGGAGATCACATCCTTGTTTTCCCCTATCCAACCCCATCACCTTCACCTCTAGACTTGGTGTTCCCTTGTTATTGGTATTTAGCGCAAAGGCTATCCAAACAAAATCCAATGAAACCATCATAATAAATCATACCCTTTCCAAACATAAAAAAATCCAAAAACATCACAAAATCAAAAAATCCAAAAACATCACAAAATCAAAAAATCTAAAAACATCACAAAATCAAAAAATTAAAAACATCACAAAATCAAAAAATTGAAAACCATCACAACAAAAATCAAAATATCAAAATATCCACAAAATCCCAACAACAATTATCATCACAACGCTTCAATCTTTTCTCCTTTTCCACAGATAACCCCCTTTAATGGACACATCGCTCCTACGATAAGGCTGTTATCTTCTCAACACTTTCCTACATCATCACATCAACTAGAACTACATATTCTCACTTTCCACATGGGTATGTAGGCAGTCTAGCATATGAAGGAAGTATCCAGTACTCAGGTACATAAGATTCCCCCCTTTCACCTTGACCCATTCATCACACTATCTAGAACTACATATTCTCATGCCTTTATCTTTCATCGTAAATGTGCCTTGATCTCGTGGATACAGGGTATGCAGGCAGTCTGGAATAAGAAGGATGTATCCAGTACTCAGGCACACATGATTTATCATTCTCCACCCATCCCATTCCATTAGCACTGTCATCTTTCTAGTCTTCCATTTATCAAAATCCATCCACCTCAACTTGACTAACTCAAGTAGAAAGCTAGCACATCCTTTCAAAGCAAAAAGTCCTTAACACACCTAGAGCAAAGAGGCCTACTTCTAGAGTCATCTACTGTCCTATTATTTTGATTGCCAACATCAGCTAAATCCCACTTAACCAAAGCCCTAGATCCACAAGTTTGTCTTCTATGAAGTGTTCCATTATCGAGACCAACACACACGTCTCCTACTACATGTGGCATTTCCCGCAGCAAGATATTGTCTTTTTAGGTAGATAGCCCCCTTTAATGGACCCATAGCTCCTATGATAAGGTTGTTATCTTTCCTATCCAATATATCCTGTGCAACCTCTTTGGCAAGAGAATATGTTGGTTGTATGTTTACTTTGTAAGTCAGTCAATTTGCTTTTATGGTTTATCTTTTGCTCCTTTGTCCATTACCTATTCAAGGCTACCTTGATTCATCTATAATCTTGGTATGTTGCGATGCAGTATGGATTGGAGGCATAGTCATTGCTTTTATGATTAGTTAGATTAACTTACAAAGTCTTGATTTATGCTATCATGCCTTTCTATGCTACTCGAGGATGCCAAAAGCTAGAGATGCTATGATGGGGGCATGATTATTTTCTTTGTCTGCTGCTTGTGGATTAAACTTTAGTAATGTGATGACTTTTGTCTAACAACATGATCGGCAAAAGATCATCGAGGACTCCGAGGTCTAAACATGAAAAGGGGCAATCCTTATCTGATGAAAAATCCATGTAAGAAATACTCAAGTCATCTCAGTTTAATTATACCTAGATGCTTGTATTTTCTTACAACATAATAAAGCCCAATGATGAAAGCACTTCAAAATACTTGCTATATCAAGGTGACAAATATTCATATCCATATCCATATCTATATCATATCCAATTGCGCCTCATATTCGTACCCATATCCATATCCATACCATATCCAATTGCAAGTCTATCCTTAATCCATGCCAATCAAGTCAAATCAATCTTGTCAAATAATCCAATCATAATTAATGGTCTTGATCCTTGTCCGGTCATAAACCAACTCGATCAATTAATCAATCAATTGTCTTATACAGGATGTTGCATTGTTGAAATCAGACCAACACACGCATCTTACATGACATGCTTCATTTCTTGAAACCAGACACTATCCTTCATGTTGCTCTAGAGATCCATCATTCCCCGCCATGACAACATGCCTGCCATGTTACTCTAGGGATCCATCATTCCCTGCCATGACAACACTACCATATCAAATGTCTTAGACAGGATGTTATATTATCGAAACCAGACCCAGCGTCTTATACGACATATCTCATTCTTGAAACCAGACATCATTGATCCATATCATTGGTTTACCGCTCGACAGGGGCAATACCTTGTTTGTTCCTATATCATTTGTGCATACTTGCTTACTTGCTTGTGTGTGTTATCATTTTTATCTTGCATTCCATATCATTCATCCCTTTCTTCTACATTCAACCATTTCATCTCCTATCAACATATCTTATCGTGAGATTGTCCGTCTCATGTCTGCCGCCTTCTCCCCGTCCAATCTCCCGAGGGGGCATCCTATATCATAACCTATACCAGGGGCAAACTGAGGCATGTATCATTATTAGAATATTCTTATTCTTTGAAACAATGTGATAAAACATATTGCTTCAAAGAGGGGCAAAATGTAGACACCTAAAATTGGCTCAAGTTGAATTAAGTAAATATTCTAATATTTATCTTAATTCATATTTTCTTCTGTCAATTAAATAAATATTATAAGTTTATTTGATGGGTTCATTATCCCATAATTAAATAAAATCATTTTATTTAATTAAAATCCCTAAATTCTTCTAATGTCTCAAATCCTAAATCCACCTCATCCCTTCCACCTTACCATGTTGCACATATAATTAAATATTCTTAATATTTAATTAGCTAATACCCACTATTCTCCAAAATTGAATTCTTAATGCAATTGTCCCCCACTATTCTCCACACATTGAATTCTTAATTCAATTGTTCCCCACTATCCTCCACTATTGAATTCTTAATTCAATTGTTCCCCACTATACTCCACTATTGAATTCTTAATTCAATTGTTCCCCACTATTCTCCACTCATTGAATTCTTAAATCAATTGTTCCCCATTATTCTCCACTATTGAATTCTTAATTCAATTGTCATAACTCACTATCCTCCACCATTTATTCTTAATTCAATTGTCATAACCCACTCTTCTCAAAAAGAGAATTTTTAATTCATCCATTATGAATTAAAGATTCACAAAAAATGAGAGCCATTGATCTCATCTTTTGATCCTCACCCTCCATTGCTTTTTTAGAAAATCTATAAATGAGACCCTTCTCTAAGCAATTAGGAGGGACTTCTTCTGGCATCCTTATCATGCCCATTTTCCTCTAGGGAATCTTCTTCTGGCATCCTCATAATGCCCAATTTCTTCTCTATTCTCCTCTTCATACCCTCCTAATGCCAAATTCATTCTAGCCTATCCATATCAGTTAAATGCAGTGAATCTATCCATCCCATATCCTTCATTGTCCCTGTGTTTAAAGTTCATCTTCAACACAACAAGTATCACAGCCATTCCATTCTTGTCACCATCAACAAGAAAGGAAGCAAGCTCCCTGAGGCCCAATCTTCTTCATCATCAAGGTCGAGAACAGATAGGTGAGCAATGGAAGTTGAAAGGTAAAGGTTGTAAGTATCACTTGTTTGTTATTTAAATCTCCTTTTCCTTCATATTTCATTGATGTATTGTGTTAATATTTATCATTATTGATCAAATCCCACATTTTTCCCATTCACAGTATGATGGTGTATGCATTATGATGATTAATGCCTTATGGATGTTTATGGGTCATGTTTTTATGGATATTTATGTGATATGGATATGTGATGTGATGGATATTTATGTTGTGATTTATAGATATAGATGTGATGTTATGGATGCATTTATGGATGTTGATGGATGTGAAATGAGAAATATATGCTCAAATTAATAAACATATATTTATGAATGCAATTGGATGTGAATGAGAAATATATGCTCAAATTAATAAACATATATTATGAATGCAAATGGATGTGAATGAGAAATGTATGCTCAAATTAATAAACATATATTATGAATGCAAATGGATGTGAATGTGAAACATAATGATAAATGGATGGATGGATGGATAAATGGATATGTTATTTAATGATTTAATGAAATGGATGAAAAATGGATTAATAATGATGATAATATTTAATGGATATGCAATGGTTATGGTCAAATGATGAAATGAAATGATAATGTATAAATGTAATGGTTAATGAAATGGACAAATAATAAGATGGGAAATGGGATGGGTTGATGTTATAGTTGGATGTCATGATACATGTGATGTTTGTTGAATGTTGGGCAATGGGGTTAGGTGGAGGGGATAGGTTTAGTGATACTTGGTCACTAGGCACCACGTTATTAGAGGGGTTTTGTTGGGATGGGTGAAATGTGTAGAGTGATTTGATTGAGGTGATTGATTAGTGGGGCGAAGGGATATGTTAGATGGGGAGTGTAAGAGTGAATGGATGGGGGGTTGAATCATTTGTAAATTCTAAGTCTAGATATTGTGTTGAATGGTTAGTGAAGATGGATAAGTTAGGCAAATTAATTGCATTATGTTATTGAGAGCATTTCTAGGTTTATTATAGCAAAATAGGATATTTTTCACTAAGATATGAAAGGACCAAGGTGATGATATATATCCATCTTTGCATGGACTAGACTCATAAGAAATAGGTTGACCTCACGCATACCCAAGGTAGTATAACCTTTCCTAGATGAGGAAAAGGGACTCATAAAATAAGTTTCCTTAGTACATAGAATGCATGATTAACCTTATATGCAAATGAGAAACACTATGCTAGAACCAACCCTATTTCAAGATATGAATACTATTCTTGGAGTAATGAAATCAACCCACAAGTACAGCATAAAAAAATAATGACCATGTCTATTCTAGGTATTTTCTACCACATACCATGATATAGTGAGATCAAGGTAGCTTTGGAATGATTCCTAGAATAAGACATAAGATAAAAATCAATAATCAAAAAACCAATGAATTATACAAATAGCCATTGTATGTCTTGCCAAGATAAGTGTTGATGATGGATTCTGCCTATTGTAGGAACAATATATCCATTAAGGTGAGAATCGATTGGATGTTGTTGGATAAAATTTTAAAGGTGGGAAAAAGGATAAAAAGGCCATGTGTGATGATTATGGTTGGTTTGTTGATTAATAATTTTTGCATAGGATGTGATGTTTTGACGTTATGCTTAGCATATGTATTGTTTAGTGAATTTAGTAAGCTCAGAAGATAGGAACCATCCAACATGTTGGATGGGTGCATCTTATGTACCTGAGTGTTGGATACTTCCTTCATATTCTAGACTACTTGCATACCCTGTGTCCACAAGATCTAGGTACTTTAAGATGTGGGTGAGATGAATATGTAGTGTTCGTCTGACATGATGATGGTGGAAGATGATGTGTTGAGTGGAATGATGATGTAGGGTATTTTTTGATTTTTATAATTTTGTGTTTTTTTTAGAATTTTTGGATTTTCTAATGTTTTTGGATTTTGTATTGTTTTTGGATTTTTTGGATTTTCTAATGTTTTTGAATTTTTTGAATTTTCTAAAGTTTTTGGATTTTTTGGATTTTGTATTATTTTTTAATTTTGTATTGTTTTGGATTTTTTGGATTTTGAGCTATACAGGAGAAGCATACAAGGATCCTCATTCCATGGATTAGCTTTGGGTGGGATAATGCAGGGTGGGTGATAGGATATGATGTTATAGAATTACAATCCATGGGATGTACGTGATGTGGAATGTTATGATGGGTAAGAGGACTTATTAGATGGTAGAACTAGCCACTATGCATGGAGTCTAAGATAGGTTTTCACCATGGTACTTATCCAAGGCATCACCAAAGTGATTTTCACCATTGGACAGTTTTATTGCACTTGGGTTTTTCTTGATTTTTTTTTGTATTATTGATTTGGGATACTCGATGGGCTTATGCATATAACCTTTTCAGGTGCAGGATGTTCATATGCTCATCTAGGGGCTATCCCTTAGGTGTTGCCAACTGATATGCTCCTGACCCATAGCTAGCTATGATGGCATATGGTCGTAACCAATTAGGCTCAAAATTTCCTTTCTTGGTACAATCTTGTAGGTTTTTCTAATTCTCCATAAGGACAAGGTCCCCTATCTCAAACTTGTGGTTCTTGATCTTTTTGTTGTAGCTCTTGTATAATTGGTTTTGATAGGCTTGAAGGTGAGTGAGAGCATCCAAGGGTTTTCCATCCAGTAACTCTAGCTCATTCAATTATGCAACTCGGTACTTCTCCTCAGTGATTATATTCTGTAATGAAATCCTGAGTTACAGGAGCTCGACCTTAATAGGTAAAATGGCTTCAAAACGGTGTGTGGATGCTTGTACAGTAGGCCCATAGGGTGGGGTTAAGCTGAAGGTTCCAATCATGGTTGGCTTCATTAACTATCTTTTTTAGAATGCATAAGATGGTTTTGTTAGAAGCCTCAGCTTGACCATTACCTTGAGGGTAATAGGGTGTGGAAGAGTGATGTTAGATGTGGAATTTCTCACATAGGATGCAAACTTCTTGGTTTTTGAACGGTTTCCCATTATCTGTGATGATGGAATGGGGAATTCCATAACAACATAATATGTAATGGAGAATGAATTTAGCAATCTAGATGCCTATGGTAAAAGTGAGCAAAATGGCTTTGACTCGGTAGCAGTGATGATGAACTTGTAGCCATTGGATGAGGGTGGGTGAATTTTACCTATGAGGGTGAGTCCCCACTATGAAAAGGGCCAAGGAGTTGTTATCGACTGTAGCTCCTATGAAAGTGCATGGATAAGATCACCATGTTGCTGACATGGTAAACATTTATTCACAAATTGGTAAGCATCTCGCTCCATGGTTGGCCAATAGTACCCTGTCCTCAAGATTTTCTTTTCTAAGCTAGGTCCACTAGAGTGTACCCCACAAATGCCTTTGTGTACCTCTTGTAAGGTCACTTCAGCTTCCCTAGAGTCAAGACATCGTAAAGATTAACATCAAGACTTCTTTGATAGAGGGTGTCTCTTATGAGGGTAAAACAGGAAGCTCGACGGATGAAGCTTTTGCATTGTGTGGATGATAGGTTTGGTGGTAGGATGTTGCCGTGAAGATACATGTAGCTCTCTTGATACCAAGGAGATAAGGGACCAACAATGTCACACATTAGCTCCAATTGTGGTACATTGTAAGCCGGTAATGGAAGCTCTTCGATCAGGAACTCACACTTTTTGCTGTCCTTTTTCATATCGGCCTAGGATCCTATTATAGCCATAACATCATCAACCATTCTTTTGTAGGGTAGGAGCTTGTCATACTTTGTCTTGTACTCATTGTTCACATGTCTAATGACTAACTAGGAGTCTCCATAAAATAATAGTTTTTTAATTTTCCACTGTATGGCCATGCGAAGTCCTGTGATGAGGGCCTCATACTCAGCTACATTATTTGTGCATGGAAATGTGATTTTCTAGGGCTTAGGAATAGTGTCTTCTTGAGGGGTGACAAACAGGATGCTTGCCCCTGAGCCATGATGTGTGTAGGATCCATCAAAATAAATTTTCCATGTATATGTTGTTGGTCTTATTGTCAATATGGACTCATCCAGAAATTTTGCAAGTAGTGGTTGTTCTGTTGGGATTGGTGCATCAACCAATTGATCGGTGATCACTTGTCCTTTAATGGATTTCCTTTCTGTATATTCAATGTCAAACTCACATAGGATCATAACCTACTTAGCCATTTGTCCTGTAAGAGCACTCTAGTCAATAGATATTTCAGCGGGTCAATCTTGGCAATGAGCTTAGTCTTGTGATTGAGAATGTAGTGTCTTAACTTTTGGGAAGTGAAGACAATGGTGAGGCATGATCATTCAATTGGAGTATAGTTTACTTCATAGGTCACCAAGGGGTGGCTGATATAGTATATAGCTCTTTCCTTTCCTTGTTCATCGTGATGTGCTAACAAGGCCCCTATCATTGTTTCTGTTGTTGAGATATATAGGAGGGCCTATCCTTTCTTCGGTGGGATAAGGACGAGTGGGTTAGAAAGATATTACTTTAGCTATTCAAAGGTGTTCTGACAATGATTATCCCATACAAAATTTGTATTTTTCCAGAGAAGATGCTGAAATGGTTGACACTTATTAGCAAGTTATGCTATAAAGTAGTGGATGGATTGAAGTTTCCCTTGTAGGCTTCGTAGTTGTTTGAGTGTCTTGGGTGGAGCCATCTCCACTATAGCCTTGACTTTGGTAGGATAAACTTTGATTCCTCTTCTTGACACAATGTATCCTAGGAGCTTTCTGAAAGTGACCCCGAAGACACATTTCTTAGGATTTAGCCACACGTTGTATTGTTGTAGCCTGTCAAAGATTTTAGCCAACACATTTAAATGCTCTTCTCTAGTTTTGGACTTTCCTAGTAAATCATCAACATAATCTTCCATTATGTTGTGGAAAAGGTCATGGAAGACAACCGTCATTGCCCTCTGATAGGTAGCTCATGCATTCTTCAACCCAAAGGGCATCAGAACCCAGCAGTATATTCCCCATAGACATATAAAGGAGGTCTTATGTTGATCTTCTTTGGCTATCCTGATTTGGTTGTACCCAGAGAATCCATCCATCAAGGATAACATCTCATGACCGATAGTGAGATCCATAATTATGTCTATGTTAGGTAGAGGAAAATCATCCTTAGGGCAAGATTTGTTAAGGTCTCTGAAATCTGTGTAGCAACGGATGCACCCAATGACTTTGGCTACTAGTACAATGTTGGATACCCATTCAAGATAGTCTATAGGGCGAATGAATCCCACATCTAGGATTTTCTTGAGTTCCACCTTGACAAGGAGTACCACTTGGGGATTCATTTTCCTTAGCTTTTGTTTTACTATATTTGTATCAGGATGCACTACAAGGTGATGAAAAACTAGGGTGAGATCTAATCCCAACATGTCAAGATATGTTCATGCAAAGTTTTGACTCCTTTGTTTGAAGAAAGCTAAAAAATCCTCATGTTCTTTTGTTGTGAGGGACTCTACTTGGAATGTGATATTTGGTGTCTCTTCAGTTCCAATATTCATCTCATGTGATGCTTCAACTAGGATTGGGGATCTCTCTTGATATAGCTCAAATACTTTAGGAAGGCTCATCCTCTCATCTCCTAGCACCTCGTGGAGGTTTTTACTAGGTGATACATCCTTTATTTTGATTTTTTCTTCATCTGAAAGTGCCACAAAGTGGTTTTCACTAGGGGATGTTATTTTTATTTTCATATTTTTGTGACTAAGAGTATGCAGATGTGTTTAGTTCCATGATGTAGCTAGCCCTATGATCTCCAAGGGGAAAGTGATCTGTAACCCCCATCATTTTGGGTATATTGCTTCATTGTTTTGTGTGATATCAAGGATGGGAGGTCCTTGTTGGTCCCAATCTATGAGTTGGGGCTAAATAAGAGGTAGATCATTAGATGTGTATGGCATGGTGCTTAAGGTGTAGATGGTGCATATGGATGATTTGAAGAGCTCAGTGAAGTCATTGAAAGAGTCATGATGGTCTTCTTCATCAATGTTGTCTACCACAAGGAAGGCCTTAGTGACCTCACTTAAGATACACTCCGCATCGGTGGGGGTAGACTCTTGTTTTCCATACCCTAATCCATGGAGATACATATTTCTTGTTGCTTGGATGGGCTCTACAATTCCTTATTCATGAAGGCCTATGCCACCTTATCCTTTATAGCCCATATACTTGACAATTTCAAGACCTTTTCCATAGATCTTGATTGGGAGGGTAGGAGCTTCTTGATTTTCTTCTTCTCTGTATAACTAGGAAGATATATCTTCGAGAACATCTTGTTCAAGGAGGTGCTTCTTCTTGAAGTTAGGTGACGGCTTGCACTTGATGATCACCATAGAGACTTCTTCTTCCTTAGGAGCACCAAATGTCCTAGGAGATGGCAATAGTCCCACACAAAATGTGTTGTGTACGTCATATTCACCACATCCCATATCACTTATCTTGATCTTGACCTTGGGAGGAGGGGATGTTTGTGATGTGGTCGTGGTGTTGGAGGGATCAATTTATGAGGAGGATGATGTAGGATTGACATGTGAGGTGGATTTGTTGGTGGCATTGTTGTAAGGACAGAAAGTGCAGTAGTTCCCTTCGAAGAAAATACAATATTGGAAAGGATGAGGGTCAGTATAGATGGTGATTATCATGCTATTGTGAGGGAATTTTAAGCATTGATGGAGGTGGACAAGACGGCTTGTATGGCATGAATCCATGGTTGGCTGAGAATAATATTATATGGGAGGTCAAGATCAAGCACTTGACATTTGGTCTCCAAAATCTTTTGTCCTACTTGAATAGGAAGTTGGATGGTACCTTCAGACAATCTTTTAGTGTCATCATATCCTTTGATGGTTATACATTCATTAGAATACACAACCTCATTAGAGTATCCCAAATGTTTTAATAATTTTAGAGTGCAAAAATTTAGGATGGAGCCACCATCTATTAAGACTCATTTGATGGTATGCTTGTGGATTAGGACTTTGATGTGTAAGGCTTCATTATGAGTGGCATTGGATGTAGGTAGATCTTTTTCTAAAAATGTGAGGTGATGGGGTGAGACGATGTGGCCTACCATGGTGTGGAATTGGTCAATGTAGAGGAAAACTAAAGCATTGTAGACTTAAATAAAATTTAGGGGTAAACCTATCTGAACAGTCCACTATCATTGCATTTCTACATTGAATTATTGACCAAGGAGCGTAAGCTTATGATGATGCCCGCACTATATATGCCTTCAAGACTCATTTATATCCTAAACTAACTCATACAGACTTATTCTAATCAACTTAATTTACTAAAGTTTACATAAATGAAAGAACAACAAAAATAGTTAACAACCTAGTTACTTCAGGTACCCTCAGCATAAGCTAAAGATAGCTATATTCAACAAAGAATTACAAAATGAACTTGAAATACACATAATGATAAAAGACTTGACACTAACCTTTGGAGGACTTTAATTATGTATTCTATTCATGAATAACAACTATTAGAAATAGCAATCACAATTTCTTACTTATTTCACAATGCAACGTATAAGATAACATGAAATAGTTTAACTAGAAATGTATGAATAAATAAGCAAATGTATGAAGTTAGAGTTATTACCTTGAGTCGCCAGCTTAGGGAACTATCTCACTTCTTCTAGAAACTAAATCTACTTCAGATCTTCACACATTTCCCATGACACACAATTGAATTCAATTCATATCAAAGACAGAATCTTGTTCAGATTTTATTCAAATTTTATTCAGAATCAAAACATGTCTAGAATAATTGATAACTGTAAAAATAGAGTAACGACTATATAGATAGAAAGTAAAAATAACAACTAACTAATCAACAAACTCATCCCTTAACTTATACAAAAGTGGGAGAGTTTTATGTGATCTTCCAACTAACTGTGATCATCAATTCATCCCTGAATATCAGGATATAGTTTTGAGATCAACTTATTAATTATCTAGAACAAAGGAAGCAGAGCCCTATACAAACAAAAATCCCACACAATAGCTCATGAATGAAAGCACATAAGCTATGATTAGACTTCTAAAACAAGTCTTCTTCTTCTCTTTCATTTATTTTTCCATGATGACCACGTTCATCTCCATCAATCTTTACTTCTGGCACTTGGACTGTACTTTAATCAATTCCCCTGTTTTGCACTCTACTACAATTACTCCTTCCTAGATGCTATGTCTTCATTGCACAAGGTTAATTATCCAACATATATACACAAACTAACATTTCATATTAAACTTATGAAATCCTATCTATATTACATGCATATCGATAATTTAAATCATCCACTTGATAATATAACCACCATATTCCATTTATCAGCATATGTTTAAAGTCTTTGAGAAGTATATGTGAAACAACATATAATAAAGGTAATGTCTGTAAAATTCTTGCAAGATCATATGAAAAGGTCTTAAAAATAAACAAAAAAACATTATAAAAGGAAGTCAATATTTCAACCCAACATCTCCCCCCAACTTAAACTTTTGCTTGTCCCTAAGCAAAACCAAGGAACTAACATCTAGGGCAGAAGATTATAATGCAGAGTGATTTTTCTAAGGTCCATGTTTTCTTTGACTGCTCCTTGTTTGAGATAAAATCCATTCTAACATGCAAGTCTCTCCATCCTGTTTAGCTCAGCATGCCTACACTTATCACCTCTCCCTCATGTCCAGTGTGGTACTAAATAGAGAAAGATAGAAGGATGGTAAGTAAGAGGCAACCATGTTACTCCCTATTTCTCTAAGATCTGAATGTACCTGCATAACCTCTTAAACATATTCATGAAGTTGTGGAAAGAGTGGGATTCCTTCTTTTGCAATTTTGGAGTTAAGCTATCCCACATGTTTTGTACATACCTTTGAAAATTCTAAATGATGGACACTACTAATCTCTGTATCCTTATGTGATCCTTGAGTCTTAAATCCATGATTACCTTACTTGGACCCTTATGAGAAAGTAATGTTAGCCATTGGGTCAAGATCACTTCAGGGTCTAAGGCTTCTTTCCTAATTGGCATCGGCTCCTTTTCTTGCTCCTCATATTGGTCCATCAGTTCTCCCCTAAGTTGTTCATTTTTAAAGTATGACATTAGTGCTTTGATCTGTAGGTCTCCAACATAGATGTAGGAGTTCCATTCTATGTCTTCATCCATTAGGTAATTATGCATATAGTATTCACACAACTGGTCCTGTTCTTCTAAACTGACCTCTTTGAAATATTTGCAAAAAATGTACCTTGAATGCAAGTTAGGTTGATTATTAATAAATCTATTGAACTAAAAACTAAGGAATTTCTCTTTTAGAAAAAATGCATAAACTCTTGGTGGAGGTTTGCATCCAATGATTTGCTTGGCTCTATCAATAACCTCTGCCAAACAATCCTCCATCCTTTTGATTATTAAATCCTTTTCTACAACTGATGCATGGAGACTATGTTTCTCTTTTTCCCAATTCTCTTTTTCTTGCTTAGTCTTATTAGTCAATTTCATTAGTTCAAAGCCCAAAAACAAGGTAGTATGGTACTTTGGGGTCTTTGTCACAGGAGGTTGGAGAGTAAGTACTTTTTCTTCCTCAAGTTTTGTTTTGTTTTCAGCCAATTGTGCCAACAAATCTAAGTTAGAACCATGGCCATAAGTCTGGATCTTCTCCTCCAACTCCTGAATCATTTTCTCTTTTTCTTTATCTTTCTCTTCACACCCCCTTACCTATTCCTCCAACTATCTTATTCTATCCAAGTCTTCTTGAAGTTCCTTCCTAATATCTCTGTCCTCTAATAATTCCTTTTCTTTTTCAACATTTTCATCATTTCTTTCTCTAGGAACATTAAAAACTTCTTTAGCAGAATCATCAGGCAAAGGTTTTCCCATCTTTCTTGCAATAAACAAATATTCTTACTCAGAATTAGAAGAAGAAATATACTTTATTTTCCTTACATGCATATTAACATTTTCATAGGCATTTGCAGAGACATCCTCAAGAGGGTTTTCTCCTCTATCTAAATCTAGATTCAGTGGAATTGGATCATTGTCTTGGTGGCCTATATTTTTGTCCTCTCCTCTCTATTTCTCAACAAATTTTTCTTTGGCACCTTGCCTCCTTAACCTACCTGAGCATCTAGGAGTGACTATCTCCTACTTATTTACCTTTTTCCTCCTTTTATTTTCCCCCTTCTTCCTCTTTTCCCTTGCACTTTCTTCTTTTGTTGCACTATTGTGCTTCCTCACTCCCTTCCTACTCTTCTTTTCCTTACCAGATGTTGAAGGAGTGGTTCTTTTAGTTTTAGGGGTGAATGTTGAGGGTCTTTCAGCTAATACAGACCTAAACTCTAGAGGGTTTTCATGCTATGGCTCTTCTTGCTTAGTTTCAAGAGGAGGCTCAGGCTCATATGGAATCTCATCTTCTGGTTCTGGAGCCTCTAAAAGTGTTGAAATGTCTACACATTGTTTAAAAGCTTCCCACTCAATCTGTGGGTACTGAATCCTTAAACTCCTCTTTATTAGAAGAGCTATTAAACAATGGTGGGAGAGAGTGGTGTCTACCTATTGTCTATGATATTATGAAGAAATCCTTTTTAACATACTATACAGATAATTTGGAACATTGACAAGTTTTTCATGTCGTAAATGCTTGAGCAATTTAAGATGTGTAGTATATAACATATTGTATCTACCATCATAGGTAATATACTTGATAATATATAAGGTACATTTGTCCCAAAAGAAAGGAAGAGATAGTCATTTGGTACCTTGTGTGGTAGAATCTAGGTGTTCACCTCTTTCACAAAACTCCTCCCTAGTCGCGGCTGCATCAACTCTAGCTGGGTACTCAGACCCTGTTCATGGTAACCTTGTGACCTAAGTAATAGCTAACTCAAAAGCATTTATACTCAACCCCTTCACCATTGCTTCATCATACTATAGAATAAATTCAAATTCTTTCACCATATCATCATCATACTTTGTCAATTTTAGGAAGTAATCTAACTAACCTACTCTTGTAAAGAGCAGGAGAACCATCACATCCTCCAGTATTTCCTTATGTGTTGAAGGTTCTCTTCTATTATGTACCCTCCCATTATTATTGTGAATTGTAAACTCTACAGTGTCAATTTTCTGCACAATGTCAATTTCTGTTGCTCAATTCCTACTGCTTCAGCTCGCCACCCCAAAAGAACGAATCTTACAATCTGCCTCTTCTTTCCTTTTCACTATAACTTCCTTAGGGTACTAATTCACTTATTGGCATAATAAGGTAAGTTCATGGCATAGAATATTTATTTAGTTTTCTTGAAAGGCAAGGTTTTCAAAGGTAAACAGTGTTCAAATGGCAAAAATTGAAAATAAACCCCTCTCCCCAACTTAATTGTGAAGTGACCGCACTTCATGTGGCAGGTATTACGGAATGAGTAGTGATTAAAAGAAATGGTGGTAATATTTGTCACATGCATGAAATAAACTATAACTAATCATGAATATAAAAATAAATCTAGTTGTAATAATTAAAAGTTATTGAATGTACATATGAAGTGGAAAAGAATAATTAACATACCTTGGAAGTTGTGAACAACTCTGATGACTTGATATGATATGCATGTGGTGAACGGGAAGGTGGCAGGTACAGCTACGGAGATAGAATGTGATAGATCAAGATGGTGGAGAAAAGTACCAACTCATAAATATGAATTGATACGTGTAACAATAGAATGAAGTAGTTAAAAATGGATATGGGCATGTGGAATTGGTGGGAGAATTTAGGTATTGTTCACCAAGTGATGGAAGAGAGATGCATACAAATATTGCTATGGGTGCCTCCAGCACAGGTCCTAACTATCTAATTGTAAACACAATATATCATGTCCCAGCTCAGTCAGGTCCCAACTAAATGAATGAAAAATAGGTACCTATAGAAATAACTTGTTGTAACCATAGAAATTGTGCTATGTGTGCATGTGATTTTTAAAATGAAGAAATTTAATTTTTAGCAATAGAGGTTGATTATTGTAACTCAACCTCCACATCATTGGATAGTGTTGGTGGATTAGCATATGAAGGTGTATCAGTTGGTGTCATAGCATCATCATCAGGAGTGTCAGGAGGATCATACTGAGCAGCCAAGGATACAAGAAAGTCATCCTTCTGAAGTGGCTTTTTATACAGTTTTAGTATGTGCCCATTTACCAGTAGAGAAAACTGAACTTCATCAGTAGTTTGCAATTGAACTACACCATTAGGAAAGACTTTCTTGATCTCATATGAGCCTAACCAATGTGACTGAAGCTTTCCCTTGAAGTCATTATATCTTGAATCATAAAGGAATGCCTAGTCACCTGCAGTGAATTCATGTCTTCATGTATTTGTCATGCCATTTTGCTCATTGTTTCTGTATGACTTCGGTGTGATGAATAGCCTCCAATTAGATTTCATCCAAAGCATTCAAATGTTGTAGCCTTTCTTGTTGTGCTGTGGTCAAATCCATTCCTAGGTCCACTGCTATCCTTAGGGTTTTGTGTTCAAATTCAATATGCAGGACTGCTATCTTGCCATAGACCAACTCATAAGGTGTAAACCTTTTAGTTGTCTTCTAGGTTGTTATGTATGCCCAAACAACTTTAGGGAGGCTAGAAACCCAATCT
The DNA here is from genome assembly GCA_027924645.1 of Cunninghamia lanceolata. Classification (NCBI taxonomy): domain Eukaryota; kingdom Viridiplantae; phylum Streptophyta; class Pinopsida; order Cupressales; family Cupressaceae; genus Cunninghamia; species Cunninghamia lanceolata. The sequence goes on along the minus strand of BSBN01001603.1, from coordinate 1,586,239 downwards.
CTTCTATGAAGCTGGATTGTCTTGGTCATGATGTTCTCAATTTCCCTATTAGTGACTTCCACCTGACCATTAGCCTGAGGATGGTATGGAGTAGATTTCGTATGCCTGATCTGATATTCTGCAACCAATTTGGTTATTACATCAGATGTAAATTGTGGTCCTTGGTCAGTTACTATTTCTCTTGGCACTCCATACCTAGTGAAGATGTCTTCATACAATAATTTTGCCACATTGCCATCTCATGCAAACTATAATGCCTTAACTTCAACCCATTTTGTTAAGTAATCAATACATACTAGGATATATTCTTTGTTGTTTGATGTAGGAGATATAGGACCCACAAAATCCAAACCCTACTTGTCAAAAGGAGCTAATGAGATTTGTGGCTATAAAGGCATCTCATCACTTCTAGTAGGCATCCCCATTCTCTAGCATCTATCACAGCTCCTAGTGTACTTAACAACATCTTTATGGAGTGTTGGCCAGTAATATCTTGTTGTTAGTATCTTGTAGGCTGTCCTCTTAGCTACAAAATGTCCCCCACAAGGCTCATCATGACAAGCCTTCATTATATCAAATACTTCATCTTCCCTGATACATCTTTGCATAATATTGTCTAGGCCAGTATAAAATAGGAATCTAGAAATCCAAGAGTAAGAGAAACATTTGTGAACTAGCTACCTCTTCTCCCTTGGAGAGAAGTATCCTGGAATCTACCATGTAACCAAATAATTGGCTATATTTGCATACCATGGAGTGTGTATGGTGAGAGCAAATAGGTGCTCATTAGGAAAAGAATCATCAACCACTCCTTCTGAAGACTGTGTAGGTAGTCTAGACAGAAAATCAGCAACAACATTGGCCTTCCCTGGTTTGTCAACAATTGTAATATCAAACTCCTGCAACAACAATAACCATCTCACAAGTCTGCCACCTACTATTGGTTTATTCATCAAATATCTCATGGCTGCATGATCTGTATGTATGAAAACCTTGTAACCAGTTATGTAGTGCCTGAATTTATTGATTGCATAAACAACTGCCAACATCTCTTTCTCTGTCATAGTGTAGTTTAACTTAGCTCTTTGTAGATTTTTACTCACATAGTATATGTCATATTCTTTAGTTCCTTCTTGCTAGCTGAGAACTACTCTAATGGAAAAATTAGATGCATCTATATGGATGTGAAAAGGCAGTGACCAATTCAGACCTCTGAGAATAGGGGCTTGCATCAAGGATGTTTTTAGCTTTTCAAAAGAGATCTGACAATCTGATGTCCATTCAAATTCACTGTCCTTGGTCAGTAGAGTAAACATAGGGGCAACAATCTTTCTAAAATCTTGAATGAACCTCTTGTAATACCCTACATGGCCTAGGAATCTCCGTACATCCTTTTATTTTTAGGGAATAGGTAGGGTAGATATGATCTCAATCTTCTTTGGGTCAACTTGGATGCCTGCACTTGAGATGAAATGTCCCAAGACTATTCCCTGAGTCATCATCAAAAAACACTTTTCATTACTCAAAGAGAGGTTGTGCTCTATACATCTCTTCAATAGCTTCTCCAAGTTGTGTAACGGTTCATCATAGGTGTCACCATATGTGGTGAAGTCATCCATATAAATCTCCATAGTATCATGTGCAAAATCAGAGAAAATACTAAGGACTGCTCTTTGAAATGTAGCTGGAGCATTGTACAAACCAAAGGGTAAGATAGAGTATGCATATGTCCCCCAAGGGCAAGTAAATGTTGTCTTATCCTAATCCTTTGGAGCAATCTTAATCTGGTTATAACCACTAAAATCATCAAGAAAGGAAAAATATTTTTTGCCTACTAAAGAGTCAAGAACTTGGTCAATAAAAGGCAATGGAAAGTGATCCTTCCTATTAACAGTATTCAATTCTATGTAATCAACACATACCCTCCATTTGCCACCTTTCTTGGGGACTATAACCAATGGTGAAACCCATTCACTGTCTAAAATGGGGTATATAAAGCCTGCGTCCAAAAGCTTCTGAAGCTCAACTTTAACAATTTCTCTGAGGGTTGGATTCATGTGCCTCTATTGCTGCCTAATTGGTCTATATCCATCATCTATGTATATCTTGTGCATGCACAAGGCAGGATGAATGCCTTTTATATCATTGTAATCCCAAGCAAATGTTGTTGAGTGTGTATACAATATGGCATGCAGGGGTTGTTTTTGTTCATCAGTGAATGCATTATTAATATTCAACATCTTTCATGGCCTAACTTCTAGTTGTTTGAATAGTTCTTGAATGGAAGACAAATCAAGGTTGGGTAATACAGGTAAGCATTGCTGAGGTAATAACGCATGGAAGATTTGGGAGAATTCTTTTGATGAACTGATGGGTATTATGTTGCTCAAAGGGTCTTGTAAGCAAGATAGGTAGTCTTGTTGTTGTGGGTGTCTCCCACAATTGTTTTGTATAACATGAGCAATTAATTCATCTTCATCTGGAATATTCAATAAAGGAATGTGTTCTATAGTCATCAGGGTTTGTAGGGAATAGGTGTGCTCATCCTCCAAGCTAGGCCAAATGGTCTTCTCAAGCTCATGGTATGGCTGGGCAGGTGGATATAAAACAATTTTTTTGGTCACTGTCCCATTAGATATGATCATGTTGCCAGACCTGCAACCTATAAATGCATCATCAGTGGCAAGCCATGGTCTACCTAGTATAAGAGGATATTTGACAAGATTAACCTTAGGCTATAAAACTGTGAAATCAGTAGGGTATTCCCAAGAATCTAATGCAATGACCAAATCTTCTATGACTCCTTCAGGTTTGATTGTAGACCTATTAGCTAATTGCAAGACGGTCTGAGTAGGCCTAAGGTTGTTCAATTGGAGTGTCTACATTATCTCCTTGGTCATGACATTAATTGCATCTCCTAGATCTATCAAAGTATTCTTAATCAAAGTCCCATTGATCTTTACATCCACCACTAGGCTACCTGGATCTCTGTATTTGGGAACATTTATATTACCCAACATGATGTCAGCAAGATTACCTAAAACATGCACTGTCTAAGGGTCTATTCTCTTCCTTCTTGGATTCTTTATGCAAAGATCCCTAATAGTTTTGGTATAGATAGGAATATCCTTGATGGTTTGGATTAAGGGAATCTTGATGCTTATATCTTTTAGTTGGCTGAGAAGGACAATATCAGTTTGGACTATTTTCTTTTGCATGTCCAAGCGCTTAGGGAAAGGAGGAGACTTCTATTGTAAGTAGTTTGGGCATCTTGGGTTGATTCAAGTTCATTCCAAGGGTGGCTTATCTGAGGATTCTTCAGTCGATTCTTCATCTTCAAGCTCTGTAATTTGGGAAGATGAAGGCCCTACAAGTTGTGATGCAGAGGCATCCACACTAAAACCTTAACACACAGCATGGATGTCCGCAACCCTTCATCATCATCATCATATTTTTGTTAACACTGTTAGCATCATCATATTTCCCCTGCCGATCGATATCCTCCTGCAGACAAGCCTTTGCCCTTTCGCATGTCAACAGCATCATCATATCTGACTATCGGCAGCATCATCACATTCGGTAAGCGCAAACATCCTCCTGACGTTCACTGTTCACTTTACCGACAACCTCTACCTTCAGCATCATGATGTTCAATATCATGTTCATCAGCAGGATATAGAACATCCGGTTCCTCCCATATATCCTGATGATGATACTCAACTTCACGCACCTTTCCTTCGATGCTTACGTCACCCCGATATCCGGATGACGATTATCCTGATGACGATGATGTCACATGCAGCTCCTTAATAGCCTGCTACTCCGATATCCTGATGACGATGACGTCATATGCAACTCCTTCAAATATCCTGCTCTCGGCCAAACTTAACCTTACTGGCCAGCGATCATTTTATCAACCCGATCTTCTACCTTATGCCGATGTGCTCCTCCTCGGCAATACCTGATGATGATCACCCCGACGCACATTCACTTCATGCAATCGACTGCATCATGCTCACCTCCCTTTACTTGGATGACGCCCGAACTAACTGCAGGATATACACAGAAATATCCTGATGATGCCGTTGTGACAAATTTTCACACTTAGCGAATTTCGATCCGCCGAACCTCCTGGGATAACCCGATCTACTTCCAGGGTGATCTTCCCAAACTCTAACTATCAGCTCGACCTAGCACATACCCATGCTAGGGTTCTTAACATCTCTCGACCGCGATCCTGCACACCTGCATGCAAACAGAAAGCAAACTAAAACCTAACCTACTGTACATGGCCATTCCACCGATTCGACGAATCAATCGGTGGAATGGATTAGTGAATCCATGAAACCACCAAACCAGCAACTCGATCACGCAATGGAATTCAACAGAGGATGAACACAAACAGGATCTTTATTGATTTCAAAAGATGCTATTACAATACTCAGTCTCACTCTGCAATCTGACTTCTCAATGCGATACAATACTATGATTGATGATATCCAATACCAACCGATCCTCATGCATAAATAGGTTCTCATGCGAGTACTACTAACCCGACTCCAAGTGGCTGGGAAATCTCTCCAGGCGGCTGGGAGATCCAACCGGACCTACAGCATAACAGCTGTCCTAACAACCTAGCTAAAAATAGCAAAGTATGGTCAACATGACCTTATTACATGCATTGGTCTTACAAGACCTTCTTGAAAACATTAACAAGACCTATAACAAACTAACTGCCTCATGGAGGCTAGCTGTTAGGTAGGTGCTCCTGCACCAAGTTGCTTCCTCAATCTAAGATGAACATTACTCACTTCCACCCCATAGGTGGGATATTGCATTACCTCGTTAGTATAAGTTTGCTAGACATGCTTGTTGTTAGGGTTAGGTACAGGTTGGGAAGGGATCTGGGTAGGTCTAGGAGGTGGATTTTGAGGTGGCAGCATTATGGCTGGTTGTTGTGGCTAAGATGGAATCATAGGTTGCTGAAATTGTGCATTTTGCTGTCATTATTGGCCCTTGTTCCATTGAGGTTGCCATTATTGCTGTTGAGTAGGCCACTAAGGGTTATAGTTGGGACCTTGAAAATTTTGTTGCAGCCATGAGTTAGGTTGTTGTTGGTTCCAACCAGCTTGTGGAGCAGGCCACTGGGGAGTAGGCCATTAGGGGTTTTGCCATGCATTTGGTTTACTAGGCCATTGTTGAGCATTCCAAGTAGAGAAGTTCTGATTTACAGCAGGAAAGGGAGAATTAAAACTAAGTGGATCAGAGGACATACCTTGCCTTTGCTGCCAACATCTCCTCTGAGCTATAAAGAACAGTTGCCCATCTTCTCCTTCAAATGGTTGCAATTCTTGCCTCTCAATCTTTTCTAGCTAGATGCTGGCCACCCTTTTGCATTTATAGTTGGCCTTCCTCTATCTACAGCTGGGGTAGTACTCAGTAAGCATTGTATCTACCTCTTCTTGTTTCTTCTTGATATGGAGAGTGTCCAACTATGTAGCCATATGGATAATAATGTCCTCCTTCATGTTGGTCAGTAGGTTACTAATCTCCACTCTTGAAACTCCATCAGTTGCCTTGTCTGTGATGGCTGCTCTTTCTCCCCTTGGTTTTATAGAAAATGTTTCTAGAATAATTTCTGTAGGCTATATAGATATCTTCAAAGGGAAGTTGAGATATATCCCCTATTCCAATGAGATTGAGGGCATCCATGTAGTCATCATTAACTCCTCTCAAAAAGACCAACTTCAGTGATTCTTCAGACAATCTATTCTGAGGGTTTTTCTTCAAGGCAAACTAGAATCTCTCCACATAGTCTTCTAGTGGTTGATCCTCTTTCTGTGACATCCTAAAAATGTCATCTCTTCTCCTATCATGTCCTCTACAGTAGTCTTTATATTTTGCCAGGAACTTTGTCTTCATGGTATCCCAGTCTAGAATGACATCTTTCCCCAACCCCATAAACCACCTTAAAGCAGCATCTTTTAGTGTGGCAGGGAACAACTTGAGTGTGTAAGGATCAGTGGTGTAGTCATAACTCCTACACAAGACATCAAACTTGAATAGGAAAGTGTCAGGATCTTTGGTCACCAAGCCTTAGAAAATAGGCAATGCAGAAGGTGGTATATTTTTCAGAGTAGCAGGCCATGCTTGGTTTGGGATAGGGAATTCAAACGTTGCTTGTCCTAGAGGATCATCTACTACAACATCTCCCATGGTTCTAAAAATCCCTTCTATGGCAGTGGAGGAAGATGATGGAGATGTAGGAGGTGTTGATGAAGATGTAAAAGGCAACTCTCCTTCAGCACTTCCTACTGTATAGTTGATAAAATTAGCTGTGCCCTCATTTTTCTGATCAGTTGAAGGGAGGAATCTACCTCGTTGATCTATCTACCTCCGCATATAGTAATTTGAGCTTTATGTTTCAGTGGTCCTGTACAGTGTTAGTAGAATGCCTGGTGTTTCTTGAAAAATGAATTTATTCAATCTAATGCTGAAATCAAGATTTAACTATGAAAGCATATAAAACTAATGAGACTATGAAGATAGCACCATCCCCGACAATGGTGCCAATAATTTAGAGGAAAACTAATGTGTTGTAGACTTAAATAAAATTCAAGGGTAAACCTATCTGAACAATCCACTCTATCATTGCATTCCTACATTGAATTATCGACCAAGAAGCATAAGCTTATGATGATGCCCGCACTATATATGCCTTCAAGACTCATTTCTATCCTAAACTAACTCATATAGACTTATTCTAATCAACTTAATTTATTGAAGTTTACAGAAATGAAAGAACAACAAAAACAATTAAAAACCTAGTTGCTACAAGTACCCTCAGTATAAGCTGAAGATAGCTATATTCAATAGAGAATTATAGAATGAACTTGAAATACACATAATGATAAAAGACTTGACACTAACCTCTGGAGGACTTCAATTATGTATTCTATTCATGAATCACAACTATTAGAAATAGCAATCATGATTTCTTACTTATTTCACAATGCAATGTATAAGATAACATGAAACGGTTTAACTAGAAATGTATGAATAAATAAGTGAATGTATGAAGTGAGAGTTAGTACCTTGAGTGGCCAGCTCAGGGAACTATCTAACTTCTTCTGGAAACTAAATCTACTTTAGATCTTCACACATTTCCCATGACACGCAGTTGAATTCAATTCATATCAAAGACATAATCTTTTTCAGATTTTATTCAAAATCAAAACATGTCTGGAATAATTGCTAACTGTAAAAATAGAGTAATGGCTATATAGATAGAAAGTAAAAATAACAACTAACTAGTCAATGAACTCATCCCCTAACTTATACAAAAGTGGGAGAGTTTTATGTGATCTTTCAACTAACTGTGATCATCAATTCATCCCTAAATATCAGGATATAGTTTTGAGATCAACTTATTAATTATCTAGAACAAAGGAAACAAAGTCCTATACAAATAGAAATCCCACACAATGGCTCATGAATGAAAACACATAAGTTGTGATTAGACTTTTAGAACAAGTCTTCTTCTTCTCTTGCATTTATTTTTCCATGATGACCACATTCATCTCCATCGATCTCTACTTCTGGCACTTGGACTACACTTTAATCAATTCCCTTGTTTTGCACTCTACTACAATTACTCCTTCTTGGATGCTATGTCTTTGTTGCACAAGGTTAATTATAGAACATATATACACAAAATAACCTTTCATATTAAACTTATGAAATCCTATCTATATTACATGCATATCGATAATTTAAATCATCCATTGGATAATATAACAGCCATATTCCATTTATCAGCATAGGTTTAAAGTCTCTGAGAAGTATATGTGAAACAACATTTAATAAAGGTAATGTCTATAAAGTTCTTGCAAGATCATATGAAAAGGTCATAAAAACACATAGAAACATTATAAAAGGAAGTCAATATTTCAACCCAACAGTCAACATTCAAATTGGTAGGGACTTGGGTTTCCATTAAGGCTTTGTCAAGGACTTCCTTATGGAGTGGAGACATGTGGAGTAGCTCAAGGATGGAGATTTGTGCAGGGATTTTTCTGAGGTTGTACTTGTGAGTGGATGGTGGATTCGTAGGTGCAGATGTAGAAGGTTGATCATTTGTGGGGCTCTGCGGATGGAAACGCAGCTGCGATGAGTAGTAATGGCACAATTTGGTGTCTTAGCTCTAATGGTAATAACATTGATGCAGTTAGGGTAATCTTCTATTCATCCCACAATGGATTCGAAAGAAGAGGGAGGTGGTACAACATTATATGTTTGGTTGGAAGAGGATGCATTTCTTTTGTTATGGTCAGGAAGTGGATCCTTGTATGCTCCTAAGTTGGGATTGGGTGATTGTTTCAGAGGTTCGTCGATGGTTATGTCACCCCTATCAATAAGGTCTTGTATACAACGTTTCAACCTCATGCAGTTAGATGTCTTATGCCTTTTCACATGGTGGTATTCACAATAGGCATTCTCATCAAACCAAGAGGGTTTTAATTGATTTTTGTCGTAAGACTGAATAGGGGGTAATGTGATTAAGTCCACCTTTACAAGGTTATTCAAGACATTTTCAATGGGCTCCCCTAAAGGTGTGAATTTTATCTTAGGGTTGTTGTTTTGTCTCAGTGATCCCCTAGGAACATTGACATTATTATTTGTGGATCTACTTGGTGGGGTGGGATTTTGTACATTTTGTATGTCTTTCACATCAGTGACGCTTTTATTAAGGATATTCTTGTTTTTACCCCAAAAGAGAGGTTTGTCATTGGATTGTACATTTTTGTTTGTGTGGGAAGTGTTGGTGTTATTGTTGTTGTTGTTAGTCTTGTTGTCATTGTTGTAAAGTTTTATAGAGCCTTTAGCGATAAGGGCTCTTTCGATGTTGTTCCTTTGTCTATAACCTCTTCAAAGGTTGATGCACATTAGATTTGCAAATGGAACCCCATTTCTTGTTTAAGGTTAGTCACAAACATAGTGACTAGTTGTTTCTCAGGAATGGGCCAAGGGAGTTTACTTGCTAAGCCTCTCCATCTTTGCAAAAAGGCAGCAAAGGATTCCCCATTCTTTTGTTTTGTGTTGCAAAGGTCGGTCATGGATATTTCATGCTCAAATTTACAAGAGAAGTGATTCACAAATTTCTCCACAAGTTCATGGAACGTTTTAATGTCGAGGAGAAGATGAGCAAACCATTCAGTAGCTTGACCACTGAGGCTTCTAGGAAATGGTCTCATCAAATAGGTATCATCATATGAGACTTCTAAGAAAGCTATAGAAAACTCCTTAATATGTACCCTAGGGTCTCCCTTTCCTTTGTATTTGTCAAATTTTGGTGTTTCAAAATTTTTGGGAAAGGGGGCATGTGTAATGTTCTATCAAATGGATATGGAAAAATATCCTCGAAAGAATATTTCTTTCTTTTGTTTCCATGTTGTATGTTGTCAACTTTTTGGATCAATGTTTGCACAATGCTAGATAAATCTTGTGTGGGTGCTAGTTGTGGAATGTAGGTTTGTTGATTTTGGATTAATTGTTGGAGGAAAGGTGGAATTTGGTTTTGGGGTAGATTTTGGTGTTGTGAGACTTGGTTTTGGGTGATTTGGTTTTGATGGGCAAGATGCTGTTGGTAGCAAGAAGTTGTTGTAGAACATGGGGTGGAATTTGTTGGACAGTTTGGATGGAGGATGTGATAGGTGCTTGGGAGATTGGATTTTGTACATATGTAAAATTGGATGAGGGGTTATTACATGGGTTGTTGTTAGGGATGTTGGATGTGTTGTAAGGTGGTTGTGAGAATAAGTGAGTCATGAAAGCTATGGTGTTAGCATCAAGTTGTGGGGCACTTGTGGAAGTACTTGTGTGCATGGTGTTGTTGGGTATATTAAGGGTGATCTGCGGTGTAGATGTGGTGATGGTGGATGTCGACATGGTCAAGACATCTGGTGTAGTTGAGGTAGTGACATTTGAAGCTTGGGATATGTTAGAGGGATATTATGGGATGTGGATGGTTGTGATGATGTTGTGACATTAGGTATAGTGGCACCATTTTGAAGGAGGAATTCAAGATATCTATTAGGATCCAATTTTAGGACTCTATCAACTATGTCCATGGAATCGACATCTTGTGTGAAATCTAGGACATCTTGATCCACTTGGTTGGTATTGGTTGCTTGGGTCAGTGGAAAAGGATTTATCATAGTGTGATAGGTGAAAGTCAGGTGTGGAAGATCAGACATAGTCATGAAACCCTAACCCTACCATCATCAAGGAATCTAACCTAAATGAAATCAAAGGATAATGCAATTCAAGCATAACATCACCTAGACCGTGCGATTCCTTGTTTGAGAGAGAGATGTGGACTGCTTCTTCAACAATAAGCAATTACAAAGCTGAAAGCTGCCATTGATGGATAATAAAAGCTCAAATGCTCAAATGCTCAAGATGCTAATGTAGGTGCAATATGATTGCTGGATGATTGCTGGATTGCTAGATTGCTGGATTGCTTGCCTCTCTCATATGGAATGAAAGGGTGTTTATATAGAACTCAACCAAGATCAATCAACGGTGGAGATTCAGAGGCTATGTGAATGGCTAAGATTGAAAGTTACTAAATTTAGGTCCAATTAGTTGTACATGTGAAGGATATGAATAAAAGTTGTCTTACAACACATGATTGACTGGACAAGTGTTGGAATGTGATAAATGATAAGGGCTTAATTCAAATAAAGTATTTGAATTAGTTAGGATATGAGTTGGAAATTAATTAAATAAATAAAATTTATTTAATTAATAGGATAAATGCATAAAATGAGATAAGACATGATGTGGAATTAATTAAATAAATACAATTTATTTAATTAATTGGCTAAGTGAATGAGAATGGGATTAAGATGGGATTTTAATTAAATAAATAAAATTTATTTAATTAATTAGCTAATGGATTAGTGATTTAACAAGGTGTCGCTAGACGTGGACAAATTTGGGTGTCTACATTTTGCCCCTCTTTGATACAATGTTCGATAGAACGTTGTGTCAAAGAAGATGTGATATGCGTTCGATAAACAAGTTATGCCCCAGTGTAACTGGCAGGTGATGCCCCCTCGAGAGGTAAGCCAGGCAAACCAGGAAGGGCTGGGTTGGCTCTCGATAGAAGAAAAGGTAGAGAAGAGGGCAGATGCGAAGGAAAAGGGGGGTTGCATGGAAGAAAATAGGCTGTGGCATAGAAGAATTAGGGTTTGGAGAAGGGCTATAAGTAGGTGCTTCAAGGGCAAATAGGCTCATTTGTGCTCATTTGTGCTTAGAAACTTAGAGAAATCCAGAGCTCCTGAGAGTGAGAGTGGCAGAGCTAGCAGGATGGTTATTCCACGCAGAGATCATCGTGCGAAGTGAGTGAGGACACATGGACGACCAGAGGGAGCAGGCACACCGGTATGTTTCAAAACTTTTCCCAAAAGCGTGCATTTAATAGCCTAGAAGCGTAATTAATTCACACACATCACCAAAAGTGACTAGTTTAGGACATGGCACATATAGGTCGCTTATGTTGGTGGTGGTGGTCAGGGCGAGGGAGCTGACAGTAGTCGCTAGGGCATACCTTGGTGACATTGTATCATGATGAGGCCTAGAGCCATTGTTGTAGATTCATTCTTTTCAGGGCTCAGCTTGTATTGTAGACACTTGTATTTTGACACACATGTATATATATATATATATATATATATATATATATATATATATATATATATATATATATATGGCAGTTTTGGCGATCTATAAATGTTATAATGGTTGTGATGTTGATATTATGATGGCTATGCATGTTATGTGTATGGATTATATATGGATTATGGATGGATGTTTATGCAAATGGTAATGGAAGAGAAAATGTTTGGATATGTAAAAGGTAATGATATGAATAGATGTATGCATATAGGTAGATGGTAATGAAAAAGATATGGACTTATGTATGGCTAACACTTGTTTTGCAGGAGCGGGAATATGGACAAAGGATGATAGATATGATTGATCTTGGCTGAGGATGATGGAACGAATGGATAGATAAAATGAATAAGATAGGATGATGATGGGCAGCTTTCAAGTAATTGCTCAAAATGAAAAGAAATGCAGTCCTTATGTTTGATATAGCATATGGATGTTATGCACCAGGGTACAAGAAACCAAGGTGTCAAGGTATCCAATGCGTAACTAGCATGTTACAATCTTGTCTGAACGCATGTGGTCAAGATGTGGAGCCAACATGCACAAGATATGAATAACAGCTAGTGTTGGACTTTGATGCTACAAACAATGGTTTGAGCTTATCTCCTCTACACATAATGATAGCTTGCTGGTTATATGTATGGAGTTAGTCTTAACATAGAATAGTCTCCAATGCATAAGAGACTGTTTAGCTTCTCAGATGCTAGAGATATTGATATGTAAGATGCTAATCCCAACACGTACAAGATACCAAGACGCATAGGAAGAGAATAAGATCATCCCGCAAACACGGCATACGAAAGCTATATGACCATGCCCCAGTCCTTACTTCATCGCAACATACCAAGATATAAATAGATCAAGGCAGTCTTGATTAGGTATAGAAAAGGGACAAAAGATAAATCAAAAGATAAAACAAAAGATACTGTCATCATGTTCTTTTGCCAAATTTGGGTGCTCTTGGATAGATTAAGCTAGCGCCTTGTTAAGAGGAAAGCTACATCCTGTTGAAGGCTAAAGTTGTTGATAAATGGCTATAGCAAATGTTGGCTTAAGACATGCAGACAAATAGCTTCTGGCTTACCTGTGATTGGTTAAAGTGCTTGAGCTTGCAATATACACATGGATTACTTCTTGTTTGAGCTGATCAAAGAGAAGAAGATGGATGATGCATGAAGATGAAGAAGATGGGGAGGATCATCTGTGCTTGAGTACTGGAAACTTCCTTCGTATTCCAGACTGCCTACATACCCTGTATCCACGGGATCAAAGCACATTTACGATGAAGATGAGACATGATGAATATGTAGTTCTGGGTTTTATTGATGATGTAAGTGATGAAAGATAGAAGAATGTGAGCTGAAAGATTGAAGGATGTTTAGAAGAAAAGATGAAAGATGGATGATGAAAGGGACTATCGTCTTAGCCTGAATCAGAGTGCTTCCTTCGCATCTCAGATTGCCTACATACCCTATATCCATGGGATCAAGGCGTCAACGATAGAGCTAGATGTAGTTCTTATTGATGTGGCTAATCGATTAGATGTTTGATCAAGCGATGTTTGTTGCGATTGTTGGATGAATGTGGATGGATTGTGAAGGTATGAGTCCTAGTTACAAGTCATTAGGTCATATTTGTCGGTGGACATGTGCCATGGCTGAAGTTGATAAGGTGTGCTGTGTTGTAAGCTGAGTTGTTTGATGTGTTATGAGCTAGAGATAACAGGATCCACTTCCAAATAAGACTCAACAAATGCCCCCAGTGCGGGATGAGGTTTATTATGCAGAAGCGACAATGCAGAAAAGATGTAGCCAAGATGTTAAGGTGCCAAAAGATATAGATATCACGACAATGTCTCAAGTATGATAGCTAGCATTGGCAAAGGATGAAGATGAAAGGCTATGTGTGAGATTGTGATAGGGCTTATGAGCATGGCTGATACAAGATGCAGTGGGGAAAAATGATCAAACGAACCAAACAAATGAGGGAAGCTGGTCACTACACATAGCACCTGTTTGCCAGGTTTTTACTATGGTACTTATCCAAGGCGCCTGTTTACCAGGTTTTCACCAGAGAACGGATTATTTATCTTATGTTTTTATTTTTTCGATTTTTTATTTTTTATTTTGTTTTGGCTTTTTATGATTTTTTTGTGATTTTTTTTTTTTTTGGTTTTTTTTTTTGGGGGATAGCTGAGATTCATGAATAAAACTTCTTGAGATGAACGTTGTTGACGGGTTCATCCAAGGGAATGCCTTCAGGTGTTGACAAAGTGTATGCACCGGATCCATAGACTACTGTGATAATGAAAGGACCAAGCCAATTTGGTTCAAACTTGCCCTGTTTCTCTCGATGCTGTTGATTCCTTTGGTTTTCTTTAAGGACAAGGTCACCAACCTGAAATCTGCGTTCTCTGATCTTTTTGTTGTAGCTGCGGCGTAGCCGGTTTTGATAGACTTGAAGATGGTTCAATGCTGTAAGGCGGTGTTCATCTAAGAGCTCAAGATCATGGAGTCTAGACACTTGATATTCTTCATCTGAGATAGTATGTTGTAAGGATATGCGCAAAGAGGGGATCTCAACCTCGATAGGCAAAATAGCTTCAGTGCCATAGACGAGAGCATAGGGTGTGGCGCCAGTAGGAGTTCTGACACTTGTTCTATATGCCCATAAAGTAGGATGCAGTTGTAGATGCCAATCTCGACCAGCTTCATTAACAGTCTTTTTAAGGATCTTGATGATTGTCTTATTAGAGGCTTCAGCTTGACCATTGCTCTGAGGATAATAAGGCGTAGAGAACCTATGTTGAATATGGAACTTATTGCAAAGATCTCTAACTCTTGGTTCTTGAAAGGCCGGCCATTATCTGTGACAATAGCTTGAGGAACTCCATAATGGCAGATGATGTAATGTAAGATGAATTTGGCTATTTGTTTACCTGTGATGTAGGTCATTGGTATGGCTTCTACCCACTTCATGAAATACTCAGTGGCAGTGATAATAAACTTATGACCATTTGATGAAGTAGGATGGATTTTACCCACAAGATCAAGTCCCCATTGCGAAAAAGGCCATGGAGTGACAATAGGCTGAAGCTCATGTGCTGGTGCATGTATTAGATCTCCATGTTTCTGACATTGTAAACATCGCTTTGCAAATTGTTGGGCATCTTTTTCCATAGTTGGCCAATAGTATCCTGCTCGCAGAAGTTTCTTAACAAGGCCAGGGCCAGCGGAATGCGAACCGCAGACACCTTCATGTACTTCACGTAAGGTCGTTTTTGCTTCCTCAGAATCAAGACATCTAAGAAGGATACCATCAAGACTTCGGTGATAAAGGGTGTCTCCTAAGATAGTGTAACGAGAGGCTCAACGGATAAAAGTTTTACGCTGGGTGTTGGATAGTTGAAGAGGCAAGGTGTGATTACGGAGATACTCGTATATATCTTTGTACCACAACGAGTTGGGACCAACAATCTCACATATGAGCTCAGACTATGGAACTTCAAATGTTGGGATCAAAAGCTGTTCGACCAAGAATTCACATTTATGGGTGTTAGATGGCATGTCTAAAAGAGATCCAATCATAGCCATGGCATCGGCTGCTCTGTTTTGTAGTCTTGGAATTTGCTCAAAGGTAATGTCCTCAAAATATTGCTTGAAATCGTCCACCATTAGCTTGTATGGAAGAAGCTTCTCATCTTTTGTTTGATATTCATCTAAGACCTGTTTGATAACTAGCTGAGAATCGCCAAAGACTCGTAACTGTTTGATAGCCCATTGTACTGCCATGCGCAAACCTGTGATTAAAGCTTCATACTCTGCTATGTTATTAGTACATGGGAATGCTATTCTGTATGATTTGGGTATGCAGTCTCCTTGGGGAGTGACAAACAAGATACCTGCTCCAGATCCGTGTTGAGTGTATGATCCATCAAAGTATAGTTGCCATTGTGCTGGAGAGCTGAAATTAAACAATCCTTCATCAGGGAATTCTGGGTATATTGGCTGAATGTCTGTGATAGGTGCTGCAGCTAATTGATCAGCAATGACTTGTCCTTTGATAGATTTACGGTTCACATATTGTATGTCAAATTCACTCAAGATCATAACCCATTTTGCTAATCTCCCTGTGAGAAGTGCTTTTGAAAGGAGATACTTGAGGGGATCCACATTAGAGATGAGCTTTGTTGTTTGGTTCAGCATATAGTGTCGCAACTTTTGGGAAGCAAACACTAATGCTAAACAATCTTTTTCCATGAACGAGTAATTGAGCTCATATCCCACAAGAGTTCTGCTAATGTAGTAGATGGCTTGTTCTTTTCCTGAATCATCATGTTGAGCTAGAAGTGCACCCAATGCTGCGGTTGTTGATGATATATAGAGCAGTAATGGATGATCAAGTATAGGAGGTATTAACACAGGAGGTGTTGCCAAGTATTCCTTTATCTTATCAAAAGCCTGTTGACACTTTTCATCCCACTTAAAAGGTTCACCCTTATGAAGAAGATGCTGGAAAGGATGGCATTTATCTGCGAGTTGTGAGATAAATCTGCGGATAGATTGTAGCCTACCCTGTAAACTGCGGAGCTGTTTGAGATTCGTTGGTGGAGGCATTTCTATGATAGCTTTTACCTTAGCTGGGTCCACTTCTATCCCTCGTCGAGACACAATATATCCCAATAGTTTTCCTGATGTTACACCAAATACACACTTCTTTGGATTTAGTCTGACTTGGTATTTTTCTAATCAATCAAAAATTTGTGCCAACACTTGTAGATGTCCTTCCCTTGTCTTAGATTTTCCCAGGATGTCATCAACATAGTCTTCCATGATAGTATGAAAAAGGTCATGAAAAATAACTGTCATAGCTCGTTGATATGTAGCTCTAGCGTTTTTGAGACCAAAAGGCATTACAACCCAGCAATATGTGCCCCATGGACAAATAAAAGATGTTTTATCTTGGTCTTCCTCTACTATTCTGATTTGATTATAACCAGAAAATCCATCCATCAAAGATAGCATTTCATGTCCTGCTGTAAGATCAACAATGTTGTCTATGCTTGGTAATGGAAAATCATCTTTAGGACATGCTTTGTTAAGATCTCTAAAGTCTGTGCAGCAGCGAACTCGTCCATCTGGTTTTGCTACAGGTACTAAGTTTGAAACCCATTCTGGATAATCAATAGGCTTTATGAACTTTGGTTCTAACAGTTTTTGAATTTCTGCTTTGACCAATAAGGCAACTTGTGGATGCATTTTGCGCAATTTTTGTTTGACAGGCTTTGCATCAGGGAATACTGCTAAATAATGTACCACAAGTGAAGGATCTAGTCCTGGCATGTCTGCATAAGTCCATGCAAAATTTATAGCTCTTCTCAGAAAAAATGCTGTGAAGTTCTTTCGTTCTTGCTCTGATAGTGATGCTGCCAAAAAAGTGATCTTCGGATTTTGTTCTGTTCCCAAGTTCATGTCTTGTGATTTTTCAACTAGCACGGTTGATTTCTCATGGTAATCAGTGGCAACAAGAAGATCAAATCCCTCATCCTCAGGCGCCTCAGAGAGGTTTTCACCTTCGGATACGTCCTTTATTTTTGCTTTTTCACGGTCAAGAGGCGCCTTGCGGTTTTCACCTAGTGACCTAGTTTGTTGAATTTTGTTTATTTCACTTTTGCGACTGAAGGATTTGATACTTCCGCCAAAATATGCTAGTTTAGGTAATTCCATCATGAAACCTGCTTTGTGATCACCCAATGGGATACCTTGTCTCAAACCCATGAATTCTGCAATGGCTTCGTCATTTTCAAATGTATCTAATATCGGTGCCCCCTGTTGGTCCCAATCGATGAGGTCAGGATATACGAGTGAAAGGCTAATGGAGGGATTATGATGGCTAGAAGAGGTTGCGGAAAACATGAAGATGGAATGTTCTTGAAAAAGGTCAGTGATATGAAGGGAGGAGTCATCGATGGTATCCAAATTAGAAGTCTCTCCTACCGAAGAAGGTCCAACGTCAATATCGGAAATGCACTTAATGTCTTTGGGTCGCGGTACCTCCGGTTGGTAACCAAGGCCTTGCTTATTAAACTTCGTAGACACAATAAGGGGCTCAATAGGTCCTTGTTCCTGTGATCCCAAGCCGCCATGTCCTTTATAGCCCATGTTCTTTATGATACGAAACCCGTTGTTGTATCGCTCTACTTCAAGTTGGACTTGGTCATTTTCATCAAAGAATATCCAAGAGTTGATGTCCTCAATGTCTTCATCATCCAAGAAACCACCTTTAATGAATATGGTAGGGGGAGCTTTGATAACAGCGAAGGATGAAGTGGGCTTAGATGTAGAGGGCTTACCGTGGGATTTAGGAGATAATGGAAGGGTACCAACGCAACAGGATTCCTGCAATTTGTATTCACCAGGGCCATGTTCGGTATATTTGATATGGAGGTTGGAAGCGGCTTTGCTAGATGAGGGCTTGAGAAGATCGGATGGGTCTACATAGGAGGATGATGGATATGCCTCGGTGTTGATAGGGATACGGTTTGGACTCTGATATTTAGCTTGAAAGGCACGGCAAAACTCAAATGGATTGGGATCAGCTTGAATGGTAACTTCAACACCCTTATGTGGAAATTTAAGGCATTGGTGATATGTAGATGGAACTGCTTTAAGGATATGGATCCAAGGGCGACCGAGGATGATGTTGTAAGGTAGATCAATATCAAGGACTTGACAGCGACTTTCTGTAATGACTGGACCAACTTGAATAGGCAATAAGATGATCCCTTCAGTATCTCTTTCAGCGTCATCATATGCTCTGATGGTAATAACCTTGGAGGTGTCAACATCTTTCTCAGAATATCCCAATTGCTTGATAAGGTTCAAAGAACATATATTTAGACCAGCTCCCCCATCTATCAAGACTCGTTTGATATGGCGTTGGTTAACAAATACTTCAATATGGAGGGCCTCATTGTGTGACGGATGAATGGAGGGTTGAAGATCTTTGTCGGAAAAGGTCAAATGACAAGGGACTGCAATGCTAGCGACCATGGATTGAAATTGTGTGATATTAATATTATTAGGCACTGAAGACTCTTGTAAGGCCTTATCAAGGATAGCTTTATGTGCGGGGGATATGCGGAGCAGCTCAAGGATAGATATGTGTGCGGGTGTTTTACCAAGGTGATCCAAGAGGTTATAGTCAGAGAGAGGTCGAGGAGGATGAGGAGGTGCTCCTTGAATGGTAACTTGACCTCTTCGCGTGGTTACGGCACAATCAGGTGCTCCTTGGACGGTAATGGTAGAAATGCGAGCATGGTCAATGCGGCCAATGGTAGATGATGTATAATTATAGGGAATAGCATTTCCAGCTTGAAGATTATTTGTCTGATCATGAGATGGAAGTAGATTCTTG
This sequence comes from Cunninghamia lanceolata, assembly GCA_027924645.1. NCBI lineage: Eukaryota > Viridiplantae > Streptophyta > Pinopsida > Cupressales > Cupressaceae > Cunninghamia > Cunninghamia lanceolata. Next base: position 1,567,084 of record BSBN01001603.1, on the reverse strand, counting down.
AAAGTCTCTAGATCATAGTTTGATGTGGATTGTTGAGCAGGTTGAGCTGTTGAAGGTGTGACGTTGATTAGACCTTGATCAATGCAGTCTTGGATAACATGCTTTAAGCGCATACAACCATTTGTTTTGTGTCCTTTAACTCGATGGTAATCACAATACTCATTCTCTTTGTACCAAGGAGCTCGAAAGAGTGGTTCGCCATTTGGTGGTGCATCGGGTAGAATAACATCTCCAGCTTGAAGCAGCTTTCGAAGAATAACTTCCATGGGTTCCATTAATGGTGTAAATTGTCGGCGTGGATTAGAAGTTTGGCGTTGGTTTCTTCATTGTGGAAAAGGCTGTCTTGGTGGAGAGGCTGCTTGAATGTTGATGGGAGCTCTCATAGTTTGGATATTCTTTGTATCAACAATACCGTCATTGACAACATTCTTGTTCTTGTTCCAAAAGTGAGACTTATCATTGGAATTTTGGGGAGAATCTTTGTTATCACGAAAGATCTTGATAGTTCCTTTGGCAATTAAGGCTCGTTCAATAATAACTCCTTTGGAAACTAGTTCGTCAAAGGTGCTAGCACTTTGCAATTGTAGTTGGAATGACAGCTCAGGATGAAGATTTTGAACAAAGATGTCAAGCTGTTGCTTCTCAGGGATTTCCCATGATAATTTGCTAGCCATATTACGCCATCGTTGGGTAAATGAGGAAAAGGTTTCACCATTGCGTTGTTTGTTGTTGACAAGGTCATTCATGTTTACCTCATGTTCAATGTTGAAGGCAAAATGTGATCGAAACTTGTTTACCAATTCTGAAAAAGTCTTAATTCCTGGAGGTAGATGGGAAAACCATTCTAGAGCTTGTCCTGCTAAGCTTCGAGGAAATAGTCTCAAAAGATATGTATCATCATAGGCAACATCGAGACATGCCACGAAAAAGGCTCGAAGATGGTCGTTCGGATTTCCTTTCCCTTTGTACTTATCAAATTGTGGGATTTCAAAGTGTGGTGGAAAAGGTATCATATTAAGAGACTTGTCAAATGGATAGGCGCATATGGTTTCGAGAGAGAAAGGTTTCTTGCCTTGTCCTACCCTTTCATCGATCATCTGTTGGATATCAGCTGAGGATAACTGCTGTTGTTGCGAAGGGGGTGGAGTGTGATATGAGACATATTGTGGTTGCGGTTGTGGTATATGTGGAGTTGTGACTGTTTGTTGTGGTTGTGGGATGTATGAAGCTGTGACTGTTTGTTGGGGTTGTGTGCCCACAATGTATGTCAAAGGAGTGGTATGTGACATGTATGTGTTAGAGGATTGCTGTCCTTGAGACACAAGTGGCAAGTGGGTGTGCATCACATGAGAAGTGGATGTTGGATTGATAGTAGCAGATGGTTGGGAAGTTGGGATTGAATTCATGACATGGTAAGTGACGGAGGGATTGGTAGATATGACAGAAGGGTGAACATGGGGATTGGTATTTTGGACAATATGAGGATTGGTATATGTCATGTGTTGGGTGATATTAGAGAAGCCTTGGGTAGCATAAGATGGATTGATGGTGTGTGAAGGATTGGAAGAAGCGGACAACATGGATGTAAGTTGATCAACATAAGTGATCTTATTGTTTGGATTGGCTTGAGAAATGAGGGGATCACTCATGTCAATGAGACTAACGTTGGGATTATAGGATAACATGGAGGAATTAGCAGTTGGTGTATGAGATGTGGTAGATTGCAATGGGTGTGAAGCATGGACAACATGTGTTGTTGGAATGGTTTGAGAGGTATGCACACTGTAAGATATGGGAGTGGCTTGTGATGCTCGAAGTGTTTGCGCTTGCATTACATGGACAGCTTGTGTTACTTGAGGCATGGAAATAGTCATGGTAGAAGGAGAGATATGTTGAGGGACATGAAAAGGTGGAATGTTGAGATTTTGTGACATGAGAGGGAGCACATTGGTGGGCACTATCAATGGTTCTAAAGTATGCTCTGATCGTGGTAACTCAAATGAAGCAACAATAGGCAATGAGGATGATGTTTGCGAGGTAATAGGAGATGATGCGACTATAGTAGATGGTCTATTCGCAACAATAGCAGTAGTGTTGGGATCGTGCTCTCTAATAGTGGATATATCAAAGTCTTTAGGTAGTTTAGCACCCATGCGAGCAAGTTGGAGAAAACAGCGATCAGGCTTAGATATCATGAGTTTCTCAACTTGGTCCCATAGATAGGTATCTTGGAATTCTGATGAGTCGTCTTGAGATTGTTCTTCGAAAGTTTCCAAGGATGGTGGAGGTTGCATTTGTTGTGAAGATGATTTGCCCCTAGTGTACCCTTGAGGTATAAACATATGAGAAGGCATACCAGTTGTGAATTGAGTTGCGTCCTTAAGAGGTGTTGTGAATTGTTTCATCTCAGCTTGCAATTTGGCATCCATTTCAGCTTTCAATTTGTCTTCTATTTCAGCTCGATATTGACTCCTAGTTTAAGGCATGATGTTGATGATGAAGTTAAGCTTGTCAAAGTTTTGAGACCCAAAAGATGATAGTTGGTTGATTGGTTGTTGTTTTGGTTTGCTGGTTTGGCTAAGTTGCTTGGTTGATTTGGTTTGGCTGAGTTGTTGTTGGTTGTCCCTAGAGGTAGCTTAATCACTCAAGGGAAAGATTGTTTGCTGTTGATGTTTGTTGGAGCTAAAGCTAAAGGAGATTGTTTGCTGAAGCTAAAGCTGAAGGATGTTTGTTGGCTGAAGCTGAAGGTTGTTTGCTGATTGAAATGATTGGGTTGATGTCTGATTTGCTGGTTGGGGTCTCAAAAGATGGAAAAGCTCATGAGTTGTGATTGATTGATAAGCTCAAAATAGGAGACAAAGTCCAGGTATTTGCTGTTGATCAAAGAGAAGTCTGAAAGCTGATGTTTGAGATTCAAGCAAGCTGGTCCTGAGGCTAATTCAGCTAATGCACTAAGATTTGTAGGGATTTTAGCTACAGGCGACTGATGATAACCCAAAGGTGACTCAAAGGATGCTAAAGGCGATTAATGATAGCTCAGATGCAACCTGGTTTAGTGTTTGACAGAAAATGACAGTGCTAACCAGAAGCGAATGCTATGCCAGAGGCGATGACTGTTGGTTCAAAGGCAATTTTCTATTGATCAGAGGTGACTCAGATATCCCTAAAGGTGACAGTCTGTGGTTCAGAGGTGAGCTTGTTCAGGAATCAGGCGAATAACTGTGGCTTTAAAGTGATTTGACTCAGACAAGATGCGATGGGTTATGACTTAGATGCGACTTGGTTCAGGAACTAGGCGATCAGCTGTGGTTCAAAAGCGATTCTGTTCAATCAAAAGGCGATCAATTGCAGTTTAAAAGCGACTCTGTTTAGGCAATATGCAGGCAGTTGTTGTTTAAAAGCGACGTAGTTCAGGTAATATGCGAGTCACTACAGTTCAGAAGCGATGTCTGTGGTCTGTGCGAGTAGTTTAGGTTCAAAAGCGACTGTGTTTGTGTAACAGTGGTTTGATTTTTGTAGTTTTTTCAGCAAGAAAACAATGATAACAGTCACTCACACTCACAACAAGCACAAACTGATACAACCTAGGCTAGGATAGGACAGTATCTGTTGAATCCCCTAGCTGCGCCTATTCAAAGCGGGTAGCTCCAGGATCTTGGTAGCACCGGCTCCTCCTTACATTTGCACACACTTCTCATGCATACCAAGATCCGGGATTCTTATAAGGCTTGACCCTCTCCAGACCTTTAGATTGTCCTTGCTACCTCGGCTAAGAACCGCATGAATCGGGGCCGCTTCAAGGGTTTTGCCCTCTGCGTCAACAGATAGAAGGTTTTTGGCTACTACACAAAGTTGCTAATAAGGGCATCCGTTTGGGTGGCTATACGTGCGGCAGCGCTACTCTCCGTTATGGAGTCTCCCAGCCTCCAAGGGTTGCGCCTTGGAGGGTTTTGGGGGAGGTTAGCTGTCGGTATAACACAACTGCACCCGTTGTTTGTGGCTTTCGACACAAACACTTTTCTTATATAGCGGTTCGGAAGGACTTGGCTTTAGCTCGTTACCGCTTGGGTCGTATCCCTTCTCACACTGGGAAGGCAGGCCCTCTAAAGATAATGACAAGTTCTCATACACCCAAGATCTGTTTGATAGGCAAGGGGAGAGGATACTTTTGTCATTAAATTTGGGTTACAATCAGGCACATGCAAGCAATCAAAAAAGATAAATCAAGCACGGAGCAAACAGTAGTTCATTTTAAGCACCAAGCCCAAATATGCCTAATTTAGTGGAAAAAAAACCACAAATCTTGGACCGATCGAACCTGCAACAGATATGTCAGTAGTTTGATAACCTCCTTTCTTGGACAAATCGATAAGATGCTGCGCAAATACCCAGTTAATAGCCAAAAATCAAACTGGAATTGAAACAGATTTGAAAACAACAGAGCTTTACCAGATGCGATTCACTGTTGATCCAAAGTGACCTCTATTATATCAGAGGTGAAATACTGCAGATCATATGCGACGCGGAAAAACACAGGATGCGACACCTGTTAGCTCATAAGTGATGTAGATTTGCCATAAGCGATCATTTGAAGGTTGGATGCGACCTGTTTTCTGCAAAAAGCCAACAAGCAAAAACCCTAGTCTAACAGGCGATCATTATCAGTCCATAAGCGATACAAATGAATGCAAAAGCGGCCTCTGTCGTGTCATATGCGATCCTGATATACCAGAAGCGACCTGTATCTACAAAACATAGTCAAACCCTATCCTGTAGAGGCGAGCAATGTTAGTTCATAAGCGATTCATATCCATTTAAAAGCGGCATCTTCAGATTCATAAGCGACGCGGTTATACCCTAAAGCGACCGGTTTCGAGTTAAAAGTGACCTGTCTGCAAAAAGCAGTCAAAACACAGAAACCCTAATCTACACAGGCGATCAATGTTAATTCAAAAGCGATGCATATCAGGTCGAAAGGGGGCACTGTCAGTCCATAAGTGACACACATAACATCAAAAGCGATGACTGTTATTTTAAAAGTGATCTGAATTAATGCGGAAGTGATCACTGTTAGGCCATAAGCGATTAATTCAGTTGAAAACCCCACAGCGAACACCAAAAACAACAGGCGGGTTCTGTTAATACAAAAGCGATCCAAATCATACCTGAGGCGATCACTGTTGGTTTAAAGGCGATCCAGAGAGGAAAATGCGGCCTGTTCCAGCTTAAAAGCGACGTAGAAATTCGGAAGCGGCGGATTTTCGTTCAAAAGCGACTAGAATTTTCTGTGAGCACCTACAAAATCTGATCTTCAAAGAAACAACTCCAAAAAATGAAGTTAATCAGGGACGTGAGTCCCACCGGGTGTGCCAAAATGTGATAGGTGAAAGTCAGGTGTGGAAGATCAGACATAGTCATGAAACCCTAACCCTACCATCATCAAGGAATCTAACCTAAATGAAATCAAAGGATAATGCAATTCAAGCATAACATCACCTAGACCGTGCGATTCCTTGTTTGAGAGAGAGATGTGGACTGCTTCTTCAACAATAAGCAATTACAAAGCTGAAAGCTGCCATTGATGGATAATAAAAGCTCAAATGCTCAAATGCTCAAGATGCTAATGTAGGTGCAATATGATTGCTGGATTGCTAGATTGCTGGATTGCTTGCCTCTCTCATATGGAATGAAAGGGTGTTTATATATAACTCAACCAAGATCAATCAACGGTGGAGATTCAGAGGCTATGTGAATGGCTAAGATTGAAAGTTACTAAATTTAGGTCCAATTAGTTGTACATGTGAAGAATATGAATAAAAGTTGTCTTACAACACATGATTGACTGGACAAGTGTTGGAATGTGATAAATGATAAGGGCTTAATTCAAATAAAGTATTTGAATTAGTTAGGATATGAGTTAGAAATTAATTAAATAAATAAAATTTATTTAATTAATAGGATAAATGCATAAAATGAGATAAGACATGATGTGGAATTAATTAAATAAATACAATTTATTTAATTAATTGGCTAAGTGAATGAGAATGGGATTAAGATGGGATTTTAATTAAATAAATAAAATTTATTTAATTAATTAGCTAATGGATTAGTGATTTAACAAGGTGTCCCTAGACATGGACAAATTTGGGTGTCTACACATAGCATTGGCATTAAATGTTGGTAGTTGTTGGACTACGAGACATTGTTTTGGTCGGTGTGAGGCATCCCTATGCCCGTGTTGATTCTAAATGGTTTCATGTCCTTGTTATTCTTAGCTTGAGACCTTGTCAAGGGCATACATTAGATTTGGGTGTGGATTTGGCTGGATGAATGAAGATTTAGACCTTAGAGAATAGATTTCAAAGTATTGGACCCAAGGGTAGGTGATGATGAAAATATGGTGAAAGGGGACAAAGATTTAGCTTTAAGAGAATAAAATCTCCAAATTCTAAACCTAGGGATAATGATATGGATATGGTAAGATATAGGTTTTTGACTCTAGAGAGTAAATCTCAAAAGTTACAAACCTAAGGATGATAAATTATATGAATGGATGAGAATCCTTAGAGGTTAAAACCTTAAAGATAAATGGATGAATTGATTTTCAAAAGTTTTAGACCAAAGAGGATAGTGAAAATGGATGAAGTAAGATGGTTTTGGGATGTAGGTGGAGAATGATTGTGGGGTGAATTTGAAAGGGATGATGATGTGACTAAGGCAGTCTTAAGATGGTTTGGATAATAATCAACCAACGAAGACCTTATATGATTTGGATAAATAGATTCTAGATGATAATCAACTAAGGAAAACCTTAGGTGATTTGGATGTTTTGGATGATTAAAATTTTGATGATGTTTGGAAAGGATGTTCAAATCAAAAGTGATCTTGAATAAATCTAGATCTTTGGATTATAAAAAAAGGATGTCCCTCTTTACTCAAGGTAGACTTATGACCTTAGGCAAAGAGGGGAGGATCATTTTACTTGCAAGTAGACTAATGACCAACAAGCAAAATGGGATATATAGGATGGTAAGATCTAGATTTAATTTTTGCATAAAAATTGATTTGAGGTATGGTTTTGGATGTTGGTTGATGTTTGGATTTTTCGATGATTTTGATTTAATATTGTTTAAGGTAAAATTTGATGAAGAGGATTTGTTTGTGTTTAGGGTTGATTTTGCTAGTTTGTATGAATCCTCCTTTCACCTCTAAACATTCAAGGACTTCAGTCAAGTAGGAAGTCTACTATAGGCCTTCGGTCACTCAGAATATAGGGGAAAATTGGAATGGTATGATTTTGTTGTTCAATTAAGCCCAATTATGCTAAAAAACCTAATTATGCAAATTCAGAAGCAAACGGACAAATCACAGAAAATCCTCACACACAGAGATATCAAATGACAATCAAATGCGTAACAAATTTTGAAGTTTGGAAAATAGAAAAGTCAGGGACTAATGAGTGGGTGCTGTAGTCAAGTGCCATAACTTTTGTCAGGATCTGGAAACCTTGTCTGTAACTTGTTCCTATTCTTCCAGATATTTTACTATTGCGGGATCTAGAGGATTAATGAGAGGGTGCCCGAGTCCAGGTCCCTATTTTCTTCTCTAATCTGCAATTCTAATAGTCTGCACTGCTTTCCTACAACTCCACTTTTTCTTCTCCTATAACATGTAACCTGTAATCACAGAAAAATGGATTGGGGGTTGTGGTGTTTACAGGCTTGCCTCAATTAAGCCCTAGAGAGACATTCAAGTCTTTCAAACACTGTTGTTAGATAAAGAGTGTGTATCCCTATGGGATAGAGGCAAAAACCAAATGGTAAATGATTGAAAACACAATTGATATCACCTTGTAGTTAAAGTCTCATGGAAGGAAGAAGCTCTTCATGCCATGAGGAGATGGATGCCAAATCTGTAAATACAAACACACTAACAACACAAATTCTACTCTACAACACACAATGAATGCCTTGAATCACTTTCACACAAGCCACAAGTTCACAATATCCACCTAGTTTATAAATGAATTCCTAAACATGCTTATATATGCAACTACAAACATTCCTGCTAAGAATTTCATAATTGAAACTTATCATGTCGGCATAGGACCTAAATAACAGCCATAAACCGACACTTAAAAACTAGGCCTGACCTAAAATAGGGTAGGACTAGGGCACGAGTGCCCAAGTCCTTCCCCCTATTTCAGGTAGGAATCATGTCAAATGCACCCCCTAAGTCCCATTTGCCATGAAACTTCAGGGTTTTCACATGAAGATGTCAAATTATCATGAAAAATGCTCTAAATGCATAAACAGGACCCAGGAGCTACACCTTAAGAGGGAAAAGCCCCCAAGGGGACATTTTTTGATGCAACATTTAGCCCCCACTTTAATGTATGTGTAAACACAAGGCCAATACATGCATTAAAGTACGGTTAACAAATATAGAAAACATGCCAAGCATAGAGAAGACACACCAATCACAAAGAAGATAGTAACAGTCACATAAAACATGGAGAAGATAGTTACAGTCACCTAAAACATGGAGAATACAACATTGAAGACCCGCAAAAACATAGTGAATATAGTGAATGCAGTGAAGACAATAATGATTTTCTTTTTCTTTGTCTTTTTATATATGTGAAATGTAGGTGCAAGTGCAAGGAAAGTAAACACACTGCCCATAATGCAGGAGGGACTCATCACCACCAGTCTTTAAGACTACATATGGGGCAACAGACACAAAAAATCAAGCACATCATACAAATCAAGCACGCCATACAAATCCCAAAGCATAGGAGGGACTCATCGCCCCTGGTCTTTAAGACTATGCTTGGGAACAAACACGCAATACACACACACTTGGAAGACACAGAGAAAATATGGCAGACAAGCGATGGAGTGTTCCTATTTCTAGGTTCATCACCATCTCAGGCACATTATAGGCACACAACAATGATTGGGCTTCACCACAAAAATTGTTGAAGACACACTTAAGGGTTGAGTTAGTCACAGAACCACTCCCCACCTCACGATGAGGACTTTTTGAAAATGATAGGATGTGCACTCTCCATGAGAAATACACCATCCTCGCCTCATGATGAGGGCTTAAAATAGAAAAGGGATGTGATATCCCCACCTTGCGATGAGGGCTTAAATGATTGCAAACAAATCTCAGAGTGCAGGAGGGACTCATCACCACCAGTCTTTAAGATTGCACCTGAGAACAAGCACATTGCTAATATCTACAATAGACAACTTACCTTATATATGCCCCCACCTTAAGGTAGTTGATATCAAGTACCAATATCAAGCACGTTAAGGTAGGTAGAAAACACACAAGGGAACATGAGCTCTCGCAAAGCCCATGCCCCCCAAAGGTGACATGTACCTTACAATTGCCAAATGTTCCCACAAACACATCCCTACAAGAAAAGTGTTAGTGTCCATAATCATGATAAACAACAATGCGTAATGCAAGATCCAAAATAGACAATGTGCACGGAGCATAAATATTGTTATGTTTTGTAAGTGCGATAAGACACCATCAAAATCACATGACAAAGTGTACAATGTGATTCTACTAGCCAAGCATCGGATGATATATGTCAACCCCATCGTCATATAGGAACTAAGTCCAATTTTTTATTTCTTGCTAAAGAGACACTAGGTCCGCATTAGTATAATATTGTTTTTGTCATCCACCCACTAGAGGAAGGGAAACAATAAATCAAGAGAGGAGAAACAAGTACCTTAGGGACAGTCATGTAGGAGGGTGCCCCCAAGTCACCAACCGCAATGCTATGTCCATAAGACACAACACACAATAGTGAAAATAGAGGAGAAGCAATATAGAAGAATGATAATACAAATAGAAGAAGGGTCACAATAGAGGTGGTCTCCTAGTATCTTGGACCTTATAAGAGTGTCAAGGGTCATCCCAGGAGGCCTAAACAATACATAACACATCACAGGGGAAACATATCACGAGAGATAAAGGGTTAGAAATACTTACCTGTAAAGAGGCTTATGCTAAGTTTTATCAGGAATCAAATCATCCTCTTCCCAATCCTGAATACTAGGGGAGAGAAGTGTGTAAGATACCATTTCCAAGTCTTTTTCATTATTCTTTTGTTCATTCTTAAACTCTTCTTGGTTTGACTCAATGTTAGGTGAGATGTTTTCTTGTTGAGGTTCATTAGTATGCTTATTCACTGTCCTCTTAGGAGGTGGAAGAAGCAATTTGTTTTGAGTGATCTCAACATCCATCCTTGAGGGATTTAATGTGAGAGACCTTTCCTCATCCACTAGTGCTACATAATTTGAAGAAAGAGCATAGGAATGAGGGGAAGGTAAGGTGTTGTGAGGAGAGGTAGTCAATTTTTTTAAATCATCAGTGATGTCCAAATGACTTGAATATGGAATCAAAGGAGGGAGATTAAGGGTCTTCTCTTCCTTAGTGATATCCAAGGTGTGTGAACAATCAACTAAAGGAAGAAGGTTGGTGGGATGATCCATAGAGGTTTCATGCACTTGGGTAGGATTTTTATTTTTGTTAAATGTATGTTCATTATCTATCCATGGAATGTTCTTTGTTAAAAGGAGCTCCTCACTCACTAATGCTTCATCTTGGCCAAGGAGAGTAGTGGTATGATGTTAAGAGAAGTGTCAATGAAATCATCCTCTTGCATCAAAGTGTCCTCATGAGGAGGAACAACTTTGGGAGAAGGATCATAAGGTAAACCTAAGTTATAATCACATGTTTTAGAAATAGGTGTCGTAGTGGAATGTTCCATAAAGTCATCTAAGGCTTCATCTAACATCTTGAGGTCATCACTAGTATATATATTATTGATCATGAATTTAGTGAGATCATTAACCATCCAAGGATATATTCCCATGTGTTTTTTGAAGCTATAAAAATTAGATATATAACAAAGGATTTCCTATGTGGAGCACATAGAGAGATCAACATCATGAATGTATGCTATTTGTTCCAAGACTTGAGGATATTCATGAGTAAAATTAGAGAAATGATCCATGTCTATGATGTATACAAATAGAGATTACAAGGAAGTATCCATGATATATGTTTTCAAATGAATGCCAAATAATATTTTAAAGATTTCAACACTTATGCAATAAACAAATGTAAGAGCATGTATGAAAATGACCTAAAATGCTTGATTTTTTCAACTTTTTTCAATGCAAATAAGTGAAATAAAAGCTGTTGTAAGGAAAATTATGAAGTTTAGAAAATAATATGTCTAATATTAGTCCAATAAATCAATAATATCCTTCACAACACACTTTTGATGCAAATCTAGAATAACAAGAAGTCAAAACCTAGTGAAAAATACACTAAAATATGCAATTTTTCACAAATTTTCAATGTAAAGACCCAATGGAAAGGGTGTTGTAAAAAATTTTAGGAGATACAAAAGATTATAGAATTAATATCAGTCATCTAAAGCCATAAAATATTTTACAACACACTTGGAGTGCAAATCTAGGTCAAACCCTAGAGCAAATATAACCAAAATATCCAAATTTTCAATGCAAAAGAGAATGACAAAGGGTGTTGTAAGGAAAATTATGATGGATAGAAAATTATAATAGTAATAACAGCCACCTAATTCCAAAAACTCCATCACAACACACCTATAGTGCAACTCAAGGTCAAACCCTAGGGAAAATGTAGCTAAAACATGCAAATTTTCACCAAATTTCCACTGTAAGAGCCCAATAAAAAGGTGTTGTAAAGAATTTAAGGAGGTGAAGTAGATAATAAACCTAATAATAGCCAATTAGTACAAAAAAATCCTTTACAACACACCTATGGTACAAATATAGAGAGACAATAAGGCCAAAATCTAGTGAAAAATCAAGGTTTTCAAACCCTAGGCATGAAATTTTGCAAGCAAACCACTATGATGCAACACTACAGTTAAAAATAATTCTTAATGAGTGTTTTAAATGGGTAGTAAAATTTGAAGCAAGATTTTGACTACGAACCCTAGCTAATGCAAAACTAGGTTATATGGAAAATGCACAATTTCAAGCAATTTTTATCAATTTAAGCATGAAAATTTAATCTAAATTAATGATGAATGGAAAATTTCTGTATTTTAAATCAGATCTGATGATAATGATAGAATTTATTGAAATTAAATGCAAACTAATTCAAATTATATGAAAATGCTAAAAATATCATTCTTTTTCAAATTTTGCAAATTTTTTAATTTTTTTGTAATTTTTCAAATGCAATAAGATGAACAATGAAATGAATGAATGAAATGAATATAAATCTGAAGCAAAACACTCAAAAAGGTGCAAAATTCATTAATAACACAGGTTCGCCAAAATGTTTAAGGTCAAATTTGATGAAGAGGATTTGTTTGTGTTTAGGGTTGATTTTGCTAGTTTGTATGAATCCTCCTTTCACCTTTAAACATTCAAGGACTTCAGCTGAGTAGGAAGTCTACTATAGGCCTTCAGTCACTCAGAATATAGGGGAAAATTGGAATTGTATGATTTTTTTGTTTAATTAAGCCTAATTATGCTCAAAACCCTATTTATGCAAATTCGGAAGCAAATGGACAAATCATGGAAAAATGCTTACACATAGAGATATCAAATGATAATCAAATGCATACCAGATTTCAAATTTCAAAAAATAGAAATTTTGGGGGCTAATGAGCAGGTGCCCTAGTCCAATGCCATAACTTTTGTCAGGATCTAGAAACCTTGTCTGCAACTTATTCCTGTTGCTCCAGAGATTTTCCTGTTGCGGGATCCGGAGGACTAATAAGCAAGTGCCCGAGTCTAGGTCCCTATTTTTTTCTCTGATCTGCAATTCTGGTAGTCTACACTGCTCTCCTATAACTCCACTTTTTTTGCTCTTGCAACATGTAACCTGCAATCACGGAAAAATGTGTTGGGAGTTGTGGTGTTTAGAGGCTTGGGTCAGTTAAGCCCCTAAGAGACATTCAAGTCTTCCAAACACTGTTGTTAGATAAAGAGTGTGTATCCCTATGGGATAGAGGCAAAATCCAAATGGTAAATGATTGAAAACACAATTGATATCACCTTGTAGTTAAGATCTCATGGAAGGAAGAAACTCTTCATGCCATGAGGAGATGTATGCCAAATCTGCAAATACAAACACAATAACGACACAAATTCTGCTCTGCATTACACAATGAATGCCTTGAATCACTTTCACATAATCTACAAGTTCACAATATCCATCTAGTTTATAAATGAATGCCTAAACATGCTTATATATGCAACTACAAACATTCCCATTAAGAATTTCATAATTGAAACTTACCATGTTGGCATAGGACCTAAATAACAGTCATAAACTAACACTTAAAAATTAGGCCTGACCTAAAATAGAGCAGGACTAGGGTGCGGGTGCCCAAAGCCTCTGATGAGACCATAAAGTGTCTCATCTTTAGTCAAATAAAAGCATATATTTTCTCTTCATTAAATCAGTTTTTGAAGTGCACTTGAGTATGGGTTTGAAGATTTGTAGCTAAATATCAAATAAACTTGTCTAAATGCAACGATCAATGCCATGCATGAGTTTATCTTGATATTACATGTTCACTTTGAGATCAACATTTATTTTATCAATAAAGTGAAGAGAAAGTCTATTTTATGTTAAGTTGTAGAGTTTCAGAATTACAGAGCTCCAAAGATGCATAAAGCACCGGAGATGGACAAGGTACTGAAGATGCATAGAGTGCTAGAGATGGACAGATCACCAGAGATGGATAGACCTTCGAAGATGTACAGAGCTCCAGAGATGCACAGAGCTCCGGAGATGCACAAAGCGCCAGAGATGGACAGAGCTCCGAAGATGGATAGAGCTCCGGAGATGGACAAAGCTCCAGAGATGGACAGAGCTCTGAAGATGCATAGAGCACCGAAGATGGATAGAGCACCAGAGATGGACAGAGCTCCGGAGATGTACAGAACACCGGAGATGCACAGAGCGTCGGAGATGCAAAAGTCAAAAAATGCAGTTTCAGTAAAACTACAATATCTCACTCATTTCTTAACAAAAATTAGAATTTCAAAATGATCTAGAAAGCTTAAAGAGAGAGGAACAAATCTATGAAGGTGTTTTGAAGAGATTCATTAAAATGAATAAATGGTTAATGATATAAGTTGACTGTTACAGAATGCGAAGACACAGAACATAAAAGTTAAGAAAACTAGTTTAAGTAAAACTATGATATCTCTCCCATTTCTTAACAAAATTTAGAAATTCAAAATGATCTGGAAAGATGAAAGTTAGGGGAACAAAACCTAGAAATTATTTGAGGAGATCACATAAATTAAATGAGAAGTTTATGACATAAGTTGATTGTTCCACAAGCTCCGAAGATGTTCCAGAAATACTTTATGAAGTTGCTGCAAATTCTTCCAATCTACCAACACACACTCTGAGATTTTCTGAAGGATAGATTGACTATAATTACTCCTAAATTAATGGATCTAATTATGAGTAATTATTTCATGCAAAGAATACACACTTAGTGTCATTGCATGTCTTTCTAAAAGACTGCATGTTTTGCCTTGTAATCAGCAATTGTATAATCAGTTAACTAAATGAATAAGTTTAGTTAACTAGATAAATAAGTTTAATTAGCTGCATGAATAAGTTCTTTACTCCAAAAAGACTCTCAATTAGAATTTAATAACCATAGTTATATATAAAGAACTATGGCGTAGAATAGAAAGGAAGGAAGTTGTAAAAGAATTGTTTTGAAGAAAAATAAGAACTTTGTTTTTTTATAGCAACATGTAATTTGGATCTTGAAGATTTTTGAATAAAGGAAGTTGTTCTACCCATTTGCTGATTGCTGGAATTCATTAGTCTCTCTGGAGGAAGGAGCAAGGGCCCACTTCAATTGAAGGGCAAAGACTACATTTCTTAGTTTGTTTAGTTGCTTTGCTGTTATGCAATTTGTTTATTCAGAATTCCTTTAGCTATTCCTTTATTCCAGAATTAGATTAGCTACTCAAGTTATTGCTTTCCTTAGATTAAATTATCTTTTCCAGCAAATTTAAACCCAGTTTGTTTCATGCAATTGTTGTCAAATCCATTTTTGTAGAAAAGACTGCCATGCAAGTTATTCCTTCTCCCTTTTGCATACAGCCATGGACACCACCTTGGATTGATATTTATTAAAATTAAATGATGAGGACTGCAATGACCCTCGTCATTTTTGGAACCATTGCTGGGGATAGGTGTCATTAGGGAGTTTTTGTTGATCTGGTGACAGCAGGTCAAAAAAAAAGGGGAAAATTGGTTTGGTAGTCTTTTTAGATTTATTGTTTTGAAGTCTAGGTAGATAAAAGAAGTTCCTCAAAAGAGATCTGTATGCCAAAAATCTCCCCAAACAATAGATCCAAATCATAAGGTTCTTGCATGCAAAGAAGGTGAAAAATCTTGTTGTTCTGTAATTTCATCTCTTGTGTAGCCTCTTCAACTAGATGACCATGACTCCAATGTCCAGCAAGGGAAATGCATTTTAGAAGGAGACATTGATGCCCTATTGGTTGCAATAGGTATCGAGTATAATGAAGAAATCTTGTCTCCACTGGAGGAGCTTGTATGGAAAAGTATTATTGGGATGCCTTCAAAGTCCAAGGAGGGCTGCTCGATCAGATATTTGAAGAACAACAAGGAGCTGCCTCTAATCATGCATGTACCAGAATATGAGGAAGGGTTTCAAGATCTCTCCAATCAGCCCATGAACAACAAGGAGCTGTCTCTAATCATGCATGTATCAGAATGTAAGGAAGGGTTGCAGGATCTCTCTAATCAGCCAATGCATGTACTAGAGTCAGAAATTATGGAGGAGGTTGTTATTTCAGAGGAAGGTGAAGCATCAAAGTTCAAATTTCCAGTCATCTTCTTCTCATGGTTTTCCTTTTCTTTTAGAAAGTTAAATGCATGGATCCATAATTTCAGAAAAGGAAGTTATTTTCCCCAACTAGTTAATGGTTTTGTGTAACCTATCTCTGCATCACTAAGCAGAGTAGGTTAGGGTAGGTTTCTTTTCTACAAATAAGTGCTTTGCACATGCTTTTAATATACAATTTGCTGCTTCCAAGAACTCTTGCAGATATTTTGGCATTTGAAGGAGTTGAAGACCTCTTTGCATGCATCATGCAAAACATGGGCTAAAAGATGGAGAACCAATTAGTGCATGATGGTCACATGGAAGACTAAGATGGATAGCAAGGTATCAGTTCTGGAGATCAACAGAATAATAGCTCTAGAGATCAGTAGAGTATTAGCTCCAGAGAACAGTAAAGTATTACCTCTAGAGATGAACAACAAGAACCAACTCCAGGGATCAACATGGTAGCAGATTTGCAGATGCACAATAGGGTATGAGTTCTACATATTATCAGAATGGTAAATCCAAAGATCATTAGATCAACTACTCTACAGAACACCAAAACAGCAACTATAAGGCATCTTCGAAGCAACTGCAATAAAAGCAAAGAGGTTACCTCAAAAAGATGATTATGAAGTGCAGGAGGACCTGCAACCTCTTAAGTGTGGGGGAGATGATGAGACCATAAAGTGTCTCATCTTTAGTCAAATAAAAGCATATATTTTCTCTTCATTAAATCAATTTTTGAAGTGCACTTGAGTATGGGTTTGAAGATTTGTAGCTAAATATCAAATAAACTTGTCTAAATGCAATGATCAATGCCATGCATGAGCTTATCTCGATATTACATGTTCACTTTGAGATCAACATTTATTTTATCAATAAAGTGAAGAGAAAGTCTATTTTATGTTAAGTTGCAGAGTTTCAGAATTACAGAGCTCTGGAGAAGGACAGAGCTCCAAAGATTCATAGAGCGTCAGAGATGGACAAAGCACCGGAGATGCATAGAGCGCCAGAGATGGACAGAACTCTAGAGATGCATAGAGCACCGGAGATGGATAGAGCTCCGGAGATGGACAGAGCTCCTGAGATGGATAGAGCTCTGAAGATGCATAGAGCACCGGAGATGGATAGAACACCAGAGATGTACAGAGCATCAGAGATGCACAGAGCGTCAGAGATGCAAAAGTCAAAAATACAGTTTCAGTAAAACTGTAATATCTCACTCATTTTTTAACAAAAATTAGAATTTTAAAATGATCTAGAAAGATTAAAGAGAGGAACAAATCTATGAAGGTGTTTTGAAGAGATTCATTAAAATGAATAAATGGTTAATGATATAAGTTGACTATTACAGAATGCGAAGACGCAGAACAGAAAAATTAAGAAAACTAGTTTCAGTAAAACTGCGATATCTCTCTCATTTCTTAACAAAATTTAGAAATTCAAAACAATCTGGAAAGGTGAAAGTTAGGGAACACAACCCAGAAATTATTTGAGGAGATCATGTAAATTAAATGAGCAGTTTATGACGGAAGTTGACTATTCCACAAGCTCCAAAGATGTTCCAGAAATACTTTATGAAGTTGCTGCAAATTCTTCCAATCTACCAACACACACTTTGAGATTTTCTAAAGGATAGATTGACTATAATTACTCCTAAATTAATGGATTTAATTATGAGTAATTATTCCATGCAAAGAATACACACTTAGTGTCATTGCATGTCTTTCTAAAAGACTGCATGTTTTGCGTTGTAATCAGCAATTGTATAATCAGTTAACTAAATGAATAAGTTAAGTTAATTAGATAAATAAGTTTAGTTAGCTACATGAATAAGTTCTCTACTCTAGACAAGCTCTCAATTAGAATTTAATAACCATAGTTATATATAAAGAACTATGGCATATAATAGAAAGGAAGGAAGTTGTAAAAGAATTGTTTTGAAGAAAAATAACAACTCTATTTTTTTACAGCAGCATGTAATTTGGATTTTGAAGATTTTTGAATAAAGGAAGTTGTTCTACCCATTTGTTGATTGCTAGAATTCATTAGTCTCTCCGAAGGAAGGAGCAAGGGCCCACTCCAATTGAAGGGCAGAGACTACATTTCTTAGTTTGTTTAGTTGCTTTGTTGTTATGCAATTTGTTTATTCAGAATTCCTTTAGCTGTTCCTTTATTCTAGAATTAGATCAGCTGCTCAAGTTATTGCTTTCCTTAGATTAAATTATCTTTTCCAGCAGATTTAAACCTAGTTTGTTTCATGCAATTGTTGTCAAATCCATTTTTGTAGAAAAGACTGCCATGCAAGTTATTCCTTCTCCCTTTTGCATACAGCCATGGACACCGCCTTGGATTGATATTTATTAAAATTAAATGATGAGGACTGCAATGACCCTCGTCATTTTTGGTGCCGTTGTCAGGGATAGGTGTCATTAGGGAGTTGTTGTTGATCTGGTGACAGCAGGTCAATAAAAAGGGGAAAATTGGTTTGGTAGTCTTTTTAGATTTACTGTTTTAAAGTCTAGGTAGATAAAAGAAGTTCCTCAAAAGAGATCTGTATGCCAAAAACCTCCCCAAACAATAGATCCAAATCATAAGGTTCTTGCATGCAAAGAAGGTGAAAAATCTTGTTGTTCTGTAATTTCAGCTCTTGTGTAGCCTCTTCAACTAGATGACCATGACTCCAATGTCCAGCAAGGGAAAATGCATTTTAGAAGGAGACATTGATGCCCTATTAGTTGCAATAGGTAACGAGTATAATGAAGAAATCTTGTCTCCACTGGAGGAGCTTGTATGGCAAAGTATTATTTGGATGCCTTCAAAGTCCAAGGAGGGCTGCCCGATCAAATATTTGAAGAACAACAAGGAGTACCTCTAATCATGCATGTATCAGAATATGAGGAAGGGTTTCAAGATCTATCCAATCAGCCCATGAACAGCAAGGAGCTGTCTCTAATCATGCATGCATCAGAATGTAAGGAAGGGTTGCAGGATCTCTCTAATCAGCCCATGCATGTACTAGAGTAAGAAACTATGGAGGAGGTTGTTATTTCAAAGGAAGGTGAAGCATCAAAGTTCAAATTTCTAGTCATCTTCTCATGGTTTTCCTTTTCTTTTAGAAAGTTAAATACATGGATCCATAATTTGAGAAAAGGAAGTTATTTTCCCCAACTAGTTAATGGTTTTGTGTAACCTATCTCTACATCACTAAGTAGAGTAGGTTAGGGTAGGTTTCTTTTCTACAAATAAGTGCTTTGCACATGCTTTTTTCTATACAATTTGCTGCTTCCAAGAACTCTTGCAGATATTTTGGCATTTGAAGGAGTTGAAGACCTCTTTGCATGCATCATGCAAAACATGGGCTAAAAGATGGAGAACCAATTATTGCATGATGGTCACATGGAAGACTAAGATGGATAGCAAGGTATCATCTCTGGAGATCAACAGAATAATAGCTCTAGAGATTAGTAGAGTATTAGCTCCAGAGAACAGCAAAGTATTACCTCCAGAGATGAACAGCAAGAACCAACTCCAGGGATCAACATGGTATCAGATTTGCAGATGCACAACAGGGTATGAGTTCTAGAGATTATCAGAATGATAAATCCAAATATCATTAGAACAACTGCTTCAGAGAACACCAAAATAGCAACTATAAGGCATCTCCAAAGCAACTGCAATAAAAACAAAGAGGTTACCTCAAAAAGATGATTATGAAGTGCAGGAGGACCTGTAACTTCTTAAGTGTGGGGGAGATGATGAGACCATAAAGTGTCTCATCTTTAGTCAAATAAAAGCATATATTTTCTCTTCATTAAATTAGTTTTTGAAGTGCACTTGAGTATGGGTTTGAAGATTTGTAGCTAAATATCAAATAAACTTGTCTAAATGCAATGATCAATGCCATGCATGAGTTTATCTCGATATTACATGTTCACTTTGAGATCAACATTTATTTTATCAATAAAGTGAAGAGAAAGTCTATTTTATGTTAAGTTGCAAAGTTTCAGAATTACAGAGCTTTAGAGATGGACAGAGCTCCAAAGATGCATAGAGCACTGGAGATGGACAGAGCGCTAAAGATGCATAGAGCGCCGGAGATGGACAGAGCAACGGAGATGGACAGAGCTCTGGAGATGCACAGAGCACCAGAGATGTATAGAGCTCAAGAGATGGACAGAGCTCTGAAGATGCATAGAGCACCATAGATGGATAGAGCACTGGAGATGGACAGAGCTCCAGAGATGTACAGAGCGTCAGAGATGCACAGAGCGTCAGAGATGCAAAAGTCAAAAATACAGTTTCAGTAAAACTGAAATATCTCACTCATTTCTTAATGAAAATCAGAATTTTAAAATGATCTAGAAAGATGAAAGAGAAAGGAACAAATCTATGAAGGTGTTTTGAAGAGATTCATTAAAATGAGTAAATGGTTAATGATATAAGTTGACTATTATAGAATGCAAAGACATAGAACAGAAAAGTTAAGAAAACTAGTTTCAGTAAAACTATGATATCTCTCTTGTTTCTTAACAAAATTTACAAATTCAAAATGATTTGGAAAGATGAAAGTTTGGGGACCAAAATGCTGAAATTATTTGAGGAGATCATATAAATTAAATGAACAATTTATGACGGAAGTTAACTATTCCACAAGCTCCGAAGATGTTCCAGAAATACTTTATGAAGTTGCTGCAAATTCTTCCAATCTACCAACACACACTTTGAGATTTTCTGAAGGATAGACTGACTATAATTACTCCTAAATTAATGGATTTAATTATGAGTAATTATTCCATGCAAAGAATACACATTTAGTATCATTGCATGTCTTTCTAAAAGATTGCATGTTTTGCGTTGTAATCAGCAATTGTATAATCAGTTACCTAAATGAATAAGTTAAATTAACTAGATAAATAAGTTTAGTTAGCTGCATGAATAAGTTCTCTACTCTAGAGAGACTCTCAATTAGAATTTAATAACCATAGTTATATATAAAGAACTATGACATAGAATAGAAAGGAAGGAAGCTGTAAAAGAATTGTTTTGAAGAAAAATAACAACTCTATTTTTTTATAGCAGCATGTAATTTAGATTTTGAAGATTTTTGAATAAAGGAATTTGTTCTACCCATTTGCTGATTGCTGGAATTCATTAGTCTCTCCGAAGGAAGGAGCAAGGGCCCACTCCAACTGAAGGGCAGAGACTACATTCCTTAGTTTGTTTAGTTGGTTTATTGTTATACAATTTATTTATTCAGAATTCCTTTAGCTGTTCCTTTATTCCAGAATTAGATCAGCTACTTAAGTTATTGCTTTCCTTAGATTAAATTATCTTTTCCAGTAGATTTAAACCTAGTTTGTTTCATGCAATTGTTGTCAAATCCATTTTTGTAGAAAAGACTGCCATGCAAGTTATTCCTTCTCCCTTTTGTATATAGCCATGGACACCACCTTGGATTGATATTTATTAAAATTAAATGATGAGGACTGCAACGACCCTCATCATTTTTGGTGCCGTTGCTGGGAATAGGTGTCATTAGGGAGTTGTTGTTGATCTAGTGACAGTAGGTCAAAAAAAAGAGGAAAATTGGTTTGGTAGTCTTTTTAGATTTATTGTTTTGAAGTCTAGGTAAATAAAAGAAGTTCCTCAAAAAAGATCTGTATGCCAAAAACCTCCCCAAACAATAGATCCAAATCATAAGGTTCTTGCATGCAAAGAAGGTGAAAAATCTTGTCGTTCTGGAATTTCAGCTCTTGTGTAGCCTCTTCAACTAGATGACCATGACTCCAATGTCTAGCAAGGGAAAATGCATTTTAGAAGGACACATTGATGCCCTATTGGTTCCAATAGGTAACAAGTATAATGAAGAAATCTTGTCTCCACTGGAGGAGTATGTATGGAGAAGTATTATTTGGATGCCTTCAAAGTCCAAGGAGGGCTGCCCGATCAGATATTTGAAGAACAACAAGGAGTTGCCTCTAATCATGCATGTACCAGAATATGAGGAAGGGTTTCAAGATCTCTCCAATCAGCCCATGAACAACAAGGAGCTGTCTCTAATCATGCATGCATCAGAATATAAGGAAGGGTTGCAGGATTTTTCTAATCAGCCCATGAATGTACTAGAGTCAAAAATTATGGAGGAGGATGTTATTTCAGAGGAAGGTGAAGCATCAAAGTTCAAATTTCCAATCATCTTCTTCTCATTTTTGGCACCGTTGCAAATATTTTGGCATTTGAAGGAGTTGAAGACCTCTTTGCATGCATCACGCAAAACATGGGATAAAAGATGGAGAACCAATTAGTGCATGATGGTCACATGGAAGACTAAGATGGATAGCAAGGTATTAGCTCTGGAGATCAACAGAATAATAGCTGTAGAGATCAGCAGAGTATTAGCTCCAGAGAATAGTAAAGTATTACCTCCAGAGATGAACAACAAGAACCAACTCCAGGGATCAACATGGTATCAAATTTGTAGATGCACAACACGGTATGAGTTCTAGAGATTATCAGAATGGTAAATCCAAAGATCATTAGAACAACTACTCCAGAGAACACCAAAACAGCAACTATAAGGCATCTCTGAAGCAACTGCAATAAAAGCAAAGAGGTTACCTCAAAAAGATGATTATGAAGTGCAGGAGGACCTGCAACCTCTTAAGTGTGGGGGAGATGATGAGACCATAAAGTGTCTCATCTTTAGTCAAATAAAAGCATATATTTTCTCTTCATTAAATTAGTTTTTGAAGTGCACTTGAGTATAGGTTTGAAGATTTGTAGCTAAATATCAAATAAACTTGTCTAAATGCAACGATCAATGCCATGCATGAGTTTATCTCGATATTACATGTTCACTTTGAGATCAACATTTATTTTATCACTAAAGTGAAGAGAAAGTCTATTTTATGTTAAGTTGCAAAGTTTTAGAATTACAGAGCTCTGAAGATGGATAGAACTCGAAAGATGCATAGAGCGCCGGAGATAGACAGAGCGCCAAAGATGCATAGAGCACCAGAGATGGATAGAGCACCGGAGATGGACAGAGCTTCGGAGATGTACAGAGCGCCAGAGATGGATAGAGCTCCAAAGATGGACAGAGCTCTAGAGATGGATAGAGCTCTAAAGATGCATAGAGCACCAGAGATGGATAGAGCACTGGAGATGGACAGAGCTCCAGAGATGTACAGAGCGTCAGAGATGCACAGAGCGTCAGAGATGCAAAAGTCAAAAATACAGTTTTAGTAAAACTGTAATATCTCACTGATTTCTTAACGAAAATCAGAATTTTAAAATGATCTAGAAAGATTAAAGAGAGAGGAACAAATATATGAAGGTGTTTTGAAGAGATTCATTAAAATGAACAAATGGTTAATGATATAAGTTGATTGTTACAGAATGCGAAGACGTAGAACAGAAAAGTTAAGAAAACTAGTTTCAGTAAAACTACAATATCTCTATCGTTTCTTAACAAAATTTAGAAATTCAAAATGATATAAAAAGAAGAAAGTTAGGGGAACAAAACCCAGAAATTATTTGAGGAGATCATGTAAATTAGATGAGCAGTTTATGACAGAAGTTGACTATTCCACAAGCTCCGAAGATGTTCCAGAAATACTTTATGAAGTTGCTGCAAATTCTTCCAATCTACCAACACACACTTTGAGATTTTCTAAAGGATGGATTGACTATAATTACTTCTAAATTAATGGATTTAATTATGAGTAATTATTCCATGCAAAGAATACACACTTAGTGTCATTGCATGTCTTTCTAAAAGACTGCATGTTTTGTGTTGTAATTAGCAATTGTATAATCAGTTAACTAAATGAATAAGTTAAGTTAACTAGATAAATAAGTTTAGTTAGCTACATGAATAAGTTCTCTACTCTAGAAATACTCTCAATTAGAATTTAATTACCATAGTTATATATAAAGAACTATGGCGTAGAATAGAAAGGAAGGAAGTTGTAAAAGAATTGTTTTGAAGAAAAATAACAACTCTATTTTTTTACAGCAGCATGTAATTTGGATTTTGAAGATTTTTGAATAAAGGAAGTTATTCTACCCATTTGTTGATTGCTGGAATTCATTAGTCTCTCTAGAGGAAGGAGCAAGGGCCCACTCCAACTGAAGGGCAGAGACTACATTTCTTAGTTTGTTTAGTTGCTTTGCTATTATGCAATTTGTTTATTCAGAATTCCTTTAGCTGTTCCTTTATTCCAGAATTAGATCAGCTGCTCAAGTTATTGCTTTCCTTAGATTAGATTATCTTTCCAGCAGATTTAAACCTAGTTTGTTTCATGCAATTGTTGTCAAATCCATTTTTATAGAAAAGACTGCCATGCAAGTTATTCCTTCTCCCTTTTGCATATAGCCATGGACACCACCTTGGATTGATATTTATTAAAATTAAATGATGAGGACTACAATGACTCTCGTCATTTTTGGTGTCGTTGCTGGGGATAGGTGTCATTAGGGAGTTGTTGTTGATCTGGTGACAGCAGGTCAAAAAAAAGAGGAAAATTAGTTTGGTAGTCTTTTTAGATTTATTGTTTTGAAGTTTAGGTAGATAAAAGAAGTTCTTCAAAAAAGATCTGTATGCCAAAAACCTCCCCAAACAATAGATCCAAATCATAAGGTTCTTGCATGCAAAGAAGGTGAAAAATCTTGTTGTTCTATAATTTCAGCTCTTGTGTAGCCTCTTCAACTAGATGACCATGACTCCAATGTCCAACAAGGGAAAATGCATTTTAGAAGGAGACATTGATGCCCTATTGGTTGCAATAGGTATCGAGTATAATGAAGAAATCTTGTCTCCACTGGAGGAGCTTGTATGGCAAAGTATTATTTGGATGCCTTCAAAGTCCAAGGAGGGCTGCCCGATCAGATATTTGAAGAACAACAAGGAGCTGCCTCTAATCATGCATGTACTAGAATATGAGGAAGGGTTTCAAGATCTCTCCAATCAGCCCATGAATAGCAAGGAGCTGTCTCTAATCATGCATGCATCAGAATGTAAGGAAGGGTTGCAGGATCTCTCTAATCAGCCCATGCATGTACTAGAGTCAGAAATTATGGAGGAGGCTGTTATTTCAGAGGAAGGTGAAGCATCAAAATTCAAATTTCCAATCATCTTCTTCTCATGGTTTTCCTTTTTTTTTAGAAAGTTAAATGCATGGATCCATAATTTGAGAAAAGGAAGTTATTTTCCCCAACTAGTTAATGGTTTTGTATAACCTATCTCTACATCACTAAGTAGAGTAGGTTAGGGTAGGTTTCTTTTCTACAAATAAGTGCTTTGCACATGCTTTTTCTATACAATTTGCTACTTCCAAGAACTCTTGCAGATATTTTGGCATTTGAAGGAGTTGAAGACCTCTTTACATGCATCATGCAAAACATGGGCTAAAAGATGGAGAACCAATTAGTGCATGATGGTCACATGAAAGACTAAGATGGATAGCAAGGTATCAGCTCTGGAGATCAACAGAATAATAGCTCTAGAGATCAACAGAGTATTAGCTCCAAAGAATAGCAAAATATTACCTCCAGAGATGAACAACAAGAACCAACTCTAGGGATCAACATGGTATCAGATTTGTAGATGCACAATAGGGTATGAGTTCCAGAGATTATTAGAATGGTAAATCCAAAGATCATTAGAACAACTGCTCCAGAGAAGACCAAAACATCAACTATAAGGCATCTCTGGAGCAACTGCAATAAAAGCAAAGAGGTTACCTCAAAAAGATGATTATGAAGTGCAGGAGGACCTACAACCTCTTAAGTGTGGGGGAGATGATGAGACCATAAAGTGTCTCATCTTTAGTCAAATAAAAGCATATATTTTCTTTTCATTAAATCAGTTTTTGAAGTGCACTTGAGTATGGGTTTGAAGATTTGTAGCTAAATATCAAATAAACTTGTCTAAATGCAACGATCAATGCCATGCATGAGTTTATCTTGATATTACATGTTCACTTTGAGATCAACATTTATTTTATCAATAAAGTGAAGAGAAAGTCTATTTTATGTTAAGTTGTAGAGTTTCAGAATTACAGAGCTCTAGAGATGGACAGAGCTCCAAAGATGCATAGAGTGCCAGAGATGGACAGAGCATCAAAGATGCATAGAGCATTGGAGATGGATAGAGCGCCGGAGATGGATAGAGCTCCGGAGATGCACAGAGCGCTGGAGATGCACAGAGCTCCGGAGATGGATAGAGCTCCAGAGATGGATAGAGCTCCAAAGATGGATAGAGCTCCAAAGATGCATAGAGCACTAGAGATGGAAAGAGTGCCAGAGATGGACAGAGCTCCGGAGATGTACAAAGCGCTGGAGATGCACATAGCGCAGGAGATGCAAAAGTGAAAAATGCAGTTTCAGTTAAACTGCAATATCTCACTCATTTCTTAACGAAAATCCAAATTTCAAAATGATCTAGAAAGCTTAAAGAGAGAGGAACAAATATATGAGGCATTTTGAAGAGATTCATTAAAATGAATAAATATTTAATGATATAAGTTGACTGTTACAGAATGCGAAGACGTAGAATAGAAAAGTTAAGAAAACTAGTTTCAGTAAAACTGCGATATCTCTCTTGTTTCTTAACAAAATTTAAAATTTAAAATGATCTAGAAATCTAAAAGTTAGGGGAACAAAATCTAGAAATTATTTGAAGAGATCATGTAAATTAAATGAACAGTTTATGACAGAAGTTGATTGTTCCACAAGCTCCGAAGATGTTCCAGAAATACTTTATGAAGTTGCTGCAAATTCTTCCAATCTACCAACACACACTCTGAGATTTTCTGAAGGATAGATTGACTATAATTACTCCTAAATTAATGGATCTAATTATGAGTAATTATTCCATGCAAAGAATACATACTTAGTGTCATTGCATGTCTTTCTAAAAGACTGCATGTTTTTCCTTGTAATCAGCAATTGTATAGTCAGTTAACTAAATGAATAAGTTTAGTTAACTAGATAAATAA
Organism: Cunninghamia lanceolata; assembly: GCA_027924645.1. NCBI lineage: Eukaryota > Viridiplantae > Streptophyta > Pinopsida > Cupressales > Cupressaceae > Cunninghamia > Cunninghamia lanceolata. The sequence continues at coordinate 1,540,156 of BSBN01001603.1, read as the reverse complement.
GTTTAGTTAGCTACATTAATAAGTTCTCTACTCTAGAGAGACTCTTAATTAGAATTTAATAACCATAGTTATATATAAAGAACTATGGCGTAGAATAGAAAGGAAGGAAGTTGTAAAAGAATTGTTTTGAAAAAAAATAACAACTCTATTTTTTTACAGCAGCATGTAATTTGGATCTTGAAGATTTTTGAATAAAGGAAGTTGTTCTACCCATTTACTAATTGCTGGAATTGATTAGTCTCTCCAGAGGAAGGAGCAAGGGCCCACTCCAACTGAAGGGCAGAGACTACATTTCTTAGTTTGTTTAGTTGCTTTACTGTTATGCAATTTGTTTATTTAGAATTCCTTTAGCTATTCCTTTATTCCAGAATTAGATTAGCTACTCAAGTTATTGCTTTCCTTAGATTAAATTATCTTTTCCAGCAGATTTAAACCCAGTTTGTTTCATGCAATTGTTGTCAAATCCATTTTTGTAGAAAAGACTGCCATGCAAGTTATTCCTTCTCCCTTTTGCATACAGCCATGGACACAGCCTTGGATTGATATTTATTAAAATTAAATGATGAGGATTGCAATGACCCTCGTCAGCCTCCCCCCTATTTTAGGTAGGAATCATGTCAAGTGCACCCCCTAAGTCCCATTTGCCATGAAACTTTAGGGTTTTCTCATTGGGATGTCAAATTATCATGAAAAGGACTCTAAATGCATAACCAGGACTCAGGAGCTAAACCTTAAGAGGGAAAAGCCCCCAAGGGGACATTTTTCAACATAACAAAGATTTGATGGATAGAATTTGGATAGGGTTGGGTGAATGTTGGATTTGAAATGAACTTTGGAATGGATAAATTAATGGTCCAAAGGTGAAAATCAAAATGCAAGGTTAGGTTGGATTATGTTGGGATGAAAAAGATGGATTATGGTTAGGCTTTAGTGGTTGATTAATGACATGAGATGAAGGGTCTAATGGTCAAAATGTTTTTTCTCTAAGGTCAAAATGGAAGTATATGGGTGAATTGGGATAAAATGGTTATGAATGAAGGTCAAAAGTGAATTTTAATTTTGACAGATTTTGACAAGGTGACCACAGATTATGACTGGGCATGATTCAAGGATTCTAAAACAATTTACTAGACATGTGTGAGGTTTAGTTCTAGATGGCGTCAATTTCTGATTATAAGGCATCAAAATAGAGTGAAATGGTGCCAGAAATCAGAAAGATGGTGCCAAAGTAGTGAATTATGGCACCAGAGAAAATGGCGCCATAGGGGAATTTTTAGGCACCAAACTAAGAAGTTATAGCACCAAAGTGAGACAATGTCTTGGACTTTGTCTAGGTTTTTGGTACTTTTTGGCAAATTTTGAAATTTTAGACTCAACTTTTGGATTTTGAAGGTCAAATGGTTGATTTGGAAGGCTTAAATGTTCAATGGTTTGATTTCCCAAATGGTTCAAGTGGTTTTGGATAATGTTAATGAGATTTCTTGGCAAATAATCCAAACAAGAGAACACAATGGACAAATGTTTGATAGGAAGTACAAGTGTTATGTGTATGTTCAATAGCCCCTCAAGGCCAAATTTCCATGGGTCTAGACACAATCGAATACACTTAAAAATAATGCTTAGTCTACCTAAGGTCAATGGTAAATGGCAACTTGTTCAACCCACACTTGGAATCTTCATCGACTCAAATTTCATAACACCTAAAACGGGTGTGTACATTCTTTTATCTTTGCAAGAGAGGACATGTAGGGGCCTCCAGAACTGGAAGGATGACCCAATCACCCTCTGCTCAGAAAGACAAGTGACTTATGCTAAGCCAAGGATTTTTGTCTCATCTCAGGGGAGCCTTATGGTGAGTAATCTTGGGGGCATCATACCCTTACATTAAATAAGACACCAATAGGTCAATAGGGTAGGCTTCTAGCTTAAGGTGTCAAGTGGAAATTCAGAGACTTGACACTTATTCATGTGGCAGTGACTCAATTAAGAGACTGTTCCAGCCACTTACATCAATCCTTTTGCAAGGAGAGAATGAGGTTGACGTATCACATACACAAGAGCATGGATACTAGAGAATTGTTGGAATAAAAATACTTCGCCAAGAAGTCTTCATCTTTTGTCTGAATTATTTATATAGTAGACCGAATTGAAAGCACTGCTTAGAGTTGTCCCTTGGGGTGAGTGCCTCTTTTCCCACCAAGGCAGGCTCTCCTAAAAAGATAAAAGAAGATAGAACAATTTCTCTTACACCCAAGATCCTTTGAAAGGCGAGGAGAGAGGATACTTTTTTTCTATCTTGGGATCTACTTTACAGAGATGTGCAAATGTACCAAACACACTAAACAATTAAGTTCTTTTTAAGCACCAAATGAAATGTTCCTAGGTTTAAGCACACAAGTTCATTTTAGGTGCACCAAATCAAATGTTCCTATGCTAACAATGCAAACACACATAAAAAAGGGAAGTCCTACAAGGAAATTAGTAGTTTAAGTTTATGACTTTGACAAGTGTTCTTTTCCCTACAAAGTGTGTTAACAGCCTACACAAATCCCAAGAAATGGTTATAGAAATGGCACCAAAATAGAGACAAATGGCATTAAAAATCACTCAAATGGCACTACAAATAAGCCCAATGGCGTCAAAATAGAAACAGTGCTAAATTTAATGAACTCAGACAACATGTAGAACAAAAGAAAAATGGTGCTAGAAATTAGAAGGATGGCACTAAATCTAGAGATGGCATTACAATTTCATAAAATGGAACTAAACTACTTTCTTACCTTCCTTACCTTGCTGCTCGACCAGATGGTGTCATTCAATGTGTGGATGGCACCAAAACAAAGCATCTCTCCAAAACCTGCTAAAAAACACATTAGCCTTAAAGATGTCAACTTAAACAAGGTTAGAAACTCCTTTCCTTTCTAAGAAACACTCGAAAGACCAAATTAGAGGTGATAAACAAGTTAATACAAAGTAAAATATGCTAGGGTTAGATAAAAAACCATTACATGCATCCATAGACAAATTTTGACATTATAACCCCTTGTTTCTGTGCATTTTCTGCTAAAACAGAGAGCACTAAGATATTAAAGCTTGCTAAAAAAAAGAGCACTAAGATCTTAAAGTTTGCTAAAACCCTTAGAAATGCCTTAAAAAACTCTTCCTAAGCCTAACAAATCTAAAGATATCGTTAGAGTATGGCACCAAAACAAAAGGAAATGGTGCCACAAATCAGACAAATGGCTCCAATCCACGAGCAAATGGCGCCAAACTGAGGGATTTTAGCACTGAACTCCTTTAAGTTATGTTTCTTGACAAAAACTAAAAAAAAAGTTAAATAGGGACCATGGGGTCCCATCGGGTGTGCCAAATGAAGATAAGATAGAATTTCAAAGGTTAAAACACAAATGAAATGCATAAAAAACACACATTATACCTTGAAATCTTCCTTCTCCTTGATAAGGTGGAGAGCTTAGCACCCACAAGCTCTAACTTTACCCATGGCCATATTTTTAATGTGAAACTCTCTAAACTCAAATGCAAGTCACTATAGCCTAGTTAAATATGAGAAGATGAGAGAAATTTTAGCATAATAACACTACTCATAGAATGGATGATGAAATGGCTTGTGAGAGCTTGTATTTATAGGCAAATAGGAGGGAGTTTTGATCCAATGGTGGAGATTCAATGTTGAGATCAAGGGATGAGATTCATTTTAGGAAGGACTTAGCATTAAATGAGATTAGTTGGATGAGTGTTTTAAAATTGATTTCCTTAGAGGAGGTGGAATTAAAAATTCAATTTTATGTATAGATGTGCAAATCTAAGGACACGTGTAATTATGGGTTCTTACTATTATGTCAGAAAATGTCCCCTTTGGGGATTTTCCCTCTTAAGGTTTAGCTCCCGGGTCCTTAAACTGCATTTAGATCATATGGCATGTTAATTGTGAATCCCAATGAGAAAACCCTTGTGTATTATGGCAAATAGGACCTAGGAGATGTCATCCAAATAGATCTTGACCAAAATTGGGAGGATGAACTTGGGCACTAGCACCCTCGTCCTACCCTATTTTGGGTCAACCCTAAATTTAAATGTCAATTTTATGACTGTTACTTAGGTCCTATGCTGACATCTCAAGTTTGAATTATGAAATTCTTAGTGTGAATGTTTTTAGTTGCATATATAAGCATGTTTAGGGTTTCATTTGTAAATTAGAAGATGATTGTAAACTTTATGCATACTTGTGATTTTAGAGCATTCATGATATCCATTGTTGCAAAGAAGAACATTATTTTTGTGTTTATGATTGTAGATTTAGCTTCTCTTCTCATGTGATTAAAGAGACTTCATTTATGTGAGATCTACACTTCTAAGGTGATATCTATTTGTGTTTGAATCATTTATCAATTTATTTTTGCCTCTATCTCGTAGGGATATGCACTCTTTATTTGACAACGGTGTTCGAAAGACTTGAATGTCTCTCTAGGGCTTTACTGAGGCAAGCTTCTAAACACCATAACCCCCAACCACACTTCTTTGTGATTCTAGGCTATAGGTTTCACATCTAGATGGAGTGGAGTTGTAGGGAACATTAGGACAGTGTACAGATTCTACATCCCTGAAGAAAAGGACTTCTTGGACACAGGCATTAGTGGCGGTGTCCACCGGATCCTGAAACACAGAATTTTTTTTGGCAATGATAATCAACATCTGAAGAGCTTCCGACATCCTAAGAAATATCTGACATTGTCTGACTAGGGCGCTAGTGGTGTCCTCTGCATCTTCTAAGGCAGAAACAAGAAATATAGTGAATATCAGTGTTGGGAGAAGATCAAGATTCCATAGAAAAAATAGTACCTTGGACAAGGGCGTTAGTGGTAGTGTCCCCAATTATTCTACATTCTGAACTTCAAAAAATGGTCAGTTATTAATCTCCGACTACTACCTTAATCTGTAAGCATTTGTTTGAATTTATCAATTTGATCACTGTTTTGCATAATTAGGGTTTCTTGCATATTTATGGATTAAATAGAGATATTAATTAGCAATTTCAGAGTTTCCACATCATTCCAAGTGACAACCCAATTTGTTAGGTGAATGCTCTTGCTTAGTAGAGATTCAACTCGGTTGATATGTCCTTGAATGTTTGTTGTAAAAGGAGGATCTAAAACCATAAAAACTAAACCCCAACCCTCCTTTCCCACTAAACATTTTGGTGAACATGTGTTTTTGAATTTTTTGCACCTTTCTAAGTGTTGTGTGATAAATTTGCATTCATTCATCTTATTGCATTTGAAAAAAATTTTTAAAAATGAAAAATTTGAAAAAAATGGCATCTTAGGCTTGCATTTTGGCATAATTTGAATCAATTAGCATTTAATTTCATTTAATTTCTATTATTTTCATCAGATCTAATTTAAATTATAGAAATTTATCATTTAGTATTCATTTATATTGTATTTTCATGTTTAATTTGATAAAAATTACTTGAAATTGTGCATTTTTCATAAAAACCTAGTTTTGCATTAGCTAGGGTTTGTAGTTAAAATCTTGTTTCAGATTTTACTACCTTTTTCAAACACTCATTTAGGACTAATTTTTAATTGTAGTGTTGCATCATAGTGCCCTCTTTGGAAAAAGTCATGTCTAGGGTTTGAAAACCTTGCATTTTCACTAGATTTGGCCTTATCGTCTCTCTAGAATTGCATTAAAGGTGTGTTGTGAAAGATATTGTTGCATTATTGGATTGATATTGAGCTTATTATTTTCTTCCCCTCTTAAAACTTTTCACAACACCTCTTCCTTTAGCCATTTGCATTGAAAAAAGGTGGAAAAGTGAACATTTTAGGTGCATAAATGAGCATAATTGGTGTTGTTTCATTGCATTTAATATAAATAAATAAAATCATCAATTGGGCGTCGTTGTTTTGTACTCTAGCCCTCCTATCCATGGTGTTTTTTGTGAACTTGGTGTGTCCTTTTATCCCTTTTCCTTCAAACAAGTGCTCAGAAGTTAAATAGTCACACCTAGGTGTTAGGGTTAGTTGACAAAAGATATCAATTAAATGCAAATAAAGATTAAACAAAGGAATGAAAATACATAGAAATAATAACAATGAGAGATAAGTTTTAACATGGTTCACCCAAACTTAGGCTACATCCACCAACAAAGAGTCCAATATTATTATCCAATAAATCAAACTGATTACAATCAATAATCCTTACAACTCAATACCTCTGTAAAATGCTACAATATATCAATAGAAACCCTAACTCTTAGCCATTTTTATCATGACTTTTGTCTCTTATAAAATAGGGTTTTTTTATGTCGACCAATGAAAAATAACTCCTGACGCCTTAATAAAATAATAAAAAACCATGTGAGGTTTCAGGGACCCCATAAGGGGTGTTGCCCCTTGACCCCGTCTTGGGGACGCTGTCCCCAAACCCCTGCAAGGGGCACTGCCCCTTGACCCCATAGGAATTTGGGGGGAAACCACACCAATAAAAGTTGGGTAAATTTAACCTCCAAGTCTAATTAGGCTCCATATAACAACAATCTCCCACTTGGAGACTAATCATAACACCGCGGACCCTAAAGCTCCTACTAGAAATAAGCACCATGGACTCTGATGTTCTGATTTTTTTAATTTTTAGTCTTGAAGAGAAACTGAAGTTGAAGAGGAGCTCAGCTTCTCCCTTGTCACTACTTTTGTAAACATATCCACTAAATTTTCATCTGTATGTATCTTTTCCAGCCTTAACTGTCCATCATCCAACACTGACCGAATGAAGTGATACCTCAACTGTATGTGTTTGGTCTTTGAATGCAAGGTAGAATTCTTTGCAAGATGTATGGCACTCTGACTGTCTATAAACAAATAACTGTTAGCTTGTTATTTGCCTAATTCTTCCATGAAAGATTACAGCCATATCATCTCCTTGCTTGCCTCTGTTGTAGCTACATACTCTGCCTCCATGGTGGATAAATCAACCACCTTTTGCAACTGGGAGATCCAACTCACCGTTGTCCCACCTATAGTAAAGAAATAACCTGTAGTACTCCGCCTAGTATCAATATCCCCTACCAAATCGAAGTCTACATAACCTGCTAACTCAGTATTAGAGCCCCTAAAACATAAGTGTTTATTGGATGTACCTCTCAAATATCTGAGAATCCATTTTACAGCATTCCAATGCTCCAATCCGAGATGACTCATATACCTACTTAGGACTCCTACAACATGTGCAATATCTGGTCTCATGCATACCATGGCGTACATTAAACTTCCTACATCTGAAGCATATGGTACCTTGGACATTTTTTCTTCCTCCTCTAGTGTCTTAGGACACATCTCCTTAGTCAATTTCAAATGACTAGGTAAAGGTGTGCTGATAGCTTTTGCATTCTTCATATGGAATCTCTGCAACACCTTTTCAACATAATCAGCCTGAAATAGAGTCAATTTTCTATTCTTCCTATCTCTACAAATTTTCATACCAAAGATGTGTTTTTCTGCCCCCAAATCCTTCATAGCAAATGACTATGCTAACTGTTATTTCAACTCTCTTATGTGATCCATGTTAGACCCCACTACAAGCATGCCATCAACATATAAACATAAAATAATGTAGTTATCATTATCCAACCTATTAAAATAAACACAATGGTCAAAATTACACTGTTGTAGTCTTGCTCAGCCATAAAACTATCAAATTTCAAGTACCATTGCTGAGGTGCTTGTTTCAGGCCATACAAACTCTTCTTCAATCTGCACACCATTTTCTCCTTACCTTTGACCTCAAATCCTTGGGGCTATTCCATGTATATCTCCTCCTCAAAATCACCATGGAGAAAGGCATTTTTCACATCTAGTTGTTTGAAATGCAAATCTTCAGCAGCCACAATACTTAAAATAGTACGAATAGAAATCATCTTGACAATCAAAGAAAATATCTCATCAAAATCAATGCCCTTTTTCTGTGAAAATCCTTTTACAACTAACCTGGCTTTAAATATTTTCTTACCTCCATCTTGCTCTTTTAGCCTATAAACCCATTTGTTTGGTAAAGCCTTTTTACCTATAGGCAACTTACATAATTCCCAAGTCTGATTTTTCAGCAAGGAGTCCATTTCTTCTTTCATTGCAAGCTTCTATTGAGCCTTTGTATCCACCTACATAGCTTCATCATACCCTTTTGGTTTACCAACATCTATTAACAAAATAAAATACAAAGAGGGAGAAAACCTTTCAGGAGGTCTACTTAGCCTTGTTGACCGTCTAACATTCACTGGAGTTTGTGGTATTTTTGGTTGTTGTTGTGGAGCATGAGGAACCACTAGAACATCACTATTTGGAGTATCATCCAACACCACATAATCCTTTACTTTCTTCTCATGTTGCTGTAACTGATCTTTGTACAACACCTTCTCATTGAATACAACATCCTTGCTTCTCACAATTTTTTGATTTCAAAATCCCAAAGCCTATAACCAAATTCATCAATGCCATATCCAACGAAGGTACACTTTTTTAATTTTGCATCCAGCTTGGTTCTATTTTCAGAATCTACATGTGCAAATGCTTTACATCTGAAGGTTTTGAGAAAAGAATAACTCACCTTCTTACCTTACATGCTTCCTTTGGAATACCATAGCCCAAAGGAACTGAAGGACCTCTATTAATTAAATATACAGTGGTGTTGATAGCCTCTACCCACACGTTTAAGGCAACCCAACATGCAATCTCGTGGTCCTTGAATGCTCCATTATTGTCCTATTCATGCGTTTATCCACTCCATTTTTCTGTGGAGTACCTGGAACCATTTTCTGCCTACAAATTTCATTAAAGAAACAATAATCCTCAAATTATTTGCTGCAATACTCACCACCATTATCAGATCTGAGACATTTTAATCTTTTACCCATCTCATTCTCAACCAAGCTTCTCCATTTCTTAAATGTTTCAAATACATCAGATTTCTGCCTAAGGAAATAAATCCATACCTTCCTAGTTGCATCATCTATGAATTTAACATAATATCGAGAGCTACTAAGAGAAGATACCTAAGCTGGTCCCCATACATCTGTATGCACAAGCTCCAACTTTTCATCTTTCTTTTGCTTCCCATCCTTGAGAAAACTAACTCTATTTTGTTTTCCATACACACAACTTTCATAGAAATCCATATTAATACATTTCAGACCTGTAAAACTTTCTTAGAATGAAGTACCTTCATACCTTTTTCACTTATATGTCCAAGTCTATTATGCCACAGTGTTGTCTCAGAACCCGCATCAATTGTTTCAGTCTCTTCCTGCGAGCCTGCAGCAACTATTCCTAAACATGTTTGTTTTTTCTTTGCAATAGCTAAAGTAGAAGAAATAGTATGACCTGTTAAAAGATATAAGGTGCTTACTTTCACACCTTTTGCTACTATTAAGGCACCTTTTGAAACCTTCCAATTTTTATCAGTAAATGTAACAATGCAACCTTCTTCAGCTAGCTACCTTGCTAAAATTAAATTCTTACTAATCCTTGGAACATGCCTTACCTCTTATAGTAGCCAATGATTCCCATTCTGCAACTTAATCTTAATTATTCTCTTTCCAACAATCTAATAGGGTTCGTTATCTCCCAAATAAACCAGCCCAAAATCCCCTTGGACATAATTAAGAAAATAACTTCTATGGGGCATAGCATGAAATGAGGTCCCTGAATCTAAAACCCATGAATCATCAGCATTATCTAGGGAAAGAATCAAAGCATCATCTTTAGATTTATTACTTACCACATTTGCCTTCTTATTTTCTTCTTGTTTGTCTCCTTCTTTACTCTTCTAAGACCAACAATCTTTCTTCAAATGACCTGGTTTCCCATAGTACCAGTAATCCTTCTATCCTTTGGATTGGGATCTCTTGTCCTTTGATTTTCCTCGTGACTTCCCATGACCTATAGAACCTTTTCCTCTCTCCTTTGATCTGCCCCTGCTTTCTACATTCAAAACACTACCTGATATGGACCCTCTTGAGATTTTCTATCACATTTCCTTGCCAAGGATAACACCAACAACATCATCAAATTTTAAAGTATTTGAATGAGAGACAAAGTTACTTAAAACCATTACCAAACTATTCCAACTTTTTGGAAAAGAACATAATATCAAGAGAGCCCTCATCTCTTCATCAAAACTTACTTTTACAGAAGTTAATTGACTGATAATCATATTAAACTCATTTAAATGATCTATCATAGATCCACCTTCAATCATTTTCAGATTAAACAAACACTTCATGAGAAATACCTTATTTGAAGCTAAGGGTTTTTCATACAATTTAGCCAAAGCTTTCATTAGACCATCTGTTGTCTTTGCTTCCATTATATTGAATGACACCAATGGTGCTAGGTGTATACATCTAAAAATGACACGACTCTGTCCAAATAAATATTCTTAATATTTATTTAAGTCTAATTCCTCTATCAATAAATAAATAAATAAATTTATTTATTTGATTCATATTCTTCCAACAAATTAAATAAAATCATTTATTTAATTAAAATTCCTAAATTCTTCTAATTCTTCCAAAATCATTCTAAATTAAATAATACCAATTATTTAATTATTTCTTCTAATAATATCTTCTCTAAATTTAAATAAATCAAATATTTATTTAAGTTGTCTATTTCTTCTAAATTGAATTATCTCTAAATATAATTCAATCCTTGTGCACATGCAATTGAATATTCTAAATATTTAATTGAGCTAAAATATCTTCTCATCCTCATGCAATTTCCATCCTCTAGTTCTATTCTCTTAACTGATTGATCTATTCTTTTAATTGATTTAATCTCTTCAGTTAACTCATTCTTCTATTTTATTAATTCCTCTCATGTAAAATATAGCAAGACACATGTCCTCTTTCTATTCGCGCACGTTCCTCAACCATTCTATATCATTGATCTTCTCATTCTTTCTATATTGTTGATCTTCTCTCTTGCAAGTCTATAAGTACAACCCTATTCTTCCATTTCATTCATCCAAGCTTTAAGTAAACTTACTCTACAGGAATTATGGCACACCTTTGGCACCAATTCCTTCATTGCTTGCGATCAAACTTGTTACTACACACGATTATCATTGTTGTGAAGCTCATCTTCATGGTGAAACTATCATAGCCATTCCCATTTGAACATCATGGGATCATAGAAAGGAAGTGCACCTTCTAAGGGCCATATTCATAGACAAGATCATTTGTGATAGGCGATCAATGGAAGCTGAGAATTAAAGGAGGTTTGCTTTGTATTGTTCATCATTTGATTGATCTCTTTTCTTCATTATTTCATTGAGTTTTGGGTATCATTGATATTGATATATTGATTATTCATTTAGATACAATTTTTCCTTAACATTTTTGGCACCCACTGTGGGGCCTAGCCCCAATTTAACCCAAAAACTAAGTTTTTGTGTTTTAGAAAGCCATACACAGGAAGAAACTGCGCATCTAACACATCCTAACACACATCTTCTATCTATTCTAGCACATACATCACTTTGGCGCATAAAGTATCCAATCTAGTGCATCTGTTGTCTATTCTGGCGCATGTATCCTTTCGGCACACATAGACCCTGTTCTGACACATATATCCTTTGATAGAGCGCACCTGTCTATTTAGCGCATATATACTATTTTCCTGTGCTTTTGACCTCTGTCTTAGTGCATATGTACTGCGACACTTCTGAGCTCTTTTTCTGTGCATCCAAGCTTTGAAGTTGTGCATCTAATCTAGCAGTAATTTTTAGGGTTTCCTTGAAGTTTTCGCTAACGCTGATGTCTTTTTGCAGGAACACTCTTGATCTGTTTTGCAGGTTAGGTACTGGTTTAGAATCATATAGTTGCACTTGCTAACTCACACTTCAATTTCTAACAGGAAAGTAAATGGATGCTCATGCAAATCTCACATAGTCTTAACTAGGAAGGCGGTAATTGAATCATTGCTATCTTGCATATCATTGAATCATTGCTATATTGCTATCCTTCAAAGTTAACAACTCATTGCTATCTAGGTAAAATTGAACCATTGCTATCTTGTTATCACTTCAAAGTTAACAAATCACTTATATCTGGGTAAAATTGAACATATCATTGCTATCTAGGTAAAATTAAACCATTGCTATCTTGTTATCACTTTGAAGTTAACAAATTTATGTGCTTGCCCAAGTAGATAGCTCATCTAGTTTTTTCTCATTTTAACTAGGGGAAAAAAACCACTATCTTCTATGTTTTGGGAATGATACCAGGCCTATTTTCTCCCTATCTTGGGTGACCAAAATGCCAGACATCATTTTTGCATATGTTTTCCTTTAGAGGGGCCTACTCTTGGATACCGTTCATCCAAGTAGGAATGACCCAAAGTGGTAATAGGCTAGATGCCAAGCCCTACAAATCCACTATAAATAAATTATGTTTGGAGTGAAAGCTTCAAACAACAAGTGCAGTTGTGTTATATTGACAGCCAACCTCCCCCAAAACCCTCCAAGGCACAACCCTTGTAGGCTAGGAGACTCCATAACGGAGAGTTGTGTTGCCACATGTATAACCACTCAGATGGTTACCTTTATTAAACACCTTTGTCTTAGTGACCAAAAATCCCTATAATTTGGTGCAGGGAAGGGTGATTATCACCTCTTGAAGATGCTTCACTAGAGATAGTGAGAATTTAGTTTTATACTGTCCTTTGAAACCTAGGATTGTACTTGCTTTCTTTTAGTCCAAAAAGAGTCAAAAAATACAAAAAAATAAAAAACCATAAAAACATTCTATGTTTGCTATGTCTTCTTGCCATAATTTCAAATAATTAGATCAAAAGATCTTCTTGCAGCCAAAGATACCAAAAACATCAGAAAATTGCCAAAAACTTGCAAAAAAAACACTAAAAAACACTAAAAACATTTGTACTTGCTATGCATGTGTATTAACTTACTGTGCTTTTACCACCTATTATGATGCATTTGAAATTTACCAGTGTTGTGCTTATACACCAACATTTTGCGCATTTACCAGTTTATGCAGCGCATTTGTTCCAGCGCATGCATGACAATGAGCACTTCCACAGTCTTTGAGAGAAAAAAATTATCATTTTTGGGTACCCATTTCAGTCTAGTTCCAAGTTTCGAGATTAGATCTTACCTTGCAGTCAATTTTCCATTCATTTTGCATCAAAATCTCTCTTTCATTAGTCATCTCATTCACTTTCTATTAGGTCTCCCTAGTCCAAAGTCAAAGTATCCCATATCAGATTAGCATAGGCCCCTTTTTTGGATCATTTTGGATTCAAGTAACCCTAGTAAGTCACAAAACTTTGCTAGTGGTTTTGGTGCATGACTAGTCCCTACATAGTAAGATAGGTATCGAGTATGCTTACTAGTGGCTATCATCTTGTATCGGCCATCTTACTTGGAATCATTGATCAAGAGAGTCCCTTGTCCAAATCTCCTCATAAGTATCCTATTCTCAGCAGTCTCCACCGGCATCTTGTCAAAATCTCTAGTTTCACCCCACCGCATTCCATGTCACCTTACATGGTTCTTACTAGATCTCAATACCAAAAGCAACTTGAAATGGCTGGATCATCTGACTGTATTGTCACCCCTCATGATAGTGATGAGGAAATCTCTCATGAAGATTATCAAGGACACCTCCAAGATTGGAAATTCCAACGCTTGCTAGACAAAGTGCTCCATGAGGACCCTCACAAGTATTTTTATCATCTTGCAAATCTTGGAATTAAGCTCCCCACTGATTCTGATCTAAGAAAACTCAAAGAGACCATAGAGGATAATCATGAACACCACAACACTGAAGATAAAGGAAAGAATGTCATAGACCCAAACACACCTATGGAAGAAATGAGGAAACAAATCGAGGGTCTAACACAACAAATGACAAATCTCAAGATAGGTACAAACACCAAAACATACTCTTTGGAAGATATTACACCGTACCCCTTTGATAAAAGTTTGAACATGATACCATTCCCCTTTCGATTCAAAGTTCCTAAGTTTGACAAGTATAAAGGGAAAGGGGACCCTAGAGATCACATTAGGGAATTCAATGCCACATGCGTGGAAGTAGCTCACAATGATACTTTCTTAATGAGAGTATTCCCTAGATCTCTTGGTAGTCAAGCCATGGAGTGGTTCTCATGGCTTCCACCGGGCATCAAAACTTTTGATGAGTTAGTCAACAAATTCATCACGCACTTCTTGTACAATATTGAACACGAAGTCTCCATGCTTGACCTATGCAATACCAAGCAAAAGAGTGGTGAATCATTCACCTCCTTCTTACAAAGGTGGAGACAACTAGCAAGCAAATGCTTATATGATGTACCCAAGAAGCAATTAATGGAGATGTTTGTCCACAACCTCAGCACTGATCTAAGTTATCAAATACAAATTCAATGCCCTACCTCATTTTAGAAGGTCATTGAAATGGAATTGTTCATCGAGAAAGCTATGATTGCCAAGCGACAAATCAAGTTATACAAAGACACACCTACCTCCAATTACACGACCGACAAATCAAAGTTTTGGACTAAAAATAAAAATGTTGTCAATGATGAAGTAGTTGATGCCAAGGTGGCAGCTCCCAAACAACAACCAATATTCACTCTCAAAGGAGAGGCAAGCAATGTTACACCCAACAAAACATTCTCTCAGGAGCCAAGACCATGGTTCAACTCAAATCCAAGGTGAAAGTTCACACCGTTGGGGTAGTCCCAAGAATCCGCATTAAGGAAGCTATTGGCCAACAATGAAATCTCTCTACCGCCAATAAGCGATTACGAACCTCAAATAAAACCTCACTATTGGAAAGACACCAACTTTTGTGAGTATCATAGAGGAAGAGGACATACAACCAACAATTGTATCCATATCAAACATGTTATTCAAGACATACTTGATCAAAATCAAGGAGGTGCTCACCAACATACTTCTAATGAGACACATGTGGCTTACAAAGATCCACTTCTCAATCATGACAGGCCGTACAACAACAACCACAATAGGCAAAATTAGAATAATAGGAATAGTAATGCTAATTACGCAAGTGTTCCATTCAATTATGCCATCAATTGCATATCAGAGCACATACCGCAAATCAATGTGGTCACGCCCAACCAACAATCAGAGCCCAACAGAACTGATTGCAATATCATCACCCACAGTGGTAAAGTCACGTTGAATACCCTCCCTCCAAGGTCATCACCTTCTCAGTCCAACTTCCATTAGTATAGTGTCATAGACCAACTACGAACAACTCCTGCTCACATTTCTATCTTAGAGTTGTTGCGTCTATCTCCTTCCCACAAGGAGATTCTCGATAAAACCTTAGTGGAAACCATTGTACCCACTAACTTGGCCCAAGAGAAGTTTCAAGCCATGGTAGGTAATCTGACTTCCTCAAGTACCATATCATTTATTGAACAAGATGACCTCTCAATGTCTCAACCTCATAAAACCCATTTACATATTGTCTCCTTCATCCACAAGCACCACATCAAGAGGGTTCTCATTGATGGAGGAGCTAGTTTAAATATTTGCATGTTGAAGCTAGTCCTTACATTGGGGTTCTCTAAAAATGCAGTTGATCCAAGGAAGAAGATTACTATCAAAGCCTATGATAAAGAGTAGAGAACTACCAAAGGAATAGTGGTATTACCCATACAAGTGGGACTAATGATAAAAGATGTTGTGTGCCAAGTCCTAGATAGGGAGCTAGCCTATAATATTCTTCTAGGTAGACCATGGATTCATGTTGTGAAAGCCGTGCCTTCTAGCTATCACCAATGCATAAAATTCTCTCATAACAACAAGCAAGTCACCATCCAAGGTGACCCTAACCCCTTTCAGCATTGCAACTCTGTCCTTTCAAAACCTAATTGCATCATACCAAACAATAGGGTATCTACATCCCCTACCCCACAACATGATTCTACCTCTGAAGCTTCCTCATCCAAGCCCAAATGGCAGAAAATTACTATCAAATAAATAGGAGTAGGGGAATACTCCATTGAGCACAACCTCAACTTGGCCAAATTGCCTCTATCTCCTAGATCCTTCAGGTGAGCCAAGCATTTTCCAAAGCCATCTGCTCCTCCTACACCTTCCACAACTCCCTTTATAAAATGGGGGACCCTATGAGATGAAACAGAGGAAAGAGATATCTTACAATGGCTCTACACAGAAGAAGAAGAGAGCACACAACAAGAACCACCTAAGCTCCTAATAGAAATATATGGGTGAGGTAAGTCTATCCTACACAGAATGGGTTATGAAGGACAAGGCCCCATCGGCCTAAGAAAAGAAGGAATTATAGAACCCATTCAACCTTCTTCATCCTCATTGGCTAGAACTACAAAAGGTCTAAGATATAAGGATAAGGGCAAAGCTAAAGCAAATGCTTGTCCTGTGGAAATGATCCATACCCTTCAAGAGGACAGTGACACAGATTCCAATGGGTATGAATGGGATGAGTTGACAGAGCATTCCTATGATGACAAGGAGGTTTACACCATTCAAACTTATAGCCCCTACCGTGAGGGACAAATGCTACTGCATAGACTGTTAGAGTGTGATTTGCCTATCCCTGAGAATACGAATTTTGAGGAAGGTTCGAGTTCTATCGCAATAAACAATTTGGAGGAAAGTACCATCCTAAACACTCTCCCTACCAATACTCCTAGCATATCCATTCAAACTATCAATGAATTAGATCTATCCTCTGACTCCCTCCCCCTTGTGCATCCTAAGCTTATTGACTGGGATCTACGAGGAACCCCGCAACTAGATATGTTCCAAAACGACGATGCCTATATTGACTACATGGAACTTAGGGACCACCTACCTAAAGGAGATCATAAAGCTAGCTTCGCCATTGAACTTAATACCATGGCTTATTTCAAAGAGGGTGCCAAGCCTTCTAGTCACAAAAATATCAAAATAAAAACTAGATCTGATGGTGAAAACCGCTTTGTGGTAGTGTTAGATCCCAAAATAGTAAAAATAAAGGATGCATCCAATGGTGTAAACCCAGCTATGGCACCTAATGATGGAAGGCTTGACACTCTCCTCAATGACATGTAGCAGGAGAAGTCTCAGATTGTTGTGGAACCCACATAACCTGTTAACATTGGAACATAGGAATAGCTTAAGATCATTCACTTCGCTAAGTCTCTAACCCCACCAAAAAAGACTAAGTTTGTACCATTCTTCAAGAGAAAACAAGTCAATTTCACTTGGTCATACACAGATATGCCTGGGTTAGATCTAGATTTGATTCTACATCATCTTCCACTAGATCTAGGAGTGAAATCAGTGAAACAGAGGCTTAGAAAGATGCATCCACACATTGCACTACTTGTAAAATAAGAACTCAAGAAACTACTGGAGGTGGGGTTCATCAAAGCTATAGAATATCTGGAATGGGTCTCCAACATAGTACCAGTGTCCTAACCTGATGGCTGAGTCAGACTATGCACTGATTTTAGAGATCTAAACAAAGCTTGCCGCAAGGATGATTTTTTGTTGCCAAATATAGATATCATAGTTAACTTAACAGCAGGGCATACCATGTTATCTCTCATGGATGGCTTCTTAGGATATAATCAGATTAGGATAGCACCAAAAGACCAACATAAGACAACTTTTACTTGTCCATGGGGCACTTTCTGTTGGAATGTCATGTCATTTGGGCTAAACAATGTAGGAGCCACATATCAATGGGCTATGACCACTATATTCCATGATATGATGCATGTCACCATGGAAGATTATGTGGATGATATCCTTGAAAGGTCACTCACAAGAGAATCACACCTGGAGGTGTTAGAGAAAGTCTTTCAGAGACTAGAACAATTCAAAGTCAGGTTGAACCCAAAGAAATGTGTGTTTAGAGTCACCTTAGGCAAGCTCTTAGGTTTTATTGTATCAACAAATGGAATAGAGGTGGACCCACCAAAATCAAGCCTATTATGGACATGCCACCACCCAAGAATCTTACTCAACTGAGATCTCTATAGAGCAAGCTACAAGCAATCTGTAGGTTCATATCACAACTGGCAGACAAGTGCCAACCCTTCAGTCATATCCTACATAAGAACATTCTATTTAGATGGGATGAGAAATGTGAAGAGGCATTCAACAAACTAAAAGGGTATCTTATGAATCCACCTATTCTCATGCCTCCTATCTAAGGGAAGCCATTGTTACTATACATATCTACTACACCAACAGCTCTTGGGGCCCTTCTAGCACAACAGGATTATGAAAATAAAGAAAGAGCCGTCTACTACATTAGTCGCATATTGGTGGGCTATGAGTTGCAATACTCTTAGATAGAAAGATCATGTCTTGTGGTAGTTTTTGCTTCCCAAAAACTCTGACATTATATGCTAGCACATCTAGTCAAACTTATTGCAAAAATAGATCCACTAAAGTATCTACTAAGAAAAGCATCTCTAACAGGTCGCCTACCCAAATGGGTAATGCTCCTAAGTGAATACAACATTGAGTATGTAGACAGAAAGGCTATCAAGGGGCAAGTCATTGCTAATTAGTTAGCAGATGAACCACTATAAAACACCACACCAATACAATTTGAATTTCTAGATGAATCCTTATTTAATATATCAACACATTCCTAGAAACTTTACTTTGATGGGTCCTACACAAACCATGGATTAGGGGCAAGAATCTTGTTTGTAACTCCTCATGGTGACACCATACCGAAGTCTTACCACCTATTATTTCCATGCACCAACAACATAGTAGAATATGAAGCCTTAGTCATTGGCCTCAAAATGGCAACCGAGTGGAAAATCAAAGAGCTACATGTCTATGGTGATTCTCAACTACTAATCAATCAAGTCAATGGCAATTACCAAACCAAGGATGAGAAGCTTGTCCCATACAAGCAGATGGTCAAGGACTTTAAGGAATACTTCATGATCATCTCTTTTGAGTAGATACCTCACATTGAAAACAAAGCAGCAGATGCCATGGCAACCATTGCCTCTCTCCTTGAAATCCCAAAGAATGAGTCACAGTACAAGTTCTTAGTGGAATCAATTCAACAACCAGCTTATGATCTTCTTGAAACCCATTCCATATGCCTATTAGTTGGATCTAATTCACCTTGGTATGGTAAGGTTTACACTTACATCAAGGACAACACCCTCCCACCTGACTTATCTTCAAACCAACAACGAACCTTTATATGCCAAACCTCTTGTTATACCATTATTATCGACACCCTATATCGACATGGTCTAAATGGTACTTTACTCTGTTGTTTAGAACAAGAAGAATCCTAAACCACATTACAAGAGGTACACGAAGGGATCTGCAAACCACACTCTAGTGGTCCTTCCTTAGCTAAGAAACTCATGCATTTGGGTTATTATTGGCCAAACATGGAAACAAATTCATATCAATTTGTGAAGATGTGCAAGCAGTGCTAGATACATAGGAACTTGATACATGCACCCGCTCAAGAGCTAAGACCTTTAATGACTCCTTGGCCCTTTTGTCAATGGGGACTCAACCTTGTAGGTAAAATCCATCCACCCTCATCCAACGGCCACAAATTCATAATAACCACCACTGAGTACTTTACCAAGTGGATTGAAGTCATCCCCCTCACCACCGTCATAGGTAAACAAATCTCCTCATTCATCCTTAATTACCTCATCTGTAGATATGGAATTCCCTCATTCATTATCACGGATAACGGAAGACCCTTCAAAAACTAGGATGTCTAAGAAATCTATGATAGATTCAAAATCCAACACTGTTTCTCCACACCCTATTACCCCTAAGGCAATGGCCAAGCAGAAGCATCCAACAAGACCATCTTGAAACTCCTCAAGAAGATAGTCAACGATGCTGGCCGTGATTGATACATCTAACTCAATCCTGCACTATGGGCCTAAAGAACCAGTACATGCACTCCCATAGGTGCTACCTCTTACGCCCTTGTCTATGGATTAGAAGCTATCCTCCCCATCGAGGTCGAGTTACCATCTCTCAGGGTGTCATTAAAAGGTCTCATAACAGATGAATAGTACAGAGTTTCCAGATTGCAAGAACTAGAGATGCTAGAGGAAAAGAGACAGAAAGCCTTTGATCATCTCAAGGCATATCAAAAAATGATGTCATGAAGCTACAACCACAGAGTCTGCCTAATGGTCTTTAAAGTTGGAGATCTAGTACTTAAGGAGAACCCCCACAATCAATAGGATCAGGAAAAGAAAGGCAAGTTTGAACCCAACTGGCTTGGGCCTTATGTGATTGTAGCTACTTATGGATCGGGGGCATATCAGTTAGCAACATCAGAGGGTGAGTTGTTTGATGACCCAATCAAAAGCATGCATCTTCGCCGGTTCTATACCTAAGAGAACCGCAATGCAAGAGGGGCATAAAATACAAAAAAAAAAAAAATTAGAAAAATACCCAAAAAAAATACAAAAATACAAAAAAATCATCCTTTGGTGAAAACCTAGCAAATAGGCACCTTGGATAGGTATCATGATGAAAACCTAGAAAACAGGTGTCATGTGTACTTTCTAGCTTTCGTCTGAATAAAAGCAAGTGGTGAAAACATGGTAAACAGGTGTTACTTGTGATAACCCGCTTCCTCCATCTTTGGGAAACCAATCACCTTGTGTCCATTCTTCCTTCACTCATGTCCCATTTGATCCATATCTGTTCCATAATAAAATCCTAATGGTAACCTATTGTGGCTTGATACTCTACCTCTTTGTTGTCTTGTCAACCAAGGTTTTATCCCATATCCTATCCACAGTGTCAACTTAGCATAGTGTCTTTTGTCAGTCTCTCCATGGTCCAAACCCATGAACTATGTTGCCTCTGCGTCATCACATAGGAAAGGCCATTTTCAATACTCCCTGAGGCTTCCCCATCCATCCCATATCTTGCCATCTATCCTCTAGTCCATCCATGGTCAAAGTCCATGAACTACGTTGCCTCTGCGTCATCACAGAGGTAAGGCCATTATTCAATGTGCCCCTGAGGCTCCAATATCCCATCCATCACATGTCTAGTCCTTCTAACTATCGGAGTCCATGCCACTTTCTATCTCCTAGGTCTTAGCTCCATTAGGGTTCACCTTGAACTACATTGCCTTTGTGTCATCATGTAGGCAAGGCCATTTAGCAATGAGCCCTCGAGGCACTAGGTTAGTCCCTTAGGGTCTGTCTCACCAATAAAGATTGTGGAATCTTTCACTAGGCAAGAAAGCGCATGCAAAACCCTCTCTTTTCAAATAGAAATCTTGACGCAAGGCATCAACCTATCCAAAGCAAAGCAAGCAAGTACCAAGGCACTCTAAATGATTTTACCTAAATTATGGAAAGAAGCAAACACATCTAAATGCAAAAATGTTTTGTGGTTGTGATCAGCTTAGGTTATGGCGTCTTGATTTTTATTATCATGTCTTTCTATGCTACTCAAGGATGCCAAAAGTTAGAGATGCTATGATGGGGGCATGATTATTTTCTTTGTTTGTTGTTTGTGGATTAAACTTTAGTATTGTGAAGCCTTGT
Organism: Cunninghamia lanceolata; assembly: GCA_027924645.1. NCBI lineage: Eukaryota > Viridiplantae > Streptophyta > Pinopsida > Cupressales > Cupressaceae > Cunninghamia > Cunninghamia lanceolata. Next base: position 1,518,527 of record BSBN01001603.1, on the reverse strand, counting down.
CTGACGACATGATCAACAAAAGATCATCGAGGACATCAGAGGTCTAACATGAAAGGGGGCAATCCTTGTCTGTTGATATGCAAGAAATACTCAGTTCATCTCAGTTCAATTATACCTAGATGCTTGTATTATCTTGCTAAATCAAAATCCATGTAAGTGATGCTCAGGTCATCTTGGTTCAATTATAAATAGATGCTTGTATTTTCTTACCACATTTCAAAAACACACAAAAACAAAAAAGCCCAATGATGAAATAAGCAATTCAAAATACTTGCAATATCAAGATGTTAAAAAACCACTCGCATCCACAAAGAATCCATATCCCATGCAATAAAAATTTCCAAAGCACCCATACCCCATGCAATAAAAGATCCAAAATGTAGAGTATCAATACAAACAAAAGCTTGTGAGTCCTTTTATCGAGTCATTCTTCTATTAGTCAAATTTCTATCTATGATCATATCTTTCATCTTTATCTGGTCAGTCTAAGTAGTGATCTAGATGCAAGGTCCATCCTTAATCCATACCAATCACAATCAGTGGTCTTGATCCTTGTCTGGTCGTAAACCAACTCGATCAGTTAATCAATCAATTGCCTTATATAGGATGTAACATTATTGAATCAGACCAACACATGGGTCTTACATGACATGTTCCATTTCCTAAAACCAAACATTATCCTTCATGTTTGCTCTAGGGATCTATCAGTCCCTGCCATGACAACACGTCTGCCATGTTGGTCTAGGGATATATCGTTCCCCGTCATGACAACACTGTCGTATATAGTTATCAGTATATTGTTAGTTTACCACTTGATAGGGGCAATACCTTGATTGTTCTTGTATCATTTGTGCATACTTGTTCACTTGCTTGTGTGTGTTTTCATTCTATCTTGCATAGCGTATCATTTATCTCTTTCTTCATCCTTCTTCTTCGTGAGATTGTTCATCTCATGCCTTCTGCCTTCTTCTCGTCCAATCTCCCAAGGGGGCATCCTATCATTATTAAACCTATACTAGGGGCAAACTGGGGCATTGTATCATTATCAGAAAAATTTATTCTTTGAAACAATGTGATAAAACTGCATTGCATCAAAGAGGGGCAAAATGTATACATCTAAAAATGACACGACTCTATCCAAATAAATATTCTTAATAGTTATTTAAGTCTAATTCCTCTATCAATAAATAATTTATTTATTTGATTCATATTCTTCCAACAAATTAAATAAAATCATTTATTTAATTAAAATTCCTAAATTCTTATAATTCTTCCAAAATCATTCTAAATTAAATAATACCACTTATTTAATTGTTTCTTCCAATAATATCTTCTCTAAATTGAAATAAATCAAATATTTATTTAAGTTGTCTATTTCTTCTAAATTGAGTTATCTCTAAATATAATTCAATCCTTGTGCACATGCAATTGAATCTAAATATTTAATTGAGCTAAAATATCTTCTCATCCTCATGCAATTTCTATCATCTAGTTCTATTCACTTAACTGATTGGTCTATTCTTTTAATTGATTTAATCTCTTCAGTTAACTCATTCTTCTATTTTATTAATTCGTCTCATGTAAAATATAGCAAGACACATGTCCTCTTTCTATTAGTGCATGTTCCTCAACCATTCTATATTGTTGATCTTCTCATTCTTTCTATACTGTTGATCTTCTCTCTCGTGAGTCTATAAGTACAACCTTATTCTTCCATTTCATTCATCCAATCTTTAAGTAAACTTACTCTACAGGAATTACAGTGTGCCTTTGGCACCAATTCCTTCATTGCTTGCAATCAAACTTGTTACTACACACTATTATCATTGTTGTGAAGCTCATCTTCATGGAGAAGCTATCATAGCCATTCCCATTTGAACATCTTGGAATCATAGCAAGGAAGTGCACCTTCTAAGGGCCATATTCATAAACAAGATCATTTGTGATAGGCGATCAATGGAAGCTGAGAATTAAAGGAGGTTTTCTTTGTATTGTTCATCATTTGATTGATCTCTTTTCTTCATTATTTCATTGAGTTTTGGGTATCATTGATAGTGATATATTGATTATTCAATTAGATCCAATTTTCCCTTAACACCAGGCACAACCAAATGATTCCTAGTGCCTTTTTGTCTAGAAGATTCCAATCCTCATCCATCATTCCTGTCAGTTTCTTGGATACTCCTTCCAATGGCCTCCATAAATCCTTCTGATAAAGATAATCCTCCATTTGCATCTTCCATAACTAATAGTTCTGCCCATTGAATTTGTCTACCTTTAATTTACCCTCATCCGCCATTGCTCCCACTCAACCGTGAGACATTCCTGCAAATGATAATCAAACACAACATGCTCTAATACCACTTGTTAGGGTTAGCCAACATAAGATATCAATTAAATGCAAATAAAGATTAAACGGAGGAATGAAAATACACAGAAATAATAACAAGAGATAAGTTTTAATGTGGTTCACCCAAGCTCGGGCTACATCCACCAATAGAGAGTCTAATATTATTATCCAGTAAATCAAACCGATTACAACTAGCAATCCTTGCAACTCAATACTGTTGCAAAATGCTACAATACATCAACATTAACCCTAACCCTTATCCATTTTTATCATGACTTTTGTCAGTTACAAAATAGGGTTTTTTTATGTCGGCTAATGAAAAATAACACTTGGTGCCTTAATAAAATAATGCCCCTTGACCCCATCTTGGGGGCGCTACCCCCAAACCCCCACAAGGGGCACTGTCCCTTGACCCTATAGGAATTTGAGGGGAAACTACGCTGATAAAAGTGGGGTAAATTTAACCTCCGAGTCTAATTAGGCTCCATATAACAACACTAGGGTGTATCAAGTAACATAAAACTTTGCATGTCTTGTATTACTAGATCTTATTGGACATTGATGTTACAAGACATTTTATTAAGGCATATTCATCTCATCGCTCTTTGGTATCTTTACATGCATATATCAAAAACTTTGAGAATTTCTACAAATTTCTTAATATGAATCCTCATGTTCTCACTTATATACAAGCTATGTATCACAAGGATATATTTAAATGCTCTTCATTTGAAATCCTTGACTATGTATCTGATTTTGACAACTTCACATCTCTCATGAATACATACCCTTTGGTAGTAGAAGATTTAACAAAACACATTGAGCATGATGAGTGTGAAATTTCTCTTAATGCTTTGGAATTAATAGCTAAAACATATGATGATGATGATGATGATGATTCGTTAGGTTATCCTACTTCTCCTATAGTTGAATGTCCAAGAACCTTACATGAGAAGACTATGGATAGCCCTATTAATGATATAACACCTAACCTTCCTAACAACACCTTACCTTTCTTTCATTCCAATGCTCTCCCTAGCCAAGATGTAGCATTAGTGAATGAGAAAAGGTCTCTCACATTAAATCCTTTAGGGATAGATGTTGGGTATAATAAAGAGGGAAACAATATTAATTCAATATTCCTTAATAGACTTTGTAGCAATGTTCCTAAGATGATCGTGCAAGGGGCACCTAGTGCTCCTTCTTGCTTAAAACCAGTGATTACAGTTCAAGGAGATCAAAGGACACTTAGATCTCCCAATCACATCTAAAACTATGCAAGACAAATTACTCAAAGAAATCAAGGTGTTCAAAATGTGTCGCAACAACCAAATTACAACGTGATTGCTCACACATACAATACCCATAGTAACAAACAAAGTAAGAAAGAACCTCATGTGCATGTGTCTCTTCCATGTTCTCAACCTATGCTCCCTCTGCCACCTCATCTTACTCATAAAAGTGGTCAAGAATATGATCTTGTCGAACAATGTCACACTATTCTAGTTAAGATCTCTCTTTGGGATTTAATACAAACATCACCTACATACTATGGAATGCTCCAAGAAGCTTTACAAAAGGTGATTGTCCCACCTACTGCTAAGTCTAATGATGTAGTAGCTGTATTAGATTGTATGCATGTGAAAAAAATGGATATTCTCTTTCAACCACATGAATTACCATCAATTTAAGTTCAAAACCAACATGATCCACTTATAATATTTGTCATGATAGATAAAAAGTTGGTAAAGCAAGTTATGATTGACAATGGATCAACTCTTAATGTTTGTGGCATAGACTTAATACATAAAATCAAGATTGACACATCTTTAATCAAACTGGATGGGATTAGCATTTGTGGCTTTGATAATGTTGGTAGACAATCCGTAGGTACCATAACTTTACCTGTAAAGGTTGGACCCATGACATTATCTACCCTTTTTCATGGCATTCCTAGTTTGCTTTCATATAATATGATTCTTGGTAGACCGTGGATTCATGTCATGGGGGAAGTTCCATCTACCCTTCATCGATCACTTAAGTTCATCTATCAAAACAAGTTCTACACCTGGAAAGCTAATCCTAAGCTAGATAATTATTTACATATTGAAAAGCAAAAACAAGTTAGCAATCATTCGATTTTAAACAACTTACAAGTTGATTCATCAATGCCTCTTGCCACAAATAATGTTGTGCAAGACTCTACACCATCGAATGCACTTTTTGGTGATGATTGGGGTTCATTAGATTTTAATCCTTGCAGTGTAGGGGAATATAAATTTAATAACCCTGACACATCAAAAGTGGCATTGATCTCATCCAAGCAATCTTTTGAAACACCTAAGAAAACCAAAGCCTCCTTGGTAGAAAACAAACACAATACTCTTACCTATACTACAGATTATGATACTTCTAATGCTTCACCATCTTCTAAGGAAATGAAATCCCTCTATGGTTGAGGATTTAAAATCCTTTATAACAACTGTGACTATGTAGGTAATGATTGTGGCGTAAATCAACAAGGAATCAGAGTACCTTTACAAGTTGTTGGAATTAACTACACAGCTAGTATTGGATACCACTCTTTGAAACCCACCATAGCCTCTCGTCATCGTAAACTTAATGTTAATGCAATATCAACAAGACCAAAACAACATGAGAGATATCCTAGGCTCATAGACAAGAATTGTCTGCCAGGAAATATCCGATTCAAAAACATAAGTATTTCTCCCTCTTTATGCCACACTTGTTGTAGCAAATATTATAGTTTCTCCCAAGGGTGACCTTCTCCTACACATATTCTCTTAACATTGGATTGTTGATTGTTAGGAACACTGAGAGGGGGGGTCAATCGGTGTTCTATAAATCTTTTCTTGAACTTTTCCTTTTAACCATTTCAAAAGAATAATCAAACAGAAGCAAAATATACAACTAAATAGCATCCACAAAAGCATGACACATAACACCAAGATTTTACGTGGAAAACCCAAAAGGGAAAAACAATGGAGAGGATTAGCTCTCAAAAATATATATTGCAATCTTTACAAAAATGATCATGCATGGCCACTCCATGGGCCTAGTACATGCTGGCTCACAGTCATGATGTACAACTAAGTTTAGCAGGCTCATTGCCTCAACCCTAAACCTAGCAAGATTACAATAAGGGTTATTAAACCCTGAGGGATGTTAAACCCTACTAGAGGCTCACTGCCGATTTCCTTCCTTGATGACAAAAACATGCTTCCAATCAGATCACACATGATAACTGAATACTACTTAATCATCTGCCATTATGCCAGGGTGCAGTCATTTAACAACTATATTCTAAATCCCAAGTCTTCACCACTGCTTCTCTTTTAACTCTGCTCTTATATTCACATACTCACATCACCCATACCTTTTTCCACATAGAACTCAACCAAATTTCATCGCATTTATATCTGTCATGATTTACTCCATAATCAGGTCGGCATCCAAGAAGTGAAACGTGTACATAAAAAGATGTACCTTATCACTCAATCCAATGCACTATGTGTCTCATGGACCCAAATCTTCTCTCAAACATGTTCATATAGGTCGGCTCTAATCATTCAATTACTTACATAGATCCTCCAAACATTAACTCTTCTCCACACAATGATTAATATACTTGTCAGCCTCTTCCTTAAGAGTATGCTTAACAACTCCATCTACTAACTTGAACTTTTACTGAGGATCTCAAAACACTTCCAAAACCATATCAGGGACTCTTTACACATTCCCAATCTTACCCTTTGATCCACAAGGCATCATATCATCTTGCAGAGAAATGCAAACCATCAGAACTCAGACTCTATCTCTGTCAAACTCTGTCAAACACTATGTTGATACTTAGCATCTTGTAGCTATCCTTCCAATGAACTTTAGATCTCCTAACTCTGGAATAAGACACTTCATATAAGTATTTACAACACCTCAAAACCGTATAATGAAATACTTGTCTGCGGAGTAATGTGGACCACTACACTAGACCCTATTCACTGTTCCTACTATACCTTTTCTTGCCCCAAGATGACTTCTAGAGAGGATCAAGACTTAATCTTTGAGGCATAACACTATCAAACACCAACTGACATCATACCTAAACCATATTACCGGATCATCATCTACGGAGGCATATTGTCTGGCTTACTTCCTCTATTCTGTATACTTTCCATACTTGCCATTTTCTATCAACCAAACCTGGAATCTCATATGTTCTTCTAGAGATATCTCTTCCTGTCATGGTGATAGGATCTCTAAGCCTTGTTTCCATCAATGACAACATATAGATCCATACCGGAGTAGTGTCTTTTGCCAACAATCTCCCCCTTTGGCATTGATGGCAACACTTAGTGAAAAATGTTTGACTGCCCCCCCTTACTATATACAATGTACTTTCTTGCTCTTCCTAAGATGATTATCCATTTTCATTGATCTACTTCTCCCCCTTTGACATCAATGGCAAAGGGTGTGATTCAGAACCAAAAATTTGTCAAAATTCCAAAATTTATATATTTTGTCGCATATTTACAAGTATAATCTTCATTATTAATATTACATGTGTTTAAGCACGTCATTAAATATGTTTTTGATCAATGTCCACTTAGCATCCCAGCTTTTCTTTGCATTTTCCAAAATCTAAATTTGACCGCTGAGAAGAAAAACTGAGGCTTCTACCTTTTGAAGATTAGAAGTTGTGTCTACTTGGACAGCTAACTTAGCCTTTGTAATAAGATCCGTCATTGAATCTAACTTTGGATAGACTAGTCTTCTGAGTTGTTCCATCCTAATTTTTATTTGGTATTTTTGATTTATTAAGTCAATCAAGTCATTGTGAATCTTAATGACTTTTGTTTCCTTCCTTGTGACTGACTCTATTTCTGGATCAAATTTCTCAGAAATATCCATCAGTTTATGTTCCAAATATTTGATCTTTTCTTCAATCTCTTGAGCAACTTTGGGCCAAGACAAACAAAACTTGTACACATCTCTAGCATCCTTCATAGCTTTCTGGATGCTGGCTAATGTATTGTTTAATGAGTTTTTATCTTTTTCTATCATTATGTGTAATTGTTCCAGACATTTTTCATCAAATTCTTGTCTCACCTTTGTTTCTACAGATTTTTCAAATGATTCAAATTGTTTGCCTATGGAACTCATTAATCCCTTCAGATGACTTGTTGGGGGCATGGATGAATCCCTCTTGTACATGGGCAGCAACTTCTCCAAAACTCCAGATGCTTCATCAATCAGTTTACTATCCTCAATATGTGATTTTAATATCTCCTCTTGAGCCTTTGTCTGAACAATTGTAACCAACTTAAACTTTTGTTTTGATGTTATTGTGTCCAAGTTTATTGGACCATGTAGAAATTTTGGCTCATCCAAATCTTGTGTTCTTTCTTCCAACAATTCTTTTGTAGGCTTTGCAATGTCTCTTGCTATGATAGGGACTTTTTCTTTGTGGCTTTGCTCCAGATCCTCTTGATCCATATTAGTATCCTCCTCCTTTTTCGTTGGCTGAATTTTTATGACTTGTTCTTCCTCAATCTTCTTCTTGTCAATGTCATCCTCAGCAAGATGTACTAGAGAGGGTCTTATCTCAAAAACATCAGCAGGTGCTTCCCTACTTAGTCACTTTGTCATCTTTATCTGATTCTTGCTCCAGATTTACTTCTAAAACAGGTGTACCAATTCCACCATCTATTTTTGCATTGTCATGAGTAGGTGGACTATTGTATTTTCTCAATATTTCCAAGGTGATTTTTTCTATCTTCTTGACTACTTTTTCAATTTCTTCCAACATCAAGTTCATCCTTGTTTTGGTTTTAAATTTCTCTTTGGCTTCCTTCCAGATCAAATTCTTTTCTTCTAGAGTGATTTCAAGACACAATCTTGTCAGAACATGTTTTCTTAGCTCAATATCTTTGGCTCTAGCAGTCTCCTTTTTGATGCTCAAAAGATTTGCTAGGTTTTTTAGAATTTAAGAGATAATCTCAATAAGGGCTCTGTTGAAAATGTTTAGATACTTCACAGTATCTTCTTCTAGACTTCTTTTATCAATATCACTATATCCATCATAGTATTCAATCATGGGTTTTAAATTCCCATCCATGGTGATAGATTTTATTACATCTGCAAGTGGTGGAGGCTTTTCATTTTTCTGTCTTTTGCTAGGCTTATCCTTTCTAGAGGACTTTTCTTTACTGATTCTGGAGACTTTTATAGCCTTAGCTTTCATCTTCTTGACCTCTTCATCTGACTCTATTTCTTCTTCATCCTTTTCTCCCACACAGACATACAATATTTTTCCTTTCATCTTCTTCCTCTTTGTGTCCTTTTCAAAGAGCTTCTCTGATGATGTTGCACTAGATGAAATGGTAGAGCTTCGGGTAGACCTTTGTGTATCTTTAGCCTCTCTTGACTTCTTTATAGAATGCTCTGGAACCTTTGACTGATCATTTTGTTTCTCCTTCTTTGCTTTCTCTACTTTTTCTCTTGATTCCTTGAGTTGCTCTTTAGTGATGCCATACCTTGAGGCAATTTCTTCCACCTCTTTTCTCACTTTTCTAGTAGATTCATCTTGTTTAAGATCAACATGGACTTTCACTGACAGCTCCTCATACGTTCCAAACCTTTCTTCTTTGATATCCTTTGGCTTGCTAAGAAGATGTTGGGCATAATTTTCCAGAATTTGTTCATCTACCTCATAACCCATGGGCATTACCCACATAGTTCTTGGTTCCACAGCCTCCATTAAACATTGATCCTTAGTGACCATGAAACAAATTGTATCCTTGTACTCATTAACAATTTCTTAGGAATTCTTTCTCTAGAGTGCATCATGCTACGAAAATTCTTGAAAAATCCCCATAGGGCTGCTTTTTTTCATTATAACTTCCCAAGTTGTTAAGACAATTTCTAATTTACACAGCTACTAGTTTGTTACTTAGCCAAATCAATCCCTGATGATTAGGGAATTCATTCAAAAAATAGAAGAGTAAATAGATGTTTAGCATACCATACTTGAATGGGTAGTTTTTTCTTTCTTTTGTCTTCTTCAAATTCTCTAGTAGTTGGGTTCGTAGCAGTTCACACAGGTCATAGTATGCATTCTCCTTGATCATTTGATATGCTGTGTATATTGCGATACTAGAAATTGTATTCTCTCAGTTTGAGAAGTAGACTTTATAACCTATGACTATTGAGGCAAATTTTACTACAGGATCAAAGATATCATTTATCGTTAATGCCCTTTTGTCAAATTGTGCTCCGGTAGCATCAGTAACCGTTTGATTCTTAACAAATTTTAATAATGGCACTCCTCTAGTGGAGTTTAGTCCAGTGATTGCTTGAATTGCCTCTTTCATTATTTTGAAGGGTTTCCCTTTTCCCAACCACATAAATTCATCGTGAATTCGACTAAGAACATACCAGACCCATTCATCCTCTGGGAATGCGGGAAACTCTACATACTAGATGAATTTCTTCTCCTTTAGGGCTTTATATTCTTCCTTTAGATCAAATTGATCATTGCATAGGTGTTTCATAAATAGGTCTAAAAAATTGTTACCACCAGGCTCATCTAGGGCCACATGGATGTATGCCCTAACATCTTCCACATACAGGACTCCATAGGGTATCTTTGAAAATGCACCCACTTGATCCACTTCTGTTGCCTTGTGAGGGTGTTTCTTAAACTTAGGTCAAGGGCGCTTAGTGATAGCTACAATTTGTGGAGTTGCCATAGCAAGGATTGAGCATATTCACAAAATGAGATTTAATGAAAATACCTTATTTCGTTGAGTTATGGTTTCCTTTCTCCAAATGCTTCAAATTTTGATTGTCGCTGCTCAAGTTGGCTTTGATCTCTCTAAATTTCTGATAGCTCTGAGTGCAAAGTGACTTTTGAAACCAAACATGTTCCTTTTATCCTCCGTACGGCTTGACCTAGTAGTCATTAAATGCTCATTCCAAATGCTATCAAAACCCTTAACTATAGAATACAGTTGATTAGGATCACTCCATAATATACCATATTGATTCCTTTTCTTTCAGTTCTTCTTCTAATAGGTGTGTCACATTAGATTCCATGATACATCTTCATGCTAGATTCTGGCACCCAATTTCTGGCTGGGGGATTTGAATTTTCTACATTTCTCCCCTTGAGCCAGAGTTCTCAATTTACTTCCTAAAGGAGGTATCTGCACCGAACACTGGTGCAGATTGATCTCTGACTTCAATTACTCCTTTCTTGATCCATACCTTGTTCACTTCTCTCTTGGTTTCAACCAAATCAACTTTCTCTTTTCCCTTTTCATTTCTCTGCTCTATTTTCCTTTCTTCAAAGTAGTGATTTCTCTTCTCATTCCTGCAAAACCTTAGAACATGTCCAAATTTGTTGCAATTGAAGCACACCACATTCTTTTGACCTTGATTTCTTTTATTGATTGAATTTGATCTACATTGATTAGCCATATGTCCAAATCTATTGGATGCAAAACACTTTCAATTGAAGGATTGATTGTTCCAGAAATTTTAAAGATTAGTTCTTACCAAACTTCTACATTCATTTGATCTGTGTCCCATTTTATAGCATGCATTGCACCTAATAGGATTCTAACTTACTTTACTTTTACAAACAACAGATCTATGACCAATCCTATTGCAAGTGAAGCATTTAACTTTGAATGACTGTTCATTCCTTCCATTGTTGAAACTTTTCTTGAACTGATTCTACATTCATTTATTCTATGACCAATTTTCTTGCAATTGAAACACTGATCAAAGAATAATGGAATCTTTTGATTTATTCTACTTCTACACTGAGTAACCTTATGACCAAACTTATTGCATGAATTACAATAGCCATTGAAAGATGGGTAACTTTAAGCATTTGATTATTTGACCTGAGCTTCTAGTGACATGCCTGCATTTCCCATGGGGTCACGACCCACAACACACGTGTCATGTCCACATTTGCCATGTGGTCATGACACGAGTTACGAAAAACTTTTCCACCTATCCCTAGGAACCCCCTCGCATGCGTTTGTGTGCTCGATGGCAATACGCATAAGGCGTAAATATGTCAAAATAATTCAGGGAGGTGCATTGTCCCACGCAGTCCCCTGTGTGATGATAGTCTTCTAGGGGGTATACGACACTAAGTGTGTCACTTTTAGGGTGAGACTGATTTTAATCTAAACCCTAAGCTTCCTAGGTGTGAAGATGATTCCGCTAGCATCAAAACCTAACTCTAACTTAGGTCCAAAAGAAACGTGATAATGATTAAGTGAAATGGCATGATGGCACATGATTAAAGTGGAGTGATGGAATGAAAATTAATAAAATAACGTAAAAATTAAAACCTTAGAAATCTAGGAAAAAATTGACAGCATAATGCGTTTTCAATAAACACAAAATAAAAATTTTAAAATAAATCTCCAAAAAGAATTCAAATAAAATTTAAGAATAAAATTTAAAATAAAACTTAAGAAGAAATTTAAAATGATTTACAAAAATAAAATAAATATCCTCCAAGGTCAAATAAATTGGCCTTGCATAAAAGATTAAAAATTTGAAATAAAATGATAGAATAAAATAATTACAAATGCCAAATCGGATCTCAAAAATTTAACTCCGTTAATAAACATGATTTCGGCAATATGTTTATTATCCAACTCAGAGTAATAGAGAAGGGAGGAGACTAAGATACTCAGTCCCATAAAAAAATAATAAAATAGATAATAATTAAAATGATAAAATCCCGCCAACGAAAATAAAATAAATATCCCCACCAAGGTGAATTTAAACCAAGGGAAAAATTCTTCCCAATTTGAATAAAAAAATTAATCCCTCCCAATATTAAATTTAATTCACAATAAAATAAAAAGGAAAAAACTCCATCTAAATAATCTCAAATGAAATGAGGCACAAGAATTAAAAGAATTACAAGGCAAAATAGAGAGTTTAAAAACAAATAGAATTTAAACAATACACCCACAAAAAGCCCTCTCAATAAAATCCAAGATAAAAACCCTAATCTCCATTTTAAAATGAGTTATCTAATGAAAAGGTCCTAAGTTAATCTATTATTTTCCATGAGGAAACCTTAACTCCTCATCTCATTCTTTTTTTTTCTTTTCCTCTTGTTTTGTTTTCCTCTTATTTTACAGGTTAGGGTTTGGGCTTCCATGGCCGCCATGATTGGGCTTTATGCTACCTCCCATGGAGGTATACACAGCTGGGGTAAAACTAATATAGCTGAGTTGTAAACCCCTCTTTTTTTGTTTGAGACACAGAGTGATATATAAATATACTATAGGTGTTAAAAACTTTATTCATGATACAGGGTTGATAAGGAAGGGCATGCCGCCGCCGCCGTCGACCGTGGGGAAAGTGGAACACCAAAGTGAAGGGGCCGCAGGTAGGAGACTGTGGGTAGGAGTCTGCAAGGGGCATGAGGGAGATGGACTGCAGAGGAGGGTCTACGCAGAGCGTAGAAAATCTTGTACCACTACAAAGAGGAAGGTGTGGGTTGGGCGCCATTCGCAGAGGTGAAAGTGTGGGGAAGGCAGAGTGTATGAAGTAGAGGGGACGATGTGGAGAGGGGGTTGGAACCCCCACCCACACCCTTGGGTGTGGGTGGGGGTTCCAACCCCCTCCTCGCACCCTAAACCAAAAAAACATGAAGCAGCAGGGAGGGTCTGTGGTGGGCGCTACCCACCACAGCCCCACCCATAACTTTCTTCTTGATATATTTTATATACCGTGTCTAACCCTTGCGGGGCTCCCATAGTCTGCCAACATATAAACTCTACTCTATTTTTTGTTGTAACATTCAACACTATGTTCTGTGGTATACGCGATGTATATTGCCTTTAATATATACATATGTACATATGTATACATATGTACATATGTAGAGATATGTACATATGTATAAATATGTAGAGATATGTATATATATATGTATATATATGTTCAAATATATATGCACTGTCCACTTATTAATACAGTTTAAATTTCTTCTTCTTTTTATGTATATTTAAACATATATATAGAACTTTTAAATGGTGAAGTTTCACTTCCTTTTTTTTTGTAATATATATGCATATGCACTGTTTTATATATATATAAAATAGTGCATATGCATATATATATATATATATATATATATATATATATATATATATATATATATATATATATAAGTGAATATATTTATATATTAAAATAAGAAGCAAGGTAAACTCTCTGTAATTTTCTCTATTTGTAGCAATATACACAGTAAAAAGAATACTTCTCTTCTGTTTTCCTTTGCAGTATAATATTCAGGAATAACTCTATATTTTTTTTGAAAGAATACTAATACTTCACTTCTGGATAATATATAGATAACTTAGTACTAGCTCTTTTTTTTTTTTTTTTTAAACATGCAATAACAAAAATACACAGAATACATTATTTTTGTTTTTAAAAGCAGCAATAAGGTAGAAATCTAAAATTGCATATAAATTTCAGACAACTCTCTTTTCTTATCCATAACAACAACTAGTAATGTAATAGTCAATTTAACAATTGAAAAAATACTTAAATATTCTCTTTCTTTCTTTGCATTCACTAAAATTTATCTAACACACTCACATGTATATTTTTTTTGCAAAGAATAATGACAGAAACAATATATATAATTCCACATGCATTTCACAAACTATAAACTCACACTTAGAGAATAACAACTTTCCAATAAAATAAAAAGGTTGTTTACATCTCAACATTTTCTACAGCCAACTCCATGGGCAAAATAACAAAACAATTTTTACAATAAGGCCACAATGGCCAATGGCTCAAGCAGCCAATAAAATACTACTAAGCCACACAAAAATGAGCTTCACAACAACTCCATTTCTTCATTTAACACCTGGAAATAAACACAACAAAAGAACAACCGAACCACTTCAAAGTGCCCTCCTCCCTACCATAGACCCGCAAGTGGGTCACCCCCGAGCTAGGGAGGTAGGGATTCACACGGGTGCAAACACTCAACAACAAGTATCAAAACACATCAACACAAAAACAACCCCAAGGATAAAAACATAACTTAACTCATGAAAATGAGTTGATGGGGGTAGGGAATGGACCCCTCTACTTCAAAGGCCACCCAAAATACCAAAAATACCAATCTCATGGCCTCAAGCCAAAAATCTCCAAAAAAACCCCAACTCTCCAATATCACAAAATAATCTCCATGGCATTCTTGCCATTCAAATAATCTCCACAACAAGTAAAAGCCCTCAAGACATGAATAATACAATATGGGAGTGACCTCAAGGAGGTTTTTTTCCCCTACCCCAAACACGTTGAGCCTTATCTCCAAATCAAGGTGCTCTCACCATACTCCCATCCCAAACAAAAATAAGGAAAACAACAACCAACAAAACTACAATACATCACAATAAATAAGAAAGAGTAAGAATATAGTCATGAGGCTTACCTTCAAAGCCCTATAATGGAAGCATGTTTGGTGATGAGCTCTAAGCTTTTCCAAACCTTCCAATCTCCAAGAATTCCTCTAACTTTCCCAAAGTTGCTCAAGAATAGAAAAGAACTCCAAAAATGCAAGAACCCCACACTCCTCAACAAGAAGAGGTAATATAGGCCATCAATTTTGGCCTTGAGGAATGAGAAGGTGACACTTGTCACCTTCTCCTTCCTCCTCCAATGCCACTTGCAAGGGAGAGGAAGTGTGAGGGTGACAAGTGTCACCCTCCAATTCTATCTCAATCCTCACCTTATCCACTTGTGCCCTCACACATGTGTGAGAGGACAAGGGTGAGGTGGCATTCCCATTCAAACCTCCAAGAGGATAAGGAATGCCATATGGCATCCTCTTATTCTCTAAGAGAGCCATCTCCCTCCAAGATGCTCTCACACATGTGTGAGAGTCTTGGAGGAAGATCCCACACACTTGGGAGTCTTGGAGACCTCCCAAGTCTTCCTTGAGAATGGATTCCCAAACTTTGGGAAGGGAGATGAGTCTTTCCCAAAGCATGACTCATCTCCCACCTTCTCTAATTTCAAATTTCGTCACTTTGACTAAACCATAGTTTAGAGTGACCAAAAGTGAGTTAATCCAAAGGTTAGTTAGTCAAAATTGACCCTAGACCCATGGGTAACCACTTAGGGTAAATTTTGGGACACTAAGGTTCACCAAGGGGGTCATAAATCCACTTTAATTGGCCTTAAAAATAAAAACAAATACCAAGTGGTGTAAGTCAAATAAAAATTATACAACACTTAATATTAATTAATTAAACAAAGGGTACTAGGCCAAAAGGATAAAAATTTAAATCAAGCACTTAAATCAATATTTAATTTCAAACATGATCCTCATCCCTCTTGAGAATGGATCAGTTTTACAGGGAATAACATAGTGTGAATTCTACCTCCAATTTCCCATGGCTTGGGAATGTGAAACCTGTACATCTCGATCAAGTGTCAATCATATCATGATAATCATAGCCGAGGTAACTGAAATTAAATTCATGCCATAGAATACAACAATAATCATCAATAACATAATTCTGAATTAAACTGCACTTTTCTATCACATGTCAAATAATCCTCATCACATAAATAACTAGAAATCACATCATAGAACATCATCTAATATATCTCATATGTCGAATCACAAAATAGCATCAAAATAGGATCAAATTGAATCACCATATGTCTACTCAATGACATCAAAATCAGGAGATATAATCAAGTCTGCATAATGAAACCATAGTCTCTAAAGTCTGATAATGTCATCAACTGAAATGCATAACGATCAAGATAAGGAAGGAAAATAATTGGCCTCACATCCTCCCCCCTAAGACTAAACTACCTCCTGGAAGTTGTCAAAAAGGTGAGGATAGAGTGCCATCAAACTAGCTGCATCCTCCCAAGTCGCTATGACCTCATCATAATGATCTGACTAGACCCTAACCTAGTCCATCTCTTAACCTCAAAGGCCTAGTGTCTAATGAGCCAATATGCGAATTGGCTCCAAAGCCAATTGCCAGTCTACCTCTACTTGTAGAGCACTCCAGTCCAGTACATGAGATAAATCAGATATATATCGCCTCAATACAGAAATATGAAAGACATCGTGGATATGCGACAGGCTAGGTGGCAACGCTAGACAATAGGCAACAAGTCCTATCTGCTCCAATATCTCAAAGGGTCCTACAAACCATGGTGTGAGTTTAGAGCGCTTTCCATAACAGATTGGACTCTTGTGTGGCTGCACTCTAAGGAATACCCTTTTACCCACTGAGAAGCTTTGATCAGTCCTCTTAGAATCGGCATACTTCTTCTGTCTATCCTGTGCCTCCTGTAGTCTCTGCCTAATCAATGGGACCTGCTGCTCCATATCCTGAACTAACTCTGGACCAATGGCAACTCTGTCCTCTAACCAATCCCAACTCAATGGTGTCCTGCATGGTCTACCGTATAAAGCCTGAAAAGGAGGCATACCCAACGAGCTGTGATGCCCATTATTGTAGGCAAACTCAACTAGATACATATACTCCTCCCATCTAGACTGATGGTCCATAACATAGATCCGAAGTATGTCCTCCAACACCTGATTCACCTACTCTATCTGTCCATCTATCTCGGGATGATAAGCAGAGCTAAAGTTAAGCTGTGTGCCCAATGCCTACTATAAGGCTCTCCAAAATGTTGAAGTGAAAACTGGATCCTTATCTAAAATGATGCGATGAGGTACTCCATGTAATCTCACAATATCATCTAAGAATACTCTTGCCACTGCTAGTGCATTGTACATAATGCGTACAAGTGAGAAATGCTCCACCTTGGTCAATTTGTCGAATGTCACCATGATGGCATCATGGCGACGCGAAGACATAGGAAGACCAACAATAAAATCCATGGAAATGGTGTCCCATTTCCACTTAGGTATCTCATGTGGGTATAAAAGACCCGCTGGATGCTGGTGCTTGGCCTTAACCCTTTGGTACTCAAGGTATCAAGCAACAAACTCTACAATATCTCATCTCATACCCGCTTAATGGTACAGCTATCGTAGGCTGGTATGCATCTTCTTCACCCCTGGATGTGCTACATATGGTGCTCTGTGAACCTCTGATAACACTACAGTATGTAGGTCACCTACACATGGTACATAGATCCGATGTCGATGATGGAGTAACCCATCTACCTCAAGTGAATACCTTGCATACTTGCCCACAAGGGCCCTCTGTGAAATGATCTCCTGCTATACCTCAAGAAACTACTCATCCTCTGGCAGATGTTGAATAGTGCATTCTCTCAAGTCCACACTCAGAGTCAAGGTCAAGAGCTTGTGGTGCCTCTGACTCAATGTGTCATCAACCATGTTCTCCTTCCTTTTGATGTAGTGGACATCAAAGTCATACTCACAAAGGAACTCCATCCAATGCCATTAACAAACATTTAGATTTGGCTATGTAAAGATATACTAAAGGCTGTGGTGATCTAAATGGAGCTCAAAGCGATGACCCAATAAGAAATGTCTCTAATGAACTAGAGCATGAACCACTTTTGCTAACTCCAAGTCATGCACGGGGTAGTTCAACTCATGACTCTTGAGCTTTTGTGACTCATACGTGATCTCTCTACCACCTTGCATAAGTACGGCTCCCAATCCCTCAAGTGATGCATCTGTGCAAACCATAAAATATACTACAGGATCAGGAACCACTAAAATGGGAGCGCTGGTGAGATGCTCCTTGAGGATCCTAAATGTGAGGCCGACTATTTTACCTCCTATAGTTTGATCATTGTGCTATTCAGTAGTGACTATATTTCATATTGCAAACTTGATGTTTTATCTCACTAATTTAATATATGTGATTTGATTCGGTCATATTGATGAGATGCTGTGGTTTGATATATGGATTTATATTAGATGTTATTTTGTTATGAGATTCTAGTTGTTTATGTGATTGGAATTAATTGACATGTGATGGGAAATGCAGTTAATTTGGATTTATGTATTGATAGATATTGTTGTATTGTTTACATGAATTTAATTTCCAGTTGCTTCGACTATCATTTTCCTGACAGAACTGACACTTGATCGAGATGTGCAGGTTTTACTTTCCCTAGCCACAGGAAATCGGAGGTAGAGGATGTTGATAACTGAGAGGGGGGGTGAATCAGTTATCCTAATTATTTCTTCTTTTGAACTTTCTTATTAATCAAAGCATCATTGAATCAAACAAACAAAGATTACCATGAAATGAGAAACACATGACACAGTATTTTTGACGTGGAAACCTAGTTAAGGGAAAAAATCATGGGGTGATTAACCCAAAGATTATTCTCTGTTAGAAGAATAAGAAATTACAAGATGGCACTTGCCAATTAGCGCTCACTGCCTGAGCACACTGCTCACAAAGAGGCACACTGCCTACAAGGAGACACACTATCTACAAAAGAATGTTATACAATACTTGAACTGATTGGAAGCATCTATATATGCTAGAGTTCAGTTCTGGTTAGGCTCAGTATACTGATCTGCTGCACTTCATCTTTCCTCTGCTCTTTATTCTGCTTTCCTTTCACATACTGGATCTTTCTTATTACTTCTGCTCTACTCTGCACTTATTCGCATACCCCATAACACTACTACTCTTCTCACAACAAAATCCATCCTCTATTTATATCCGCACTAGTGATTTCATTATCTTTCTAGTCGGCACCCGGAATAGTCTATCTTCTCACAAACTCTGTTCTGTCGGCTGAATCCTTGCATATCAAGTAATGCGGATCAAGCATATACTTGTAGATGTCATTCATCATGTCAGCCAAACATGATTCATGCCTTCACAACCTTTACCATCAACAGTAACACATCCGGAAAATAGTCTGATACTCTGTCAGTCAGTTCTTCCTCTGTTCTCACTGTCTCTCAGGAATCTGGTACTCAACTATTCATATCTTCTTCCTTGTCCATCACCGGAGGCTAAATCCTTGGAATATACTACTCAAGGTAGTCCTCTTGACTTCCCCAAATCTGTACTGCACCAAGACACTTCCTCTGAGAGATCCGGACCAATCTGTCAGACCTTGCCACATGCTCTGTTCTTGTTCACCGGACCACAACAATCTTTATTCTGACTTTCGGTAGAGACACACCATGACTTGCGGATATGTGGGATGACCTTTGTTGCCATCAATGACAACAACCATGAATCCATATAGTGTCTCTTGCCTACAATCTCCCCCTTTGGCATTGATGGCAACACTTAGTGAAAAATGACTAAGTGTTTACACTATGCTCCCCCTTGGCTGATGCTCTATCTTTATATACAATTTTTAGAACTCCCCCTTAGTTGGATTCCTCATTTTTCACTGCTCTTCACTCCCCCTTTGACATCAATGGCAAAGGGTAGGGTCCGCACACCAAAATTTTCAAAAATTTACTATACTTAGCCACATATTACATACTCACATAAACTGAAGAATGTCTGTAAAGGATGTCTTCAATTGGACCAGTTCTGTAGCCCAACTTTGCTTCATTCTATCTGAAATTGAAATGTGACCACTTAACAAAAATGCAAAAGCTTCTACCCTTTTGAGATCTGTTGGATCATTTGTTTGGGTGGTAGTCTGAGCATCACTTATGGCCTCATGCATAGTTTCTAACTTAGGGATTATAATCCTTCTAAGTTCTCCCATCTGGTTAGTTATATTCTTCCTTTCCTTCTCAAAGTTCTTTATTGCATTTGTGATTGCAATAGTTTGACATTCTTGATTGACTATGGAGGAAGAGAGAGGATCAAAACTTTGAGACAAACTTTGTAGTTTGTCTTGTTCCTCTTTTATTTTCTTATAAATTTCTACTGTTGCCTTTGACCAGGAGATACAAAATTTGTAGATGTCACTGCCATCCTTAAGAGCACTTTCTAAGCTCTTTATTCTAATACTCATATTTTTCCTATCATTAGAGATTAATCCTAGTACTTATGAAAATCTCTTTTCCAAAAACTTCTTCCGGACCTTTTCTTCAGCTAATTTTTCTAGAGAATCAAACTGTGTATCAACACTGCTGACTAAGGTTTTGAGATTACCGGAAGAGGAGGCTATCGGATCTATCTGGACTGATGGCATAATCTTTTCAAGCACTCGAGAAGTAGCCTCTATCAACTCACAGTCTTCCATATGAGACTTTAGGAGTTTTTCATTTGCCTTAGCATTTGCAAATGAAGCTATCTTCATCGTCTGTACTGGAGAGAGGGAGTCAAAGTTGAATGGACCTTTTAGAAGCTCCAGTTCATCAATCTCTATTGTTTCTTGGCTCAGAAATTTTTGAACAGTTTGTGCAGTGTCTCTTGCCAGAGACAGATGTTTCTTTTCTTCTACAGTTTTGTCCTTTGGAATCTTTTCTCCTTCCACATTCTTACCACTTTCAGTTGTGGTTTTCTCTATTGGAATCTTCTCTTTCTCTACATCCTTGGTGCTGTCAACCTCTTTTTCTTTTACTGCTACTTCTTTCCCCTGTAATTTCTCTTCTTCTTGGGATTCAGAGACTGTAGGGGAAGCCGGAGGAGAGATGTTAGTCTGTTTAAGGGCCACTTCTTCCAGAGCAGATGATTCCAAGTCCACAGCTGTTTCTGCACCTAAGTCCTCTACTACAAGAAGATTAAACCTTTTGAAGGCCTTCCAGAGGATTTCTTCTGTCTCTATGGCCACCTTGTCAGTCTCACCAAGCATGAGTTGATTCATTCTTGCTTTACTCCTGAACTCATCTTTGCAGTCTTTGAATATTATGTTCATTGTCTTGGGATCAATTTGAGGATATAGCTGAATAGCTATCTGCTCCTGAATCTCAAGATCTTTTGCCTGAGCATTATTCTTTCTCATTTCTAATGCCTTCTCTAGACTCTTAGGAATTTCAGAGATAATCTCAATAAAGGCTTTATTGTAAATGTTGAGGTACCTGATTGTAGCTTCTTGCAGGATCTTTTGGTCTGCCTCATTGTAGTCATCATAAAATTCGGCCACTGGTTGAAGATTCCCATCCACAGTGATTGACTTGATTACACTCTCTAGAGACAGGGTGGGCTTTTCAACAAATTCCTCTGCCATTTCTTCCTTGTCTTGACCTGTGGAGGGTTTACCGGATCCTTTCTTCTTCTGCTTCTTTATTTCTTTTACTCCCTCATCTGACTCAGTTTCCTCTTCATCCTTTTGGCTTTCATAAGCCCTTGTGGCTTTTGTCTTAGATCTTTTACCGGATGCCTGGACTTCCAGTTTTGAGCTTTTGGTTCTGACAGGTGTAGATCCTTTTGATGATCTGGTCCGGGTTGAGGTTTCCACCGGAGCACTTTTCTTGCTTTTCTTTTCTGCCTCTTTCTTTTCTTCCTCAGCCTTTCTTCTCTTTTCCCGGTTGGCATCAAGTGCCTCCTTTGGGATGCCTAGGCCTTGAGCAATATGCTCTACTTCTTTTCTCACCTTCCTCTTTATCTCAGGTTCCCTGAGTTCCACATGGATCTTCACACTCAGCTCCTCAAAGGTTCCAAACCTTTCTGCCTTTGGATCTTTGGGCTGACTAAGCAGGTGTTGAACATGCAGTTCCACAATCTGTTCATCAACCTCATACCCCATGGGCATGATCCAGACAGTCCTTGGCTCCAGTACCTCCATTAGGCACTGATCAGTATCCACCATAAAGCAAACTGAGTCTTTGTATTTTTCAACAAGAGACTGGGGAATTCTTTCTCTTACTTGCATCATGCTCTGGAAGTTTTTGAAGTATCCCCATGGGGCTGTATTTCTTGCTTTGGCATCCCCAAGCCCATGTAAATAATCTCTTATCTGGACTGCAACATGTTTGTCATTCTGCCATGCCCATCCACTTGATCTAGGTAGCTCATTCATGAAGTAGAAAAATAGACATAATATAAGAGTACCATACTTAAAAGAATTCTTTTTGTCCTTCTTGATCTTTTGTATATTTTCCATTAATTGGCTTAAGAGAAGTTCATAGATATCATAATTTGCATTCTTCCTCAGCATTTCGTAGGCAGTACATACTGCAGTTCCAGATACAGAATTCTCCCTACTGGAGTGATAGATCTTGTATCCTATTATCATGGATGCATACTTGATATCCAGATCAGAAATATCTTCAATGGTCATTGCCCTCTTATCAAATTTTGATCCAGTGGCCTCAGTTACAATGTTATTTTTGATAGATTTGAGGATAGGTATCCCTCCGGAAGAGTATAGACTAGTTACTACCCTAATTGCCTCTTTTGTGATCTTGTAGGGTCTATCCAGCCATAGGAAGTTGTCATGCATCCTGCTCAATACATACCGGATCCATTCATCTTCTTCAAAGCAGGGGAAATGAATGAATTGATCAAACTGTTTCTTCTGGATACCCTTATACTCTGGTTTAAGCTCAAAAGCATTGTCTATCAGTTGTTTGTGATAGAGATCTCTCAATTTGAATTCCCCAAATTCCTCAATGCTTGCATGTATGTAAACCCTAACGTCTTCTGTGTGTAAAACGCCATGAGGAACACTAGAGAATGTTCCTAAGGGATCTACCTCCAATGACTTGTATGGATGTTTCTTAAATTCAGGTCGAGGCCTATCTGAGATCTTTACTATATTTGGAGTAGCCATTTCTCAAAAGATTTGTAGCAAGATATTGAAAACGGAAAATACCTTATGCGTCTTTGGTTACACGGAGTGGTTGGATTGATTTCTGTATGTAATGACTTCGGCAGGAGATCTTTGGTGAGCTTGATGAATCTTGTTGTAGAGCTCCACTTTTCACTTCTTCTTGAGTGCAGAATGAGCAAGTGATTTTATGAGAAATCCCTTATATTGCTCCGCAAACCCTAATATCTGATGGCAATAAATGCTCGACCTATATTATTCCGGTTTGCCTTATTCGGATAGCTTAGAGTACCGGATCAGTCTTGATCTATGAACATCATGCAGATCTTCCAATCATGAACAAATCAAGATGACACATTACAAGAACATCCCAAACACTCTGTCCAATCCGCAGAATAAGACAATGCACTTCTGGATCTCTCCGGACCCTTTTGTAATCCTCTGTCATTCTGGAGCATCTCCCAGAACAGGTCTTACTTGATCGATCACAACTTCTTTACATCTTCATGTGGACCTCTGAAATCTTATCTAGATCATCTCAAGACTTATATCTTCAAACCCTTTACTCCGCATCTTGTGCCACATCCGGCACCACTTGATTGGCTGGGGGAACAGGATTTTCTTTGAGTCTCCCCCTGAGCCAGAGCTCACTTTTTAATTTCTGGAAGGAATATCAGCACTAGAGTCTGGTGCGGATCCAACTTCTATATTCTCTAAACTTTTCTTCACCCAAATCTTGTTCATCTAATTCCTAACTTCATCCGCATTCATCTTTTGTTTACCCTTGTCTTGATTCTGATTATACACTGGACCTCATTTGTCCTGATTCTTGCTTCTGCAGACTTTTGCATTATGACCGGACCTATTACAGATTTGGCAAATAACATTTCTTTGCATATTTGACTGATAACCTCTTAATCTGCATTGATTAGCCATATGACCTATTCTATTGCATGCAAAGCATCTACCATTGAATGATTTGTTTATTTGCATATTTCTACATTCATGAGACTTGTGTCCATACCTTTTGCAGTTAAAGCACTATCCGGAGAAGGATGAATTAGTCTGATTCATTCTCTTTCTGCACTGATTAGCTTTGTGACCAAAGTGATTGCAGCTGTGGCAGTACATTGAAGGATGGATATCTTTGAGCATTGGGTTGTCTTACTGGAGGTCTTCTAGGCCTATTCCTTGGATTTTCTAATCCAAAATTCTTTTGTCCGGATCTGAAGCTTTCTCCTTTCTCATATCCCAAACCATACTTGTCATCTGTCCTCTTCTAACTTCCAAGAAGTACTTCAAGTTGGGCAGAACTTATCTTGAATTTTTCTTTATATTCATTTGCTGTTTGAAGATCTCTTTTGAGAGAGACAATTTGATCCTCAAGTTTTTCTTCATTATCTTTGGCATCTTCAAGATCAGATTCAAGATGTCTGATAATCCTGTCCATCTGGTGGCATTCTTCTGATTTCTCTTTAAGAGATTGTCTTAGATTGTCTTCAGCTTTTCTTTTTTCTTCAATCTCTTGAGTAAACTTTATAGCTCCTGATTCCATTTCATGTCTTAACATAATGACTTCTTTTGATAACTTTTCACATAACTTGGTTTTCTCAGTCAATTCTTCATTTATATTGCTTTCTTCACTTTGTCTTGCTAATTGTTGGAGCAGCTCCTTTCTCTTTTTCATAGAGAGACTTAATTTGTCCTTTAGTTCACTCATGAATTCATTAGCCTATTTGAGTCTTTCCTTTAATTCATTGACTTCAGAGTTTGACAGTTCAAGATCCTCAAGGGTAGTCTTGAGTTGCTCCCTTAAACCATATGCATCCATTTGAACTCCCAGATCTTCCTCAAGCTGTTAGGCTCTATTAGGAGGAACTTAGCTCTGATACCAATTGTTGATAACTGAGAGGGGGGTGAATTAGTTATCCTAATTATTTCTTCTTTTGAACTTTCTTATTAATCAAAGCATCATTGAATCAAACAAACAAACATTACCATGAAATGAGAAACACATGACATAGTATTTTTGACGTGGAAACCCGGTTAAGGGAAAAAACCACGGGGTGATTAACCCAAAGATTATTCTCTGTTAGAAGAATAAGAAATTACAAGATGGCACTTGCCAATTAGGGCTCACTGCCCGAGCACACTGCTCACAAAGAGGCACACTACCTACAAGGAGACACACTATCTACAAAAGAATGTTATACAATACTGGAACTGATTGGAAGCATCTATATATGCTGGAGTTCATTTCTGGTTAGGCTCAGTATACTAATCTACTGCACTTCATCTTTCCTCTGCTCTTTATTCTGCTTTCCTTTCACATACCGGATCTTTCTTATTACTTCTGCTCTGCTCTGCACTTATTCACATACCCCATAACACTACTACTCTTCTCACAACAAAATCCATCCTCTATTTATATCCGCACTAGTGATTTCATTATCTTTCTAGTCGGAACCCAGAATAGTCTATCTTCTCACAAACTCTGTTCTGTCGGCTGAATCCTTGCATATCAAGTAATGCGGATCAAGCATATACTTTTAGATGTCATTAATCATGTCGGCCAAACATGATTCATGCCTTCACAATCTTTACCATCAACAGTAACACATCCGGAAAATAGTCTTATACTCTGTCAGTCAGTTCTTCCTCTGTTCTCACTGTCTCTTAGGAATCTGGTACTCAACTATTCATATCTTCTTCCTTGTCCATCACCGGAGGCTAAATCCTTGGAATACACTACTCAAGGTAGTCCTCTTGACTTTCCCAAATCCGCATTGCACCAAGACACTTCCTCTGAGAGATCCGGACCAATCTGTCAGACCTTGCCACATGCTCTGTTCTTGTTCACCGGACCACAATAATCTTTAATCTGACTTCCGGTAGAGACACACCATGACTTGCGGATATGTGGGATGACCTTTGTTGCCATCAATGACAACAACCATGAATCCATATAGTGTCTCTTGCCAACAAAGGATTCACACCCTGTTATTCCCGGTTAAGCCGATCCGTTCCCAAGAGGGATAAGGATCACATGTGAAATTACATGATGATATATTGTGCTTGTTTAAATTTTAATTTTTTTTAAGCCTTAGTACTCCCTCTCTTTCTTATTTTGGTTAATGTTAAGTGTTGTAAAATTTTAATTGATTAATGTCAATTGGTATTTTTTATTATTTCTTTTGGGCCATTAAATGTGGATTTTTGACCCCTTTCATGACCCCTAGGGTCCCAAAAGTTACCCTAGGTGGTCAACCATGAGCCTAGGGTCAACTTGGACCACTTAACCTTAGTTTACACTCACCTTGGGTCACCCTAACCCATGTTTGAGTCAAAGTGAAGAAAATGGGAAAAGGGAAGATGAGGGATGGGCCTTGCCTTGGGAAGAGCACCTCTCCCATCCCTAGTTTTGGGAAAACATTCCAAGGACAACTTGGGAGGTCTCCAAGAGTCCTCCCAAGCTCCCAATTGAGTGGGAACACCACTCAAGGCCATTGTCTTGTGGATGGGTGAGTGGGAATCCAACTCACCATTTGTCCCCCTCTCACTTGTGTGGAAGCACAAGTTGATGAGGTGGAGATGGAGGTGAAGGGAGAGGAGGACACTTGTCATCCTCTTACCTTCTCTCTATTCCAAGTGGCCTTGGTGGAGGGAAGAGATGGTGACAAATGGCACCACCTCATTCTCTCAAGGCCAAATAGAGGGCCTATAATAGCTCCTCTTGTAGAGGAGTGGGGGTTCTTCCATCCAATGGTTTTTGCTTAGATTATTTTTAGAGACTTCATACAATTTGGAATTCCTTACTAAGTTGGGAGGAGTTAGAGAAGGTTGGAGGAGAAAAAAAAAACTGAAAGTTTGGAAAGCTTTTGAAGGCTAGGAGCTCTTCACCAAAATTCCACTTCCATTGCCAAGACCTTGAAGGTAGGCTCTTATCTTGTTGCTTGCTTTGCTATATGATGTTTCCATGTTTGAATTTTGATTGTATATTTGTTGCATTGAGATGTTCTTTTTGTACTTGATGTTGGGTTGGGTTGTCATGGTGAGAGTACCTCCAGTGGAGGAAATGCTCAACTTGTATGGGTAGGGGAGAGGAACAATCCTTGGGGGCTCTCCCATAGTTTGTGTTTATGTGTTTATGCCTTGAGGGCCTATTACCATCTGAGGAGGAGTTATTTATATGGCAAGAGTGCCAAGAAACATTGGTGTGAGATTCTTGTGGATTGTGGTGATTCAGGGATTTTTGGCTTGAGGCCATGTGTTGAGATCTTCATTTTCATTGTGAGCCCCTTGAAGTTGAGAGGTCTATTCCCTACCCTCACCAAACTCATTTTTTATGAGTTGATGTAATGTGTTATTCCTATGGGGTGTATCTATTTTGTGTTTAGTTGTGTTTGAAATTCTGCTGTGATTTGGTATACCTGTGTGAAATCCCCTACCTCCCTAGCTTGGGGGAGACCCACTTGTGGGTCTGCGGTAGGGAGGAGAGCTTTCCTTTCCTTGTGGCTGGTCTTTGTGTTTTGCTATTGTGCTCAGGTGCAAATTTACAAGTGAAGAAGAACATTGGAAGGAAGCTCCTCTTATGAGGCTTGTAGTGTTATTATGGCTATTGCAGTCATGGCCTTTGTAGCCTAGTTGTAATGTGAATTGTGGAAGAGAACTGTCAAGTTATTTAGCCATACAGTTGGCTGTGAATGGTTCCCAATGTAACTTCCTGTTAATGAGATTAAACTAGTCTATTTCCTTTAGAATGAAGTTAGTTCTGTGAAGAGAAACGTAAACACTATGTCATTCTATTCAATGTTGTTTACTTCTGTTGAGAAGTTGGCTGCCAAAAGTGGTGTAATGCAAACAATGTCTTCCAAGTATTTAAGTACTATGTGTTTTCCCATTCTGTGAGATTAGTGTGAAACATGCATGGAAAAAAAAAAAACTATTTACATTTCTATCATTTTAAAGAAAAGAAAAGAAATTATATATGCAAGATGTGTCAAGTTACTGTTTAGACTCTGCTGTAGATGAAGGGAAGAGAAAATTTGTGCACTGTTTTCTGTTGGTATGTTTTTTTTTTTTTAAAAAAAATTCATTGCATTAAATGTGGTTGAAAGAAAATAAAACTAGACTAGAATGCATTTTTTTTCCTTAAATGCTGTTCATGAAAGAAGGATGAAATTCTATATGATTTTAATTGCTTCAAAACAATCCATATTTTT
Source organism: Cunninghamia lanceolata (assembly GCA_027924645.1). Taxonomy (NCBI): domain Eukaryota; kingdom Viridiplantae; phylum Streptophyta; class Pinopsida; order Cupressales; family Cupressaceae; genus Cunninghamia; species Cunninghamia lanceolata. The sequence continues at coordinate 1,490,249 of BSBN01001603.1, read as the reverse complement.
CTGATACTGTTGTTCAAAAGGAACTAATAAGTTTTATTACCAAGTTTTTTTTCAATTACTGTGTTTTATAAGGATATGCCAGTATATAGAGAAAAAAAAAGTTAATGTTTAGATATGAGATAAGATGAAATTTGTAATCTGTTTCTTTTGTTACAGCAATGCCTTAGAAACCAGAAAAGATTGCATAGTGTTATTCCTTTCATGCTCTTATTGTCACTATGTTTGTAGGAGAAGGAATAAAATGCTATTAAGGAAATATTAAAAAAAAAGTATATATATATTATATAAGTGTTATTGTTTAATTTCTGTATGTACAAATTTCTGGGATTAAGAAAACATATATATATATATATATATATTTGTGTGAATTTAAATATATGTAAACACTATTAGAAAAATATAAATTTACATTATATACACTATATGGAAAAAAAAAATATTAAAAAAAAGTATATATATAAAAGAAATATATTTAAGATTTTTAAACAAAAAAAATGAGGAAGGGGCATGGGGGACAGCGGCCATGACAGCCGCCGCCCACCATACCCCTCCCGCAAGCAGTAATAGGGGGTGTGGGGAGGAGCCCGAGCCCCCACCCACACCCTTGGGTGTGGGTGGGGGCTCGGCCCCCTCCCCACACCCCTTACCCTCCATGTAAACGGCCACAATAGACCCCTCGCCGCACGGCACAGACCCCCCTCCAAACTTTCTGCCCTCGCTAGTGTCAACAGTACTTTCCACCGCAGACCCTCCTGTCCGCTGCTCCTCAACCACCGCTGCCAATCCCTCCACTCTACCCTCCGCCTCACCTTATGACCTCTGCCACCACTTTTCTTCACACAGCTCCATCGTCGTACCACTCTCCACCTCCAATGGCTGCTACTTGATGCAAAACCTAAAATCTGCATACACAAAAAAAAATGAAACAAAAAAAAGGACAAACAAGAGAAGTGATATAAGGATTAGGGTTAGGAGAAAGAATAGAGGAAAAGATAGAGAGTTTAGGGCAACTAAGAGTGAGGGAGTTTAATAAAATGATTTTTAAGGACATTTCTAGATTTAGAATATAAAAAGGTAGTTTCTTTAATTATTTATCTCATGTGGTTTTAAAATGTTAATTTCTTTAAAAGCTCAATTTCTTTATTGTTTGTTATAGTCTCTTGGAATATATTTATGGAGAGACTTACTATTTTATTAAATCAAATGATTAATATATTCATATAATATTAAAATAGGTGAATTATATTTTCCTTATATGAAATATTGAAGTTAACAAATGCGTAATTTCATTCAAATGGATAATGTACTTGCTTGGTACAATTATCTGTGTAATATAGATATTCATCTCCCGCTACCGATCTCTAGCTACCAAGAAAAGAAAAGCCTTTTGGAATGATTAACAGGGGTTATAAATCCCTGCCAATAATATTTAACCACAAATAAATGATTAGGGGAGGCTGCATAATGTCTTTCCCCTTATTCGAAAACGTAGAATAATATGGCGATTTGGGTTGATCCATTTACCACAAATTTTAATACCAAGCGAGAGTAATTATCATAACGGAATCTTCTACCCATTGATAGTTAAATTATGTCATCTTTATCGACCACTTGTCGGTTCAAGTTTTAATTAGGGTTCAGGTGTATCTAGTCTAACCCTTTAAGGGACATCTTACCTGTCGCATACTCCCTTGTCGGTCTTCTTCTTCCTCAATTGAGTTGTCATGTTTACGCCCCTGGCGTATTACAACCGAGCACATGAGTGCGTACAAGGTGGATTTTAGGGTAGGGAGAATTTTTTTTTGAAGTTCATGTCATGACCACATGGCAAATGTGGGCATGACACACGTGTTTCTGTGTTGTGTCTGCATGGGGGATGCGGGCATGACATTTGGTATCAGAGCCAGGTTGGTAAAATACTGGGCTTGTTATCGGCACATTATTGTTTCCGCGACTATGACTGACTTGTGGCTACCTCATTTTGTAGGATGCCCCCCAGATGAGTTTGGTGAGCACAGACCCGCTGCACTCCACCCCCAGAGGTATGCACTGATTCATCAGCTACGGGACTGGGTCAGCTAGAGCCACAGGTACAGCCAGATCCACAGGATTAGCCACTCTTACAGACACAGGCAGTTCCTTAGGCACCACAGGCACCACCGGCCCCACCAGATATGGGACCGCAGATTTTGTAGGCCTTGCAGTCCATCTTAGATAGGCTCCCACCGGTAGTAGTAGAGCCACGTGTCGAGCCCCGCGAGGATCTGCAAGAGGAGCCCCGCATAGAGCCGCGTGGGGCACCACATGAGGAGCCTTACGTTGAGCTATCAGAGACAGAGGAGGTTGGTTCGACCAACAGGGCCCATAACAGGAGCCCCCCACATCAGGCTAGACAGGATGAGACAATGCGTGTAGAGCATCTGGGTCACAGGCCTTATGAGTATCATGCAGAGGAGCCTATCAGAGGGCACAAAGATAGAGGGGATCCCATCAGGGACATATTGAGGCTGAACCCTCCTACATTCATCAAGACCACGGAGGGAGCTGAGGCAGAGGCCTAGTTGATCAGTTTGGACAGGTGCTTCATGTTGCGTCCTTACGAGGGCAACACGAAGGCCCAAGTGGCAGTACATTTATTGTGAGATGCAGCAGCTACCTGGTGGCGCACTGAGGAGTGCGAGCGCCACCTATCTTTGGACACCCTTACCGAGGAGACCTTCATTGAGTGCTTCAATGCGCACTATTTATTAGACCACTACAGGCAGCGACGTCTAGACGAGTTCCATGACCTCCAATAGAGAGGACTTACATTGGCTCAGTATGAGGCTAGGTTTATAGAGCTATCTAGATATGTGGAGTACCTCCATGACGAGAAACTCCTGGAGCACAAGTTTATTAGAGGGCTTAATCATAGTATAGCAGGGCATATGCGGATGGCAGATCCATAGACTTTGAGTGATGCTGCCGAGAAGGCATACATCACTGAGTAGATTCAGGGATGAGGGCAGAGTTCTCACCCTTAGTTTCAGGATCGTGGGTAGCAACAGCATCAGCAAAGTTTTCATAGACCATTGCAGCCACCCCGCAGAGGAGGATTTAGTTCGGCATCCTTACCTCCTAGACCCTCATAGCACAAGTAGCCACAATAGAAGCAGAGAGCTAGGACACAGGAGGGGTCACAGGGGGGACATATTAGGGGTTGGCAGCAATAGGGCCCATGCAGAGATTAGAGACAGTAGGGAGCACTTGCGGGACCCGCGAGGACACAGCAGTCTTATAGAGATTAATAGGGGTCTACCGGTAGATCAGGATAGCAACAGATGGGTAGGACCCAGACAGTATAGGTGCAGGTTAGAGGCCCTTGTTATGTTTGTGGTGGAGCAGGATACCTAGCTACAGAGTGTCCATAGGGTTATACAGCAGGGGGACAGCCTCGTGTAGGAGGTTCAGAGCAGACAGTGGGTGATGTAAGTAGATCCCATCGTATGTTTGTAGCGGTAGATAACCGCCAGGTAGATTTTTAGGTGTCCATGATTGAGACGGCAGGTATGATTAGGGGAAACCCCATTTCTATTCTATTTGATTCTGGTGCTATAGATTCATTTATATCTCCATCGTTAGTGGAGTGTTGCAAGCTGGTGGCCTCTAGGTAGGGTGATAGGTGGGTGGTTGAGTTGGCTTCAGGAGCCAAACTGACAGTAGATACCTTAGTCTATGACTGTGAGATTGCTTTTGGACCCTTCACTACAGTATGTGACCTTAGAGTCATGACATTAGGATCCTATGATGTGGTGTTGGGTATGGATTGGCTTGCAACACATCGAGCCAAGCTAGACTGTCATCGAAAGGTGATCAGCTGTTTGGACGATCATTGTGCATCAGTTGAGATTGTGGGCATGCAAAAGCCCACTGCAGTACGTATGATATCCGCTCAGTAGCTCAAGTGCTGCATGCAGAAGGGATGTCAGATGTTTGCCATCACAGTGAGCAACATATCAGATGACGAGCCAGAGGCATCATTGGATGATCATCCCATCCTCAGAGAGTTTGCTGATGTTTTCCTAGCAGAGTTATCAGGGATGCCTCCCTGACGTGAGGTAGACTTTCATATAGACTTAGTGCCAGGTGCAGAGCCAGTATCTCGTGCACCCTACAGGATGACCACACATGAGCTCACTGAGCTCAAGCTTCAGTTGGAGGACTTGCTAGAGAAGGGGTACATCCAACTGAGCGTTTCACCTTGGGCGCTCCTGTCATCTTCGTGAAGAAGGATGGGTCTCTTCATTTATGTATGGACTACAGGCAGTTGAATAAGGTGATGGTGAAGAACCATTATCCTCTACCCAGGATTGATGATCTTTTTGACCAGATGCAGGGAGCCAGGGTGTTCTCTAAGATAGACCTGAAGTCTGAGTACCATCAGTTATGCATCACAGAGGCAGATATCCATAAGACCACCTTCCTGACTCGTTATGGGTATTATGAGTTCACAGTGGTTCCCTTCGGCTTGACGAATGCCCCTGCAGTGTTCATGAGTCTCATGAACGGGGTGTTCCGTACATTTTTAGATCGGTTCATGATCATTTTCCTTGATGACATTTTGATCTATTCACGGACTGAGGAGGAGCATGAGGAGCACCTTCGTCAAGTCCTACAGTGTTTGCGAGAGCAGAGGCTTTATGGGAATTTGGCAAAGTGTGCATTTTTTAGGACAAATGTTCAGTACCTAGGACATATCCTTTCCGGTGATGGAATCTCAGTAGATCCATTGAAGATCAGAGCTATCAGGGATTGGCCAGCACCCACTAGTGTGACAGAGGTTAGGAGATTCATGGGGTTAGCTAGTTATTACCATCATTTTGTCGAGGGTTTTTCTTGGATAGCGCACCCCATCACTTCCCTTTAGTGGAAAGGGAAGAGTTTTCTTTGGACTGAGCAGTGCGAGAGGGCCTTCGGGGTCCTCAAGGAGCGTCTTACCAGTGCTCCTATTTTGGCGATTCCTAATCCTATAGTAGATTTTGTGGTTTGCACGGATGCATCACTTAAGGGATTGGGAGCTGTACTTATGCAGGATGGCAGAGTGATCATGTATGAGTTGCGAAAGCTCAAAACCCATGAGTTGAACTACCCCACTCATGACTTGGAGTTAGCAGCAGTGGTTCATGGTCTAGTCCGTTGGAGACACTTCTTGTTGGGCTGTCGTTTTGAGCTCCATTCCGACCATCATAGCCTTCAGTATATTTTCACACAGCTGAATCTGAACGCCCGTCAGCGGCGTTGGATGGAGTTACTCTGCGAGTATGATTTTGACGTCCACTACATCAAAGGGAAGGAGAATGTGGTTGCTGACGCATTGAGTCGGAGGCACCACGACCTCTTGACCTTGACTTTGTGAGTGGACTTGAGGGACCGCATATTACAACATCTGCCAGAAGATGAATGGTATCTAGAGGTGTAGCAGGAGATCAATCATAGAGGGCCCTTGTGGGCAAGTTTGCAGGGTATACACTGGATTTAGATAGTTTGCTTCGACATCGACAATGCATCTATATACCCTACGTAGGTGACCTGTGCGCTATAGTGCTATCAGAGGCTCATAGAGCACCATATGCGGCACATCCAGGGGTGAAGAAGATGCATGCCGATCTTCAATAGCTGTACTATTGGGCAGGTATGAGACGTGACATAGCAGAGTTTGTGGCTCGTTGCCTTGAGTGCCAAAGGGTCAAGGCCAAGCATCAGCATCCAGCAGGTCTCTTATACCCACATGATATACCTAAGTGGAAATGGGAGACCATTTCCATGGATTTTATTGTTGGTCTCCATATGTCTTCGCGTCACCATGATGCCATCATGGTGACAGTCGACAAGTTGACCAAGGTGGCTCATTTTTCTCCTGTGCGCATGATGTACAATGCGCCAGCTATGGCGAGGGTATTCCTAGATGACATTGTGAGACTACATGGGGTACCCCACCGCATTATTTCAGACAAAGATCTAGTGTTCACTTCAGCATTCTGGAGAGCCTTACAATAGGCATTGGGCACACAGCTCAATTTTAGCTCCGCTTATCATCCAGAGATAGATGGGCAGACAAAGAGGGTGAATCAAGTATTGGAGGACTTGCTTCGGATGTATGTTATGGACCATCAGTCTAGATGGGAGGAGTATCTTTATCTAGTTGAGTTTGCCTACAATAATGGGCGTCACAGCTCTTTAGGTATGCCTCCCTTTCAAGCTTTGTATGGCAGGCCATGTAGGACACCATTGAGTTAGGACCGTATTGAGGACAGAGTCGCCATTGGTCCAAAGCTAGTTTAGGATATGTAGCAGCAGGTCACATTGATTTGATAGAGGTTGTAGGAGGCACAGGATAGGTAGAAGAAGTATGCCAACGCTAATAGGATAGTCAGAGCTTCTCAGTGGGGGATAGGGTATTCCTTAGAGTGCGGCCACACAAGAGTCCAATCCATTATGGAAAGGGCTCTAAGCTCGCACCTCGATTCGTAGGTCCCTTTGAGATTTTGGAGCGGATAGGACCAGTTGCCTATCATCTAGCTTTGCTACCTAGCCTGTCACGTATCCACGATGTTTTCCATGTTTCTATTTTGAGATGGTATATTTCTGATGTATCTCACATTTTGGACTTGAGTGCCTTAAAGGTAGAGGCAAGCGGGCAGTTGGTACTGGAGCCAATTCACATATTGGCTCGTCGGATGCTGGGCCTTCGAGGTTGAGAGCTGGACCAGGTTAGGGTCCAGTGGGATCGATATGACGAGGTCACGACAACATGGGAGGATGTAGCTAGTTTGAGGGCACTCTATCCTCACCTTTTTGACAACTTCCAAGAGGAAGTTCAGTCTTAGAGGGGAGGATGTAAGGCCGACTATTTTACCTCCTATAGTTTGATCATTGTGCTATTCAGTAGTGACTATATTTCATATTATAGACTTGATGTTTTATCTCACTGATTTGATATATGTGATTTGATTCAATCATATTGATGAGATGTTGTGGTTTGATATATGGATTTATATTAGATGTTATTTTGTTATGAGATTATAGTTGTTTATGTGATTGGAATTAATTAACAAGTGATGGGAAATGCAATTAATTTGGATTTATGTATTGATGGATATTGTTGTATTGTTTGCATGAATTTAATTTCCAGTTGCTTTGGCTATCATTTTCCTTACAGAACTGACAGTTGATCGAGATGTGCAGGTTTTACTTTCCCTAGCCACGGGAAATCAGAGGTAGAGGATTCACACCCTATTATTCCCGGTTAAGCTGATCCGTTCCCAAGAGGGATAAGGATCACGTGTGAAATTGCATGAATATATATTGTGCTTGTTTAAATTTTAATTATTTTTAAGCCTTAGTACCCCCTCTCTTCCATTATTTTGATTAATGTTAAGTGTTGTAAAATTTTAATTGATTAATGTCAATTGGTATTTTTTATTATTTCTTTTGGGCCATTAAATGTGGATTTTTGACCCCTTTCATGACCCCTAGGGTCCCAAAAGTTACCCTAGGTGGTCAACCATGAGCCTAGGGTCAACTTGGACCACTTAACCTTAGTTTACACTCACCTTGGGTCACCCTAACCCATGGTTGAGTCAAAGTGACGAAAATGGGAAAAGGGAAGATGAGGGATGGGCCTTGCCTTGGGAAGAGTACCTCTCCCATCCCTAGTTTTGGGAAAACATTCCCAAGAAGGACTTGGGAGGACTCCAAGAGTCCTCCCAAGCTCCCAAGTGAGTGGGAACACCACTCAAGGCCATTGTCTTGTGGAAGGGTGAGTGGGAATCCAACTCACCATTTGTCCCCCTCCCACTTGTGTGGAAGCACAAGTGGATGAGGTGGAGATGGAGGTGAAGGGAGAGGAGGACACTTGTCATCCTCTTACCTTCTCTCTATTCCAAGTGGCCTTGGTGGAGGGAAGAGATGGTGACAAATGGCACCACCTCATTCTCTCAAGGCCAAATAGAGGGCCTATAATAGCTCCTCTTGTAGAGGAGTGGGGGTTCTTCCATCCAATGGTTTTTGCTTGGATTTTTTTTTAGAGACTTCATGCAATTTGGAATTCCTTACTAAGTTGGGAGGAGTTAGAGAAGGTTGGAGGAGAAAAAAAAAATTGAAAGTTTGGAAAGCTTTTGAAGGCTAGGAGCTCTTCACCAAAATTCCACTTCCATTGCCAAGACCTTGAAGGTAGGCTCTTATCTTGTTGCTTTCTTTGCTATATGATGTTTCCATGTTTGAATTTTGATTGTATATTTGTTGCATTGAGATGTTCTTTTTGTACTTGATGTTGGGTTGGGTTGTCATGGTGAGAGTACCTCCAGTGGAGGAAATGCTCAACTTGTATGGGTAGGGGAGAGGAACAATCCTTGGGGGCTCTCCCATAGTTTGTGTTTATGTGTTTATGCCTTGAGGGCCTATTACCATTTGAGGAGGAGTTATTTATATGGCAAGAGTGCCAAGAAACATTGGTGTGAGATTCTTGTGGATTGTGGTGATTCAGGGATTTTTGGCTTGAGGCCATGTGTTGAGATCTTCATTTTCATTGTGAGCCCCTTGAAGTTGAGAGGTCTATTCCCTACCCTCACCAAACTCATTTTTTATGAGTTGATGTAATGTGTTATTCCTATGGGGTGTATCTATTTTGCGTTTAGTTGTGTTTGAAATTCTGTTGGGATTTGGTATACCTGTGTGAAATCCCCTACCTCCCTAGCTTGGGGGAGACCCACTTGTGGGTCTGCGGTAGGGAGGAGAGCTTTCCTTTCCTTGTGGCTGGTCTTTGTGTTTTGCTGTTGTGCTTAGGTGTAGATTTACAAGTGAAGAAGAACATTGGAAGGAAGCTTCTCTTGTGAGGCTTGTAGTGTTATTATGACTGTTGCAGTCATGGCCTTTGTAGCCTAGTTGTAATGTGAATTGTGGAAGAGAACTATCAAGTTATTTAGCCATACAGTTGGCTGTGAATGGTTCCCAATGTAACTTCCTGTTAATGAGATTAAACTAGTCTATTTCCTTTAGAATGAAGTTAGTCTTGTGAAGAGAAACGTAAACACTATGTCATTCTATTCAATGCTGTTTACTTCTGTTGAGAAGTTGGCTGCCAAAAGTGGTGTAATGCAAACAATGTCTTCCAAGTATTTAAGTACTATGTGTTTTCCCATTCTGTGAGATTAGTGTGAAACATGCATGGAAAAAAAAAAAACTATTTACATTTCTGTCATTTTAAAGAAAAGAAAAGAAAGTATATATGCAAGATGTGTCAAGTTACTGTTTAGACTCTGCTGTAGATGAAGGGAAGAGAAAATTTTTGCACTGTTTTCTTTTGGTATGTTTTCTGCTGTAGATGAAGGGAAGAGAAAAAAAAATTTAATGTTTAGATATGAGATAAGATGAAATTTGTAATCTGTTTCTTTTGTTATAGCAATGCCTTAGAAACCAGAAAAGATTGCATAGTGTTATTCCTTTCATGCTCTTATTGTCACTATGTTTGTAGGAGAAGGAATAAAATGCTATTAAGGAAATTAAAAAAAAAAAGTATATATATATATATAGTGTTATTGTTTAATTTCTGTATGTACAAATTTCTGGGATTAAGAAAACATATATATAATATATATATATATATATATATTTGTGTGAATTTAAATACATGTAAACACTATTAGAAAAGTATAAATTTACATTATACACACTATATGGAAAAAAAAAATATTAAAAAAAAAGTATATATATAAAAGAAATATATTTAAGATTTTTAAACAAAAAAAATAAGGAGGAAGGGGCATGGGGGACGGCGGCCATGACAGCCGCCGCCCACCATACCCCTCCCGCGAGCAATAAAAGGGGGTGTGGGGAGGGGGCCGAGCCCCCACCCACACCCAAGGGTGTGGGTGGGGGCTCGGCCCCCTCCCCACACCCCTTACCCTCCATGTAAATGGCCGTGACAGACCCCTCGCCGCACGGCACAGACCACCCCGCTCCAAACTTTTCACCCTCGCTGGTGTCTGCGGTCCTTTCCACCGCAGACCCTCCTGTCAGCCGCTCCTCGGCCACTGCCGCCGATCCCTCCACTCTACCCTCTGCATCACCTTATGACCTCCACCCAAGTTACCACATCCACCACCACTTTTCTTCACATAGCTCTGCCGCCGTACCACTCTCCACCTCCAATGGCTGCTACCTGATGCAAAACCTAAAATCTGCATACACAAAAAAAAAGGACAGACAAGAGAAGTGATCTAAGGATTAGGGTTAGGAGAAAGAATAGAGGAAAAGAGTGATTTTAGGGCAACTAAGAGTGAGGGAGTTTAATAAAATGATTTTTAAGGATATTTCTAGATTTAGAATATAAAAAGGTAGTTTCTTTAATTATTTGTCTCATGTGGTTTTAAAATGTTAATTTCTTTAAAAGCTCAATTTCTTTATTGTTTGTTATAGTCTCTTGGAATATATTTAAGGAGAGACTTACTATTTTATTAAATCAAATGATTAATATATTCATATAATATTAAAATAGGCGAATTGTATTTTCCTTATTTTTTTTATATTAATAAGGATATATATATATAAATTTACTTATATAAATGAGTATTTTTTTATATATATATATTTTCATATATAAATAAATGTTTATGCATATGAAATATCAAAGTTAACAAATTTGTAATTTCATTCAAATGGATAATGTACTTGCTTGGTACAATTATCTGTGTAATATAGATATTCATCTCCCGCTGCCGATCTCTAGCTACCAAGAAAAGAAAAGCCTTTTGGAACGATTAACAGGGTTTATAAATCCCTGCCAATAATATTTAACCACAAATAAATGATTAGGGGAGGCTACATAATGTCTTTCCCCTTATTCAAAAATGTAGAATAAAATGGCGATTCGGGTTGATCCATTTACCACAAATTTTAATACCAAGCGAGAGTAATTATCATAATGGAATCTTCTACCTATTGATAGTTAAATTATGTCATCTTTATTGACCACTTGTCAGTTCAAGTTTTAATTAGGGTTCAGGTATATCTAGTCTAACCCTTTAAGGGACATCTTACCCGTCGCATACTCCCTTGTCGGTCTTCTCCTTCCTCGATTGAGTTGTCATGTTTACGCCCCTGGCGTATTACCACCGAGCACGCGAGTGCGTGCAAGGTGGATTTTAAGGTAGGGAGAATTTTTTTTTGCAGTTTGTGTCATGACCACATGGCAAATGTGGGCATGACACGCGTGTTTGTGTGTTGTGTCCACATGGGAGATGCGGGCATGACATTTGGTATCAGAGCCAGGTTGGTAAAACACTAGTCTTGTTATTGGCACATTATTGTTTCCACGACTATGATTGACTTGTGGCTACCTTGTTTTGTAGGATGCCTCCCAGACGAGTTTGGTGAGCACAGACCCATTGCAATCCACCCCTAGAGGTATGCACTAATTCATCAGCTGTGGGACCGGGTCAGCCAGAGCCATAGGTACAGCCAGATCGACATGATCAGCCACTCTTACAGCCATAGGCAGTTCCTCAGGCACCACAGGCACCACCAGCCCCACCAAATATGGGACCGCAGATTTTGCAGGCCTTACAGGCCATCTTAGATAGGCTCCCACCGATAGTAGCAGAGCCACGTGTTGAGCCCCACGAGGATCCGCAAGAGGAGCCCCGTGTAGAGCCGCGTGGGGCACCACGTGAGGAGGCTTACGTTGAGCTACCGGAGATAGAGGAGGTTGGTTTGGCCAACAGGGCCCGTAGCAGGAGCCCCCCACATCGGGCTAGATAGGATGAGACAGTGCGTGTAGAGCATCTGGCTCACAGGCCTTATGAGTATCATGCAGAGGAGCCTATCAGAGGGCACAAAGATAGAGGGGATCCCATCAGGGACATATTGAGGCTGAACCCTCCTACATTCATCGGGACCATGGAGGGAGCCGAGGTAGAGGCTTGGTTGATCAGTTTGGATAGGTGCTTCGCGTTGCGTCCTTACGAGGGCAACACGAAGGCCTGGGTGGTAGTACATTTATTTCAGGATGTAGCAGCTACCTGGTGGTGCACTGAGGAGTGCAAGTGCCACCTATCTTTGGACACCCTTACTTGGGAGACCTTCATTGAGCACTTCAATACGCACTATTTATCAGACCACTACAGGCAGTGACATCTAGATGAGTTCCATGACCTCCAGCAGAGAGGACTTACAGTGGCTCAGTATGAGGCTAGGTTTACAGAGCTATCTAGATATGCAGAGCACCTCCATGATGAGAAACTCCTGTGCACAAGTTTATCAGCGGGCTTAATCACAGTATAGCAAGGCCTGTGTGGATGGCAGATCCATAGACTTTGAGTGATGCTGCCGAGAAGGCATACATCACTGAGGAGATTTAGGGATGAGGGCAGAGTTCTCGCCCTCAGTTTCAGGATCGGGGGCAGCAGCAGCATCAGCAGAGTTTTCATAGACCATCGCAGCCACCTTGCAGAGAAGGATTTAGTTCGGCATCCTTACCTCCTAGACCCTCACAGCAGTAGCAGCCATAGTAGCAGTAGAGAGCTAGGACACAGCAGGGGTCACAGGGGGGACATAATAGGGGTTGGATGTAGCAGGGCCCGCGTAGAGATCAGAGACAGCAAGGAGCACCTGTCATGGCAGATCAGGACAACAGCAGACGGGTAGGACCTAGATAGTATAGGTGTAGGTTAGAGGCCCTTGTTATGTTTGTGGTGGAGCAAGACACCTAGCTAGAGAGTGTCCATAGGGTTATACAGCAGGGGGATAGCCTCGTGCAGGAGGTTCAGAGTAGACAGTGGGTGATGTGGGTAGATCCCACCATATGTTTGCAGTAGTAGATAACCGCCAGGCAGATTTTTAGGTGTCCATGATTGAGACGACAGGTATGATTAGGGGAAACCCCATTTCTATTCTATTTGATTCTGGTGCTACAGATTCATTTATATCTCCATCGTTAGTGGAGCGTTGCAGGCTGGTGGCCTCTAGGCAGGGTGATAGGTGGGTGGTTGAGTTGGCTTCAGGAGCCAAACTGACAGTAGATACCTTAGTCCGTGACTGTGAGATTGCTTTTGGACCCTTCACTACAGTATACAACCTTAGAGTCATGACATTAGGATCCTATGATGTGGTGTTGGGTATGGATTGGCTTGCGGTACATCGAGCCAAGCTAGATTGTTGTCGAAAGGTGATCAACTGTTTGGATGATCATGGTGCATCAGTTGAGATTGTGGGCATGCAGAAGCCCACCGTAGTATGTATGATATCTACTCAGCAGCTCAAGTGCTGCATGCGGAAGGGATGTCAGATGTTTGCCATCACAGTGAGTGACAGATTAGATGATGAGCTAGAGGCATCATTGGATGATCATCCCATCCTCAGAGAGTTTGCCGATGTTTTCCCAGTAGAGTTACCGAGGATGCCTCCCCGACGTGAGGTAGATTTTCATATAGACTTAGTGCCGGGTGCCGAGCCAGTATCTCATGCACCCTACAGGATGACCACACATGAGCTCACTGAGCTCAAGCTTTAGTTGGAGGACCTGCTAGAGAAGGGGCACATCCGACCAAGTGTTTCACCTTGGGGCGGTCCTATCATCTTCGTGAAGAAGAAGGATGGGTCTCTTCATTTATGTATGGACTACAGGCAGTTGAATAAGGTGACAGTGAAGAACCATTATCCTCTGCCCAGGATTGATGATCTTTTTGCCCAGATGCAGGGAGACAGGGTGTTCTCTAAGATAGACCTGAAGTTTGGGTACCATTAGTTACGCATCACAGAGGTAGATATCCATAAGACCGCCTTCCAGACTCGTTATGGGCATTATGAGTTCACAGTGGTTCCCTTCGGCTTGACGAATGCCCCTGCAGTGTTCATGAGTCTAATGAATGGGGTGTTCCATACATTTTTAGATCGGTTCGTGATCATTTTCCTTGATGACATTTTGATCTATTCACGGACTGAGGAGGAGCATGAGGAGCACCTTCATCAAGTCCTACAGTGTTTGCGAGAGTAGAGGCTTTATGGGAATTTAGCGAAGTGTGCATTTTTTAGGACAGAGGTTCAGTACTTAGGACATATCCTTATCGGCGATGGAATCTCGGTAGATCCATCGAAGATCAGAGCTATCAGGGATTGGCTAGCACCCACTAGTGTGACAGAGGTCAGGAGTTTCATGGGGTTAGCTGGTTATTACTGTCATTTTGTCGAGGGTTTTTCTCAGATAGCGCACACCATCACTTCCCTTCAGCAGAAAGGGAAGAGTTTTCTTTAGACTGAGCAGTGCGAGAGGGCCTTCGGGGTCCTCAAGGAGCCTCTTACCAGTGCTCCTATTTTGGCGATTCCTGATCCTACAGTAGATTTTGTGGTTTGCACAGATGCATCACTTGAGGGATTGGGAGCTATACTTATGCAGGATGGCAGAGTGATCGCGTATGAGTCACGAAAGCTCAAAACCCATGAGCTGAACTACCCCACTCACAACTTGGAGTTAGTAGCAGTGGTTCATGCTCTACTCCATTGGAGACACTTCTTGTTGGGCTATCATTTTGAGCTCCATTCCGACCATCATAGCCTTCAGTATATTTTCACACAACTGAATCTGAACGCCCGTCAACGGTGTTGGATGGAGTTCCTCTGCGAGTATGATTTTGACGTCCACTACATCAAAGGGAAGGAGAATGTGGTTGCTGATGCATTGAGTTGGAGGCGCCATGACCTCTTGACCTTGCCTTTGCGAGTGGACTTGAGGGACCACATTTTACAACATCTGCCAGAAGATGAGTGGTATCTAGAGGTGCAGCAGGAGATCAGATCACAGAGGGCCCTTGTGGGCAAGTTTGCAAGGTATACACTGGACTCAGATGGTTTGCTTCAACATCGACAGTGCATATATGTGTAGGAGTCAAGGACAACACTGAGAGGGGGGGTGAATCAATGTTGTGTGAATTTTCAAATCTTTTTCAAACTTTAACTTGCAGAGCATAAAGATGAGAAAGTTATCATTGAATTGTCAAACACATATGCACATAACTTTGTCAAACACATAAACAAAACTCATGAGTAAAACATACAATCATAGAGAGATGATTAAGACACAAGAATTGCACGAGTGGAAAACCCTCCAGGGGTAGAAAAACCACTCCAGAATTGTTTCACTGGCTTAACTGAAAAAACATGCCTCACCGGCAATACAAATTGTATCTAGGAGCACCAACTCCTTATGGAGCACCAACTCCAATACCAAACAGAAGCACCCACTTCCAACACTGATATACCTCACTGGTAAACAAATAGGTCTCACTGACCTACAAGCCTCACTAGCTAATACAAGGCCTTACTGGCAAACTGAATCTTCACTGGAAGTAATAAACAAGTTCAGAGGGACACTCTGTTTCATTCAATACAAAACATACGTCTGTCTAATGGCCATTCTATTCAAAATCAATCCTTTTTCTGGATCCCCTCAACCACACTGCATATTCTGTATGTTTCATCTCTGTCTTACTAGTTTCAATGTCTTGAACAATCAAATTCATGATTCATGCACCTGATTGTCATTGCAATTGCATATTGTCTTTCTAATCACCTTGTTAATCTCTGTATCTGTATTTGATCCCTGTCAGTTCATCACCTCATCATCTATCTTATTAAACCACACAACTCTATATTCAAAAACATCTGTAATATCATTAAATAAAATCTGAATATGCTTTCACAACCCATCACAATGTTCTTTCAATAATCCTTCATATACTCTTCTCTATCTTAAAAAATATATGTCAATTTCATGCATTAAAAAAATCTTTTGATCTTCCTCTTCTCTGTACATGATCCTTCATATTCTTTCACATTTCAATTTGAACAATTTTTGTATTCAATTTTATCCCTGCATAAAACATTTAACAAAAATATATCTGCAAAAACAACTTTAATTAAATTCAATCATTTTTCCCTTGTCAAAAATAAAACAATAACTCTTCAAATTCCTTTGTGCATTCACTTTCATCTTCATTGCATGATCCTTCATATCCATTAAAAAAATCACTGGATTGCTTCAATTTTTCATGTCAAAAATGAAGAGCCATCACAAATTGATTCACCTGCAAAAGATTTTTCATATTCCTCTGTATAAATATTTTCACCTTCTCAAACAAAATCATCTTTGTCTTCAAAAACTATTCAAATTCTTCCCACAGCAAATCAATCTATCCTCTGTCAAAAATCAAATCCACATTATCATCTTCAATAAATCTCATTTTCTCTGCAAAGAACTTCTTAAAAAATTCCTAGCCAATGTCTCAAGATATTCTTCATTTTGAAAAAAAATCTCCAATTCTTCATCACTATTTGCCTTAAAAAAAATTTCCTTAGAAACATCTCTTAGAGTTGATAAGTTAAAAATTTCTAATTTTTTTTAAAAAAGACTTATCACCTTAAAAGAAAGAAATTAATAGCTTTCTTTTAAAATTAAAAAAACTCCATTTTAAAGGGCCGACCACTTTAGAAATTAAAGAAAGTTTCCAAAAAAAATTAAAGTCATAAAATATCGGGTTTTTAGAAAATTTAATTAGCTCCTCCTCTAAAAAGGCAATTCGATGCCTTAAGTAAGACCTCTATTTCATCGGTCTTAAAACCATTTCAATGTTTATTTTTAAAGCCTTTTTCCCGCTCGATGACCGGTGTTCCAAGTTAACAATGTCAAGGGGCCGGTGGATAGCATGATGCATAAACCCTTTAACAAGTCACTTTTAAGTGACTGACCTGTATAATGGGTCAACAGTGAATTAAATTAAAAAGTGATTTCTATGTTGACAGGCAGAGAGGATTATAAAATAGGTCTTTAGAGGCAAAGAATGGAAAATAGACCTAGAGCTTGATCCCTCTAACTCAGCTTGTAACATCATGACATATAGTATCAAATCTTTCGTGTGCTCACATACATGATGATGACAATAAAGTCCTGATAAACTTCTACATAGAAACTTTGTCAAGCTTTCACTCAAACTTTGAATATCTATATCAATCATCAATGAACTCCCTTATCAACCTTTTGACATTCTATGCAACACACATCATATCACCAACACTATCCACACAACATGACAATCTGAGGAAAAATACACCTCAACTCTCAACCATATGAATTGTACCTTGACTAACCAATCAACTTCAAAAGGCCAAACCTGATCAAACAAGTCCTGTGATTAATCATAGTCCTGTGATTAATCATAAACCAACACCAAACATCAAGTGTATTCATGTGATCCTTTGAATACCAACATCTGATATCATCAACCTTGTCAAGAACCAACACATTGCAAACCTTTGAATACCAACAACTGATATCATCAACCTTGTCAAGAACCTGATGAATAATGAAGACCATGCCTACCAAGAATATGTCATGTTCACTGATAAATCATGACATTGTGAAGAACACTTCTCTCCAACTGATTGTATGAACCAAGTAAACCATGAATGAAGATCACACAAGATGATGTCTCATGCTCCTGCTCCTATCAACAACAAACAAGATGATGTACTCCTGATGATGCAAAACCATTCTCTATATCTGCAAGATGATGTCTCATGCTCTTGAACACTTTTGACATCAATGACAACCTAACACCATCAATCTCCCCCTTTGTCATTGATGGCAAAACCAACTGATGCATATTTTTCTTTCTCCCCCTTTTTGACATCGGATGACAAAGACTATTATCTCCCCCTGAGAACAACTCCACTGAAAAGATGTTATAGCTTGATAATTGCAATCATCATCTGATGACAATAACACTGTGAAAATGAAGACTGACACACTCCTTCCTGATAACATCACAAACTTTCAAAACAAACAGTTCTTCTTCAATCAACAACCTTTTTGACCTGAAATAACAAATCTCCAAGATCTTCCATGTATTAAAGATCACAAACAAATTACTACTCAAAAATACCATTGGTAAACACTGACAAGACTAACCAACATAACTCAACTCAACTCAACACTTATCCACTTCCTGAATTAGTCCTGAAGCAACATATCAACCTGAAGTATACCATCCATTTACTGACAGTCAACCTTCTGAACACTTTTGCAAAGAAAAATCATAAACATACCAATACTCTTTGATGAACAATTTTGCAGGCAAAAATCATGTAGACCCCTCATCACACAAATGCCAAGATGACCATTTTTGATAAAACCTTTACTTGCCTCTGATTTGAAGACAAACAAGATTCACCATCAATGTCATAAGAAACTCTGGATTGTCATAACTTGAAGCTCATACCTGAAATCACCACACAATTTGAACAAACCTTTCTAAACCAAATTAATGAGAAAGACACTATCTTCAAATCACCTGAAAGCTCCAAGGTACATGTCATAAAACATAACTCAACAAAGTAATAGATATAATCATCAAACTGATTTCCTGATATGAACTATCATCCTGCATATTCTAACACCTTTTCTTGACAGACCAACTTGTTGACAGACCATCTTGTTGTTCCTGCACATATTATACTGTCAAATCTGATATACAACACTCTGGCAAAAAACTGATATATACATAATCATATCTGAAACATACTGTAATCAACAAGAACTCTTACCTCTTGACTTCATCATTCAAAACAAGATATTATTGCAACAACACTTTCCAAAACACTTTGGATTGCAATACCATGAAAATTCAACCTGAACAATTTGTGCATTTTGAACTCCTGAAACATTTTTCAATACCTTAAAATCATAATAAGCCAATGAACACATGTATCACTGTCATACACTGAAACTCAAAAACATCAGAAACATTATCAAGCAAGCATGATAAACAAAATAAGATAAACATCAACTGACCTCCTCTATAACTTCTTGGGGATAATTGATAGATCACGAACAACTCCCCCTTACTTCATGCTCTCAGTTATCCAACTAATGATGTAACTTGTGCAAGATGCACAAATTTAGGATCCTTCTTGTCCTGACTTTGTTTTCTTCTCCAAACCTGTATAAACCTTTTCTTTTCTTTGCTCAAGGTGTCTGCTCTAGATTTATTCCTGCAAAACTGTGCCTTATGCCCAAAAGAATTACAATTATAACAAACTATGTTATAACCAAATGACTGATACCTTTTTGACATCTCCTGAGCAATTATGTTATGCTTCCATGTAGGATCAAACATTCTATTCATTTTACAGTTTCTTTGAATGTGTCCAATATTATTGCACTTGTAACAAACAATATCAGTATTCCTTCTGCAATTAACTGATTTGTGTCCAAATTGATTACAAGCATAACAATGACCATTAAAAGAATAATTATACCTATACATGTATGCTTGTCTAACAGGAGCATTTTTTCTTCTTCTTTGATTATGCTTTTCATCTTTGACATTTATTTCAATTTCTGTCTTCTCTTTATCTTCAAGAGCACTAGCATGAAGATCAATTTTCTTTCTGAGAGTTTGCCTGGCTTTTGAACACTCCCCTTTTTCAATATTGTTTTCAAACAATAGATTCTTGTGTAATTTAGAGGAAGCCTTTTCTAACTCTTTTCTTAAAAAGATTATTTCAGATTCATACTTTTCACAATCAACTTCTTTGGCCTTTAGTTGATTATTGACATCTTCTTTTATTTTCTTAACTTCTTCAATTTGAGTCTTCAAATCTATTATCTATTTTTCTACATCTTGAAGATTTGAAAGAATTTTTATCTTGGATTCCTTTTCCTCTTGAAGTTGCAACTTTAACCTTTTATTCTCCATTCTGAGTTCTTTGATCTCACCAAGAGCACAAATGAGCTCACCTTCCATATCAATCTCATAATCCTGATCATCATCACTTGTGATGCTAGCTTCTTCTGAATCTAATTGATTTTGAACTTCAACTCCTTCATTGCCACTTTCCTCACACACCAGAGTGTCCTCTTCTTTATCATTATCTTGATAAATTCTTATTAGTTCTTTCCAGATATCCTGAGCTGTTTCACACTGCACAACCTTACAAGAAATATCATTAGATAAACTAGATAGAATAACCTTCTTGGCTATATGATTCCATTTAAGAGCCTCTTTGTTATTTGCAGAAATACCATTTTCAACTGACATTACAACATCATATCCTAAGGAGGATAAATACACTTGCATTCTAACATACCAAACTGAAAAATTTGAACCATCAAACTGAGGAACATCTGAAACAATATTAGATTCAACATGGAGAACATCATCTTTATCAACTGACTTTATATCAACATCTGGATTTGATATGAATGATGTCTTTTCTGTCTTTTGACTAGAATGAATCTTAACATTTCTCATGTTCTTATTTCTCCTGCACTTACCCATTGAACTCCACACACAGGACCTACCCAAGCTGATTAAGCTATAGAAGGGAAACCTGGCTCTGATACCAATTGTAGGAGTCAAGGACAATACTGAGAGGGGGGGTGAATTAGTGTTGTGTGAATTTTCAAATCTT
The DNA here is from genome assembly GCA_027924645.1 of Cunninghamia lanceolata. Classification (NCBI taxonomy): domain Eukaryota; kingdom Viridiplantae; phylum Streptophyta; class Pinopsida; order Cupressales; family Cupressaceae; genus Cunninghamia; species Cunninghamia lanceolata. Next base: position 1,469,750 of record BSBN01001603.1, on the reverse strand, counting down.
TTTCAAACTTTAACTTGCAGAGCATAAAGATGAGAAAGTTATCATTGAATTGTCAAACACATATGCACATAACTTTGTCAAACACATAAACAAAACTCATGAGTAAAACATACAATCATAGAGAGATGATTAAGACACAAGAATTGCACGAGTGGAAAACCCTCCAGGGGTAGAAAAACCACTCCAGAATTGCCTCACTGGCAATACAAATTGTATCTAGGAGCACCAACTCCTTATGGAGCACCAACTCCAATACCAAACAGAAGCACCCACTTCCAACACTGATATACCTCACTGGTAAACAAATAGGTCTCACTGACCTACAAGCCTCACTGGCTAATACAAGGCCTTACTGGCAAACTGAATCTTCACTGGAAGTAATAAACAAGTTCAGAGGGACACTCTGTTTCATTCAATACAAAACATACGTCTGTCTAATGGCCATTCTATTCAAAATCAATCCTTTTTCTGGATCCCCTCAACCACACTGCATATTCTGTATGTTTCATCTCTGTCTTACTAGTTTCAATGTCTTGAACAATCAAATTCATGATTCATGCACCTGATTGTCATTGCAATTGCATATTGTCTTTCTAATCACCTTGTCAATCTCTGTATCTGTATTTGATCCCTGTCAGTTCATCATCTCATCATCTATCTTATTAAACCACACAACTCTATATTCAAAAACATTTGTAATATCATTAAATAAAATATGAATATGCTTTCACAACCCATCACAATGTTCTTTCAATAATCCTTCATATACTCTTCTCTATCTTACAAAATATATGTCAATTTTATGCATTAAAAAAATCTTTTGATCTTCCTCTTCTCTGTACATGATCCTTCATATTCTTTCACATTTCAATTTGAACAATTTCTGTATTCAATTTTATCCCTGCATAAAACATTTAACAAAAATATATCTGCAAAAACAACTTTAATTAAATTCAATCATTTTTCCCTTGTCAAAAATAAAACAATAACTCTTCAAATTCCTTTGTGCATTCACTTTCATCTTCATTGCATGATCCTTCATATCCATTAAAAAAATCACTGGATTGCTTCAATTTTTCATGTCAAAAATGAAGAGCCATCACAAATTGATTCACCTGCAAAAGATTTTTCATATTCCTCTGTATAAATATTTTCACCTTCTCAAACAAAATCATCTTTGTCTTCAAAAACTATTCAAATTCTTCCCACAGCAAATCAATCTATCCTCTGTCAAAAATCAAATCCACATTATCATCTTCAATAAATCTCATTTTCTCTGCAAAGAACTTCTTAAAAAATTCCTAGCCAATGTCTCAAGATATTCTTCATTTTGAAAAAAAATCTCCAATTCTTTATCACTATTTGCCTTAAAAAAAAATTCCTTAGAAACATCTCTTAGAGTTGATAAGTTAAAAATTTCTAATTTTTTTTTAAAAAGACTTATCACCTTAAAAGAAAGAAATTAATAGCTTTCTTTTAAAATTAAAAAAACTCCATTTTAAAGTGCTGACCACTTTAGAAATTAAAGAAAGTTTCTAAAAAAAATTAAAGTCATAAAATATCAGGTTTTTAGAAACTTTAATTAGCTCCTCCTTTAAAAAGGCAATTCGATGCCTTAAGTAAGACCTCTATTTCATCGGTCTTAAAACCATTTCAATGTTTATTTTTAAAGCCTTTTTCCCGCTCGATGACCGGTGTTCCAAGTTAACAATGTCAAGGGGCCGGTGGATAGCATGATGCATAAACCCTTTAACAAGTCACTTTTAAGTGACTGACCTGTATAATGGGTCAACAGTGAATTAAATTAAAAAGTGATTTCTATGTTGACAGGCAGAGAGGATTATAAAATAGGTCTTTAGAGGCAAAGAATGGAAAATAGACCTAGAGCTTGATCCCTCTAACTCAGCTTGTAACATCATGACATATAGTATCAAATCTTTCGTGTGCTCACATACATGATGATGACAATAAAGTCCTGATAAACTTCTACATAGAAACTTTGTCAAGCTTTCACTCAAACTTTGAATATCTATATCAATCATCAATGAACTCCCTTATCAACCTTTTGACATTCTATGCAACACACATCATATCACCAACACTATCCACACAACATGACAATCTGAGGAAAAATACACCTCAACTCTCAACCATATGAATTGTACCTTGACTAACCAATCAACTTCAAAAGGCCAAACCTGATCAAACAAGTCCTGTGATTAATCATAGTCCTGTGATTAATCATAAACCAACACCAAACATCAAGTGTATTCATGTGATCCTTTGAATACCAACAACTGATATCATCAACCTTGTCAAGAACCAACACATTGCAAACCTTTGAATACCAACAACTGATATCATCAACCTTGTCAAGAACCTGATGAATAATGAAGACCATGCCTACCAAGAATATGTCATGTTCACTGATAAATCATGACATTGTGAAGAACACTTCTCTCCAACTGATTGTATGAACCAAGTAAACCATGAATGAAGATCACACAAGATGATGTCTCATGCTCCTGCTCCTATCAACAACAAACAAGATGATGTACTCCTGATGATGCAAAACCATTCTCTATATCTGCAAGATGATGTCTCATGCTCTTGAACACTTTTGACATCAATGACAACCTAACACCATCACTATGTACCCCACGCAGGTGACCTATGCACTATAGTGCTATCAGAGGCTCATAGAGCACCATATGTGGCACATCCAGGGGTGAAGAAGATGCATGCCGATCTTTGACAGTTGTACTATTAGGTAGGTATGAGACGTGACATAGCAGAGTTTGTGGCTTGTTGCCTTGAGTACTAGAGGGTCAAGGCCGAGCATCAACATCCAACAGGTCTGTTATACCCACATGATATACCTGAGTGGAAATGGGACACCATTTCCATGGATTTTATTTTTGGTCTTCCTATGTCTTTGCATCGCCATGATGCCATCATGGTGACAGTAGACAAGTTGACCAAGGTGGCTCATTTTTCTCCTGTGCACACGACGTACAATGCACTAGCTGTGGTGAGGGTATTCTTGGATGACATTGTGAGACTACATGGGGTACCCCACTGCATTATTTCAGATAGAGATCCAGTGTTCACTTCAGCATTCTGGAGAGCCTTACAGTAGGCATTGGGCACACAGCTCAATTTTAGCTCCGTTTATCATCCAGAGACAGATGGGCAGACAGAGAGGGTGAATTAGGTATTGGAGGACTTGCTTCAGATGTATGTTATGGACCATCAGTCTAGATGGGAGGAGTATCTTTATCTAGATGAGTTTGCCTACAATAATCAGCATCACAGCTCGTTAGGTATGCCTCCCTTTCAGGCTTTATATGGCAGGCCATGCAGGACACCATTGATTTGGGATTGTATTGAGGACAGAGTCGCCATTGGTCAAGAGCTAGTTCAGGATATGGAGCAGCAGGTCACATTGATTCGACAGAGGTTGCAGGAGGCACAGGATAGGTAGAAGAAGTATGCTGATGCTAATAGGAGAGATCAGAGCTTCTCAGTGGGGGACAGGGTATTCCTTAGAGTGCGGCCACACAAGAGTCCAATCCGTTATGGAAAGGGCACTAAGTTCGCACCTCGGTTCATAGGTCCCTTTGAGATTTTGGAGCGGATAGGACTAGTTGCCTATCGTCTAGCTTTGCTACCTAGCCTGTCACGTATCCATGATGTTTTTCATGTTTTTGTTTTGAGACGGTATATTTCTAATGTATCTCACATTTTGGACTGGAGTGCCTTACAAGTAGAGGCAAGTAGGCAGTTAGTGCTGGAGCCAATTTGCATATTGGCTCATCGGACGCTGGGCCTTCGAGGTCGAGAGCTGGACCAGGTTAGGGTCCATTGGGATCGATATGACGAGGTCACAGCAACATGGGAGGATGCAGCTAGTTTGAGGGCACTCTATCCTCACCTTTTTGATGACTTCCAGGAGGAAGTTCAATCTTAGGGGGGAGGATACGAGGCCGACTATTTTACCTCCTATAGTTTGATCATTGTGCTATTCAGTAGTGACTATATTTCATATTGCAAACTTGATGTTTTATCTCACTGATTTGATATATGTGATTTGATTCGGTCATATTGATGAGATGCTGTGGTTCGATATATTGATTTATATTAGATGTTATTTTGTTATGATATTCTAGTTGTTTATGTGATTGGAATTAATTGACATGTGATGGGAAATGCAGTTAATTTGGATTTATGTATTGATGGATATTGTTGTATTTTTTGCATGAATTTAGTTTCCAGTTGCTTCAGCTATCATTTTCCTGACAGAATTGACACTTGATCGAGATGTGCAGGTTTTACTTTCCCTAGCCACGGGAAATCAGAGGTAGAGGATTCACACCCTATTATTCCCGGTTAAGCCGATCTGTTCCCAAGAGGGATAAGGATTACGTGTGAAATTGCATGATGATATATTGTGCTTGTTTAAATTTTAATTATTTTTAAGCCTTAGTACACCCTCTCTTTCTTATTTTGATTAATGTTAAGTGTTGTAAAATTTTAATTGATTAATGTCAATTGGTATTTTTTATTATTTCTTTTGGGCCATTAAATGTGGATTTTTGACCCCTTTCATGACCCCTAGGGTCCCAAAAGTTACCCTAGGTGGTCAACCATGAGCCTAGGGTCAACTTGGACCGCTTAACCTTAGTTTAGACTCACCTTGGGTCACCCTAACCCATGGTTGAGTCAAAGTGACGAAAATGGGAAAAGGGAAGATGAGGGATGGGCCTTGCCTTGGGAAGAGCACCTCTCCCATCCCTAGTTTTGGGAAAACATTCCCAAGAGTCCTCCCAAGCTCCCAATTGAGTGGGAACACCACTCAAGGCCATTGTCTTGTGGAAGGGTGAGTGGGAATCCAACTCACCATTTGTCCCCCTCCTACTTGTGTGGAAGCACAAGTGGATGAGGTGGAGATGGAGGTGAAGGGAGAGGAGGACACTTGTCATCCTCTTACCTTCTCTCTATTCCAAGTGGCCTTGGTGGAGGGAAGAGATGGTGACAAATGGCACCACCTCATTCTCTCAAGGCCAAATAGAGGGCCTATAATAGCTCCTCTTGTAGAGGAGTGGGGGTTCTTCCATCCAATGGTTTTTGCTTAGATTATTTTTAGAGACTTCATGCAATTTGGAATTCCTTACTAAGTTGGGAGGAGTTAGAGAAGGTTGGAGGAGAAAAAAAAAACTGAAAGTTTGGAAAGCTTTTGAAGGCTAGGAGCTCTTCACCAAAATTCCACTTCCATTGCCAAGACCTTGAAGGTAGGCTCTTATCTTGTTGCTTGCTTTGCTATATGATGTTTCCATGTTTGAATTTTGATTGTATATTTGTTGCATTGAGATGTTCTTTTTGTACTTGATGTTGGGTTGGGTTGTCATGGTGAGAGCACCTCCAGTGGAGGAAATGCTCAACTTGTATGGATAGGGGAGAGGAACAATCCTTGGGGGCTCTCCCACAGTTTGTGTTTATGTGTTTATGCCTTGAGGGCCTATTACCATCTGAGGAGGAGTTATTTATATGGCAAGAGTGCCAAGCAAAATTGGTGTGAGATTCTTGTGGATTGTGGTTATTCAGGTATTTTTGGCTTGAGGCCATGTGTTAAGATCTTCATTTTCATTGTGAGCCCCTTTAAGTTGAGAGGTCTATTCCCTACCCTCACCAAACTCATTTTTTATGAGTTGATGTAATGTGTTATTCCTATGGGGTGTATCTATTTTGTGTTTAGTTGTGTTTGAAATTCTATTATGATTTGGTATACCTGTGTGAAATCCCCTGCCTCCCTAGCTCAAGGGAGACCCACTTGCGGGTCTACGGTAGGGAGGAGAGCTTTCCTTTCCTTGTGGCTGGTCTTTGTGTTTTGCTGTTGTGCTCAGGTGTAGATTTACAAGTGAAGAAGAACATTGGAAGGAAGCTCCTCTTGTGAGGCTTGTAGTGTTATTATGGCTGTTGCAGTCACGGCCTTTGTAGCCTAGTTGTAATGTGAATTGTGGAAGAGAACTGTCAAGTTATTTAGCCATACAGTTGGCTGTGAATGTTTCCCAATGTAACTTCCTATTAATGAGATTAAACTAGTCTATTTCCTTTAGAATGAAGTTAGTCCTGTGAAGAGAAATGTAAACACTATGTCATTCTATTCAATGCTGTTTACTTCTATTGAGAAGTTGGCTGCCAAAAGTGGTGTAATGCAAACAATGTCTTCCAAGTATTTAAGTACTATGTGTTTTCCCATTTTGTGAGATTAGTGTGAAACATGCATGGAAAAAAAAAAAAAACTATTTACATTTCTATCATTTTAAAGAAAAGAAAAGAAAGTATATATGCAAGATGTGTCAAGTTACTATTTAGACTCTGCTGTAGATGAAGGGAAGAGAAAATTTGTGCACTGTTTTCTGTTGGTATGTTTTTTTTTTTTTTTAAATTCATTGCATTAAATGTGGTTGAAAGAAAATAAAACTAGACTAGAATGCATTTTTTTTCCTTAAATGTTGTTCATGAAAGAAGGATGAAATTCTGTATGATTTTAATTACTTCAAAACAATCCATATTTTTCTGATACTGTTGTTGAAAAGGAACTAATAAGTTTTATTACCAAGTTTTTTTTCAATTACTATGTTTTATAAGGATATGCCAGTATATAGAGAAAAAAAAGTTAATGTTTAGATATGAGATAAGATGAAATTTGTAATCTGTTTCTTTTGTTACAGCAATGCCTTAGAAACCACAAAAGATTGCATAGTGTTATTCCTTTCATGCTCTTCTTGTCACTATGTTTGTAGGAGAAGGAATAAAATGCTATTAAGGAAATATTAAAAAAAAAGTATATATATATATATAAAGTGTTATTGTTTAATTTCTATATGTACAAATTTTTGGGATTAAGAAAACATATATATATATATATTTGTGTGAATTTAAATATATGTAAACACTATTAGAAAAGTATAAATTTACATTATACACACCATACCCCTCCCGCGAGCAGTAACAGGGGATGTGGGGTGGGGGCTCGGCCCCCTCCCCACACCCCTTATCCTCCATGTAAACGGCCGCGACAGACCCCTCGCCGCACGCCACAGAGCCCCCCTCGTTCCAAACTTTCTGCCCTCGCTGGTGTCCGCGATCCTTTCCACCGCAGACCCTCCTGTCCGCCGCTCCTTGGCCACCATTGCCGATCCCTCCAATCTACCCTCCACCTCACCTTATGACCTCTGCCACCAGTTTTCTTCACACAGCTCCGCCGTTGTACCACTCTCCACCTCCAATGGCTGCTACCTGATGCAAAACCTAAAATCTGCATACACAAAAAAAAAGGAAACAAAAAAAAAAGACAAACAAGAGAAGTGATATAAGGATTAGGGTTAGGAGAAAGAATAGAGGAAAAGAGAGAGAGTTTAGGGCAACTAAGAGTGAGGGAGTTTAATAAAATGATTTTTAAGGACATTTCTAGATTTAGAATATAAAAAGGTAATTTCTTTAATTATTTATCTCATGTGGTTTTAAAATGTTAATTTCTTTAAAAGCTCAATTTCTTTATTGTTTGTTATAGTCTCTTGGAATATATTTAAGGAGAGACTTACTATTTTATTAAATCAAATGATTAGTATATTCATATAATATTAAAATAGGTGAATTGTATTTTCCTTATATTTTTTTATATTAATAAGGATATATATAAATTTACTTATATAAATGTGTATTTATATATATATATATATATATATATTTTCATATATAAATAAATGTTTATGCATATGAAATATCAAAGTTAACAAATGCGTAATTTCATTCAAATGGATAATGTACTTGCTTGGTACAATTATCTGTGTAATATAGATATTCATCTCCCGCTACCAATCTCTAGCTACCAAGAAAAGAAAAGCCTTTTGGAACGATTAACAGGGGTTATAAATCCCTGCCAATAATATTTAACCACAAATAAATGATTAGGGGAGGCTGCATAATGTCTTTCCCCTTATTTGAAAATGTAGAATAAAATGGTGATTCGGGTTGATCCATTTACCACAAATTTTAATACCAAGCGAGAGTAATTATCATAATAGAATCTTCTACCCATTGATAGTTAAATTATGTCATCTTTATCAACCACTTGTCGGTTCAAGTTTTAATTAGGGTTCAGGTGTATCTAGTCTAACCCTTTAAGCGACATCTTACTCGTCGCATACTCCCTTGTCGATCTTCTCCTTCCTCGATTGAGTTGTCATGTTTACACCCCTGGCGTATTACCATCGAGCACGCAAGTGCATGCAAGGTGGATTTTAGGGTAGGGAGAAATTTTTTTCGTAGTTCGTGTCATGACCACATGGCAAATGTGGGCATTACATGCATGTTTGTGTGTTGTGTCCACATGGGAGATGTGAGCATGACACCAAAGGCCATCTCACACTACTCAGTCCAGAGAAAGCTCTTCCCTTTTTGGTGAAGGGAAGTGATGGGGTGTGCTATCTAAGAAAAACCCTCAACAAAGCAATAGTAATAACCAACTAACCCCATAAAAATCTTGACCCTGTCACACTGTTGGGTGCTAGCCAATCCCTGATAGCCCTGATCTTCAATGGATCTACTGAGATTCCATCACCAGATAGGATATGTCCCAGATACTGAACCTATGTCCTGAAAAATGCTCACTTTGTCAAATTCCCATAAAGGTTCTACTCCCTCAAACACTGTAGAACCTAACGAAGGTGCTCCTCATGCTCCTCCTCAATCTGTGAATAGATCAAAATGTCATCGAGGAAAATAATCACAAACCGATCTAAATAGGAATGGAACACCCCGTTCATGAGACTCATGAACACTGTAGGGGCATTCGTCAAGCCGAAGGGAACCACATTGAACTCATAGTGGCCATAATGAGTCCAGAAGGTGGTCTTATGGATGCCCACCTCTGTGATATGTAGCTGATGATAACCAGACTTCAGGTCAATCTTAGAGAACACCCTAGCTCCCTGCATCTGATCGAAAAGATTGTCAACCTTGGGCGGAGGATAACAATTCTTTATTGTCACCTTATTCAACTGCATGTAGTCCATGCATAAATGAAGAGACCCATCCTTCTTCTTCACGAAGATGACAAGAGCGCCCCAAGGTGAAACACTCGGTCTGATGTGCCCCTTCTCGAACAAGTCCTCCAACTACAACTTGAGCTCTGTGAGCTCATGTGTGGTCATCCTGTAGGGTGCACGAGATGCCAGCTCAGCACTTGGCACTAAGTCTATATGAAAGTCTACCTCACGATGAGGTGGCATCTCTGGTAACTCTATTGGAAACACATTAGCAAACTCTCTAAGGATGGGATGATCATCCAAAGATGCCTTAGGCTCATCATCTGATCTGTCACTCATTGTGATGGCAAACATCTGGCAACCCTTCCGCATGTAGTGCTTAAGCTGCTGAGCAGATATCATATGCACTGCTATGGGCTTCTGAATGCCCTCTATCTCAATTGATGTACCGTGATCATCTAAACAGTTGATCACCTTTCGGTGATAATCTAGCTTGGCTCGATGAGCCGCAAGACAATCCATACCCAAAACCACATCGTAGGACCCTAATGTCATAACTCTAAGGTCACATACTGTGGAAAAGGGTCCCAAAGTAATCTTGCAGTCGTGGACTAAAGCATCTACTATCATCTTGGCCCCTGAGGCCAACTCAACTACCCACCTATCACCCTGCCTAGAGGCCACCAGCCTACAATGCTCCACTAACGATGGAGATATGAACGAGTCAGTAGCACTAGAATCAAAGAGAATAGAAATGGGGTTACCCCCTATCATACCTGACGTCTCAATCACTGACACTTGAAAATCAGCCTGATGGTTATCAACTGCTAGGAACATACGGTGGGATCTACCTACATCACCAACAGTCTGCTCGGATCCTCCTGCACAGGACTATCCCCCTACTATAAAACCTTGTGGACACTCTCTGGCTAGGTGTCCTGCTCCACCACAAACATAACAAGGGCCCCTATCTTGTACCTGTCCAGTCTGAGTCCTACTCAACTGTTACTGTCCTGACTTACCAGTGGACCCCTGTGAGCCCTTATAAGACTGCTGTGACCTCGCGGGTCCCGTAGGTGGTCCTTGCTGACTCTAATCTTTGCATGGGCCCTGCTACTGCCAACCTCTATTATGTCCCCCATGTGCCCTCTGATGTGTCCTAGCTCTCTACTGCTATTGTGGGGGCCTAGGAGGTAAGGGTGCGGAACTAAATCCTCTCCTATGAGATGGCTGTGATGGTCTGTGAAAACTCTACTGATGCTACTACTATCCACGATCCTAAAACTAAGGGCGTGAACTCTACCCTCATCCCTGAATCTCCTCAGCGATGTATGCCTTCTCGATAGCATCACTCAAAGTCTGGGGGTCTAACATACGAACAAGCCCTGCTATGCTGTGGTTCAATCCTCTGATAAACTTATGAACTAGGAGTTTCTCATCATGGAGATACTCCGCATAACATGATAACTCGGTAAATCTACCCTCATACTATGCCATTATAAGTCCTCTCTGCTGGAGGTCATGAAACTCGTCTATGCGACACTACTTATAATGATCTGATAAGTATCACACATTGAAGCGCTTAATTAAGGTCTCCCATGTGAGAGTGTCTAAAGAAAGGTGACACTTGCACTCCTCAGTGCGCCACCAGGTAGCTGCTACATCTCGTAACAGGTGTACTGCTACATGGGCCTTCATGTTTCCCTTGTAAAGATGCAACACAAAGCATCTATCTAAGTTGATAAGCCAGGCCTCTGCCTCAGCTCCCTCTATGGTCCCGATGAATGTAGGAGGGTTCAACCTCAACAAATCCCTAATGGGATCTCCTCTATCTCTGTGCCCTCTGATAGGCTCATTTGTGTAATTGTCATAAGGTCTATGAATAATGTGCTCTACTCGTACTGCCTCATCATTTGTAGCATGGCGTGAAGGACTCCTGCTATGGGCCCTGTCAACCAAACCAACCTCCTCTACCATTGTCTCTGGCACCTCAACATAAGGCTCCACACGTGGTGCCCCTTGTGGCTCAACACAGGGCTCCACATGTGGCTCGACACAGGACTCAGCTCGTGGCTCCACACATGGCTCCTCACACGAATCCTCGCAGGGCTCAACATGTGGCTCCTCACACAGATCCTCACGGGGCTCGACACATGGCTCTATGAGCAGCTCAACTATGGCTAGTGGAAGCCTATCCAAAACTACCTATAAAGCCTGTAATATTTGTGGCCCAATATTTGGTAGGGCCAATGGTGCCTACAGTACCTGTGGGACTGGTTGTGCCTATACCTCAGTTGAAGAGTCAATGTGCACCTCGGGGGATAGAGTGCGGCGGGACTGCACTCGCCGAACTCATCAGGGAGGCATCCTATAAAAATGAGGTAACCACAAATAAATCAAAGTTGTAGAAATAATAATGTGCCCTAAACAAGCCCAGCGTTGAACTTAGGCTCTAATACCAAATGTCATGCTCGCATTTCCCATCCAGTCATGACACACAACACACGTGTCATGTCCACATTTGTCATGTGGTCATGACATGAGTTACAAATTTTTTTTCCACCTATCCCTAGGAACCCCCTCACACGTCTCTGCATGCTCGGTGGCAATACGCATAAGGCGTAAACATGTCAACATAATTCAGGGAGGTGCGTTGTCCCACGCAGTTCCCTTGGTGATGATAGTTGTATAGGGGGTATGCGACACTAGTGTGTCACTTTTAGGGTTAGACTAATTTTAATCTAAACCCTAAGTTTCCTAGGTGTGAAGATGATTCTACTAGCATTAAAACCTAACTCTAATTCAGGTCCAAAAGAAACGTGATAATGATTAAGTGAAATGGCATGATGGTGCATGATTAAAGTGGAGTGATGGAATGAAAATTAATAAAATAAGGTAAAAATTAAAACCCTAGAAATCTAGGCAAAATTTGACAGCATAACGGGTTTTCAATAAACACAAAATAAAATTTTTAAAATAAATCTCCAAAAAGAATTCAAATAAAATTTAAAATAAAACTTAAGAAATTTAAAAGGATTTACAAAAATAAAATAAATATCCTCCAAGGTCAAATAAATTGGCCTTGCATAAAAGATTAAAAATTTGAAATAAAATAATAGAATAAAATAATTACAAACGCCAAATCAGATCTCAAAAATTCAATTCTGTTAATAACATGAATTTGGCAATTATGTTTATTATCGAAGTTGGAGTAAGAGAGAAGGGAGGAAACTAAGATACTCACTCCCGTAAAGATAATAATAAAATAGAAAATAATTAAAACGATAAAATCCTACCAAGGAAAATAAAATAAATATCCCCACCAAGGTGAAATTAAAACAAGGGGAAAAATTCTTCCCAATTTGAATAAAAAAATTAATCCCTCCCAATATTAAATTTAATTCACAATAAAATAAAAAGGCAAAAACTCCATCTAAATAATCTCAAATGAAATGAAGCACAAGAATTAAAAGAATTACAAGGCAAAATAGAGAGTTTAAAAACAAATAGAATTTAAACAATACACCCACAAAAAGCCCTCTCAATAAAATAATGTTTCCAAGATAAAAACCCTAATCTCCATTTTAAAATGAGTTATCTAATGAAAAGGCCCTAAGTTAATCTATTATTTTCCATGAGGAAACCCTAACTCCTCATCTCATTCTTTTTTTTTCTTTTCCTCTTATTTTGTTTTTCCTCTTATTTTGTAGGTTAGGGTTTGGGCTTCCATGGCCGCCATGATTGGGCTTTATGCTACCTCCCACGGAGGCATACATAGCTAGGGTAAAACTAATATAGCTGAGTTGTAAACCCCTCTTTTTTTGTTTGAGACACAGAGCGATATATAAATATATTGCAAGTGTTAAAAACTTTATTCATGATATAAGGTTGATAAGGAAGGGCATGCTGCTGCCACCGCTGACTGTGGGGAAAGTGGAACACTGAAGTGAAGGGGCTACAGGTAGGAGTCTGCAGGGGGCGCAAGGGAGATGGGCTACGGAGGAGGGTCTACACAAAGTGCAGAAAGAAGATGGGTGGAAAATCTTGCGCTGCTACAAAGAGGAAGGTGTGGGTTGGGTGCTATTCGCAGAGGTGAAAGTGTGGGGAGGACAGAGTGTATGAAGTAGAGGGGACAGTGTGGGGAGGGGTTTGGAACCCCCACCCACACCCAAGGGTGTGGGTGGGGGTTCCAAACCCCTCCCCACATCCTAAACCAAAAAAAAATGAAGCAGCAGGGGGGTCTGTGGTGGGCGCCGCCCACCACAGCCCCACCCAAAACTTTCTTCTTAATATATTTTATATACCGTGCGTCTAACCCCTGTGGGGCTCCCACAGTCTGCTGACGTATAAACTCTACTCTATTTTTCATTGTAACATTCAACACTCTGTTCTTTGGTATACGCGATGTATATTGGCTTCAATGTATATATATATGTTCAAATATATATGCACTATCCACTTATTAATACAATTTAAATTTCTTCTTCTTTTTATGTATATTTAAACATATATACAGAACTTTTAAATGGTGAAGTTTCACTTCCTTTTTTTGTAATATATATGCATATGCACTGTTATATATATTTATATATATATATAAGTGAATATATTTATATATTAAAATAAGCAGCAAAGTAAACTTTGTAATTTTCTCTATTTGCAGCAATATACACAGTAAAAAGAATACTTCTCTTCTCTTTTCCTTTGCAGCATAATATTCAGGAATAACTCTATATTTTTTTTGAAAGAATACTAATACTTCATTTCTGGATAATATATAGATAACTTAGTACTAGCTCTTTTTTCTTTTTTTGAAACATGCAATAACAAAAATACACAGAATACATTATTTTTCTTTTTAAAAGCAACAATAAGGTAGAAATCTAAAATTGCTTATAAATTTCAGACAGCTCTTTTCTTATCCATAACAGCAACTAGTAATGTAACAGTCAATTTAACAATAGAAAAACTGCTTAAATATTCTCTTTCTTTCTTTGCATTCACTAAAATTTATCTAACACACTCACATGTATATTTTTTTTGCAAAGAATAATGACAGAAACAATATATATAATTCCACATGCATTTCACAAACTATAAACTCACACTTAGAGAATAACAACTTTCCAATAAAATAAAAAGGTTGTTTACATCTCAACATTTTCTACAACCAACTCCATGGGCAAAATAACAAAACAATTTTTACAATAAGGCCATAATGGCCATGGCTCAAGCAGCCAATAAAATACTACTAAGCCACACAAAAATAAGTTTCACAACAACTCCATTTCTTCATTTAACACCTACAAATAAAACACAACAAAAGAACAACCCAGCCACTTCAAAATGCTCTCCTCCCTACCGTAGATCCGCAAGTGGGTCACCCCTGAGCTAGGGAGGTAGGGATTCACATGGGTGCAAACACTCAACAACAAGTATCAAAACACATCAACACAAAAATAGCCCCAAGGATAAACACATAACTCAACTCATGAAAATGAGTTAATGGGGGTAGGGAATGGACCCCTCTACTTCAAAGGCCACCCAAAATATCAAAATACCAATCTCATGTCCTCAAGCCAAAAATCTCCAAAAAAACCCCAACTCTCCAATATCACAAAATAATCTCCACAACAAGTAAAAGCCCTCAAGGCATGAATAACACAATATGGGAGTGACCTCAAGGAGGTTCCTTTCCCCTACCCCAAACAAGTTGAGACTTACCTCCAAATGGAGGTGCTCTCACCATACTCCCATCCCAAACAAAAATAATGAAAACAATAACCAACAAAACTACAATACATCACAATAAATAAGCAAGAGTAAGAATATAGTCATGAGGCTTACCTTCAAAGCCCTATAATGGAAGCACATTTGGTGATGAGCTCCAAGCTTTCCCAAACCTTCCAATCTCCAAGAATTCCTCTAACTTTCCCAAAGTTGCTCAAGAATAGAAAAGAACTCCAAAAATGCAAGAACCCCACACTCCTCAACAAGAGGAGGTAATATAGGCCATCAATTTTGGCCTTGAGGAATGAGAAGGTGACACTTGTCACCTTCTCCTTCCTCCTCCAATGCCACTTGCAAGGGAGATGAAGTGTGAGGGTGACAAGTGTCACCCTCCAATTCCATCTCAATCCTCACCTTATCCACTTGTGCCCTCACACATGTGTGAGAGGACAAGGGGTGAGGTGGCATTCCCATTCAAACCTCCAAGAGGATAAGGGATGCCATATGGCATCCTCTTATTTTCTAAGAGAGCCATCTCCCTACAAGATGCTCTCACACATGTGTGAGAGTCTTGGAGGAAGATCCCACACACTTGGGAGTCTTGGAGACCTCCCAAGTCTTCCTTGGGAAGGGAGATGAGTCTTTCCCAAAGCATGACTCATCTCCCACCTTCTCTAATTTCAAATTTCGTCACTTTGACTAAACCATAGTTTAGAGTGACCAAAAGTGAGTTAATCCAAGGGTTAGTTAGTCAAAATTGAATCTAGACCCATGGGTAAGCAGTGAGGGTAAATTTTGGGACACTAAGGTTCACCAAGGGGGTCATAAATCCACTTTAATTGGCCTTAAAAATAAAAACAAATACCAAGTGGTGTAAGTCAAATAAAAATTATACAACACTTAATATTAATTAATTAAACGAAGGGTACTAGGCCAAAATGATAAAAATTTAAATCAAGCACTTAAATCAACATTCAATTTCAAACGTGTTCCTCATCCCTCTTGGGAATGGATCAGTTTCACAGGGAATAACATAGTGTGAATTCTACCTCCAATTTCCTGTGGCTTGGGAATGTGAAACCTGCACATCTCAATCAAGTGTCAATCATATCATGATAATCATAGCCGAAGCAACTAGAATTAATTTCATGCATAGAATACAATAATAATCATCAATAACATGATTCCAAATTAAATTGCACTTTTCTATCATATGTCAAATAATCCTTATCACATAAATAACTAGAAATCACATCACAAAACATCATCTAATATATCAAATCAAATCGCCATATGTCTAATCAATGTCATATCAAAATCAAGAGATATAATCAAGTCTGCATAATGAAACCATAGTCTCTAAAGTCTGATAATGCCATCAACCGAAATGCATAACGATCAAAATAAGGAAGGAAAATAATCGGCCTCACATCTAGGTCTTCTTCTTTGATTTATAGACTGGTATCCTTTGTTTTGCCTTGTCTTAGTGCTTATTTGCCCGGAGTTTGAATTTTCTCCTTTCTCAAATCCTCAACCATGTTTGTCATCAGCATTCCTTTGGCTAGCAATCATTTCATCAAGCTTTATAGTACTTATGTTGAATTTTTCTTCAAAACTTCTTGCCTTTTCTAGATCTATTTTTAAACTTATAATTTCTTTTTCAAGTTTTGCACAATCTTTTGATATGTTTTTCACAATCAAGTTTAGATCATCATCTACTTTTTTTCTTTTTGTAACTTTTGCTTCCAAATCATTTAGGGATTCATTTGTTGATAGCAGTTGATCACTGACTTCTTTGTATTTGTCTTTAAATTTCTTGACTTGCTCTTTTAGCTTTAAGATGCATTCATCATCTTATTGCAATTTTTCTTTTAGATCCTTAACTTCTACTTCATAGTTTTCAAGATCCATAAGAGTTGCTTCTAGTTGATTGTACTTTTTATAGTTTCCATACCTTCTTGCAACCATGATCACACTATCCCAGATCTTCCTCAAGATGTTAAACTTCTTCCGAGGAACCTTACTCTAATACCAATTGTTGATTGTCAGGAACTCTAAGAGGGGGGGTGAATTAGTGTTCTATAAATCTTTTCTTGAACTTTTCCTTTTAACCATTTCAAAAGAATAATCAAATAGAAGCAAAATATACAACTGAATAGCATCCAAAAAAGCATGACACATAACACCAAGATTTTACGTGGAAAACCCAAAAGGGAAAAACCACAGAGAGGATTAGCTCTCAACAATATATATTGCAATCTTTACAAAAATGATGTTCATGCTTGGTCACTCCACGGGCCTAGAACATGCTGGCTCACAGCCATGATGTACAACTAAGTTTAGCAGGCTCATTGCCTCAACCCTAAACCTAGCAAGATAACCCTGATGACAAAACATGCTTCCAATCAGATCACACATGATAACTGAATACTGCTTAAACATCTGCCATTATGCCAGGGTGCAGTCATTTAACAACTATATTTTGATTCCTAAGTCTTCATCGCTGCTTCTCTTTTAACTCTGCTCTTCTATTTGAATGCTTGCATCACCCATACTTTTTTCCTCACACAACTCAACTAAATTTCATATCCGTGTCATGATTTACTACATAATCAGGGCAGCATCCAAGAAGTGAAACGTGTATAGAAAAAGATTTACCTTGTCGCTCAATCCAATACACTATGTGTCTCATTGACCCAAATCTTCTCCCTAACATGTTCATATAAGTTAGCTCTAATCATTCGATTACTTACATAGATCCTCCAAACATTAACTATTCTCCACACAATGAATAATATACTTGTCAGCCTCTTCCTTAAGAGTATACTTAACAACTTCATCTACTAACTTGCAACTTTTATTGAGGATCTCAAAATACTTCCAAAACCATATCAAGGACTCTTTACACATTCCCAATCTTACCCTTAGAACTGCAAGGCATCATATCATCTTGCAGAGAAATGCGGCCATCAAAACTTAGACTTTGTCTCTATCAAACACTATGCCAATACTTAGCAGCTTGTAGTTATCCTTCTAGTGAACTTCAAATCTCCTAACTCTAGAATAAGGCACTTCATATAAGTGTTTGCAACACCTCAAAAAACTACATAATGAAATACTTGTCTGCAGAGGAATATGGACCACTACACTAGACCTTGTTCACTGTTCCTGCTATACTTTTGCTTGCCTAGACTTAGACATTTCTTCAAGATGACTTACAGAGAAGATCAGGACTTAATATTTGAGACATAACACTATCAAACACCAACTGACATCATACCTGAACCATATTACTAAATCATCATCTGAGGAGGCATATTGTCCATCTTATTGTCCTCTATTTTACATACTTTCCATACTTAGCCATTTTCTATCAACTGAACCTAGAATCTCATATGTTCTTCCAGAGATATCTCTTCCTATCATGGTGATAGGATCTCTGAGCCTTGTTTCCATCAATGAAAACATACAGATTCATATCAGAGTAGTGTCTCTTGCTAACATGGATTCTATCAAGTAAGTATTTCTAACACTTTACCTCTATGTTGTGTTTCCCCAGTGATGTGTTATGTGTTGTTTAGGCCTCCTAGGATGACCCTTGATACTCTTGTAAGGTCAAGGATACTAGGAGACTGCCTCTATTGTGACCCTTCTTCTATTTGTATCATCATTCTTCTATATTTCCTCCCCTCTATTTTCATTCTTGTGTGTTGTGTCTTAAGGACATAGTATTGTGGTTGGTGACTTAGGAGCACCCTCCTACATGATTGTTCCTAAGGCACTTGTTTCTCCTCTCGTGATTTATTGTTTACTTTCTTCTAGTAGTTCTATCTAGCTGGCAGATGATGAAAAACAAATAATACTGATACGGATCTGTTGATGATGATGATGAGTCATAATAACATGCATAAAAATTTGTACATTAAACCTTTATTATCTTGTAAAGTATGATCAGCTTGAGATAAGCTAATGACTCCAAGTCTCCGTTGATTAGGTCATGATCATTTGACATTACTCAGAGGTTGATGTGATATGTTGTTTTCTATTTCAAGGGGTCTTACGTTTGTCTGGATGATCAATATTGTTCAGTTTCCTGTAAATTTACTCTGCAAATAGGTTACTTCTACTCTATTTCCAAAGACAATGATGTATTTGCAAGTTTGATCAATTCTTCTAATTATTGATCATCATGATCCTGTTCTTTCTTCTACATAGTATATTTATTCAAATGATGTGTCTATGAGTGGTTATTTGCATGTATCTCTTGGATTTATGTATGAATTTGCATGATATTTGTCAATTCAACATGCTTTTACTCTAAATATGCTATGTATTTTCAATTATCTATGAGATATCAGCATATTTCATGTTATTTGCTTTTAATTCTCTATTATTTGCAATTATGGTGATGAATTGTTATGAAATTGAAAGAAATTTAAACCAATGCTTCTAATTTTGGTGAATCTTTAGCCATTGAACCACATACATACAAGATACATTCATGAGGAGAAGAAATCAAACCATATTGTCACCAGGATGTTCCACAGATAGATACAGATGATGCTAACTTCAAAGGATAAGGGATGAAAACAACACATGTAGACTGACAAGTACTCCAAGGGACGCAGCTAATCAATGCATGTATCAAGATTTCAAACATAGATTACTCAAGATTTATGATGATTTGTAATCAAATTGTCTTTTCTTTCATTCACTATGCATATCATGTACATTTACAATAGCTTTGAAATGAGTCCTGATATTTCAGCAATCAAATTTCAATTAAGCTTCTGAATATTCAAAATATGGCACCCCTGTACCTTTTATAGAATAAGGTGAGGGAGCGGTTACAAATGACCTACGGTCAGGATTTGTCAATTAGGATCAATGGTAGATTATCACTCTTTGACTCAGTCAACTTTCCTCATGGTACAAGTTGCCAGCTGGCAACCATCTGGATGACTCATCATCTTATGAGTACCTTATGCATATGTCTTCTTGTGATGCACTTTCACTTATTCCCCGGGTTCCTCTTCTTCATGTTCTTCTTCTTCATCATGATCATCCTCCTCATTGCTTTATGTATCGCTATCACCCTGATGAATATCATCCTGTATATGGACGTTCATTGCCATGCTGATATTCTCATAGGCCTGTACTATCTTATCTACTTCCCCACCATCTTGGGTTTTGGATTTTGTTATGGTATGCTTGTGAGACTAAAATTTAGCTTTGATTACATCCAGCTTACCCTTTCTGATGTTTAAGGTCTCATTATACATCTCCACCTTGACCTTGATCCTCATGATCTTATTCATCACCTCTTCTGTCATGTGGGTGAGTGGGTCATCAACTACCGGGTGAAAATTATCCTACAGTGCCTTGATAGCAAAGTCTGCATCTTAGTTTTCAATCTTCCCCTCTACTTTTCCTTCTAATGCTTCAAGGATCTCTGCTTTGTATGCCATCATATTATGCATCTTTATACTTGTATCCCTGAGCTTGCCACTGCACTTCTTCAGGATATCAAATTCAAACCTAATATCCTCATACCATATGTCTACCAGTAGGGTAGTGTTATTATTCAGCACTCCATTGTTTATTAGGATATGAGGATCAATCCTCTTCATCTCACTCAAAGTAGTTAGGTCCTTTTCTAATTGGAATGACCGTCTCCCAGTTTCATTCTACATTTTGTCTACTCTTCTCTTTAAACTGCTTAGAGAATTCCACCTCTGTAAAGAGGTTCTCAAAACTTCTTTAGCTCCTATGAGGGTTGATAGCATCAACTTCTCTATTATCATGGCTTCATGTTTCATGAGGTCTAATTTGTTGACCTCCTCTTGGGATATGATAGTCAATGGGACTGCCAGATCCACTGGTGTACTATCAAGGTTAATCAACCCCTTTATATATAAATGTAGCTGAGCAATGTGATCCTTATGCTATTTATTTTTCTCTCTCCTTCTTTACCCTTTGGGTTAAAGAATCAATGATAACCTTCCCTTCCTAAACTTCTTGGTCTTCATTGGCAAAACCCAAATCAACCATTGTGATTTGGAACTCTTCAAGGGTGATCTTGCCCTTCTCTTTCTCCATAGTGGGAAGTGCTACTTGGGTTGTCCTTCTGCCTATAGCAGGATCTCTTCTAATAGCTGATGTCAATCTGGCTTTCCTCTTAGGCTTCATGATTGTCTCTACGAACAAGGTGGAAACATCAAATTCTTGAAGTTCAAAGCCTTGTTCCATTCCTATTTCTTTCTCCAGCCACTGAGGCACTTCATTTCCAGATCCTTGTTGTCCTTTGTCATCATCATGTCCACCCTGTTCTCTAATATCACTCTCTATTCTGGGTGGAGAAGGCAACTTCTTAATTTCTTCCTCATGGAGTTCCTAATGAGGGGGATCTTGTTGCCTCTCTTCTTGTTGAGGGGCCTCTTTCTTTGGGGGAGGATCTTGTGGGGTGTCCACATGATGATCCTGTGCTTGATCTTGCACTCCCTCTTTTAGAGTCTCTTCCGCTATAGTGTTTTCCTCATCATGAGGCATATTAACATCCATGGCTATATGTGTGCTTGACCTTGATGCAGCACCTTGATCTTGGATCAGCTCTTGTTTTGCACCTAATGCCCCAACATCTTGTGTCTTAAGGTCCTCATGACTTGATTTATCCTTTTCTCCTATATCTCCTTGAGTCCAGGTGGCATCATCACTTGATGTATCTTTATCATCCTTGCCCTTTTGTTGGACTTCAACTACCTTTGGTTTAGCGGGTATCTCATGTAGTTGCTGGTGCATAGCCAGAGCATTTCTCTCTTCTTCAGCTTGCTTAGCTACTTCAATATTCTCTGTTACATCAGATGTACCTACTCTATCTTTGGGACTCACATCATCCCTGTATGTCAAATCTATAATTGCAGGGTTGGTCACCTGATCTACCAGCTTGTCAAGCCTGATTTGTTGGGCTGCCCTTTCTGGACTGCTCTCTTTTTCTTCTTGAACTGTTTGCTTCACTTCCTCCAATACTGCCATTTGTGCCAGTGGAGTTCCATGTGGAGTCATGCGGGTACTGAAGGCTAGAGTTTCCATCTTCTTAGAGACTACGTTCTGCACAACTTCATCATCTGATAGGTCCACGATGTCTTCCAAGGAGAAAGGACCACCCTGACCTACTTTGAAAGTCTCTTTTGCTTGTTCCTCTGCCCTCTCTGTCTTAAATTTGATTATGGTGGGAAGTGGCACATCATGTTGCATCTCCTTCCTAAACACTTTCACCACCAGCTCCTCTCAATACTATGGGATCGGTCCTGATCTCACCCCACATGGATGTCCTTTACTTCTTGGGTGGTGACATCAGGGGTGCCACCCTCCTCTTCATGTTGACCATAATTGGGTCATCACCTGCAGGCTCTTTATCTACTAGCTCTTCTTCAACTTCCTATTGTTAGGTTTGCCCCTGATCTTGTACTTCTACAGTTTCAACAGCTGGCCTCAGGATCCTCTTTATCTTTGGTTTATCCATCAGAGGTGGTGCGGACGAGGCAGATGCCTATCCTAATGTTGATGCACCTGCAGCTAGTATGGCAATTCTTTTGGCTATCACCCCCTTAGGCTCATCATCAGTTTTCTTTCCTCTAGGGGGACTATTCCTCTATTTCCAAGTAGGTAGCCTCTCTCCATTTGATTTCCTTTTCTCATTGAGGAAGTCATCATACTCCTCATCAGTTAGTTCTAGCCTTTTCTTCTTGGCATCAACAGTAAGGGCTACACCCCTTTTCTTTAATCTATTTATCTGTTCATCTATCCAAGCTTGGGTTAATTGCAGCACCCCACCTCTAACTGATCCAAGGAAATATCCTCTAGCTATGTTAGATAAGGGGCTGAGATGGTATCATTGTAGACCTTCTTGTCTTCATATTCATTTGACATCATTTTTCCATCATCTTTCTTCAATTGGGTCAGCACTGGGATGCAGTCATATGTCCTTATCTAGTTCAAGGTGAGCCTTTGGTACTTTCTTCTTCTCACCTTAGCTTCATCTTCACAATCCATCCAGAAATCTTCCAGATGCTTCTGATGTATAGGCTTCCCCATTATTTTCTGCATCCTGCCATAGGGGTCATAAGATCTAGCCAATGGAAATGGCTGCAGATACATCAGTTTCAGACCTCCCATGACATGCTCTATGCTCTATGAATCTGAGCACATATACCAGCCCATAGACACTGGAAATAATACTAGAGGTATCCTCTTTTGGGCTTTATATGCCTCCACTATGGTAGACATCTATCTAAGAAACTCCATCAGGACCACCCCATCAGTAGGGTACCTTGGTAGCATGAGGGGTTGATCTTCAAATCCTTTTATTCTCATATATGAAAATGTGCCATACTGGATGAACCACGCCCCATGTCTGTAAACAACTTCTTGAGCCTCCATGCTCTGTCTCTTGGTTCTATCTTCATCCATTGTTCTGACTAGATGCATAGAGAATGCATCATTCACCAATTTGTAATCTAGGAGGTAATTATTTCTCTGTATTTGAGGATAGTGATCCCAAATGTGGGCATCATCTACACCACTGCTAACCTTACCCACTATAGTCAAGGCATCAAATGTTCCCTTGTAGGCAAACGAGTACACAACATACGAGGTCATGTGGAATGAGCACTCTTAAGCTCCCAGGTTCCTCATCTCTTCATCCAATGCATCACTGATGACCTTGGCCCATAATGGCTTGTTATCTGTATAAAGGACCATCTGAATGATCCCAAACATCCAATTCTTAAAATTTCTAGCATGAGGCTGACTTGTCATCCTACTGAGCAGGGCAATCATGTATTGGTACTCATCATCAAAATCAAATTTATACAGGTGGACAGGCAACTTAGCAGAGGAAGTGTAGGTTCTACTCTTAGACCTCCATTGGTACATCCTCTTCCTTGCATTCTGTAGATTAGGAAAACAAAATGAAGTGAAAACACAAACTAAATGCATAAAAACACAAAGTTATACCTCACATGAAGACCCAATCTCATCAAGAGAGGAGAAAGCTTGCACCCAAGAGCTCCTAAGACATGATATTCCCTATTTGATTCAAATGTGGATTGCTCTTGCTTTCAACACAAATGTAGATGAAGGATTAGAGGATAGATAGATTATAGATTTGAGAGAAATTTGGGCATGGTTTTGATGCCAAAAGAAGTTGTTATGAATGGCTTGGGTGAGGGTTTCATTTATATATTTTTTAAAAAGGGATGGAGGGTGAGGATTAAAAGTTGAGATCAAGGGCTCTCATTATTTGTGAATTTTAAATTCATAGTGGATGAATTAAAAATTCATTTTTAATGAGAGTGGATTATGATAAGTTGAATTTTTAATTCAACTAGTGGATGACAAAAATGAATTAAAGATTCATTTTTGGATAGTGGAAGATTATTGGAGGATAAAACATGAATTAAAGATTCATTTTTGGGTAGTGGATATGACAAGTTGAATTTTTAATTCAATTATTGGAAAACAATTGAATTAAAAATTCAATTAGTGGAGGACAATTGAATTAAAAATTTATTAGTGGGGGACAATTGAATTTTGAATTCAATTAGTGGAGGATAGTGGGGGACAATTGAATTTTAAATTCAATAGTGGATGTTAGTTGGGGACAATTGAATTTTAAATTCAATAGTGGATGATAGTGGGGGACAATTAAATTTTAAATTCAATAGTGGATGATAGTGGGGGACAATTAAATTTTAAATTTATTTTTGGATAATGGAGGATATTAGCTAATTAAATATTAAGAATATATAATTATATGTGCCACATGGTGAAGTGGAAGAGATAAGGTGGAAAGATGAGGTGGATTGATGAGGTGGATTTTGTGAGGTGGATTTAGGACTTAGGATAGAGGGAAATTGAAATAATAAATATTGCATATTTATTAAACCAATTGGCTAAGGTTTTAGACTATTGAATTAATGAAATTAATTCAATTTTGGGGATAATATGATGGAAAATAGGGTAATGAAGGGATAATTAATTAAATAAAAATTTAATCAATTGGTTAGGAGGGAAATTGACATGTTTAGGGATGTCAGGAGTCGGTTCAATGGTAGAAGACA
Organism: Cunninghamia lanceolata; assembly: GCA_027924645.1. Taxonomy (NCBI): domain Eukaryota; kingdom Viridiplantae; phylum Streptophyta; class Pinopsida; order Cupressales; family Cupressaceae; genus Cunninghamia; species Cunninghamia lanceolata. The sequence goes on along the minus strand of BSBN01001603.1, from coordinate 1,444,846 downwards.
TTTTTAGGTGTCTACATTTGCCCCTCTTTGAGATGGTGTTGTGGCTAAGTAACATCATTTCAAAGAAGTTAAAACATAGAGTTGGATTGGATAGAAAAAAGATTTTGGCTTAGAAGAATCAGGTAATGTTTGGGGATAATTGGTAAGGGTGATGCCCCCTCAAGAGGATAGGTGTGTTGCAAGAACATGGTTGTTCTCTCGAAATGGATGGAATAGATTGGTTGAACTGGTCAGAGGATAAGTGGTGGGATGAAAGGGTGATGATGTTGGGAGATGATTAGTGGATGATCATTGTGCTGAAAATGACTTAGAGCAATCCTAGGTTTGATATAGCAAAGTGGATATTTTCACCAAGGTATAGAAGACCAGGGTGATGATGTTTATCCAACATTTGCATGGACTAGACACACAGACAAAGGGATGATCCCATGCATGCCCAAGTTAGTACAACCTTGTCTAGACGAGGGAAGGGGACTCATAGAATAAGCCCTTAATACACAAAAGGTATGATAAACTGTAGATGCATAAGGAAATCAATATGCTAGAACCAATCCTATGATCAACAAGATATGAATACTAGCTTGGAGTAATGAAACCAACCCACAAGCACAGCATACAAAAGCAAGACTATGCCCCATGCTAGATGTTTTTGCCACATACCATGATATAGTAAGATCAAGGTAGCTTTGATGTGATCTTCGAATAGGACAAAAGATAAAAATCAAAAACCAAAAGACCAACGAACCAAACTAGTAACCATTGTATCTTTTGCCAAGATGGATGATGATGGGATGATTCTGCCTATCGTAGGAAAGATATATCCTAATGCAAGAATTGAGAGATGATTGGATCATGCGTAGTTGATGTTGTAAGATGGGCTCAAGATATGATGGTGACAAGTTGTGATTGATGCTGATTTGATAGTTGATTTTTGATGAAGGGATGATGCTTCGATAGGTGATGCAATGCTTGGATCTATTGTGATGGTGATGTGGGATGATTGAGGATGTTGGAAGATGATGAGATGTTGATTGAATGATGTTGAATTTGTGATGGATATTTTTAGGATTTTTTGGATTTTCATGATTTTGGAAAAGGAATTGTTTATTATGAGATGGTTGCATTGGATTTTGTTTGGATAGCTTTTGCGCTACATACCAATGACAAGGGAGAAAACCAAGTCTAGGTGCATGGATGGAGGTAAGATGGATAAAAGGATGGATAAACGGATGGGCTCATAGTAAATGTGATGCCGCATGATAAACATATGAGGATAAGCTATAAGATGGAAAGCTCGTGATAAGGATACGCCATAGTGGATGGATCATAAGGGAGCTAGGATGTGATCTTCAAAGGCTATGTTGCATCAGAAGAACTTTCCCCATTCTAGGTGGTAATGCTTAGGATTTTTACATGACAATAGGATGACATGATGGATTGGTTTAAATGGGATGGATAAATGGTAAATGGATTGGACTTGGTTTGGAAAGAAGGTATGTCAAGAAATATCCAAACATGTTTCAACATTTTGCCCCTATGTCTTCATCAAAATCAAAAGGTAGAAGGGAGTATGGATAAATGGGTTTAGTAGGATAGGCATGTTTATGTAATGGCTAAGGATGGTAGGATGTAGCATGATATAATGGAAAATGATAAGTTGAAAATGATAAGATGGATGAGACCATGTGCCCCCAAGTGTGAGTGACATAGAAGAGAAACCTACACATGATGCCTATTTGCCAGGTTTTCATCATGGTACTTATCCAAGGTGCCTGGTTACTAGGTTTTCACTGTTAGACGAAGGGATTTCTCTTTACGATTTTGATTTTTTTTGTTTTTTAGATGGGATGACAATTACACATGGCACCTGTTTGCCAGGTTTTCACCATGGTAATGGATAGGAGGAACTCAAGTGTCTAGTGCTATGAGAGGTGATAGCGTCCCATTAGAGATGGATGATGTCTTTGCATGGACCATGTCATTATGCTCATAGATGTCGATAAGGGATTGCGTGGATGGGAGATGGATTAGGTAGATAATGGATTATAATGTGGAATTATGGTAGGGTAGGCTAGTGGCTTATGGTGTGGATTTATATAGGCTTATGGAATGAATATGGATGAAAAGTTTATGCCAAAGCATTGACCATAGGGATATCATGGGGGAGATATGTAGGATAATGGATGGAAGATGGGGAGATGTAGTTATGTGGAGGTGCTGTGGAGTGGAAGGGAACCATGACCAACAGCTGCACACACCATGATAAACATTAAAGCTTTTGATTGGATGGTGGTGTAGGAAGCAATGGGGTTGTTTTCTTAGGAGATGGATGAAGTGATTTAGGAACCCACATAGATTTAATATTTTTAGTGCTTTTGCTTTGCTTGTGGGATTTTTGAAGGGAATGGAAGTTTTGGATAGAAGTAGGTTTTTGGATGGAGATAGATGATTGGGATTCTTGAGATGTGGATGAGGATGCCTCATTTGACTTTCTAACTATTTTCTTAGGAACCTAAACCATTTTACTTTTGGTCTTTTCTTGTGGAGGTTTGGACTTGGGTAGCTACTTAGATGAACTTTGCTTTGAGTTTGATTCTTTATGTCCTAAGGTATGAAGACTTGTAGGATTTTTGGTAGGATTTTTAGCTTTATAAGTAGAGGCATCCAAATTTTTGCTTTTGAATCCCATGGTATGGGTGGAGTGGATGCAATGATTGGAAGTTGTATGCTTAGGCGATGTGTGCTTTTGTTGGCCATGATTATGGATGTAAGGATACTTATGAATGATAGGTATGTTAGGTGTTGGAAGCAATGGTGGTAAGGTGGATGGAGGGATATTTGGAGTTGGTAAAACTGGAGGCAAAGTGGATGTTAGAAGGTGTATGGTCACATGCTTTTGACATTTATAAGTTGATGGAGGTGGAATGGCAACATACGTTTTGGGTAGATGATGGGGGGAGCGATGGAAAGTGGTAGGTTTAGGATGCATGAAGGGATTACCAACATCTTGGCCTTGTTTTCCTTGGGGTGTGTATCCAAGGCCATATGAGCATGGAGGGATCCTGACATGAATCAGCTCTAAAATACCTTGTTCATAAAGGCCTAGACCTTTGCCTTGGTAGTTCATGTTTGGGAAGATGAGATGAATAATGGGACTAGGTGTGCTTTGAACATTAGACTTGAGATCATTATTGGATGGAGAAGGTGAAGTGGATAAAGGTCGTTGTTGTCCTAAGGAAGAACATTCATGGATGAAGGTGGTAAGAACAAGGGGATATGATGGTGGATTTGAAGTGGAGTTGATGGTGGATATGGATGAATGATCATTAGGATCTTGATTATGTTCATTATGTTCTTTAAGATCCAAGCTATTTGTTTGATCTTTTATGCTTACTTGGGGGACAAGTGTCTCATCATGACAAGTGGATGTTGTGGGATCATGGCTAGAGGAAGAGATCTCTTTGCTTTGAAGGAAGGCCATGAAATGGGGTGAATGCTGAAGTAGGTCAACAAGACTTTCATTTGATAAAGCATGTAGGTCTTGGGTTTCTTGTTCATGGATAGTTGTAGGGGTATGAATAGGATCAAGATTCTCATGGATAGATTCATCATTATGGCTATCATCTTGATCATGGAAAAGATATATGTTATGGATGGGGTGGAGGGAAGTGTTTTGATCTTGACTTAGATAAGGGTTTGATGTTTCCACAGACTTAGGATTAAACTCTTGACATACCTCTTGGGTTGCTTGAATGGAAGTGGATGACTCTTGTAAAGGCTGGACATGCTCTTGGTCGACAACATGAGAATATGATGACTCTTGACTTGGATTCATAATAGGAGACTCTTGAACAGGCTTGATGGCTTGTAGTTCACATGATGGGCTTGAAGGGATAAGAATATTAATTAAGGGCTCTTGGATACGATCAAGGATAGGTGGACCACATGATGGGATTATAGGATTGGACATGACCTTTGGAAGTTCTTTGGTAGGCTCATGAATGGGTGTTTGACATGGAGGTAGTTTATTCCTAGCTAGTAGCCAATGGATCACATCCTTCGCAAGGGTATGAGTGGATGGGCAATATAATGGATGAGCAATAATAGTGGATGTGTCCGAGGGATCTTGTGGTGGAAGATTGGTAGAACATGAGGATGAAGGTGATGAAGGTTGGTGGACCAATGGACTAGGGGTAGGATCACATGGTGGTCTTATGATAGGGCTAGTAGGCTCATGTTTTGGTGAGTGATTGGATGATGAAGGCCACTCATAGGATGCATTAGCTAGATTGGTATCTCCCTTGTCAAAGGTACTTAAGATTGGCATAGGATAACTTGGGCTTGCTCGATTTATGTACAAGGGGCCACTTGGAGTTGCATATGCTTCTTGTTGCAAAGGTGGACTTAGGCTCACTTGTGCTTGTTGTGGAGGCCATTGATAGTCTTGGGGGTTGAGTGAAATGGTGGGATATGTAGATAAAAGGTCTTGGGTTTGGTATGAAGTTGAGGGCATTTGATCTTGTTGCCAATGTGGATTTAGGCTTACATGTTCTTATCGTGATGACACTTGGTTGTCTTGTGGATGGATTTGATGATGTGTTGGAATGTTTGAATGAGGAATTGGATAATGTTGAGGTGAAGGTTGATAGGTTGATGTGGCATAGGTTGATGTGGATGACACATAAGATTGAGTTGGAATTTGTTGAGGTATGACTTGTTGGTGGAATTGTTGAATGGGTTGTTGTGATGGTTGGAATTGTTGAATTGGTTGATGTTGTTGTAGTTTAATGTGTTGCTATGGATAAGGGATAACATTAGAAGAAATGGAATAAGTTGGTATCAAATTAGGTTGATGAGTAGATAGATATGATGGCATAGGTGCTGGAGAGGATGGTCATTGGACTTTGTAAGTGTCCAAGAGGTGTTGGATTTCTTCCAAGAGGTATTGTATGTGTGAGGATTGGTTTGTTTGACATATTTGAATTAGTTCTTAAATGCTTTGAAAGGTTTGCTACTCTAAAGGTGATTGGCTTGCATGCATGTGGCAAAGCATATGAAGGAGTTTTTGAAGGTCCTCTAAGATTGACATGATATCACACAAGTGTTTAATTCTTAAGTCCTATTTGGCAAGTGCTTGGTTATGATTCGATGATGATGTGGATTGTTTGGATGAAGTTGATTAGGATGAAGGTGACTAGGATGAATGTTTAGATTGATTTGTTTATGTGTTTGGTGCTTATAGCTTGATTTGGAAATGTTCAAACAAATGATTATGTATATACACACATGAATCACTCATGCAAGACACATAAGTAAGTTGTTAGTTTGGAAGAATGTGATGCTGGTTAAACAAGCATGTGAAGACAATTCAACAAATCCTAGTTAAGGCAAGGCCATTATCACAAGGAGGTTCTAGTGAAAATTCAAGGGACCAGCACCCCACGAGCATCTAGCAAGCCACTTAAGACTTTAACTAACTCTACTAGTAGTTTTAATATACACAAAGGTACACCTCCTTTCGAGTTAGCACTGTATGGTGAGCGCTAATACCAGTTAGACTTGGCTTTCACCTTATCCTTTGATTTTTATAGTGGACTAGATGAAAATACCACTTGAGGTCATTCCCTTAGGGTGAGTACCTCTTTTCCCACCAAGGCAGGCCTCTCTAAGGTTTAACAAAAGCAACACAAATAAATGTTTTTGATCTCCAAGTTCATGTTAGGATGCGAGGAGAGAGCATACACATTTACTTGGTCACACTCGCATGAGGTTCATTAACCTTAGAAATTCAATGTGTAGAAGACAATACAAGCACTTGTTTGTTTTAGACCCAAATCCAAATGTGTTGGAAGACAATGATTTGTTTTAAGCCCAATTTCAATGGTATGATTGCAAACAAGTTGTTCATTTTATGCCCAAAATCCAAATGTGTTTGCAAACAAGATTAAAATATAAGAGATGAAATGATTGCACTTGGTTAATTTGCTATCCAAATTGTTATAGATGTTGATGCCTGATGTTGTTCGAGCCTTGTATGATCACCTGCAAGTCAGTAGAACGAAAACAAAGCAAATAGACTAGCCCAAGATGTGACCTGCAAAAAAGTGGTTTTTTATGAACAACACAAAAGGTTAGACAACAAAATTAAGGTCTTGTTAGCCTTGTTAGCACAACAGATGAAGAAAACAAGACAAAATGATAACCAAAAAATATGCTTGGATTAGGTGAACAAAATGAAGTGAAAACACAAACTAAATGCATAAAAACACAAAGTTATACCTCACATGAAGACCCAATCTCATCAAGGGAGGAGGAAGCTTGCACCCAAGAGCTCCTAAGACATGATATTCCCTATTTGATTCAAATGTGGATTGCTCTTGCTTTCAACACAAATGTAGATGAAGGATTAGAAGATAGATAGATTAGAGATTTGAGAGAAATTTGGGCATGGTTTTGATGCCAGAATAAGTTGTTATGAATGGCTTGGGTGAGGGTTTCATTTATAGATTTTTTAAAAAGGGATGGAGGGTGAGGATTAAAAGTTGAGATCAAGGGCTCTCATTATTTGTGAATTTTAAATTCATAGTGGATAAATTAAAAATTTATTTTTAATGAGAGTGGATTATGATAAGTTGAATTTTTAATTCAACTAGTGGATGACAAAAATGAATTAAAGATTCATTTTTGGATAGTGGAGGATTATTGGAGGATAAAAAATGAATTAAAGATTCCATTTTGGGTAGTGGATATGACAAGTTGAATTTTTAATTCAATTATTGGAGGACAATTGAATTAAAAATTCAATTAGTGGAGGACAATTGAATTAAAAATTCATTAGTGGGGGACAATTGAATTTTGAATTCAATTAGTGGAGGATAGTGGGGGACAATTGAATTTTAAATTCAATAGTGGATGATAGTGGGGGACAATTGAATTTTAAATTCAATAGTGGATGATAGTGGGGGTCAATTGAATTTTAAATTCATTTTTGGATAATGGAGGATATTAGCTAATTAAATATTAAGAATATTTAATTATATGTGCCGCATGGTGAGGTGGAAGAGATGAGGTGGATTTTGTGAGGTGGATTTAGGACTTAGGATAGAGAGAAATTGAAATAATAAATATTACATATTTATTAAATCAATTGGCTAAGGTTTTAGAATATTGAATTAATGAAATTAATTCAATTTTGGGGATAATATGATGGAAAATAGGGTAATGAAGGGATAATTAATTAAATAAAAATTTAATTAATTGGTTAGGAGGGAAATTGACATGTTTAGGGATGTCAGGAGTCGGTTTGATGGTAGAAGACATTTTTAGGTGTCTACACATTCTTCTTATTGTTATTATACCTTGTCTCTAGTTTATACAAATCCACACTAACCACCCTCTTTCCAACTGGCAGATTGAAAGTAGATGTGATGCCCTTAATTGAAAAGTCTGTATAAACCCTCCCATGCTTCTCCACCTGCCTTGTCTAAGGGTTATAGTTCCTAGTGCATTCTACTACCATTTCTAGGGTGTCCATGGCATATGGGAATCTGGCTGCATGCCACATCCCTGAAACATATATTGCATCTAGAAGGGTATTGTCCTTATCATGGTGTATTCTAGTTGACCATACTGCTAAATCTGTATCCCCTTGGTGAGTGTCACCAATGACACCATACTTGAATTGTACCCCCTCGGGCTGAACAAACATGGGCATAAGAAATTCTGCATCAGACCTATTCCGCCTAAGATCTGCCATGGAATCCTGTAATAAACATGCCTTGTCTTACCATATGATATCAATATGCATTCATACAACATTATATGTCTCCACGACATCATACATACTCTATTCATTACTCTTTACTTCATCATGATATACACATTTACAGATTCAAACCACAAGAAAGAACATACTACCTGAATATACAGATAATGACAACAGGAGGGTTTTCGATTACTTACCTGATAACACTTTTCCCCTGGGTTAGGTAGATGATTACGGAAAAGGGTTGCAACTACTGGTGATGACCCATTTAGTTACGCTGGAAGATTCGATCCATTCACAGGTAGCTCGTATGAGGGTTTGACTGGTCTACTCTGTAATTTCTCATTTTTTTGCAAGGTAAATGAAAATTACCTTTAAAATCATCCGTAGGGCACATTTAGGGTAAAATTGTGTTAAATCGATTAAATCCATTGATCTTCTACAGAGAATCCATGGATGATGCGAAGTGTTTAAATTGTATTCGCAATCAATGAGAACCATCTACCATATTTAAGTCCATTTAATGTTAGGAAATAGGGGGAGGGGTGATCTTTTAAAGATTAGGTGATAATCAAAATATGACCCCTCCCTAGATAAAATGACCCCCTGCTTTTGAGTGGCAAAATTAGTGCAAATGAATCCAGTGATGTGGTCAACGTTGACCATATGTAAATTGGGTCATGAATTTAAGATCAGGGGATGTTCAAAATATGACCCCCACAACTAAAATGACCCCCTACTTTTGATAAAATTAGGTGTAGTGATCATGTGGTGACTTGGTTTAAGTGTTGTATTGTAATGATGTCACCATTATGTTATTGAATATGGTGGGTAATCGGATATATACCTCCGCGGGGTAAAATAGAATGATGACTTCATCACTAGGGTGATATTCTTTGTTCATTTGGTTTCGATGATGTCATAGTCATATTGGCATAGGGTGATATTTTGTGACAAGGGTGATATTTGTAAGATTATAGATGTTAAAAATATGATCCCCACAAAATATGTGAAGTTGTTTGATGGCCAGATAACAGCCACTACGTAAAATTGACGCCTGGAATTTATAGACCAACTGATTATTGGGTGATAAACTTATATCAGGGTGATCTTATATAATGTGACTAATGTTTGAAATATTACCCCCCTCCTTGAAATATCAGGTTTGACTGAAACTTTGACTTAACATAACTTTTTCCCCTTAGAGAATTTCAGGGTGATCCAAAAGGCAAACCTTCTTGGAATTTTGTGCACTTTCCAACCATGAGGTTAATGATGTGAAATACTAATTTTGACAAATGACCTCATCATGGTGACCTATCTACCCCCTGTAGGGCTATCTGCATGACTTAATTTTACCAGACCGCCCAAAGCAGAAAAAATAGCAAGCCAAAGCAGCAAAAAAAGTTAGGTCCATGTTTTGTCAAGTCAAAATGGGGCATGTTGTGTAAGCACACAACAACTTGCCACCCAAGAACATAACTAAATTCCAATGATTCAAGTGATGTGATCACATTCTAGTATAGTATTCTAACTCCTTCTAAGTATATAATCTTTCTAAATGATAAGGTTTTCATCATGGTAACAATGCTAACAAAGGATCAGGTGTGTACAGATGATTAATTATCCTCATCTTGAAAGTAAGTTGAAAACATGAGGAACTGGTGTTAAGCTACATAGTTTGGGAGCATCCCTCATAGCCAACCTAGATAGAGCCTTACTGCCAGCAGGCGTCCATAGCCCCGACAAGGTTATCTATACAATCCCCCTAAGTAGAGCTGCACTGTCAGCAGGTGTCTATAGCCCCAATAGAGTTACTTAGATGGCCTAATTTTGTTTCTTTTTGGATTTTCAATATTTATCCTCTATATTCATATGATATCATCATGTAAGCTTAATGTGCAAGGCATAGTCACTTGCTGATTTAGGTTGGAGATTGCATTGGTAGAAAGGGAGTCCCTTTAGATTTTTCACTTAACACCTATACTTATGTGTTCCACAAACCCAAGGCTATTAGGTGAGTTATTGTGAAAGAATCACTTTGGTCAAGAAAAAGCACCCTGATGAAAAGATATCATAGACCTGATCACCAACACTTCTCAAAATGAGTCATAACCTATATATGAACTTGTTCTCATCACTTGAATCTTAACAATTTGGTTATGTTCTTGGATGATGAGCTACATCATCTTGACTAACCAAAATAGAACTCAACAAGCAACAAACAAAACAAAACAAAATTGCACAAACAACTATACAAATATGCACACTATGATACACATGACTTGCATGAAACTTTTAAGGCTTGGAAATAATGCTTGAGAAACTGTCCATTAACTGGTAATGGAACATCCTCACCGGTCAAGGTCTTAAGCCTATAGGTGTTGTCTCCTAAAATTTTTGAAACTTGAAAGGGACCTATCCAAAGTTTATCAAATTTACCATGATCTCCTTTCCTTTCATGTGCTTTGTCCCACATTAGGACCAAATCTGATATTCTAAAGGCTTTAACTCTGGTTCTTTTGTCAAACCAATGCTTAATAATAGCCTGATGTTTAGCAAATTGATCAATTGCTTTATTTCTTTTTTCTTCTAGGCGCATCAACTGAAGCAACCTAACTTCTTGTTTGTTATCTATGCCTAGATATTCTTATGCAAACTGCAGTGTGGGGATCTTTAGGTTAATAGGGAGGATGGGATCCACCCCATATACTAGGCGAAAAGGAGAACTTCCTAATGCAGCCTTCATCCTGGTTCTATCTACCCACAAGGCATATTTAAGTAGGGTGTTCCACTCCCTTGGGTTCTTTTCTATCAATTTTTTATGATGTTTAATAAATTCTTGTTTGTGGATTTTGCTAACCCATTCCCTTGAGGATAGTAATTTGAGGAAAATTGTAGGATAATTCCATGGTCAAAAGCCCAACCTGATAATGTTGTTGAAGCAAAGGCAGACCCATTATCACATACTAAAGCATAAGGAACCCCATACTTGGTTACTATGTTGCTTTCCAAAAATGTGATTACATCCTTAGCATTGCATGTCTTACTGTTGACAACTTTAGTCCACCTAGTACAATAATTAGTGATAGTCAAAACATACCTGTTGCCTGAAGATGATGGAGGGTTGATAGGTCCTATGAAGTCCATTCCCCATTGAGCAAATGGGTGCATCTCCATCACTGGTTGCAAAGGTTGAGTAGCATATCTTTCTCTATTTGTAGCAACCTAACACATATGACAACATTTGATGTGTTCAACAGTATCTTTAAAAATAGTGGGCTAGTAATACCTTGCCCTGAGGATAGCATGAGTGGTAGCTAAGGATGATCCATGTGCAGTTCCAAACTTGTCATGTAATTCTGCTAATACCTTGTCTGCTTCTTGCCTCTCTAGGCATCTTAGGTATATTGCCTCATAGTTCTTCTTGAAAAGTACTCCTCTTTTTATCATGTATTTTTGTGATCTTATCTTTAAGGCTCTCCTCTGTGAGGCCTGCAATCTTAAAGGACATCTTCCATTAATCAAGATGTGCCTGATTTCTGAATACCATTCTCCATCTTCCCTTGTATTTATAACATACTACTGGCTCATAATGTTAGGATCAATTTCTGATATCATCTGACTCAATGCTTGTTCTCTAACTAATTTCATGGGTGTTATATCCATATCATACTCTTGGAGGATAGTAATCCATTTGGCTCTCCTCTCACCTGGTTCACTTTGCATTAAAAGCATCTTTACTGCTACATCTGGCACTACATAATCACTTTACTTCTTAAGATGTAATGTCTGAATTTCTTGACTGCTCGAACTAGAGCAAGTGCTTGTCTTTCAATATCCATGTATCTAAGTTCTACATCTCTAAAAGGACAACTCATGAAGGCTATAGGCTTTTCTTCTTTTGCCTCATTTCTCTATGTTAATACTGCTGCAGATGTATGCTCTGAAGCAAATGAGTAGATGTAGAAATCTTTAGTATAATCTGGGCTGATTAGGACTGGAGCATTAGATATGGCTTTCTTGATATCTTCAAAAGCTGCTCTAGCTTTAGGTGTCCACTCAATTTTGGCATCCTTCTTGAGCATGGCATTCAATGGTCTGACAATTTCTACAAATCTAGTAATAAACTTTCTAACAAAATTAATCTTACCAAAGTAAGATTTGAGCTCCTTTTTACTTCTAGGAAGTTGTATCTTCATGATTGATTCTACTCTCTTAGGGTCTATGATGATCCCATTATCTATTATGAAGTGACCTAATAACTTCCCTGTGGTTACCCCAAATATACATTTCATAGGGTTTAGGGATATTCCATAATGTTCACATTTTTTTAGTACCTTCCTGAGGTCTTCTACATGATTTCCTCTCTCTTTAGAGAAAACTGTCAAGTCATCCATGTATATGACTATGTATTTACCAATTAGGCCTCTGAAGGCTATGTCCATCATTCGCTGGAATGTTGCTCCAGCATTTATCAATCCAAAAGGCATGCACCTGTAGGCAAATATTCCCCACTTTGTGGTGAATGCAGTCTTCAATCTATCTATCTTGTCCACCATCACCTGGTTGTAACCTGAAAAACCACCTAGAAATGACATCATCTTTGCACCATTTACAATCTGTAAGACCTCATCTAGAGAAGGCAAAGGGTAGTTATCCTTTTCAGAAGCTCTATTTAAATTCCTAAAGTCTACACACAACCTGATTTCACCATTCTTCTTTCTTACTGGGACCAGGTTGGCCACCCATATGGAATGTCTCACAGGAAATATGATCCTAGCATTAAGCAATTTCTTAACTTCTTCAAAAATGATGGGCTCCAGCAATGCATTGACAAGTCTCTGTTTCTATTTGAAAGGCTTGACATCTAGCTTTAGAGGTATAGTATGAGTGATGATTGATGTATCATGAGTTTTTAACTCATCATATGTCCAGGCAATGACATAGATATAATATTTAAATGCTTGGGTTATCCCTTCCAGTTCTTCTTCAGTGCACACTTTTCCAATTAGGACATTCCTTTTTTCATCATCATGCCCAATGTTAACCTGTGAATACTCTCCTCCATCTACTTTGGGGAGATCTTTCCATTTCAACATGTTGTCTAAATCAAATGCTCTTTCTAACTCTATCATTCCTTTAGGAATCTTATTACTAGGCAACTCTAGGATTTCTTCTTCTTCCTAGATATGATCTTCTACATTTCTTTCATCTATGATCTATGCATCAAAGACATCCCTGTTGGATATGAAGTCAAAAATATGCTAATCATCATCAAATACGTGAAGGTTAACTACATTATCTAGTACAGAGGGCACCGACACTAATTCCATTGAAAATCTCTTCAAACCAGATATGGACAATGGTTCCAAAGTACTTACGGCCTGGGCCAAAGCATCTACCTTGTGATTTTGTTCTCTAGGCACATGGGTGATGTTGAATGCATCAAAATCTTCTATCAGGTCTCATACCCTATGTCTGTAATTAGACAACTTCTTGTAATTACAAGAATATATGCCTATTACTTGTCTTACTACCAATTCTGAGTCTCCAAAGACATGTAGAATCTTCACTTTCTTTCTGAGTGCAAACAATATTCCATGAATCAAGGCTTCATATTCTGTAACATTATTTGTGCATGGGAACTATAATTTGTATCCTACTAAGTAGGATTTACCAGCTGGATCAATAAGATCTATTCCTACTCCAGCCCCTTATTTTGATTTGGATCCATCAAACCTGAGGATCCATGGCTTATCTTCAATTAAAGGCTTGTCTGGACCTTCTCTTTTCCTTTTAGCTCTAGCAGCTACACCATTTGATATCAATTTCAACTTTGGTGTTTCAATCTTCTCAAACTTCACCCTATCTAGCTGATGTGAAGCTGATATTTCTTCTTTCTCTTTACCATCAGGAGGAAAATCTTCTGAACTAAGTAACATCTACCTCTTTAGAATATGCAAACATAATGAACAAGTAGTTTCTGAATGTGGTGCTTCATGTAACCTGCACCATCCCTCAATCAGGGTATTTTGTGGAGATTTTTGCTGTTGTATCATCTCTTGAATTTGCTTTGACAAAAATTCTTCAAACTTGGACAAATTACTGCCCCTATCTTCATCAGATAGTTCATAATCTAATTCAATCAAACAATCACTTCCTGGCGTGATTTTCTTGTTACTCTTAGTATTACTCTTGTTGCATACTAGAATCTCTTCTATCTGAATAGGACCTTCATCATGATATGTGCATTCCTCTATTCCTGTAGATGACAAACAAAAATTAGTTTTAGTATCACTATCTGTAGAACTTACCATGGATGATGATGATGATGCCTCACTGCATGCTCGTTCCAATTCCATCATGTCTAAGCAAGAATCACAGGTCTTTTCAGAATGTGCCTCATCATGTAATCTGCACCATCCTTCAATTAGAACATCTTGAACAGGTATTTTTAACAATTGACAACATTGCACCTCTTTAGACAAGTGCATCTCAAAATTCTTGAAGTGATCTACCTTTGTTTCTGTAGAGTTAAAAACTCTACATTTTGTTTCCTATTGCAGCGAGTTTAGTTTTGCCTCTGCGAGTGTCACTATAAGTTTCCACAACCGTAAGGGTTTCTTTTGCCAGTTCCTCAGAGTAGTGCAGAATGTGACAAGTGTCATGCCTCAGTTTCAAACCGCACTTCTATTTCTATGATATAGCTTTGAGGTAGATCGCACCATGTGGTAAAAGGTTTTTCAAACAGTGTCTAAAGCAACTAGCTGTGGAACGTACCAAGTGTCTATTTCTGCTTAAGTTTCAAGTTTCTTGTAAGAGTTTCTAACATGTGCACAGAAAGTGCCATGTGTCCCTTGTGATAACTACAGAAGCTGCCATGTGTCAGCCCCACAGGTTGTTTCTTATGTTTTGCAATTTACAAGGAATGGAGGTGGGCCACAATTTTATTGTTTCAAATGAAGCGGACGTCGCCACTTGTCGACCTGCAGAGACATAGTTACTAAGTTTCTAAGTGCTAGCGGAGGAGGCCACATGTATTCTAAGATAGTGTGGACACTGAGAAGTGTCAATCTCTGCGTATATGTTTTGTATCCTTTGATGCATAGCAATAAATAGTGGCAGGCCCTGGTGTGAAGCTAAGTTGGTGCAGAAAGTGCCACGTATTTAAGGTTGGCCCGAAGATAAGCTATTGCTACTAAGTTCTAAGTGTTTCTTAATTGAAGCGGACACTGACAAGTGTCAATCTCTGCATAAGTTTCTAAAAGAATTTCAAGAGCGTAGAAGGTGCCATGTATAGAAGCTAAGTTGGTGTGGAAGGTGCCATCTGTCCTTGTTTAAAGCTACTGAGCGATAAGAGAAAGGTGGGTCCCATTTTTATAAGTTTCAGGTTGTAGTTGCTACGGATCGTGACAAATGTCACAGGCAAAGCCCCCCAATACAAAGACATAGTAAAGAATGAGGTCACGGAAGGCACCACGTATCAATTTCTAAATGCTACGGATGTCACCAAGTGTCTTTTTCTAGCAAGAAGAGGAGCGCCACATGTATCATGATAGCCAATGAATTTACAGTTATTGTAACTGTTTGCGGATTTGAAGGATATTTTTTGTCAGACACTTCCAGTTAAGTTCCAGTTCAGTTAGACCATTGGGATTTGATTGTGTAGGTAATCTTGAGATGATCCTATTCTATAAATATGTGACAGTATTTCATTTTAAAAGGATCCAGATCGCAGATTCATTCATATAGAGATTTCTTCATATAGATTGTTATCAAAGATTTACAAGAAGTTTGGAGACCTTTTTGCTATGGCCAGTAATATCATTTGCCTTTGTTCTACTATTTTTGATTTAGAAGGTTAATGTAACCATGCATGTATCTGTGCCTTTTATGTTGCTAAAAAATTAATGAGAAGACTGAGTTCTGTGCCTTGTTGATATTTTCTGTGTCATTGCAAAATTGTCTAGTTATAAGCCTTTGATGCTATTCATTTTATCTATTCATATTATCATGCAGTATCTGCTCTTTAATGTGACTAAATCTTAAAGATAGATTCACTGTGCTTGAATTTAGAGAGATACTTACTGCTTAGGCACATCGCCATAGATAGATTTGTTTTAACTGTATCTTTATTTGTGTTAGTTTCTACCTTTTCCCCAAACCAATTTTAAGTTAGAGAAGAGCCAGCTTCTTTAAAATCTGGAGGTTGTTTCAGGTTGCAAGTCCCATAATCCTGAAACTTCCCATGTTGGTGTTAGAATCAGCGTAATTTTAAGCATCAATAGTTTTTGGCACGCTCAGTGGGACCATTCTTGAAGTTTCTGTCAAGACTGTATGAACCAGAGAGCTACAAGAAGTTAGAGCTGTGGACCTATAACAAGAGCTCAATCTGCTATGAACCCAGGTATTCTTTTACCACCATTGGTAATTAATTCAAGAAGAAGGGTCAATTAGTTTATAGCAACACCAAGAGCAAACATGAGAGCACCTATAGCCCCAAGGAATTATGCGAATTGGAACACTGGCAGTGCTTTGATTCTCCCAGTACCACCAACCACTTGGGATCCTATTCTAGCAAATGCCCTGAAGGCTCTAACCAAATTTAGTGGGGAAGATTCCAAAACACCTGAAGAGCATCTGTAGGATGTGTCTAATTTCTATGCAATACATGTGATTACTCATCAAAATGTGGCTATAAGATTGTTAGCAGCTTCTTTTAAGGGGAAGGCTTTAGACTGGTACAGATTTTTGACCCAAAATACAATATCTACATGGGATCAGCTTGGAGATGCTTTCTTTGCAAGATTTAAAGAAAAGGGTAATAAATCCTCTTTGTTGCAACAATTGATTACTATCAAAAGGGCACCACAAGAAGCAATGACTGATTTCAATTCAAGATTTTAAAAGACTTGGGAAAGAATTCCTGCTATAGCAAGACCATTACTAGGTATGGCTATAGTATTTTATCTTAAAGCCCTAAATTCAGATATATCAGTAATGATTCAGTCACTTGGAGGTCAGACATTACCAGAAGCCTATGACTATGCAGTCAGAGCTGAAAATAATTTAATAGATGCTGGAAAGTTACCCCCTCCCATGCCCATGTTTCTGGAGATTACCTTACCTTTGCCTCAAGAAGCCCCTAATCCCATAATCCCACCTGTGTCTATGTATACATTTCCCCAACAACCTGCTAAAGCAACTGTCCCTGTCCAACCATTTGAGATGGATGATGTCAAGAACATCTTAAGGACATTTTCTAATGAGATAATTAACCTAAAAAGACACCTGAATCCTTATCCTAAACCCCAATATGAAGGTTACTAAGGGAATAGACCTCCCTTTCAGCCAAATCAGTATCAAGGTCCTCAAAGGTGGACTAACCCTTAGCCATCAAACCAATTAGTTATAGTTCCTACACCCTTGCAGACTGTTCCTCCTAATCCAAATAGGGAGATTGTCCCAGGGTAGAATAATTATGCAGATGGCACCAATGCCTGGTGTTTCCCTTGTAACAATGCTCATATGCCTAGAGACTGCCCCAAGGGTAATCTATAGCAAAAGATAGCAGAGCAAAGAAGAGTAGATGGACAATTTGCAAATACTTCTGACACTCAACCCTACCAGTCTCCTGGTATGCAAAATTCAGTCCTGGTGGCTCAGATGCAAGGAATGTCCTTATAGCAAGAAGAAGAAATAGTCCCTGAGCATGCTTTGTTTTCATGGATTGAAGATGAAGAGTCGGTATTCTTGAATGAAGCATCTACTTCCAAGAAGCCATTAGTACAATCAGATTACTACACCAAAGCCAAGAGAAGGACGATGGAATAGCCTGAAGTCACAAATAATGAAATTATGGGGATCCCTCCATTTCAAGGTCATCAAAACATAGCTGCTAGACAAGAAATACCTCAGCCAGTGTGGGACCAAGTAGTTTCTGGACAAGTTTAGGAAAAAGAAAGGTAACCTTACTATCCAAGAACCCAAACACTAGGACCTGTGAATGTGGTGGATCAGCTGAAGAGGACCCCAGTACATGTGTCAATCTGGGACATGTTAGCTATTCCTGAGCAAAAGACACTGTTGTAAGAAGCTCTACAGGGCCAAGCAATGCCTAAACATGCTGGTGCTAAAGGAGGACCTGCTGATAAAGAAAAGCTACAGCTCAAAGACACTATTCCTCTACAAACAACAACCCTTTTGAACAATGCACCAGAGGTAGGCAAATCCAAACTAGAGCCCTTCTATTTGACTTTAATAGTTGGGAAGAAACTATTACATAATGCAATGATAGACTCAAGGGCCAGTACTACAGTAATGCCTAAACAAATAGCAGATGCTTTAAAGATAAATTATGAGCCACTTACTAGAGGAGTTATGCAGTTGAATGGGAAATCGGTGCAAACAATTCGGAAAATTAAACAACTCCCATTGCAATTGTATACTTTCCCTAATATAGTTGTGAATCAGGATGTGGTAGTCATAGATATTCCTCCTATTTTTGGTTTATGTCTATCCAGAGATTTTACAGCCAAGATAGGAGGTTATGTCACTTGATTGGTCTCACCTCATCCTAAGAACCAAATATGGGACAAAAATGAAAATACTATCTGAGTCATTATCTAAGGATCACATCACAAATGAACCAACCCCAAAATTAGAGACAGCTCATGCTATGATGAATAAAGAAGAAAGAGTCTTTGTTGAGGAGATAGGCGATTGGACTGAACATGACCAAGAGGAGGAAAATAACCAGTTATTAACTATGATGCAAAGTGACCCATATGGAAATTATGACTTGACTGGTCTGGGCACTTATGTCATATTTGATGAAGACCATGAAATCCCAAATGTTTTAAGGGAAGAAACACCACATACTCAAGAATCTAAAAAAGACTCAGAAATCTGGACCCTAAATTTTGATGGGGCTAGAAGTAAAAATGGTGCTGGAGCAGGAATTTGTCTTGCTGCTCCAAATGGTGAGAAAATTTTAAGAGATATCCATTTCCAATTTGCCTATACTAATAATGATGCTAAGTATGAATCCTTAGTGCATGGGCTCATTTTAGCCAAGAAAAAGGGAGTAAAGAATCTGATAGTCAAAGGAGATTTAGAACTAGTTGTGAAACAAATCAGAGAAAAGGTAGTAACCAAAAATGTAAGGATGAGATCCTATAGACACAGAATTTGGGACTTAATAGATAATTTTGAAGCTTTCAATATCAAAGTAGTTCCTAGAACCCAAAATTCTAAAGTTGATAGGATGGCATAGATTGGCTCACAATTTGACCCAGCAACTAATCTATTAGTCAACAATGAGTCAGTCAAAGTTATAGTAAGGCCAACTATCCTAGACAATAATGAAAATTGGCAAGTCTTTGAAAACAATTTTCAAGTACTCTCATTTTTGCAACAATCAGGGAAGTTTGCTGATCAATTGCAACCCAAGATTGAAGAAGCATATGGAGACCAAATTATTCAATTAAAGTCCAATAAGCTTCCCAAAGGACTGATTACTTTAGAAAACCTATTTGATCCAGAAGATGTAAACCTAGAGAAAAAGAGGTTTCAAGCAAATAAAGCAGATTATTCTAAAATACAAGTGAGTGAAGGGAGAAAACTAAAGATTGGAAATTCCACAACCCAACAGGAAAGGGAAAGACTAGTTGACTTGGGTGAAAAATATGACAGAGTAATAGCCTAGACCTATGAAGACCTTCATGGCTATAACAGAGACATCATTCAGCACACCATAGAACTGACTGAAGGATCTAAGCTAGTCAGACAAAAGCAGAGGCCAATGAATCCAAGGATTGAACCTCTAATGGTGGATGAGTTGCAGAAACTCTTAGAATCAAAATAATTTTTCCAATCAAACACTCAACCTGGGTATCCAATCTAGTGCCAGTCAGGAAAAAGAATGGTGACATAAGACTCTGTGTAGATTTTAGGGATCTAAATAGAGCATCCTTAAAGGATCATTATCCCTTGCCCTCTATGGAACAAATTTTACAGACTGTGGTTGGATCAGAGAGATTTTCCTTGCTAGATGGTTTCTCTGGATACAATCAGATTTGGTTGGTTGATGAAGACCAACACAAGACTGCATTTACTACCAAATGGGGAACATTTACATATGTCAAGATGCCATTTGGCCTTTCAAATGCTGGAGCCACTTTTCAAAGAGCAATGGATGTAGCATTTGGGGAACTCATAAATAAAATCATTCTAATTTATCTTGATGATCTCACTATTTTTTCCAAGAATACTATTGATCATTTTGTTCATCTAGAATCTTTTTTTAAGAAGTGTCAAGAGTTCAGAATATCCCTGAATCCCAAGAAGTGCATCTTTGCAGTACCTCAAGGCAAACTACTGGGACATATAGTGTCAAAAGATTGAGTCTCTATTGATCCAAAAAGAGTCACTGCTATAATAAACTTGTCTTTGCCTGTAAATAAGAAACTAGTCCAATCCTTCTTGGGAAAGATAAATTTTGTCAGTCGTTTCATATCAAACTTTGCAGGCCTAATAAGACCAATGACACTCCTGCTGAAGAAAGACCTGGTGTTCAAATGGACTGCAGAAGGGAGACAGGCTTTTGAGGAGGTCAAGAAAGCAATTTCAACAGCCCCAGTACTTAGGAACCCAGACTTCTCTAAGTCTTTTATAATGTATGTCTATGGAGGAAAGTTCAGTGTTGCTGATGTCCTAACACAGAAAGATGATCAACAAGAGGGAGAACACCCAATAGCCTTTTTCTCTAGAACACTCAGGGAATATGAATCTAGATATAATTTTGTAGAGAAACATGTATATGCTATGGTAAAATCCCTTAAAAAATTTAGACACATGGTCACAGGAAATAAGATTCTGATACTAGTAGCTCATCTAAGTGTTAGAGAATACATCATGGAAGGAGATATCACTGAGAAAAGAGAAAACTAGATAACAAAGATTCTTGAATATGATGTGGAGGTCAGACCAACTAAGCTAGTCAGGGGCAAAGGGTTGTGCCAATACATGGCCCAAGATATGGAAAGAATGGTGACTGCAGAAGCAGAAAATGAGAATGTGTTGAGAATTCAGGAGATTGATTAGAATTCTTGGGTCACAAATAGGATTCAATTTATGAAACATGGGACTTTCCCAATAGGGCTCTCTCATGATAAGAGAAGGTATTATAGATAGCAAGGGTCCTATTTTCTATTAATTGACCATGTTCTTTTCAGAAGAAATACTGATGGCATACTTTTAAGATGCATAGAGAAAGATGAAGCCCAAAGAATACTACATGAGCTACATCATGGAACCTTGGCGGGACACTTTTCAGCAAGGACTACTGCAATAAAAATAACTCAATCAGGATACTTCTGGCCCACTTTATTCATAGGCTATTACCAGTTGGTTAAAGAGTGTCAGTCTTGTCAGTTCTACACAGGAAAAAAAAGAAATGCAGCAATGCCCCTAAGCCCTATAATTATAGATGAACCTTTTGCCCAATGGGGTCTTGATTTCATTGGTATGATCAATCCAGTGTCAAGTATGGGACACAAATGGATCCTTACAGCCACTGATTACTTTGCCAGATGGAGTGAGGCAGTGCCACTCAAGGAAGCAACAGAAAAGGTAATATTGGACTTTTTGGAAAGCATTATTGCTCGTTTTGGCCCTCCTCGTACCATCATATCAAATAATGCTAAGGCATTTATGGGAATGAAGATATCAGAGTTTGTAGTAAGGTATGGAATTTATTGAAAACCTCTTCAAATTATTACCCTCAGGGTAATGGTCTCACATAATCTACTAACAAAAACCTGATTAGACTCATTAAGAGGATTGGAAACAATTACCAAAGAGAGTGGCACAAATTGCTCAATACTACATTATGGGCTGATAGAATTATGCCTAAGCAAGTGATGAAGATGTCCCCATATGAATTGGTCTATGGTAAGCCAACTGTAATGCCACTAAGCCTAGAGATTCCTGCTCTGCAGTTGTTAAAATAGATTGAGATTGAAGAAAATGGTCCCATGCAAGTCATACTTGCCAAATTATTGGAGGTAGAAGAAAAAAGAGAAAAAGTACATGAAGCACTGATGAAACACCAAAAAATAATCAAAGATTGTTTTGACAAAAAGACTTCAAATCCCTATTTCAAAGTAGGCTCACTTGTTTTGAAGTGGGACGAGAGATCTACTAAGCCGGGTCGACACAACAAATTCGAGTCATTGTGGACTGGCCCCTACAAGATTCATTCCTGTAAGTAGAAAAATTCATTCGAGCTTGAAACAATGGAGGGCAAACCCGAAGGGATTCCTGTGAATGGGATCTACCTGAAACATTTCAATTAAGTAGTGTCTCCTATGTACTATAGTTAGTTAGTTTCCTTTTTGTTTCTCCATTTTCCTGCTTTCTTTTCTTGCTTTTTCTTTTAATAAGTGTTCTGTGAACATGTGGCAGCAATTCAAGTCACTTCTCTTTTTGGAACTCCCGCATTCACCAGGTTTCTCTCTAATCCCCAAAATTTCTGAAAGTACCACTATACGTAGCCACTTTTTATGATGTGTCTGATACTCTGTCCCATACAGATTTCATAAGATACACTAACGGTTTTTTGGCTTTAATGCCATTTACTCTGCTTAATGTGTCTTCAATGCCCCAATATTTAGAGTTAAACCTTGAACCCTGCCTCTCTTTTTGCTTCTGCGTCTGCTGAAGAAACCATGTTGCCTGCAATTTCAATTCCTAGCGAACCTTGCTTGGAGAAGTGCCCTTTTATGTTGCAAAGCTTTTATCCTTGTTACTTCAAACTCACTAACTTCTCAATACAAACACAGATATGTCAAAAGCACAATCTTCTCAACAGGGGGCTTGGAATTTACGAGCCCATCGACAAGTTTCTAAGTAGCAAATCATATGCTTCAGTGCCTGCACAACCCTTGAGAACCTATCCAAGGATGAGGGTCCCTGAGGTTGGATATGCAGTAGACCTAGCAAAAGTAAGGGATTTTGCAAATGGTATCTGTGACCCGGTTCTTCAAAAACCTACCAAAGCTCTCCATGAAGGGGCACTCTAGAGATGTCACCAAAAGGTGAAGGCTGGGCAATCAGAAACATTTGGTATGAGGATTTGGACCTCACAATTGGCACAATTTGTTGTCCCAAGCATACATTTATGCCTCGACCTACTAGATATGTGCACAGAACTAATTCATGCACCCTCGAGCAACATACAAAAGGGTCCCTTTATGGTGCAAATAACACCTAAAGCTATTAGAGACATGTTGGCCCTATATCATGACAAAACAACCACATTCCCTACCATTGCCAAAATGTAGAAAACTTGGGTAAATGTACATAATTAGCTGAGGTTTCTCAATTCGGAGCTGTAGTTAGAGGAGGAGAACACATCGATGCCCATATTACCTACAGGAAGGGGACAATTTACTCAAGCCAGCTAGGAAGCATTATCTATGATGGCATTCATCTTTGAGATGAAAGAGGACATTACTGTCTATGACTGGCAAATTGCTATTTTGTTCAGATTAAAGACCGTGGACAAGTCTCAAGAGTATCGGCTTGATTTCTCAAAGCAAATCGCTTATTCAATGGTTGATCAATTCATCCATTTCAGGTCTAACGGGGTTTTTAGGTATTCTGCTTATCTATTTCACTTTATGTTATATCAAAACCCTAGTTTTTTTTCACAGTATATGAAGCTAAGTATGTATGACCCAAGTTTTGGTCATAATAGGACCATACTTGTGTTTGCATGGACACATGTCTTATCTGAGACATCAGACCCATATGATTTTTGGGAACTTTTTGTTGCCCCTGCTTTTTGCCACCTAAGCCCCGAGCTTGTAGAAAATAGGTTAACACCAAGCATCAAAGGCCTCATGGCAAATTGCCCTATTCCCTGTGACTATTTCTTTGGGTCCCATCAGACCATCATTAGGGTCCATGGTTTTAATGGAGAGCCAATGCTGCTGCCTAAGATTTTGACTCCTAGGTTATCTTTTTTAGAGGTCACCCGACAAGTGTCTATGGTTGACAATGACTATGGCACTAAGAAGAAGAAAAAGAAAATGTATGATATCCCATGGGTAAGGAAAAACATGGCCCTGGAAGTTAGGGATCTTGAGCACTTGTTGCTAAGGAAACTAGCTGTCCTGGGTTTCTTTCTTATAGAAGATAAATGGAAATATGACCCAAGCAGTTTCATAACTTTATGGGTTAAGGACAACAAGGTCAATGCCAAAATTGTGCATGAGGGTCGTCCCTTTTGGGAAGACAGAAGAAACCCTAAGGAAGATGCTCCTGATCTATATGTAGAATTGACAGATTTACCTTTTGAGGGGCCCAGGCCATGGGAAACCTTTTATGATAAACATAGGGTCTATGACCCTAAGATCAGAATGGGCACTGGATTGAAGAAAAATTTATTAAAAGATAGGGAAATGGAAGCTAGACAAAATAGAGGCATATTGGAAGTACAGGCAAGAAATCTATGAGTTGACTCACTCTTTTGGCAAGGTTGACACAGATGAAAAATGGGAGTCCATTTGGGATGAGTGGCATCCCTCTCCAGTTTCTATCCCTGATACAAGCAGAATCCATAGGAAGGGTTAGGAGTCTGAAGAGGAGACTGAGTCCACTCATACAGAGCAAGCTACAAGACAATCCTCATCACATGCCCATGTTTCCCCTAGTCCCAATCTCTTAGTACTCTAGAGAAGCAAAAGGGTGTCATGTCATCACCATCTGGAGGGACTCCATCAGTTTCTGCCACTGGGGTTTCCAATTTTGTATCATTACCACCATCATTAGTGGTCAATGTGGTAGAGCAGGAGTTAGAAGAGCAAATAGAGGAAAGGCCAAGGAAGCACAGAAAGCTAAACCTACAACTAGATTCAGATGAACAGGCATAGCCCTCACAACTACAACCACAAGCCACATCTACAACTCCTTAGGTAACTATTTCTTCTCCTTTTTCTTCTCAGTCTTTTTCTTCTACCATAGGGGTGGCAATCCCAACTAGCCAAACATTATTATCCCCTACCACCTCTATTGTGCCAATATCTCAAATAGCCCCACTTGTCAATCTTCAGGCCATGTCATCACAGGTCACATCCTTGCCCCCTTTTTCTCCCTCTGTTCCAAAGAAAGTCCCTCCCCAGATTCCTCCTAGATAACATTTAGCTATCCCCTATGGCTTACCACAAGGACATCCTTTTGCTGGAGGTTATATTGCTTCTCCCCCTACCTTTCAAGCTCAAGATGATACTGCTAAAAAGGCTAGGGAGGCCAGGATGGATAAGAAAAGAAAGAAAGATAATAAAGCTTTGGTTGTGCCACACATGAGGTCACTCTTTGACCCAATTCAATAGCAACTGACTGTGATACATTTGTCACCTACTGTGGTTAAACCAAATGAGCAGATGCAGCCACAGGATTTTACAATGAATGCAGTGGCCATGGACATGTCACTTTTTAGGCCACAGGATAGGGTTGAGTTGTTGAATGAAACTACTTCTACTATGGCAACTGATTATCTGAAAGTTTCAAGGAAGTTGTAGAAGGTAGAAGCTGATTTAGCTCAAGAAAAGGCAAATTGTAGCAGCCTTGCTGCAGAGCTTAAATCCAAAAAAGATGAAATAGAGGATCTCAATAAATAGTTGCAAAATATTATTTCTTGTCAGATTCATCAGGCTACACAGGCCTAAAATGTTTCTTTGAAAGAAGAGCTAGCACAAGAAAAAGCTACAATAACTATCCTGAGGCAAGAAAAGGTAACACTAGAGAGGAAGTTTCAGGCTAAATTTCAACAAGCCACATAGTTTTAGCAGCAGTTGCTAAGAGAGCAAAACAATGTTGCTGCAATTTAGGCCCAACTCCAAGCTGAGCAACAAACAACAAAATAGTTGACACTTGAGTTGGCCAATAGGCCCAAGAATGTAGGAGTTTTGAACCTGGTTAGGGAGCTATATGTGTTAGTATGGAAAAGAATCTTTGAAGAGATTATCCAGCTCAGACCTTCTTTAACTTTCCTATTAAATGCACAACAATTATGTGAAAAGGTAGAGACTTCAGTTTAGGCCACTCTATCCACAATTTCTTTGAGAGTTTCTAATTCTCAGCATTTACTGAAGAAACTATATGATACAACTGATGAAACAATGTTGACAGCAGGGATCAGTGACATAATGATTGCTGCAAAAAGGGTGAATGAAGTCCTCAGTTGCAATTCAGCTGCAATTAGTTACCAAGAGCTCCTGGATGTTGTCAAGGAGGGAGTCAAAGATATGAAAAAGCATATAGAAGATTTGGTACAATTGGGCCTTCCCTCTCCTTTTCCTGATAGCAACACTGTGTTAATGATTGATGAAATCAAACCTTTACTGTTAACCAGGCAGAATGATCAGTCAATTTTCTAGGGTTTAACAGATTCTTCATCACTGCAAGAGGTGGAAGTTGTCTTGATCGCAATGGCCAGCTCGAGTTCCAATTGAAGGCTATGGTTCATGTTTTTCAGAGGTTTTCACACAAGGATATCATTAACCTTGATTTAGCCTTTCAGGATCTACAGAATAAATAGGGACTTTCTAATTCCGAATGGTCTATTTATCAGACAGCTTTGCAGAATCTTTGATCCTTGTTGTATTTTATCTACTTTCTTTTGCCAAAATTTTTGGATTCTTTTTTAGCAGGTTCAAAAGTCCTCGAGGTCACCAAGAACTATAGAGTTAAAAACTCTACATTTTGTTTCTTGTTGCAGCGCATTAGCATGTGTCCCAGTGAGTTTTAGTTTTGCCTCTGTGAGTGTCACTGTAAGTTTCTGCAACTGTAAGGGTTTCTTTTGCCAGTTCCTTAGAGTAGCATGGAATGTGACAAGTGTCATGCCTCAGTTTCAAACTACACTTCTATTTCTATGTTATAGCTTTGAGGTGGATCGTACCACATGGTAAAAGGTTTTTCAAATAGTGTATAAAGCAACTAGCCATAGAACGTGCCAAGTGTTTGTTTCCGCTTAAGTTTCAAGTTCCTTTTAAGAGTTTCTAACATGTGCACGGAAAGCACCATGTGTCCCTTGTGATAACTGTGGAAGCGACCATGTGTCAGCCCCACAGGTTGTTTCTTATGTTTCGTAGTTTACAAGGAATGGAGGTGGGCCACAATTTTATTGTTTCAAATGAAGCGAACGTCGCCACTTGTTGACCTGCGGAGACATAGTTACCAAGTTTCTAAGTGCTAGCAGAGGAGGCCACGTGTATTCTAAGGTAGTGTAGACACGTGTATTCTAAGGTAGTGTAGACACTGACAAGTGTCAATCTCCATGTATATGTTTTGTATCCTTTGATGCATAGCAATAAATAGTGGCGGGCCCTGGTGTGAAGCTAAGTTGGTGTGGAAAGTGCCACGTATTTAAGGTTGGCCCAAAGATAAGCTTTTGTTACTAAGTTCTAAGTGTTTCTTAATTGAAGCAGACACTGACAAGTGTCAATCTCTGTGTAAGTTTCTAAAAGAATTTCAAGAGCATGGAAGGCACCACATACAGAAGCTAAGTTGATGCAGAAGGTGCCATCTGTCCCTGTTTAAAGCTACTGAGCGATAAGAGAAAGGTGGGTCCCATTTTTATAAGTTTTAGGTTGTAGTTGCTACAGATCGTGACAGATGTCATAGGCAGAGCCCTCCCAATACAAAGACACAATAAAGAATGAAGTCGCGGAAGGTGCCACGTATCAGTTTCTAAATGTTGCAGATATCACCAAGTGTCTTTTTCTAGCAAGAAGAGGAGCGCCACATGTATCGTGATAGCCAATGAATTTACAGTTATTGTAACTATTTGCAGATCTAAAGGATATTTTCTGTTAGACACTTCCAGTTAAGTTCCAGTTTAGTTAGACTATTGGGATTTGATCATGCAGGTAATCTTGAGCCGATCCTATGCTATAAATATGTGATAGTATTTCATTTTAAAAGGATCCAGATCACAGATTCATTCATATAGAGATTTCTTCATATAGATTATTATCAGAGATTTACAAGAAGTTTGGAGACCTTTTTGCTATGGCCAGTAATATCATTTGCCTTTGTTCTATTATTTTTGATTCAGAAGGTTAATGTAACTATGCATGTATCTGTGCCTTTTATGTTGCTAAAAAATTAATGAGAAGACTGAGTTCTGTGCCTCATTGATATTTTCTGTGTCATTGCAAAATTGTCTAGTTATAAGCCTTTGATGCTATTCATTTTATTTGTTCATATTGATCATGCAGTATCTGCTCTTTAATGTGACTAAATCTTAAAGATAGTTTCACTGTGCTTGAATTTAGAGAGATACTTACTACTCAGGCGCATCGCCATAGATAGATTTACTTTAACTGTATCTTTATTTGTGTTAATTTCTACCTTTTCCCCAAACCAATTTTATGTTAGAGAAGAGCTAGCGTCTTTAAAATCTGGAGGTTGTTTCAGGTTGCAAGTCCCATAATCCTGAAACTTCCCATGTTGGTGTTAGAATCAACACAATTTTAAGCATCAACAGTTTCATTTTTAGAGTTACAATCAGAATCTAAAGTTATTTTATCATCCTGAAGATCATCATCATGAATATGAACATCATACATGAGGATCTCCTCTATCCTAACTATTTGGGGTCTGATAGAGTAAACTCTGGGTTCTACATCCACATACATGATCTTATTGGTTTTATTATATACAGTGATCATATGTTTCATGTGAGGCTCATAATCTATCCTTATTTGATTAGGTATTCCTTTCCAGGACAACCACATATGACTGAAGTTAGTGGACATATATCCATTAAGGGTTTTAGACCAATCCCTATTGAGTAGCATCCCATAGGTATCAGGTATATCTACTACCTGAATATCAATGTAGTACTAGATTCTTGGATCTGATGCTAGTTGTATATGAATGTGAGTTAGTTCTCCTACTACACTCACCTTTGTTTTATCTAACTATATTACTTTCTTCAGTGACTTAGCAGGATGCAACCCTAAGGCATTTCATATGGATAGGGGCATTACATTGGTAGATGCTCCTGAATCTACTAAGCAATTGTGCAATTTTTTACTAAATATCCTTATAGTAAGGAGAAAAGGAGGTGACTCAGTCTTATCTCTATAAAGAGTCATGTGTGAAGTCTCTGCAGCTTGAATAGTAGCTAGAGCTTTGTGTTTAATAGTAACATCCCTAACAGCATGATCTTTATTCCCTGTCTGACCTGAGGTATGATTATCCTCTTTTGGAATACGGTCATCTAAGGATTTCATGAAAGCTTTTTTGACAGCTAGGGTTTTGAGTAATTCTAACAATGACAGGCTGATTTTGATCTTTTTCATTTCATCTACTAGATATGTGACTAATTTATCAGACCCAGGGGGCAGACTACCAACTTTTGATGCTGTATTTTGTGGTGTTAAGTATTGAGCATTGACTTTAGGAAATCCTGGGTTATTACTTGCCTTTGGATCAAGAGGAGTGTTGAAATTATTTGGAGGCATGGATGTAGTCAAAGGACCAGCAGGTCTATTTGAGTTATTCCTTAGATTATAATTATGCCTACCCTAATATTGCTGTTGATAAGCATGTACTTCTTCATGTTCAATTGATGGCTCATTTTCATCTTCAAATGGAAAAACATAATTCATTTCAGAAGCCATGGCTGACTCTTCACATGCTAGGGTGTAATCCTAATGAGGTGACATTGCCTGCTAATGAGGATGATTGATGAAACTTTCTAGCACTAAGGTAGAATCATATCCACAGGGGACAATTTCATTTCCTTCAACACAAGGTGGATTACCTGAAGTATTAGATACTTCAATTTGGAATATACTGGCAGCTATCCTGAACTAAGGACAATCTAGCTCTGCATGAGCATTGGTGCTATGTATCCTGCACCAGTTTGTAAGGGCTGCCTCTGCCAATTTACTCTAGTGGTCTACTTAGGTTTACTAGGGGGCTGATTATCTAAGGGTGATGGCAGAGAACCATTGTTTGGCCTAGTGTTCCACACTCTAGGCTGTCTAAGGGGATTATTATTACCATTGTTGTTATTGTAGTTGTTATTCTATCCCCTATCAGGATAATTAGGTCTGTCGTTAGCATATCCTCTATTCTGATTTGGCTGAGAATAGAAATTTTGACTCCTCAAATGAGTGATCTCAGTGGTGAGTTTCCTCAACTATGTTGATATCTCATTAATTTCTTCCTTCTCTTCCTGAACTTTGGCTACTACATTCTCTATCTAAGGTTTGAAGAAGGAAGTTCCATTATTATTGTTATTATTGGACTGGTCCAGAACCTGAGGTACCTGTGTATGTCCTAGTTATTGTAACATCTGACCATTTCCATTTGGAGGTGGCATGATACTAAGTGAAGATATCTATAAAGGACTTGGCATGATAGCTGTAGGTATCATGGCTCCATTAGTCTGTTGTTGAGTAGGATATGTAGGATAAGTAGGGAGTTTTGGAAATACAATATTAGGTGTTGGAGTAGGGATCAGCTGCTGACTGACTTTGACAGCTTCTTCAAAATCTCCTATCAAGATTGTGACTCTAGGATGTGCTCTCCTGATAAACATAGAAGTCAAAGGATCTAAAGCTGAGTAGTATATGCTCCTAGAAGCTTCATCTAATACAGTATAGGGAGCAACTAGCTTAGAGAGTATCTTTTGGAATCTTGCATTAAAATTAGCAATAGGCTCTCCTTCAAATCTCTTGATTGTGGCAAACAGATGATAATTCATTGAAGGATCTATAGGTATTTTGAATCTATCCTTAAAGTCTTTCTCCAAGGTGGCACATGAACTGACTGAACCTTGACCAAGACTAATATACCAGTTATATGCCTCTTCCCCTAAGGAAAATGGAAATAACCTGCATACCACATCCTGATGTTCAATTCTAGCCCTACAACAAGCTTCCTTGAAAGTTCTAATGTGATCATCAGCATCTTGATATGGATGATATTTAGGACAAATCTTATCAGGATTTTTAGAGAGAGGATGATATGTAGTAAAAGTCAGAGCTGACTCTATAGTAAAGAATGACATTATAACTAGTGGAGGTTGGACCTAAGGTGTGATAGGAGGTCCTGTAGGTGTTTGTAACCCGATAGGAGTTATAGGAGTACGTTCTGGTTAAGCTCCTGACACACTAGAACCAGAAGAATGATGAATATATACTATTCTAAGTCTAAATCCTCAGATAGGCAATTCTTCAAAGAGTCTGCTGGATCTGGACCTGGTATTTGGCCTGAGAGCTAGGATTTCTTAAATTTTAAGGGAAATTAGCTTGTTTATTATAAAGATCAGTCAAAACTCCCCAACAAAGGTTGTATTTATGATCAAGATCTAAAACTGACTAGATATTTATGCAATATTTACAGAAATGGTGCAAATATGAGGTGATATGAGACATAGGGACAAAAGCAAATGGTTATCAGGTTTTTAAAAAAAGACCTGAAATAGAGCTTATCTTTGAAAATTCACAATGATCAACAACAAATCTTGAAATTTTTTTGATCAACTTTAAAAACTTTGCAAAGTGCAAGCATGCATAGACTTAAAATAACAAATCTTTGCATATGACTTGAAATGTAGAGCTGCATGAGAATCACCTTTCTGTCTATGTCATTAAATCAGACAAATCTACTGATGAAGATTGCCCTCCTTCTAGTGCCAATTTATGTTGATGATGATGATGAGTCATAACAACATGCATAAAAATTTGTACATCAAACCTTTATTTACTTTGTACATCAAACCTTTATTTACTTGTAAAGTATGATCAACTTGAGATAAGCTGATGACTCCAAGTCTCCGTTGATCAGGTCATGATCATCTAACGTTACTCAGAGGTTGATGTGACATGCTAGTTTCCATTTCAAGGGGTCTTACGTTTGTATGGATGATCAGTATTGTTCTGTTTCCTATAAATTTACTCTGCAAAGAGGTTACTTCTACTCTATTTCCAAAGACAATGATGTATTTGCAAGTTTGATCAATTCTTCTAATTATTGATCATCATGATCATGTTCTTTCTTCTACACAGTATATTTATTCTAATGATGTGTCTATGAGTGGTTATTTGCATGTATCTCTTGGATTTATGTATGAATTTGCATGATATTTGTCAATTCAACATGCTTTTACTCTAAATATGCTATGTATTTTCAATTATCTATGAGATATCAGCATATTTCATGTTATTTGCTTTTAATTCTCTATTATTTGTAATTATGGTGATGAATTGTTATGAAATTGAAAGACATTTAAATGAATGCTTTTAATTTTGGTGAATCTTTAGCCATTGAACCACATACATACAAGATACATTCATGAGGAGAAGAAATAAAACATATTGTCACTAGGATGTTCCATAGCTAGATATGGATGATGCTAACTTCAAAGGATAAGGGATGAAAACAACACGTGCAGAATGACAAGTATTCCAAGTGACACAGCTAATCAATGCATGTATCAAGATTTCAAACATAGATTACTCAAGATTTATGATGATTTGTAATCAAATTGTCTTCTCTTTCATTTAGTATGCATATCATGTACATTTACAATAGCTTTGAAATGAGTCCTGATATTTCAGCAATCAAATTTTAATTAAGCTTCTGAATATTCAAAATATGGCACCCCTATACCTTTTATAGAATAAGGTGAGGGAGCAGTTACAAATGACCTACGGTTAGGATTTGTCAATAAGGATCAACGGTAGATTATCACTCTTTGACTCAGTCAACTTTCCTTGTGGCACAGGTTGCCAGCTGGCAACCATCTAGATGACTCATCATCTTATGAGTACCTTATGCATATGTCTTCTTGTGATGCACTTTCATTTATTCCTTGGGTTCCTCTTCTTCATGTTCTTCTTCTTCATCATGATCATCCTCCTCATTGCTTTCTATATCGCTATCACCCTAATGAATATCATCCTGTATATGGACCTTCAATGTCGTCTTGATATTCTCATAGGCCTATACTATCTTATCTACTTCCCCACCATCTTGGGTTTCGGCTTTTGTTATGGCATGCTTGTGAGACTAAAATTTAGCTTTGATTGCGTCCATCTTATCCTTTCTACTAGTCAAGGTCTCATTATACATCTCCACCTTGACCTTGATCCTCATGATCTTATTCATCACCTCTTTTCTCAGGTAGGTGAGGGGGTCATTAGCTACCGGATGGAAATTATCATGTAGTGCCTTGATAGCAAAGTCTGCATCTTGGTTTTCAATCTTCCCCTCTACTTTTCCTTCTAATGCTTCAAGGATCTCTGCTTCGTGTGCCATCATACTGTGTAGCTTTATACTTGTATTCCTAATCTTGCCACTACACTTCTTCACAATATCACATTCAAACTTGATATCCTCATACCATATGTCTATCAGTAGGGTAGTGTTATTATTCAACACTCCATTATTTATTAGGATCTAAGGATCAATCGTCCTCATCTCACTCAAAGTAGCTAGGTCATTTTCCAATTGGAATGACCATCTCCCTATTTCATTCTACATTTTGTCTACTTTTCTCTTTAAACTGCTTAGAGAATTCCACCTCTGTAAAGAGGTTCTCAAAACTTCTTTAGCTCCTGTGAGGGCTGAAGACATCCACTTCTCCATTATCATGGCTTCATGTTTCATGAGGTCTAATTTGTTGACCTCCTCCTGGGATATGATAGTTAATGGGACTGCCAGATCAACTGGTGTACTATCAGGGTTAATCAACCCCTTTATATATAAATGCAGCTGGACAATGTGCTCCTTTTGCTGTTTATTTTTTGCTTTTTCCTTCTTTACCCTTTGGGTTAAGGAATTAATGATATCCTTCCATTCCTGACCTTCTTGGTCTTCATTGGCAAGACCCAAATCAACCGTTGTTATTTGGAACTCTTCAAGGGTGATCTTGCCCTTCTCTTTCTCCACAGTGGGAAGTGCTACTTGGGCTATCCTTCTACTATAGTAGGATCTCTTCTAATAGCCGATGTCAATCCAGCTTTCCTCTTAGGCTTCATGATTGTCTCTACAAACAAGGTGGAAACATCAAATTCTTGAATTTCAAAGCCTTGTTCCGTACTTATTTCTTTCTCTAGCCACTGAGGCACTTCATTTCTAGATCCTTGTTGTCCTTTGTCATCATCATGTCCACCCTATTCTCCAATATCAGTCTCTAGTTTGGGTGGAGAAGGCAACTTCCTAATTTCTTCCTCATGGAGTTCCTCATGAGGGGGATCTTATTGCATCTCCTCTTGCTGAGGGGCCTCTTTCTATGGGGGAGGATCTTGTGGGGTGTCCACATGATGATCCTATGCTTGATCTTGCACTCCCTCTTTTGGAGTCTCATCCACCTAATTTTTTCCTCATCATGATGCATATTAACATCCATGGTTGTATGTGTGCTTGGCCTTGATGCATCACCTTGATCTTGGATTAGCTCTTGTTCTGTACTTGATGCCCCAACATCTTGTGTCTTAAGGTCCTCATGACCTGATTTATCCTTTTCTCCTATATCTCCTTGAGTCTAGGTGGCATCATCACAAGATGTATCTTTATCATCCTCACCTTTTGTTGGACTCCAACTACCTTTGGCTCATCGGGTATCTCATGTTGTTGCTAGACCATATCTGGAACATTGCTCTCTTCTTTAGCCTACTTAGCTACTTCAATATTTTCTATTACATCAGGTGCACCTGCTTTGTCTTTGGGGCTCACATCATCCCTGTATGTCAAATCTATAATTGCAGGGCTGGTCACCTAATCTACCAACTTGTCAAGTCTGATTTGTTGGGCTGTCCTTTCTAGGCTGCTCTCTTTTTCTTCTTGAGTTGTTTGCTTCACTTCATCTAGTACCACCATTTTTGCCAGTGGAGTCCCATGTGGAGTCATGCGGGTACTAGAGGCTACGTTCTACACAACTTCATCATCTTATAGGTCCACGGTGTCTTCCAAGGAGAAAGGACCACCCTGACCTGCTTTGAAAGTCTCTTTTGCTTGTTCCTCTACCCTCTCTATCTTAAATTTGATTATGGTGGGAAGTGGCACATCATGTTGCATCTCCTTCCTAAACACTTCACCACCAGCTCCTCTCAATACTATGGGATTGGTCCTGATCTCACCTCACATGGATGTCCTTTGCTTCTTTGGTGGTGACATCAGGGGTGCCGCCCTCCTCTTCTTGCTAACCATCATCGAGTCATCACCTCCAGGATTTTTATCTATTGGCTCTTCTTCAAATGGGATATCCTCTTCTACTTCATGTTTTGAGGTTTAGCCCTGATCCTGTACTTCTACAGTTTCAATAGCTGGCCTCAAGATCCTCTTTGTCTTTGGTTTATCCATCAGAGGTGGTGCAGATGAGGTAGATGCCTATCCTGATGTTGATGCACCTATAGTTGGTATGGTAATTCTTTCAACTATCACCCCCTTAGGCTCATCATCAGTTTTCTTTCCTCTAGGGGGACCCTTCCTCTATTTCTGAGTAGGTAGCCTCTCTTCATTTGATTTCCTTTCCTCATTGAGGAAGTCATCATACTCCTCATCAGTTAGTTCCTACCTTTTCTTCTTGGCATCAATAGTAAGGGCTACACCCCTTTTCTTTAATCTGTTTATCTGTCCATCTACCCAAGCTTGGGTTAATTGTAGCGCCCCATCTGTAAACTGATCCAAGGAAATATCCTCTAGCTATGTTAGATCAGGGGCTGAGATGGTATCATTGTAGACCTTCTTGTCTTCATATTCATTTGACATCATTTTTCCATCATCTTTCTTCAGTTGGGCCGGCACTGGGATGCAATCATATGTCCTTATCTGGTTTAAGGTGAGCCTTTGGTATTTTCTTCTTCTCACCTTAGCTTCATCTTCACAATCCATCCAGAAATCCTCTAGATGCTTCTGATGTATAGGCTTCCCCATTATTTTCTACATCCTGCCATAGGGGTCATAAGATCTAGCTAATGGAAATGGCAGCAGATACATTAGTTTCAGACCTCCCATGACATGCTCTATGCTCTGTGAATCTTTGCACATATACCAGCCCATAGACATTAGAAATTGTACTAGAGGTATCTTCTTTTGGGCTTTATATGCCTCCACTAT
Source organism: Cunninghamia lanceolata (assembly GCA_027924645.1). Classification (NCBI taxonomy): domain Eukaryota; kingdom Viridiplantae; phylum Streptophyta; class Pinopsida; order Cupressales; family Cupressaceae; genus Cunninghamia; species Cunninghamia lanceolata. The sequence continues at coordinate 1,408,932 of BSBN01001603.1, read as the reverse complement.
GGTAGACACCTGTCTAAGAAACTCCATCAGGACCACCCCATCAGTAGGGTACCTTGGTAGCATGAGGGGTTGATCTTCAAATCCTTCTATTCTCGTATATGAAAATGTGGCATACTAGATGAACTAGGCCCCATGTCTGTAAACAACTTCCTGAGCCTCCATGCTCAGTCTCTTGGTTCTCTCTTCCTCCATTGTTTTGATTAGATGCATAGAGAATGCATCATTTACAAATTTGTAATCTAGGAGGTAATTCTTTCTCTGTATCTAAGGATAGTGATCCCAAATGTGGGCATCATCTACACCACTGCTAACCTTACCCACTATAGTCAAGGCATCAAATGTTGCCTTGTAGGAACATGAGTACACAACATATGAGGTCATGTGGAATGAGCACTCCTGACCTCCCAAGTTCCTCATCTGTTCATCCAATGCATCATTGATGACCTTGGCGCATAATGGCTTGTTATCTATATAAAGGACCATCTAGATGATCCCAAACATCCAATTCTTAAAATTTTCAGCATGAGGCTGACCTGTCATCCTACTGAGCAGGGAAATCATGTATTGGTACTCATCATCAAAATCAAATTTATACAGGTGGATGGCCAACTTAGTAGAGGCAGTGTAGGTGCTACTCTTAGACCTCCACTGGTATATCCTCTTCCTTGCATTCTTCTTATTGTTATTATACTCTGTCTCCAGTTTAAGCAAATCCACACTAACCACCCTCTTTCCAACTGGTATATTGAAAGTAGATGTGATGCCCTTAATTGAAAAGTCTGCATAAACCCTCCCATGCTTCTCCACCTGCCCTGTCTAAGGGTTATAGTTCCTGGCGCATTATACTACCATTTCTGGGGTGTCCATGGCATATTGGAATTCGGTTGCATGCCACATCCCTGAAACATATATTGTATCCAGAAGGGTATTGTCCTTATCATGGTCTATTCTGGTTGACCATACTGCTAAATCTGTATCCCCCTGGTGAGTATCACCAATGACACCATACTTGAATTGTACCCCCTCAAGCTGAACAAACATGGGCTTATGAAATTCTGCATTAGACTTGTTCCACCTAAGATCTGCCATGGTATCTTGCAATAAACATGTCTTGTCTTACCATATCATATCCAGATGCGTTCATACAACATTATATGTCTCCACGTCATCATACAAACTCTATTCATTATTCATTACTTCATCATGATATGCACATTTATAGATTCAAACCACAAGAAAGAACATCCTACCTGAATGTGCAGATAATGACAACAGGAGGGTTTCTGATTACTTACCTGATAATACTTTTCCCTTGGGTTAGGTGGATGATTACGGAAAAGGGCTGCAACTGCTAGTGATCACCCTTTCCGTTACCCTGGAAGATCCTGTCCGTTCACAGGTAGCTCGTATGAGGGTTTGACTGCTCTACTTTGTAATTTCTCATTTTTTGCAAGGTAAATGAAAATTACCTTTAAACTCATTTGTAGGGCACATTTAGGGTAAAACTATGTTAAATCGATTGAATCCGTTGATCTTCTGCAGAGAATCCATGGATGATGCCAAGTGTTTAAATTGTATTTGCAATCGGCGGGAATCCATCTACCACATTTATGTCCATTTAATGTTAGGAAATAGGGGGAGGGGGTGATCTTTGAAAGATCGGGTGATATTTGAAATATGACCCCTCCCTAGATAAAATGAGCCCCCGCTTTTGAGTGGCAAAATTAGTGCAAAAGAATCTAGTGATGTGGTCAACATTGAGCATATGTAAATTGGGTCATGAATTTAAGATCAGGGGATGTTTAAAATATGACCCCTGCAACTAAAATGAACCCCCACTTTTGATAAAATTGGGTGATGTCATCATGTGGTGACTTTGTTTAAGCGTTGTATTGTAATGACGTCACATTTATGTTATTGAATATGGTGGGTAATCAGATATATACCTGCGTGGGGTAAAATAGAATGATGACTTCATCACCAGGGTGATATTCTTTGTTCATTGGGTTTCGATGATGTCATCATTATATTGGCATAGGGTGATATTCGTAAGATGACAGATATTAAAAATATGACCCCCGCAAAATATGTGAAGTTGTTTCACAAGAAGATAACAGCCACTACGTAAAATTGACACCTGGAGTTTGCAGAACAACTGATTATTGGGTGATAAACTTATATTAGGGTGATCTTATATAATGTGACTGATGTTTGAAATATTACCCCATCCTCAGAATATCAGGTTTGACCAAAACATTGACTTAACATAGCTTTTCCCCCTTAGAGAATTTCATGGTGATCCAAAAGGCAAACCTGCTTGGAATTTCATGCACTTTCCAACCATGAGGTTAATGATGTGAAATAATGAGTTTGACAAATGACCTCATCATGGTGACCTATCTACCCCCTGTAGGGCTATCTGCATGACTTAATTTTACCAGACTGCCCAAAGCAGAAAAATAACAAGCCAAAGTAGCAAAAAAAAGTTGGGTCCCTGTTTTGTCAAGTCAAAATGGGGCATGTTGTGTAACCACACAATTATCACGTGTCTCTTCAGTGAGAAATCAAAAAATGGACCTAGTCCATACATGATGATGGGGTTGATATATATTATTCGACACTTGGCTAGTAGAATCACTTCGTGTGATATTTTGATGATGTCTTATCACAATAACAAAACATAACAATATTGCTGCTCCATGCACTTTGTTTATCTTTGATCTTTCCTTGCTTGGCTTTTTATTGAATGATTACATGTATTGTTGTTTATCATGATTATATGGTTTCTAACACCTTTTCTTGCAGGATATTGTGTGTTTGTGGGAACATTCGGTGATCATACAATGCATGTCACCTCTGGGGGCATGGGCTTTGCTAGATCTCTTGTTCCCTTGTGTGTTTTCTCTTTACCTTAACATGCTTGATATCGGTACATGATATCAACCACCTTAAGGTGGGGGCATATATAAGGTAAGATGTCTGATGATTTTGGTACTAACAAAGCATGTTTGTAAGCCCTCTACATAGGTAGGATGTTGTATCTCCAAGCAAGTGCACATCTTTATTTTATATTGCAATCATTTAAACCCTCTATGGAGGCAGGATATTGTGCATATCTTTTTTTATTTTAAGCCCTCTATGGAGGCAAGAATGGTATATTTCTCAAGGAGATTGCACAACTTGTCATTTTCTAATAGTCCTCCAAGCAGGCAGGGTTGGTGTATCCTCCCTTAAGCATGTCTTTGGTGATTGTTGTGGTGAATCCCAATCAGTGGTGTGTGCCTATAATGTACGTGAGATGGTAGAAAACCTAGCAATAGGTTTCTTCCATTGCTTGTTTGTCATGTTTTCTCCATGTCTTCCATGTGTGTATGTATGGCGTGTTTGTTCCCAAGCATAGTCTCAAGACTGGTGACAATGAGCTCCTCCTATGCTTTGGGATTTGTATGGTGTGTTTATTCTCAAGTGTAGTTTCAAGACTAGTGGTAATGAGATCCTTCTTTACTATGAGATTTATATTGTGTGTATGTTGCCCCTTATACAATTTCAAGACTAGTGGCGATGAGCTCCTCTTGCAATTTGGGTTGTGTGTTTACTTTCCATATACTTGTATTTGCATTTCATATATGAGAAAATGAAAAAGAAATAATCATTACATTCACTATATTCATTGTCTTTTGCATGTCTTCAATGTTGTCTTCTTTGTGTTTTGTGTGACTGTAAATGTTTTCTCCATGTTTTGTGTGCCTGTTACTATCTTCAATGTGTTTGGTATGTCTTCACCATGCTTCGTGTGTTTGTTGTGTTTTAACCATACTTTAATGCATGTATTGGCTTTGTGTTTATATATACATTAAAGTGGGGGCTAAATGTTATGTCAGAAAATGTCCCCTTGGGGGCTTTTCCCTCTTAAGGTTTAGCTCCCGGGTCCTTACAATGTATTTAGATCATATGGCATGTTAATTGTGAATCTCGATGAGAAAACCCTTGGGTGTTATGGCAAATAGGACCCAGGGGATATAATCTAAACAGATCTTGAACAAAATTAGGAGGGTAGACTTGGGCGCTAGTGCCCTAGTCCTACCCTATTTTGGGTCAGCCCTAAATTCAAATGTCAATTTTATGACCATTACTTAGGTCCTATGCCAACATCTCAAGTTTGAATTATGAAATTCTTATTAGGAATGTTTGTAGTTGCATATATAAGCATGTTTAGGGTTTCATTTGTAAACTAGAAGATGATTGTGAACTTTATGCATACTTGTGATTTTAGAGCATCCATGATATTCATTGTTGCAGAGTAGAGCATTGTTATTATGTTTGTGATTGTAGATTTAGCTTCATCTTCTCATGTGATTGAAGAGCCTTCATTTATGTGAGATCTACGCTTCTAAGGTGATATCTATTTGTGTTTGAATCATTTATCAATTTGTTTTTTCCTCTATCTCACAAGGATACGCACTCTTTATCTGACAACGGTGTTCGAAAGACTTGAATGTCTCTCTGGGGCTTGACTGAGGCAAGCCTCTAAACACCACAACCCCCAACCACACTCCTTTGTGATTGCAGGTTACAGGTTTCACATCTAGATGGAGTGGAGTTGTAGGGAATAGTAGGACAGTGTATAGATTTCGTATCCCTAAAGAAAAGGATTGCTTAGACACATGTATTAGTTGTAGTGTCCTCTGGATCACGAAACACAGAAACAATTTGGACAATGATAATCAGCATCTAAAGAGCTTTTGACATCCTGAAAAACATCTAGCATTGGACTAGGGCACTAGTGGAAGTGTCCTCTGCATCTTCTGGGGCATAAATGGGAAATACAGTGAATATTAGTGTCGAGAGAAAATCAAGATTCTGCATAAAAAATAGTACCTTGGACAAGGGCATTAGTGGTAGTGTCCTTGACTATTCTACATTTTGAACTTTGAAAAATAGTCAGTTATTAATCTCTACCTACTACCTTAATCTATAAGCATTTGTTTGAATGTATCAATTTGATCATTATTTTGCATAATTAGGGTTTCTTGCATATTTAAGGATTAAAGAGATATTAATTAGCAATTTCTAAGTTTCCACATCATTCCAAGTGACAACCCAACCTGTTAGGTGAATACTCTCTCTTAGTAGAGATTCAACTCGGTTGATATGTCCTTGCATGTTTGTTGTGAAAGGAGGATCTAAAACCATCAAAAACTAAAACCCCAACCCTCCTTTCCCACTAAACACTTATACATGTAAGCTAAAAAAGAGGAGGATGTTTTTTCATAAATGTGGTAATAAGGAGGTGGAATGTTGTGAATATTTTGTAATTTTTTATATGGGGTGTGGGGGAAGGTGTTAATCAGGCTTTGACCAAGCTAATCAAGGTGATTAGCTTAGTTAAAGTGGCTGGAAAAAATTTGTGAGTGGGTTAGTTGTGGTTTAGGATTAATTAAATACTTATTTATTTAATTAATCCTAGTCTAGGGGTCATGTAGGCTAGGGTAGCTAATTAAATAATAGGTATTTAATCAACTAGGTTAGGGGTAGGCTAATTAGTAAGCTTGATTAATCAGATAAACATAATTTATCTAATTAATTAGGTTTAGGGAAGTGGAGAATTTAACCAAATAAATATTTGTCATATTTATTTAATTAATTGGAAAATTGTGAGAAGGTGTGACTATTGAATTAACTAAATTAATTCAATTTTAGGGATTAAATTATGAAGAAAAAGTGAATAATTTAGGTATCAAGTTAGAGAATTAATTAAATAAAAATATAATTAATTAATTAGATGTGAAATTAGTGATATGGGTCATATCAGAGGATAGTTAGACAGTTAAGACATTTTTAGGTGTCTACAGGGTCCTTCCTAGATATGCCTCATGATAGTCACTAGTGTGAATTTCTTGTACAACAACTAATCATACTAGAATATCATGTCACTAAGTTGGAATTTGTGTGTGAGATTGTCAGTCCCAAAAATTCTTGGTACCATGACATTTATGTTTATCTCCAACATCACACTTTCCCACTCGAATCCTCTCGCAAGAAACAACAATCCCTCATCTTCTGAGCCTCTTGCTACACTATTCTCGTCAATACTCTTTATTATCAAAGCTATGATGGCACTCTCCTATGATGTTTAAACATAGAAGAAGCTTCAGTCATACTACACAAAGTCCATGGAGGTATCTGTGGTGCCCACACAAGCGGTATTATCCTAGCCAGAAAACTCTTACGTACATGATATTATTGGCCAACAATGGAGCATGATGCATGTGAATATGTAAAGAAATGTAAGCCTTTTCAATACCATGAAGATCTCATATATGCTCTTTCTCTCAGGCATTGCAACCAATCACCACACCATGGCCTTTTTCTTAGTGGGGCATAGATCTCATTGGTAAGATTCACCCACCTTCTTCCAACAAACACAAATTCATCATCACCACCACTGAATACTTTACCGAGTGGGTTGAAGACATTCCTCTCAATTTTACCACTCGTAATCAAATCACTAAGTTCATCCTTTACCATATCATCTATTGTTATGGTATCCCATCCACCCTTGTCATGAATAATGGTAAACCATTCAAAAATAATGATGTTCATGCCCTTTGTGAATAATTCCATATTCACATCATTGGTCCACTCCATATTATTCCCAAGGTAATGGCCAAGTCAAGGCAACTACTAAAACTTTGCTCAAAATCCTCAAGAAAGTTTTCAATGGAACTGGTCATGACTAGCACCTCCACATCCACCCTGCCCTCTGGGCCTATTGCACTAGCATCCACACTCCTACTGTAGCCAATCCATACTCACTTGTCTTTGGAGCCAAAGCTATCTTGATAATTGAGATTGAATTGCCCTCATTGTGTATCTCTTTGTATAATGTCATCATTTAAGAAGATTACTGTGTTGCACGCCTCTAAGAGTTAGATCTAGTGGATGAACATTGCCTCAATGCTTTGAATCAAATCCAAGCATACCAAAATCATCTTTGTAAATCCTAGCTAGAGAGTTTGTAGTAGGAGAAGTGGTCTTAAAATAAAATCAAAGGAATCTCTCAGAGCGAGACAAGAAAGGAAAATTTGAGCCTAATTGATTGGGTCCATATATTGTCATCAACAAATATGGTTCAAGAGCATATTGCCTCTCTACTCTTGAAGGAGAAGAGCTTGAAGAACCTATGAACATCATCCACCTAAAACGGTTCCACAATTAGATAGTTGAATATCCCAAATCAAAATACAAAAAAATAAAATATATGTCAAAAACTCCAATTTTTTTTATTTTTTTAAAGTAAAGAAAAATAATCCATCCTATGGTGAAAACCATGCCTCGTGGTGCCTTGGGAAAATACCATGATGAAAACCTATTTACAGAAATCATGTGTAGTTTCAAGTATGGATCCATTATTCATCCATCCTCTTCCTATCATTACATCTCATCCATGACCCATCATTCCCACTACTTGATCTTTCACCATTCCATCAGGCCAATGATCCATCATTCCCAAAATATACATCCTCCCTTCCCTAACATGTATGTGTCTCACAAGAAACTAAGAAATAGAAAAGAAGAACTCAAACCCATCATCAACCCCCCTATCTGAGCTTCCATAACACCTACTACCATCCTCACTTTTATGTAGAGTGAGTAATTGCAAAGTATAAATCACACCTACCATAATCCCTCATCGTCATAAGCCCTCTACTTCCTTCACTTTATCCTTTTTGTAGAGTGAGTAACAAAAAAGTAGAATTTCTACCCACACTAACACCCTCATCACTTTCCCTACTTCCCTTATCCACCTAAGCCTCCCTTCATCTCTCCATCACCTAGTCCCTTTTGTGGTCTTCATAAACATCATATCTTTGCACTACCAGGTTACCCAGCCGGTTACCTTACCTCCTTTATCATTAATCCCTCTATCACCTAGTCCCTTTCATGGTTTTCATAAACATCATGTCTTTGTACCACCAAGTCACCTAGCTGATTACCTTATCTCCCTCATCACCATAATCCTCCCTTGATCCCTCATCCCCCAATTCCCTTTCATGATTTTTACAGTGTCATGCCTTTGCATCACCAACATGTCATCTAGCCAATTACCCTCAATCTATTTCTCATCACACCCTATCCATCCTCATCCCAATCATAGTTTTAATACCATGGTAAAGTCTAAAAACTAACAATTCCATCCTCTACCCAGCCCTCATCCATTTACATTAACCCATCCCTATTCCCCTTTCATCAAGTCGCTAGAACTATATATCATCACCACCCGCATCTTAATGTGCCTTGATCCCATGGATACAGGGTATGTAGGTAGTCTAGAATACAAATGAATTATCCAATATGTAGGTACATAAGATGCCACCCATCTGACCCCACTTGGATGGTGCCTATTCCCTGAGCTTGTTGATTATACTTGATCTCAGCACACTACACTCGCCGCACATACTATCCAAGAATCACACTTTCACTCAAATCATCAACTATTAGATCAACTTCAACCACAACTCATTACCTACATACCTCTCTGTCCATTCTTTGATTTATCCTAATCATCCATTGGTTCCTACCTTACAGATGCATCCTTCCTACAATAGGTAGAATCCTCAATCTACACCCATCTTGGCAAGAGATACAATGGCTATTTGTTTTGTCAGTTGGTCTTTTGGTTCTTGATTTTCTCTTTTGTTCTATTCTCATATTATTTCAAAACTCTCTTGATCTTACTATATCATGGTACATGGATAAAGATCTAGATTAGGGTATGGTCATTGCTTTCGTATGCCATGCTTGTGGGATGTTCTCATTACTCCAATCTCATATTCATATCTTGTGAATGTTGGGATCGGTTCATGCATATTAGTCTCCTTTTGCATCTAAGGTTCCTCGTACCTTTTGTGTACTAATGGTTTATGCTATGGATACCCCCTCATTTGTCTAGACAAGGTTGTACTATCTTGGACATGTATGGTATCATCCTATTGTTTGTAGAGTCAATTCCAATGCATGGGATACCTTTTCACCTTGGTTCCTCACACCATAGTGCATAACATCTCATGCTATATCAACATTAATGCTCATAACTATTTGCAGAATTTCTAATACATTCTATATCCCCTTTGTCCCCATATCCTACATATCATCTATGCCCCCATTTTCCCATCTCATATGTTGCTCCAAGTTTCATCGGAACACACCTCCTTTCCCCCCACTTACCAATTCATTTTGACCTTCTATTTCCCATTTTAGACTACACCCCATGACCATTTTTAGACACTTGGTATCATGATCAACAAATCAAACCATCCACCCATGAAATTCCCATTCCCTTTCATTATCCATTCCATTATCATTTATTCATTAACCATCTCTTTGCATTCCACTATCATTTCTCCATTAGTCATTTTCCATTCCTAGTATATGTTTATTACTCTAAACATATGTTCATTATCCATTCTATTCACATATCATTATCATCCATAATATATATTTATTAATCTAGGCATATATTCATTTCTCATTTGTCCATTTTCATTCCATTATCATTTTGTATTTTTTATCCATCCATAATATATATTTATTAATCTAAGCATATATTCATTTCTCATTTGTCCATTTCCATTCATTATCATTTTGTATTTTTTTATCCATCCATAATATATGTTTATTAATCTGAGCATATATTCATTTCTATTATCATTTATTTGTTCATAGTTAGTCCATTATATCATTAGTCCATTATATCACATGTTTTCATTACATATCACATCCCATTTCATCATCATTTGATTCATCCATCCATCATATCTCATTACTATTAATCCATATTACCTATATCACATATCCATAAATGACAAACAATCATGTCATACACATATACATTCATATAATCTATTTTCAACACAAACATACATAAATCATGCATCCCTCACTGAATTCAACATCATAAATCATGCCATATACTCACATTAATAAATAGTCCTAATCATATATCCACATCATAATCTGAATGAACATCATCATATCATACATCATAAAACCATAACGTCTATCATGTCCTATATCCATCTCTGCTACGCCCTTAATATTGGTGTACATAGGGTTATGAATAGTCGGCTTGTGGCTATCTTAACTCCTAATTAAGTCATATTATCATTATTATATTGTTATTTAGTTGTTTAGGTCGGCCTAAGGCTTCTATAGGTCTATCTAAGTCGGCCTGGGTGATATCCTAGGCATAAATAGGTATATATAGGGGTAGTGAGTCTCATTTCATATCATATTCAGTATTGTGTTCTCATTGAAGACTGTTGGAGGTATCCCCCTCCAAGTGGATTAGGAGGTTGCCCCCTCGAAGTGGCATATTATTATCAAGTATTTTCAGCATATTTACTATTATATTCAGATATTGTGCAAGTTGTTTCATTACAAGTGGTATCAGAGCATGATCTTGGCACCGTAGAGGCAAGATTTTTTCTCAACATTGGAGGCGATTTTGGGAAGAGCATAACTTTCAGATTTTATCGAATTTTTTAAAGATTTTTAAAGGGTTTTTGAAGACCATATTAAAGAAGATACAGTCCAGATTTCAGAGGAATTGAAGCAAAAATAAGCGAGTTATTGCAAAATTAGGGTTTCCAACAAATTCGCTCTCAAGGCAGCAAATTTGCTAATTTTTTGGATTTTTTTCTGGGTAAGTGGTATCTTGGCCTTAGTAAGTTACAGTAAAAATTTCAGAAAATTTACATTTCATTTGTGTGATTTATTTCAAAAATATTGGTTTCCATCATGACGGGGCCTGTAACAAGAGGCAAAAAGAATGCTACCACACCGGGGAAATCCTCTGATAAGGATGAGGAAATAATAGAGGATAGTAATCCCAATGAGGAAATGAGTAAGGTCAAAGAAGATGTGTCCTCAATTAAGAGGGATATGTGTGACCTAAGAGGAGATATATCAGATCTACGAAGCATGTTCAGCACCTATATGAATGAACCAAGAAAGGAGTTCTCAAGCAACCAAGGTGAAACCTTCAAGTCAGCTAATAATGATACAAATTTTAATACTCCTATGGGATCTAGGAATTTCTTTTCTAAGGTGGATATGCGCAAGTTCGATGGTAAGGATCCTCTAACATGGATTAACCAAATGGAGAATTTTTTTGAAGTACATCAAATCCCATATGGACAAAAGGTCACGATGGCTTCCCTATATCTAGAACCAGATCAATTCATTTGGTATCGTTGGCTTTGTACTCATCGAAGAAAAAAGGGTCTCACCGTCTCATGGTCAATTTTTACAGAAGAACTCCAAGCACAATATAGCAATAGTGTGACAGACAACTTCTTCAGCCAACTTGCTAAACTTCAACAAACAGGATCAGTTAAGGATTATATTCAACATGAGGTACGTATGTTTAGTCCTAGCTCATTAAATGAGTCTTTTATCTTGGCACGCAGGGTAGAGGAGAAATATTTGATTCCTAGAAAGCAAGGGGCTAATATGGCAAGAGAGAAAGGATATTCAACACCTTCTCTTCCTCAACCTACTAGGTTGACTCCCCAGCAAATTGAGGAGAAAAGAGCAAAAGGGTTGTGTTTCAATTGTGATAGCAAATACAGTCGAGGACATAAATGTAGTGAAAAGAAATTGTTCTATATTGAAGGTCCAAGTGAGGAAGAAGAGGAGGAACCCATATTAGAGGAGGATAGGGAGTCAAGTGAGGAATCACATGATGCTCAGCCAATCATTTCTTGTCATGCACTCTCAGGTTTCAGTGCACCACAAACTCTCAAGGTAGTGGGTTTCTTAAAGAAGCAAAAAGTAACAGTGTTGATCGACTCAGGTAGTACTCTTAATTTCATCAACAAAAAGTTGGCAACTCGTCTAAATTGTTTTATATATCCAGCCCCAGAGTTTCAGGTTTTGATTGCAGATGGGGGTACAGTTAGTTGTTCGGGGAAGTGTCATAGCATTAAATTATCCATGGGAGATTATCAACTTGATACCCCAATGTATGCAATATCCATGGGTGCAGTAGATATTGTTTTGGGAGTACAATGGCTTACTACATTGGGAACAATTGAGATGAACTTCCAAGAACTATTCATGAGATTTCAATCAGAAGGAAAGGTAGTGGAGCTAAGGGGGTTGAAGGCAAAATCCCCACAGATGGTAAGCTCTCATCAAATGCAAAAGTTGCTTAAGAAAGGAGCAGATGGATTTGTGGCCCAGCTATGTTCATTAGAAGTCTCTCAATCTAATGCTCCTACTCATCCAGATTGACAAGCAATAATTGATCGTCACTCAGTGGTTCTTGGAGATATGCCTAAAGGACTTCCTCCTAAGAGGGATCATGACCATGCCATACAACTAGTTCCAGGGAGCCAACCACCAAACATCAGGCCTTATAGGTACCCACACATACAAAAAAGTGAGATAGAAAAAATTGTTGAGGAGATGCTAGAGGCAGGAATTATCAGGCATAGCCAAAGTGCTTACTCCTCGCCTGTGGTGATGGTGCGTAAGAAGGATGAAACTTGGCGCATGTGTCCAGATTATAGAGTGCTCAACATGTACACCATTAAAGATAAGTTTCCTATTCCAGTCATTGATGATTTGCTAGATGAATTGAATGGAGCTATGTATTTTACCAAGTTAGATCTTAGATCTAGTTATCATCAAATTCGGATTAAGGAGGAAGATATTTGTAAGACAGCATTCCGAACTCATGAGGGTCATTATGAATTTTTGGTGATGCCATTTGGCCTTACCAATGCACCATCTACATTCCAAAGTTTGATGAATTCCATTTTTAAGAAGTTCTTGAGAAAGTTTGTGTTAGTGTTCTTTGATGATATATTGATTTATAGCAAGACTTGGGAAGAACATTTGCAGCATGTAGATCAAGCATTACAATTACTCAAAGATCATCAACTCTATGCTAAGCCATCCAAGTGTGCTTTTGGTCTTAAGGAGGTGGAGTATTTGGGACACATAGTTTCACATGAAGGAGTAAAGGTGGACCCTAACAAAATTAAGGCTATCATGGAATGGCCTATTCCAAAAACCATTAAGAAACTGAGGGGTTTCTTGGGATTGACAGGGTACTATAGAAGATTTGTGAAGAATTATGGTCGTATAGCAGCACCCCTCACCACTCTCTTGAAGAAGGATTCTTTTCATTGGAATGAGTCTGCTAATGTAGCATTTGAGCAATTGAAGGAGGCTATGTGTACAACTCCAGTGCTTGCCACTCCGGACTTCACCAAGGAATTCATTGTGGAATGTGATGCTTCTGGAAATGGGATAGGAGCAGTTCTCATGCAAGAAGGTCGACCAATTGCTTTTGAGAGTCATCAATTAAAGGGTAAAAATCAGCTCAAACCTATTTATGAGAAGGAAATGCTAGCAATCCTTCACGCAGTTAAACAATGGAGGCCTTATTTAATGGGTCGACACTTCAAGGTTAAGACAGATCATGATAGCCTAAAATATTTTTTGGAACAAAGACTATCCTCTGAAGAGCAACAAAAATGGGTCACTAAGATGTTGGGATATGACTTTGAGATTGTATATAAGAAAGGGAAGGAAAATATTGTGGCTGATGCACTTTCTAGGAAGGATGAGAAAGATGAAGCCTTATTGTGTGGCCTTTCAATATTACAAGCAAATTGGGTGGAAGAAGCCAAAGCAGAATGACAAAATGATGTTGCAACAAGTAATCTCATCCAACAATTAAAAAGTGATCCTAGTAGTTCAGATAAGTTTCGTTTGAAGGGAGATATTCTTTGGTATAAAGAGCGTTTGTATCTCTGCAAGAATTCCACTCTTAAACACAAGATTCTCACAGAGCTACATGAGTCCCCAGTTGGTGGTCATTCAGGATTTTTGAAGACATATCATCGGGTCAAGCAAGATTTTTTTTGGGAAGGGTTAAAAGGTGATGTTCAAAAATTTGTGGCTGAATGTTTGGTTTGTCAAAGAAATAAGGGGGAGACAATTAAGACACCAGGTCTCTTGCAGCCCTTATCTATTCCTAGCCAGCGTTGGGAAGAGGTATCCATGGACTTCATCACAGGGCTTCCCAAATCTAAAGGTCATAATGTCATCATGGTAGTAGTTGATCGCCTCACTAAATATGCACATTTCATTGCATTATCACATCCTTTTACAGCAAGTGCAGTGGCAAAAGTTTTCTTGGAGAATATCCAAAAGCTACATGGTACACCTAAGGTTATTATCAGTGATCGTGATCCTATCTTTACTAGTCACTTTTGGAAAGATTTATTCTCATGTTTGGGTACTCAATTGGCTCATAGTTCTTCATACCATCCTCAATCAGATGGGCAAACTGAGGTTGTTAATAAATGTTTGGAAGGATATCTACGTTGTTTCACTTCAGAAAAGCAATCTCAATGGGTAGATTGGCTACCATTGGCAGAATGGTGGTATAACACTTCTTTTCATAGCTCATCAAAAATGTCTCCATTTTTGGCACTTTATGGATATCATCCTCCTTCCATCACATCATCATTAAAGGTGTCACCAAGAGTTCAGGCAGTAGAGGACCACTTGCATCATCAACAACAGGTACTTTCAGGACTCAAGGAGAATTTAGCTATGGCACAAAATCGAATGAAACAACAAGCGGACCAACATCGTAGTGAAAGAAATTTTGAAGTTGGGGATTGGGTCTTCTTGAGACTGCAGCCTTATAAACAAATCTCAATAAAGCAACACAAAAAGACTAATAAGTTGTCTCCAAGATATTATGGGCCATACCAAATCATGCAAAAGATTGGTAGTGTTGCCTACAAGCTAGAGTTGCCACCAACAACAAAGATACATCCAGTTTTTTATGTTTCTTGTTTGAAGAAGGTAATTGGGCAGAATATTCCTACTCAAACAGTACTACCAGAACTCGATGAAGAAGGAAGAATAATTTTGGAACCAGAGGTCATTCTTCAAACTCGCACAAAGAAGCTGAGGAATAGAACCCTCACTCAGTATCTTATCCAATGGAAGAATTTACTAGTTGAAGAGGCCACATGGGAGGATGAGGAGTTCATTCAAAAGAATCCACACTTGGTTAGCATTGAGGACAATGCTTCTTTGAAGAAGGGGGGCATGCTACGCCCTTAATATTGGTGTACATAGGGTTATGAATAGTTGGCTTGTGGCTATCTTAACTCCTAATTAAGTCATATTATCATTATTATATTGTTATTTAGTTGTTTAGGTCGGCCTAAGGCTTCTATAGGTCTATCTAAGTCGGCCTGGGTGATATCCTAGGCATAAATAGGTATATATAGGGGTAGTGAGTCTCATTTCATATCATATTCAGTATTGTGTTCTCATTGAAGACTGTTGGAGGTATCCCCCTCGAAGTGGATTAGGAGGTTGCCCCCTCGAAGTGGCATATTATTATCAAGTATTTTCAGCATATTTACTATTATATTCAGATATTGTGCAAGTTGTTTCATTACAATCTCCATATCCATAACATCACAAACATACATCCATATCCTACGTATCATAATCCATACAAACCTCTATAAAAATAAATCATGTATCATACATCATGTTATCCTGCATGTCAAATACATCATGTCATCTTGCATATCAAATATATCATCAATCACCCTATTCCATGTCATCCTGCATTACACATACATCATCAATCACATCATATATCATACATCATACATCATATTATCAATCATAGCATTAAACACCTACAACATCCATAACATGCATGTCAGTACACCATGAAGCACAAGATCATAATCCATAACTACACATAAATAAAATCCATCCACATAGTCCATAACATCACAAGTCCTAGCTCATATATACATAAAAAATGATCATGATACATCAAGTCCAGAGGACTTGTCAAAAATACATATATATAATCAAAATTAGGAGTCTACAACCCCTAGGCAGAACTATCCCATGTTAATGCCCCTGACTGGGATGGCCTTGCATCTCTCTATGGATGTGGCCCCATGGCTTGTTGTCTTGCATGTATTGGTGCATGTCTTGACACTGGTGCCTCTACCTACGGTGGCTGCTACATTGATCACTCTAACTAACCAATCCTCCTCAAGTTAGACACCCTAGACCAGCTCATATAACTCTCCCTCTAACTTGACACCATACACTCATATAAAGTTATTTAATGTTACACCTCTCTCCCAGCCTCATAGGCCTATTGCTGCACAGATCGAACCATGTCTACCATCCCAAGCCCCAGAGCCTGCCATGCATGATCACGCTTTAGTTGATATCTATGTGCCAATCCCTATGCTTGTACTAGATATGTTTGTAGCTGTGCTATATGAGCCTATAACTAGACAACCTACCTATCACCCTGTCCCTATGCCAACTATCCCTATAGCTGCACTACTTACCCCTATAACTATTGAACCTAGGCCTACAACTATTGCACCAGTCCTTGAAGCATCACCACCTCTACTGCTCCATTCCCACCCTCATCTCCCCCAACTCCTCCATCACCCTCCTCCTCAACATCCATCTCAAGTATCTCTACATCCTCCTCCTCCTCTCCATCATCCCCATCATCTCCTCCTACTATCAGTGCTATAACTTGCTGGAATATAGGCACTGTTAGTCGTACTAGCCTCTATTGGGCCCACCACTGATCATAGAATGTAGTAGTACCTACATCTGTAATCAGCACCCTTTGATCTCACACTCTCACCTAGAGCCCATCAAACTCCACTATTACTGCTCATGGGTCCGAAGGTCCCCTTTTCATGCTAGGTGCTAAACTCTGGTGCCTAGGTGTTGATCCATTTTTTGCACTAAACTATTCATTATAGGCACTAATCCTTGGGTCTGGGCACTAATCCCCAAACTTGACACTATTCCCCTCTGGGTGTTCAATCCACCATTTTCAACATTGAATCCTCCCCTCTGGGTGCTAAAACCAGACCTCTAGGCACTAATCGTCAGACTATGTGCCAATTCTTGGTGTTAAACCATTCATTTCTAGTGCTAAACCTTCTAGTCTTAGCACTAAACCATGACCTCTTGCCATGTTTTCCTAGGTAGTAAACCATGTTGGTTGGGTACTAATCATCATACCAAGTGTTATATATTTATCTAAGCACTAATTCCTCTCGTTGCAATGCTAAAAGCATCCCCTAGGCACTAAAACACCTAATCTAGCACCTAAATTCTACCCTTTTCCCCCTGGCATTTATTGCAGCTAACTACCTTGATACCCAAATCACAAAGCATCATTAGGGCACTCACCAGGTCTTCAGCTGCCGTAGGTCACAAATACTCCCTCACCTACTCCGCATGATTCTCCTCTCATGGAATCTGTGCCATCTCATCTCAAGTCATCTTCTACTCTCTACTCAAGAGTTCACACTTAGCAAAAGAACAAATGAGGAGAATGGGCCCCCCATCTCTTATATGTAGCCCCCAAAACCCTAATTTCTTCCCCTAAACTCCAAATTTCACTCCCCTGTCCCCATTTTCTTCCCCCACCCCATCCTATTTTTACCTAATTATGTATTTTGCCAAATCAGGTCAAACTAGGACATAACTAATATTTGTTGCTTTGAAGAAAGAGATAGGTTCAAGGGGAAGAATAGAGAAAAAGGAGTTGTAGCCTACTATGGAAGGCCTACTACTCAAGTAGAAGGCCTTTCCTATGATCACTTTTACCAAATTCATGTAGCAACTCAATAAGAGTTGCTACACAAACTAGATAAAATGGAAGGGTGTCCTACCAGAGCAGGAGGCATCCCAAAACAGATAGAATTGAAAACAAAACTAACCTATGAGTTACATATTGTTTTCATGGTCCATTCATTGCAATTGATCCAATCATCAAGTGAGAAAGGTACACAAAAGTTTGCTAAAATCCACTCATGATCATAAACAGTTGTGCCATACAATCATTTTTTTGATTCTCTTTATGTAATTGATTTACGAAAGGAGAAATAATACACAAACCATTGCATGAAATAATTGTTTATATTCATAAAGAGAATATGTTTATAGGCTCCCACACAAGCTGTGGGAATAGATTGTACTATACAAGAAAAAATGAAAGAAATCATATACATCTAAAATGAAAAAAGGGAAACATATAGAAGGCAAAAGGGATCCATCATTGCCTGAATGAAAAACCCCACTGGCATCTGCACCATCTTTAGATCTGTCATTGATGTCTTCAGAGGTACCTACAAGAGAGAAGGAGGAGAAATGTTAGAGCTCAAGATTCTTTTTCACTCCTATATGAAATAACATCAAAATGTACATGCTACCTTTCATTAAGCATCTAATTAGGAAGATAAAAGAGATAAACAATCCTCAGAATTAGATATACAGCTATGAGAGGATGCAAGAAGATTAAATTCATATGATCAAAAGAGGGGCTATCAGCCTCCATGTTTTCTCTAACTAGTTTGCTAATTGTACAAGTAGGTATATGAAGACATCTCATTGATAACATACATCAAAGTTGTCATAACAGTCATCTAGAGAAGCCGAGCACAAAAAAGACCACAGTTCTTAACATGGGGCAGCCTCTAGCTATTTTGAAGGAGGAGTCAATGAGGCAGTCATATAGTAGAAGCCTAAAGATAGTCAACAAAGAACATAAGGAATAGTCCTAGAATGCCAAAACAAAAGAACATCATTTGAGTAGTTACCTGTATAAGGACAAGCTTTTGAACCTTTCCTCAAAGCTATTCAAGGTGAATGATAGAAGACTGCCCTTGACAAGGAATAACAAATAGCAAGAAACAAAATATAATGATGATAAAGACCTCACCAGGACCAAATGACAATCATGCAAGGAGAAGTGACTAACATGGAGGTTAAAAGAGATACCTAGAAGATGGCATAAAACAATAAAATAGAGATATAATGGTGTTATCCCTACTAAGTGGCATGGGGGCATGACAAAGACAACATTAGATAAATAGAATAGTAGAACATGGAGAAGTCAGGACTGAAAGGAGCGGTCATAGAAGACTGTCATGCAATTTTGGGGTATCATAAAACCTATCAAATATCATAATAGTCCTCATACAGAGTTTTCCTAGAAGAATAGTAGGTCTACTTGACAATCAACTTTGGCACAGAAGACAGTCTAAACTAGTCTACAAAAGTCTACAAAAATGCATGTAAGACTTTTAAGGAGATAGTCATGAAGAATAGACCTAACAAGAAAGCAATCAACACTTCAAGGTAGCCAACAGTGTGATGTAGTAGTCATAATGTGGAAGGAGTATGCCAATGTTGTGACAGTAGAGTACCATCTTGAAGCCTTGAAATAAAATGTATATCTCTACAACACCCTTCAATAATGCATAGCAGAGAAATGACAATCATAAAGTTAAAAGCAACAGTGATGATGCAAGAAATAGCCAAGTCATGAAGATAGTCAACACATGTGGAAATAGTCCTAGATAAGTAGCATATTAGTCACACCAACATGAATGTAATGACCATATAAAGAGCAGTCATATCCATAAGCTACTAAAAAAGCAGTCATCTCTGACTTAGGACCAGCCTTCATCCATGAAGTTGTAGAGACAATTTAATAGAGGTGATAGTCATTAAAGACAACAACAAAAAGCTATAAGGAGCAGCACAAAGGAGATGACTATTTCAAATGGCTATTCTTAAATATCATCAACTCTAATAGTCAAAAGTTAGTTTGGGAAAATAAAAATAGGACAAACATTTACCACTTTTGTTGTGAATGAGGTGTAAACTTGCTAGTGAATGTTTGACCATTGAAATGTATGATATTCAAGTAGAGTGGTTTCAAACAACCCAAAAATAGTCATCATGATGACTGTCCTAGAACAGTAGAAAACAAATTGTTTGGTGAAGTCTATCAAAGCAACTAGTCTGTAGTAAGCAAGAAGATCCTTCAAATAATATTTTGAGAAGAAGTGAGAATACAAAAAGGAGCAGTGTTGTTCATCCTGACAGAAATATGAACAATGTAAAAGCAATAAGACAGTCTAATATCAAGAAGCAAGACTGTAATGAGAAGATAGAGCTAATGGACAAAAGGTTAGCCTGTAGAGCTGATCAACAGAGATCAATAACAACATGATATTCAACACAGAGACCTATATGGAGGACACCTATGTTTGAATAGAGATCTACAATAATGGGAAGAGGTCTACAAATGATAGGAGTAGGCCAATCATGAAGGCACAGTCATACATATTGATTGAGATACATGTAAAGAGAAGTCCATGAAATTAAGGAAACATTCCTTCATAGTATAAAGTATACCATCCATGTCAGCAATTTAAACATCGGTCATTATATAAAATGTCAATGAATAGCCCAAAGAAATCCATTATGCACAGATAATGTATAATGAAGATACAAAGAAAAGTGCAGAGCTCTAAGCCCACAGAGATGTTAAACTGTTAGGTTCAATATGCTTACAATGAAATATAAGGTAAAAGGTCTTTATGAACAAATGAGAGGTTACAGTCAAACATGGAGCAACCTGAATCTGCATGCATAACAAAGGAAAACTAGACTGTTATCAATAAGTTTTCTCAAAGGAAGCAAGCAACCATAAAATAGAGTAGAGCTAGAAAAAGTTAAACAAACCTTCACAGTTGATATGATGAATAAAGAAGCCACCGTGAGTTATAATTATGTCATAGCAGACCACAAAGGAATCTCCATGCAATCAGTAATTAGTAAGCATCGATTTGAGAAAAGAATAGTTCTTATAGATAGTTTCAATCACCATAGTGTAGGGACAGGCCTTGAAACATGAAGACAGTGGAAAAGTATGAGTGAAAGCTAGGTTCCCCATAGAAGCATGCAAATATGATTATTAGAAGTCATTGTGATGATTGTGTTGATAGTGGGAGTATAGATAGAATGAGGGTAACAAATACAAAGAGGAATTTGGAGAGGGACACAACAGATATCTTACCAGTCTCAGATTGACAAAGCAGTAAGCAAAAACAAAAGGAAAGCTTACCACTATCAAGAACATGGCACTATCATAGTTGAAAGAGCCACAACAATGCAACTTTTCAAGAATTTTCTTCATAAGTAAGGCATATAAAATGAAGAGATAATAGTGTTTTCATTTTGTACAATAAATGGAAAAGAGAAAATCATTGGACAGTATGACAGTAGTGTGGATCAACATCACAAGAGACACAATCTTCTTCAAAGCAATGAGAGAGCCACAATGGAGACATACAATTAGTTATCCACATTTATGTTCAAAAGAGGGAACACAAGGCATACCAAGGTACAAGTAGCAGTGAAGCATAGAAGAAAACCAAATAGCACAGTTACCCCCCCATTTTGAGTTCATGAAATACATAAAAGCTTCATTGTTTTCAAATAGATAAGAAAGAGGGAAACAATATGCTACAACCTTTCATCATGAATAAGAAATGAAACCCTAGCAAGGGTTTGTAAAGTAAAAGTACCTCTTAGGTTTCCACCATTATTCTAACCAATACATGAAGCATGATAGGAAGATAACAAGATGAAGCAGTGTTTTTCCCTTTGTTTCATGCACAGTAATAGTCAAAAGAGTAACAGTATGCCATATTTCTGCATAGAGAAGCATAGAACACAAAGGAAAGTATATAGACATAGAGGAAGGATTTTTATAGTCTCAACAGACTATCATGAAACTATGCTAGCAAGAGTAGGTAAAGGAAGTAGAAGTCTTTCAAATCTTTTTGATCAGTCTTTTAAGAAGCATGGAGAGACCTTCAATAAAAGGATTCAAAGGAGCAGTAAGAAAGAAGATTACTCACCAGTGACTGAGAGTGGTACAGTCATGGTAGGAGGGTTCACAGAATGATCTGTCCAGACTGTACAGCAAGAGTAAACAAAACAGAAACAACTGAACAATATGAAATAGATGCAGATTCAGTCATTCAGTATATCAAAGAATTCAAATACAATCTGGCCAGCATCATGCAGGCTTACATTTAGGGCTCAAAGGCCTGATTATAGTATATCAGAATATGCACAAGATATAGCTTTGAAGCTCCTTCACACAAATCTAAACTATCAACTATCACTATGTGATTCCCTTGATAACTACTTTCCTAAGGATCTATTACATCAATATATATCATCTCTGGAACCATAGATTCCTCTGCATCAGCCAAGGAAGACCACAAACTCCAATGAAGAGCTGTAACATGTGTACATGGATAGGTCAGACCTAATCATGTAGAACACCTCCGCAAATGTATGGAAGGATGTGTGGATCTCAGGGAAGGTCACCCATGAGCCAAAGATCATTGAATGATGTATCATTAACCTCCACAAGTTGAGGAATGCTCTACAAGTCTTCTCCTTTAGCTGGTTATCAGAGATTGTCAGGATGCTCTTTTCTGAGAAAATAGTTGATCTTTTGGTAGCGATAACTTTTTAGTACTAAATCCAAATGCTCTGAATTCTAGATATGATGTAGATGAATGAATCTAGATGCTAATTCCAACCCCACAAGATGTGAAATGCAACTGTGGTAGAATGCAGATGAAAATATAGAAACTGCTACTGACTGAACTGCCTAAACTGAACTAGAAAAGAAATAAACTGAATTGCAAATAAACTAAAATGCAAATGTTTTTGTTTGATGCAAGATTGCTCTTGAACCAGGGATGCTCCTGCATCAGACATCCAAAGTTATTGAAAAAGTGAGTCACTCACTTTGCTGGGGCTACCTTTCCACTTCACAAGGTATTCTTTATAATATCTTCCTCTGGTGCTGCATCCAAGTCTGCTATCCAAGATGTCTTCAAGCTGCTCCGGTGCTTGTTGTGGTAACTGCTTCTTCAAGTGTTCTTCCATGCTATCACTAGACTCTACTTCATGATACTGATATAGGTCTGCAATGTTGAAAATAGGTGATATACCCAATGTCTCTGGTAACTCTACTTCATATGCATTTCTTGAATCAAATTTTCTAAGTATCTGACAAGGTCCAAACTTCTTCATCTTCAACTTGTTATATTTCCCAATTGGAAATCTTTCTTTTCTCAAGTACACCATCACTTCATCTCCAACTTCAAATTCTTTATGTCTTCTCTTCTCATCTGTGTGCTCCCTATATTTGTTGTTCATATCTTCCAAATGCTCTTTACCTAATTATGCACTGTCTTAATGTGATCTGCAAATTCTTCTGCTTCTGCACTTCTCTTTTCTTCTATACCCATGTCTCTCAGTTCTATCACTCCTTTGTAGTTTACTCTGATAACAATCTCAAAAGGTGTTCTTCCAGTACTCCTATTTACTAAATTATTGTATGCAAATTCTTCTTGTGAAAGAATCAAGTACCAACTTCCTACCTTTTCTCCAACCAAACATCTCAACAAGTTTCCCAAACTCCTATTCACTACCTATGTTTGTCCATCAGTCTATGGATGAAATGCTGAACTAAACTTCAAATCTATTTTCATCTTCTTCCAAAGTGTCTTCCAAAAATATCCATCAGACTTTGTATCTCTATCTGAAACCATACTCTTAGGTAATCCATGCAATCTAACAATCTCCTTAAAAAATAGGTTTGCTACATGCACTGCATCAATTATCTTCTTACAAGGTATGAAATGAGCCATCTTTGAAAATCTATCTACCACTACAAATATCAAACCATGTCCTCTCTATGTCTTAGGCAATCCCATTACAAAATCCATGCTTATGTCTTCCCAAGGTCTCTCCGGTACTGTCAAAGGTTTATACAATCCACTATTATGACTTCTCCCTTTTGCAACTTGACAAACTCTACAACTCTGCACAAACTACCTAACATCCTTATGTATTTGAGGCCAAAAATAGTTTTCAATCACCAAAACCACTATCTTGTCAATACCAAAATGTCCTGCCAATCCACCACTATGCTTCTCCTTGATCAAATTATCTCTCATTGAAATTATAGGTATGCATAATTGATTTCCTCTGAACAACATATCTTCTTGAATCAAATAATCCAACCACTTACTCTTATCTATCACAACAAGTTCCTTACATGCTCTCCAAGGTTCTACAAAATCAGTGTCTCCCTCATACATGTTCTTCAATTCAACAAAACCTAACACTTCAACTCTCATTTCTACCAACAAGTTTCTTCTTCTACTCAACGCATCAGCAACTTTGTTTGACTTACCACTTCTATGCTTCAATACAAAAGTGTAATTCTACATGAACTCTACCCATCTCGTGTGTCTCTGATTCAACTTACCTTGACTACTCAAATATTGCAAAGCTTGATGATCTGTATACAACACAAACTCCTTAGGCAGCAAGTAGTGTCTCCACTTCTTCAAGGCTTGAATTATGGCATAGAACTCTTGATCATAAACTGAATATCTTCTCCTTGCATCATTCAACTTCTCACTGAAATATGCTTCAGGTCTACCTTCTTGACTTAATACTGCTCCAATTGCATTTCCACTTGCATCACAATCAACTTGAAATACCTTATTGAAATTCGGTAATGCCAAAACAAGTTTCTCTGTCACTTTCTACTTGAATAGTTTAAAACTTTTACCTTCTCCCGTTGTCCACTTATAGTCTTTTCTGTCACCACTCATTGTTTCTATCATCAAGTTATAAACTGAACTAAAATTTTGGATGAACTTCCAGTAGAAACTAGCCAATCCATGAAATGATCTAATCTCTCCAATGCTCTCCGATGTAGGACATTCAACAATTGCTCTCACTTTCTCAAGGTCCATCTTCAATCCTTCCGCAAAAATCATGAATCCCAAATAAACTAGTTCTTCCTTCATGAAACTACACTTCTTGATGTTTATCAGCAATTTCTCTTCTCTCAGTCTCTACAAAACTTGTCTAAGGTGCCACAAATGTTCCTCTTTTTTCCTACTAAAAATCACAATTTCATCCAAATATACAATCACAAACTTACCCAAGAATTTCTTCAAGACTTCATTCATCAATCTCATGAAAGTACTTGGTGCATTTGTCAATCCAAAAGGCATCACTAACCACTCATACAATTCTTCATTTGTCATAAAAGCGGTCTTCCATTCATCTCCTTCTCTGATTCTGATCTGATGGTATCCACTCTTCAAGTCTATCTTTTTCAAATATTTTGCTCCACTCAAACAATCCATAATATCATCCATCCTAGGTAAAGGAAATCTATACTTAACTGTGATCTTGTTTATTGCTCTAGAATCAATACATATTCACCATTCTCCATCTTTCTTGGTGCTAACACTGCAGATACTGCATAAGGACTCAAACTTTCTCTGATCAAACCTTTTTGCAACAACTCTTGTATCTATCTATTCAATTCTTCATTCTTTCCCAGAGTCATCCTATGTGCTACTTTATTAGGTAAACTAGCTCCTAGTATAAGATCTATGTGATGACTGATACTCCTAATTGGTGCAAATCCTTTAGGTACATTATTTGTAATGATGTCTTCATACTCTATCAACAACTTTCTTATCTCCTCTGATTGTGATTCTTTAGTCTCCTTCTTCAATATTTCAGGCTTCTCAGGAATTAAGGCATAACACATATTCTCATGTCTCAAACCAACTAGAAATTTTCTTCCATCTACCAAATAGATTCTAGTATTTCCACATACTTCACTCTTAGGATCATCTTCTAAAGGAATCAAAGTAATTCTATTTCCATTTGTTGTTATAGTGTATGTATTCTTTCTCCCATCATGTAGAACTTTTCTATCACATTGCCAAGGTCTACCCAACAAAATATGACATACATCCATAGGCATAATATCACACAAGACTTCATCATGATAAGGTCCAATATGAAATTTCACCAAACATTGTTCACTCACCAGTACCTTATGATCATCCTGAATCCATGCTATCTAGTAGGACTTAGGGTGTTTCAATCTTTCCAACTTTAGCTTAGTCACCATCTCCTCTAAAACTAGATTATCTGAACTACCACTATCAATTACAACTTTACAACATTTACCTCCTAATTTGCATCTTGTTCTAAACAAACTTTTCCTCTACAGTGGTTTCTCATTTGTCTCTGCTTGAAATAATGCTCTCCTCATCACTAATGATTCTCCTTTCTCTAGTTTACCAACTAAACTAGGTGATCCAACAAGTTCTTCCACATAGGCTTCTCTTCTATTGTTCTCTGTCTTCTTACTTGTACTACCCTGATTACATTCAAATGCTCTATGTCCTTCACCTCCACACTTGAAACAAGTGCCTCTAAATGTTCTCTTATCAAATCCTCTTCCTTCTCTTCTGTATCCTTCATTCTGATATGAATTATAATTACCTCTATGATGAAAATTCTATCATTGCTCCAGTATGCATTGTTATCTCTATCCTC
Source organism: Cunninghamia lanceolata (assembly GCA_027924645.1). Taxonomy (NCBI): domain Eukaryota; kingdom Viridiplantae; phylum Streptophyta; class Pinopsida; order Cupressales; family Cupressaceae; genus Cunninghamia; species Cunninghamia lanceolata. The sequence continues at coordinate 1,382,562 of BSBN01001603.1, read as the reverse complement.
CTTTTTAAATGTGTTGTCAAACTTGTTCTGCTCCGCAAATGATCTCTCACATCTGGAAAATGCTTTACCTCTCTAAAATTTGCCTCCTCTGCCTCTCTATCTCTGATCATGCCTTTTATTCATCTTCTCTTCAACTTTCAAGGCACACTGATATGCTTCCTTTGAAGATGTTATTCTTACTAAACTTAGTTCTTCTTGAATGTTCAATCTCAGTCCATTGATGTATCTAGCCACTTTCTCTTTTCTTGATTCACTATATCTTGTCCTTATAATCATCTTATGAAATTCTTCAGTGTACTCCTTCATAGATTTCTCCTTTTGTCTTAGGTTTTGCAATCTTTTCAACCACTCCAACCCATAGTTAGCAGGTATGAAGTGGTTATTCAATTTTGTCACCATCCTATCCCATTTTGTAATCTTTTCTTTACCTCTTCTATTTCTATCCAACTGAACTTCTTTCCACCATATAGTAGCATGTCCTTTCAAATTTGTCTTTACAAATTTCACCTTCTCTAGATCTTCATATTCAAAGTATTCTTCCATGTCATTTATCCAGTCAATCAATTCTTCAGGATTCAAATTACCAGTATCATTAGGTACATCCACTCTAGGTCTTTTCCTAATCTTTGAAATAACATGCAACATTGTAACTTGATCTAATTCTTCTTCTTCATCACCTCCTAGGGTTTTGCCAATTTGTTCAACAGATTGAAATTCCTCTTCATCATCACTTTCAACATTAGGTCTTGGTGTCAATCCTCTTTGCCTATCTTCTTCAATAGTATCTAAATGAATTCGCATCATTCTCATCATTTCCATCATTTCATCCATTCTTCTAGCCATTGTTCCAACAGCAACAACTCTCCTAAGCAACATTCTTCCTAGGATCAAGTGCAAACTAGCTCAAGTTCGGCAATCAGGATACGAGGTGAAAACTACCTCACAATCGGTGATCGATTGCGACACAAGTAACCTACCTCAATTTGGCAATCTATCCACAACAAGATCTTACATAATTCCTTTTCAAACTTCACTCAATTCGCTCCCAAATATTTGAACGTTCGCTTTGATACCACTTGGTGCAGTCATAGTAGGAGGGTTCACAGAATGAACTATCTAGACCATGTAGCAAGAGTAAACACAATGGAAACAACTCAAAGATATGAAATAGATGCATATTCAGTCATTTAGTATATCAAATAATTCAAATGCAATCTAGCCAGCATCATGCAGGCATACATTTAGGGCTCAATTCTTGATTATAGTATATCAGAATATGCACAAGATATATCTTTGAAACTCCTTCGTGTAAATCTAAACTATCAACTATCACTATGTGATTCCCTTGATAACTACTTTCCTAAGGATCTATTACATCAATATATATCATCTCTAAAACCATAGATTCCTCTGTGTTAGCCAAGGAAGACCACAAACTCCAATGAAGAGCTGTAACATGTGTACACGGATAGGTCAGACCTAATCATGTAGAACACCTATGCAAATGTATGGAAGGATGTACAGATCTTGGGGAAGGTTGGCCATGAGCCAAAGATCATTGAATGATGTGTCATTAAGCTCCACAAGTCGAAGAATGCTCCGCAAGTCTTCTCCTTTAGCTGGTTATCAGAGATTGTCAGGATGCTCTATTATGAGAAAACAGTTGATCTTTTGATAGTGATAACTTTTTGGTACTAAATCCAAATACTCTAAATTCTGGATATGATGTAGATGAATGAATCTAGATGCTAAGTCCAACTCCACAAGGTGTGAAATACAACTGCGGTAGAATGCAAACCAAAATATAGAAACTACTACTGACTGAACTGCCTGAACAAAAGTGGAAAAGAAACAAACTGAATTGCAAACAAACTGAAATGCAAATATTTTTGGTTGATGTAAGATTGCTCTTGAACCAGGGATGCTCCTACGTTAGAGAGATACTCTTGAAATAGCACCTCAAACCCTTGGTGGTGCACCAGAGCAGAGAAACATCAAAGTGATGAGAAAAGAGTAAAACAAATGATGCTTTTAGGGTTTGGAAAGGGTGTTTTGTTCACAATGATGCCCTAGGCCCGATTGGCTTGAAGTCATTTTTTGACTTGCTAAAAAAAATCATTACAAGCTAATGCCCCCCGTGGTCAACACATTCTAAGTGTTGAGATTTATGTTCCACATCATGAAGCCCATGGGAGCCATAAGGAGATTATGAAGATTGTTGACTTTTTAAAAGTTCTTTTTCAAAACCTTAAATCAATCAAAGATAAAAATAGGATTAAGGTTTGAAAAGAGAGAGGCAATGATGGCTTGTTAGGAATTCTTTTGACTTAGGTCAATTTTGTGCATCATGGGGCATGTTTGAAACCTTTTCATAAGTCAAAGGTAGAAAAGACATTATTATAAGCCTTGTGATTTTTGACAAAGGTTGGAGAGCAAAAATGAGTCAAGTTGTAATCATGTAAACCCTTTTTTATTTTTGCATGAGTAGAAGCCAAGTATTGTGTTTTAACATTTATTAAGGGTAGTATTTTATAAATTACCCTAATATTTGTTTCATAAAACCAAGGGAAATAATTACAAAACACTTATTAAGGTAAAACATACACATGGATTATCCTCAATACTTGTTAAAATAATTTATCTTTGCCTTCCAAACATGCAAAGAGAGGAGGAGTCAAACAGGAGTTGGAAACTCATGTAGGAGGATATTTTTCTTCTATTTTTGACTTTGGGTCAAACAAGTCTATTTTTGGAGGTCTTTTTGGTCAACCACCTTGAGAAGAGGAGTTCAGAGCTAAAATAGCTCATTTTGGAGCAACTGTGAGCCCTCTAATTTAGGCATTTTCCTCTTGCTCGCCCAACAACTAAGGGTTGACTATTTCTGAGGTTGAGGATCTTTTACAACCTATTAATGCATCAATTGGAGTCCAGTTAGATAGGATATGACTTCCCTTTTCCCTTTTGGAGAGATTTTTGTATTAAATGAGAAAAAGCTTGTGCTTTTTTCTCAGTTCTTTCTTTTTTTTTGCCTTTGTACATTGTAGAGAGAGATTTTAGTATTATAACTCAGCAGTTTTTACAGATTTTTATACAATAGTAGCTTCATTTTTTAGCATATTTTCTAGTTATTGTAGAGGTATTCCTACCATTTTTCAATAAAATTAGGTGTCTTGTTCTCTTTTGAGTGATTTTGATGAAAGTTTATTGTGTTTTAAACATCAAACCTTTAAATTTATGTCTCATTCATTGAGATAAGTATACAGAAAAAGCAATTCATTATCATATGTTGTAGGTTGTGCAAGTGATTTTCTTATCTTTCTAAGTTGTGAAAATACTAGTTTTCCTTCAAGAAAGATAGAAGTTTTCAAGCCTTTCTACGAAATATTTATGTGTTAAAATTACCCAAGTTGAGTTGTGTGAGAAGATATATTGAAAGATAGTTGTGAATCAGGTTGCAAGTTATAATACAATCTTTGGTGCATCACCTCTTAGGATCATTTCAGTTTCATTAGTTACCTTTATATCTATTTTCCTTGAAAAATATCAGATCTAGGAAGCTTTTAAAGGGAGTCAGCTCTTCCAGAGGTTCACTTTCAATATAGACAACCCACAGTCTGAAAGTGATCCAATGTGTCATAGGATTGTTAGGCTTAGTGCTTGACAAGGTGTAATCCTTCATGACAACAATTTTTGGCATGCCCGATGGGACACTGAACTGAGTTTTAGGCCATTAGAATACCATTTCCTTTGTTACCATGGTATGAACAACAGAGTTTCATCCTTTTGAGGTGAAAACAACATACCTGGTGACTCTATTCTTCTTATTTTTGTAGATCCAATGCAGATAGCACATGAAAAGAATACAAACAAGGGGAAGTTCAACTCCATTTGAGTACCTGCAACTATCACCCCCAAGAAGAAGAGGTAGAATAGTAATGAGATCTCCTAGTCCAATAGGGAGAACCCATTCTACTCCTCCAAATCTCAAGCCTGCAGGATTTGTTCAAAGAAATCAAGTACCAAACTATCAAGTACAAGTTCCTTAACCTCCACCAATGGCAAGATAGTCACCTTTTGTAACATTTAATGGTGGTAGCCCATTGTTGCTTACACAACATGGTGATATCCTGATAGTAGTTATTAGGAGCTTACCTTTCTTCACTAGTGAAGATCAAACCACTCCCATTGAACATATCAAGGATGTGGCTACTCTGTGTTCAGTCCATCATATAACATGGTAGAATGTTGTAGTGAGACTTTTGGCTGCATCTCTAAAGGGCAAATCACTTTAGTGGTTTAGAAGCTTGGTTGTAGGTTCAATCACCACATCGGATCTATTGGGTGAAGCTCTAAACAAGCAATTTGAAGACAAGTTAGACAACCTATCATTGGTTGAACAAGTGAGTACAATAAAGAGAGCTCCATAAGAGCAAATGGTAGATTTCAACATTTGTTTTCAAAGGACATGGGACAGAATACCAACAACGGCAAGGCCTACTCCCAATCATGCTTTCTTGTACTTTCTTAAAGCTCTAAATAGTGATATTGTAGTAATGGTTCAATCAATGGGTGGTACAACACTACTAGATGCCTATGATGTTTCCATAAAGGCTAAAAACAACCTAATTTAGGCCATCAAGATAGCCCCAAGACCACTAATTCCTATTTTCCCAGGGGTACAACCACCTGTCCCATTGCAAATCCCACCTATTGTTGTACCAGCATTAAACTATCAAGTTACTACCCAAACAAAAGTCATCCTAGCCCCATCCTAGGAGCTGCAAGAAATTAAGGGGCTGTTACAAATAATTGACAATGAGTTGGTGAATATTTAAAAGCAACCAAATCAGGTTTATAGACCTTATTAGGCCCAACAACAGTCCAACTAGAAAAATAGACCTCCATAATAGCCTTAAAACCAAGGTGAAAGAAGAAACTTTAATACAAGGCCTTATCAGGCTTATAACCAGCATGTTGCCAACTCTTCCAAGGAGTTAGTTCCAATTTAGAATAATATGGCATAGGAGTATGACTAGTGTTACCCATGTAACCAGCCACATAACCAATCAACTTGCTCAAATGGCATGGTAAATAAGGCCTTAGTGGTGTAAAATAATGTTGTTGTCTAGCAAAACATAGCACAAGAAAACCCAGAACAATAGGTTACTCATCCTGAATAGGACCAGCCTAATGCAACATTTATGAATTGGAAAGGTGAAGAGTTTTGTGGGGTTCATACACAGGGGCAAAACCAATCAACCCAGTCCATAGAAGCCAATACAAAGGCCAAAAAGAGAGCCATTGATATACGATAGCAAGCTGATAGAGGACAAAATCAGGCTCAAACAAGCCAACAAGGTGATGCTAGTCCATCACAGCCACCTAATATTCAAGTTTTACCAAGGGGATAGCATGTTCCAAATAGAGATCAACCAAGAGGGCAGCCACATCCAGTGCAACAAAGAGTAGATCTTGCTATTGCAAGAGGACAGCCTAAGGTTGGTACATTTCCTTTCAATATTTAGAACATATGAACAAAGCAAATGTAAGCATAACTATGTGGGATTCATTGTCTCTTCCAGGCCAAAAATACTTGTAAAAAACCTTATCTAATGTCTCTTTGACCAATGAACCCAATCAAGACTAGCCTAGAGTTGTGCTTGCAAATTATCCCCCAGTCAAGAAGGAACAACAAACTCATGATATCAAACCAACCCCATTCTATGTTTCATTGATTATTGGTAAACACCTAGTTCATAACTGCATGATTGATTTAGGTGCTAGTAGCTTAGTAATGTCTAAACAAATAGTAGATAAGTTGGGTTTGACTTATGAACCACTATCTAAAGTAGTAGTATAGCTAGACGCCTCATCCATCAATACTATTGGAGTCATAAAAAAACTTGGGTCTCACCTTGTACGATTGCTCAAATTTTTCAATTCCACAAGATATATATGTTATAGACCTACCATTGTACTTTGTCTTATGCCTTTCCAGGGATTCCATAGCAAAGTTAGGAGGTTATTTGTTAGCTGATAGGTCACATATACATTTTAGGACAAGATATGGTACAAGAATAACTGTCAAATCTAAACCCATTGCCAAAGATCATATTGAACCTTATGTTCCTAGTGTTGTCAATGCCAATTTAACTTATTATGAAGAGGAACAACTTGTTGTTCATGATGAAAACACCCCAATTGAGAACAATGCTAATCTATTTTTAGATGACTGGGAATCTAAAAATCATGAAGATGATCCTTACAAACAAATGGAGGAAGCTGGATTAGGAATTTACATGATTCATGAGTAGAATCAGACTGTTCCTAACCTCGTGAGAGAGGAAAAATAGTAGGAATAATAATTAGAACAACAAGGTAGTGACTTATGGTAGCTATATTTTGATGGTGCAAAAAGTAAAATTGGTGCTTTTGGTGGAGCCATACTCATTTCCCTTGAAGGTGAGAAATACTATTCAACCTTTAGATTTGCTTTCAGCTATACTAAGAATATAGCAGAATATGAGGCACTCATTCATGGTTTGGAATGGCCCAAAAAGAAGAATAGCAAGTGCTTGTAGGTATTTGGTGATAGTGAATTAGTTTCCAACCAAGTAAGGAATATAAATGTCACCAAAAATGACTTACATAAGTCATATAAGCACAAAATATGGGACTTAAGTGAAGATTTTGATGCTTTTAACCTACTGTCCCTGCCAAGAAACCAAAATAAATAGGCTAATAAGCTAGCAACCATGCGAGCTGAGTTTGATATCCCAAAAGAGATCAGAAATATTAAACAACAGTAGTATGTAAAGGTGGTTGTGAGGCCATCAGTCCTAGATAACAACATCCATTGGTAGGTGTTCAAGAGTGATGAGCAGATTGCTAATTTCCTCATTGAAGAGGCTGAGTTTTCAGCTAGAAACCAGCAAAAATTACAACAATTTGGAGATCAAATTCTCCAACTCAAGACAAACAAGTTGCCAAAGGGTTTTGTTACCTTAATGATGCAGAAGCATCCCTGGTTCAAGATCAATCTTGCATCAACCAAAAAAATTTACATTTCAATTTGTTCCTTTTTCATTTTCCAGTTCAGTTCAGTCAGTAGCAGTTTATGTATTTTGGTTTGCATTATACCGTAGCTGCATTTCAAATCCCATGGAGCTGGACTTAGTATCTAGATTCATTCACAGACATCATATTTAGAATTTAGAGTATTTGGATCAAATACCAGAAAGTTATTGCTATCAGAAGATTGATTGTTTTCTCAGAACAGAGCATCCTGACAATCTATGATAATCAACTAAAGGAGAAGACTTACAGAGCCTAAGTGCACATCATTCATTTATCTTCGGTTCGTGGTCGACCTTCCTCAAGAACTGCACATCAATCCATTCATTTTCAGAGGTGTTCTACATGATTAGGTCTGACCTATCCATGTACACATGTTACAACTCTTCTTTGGAGTTTGTGATCTTCCTTGGCCGACACGAAGGAATCTATTATTCAGAAGATGATATATATTGATGTAATAGATCCCTAGGAAAGTAGTTAGCACAATTCTAAGGATTTAGAGGATAGATAGTTTTGTACTTTCGCAAAGGGACTTCAAAGCTATATCTTCTGCATATTCTGATATTCTATATTCAGGCTTGTGAGCCCTAATTGTAAGCTCACATGTTCCCAGCTGATCTTTATTAGAATTCTTTGATATACTGAATGACTAAATCTGCATTTGTTCCATAACTTTGAGTTTTTTCCATTGTTTTTACTCTTGTTGCATGGTCAGGATAGTTCACTTTATGAACCCTCCTACCATGACTACACCAAGTGGTATTAGAGTGAAAGTTCAAATCTTTGGGAGAAAATTGAGTGAGTTGGAGAAGGAATTCTATAAAGATCTTGCTATGGACAGATCACCAAATTGAGGTAGGTTACTTGTGTCACAACTAATTGTTGATTATGAGGCAGTTGTCACCTTGTAGCCTGATCACCAAACTTGAGGCAGTTTGCACTTGTTCTTAGGAATAATACCACCAAGGAGAGTTGTCATTGTTGGAATAATGGCTGGTAGAATGGATGAGATGATGGAAATGATGAAAACAATGTGAATTCGATTAGATGTTGTCAAGGAAGATAGGTGAAGAGGATTGACACCAAGACTTAACATTGAAAGTGATGATGAAGAATTTCAATCTATTGAACAAATTGTGAAACCCTAGAAGGTAATGAAGAAGAAGAATCAGATCAAGTCAAGATGTTGTGAGCTATTTCAAAGATTGGAAAGAGACCTAGAGTTTATGTGCCAAACTATACTAGTAATTTGAACCCTAAAGAGTTGATTGACTAGATAAATGACATGAAAGAATACTTTGAATATGAAGAAGTTGAAGATCTGGAGAAGGTGAAATTTGCAAAGACAAAGTTGAAAGGACATGCTTCTATATGGTAGCAAGAAACTTGTTTAGTTGGATAGGAATAGAAGAGGAAAAGAAAAGATTACAAAGTGGGGTAGGATGGTGACAAAATTGAAGAATCAGTTTATACCTGTTGACTATGAGTTGGAGCTGTCGAAAAGATTACAGAACCTGAGACAAAAGGAGAAATCTGTGAAGGAGTATACTAAAGAATTTCATAAGATGATCATAAGGATAGGACATAGTGAAGCAAGCATGGAGAAAGTGGCTAGATACTGTTGGAAATAGTCTAGACAATTGAGAGGGGGGTGAATTAGTTGTCTCACAAATTTAACCTTTTCTTATTTCAACCTTCTTTATCAACTTGCAATCCGATTAATGATGTAAACATTAAAGCATGAATCAACAATACATGAGAAGAAACAAATTAAACACAAATAACACCAGGATTTTTATGTGGAAACCCAGTTAAGGGAAAAACCATGGTGGGGGTTAACCCACAAGATTTGTACCTTGTTAAAAGTATTTAAATGAAATGAAAAGGCACTTGCCATAGGGCTCACTGCCTAGAGCTCACTGCTCAGAGAGGCTCACTACCTACAGGAGGCTCACCGCCTATAGAAATTTATGTTTGATATAGAAATAATAAACTAATAAATAGTATCTTCTTCATGGCTGGTTTAGTCCCATTAAAATCTTAATTAATTTTACTTTTCCCCCAAACACTTCTCTATTGTCTCTTCATCCTTTGTTGTCCTTGTTCTTTTTCTTCTCCTTTTCTCTGCTCTACTTCTGAACCTTTCTTAGGATTTGAACATTTTAACACAAGGATACTTTTTCGCGACTCATCTACACGCCTTTATATCCTTCATCAACCTTGGAATAAACATCAAAGTTGTCATTACAAACATCTAACTTAATGCGAATCACTATGCTATCGACCAAACATAACTGGGACTCAAATCTTCCTTGATCAACATGCCACACTTCATAGAATTGCTCTTGGATCATCCGCAACATGCTTGAATCATCTGGTTAGCCAAGACTGGGAAGAACAACAACATCAAGGAAGAAATCTTCAACAACAAGCTCAATCTCCAATGTGGACCTCTAGCACCACAATCATACGATTCAGAGACCTCCACAAGCACATTAAATTCAACAAAAACATCCGCACTCCTCCAAGTTATCAAAATCACTTGCATCTTCATCCAGAACCTCAAGAACACTATCTTCCATGACTATCACAATAGAAAGATTGCTTATAGACCTCCAAACCATGAACCACAGGAGTTGATGATACACATTGACTTCCCAATGATGCCTCTAGATTTTCAAATCATAATATTTCAATGCGGAGCAATCTGGACCAATTTACTATTACTCTGTCTCTTTTGATCACAACAAAACTTGGTTCTACTCAGATGGCCATAGCTTCTTCAAATCTTCATGCGGACCTCTCAAATCTTAACTGGAGCTACTTTAAACAATCCTCTATACTGTCATATGGTCCACATCCATTGATCTTCATTAATTTTCTCAATATCCTCAACATTCCATTCTTCTAGATAGGCAACAAAATAGGATACAATTGACACCAATGGCAACAAGAATATGTTGACATCAATGAAAACACTGATTAGGCACATATTTGCAACAATCTCCCCCTTTGTCATTGATGGCAACATATGATGTGAAAAACTAATTCAACCATCAAGACAAGAACTTCTCTCCCTTTCTCTTATCACTTTTTCAACCACTATCTTCACTCCTCCCCCTTTCATTAGCAACAAGTTTTTCACATGACTTCTCTCCCCCTTTGACATCAATGGCAAAGGGCACATATTTGTAGTCCTTTTCTCTTTCTTTTTGTTTCAGACCAAACTCATAACTTCATGCAGACTAGTCCCCCTAAATACTACCTCCTTAACATCAATCTGGATCACAAGATATGACTATGAATTCCATTAGACTGATGCACTCTAGTGCATCTTAATTCTGATCAGGAGGGGTGATAACCCCTAGGTTTTCTCTAAGATACTCAAAAGTATCCTTAGGAAGAGGCTTAGTAAAGATATCCACAATCTAATCCTTTGAAGAAATAAACTCCAATATAACCTCATTCTCATTAACCTTCTCTCTCAAAAAGTGAAACTTGATTGATATGTGCTTTGTCTTTGAATGCAACATCAGATTCTTTGAGATGCTTATTGTACTTGAATTATCACAGAAGATTGTGACAAGCTCCTCAAACACAATTCTGATGTCTTTCAACATTTGCTTCATCCACAGAACTTGAGTACAATTGTTTGCTAGTACTATATACTCTACCTCTATAGTAGATAGGGATATTGCCTCCTGCATTTTGCTTAGCCAAGAAACCAATCTACTTCCCAAGAAGAATGCACCACCACTAGTACTTTTTCTATCATCCACATCTCCTACCCAATCAAAATCTGTATATACATGAAGAGTGAAGTCATTATCCTTTGGATACCATAAGCCATAATCAAGTGTCCCTTTGAAATATCTAAAAATTCTCTTGACTGCTACAACATGGAATCTCTAGGATCAACTTGAAATCTAGCAACTAGTCCAACTGCATTCATGATATCAGGTCTGGTCTAAGTCAAATAAAGTAGTCCTCTAATCATTGATCTATACCTTTTCTAATTTGCCTTAGGTGAATCATCATATTTACTCAACTTGCATCTGGTTACCATAGGAGTACTTACTGGTTTTAAATCCTCCATTCCAAACTTGTTCAACAATTCTCACATACTTAGATTGAGATATGAAGATACCTTTATCTGACTGAGTGATTTGTAGACCCAAGAAGAAATTCATTTCACCAAACATGGACATCTCAAATTCACTCTGCATATGATCAGTAACATTTTACACATACTCTCATTCCTGCCAAAAATGATATCATCAACAAATACCTCAACAATCAGAATGTGTTCATGATCAATCTTGAAGTAAAGATTACTATTAGTAGTGCCTTTATCATATCCTAGCTTTAGCAGATACTTATCTAATCTTGCATACCAGGCTCTTGGGGCTTGTTTGAGTCCATACAATGCTTTCCTCAACTTGCAGACCATATCTCTCTGATCAGACAACTGAAATCCTTCTGGTTGCTCAATGTAGACTTCTTCTAATTCTCTATTTAGGAATGCTGACTTGACATCCATCTGATAGACCTTGAAATCTTTATAAGCAGCAAATGCAAGAAATAGTCTGACTGCCTCTATTCTTGCCACTGGAGCAAAAGTTTCTTCAAAATCAATTCCTTCCACTTGAGAATATCCTTTGCATACCAACCTTGCTTTGTTTCTTACAACTTCACCATCTTCATTTAGTTTATTCTGGAAGACCCATTTAGTTCCAATCACATTTTTGTCCACAAGTCTAGAAACAATATCCCAAGTGTGGTTCTTTTCAATTTGTATTAATTCTTCTTCCATTGCTTTTACCTAATTTTCATCTTTGCAGGCTTCACTTACTGATTTTGGTTCAATCTTTGAAATCAGACAAATCTCTTCTTGATCTTTAGCAATTCTTCTTCTAGTTCAAACACCTTTATTTCTATCTCCTATGATTTGATCTTTAGGATGATTCATCCTTACATACCTGGCAGTTTTGGGATTTGCTTGGACTTCTATTTCTTGAGCTTGTTCCTTAACTTCTACACTATCCTCTTGAGTTACTAGATTTTCTGGATCTGAGTCTGGGTCTGAACTTTCCTTCTTTGACTTTGACTTTCATCTTGATCTTTTAAATCATATCTACAAGACCTGGAATGCCCTTCTTTGCTCTCATCAACTCTAACATTTGCACTTTCAACAATCTTTTGTTAAAGCACCGGTATGCCTTTCTTTGAGTAGAGTAACCTAGAAATATTCCTTCATCACTTCTTGCTTCAAACTTTCCTAGATCCTCATCTCTTTTGATATAACATTTGCTACCAAAAATTCTAAAATATCTCATAGTAGGATGATGACCAAACCATAGTTCATAAGGAGTCTTACCAGAATTGCCTTTGATCTACACCTGGTTAAGAGTGTAGACAGCAGTACTCACAGCTTCTCTCCAATAGACTTGAGGAACATTTATTTCCATCATCATGGTCATGGAAGCTTCTTGAATGGTCTAGTTTTTTCATTCCACAACTTCATTTTGTTGAGGAGTCCTAGGAGCAGATAACTATCTTTTTATTCCATACTTTTCACAAAATGAATCAAACTCACCAGAGGTAAACTCTCCACCTCTATTAGATCTTAGACACTTTATATTCACACCAATCTCATTCTCCACCATAACCTTGAACACCTTGAATTTGTCAAGAACTTCTAAATTTTATTTTAGGAAGGTTACCCACATCATCCAGGAGTAATCATCAATTAGCAACATAAAATATATGTCTCCTTGCACACTCCTAATTCTAGCAGGACCACATAGATCAGTATGCACAAGTTCCAACCATCCACTTGAAAATTGTTCTTTACTTTTGAATGAAATTTTGTTTTGTTTACCCAAATGACATTCTCTACACATGTTATCAGGTTTCACAAGTTTTGGCAGATCTCTTACAGCCCGAGTAGAACTTATCTTGACAATGTTATCAAAATTCACATGACACATTCTCCTATGCCATAACCAAATTTGATTTATCTGATCAATCAAACAACTTTTTCCAGAACTACTTAAATGAAAGATGGTACCTCTAGTTTGAGTACCAGATGCAATTTCAGTTTCAGAGCTTTCCAAGATTCTACATTTTCCATCCTTGAATCAGAGATCATAACCCTTGTCAACCAACTATCCAACACTGAGAAGATTATGCTTTAGTCCTTCCACATACAGAACATCATTGGTGTTATTCTTATCATTAAAAGAGATGGATCCTCTGCCATGGATTCTACCAGTTGAGTTGTCTCCAAATTTCACAAGTCCACCCTCATATTTTTCAAAGATTACAGACTTACTTTTATCACCAGTCATATGATGAGAACATCCACTATCAATCTCCCATTCATCCTTTTCAACAACCTGAGAAGCCAAGGCACTTTCCATATTTGCATAGCTAGCAGATTCAGTAAACACTAGATCTTCTTCTTTGATAGCAATGATCACCCAATCACCTTCAGTGGAATCTCCATGATTAGATTCATCATCTGTGACTCCTTCTTCTCCATCTTCTTGGACATAGTAACATTTCTTCTATCCTTTATATTTGTTAGGGTTTGGTTTTGAAAACTTCTCTAGGCATCTTGAGGAAAAATGACCAATCTTATTACAAGAAAAACATTTGAATGGCATCTTTCCTTCATACTTACCGGATCCTCTTGGCAATCTTTTGGCAAAAAGAGCTTCAAGTTCACTGAACTCAATTTCATCATCGTCAAGATCCTTCCTTGTCTTGTCAAACCTATTTGATCTTCTTGAAGAGCTTTCACCTAGATCATATCTTTGTTTTTCATGAATACTGGCTTTAAATGTAGATTCAGACTTAGGAAGAGAATCACCAAACTCACTCATTTCAAATGCTAAAAGTTTACCAACCAACTGATCCCTTGTAATAGTTGTTACAGTCCTAATTTCTTCAATGGCAACAACTTTATGTTTGTAGGCTAGAGCACTTTGGCAACAATCTCTGATTCATCCAATTATCCACCAGCACACATTATACCACTCACAAGTTCATTCACTTTTAGCATGTATGAGGTAATATTTTCATCTTCACTCATCCTTAAGCTTTCATATCTATCCTTCAGGCTTTGTATCTTGGCACATTTGACATATTCATCACCCTCATGTAGGGTTTTCAACTTCTCCCAGATTTCATACGTGGTCTTCAATTCCAGTACATTTGTCATTTTTGTATCAGACAAGGCACTCAACAAGGCTTCTTTAGCTCAAATGTTGTTTTTAGCTTCTTTGATTTCATCTAGAGTTGTAGGACCTTTTTCTGGATTCTTATACTCATTCTCAGTTATTGACCAATAGGCATCACCCATACATTGTAAATGACACTACATGCGCATCTTCCACAGAGTGTAATTTGTTTCATCAAATCTCAGACTGTCCTTCTTGTAAGTTGACATTTTGGATCTCCTCAAGCGATCAAGCTTCTTTTAGAGGAACCTGGCTCTGATACTAATTGTTGGAAATAGTCTAGACAAATGAGAGGGGGGGTGAATCAGTTGTCTCACAAATTTACCCTTTTCTTATTTTAACCTTCTTTATCAATTTGCAATCAGATTAATGATGTAAGCATTAAAGTATGAATCAACAATACATGAGCAGAAATAAATTGAACACACATAACACCAGGATTTTTACGTGGAAACTTGGTTAAGGGAAAAACCACGGTGGGAGTTAACCCATAAGATTTGTACCCTGTTAAAAGTATTTAAATGAAATGAAAAGGCACTTGCCTTAGGGCTCACTACCCAGAGCTCACTACTCAGAGAGGCTCACTACCTACAAAAATTTATGTTTGATACAAAAATAATGAACTGATAAATATCATCTTCTTCATGCCTGGTTCAGTCCCATTGAAAGCTTAATTAACTTCTGCTCTGTCCCCAAACACTTCTCTATTGTCTCTTCATCCTTTATTGTCCTTGTTCTTTTGCTTCTCCTCTTCTCTACTCTACTTCTAAACTTTTCTTAGGATTTGAACATTTTTACACAAGGATACTTTTTTGCAACTCATCTACATGCTTTTATATCCTTCATGAACCTTGGAATAAACATCAAGGTTAGCATTACAAACATCTGACTTAATGTGAATCACTATGCTATTGGCCAAACATAACTAGGACTCAAATCTTCCTTGATCAACATGCCACACTTCATAGAATTGCTCTTGGATCATCCTTAACACGCTTGAATCATCCAGTCCACTAAGACTGGGAAGAACAACAACATCAAGGAAGAAATCTTCAACAATGAGCTCAATCTCCAATGCGGACCTCCAACACTGCAATCATATGATTCAGAGACCTCCACAAGCACATTAAATTCAACAAAAACATATGCACTCCTCCAAGTGATCAGAATCACTTGCGTCTTCATTTGAAACCTCAAGAACATTGTTTGCCATGATTGTCACACTAGAAAGATTGCTTGTAGACCTCCAAACCATGAACCACAAGAGTTGATGATACACATTGACTTTCCAATGATGTCTCTAGATCTGCAAATCATAATATTTCAATGCAAAGCAATCTAGACCAATTTATTGTTACTCTGTCTCTTCTAATCACATCAAACCTTGGTTCTACTCAAATGGTCATAGCTTCTTCAAATCTTTAGGCAGACCTCTCAAATCTTAACTAGAGCTACTTCAAACAATCCTCTATACTTCTATATGGTCCACATCCATTGATCTTCATTAATTTTCTCAATATCCTCAACATTCTAGTCTTTTAGACAGGCAAAAAAATAGGATACAGTTGACACCAATGGCAACAAGAATATGTTGACATTAATGAAAACACCGATTAGGCACATATTTGCAATAGATACATCAATGGATTGAGATCAAACATTCAAGAAGAACTAAGTTTGGTAAGGATGACATCTTTGGAGGAATCATATCAGTTTGCCCTGAAAGTAGAATAGAAGTTAAACAAGAGGCATGATCAGAGACAGAGAGGTAGAGGAGGTAAATTTCAAAGAGGTAGAACATTTTCCAGAGGAGATAAATCATTTGCGGAGAAAAATAGATAGGACAACACATTCAAGGAGGACAAAGATGATAATGCATATCAGAGAGATGATAGAAATTTTTATTGGAGAGGAGACCATAATGCATATTGGAATGGACACAGAAGAGAAGGAAGAGGAACCGATAGGAGAACACTCAGAGGCACTTGTTTCAATTGTGGAGGTGAAGGACATAGAACATTTGAATGTAATCAAGGGAGTATAAGCAAAAGAATAGAGAACAGTGGAAGGTAGCCTATGTTGAAGAAGAACCTATTGGATCACCAAGTTTAGTTGGTAAACTAGAGAAAGGAGAATTACTTGTGATGAGGCAAGCACTATTTCAAGCAGAGACAAATGAAGAACCACCGCAGAGGAAGAGTTTGTTCAGAACTAGATGCAAATCAGGAGGTAAGTGTTGTAAAGTTGTAATTGATAGTGGTAGTTCAGATAACCTAGTTTTAGAGGAGATGGTGACTAAGATGAAGTTGGAAAGACTGAAACACCCTAAGCCCTATCAGATAGTATGGATTTAGGATGATCATCAGGTACTGTTGAGTGAACAATGTTTGGTGAAATTTCATATTGGATCTTATCATGATGAAGTCTTTTATGATATTATGCCTATGGATGTATGTCATATCTTGTTGGGTAGACCTTGGCAGTATGACAGAAAAACTATACAAGATGGGAGAAATAATACATATACTATAACATCAAATGGGAAGAGAATTACCTTGATTCCTTTGGAGGATGATTCTAAGAGTGAAGTATGTGGGAATGCTAGAATCTATTTGGTAGATGGAAGAAAATTTTTGGATGGTTTGAGACATGAGAATATGTGTTATGCTTTGATTCCTAAGAAACCTAAAACTTTGAAGGAGACTGAAGAATCACAACCGAAGGAGATAACAAAGTTTCTGATAGAGTATGAAGACATCATATCAGATAATGTACCTAAAGGATTACCACCAATCAAGAGTATCAGTCATCACATGAATCTTATACCAAGAGCAAGTTTGCCAATGTCATGCCCACATTTCCCATGTGGTCATGACATGCAACACGTGTGTCATGTCCACATTACTCATGTGGTCATGACATGAAATATCAAAAACTTTTCCATGTATCCCTAGAAACCCCCTTGCACGTGTCACCATGGTCGGTGGCAATACGCATAAGCCATAAACATGTCAATCAAATCTTGAGGAAGAGCGATTACATACACAATCCCCTGAGTGATGATAGCTAACAAGGGGGTTATGCGATGCGAGGAGCGTTGCTACTAGGGTTAAAATCGATTTGAGCCAAACCCTAAGTTTACTAGGTGAGTGATATGATTTCGACAGGAGTCAAAATCCAACCCTAATTCTAGAGCATAAGAATAGATTAAAACTTCGCTTACATAAAAATAATAATCGCAAGGCAAAAATAAAATGTTAACTAATGTCAGGAAAATTCATTTAATGCAAATGCCCTAAATATCAAAATATTTTAGTAGCATAATGTGTTATTAACGTTTGGAATAAAGATTTTAAAAAGGTCTCCCTCAAGAACATTTACGAGAAAATAAAAAAAAGGATAAAATTAAATTACTATAAACGTAATTAAAAACACCCTTCCAACAAATGAAAATCAAATTAAATACAACTATAAAATAATTAACCCCAAAAATAATAAAGCTTCACTAATAAATATAATTCCAACAATTATATTTATTCTAATAAGCCAAATGTAAAATTCTCAAGAAAAGAAATTTAATCAAACTCCTCCTATCCCTTAAAATAAAAATAACGATATTAAATTCATAAAAAGGATCCCCAAATTAAATAAATTAAAATCCACTAATAAAACTAGCCCAAGCAAATAAATTTATAAATAGGGTAACATATAATTTCCCCTTACCAAAAAAAATTAAATGAAGGGTTAGGAAGAGGACTTTCCCACTTAGTCTAATCCAAAAGCTAACTATTTCAAATAAGCCCCATGAGGAAAGAGGGGAAAAATAAATCCACGTTCACAATTTTAAATGAAAAGTCCAAATAAAAATAATAAAGGATACTCACCCAAACCCTAAAAATTTCTAATTAAAATAATAATTTCCATTGGGCCAAGAACCCTAATCCATCTTATCTCTCATTCTTTTCTTTTCTATCATTTCTCCTCTTCTCTCTAGTTTTTTTTTGTTTCAATATGTAGGTTGGAGAAGGCAGCCATGAGAGGCTAACCATAGTGAGGTACACTCACGATGTATACTCTTAGTAATTAAGCCCTCTCTTGTTTTTTTTTTGTGAAATATATATATATATATATATATATATATATATATATATATATATATTCATTCCTGGTTAAAAGTATTATGCAAAGAAAACCCAGGGGGAAGTATATGGTGTATATATATTTGTTTATGTGTATACTACAAACTATAAATACAAACCATATATATATAGTGTTAATTGCAGGTGAGGGTTTAAAACCTAAGAGATAGTGACAAAGGCAACCAAAGGCTGAATCACAGTAAGGGGAGATCGATGTTTATGCCTGAGGCGTCGCCGCAGAAATTGTGGCCATGGTAGTTTAATGGTGAAAGGGTTTTGTGGGGGGGGGGGCGAGCTCCCACCCACCCCCACCTTATGGTGGGGTGTGAGTGGGGGCTCCGCCCCCACACCACTATCAAAAATAGAAAAAAGAGAGGGGGCTACAATGGCCCTGCCATCACCCCAACTCTTACAATTTTTTTGTATAAAACCTAATCTGCTATAGTTGTCATAGTCCGCCAATGGTAAATGGTGATACATTTGTTTATTGGCATTTTTCAATGGGATTTTAACATTAAATATGTATATATATTCAATTTTTAGTTTATACTCAGCTCAACAATTACACAGATAAATAATGATATACTTAAAAGGATATATATATATATGTTTTTGCTCCTAGTTACTATGCAATTAATATTCAGAAAATTAATCACAGTCAAATGAAAGTATTCAGAAACATACAAATTTTTATACAATGCTTATATATATCTGTGTGTGTGTGTGTGTGTCTCATTTTTTTTTGGGGGGGGGTTTAAAAGAAACCATATGACAGTAGAAATCTACCCTCTTTTTTTTGCTATCAAAAAGATTAAAATGATAGGGTAATAGAGCAAATTCAAATGTTTCCTTTTTGAACAATAAAAGGGTATATAAATAAATATATTTAATTTTGAAAATACAACTAACATTCACCTCTACTTTTCTGAATTAAAATCTAGCCACTATATTCTTTCTTTTCTTTTATATGCAACTAAATCGGAAATAGTAATACAAACATTTTTTTTCTTTTTAAAGTTTAAAAGGCAACATATGTATATTTTCCATTTTTGTAAGTTTCCCACACAACATCAAAATAAAATAAATCAACCAACCTATTTTATTTTAACCACAACAACAAATTTCATTACTCATTAAAAATCATTTTAAACATTACATAGTGGAGACTACTCTCTCTCTCATTTTGTTCACAAGTAGGCCATTTTTGGCCATGACTCCCAAAATGATCACAACAACAAATAATACAAAAACTTGAATGCACTTCCACCAAGCTTCCATTTCAACCAAGTGAAACTACAAAACTTTAAACAAGGAGGGAAGCCAAGCCACAAAAACTGCTCTCCTCCCTATCATAGACCTGCAATTGGGTCACCCCCGAGCTAGGAGGTTGATCTTCACATAGGTTTCAACACTCCACAACAATCAATATGTAGCCAGCAACATGAAGTCACCCATAATTTATGCACAATACAAAACTCATGGAAATGAGTTTGGAGGGGTAGGGGAGTGGACCGCTTGACTCTAAACGCCACTCCTAAAACTCATAGTCTCAAAACAAAAAGGCCTCAAGCCAAAAATGATATCTCCATGAAATACAAATTCACCATGGCACTCATGCCAACCAAAATAATCCCATACTCAATATATTGCCCTCAAGGCCATAAGAATACCAACACCAGGAGGGTGACCTCAAGGAGGTTCACTCCTCCCCCACCCCACACAAGGAAGGACACACCCAAATAGGTAGTCTCATCCCAATACACCCAAAACCCACAACAAAAGAAAATAACACTCAACACATTTTCAAGCACATAAGAAAAAATGTAATAAACATTAGGAATGTCTAAAATGTCATGAAGCTTACCTTAAGAGCCCAACAATGGATGCAAGTTAAAGAAGAGCCCAAAATCTTTCTCCAAGTCTCTAATCCTCCAAAACTCTTTAACTCCTTCCCAAAAATCCTCCAAAGATAGAAAAAAATTCCCAAAAGAGCAAAAACCCCATTCCCCTCTCCAAGAGGAGTTAAAATAGGCCTCCATTCAACACCTTGAGGAATGAGAAGATGACACATGTCACCTTCTCCTTCCGCATCCCATGTCACTTGCAAAGGAGAAGGAATGTGAGGGTGACATGTGGCACCCTTTATCCATTCAAACCCTCACCCTCTCCACTTGTGCTCTCACACGTGTGAGCAAAAGTGGAGAGGTGGCATCTCTCCCCATGGCTCCATGAGGATAAGGGATGACACATGTCATCACCTTATTCTCCAAGAGAGCCCCTTCACTCCAAGATGCTCTCACATGTGTGAGAGTCTTAGAGGAAGGTTCCACACACTTAGGGGTCTTAAAGACTACCCAAGTCTTCAAGGTGGAGGAATCCCCAAGCCTTGGGAAGGGAGATGGGCCTTCTTTCAAGGCATGACTCATCTCCCACCCTTAGCCATTTTGAATTTTCGTCACTTTTACTTAACCCAAGTTTAAGGTGACTAGATGGGAGTAACCCAAGGGTTTAGTAACCCCAAATGGACCCTAGGCCCTAGGGGTACAACCTAGGATTAGTTTAGACCCCTAATAAACACCTATGGAGGTATAAATTCACAATAAATGGCCCAAAAAAATAAAACGGACACCAAATGGTGAACTAGACCAAATAATAAAATATAGGCATTCACAAAAAATCATTCAATCACACATGATCCTTATCCCTCTTGGGAATGGATTAGCTTAACAAGGGAACACATAAGTGTGAGATCGACCTTTGATTTTCAATGGCCTGGAAAATCACCTACGCACTTGAACAAATGGTCAATCCAACATGTATATATATCATAGCTAAAGCAGTGAGGTGTAACACTCATGTCATCGCATAATTCATATAAAACATTAAACAACTCACATCATAATTAAGATTCATGATTTCATTTTCTATATACTATCTCATAATCAAAATCACATAGCAAATCCATATAATGAGCTCATAATCAAGATCACTAATATCATCAAGTGTATCTCATATGTCTAACATCATAAGAGCATAAAAATAAGATATAATCAAATCACCACATACTAATCCAAAATAACGACATATAGTCTAAGTCTGCATAATGGAAATCAATAGTCTCTAAATGTCTAAAATGTCTCCAACTATAATATGAAATGATCAAAATAGGGAAGTGAAATAAATAGGCCTCACATCCTCCCCCCTAAGACTAAACTTCCTCTTGGAAGTTGTTAAAGAGGTGAGGATAAAGTGTCCTCAATCTAGCTGCATCCTCCCAAGTCACCATGACCTCATCATACTGATCCCACTAGACCCTAACCTGGTCCAGCTCTTGACCTCAAAGGCCTAGTGTCTGATGAGCCAATATATGAATTAGCTCCAAAGCCAACTACCTGTCTACCTCTACCTATAGAGCACTCTAGTCCAATACATGAGATAAATTAGATATATATCACTGTAATACAGACACATGAAAAACATCGTGGATGCGCGACAGGCTAGGTGGCAAGGCTAGATAGTAGGCTACAGGTCTTATCTGCTCCAAGATCTCAAAAGGCCATATGAACCATGGTGCGAGCTTAGAGCCATTTCCATAATAGATTGGACTCTTTTGCAGCCGCACTCTCAAGAAAACTCTGTCACCAAATGAGATGCTCCGATCTAGTCTCTTAGCATCAACATACTTCTTCTGTTGATCATGTGCCTCCTAAAGTCTCTGCCTAATCAGTGTGATCTGCTGCTCCATATCCTGAACCAACTCTGGACCAATGGCAACTCTATCCTTTATTTGATCCAAACTCAACGATGTCTTGCAAGGTCTGTCATACAAGGCCTGATAAGGAGGCATACCTAACGAGCTGTGATGTCCATTATTGTAGGTAAACTCAACCAGATACAGATACTCCTCCCATTTAGACTGGTGGTCCATAACATACATATAGAGCATATCCTCTAACACCTGATTCACCCTCTCTATCTAACCATCTATCTCGAGGTGATAAGTGAAGCTAAAGTTGAGTTGTGTGCCCAACTCCTACTACCCTCCAAAAGGCTAATGTGAACACTAAGTCCCTATTAGAAATGTTACGGTGAGGTACCCCATGTAATCTCACAATGTCATCCAAGAATACTCTCGCCACTGATGGTGCATTGTACATCATGCACACAAGTGAGAAATGCGCCACCTTAGTCAACTTGTCAACTGTCACCATGATGGTATCATGGCGGTGAGAAGACATAGGAAGACCAACAATGAAATCTGTGGAAATGGTGTCCCATTTCCACTCCGGTATCTCGTGAGGGTATAAAAGACCTATTGGATGTTAATGCTTGGCCTTGACCCTCTGGTACTCAAGGCATCGAGCAACAAACTTTGTAATATCCTTTCTCATACCTGCCCAATGGTATAGCTATTGCAAGTCGGCATGCATCTTCTTCACCCCTGGGTCTGCTGCATAAGGTGATCTATGAGCCTCTAATAACACTACTATACATAGGTCACCTACATGGGGTACATAGATGTGCTGTCGATGTCGAAGTAGCCCATCTGCCTCAAGGGAGTATCCTACAAACTTGTCCACAAGGGCCCTCTGTGACTGGATCTCCTGCTGCACCTCAAGAAACCACTCATCCTCAGGTAGATGCTAAATAATACGTCCCCTCAAGTCCACACTCAAAGTCAAGGTTAGGATCTCATGGCGCCTCTGACTCAATGTGTCGGAAACCATGTTCTCCTTCCCTTTGATGTAGTGGACATCAAATTTGTACTCAAAAAGAAACTCCATCCAATGCTGCTGACGGGCATTTAGATTCGACTGTGTGAATATGTACTGAAGACTGTGATGATCTAAATGAAACTCAAAGAGATGACCTAGTAGGAAATGTCTCTAATGAACTTTAGCATGAACCACTATTGTGAGCTCTAAATCATGAGTGGGGTAGTTTAGCTCATGGGTCTTGAGCTTTTGCGACTCATACACGATCACTCTAGCAACCTGCATAAGTACGGCTCCCAAACCCTCAAGTGATGCATTAGTGCAAAACATGAACTTTGCTGCTAGATCATGAACCACTAAGATGGGAGCGCTAGTAAGACACTCCTTGAGGACCCTAAAGGCCCTCTCACAGTACTCAATCCAATTAAAAATCTTCCCTTTCCACTGAAGGGAAGTGATGGGGTACACTATCCTGGAGAAGCCCTCAACAAATCTATGGTAATAACCAACTAACCCCATGAAACTCCTAACCTCTATCACAGTGGTGGGTGTTGGCCAATCCCTGATAGCCCTAATCTTCGATGGATCTATAGAGATACCATCACCAGCTAGGATGTGCCCCAAGTACTGCACCTCTTTCCTAAAAAATACACACTTCACCAAGTTGCCATATAGATTCTGTTCCCTCAAGCACTGTAAAACCTAACGTAGGTGCTCCTCATGCTCCTCCTTGGTCCATGAATAGATCAATATATCGTTAAGGAAAATAATCATGAACCGATCCAAGTAGGTACGGAATACCCTGTTCATGAGACTCATGAACACTGCAGGGGTGCTTGTCAAGTTGAAGGGTACCATGGTGAACTCATAGTGGCCATATCAAATCCAGAAGGCGGTCTTATGGATGTCTGCCTCTGTGATGCACAACTAGTGATAACTAGACTTTAGGTCTATCTTAGAGAACACCCTGGCTCCCTGCATTTGATTGAAGGGATCATCAATCCTAGGCAAAGGATAACGGTTCTTCACCGTCACCTTATTTAACTGCCTATAATCCATGCACAGACAAAAAGACCCATCCTTCTTCTTCACGAAGATGACCAATGTACCCCAAGGTGAAATTCTAGGTCAGATGTGTCCCTTCTCAAGCAACTCCACTAACTGTAACTTGAGCTCCGTGAGCTCATGAGTGGTCATCTTGTAGGGTGCATGAGATACTGGCTCAGCACCTGGCACTAGATCAATATGAAAGTCTACCTTTCGATGGGGTGGCATCCCTGGTAACTCTAGTGGAAACACATCAGCAAACTCTCTCAAGATGGGATGGTTATCTAATGATGCCTCTGGCTTATCCTCTGATCTGTCGCTAACAGTGATGGCAAGCATCTGATATCCCTTCCATATGTAGCACTTAAGCTACGTAGTGAATATCATACAAACTATCGTGGGCTTCTGAATGCCCACTATCTCAACTGATGTGCCATGATCATCGAAGCAGCTAGTCACCTTTCGGCGACAATCTAGCTTGGCTCTATGAGCCGCAAGCTAATCCATGCCTAAAACCACACCATAGGATCCTAAAGGTATAACCCTAAGGTCACATAATGTAGTAAAGATCCCCAAAGATAACTCACAGTCGTGAACTAAGGCATCTACTGCCATCTTGGCTCCTGTGGCCAACTCAACCTCCCACCTATCACCCTGCCTAGAGGCCACCAGCCTACAATGCTCCACTAATGATGGAGATATGAATGAATTAGTAGTGCTAAAGTCAAATAAAATAGCAATGGGAACATCCCCAATCATACCTATGGTCTCGAGCACTGAGGCCTGAAAATTAGCTTGGCAGTTATCAACCGCTGCAAACATACAATGGGATCTACCCAAATCTCCAACCATCTACTCTAATCCTCTTGCACGAGGTTATCCCCCTACCGTAAAGACTTGTGGGTACTCTTTGGCTAGATGTCCCACTCGACCACAAACATAGCATGGGCCCCGAGCTTGTACCTCTGCAGACTGTGTCCTACCTGACTGCTACTATCTAGATCGACCCATGGACCCTTGTGAACACCTGTAAGATTGATGTGATCTAGAGGGTCCTGCAGGTGGTCCCTGCTATCTTTGATCCCTATGCGGGCCCTGCTACTGCCAACCACAATTCTATCCTCCCTATGCCCTCTGCTGGGACCTGGACCTCTGCTAATACTGCTACTGCTGTGGAGGTCTAGGAGGTAGTGGTGCAGAACTAAATCCTCCCCTTTGAGGTGGTGGTGGTGGTCTGCAGAATCTATGCTGCTACTGCTAGTTATGGTCCTAATATTGAGGACGTGAGCTCTGACCTTGTCCCTGTATCTCCTTAGCAATGTATGCCTTCTTGGTAGCCTCACTCAAGGTCTAGGGGTCTACCATGTGCACAGGCCCTGATATCCCCTCATTCAAACCTCTGATAAACTTGTGAACTAGAAGTTTTTCATCATGGAGATACTCCACATAACGTGACATCTCAGTGAACCTGCCCTCATACTATGCTATAGTAGACCCTCGCTGCTATAAATCATGGAATTCGTCAATGCGACATTGCCTATAGTGGTCTGATAGATATCGTGCATTAAAGTGCTTAATGAATGTGTCCCATGAAAGTGTATCCAAAGATAAGCAGTGCTTGCACTCCTTAGTGCGCCACCAAGTCACTATTGTGTCTCTCAATAGGTGAACCTCCACGCGTGCCTTCATGTTTCCCTCATAAGGATGCAACATAAAGCACCTGTCTAAACTGATAAGCTAAGACTCAGCTTCAGCTCCTTCTATGGTCCCTATGAAAGTAGGTGGATTCAGCCTAAGCAAGTCTCTGATAGGGTCTCCTCGATCTC
This sequence comes from Cunninghamia lanceolata, assembly GCA_027924645.1. NCBI lineage: Eukaryota > Viridiplantae > Streptophyta > Pinopsida > Cupressales > Cupressaceae > Cunninghamia > Cunninghamia lanceolata. Next base: position 1,356,514 of record BSBN01001603.1, on the reverse strand, counting down.
TGTGTCCTCTGATAGGCTCATCCACACCATAATCATAAGGCCCATGATAAACCTGCTCTACTCTCACTACCTCCTCTCGCCTCACCTAGTGTGGAGGACTCTTGCTACGACCTCTATAAGCTGAACCAACATCCTCCACAGTAGTGCCAGGAATCTCTATAAAAGACTCCACTCATGGTGCCACTCGCGGCTCGACGCAGGGCTCTGCACGTGACTTGGCACGTGACTCCTCTCATGGATCAACACAGGGCTTGACACATGACTCTACTATCACTAGTGGCAACCTATCTAACACTGCCTGTAATGACTGTAAGATCTGTGGTCCAATATTAGGTACTAGTGGTGCCTGCGGTGCCTACTGCTCTAGTGGAGCTAGCGGTCCTTGACCCTCTACTAAAGACTCATTTTCATTTTGTATCTCTATGGACATTATACCGCATGAGCACGCTCACCTATTTCATCAGGGAGGCATCCTACAAGAAAAAGGTATCACAATTCAATAAAAAATATAGAATATATAATGCACCCAGACAAGCCTAGTTTTTAAACTTGGGCTTTGATACCAAATGTCATGCCCACATTTCCCATGTGTTCATGACATGCAACACACGTGTCATGTCCACATTAGTCATGTGGTCATGACACAAAATATCAAAAACTTTTCCATGTATCCCTAGAAACCCCCTCACATGCATCAGCGTGCTCGGTGGCAATACACATAAGGCGTAAACATGTCAATTGAATCTCAGGGAAGAGTGATTACATACGCAATCCCCTATGTGATGATATCTGACAAGGGGTTATGTGATGCGAGGAGTGTCGCTACTAGCGTTAGGATCGATTTGACCTGAACCCTAAGTTTCCTAGGTGAGTGATATGATTTCAACATGAGTCAAAATCCAACCCTAATTCTATAGCATAAGAATAGGTTGAAATTTCTCTTACATAAAAATAATAATCGCAAGGCAAAAATAAAATGTTAACTAATGTCAAGAAAATTCATTTAACGCAAATGCCCTAAATCTTAGAAAATTTTGGCAGCATAACATGTTATTAACATTTGGAATAAACATTTTAAAAAGGTCTCCCTCAAGAACATTTACGAGAAAATTTAAAAAAAGATAAAATTAAAATACTATAAACATAATTAAAAATACCCTTCCAACAAATGAAAATCAAATTAAATACAACTATTAAATAATTAACCCCCAAAATAATAAAGGTTCACTAATAAATATAATTCCAACAATTATATTTATTCTAATAAGCCTAATGTAAAATTCTCAAGAAAAGGAATTAAATCAAACTCCTCCTATCCCTTAAAATCAAAATAACGATATTAAATTCATAAAAAGAATCCCCAAATTAAATAAATTAAAACCCACTGATAAAACTAGCCCAAGCAAATAAATTTATAAATAGGGTAACATATAATTTCCCCTAACCAAAAAAAATTAAATGAAGGGTTAGGAAGAGAACTTTCCCACTTAGTCTAATCCAAAAGCTAACTATTTCAAATAAACCTCATGAGGAAAGAGGGGAAAAATAAATCCACGTTCACAATTTTAAATGAAAAGTCCAAATAAAAATAATAAAGGATGCTCACTCAAACCCTAAAACTTTCTAATTAAAATAATAATTTCCTTTGGGCTAAGAACCCTAATCCATCTTATCTTTCATTCTTTTCTTTTCTATCATTTTTCCTCTTCTCTCTGTTTTTTTTTATTGTTTTAATATGCAGGTTGGAGAAGGCAGCCATGAGAGGCTAACCACAGTAAGGTATACTCACTCTGTATACTCTCAGTAATTAAGCCCTCTCTTGTTTTTTTTTGTATATATATATATATATATATATTGTTGGTTAAAAGTATTATGCAAAGAAAACCCAGGAGGAAGTATATGATGTATATATATTTGTTTCTATGTATACTACAGAATGTAAATAAAAACTAGACATATATATATCATTAGTGTTAATTGGAGGTGAGGGTTTAAAACCTGAGAGATAGCGACAAAGGCGGCCAAAGGCCGAATCACAATAAGGGGAGATCGATGTTTATGCTTGAGGCGTCACAGCAGAAATCACGACTATGATAGTTTAATGGCGAAAGGGTTTTGTGGGGGGTGGGGCTCCCACCCACCCCCCACCTTATGGTGGGGTGTGGGTGAGGGCTCTGTCCCCCACACCACTGTTAGTAACAGCAAAAAGAGAGGGGGTGGCGGCGGCCCTGCCGTCACCCCAACTCTTACATTTTTTTTTGTTTAAATTTTTTGGTATAAAACCTAATCTAATATAGTTGTCATAGTCCACCAACGGTAAACGGTGATACATTTATTTATTGGCATTTTTCAATGGGATTTTAACATTAAATATGTATATATTTAGTTTTTAGTTTATACCCAGCTCAACAATTACACAGATAAATAATGATATACTTAAAAGGATATATATATATATATATATAGTTATCTCTTTTTTTTTTTTGGGGGGGGGGGCGGGTTAAAAGAAACCATATGACCTAGTAGAAATCTACCCTCTTTTCTTTGCTGTCAACAAGATTAAAATGACAGGGTAATAAAGCAAATTCAAATGTTTCCTTTTTGAACAATAAAAGGCTATATAACTAAATATATTTACTTTTGAAAATACAACTAACAGTCACCTCTACTTTTCTGAATTAAAATCCAGCCACTATATTCTTTCTTTTCTTTTATATGCAACTAAATTGGAAATAGTAATACAAAATATTTTATTTTTCTTTTTAAAGTTTATAAGGCAACATATGTATATTTTCCATTTTTGTAAGTTTCCCACACAACATCAAAATAAAATAAATCAGCAAACATATTTTATTTTAACCACAACAACAAATTTCATTACTCATTAAAAATCATTTTAAACATTACATAGTGGAGAGTACTCTCTCTCATTTTGTTCACAAGTAGGCCTTTTTTGGCCATGACTCCCAAAATGATCACAACAACAAATAATACAAAAACTTGAATGCACTTCCACCATGCTTCCATTTTAACCAAGTGAATTTGTAAAACTTTAAACAATGAGGGAAGCCAAGCCACAAAAACCACTCTCCTCCCTACCATAGACCCGCAAGTGGGTCACGCCCGAGCTAGGAGGTCGATCTTCACACAGGTTTTAACACTCCACAACAATCAATATGCAGCCGACAACACGAAGTCACCCATAGTTTATGCACAATACAAAACTCATGGAAATGAGTTTGGAGGAGTAGGGGAGTGGACTTCTTGACTCTAGAGGCCACTCCTAAAACTCATAGTCTAAAAACAATAAGGCCTCAAGCCAAAAATGATATCTCCATGAGATACAAATTCACCATGGCACTCATGCCAGCCAAAATAATCCCATACTCAATATATTGCCCTCAAGGCCATAAGAATACCAACACCAGGAGGGTGACCTTGAGGAGGTTCACTCCTCCCCCACCCCACACAAGGAAGGACACACCCAAATAGGTAGTCTCATCCCAATACACCCAAAACCCACAACAAAAGAAAATAACACCCAACACATTTTCAAGCACATAAACAAAAATGTAATAAGCATAAGGAATGGCTAAAATGCCATGAGGCTTACCTTAAGAGCCCAACAATGGATGCAAGTTGAAGAAGAGCCCACAAGATTTCTCTAAGCCTCTAATCCTCCAAACCTCTCTAACTCCTTCCCAAAAATCTTCCAAAGATAGGAAAAAAATCCCAAAAGAGCAAGAACCCCATTCCCCTCTCCAAGAGGAGTTAAAATAGGCCTCCATTCAAGGCCTTGAGGAATGAGAAGGTGACATGTGTCACCCTCCTATCCATTCAAACCCTCACCCTCTCCACTTGTGCTCTCAGACATGTGTGAGAGAAAAAGTGGAGAGGTGGCATTTCTCCCCATGGCTCCATGAGGATAAGGGATGACACATGTCATCACCTTATTCTCCAAGAGATCCCCTTCACTCCAAGATGCTCTCACACATGTGTGAGAGTCTTGGAGGAACGTTCCACACACTTGTGTTTCTTGAAGACTCCCCAAGTCTTCAAGGTGGAGGAATCCCCAAACCTTGGGAAGGGAGATGGTCCTCCTTTCAAGGCATGACTCATCTCCCACCCTTAGCCATTTTGAATTTTCGTCACTTTTACTTAACCCAAGTTTAAGGTGACTAGACGGGAGTAACCATAAGGTTTAGTATGCCGAAATGGACCCTAGACCCTAGGGGTACAACCTAGGGTTAGTTTAGACCCCTAATAGACACCTATGGAGGTATAAATTCACAATAAATGGCCCAAAAAAATAAAAGGGACACCAAATGGTGTGAATTAAAACATATATTTACAACACATCAATTAAATTAAAGAAAAGGGGTGAACTAGGCCAAATAATAAAATACAAGCATTCACAAAACATCATTCAATCACACATGACCATTATCCCTCTTGGGAATGGATCTACTTAACAAGGGAACACATAAGTGTGAGATCGACCTCTAATTTTTCGTGGCCTAGAAAATCACCTGCACACTTGAACAAATGGTCAATCCAACATGTATATATATCATAGCCGAAGCAACAAGATGTAACACTCATGTCATCACATAATTCATATAAAACATTAAACAACTCACATCATAATTAAGATTCATGATTGCATTTTCTATATACTATCTCATAATCAAAATCACATAGCAAATCCATATAATGACCTAATAATCAACATCACTAATATCATCAAGTGTATCTCACATGTCTAACATCATAAGAGCATAAAAATAGGATATAATCAAATCACCACATACTAATCAAAGCTAATCCAAAATAACGACATATAGTCTAAGTCTGCATAATGGAAATCAATAGTCTCTAAATGTCTAAAATGTCTCCAACTATAATATGAAATGATCAAAATAGGGAAGTGAAATAAATAGGCCTCATAGCCTAATAAAGAAGCACATAGAATGACACTAGTAGAGAATGAAGAACTGAATAGACAGATATAGGAATTGTTGAGGAAAGGTTTGATTAGAGAAAGTTTGAGTCCTTGTGCAGTACCTGTAGTGTTAGTACCTAAGAAAGATAGAGAATGGAGACTATGTATTGACGCTAGAGAAATAAACAAGATCACAGTTAAGTATAGATTTCCTTTACCTAGGATGGATGATATCATGGATTGTTTGAGTGGAGCAAAATATTTCACAAAGATAGATTTGAAGAGTGGATACCATCAGATTAGAATCATAGAAGAAGATGAATGGAAGATCACTTTTAAAATAAATGAAGGATTGTATGAGTGGTTAGTGATGCCTTTTGGATTGATAAATGCACCTAGTACTTTCATGAGATTGATGAATGAAGTCTTGAAGCATTCTTGGGTAAGTTTGTTATTGTATATTTGGATGACATTTTGATTTTTAGTAAAACAAAAGAAGAACACTTGTGGCATATTAGACAAGTTTTGAAGAGGTTAAGAGAGGAGAAATTGCTAATAAACATCAAGAAGTGTAGTTTCATGAAGGAATAATTCATACACTTGGGATTTGTGATTTTGCCGAAGGATTGAAGATGGACCCTAAGAAGGTAAGAACAATTGTTGAATGGCCTACACCAGAGAGCATTGGAGAAGTCAGATCATTTCATGGACTACCTAGTTTCTACCTGAAGTTCAATAGAAATTTTAGTTCATTTTGTAACCCTATGATAGAGATAATGAGAGGTGACAGGAAAGACTTTAAGTGGACATTAGGAGCAGACAAAAGTTTTAAACTGTTGAAGAAGGTGACAGAGCAACCTGTTTTAGCATTACCTGATTTCAATAAGGTATTTCAAGTTGATTGTGATGAAAGTGGGAGTGCAATTGGAGCAATATTAAATCAAGAAGGTAGACCTATAGCATATTTCAGTGAGAAGTTGAATGATGCAAGGAGAAGATATTTAGTTTATGATCAAGAGTTCTATGCCATAATTCAAGCCTTGAAGAAGTGGAGACATTATTTGTTGCCTAAGGAATTTGTGTTGTATACAAATCATCAAGCTTTGCAGTATTTGAATAGTCAAGGTAAGTTGAATTAGAGACATATGAGATGGGTAGAGTTCATGCAGAGTTATACATTTGTGCTCAAGCATAGGAGTGGAAAATTAAACAAAGTTGATTATGCATTGAGTAGAAGAAGGAACTTGCTGATAGAGATGAGAGTTGAAGTGTTGGGATTCAATGAATTGAAGAACATGTATGAGGGAGACACTAATTTTGTAGAACCTTGGAAAGCATGTAAGGAACCTATTGTGATAGATAGGAGTAAGTGGTTGTACTATTTCATTTAGGAAGATATGTTGTTCAGAGGAAATCAGTTGTGCATACCTAGAAGTTTAATGAGAGATAATTTGATCAAGGAGAAACATAGTGGTGGATTGGCAGGACATTTTGGCATTGATAAGAGAGTGGCCTTGGTGAGTGAAAATTATTTTTCACCTTAGATACATAAGGATGTTAGGAAATTTGTGCAGAGTTGTAGAGTTTGTCAAGTTGTAAAAGGGAGTAGTTAGAATACTGGATTGTATAAACCTTTGACAGTACTGGAGAGACCTTGGGAAGACATAAGCATGGATTTTGTTATGGGATTGCCTAAGACACAGAGAGGACATGATTCAATATTTGTAGTGGTAGATAGATTTTCAAAGATGGCTCATTTCATACCTTGTAAGAAGATAATTGATGTAGTACATGTAGCTGACCTATTTTTCAAGGAGATTGTGAGATTGCATGGATTACCTAAGAGCATAATTTCAGACAGAGACACTAGATTCCTTGGATATTTTTAGAAGAAAATTTGGAAAAAGATGAAGATAGACTTGAAGTTTAGTTTAGCATTTCATCCACAGACTGATGGACAGACAGAGGTAGTGAATAGGAGTTTCAAAAATTTGTTGAGATGTTTGGTTGGAGAGAAGACAAGAAGTTGGGATTTGATTCTTTCACAAGAATAATTTGTATACAATAATTTAGTGAATAGGAGTACTAGAAGAACAACTTTTGATATTGTTACTGAAGTGAATCCTAGAGGAGTGATAGAATTGAGAGACATGGGTATGATAGAAAAGCGGAGTGCAGAAGCAGAAGAATTTGCGGATCACATGAAGACGATGCATAATCAAGTTAAGAAGCATTTGGAAGACATGAACAACAAATATAAGGAGCAAGCAAATGAGAAAAGAAGACATAAAGAATTTGTAGTGGGAGATGAAGTGATGGTATACTTGAGAAAAGAAAGATTTCCAGTTGGAACATATAACAAGTTGAAGATGAAGAAGTTTGGACCTTGTAGGATACTCAGAAAATTTAATCCAGGAAATGCATATGAAGTGGAATTACTGGAGACATTGAGCATATCACCTACTTTCAATATTGTAGGCCTATACTAGTATCATGAAGTAGAGTTTAGTGATAACATGGTATAGGACTTGAAGAAGTAGTTACCACAACAAGCACTAGAGTAGATTGAAGATATTTTGGACAGTAGAGTTGGACGTAGCACCAGAGGAAGACAATACAAAGAATACCTTGTGAAGTGGAAAGGCAGACCAAAAGAAGATTCATCATGGATTTCTTAGGCTGAGGTGGACCATCTTTGTTCTCCCCCAGCCCCAACAAAGTGAGGGACTCACTTTTTCAATAACCCTGAATGTCTGATGCAAGAGCATCCCTAGTTCAAGAGCAATCTTGGATCAACCAAAAACATTTGCATTTTAGTTTGTTTGTAGTTCAGTTTGTTTCTTTTTTCATTTTCTAGTTCAATTCAGGTAGTTTAGTTAGTAATAGTTTCTATATTTTGGTCCACATTATACTGCAGTTGCATTTCAAATCTTGTAGAGCTGGACTTAGTATCTAGATTCATTCACCTACATCTTATTCATAATTTAGAGCATTTGGATCAAGTACTGAAAAGTTATCTCTATTAGAAGATCGATTGTTTTCTCATAACAGAGCATCCTATCTTTGATAATCAACTAAAGGAGAATACTTGTAGAGCATTCCTCGACTTGTGGAGCCTAAGTGCACATCATTCATTGATCTTTAGTTCATGGCTAACCTTCGCCAAGATTCGCACATCATTCCATGCATTTGCGGATGTGTTCTACATGATTAGGTTTGACCTATCTATGTACACATGTTACAGCTCTTCCTTGGAGTTTGTGATCTTCCTTGGTTGACACAGAGGAATCTATTGTTCCAGAGATTATATAAATTGATGTAATAGATCCCTAGGAAAGCAGTTAGCATAATTCTAAGGATTTAGAGGATAGATAGTTCTGCTCTTTCACAAAGGGACTTCAAAGCTATATCTTGTGTATATTTTGATATTCTATATTTAGGCTTGTGAGCCCTAATTGTAAGCCCGCATGTTTCCAATCGATCTATATTTGAATTCTTTGATATACTGAATGACTGAATTTGCATGTGTTCCATATCTTTGAGTTGTTTCCGTCATGTTTACTCTTGCTGCACAGTTAGGACAATTCACTCTGTGAACCCTTCTGCCATGATTGCACCACTTAAAGTCTATTTTTAATTCAAATGATCAGCTGAGAAGAGAGAAAGTGAGCATACTGATCAAGGAAGAACATTATAAAGTTGTTGAGATCTTCAAGGCCAAACTCCTTGATCTTGGAAAGGTATGTACCAAAGAAGAGAAGCATGAATTTATTTCATTATGTAAGGAATATGATGATATTTTTGCTTGGGAATACAAAGATCTAAAAGGTTTTAATCCAGAACTAGCATAGCACACCATTGAGCTAGAACTGGATGCAAAACCTATGAGGAAAAAACAAAGGCCTCTTAATCCCAAGCTGGAAGTTCTTATGAAAACTGAACTTAATAAGTTGATTCAGAGCAACATTATATTTCCCATCAAGCACACATCATGGGTGTCAAATTTGGTGCTTGTGAGGAAGAAAATTGGTGAAATCAAGTTGTGTGTTGAATTCATGGACTTAAACAGAGCCTCATTAAAAGATCATTATATGTTTCCTTCAATGGAGCAAATTTTGCAAGTTGTATCAAGTTTCAAGAGATTCTCATTGTTGGATGGATTCTCAGGTTATAATCAGATTTTGGTTAAGGAAGAGGATTAGTTTACAACAAAATGGGGTACCATGGCTTACAAGAAGGTGCCCTTTGGGCTGTCAAATGCTGGAGCAACATTTCAGAGAGCCATGGATATGGCCTTTCATAGTATCATGAATAAGTTTGTGCTAGTTTATTTAGATGACATCACTGTATTTTCAAAAGATGCAAAAGATCATTTCTCACATTTGAGGCAAGTTTTTGATAGATGTAGAGAGTATGGCACGTCTCTCTCAATCCAAAAATATATTTTTTTTGTCCATGAAGGTAATCTTCTGGGTCACATTATTTCCAAACATGGGATCACAATTGATCCAGAAAGACTAAGTGTCATTTCATCCTTACCCTTACCAACTCACAAAATGGGGCTGCAAAGTTTTTTAGGTAGAATTAATTTTGTAATAAGGTTCATTCCAAATATTGCCAGTCTTTTAAAGCCTCTAACATCTATGCTAAAAAAGAATATGGGGTTTAGCTGGACCAATGATGCAGGGGCATCTTGCCCTACAATTTTGGTTTTTCTTTCTTTCTATTGTTTTGGTTCTTTTTGTTAGCTTTTCTTTGTAAATAAGTGGTGACTCTTTGTCTTTTGTCATTATCTTGTAAACTCCTATCATATGTAAAGGTAAAATTTGATGAGGAGTTCTTGTCACCATGTGATTCCTGTCACTATCATTTGCTTTGGGGAATCAAGTTTTGTTTTGAAGCTCCTGTTACCCATGTGATAGTAATGAAATCAATAGGGCTTTAATCTGTCATCAGTTATTCTGCAAATCAACAAGTGGAGGACTTAATCTATTGTGAGTAGTTGAGGAGTCGCTACAATTAACCAATGAAGGAGTTCCTCAATGCCTGGAAAGAATCTGAGCATGCGAATAGTCAATTTGGGAAGATAAGAAGACACAACTGTCCTGTGACAAGGGAGGACAAATTGACAGTAGCAAAAGAAAATATAGGCTGAAGGTTGTAGGAGAGTTTTGGAGGGAAACGAATCAACATCCTCACGGGTATAGAAGAAAAGAAAAGTAACATCATTTGTGAAGGAACGGAGGATAGGGAGAGAGCATCAGGTGTGAAGGCAAAGAAGGTAGATTTGGTTTTTGATTGCACTTAGAAAAGGTCAATTGTTGTAGGCTAATACATAGATTTTGTAATGCTTGGATAATGAAATAGAATAGTGAGGAGTTGGGTTTTACATTTTGTCTTTGTAATTTCAATGTTAATAAGAATCTGCATATACATTCTTCCTATCATTTTGGGTATTTGATCATTAATCTCTTGTCATTATTCTGAATCTCTATTTGATTGAATTCTTTGTGAAGCTATTTGATTCTGTGACTAGCAAGGCAGCCATCAGATTGGAATCAGAGCCTAAAGAGATTGGGCATTAGTAAGTGGTCAAGATGCCTCCAAGAAGAATGGGTTGAGGAGGAGGTCGAGGCAGGGGTAGAAGAGACCATGGTGACCCTGAGTTATTACAGAATTTGGTTGCAAAGATGGAAGCCCTAGAGAGGACACATAGGAGAGGAACCCCTCATGATGAGGATGCAAGTGATGAAGAGGAAGAACAAGAGAGAGAAGAGAATGAGGAAGGAAAAGTGGATCAAGAAGAAGAATTTGATGAAAAATTGCTAAAGATAGTCATGAGTCTAGGCTTCAGACCCAAAATAGAGGTGCCAACTTATGCCGGAAGCCTCAATGGTGATGATTTGATCGATTGGACCAATGACTTGATAAAGATTTTGAATATGAAGGTGTAGTAGAGGAAAAAAGAGTAAAGTTTTCCTACACTAGATTAAAGGGCCATGCTGCCATGTGGTGAGACTTTGTCCAAACTGAGAGGAGAAGGAGAAATAAGGAGAAGATAAACTCTTGGGATCAAATGGTGGCCAAGTTGAAGGCCAAATTTCTGCCAAGTGATTATCCAGCTAATCTCTTTAAGAGATTGCATAATTTGAAATAGAAAGATATGTTTGTGAAAGACTGTACTGAGGAATTCTACAAATTAGTAATCAGATCTAGACATGCTGAAGAAGATGTGGAGAAATGAGTCTTTTGTCCCCTAGGAGCCTAGAAGAGGCTTATCAATTTGCCTAAAGGCAGAGGACAAGTTGCAAAGGAAGCAAAGTCAATAAGAGAAGAAGAGAGGAAGAGGTTTTAGAGGAAGGGGACATCAAACAAGTAGGGGATAGTAGCATCATCGAGGAGAAGAGGTTAGAAGTTCCAGTGGGACAACCAATAATGATAGAGGTGGTTATCAAAACAGAGGAGGAAGGTCCTATGGAAGAGGAGGTTCACAAGGTAGAGGAAGAGGATTTGCAGGAAAATGTTTTAAATGCAATCAATATGGGCACAAGAGTTGGGAATGCTCTAAATCATTACAAGGAGGACACACAAAATTTGAGAGGAGTAATTAGGTTGTACATGTTGATCAAGAGAGTGTGGGATCACTAGTACACCACAAGGATGAAGTAGAATCGGATGAGTCTTTAATGCTTAAGAGGGTGATGTTGAAGCCACAAAAAGAAAGTCAAGAGCCAATCCAAAGGAGAGCATTGTTCAAAACCAAGTGTAAGTCACAAGGTAAATGTTGTAAGCTCATTATAGATAGTGGAAGAACCGATAATATTGTTGCAACTGAAATGGTAGAAAAGTTAAATCTTAAAAGGATTAAACACCCCCCCCCCATATAAAGTGACTTGGTTACAAAAAGGTCATTAAATATTGGTTAGTGAGCAGGCCTATGTTGATTTTTAGATTGGTAGTTATAAATATTATGTTTTGTGTGATATAATGCCGATGGATGTGTCCATGTTTTACTTGGGAGGCCGTGGAAATTTGATAAGAAAGCGGTGCATGATGGAAGGGAGAGTACATATACCATTGAGAAGGATGGAGAGAAGCATACCTTGCTGCCCATAAAGGAGAAAGAAGGGGACAACAATAGCAACAGTAGTAAGGTAATGATGGTAAGTGGTAAGGAGTTTTTGAATGATTTAAAGAATGAAGAAATTGGTTATGCTTTGGTTCCTAAACCTAGATGTGTAATGACTTCTACAAAATTGGAGGATCTGCCTATTGAAATACAAGACATTTTGAATGAGAATATGGACATCGTTGCCTAATGTGTTGCCTCCTATTAGAAGCATTAGCCATCATATGGATTTAATTCCATGTGCTAGCCTTCCAAAGAAGGTTGCATATAGGTTAACACCTATGGAAAGAGAGGATAGAAGGAAGCAAGTGGAGGACCTTTTGAAGAAGGGATTGATAAGGGAAAGTCTAATCCCTTGTGTTGTTCCTATAGTGTTGGTTCCAAAGAAAGGAGGGGAATGATGTAAGTGTGCTGATTCAAGGGCAATTAATAAAATCTCAATAAGATATAGGTTTCCCATACCTAGAATTGAAGATTTAATGGATTGTTTGAGTGGCTCCATGTATTTTTCCAAAATAGATTTGAAAAGTGGCTATCACCAAATAAGAATCAGACTGGGGGATGAATGGAAGACAACCTTTAAGACTAGTGATGGGTTGTATGAGTGGCTGGTTATGCCTTTTGGATTGTCTAATGCCCCTAGTACTTTTATGAGACTAATTAATGAGGTTATGAAAACCATTCCTTGGTAAATTTGTGATTGTATATTTGGATGACATTTTGGTGTTTAGCATGTCCAAAGAGGAGCATATAGAACATTTGAAGCAAGTTATGAGGAGGCTACATGAAGAGAAGTTGCAAATTAATCTGAAAAAGTGTGTGTTTATGCAGACTAAATTGGTTTACTTGGGCTTTGTGGTGTCAAAAGATGGACTAAAAATGGATAAGGAGAAGGTTCAGGCCATACTTGATTGGCCATCACCAAGAAGTGTCATGGAGGTAAGGAGTTTTCATGGTCTTTCCAATTTTTATAGAAAGTTTATAAGAAATTTTAGTCATGTAGTAGCACCTATATTGGAGACTATTAAAGGGCATAAAAGACCATTTATTTGGACTAAAGAGGCTAAAGAAAATTTTAGATTTCTCAAGAAGAAGGTAAGTGAATAGCCCATACTTTCTTTGCCTGATTTTGATAAAGTGTTTCAAGTAGAGTGTGATGCTAGTGGGTTAGCTATTGGGGCAGTCCTAAGTCAAGAGGGAAAATCGGTTGCATATTTTAGTGAGAAATTAAATGAAGTAAAAAGAAAGTATTCTTCTTATGATTTGAAGTTTTATGCTTTGGTTCAGTCCCTCAAGAAATGGAGAAATTATCTATTGCCCAAAGAGTTCATTGTGTATACAAATAACCATGCTTTGTAGCTCATTAACAACCACCACAAATTGAATCAAAGGCATGCTAAATGGGTTGAGTATATTCAGAGTTTTAACTTTGTTTTGAAGCATAAAAGTGGTCAATGAATAATGTTACCGATGCCTTAAGTAGGAAGCATTTATTGTTATGTGAGATACAAAATAACAGTGTGGGGTTTGAAGGTTTGAAAGAGTTGTATGTAGAGGATGCAGATTTTGGAGAAACATTTGCAGCTTGCAATGATCCTATTTGCAGGAATAGAGAGCCATGGACTGATTACATGATTCAAGAAGGTTTGTTGTTTTAGGTAAATAAGTTGTGTATCATTAGAGGCTCCATGAGAGATAATTTTTTGAAGGAAAAGCATAGTGGTGGTCTTGCTAGTCACTTTGGGTAGGATAAAACTTTTCTACAGCTGAGCACTCATTATTATTGACCAAAGATGAAGGCAGATGTGAAAAGGTATGTGGAAAGGTGCAGAATTTGTCATCTTGCTAAGGGAAGAAGTCAAGGTGCATAATTTTATTTTGGGTTTGCCTTGTACACAAAGGGGCAATGATTCAATCTTTGTTGTGGTAGATAGATTTTTGAAAATGGTTCATTTCATACCCTATAAGAAGACTAGTGATGCAACTAACATTTCCAATTTATTCTTTAAAGAAGTTGTAAGGTTGCATGGTATTCCAAGAAGCATAATTTCTGATAGGGATACTAAGTTTGTGGGTCATTTTTGGAGGACTCTATGGAGGAAATTGGGCACAAATCTGAATTTTAGTTTTTCTTATCATCCACAAATAGATGGTTAGACCGAGGTTGTCAATTGAAGCCTTGGTAATTTGTTAAGGTGTCTTGTTGGTAGTTCACCTGGAAGTTGGGATCTCATGTTGGCACAAGCTGAATTTGCATATAATGATTCCCTAAATAGAATCATGGGTTTCAATCCTTTCTAGTGGTGTATGGTATGCACCCAAGAGGTGTATTTGAACTTTAGGATCTTGCTAGAATGGAGAAAAGGAGTGCAGATGGGAAAGAATTTGCTCAAGTCATTCATGACATTCAAGAGAAGGTGAAACGTAACATTGAGGACAACAATCAACAATAAAAAAAGTATGTTGATCAAAAGAAGAGAGAGTTAAAGTTTCAAAGTGGAGACCTTGTATTGGCACATCTTTAAAAGGAGAGATTTCCTACTAGAACATACAACAAACTTCAAATAAAGAAGATTTGTCCTTGCCAAATCCTTAGGAAGTTTTCTGCCAATGCATATGAGGTTTCTCTGCCTGTAAAACTGAATATATCTCCTATTTTCAACATGGCATATTTGTATCCATATAAGGGGGATATAGAAGCAGAGGAAAATGAAGCAGCAATTCCATCTCTAGAAGAACAATCTAGGATAGTCACTGGTCCATAGCACATAGAATGCATTCTAGACAAGAAGTTACTAAAGAAGACCCGTAAGCATGAGTATTTCAAATATCTCATCAAATGGGGCAATCATCCCATTGAAGATGCTTCCTGGCTCACAAAGGATGAGATCATTAAGCAGGGTCATTCAGTAGCAGACCTCATGAGCAGAAGCTCATGAACTCTTTCCACCCGGGGAGTTTATCTAATGGATGCCTTGCTAGTCACATAATCAAATAGCTTCACAAAGAATTCAATCAAATAGAGATTTAGAATAATGACAGGAGATTAATGATCAAATACCCAAAATGCTAGGAAGAATGTATATGCAGATTCTTATTAACATTGAAATCACAAAGATAGAATGTAAAATCCAACTCCTCACTATTCTATTTCATTATCTAAGAATTACAAAATCTATGTATTGGCCTCCAACAATCAGCCTTTTCTAAGTGCAGTCAAAAACCAAATCTACCTTCTTTTCCTTCACACCCGATGCTCTCTTCCTATCCTTCATTCCTCTGCAAATGATGTTACTTTTCTTCTCTGCTCTGCTTGTAAGGATATCAATTCATTTCCCTCCAAAACTCTCCTACAATTGTTGGCCTATATTTTATTTTTCTAATGTCAATTCGTCCTCCCCTATCACAGGATGGTTGTGTCTTCTCATCTTCCCAAACTGATTGTTCACATACTCATATTCTTTCTAGGCATTTAGAAACTCCTTTGTTGGTTAATTACAATGACTCTTCAACTGCTCGCAACAGATTAAGTCCTCCATTTGTTGATTTGCAGAATAACTAATGATAGATTAAAGCCCTGTTGATTTTATTATTATCACATGGGTGACAAGAGGTTCAAAACAAAACTTGATTCCCTAAAGCAAATGACAATGACAGGAATCACATGGTGACAAGAATTCCTCATTAAATTTTAGCTTTACATATGATAGGAGTTTACAAGATAATGACAGAAGATAAAGAGTCACCACTTATTTACAAAGAAAAGATAACAAAAAGAACCAAAATAGTAAAAAGAAAGAAAAACCAAAAATGTAGGTCAAGATGCCCCTGCATCAACCAATGAAGGAAAAAATAGTTTTGAAGACATAAAAGCAACAATAAAAGTAGCACCAACATTGATAAATCCAGATTTCTCAAAGGATTTCATACTGTATACTTATGGAGGCACTGATACTATTTTTGCTATGCTGACACAACAAAAAATAGAGATAAGTAGGAGCAGCCAATAGCTTTTTATAGCCAAGGATTAGAGGGCTACGAACAAAGGTATTCATTTCTAGAAAAAACATGTACTTGTTATTAGGAGCCTCAAAAAATTCAAACATATGGTTTCTAACAATAAGATTCAGCTGATGGTTGCCCATCCTAGTGATAAATAATTCTTATTGAGCAAGGATCTAGGAGACAAAAGGGTTGGATGGGTAACTAAGGTGATGGAGTATGACGTAGATATCAAGGTTACTAAGTTGGTTAGAGGTAAGGGGTTGTGTGAACAACTTGTTGATTGTGCAAAAAATGAGAAAGCAGTACAAAAGGAGGTTGTATTAATGGCTGATAACAATTCACAACCTGATGTCCCAGTAAATGGCACTAGTTGGACAAATGAAATGGTTCACTATTTGCATATCGGTGAGTGTCCAATGGGGCTAAATGCTACCAAAAGGAGGTATTTCAAACTTCAAGCCATCCCATATGTTATTTTGAATGATACCTTGTTTAGAAAAGACTATAATGGTGTACTTTTAAGATGCATAGAATTAGACTAGATTGAAAAGGTCTTGCATGAGATCCATGACGGATGAGTTGGTGGTCATTTTGCACCCCAAACAATAGCCTTGAAGATCATGAAGGCTGGGTATTATTGGCCATCTATTTTTAAAGATGTGCATGCATGGGTGAGAAAGTGTGTGAAATGTGTTGTATTTATAGGTAAACAAAAGTTGGCATCCTTGCCTCTATAGCCCATCTCAGTGGATCGGCCTTTTACCAAGTGGGGCCTTGATTTTATTGAGGCCATTAACCCACCATCTAGTTCTGGCCACAAATGGGTGTTAATAGCTATAGATTATTTCACCAAGTGGACAGAAGCAGTATCCTTGAAAGAGGCAAATGAGAGTGTTGTTTTAAATTTTTATGAAGACTTAATAGCCAAGTTTGGTGTACCAGATTCTATTATTTCAGATAATGCTTTAGCTTTTGTTAGCATGAAACTAACTGACTGGGCCATTAAACATGGTGTTTACTTAAGTACTTCTTCAAACTACTACCCTCAAGGGAATGGACAAGTTGAGTCCACTAATAAGAACCTAATTAGGATTATCAAAAGGACTATAGAAAACAATCAAAGAACCTAGCATTCAAAGTTGAAATCAGCCTTATGGGCTAATAGAGTGACTCCTAAAAGATCAAAAGGTCAATCTCCATTTATGCTTGTGTATGGAAGGGAAGATAAGCTCCCCATTTTAGTTGAGTTACTAGCTTTAAGCCTCAGGAAAGAGCTTGAGATGATGGAGGAAGATCCTATGGAGGTATGGTTGGCTAAGTTATTAGAGCTGGAAGAAACAGGAAAACAAATAGCACAGCAGTTGGAGATGCATCAGATGCAGATGAAAAGGACATTTGACAAAAGGACAGCACCTAGACACTTCAAGGAGGGAGACATTGTCCTCAAATGGGATGAATTAAAGAGCAGACCTAGTAAGCATAACAAGTTTGATGCTATATGGGGTGGCCCATTCATCATTGTTGAGTGTAAAAATCATAATGCTTTTTAGCTGGCCATTATGGAAGGTGAGGTGTTACCTATCTCAGTCAATGGGATTCACCTCAAACATTGTTTCTGAGGAGTGAAAGTTTGCAAATGTATCATAGTAGAGTAGAGGTTTGAGTTAATAAGTGTTCATCGCACATTTGTTTCAGTTCAATTTTTATTTTCCAAGAATTGTTGCTACACAATTTGCTGGCCCTGTTTAGATCTAGCCTTGTTTTGTTTTCAATTTGTTTTGTTGTTCAAATTCTAATAGCTGAGTTTCAAGAAGTTTTCTAAGTTGTAAAGGCTAAGAAAGGATTCTATTACCCAATGGATATACTAGGCAACTGGTCTTGAGAGTTTTAACAGGAAAAATTGGCACAGAGGTCACCAAAAATGTTACCTAATTGTACATTTTGCCCAATCAAGTCAAGATGGGATAGAACTAATATTTGTTGCTTTGAAGAAGGAGATAGGTTCAAGGGGAAGAGTAGAGAAAAAGGAGAAGTTGCAACCTGATGTGGAAGGCCTACTACTCAAGTAGAAGGCCTTTCCTATGATCACTTTTACTAGATTCATGTAGCAACTCAATAAGAGTTGCTACACAAACCAGATAAAATAGAAGGGTGTCCTACATGAGCAGGAGGCATCCCAAAATAGGTAGAATTGAAAAGAAAACTAACCTATGAGTTATAGATTGTTTTCATGGTCCATTCATTATAGTTGATCCAACTATCAAGTGAGAAAGCTACACAAAAGTTTGTTAACTCATGATCATAAAAAATTGTGCCATGTAATCAATTTTCAGATTTTATTTATGCAATTGATTTATGAAAGGAGAAATAATACACAAATCATTGCATGAAATAACTGTTTATATTCATAAAGAGAATCTATTTATAGGCTCCCACACAAGCCATGGGAATTGATTGTACTATACAAGATAAAATGAAAGAAATTATATACTTCTAAAATGAAAAAGGTAAACATATAGAAGAGAAAAGGGATCTATCATTGCCTAAATGACGAACCCCTCTAGCATCTGTACCATCTTCAGATCGGTCATTGATGTCTTCACATGTACCTGCAAGAGAGAAGGAGGAGGAATGTTATAGCTTAGGATTCTTTTTCACTCCTATATGAAACAACATCAAAATGTACATGCTACCTTTCATTAAGCATCTAATCAGGAAGATAAAAGAGATAAACAGTCCTCAGAATCAAATATACAGCTATGAGAGGATGTAAGAAGATGAAGTTCATATGATCAAAAGAGGGGCTATCAGCCTCCATGTTTTCTCCAACTAGTTTGTTGAGTGTGTAGGGATATGTATATGAAGACATCTTGTTGATAACATACATCAAAGTTGTCATAACAGTCATCTAAAGCAACCTAGCACAAAAAGGGGTGAAGTTATTATCATGGGACAACCTTTGGCCATTTTGAAGGAGGAGTCAATGAGGCATTCATATAGCAGAAGCCTAAAGATAGTCAACAAAGAACATAAGGAGTAGTCCCAGAATGCCAAAATAAAAGGACATCATTTGAGTAGTTACCTGTATAAGGACAAGCTTCCCAGACTTTCCTCAAAGCTATTCAAGGTGAATCATAGGAGACTACCCTTGACAGGGAATAGCAAATGGCAAGAAATAGATTATAATGATGATAAAGACCTCACTATGACCAAATGAGAGTCATGCAAGGAGAAGTAACTAACATGGAGGTTAAAAAAGATACCTAGAAGATGCCATAAAACAACAACATAGAGGTATAATGGTGTTATCCCTGTTGAGTGGCATGGGGGCTTGATAAAGGCAACATTAGATAAATAGAATAGTAGAACATGGAGTAGTCAAGACTGAAAGGAGCAGTCACAGAAGACTATCATGCAATTTTGTAGTATCATGAAGGCATGCAATTTTGTTATATCATAATAGTCCTCATACAGAGTTTTCATAGAAGAACAGTAGGTCTGCTTGATAATCAACTTTGGCAGAGAAAACAATCTAAAGCAATCTACAAAACTATACAAAAATGCATGTAAGACTTTTAAGGAGGCAGTCATGAAGAATAGACCTAACAAGAAAGCAATCAACACTTCAAGGCAGCGAATAGTGTGATACAATAGTCATACTGTGGAATGAGTATATCAATGTTGTGATAGTAGAGCACCATCTTGAAGCCTTGAAATCAAATGCATATCTCTACAACACCCTTCAGTAATGCATAGTAGAGAAAGGATAGTCATAAAGTTAAAAACAATAGTGATGATGCAAGAAACAACCAAGTCATGAAGATAGTTAACACATGTGGAAATAGTCCTAGAGAATTAGCATATTAGTCATGCCAACATGAATGTAATGAGCATATAAAGAGAAGTCATATCCATAAGCTGCTAAAGAAGCAGTCATCCTTGACTTAGGATTAGCCTTCATCCTTGAAGTTGTAGAGATAGTTTAACAGAGGTGATAGTCATTAAAGACAACAACAAAAAGCTATAAGGAGTAGTACAAAGGAGATGACTGTTTCAAATAGCTATTCTTAAATATCATCCACTCCAACATTCAAAAGTTAGTTTGGGAAAATAAAAATAGGACAAACATTTACCACTTTTATTGTGAATGAGGTGTAAACTTGCTAGTGAGTGTTTGACAATTGAAATGGATGATATTCAAGTAGAGTGGTTTCAAATAGGCCAAAAGTAGTCATCATGATGACTGTCCCAGCATAGTAGAAAGCAAACTGTTTGGTGAAGTTTATCAAAGAAACTAGTCTATAGTAAGGAAGAAGATCCTTCAAATGGTATTTTGAGAAGAAGTGAGAATACAAAAATGGTTAGTGTTGTTCATAGTGACAGAAATATGAGCAATGTAAAAGCAATAAGACAATCTAATATCAAGAAGGAAGACTGTAATGAGAAGATAGAGCTAATGGACAAAAGGTTAGCCTATAGAGCTGATCAACAGAGATCAATAACAACATGATATTCAACATAGAGACCTATATGGAGGACACCTATGCAAGAATAGAGATCTACACCAATGGGAAGAGTCTACAGATGATAGGAGCAAGCCAATCATGAAGGCACAGTCATACATATTGATTAAGATACATGTAAAGAGCAATCCATGAAATTAAGGAAACATTCCTTCACAGTATAAAGGATAGCATTCAT
Source organism: Cunninghamia lanceolata (assembly GCA_027924645.1). NCBI lineage: Eukaryota > Viridiplantae > Streptophyta > Pinopsida > Cupressales > Cupressaceae > Cunninghamia > Cunninghamia lanceolata. Next base: position 1,335,737 of record BSBN01001603.1, on the reverse strand, counting down.
GTCAGCAATTTAAACATCAATCATTAATGAAAATGTTAGTGAATAACCAAAATAAATACACTATGCACAGATAATGTATAATGAAGATTCAAAGAAAAGTGCAGAGCTCTAAGCCCATAGAGATGTTAAACTGTCAGGTTCAATATGCTTACAATGAAATGTAAGGTAAAAGGTCTTTATGAACAAATGAGAGGTTACAGTCAAACATGGAGTAGCCTGAATCTGCATGCATAGCAAAGGAAAACTAGACTATTATCAATAATTTTTTCTTAGAGGAAGCAAGCAACCATAAAATAGAGTAGAGCTAGCAGAAGTTAAACAAACCTTACTAGTTGATATGATGAATAAAGAAGCCACCATGAGTTATAATTATGTCACAGCAGACCACAAAGGAATCTCCATACAATCAGTAATCAGTAAGAGTCTATTTTAGAAAAGAACAGTGCCTATAGGTAGTTTCAGTCACAAGAGTGTAGGGACAAGCCTTAATACATGAAGATAATGGCAAAGTATGAGTGAAGGCTAGGTTCCCCATAGAAGCATGCAAATATGATTATTAGAAGTCATTGTGATGATTGTGTTGATAATGGGAGTGTAGATAGAATGAGGGTAACAAATACAAAGAGGAATTTGGAGAGGGACACAAGGGATATCTTACCAGTCTCAGATTGACAAAGAAGCAAGTAGAACTAAAAGGGAAGGTTACCACTATCAAGAAGAGGGCACTATCATAGTTGAAAGAGCCACAACAATGCAAATTTTCAAGCATTTTCTTCATTGGTAAAGCATATAAAATGAAGAGATAATAGTGTTTTCATTGTGTATAATAAATGGAAAAGAGCAAATCGTTGGACAGTATGACAACAATGAGGGTCAACATCACAAGAGACACAGTCTTCTTCAAAGCAATGAGAGACCCACAATGGAAACATACAATTAGTTATCCACATTTGTCTTCAAAAGAGAGAATACAAGACATACTAAGGTACAGGTAGTAGTGAAGCACAGAAGAAAACCAAATAGCACAATTACCCCCTTTTTGATTTCATGAAATACATAAGAGCTTCATTGTTTTCAAATAGATAAGAAAGAGGGAAATAGTATGCTATAACCTTTCATCATGAACAAGAAACAAAACCCTAGAAAGGGTTTGTAAAGTAAAAGTACCTCTTAGGTTTCCACCATTATGCTAACCAATACATGAAGCATGACAGGAAGATAAGTGTTGTGATATGGTGTTGTACACCATTGCATATTTTGATATATTTTATAATGTTATAATTAAATAATTATTTAGTTGTGATGCACCTAGGTGGTGTGGTTAATCACGCTAGGTAATTATTTGGGGTCCACTTTATGTTGTATTGTAACATTGGGATATTATTTATATTATTTGATTAATTGGGAAAACTTAGTACCAATAGTCAAATGTGGGGTCAGTGGTTTTGTGTTACCCATGGTTTTGGAACACATGGTTTTATCCATTACCACAAGTTGTATTTGTGTGAGCTTGGTCTATAAAATCAAGCACATGGTTAGTGGTCTGGTTGGTTGGCCAATTCATTGTAGGTGGATTAAAGGTTTGTGAGAGGCTATCATTGTATTGAGCTCTCTCCTGTAAGTGCATATTGTGAAGCATGACAGGTGATATGTGGATTCATGCTTGTACACATGGAGGATGCATTGGAGGTGCTTGATGATTCATAGGTATTCATGAAGGCTCATGGCATGTATTGTAATATCTGTATTGTTAAATAATACATATGAGTGTGGATGCTTTTGGAGGCTGGGTTTTTCCCTCTTGAGGGTTTTCCCAGGGTATATCTTATGTTATCTTGTGGCTTGTTCATTTGATCTTTGCATTATGGTTATTTTCTACATCTTTTTCTCCTATTGGGTTATTGTGGAATTGGTTTTATTTGACCTACAAATTCCTAACATGTGGTATTAGAGACATGTTTATGGTTGAGGGAGGTGTGAGCTCCCTAGATGTGTATAACCCTTATGTGTGTAGATTCGGTGCAAAATGGAAGCCATGGCCATGCATGTAAGGATTGATGGCATTACAAGGTTTTGTGCAGGTTGTATTACAGATTAGGGATTCTGGGTATTGGAGATTTCATGTGCATGTTGTAGATCTAATGATTGAAAAATCATGGCTGAAGAGGGGTTTGAGGAGAAATTTCTACAGATGACCTCCCGGGACAAAACAAACCTCTCCATTGAATCCAGGAGGCCTGAGAGGTGAAGAAGAACATATCATTTTCCCTATTTTGGCCATAGGGCTTGGAAGGAGAAAAAAATCCCCTCTGGTTTGATGGTATTGCTATCACAAGTACCAGGTATGCTGTAGTAGAAGAAAAAAAATTCCTACACATTGGTTAAATTTTTCTATAGTTGAAAATTTTCAATTAAGAAAACCTATAGAATGGAAAATTGAAAAATCAAGATATGTTTGAAAAGAATTTAAAAAAAAAAAATTGGGGAATGGTGGTACTCAAATCGCCATACCCACTGCGCAGTGTTGTAAGGTGGTACCAGCCGATGGCTGCTGTGGCTGGTTACCACTGTGGTAGGATGGCAAGGTCGAGCCTCCTAGGAGCAGGTCCCCCCGTGGGGTATTTTAAACCAAAAAAAAAAAAATTTAAAACTTCGGCAATGATAAAACTTTTTAGCAGGTGTTTAAAATATTTTTTATGACAGCATATAATGTTGTATTAATCTGGACCTAATTAATTTTAAACCTCCTTTTATAATGTTTGGGGTCCATGGAGGATGAAAACAAAACATTATTGAAACACATTTTAAATTCTTCCGATCAAAGACATGTGATGCTAAGCCAGTCAAATGCCACATCAATGTATTGTCACCACGCCCAGTCAAAGCTTGCATTAGCACCACGTCATCAAGGTACTAGGGTCCCACTAGGGGTCCCTTTTTATCCCTTGGAGGGCATTTTCATCCAGGAGGTATAACTTTCACATATAGTATCAGTTTTTTGACTTCTTATACGCATCAAAAAGCTCTCTCCGAGAACTACACAATGGTATAGGTTTAATGACCAAATTTTGTTGTTTATGTCAGAATTTGGTGCCTGAATCTAGGCATTGCTCCAGGATAGTTTTATGCTCATAACTTTTACATACAGAATCAGATTTTTGATTTTAGATAGGCGTTGGAGAGCTATTGTAGTGTAATATAGTTTGAATCATGTATATTTTCAATTTGATATGTAGAGAGAGATTGGTACTTGTTTGATCACTTGTAGGAGCCTGAGATTCAAAGTGCATTTATGAGTGCACTCAGATGGATTTTTGGGCACAAACTTGTGGGAGTGCTTGTTGCTATGAGACCATCAGCTTGGTATAGCAAGTTTTCAGATTTGGTGCTTCCTGATACAGGTTTATAGGTGTTTTCAAAGTTTGGACTTTGATGGAGATAGGTACACATGTTGTCTTCTAGTTTGATGACATGGTTGATATGCATGTGAGACTTGGAGTCTCCTTTCAGTGGGATTTGAGTATAGGTACAATAATGATGATGATTATGGTGTCATGGATATGTAGGTACACTTTTGCATTGGCATAACATGATCATGTATGCGATTGACAGGTATGGGCTATGATGTTCTTTTCATGATTATAGGTGGTGTTGTGGTGTTGTTTTAGGGAATTGTTCTTATCTCTTGGATGCTTGATTAGTTCCTTGACTATGATACTCATTTGTGGAATTGTTTGGAAAATCAAATCTATCATTGATTTGGTGTTTGAGTCTTGGATTCTATAGGTTGTCTTCTTTGATATCTCAACTTGCATATTACTAGTGTGATGATGAGTTTGCATGTTACATTTTTTTGGATCTATGAGTTATGTAGTTTTGTAGGCTGATCACCTATTTGGCTATAGTGGGATGACTCAGTTGTGGATTGTCTATATCCACGAGATTGATTCAGTGTTTATGCATACTTTGTTAGTTGGCCTTGTCTATGGTCATTTGTACATTGGTATGTTGCATTGGGATAAGAGGATGGATGATTAGAGTTCCTAGATAGTCAATTGTTGGGACTTGTAGCATGTTTATCATGATGTCATGGATAGCTTGGATACATGGTTTTATGTGAGCTTTTGACAGTGATGGTTTTATCTTCTTGGTTTGGAGATTTTGGTTTACCCGACCTTTTGGGAGTTGTTGATGTTACAACGGGATTCCTTGATTGGTTTGGGGCCATGGATAATCTTCATTTAGGATATTATTACTTTGTTGTCATGGATAGATCGGTATCACATTTTAGTGGGAGCTTTGGCAATGATGTGGATTCATCAATTGTGATGGATGATCTTCTGTAGTGGTTGTGGGTGTCTTAGAGAGGCTCTTGGATTATGATTCTTGTTTTAGTGAGAGTGCTTTGACATCTTGATTTCCATTGTCAGTAGATGGTTATCTTCATATGATTGGAGATCTTGACATCTTGGTTTACCATGGAGGACTTCTTTGAGTCTTTGTTTGAGGTGTCAGATTATGATTTGTTAGTTTGACATGTTTATCCTTTGTTTAAAGATTTTGATATTATGTCACGGTTTACTCTTGATTCTAGATTAGAGTTTTGGCATGATATAGGTTCTCTTGAGACAGGATGTATGCATCTATTGCATGTGATCTCCTTGGAGGAGATGGTTAGGTCATGATGTCATGATGGGTTTCTTGATTATGTAGATTTTATAGTTGGAGTATTGACATGATCTTGTTGGTTCTCTTGGTATTGAGTACTTTGATCATTTTCTTGATTATTTCATGATGGTGCTATGTTACATTTGGAGTTTGGCATGTATTGGTCGGTTACAGGTGCTCATGGATACTTGGAGACTTAGGTTAGGCTCAATTTCTCCTGTGATTAGAGACACTTTTTGAGACAGTTACTCTTTGTAGGTTTTAGTAGATAGACCAAGGAGCCTTACACCTGGATATAGACTTAGAGGAGATTGTTCTTGGAGAGAGTCATTGTGGCTTGGTGTATCCTAGAGGAGCATTCTCATTCCCACTCTTGGTCTACTCAGTAGTTTATCATCTATGAGGTATTGCCCATACTTTTAGATGTATTTTTCTTTATGCTTTATCTTCTCATAGATATGGATCTTGAGCTAAAGTTATTGGTTCTGGAGGGTTCATTTGAGGGATGTTAGCATGGTTATCTCCTTGTTCATATGGTTTGATTTATGATATTCATTATGAGGAGTTTAGGAGATGTGATTGGGCTTATTCCTAGTTATGGAATGATTATGAGTTTGATCTACCTTAATTAGAGAGGCTTACATCCATGTTGGTTACATGTTACATATGTTCATTTAATCTTATGAGATTGAATGATTAGGTGTTGTTGAGGCTTTTCATTTGGGGTTGTAGAGGAGATCATACTTGACACAGCTTAGTACTTTGAGGTGTTTGTAGAAGGAAATTATGATTTACAGGTTTTCTCTCTTTGTCTTATGGCTACTTCCTGGAGGATCATGTTGATATGGTTGGACTTGGGATAGTTAAGGTGACATGTTGTGAGAGAGTATGCAGTGATTTATCTTCCATGTGTGGATCATTGTGATTATTTTTGATACAACATTGGCTTGTTGATTACCCACAGCTTGGTTTGAGTGTTGATTGATAGACTTGGTATGCCTTAGTTCTATTTTCATATTTGACATTACCCATGCATACGAAGTTCTTGGATGTATGTGTTCTTCATTGACAGGTTTTATACATGGAGCTTGTGATTGCAGTATATGGGTGTTGATGATTATTGTTATTCAAAACAACATGCATAAAAATTTGCAAAACAAACCTTTATTATCTTGTAAAGTATGATCAATTTAAGATAAATTGATGACTCCAAGGCTCCGTTGATCAGGTCATGATCTTCTAACGTTACTCAAAGGTTGATGTGATATGCTGTTTTCCATTTCAAGGGGTCTTACATTTGTCTAGATGATCAATAATGCAACTGTATTCTGTAAATTCACTTCACAAAGAGGTTATTTCTACTCTGTTCCATAGATCAATGTGATATTTGTAAGTTTGATCAATTCTTTTGAACATTGACCATCACAAACTTACACTTTCATCTACAATGTGTATTTATTCAAATATTGTGTCTACAAGTGGATATTCATATGTTTATCATGGATATTTTTCTATACTTGAATGATATTTATCAATTTGACATGCTTTCACTCAAAATATGCTCTTTATTTTCAATTATTTACGAGATATCTACATATTTCATGTTTATTTGCCTTTGATTGTATGTTATTTGTAATTATGGAAATGATTTGTAATGAAATTCAAAGAAATTTAAAGAAATACTCCTAATTTTAGTGAACCTTTAGCTATTGAATCACATACACACAAGATACATTCATGAAGAGAAGAAATCAAACCATAATTCACCAGGTTGTTCCACAGCTAGTTATGGCTGATGCTAACTTCAAAGGAACAAGGAATGAAAACAATATATGTAGGTTGATAAGCGCTCCAAGGGACACAGCTAATTAATACAGATATCCTAGATCTCATCCATTGATTACTCAAGATTTACAATGATTTGTAATCAAAACAACTTTTCTTTCATTAAGTATGCAAAACATGTACATTCATAATAACTTTGAAATTAGTCCTGAATTTTTTAGCAATCAAATTTCAATTAAGTTTCAAATGACTAAAACATTGCACTCCTCCACCTTTTATAGAATAAGGAGAGGATGTGGTTACAAATGACCAATGGTCAAGATTCATCAATTTAGATCAATAGCTAACAACTCCTCATTGACTTAGTCAACACTTTCATCCATGGCACAAGTTGCCAGCTGGCAACTATCTGGAAGAACTTACTACTTATAAGTAGCCTATGCATATGTTTACCTGATGATGCATCTATACTTACTCTTTATCTCCTTCTTCTTCATTTTCTTCTTCTTCTTCACTTTCTACATCATCTTCTTCTTCATTTTCACTCACTTTGATGTAGATCATCCCTTATATGCACTTTTATTGTTACTCTGATGGATTCATATAATTGCACAATTATGTCTATTTCTCCTCCATCTTGGAGCTTGGCCTTTGCTATTGCATGCCTGTGGGAATGGAATTTGGCCTGGAGGGATTCCATCTTGCCTTTCCTAATGTTTAGAGTCTCATTATAAGTCTCCACCTTGACCTTCATTCTCATGACCTTATAGATCACTTCCTCTATTAAGTGGTTCAGGGGGGTCCTCTACAACTTACTTGAAATTATCATGGAAGGCCTTGACAGTGAAATCAACATCTTGATTTTCAATCTTACCTTTTACTCCACCTTCCAAAGATTCTAGGGTCTCTGCCTCATGGGCCATTAGGCTATGCATCTTAACACTTATATCTCGAAGCTTTCCACTACACCTCTTTAATATATCACATTCAAACCTAGTATCTTCATACTAGATACCTAGCAGCTGGGAGGTGCTATTATCCAATACATTATGACTTATTAGGATCTGTGTGTCTATCCTCTTCATTTCACCTAGTGCATTTAGATATTTATCTAGTCTTAATGACCTCCTTCTTGTTTCACTTTGCAGTTTGTCTAACTTTCTTTTCAAGGTACTTAAAGAATTCCACTTTTCCAAAGAGGTTTTCACTACATCCTCTACCTCAAAAATTCCATTACCTATGCTTTATCTCTCATTAGGTCTAATATGGTAACCTCATCTTGTGATATAATGGATAATGGGGTGGTAGAATCAGCAGGTGCATGATCGGGGTTAATTAACCCTTTAATAAAAGAATGCAATTGAGCAATGTGCTCTTTATGTCTCTTATTCTTCTCCTTTTCTCTCTTCACCCTTTGTGTTAGAGATTCAATGATGTCCTTTCCTTCTTGACCCTCTTGGTTCTCATTTGCAAAACCTAGATCAACAGTAGTGATCTAAAACTCATCAAAACTTATTTGACCTTTCTTCTTTTCAACTGTATGCAGGGCTACTTGTGCAGTTCTCCTACTTGTAGTAGGGTCTCTTTTTATTGCTGATGTCAGCCTGGCCTTTCTCTTGGGCTTCATGATGCTCCTAGTAAATAATGTGGATACGTCAAAATCTTGTACCTCTCCAACTTGTTGTAGATGTATCTCTCTTTGCAACCAATGAGGTACCTCACCTATGGGCTCCTGTTGATCACCCTTTATATTCTGGGTGTCCTGTACTCTTGTATTTCCTTCTACCCTCGGCAGTGATTATTCCTTCCTAATTTCTTCCTCATGCAGTTCATCATGAGGGGGATCTCATTGGGGTTCCTCCTATTGAGGGACTTCCTTTTGTGGAGGAGGGTCTTGTGAAGTATTCACACTTTAATCTTGTGCCTCCTTTTATGAGTTCTCCTCTAGAACTTCCTTAGCTTCCTTATTTAGTTCATCTTGTAATACATTGGCCTCTTGAGAGGTTTGTGTGTCTTGACCTTGAAGGTCACCTTGATCACCCCTAGCTTCATTCTCTATCTCTTTCTCTACTCTATCACCCTGCGACAAACCTTGCCCTTTACTCTTAGATGTATCAACTTCTTGTGTATTAACTTCTTTCTCAGCTGATCTCTCCTCTAATGTTGGGCCTTTATTCTGATCACCCCCTACAGTAGGTAGCAACAGACCACTTTGGTCTTGACCAGCATCTCTGTCTAGCATGTCCTGATCACCCCCACTCTATTGTTGTGCTTCTGATTATTATGGTTTTGTGGGTGCCTTATTTTGGTCTTGTTCCTAATCAAGGGGAGCATCATTCTTATCTGTATGCCCTATATCTTCACCCCTTTTAGACTTCAAAGGTGGATTTTTGTCCTTGGGCTTATATCACCCCTGTATGTTAGGTCAATTGTTGTAGGGCTTGTAACCTGTTCAGCAAAATTATCTAGCCCTATCTGTTGGGCTAGTCTCTTAGGACTATCTTATTTTGTTTCTTCCATTTTCTTTTCTATTTGAACCATCCTCATCTGGGCCAATGGGGTCCCATGAGGAGTCATCCTGGTGTTAGCAACCAAGGCTTCCATGCATTGAGAAGCCACATCCTGAACTACCTCATCATCTGATAGTTCTACAGTATCATCTAGAGGGAAAGGGAGCTCCTTATTAGCCATGAGTACTTCTCTTGTTTGCTCCTAGGCTTTCTCAGTTTTAAACTGGATTATTCCAGGAATGGGGACTTCACACTGCAGCTCTTTTCTAAAAAACTACATTGCCCCTTCCCATTAACATGATGGGATCAATGCTAATATCTCCCCTCATGGTTGTTCTTTTATTTTTGGGTGGTGGTGTCTGCAACACCTTCTTTCTTTTCTTACTTGTTATTAACAAGTCATCATCCTTGGGTTCTTTATTCAATTGTTCTTCTTCCAAGGGGTTATCTTCTTCTAAATCATCTTGTAGAGCTTGCTCTTCCACCTACATCTATGTGCTCTCAGTAACAGGTCTCAAAATCCTTTTGATCTTTGGTTTGTCGGGTGGTGCATGTGATGTGGAAGCATGGGCTGATGTAGATGCCTAGTCACCTTTACATGCAACTCTTATTATGATCACCCCATTTGGTTCATCTTCCACTTTCTTACATTTGGAGGGTATCTTCTTTTATTTTTCAGTGGGTAATCTCTCCCCATTAGATTTTCTCTTCTCAATAAGGAAATCATCATATTCTTCATCAGATAATTCTTGTCTCTTTTTCTTATTGTCAACAGTAAGGGCCGTGCCCCTCTTCTTTAGTTTGGTGATTTTTGCATCTACCCAGCTTTTGGTTAGCTGGATCACCCCTTGCATCATTTGATCCAAGGATATATCCTCTAGTTGTGTAAGATCAGGGGCTGATATGGTGTCATACACCTTCTTTTCCTCATATTCATTGGACATTATCTTTCCATCATCTTTATGTAGTTGTACTGGCACTGGGATACAGTCAAAGGTCCTGATTTGATTCAAGGTGAGCCTTTGATATTTCCTTCTTCTCACCTTAGCTTTGTCATCACAATCAGTCCAGAAATCCTCCAAATGCTTTTGATGTATCTATTTTTCTAATAGCTTCTGCATCCTGCCATAAGGATCATATGATCTAGTAAGAGGAAATGGTTGTAAGTACATTATTTTTAGCCCTCCAATAGCATGCTCAATGCTCTGTGAATCTAGGCATAAATACCATCCCATATATACTGGAAACAAAACAGGGGGAATCTTCTTTTGTTTTTATAGGCCTCAACTGAAGTAGAGACTTGTCTGACAAATTCCATCAAGAGGATCCTATCAATAGGGTACCTAGGCAACATGAGAGGCTGTCCATGAAAACCTTCAATTCTAATATATGAAAAAGTAGCAAACTGGATGAACCATGTTCCATGTTTGTAAATAACCTCCTAAGCTTCCATGCTCAACATTTTGGTCTGATCCTCCTCCATTGTTCTAACCAGATGCATTGAAAATGCATCATTCACCAATTTATAATCCTGGAGGTATACTTTTCTTTGCAATTGGGGATAGTGATCACATATATGTGTATCATCAATGTTATTTCCTATCTTACCTACTATCTACAGGGCATCAAACGTTCCTCTGAAGGCGCAAGAATATACTATATAAGAAGTCATGTAAAATAAGCATGCCTGTCCACCCAGCTTCCTCATCCCCTCATCTAGTGAATCGCTGATGATCTTGGCCCATAGTGGTTTGTTATTCGAGTAAAATACCATATGGATGATCCCAAACATCCAATTCTCAAAATTACTAGCATGAGGTCTGCCGGTCATCTGGCTCAGCAGGGCAATTATATATTGATACTCATCATCAAAATCAAACTTGTACAGTTATACCAGCAACTTGGCCAAAGTTGTATATGTGATGTTCTTCGACCTCCACTGATACATCCTCTTCATAGCCTCTTTCTTGTTATTTTTGTACTCTTTCTCTAGTTTATGGAGATCCACACTAACCACCTTATTTCCTATTGGCAAGTTGAAAGTGGCGGTGAGGCCTTTGACTGAGAAGTCAACATATATCCCACCATGTTTCTCCACTCACCTGGTTTCGAGGTTATAGTTCCTGGCACATTCAACTACCAACTCTATGGCATCCATGGCATATGGGAAACCTGTTACGTGCCACATACCAGTCACAAACACTATGTCTAGTACAGGGTTATCTTTATCATCATCTAGTTTACTGGACCATGCATCCAAATCTGTATTGTCATGATGTGTGTCACTAATAACACTGAATCTAAATCCCACCCCTTCAGGTTAGACAAACATAGGCTTCAGAAACTCAGCCTTGGACCTGTTTCTTCTAACATCGGCCATCGACTCCTGCAATAGACACATGCATATTTTACCCTATGGCATTTGTATGAACATTCAATAATATCATGCATTCTCTATCTACTGCTCTTCATTTTAACCTTTTGTATGCATTATCATGTGGATTTACCTAGTAAACAAATATTTTACTAAGATATCTACAGAAAATGAAAACAGGGAAGGTTTTGAAATTACTTACTTGATGTCACTTTCCTTTGGATTATATGAATGATTACAGGAAGGACTATAAACGTGCAGGGTCACCCGTTCCATTCCGTTATGCTGAAGGATTCAATCTTTTGGTAGGTACCTGATAAGGGTTTAACTTCTGGAACTCTATAATTCTCGATTAATCACAAGGTAAATGAAAATGACCTTTGAATTTCACTTTTAAACAGATCAATACGACAAATTAAGGCATGGTGTGCTATTCAAATCTGGTCCATCGATTATTTCATGGAGTTTAATAGATCCCGCCAAGTGTTTGATTCATATTTGAAATCGGAGGGGATTCATCTACCGCCTTGATTGCATTTAATGCCGGGGGGTGATCTTCAAAAGATCAAGGATATTTGAAAATATGACCCCCCTCCAATGGATATTATGACCCCCCATCTTGTGTGGGATAATTGTATACTAAAGATCGGGTGATATGGTCAACTTTTGACCACAAAGCATATCGGGTCATGAAATTAAGATTAGGTGTACTTCAAAATATGACCCCCCCAGGGAATAGATCATGATGACATCATCATGTCATCGATGTTCTTTAGTTATCAGGTTTTAGTGATGTCATCACCATATTAAGAAGTATGACAGATATTGAATATATGACCCTCCATGAGTTAGGTGAGATGATGATGTCATCATCAGGGTGATTTCTTTCATTCATTGGAATTGGATGATGTCAGCATCATATTGGTGCAAGGTGATATCAGCGAAGGGGTGATATTTGTAAGATGACTGATATTATGAAATATGACCCCCCCAGTGAATATATGAGGTTCTTTAATGGGTAGATACTGGCTCTTATTTAATTTTGGCGTTCGCGTATCAGGAACCTAGTGGTCATCAAGTGATAATTCTAATTCTGCATGACATTAATGAATATGATTAATGTTAGAAATATGACCCCCCAGATAATATCAGGGTTGACCAAACTTTGACTCAGCATAACTTTCTACCCTTAGACCATTTTGGGGTGATCCAAAAGGCAAACCTACTTGGAATTTTGTGTATTTTCCAACCATGATGTTTATAATAGCAAATTCTGAGTTTGACAACTGACCTCATCTTGTTGTACATCCATCCTATCAAAGAGGACATACATGACTAATTTTACCAAACTGCCCAAAGCAAGAAACATGCAAGTAGAAAAGTATAAAGAAAAGTTGGGTCCCTATTTTGCTAAGGCAAAATGGGGCGTGTTCTATAACCACACAACAACTTGCCACCAAAGAAAATAATCAAATCCAGATGATTCAAGTGATGTGGTCACATTCTAACATAGTATTTAACTCCTTCTAAGCATAAGTATTATGACCTTTCTAAATGATATGATGTTCATCATTGCAACCATGCTAGTAAGTGATCAAGTGTGTGCAGATGATTAATTATCCTCATCTTGAAAGTAAGTTGAAAACATGAGTAACTGATGTTAAGCTACATATTTTGGGATCATCCCTTATAGCCAACAGAGATAGAGCCTTGCTACCTGGTGCAGGAGCACCTACCTGACAGCTGGCCTTCATGAGGCAGTTAGTAGTTTAAGTCTTGTTTGTGTTTCCAAGAAGGTCTGTTAGACCAAATGCATGTAATAAGGTCATGCTGATCAGGATAAGATCATGCTGACAGGGCTTTTGCTATTTTTAGCCAGTTAGTTATAACAGCTGTCATGATGTATGTTCGGTGGGATCTCCCAGCCGCCTGGAGAGTTCCCAGCCGCTTGGAGTTGGGTCAGTAGTACTCATAGGGAAATCTTTATAAGCATGGGATCGGTTGATTGTAAATCATCAATCAGACTTTGCGAGAGTGAGACAGAGCGAGAGGAACATCATATTGTAGTTGCATCTCTTGAAATCGAATAAAGTATTCCTGTTTGTGTTCGTCCTCTGTTGCATTCCATTGCTTGATCAATTTGCTGGTTTGAAGTGGTTGCATGGATGTCCTGATCCATTCCACCGGTTGATCTGTCTGATCGGTGGAATGGTAATGTACACTAGGGTAGGTAGTTTGTTTGTTTGCATGCAGGTGTGCAGGATCGCGGTCGACAGATGCTGAGAAGCCTAGCATCCTCATGTGCTAGGTCAAGTTGAGAAGTTTGAGTTGGAAGATCACCCTGAGTAGGATCGGGTCATCCCTGGTGGATCGGCGAAGAGAGATTTCGCTAAGTGAAGAAGTTCGGTAAAGACAGCATCATCAGGATATATCTGCAAATATCCTGTAGTCGGGTTAAGGCATCATCATCCGGATAAGTGAAGATGAACATGATGCAGTTGAGCGCATGAAGTACGGGTTCGTCGGGGTGATCATCAGCAGGAGGAGCCGAGGAGTGTATCGGCATCAGGATCATCATATCGGAGTGCCAAATATCCGCATATCGTGTGTAGATGCGGAATGGAAGTTGTGTTTTTTTTTACTAAGTGTTGAGAAGGTCATCAGGATATCGGGTGACGTCATCGTCATCAGGATATGACGTCATCGTCATCAGGATATTGAGATATCCCCCTGTGCGAGTTTATCCTGCTGTCGTCAAGTGTTAAGGTATCGGCGGAAGTCCGTGTCAGGAAGTTGTGTTAACATCATCATCAGGAGGTTTCGAAGAGAACCGGATAAATTATATCATGATGCTGTTGCTTGTATCGTCGGGTAGCGGAGCATCGAAAGTAAGCTGCTGAAGGTGAACGTCATCAGGATATTTGGGACAACCGGATGTTGAATATCCTGCTGACGAAGGAAGTGTTGCATATGATGATGCTGACGGAGTCCGGCGCCCGATGAACAGTGCAACCGGAGGATGTGTTCGCCCGCTAAACATCATGATGATGATGTTAGGAGGAAAGCGGAGGAGGTGAATAGTAGTTGGCAGGAGGATGATTGCGAGTGTCCGCAATATGATGATGCTATTGGTTTTCGGAAACATGATGCTGACAGAGTAAAGCCGAAACATGATGATGTTGGTAGTTGTAGGGAATATGATGATGATGGCGAAGATGATGATGATGAGGTTGGTCTGCAGACATTCATGCTATATGCGAAGGTTATAGTGTGGATGCCTCTGCATCATAGTGGTATCAGAGCTCAGCAAAAGGTCTGGGCTGTTGTGTGTTGATTCTGTCACCGAAAGGGCAGAGATAGAGTTGATTGTGTTGTGTGTTGATTGAGAGGTTGACAAAATGCCTCCTAAAGGTAGTGGTACTGCAAGGGAGTTGCAGGAAATGAAGGAGAAACATGCTAGAGAGATGAGGAAGATGAAGGAGCTTGCTGAAGCACTTCAAGCCAGGCTGACAGCCCTGGAAAAGAACAAAAAGAGGGAGGTAGAAGACAGTGAGTCTGAAGAAGAGGCAGATACTGTTGAAGAGTATGAAGAGGTAGCTGAAGATCTGGATGCTGAAGACCAGAGATTGGCAAAACTGCTAAAGGCAGTGCAGAGTGAGAAACCTAAGGTAAAGGTTGATGTTTCCAAGTATACTGGAAGCTTGAATGAAGATGAGTTGTTAGATTGGATTGCTGCACTGGATAATCACTTTGAATGTGAAGATGTTGCTGAGGATCAGAAGGTAAAGATTGCAAAGACCAAGTTAGGAGGTCATGCTTTGGTATGGTGGGATTATGTACAATCTGAGAGAAGGAAACAAGGGAAGTCTAAGATCACTTCTTGGGATAAGATGGTAGCAAGGATCAAGGGGAAATTCTTGCCAAGGGATTATGAAATCCAGATGTTTAAGAAGCTGCAATTCTTAAAGCAGAAAGACAGGGATGTGAAAGCATATACTGAGGAATTTTATCTGTTGAGTATGAGATCTGGTCATCATGAGAATGAGGTAGAAAAGGTGGCTAGGTACTTGGCTGGTTTGAGGTTTAACATACAGGATGAGTTAGTGATAGCTAACCCTAAGAATGTGGAGGATTGTTATCAAATGGCAATCAGGATTGAAGAAAAGCTGAATAGAGGACATGATAAGTCCATGAGAGGAAGAGGAAACAACAGGGGAAGAGGAGCAGCCCCTGCACAAAAGCAAACCAATGAGAGTCAAGAAGACACTGGTAAAGGACAGGGACAGTCTGATTTCAGAGGTGGATGGAAAGGTAATAGAGGAAGATTTGGAGGTGGTAGAGGTTCTACTACATTTTCAGGAAAGTGTTACACCTGTGGAGAGTTTGGTCATCCATCTTTCAAATGTCCAGAAAACAACGGGTCATCATCCAGAAATGATAGAACAAGTGACAAGAGGGTACAACTGGTACAAGAAGAGAAAGAAGAAGAAAGTGCACAGAGTTCAAACAGAGGTCCTGAGAATTTTGGCTATCCAGAGAGTGGAGAATCATTGATGTTAAGGAAAACAAGTTTGCAGGCATCAAAGGATCTGGTGCAAAGAAGAGCTCTTTTCAAAACCACATGTAAGAGCAAAGGTAAGGTATGTAAGGTTGTCATTGATACTGGTTCAACAGACAACATGGTATCTCAGGAGATGGTGGATAAACTGAAGCTGGAAAGGATTCCACATCCACACCCTTACAAGGCATCTTGGGTGAGTGATAGGCAATCACTTTTTGTCTCTGAGCAGGCATATGTGGATTTCCAGATTGGACCATATCATGATAGAATTTTGTGTGATATATTGCCTATGGAATGTTGTCACCTACTGCTGGGTAGACCATGGCAATTTGACAGAAGGGTACTGTATGATGGGTATGCTAATACCTACACCATCAAGAAGGATGGGAAGATCATTAAGTTGATGCCATTGCAGGCAAAAGCTGCAGTACAGAAGGTAGCTCAAATCATTTTAATGGGAAAGAAGGAATTTGTGCAGATGCCTAGAGGAGCAGGCATGAAGGCAGTTCAGGACACTGCAGAGAAAGGAGTTGTTACAGACAACAAGCTGAAGACAGTTTCAGTTGTGACTGACAGAGGTCAGCAGCAGGTTCAGAAACAGGGGTGCAACCAACCATCAGTTCAGAAGAATGACAAGGATGTTGTCATAGTTGGGACTATTGTTTGTCCTATAAGAGTTGAAAGGAAGATAGACTTGAACACTTCAGAAGTTCAAGAGGTAGTTCAGCCAGAGGTTCTGGTCAGACAACCTGACAAACACAAGGTATGTGAGAAGAAGGCCTACATCAACAGGCATGATGATTTACTTGCCAGAAAGCAAGTTACAGTTCAGAAGACTTGGAGCAGCCAAGAGACAGCAGCAGACAAAGCTGGAGCAGGTCAGACTATTGACAAAGCCAAGTGTAAAGGTGGAAGACTTCCACATACTAAACTCATGGGACATGAGTTCTTTTCTGTTGGGGAGTATGGTGCAGGAGCACCTACCTGACAGCTGGCCTTCATGAGGCAGTTAGTAGTTTAAGTCTTGTTTGTGTTTCCAAGAAGGTCTGTTAGACCAAATGCATGTAATAAGGTCATGCTGATCAGGATAAGATCATGCTGACAGGGCTTTTGCTATTTTTAGCCAGTTAGTTATAACAGCTGTCATGATGTATGTTCGGTGGGATCTCCCAGCCGCCTAGAGAGTTCCCAGCCGCTTGGAGTTGGGTCAGTAGTACTCATAGGGAAATCTTTATAAGCATGGGATCGGTTGATTGTAAATCATCGATCAGACTTTGCGAGAGTGAGACAGAGCGAGAGGAACATCATATTGTAGTTGCATCTCTTGAAATCAAATAAAGTATTCATGTTTGTGTTCGTCCTCTGTTGCATTCCATTGCTTGATCAATTTGCTGGTTTGAAGTGGTTGCATGGATGTCCTGATCCATTCCACCGGTTGATCTGTCTGATCGGTGGAATGGTAATGTACACTAGGGTAGGTAGTTTGTTTGTTTGCATGCAGGTGTGCAGGATCGCGGTCGACAGATGCTGAGAAGCCTAGCATCCTCATGTGCTAGGTCAAGTTGAGAAGTTTGAGTTGGAAGATCACCCTGAGTAGGATCGGGTCATCCCTGGTGGATCGGCGAAGAGAGATTTCGCTAAGTGAAGAAGTTCGGTAAAGACAGCATCATCAGGATATATCTGCAAATATCCTGCAGTCGGGTTAAGGCATCATCATCCGGATAAGTGAAGATGAACATGATGCAGTTGAGCGCATGAAGTGCGGGTTCGTCGGGGTGATCATCAGCAGGAGGAGCCGAGGAGTGTATCGGCATCAGGATCATCATATCGGAGTGCCAAATATCCGCATATTGTGTGTAGATGCGGAATGGAAGTTGTGTTTTTTTTGACTAAGTGTTGAGAAGGTCATCAGGATATCGGGTGACGTCATCGTCATTAGGATATGACGTCATCGTCATCAGGATATTGAGATATCCCCCTGTGCGAGTTTATCCTGCTGTCGTCAAGTGTTAAGGTATCGGCGGAAGTCCGTGTCAGGAAGTTGTGTTAACATCATCATCAGGAGGTTTCGAAGAGAACCGGATAAATTATATCATGATGCTGTTGCTTGTATCGTCGGGTAGCGGAGCATCGAAAGTAAGCTGCTGAAGGTGAACGTCATCAGGATATTTGGGACAACCGGATGTTGAATATCCTGCTGACGAAGGAAGTGTTGCATATGATGATGCCGACGGAGTCCGGCGCCCGATGAACAGTGCAACCGGAGGATGTGTTCGCCCGCTAAACATCATGATGATGATGTTAGGAGGAAAGCGGAGGAGGTGAATAGTAGTCGGCAGGAGGATGATTGCGAGTGTCCGCAATATGATGATGCTGTTGGTTTTTGGAAACATGATGCTGACAGAGTAAAGCCGAAACATGATGATGTTGGTAGTTGTAGGGAATATGATGATGATGGCGAAGATGATGATGATGAGGTTGGTCTGCAGACATTCATGCTATATGCGAAGGTTATAGTGTGGATGCCTCTGCATCACTACCAGCAAGCTTCCATATCCCTAACAAGGTTATCTATACAATCCCCCTAAGTAGAGCCCCACTACTAGCAGACGTCTATAGCCCCAGTAGAGTTACTTAGATGGCCTAATTTTATTTCCTTTTTTTTATTTATCTCTTTTGTTCATATGATATCATCATGTAAGCTCAGTATGCAAGGTGTGGTCACTTGCTGGTTTAGGTTAGAGATTGTATTGGTAGCAAGGGAGTCCCTTTGGATTTTTCACTTAACATCTATACTTATTTGTTCCACAAACCCAAGGCTGTTAGGTGATTCATTGTGAAAATCTCCTTAGTTATAAAAAGGCACCATGATGAAAAAGATATCATAGACCTAATTACAGTTACTCCTCAAAATGAGTCATAACCTATATAGGAATTTGTTCTCATCACTTGAATCCTAACAATTTGGTTGTTTTCTTAGGGTGATAAGTTGCATCATCTTGACTAACCAAAACAAAACTCAACAAAATAAAAAAAGAAACACACAAACAAAACTGTACAAATAGATATACAATATATACACTATGATACAAATGACCCACATTATCTATTTCAAGCTGGGAAATAATGTTTGAGGAACTGTCCATTAACTGGTAATGGGACATCCTCACCAGTTAAAGTCTTAAGTCTATAGGTACTGTCTCCTAGGATTTCTTAAATTTGAAAAGGGCCTATCCAAAGCTTATCAAATTTACCATGGTCACCTTTCTTCTCATGTGCTTTATCCCATGCTAGGACTAGGTCTGAAATCCTAAAATCTTTGACTTTGGCTCTTTTGTCAAACTAGCATTTGACAATAGCCTAATGTTTAGCAAACCGATCAATTTCTCTGTTTCTTTTTTCTTCTAGGTGCATTAGTTGAAGTAACCTGACTTCTTGTTTGCTATCTATGCCTAGATACTCTTGTGAAAATTGCAATGTGGGGATCTTCAGATTGATAGGGAGGATTGGATCCACCCCATACACTAATTGATAAGGAGAGTTTCCCAATGCATCCTTCATACTGGTTCTATCTACCGACAAGGTATACTTTAGTAGGGTATTCCATTCCCTAGGGTTTTTCTCTATCAATTTCTTTATGATATTTAATAAGTTCTTATTTGTTGACTCTACTGGTCCATTCCCTTGAGGATAGTAATTTGAAGAAAACTTCAAAATGATTCCATGATCAAAAGCCCAACTTGATAATTTTAATGATGTAAAGGCAGGTCCATTGTCACATACTAGGGCATAAGGAACTCCATACCTAGTTACTATGTTACTCTCCAAGAACTTGATCACATCTTCTATGGTGCATTTCCTTCTATTGACAGCTTCAGTCCACTTGGTGCAATAATCTATGATAGTCAATACATACCTATGTCCTAAAGATGATGGTGGGTTGATGGGTCCTATGAAATCCATGCCCCGTTGAGCAAATGGGTGCATCTCCATCACTGGATGCAAGGGTTGAGCAGCATATCTTTCTCTATTCGCTGACACTTGGCATGTATGATAACTTTTGATATGTTTAGTAGTGTCCTTAAAGATAGTGGGCTAGTAGCATCCTGCTCTGAAGATAGCATGGGCGGTAGCCAGATGTGATCCATGTGCAGTTCCAAATTTATCATGTAGATCTGTAAGCACTTTATCCACTTCTTGCCTTTCTAGGCATCTAAGATATATTCCTTCGTAGTTCCTTTTTAAAAGGATTCCTCCTTTTATCATGTACTTCTATGATCTTATTTTTAAGGCTCTCCATTGTGAGGCCTGCAATTTGGATAGGCATCTTCCAGTAATCAAGACGTGCCTAATATCTAAATACCATTCTTCAATTTCTCTATTATTTATCACATATTGTTGGCTCATGATGTTAGGATCAATTTCTGATATCATCTGGCTTAAAGCTTGTCCTCTGACTAGCTTCATGGGTGTTATGTCCATATCATATTCTTGGAGAACTGTTATCCACTTAGCTCTCTTCTCACTAGGCTCACTTTGCATGAGGAGCATTTTTTACTGTTGCATCTGGTACTACAACAATTATCTTACTTCTTAAGATGTAATGTCTAAATCTCTTAACTTCTCAGACTAGAGAAAGAGCTTGTCTTTCAACATCCATGTATCTAAGCTTTGCATCCTTGAATGGGCAGCTCATAAAAGCTATAGGCTTCTCTTCTTTAGCCTCATTCCTTTGTGTTAATACTGTTGCAGATGTATGCTCTGAAGGAAACAAATAAATATAAAAATCCCTTATATAATCAGGACTGATCAGAACAGGGGCATCAGATATGGCTTTCTTGATGTCCTCAAAAGTTGTTTTGGCTTCAAGAGTCCACTCAATTTTGGCATCCTTTTTTAGCATTGCATTTAGTGGTCTAACAATCTCTGCAAAACCAATAATGAATTTCCTAAAAAAATTATCCTACCAAAATAGGATTTGAGTTCTTTCTTGCTTCCAAGAAATTGTATCTTCATGATTGATTCTACTCTTGCAAGGTCAATGATGATCCCATTCTCTGTTATCAAATGACCTAATAACTTCCCTGTAGTTACTCCAAATATGCATTTCTTGGGGTTCAGGGATATACCATACTGTTCACATTTCTTAAGTACCTTCCTGAGGTCTTCTACAAGATCTCCTCTCTGTTTGGAGAAGACTATCAAGTCATCCATATATATGACTATACATTTACCAATGAACCCTCTAAAGGCTATATCCATTGCTCCCTGAAAAGTTGCTCCAGCATTTATCAGTCCAAAAGGCATGCACCTATAAGTAAATATACCCCACTTGGTGGTAAATGTGGTTTTCAGTCTATCTATTTTGTCTGCCATCACTTGATTATAACCTAAGAAACCATCCAAGAATGACATCATCCTTGCACCATTTACTATTTGTAAAACCTCATCTAGTGAAGGCAGGGGGTAATTATCCTTTTCAGAAGCTTTGTTCAGATTTCTAAAGTCTACACACAACCTGATATCACCATTTTTCTTTCTCACAGGAACCAAGTTGGCCATCCATGTTGAATGTCTGATTGGGAATATGATCCTGGCATTAAGTAATTTCTTTACTTCAAAAATGATGGGCTCCAACAAGGCATTGACAGGACTCTATTTTTGTCTAAAGGGCTTGACATTTGGCTTCAATGGTATAGTATGGGTGATGATTGAAGTATCATAGGTTTTCAACTCATCATAAGTCCAAGTGATAACATGAATGTAATCTTTGAGTGCATGAGTTATCATTGTCATTTCTTCTTTTGTACAAACTTTGCCAACTAGAACATTCCTTATTTCTTCACCTTGTCCTATATTTACTGATGAGTATTCTCCTCCATCAGTCTTAGGGAGATCTTTCTATTTTAGCATATTGTGCAAGTCAAATGCTCTTTCTAATTCTATCATTCCCTTGGGTATCTTGTTGCTAGGTAGATCCATGATCTCTTCTTCTTCCCAAGTATGATCCTCCACATTCCTTTCATCTATAATCTATGCATCAAACACATCTCTGTTTGATATGAAATCTAAAATATGCTGGTCATCATCAAACCCCTGAAGATTGATGACATTATCTGGTACAGAGGACACTAATATTAACTCAACTGAAAACCTTTTTAGACCAGATATGGCTAATGGCTCCAAAGCACTTGTTACTTGAGCCAAGGCATCTGCTCTATGATGTTGTTCTCTAAGCACATGGGTGATGTTGAATGCATCGAAATCTTCTATCAAATCCAATACCCTATGTCTATAATTAGACAACCTCTGGTAATTACAAGAGTATATGCCCCTTACTTGTCTTACTACTAATTCTAAGTCTCCATATACATGCAGAACATTTACTTTCTTCTTGAGTGCAAATAATAACCCATGAATTAGAGCTCCATACTCTTTCATATTATTTGTGCATGGGAATTGCAATCTACATGTTGCTAGGTAGGATTTTCCAGCTAGATCAATGAGATCTGTTCCTACTCCAGCTCCTTGTTTTGATTTAGATCCATCAAATCTAAGGATCCATGGCTTATCCTCAGTTAAAGGTCTATCAAGACCTTCCTTCTTCTTTTTGGCTCTGGTGGTTGTACCACCTAATATCCATTTAAGCTTTGATGTTTCCTTCTTTTCTACTTTGACTTGGTTTGATTCATGTAAAGCTAGTGAATCTTTGTTCTTCTGACCTATCATGACATGATCATGAGTATCTTTTTGTATTTTAACATATTTCTTTCCATCATCAAGCATGCTTTTCCTATCATGTAGTTGATTCCTTGAATAAATCATCTCCTGCCTTTTCAAAATATGTAAGCATAATGAACAAGTAGTTTCTGAGTGTGGTGCTTCATGTAACCTGCACCATCCATTGATTAGAGCATTTTGTAGGAGAATTTTCTATAGTTTCATCTTCTAAATTTGTCTTGACAAGAACTCTTCAAACTTAGTCAAGTTGCTTTCTCTATCCTCATCTGATACTTCATAATTGGACTCAATCAAACAATCCATCCCTGGGGTGATGTTGTCTTCATCTTTTGACATATTCCTATTGCAGACTAGGATCTCCTCTGGACTGTAATCATAACTTTCATCTTGATGTATGCATTCTCCTATACCTATAGATGAGAAATGGGAATTAGTGTCACTATAACTATTTGTATTACTTACCTCAGGTGATGACACTTCTCTCTCACTACATGTCTGATCTAGCTCCATCATGTCTAGACAAGCACTACAAGTTCTCTCAGAATGCGCCTCATTATGTAACCTGCACTGGCTGTCAATTAGGACATTTTCATTAGAGATGTTTAGCATTTGACAATGTTGTATTTCCCTAGATAAGTACATTTCAAAGTTCTTAAAATGATCTACTTCATTATCATCATCTAAACTTTGATCTGATTCTATCATTATCCTATCATCCTGAAGATTATCATTATGAACATGAATATCATACATGAGGATTTCCTCTATCCTGACGGTTTGTGGTCTAATGGTGTAGACTCCAGGTTCAACATCTACATACATGATCTCATTGGTTTTATTATATTCAGTGATCATATGTTTCATGCAAGGTTCAACATCTATCCTAATCTGATTGGGAATCCCTTTCCAAGGTAGCCACATGTGACTGAAATCAGTGGACATGTATCCATTGAGTGTCTTTGACTAATCTCTACTAGGCAACATTCCATATGTGTCAGGGATATCTACTACCTAAATGTCAATGTAGTATTGAATTCTTGGGTTTGATGCTAATTGCATGTGAATGTGAGTCAATTCTCCTACAACACTTACCTCAGTTTTATCTAACTATGTTACCTTCTTCAGTGACTTGGCAAGATGTAACCCTAAGGCATTACATATGGACAATGACATTACATTAGTAGATGCACTTGAATCTACTAAGCAGTTATGCAAATTCTTACTGAACATCCTTATGGTAAGGAGAAATGGAGGAGACTCGGTCTTATCTCTATAAAGAGTCATGTGTGAAGTTTAAGTAGTTTGGACAATAGCTGAAGTTTTGGATTTGATATTAGTATTTTTATTTGTATGATCTTTATTTAAAGTCTAATTTGAGGGATGACTATCTTCTTTTGGAGTAGGGTCATCTAAAGATTTCATGAATGCCCTCTTAATAGCTGGGGTTTTGAGTAGTTCTGACAATGATAGACTGATTTTGATCTTTTTCATTTCATCAGCCAAGTATGTGACCAATTTGTCAGACTTTGGAGATTGGTTATTAACTTTTGCCACTGCACTTTACGGTGCTAAGTATTTAGCATTAACCTTGGGAAATCTAGGGTTATTACTTGCCTTAGGATCAGGTGGAGTGTTAAAATTGTTAGGGGGCAAGGATGTATTCAGGGGACTGATAGGTCTGTTTGAGTTATTCCTTAGGTTATAGTTATGTCTACCCTAATATTGTTGTTGATAAGCATGTACTTTCTCATGTTCAACTGATTGCTCATTTTCATCCTCAAAAGGAAAAACATAATATGTTTCAAAAGCCATAGCTATCTCTTCACATGCTAAGGTATAATTCTCATCGGCTGAGGTTATCTGCTGGTGAGGAGGGTGATTGTCATAACTTTCTAACACAAGTGCAGAGTCATATCCACAAGGGACAATTTCATTTCCTTCTACAAAAGGAGGATTATCTACACTATTTGATACTCCATCTTAAAATATGCTGGCTACTATCCTAAACTGAGGATAATCCAATTCAGCATGAGCATTGGTGTTATGGATCCTACACCAATTGGTAAGGGCTGCTTCTGCCAAATTCACCCTAGTAGTCTGTTTAGGTTTGCTAGGAGGCTGATTATCTAAGGGTGATGGCAAAGAACCATTGTTTGGCCTAGTGTTCCACACTCTAGGCTATCTTGGAACATTGTTGTTACCATTGTTATTGTTATTATTGTTGTAATTCCTATCATTGTTATATCCTCTGTCAGGATAACTAGATCCGTCATTGTTGTATCCTCTATTCTGATTTGATTGGGAATAGAAATTTTGACTTCTCAAATGAGTGATTTCAATTGTCAATTTCCTCAACTGTGCTGATATTTCTTTAATTTCCTCCTTTTCTTCCTGATCTTTGGCTACTACATTCTCAACTTGAGGTTTGAAAAAGGAAGAACTGTTATTATCATTACTCTATCCTGCATCCTAAGGTACTTGTGTATGTCCTAGATATTGTACTACTTGGCCATTTCCAGTTGGAGGTGGCATGATGCTAAGTGGAGGTATTTGTAAAGGACTTGGCATTACAGCTGGAGGCATCATGGCTCCATTGATCTGTTGTTGAGTAGGGTATGTAGGATATGCAAGATGTGAAGGAAATGCAATGTTAGGCGTTGGAGGAGGGATCAACTACTAATTGACTTTTATAGCTTCTTCAAAAGCTCCTTCTAGAGTTGTGACACCAAGGTGTGTCCTCCTAATAAACATGGAAGTCAGGGGATCTAATGTTCAGTAGTATATACTCCTAGTAGCTTCATTTGCTATAGTATAGGGAGCTACCAGTTTTGAAAGCATCTTTTGGAATCTAGCATTGAAGTTGGCAATAGGTTCTCCTTCAAATCTCTTGATTGTGGAAAACATGTGATAATTCATTGAAGGATCTATAGGTATCTTGAATCTATCTTTGAAAGATTTCTCTAAGGCAGCCCACAAGCCAATTGAACCTTGACGAAGACTGATATACTAATTATATGCCTCTTCTCCTAAGGAAAATGGAAATAATCTGCATACCACATCCTAATGCTCAATCCGCGCTCTACAACAACCTTCCTTGAATGTTCTAATGTGATCATCGGCATCTTGATATGGATGATATTTTGGACAAATTTTGTTAAGATTTTTAGGTAAAGGATGATATGCAGTGAAAGTCAGAGGCGACTCTACAATAAAGAATGACATTGCAACAGGTGGTCCTGTAGGTGTCTGCAATGCAATAAGGGTTATTGGAGTATGTCCTGGTGAAGCCTCTGATGTACTAGAACTAGGAGTGTGATGAATATCTATAGTTCTAGGCCTGAGTCTCCAGATAGGCAATTCCTGAAAGAGTCAACTAGATCTGGACCTAGTATTTGGCCTGAGAGCCAGGATTTCTACAATTTATGAAAATTTGTCTTGTTTTACTATAAGGATCAACTGAATTACTCCTACAAAGGATGTATTTACAACCAGAATCTAAAACTAACTGGATATTTATGCAATATTTATAGAAATGATGCAAATATGAATGAGTATGAGACTTTTCACACAAAGATATCTGAATATCAGGTATCTAAAGAAAATTACCTCAAAGATTTAGTAAGATAACCTGAATAACAACTTATCTTTGAAGAATCATAGGAATTGACTGCAAAGCTTAAGATATTTATGCTCCTTACTAAAATATTTGCGATGAACAGACATAAAAGACTCAAAATAACAAATGCTTTCCACAAACGTCTAAAGTAATGATCCTTGAGAATGTTACCTCACTTCTAACATAGGAAAATACATGTGTCATTGAGTCACCTTCTAGGCAGTGAAGATGGCCCTCCTTCTTGCGCCAATGTATGTTGATGATGATTGTTGGTCATAACAACATGCATAAAAATTTGCACAACAAACCTTTATTATCTTGTAAAGTATGATCAATTTAAGATAAATTGATGACTCCAAGGCTTCGTTGATCAGGTCATGATCTTCTAAAGTTACTCAAAGGTTGATGTGATATGCTATTTTCCATTTCAAGGGGTCTTACATTTGTCTGGATGATCAATAATGCAACTGTATTCTGTAAATTCACTTCACAAAGAGGTTATTTCTACTTTGTTCCACAGATCAATGTGATATTTGTAAGTTTGATCAATTCTTCTAAACATTGACCATCACAAACTTACACATTCATATACAATGCAACTGTATTTTGTAAATTCACTTCACAAAGAGGTTATTTCTACTTTGTTCCACAGATCAATGTGATATTTGTAAGTTTGATCAATTCTTCTAAACATTGACCATCACGAACTTACACATTCATATACAATGTGTATTTATTCAAATAATGTGTCCACAAGTGGATATTCATATGTTTATCATGGATATTTTTTTGTACTTGCATGATATTTATCAATTTGACATGCTTTCACTCAAAATATGCTCTTTATTTTCAATTATTTATGAGATATCTACATATTTCATGTTTATTTGCTTTTGATTGTATGTTATTTACAATTATGGAAATGATTTGTAGTGAAATTCAAAGAAATTTAAAGAAATACTCCTAATTTTAGTGAACCTTTAGTTATTGAATCACATACACACAAGATACATTCATGAAGAGAAGAAATCAAACCATAATTCACCAGGTTGTTCCATAGCTAGTTATGGCTGATGCAAACTTCAAAGGAATAGGGAATGAAAACAATATATGCAGGTTGATAGGTGCTCCAAGGGACATAGCTAATCAATGCAGATATCCTAGATCTCATCCACTGATTACTCAAGATTTACAATGATTTGTAATCAAAACGACTTCTCTTTCATTAAGTATACTAAACATGTACATTCATAATAACTTTGAAATCAGTCCTGAATTCTTCAGTAATCAAATTTCAATTAAGTTTTGAATGACTAAAAGATTGCACTCCTCCACCTTTTATAGAATAAGGAGAGGATGCAGTTACAAATGACCAATGGTCAAGATTCATCAATTCAGATCAATGGGTAACAACTCCTCATTGACTTAGTCAACACTTTTATCCGTGGAACAAGTTGCCAACTGGCAACTATCTGGCAGAACTTACTTCTTATAAGTAGCCTATACATATGTTTACCTGATGATGCATCTATACTTACTCTTTATCTCCTTCTTCTTCTTCATTTTCTTCATCTTCTTCACTTTCTAGATCATCTTCTTCATTTTCACTATCACTTTGATGTAGATCATCCCTTATATGCACTTTTATTTTTGCACTGATGGATTCATATAATTGCACAATTCTGTCTATTTCTCCTCCATCTTGGAGGTTGGCCTTTGCTACTGCATGCCTATGGGAATGAAATTTGGCCTAGAGGGCTTCCATCTTGCTTTTCTTGATGTTTAGAGTCTCATTATAAGTCTCCACCCTGACCTTCATTCCCATGACCATATTCATCACTTACTCTGTTAAGTGGTTCAGGGGGGTCCTCTACAGCTTTCTTGAAATTATCATGGAAGGCCTTGACAATGAAATCAACATCTTCATTTTGAATCTTACCTTCTACTCCTCCTTCCAAAGCTTCTAGGGTCTCTACCTCATGGGCCATTAGGCTATACAGCTTAACACTTATATCTCGAAGCTTTCCACTACACCTCTTTAATATATCACATTTGAACCCAGTATCTTCATACCAGATACCTAGCAGCTAGGATGTGTTATTATCCAATACATTATGACTTATCATGATCTATGTGTCTATCCTCTTCATTTCACCTAGTTTATCTAGATATTTATCTAGCCTTAATGACCTCCTACCTGTTTCATTTTGTAGTTTGTCTACCTTTCTTTTCAGGGTACTTAAAGAATTCCACCTCTCCAAAGAGGTTTTCACTACATCCTCTGCCTCAAAATTGACGATAGCATCCACTTCTCCACTACTTGCACCTTATGTCTCATCAGGTCCAATCCGGTAACCTCATCTTGTGATATAATGGATAATAGGGTGGTAGGATCAGCAGGTGCATGATCAAGGTTAATTAACCTTTTAATAAAAGAATACAATTGACCAATGTGCTCTTTATGTCTCTTATTCTTCTCCTTTTCTCTCTTCACCCTTTGTGTTAGAGAGTTAATGATGCCCTTTCCTTCTTGACCCTCTTGGTCCTCATTTGCAAAACCTAGATCAACAGTAGTGATCTAAAACTCATCAAGACTTATTTGACCTTTCTTCTTTTCAACTGTAGGCAGGGCTACTTGTGCAGTTCTCCTACCTATAGTAGGGTCCCTTTTTATTGCTGATCTCAGCCTGGCCTTTCTACTAGGCTTCATCATGCTCCCTATAAATAATGTGGATATGTCAAAATCTTGTACCTCTGAAACTTGTTGCAGATGTATCTCTCTTTGTAACCAATGAGGTACCTCATCTACGGGCTCCTGTTGATCACCCTTTATACTCTAGGTGTCCTGTGCTCCTGTATTTCCTTCTGCCCTAGGTGGTGATTGTTCCTTCCTGATTTCTTCCTCATGCAATTCATCATGAGGGGGATCTCCTTGGGGTTCCTCCTATTGAGGGACTTCCTTTTTTGGAGGAGGGTCATGTGAAGTATTCACACTTTGATCTTGTGCCTCCTTTTGTGAGTTCTCCTCTGGAACTTCCTTAGCTTCCTTATTTAGTTCATCTTGTAATACACTGGCCTCTTGAGAGGTTTGTGTGTCTTGACCTTGGAGGTCACCTTGATCACCCCTGGCTTCATTCTCTATCTCTTTTTCTACTCTTTACCCTATGACAAACATTTCCCTTTACTCTTAGATGTATCAACTTCTTCTATATTAACTTCTTTCTCAGTTGATTTCTCCTCTAATGTTGGGCCTTTATTCTGATCACCCCCTATAGTAGGTAGCAACATACCACTTTCGTCTTGACCAACATCCTTGTCTAGCATGTCCTAATCACCCCCACTCTATTGTTGTGCTTCTGATTTTTTTTTGTTTTTTAGGTGCCTTATTTTGGTCTTGTTCCTAATTAGGTGGAGCATCATTCTTATTTGTATGCCCTATAGCTTCAGCCTTTTTAGGCTCCAAAGCTAGATTTTTGTCCTTACTTGGGCTTACATCACACCTATGTGTTAGGTCTATTGTTGCAGGGCTTGTTACTTGTTCAACCAAATTATCTAGCCCTATCTGTTGGGCTAGTCTCTCAAGACTATCATGTTTTGTTTCTTCCATTTGCTTTTCTATTTTAACCATCCTCATCTGGGCCAATGGGGTCCCATGAGGAGTCATCTTGGTATTAGTAACCAAGGCTCCCATGCATTGAGCGGCCACATCTTGAACTACCTCATCATCTGATAGTTCTACAGTATCATCTAGAGGGAAAGGGATCTCCTTATTAGCCATGAGTACTTCTCTTGTCTGCTCCTCAGCCTTCTCAGTTTTAAACCAAATTATTTTAGGAATGGGGACTTCATGCTGCAGCTCTTGTCTGAAAAACTACACTGCCTCTTCCCATTAACATGATGGGATCAGTGCTAATATCTCCCGTCATGGCTGTTCTTTTCTTTTTGGGTGGTGGTATTTGCAACACCTTCTTTCTTTTCTTATTTGTTATTAACAAGTCATCATCCTTGGGTTCTTTATTCAATTGTTCTTCTTCCAAGGGGTTATCTTCTTCTAAATCATCTTGTAGAGCCTACTCTTCCACCTGCATCTATGTGCTCTCAGTAACAAGTCTCAAAGTCCTTTTGGTCTTTGGTTTGTTAGGTGGTGTATGTGATGTGGAAGCATGGGATGATGTAGATACCTGGTCACCTTCAGATGAAACTCTTTTTATGATCACCCCCTTTGGTTCATCTTCCACTTTCTTACCTTTGGAGGGTATCTTTGGTTTTTCAGTGGGTAATCGCTCCCAATTAGATTTTCTCTTCTCAATAAGGAAATCATCATATTCTTCATTAGATAATTCTTGTCTCTTTTTCTTATTATCAATAGTAAGGGCCATGCCTCTCTTCTTCAGTTTGGTGATTTCTGCATCTACCCATCTTTGGGTCATCTAGATCACCCCTTGCATCATTTGATCAAAAGATATATCCTCTGGCTATGTAAGATCAGGGGCTGATATGGTGTCATTATACACCTTCTTGTCCTCATATTCATTGGACATTATCTTTCCATCATCTTTATGTAGTTGTGCTAGCACTGGGATATAGTCAAATGTCCTAATTTGATTCAAAGTGAGCCTTTGATATTTCCTTCTTCTCACCTTAGCTTCATCATCACAATCAGTCCAAAAATCCTCCAAATGCTTTTGATGTATCTAATTTCCTGATAGCTTCTGCATCCTACCATAAGGATCATATGATCTAGCAGGAGGAAATGGTTGTAAGTACATTAGTTTTAGCCCTCCAATAGCATGCTCAATGCTCTGTGAATTTGGGCATAAATACCATCCCATATATATCGGAAACAAAATAGAGGGAATCTTCTTTTGCTTTTTATAGGCCTCAACTGAAGTAGAGACCTGTCTGACAAATTCCATCAAGAAGATCCTATCAGTAGGGTACCTAGGCAACATGAGAGGCTGTCCATCAAAACCTTCAATTTTGATAAATGAAAAAGTAGCAAACTGGATGAACCATGTTCCATGTTTGTAAATAACCTCCTGAGCTTCCATGCTCATCCTTTTGGTCCGATCCTCCATTGTTCTAATCAGATGCATTGAAAATGCATCATTTACCAATTTATAATCCTAGAGGTATACTTTTCTTTGCAATTGGGGATAGTGATCCCATATATGTGTATCGTCAGTGTTATTTCCCAGCCTGCCTATTGTCTGTAGGGCATCGAACGTTCATTTAAAGGTGCAAGAATATACTATATAAGAAGTCATGTAAAATAAGCATGCCTATCCACCCAACTTCCTCATCCCCTCATCTAGTGAATCATTGGTGATCTTGGCCCATAAGGGTTTGTTATCCGAGTACAATACCATCTGGATGATCCTAAACATCCAATTCTCAAAATTACCAGCATGAGGTCTGCCAATCATCCTGCTCAGCAGGGCAATTATATATTGATACTCATCATCAAAATTGAACTTGTACATGTATACCAGCAACTTGGCCAAAGCTGTATATGTGTTGTTCTTCGACCTCCACTGATACATCCTCTTCCTAGCCTCTTTATTGTTATTTTTGTACTCTTTCTCTAGTTTATGGAGATCCACACTGACCACCTTATTTCCTACTGGCAAGTTGAAAGTGGCAGTGAGGCCCTTGACTGAGAAGTCAGCATATATCCTACCATGTTTCTCCACTCACCTGGTTTCTAGGGTATAGTTCCTGCCACATTCAACTACCAACACTATGGCATCCATGGCATATGGGAAACCTGTTGCGTGCCACATACCAGTCGCAAACACTCTGTCTAGTATAGGGTTATCTGTATCATCATCTAGTTTATTGGACCATGCATCTAAATCTATACTGTCATGATGTGTGTCACTAATGACACTGAATCTAAATCCCACCCCTTCAGGTTGGACAAACATAGGCTTCAGAAACTTAACCTCAGACCTATTTCTTCTGACGTCAGCCATCGACTCCTATAATAGACACATGCATGTATTTCCCTATGGCATTTGTATGAACATTCAATAATTTCATGCATCCTCTATCTATTGCTCTTCATTTTAACCTTTTCTATGCATTCTCATGTGGATTTACCTAGTAAACAAATATTTTACTAGGATATCTATAGAAAAGGACAATGGGGAGGATTTTGAAATTACTTACCTAATGTTGCTTTCCTTTGGATTATATGAGTGATTATGGGAAAGACTATAAACATGCAGGGTCACTCGTTCTGTTTCGTTATGCTAAAGGATTCAATCTGCTAATAGGTAACTGATAATGGTTTGACTTTTGGAACTTTGTAATTCTTAATTAATCACAAGGTAAATGAAAATGACCTTTGAATTTCACTTTTAAACAAATCAATATGACAAATTAGGGCATAGTGTGTTGTTTAGATATGGTCTGTCAATTATTTCATGGAGTTTAATAGATGCTGCGAAGTGTTTGATTCGTATTTGAAATCGAAGGGGCTTCATCTAACACCTTGATTGCATTTAATGCCAGGTGTGATCTTTGAAAGATTAGGGATATTTGAAAATATGACCCCCCATCTTGCACGGGATAATCATATACTAAAGATCGAGTGATATGGTCAACCTTTGACCATGAAGCATATCGGGTCACAAAATTAAGATTAGGGGTACTTCAAAATATGACCCCCCAGGGAATAGATCATGATGACATCATCATGTCATCGATGTTCTTTAGTTATCAGGTTTTAGTGATGTCACTGCCATATTAAGAAATATGATGGATATTGAATATATGACCCTCCATGGGTCGAGTGAGACAATGATGTCATCATTGGGGTGATTTCTTTCATTCATTGGAATTGGATAATCTCATCATCATATTGGCATAGGGTAATATTGGCGAAGGGGTGATATTTGTAAGATGACTGATACTATGAAATATGACCCCACCTCGGTGAATATATGAAGTTCTTTAATGGGTAGACACCGACTCTTATTTAATTTTGACGTTCGCGTATCGGGTACCTAGTGGTCATCGGGTGATAATTCTAATTCTGGGTGATGTTAGTGAATATGAATGATGTTAGAAATATGATCCCCTAGATAATATTAGGGTTGACCAAACTTTGACTCAGCATAACTTTCTACCCTTAGACCATTCTAGGGTGATCCAAAAGGCAAACCTGGTTAGAATTTTGTGTATTTTCCAACCATGAGGTTTATACTAGCAAATGTTGACTTTGACAATTGACCTCATCTTGTGGTACATCCATCCTATCAAAGGTGACATACATGACTGATTTTACCAAACTGCCCGAAGCAAGAAACAAGCAAGCAGAAAAAGTAGAAAGAAAAGTTGGGTTCCTGTTTTGCTATGACAAAATGGGGTGTGTTGTGTAACCACACAACAATGGGTTGGATATGTTATTGGCATGAGTTTATTGATGTTGTTGATACCTATGAAGTATGGATGGTTGGATGTATTAGCATATGTTGTGGGTACTATTTCCAATCATGTGGGTTTTTTTACCTTTGACAACAACTTGGAGCCTTTTGTTATCACTTGGATTTGATGCTTGTGTTCTATTGGATTGGTGCATCTTCACCTTGGCATGTTCCTTTTCTTCAATAGGTGGCATGTTGGAGGATGAGAGGAGTTCTTGGTTGAGATGGTGGTCACTTTGATTTTATTGCAGGTATCTTGATGGAGTACAAGAGCATACTTGAGATTCATGTGATTTCATGTTTGCCTATAATGATGTATTTCATTGATTGACCCTTATGCAATGTATACAACAAGTGGGAGAATGTTGGGATATGGTATTGTACACCATTGCATATTTTGATATATTTTATAATGTTGTAATTAAATAATTATTTAGTTGTGATGCACCTAGGTGGTGTGGTTAATCATGCTAGGTAATTATTTGGGGACCACTTTATGTTGTATTGTAACATTGGGATATTATTTGATTAATTGGGAAAACTTGGTACCAATAGTCAAATGTGGGGTCAGTGATTTTGTGTTACCCATGATTTTGGAACAAATGATTTTATCCAATACCACAAGTTGTATTTGTGTGAGCTTGGTTTATAAAAGCAACCACATGGTTAGTGGTTTGGTTGGTTGGCCATTTCATTGTAGGTGGATTAGAAGTTTGTGAGAGGCTGTCATTGTATTGAGCTCTCTCTTGTAAGTGCATATTGTGAAGCATGGCAGGTGATGTGTGGATTCATGCTTGTACACATGGAGGATGCATTGGAGGTGCTTGATGATTCAGAGGTATTTATGGAGGCTCATGACATGTATTGCAATATTTGTATTGTTGAATAATACATATGAGTGTGGATGCTTTTGGAGGGTGGTTTTTTCCCTCTTGAGGGTTTTCCCAAGGTATATCATGTGTTAGCTTGTGGCTTGTTCATTTGATCTTTGCATTATGGTTATTATGGAATTGGTTTTATTTGACCTACAAATTCCTAACAATAAGAAGATGAAGCGGTGTTTTTTCCCCTTGTTTCATGCACAATAACAGTCAAAAGAGCAACAATATGCCATATTTCTGCATAGAGAAGCATAGAACACAAAGGAAAGTATATAGACATAGAGGAAGGATTTTCATAGTCTCGGCAGACTATCATGAAACTATGTTAGCAATGTTGGGAATTAAGGTGTCTCAACCTTGGTATTTCCTTGCATTTATTTATTGTAATGTATTTATTTATTCAGCCTATGTTGTAATTTTGTTGCACATCCTATTTTGTCATTTAGTGTGAAGTGGAATGATGAGTTGTCACTCCACTTGTAAGATGACTAGGATGGTCAACTCACTCCATGTGGAGATAGGCATCCCCTTTGTGTGGTAGAGGTTTTCTACCATGTGTCAGCATCTTAACTAGTGTGTATGTGAATCTTGACTGAAACAGTTATGACAGATTCCTATGATAGAATCTATGATGCGTAAGAGTCGTAAATGGAATGTTCTATGACAAGTGAAGACATGTGTCACAAGGCATCTTGGAAGAAGGCATCTTTGGGTTCCCCAAGGAGAGTTATGACATGTTGTAAGAGAATATGCTATTTTTAGTTAGTGTATGATAGATTCTCTTACAGTTGTAAGAGCAGTCAGTTATGACAGATTCTATGATAGTTGTAAGATGCATAAGAGCATCTGTCATTGCCCAACTTGGGAATAGGTGATCATATTGGGATGGGGTGATATGACAAGTGTCATGACCATGTTGTAGTGTTGGACAAGTTTCCCTAGCCATGGGTTTTGGGCCATGAGGCAAAGTTGGATGCCCATCTCAAGAAAAGTTCATTTTTGCCTTGTAAACTTCTATTTAAACAGGTGCTTTGAGAGGAGATGTATTATGTGATTGACAAGTACTATTATGCTACTAGTTTGTCTCTAGATACGAGTGTCGAAGACTCCTGTAAAGACTTGCATTGCAAGTGTGTTGTAAACCTTGTTGTTTCGATAATACATTGTGCAGGTTTCGGAGTGTGGGGTTTTTCACCCGTAAGGGTTTTCCCCACATTATATCTTGTCTCTCTCTCTTTTGTCTTACATTCATGTGTTGTGTATTGCTGCAATATCTCCATTGTTGGGTTAATAACACTGTAATTGTAAAGTTTAAAAAGAATTTGCACTCATCTCTCCTCTTTAGATTAGTGTAGGAAGTGATTTCCTCACACCTAGCTTCCTTTTAGTTGGTATCAAAGCCTGGCCAGTTTTGGTTCTAGCTACTGGGTAGGAGTTTTTTGAGCTAATCTTAGGTTGAGTGGGAGTCTATATAGAGTATTCTATAATCTTGTTGTAGGAAGGAGATGGCAGGCACATCCGGAAGTTTAGAGGTGGAGAAGTTCAATGGAACAAATTTTAAGTTATGGAAACTTAAGATGGAAGACATGCTTTTTGATCGAGACTTATGGGAAACTATTTTTGGTGTAAAACCAACTACAATGGCACAAGCTGATTAGGATCTCAAAGATCAGAAAGCTAAGGGTCTGATAAGACTTAGTCTAGCTGACTCTGTCTTGTTAAATGTCCATGAGGAGAAGACCACGAAAGATCTTTGGAAGAAGCTAGGAGATGTTTATCAGGCCAAATCCCTGGTGAACAATGTTTTTCTGAGAAAGAAGCTATATTCTCTGATGATGGAGGATCTATTACAAATCACCTGAATGCTTTCAACATGTTAGTTGCATAGTTGACTTCCATTGGTGTGAAAATGGAGGAGGAGGATCTTTGTATGACCTTGCTTTGTTCTTTGCTAGACTTGTGGGATCATCTTGTTATGGCTATTGGGAGCACCACATCCACTTTCAAAATGGATGAAGTGGTATCTTCACTATTATCTGAAGAGATGTGGAGAAAGTCTTCGGAAGCAGCCAAAGAGGCTCTTGCAGTTCATGGAAGACCCAAGGAGAAAGGGAAAAAGAAAGACAAGAAAGATAAGAAGGGTAGATCCAAATCCTATGGGAGATCCAAATCTCTTGGAAAGTCCAAGGCTCTCTATTGGAACTGTGAAAAAACTAGGCATTTCTGAAAGGAATGCAAAGACGAAAAGAAAAAGAAAAAGAAGAAGAAGAATGTCCTAGACTCAAATTATGACAAGTCACAAGATGATGGTGATTCCTTCATCGCAGCCCTAGCCACCCATGCATCTGATGATTTGTGGTTGATTGATTGTGGTGCATCATTCTACATGACCTTGCATTGAAGATGGTTCATGAAGTATAAAGAGTTTAATGGTGGAAGAGTGTACCTGGGTGACAATTCTCATCTAAAGATTGTTGGTCATGGAAGAGTCTCAATCTGATTCTCTGATGGATGAGTGAAGTGGATTACTGGGGTCAAGCACATCCCAGGCTTGGCATGAAACCTACCTTTTGTAAGTAAGTTGAATGATGTAGGTGTGTAGGTTGTCTTTTTGAAGGACAAATGCAAGATGACTAGAGGATCTATGGTGCTTGCAAAGGGTACTCGAAGAGGTACTCTATTTCAGCCAGAGGCATGCACTTCACATTGCAATATTTCTTCTAACTTGAATAAAAGAGCTCCAGTCACTTCATCCCCACCATCTAAACCAACAATGAAGAAATCTGTTATATCAAATTCTAATGGTAGTGCATTTTGGGTACCCAAGGGTGCTCATGCTTTGGAAGTTAAGCTTCTTGCTAAAAAGACAATGTTACGGCATAAGAGATTTGGACACATTGGTGAGAAGGGTCTTAGAACCCTAAAAAATAAAAACCTCATTGAGGGGTTAAATGATTGTAATCTCGAGTTTGACTTTTGTGAACATTGTATATATGGAAAGCAAAATTGTGTTTAGTTTTACTCTAGTTCTCACAAGTCTTCTGGTGTGTTGGACCTTATTCATTCTGATGTGTTTGGTCTTGTTAGTGTTCCTTCAATTTTCAAATCTATATATTTTGTATCTTTTATAGATGATTACAATAGAAGGACATGGATTTATTTTCTCATAAGAAAATCTGAAGCCTTTAGTCAGTTCAAAGAGTTTAAAGCTTTTGTTGAGAATTAGACTAGTAAAAAGATTAAGTGTTTGAGAACTGACAATGGTGGTGAGTTTCATTTGGTAGAGTTTGATAAGTTCTATAATGAGAAAGAGATTGAAAGACATAAGACAACTCCATACACCCCGTAGAAAAATGGAGTTGCAGAGAGGATAAATAGGACACTGATGGAGAAGGCTAGGAGTATGCTTAGTGGAGCAAGCCTTGAACAAAAGTTTTGGGCTGAAGTTGTAGCCACTGCTTGCTACCTAGTAAACAGATCTCCTACATCAGCTTTTGTTGGTAAGACACATATGGAGGTATGGTCTGGTAAGAAACCTTCAGTTAGACATCTTCATTTTTTTAGTTTTGAGGCATATGCACATGTGCCTAGGGAGAAACAGTCTAAATTGGAGAACAAGGTTGTTAAGTGTATTTTCATTGGCTATGGTGTTGGTGTGAAAGGATACAAGCTTTGGGATCCTGTGGTCAAAAAAATATTGTATAGAAGAAGTGTTATTTTCAGAGAGCTAACACCTTCTCCCATTGTTCTACAGCCAGAAGAAATAGAAAAGAAAGAGGATGTGGTTCAGTTTCCTTCTACCCTTGAGAAGACTAAACTGACAAACCCTATGAGACCTGATGATGAGGAAATCTCTAGCAGCTCTAAAAGCTCAGAAGAAGAAGCAAAACCTCAACCTCAGCCATTGAGGAGGTCTACATGAACAAGGAAGCAACCTGATAGGTTTGATTATTCATTGCTTGATTCTAGTTGTGCTTTTACCTTGCTTACTAACATTGATGAGCCTAGAACTATGATAGAGGCTATAAGCATGAAAGATGTAGGTTCTTGGAAGGAGGCCATGGAAGATGAGATGGCTTCTTTGTAGAAGAATAAAACATGGGACTTGGTGCCTTTTCCTAAAGGATAGAAACCTATTGGATGTAAATGGGTGTTCAAGAAGAAATTTGGTGCAGATGGCAGTGTTGAAAAGTACAAGGCCAGACTGGTTACGAAGGGGTACTCACAAGTGGAGGGAATTGATTATGGTGAAATTTTCTCTCCCATTGCAAAGATAACATCTATTCAATTCATGTTATCTCTTGTAGTATCTTATGACTTAGAGGTGGAGCAGATGGATGTGAAGACAAAATTCCTTCATGGTGATTTAAAGGAAGAGATTTACATGTCACAGCCAGAGCATTACATAGAGAAAGGTAAAGAAAATTTGGTTTGCAAGTTGAAAAAGTCTTTGTATGGTTTGAAGTAGTCTCCTAGGATGTGGTACTTGAAGTTTTATGCCTTTGTGTTGTTGATTAGATTTCTAAGATCAAAATCAGATCATTGTGTGTATTATAAATTTGACAATGATCGTATTCTCATTATTGCATTGTATGTTGATGATATGTTGTTAATTGGGAATGCTAAGAATATGATTTTTGATTTGAAGTCTCTGTTGTCAACACAGTTTGAGATGAAAAATCTAGGGGTAGCTAGGTACATTCTTGGAATGGAAATCAGAAGAGATAGGGCTAATAGAAAACTTTGGTTAAGCCAGAGTAAGTATGTGAAGACCATGTTGCATAGGTTCAGCATGGTAGATTGTAGACCATTGTGTGTTCCTATTTCTTTGGGGACAAAGTTGTCTATTAATGATTGTCCAAAATCTCCTAGTGAGGTGGAGGACATGAGGAGAGCACCTTATGCTAGTGCTATTGGTAGTTTGATGTATGCTATGGTCTGCACAAGACTAGACATTGCCCAAGAAGTGGGAGTCCTTAATCGATTTATGGCTAATCCTGGATGGGTACATTGGGATGCAGTAAAGAGAGTGTTTGAAGTATTCCATATGCTATCATGGTAATCCTACAGGACCTCTGCATTCATTTTATATTCATGGATTCGTGGATTCTAATTGGACAGGTGACATTGATAACAAGAGATCCACCAGTGCTTACGTGTTTACTATGTTCAGTGGTGCAATTAGTTGGATGAGTAAGCAACAACCTATGGTCGCTTTGTCCATGACAGAAGATAAGTATATGGCAGCAACTCATGCTTGAAAGGAAGCCATTTGGCTTAAGAGATTGTGTTCAAATATTGGTGTTGATGTAGGACAGATTACGATTTGTTGTGACAGTCAGAGTGAGATTTGCCTAGCAAAGAATCCAACTTTCTATGCCAGAACAAAGCATATTGATGTACAATTTCAATTCATGTGAGACATGGTAGAGGATGGGAAGGTGAATTTGGAGAAGATAGACACTTTGAAGAATGTTGCAGATGCATTGATGAAACTAGTGGGCATAGAGAA
The DNA here is from genome assembly GCA_027924645.1 of Cunninghamia lanceolata. Taxonomy (NCBI): domain Eukaryota; kingdom Viridiplantae; phylum Streptophyta; class Pinopsida; order Cupressales; family Cupressaceae; genus Cunninghamia; species Cunninghamia lanceolata. The sequence continues at coordinate 1,295,659 of BSBN01001603.1, read as the reverse complement.
GTTCAGATGGTGTTCGAAGTCTATAGGCCTCTCGGCCTATAGCAGTTAAATCCTATTATTTCTATTGGCTCTTACAAGGTGTTTGACAAGTGGGAGAATGTTGGGAATTAAGGTGTCTCAACCTTGGTAATTCCTTGCATTTGTTTGTTGTAATGTATTTATTTATTTAGCCTATGTTGTAATTTTGTTGCACATCCTATTTTGTCATTTAGTGTGAAGTGGCACGATGAGTTGTCACTTCACTTGTAAGATGACTAAGATGGTCAACTCACTTCATGTGGAGATATCAATCCCCTTTGTGTGGTAGAGCTTTTCTACCATGTTTCGGTATCTTGACTAGTGTGTAAGTGAATCTTTACCGAAATGGTTATGATAGATTCCTATGATAGAATCTATGATGCGTAAGAGTCGTAAATGGAATGTTCTATGACAGGTGAAGACATGTGTCACAAGGCATCTTTGGGCACCCCAAGGAGAGTTATGACATGTTGTAAGAGAATATGCTATATTTAGTCAGTGTATGATAGATTCTCTTACAACTGTAAGAGTTGTCAGTTATGATAGATTCTATGACAGTCATAAGATGTGTAAGAGCATCTGTCATTGCCCAACTTGGGAATAGGTGACCATATTGGGATGGGGTGATATGACAAGTGTCATGACCATTCTGTAATGTTGGACAAGTGTCCCTAGGTGTGGATTTTGGGCCATGAGGCCAAGTTGGACACCCATCTCAAGGAAAGCTCATTTTTGCCTTGTAAACTTCTATTTAAGTAGGTGCTTTGAGAGGAGATGTATTATGTGATTGTCAGGTACTATTATGCTACTGGTTTGTCTCTAGATATGAGTGTCAAATACTCCTATAAAGACTTGCATTGCAAGTGTGTTGTAAACATTGTTGTTTCGATAATACATTGTGTAGGTTTTGGAGTGGGGTTTTTCACCCGTAAGGGTTTTCCCCATGTTATATCTTGTCTCTCTCTATCTTCTATCTTACATTCATGTGTTGTGTATTGCTGCAATATCTCCGTTGTTGGGTTAATAACACTGTAATTGTAAAGGTTAAAATGAATTTGCACTCATCTCTCCTTTTTAGATTAGTGTAGGATGTGATTTCTGTACACCTAGCTTCCTTTCAAGAAAGAGTAGGTAAAGGAAGGAGAAGTCTTTCAAATCTTTCTCAGTCTTTTAAGAAACACGAAAAGACCTTCAATAAAAGGATTCAAAGGAGCAGTAAGAAATAAGATTACTTACCAGTACCTAAGAGAGACTCTTCAAATAGCACCTCAAAACCTTGGTGGTGCACCAAAGCAAAGAAACATCAAAGTGATGAGAAAAGAGTAAAATAAATGATGCCTTTAGGGTTTGGAAAGTGTGTTTTTTTCACAATGATTCCATAGGCCTGAGTGGCTTCAATTCATTTTTTGACTTGCTAAAAAAAACATTACAAGCTAATGCCCCCCGTGGTCAACACATTCTAAGTGTTGAGATTTAGATTCCACATCATGAGGCCCGTGGGAGCCATAAGGAGATTATGAATATTGTTGACCTTTTAAAAATTCTTTTTCAAAACCTTAAATCAATCAAAGATAAAAATATGATTAAGGTTTGAAAAGAGAGAGGCAATGATGGCCTATTAGGTTTTCTTTTGACTTAGGTCAATTTTGTGCATCATGGGGTAGGTTTGAAACCTTTTTCATAAGTGAAAGGTAGAAAAGGCATTATTATAAGCCTTGGGATTTTTGACAAAGATTGGAGAGGAAAAATGAGTCAAGTTGTAATCATGTAAACCCTTTTTTCTTTTTGCATGAGTAGAAGCCAAGTATTGTATTTTAACATTTATTAAGGGTAATATTTTATAAATTACCTTAATATTTGTTTCATAAAAACAAGAGAAATAATTACAAAACACTTATTAAAGTAAAACATACACATGGATTATCCTTAATACTTGTTAGAATAATTTATTTTTGCCTTCCAAACATGCAAAAAGAGAAGAGTCAAATAGGAGTGGGATACTCATGCAAGAGGATATTTTGCTTCTATTTTTTACTTTTGGTGAAACGGGTCTATTTTTGGAGGTATTTTTGGTCAACCACATTGAGAAGAGGAGTTCAGAGCTAAAATAGCTCATTTTGGAGTAGTTGTGAGCCCTCTAATTTAGGCATTTTCCTCTTGCTTGCCTAGCAACTGAGTGTTGACTATTTCTAAGGTTGAGGATCTTTTCCAACCTATTCATGCATCAGTTGGAGTCTAGTTAGATAGGAGATGACTACCCTTTGCCCTTTTGGAGAGGTTTTTGTATTATAGGAGATTCCTACCATTTTTCAATAAAATCAAGTGTTTTCCTTCTTAGATTCAAGTTTCTTGTTCTCTTTTGAGTGATTTTGATGAAAGTTTATTGTGTTTTAAACATCAAACCTTTAAATTTTTGTCTCATTCATTGATATAAGTATACAAAAAAAGCAATTCATTATCAAAGGTTGTAGGTTGTGCAAGTGATTTTCTTATCTTTCTAAGTTGTGAAAATATCAGTTTCCCTTCAAAGAAGATGGAAGTTTTCAAGCCTTTCCGTGAAATATCTATGTGTTAAAATTGCCCAAGATGAGTTGTGTGAGCAAATATATTGAAAGATAGTTGTGAATCAGGTTGCAAGTTAGAATACAATCATTGGTGCATCACCTCTTAGGATCATTTCAGTTTCATTAGTTACCTTTCTATCTCTTTTCCTTGAAAAATATTAGATCCAGGAGGCTTTTATAGGGAGCTGGCTCTTCTGGAGGTTCACTTCACTATAGACAACTCATAGTCTGAAAGTGATCTAGTGTGTCATAGGATTGTTAGGCTTAGTGCTTGATAGGGTGCAATCCTTCATGACAACACATATATTCCATGTTTATCTTTTTTTTGGATCTATTCTCTTCCCGTCTAGCCCTTCTCTCTCTTTCGAGACATCGCCAGAAATATTTTCATTTTTTTCTGCCAATCTCTTGAGGGGACATCACCTCACCATCCTTTCTTCTCCCATCAGTTGACTAGGGCATGCACATTATCCAAATATTCTTTGATATCTCGTCAATCCCTCACAGTAATGACATCATATCAAAGAGGGGCAAAATGTAGACACCTGAAAATGGTCACAACCACCTTCATCTATTTTTTGCACTCTAAACCTAATAATTACTACTATCCTACCCAACACACATGTTAATTAAATAATTTATAATTATTTAATTAATATTCCCTAGTCTTTCCCCCATTGCTAAAAATCAATTTCTTCTACTATAGTTTAAAAATTAAGTATTTTTTACAACTATTGTTCATATATATCCCCAATAATTAAATAAATATCCCTATTTATTTAATTTCCTATTTTGTGCACTTTTGATTAGTTTTAGTAATCATCATTATTTTCCTCTTAATCATGTGTACATGGGTTAATTAAAATTAACTCACAATTACATCTCCCCATGTTTCTAGAAGTCCACTTGCCATTTAATGTACATGCATGTACATGACAAGTGGTACTTTGGAAGCATGGGCAAATCTTCAAAAAAGAGTACATTTGTCCCATTTTCTTCTCATCCACTCCAAGTGTCACTATTCATGGAATTTTAAATTCCATATGGCACTGTTCCATCACCATTCATTTGATTTTAAATTACACTTGTCCTCTCCTCCAAATTTTAAAATTTCTCACAAAATTCAAACCGTACCTTTTCATAAATGAATCTTTACATGTCATACACCTACCCAATCCTAGCCATCCATCCATTTAACCATCCAATTTCATCCATTGATCTTCCCTTGAATCTTGGAGCATCCTTCTCATTCAACCTCTTCATGACACTTGTCCAATTCTTCTTGCTTGAGGATCCTCAAGAAATTTGAGCCCTTGGTCTCTAAAAATTTATAAATTAAGCCTCCCCCATCCATTTCCAACAAGCAATTAGAATGTAATGAAATTCTGCCACATTGAGCACTCACATTTAGCAATTAGCATATAGCATAGAATCATATCATTAGGATAAATCAAGGGAATTAGATAGAGATAGGGTAAAAGTGTAGTTAGTTTATGCATTTCTTTTTAGTCTTAGCATAAGGTTGCAAGGATTAGTGAATTGAATCGATTAGATAGATTCTAGCTTGTTTAATGTAGTTCACTCCTTGTATACATGGACTACTCAAGAAATACAGATATATGGGGTCTTGGAGGTAGTTTCCCAGTATCTATTAGACTATTCTCATCCCTTATAGCTAAGTCATAAGCAGTTGGAAGAGTCTGACCTCCCAATGATTGAATCATGACCACTATATCACAATTAAAAGCTTTTAGATAAAATATGATTGTCATACTTACTAGGGGTCAAGCTACGATTGGAATCCTTTGCCACATCTTCTAGAATCTTGTGTTGCAATCCATTATAGCCTCCTAGGGAGCTCTTCTAATGGTAATCAATTGTTGCAATAGGGATGATCTATCTCCCTTCTCATTGAATCTGTTAAAAAATAGGTCTCCCAATTGATCCCGCGCATCGATAGAATTCATCTAGAGGATCGATACCAGTCTAATGATTTTCCTTTGAAATATGTTGCGAGTAATCATAAAGCCACATTCTATTACAGTGCACACATCTGCCACATCCTACAAATGCTCAGTCAAAGTCTTAAAATCCTCTCTCATGAATTTTGGGAGTGCCTTTAGAGTATTGGCTGGTATAGGATCCCATGTATCTAGGGGTGTTAGGGGAATGAGTGGGCTACCATTATTTTAATTAACAAAGTTTCTTTGGGGTACCTGTGTAGCCATTTATGTTGTTGATGTACCCACTTTGGTTGTTCTTCTTCAAGTGATAGTCACCAATGCCAGACTTAAAAGTCCTGGGTTACTTTCATAACAAGTCCTCATAGTAGGCCCTTAGTTCATGCAATCAAGCCTCCAATCGGTGACTAAAATAATTTCCCATCGAGTGTACCAAAAACTATTGACAATTAAATTTATATATAACCAACAATAATGGGAAATCTCAAAATGTGGGACTTGATTTATGAGATAACCTATGGGCTTTATAGAAGTTGACTCTTCTTTAAATCTTCAATATAAGAGAAAAGAGAAAAAGAAATTGAACTTAAACAACCACAAATAGAATCTAGACTATGGTGATGTGCTAAGGTAGATTTTAGACTTTTAAAAGGAAAAGACTCAGTGCTTTCAATTATTAATAATAAAAAAAAATTTGTGGCCTTCAAAGAACATACTTGCTTGATTTCATAGTTGATTCTAGGTGTTATCACTAAATAACAAAGCACGCAAGCCACAATTCTTCAAATATGACAAATAATAATCTAAATAAATTGGCACAGAATGTCATTTCTCTTTATTATTGATTAGAGAATAGAGTATACAAGGCTAGAATTGGCATAGACTTACAATATTTGATCCTCTCTGAGAAACACCCATTAAGGCCCTTTAGTTCTTACTATTCTATTGAATATTTTTCCATCCTTGATAACAATAACTACAAATCTATTTAAACTAGTCTCCATCCAGAGATTACAAAGATGACCAACAACTAACTAAAACATCAAAGAATAGAAAATTCAAATTACAGTTTGAAATGTAGCTTAGAGACTCTCTAGCCCACGTGAATCACAAGAATCTGCATGAAGAAAGAGGTCCCACATGGAAGGAAGCTCAACCAATAGCACAATAGGAAACCACTATAAAAAAATCTTTCCCTTCAAAGATGTGTGGTGATGCCACATGTCTAACTTCTCTCTTTCCTCCATCAGGCCCCATCAAGTGACTCTAAAAGTTTGACACATCATAGATTCAAATGGGGCCCACCAAAATGTACATTTCTCTAATTCTTTGACTCTATTCTATGTGCGGTGGTGTCATGTGTCTATCTTGGGCCAATGGCACAATAAGAAACTATGTCAAAACTTCTAACTTCACCAAGGTGTAGGAGATCAACACATGGATTCTACTTTCATAACTCCAATGAATAGCACAATGTCAGACTCTGTTAATGCATTTCAATCCAAAATGATGTGCGAAGATGTTGAGTGTAAAGCTCCATCCAATGACACAACAAGAAACAAATGCAATTATCAAAATATTTAGATAATGCACCACTGTGACATGTGGATTCCATTTCTTGTGTTGACTCAAAAAAAATTAACAGGAAAAGGAATTGTCACACACTCCATTGCATTAAGGCTCTTGCATTGATTTTATCCATTATTTCTATTGATGTCTCTTGACTCCCAAATTAAAATTTAATCCCAAATCCTGACTCATTTCATCTTCTTAGCAAAACAAAGAATATAACAAAATGTAAGGCTTTTTCTCTACACATATATGGGAATATAATCACATGATTTGGATGTCCATTTAGTATAATGAGTGATCAAGGTAAACATTTTATGAATAACATGATTGTGAAGTTACTACATAGTTTTATGATTACCCATAACAAGAGCTCACCTTATCATATACAAGAAAATGGGGCAAGCAAAGCTCTAAACAAGATTATCAAAACCACACTAACCAATATGTGTTATAGCAACATAGAAGATTGGTATTTGAATGTACTTGTGGTACTACAGGCTTACCGTTCATCATATAAAAGAAGTACATGTTGTAAGTATGAGCAGTAAGTGTTCTCATTGATGTCAACATCTAAGGTCAACATCTAAGGAAGTTATTGGGATGAGTTTGAGCAAGTGTTTGAGAAGTTAGTACAATTGCAGAACTGTTCTATCTCCTAGAACAGTGTAGTGTTTTTCTCCAAATATCCTATAGATTGAATATCTTTGTCTATGGTTTGAAATTTATGTTAAGGGATGTTTGTAGTTGCTACATCTCAAGTTTGAGCCTTCGGTGTGAATATTTCAGTGAGTTCTATTCACCAAAGTAAAAACTATTCTGAGTATTCAATGGTGACAGGGAGAATACATTCTACTCCACATGTCTCCACAATTAAGTCTTATAGTCTGTAGTTCTAGGATTACGTTTGGGATAATGTTATGTGCCTTTAGTTAAAGTGGTTCATGATTTGGTGCTCCACAAGTGATCTTTCCTTTATGGCAGTGGTTGACAGTAATGTTTAAGTGGTATGGTTTGAAGAATCTTTTGGATAGAGTGTTTGGGGGTTGTTCAGAAGTTCTTGGTGATTGTAACATGTTTGTGGATGTCTCTAGATCATGTTCTTAGTTTTTGATTGGTCCACAAAGTGCAATTTAGATCATGGATGAAGCGTGTTCCTAGAGGTCTTAGTGTTAACACCAGTTTTGGCTGACCTGGTTATTTTCACTACTTGCTATTATGCTTTGGAGTTTGTGATAGCTTGTTGTTGCATGGGAGATTTCATTTGAGTCCCTACTAAAGTGTGGTGTGGTTCACATTCATCCCTTTCCATCATGGGAATGTTTAGGTCTAGACCTAATTTGAATATTGGCTAAGTTTATGGTTTGTGCCAACCTTGAAGATTGTTTCCAAGACTGCGAATGTATAAGTATGAATTAGGCGATCAACAAATCTAGAAAATTTGTTGAGATAGATGAAATGGTTGCATGAGAAGCATTATTTGTTGCAAGTGTGATCCGAATGGTATGATAGCGAGAAGTAAAGAATACTTTTGATGCAGAGAGGTTGCGAAAGATTTAGTTGAGTTTGTGGTGGATCCCTGGTTACTATGAGATCCATTCTCATTGTAACTATCTTCTTCTATCCTCTTTTACTTCAGGTAGTGATCCCCTTTGGCAGTGAGCCTCTTCCTTTGGCAGTGAGCCCCTTCCTTTTGCAGTGAGCATTCTAGGCAGTGAGCCCTAAGATAGTGAGCCTTGTTGTAAATTTTGATATATCATTTATATTGTGAGTTAATCCTCATCGTGGTTTTTCCCTCATTGGATTTTCCATGTAAAAAATATGGTGTCTCATGTGTTGAATGTGTGAATGTGCTTAAGTTTCTAATTTCATGCTTTCGTGGTTAAATCATAATAACAGTGATTAAGTGGTTGATGTGTTGATGCTTATAAGAAGTTAAGTTTTAGTTACAACTGATTCACTCACCCCTTAGTTGTCTTATGCATTTCAAAAATTGGTATCAGAGCATGGGTTCCTTGGGAGAAAGCCTAATAGCTTGAGGTAGATTTGGGATGGCACACAAGAAGGAATCTCCGCAGTTCGACGGAATAGACTATGCTCTCTAGAAGGTACAGATGAAAATGCATCTCATTTCTCTTGGTTATAGTGTATGGAAGTTGGTAGATACAAAGTATACTATTCCTCCAAATGGTCCATCATCTAAAGATGAAGTCAAATAGTATGAGTTAAATGGAAGAATAGATACACTCTATTAAATGCTTTATCTAACACCGAGTTAGTGAAAGTTATGGATTTGGAAACTACTCGTGAGATCTAGGTTAAGTTGAAAAATTTATATGAAGGAGATGATTTTGTAAAGAGTGCCAAATTACAAAACCTGAAGGTGAGGTATGAAGCTTTGAAGATGAGTGATGATGAGAACATAACAATCTACATGCAAAAAATTGATGAAATTGTCAATGGAATCAAAGGTCTTGGAGGAACTATTGATGAGAATGTGGTTGTGCTGAAGATTCTGAGATCATTGCCTAAATCCTACAGTCACAAGGTGTCTACAATTGAAGAACTTATGAGTGTGAACAAGATTACAAAGGATCAGTTGCTTGGAAAGTTTACTACTTTTGAGATGAGAGAGTTTAGTGATGCTCTGCCGAAGACTGAGACTGCTTTCAAAGCTAGCACTTCAAAGAAGATTTCAAGATCATAGAAGTATGTTGTGGAACTAGATGATGACCTTGATGAGATTGAAGCCAACTTTGTGGATAGAATACAAAGAGGTACTGGTAAGTTCAAAGGTAAATTACCATTCAAATGATTTACTTGTGGTAAGATTGGTCACTATGCCTCCAGGTGTTTGGAGAGAATTGAGAAAGCCAAGAAGAAATTTAAAAATAGACCTAGGATCATAAATAGATGCTATTATGTTAGAGATGATGATGATTATGGTGTAATGGATGATGATTCTAAAGATACTAGTGCAAATCAATGCATGTTTATTGCTATCAAGGAAGAACCTGTATCTACTAATCCTGCTAGCTATGTGAAGGAAGAAAAACTAGTAGAAGAGAGTGCTTTGTCTATCTTCCAAATTGAATAAGATAGGATGAATGGATTATTGATAGTGGATGTTCACATCACATGACCGGTGATAAAAGTAAGTTTGTAAGTTTGGAAAAGTATGATGGTGGATTGGTTAAGTTTGGAGATGATGTAGCTAGTAAGATTTGTGGAACATGATCTATTTCTTTTGATGGAAAGCATAATATAATTGATGTTCTATATGTGAAGGGTTCAAATCATAATCTTTTAAGTGTTGGTCATATGTGTGACAAAGGATATGGTCTAAGATTCAAGGATAATGGATACAAGATCATGGAAAGCTCCGGAACAATGATTGTAACTGGTAAGAAGACTAAAGGTAATGTTTATCACTTGGAGAGGAACTAATGATTGTTGTTTGTTGGCTCAGATAGATGAAAGTTGGTTGTGGCATACAAGGATGTGTCATATCAATTTTGACAACCTGGTGAAGATAAGTTCAATACAAGCTATGAGATATTTTCCTAGGCTTGTGAAGCCTACTAATACTATTTGCAAGGAATGTCAATTAGGGAAATAGACAAGGACAAGTTTCAAGAGTAAAGAATAATTTTCTGTTGGATTACTTAAGCTGGTACATATAGATTTGTGTGGTCATACAAGAACAAGAATTTTGCAAGAAGACAATTACTTTATGTTGCTTATTGATAATTATTCTAGAATGACTTGGGTCACTTTTTTAAAAGATAAATCAGAAGCCCTAGACAAGTTTAAATATTTCAAGGTGATGGTTGAGAATGAGAAAGAATTGAGGATCAAATGCTTAAGGTCTAATAGAGGAGGTGCGTTTACATCAAATGAATTCAATACTTTTTATGAAGAACATGGGATAAAAAGATAGTAGTCTTCTCCTAGGACTCCTCAGCAAAATAGAGTTGTTGAAAGAAAGAATAAGACAGTTCAAGAGGCTGCTAGGTCAATGATAAAGGAGGAGAACCTGCCGAAAGTGTACTAGAGAGAAGCTATACATATTGTTGTCTACATTCAAAATAGAGTTCAATTCAAAGGTAATGGTACTAAAACTGCTTATGAATTATGGTATGGAAGAGTTCCTACAGTGAAATATTTCAATGTTTTTGGAATCAAATGTTATATCAGAAGAGAAGAAGAGTTAGGCAAGTTTAATGCTAGGTGTGATGAAGGAATTTTTCTTAGATACACTACTATGAGTAAGGCCTATGAGTGCTACAATAAGAGATTGAGAAACATTATTGAGAGTGCTAATGTGAAGGTTGATGAAGACATGGAAAGAATATCAGATCCAAGTAGCTATGTATCAAATGAACCTGCTGTTGCAGTAAATGAAGAAAACGTTGAACAACAAGATAGTCAAATTGAAGAAGAAAAGGCTCTGAAAAGTGTTGTTAAGACTTCTAGGTATGTAAGGATTAATCATTCTAAAGATCAGATTATTGGTGATAAAAGCAAAGCGGTATTGACAATGAAAATGTATATCAAAAAATTTGGATTTACAAATGGAAATGATCAAACAATTGAAATGCATAACCTAAACCCAAATAATTCAATACCTCGAAGATGCAAGATGAGCTCGATTGATTGATTGCTTTATTGTGTTGATTGCGCGATTCTGCAACATAACGTTGATAGAGAGATAGGTGATGGTGATTGATAGATTCAAGCTAGATGGATTGAAGATGATGGATAATGGCTTGAGATGAAAATTCAGTAGAGTGAGGTTGCATGAAGAAGAATCATCCTGAAAATTCTAATCTCTTCTCTAATGTGCCAAATGGCTCAAAAGAGGCTTGCTTTATAGGATTGACTTGGTTCCAATGGATGGCTAGGATCAATTAGGGCTGTAGATGAAATGGATGGATAGGATTAAGTTAGGTTTCCTTGCACATCAAGAAATTGTAGTCATGTGACATGTGGCAAGGGAAGATAAGGCTTAGGTGTGCTTGTGTAGATAAATACTAAAATTAGGTCCCATTAATTGTGCATGTGAAAGATAAAAGTTGTAACACATGATTGACTGGACAAGTGTTGGAATGTGGTGAAAGTTGAGGACTTAATTCAAATAAAATATTTGAATTAGTTGGGATATGAGTTGGATATTAATTAAATAAATAAAATTTATTTAATTAATTGAGAAGTTGAATAGGATGAGATAAGATATGATGTGGAAATTAATTAAATAAATTAAATTTATTTAATTAATTGGAAAGTGGGATTATGCATGTGAACTTAATATATAAATAAATTTATTTAATTAATTGGCTAAGTGGGATAAGGATGGGATTAAGATGGGAATTTAATTAAATAAATAAAATTTATTTAATTAATTGGCTAATGGATAAATGGGATTAAGAGTGGGATTTAGGACAAAATGCTACATGATGTCTAAGTGATGTTTTTGACAAGGTGTTGCAAGACATGGACAAATTTGGGACAAATTTGGGTGTCTACAAAAAAGAGTTGTAGAAGAATGGGTGAACTACTATTTACTTTCAAATATTGAACCTAAAACTATAAGTGAAGCCTGCAAAGATGAAAATTGGGTAAAAGCTATGGAATAAGAGTTGATGTAGATAGAGAAGAATCAAACTTGGGAATTGGTTCCTAGACCAGCTGATAAGAATGTGATTGGAACTAAATGGGTTTTTAGAAACAAAATGAATGAAAATGGAGAAGTAGTAAGAAACCAAGCAAGACAGGTATGCAAAGGATATTCTCAGGTTGAAGGTATAGACTTTGAGGAGACTTGTGCTCCTGTGGTAAGGATTGAATCGATAAGAATGTTTCTAGTATTTACAGCACATAAAGATTTCAAATTGTACCAGATGAAGGTGAAGTCTGCATTCTTGAATGGGGAACTGGAAGAAGAGGTTTACATTAAACAACTAGAAGGATTTCAGTTATCAGACCAAGGTGACATGGTGTGCAGATTGAAGAAAGCCTTGTGGTGCAGGAGCACCCCTTCAACAAGCCAAATATACATCTGAGGGAGAAGACTAAGGTTTTAATATGTTGTTATGTTTTATGCATTTCTATGTTTGTTCATGTTGTCATGTAGTTTTTATGTTGTGATTTCACGTTTGTAATAAAGACCTCACCATGTGAACCAGTGTCACAAATTTGGCATCCTGATAAGCTAATTTGGACATCTTGGACATTTGGGGTATGTGGATGATTAAATCAAATGTGTCATATTGTTAGGTGTTTTGTTGTCTTGTGCTAAACATGTGTCATGTGATTAATTAGTGTTTTGGCTTATAATCTTGGTTAAGCAAAATCTGAACTGAAGAGTTTGTAACCAAACAGGCAGTGGTGGTTGAGGAATGGTTTGCCTTCCACCTTCTGTAACTGTCAATGTATGAATCTTTATAATCAGTATGTGTTTGTTAGGAGAAATAGAGAGATGAAATTTGAGTGAAGAAATAGCAATTTTGTCAGTTTGTGTTTATGAATTCTGGGTTCTGTGTAAATTCTCTGTGTATTGAATTGGTCTGTGTATATTCTTTGTATCAAATTATTTTGTACATAATCTAGTTTTCTATTGTCGAGATGCAAGATTGAAACCATTCCACTGGTGGATTTCTTTGAAATCAGTGGAATGGACTGTGTACATAGTTTTCTATTTTGTTTTCTTTTTGTTCGTGGTCATGGCAGAACAAAACTGAGGATCTGACCTATGGAAGAGCTATCACAGTAGGGAACCTAACATCTCTATGTGCTAGGGTTTAACAGAATAGATACTACAAGGTTGATTGCAGAGGAGTCTATCGGTGAGATTTCTATTAGCAAAGAAGCAGAGAACAATCAGGCCGATGAGAATTGTTTGGCTGATAGAAGGAGTTTAGATGTTTGGTATCAGTGTAACCATGGAATGAGTCTTTCCGAACAAGACTCTCGTTGATCTTCGAAGTGACTTAAGCATTGGGGTGAAGTATATTGGGGGAACCAATAGTATATGTTTGCGGGTGGTTGAACCAATTCAAAGGTTCAATAGGTTCAATGGGTTTATCGGAGTAAGTGGTGCATCTGCCAAAGGAATTCTGGGTTGGTTGATAGTAGTGAGTGTTGCCGATAGTTGAACCAATGGTTGAACCAGTTCAATGGTTCAATGAGTTCAGTGGGTTCATCAAGATACAAAGGTTCATTTGATTCGCTGGTTCAACAAGGTGTAAATGGGTTCAAGAGGTTCAAATGGTTCAACCGATATTTTTCAACAGCATTAAGTCTGGGCAATGGGAGTATGTTGAACTGATAGTTGTAGGTTCAATGGTTCATGAGGTTCAGTGATCGTAGGTTCAATGGTTCAGTTAGTTCAAGTGGTTCAAAGGTTCAACCACAGTAATAGTTTAGTATTTTTGATCTATTTTCACCACTTCATTGCGTGCTCTGCATCAAGTGGTATCAAAGCTAAAAGAGTGTTCTTTGGGTAGAAGAAGAAGACAAGATGTCAAATGAAGAGGGATCACAAGAGTACCCAGCAAAGATGACCAATGCTGAGTTGGCTATCTTAGTGAAGAAGCAAATGGCAGAGAGCAAAGCAGCTCGGGCTTAGAATCAAGCCTTGAAAGAAGAGTTAGAGAAGTTGAGGGACAAAGTAGAGAATGGAGAAGAAGATTCTGGTGAGCGAGAAGACAGGGATGAAGAGGAGATCCCTAGGCAGGAAGAGATAGAGGTTCTTATAGACCAGAGACCCTTACTTAATGTCCTCGAATCCATGGAGAGAAGGACCATGGATATGAAACTAGACCTACTAGTGTTTGCAGGCAAAATGGATCCTGATTCAGTGATGAAGTGGATAGACTTCTTGATTAACTTCTTTGAGACCGAGGAGATACCAGACCACCAAAGGGTGAAGATGGCCCAATCCAAAATGAAAGGGGCTGCACTAACTTGGTGGAATTTCATCCAAGCTGACAAGGTGAAAGAGGGAAAGAGCAAAGTTGCTACTTGGAAGAAGATGATGGCTTTAGTGAAGGAGGCCTATGTTCCATTGGATTACAACATCCAATTACATAAGAGGAAACAAAACTTGAAGCAGAAGGAGTTAGATGTTAGTTCATACACAGAAGAGTTCATGAAACTATGTGTCAAGACAAAGGTAAAGAAGGGTGAGGAAGAGAAGGTGGCAAGGTACCTCAATGGATTGAGGTTTGCCATCCAAGAAGACATAAATCTACATAACCCAGAGACAGTCCAAAAGTGCTACCAATTGGCAATCAAAGTGGAAGAGAAATTAAAGAGAAGACAAGAGAAGAACAATAGAGGAAGAGGGAGATAGCAAAGAGGGGAAAGAAGTCCTTTCAAAGGCAGAGGAAATGGATTTGGACACCAAGGTGAATCAAATCAAGAGAACAGCAAAGGAGATAGCAGTCAAAATCAAGGGGAAGTTACAATCAAAGAGGAAACTTTAGGGGCAGAAGACCACCATTTAGAGGGAGATCTTAGGGTAGAGGACCTCTTAGATGTTACAATTGTAATCAAGAAGGCCACATAGCCAGCAGATGTCCAGAAAAGGAAACAAGTTCAATGGGAGAAAGGAGGACAAATCTGATCTAAGAATCTGATTGTCAAAGTGTGACAAGCTCAAACACTTTTCAAAGTGTGAATGCTCTTGACAGTTATGGATATCTTGAGAAAGGAGAATCTTTGATGATTAGGAGAGCAATGACCACCATGAAGGTGCCTGATAAAGAATCCCCACAAAGGAAGTCTCTCTTCAGAACTACTTGCAGGGCAGGAGGAAAGGTATGTAAAATTCTAATTGACTCCGGATCCACTAAAAATTTTGTGTCATTTGAAATGGTAGAAAAGCTTAAGCTTAGAAAACTGCCACATCCTTGTCCATACAAGGTCTCATGGCTCACCCAAGGTCAAAAAATAGTTGTGGAAGAATAGGCTTGGGTGGAATTTCAAATTGGACCATACAAGGACAAATTATTGTTTGACATTGCACAGATGGATGCTTGCCATCTCCTATTTGGAAGACCATGGAAATATGACTTGAAAGCACACCATGATGGAGTTAGAAACACATATTCAATCACCAAGGATGGTAAGGTGATAGAGTTGCTACCATTGGTAGAGAATGAGGAGGAATCAAATAGGAAAGAAGTTAAGGTGATGGTGGTAGAAGGCAAACAATTCATGAAAGAGATAGTAGAAGAAGGTGCAGTTGCATATGCTCTAATTCCATGCCTGAAGGTGAATAAGGAGTAGCAGCAGGAAATCAAGGGAGAGAAGAGGCAAATTTTCATAGATCCAGCTATCCAAGAACTATTGGGCAAGTACAAAGGCATCATCTCTGATGGAATGCCAAGTTCCCTACCACCTATAAGGGACATGAGCCATTACATAGATCTGATCCCAGGATCTACACTTCCAAACAAGGCAGCATACAAGCTTATCCCAGAACAGAATGCAGAGGTAGCAAGGCAGATTGAGGAGTTGTTGGAGATAGGCCTAACTGGCAAGAGTTTGAGCCCATGTGCAGTACTGGCTGTCCTAGCACCAAAGAAGGAAGGCACTTGGAGACTTTGTACTAATTCAAGGCTATCAACAAGATAACAATCAGGTATAGGTTCCCAATCCCTAGGATAGAAGATTTTCTTGATTGCTTAGGGTGCTAAATATTTCACAAAAATAGATCTAAAGAGTGGCTATCATCAGATTAGGATTAGGCTAGGAGATGAATGGAAAACTACATTTAAGACCAATGAGGGGTTATATGAGTGGAAGATCATGGCTTTCGGTTTGTCCAATGCCCCTAGTACCTATATGAGGTTGATGAATAAGGTCTTGAGGGAATTCATAGGCAAATTTGTCATAGTATATCTAGATGACATCCTGATTTTTAGTAATACAAGGGAAGAGCACCTCAAACATATAGACCTAGTCCTCAAAAGGTTACATGAAGAGCAGCTAATGATCAACTTAGACAAGTGTTTTTTCATGCAAGAGGAGATCATCTACTTGGGTTTTGTCATCTCACATGGCAAACTGAAAATGGATCAAGAGAAGGTAAGTGTCGTATTGTCTTGGCCAACTCCTAGAACCATGAATGATGTTAGAAGTTTCCATGAGTTAGTAACCTTCTATAGGAAGTTTATAAAGGGGTTTAGTCATATTTGTGCACCCATGCTTGACACCATAAAAGGAGGATAGAAGTGCAGGTTCACTTGGACAAAGGAAGCAGATGATTCATTTGAAACATTAAAGAAGAAGGTGGCAGAGCAACCAGTTCTTACACTTCCTAACTTCAACAAGATTTTTCAAGTAGAATGTGATGTAAGCCACATGGCAATTGGAGCAGTACTCAGTCAACAAGGTAGGCCTAATATTTTTTTTAGTGAGAAGCTAAATGATGCAAAGAAGAGATACTTATCATATGATTTGGAGATGTATGCTCTAGTACAGTCACTCAAAAAGTGGAGGCATTACTTGATGCCCAAAGAATTCATAGTGTTCACAGATAATCAGGCCCTTAGTTTCATAAACAACCAAGAGAAGCTGAACCATAAGCATATGAAGTGGGTGGAGACTTTGCAAGCTTTCACCTTCACACTCAAGCACAAGAAAGGGGTTAAGAACAAGGTGGCAGATGCTTTGAGCAGGAGGGTTCTAACCATAAATCAGATCCAATTGGAGAGTGTTGGCATTGACTCTTTGAAGGCCATGTATGATGATGATGAAGGCTTTGGAGAAATCTATAAGGTATGTATTTCCTTTGGTGACAAATATCATGTTGAGTTCTCTAAATTTTTGATCCAAGATGGACTACTTTTCAAAGGTGGACAGTTGTGCATTCCACGGTGTTCTATGAGACTGAATATTATTAGGGAGAAACATTGTGGGGCCATGGCAGGACATTTTGGTCTTGACAAGACTCTTGATCCTATGAAGAGGCATTACTATTGGCCCAAGTTGCAGTCAAATGTGAGGAGATTTGTGGAGGCATGTGTGATATGTCAAAAGGCAAAAGGGAGATCCACTAATGCAGGTTTGTATTAGCCACTACCCATTCCTTCTAGGCCATGGGGGAGCGTAAGCATGGACTTCGTGTTGGGTTTGCCTAGAACAAGAAAGGGATATGATAGTGTTTTTGTTGTAGTAGATAGATTTAGTAAAATGGCACACTTCTTGCCATTCAAAACCACTTGTGATGCTTCATATGTTGCAGATCTATTTTTCAAAGAAATAGTGAGGATACATGGTTTGCCATTGAGCATAGTGTCAGATAGAGATGTGAAATTTATTGGCCACTTTTGGAGGACTCTTTGGAAGAAGCTTGGAACCAACTTATCCTTCTCATCAGCCTACCATCCTCAAACAGATGGGTAGACTGAAGTGGTTAACCATTCATTGGGAAATCTGTTAAGGTGTTTGACAAGGCAGCATGGAGAGAAGTGGGATAACATCCTACTACAAGCAGAATTTTCCTATAATGACACCATCAATAGGAGTACAAGGAAGTCACCTTTCCAGGTGGTATATGGTGTTCATCCAAGGGGTATTTTGGAGTTGAGAGATCTGCCTATAGGAGAGTCTATTAGTGCAAATGGAGAAGCTTTTGCATTAGCCATCAAAGAGGTGCATGATCAAGTCAAGACACAACTCCAACAAACTACTTTGAAGTACAAAGCATATGCTGATAAGAAGAAGAGGGATGTACAATTTGATGTTGGAGATTTAGTGTGGGTTAATCTAAAGAAGGAGAGGCTCCCAAAAGGTAAACATACCAAGCTAATGCAGAGGAAGACTGGACCATATTAGATTTTGAAGAAGTGTGGGCAAACTGCTTATGAGATCCAACTTCCTCCTGACCTTGGATTGTCACCCATCTTCAATGTATGTGATTTAACTACATACAAGCATAATGCAGATGTAGAACAGGAACCATTGCAGGGTACAACAGATGATGATATTCCTAAGCATGATCCACCAAAATTGAAGAAGATTTTAGACTCAAGAGTGGCAAAGAAGACAAGGAACAAAGAGTACATGGACTACTTGGTGGCTTGGCATGAGAAACCTAATTCAAAGGTAGTTTGGATGACTAAAGATTAGATCACAAACAATGGTGTAGACTTTCAAACTCTGATCTCAAGTGGGCTTGAGATCTCTTCTCCTGGTGAGTATGGTGCAGGAGCACCCCTTCAACAAGCCAAATATACATCTGAGGGAGAAGACTAAGGTTTTAATATGTTGTTATGTTTTATACATTTCTATGTTTGTTCATGTTGTCATGTAGTTTTTGTGTTGTGATTTCATGTTTGTAATAAAGACCCCACCATGTGAACCAGTGTCACAATTTTGGCACCCTGATAAGCCAATTTGGACATCTTGGACATTTGGGGTATGTGGATGATTAAATCAAATGTGTCGTGTTCTTAGGTGTTTTGCTGTCTTGTGCTAAACATATGTCATGTGATTAGTTAGTGTTTTGGCCTATAATCTTGGTTAAGCAAAATCTAAACTGAAGAGTTTGTAACCAAATAGGTAGAGGTGGTTGAGGAACAGTTTGCCTTCCACCTTCTGTAACTATCAATGTATGAATCTTTATAATTAGTTTGTGTTCATTGGGAGAAACAGAGAGATGAAATTTGAGTGAAGAAATAGAAATTCTGTCAGTTTGTGTTTACGAATTATAGGTTCTGTGTAAATTCTCTGTGTATCGAATTGTTTTGTGTATATTCTTTGTATCAAATTATTCTGTACATAATCTAGTTTTCTGTTGTCAAGATGCAAGATTGAAACCATTCCACTGGTAGATTTCTTTGAAATCAGTGGAATGGACTATGTACATAGTTTTCTGTTTTGTTTTCCTTTTGTTCATGGTCATGGCAGAATGGAACTAAGGATCTGACCTATGCAAGAGTTGTCATAGTAGGGAACCTATCATCTCTATGTGCTAGGGTTCAACGTTGATTGCAGAGGAGTCCATCGGTGAGATTTCTATTAGCAGAGAAGCAAAGAACAATTAGGCCGACGAGCATTGTTTGGCCGATAGAAGGAGTTTGGATGTTTGGTATCAGTGTAACCATGGAATGAGTCTTGCTGAACAAGACTCTCATTGATCTTCGGAGTTACTTAAGCATTGGGGTGAAGCATATCAGGGGAACCGATAGTATATGTTTACGGGTGGTTGAACCAATTCAAAGGTTCAACAGGTTCAATGGGTTCATCGGAGTAAGTGGTGCATCTGCTGAAGGAATTCTGGGTTGGCAGATAGTAGTGAGTGTTGTCGATAGTTGAACTGATGGTTGAACTAGTTCAATGGGTTTAGTGGGTTCATCGAGATACAAAGGTTCATTTGATTCGCTAGTTCAACAAGGTGTAAATGGGTTCAACAGGTTCAAACAGTTCAGCTAATATTTGCCAACAGCATTAAGTCTAGGCAATAGGAGTATGTTGAACCGATAGTTGTAGGTTCAATGGTTCATAAGGTTCAATGGTTCAGTGACTGTAGGTTCAATGGTTTAGTTAGTTCAAGTGGTTCAAAGGTTCAACCACAGTAATAGTTTAGTATTTTTGATTTGTTTTCAGCACTTCATTGCGCACTCTGCATCACCTTGTATGGACTAAAGAAAGCTCCTAGAGCCTGGTATGCAAGGTTGGATAAGTATTTGTTGCAATTATGGTTCAGTAAAGGTACTATAGATAGTAATCTCTATTTCAAAATCTATGATGATCAAATTTTGATTGTTGTAGTCTTTATTGATGATATTATAGTTGAAGGCAATGAAGGTATGTATAAGAAATTTGCAGAGGAAATGTAAAAGGAGTTTGAGATGTCTATGTTTGGTGAAATGAATTTCTTTCTATGACTGTAGATTACTCAATCAAGAAAATGAATATTCATTTCTCAGTCCAAGTATGTGAAAGAGTTGTTGAAGAAGTTTGGAATGGAGGATTCTCAGCCAGTATGTACCCCTATGGTAGCTGGTTGCAAGCTAAGTAAGAATGATGAGTCACCTAAGACTAACTAGAAAAAAGTATAGGTCTATGATTGGAGGACTACTTTATCTAACCTATACTAGACCATATGTAATGAATGCATTTTGTCTTGTGGCAAGATTTCAAGAAGATTATAGAGAGTCACATGTGTTGGTAGTTAAGAGGATAATGAGATATTTAAAAGGAACTTTAAACTATAGATTGTGGTATCCTAAAGGTACTAATTTCACTCTTAGTGCTTATACAGATGCATATTGGGCTAGAGATGTTGATGATAGAAAAAGTACAAGTGGAGTTGCTTTCTTCTTGGGTAACAAATTGGTTTCATGATTGAGAAAGAAGCAAGATTCAATTTCTTTGTCTATGTAGAAGCATAATATATTGTTGCAGCATGTTGTTGTACTCAAGTGCTATGGATGAAGCAAACATTGAAGGATATAAGAGTTGTGTATGGAGAACTAATTTCAATCTTTTGTGACAATACAAGTGCTATAAGAATTTCAAAGAATCCAGTGATGCACTCAAGAACAAAGCATATATCAATAAGGTATCACTTTATGAGAGAAAAGGTAACAGAGAATGAAGTAAAGATGGAATATGTGTCTAGAAAGGATTAGATTGCAGATATTTTCACAAAGCCTCTACCTAAGGATACTTTTGAGTATCTCAGTGAGAAATTAGGGGTTATTACCCCTCCTTCTCTAAACTAAGAAGCATAGAAAGTGCATCAATCCAGTGGTGCCCAAAGTCTCATTTTTTTAATCTAGATTGTTGTTTTGTAGGCTACCTCTTAGCAGGAGTAGGTAGATGCGGATATGAGTTTCTAATAAAGAGCAGTAAGTGTTGTAGTGTTGCTAATAGGGGAAGTAGTGCAATATTAGTAAGATCTAAGTTTAGCCTTGACAACTAAAGAGTGTGAGAAGGTATAGTACCCTTTTCCATTGATGTCAAAGGGGGAGACAAGTTCATGTGAAAAACTTAAGGAGAGAAATTCTGAAAAAGTTGCAGCCAGCGAAAGCATAAAGTAAGGGGGAGAAAAGAAGCAAAGCAAAGCAACTTTGTCTTGATGGTTTTTCACATCATGTGTTTCCATCAATGACAAAGGGGGAGATTGTTGCAAGTATAAGTAGTAAGTGTTTTCACTAATGTCAACACCTAAGGTTGGCATCTAAGGAAGTTATTTGGATGAGTTTGAGAAAGTGTTTGAGAAGTTAGTATGATTTTAGAACTGTTCTATCTCCCAGAATAGTGCAGTGTTTTTCTCCGCATATCATGTAGATTGAATATATTTGTCTGTGGTTTGAAAGTTATGTTAAGGGATGTCTATAGTTGCTATGTCTCAAGTTTGAGCCTCCGATGTGAAGATTTGAGTGAGTTATGTTCACCAAAGTAAAAACTATTTTTTGAGTATTCACTGGTGATAGGGAGAATGTATTCTGCTCTGCATCTCTCTGTAGTTAAGTCTTATAGTCTATGGTTCTAGGATTAAGTTTAGGATGATGTTATGTGCCTTTAGTTGAAGTGGTTTGTGATTTGGTGCTCTGCAAGTGATCTTTCCTTTATAACAATGGTTGACAGTAATGTTTAAGTGGTTCAGTTTGAAGAATCTTTTGGATAGAGTGTTTGGGGGTTGTGTGGAAGTTCTTGGTGATTGTAACATTCTTGTGAATGTCTCCAGATCATGTTCCTTCTTTTTTATTGGTCTGAAAAGCACAATTTGGATCATGGATGAAGCGTGTTTCTAAAGGTCTTATTGTTAACACCAATTTTGGCCAACCTGGTTGTTTTCACTACTTGTGATTATGCTTTGGAGTTTGTGATAGCATGTTTTTGCATGGGAGATTGCATTTGAGTCCCTGCTAAAGTGTGGTGTGTTCTACATTCATTCCTTTCCACCATAGGAATATTTAGGTTTAGACCTAATTTGAATATTGGCTAAGTTTATTATTTGTGCCGACCTTGAAGATTGTTTCCAAGACTGCGAATGTATAAATATGAATTAGACGATCAAGAAATCTAGTGAAGTTGTTGAGATAGACAAAATAGCTGCATGAGAAGCATTATTTGTTGTAGGTGTGATCTAAATGGTATGATAGTGAGCAGTAAAGAATATTTTTGATGTAGAGAGGTTGTGAAAGATTCAGTTGAGTTTGTAGTGGATCCCTAGTTGCTGTGAGATCCATTCTCATTGTAACTATCTTCATCTATCTTCTTCTACTTCAAGTAGTGAGCCCCTTCTTTTTGTAGTGAGCATTCTAGGTAGTGAGCCTCCGGCAGTGAGACTTGTTGTAAATTTTGATATATCATTTATATTGTGAGGATCCTCACTGTGGTTTTTCCCTCATTGGGTTTTACACGTAAAAAATCTAGTGTCTCATGTGTCTCATGTGTGAATGTCCTTAAGTTTCTGATTTCATGCTTAATTTCATGGTTAAATCATAATAACAGTGATTAAGTGGTTGATGTGTTGATGCTTATAAGAAGTTAAGTTTTGGTTACAACTGATTCACCCCCCTCTTAGTTGTCTTGTGCATTTCAACAGTACCAAGTTCACACCATTTGAGCTAGTGTATGGAATAGATGCAACATTACCAATGAACTTAATAATTATAAATCTACACACCACACTCACTTTGCAATTGAATAGGGATGATTTCCTAGCAGAAAGATTTGAAAAACTAGAGAAATTAGATGAAAACAGAGTCATCATAGTATATAATCAAAATTTTGAACAGAAGCACCAGAAGGCATGGCATGATAGAAACCTGCAGTTGAAAACCTTTAAAGGAGATCTAGTTCTACTATATGATAGTAAATTCAAAAAACAAGAAAAATTGAATGTCTTCTAGCTTGGACCTTATTATATAAATGACATCATGGAATCAGTAGTGGTAAGATTATGATAACTGAATGGAAATGTGGTAACAGGGTATGTTAATGGTGCAAGATTGAAACATTGTCACCAACCAGTGGAATAAGAGAAATATACAAGAAACTCATAAAGATGTAGAAAATGTACTATATGTATTATATGAACCATAGCACAACATAGAAAACACAAAAATACCATTAGCAACTAAAGCACAGATAACACCTAACAGCTATAAGAGCCGACCAAAACATAAATGGGAAATTGCAATAAATGCATGACACTATTAGGTTTGGAAAAACCCTAATTCTTGACACAATGGGCCATAATTACATCCAACACTAAGTGTTTTGAGCTAAGGAAAAGAAGAGACAAGTATTATAAAGCCTAAGTGTAGCTGCAAAGAAGAAAAATGGCTACTCTCGTATCAATAGATATCAATGAGAAACTTAGGCCAAAATATAAGAAGTATCCATACAAAGCAATGGAGGTGGATTAATATGACATGTTTTTAGGGATTCAAATAGACATAATCTATACAAAAGATGTTCACAAGTATATGCATGTGCCCATATTAGAAATTAATCATACTAAATTTGAAGAAATGCACCAAACACTCTTCCAACCAGACCAAACCAGCTACTTGCCACAATACAACAAGATAGAAAAGAAAAGATGGATGTATGGAAGGATTATCCAAATTTTTGTGTAAAGCATAACTAGGTTAGGATTATTCTAAGTCTCATACATGATGAGTACATGTACTTGGACAAACCACACTACATAATAAAGCAAGTGATCCAAGAAGTCACAAGACTAAGTGCAGTAGGAGAATTACCCTCCAAGAATGCAATTAAGAATGAGAAAGTAACATAGCTAACCATGGCCACACCAAATGGATGAAGTTTGAATGTCAATGAAATTATAAACCATGTGGTTAGATACACAACCATGGGGATTGCTTACAAAATTTACTATGTAAACCATGAAGGATCAACCACTGGGACAACCATTCATACAACATATAAAATGATTGTAGATGGGAAAGACTTAAACCTGTGTGAAGTGCTAAGGGAGCAACTACTGGAAAACCTAGATAAAACAAAGAGATCAAACTATAATTTTTGGTATGGAACCCTGATCATATGCCTTTCTTTCTATTTCATGAATTCTTTACTGAATTATGGAGGGAAGATATGGCAAGTAGATACAATAGTTGCAGAGTAGATTACCCAACATGGTAAAACTTTTCGAGGACAAACCCTTGTTTACAGTTGCATATTAGGGATTGTTGGGTAAAGATTTTGTCACCTACAAAATGGTAACAAAATTGTACTTTCAACTACAGTATAATGAGATTAAATCTCTCCTCGAGGAAAGGGGATGTGCCCTTCTTATTGCTAACTAAGATCAACAAGTAATTAATTGTGCTTATTTACACTAAATCTATCATGTGGGTGTTTCCATATCATCCAATTCTCTTTTTTTGAGAATTGATGTTCACAGACAAACTTATAATAAAAACCCTTTTATGCTTACAATATATAATAAACCATAAAACTACCTATTAGAGCAATAATAACCAATATTCAAATTAGCTAGATGTAAGAATAACTAAGTTAATACCAGTGCGTGTCAACCACAAGAAACCCACAAAAGCTCAAAGACTTTTATTGCTCCTTGCGCTCATTGGAAAATGAAAATGTATGGAACAAAGTGTAGCCCAAAGTCTCCACCTTATTGCCAAAGAAGATTAAATAATCACAGACGATAACTCGTAGCCCAAAGTCTTCAAAGTCACCTCCAATCACGAACACAAGACACAAATCTAGAAATGATATTGCAGCTCAGAGACTTCAAAATTATATTTCTAGCACCTTCTAGATTATGTAGATTCACACAATAATTCAATCAAATGTGCAATAAAATGTAATGGAAAAGATGTAAGAACATTCTCAATACACCACAAGCTTATTCCAACACAAAGATTGAATGCCCATTTGATTTTCTTATATTAATTGAATAAAGATTTACAATTTGAACATACAGTCTCAAGATGTTTCTCAATGCGATAGCATTTCACTTCAATAGATAAAAGATAATATTTACAAAGAGCACCCTCTTATTTATAGAGAGTAGCTATGAACAAAAATAGGAAAGTTCTAACTACTTTGACTTAGTCTAAACAGAGTTTGATTTTGTTAGGACTCTGCACTTTTCCTACTTGCAATTTACATATTACAAAAAGACATATAAGATGTCAATTACCTATAACAAAACTACATATGGAAAGATTTGAAAATAAACAAAGTGTCCAAAGACATAGGAATTTCTTCCTCTTTATCTTTCTCTAGGAAATATTCATATCTCTTCAACGCCGCCTAGACTTCATTATCATCTGGTCTCATTGTGTATCTAGAGAGAGTAAGGACTCTTATGATGGAGTCTACAATGTTGATAGGAATACCTTTGTGTCTGTCCAAAATCCTTTGCAACTTATCCAAAATCACTTGAAAATCCACCAGCTTATCAATAGATGCCAATCTGAAGGCTTCTATCTCTACCTCAATGTGAACCAGTGAAGTGAATTCTTGGATAACTGTTTCTATAGGGAGGGTCTTTTGATTGTTGTCCAACATCTAGAAAGGAAGTTCCCCAATCTTATCTGAAATATCTAGCCCCTTGTTTATGCTCACATCTAAGGTTTCCTTGAGATCCTTGATCAAATTCTGGAGGACTTCTTTCTTATTCTTCATGGTCTCCATGTATTCTACAAACATATTTCTATTGGGGATCACCCCATGCTCTACCAGAATCTCTAACTTGAATTACCATAGCTAGGTCCATGTATGAATGTCTTTCTCTATCACTTGCAAGTCTTGGGATAGCATATAAAGTATCTGGTTCAATTTTGATTTCACTTCACCCAAGTTATCAAAAATCTTGATAGAAGACTACATTAGTTGAGTACCTTGTGCCAACAATCTTTCTATCTAGGCACTGATTGCCTAACCTTGTGCTCCAATATTCTCAGCCTTCTAGTTGGCTTCTTTATCAACACAGGTACCAACTAGTTCTACTTGCTCAGAAGATTGGCCTATCTTTAGTAGAATGGAATTCAATTGCTCTACTTGAATCTTCATTTAATCCTTGATCAACTTGTCTTTGTCATACCTCTCAAGCAAGGTGGTCAATGCTTCTTGCAAGTCCTCCTTTGCATCTTTGTGCATTTACTTACCAAGCTCTATCCATGATATTGCATAATTAAGCTTGGACATCTTCAATATTTTTAACCTTCAGACGCACAACAACCTCAGCATACTTGTTACCAAATGAATCAATGATCACCCTTGATATTGTTTTATCCTTCTTTGTTGTTTGAGGATTTGATGGAACTAGTTGACCAAAATCAAAATCATCAAGTGACACTGCTTGTTTCTTCATCTTTGGCTTTTGAGAAATTAACCAAGGAGGAAGAGTGGATAAATATTCTTCGGTTTGTGTCCCCAATGATTGTGATGATAGGGTAGAATCGATGGTTTGTGAGACAGGTGGAATGGAAAATGGAATGGAAAGTGGAAGAGAAGTATCTAGTAATGTAGTGGATACCAAGGGAGTGGTGGTAATAATGGGTGGTGTTTGGGTTAAAATAGTAGTGGGGTTCACATCAGTTGGCACCTTGGGTGTGGGAGCAGATATGACCTTGTTAAAATCCAATTGGGTGGTAATGAATGGATTGGAAGGTGGTGATGATGAACCTAGGGGACTTTGCAAAGAGGGAAGTGAGCCAAACACTTCTTCCATGGTACCATGAGGGGGACTCTAGAAAAATGAATCACTAGTAGGTGACGAAGGAGATGAATAAATGGTTTGTATAGAAACAACAAGAGTAATAGACACAACATGTGGAGATTGCACTGCTGAAACAATAGGAGATGAGGGAGGAGATAACACCTAAGATGACTCCAATTGAGAAGTAACTAGAGGAGGTTGTGCTTCATCCATAGAAGGATTTCTTCAACATCTACTTGAGTAGATGTTTCTTCTTTCTCTTTACCTTTGCCTTTCTCACATTTTTTCTTGAAAACAAATTTTAGCTTTTGTACAGAACCAAAAGTATCTTCTTTATTCTTAGTTCTCATCTTATCATTCTTTCTAGGAGCTCCTTCAACATGCTCCTCTTCTAAACCTACCTTGAATGGCTTTATCTTTATACTTTTCCTTTCTAACTAGATATTGGTGTTAGCAAGGATAAGTTGAAACATGTCCCTTATGGAAGTGGACTCTTTCAGTGACCATTGAATTGGTGGAAGAGGGGTTGAATCAATTTTATTACCCTCATATAGAGGGTCTAATATATCATCATCATCCTGCATATCTTCAGGAATATCAGCAAGCTAGAAATCTCTAATTTGTTCTAAGGTCAACTGACTGTAGTCTAGCTTCCTTACATCTTCATCATTCCTACACTCATCCCATATATATTCAATTTTATGTACATGAGAGTAGTTACCTTTGAGCTTACCTTTCATCACCATGTAGTCAAAGTCAATTCATCTCTTTAATCTTTTGAGGGTGATCCACTATAACTCAATTTTCATTAACTTGGCCTTTGGGGTAGTTGACACTGTGTATTGACTGCTAGTAATTGGAAACTGAAGCCATATATGTGAGACTCTGCTTGCTTCTTGTGCACATTCATCATTTTCCTACACAACTCCATCAATATCAATTTATCCCCAAGATACCTTGGCAACATATAGGGTTTCTCACCAAAACACCCAACCCTGATGTAGGTAAAGGTTGGGAATTATAGGAATATACAACCAACCTTCTTCACCTGTTCCCATGTAGTATATGAAAATCTCTTCTTTATAAGATCCTTATCAAACATGCAAATGTACTTGTAGTAGAAGACACCATTGATCCTTCTAAAATGTTTTAGACTCTCTTTCAGAGTCAATTGTGGATAATATCCATACACTGGTACTTGCCTCCTATCACCAATGGAAGACAAGCCAAGAAAATAACTCATGCAAGCAGTAACATATACCAAATAGGATGTCATATAGAATTTTAGAGAAGTAAATACCTTAAAGAGTTGTTGGCAAATATCATCATTGATTTGTTTACCCAAGTAGATCTTCTGATTGCCCTTCTTGATGATGGAAATATACTGATACATCCAATCCTAAAAAGTATTGTATGTCGAGATCCCTTTGACTCTACTCAAGAGTGTAATCAAGTCTCCTATCTCTTTGTGGAACTCACTTCGATAGATGCTTTTAGGCCACCTTGCTATAGTAGGCCTAGAAGTCTTGAGCCACCAAGAGTTAATACTTTTCTTGCACCTCTCCATGTTCTTGTAATAACAATCTTGAGTTGATTCTATGGTGACGTATGAGTATTCTTCAATATCTGGGCAACTAAAAATTATGTCAAAGAATTCTTCATCAAGTTGAATCACTACTTTACCATTGGCATCTTTTACAAACTTGCTCTCTCAGTCAAAGTGAGCAACTACCACCAAGACAAATTCTAGATTATGTTCTGACACTAGGAAAGAAAATGCCAAGTGAATACTACTGTCAAGGACAACTTACATGTGAGGTACAACTGGATACTTGTTCAACCTTTCCATAAATTCAACCATATCCACATGGGCAATCTCAGTGTCCCTGATGTTATCCACATTTGATTCCGTAGAGGACACAGGAACCGCCCCTTGATATTTGAACTTCATGTTCTTTTTTGTAGGAGAGGCTTATGACGTTTGATGAGAAACTGCAAGATGATGTTGAAAATCTCCAGAGTTAGGATATTTTCACTTGACAGGAAATATGCAATTTCAAAGAAAAACTATACTTCTGCATTTAAACAACAATTGGTGTAGTATAGAGAAAATTATCCACATTACATGAGGTAGATCAAGTTTTGTGTATTTTGGAGAAAATTCTTCGAACTACATTGAGTAGATATAAAACATAATGTAGGGGTAGAGAAATTATCTGTCCTTGCTTAAGGGAAAAATTAGATAGGATGCATGTTAGAGAAAATTCTCCAAATTGCATTTGGGGTAGAACATTTGGATGCAGGTCAGAGAATTTTCTCTAACCTACATTTTGTCTAAGTGCAAAGGTCGTGTACTTCAGAGAAAATTCTTCAAAGTACATATTAGGTTGATATGTGTTATGTACTTCAGATAATTTTCTTTGAAGTGCATAACAAGGTAATGTTTTGGTTTATGACTTTTAAAGAAAATTCTCTAAAAGTCATTTTTTTGGTAATGCTCAAGTTATGACTTTCAGAGAATTTTCTTTGAAAGTCATTTCTTTGTCACTTTTCAACTATGGTTTAGGTTTGACTTCGACCAAGGTTTTAAGTTTGGTGTTTTTCAAATAAAATTCTCTAAATAACACTAGTTTTAATAATAGGTGATGTTGTTTGGGGAATTTTCTCTGAACAACACAACATTATGAAGTGGTGGCTATGAGTTAAAAAGAATGTTAACAAGGTTTTAACATTTGTTTACAGGGTTTTAATAGTTGTTTACAAGGTTTTAACAGTAAGTGGTCTTTTAACAGTGTTTCTCAGAGATTATTCTCTGAGAAACACCTATGAGTGTTATCCTCAGGGGTCAAAGAAAATTCTTCAAAACCCCCAACTATTCTCAAACGATGACCAACCAAAAGATTAAAAATGTAAGGTTTAAAACATAGAAACAAACAGAGCAAAAAGCAAGCAATACAACAAAAAATATGCAAAGGAAATGAAATAGGAATAGAAACTAACCTGGGATAAATGATGATCGTCAAAAATAGTGAAAAATCCATAAACAACCATGTGCAATCAAAACGGTGAAGGGAGGGATCCAAATGTGCTTGAAAATGGTGTAGGTAAGATGGTTAAAAGAAAAGTTTAAAATAAAAAATCAACACGGTAATAATATATAACTCCCTGCATTAAATTCCTTTAATGAAAAACATGTTAGGTTAATGTGTAGTTACAGAGAAATTCTCTACTCTTGCATATGTAGTAGCAGAGAATTTCTCCACAACTACATGACTTAAAACATTCAAAAAGTGCAATGTTAGAGAAATTCTTTGACTTTTCATATCAGGTAAAAATGCTAAGTATGGCAAAAATTTGATTTGCTTTTTTGAAAGGGGCAAACTCAATGTGACTCAAAATGACTTTTGAGGTATTTAACTATGCATGACGCCAATTCAATTTTTCCTTGATTTGTGTGCCTAGATCTCATGGGCTATGAAACAAATAAGTTTCTTAGGGGTTATCCCATGAATTGAGTCAACTAAATTTAAGGATAACAAATGGCTCTAACTAGGGAGCTTCCTTTGGTCATTCTTTGAAATGAATGAAGGGAGAAGAATCTTAGAACTCTAAGTGCCTTCATCCTTTGGGCCATAGAGTCAAGTGATAGACTTGACGATGACAACAAGAACAAAAAGACTATACAAAGATATACAAAATGTACAAACTTACCTCGAACTTCATTGAGTAAATGCTTTAGATGTTGTCTATTGTGGGATAGCGGGAATGGTGTTCCATCTTGATATATGCCAAATAGAAACTATTTTCACCATAGAGTTGGTGAGTCAGGAAAGGGCCTCTCCACAAAGAATCAAATTTTCCATGCATTCCTTTTGGCTCTCTTCTCTTGTCCCACAAAAGAACTAGATCCCCAACCTAGAAATCTTGTGGCTTGGCCTTCTTATCAAAAATCTTATTGACTTGGCTTTGGTGATTAGCAAAGAGATCCACCACCTTCATGCATTGTTCATCTAGTTCAATAAGGAACCTAACACGCTTGTCTATCAAACTTTCAAATGTCTTATCTTTGATTGCCTTGGCTAATGTGAGAGTGGGTAACTCCAATGTGATAGGTATTTCTTCATTCAAGTCATACAAGATTTGAAAAGGAGACATACCAATCGCTCACTTGGGAGTGATGTGATCAACCCACAATGCATCATACAATGCCTTTTGCCAAGACCTCTGATTTTCTTCTACCAGCTTCTTGATATTGGTGACCAGGTTCTTGTTACTTGACTTAGCTTGACCATTACCTTGGGGATAATAGTTAGAAGAATGAGAAAGAGTAATCCCATATTCAAAATAGAACTCAGTTATCTCATGGGATAAGAAACAAGTAGCATTGTTTGCTACTATCTTGTTAGGTACTCCAAACCTTGAGATAATGTTTTCTTTGAGGAAATTATAAAAAACCTCTGAAGTGGCATGCCTGACTGGAATTGCCTCCACCCACTTAGTGAAATAGTCAATATCCATGAGAACATAACTATGACCTATGCTTGATGGTGGGTTCACTACACCAATGAAGTCAATACCGCATTGCTGGAAGGGTTCTTCAATTACTACTAGCTTGAGGGGTAGGGCTGCCAACTTGGGTTTCCCTACAAACTGCTAGCACAACTCACATTTACACATCTAGGCATATGCATCTTGAAAAAGTGTCAACTAGTAATATCTTGCACACAAAATTTTGTGAGTTGTGACTGGAGCTAAAAAATGTCCTCCACATGCCAAGTTGTGAAAAGATTCCAACAATTTGTCCTATTGTGCTTTGCCCACACATCGTAGAAAATTTTTGTCAATGCTTATTTTATACAAACCATTATCCCAAAGAACAAAGTTTGCAGCCTTAAGATTGATTGTCCTTTTCTCTCTGTAAGACAAATGTTCTAGACATTCTCCATATGTGAGGAAATGTGCAATATTAGAATACCACTCATTTGTTGTGCTTATGAACAAGATGCTGGGAAGTCCTTCAATATCTATTTCCTCATCATTGGATATTTCTTCTAGTTTGTTGTCTACCATAAGCTGGCACAAACCTTTTCCACTCACTAACTTTGTAGTTTTGATCTCCATATCATATTCTTGGATCTTAGCAATCCAATTACCTCTCTTTCTCCCAAATTCCTATCGAGTCAAGATGGACTTGACTGTTGAATCAAGTAACAGTTCTATGGTATGAGAAATGAGAATGTAATACCTGAAGTGCTTAACCGCTATCACCATAGCATAAGCATGTTTCTCCATTGGTGAATACTTGAGCTCATGAAACTTTAGAAGACAACTCATGAAAGCTATAGGAGATTCAATTCTTTTTCTATTCTACTGCACCAAAATGGTAGATAAAGTGTGCTCTGAAGCATAACTATACATGATGAAGTCCTTAGTATAGTCTAGGTAGACTAATACTAGAGCATGAGCAATTGCTTCCTTTATCTCATGAAATGTAACCTTCCCTTCTGCATTCCAATAGAAGGTTGACTTTCCTTTCATCATATTAATGATATGACATTTCTTCTCAGCAAAATTAGGTATGAATCTTCACAAGAAGTTAACCTTCCTAAAGAAGGAATGCACTCCTATTTTTCTAGATGACAGGGTAAGACTCTGAATAGACTTGACTTGTTCAAAATCAATCTTGGTTCCTTAGACACAACATGTCCAAGAAGCTTACCTTTAGTAACCCCAAAAATGAATTTCTTTGGATTGAGAGAGATACCATGTTGATGGTACCTTTCAAGAACTCTCTATAAATGATGACAGTGATCTTAGTGCTTCTTTAAGAAGACAATTAAATCATCAAGGTAAACTACAATGATCTTACCCATCTCATCCCTAAAAGCTAGGTCCATTGCCCTCTAAAAAGTGGCACCAACATTGATCAACCCAAAAGACATTCTATGGTATGCAAAGGTTCCCCATGGAGTAGTGAAGGTCATTTTGTACTAATCTTCTTCATGCACCTCCACTTGGTTATATACTGAAAATCCATCTAACATAGATAGCATTTTTGCACCAGTCACTATTTGTAGTACTTGATCCATTATCGACAATAAGTAATTATCCTTTAGTGATGATTGGTTCAAATTACAAAAATCCACACAGATGCAGATTTCTCCATTCTTCTTTCTCATAGAAACGATGTTAGATATCCATGTTGAGTGATGGATAGGAAAAATGATTTTTGCATCTAACATCTTCTAAATCTCGAAAAGAATGGTACCTAAGATTTTAGGATTATATTTTTGTTGTTTCTACTTATGAAGTAGAGACCCAGACTTGAGAGGAATATCATGTTGAACTTCCTTGAGATGGAAATATTTCAAATTAGCATATGAATATGATAACACATCAATGTACCACCACAAAAGTGCTACCAACTTCTTCCTTTCCTCTACTAAGCAACATTTCTCAATGTTTACCATTTTGGGATCATCCTCTATACCCAGATTGAATTGCTCAACTTCTACTAATGAATTTGGTTCTGACTGTTGTTGTCATTTGATAAAGAGATCATGCTTATCAAAGTTTCTCTAGAGAGACCAATCCTTTGGGAATCTTATTCCCTTTTAGATGTAAAATCTCTTCACCAGTTTCCTCATTTACCTCAGAGATTGATTCTTGAGGAGTAGAGTCACTCCCTTCAAAGTATAAGTCACTAAAATTTTATGTCTTCTCCAAAAAGACAATGATTTGATCATCACTATTGAGAATTTGCCAATGATTAACATTATCAGGAACACTGGGTTGAAATACCAACTCAATGCTATACTTGTTTCCCTAAAAATCCTTGTGAGGAACCAGGAGAGTGGTCAATATAGCCAAAGAATCTACCTTATGATTGTATTCCCTTGGGACTACTGATATATCAAAGGCATCAAAATCTTCAATGCAATCCCAAACATGATTGCAGTAATGCCTTGGTCTTTCAATCTTTGTCTAATACAAATTTCTTACTTGACATATGATTAGCTAAGCATCACCTTGAGCATGAAGATTTTTAATTCCTTTCTTTAGTGCAACATCCATCCCTAACAGTAAGTCTTCATACTTTGTAGTGTTGTTAGTATTATCAAATTGCAATTTGAAAGAAAGAGGGAAGATCTTTCCTTTTGGAGATATAAGGACCATCCGTGCTCTAGATCAATCGAAGAACAACTACCATCAAACTCTAAAGTCCAAACATCATTTGAACTTCCTACCTTGATAGCTTCAAAATCTAAAATCTCTTCATTTGAAGAGGATAATTCATCTATTCCCTAAACTTCATCTGAAGTATCATCCAATGGCTTGGGATCTTCATCTATGGTCAAGAAATAAGTACCCATTCTGAAAATTTCAAAAAGAATATGACCTTTTCGATCTTTAATCTTTGTCACAGTATATTTTACTTGCCTCTCTAGATGAATTTTCTGCATAACACCTTTGACAAGTATTCTAGCCTTAGACCAATCCATGTTGATTTCACCATCAACATCCTTGCAAAAATTTTGTCCCAACAAAACTCCATATGAAGCTAGAAAATTAGCTACAAGAACTGTCATCTTTATTCTCTTCTCTAGAAAAGTAGCAAATGCAAATTGTGCATCTTTGATTTGACCTATGAGGGGTACTTTCTCAGTTTCCATTGAAAATAAATGGCCAAAAGTAATTGGCAGATTTTGTTAGGAATTAAGGTGTCTCAACCTTGGTAATTCCTTGTATTTACTATTTGTAATGTATTTATTTATTTAGCCTATGTTGTAATTTTGTTGCACATCATATTTTGTCATTTAGTGTGAAGTGGCACGGTGAGTTGTCACTCCACTTGTAAGATGACTAGGATTGTCAACTCACTCCATGTGGAGATAGGCATCCCATTTGTGTGGTAGAGGTTTTTTGTCATGTGTTGGCATCTTGACTAGTCTGTAACTGAATCTTGACCAAAACGGTTATGACAGATTCCTATGACAGAATCTATGACACGTAAGAGTCGAAGATGGAATGCTCTATGACAGGTGAAGACATGTGTCACAAGGCATCTTGGAAGAAGGCATCTTCAGGCACCCCAAGGAGGGTTATGACATGTTGTAAGACTATATGTTATTTTTAGTCTATGTATGATAGCTTCTCTTATAGTTGTAAGATATGATAGTTATGACAGATTCTATGATAGTCGTAAGAGTCGTAAGAGTATCTATCATAGCCCAACTTGGGAATAGGTGACCTCTTTGGGATGGGGTGATATGACAAGTGTTCCTTGGCCTAGATTTTGGGTCATGAGGCCATGATGGATGCCCATCTCAAGATAGGCTCATTTTTGCCTTGAAACTTTTTTATAAACAGGTGCATTGAAAGGAGATGTAGTATGTGATTGACAGGTACTGTTATGCTATCGGATTGTCTCCAAATATGAGTGTTGAAGACTCCTAAGAGCTTGCATTGCAAGTGTATTGTAAACCATTACAATTTTGATAATACATTGTGCAGGTTTTGGAGTGTGGGGTTTTTCACCTGATAAGGGTTTTCCCCATGTTATATCTTGTCTCTCTCTCTTCTTCTGTCTTACATTCTTGTGTTGTGTATTGCTGCAATATCTCCTTTGTTATGTTAAACATTTTATAATTGTAAAGGTTAAAAAGAATTTGCACTTATCTCTCCTCATTAGATTAGTGTAGGAAGTGATTTCCACACACCTAGATTCCTTTTAGTTGGTATCAGAGCTTGATCACCTTTGGTCCTAGTTGTTGGGTAGGGGTTTTTTTTGCTAATCTTAGGTTGAGTGGGAGCTCTATTCAAAGTATTCTATAATCTTGTTGTAGGAAGGAGATGGCAGGCACATCTGAAAGATTAGAGGTGGAGAAATTCAATGGCACAAATTTTGAGTTATGGAAACTTAAGATGGAAGACATGTTTGTTGATCAAGACCTATGGGAAACTATATCCAGTGTAAAGCCAACCACAATGGCACATGCTAATTGGGATCTCAAAGATCAGAAGACTAAGGGTCTCATAAGACTCAGTCTAGCTGATTCTATCATGTTAAATGTCCATGAGGAGAAGACCATGAAAGACCTTTGGAAGAAGTTTGGAGATGTTTATCAGGGCAAATCCTTGGTGAACAAGCTTTTTCTAAGAAAGAAGTTGTATTCTCTAAGGATGGAGGATGGAGGATCTATTGCAGATCACCTGAATGCTTTCAACATGTTAGTTGCACAGTTGACATCTGTTGGTGTGAAAATGGAGGAGGAGGATCATTGTATGACATTGCTTTGTTCTTTGCCAGACTCGTGGGATCATCTTGTTATGGCTATTGGGAGCACCACATCCACTTTCAAAATGGATGAAGTGGTATCTTCACTGTTATATGAAGAGATGCAGAGAAAGTTTTCTGAAGTAGCCAAAGAGGCTCTTGTGTTTCATGGAAGACCCAAGAAGAAAGGGAAAAAGAAGGACAATAAAGATGAGAAGGGTAGATCCAAATCCCATGGGAGATCCAAATATCCTACAAAGTCCAAGGCTCTCTATTGGAATAGTGGAAAAACTAAGCATTTCTGAAAGGAATGCAAAGAGGAAAAGAAAAAGAAAAAGAAGAATGCCCCAGATTCTAATTCTAACAAGTCACAAGATGATGGTGATGCCTTCATCGTAGCTCTAGCCTCCCATGCATCTAATGATGTGTGGTTGATAGATTCTGGTGCATCATTCCACATGACCTCACATCGAATTTGGTTCATGTAGTATGAAGAGTTTGATGGTGGAAGAGTGCACCTAGGTGACGATTCTCATTTGAAGATTGTTGGTCATGGAAGAGTCTCAATATGATTCCCTAATGGATGAGTGAAGGGGATCATTGGGGATATACACATCCCAAGCTTGGCACGGAACCTGCTTTCTATAAGTATGTTGAATGATGCAGGCGTGTAGGTTGTCTTTTCGAAGGAAGGATGCAAGATGACTAGAGGATCGATGGTGCTTGCATAGGGTACTCGAAGAGGTACTCTATTTTAGCTAGAGGCATCCACTTCATAGTGCAATAGTTCTTTTGACTCAAAGAAAAGAGCTGCAGTAACTTCATCCCCACCATCTAAATAAGCAGTGAAGAAATCTATTGTAGAAAATTCTGATGGTAGTGCATCTTGTGTACCCAAGGGTGCTCATGCTTTGGAAGTTAAGCTTCTTGCTAAAAAGACAATGTTATGGCATATGATATTTGGCCACCTTGGTGAGAAGGGCCTTAGAACCCTGAAAAATAAAACCTTGTTGAGGGGTTAAATGATTGTAATCTTGAGTTTGACTTTTGCAAACATTGTATATATGGAAAGCAAAATCGTGTTCAGTTTTACTCTAGTTCTCACAAGTCTTCTGGTGTGTTGGACCTTATTCATTCTGATGTGTTTGGTCCTATTAGTGCTCCTTCAATTTCCAAATCTGTATATTTTGTATCTTTTATAGATGATTATAGTAGAAGGACATGGATTTATTTTCTTAGAAGCAAGACTAAAGTCTTTAGTTGGTTCAAAGAGTTTAAAGCTTTTGTTGAGAATCAGACTAGTAAAAAGATTAAGTGTTTGAGAACTCATAATGGTTGTGAGTTTTGTTCAGCAACGTTCGATAAGTTTTGTAAAGAGCAAGGGATTGAAAGACATAAGACAACTCCATACACCCCACAACAAAATGGAGTTGTAGAGAGGATGAACAAGACATTGATGGAGAGGGCTAGGAGTATGCTTAGTGGAGCAAGCCTCAAACAAAAGTTTTGGGTTGAAGCTATAGCCACTACTTGCTACCTAGTAAACAAGTCTCCTACATTAGCTCTTGTTGGTAAGACACCTATGGCGGTGTGGTTTGGTAAGAATCCTTCAGTTAGACATCTTCATGTTTTTGGTTGTGAGACATGTGCACATGTGCCTAGGGAGAAATGGTCTAAATTGGAGAATAAGGTTATTAAGTGTATTTTTATTGGCTATGGTTTCGATGTGAAAGGATACAAGCTTTGGGATCATGTGGCTGAAAAAGTGTTGTATAGTAGAAGTGTTATTTTTAGAGAGCTAACACCTTCTCTCATTGTTCTACAACCAGAAGAAATAGAAAATAAAGAGGATGTGGTTCAGTTTCCTTCTACCCCTAAGAAGACTGAACCAACAGACCCTATGAGACCTAATGATGAGGAGAGCTCTAGCAGATCTAAAAGTTTAGAAGAAGAAACATAACCTCAACCTAAGCTATTGAGAAGGTCTACATGAACAAGGAAGCAACCTAATAGGTTTGGTTATTCATTTCTTGATTCTAGTTGTGCTTTTGCCTTGCTTACTAACACTGATGAGCCTAGAACTGTAATCGAGGCTATGGGCATGAAAGATGCAGGTTCCTAGAAGGAGGCCATGGAAGATGAGATGGCTTCTTTGGAAAAGAAGAAAACATGGGACTTGGTGCCTTTTCTTGAAGGACAAAAACCTATTAGATGCAAATGCTTGTTCAAGAAGAAATTCGGTGAGATGGCAGTATTGAAAAGTACAAGGCCAAACTGATTGCGAAGGGGTATTTAGACGTAGAGGGAATTAATTGTGGTGAAATTTTCTCTCCCATTTCAAGATGACATCTATTCGGTTCCTGTTATCTCTTGCAGCAGCTTATGACTTAGAGGTGGAGCAGATGGATGTGAAGACAACATTCCTTCATGGTGATTTGGAGAAAGAGATTTACATGTCATAGCCAGAGCATTACATAGAAAAAGGTAAAGAAAATTTGGTTTGCAAGTTGAAAAAGTCTTTGTATGGTTTGAAGTAGTCTCCTAGGATGTGGTACTTCAAGTTTGATGCTTTTGTGTTGTCGTTTGGATTTTGAGATTAAAATTAGATCATTATGTGTATTATAAATTTGACAATGATCGCATTCTCATTATTGCATTGTATGTTGATGACATGTTGTTAATTGAGAATGGTAAGAATATGATTTTTGATTTGAAGTCTCAGTTGTCAACATAGTTTGAGATGAAAAATTTAGGGGCAGCCAAGTACATTCTGGGAATGGAAATCAGAAGAGATAGAGTTAACAGAAAATTTTGGTTAAGCCAGAGTAAGTATGTGAAGACCATGTTGGATAGGTTTAGCATGGCAGATTGTAGACCATTGTGTGTTCATGTTTCTTTAGGGATAAAGTTGTTGGTTAATGATTGTCCAAAATCTCCTAGTGAGGTGGAGGACATGAGTAGAGTACCTTATGCTAGTGATGTTTGGAGTTTGATGTATGCTATGGTATGCACAAGATCAAACATTGTCCAAGTAGTGGGAGTCCTTAGTTGATTTATTCCTAATCTTGGATGGGTACATTGGGATGAAGTTAAGAGAGTGTTCAGATATTTGAGGGGTACTTCTGAGTATTCCATATGTTATCATGGTAATGCTATAGGACCTCCACATTCTATTTGTATTCATGGATTCATGGATTCTGATTGGGTGGGTGACATTGACAGCAGGAGATCCACCAGTGCTTATGTGTTCACTATGTTTGGTGGTGCAATTAGTTGGATGAGTAAGCAACAACCTGTGGTTTCTTTGCCCACGATAGAAGCTGATTATATGGCAGCAACTCATGCTTGTAAGGATGCCATTTGGCTTAAGAGATTGTGTTCAAATATTGTTGTTGATGTAGGATGGATTACAATTTGTTGTGACAGTCAGAGTGTGATTTTCCTAGCAAAGAATCCAACTTTCCATGCTAGAACAAAGAATATTGATGTACAGTTTCACTTCATGTGAGACATGGTAGAGGATGGGAAGGTAAATTTGAAGAAGGAAGACACTTTGAAGAATGTTGTAGATGCATTGATGAAACTAGTGGGCACAGAGAAGTTTAAATGGTGTTCGGAGTCTATGGGCCTCTCAGCCTATAGCATTTAAATCCTATTATTTCCATTGGCTCTTACAAGGTGTTCGACAAGTGGGAGAAGGTTGGGAATTAAGGTGTCTCAACCTTGGTAATTCTTTACATTTATTAATTGTAATGTATTTATTTATTTAGCCTATGTTGTAATTTTGTTGCACATCATATTTTGTCATTTAGTGTGAAGTGGCATGGTGAGTTGTCACTCCACTTGTAAGATGACTAGGATGGTCAACTCACTCCATGTGGAAATAGGCATCCCCTTTGTCTGGTAGAGGTTTTCTGCCATGTGTTGGTATCTTGACTAGTGTGTAAGTGAATCTTGACCGAAACGGTTATGACAAAATCTATGACGCGTAAGAGTCGAAAAATGGAATGTTCTATGACAAGTGAAGACATGTGTCACAAGGCATCTTGGAAAAAGGCATCTTTGGGTGCCCCAAGGAGGGTTATGACATGTTGTTAGAGAATATGCTATTTGTAGCTTGTGTAGGACAGATTCCCTTATAGTTGTAAGATATGGCAGTTATGACAAATTTTATGATAGTCGTAAGAGTCGTAAGAGTATATGTCATAGCCCAACTTGGGAATAGGAAACCTCTTTGGGATGGGGTGATATGACAAGTGTCATGAACACCTTGTAGTGTTGGACAAGTGTCCCTAGGCATGGATTTTGGGCCATGAGGCCATGATGGATGCCCATCTCAAGATAGGCTCATTTTTGCCTTGTAACTTCTTTATAAACAGGTGCTTTGAGAGGAGATGTAGTATGTGATTGATAGGTACTGTTATGCTGCCGGATTGTCTCCAGATACAAGTGTCAAAGACTCTTGAGAAATTTCATTGCAAGTGTATTGTAAACCATTACAATTTTGATAATACATTGTGTAGGTTTTGGAGTGTGGATTTTTTCACCTGATAAGGGTTTTCCCCATGTTATATCTTGTATCTCTCTTCTTCTGTCTTAAATTCTTATGTTGTGTATTTCTATAATATCTCCATTGTTGTGTTAAATATTCCATAATTGTAAAGGTTAAAAATAATTTACACTCATCTCTCCTCATTAGATTAGTGTAGGAAGCAATTTTTGCACACCTAGCTTCCTTTTAGATTTAACCCCCAAGCATTAGCTACTTTGGCTGGCATCACATTGTTGAAGACAACCAAATCAATGATGCAATTACTGATCTTATGACCATTTACAAGTAGGGAAATATAGAAATTTTATATCTTTCTAGGAATTGATGAGGAGTTGCAACCAGGTTACTTTGTGCAAGCTTTGTTTTAGGGGCAACAAGTGCACTTTTAGAGGAATCCTAACCTGAATTGGCTCCTTTGTTTTTTACAAACTTAGCCAATCTTTCAAATTGTTTGGATTTGGATTGAAGATATTCAACCTCATACATTTGGATTTTTTTCTTCCTAGCATGGTCTATGATATCAAAAGTTGGGTATGAAATAGCTAAGGAAGATGAGGGATTTTCATTTTCAGGTTTTGGGTTTTAGGCACTAGGTCTAGACATAGAACAGGAAGAAGTAGGAAGATAAGGTGCACTCACTTGTTTATTCCCCATTGTATTCTTTAGCTAAACTGGTGAAGGGGTCCCTCTCTTACCAATTGTAATCCCCTGACGTGGTTCATCCTTGGACTTACCTTTATCAGCATCCTATTGTTGATTCAACTATTTTGAGAGCAGATGAAGATAGCATAAGATTCACTGTATGTATCTTCTTCTTGTTCATCTTCTTCTTCTTCTTCATAGTTTAGAAACTTGATGTTAGAGTCGCCAAATACTCCATCTCCCATGAATGGATTAGCACCATCCTCTGGGAAATATTCTAACTTTGGAAGACTATCTTGTTCTAGTTTGAACAAGTTTACTACTGCATTAAATAGCAGTGCCTCCAGTGCAAGCCTTTCTTGTGGTGGAGGAAGCCTATTTTGATTCTAGTTGCTTGGAGCATTGTTGGGTAGTTAGAAGCATTTGGATATGTCCTTGGAATGTCCTTGTATGAAGGAATGGACAAACCTTGGGACATTTTCTTCTTGAGTGTTATCAATTCATTTGCCAACTTCTGCACCATAGGATCCGTGGTGCTAGTAGAAGGCAAAGCCAAAGGGGGCTCCACCTAGACTTGATAGCATCTTTTCTCAATTTTCTCGCCAAGATCAAATCATCCTCCGCTTCAGTTGCCAAACTTTGAGCAACTACAAGATCGGTTGGGGCTACTCTTCGTAGAAGAAAACTTACTTTTGACAATTAAGAATTGAAGAAGAAACACTTCAAGTTCTTAGCTATGGCTTGTGCAATAGTTGGGATCATGTTCTTCAACTTATTGAACTTTGCCACAAACTCACGCATGGGCTCATGTGGTTCCTTCTCTATTTGTGTGAGTTGGGACAACAAGGCATGAGCATCTTCTACTAGCTTGAATCTAGCCTCGAACTTGGTTCAAAGTGTTGCCCAACTTGTGATGCTTCCTACTACATGATGGTAAAACCAATTAGCTGCAACACCTTGGAGTGTTTCTACAAACAATCTTACAAAAACATCTTCATGTTCCACCCCAAGAACTCTACATGCGATATAGAATGTGGAAATATGCTCATCTGGGTGTTTCTTGCCATCACCATAGAACTTGGGAAAGTTCTTTCATGAACCACGAGGTAGTTCATGTGTTGGTGGTGTCAAATTCAACAGCCCAAAAGTAGTTCCCCCTGAACCTTGAGTAAGCATTTTGCTAGGGTTGAATGGAGGAACAACAAATCTATGAATTGGTGTAATAGACAAGATCCTATGAGTGTTAAAAGCTTCCTCTGGTATAGGAGATCATGTGTTGGTAGGAGGAAAAGTTCTTGAATGTTGAAGAGGTGACCTTGCATGTGCAGGCAAAAGATCAAAGTTATGCTTCTGCAACAACTCAAATGTAGGATCAATGCGTCCTCTTGTCCTTCTACCATGGGTATAATTTTGTTCTGCCAGATTGTAGATTTAACATGAGAAAGAGAGATCAAACACAATAAAATAATTACAAACAATAAGGCACTGGTGTGCTTTAACCAATAAGTGTGGCTCTTGGTTGCATGTCTAGGTCCCCAGTAGAGTTGCCAAAAATTGTTGGGTGAATATTTTTTCACTGACAAAATGGTAGCAGAATGGTACTTTCAACCATAGTATGATGAGATTAAATCTCTCCTCGAGGAAAGGGGAGGCACCCTTCTTATTGTTAACTAAGATCAACAAGTAAATAATTATGCTTATTTACACTAAATCTATCATATGGGTATTTCCATATCATCCAATTCTCTTTTTTTAGAATTGATGTTCATGTACAAACTTATAATAAAAAACCTTTGATAATTACAATATATGATAAATGGTGCAGGAGCACCTACCTGACAGCTGGCCTCCATGAGGCAGTTAGTTTGTTATAGGTCTGGTTAATGTTTCCAAGAAGGTTTTATAAGACCAATGCATGTAATAAGGTCATGTTGACCATACTTTACTATTTTTAGATAGTTTGGACAGCTGTTTAGGTTGTTAGTTCGGTTGGATCTCCTCCTAGCCGCTTGGAAGCTCCCAGCCGCTTGGAGTCGAGTTGGTAGTACTCGCGAGAATTCCTATTTATGCATTAGGATCGGTTGGTTTTAGATATGTTGAGAAGATAGATTGCAGGGAGTGAGACAGAGAGTGAGACAGAGTACTGTATTTGCATCTTTTGAAATCAATAAAGAGATCTTGTTTGTGTTCATTCTCTGTTGAATTCCATTATCTAATCGAGTTGCTGTTCTGGTGGTTGCATCGATTCACTGATCCATTCCACTGGTTGATTCGTCGAATCGGTGGAATGGCCATGTATAATAGCTTAGGGTTTAGTCTGCATTTTGTGTTTGTTTGCATGCAGGTGTGCAGGATCACGGTCGAGATGTGTTGAGAACCCTAGCATGGGTATGTGCTAGGTCGTGCTGGTTGTTAGAATCTGGAAGATCACCCTGAAAGCAGATCGGGTCATCCCAGGAGGTTCGGCGGATCAGAATCCGTTAAGGTTGGAAATTCGTCACAACGGCATCCTCAGGATATTTCTGTGTATATCCTGCAGTTACTTCGGGCGTCATCCGAGTAGATGGAGGTGAGCATGATGCAATCGTTTGCATAAGGTGAATGTGCATTGGGGTGATCTTCACAAGGTGTTGCCGAGGAGGAGCGTATCGGCATAAGGTAGAAGATCGGGTTGATAAAACCATCGCGGGCCGATAATGTTAAGTTTGGCCGACAGTAGGATATTGGAGGAGCTGCATATGACGTCATCGTCATCAGGATAATTGTCGTCAGGATATTGGGGTGATGTAAGCATCGAAGGAAAGGTGCGTGAAGTGTCATCATCAGGGTATATGGAGGGAACCGGATATTTTATATCTTGCTGATGAACATGATGTTGAACATCATGATGCTGCAGATAGAGGTTGGCAGTAAGATGAACAGTGAACATCAAGAGGATGTTTGCGCTTGCCGCATATGATGATGCTGCCGATAGCCGGATATGATGATGCTGCTAACAGGCGAAAGGTCGAAGGTTTGTCTGCAGGAGGATATCGGTCGGCAGAGAAAATATGATGATGCTGACAGTGTTAAGGGAAATATGATGATGATGATGAAGGGTTGTAGACATACATGCTGTATGTCAAGGTTTTAGTGTGGATGCCTCTGCATCAATAAACCATAAAACTACCTATTGGAGAAATAATAACCCATATTCAAATTAGCTAGATGTAAGAATAACTAAACTAATACCAGTGTGTGTCAACTACAAGAAACCCACAAAAGCTCAAAGAATTTTGTTGCTCCTTGCACTAATTGGAAAATGAAAATGTATGGAACAAAGTGCAGCCCAAAGTCTCCACCTTATTACCAAAGAAGATTAAATAATCATGGATGATAACTCATAGCCCAAAGTCTTTGAAGTCACCTCCAATCACGAACACAAGACACAAATCTAGAAATGATATTGCAGCTCAAAGACTTCAAAATTAGATATCTAGCACCTTCCAAATTATGTAGATTCACACCACAATTTGATCAAATGCACAAGAAAATGCAATGGAAAAGAGGTAATAACATTCCCAATACATCACAAACTTATTCCAACACAAAGATTGAATGCCCGCTTGATTTTCTTATATTGATAGAATAAAGATTTACAATTTGAACACAAAGTCTCAAGATGTTTCTCAATGCGGCAGCATTTCACTTCAATAGATAAAAGAC
This sequence comes from Cunninghamia lanceolata, assembly GCA_027924645.1. NCBI lineage: Eukaryota > Viridiplantae > Streptophyta > Pinopsida > Cupressales > Cupressaceae > Cunninghamia > Cunninghamia lanceolata. The sequence goes on along the minus strand of BSBN01001603.1, from coordinate 1,250,682 downwards.
AATATTTACAAAGAGTACCCTCTTATTTATAGAGAGGATCCATGAACAAAAATAGGAAAGTTCTAACTACTTTGACTTAGTCTAGACATTGTCTGATTTTGTTTAGGACTCTATACTTTTCCTACTTGCAAATTACATAATACAAAAAGACATATAAGATGTCAATTACATATAACAAAACTACATATGGAAAGCTTTGAAAATAAACTAAGTGTCTGAAGACACAGAAATTTCTTCCTCCTAATCTTTCTCCAGGAAATCTTCCTATCTCTTCAAGTTGCTTGGACTTCATTATCATGCAATCCCGATGTGTATCTAGAGATGGTAAGGACTCTTGTGATGGAGTCTGCAATGTTGACAGGCATGTCTTTGTGTCTATCCAGAATCCTTTGCAACTTATCCAAAATCACTTGAAAATCCACCATCTTATCATTAGATGCCAATGTGAAGGATTCTATCTCTAATTCAGTGTGAACCAGTGAAGTGAATTCTTGGATAACTGTTTCTATAGGGAGGGTCTAATTAAAACACCAGGATACTGAGGGGGGTGAATCAGTATCAAACAAACTTCAAATCCTCTAGAGAAAATTAAAACTTAAATATTACAGCATTAACATAAACATGAAAGATCAACACAATGCACATCAACACATAACACTAGATATATGTAAAAAAACCAAGAAGGGAAAAACCATGGTGAGGATTAACTCACAATATATGAATCTCAAAATTTACAACTTTGTTTTAGGACTACAACCCAAGGAAGCTACTACTCCCTACTAAGTTTGTTTTAGGGATACAACCCAAGGAAGCTACTACTCCCTGAAGACTTTATTTTAGGGTCACTCCCAAGGAAGCTACAACTCCCTGCCGACTTTGTTTTAGGGATACAACCCAAGGAAGAAACTACTCCCTAAACTAAGAATGAATTCAAAAAAATTACAGCATGATAGTCCTTCTACTATCTAAAAACTGACATTGAATCTCACATCTTTGATGATTGCAATTATGCCTCTTCACTCTACTTCTGATGATTGGATCAATTAGGCACACTCTTCACTTCCCTCCTGTCACAAAAATATATTCAAGATGAATCAGGACAGCCCTTATTGCTTCTGCTCTTTCTCCTTCAGTCACACATCAAAATGCATATCATATTCATATTCTTCTCTTCACATACTCATATTCACAATCATACCTCACCTAGATCAACTAGGTTTACAATATATACATGTCATTACATTGATTTCATTACAAGTTGGCCAATACAACAAGAATATTACATTTTACAAGTCAGCCAGAGATCACACAACCTGAAACATGCATAGAACAAGCCCTATCATGAACTACACACTACTCCAAGAAGAGACACACACCTTGTGGATTCTTATACATGCTTCTAAGGGGTGCTGCCACAATAATGGGTTACACTTTCTGGGACATCCTAATTTTTGCTGAAATCACATATTTTTAGAAAATATAATGATTTAAGCCTTGAAAGGTTCCATTTAAAGGATTTTAATTGAAGAGGGTTTGATCAAACCCCCTTGGATAGAACCCCGCTAGTTTTAAACCATACCTATAATGGAGTCTCCTCTACACCTCTCAAAATGCTAATAAAAAACCATTTTTGTCTTACCTTTTGGGGGATCAAATGAGTGTTGCAAGTATGGGCCTAACCCATGTTGTCATTGATGTCAACATACTCTTGTTGCATTAAAGAAAAGGATTGGATGAGCTGAGTATTGAGGCTATTGAGAAAATTAGTCCTAATCAGAAACGAAGAAGAACAGTGAAGACAGTAAGGTAAAAGTCTAAGATAAGATGAGGATTAGAGGATGTGGTTTAAAGGGTTTGTAGATATGTGTCTTAAGGTGATCTAGTAAAGATTTTAGAGGTTTGCATGAAAATTTGAAGAAGTTGTGGCCGTTCAAGTAAAACCAGTTCCGGTAGATGCTCAGTGGTGATAGAGTGATACAGATAGGTCCAGTGAGATCTAGAAATACATTATCCTATTCTACGGATTTGAGGGAGTGTTAAGGAAGTCTTTTTGGAGTATCAACTTGATTGGTTCATGATTTGAAGGTCTGAAAGCATATATTCCTTAGTGACAGTGATGATAGACTGTGTTCTTGAGTTTTCAGATGAAGGAGAGAAGGATTTCAGTAAGTAGATGAAGTGTGGATGTTCTTGGTGATTCAGGCAAGCTTGTGGAGGTCATTGTATCGTGTCTAGTTCATGTTGGTGGTCCGCATTGAAGTTGGAGCTCACAATTGAGAAATAACTTCTGGATGATGGTGTTCTTCCTAAGACTGGCCGACCAGATGAGTTTTACATCTTGTGAATGTTCTCGTAGATATTTGCCGACTTAGATGATTATTCTTAAGTTGATGTCTGGTATAAATAAGGGATTGCAAAGTCATTTCAAAGGTGTCCTTTTGGAGATGAGAGTGTGATAGCGAGGAGAAGAGTGAAAAGCAAAGAAAAAGTATTGGGCTTCAATGGAATTGATTCAAGCATGATGAAGATGCTATTTTCCAGTTCAAGTAGGTGATACATATTTTCTTGTAGACAGTGTGTCTCTTGTAGGCAGTGGGCCTCTTGTGAGCAGTGTGCTCGAGAAGTGAGCCCTAATTGGCATGTGCCATTTGTTCTTTCTATTCTTCTAATAGAGAATAAAATCTTGGGTTAATCACCCTGTGGTTTTTCCCTTAACCGGGTTTTCCACGTCTAAATCTTGGTGTCTCATGTGTTGATGTGTTTATGCTCTTGTTTCATTGCATTATGTTTCCATGATTGATTTATTATTATGCTACTGAATAGCAAAGTGAAGTTAAGTGTTTAATTGGAAGAAAGTTTTGTACAACTGATTCACCCCCCCTCAGTTGTCTGCCCTAAGTCTAACAATTGGTATCATAGCCAAGTTCCTCTAAAAGAAGCTTAACTGCTTGAGGTGATCTAGAATGACGTCTTACAAGAAGGATAGTCTAAAGTTTGATGGAACCAATTTTAATCTTTGGAAAGGTCACATGAAATGTCGCTTGCAATGTATGGGAATGGTGTACTAGACCATGGTTACAACAAAGTATACACCTCTACAGGGTGGTCCGAAAGCCCCAAATGAAATCATAGATGCTGAAAACAATCTGTGGACTATAGAAGCTCTTCTAAGCGCATTATTTGATTCAGAGCTCTCAAATGTTATTGACCTACCAACTACTTTTGAGATTTGGAAAAAACTAGAACTTCTGCATGAAGGAGACAAGTATGTTAAATGTGTAAGGCTACAAAGTCTGAAAGGAAAATTTGAAAACCTAAAGATGAGAGATGATGAAAATATTACTACTTTTATGCCAAGAGTAAATGAGATTGTTTGTGGAATTAGAAATGCTGGTGGAGTCTTGGATGAAGATGAGATTGTTGGCAAAATTCTCAGATCCCTCCCTGCTTCTTACAAAATCAAGGCTGCTGCCATTGAAGAATTCAGAGCCCATACAACTGTCACAAGAGATCAATTGGTTGGTAAATTGGCTGCATTTGAAATGGCCAAGTTTGGAGATGCCCCTCGTAAGACTGAATCTACATTCAAATCCAGTGCCTTTGTGAAAGGTAAACAAAGGTTTGATCTGGGAGAGAACTCTTCAAGGAAACTATCATGGTATGAAAAAGCAAGAAATGACCTGGAAGAAGAAGAAGCTGAAACAACTCATCTTGAAGCTCTTATTGCAAAAAGACTACCAAGAGGATCTAGTAAGTATGAAGGAAAATTGCCTTTTAAGTGTTTTAACTGTAATAAGATTGGTCATTTTGCCTCAAAGTGTCTGGAAAGATTTTCAAGGCCAAATCCTAACAGATCAAGGTTTCAAAAGAACTGTTACTATGTTCATGAGGAAGATGATAATGAAGGGGTAACAGATGATAAATCAGATATAGGAAACAAATCTAGAAGTGATTGGGTGTTTATTGCCTTAAGGAAGAAGAACCATTGTTCTCTGAATCTATCAATCATAAAGTTATAGAAAGAGCTCTAACTGCCCAAGTTGAAGAAAAGGATGATTGGGTCATTGACAGTGGATGCTCTCACCATATGACAGGTGACATAAATAAGTTCATAGATTTGGAAAGGTATGAAGGAGGAGTGGTAAAATTTGGTGATAATTCTGCTAGTAGAATCAGAGGAAGAGGAACTATTTCTTTTGATGGAAGAAACAAAATTGGTAATGTACTATATGTTGAAGGACTGAAGCACAATCTTCTTAGTGTTGCTCGATTGGTGGACAAAGGCTATGATCTCTGATTCAAGAATGGAAAATGCAAGATCTTTGAAAGTTCTAGAATAGAGATTGCATCTGGTACACAAACTAAAGGTAATATCTTCCACTTGGTTGGTTTTGGTAAAAGTTGTTTATTTGCTCAAGTTGATCAGAGCTAGTTGTGGCATAGGAGAATGTGGCATGTGAATTTTGATAATATCATCAAGATAAGCAATACTCAAGCTGTAAGAGATCTTCCAAAACTAGTGAAACCTACAAATAGTTTGTGCAAAGAATGTCAGTTGGGAAAACAAAGTAGAGTCTCTTTTAAAAGCAAGGAACAATCTTCTACCAGATTATTGGACTTAGTTCATACTGATCATTGTGGTCCGGCAAGAATCAGGAGTGTGCAAGGTGATAGATACTTCATGTTACTAATTGATGACTATTCCCAGATGATGTGGGTAACCTTTCTGAAAGAGAAATTAGAAGCTCTTGAGAAATTCAAAATATTCAAGGCTATGGTAGAGAATGAAACTGGATTAAAATTAAAATGTTTGAGGTCTGATAGAGGTGGAGAATTCACATCCGATGAGTTCATAGATTTATGTGAGAAACATGGAATCAAGAGATAGTTGTTTGCTCCTAGGACCCCATAGCAGAATGGAGTAGTTGAGAGAAAGAACCGGACCATCCAGGAAGCATCTAGGACAATGATGACGAAAGCAAATGTTCCTTAGATCTATTGGAGAGTTGCTGTCAGCACTGCAGTCTATACTCTCAATCGAGTTCAAATCAGAAGCAATACCGGTAAGACTCCTTATGAACTTTGATTTGGCATCACTCCTCCTATGAGGTATTTTAGAGTCTTTGGTAGCAAATGTTACATCAAAGAGATGAAGATCTAGGAAAGTTTGATGCTAGAAGTGATGAAGGAATATTCTTGGGTTACTCTACTCAAAGCAAAGCATACCAGTGTTATAACAAGAGACTGAGAGAGATGATAGAAAGTACAAATGTGAAGGTTGATGAAGGAATTGAAAAACCCTCAAGATTTTATGAATATGATGAAGATGATTAGAATAGTGTTCTGACTCAAGGAGCCCAAGCCTCTTCTGAGATTCAGATCCAAATTGATCTGGTAAATCAGGAAGAAGACATAAGTTTGAATGAGCCTGATCAAGAAGCAGAAATGCAAGAAACTCCCAAAGTGCCCAGGTATGTAAGACTGAATCACTCTAAAGATCAAATCATAGGTGATAAAAGCAAAGGTGTACAAACAAGAAGGAGAATTTCTCAAAATTCAAATGAGTATTGTCTAATTTCAAAGATTGAACCTAAGACAATGAATGAAGCTTGCAATGATGAAAACTGGACTAAAGCAATGGAGGAAGAGTTTATGCAAATTGAGAAAAATCACACTTGGGATCTTGTTCCCAGACCTAGAAACAAAAATGTGATTGGAACCAAATGGGTCTTCTGAAACAAACTAAACAAAGTTGGTGAAGTAATCAGAAATAAAGATAGATTGGTCTGCAAGGGTTACTCTTAAATAAAAGGAGTTCACTTTGAAGAAACTTTTGCTCTAGTGGCAAGAATTGAAGTAGTCAGATTATTTCTTACTTTTGCTGCCTTCAATGATTTCAAAGTGTATCAAATGGATGTCAAGTTTGCCTTCCTGAATGGTTATTTGGAAGAAGAAGTGTACATTGAGCAACCAGATGGATTTCAATTGTCTGATCATGGTGATATGGTCTACAAGTTGAAGAAGGCACTATATGGACTGAAGCAAGCCCCAAGAGCCTAGTATGAAAGATTGGATAAGCATCTCTTAAAGATTGGTTTCAACAAAGGTATTGCTGACAGTAATTTATATTTCAAAATTGATCATGAGAACATTTTGATTGTTGAAGTGTTTGTTGATGATATCATCTTTGGAGGAAGAGATAGTATGTGTAAAACCTTTGCAAATCAAATGAAAAGTGAATTTGAGATGTCCATGCTTGGGGAAATGAATTTCTTCTTGGGTCTACAAATCACTCCAACAAAGAAAGGAATTTTCATCTCTCAAACCAAATATGTGAAAGAACTATTGAAGAAATTTGGAATGGAAGATTCAAAACCAATGAATGTTCCCATAGCAACTGGATGTAAATTGATCAAAGATGATGACTCTCCTAAGGCTAATCGAAAAAAGTATAGGTCAATGATTGGAGGACTATTATATCTTACTCAAACTAGACCAGACATTATGCAGGTTGTTGGTCTTGTTGCTAGATTCTAGGCTGATCGTAGAGAATCTCATGTCATGGCAATCAAGAGGATTTTTAGATATCTAAAAGGGACAGTTGAATATGGTCTGTGGTATCCTAGAGATCATGATTTCTCTCTTCATGCATATACTGATGCAGATTGGGCAGGAGATGTGGATGACTGAAAGAGTACTAGTGGTGGAGCATTCTTTTTGGGGAAGAGATTGGTTTCTTGGCTGAGCAAGAAATAAGAGGCAATATCTCTATCCACTACAAAAGAAGAATATATTGTAGCAACAGGTAGTTGTACTCAAGTTTTATGGATCAAGCAAATGCTAAGAGACATAAGAGTGGAGTATAAGGAGCCTATCACAATTTTCTGTGATAATTCAAGTGCAATAAATGTATCTAAGAATCTGGTGTTGCATTCAAAGATAAAACACATATCCATCAAGTTTCACTTTTTGAGAGAGCAAGTGAACAAGAATGAAGTCAGATTGGAGTTTGTGCCTTCCAAGGATCAGATTACAGATATCTTTACTAAACCTCTACCTAAGGACTCTTTTGAGTATCTCAAGGAGAAGTTAGGGGTTATTACCCCTTTGGTGATGACCTAAGGTGCACTGATGTGCATCAGTCTGGTGGATATCACAGTCATATCTTGTGGTCCAGATTGATGATAGGGAGCTGCTACTCAGGGGGAGCAGCAGGTATGATTCTGAAGTGATGAAATTGTAAGTATGTGCCCTTTGCCATTGATGTCAAAGGGGGAGAGAAGACATGTGAAAAACAAGAAGTTACTGATCAAAGGGGGAGCAGTAAAGGGAGAGAAGACATGTGAATGGTTGTTGTTGATAGGGGGAGTTGTGATAGTAAGGAGAAGTTCTTGTCTTGATGATCAAAACAGTTTTTAACATCGTATGTTGCCATCAATGACAAAGGGGGAGATTGTTGCAAGTATGGGCCTAACCGGTGTTGTCATTGATGTCAACATACTCCTATTGCATTAATGAAAAGGATTGGATGAGCTGAGTACTGAGGATATTGAGAAAATTAGTCCTAATCAGAAATAGAGAAGAATAGTGAAGATAGTAAGGTAAAAGTCCAAGATAAGATGAGGATCAGAGGATGCAGTTTAAAGGGTTTGTAGATATGTGTCTTAAGGTGATCCAGTAAAGATTTTAGAGGTCCACATGAAGATCTGAAGAAGTTGTTGCCGTTCAAGTAAAACCAGTTTTGGTAGGTGCTCAGTGGTGACAGAGTGATATAGACAGGTCCGGTGAGATCTAGAAATACATTATCCTATTCTACGGATTTGAGGGAGTGTTAAGGAAGTCTTTTTGGAGTATCAACTTGATTGGTTCATGATTCAAAGGTCCAAAAGAATCTATTCCTCTGTGACAGTGAAGATAGACTATGTTCTTGAGTTTCCAGATGAAGGAGAGAAGGATTTCAGTAAGTAGATGAAGTGTGGATGTTCTTGGTGATTCAGGAAAGCTTGTGGAGGTCTTTGTATCATGTCCAGTTCATGTTGGTGGTCTGCATTGAAGTTGGAGATCACAATTGAGAAATAACTTCCAGATGATGGTGTTCTTCCTGAGACTGGTCGACTGGATGAGTTTTACATCTTGCGGATGTTCTTGTAGATGTTTGCCGACTTAGATGATTATTCTTAAGTTGATGTCTTATATAAATAAGGGATTGTGAAGTCATTTCAAAGGTGTCCTTGTGGAGATGAGAGTGTGATAGCAAGGAGAAGAGTGAAAAGCATAGCAAAAGTATTGGGCTTTAATGGAACTGATTCAAGCATGATGAAGATGCTATTTTCTAGTTCAAGTAAGTGATACATATTTTCTTGTAGATGGTGTGTCTCCTGTAGGCAGTGGGCCTCTTGCGAGCAGTTTGCTCAGGCAGTGAGCCCTAATTGACATGTGCCATTTGTTCTTTCTATTCTTCTAATAGAGAATACAATCTTGGGTTAATCACCCCATGGTTTTTCCCTTAACCGAGTTTTCCACATCAAAATCTTGGTGTCTCATGTGTTGATGTGTTTATGCTCTTGTTTCCTTGCATTATGTTTCCATGATTGATTTATTATTATGCTGTTGAATTGCAAAGTGGTGTTAAGTGTTTAATTGGAAGAAAGTTTTGTACAACTGATTCACCCCCCTCTCAGTTGTCTGCCCTAAGTCTAACAATGAGTTCATTTAAAAGTTATGTTTTGTAAGTATGTAGTCCTTATTATAAGCTTCCCAAAAAGTATAATTTTAAATATATTTAATTTGATTATTATATTTATTTTTATTTCTTGTGAATGTAGGTTTTTCACCGAACATCAAGTTCTTTATTCTACACACATGGAAAATTAGTAAATTAGTGAAAAAAAAATTTGAAAAATATTTATGCCCTAGGTATTGATGTCCTTGTTTCAACAAAAAAAAAAAAAATTGATACATACAAAAAAAGTTATGTTTTACGGAACACACATATGTCTAAATTATAATTAGTTTGACTTCAAAACTTAATTAAAAAAAAATCAACAAAACATTATGAAACCAAATGCATGACCTATATATCGGTGTTACTAATCTAAAGTCAAAAAAATCATAATTTTATCCTTTGTAGAAAAAAAGTTATGTGCTACAGAATACACATCACTTTAAAAAAATGTTGTTTACTATTAAAAACTAGTTATCAAAGGAGATGTAAAAAAATTTACAATTTAACTCCAATTTTTTAAAAAAATATATATTTAGAATCTACAAACAAAATCTCACAAATCACTAGTGTTACCTAAATTTCACTACTAGCTCAACTAGGTTACATTATGAGTGGAGGGAAATGTGGCTCCCACAAGGGTTGAGCCCAGCTCATAGACCTTATTGAACATTTCAGACCACAACTATCTAGATCAATAACAGTCAGCAGGAAGGTAACCATAGAGACCTTGCACAATGAATACAATAGGATAGCAGTCACGTGTTTTCACTATATCTGGAAAAGTATGATCTGGGTTCTTCAGATTTTTGGATATAAATTAGGAAACAAGAAGAAGAAAAACCCAATAAATTTCCCATGAACCCAGTTTATAGATTTTGAGAACTTTTCACTAGTCTTAAGGCAATATTTTCATTTTCAAATTGAAATCTCAGAAAGAAAAGAAGGGGGCAACAACAAATAATGAGTTACCTTCTTGTTACTGTTGTTTGCTATGTAAAACTAGTTTTTCTTTCCTCAAACGTTTCTCAAAATAGCAGCCTCAGCATAGTCAAAACAAGTTCCGGTAAAATTCGTGACCACAAAGGACCAAAAAATCTGCCAAGTTTGAATAGCAAAAGGTTCAAATGTTCAAAGGTTCAAAGGACCAAAAAATCTACCAAGTTCGAACAGCAAAAGGTTCAAAGGTTCAAAGGTTCAAAGGTTCAAGGGACCAAAAAATCTACCAAGTTCGAATAGAAAAAGGTTCAAAGCTTCAAGGATCTATTCACCAAGCCTACAAAAGGTTTAAAGGTTCAAAGGTCTATTCGTTAAGCCTACAAATGGTTCCAAAAAAGGTTCAAGAGTTCAAAAGTTTATTTTTTGATCTATTGTATGTTTCCGTTGTGCGCTCCTCATCAGATTAAATGTTATGTCCTAAATGCCATTTTTTTGCATGAGTTTGTATAAATTTTGAATTGTAAAACATTAACTAAGGTGATGTAATTATAAATCACTTAGTCAATGATAAATGAATGTAGAAATTGTGTATTTATGTCATTTATTGTGAAAATATTAGACATTTATGATGCTACAGGGTGGAGTTGACAAACAGAGGCAAGAGTTATTGCACAAATTTGACTTATTTCAGTGGTCTTAAAGATCATTTAAAGGCATTCAAAGATATTTTCAGGTGCCTTTATGATAGTTGATGGCATGCCTTGACTTTTTCTGCATTGTGAGCACACTTTGGAGGACTTTGGGCAGATATTTTTGAGATATTTATGAGGTACACAAAAATCAAGGTGGCTCATGTTTATCTTGTGACAGCTATTTGAGAAGTATATAGTCTTCTTCCTTGTTCATTATTCACCAGTTCTTGCTAGTCACTACTCTATATATTGTAATTTTCTAAGTTCTTTTGCAGAAGTGAATAGTCATGTAACCCATTTTCAGAGATATACAACATTGTAACACCCTTTTTAGCAGTAATAAGCAATTTATACCTTCCCATTTTCTTCTGATATTGTGTGTCCTTAGTGTTAGTGCAGATCTTTGTGATGTTCTTTGTCCTTGGAGCTGTATTTCATGTTGGTACCTTTATGCAGGGATACATATTTTTGTAGGTTGTGAGATGTGCAAGGAATAACAATTAGTTTTGAGTAGTAAGAGAACACCTTTCTCCTTTACAGAACTATTATTATTTAGCCTCCTTACAAAGTAATGATGTAAGGATTATGCTTTTTTGGGTTGTGTAAGGGAGCCTTATTATTACTAGTTCTGTAGTGTGTCAGTTCTATGTAGTCTCCGATGATCTTTTGGTGCATCACCTTAGACAATAGGTTTCATTTCCATGCAATCCTTCTTACCCTTTTCTCTACAAAGACTTTAGTATAAGTAGTATAGGTGGAGTACCAATAGGAAGCCAGCCTTCTCCAAAGGTTCTTTCCATCACAAGTGACCCACAGACCTAGAAAGATCCCATGTTTCTCTAGATTGCCAAGTTTCACAACTCAACAAGGGTGCAAATCTAAGAGACAACAACTAGTTCACATCATCTTCAAATTCCTAATGGTTTAGTGGCTATAGGTGTCAAAAAGTGAAGATTTATTTCAAAATATTGATTTCAATGTCAAGTTTGGCCAAAAAGTGTAACCCATTATTGTGAGATGACCCTTAGCTATGTCCTAAACATCCTTCCCAGTAACATCCTTCAAGGAATAACATCCACATGCTTCACAAATTTGAAATAGGTCACCCTTAAGCAAGAGCACATGAAGCTTGTAGCACATCGGTCTGTACAATCTTGGCGGTACTCATGAATGATTAAACATTACTTTATCTTCTTCTAGATGAGTCAGCAAGACCTACGCAACATATCCAAACACTCCTTGACCTTGGCATAGCAACACCTTTGTGGCACACATCGTTAACATTCCTCAGTCAACCAGGCAAGAGCATAACCCAACAACCTCATCATTCTAGACCATAGCCAATTCTAGAGAGCAGAAAACACCTTGCAGAGCAACAAGAAACATCACAAGATCATTAGGATCATCTTCCATTAGCCATTTTACCATTTCAAGTAGCAACAAGTTGGCACTCATCATCAACATATGTTCTGAGAACAACTAGGCATCTAGAACCATCTGTATCACCTCTGTCGTTTGAAAATTGAACTTGCAAACCTCCAAAATACCTGAAACTACAATGTAGTGTGCATTGAACATCTCTAAACATGTTTGCAAAATTGCATGAGAAAACCTTTACTTGCAGAGGAATGCGGAGTATTCCAATCAGCCTTCATCAATACCTTATACTGCCAGAGTATAGACCGGAACTCTGTTACTTATAACTTTCACTATGGAGGAGCAAGCAATCTAAAACTTTGGATTTAAAACCTTTATATACTAAACTTAACCTTCAAATTGTATGACCATATCTTCAAATGCAAGGGAATGCAGATCATTTTACTAACCAGTCTTCAAAGCAACTTCCTACAATAGAAATCTTCACCCAACATTCAGAGACTAGAACTTTCATGTAGCAACTCATACTTTCTTAGGATCATCAAGAAAGAGTATAAAACATGCTATAGGTCATCAACAACATCTTCTCACCCTCAGCATAGCTTCTAATTCCCATCTTAATATATCATCATTCATCTTAATGCTTCTAATTCCCATCTTAATATATCATCATGAAATCATCTCTGCAGACCACGGACATGCTCAATATAACTTTACTTGACATTAATCAAGGCATGACATCCAACCATGAACATCAAGAACATCACTGAACATCAGCATCATCATTGCATCTCTATTACTACATTGGTCTATCATCAACATGAACATTCACATCAACCACATCACAAATTGAGTGTTGAACTTACTCTGAGTACTGACATCAATGACAACACACATTGCCAACAATATCCCCCTTTGTCATTGATGGTAACACACACATAAACACACCTACTCATTCTCCCCCTTTGACATCAAGGACAAAGGGCATCTACTTCTTCCCCTTAGGACAAAAACTCTCCCACTAAGGTTCACATTTTCTTAACTTTCTCCTCCTTTAATGTTCATACACTTTTTCTTGAAGCAACTCATGGACTCCCCCTATTAGCAACAACCACTACCTAATCCCCCTAAGAGGTAGCCACCATCAGTCTAGGAAAAAGATATAGCATGAACTCCCCCTAGATAGATGCACCACTATGCATCTAGCAAGAAGGAGGGGCAATTTGTTAGCAATATGTGTTGTCATTGATGTCAACTCTATATGTGGCAACATGAGGTTAGAGATGGTTGAAGGTTAGTTTGACTAAGTTAAAGACATAAGATCAGCATGCTTAAGGGAGGTTAGTCCAGAAGACCTAGTAGATGGAGAAAAAATGTCCAAGTATAAGAATGGTAATCTTCCTAATGTCTAAATGTGTTACAGAGGTGTGTAAACCTATTCTAACATGTTTTTATATATATCTACAATGATATCCTATCATTTTGGAGTACCGCACTTAGAGAAAAGTTATAGAAGTTTGGCTAAGGCTTTCACAATGTATATCCTAATGCAAAGTTACAGTATTTTGGTTTGCATTCCTTTGCAGTGCAAGATTTAGTCTTTTGGTTCAAAAGATAAGTTTATCTAGATATTAACATGTTATATCCAAGATTTTAGCTCATTACACCTTCAACAAAGAAAGTTATCAATGATAGAGTTCCAGACTATGACTTGACAATGTAAAGCAATGGTGGAGACCTGATGGAATACTCTGCATTCCTCCATATGAGAAGTGGTGCCCATGCATTTTTAAAAATATGTTTGGAGATGTGTAATGCGCAATACCTTGTAGTATTAATTGCTCTAACAGTCTGCAAGGTTGACTTTCAAATGATAGAAGTAATACAGACTGTTCCGGATGCAGAAGTACTCTATAGAACACATGTTTGAGTACTTGTAGAAGATGTACATGTTGCAAGGTGTGGCCCTTGGTCTCCTTGTTCAGTGCTACACTACGTTGCGGTGGTTTGTGACAAGGGCTTAACCACCTCCCATGCTTGTTAAGTCAAGTGGTTGTATCAAGTATTAAAAGGTCGATCTTTTGGTGCAACGGCAACTAACAATTGGTATCAGAGCTGATGTCATGGGTTCAAACCCCATGCTTGCACTGGGGGGGATTGTTGCAAGGTGTGGCCCTTCGTCTCCTCGTTCAGCGCTGTGCTACGGTGGTTTGCAACAAGGGCTTAACCGCCTCTCGTGCTTGTTAAGTCAAGTGGTTGTATTAGGTATTAAAAGGTTGATCTTTTGGTGCAACGACAACTAACAATACAAGGTATAGAACAGCCATATGATTGTCTTCGGAGACTCTACATGATTCATAGTATCTCAAGTTTGAACCACATGCAATTCTCTCTTATTTCATGTGCCGTACAATGTGTTCAAGTTGCCTTGAGTTAATGTGTATACATGAATACTCATCATAGTGCAGCTAATTCAAATGTCTCTGCATTCCTTTAGAAATGATAGATATGATTGTGTAGATCTAAGAATATGTTCATAATGTTGCACAAGTTCATTCATGAGTATTTTAGTTGACTTGGTGGTTTGCAATGCAATATTCTAACTCTTCATGTGTCACAGTCAGTCGAGATTGCCCTATTTTTCATCAGTTCAACATGTTTCTTGTTTTGTGGATGCATATATTGATTAGATACTTCAGGAGAATGGTGTATGGATAGTTTTGAGAAGATATATGATTGAAATCTTGGTCCACAATGTTTTTGGCTTTTCCCCGATGATGCAAAGATGGTCAGTTAGTAGTGGTATTGTTGTTTGGGCCGATGGTTCAATTTCCTTCATATGCGGTGGATCTTGATTGGTTGCTTTGGCATTGGAGGGTATGTTGTGATGTTTTTTAGGTCCTCTTGTGATGTGTTGTGTTTCACAACCTGTTTACTCTTCATATTGTATATGTTTGATGTTGACCTGTGAAGAATCACACGTTTCAACTAAGGTTCTTTTTGGTGCTAACCTAATCAATGTTTTGAGATGTTGCAGAGGATATATAGATAACAAATTCATTTGTGGTATGAACATGTGAATATGAATATCATAGAGAAGAATGAGCAGTATGAAGTGTGCAAAGTCAGTATGATGGAGTAATTGTGTAGAAAAGAGAATTACAACATCAACATAAGCCAGATGCTTCTTTTATAACAGTTCATAGTTAGATTATCATTGTAATCCTTTGTAGTAGTGAGCTTTCTTTAGGGAGTAGTAACTTTCTTGGGTTGTAGCCCTAAAACAAAGTCAGCAGGGAGTTGTAGCTTCCTTGGGTTGTAGCCCTAAAACAATGTTGTAAACTTTTATAAGCAATGAGCATTATATTGTGAGCTAACACTCATCGTGGTTTTTCCCAATTTTAGGTTTTCCACATAAAAATCCTAGTTTCAATGTGTTGATTAATGTAGTGCATGTTTTACTTTCTTCTCTGCAAGTAATTTGATTTATTCTACAAATAAAGTAGTTAAATTTTTGTATATGCTGAATCACCCCCCACTCATCATCTCAGTGTGTTTAACAATTGGTATCAGAGCCAAGTACCTTTGAGAAGCCTAATAGCTAAGGTAGACATGGAATTTGAAGCTATCGATAATGATGTATTTATTCCATAACCAGATCTAGAAGCAATGGAACATGAAGGTTGGGACTTAAATTTAGATGAGGTAGACCTTGAAGGTGAACTCTAGTCAGCACTTAAAGATCTGGATGAAGCTAGAGAACTAAACTAGGAATATGAGGACAAGCTTAAAAAATCAAAGGAAACAAATGTGAAATTGAATACATGAGCTAAATAATCAAAAGAAGAGATTGGAAAATTGAAAGCTCAAATAGAAGCAGATAAATGATGTGACATTCAACTCAAAGAGGTAGAAGATATGATCTCTAGTTTGAAGGTCATGGTTTAAGAAGGCAAGAGGATTGAAGACTACTTAAACATCAAGCTCAATGAGAAAGTTGTTGAATGTTCAAAACTTGAGGAAGAAGTTGTCACTTTGAGAAAAGAACTAGAAAAGGCAAAAGAATAGATTGACAAGGGGTTAAAACTAAAAGGAGGATCTGAAATTCTTGATGAAATAATTAACTCTCAAAAACCATCAAAATAAAAATTTGGTCTATGTTTTGAAAAGGGGAAAAATCCTATAATCAGTGCATCTACAAACTTATATGATAACTTCAAAATAGAAGGAAAGTTTGAAACAAAGAAGAAGAAGCTTGCATTGAAGAATTTAAGAAGAATGCCTTCGAAGATGCAAAAGAAGATGAATTCACTCCTGTCTAGAGACAGAAAGAATAAGAAGAAGAATTTTAGAAAGCTTGCTCCTAAACAAACTACTCCTACCAAGTACTCTCAATCTTTTAATGGTGATTGCTATGCTTGTAATAAGTTTGGTCACAAGGATGTTGAATGTAGAAGCAAGATAAATCAAAATTCATTTAGGCCTCCAAGGTACAATGATGTAAACTCTCATTCATCTCATGGATAGTGCTATGCTTGCAACAAAGCTGGTCATAAGGCTAATGATTATAGAAGCAAAGTGATGAGGAATGGTTTCATGAGAAAGAACAATATTATGACTCCTTAATTCTTTTATGGTTATTGCTACACATGCAACAAGTATGGTCATAAGGCTACTAATTGTAGATCTAATATGAGAAGAGGTGATTATACTCCGCAAACCAATATCACCTGCTACAATTGCAATAAAACATGATACATTGCAAGGTTCTGCAAGGGAAAGACTGCAAGACCTGCTTCTCAAAGGAAGGTGGATATTTCTCAACAAAAGAGGGAAATGAACAAGACATGGAGGAATAAGGAAGAAAATGAAGTAAAGAAAGGATCTACACCTCTACCTGGTGCAAATGAATCCTTCGACAATCTCATAGCTTGAATTACAAGTGTTATTGGCAATTTAATTTCCAAATTAATTTGCATATTGAAGTTTTGAATTATTTATAAATGAGAAGCTTACAGTAGGGAATGCAATTAATTTCCAATTTAACACTTGTAAGAAATAGGGTGGACTCTTAGGTGAATAGGATTATAAATTGGTAATCTTAGTAGAGAATGTAGTTGATTGTCAATTTTTTTGTCATTCTTCTATTCAACTTTTATAAATGTGTTATACACCTTGAATGGTGGCCCTAGCTATTATGATTTGCAGGTGTCATTATTGTATAGTTGTTACATTTGTTACAATGGGGAAATGACCATGATACCAATTGTTAGCAAGACAGTTGTCGTTGTACCAAAAGATCAACCTGTTAATGCCTGATACAACCACCAAAGTTAATGAATCCATAAGGAGACCAAGGGTGCATACCTTGCAACAATCCCCCCAGTGCAAGCGATGGGTTCAAACCCGTGACCCTGGCTCTGATACCAATTGTTAGCAAGATAGTTGTCATTGCACCAAAAGAACAACCTATTAATGCTTGATACAACTGCTAGAGTTAATGAATCCACAAGAGGTAGTTAAGCCTTGTCACAAACCCAAGAACTACACTGCACAACACAAGGAGACCAAGGGTGTACACCTTGCAACACAAAAGTACTGAGAGGGAGGGTGAATTAGTAATAAATCAAATTACCTTATTTTCTATAGCATTCAAACTTATGTAAACATTCAATACATGAGAAATGCAAGAACACAAAAACACACCACCACAACACCAAATTTACTTGGAAAACCCAAGAAGGGAAAAACCATGATGAGCAAGTTGCTTGGATCTACTATCCAAATCCAGCCTCACAAATAAAATAGAATTACATATTGTTTATGGGATAAAACCCAAAGGAAGTTGCAACTCCCTAATCATTTACACATTTAAAAAGCATATCACAATGTTCTTCATGCAACACAAAATGTTGATCACTTTAGCTTATGTACTACTACCTTCCTTCCTTATAACAATAATACAGATCTCTGCAACATCAAAGCATGTTCAAAAATTCTTCTTTACCATTTTAGAGCACAACATATCTTCTGCAATTGTATGAACTAATCCTTAGCATTTTTCATCATCATATCTACTTTTGTTGTAAGTATATTTGTACAATATTGACTCTACCTTCTTGTAACGATTCTCAACAACTTTGATTCTTTATAGATATCCTTTGCAAGCTCCAAAGTCTTGCTCCTTGTTCAGCCAAGATGAGGCATGTAGCATGAAGCGTGTAGTGGACATAACAATGGGCTCTTAAACGTATGTGATAAGTGAAATTTCAATGTGGTTCAAGAATAAGGCATAATCAAGTCCTATCTCAATCTTTGCACACTCTTCCATGTTGGTGCACATGGCATGATCATCAACATGTATCAGATCAACATAGCAAACACTTACCCTTCCTTAAATTTAACTCTAGACCAAAAGTGGTACTCGAGAAGGCTAAATTATATCATGCAGATCATACTATGGGTGTTATATGACTGGTAAAACATTTTAGAACACCTTTCTTACCAAACCAAGAAACCATATGCTGGCACAAATACTTGAACATTGATTCTGGTACCCTTATCATACTCTGATAACATAGTCTTGAAGTGCAACATTGAAACTCATACTTGTGTGGTGCTCTTTCCATCATCAAAACTAATTATCAATGTGTGGTGCTCTTTGGTAACATTAACTCTCTCCTTCTATTCACACTACTTAGTATCAAGGCATGTCTTCATAAATTTGACTCCAGAGAAGCATCTGCGGTACATATTATTTCTTAGAACTTAAAACATGCATACTTGTTACTCATATCCACCTATTCTCCACACTGCAACATCATATCTTCATCTGTGGAGAAGTGCGGAGCATTCTCTTGTCACTCTATGACTATACTTGCGATGTATCTTTACTATCTTCATTCTTCTGTCTCCCAAATACTTTGCAGTTAGCATTATGAAGTCAAATTTGAAACATAAGTGCCTAAATGAAATACCTATTGAAAATTTCAATCTTCAAGTCCATATCGTCAACTACGGTAGAATGCAATACCATTATGTGACCCTGTAACACCATCCCTGACTAGTGCTATACCTAGACAAATTCCTTCAACCTTTCACAACTTTCTTCATCTGATGGCAATCATTATATCATCAGTAAATAGCATGAATTAAACTTAACTCATCAAGCACTTTGAGTACAATGATATCAAGAGTTTAACTTACACATGAACTTCAGGGTATATGGTATGACTATGCATAGATGATACTGGTCCATCTTCTTCACTTCACAATTTTCCTAATCAACTTTCTTTGTCTGTCCTTTGAGTATCTCAACACATATTCATCTCTTTACTTATCTAACTCATAAAGCTTATTCCATTGTCTTCATTAATCATCATATTACTGCCATCTCCTTGTCATCACTTGCAATCTTCCACATCACAACTCTTCATACCACTATTGACATCAATGACAACTTATATGCAACAATCTCCCCCTTTGTCATTGATGGAAACACTTAACATGATATGCATGTATTTCTCCCCCTTTGACATCAATGGCAAAGGGCAAGTGGTCTTCTTTTGTTCTAGAAAAAACAAGTAAACTCCCCCTGTCTTAATGTTCCTTTTCACTTTTATTAGTCAACTCCCCCTGAGGAGCAGCCTCTAACTTTTGAAAAATTGATGTCGCAAAAATTGTCCTTCAAGATACTATGTACAATGTGCCTTATTTCATTCATCACATATATAGACTTCAAAATTTGTCATACCTTCTAATAGTTTATTCACTAGGAATGTAGAATATTTTTGTAAATTACCTTCAACTAGACAAGAGTTGAGTCTCATTTCTTCTTTGCAGAGGACAAGATGTGAGATTGACTCTCAAATTGAATATACAAGTCATCTACTTGTTCTAAAGTGGCTGACATTTTAACATTCTGAGCCACATTTTTTGCTTCAGTCAGGATGCCAGTTAAGACTTCTAATTTCATATCCACAACCTTTCTTATCTGACCTATTTCTCCCATGATTTTCTCTCTTTTCTCCAAGAGTTTCTTTAACTAACTATGTAGATTTTCAATTTGAGCCCTGATGTTTGCATCTCTGTCCTTTAAGGGATCATACACTTTGGCCACTTGAGATAGTTGTGACTCTATAGAGTCATCTTGATCCTTTATGTTCTTTGTAGTGGCTGGCCAATTCAAACAAAATTGATACAAAATTTTTACTTCCTTAATGCTTTTCTAGAAATTTTTTAAATCTTCTTGCAGAATGTTATGTGCCTTTGCACACCTATCAGTCACTTCAGCCAACCTTTTGTTATTAATTTGTTCTACTATACTTTTCTCACCCTGCTTCTCTAAATAAGAAGAAAGAGTCTTGAAAGTCTCCAATATGAGTTTCATCTGCTGAGTAGGAGGCAAGGTAGGATCTTTCTTTGCCTCAAGCAATTCATCTTGTAACATTCTAATTACATCTTCTAATATTTAAACCCCTTCAACCTGTTGCTACAGAATCTCTTTTCTTGCAGAGGATTGAAGAATATCTCCCAGTTGTAGCTTGCGAAGAGGAGATATATTGGACAAGTTAACTTGTCCATCTAATACCGGTAGTTGTAACAACTATAGAGAGACCATTAGTTGAATCTACATTTGTTGAGCAAGAAACTCCTTGATAGAGTCAACAAAGAGGAGGAAGAGGATGTATCTTGTTCCTTTTCTAAATTCTCCTGTGAATCATTGTTTGTCTATCCCTCTTCCCTTTAAAGGTTATTCTACTGCTTTATATTCACTGAAGGTTGATCATCATGCCCAGTATTATGATCCAAAGAACCATTCTCTTTTTCATGAGCCTCTTGTTCTTGATCTTTTGTTGCTTTCTCTTCTTTCTCCTCTTGAGGAACTTGATGCTCAATAATATGTGGAGGAGATGTGGTCAAATGAGCTGGAGAAACAATGTTGTGTGGTGGAGAATCTTGTGATTGCTCCACATTTTTAGTTCCTGTTATCTCACAATTTTCTCTATCACAACCTCTATTTCCCTTTGAATTTTCTCTTTATCACTCTCCTTCATGCCCATAAGTGTGTCCACTCTTTGTTTTGTTCTCAATTCTTAGGCTTGCAATTGGGCCAATTTGTCTTTTTCTTCCTGTGATATAGATGATCTGGCCCTTTCAAGAGCTTGTTGTCTCAACTCATTATTCATTTTGATGGCTTCTTCTCTTTTCTACCTTAAGGCCAGAGCTAGGATTTTTGAGACCTTCTCAATCACATCAATCATAGGCAAGTTATATTTGAGCATATGCTTGATCACTGCTTTTTCAATAGTCTTTTAATCCTTAAGAGGAAAATCAGGGTACAACTCAACAGTGTGCTTGAACAGCCCATGTTGTTCAATTCCATTGAAAATAGCTTCCAATTGAAGAGGACCTTCTGTAGATGTCACCGAAGGATTTTTCTTAGGCTTCTTACATTTTCTTATTAGCTTGGAGGTTTCCTCATCAGCTTCCTCTTCTTCCTCTTCAATCACTATACCCTTCACCTTCTTCCTCTTGGCTTGAATTTTAGGTCTTATATGCTTCTTTTCTCTAGTCTTCTCTTGTGCCTATGTCTCAAAAGCAGCTCTTCTTCCAATTGATCCCATTTGTACTAATCTAGAGGGTAGTGGCATATTTGTAGCAGAAGTAGCTCTACTAGTTCTCCTTAGGCTTTGTACAACTGATGGAACAACAAAAACATGATGTATCTCCTCCATAGAGGCTTCTAAAGTAGTTCCAGATGAAATGCCCCACTTCTCATGCAGCTTACCCTTATTCTTCTCTAGTTGTTCTTCCACATCCTTCTTATGCATTTTATTCATAATTTTATCATAAGTTCTGAACCTTTCAATAGAGTTATATATGGGTTTGTTGAGTGGGATGTTAGCATATATTTGTATTTCTTCTTCAAAGACTTCATATGGAAGTCTAGGGATCCATGCAATTCTAGGTTCAACTAGCTCCATGCAGGTGTAATCTTTGTCAACCAAAAATGTAATCTTTTCCCCATATTGGTGTATAGAGTGATAAGGAATCCTTTTTCTAACATGCATGTTGGTCTAAAGGGTTTTGAAGAAACCCTAGTACATTGTTTTGTAGTGATTTGGATCATTAAATCCCCTTCTATGACTCTTGATTTGTGTCACTACTAGAATGTGCTCTTGCCATATCTTTCCACTAAAACTAGGTAATTAATTTAAGAAATAGAATGTAAGATAGATTATCAATGTAGCATACCTAAAAATGTATCTAGTTTCTTTTGTCCTTCTTAAATTCTCCATAAGGTGTTCTCTCATGACTTCACAAAGGTCAATATCTTTCCCTTTTTTGACCATCTGGTATGCAATATGAATAGTAGCAGTCGCAGAACCTTCTCTGTTTTGAATTAAACCTTGTAGGCAATTTCTATGGCTACATATCGAACACCCAGATCAATTATGTCATTCACAATTAGTGTTATTTTATCAAAACTTGCTCTAGTTAGCTCAATGACCTTTTCATTCTTGATTGACTTCATCACTAGTATAGATCCAGTGGAACATAACCTAGTGACAGCCTTAATCACATCCTTGGTTATCTAGTAGGGTTTGTCTAAATATATGAATTCATCATGAATTCTACTTAATATGAATCTTTCCCACTTGTTCTCATCACAGAAATTAGGGTAGTATTTCCAGATGTCCAAGTGTTTTGCCCCCACATTTGCATATTCAGGTTTATAGATAACTTCATCATCCAAAAGTTGATTCCTGACCTCCTCAAATTTCAAATGATTAATTTCATCCATCTTTGAGTAAGCATAAATTTTGACATCCTCTATATAAACAACATATGCATGTATATGGGAAATGCCCCTTTCATATTGACTTCCCTTGCCTTAAAAGAGCATTTCTTATATTTGGGTCTAGGTTTCTCAGAAACATCGACTAGTTGTGGTGTTGCCATCACAATTTCTAGGAATATAGCAACCAGGGTTTTAAAAATCAATAGTTTTGATAAATACCTCTTTGTCTAAACCTTAGGATTTTGTCTGCAACTCAAATTTTCTAAATGCTTTACTATACTTCTTCTCTACTTAGCTTCAGAGGTGAATACTTGGTCACAAATGAATTTTGATTGTCCAAAAAGGTATAAGTATCATGCATTTTCCCTAAATCTCCATAATTAATGCTCCTTCATTTGGTAGGTAATCTATTGTAGGATTGCCCTATGAACTCACATAGACACAAGGATTCTCTGCAAACCTCGACATTAATTCATTCTACTCCAAACATTTGGGAAAAGATATTATCTTGTCATATCAACATCCTCTCCAACTATTTTCATTTAACTTAACTGTGTGAGTGGATATCTCTTCCAAATGCTACAACTTCTAGAAGGGGGAAAGAATATATATTGATTATCTCCCCCTGACCCTATGTCTTATCTCAATTGGAAATGGATTCCTTTGCACTAGGAAGAGGCACACATTCCTCCTTTTCATTACTTTGTTATATCTTCCTTATCCATATCTTTTCCATTTCCTTCTTCTGTTGAGTTACAATTTCCTCTATCATCTTGTACTGAATAGATGGTTTCTCAGAACCACTCTTGTAGAATCTTGCCTTATGCCCCAGTTTGTTACATTTGTAGAAAACAACATTATATTTGGGAGTCATACCATTTCTCCTTACCTTGGATCTACACTCAATAGCCTTATGGCCAAACTTATTGCATGCATAACAATACCCATAGAAAGAATGAGAGATAACAACATCATGTCTTGTAGGCACAAATGAATTTTTCTTTATGTAGTCATTTTTTCTTTCTTTAGTTCTAAAATCAGAAGCCTTATACCAAATTTATAGCAAGAATAACAATAATAATAAAAGGATTAAGGGGATTGGTGGCCTATTTAGAAGGAGGCTTCTTGAAATCTTCCTTGACACTAATGAAGTCATTATTTATCCCCTACGCCTCTTCTTCAGAATCTTTAGAACATGGTTCTCCCTTCTCACTTTCAAACATGATCTCTTCAATTCCAAAGAAGCCTTTAGGTAAAATTGTCTTTGAACTCTGACCTTTCTTAAACCTAATGCCATCCTTGTTCTTAAGTGGTCTTTGATAACTAATTATTTCATCAAGGATGTTGGTGCTTTTCTAAAGCTTTAGATCTTTGTCTATTTGTTCCTTTGCTTTTTCCAATTCTTTATTTAGGGAGACAACTTCTTCTTCAAGTTAAGAGCATTCAACTAATTTGTCATTCAGCTGTATATTTAGACAATTTACAACCTTCTTACTTTCTTCAATTTGAACTTTCCATTACCTAATTATGCACATCAGCCCAATAAGGTCAAGTTGGGACAGCACTAATGTTTTCTTCCTTTGCAGAAGGATTCAGTTTAAATGGAAGCTTAAGACATGAGCCTAAGTAGAGGAGTGGAAGAGGAAAAGTAAAGAAAGTTAAAGGCTCTCAGTCAGCCCTAGAAGGCCTACTACCCTGGTGGAGGGCCCTTCCAATTATCACCATTACCTGAATCATGTAGCAACTCAGTAAGAGCTTCTACATGAGCCAGATAAGGATGGGAAGGACACCCCAGCAAAGCAAGAGATATCCTAAGACTGCTAAGAGGAGGGAAGAATAACATGAGTTGTTTATTGTTTTTATGGTTCATTCATTATAATTGATCTAATAATCAAATAAGAAAGGTACCAAAATTTTGCTAAATCTATTCATGATTATG
Source organism: Cunninghamia lanceolata (assembly GCA_027924645.1). Taxonomy (NCBI): domain Eukaryota; kingdom Viridiplantae; phylum Streptophyta; class Pinopsida; order Cupressales; family Cupressaceae; genus Cunninghamia; species Cunninghamia lanceolata. Next base: position 1,226,209 of record BSBN01001603.1, on the reverse strand, counting down.
AACATTTGTATCATGCAATCATTTTTTAGTTTATCTTTATGCAACTGATATATGAAAGGAGAAATAATACACAAATCATTGCATGAAATAATTGTTTATATTCATAGAGAAAGTGTGCTCGTGGTTTCCCACACAAGCCGTGGGATTGACTATACAATATGCAATGAAAGAAAACAAGTACATCTAAAGCAAAAAGTAAGCATATAAGAGAGAGAGGGGATCCTTCATTGCCTAAATGATTAATCCCACTGTTGGCAGCATCATCTTCTAATTCCTCATACATATCTCCAAGGGGACCTGCAAGAGACAAAGAAGAATATGTTAGATCTCAAGATGCCATCAGTCCTATGTATGATAATATCAAAACATACATGCTACCTTTCATTAAGCATCTAATTAGGAAGATAAAAGAGATAAACATCACCCAAGAAATAGATGTACAGCCACTAGAAGGAAGCAAGAGTAGATCACATAACCATCAAAAGAGAGGCTCTTAGCTTCTTTGTTTTCCTCTAACTAGTTTGTTGAGTGTGCAGGTACAAGTTTATTGAGAATGCTATCACACAGCATGTGAACAATCATAAGAGTTATGCATAGATAAAAGATAGTGCTCTCAAGGAGATCACATAGCCTACATGATGAAGCAGTCACTTGGAGGAATTTCATTTATACATAATATAGCATACAGTAGAGAATTTATGCATGTAAGGGTACCACAAAGCATAGCAGTGTCATGAATGATGTCATGGAAGCAGTCATCTAAACCAAAAAAAGGTGCAGTCCAAATCACTTAACAAGAAGATGCAATAGTTAGCATAAAGGCTATTCAAATAAATGAATAATAGTGAAAGATGATCTGTTGATAGGAAGGAATGAGGATACTCATCTATAGTGTGCTAGGATTCATAAACATGTCAAGGAGACTCAAGCTTCATGAAGCATCATTAAGGAGATCATAATAGCTGATATCTGAGATGATGAAGGATTGCTAAACTTTGTTTAAGGTTATGGAGATCACAGTGAATGAGTGATCAATATTGAAGGGTAAAGAATGTAGTAACAAAAAACATGTTGCAGATCTGAAGAGATGGTGACTAGAACAAAGGTTATGAGAGATGAAGAACAACAAGAAAAAGGCATAGAGAATATGTCATAAACCCCTTAAGGACTATCAGTCCAAAAAGAGCAGCAAACAATACTGTTAGAAGATAGTCATGACAGTCTACAAAGGGACTTCAAACCTTACTACCTCCATCATTTTTCACCTTCAGACCTTGAATCCAACCTTGAATATTGTCTGGTAAGTCTGCCAAAGATAAATCTTTTAGATTCTTGGATAGCATTAAAATTTTGTCATATTTAATCCTACATAAAGCCTACCAAAATTTAATGGTTATGCATGATGTAGAGGTCTACAAGGGGTTTTACACAGTCAAAAGGTAGATAACCAAGACAGTAAACAAGAGAAGGATAGAGATTTGTTCATAAGGCAGGGAGCAACCCTAAAATAGTCAATAAGCTTTCCAAGTGCAATGGCATTTGAAGGATGAAATTAGAGGGCAATTTCAACTTCAGAAGTTCTTATTTCCATAGTTGTACTTGAGATTGAACAAGCTGAGCCAAATCATGATATGAAATCTCTTAAGTCTAGTAACATCTTTAACAATTGTAAGAAAAGACAAGAGCAAAGGAGTATTGTCAATGCCCCAAGCTCAACAAACCTTCCAGGTTCTCTTTCAAAAAAGAGTAAAACAGAGCTTTGTAAAGAGAAAGAGCTTGAAAGATGCAGTACAACTGTCTCTTGAATAGGTTCAATTTAGCACTAAGGTGCAAAAGTGTAATAGTGGAAGGAGTAGTTATATAGTGGAATGATTAGTAGAAAGGAGCTTCTACTTTGCAAAGCTTTGTCATATAGAAATACTTATACAGAAGTGAAGTAGTACCTACCAGTGGATGGAAAGCATACACATGAGACATAGACTACACAGAAAGGGTAGACTTTTCCCATTTTTCTCCTTCAAATCAAGCAAGCAACAGAGAATCATAGGTTTCCATCATCTTCTTCATAGTAAAAAACATATAAAATTAGAAAAGGCAGTTCTTTCACCATGTATGCCAAAGAAAACAACAAGATGAAAGATATACAGAGGGTTTTTTTACATTTCTTCAAGTAAAAACCTACGAGGGAAGATACAAAGTATGCTTACTAGTAGCAACAGAGAGGAAGAGTTTTGCATTAGAATCTTCAACCAGAATCTCAAACCCTCGTGGTGGCACACAACAGCACCCAGAGCATAACAAAAGATGAAAAGAAAGCAAAGTGATCTCATTGTAAGGGTTTGCCTGACCTTTTGTTCAAGAATACCCTAAATTTTCTTCATCATACCTGACACCTTAAGTTTGATTTGACTTTTGAAAAGAGAAAATCATTAAAATTAAGTATTATGCCCATGGATCAAACAATTGTTTAAGTGTTAAGTGCCTAGTGATGCATCATGAATCTGAAGAGGGTAAAGGAGAGATAAGGTAATAATGGAGTTTTTTGACATTTTTTTATAGTTTTCTTGTCAACCTTAGACATCAAAGAAGAAAATGTGGTTAAGGTTTGAAGACAAGTGCAAGTCATTATAACTTTTAGACATTTTTCCATATGACTTGAATCAATTTTATGCATCATGAAGACTTTTGTGGGCTTTTTAAAGAGGAAGGTAAGTCAAAATGTAATCATGTAAACCCCTTTTCTTTTGCATGAGTTGAAGCCAAAAAATAATGTATCTTAACACTTACTAAGGGTAACATCTTATAAATTACCTTAATATTTGTTTCATAAAACCAAAGAAGATAGTTACAAAAGACTTATCAAGGTAAAACATACACATGGATTATCCTAATACTTGTTAAAATAAACTATTTTTGCCTCCAAAACATGCAAAAAAGGACAAAGGAGAGAACATGAGTTGGAAATTCATGCAGGAGGCTATTTTGTTTCTATTTTTGACTTTGGGTCAAATAGGTCTATTTTTGGCAATCTTTTTGGTCAAACACCTTGAGAGGAGGAGTTCTAAGCTAAAATAGCTCAATTTGGAGAAGTTACGGACTCTCTTATTTAGGCATTTTCCTCTTGCTCACCCAACAACTAAGAGTTGATTATTTTTTAGGTTGAAGATCTTTTCCAACCTATTCATGCATCAGTTATGGACCAGTTAGATAGGAGATGACTTCCCTTTGCTTTTTGGGAGAGTTTTTTATTATAGAGAAAAAGCTTATGCTTTTTTCTCAGTTCTTGCTTTTTCTCTTTCCTTTGCACATTACAAAGACACATTTTCAGTATTGTAACTCAGCATTTTTTATAGATTTTATACAGTAGCAACTTCATTTTTTAGCATATTTTATAGTTATTGCCAAGGTATTCCTACATTTTTCAATAAATTCAGGTGTTTTCCTTCTCAGATTAAAGTGTCTTGTTCTCTTTTGAGTGTTTATGATGAAAGTTTATTGTGTTTAACCATCAAACCTTTAAATTTTTGTCTCATTCATTAAGGCATGTATATAGAAAAAGCAATTCATTATCACAGGTTGTAGGTTGTGCAAGTGATTCTCTTATCTTTCTAAGTTGTGAAAATACTAGTTTTCCTTCAAAGAAGATAGAATTTTCAAGCCTTTCTATGAAATATTTATGTGTTAAAGTTGCCCAAACTGAGTTGTGTGAGCAGATATATTGGAAGATAGTTGTGAATCAGGTTGCAAGTTAGAATACAATCATTGGTGCATCACCTCTTAGGATCATTTCAGTTTCATTAGTTACCTTTCTATCTCTTTTCCTTAAAAAATATTAGATCCAAGGGGCATTTAAAGGGATCTAGCTCTTTCGAAGGTTCACTCTCATCATAGACAACCCATAGTCTAAGAGTGATCCAATGTGTCACGGGATTGTTAGGCTTAGTGCTTGACAGGGTACAATCCTTCATGACAACAGTTTTTGGCACACCCAGTGGGATTGATTAGACTATTACAGTACATAAGTTATCATCCATTGTTGATATTCGGTGTGTATATCACCAATATTAGCCTTTGGAGGCAATATCCCACACACCTGGCAACTCTACAGGTTCAAATTTGCTGACGTTAGTAGTCCAGATGCTCAAAGATTATCAAGGATTAGGATTTAGGTGATGTTCTTGGTTCTTTCCCTTGTGGAATCCTTCCAATCACTTGGTGACTCTGTTGGTATGTGTATAAATTTTTGAGTCAAGCATGCTTTTCCTTGTTTCAAAAAGAAATTGTCATGCATTCTAGCTCATTTCAATGTCCTAACATGGAAAAGTACCATAGGGGATGTGTTCATATCCCTTCATTTTGCCAAAATGCAATTTCTATGCCTTTATACCAGCCATATCAGACTAAAAATTCTGTTGGTTTCATCACAAATAGCCATGTAATAGCAGGATATCAGCATGCTCAACATGCTTACCTCCCACCCACCCCTACTCAGCCTTCTTGGCAGCATAACCATGCCTATAATCAACCCCATCAAGGCTATTTTTATCCTCACGAGCCTATTTACACCCATGCCCAACCTTATTGAACTGATCTTATTTTAAACTAGCCCTCTAATTTCCCTAGTTAGCCTCAAAGTGCTGACAATTTTGACAGTGACTTGGGTACCATCAATAGTATACTGCTAGATTTTCAAAAGCAAATATCAGAAATTGGAAGAGAACAAGAGTACAATATGCAGCAGGAGCAGCAGTCTTATGAAGCCTATCTCTATCAACAAGAGGTGGAGGCACAAAAGAAGTATGAAGAGGAATGTTTTGCTAGATACGTTCTAGCTAAAGAAAAGTAAATCAAACAATTACTTATTTGTGCATAAAGGCTAGAGGCCCAATCAGGTTCTTGTATTCCTAGCTTCTTACAAACCCCTCTTACATCCATGGATCAACCCCTAAAAGAGGAGGTTTTAGGGTTCAAAATCCCATGTTTCAATCAAAAAAAGTTTTTTGAATCAGCAAGTAAGTCTCCTCATGTTAAGATTCCAAGTTTTAGAGGTTCAAGTCCTTTGCAAGAGCCATTATAGGTACAAAATCAATCTATCATCTATCAAGAGTAGCCCATACAAAAGTCCACTCTTCCTCATGCACATGTAGAAGAGGTTGGTCCATGTTTGACATTAAATCCTTTACATTTTGAATCATTTCATGGTTTTTCTAATGATGTACATGAGATGAATGAAGGAAGAATACATAGATTACAAGGTAAAAATCTATAGCTGCAAAGAAAAATTGTACAAGTTTCATTGGGGGAGAAACCAAATAAAGAGGAAGATTCAATTTCTTTGTTTGATCAGCTACTTGGTTTTGTCAACAATGATGAGGAAAGCACACAAATGCTCATCTTACTAGCTAATTTGTAGCAGCAAGAAGACATTATAGAACATGATGTATTGCATGTTCATGAAGAAAAGAATAAAGATAAAGCCTCAATCCATATAGAAGAGCTTGAACAGAGTCATCAAAGTCTTGAACAACCATGGAAGCCTTGGTGGACAAAGCATCTAGAGTTCAAGATGCCTAACCTTGAGAAAATTCATACTCCTGTGCAAAAAGAAAATCCAAAAGAGGAGGGGTCAGGAGGGCAGCAAGATAAAACATTGGCTGAATTAGAAGTTTCACGGTGGGCTGCAAGTCAAAGGCAAGAAGAGAATGCAATTCAAGGAGGGCAGATTTTGCAAGATCAAGGAAATCCTATTCCAACATATTTTGACCAGGAGAGTATTAACAGCCATTTTGAAGTATCTAGCTGGCACAGTGATGAAGAGGATCTAGAAAGTCTTTTGGTAAAGGAAGATAGCCCCATTTGCAAAGAGGATCATGTCTCCCATGGATGTGAAACATCTAATTTGTTTTCAAAACTCCCTTTGTAATACAATGAAGAGGCTAATGTGGATGACTTGAAGGCAACTTGCCTTGAATAGAAGTCAAGTAAACTAATTGAAGATGTTCATCCTTTTCAAGACAACTCTATGTTTGATTGTCAAGATCCTAATTGTTCAACTTGTAGAGAGCTTATCACTCTGCTGAATTCTTGTAATGACCAAGACCCCAAATCAGTAAATGGTGAGGATAGCAAGGTAAAATAGGTTTTTGAACTTGTTCCTTTTGCATTTGAACAAAATGAAGCTAATCAGTTTGAGAAAGAACATGAAAGTATGCAGCTAGAGCCTTTAGAAGGAGAGAAGGCAAAATGTCAAAAGGGCTTCAAGGTTTTTGTTGGTGGCTTGGACATCCAAGAGCATCTCTTCATATAGGACACTTTGTCTCAAAGAATGGACCATCAAAATGTAGTTTTGAAAGAGTTTCCTAATCATACATTCTCTCAAGAAGAGGAGCAGGAGGTAGACAACTCTAATTTGGGTAAGTTTTTTGCCCCCCTAATTAGTCCATAGTTCAGACTCAGGGTGATAGGATAGCAGAAAGCAAAGATCAAACCAACATTAATTGTTTGCACATTAGTTTGTCAAGAGGATGTCCAATCTAACATCTAATCCAGTTGAAAAGTAAAAAGGAGAAGCCATTACCTATCATGCTTGTTGCAAGGATGAAGATGAGCAGCAGGAAGAATAGAGACAACTCACTTGTCCACCTCAAAGAAACTATATTTTAAGTCAAAGCAAGTGGGTATGTGTTTTTGTTCTTTTTCTGGAAGAGGTATTACATATGTTTATTGGATGCCCACCCTTTCCAAACCCCTTGTTGGCTGCGTAAAAGCATGGAAAGTATTCTCAGCCGATTAGGAAAGGAAGTTGTTAAGGGAAAATTGGATTCAAATGAATAATCAATATAATATATCAATAATACCCAAAACTCAATGAAAAGGGAAATAATCAAGATCAAACAAACAAAGACAAAAACCTTTGCAAACCTCAATACTTCATAGCTTCCATTGATTGCCTATCTCAATCGATCTTGTGTATGAATATGGCCCTTAGAAGGTGCACTTCCTTGCTATTTTCCAAGATTGTCAACGGAGAATGGCTGTGATAGTTTATTACAATGAAGATGAGCTTCACAACAATGGTAATGATATGGTAACAAGTTGATTGCAAGCAATGAAGGAATTGGTGCCAAAGGTGCGCTGTAATTCCTGCAGAGTAAGTTTACTTAACGCTTAGATGATTGAAATTGAGGAATAGGGTTGTACTTATAGACTTGAGAGAGAAGATCAACGGTATAGAAAGAATGGGAAGATCAATTGTATAGAATGGTTGAGGAATGTGCGCAAATAGGAAGAAGACATGTGTCTTTCTCTATTTTGCATGAGAGGAATTAATAAAATAGAAGAAAGAGTTAACTGAAGAGATTAATCAATTAAAAGAATAGATCAACCAGTTAAGAGAATAGAAGTAGAAGATGGGAATTGCATGAGGATAAGAAGTTATTTTAGGTCAATTAAATATTTAGAAGATTCAATTGCATGTGCACAAGGATTGAATTATATTTAGAGATAACTCAATTTAGAAGAAATAGACATTTTAAATAAATATTTGATTTATTTAAATTTAAAGAAGATATTATTGGAAGAAACAATTAAATAATTGGTATTATTTAATTTAGAATGATTTTGGAAGAACTAATTAAATAATTGAGATTATTTAATTTGTTCGAGGAATTAGAAGAATTTAGGAATTTAATTAAATAAATTTATTTTATTTAATTGTTGGAAGAATGTGAATCAAATAAATAAATTTGTTTGTTTATTTATTGATAGAGGAATTAGACTTCAATAAATATTAAGAATATTTATTCGGATAGAGTCATGTCATTTTTAGGTGTATACATTTTGCCCCTCTTTGATGCAATGTGTTTTATCACATTGTTTCAAAGAATAAATTTATGATAATGATACATGCCCCAATTTGCCCCTGGTATAGGTTTAACAATGGTAGGATGCCCCCTCGGGAGATTGGATGGGAAGAAGGCAGAAGGTGTGAGACAGACAATCTCATGAAGAAGACAATGAAAAATAGGTTAGCTTTGAAGAAAACAGGTTATGTTTCAGAGAAACAGGAAGAAACAGGTTTGGGAAGTAGTCATAGTCATCACACAGCTAATTAGGGTTCACTTGCTATATATAGGAGCTAGGTCCACAAGCTTAGTCATTTGCACACTTGGCTTTAGTTGATTTGTCTTTGAGAGTTTAGGAGAGCATAGGAGCATAGAGCAGTCGGCGTTGAGATGGATATTTCACACGAGGAGCACCGCTTTGAGCAAGTTTGACAATTTGATTAGCCAGCCGAGGTAGGACCACTGGTATGTAGCTCAAAAAATTTCACCTAGAATCATTTATTTGCGCAATAAATGCTAGGAAAAATTAGGTAAACTAGATGCGCAGGATAGCAATTTAGCGCATATGTTATGCGGAATAGTGCATGTGTTTTTCTGCAGTACATTTAGGTTAGGAAACTGTGCATGCACTTTGGCTACGCATTTACGATATAGGTCAATGCATGTATCAAGAAACTGCACATGTATGCTATCTTCTGGCACATGTATTTAGGCGGTGCATATATGAGGTATATTTTCACATGTGATATGGATCTACACATTTAAGAAATATTGTGGCACATCTGCCAGAAGTGGCGCATTTACTGTGAAATTGCACATTTACTTTCTAATTCGGCGCATGTGTTTTAGGTAGTCAGTTGACTTAACAAAATTGACTCGATGGGCATCTTGCTCAATGCGTCAATCAATAAGCTATCTCTAAGATTGTAGGAATCTAGTCAAGAGATGTTGTGTGTTGTTTTGATCAATTTAATATGTTAAGTTAGTGATATAAGGCTTTAGATATGTTGAGCAGTTTTTGCAGTTTAGGTTTACGCATTGCCTTGCTTGTTTGCAAGACATTCAAGATATACTTATGTCGAGGGAGTAGTTTCCCTTACCTATGTTGCAGCGCTACATGCTTACAGAGATCAATCGTGAGGCACTAGGTGCTATGGGCCTTGATTATGTTTGTTTCATGCCAAAGGTTCGAGTGAACCGCGGTTTATTGACTACCACTATGGAGCGATTCCATAGTAAGGATGAGACTTTTCATCTACTGACTGGTGACATGGCGATCACTTTGGAGGATGTCTATAGGATCCTGTATTTGCCAATACAGGGTGAGCTAGTAGAGTATGATCCTCAGCAGGATGCTGGACTTGCGAACTGCAGGTGAGTTTTCAATGATCCTGAGCTGGAGGGATAGGTGATATCCTGGCAAGAGGTTTATGACTATTATGACTACTTCCCAGGTATAGTGGCTGGACTAATCGGAGGCGTTGTATGCCCCAATAGGAGATTGCATGGGTTCTCGATTGGATGGGGACAGATTATGGAGAGGATGATGACAGAGGGCACCCATTATGCATGGGGTGTCTGTGTCTTGGCTCACCTATACCACGATATGCATCAGGTAGTATACCACAGGGGTGCTAGTTTGTCAGCAGGTGTTTCTCTTTTACAGTTTTGGATATGGGAGCACATTGCTATCACTCAGCTGATGTGCATTTTTTTAAGGCAGAGGGGAGAGCCTTATAGCTATGGATATGTAGGAGTTATTTCCCAGCATAAGCTAGGAAAGCTTGAGTACTGGAGACATGCATTGGACAATGTAATAGAGTTGTCTAGTGCTCATATCTAGACTGTGAGCCATGGGATGACAAGGATGACAAGCTGCCATACTGCTTTCAAACTCGGTGGCTTATTGGCAGGACACAATTTATTTTAGAGAGGTAGATTATTAGCAGGTTTTGGTGACAGTTTGGCAGGAGATAGGGGATGCCATAGGGGAAGGCCCAATTTGCTAGGATGCATGTAGAGAGGTTCAGATGGGGACCAGTTGCATCATATGAGGAGACACTAGCCGAGTTCCAACAAATTCCATATGTGGAATGGCCTATGAGGAGGGAGGTACTAGATGCAGGGGTGACTCCTGATTATGAGTGGCTAGTAGCTCGTCCTTTTCTGAGGTACTCAAGGCTAAGAGAGTTGGTTCTGCGTATAGATGAGGAGAATTCAGACGATGAGGATGGGGTCGATGGGAGGAGGAGGAGATTGAGGAGGGATAGAGGAGGATGGGGAGATGGAGATGATGGACGTGGTGGAGGTGGAGGAGGGGGTGGTAGACAAAGGAGGAGAGCTAGGGAGGGACCCTCCTAGTAGCAGTAGGTAGTGTAACCACATGTTTCATAGAAAGTTCAAATGCCGCCACCATAGCAGGTGTCCCAGTAGCAGGTGCAGGCATAGGTTCAGGCTCATCAGGGTCCTGCTTAGCCAAATGTACTATAGTAGGTTGTTACCACATTGAGGGGATAGGTCAGACAGCTGAGAGCAGAGCTCAGGATGGTAGAGACCTAGAGAAATGCAGATGCAGGAGTTATATCAGAGCTCTCCAAAGAGTGAGACTCAGCCTTGGCGAGGGTGCGGGCCATCAGAGTAGAGAGAGACTCGACAGTGGCAGCCCTAGGTACAGATGGTACTACTAGCTTTTTAGTTACACAGGTGCAGCAAGCACAGGAATAGCTTGCACAGGTACAAGCACAACTGGCACAGGTATAGGGGCAGTTGACACAAGTACAGGGTGAGCTTGCTAGAGTGCAAGCTTAGACGCAGTATTATCGGGGGTTGTACCATGGTGTAGTACCAGCAAATCAAAGGGCTCCCAACTATTGGAGCCCGTCTGTAGCTTCACAGAGAGTAGGGGGATCATGGTCAGGAGCATCAGCGTGGGGCCCATAGTAGTTAGGGGCTGACATAGGAGACAATAGTGCAGGGAGTAGTGCTCCACAGTAGTAAGGCTAGCCATTTAGACATGTACTAATTTTGGCTTATGCAGACACATAGTGTTGATGGCTCATAGATAGCCCGATATGTATATCACTTTTGTATCATTTTGATTGAGACACGTATCATTATTTTTGTGATGTATACACTTTATATGACATGATTCAGAGATAGATTTTTGATATATTGTACATTTGGACATGTTTAGTTTATATGATGATGCAGCTATTGATGATCGATATGTAGTTGTTTATGTTATATCTCATGGATGCACTCTAGCTTATGATGTTACACATGTGATGCATACTTATATGATGTCTATATGATGTTATGCAATGTTGATCTAATGCAAACTTAGATGTTTACTTGATTCTATGTGATGTGATCTAATGCAGACTTAGATGTTTATATGATGCTATGCGATGCTATCTAATGCAGACTTAGATGCTTACTTGATGTTCTAATATGAAAAATGTGTTATGCGATCTATATGATGGTGCAGTTTATGCTATGATCTACATGTCTTTGCCTATGTTTTTGATTTTTCTATGGATAATTATGTTATGTATGATGCAAATGGATATGAATGATCTAATGCACCTATTATGTATGCAAATGATTTAATCATGTTAATGACTATCTCATGTGATATGATATGCAACACTATGCTATGTTTTTGCCATGTCCAAATGTACTCAATCGACATAGAAATGACACAATGATAGATAGAAGACTAATTGATGGAAGGATTCCAAGCTTGTACTTGTAAACATTGGTACTCTGCATTGTGGATCTTTATTGCATGGTATATGGTATGGATGCTTTGTGGATACTTTTGAATGTGAAATGGTTTTTTTTTTTTTTTTTGACATCTTGATATTGCAAGTACTTTGAAGTGCTTATTTCATCATTAGGCTTTTTTGTTTTTTGTGTGTTTTTGAAATGTTGTAAGAAAATACAAGCATCAAGGTATAATTGAACTAAGATGACCTGAGCATCACTTACATGGATTTTGATTTAGCAAGTTAATACAAGCATCTAGGTATAATTGAAGCGAGATGACTTGAGTATTTCTTGCGTATCAACAGACAAGGATTTCCCCCTTTCATGTTAGACCTTTGATGTCCTCGATGATCATTGTGTTGATCATGTCCTAAGACAAGGTTGCACATTACTAAAGATTGATCCACAAACCAAAAACAAAGAAAAGAATCCTGTCCCCATCATAGCATCTCTAGCTTTTGGCATCCTTGAGTAGCATAGGAGACATGATAACAAAAATTAAAGACTTTAACACACAACTGTAATTTGAAACAAAACACTCTTGTATTTAGATGTATCTTTCTTGCCATAATTTGATAGAATCAGTTGGATCGGTTTGTTCTTGATTTTTCTTCGCTTTGGATAGGTTGATGTCTTGTGTCAAAACTTTTTTCTTTGAAATGGTCTTTTGCTTGCGTGCGCTTGCATCTGGTGAAAAGGTTCCACAATCCTTATTGGGGAAAAATGGACCCTAAGGGATTGACCTAGTGCCTCGAGGGCGCATTGACAATGGCCTTGCCTACGTGACGACACAGAGGCAATGTAGTTTGGGACTTGGACCATGGATGGAGACTAGAGGAAAGATGACAAGATATGGGATGAATGGGAAAGCCTCGGGGGCACATTAATTAATGGCCTTGCCTACATGACGATGCAGAGGCAACGTAGTTTGGGGTTGATCCTATGATACTGACGACAGAATCTATGCTAGGATGACATTGTGGATAGGATATAGGATAAGACCTAGGTTGACAAGGTAAGAAAAGAGATAGAGTATCAAGCCATGATAGGTTATCATTAGGTTTTTATTATGAAACAGATATGGATCACATGAGACATTTGTGGTAGGAGGAAAGGACACAAGGTGATTGGTTTCCCAAAGATGGAGGAAGTGGTTTATCACAAGTAATGCCTATTTACCAGGTTTTCACCACTTGCTTTTATTTACATGGAAGCTAGAAGTACACATGATGCTTGTTTGCTAAGTTTTCATCATGGTACCTATCCAAGGTGCCTGTTTGCCAAGTTTTCGCCAAAGGACAATTTTTTTGTTGTTTTTCCATTTTTTGATTTTTTTTCTTTTTTCTATTTTTTTTTTTTTTTTGAGTTTTTGATATATTGCCCCCCTTACATTGGGGTTCTCTTAGGTATAGAATCAGTGAAGATGCATACTATTGATTGGGTCATCAAAGAACTCACCCTTTGATGTTGCTAACTAATATGCTCCTGACCCATAGGCTACAATGATGACATAAGGACCAAGCCATTTGGGTTCAAACTTACCTTTCCTTTCTCAATCCTGCTGATTGCAGGGATTTTCCTTGAGTACTAGATCACCAACATTGAAGACCCTTGGATGGACCTTGTGGTTGTAGCTTTGAGACATTCTTTGTTGTATTGCTTTGAGATGATTGAATGCATTATGTTTGTTCTCTTCTAATAGTTCTAGCTCTTGAAGTCTAGATACTTTGTAGTCTTCATTTGTGATAAGACCTTTTAATGACACCCTTAGGGATGGCAACTCGACCTCGATGGGAAAAATAGCTTTGGATCCATAGACAAGGGTGTAAGGGGTAGCACCTGTGGGAGTGCATATACTGGTTTGATAGGCCCACAAAGTAAGATTCAGTTGTATGTGTCAATCACGGCCAGCATTGTTAATTGTTTTCTTGAGGATCTTCAGAATAGTTTTGTTGGATGCTTCTACTTGGCCATTGCCTTTTGGATAGTAGGGAGTAGAGAAATGGTGGTGGATTTTGAATTTGTCACAAAGCTCTTGTACATCCTAGTTCTTAAAAGGTCTTCTGTTATCCATGATAATTGATGAGGGAATTCCATATCTACAAATGAGGTAATTGAGGATGAATGAGGAGATATGTTTACTTGTGATGGTGGTGAGGGGAATGACTTCAATCCACATGGTAAAGTACTCAATGGTGGTTATGATGAACTTGTGGCTGTTAGATGAAGGAGGGTGAATTTTTCCCACAAGGTCGAGTCCCCATTGGCAAAAGGGCCAAGGTGTCATTAAAGGTCGTAGCTCTTGAGCTGGTGCATGGATAAGGTTTCCATGTATCTGGCACTACTTGCATTTCTTCACAAACTTATATGAATCTATCTCCATGTTCGGCCAATAATATCCCAAACGCATGAGTTTCTTCGCTAAAGAAGGACCACTAGAGTGTGTTCCATAAATACCTTTGTGCACGTCACGTAAGGTGGTTTGAGATTCTTCTCATTCTAAACATTAGAGTAAAGTACCATCTAGGCCTCTGCGGTATAGGGTATTGGCTATAATGATATATCGAGAGGTTTGGTGAATGAAGGTTCAACTTTGGTTTGAAGACAAGTCAGGTGGGAGGGTGTTATCCTTGAGATAAGTGTAAATCTTACTGTACAAGGGTGAATCAAATCTGATTAATAGGCATATGGAGTGTGTTTTAGGAAGATCATAAGCTGGTTGCCAAATTGACTCCACCAAGAACTCATACAGTGACTCATTCTCTAGGATCTCGAGGAGTAAGGCAATGGTTGCCATAGCATTTGCTACTTTGTTTTCAATGCGAGGTATTTGCTCAAAGGAGATGATCACAAAGTACTCTTTAAAGTTATCGACCATCCACTTGTATGGGATAAGCTTCTCATCTTTGGTCTGGTGGTCATCGTTGACTTGATTGATTACCAGTTGGGAATCACCATAGACATGTAACTCTTTTATTTTCCATTATTCTGCCATTTTGAGACCAATGATCAAGGCTTCATATTCTGCTATATTGTTTGTGCATGGGAATAATAGATGATAAGACTTAGCTATGGTGTCACCATGAGGAGTGACCAACAAGATTCCTACCCCCGATCCATGGTTTGTGTAGGATCCATCAAAGTAGAGTTTCCATGAGTATGTTGCGATACTGAAAATGGACTCATCTAGGAACTCAAATGTCATTGGTGTGTTGTCCTGCAATGGAGCTTCTGCTAACTGATCAGCAATGATTTGACCTTTGATAGCTTTTCATTCTACATACTCGATGTCATACTCACTTAACAACATTACCCTCTTGGCTAGGTGACCTGTAAGAGTTTCTTTGCTTAATAGGTACTTGAGTGGATCTATCTTTGCAATAAGCTTGACTGAATGTGCTAGCATGTAATGTCATAGTTTTTGGGAAGCAAAAACCATAGCAAGACACGATCTTTCTATTTGGGAGTATTACAGTTCATAGCCCACCAATGTGCGATTGATATAGTAGATGGTCCTTTCTTTGCCTTCATAATCATGTTGTGCTAATAGGGATCTAAGAGCTGTTGGTGTAGCAGATATGTAGAGTAATAGCAGCTTACCTTGGATAGGCAGTGTGAGAATAGGTGGATTCATAAGATACTCCTTCAATTTGCCAAATGCTTCTTTACACTTCTCATCTCACCTAAATTGAATGTTTTTATGTAAGAGATGGCTGAAAGTTTAGCACTTGTCTACTAGTTATGAGATGAACCTCCTAATAGACTAGAGCTTGCCTTGTAGGGACCTCAATTGAGTGATGTTCTTCGGTGGTGGCATTTCCATAATAGCCTTGTCCTTGGTAGGATCTACTTCTATTCCATTTACTGTCCTAAGAGCTTGCTTGAGGTGACTTCAAACACACATTTCTTCAGGTTCAACCTGACTTTGAAGTGTTCTAGTCTCTAAAAGACCTTCTCTAGCACATCCAGGTGTGATTCTCTTGTGAGTGACTTTGCAAGGATATCATCTACATAGTCCTCC
The DNA here is from genome assembly GCA_027924645.1 of Cunninghamia lanceolata. Classification (NCBI taxonomy): domain Eukaryota; kingdom Viridiplantae; phylum Streptophyta; class Pinopsida; order Cupressales; family Cupressaceae; genus Cunninghamia; species Cunninghamia lanceolata. The sequence continues at coordinate 1,210,576 of BSBN01001603.1, read as the reverse complement.
ATTGTGACATGCATCATATCATGGAAGATAATGGTCATAGCTCATTGATATGTTGCCCCGGTATTCTTTAGCCCAAATGGTATGACATTCCAATAGAAAGTGCCCCATGGACAAGTGAAAGTTGTCTTATGTTGGTCTTCTGGTGCTATCCTAATCTGATTGTATCCAGAGAAGCCATTCATGAGAGATAACATGGTATGTCCTGCTGTTAAGTCGACTATGATATCTATATTTGGCAACAAAAAATCATCCTTACAACAAGCTTTGTTGAGATCTCAGAAATCATTGCATAATCTGACTCTGCCATCAAGTTTGGATACTGGCACTATGTTGGATATCCACTCCAAATAGTCTATTTCTCTGATAAACCCCACATCCAATAGTTTCTTGAGTTCTTCCTTGACTAGTAATGTTATGTGCAGATGCACCTTTCTAAGCTTATGTTTAACTATTTTCACTCCTGGATCTAGTGGAAGATGATGTAAGATCAGATTTGGATCTAACCCGTGCATATCTGTGTATGACCAAGCAAAGTTGCCTCACTTTTTCTTGAAGAATGGTACAAACTTGGTCTTTTCTAGTGGAGTTAGAGACTTTGCAAAGTGTGATTTTAGGTTGTTCCTCTATTCCAATGTTGACCAATTCTATAGGTTCCACAACAATCTAAGACTTCTCCTGGTGTATGTCATTGGGGAGAGTGTCAAGCCTTCCATCATCAGGTGCCATAGTTAGTTTTTTACCATCAGATGCATCCTTTCTTTTTACTATTTTGGGATCTGATACTGCCACAGAGCAGTTTTCACCATTAGATCCAATTTTTATTTTGATATTTTTGCGATTAGAAGGTTTGGCACGCTCTCCAAAATAGGCCACAGTATTGATTTCAATGGTGAAGCCAACTTTATGATCTCTTGTGGGTAGGTGGTCCCTAAGTTCCATGTAGTTAATATAGGCATCATCATTTTGGAACATGTTTAGTTGCAGGGTTCCTCGTAAATCCCAGTTGATAAGTTCAGGATGTACAAGGTGGAGGGAGTCAGAGAATAGATCTGATTCATTAATTGTTTGAATGGATATGTGAGGAGTATTGGGGTTGATAGGGATAGGATATGGGATGGTACTTTCCTCTAAATTGTTTATTGTGATAGAACTCAAACCTTCCTCAAAAGTCGTACTCTTAGGAATTGGTGAATCACACTCTAATGGTCTATGCTTTAATGTTTGTCCCTCATGGTAGGGGCTATAGGTTTGAATGGCATCAACTCCTTTGTCTTCATAGGAGTGCTATGTGAGTTCCTACCATTCATATTCATTGGAGTTTGTGTCACTATCATCTTGGAGTGCATGAATCTATTCCACAAAGCAAGCATTTGTTTGATCCTTGTCTTTGTCTTGGTAGCCTAGCCCTCTTGTATTTCTTGCTAATGAGGAAGAGGAGGGTTGAATGGGTTCTATTATTCCTTCTTTTCTTAGACCAATAGGGCCTTGTCCTTCATAACCCATTCTATGCAAGATAGACTCACCACACCCATAGAGTTCAGTCGGGAGCTTAGGTGGTTCTTGGGGTGATTCATCCTCTTCTGTGTAGAGCCATTGTAAGACATCTCTCTCCTCAGTTTCATCTAATAGGGTCCCTCATTTTACAAAGGGAGTTGTGGGAGGTGCAGGAGGATCAGATGGCTTTGGAAAATGTTTAGGTCTCCCAAAGGATCTTGGAGATAAAGGCATTTTGTCTAGATTGAGTTTGTGCTCGATGGAGTATTATCCTACTCCTGTTTCTTTGATAGTGATCTTCTACTCTTTGGGCTTGGATGAGTAAGCTTCAGAGGTATAGTCAGGCTATGGGATAGGGGATGTATAGGCTCTATTGTTAGGAATGATGCAATCGGGCTTAGACTGGATAGTATTGCAATGTTGGAAGGGATCAGGGTCACCTTGGATGGTAATCTACTTGCCGTTATGAGGGAATTTTATGCATTGGTGATAGGTAGAAGGTACGTCTTTCATGGCATGAATCCATGGTCTACCTAGGAGGATATTGTAGGCTAGCTCCTTGTTTAGGATTTGGCAAACAACATCCTTAATTACTAGTCCAATTTGTATGGGTAACACCACTATTCCCTTTGTTGTCCTTTCTTCTTCATCATAGGCTTTGATAGTGATCTTCTTCCTAGGATCCACTATAGACTCAGAGAACCCCAACGTAAGGACTAGCTTGAGCATACAAATATTTAAACCGACTCCTCCATCAATGAGAACTCTCTTGATCCGGTGTTTATGGATGAAGGCAACGATATGTAAAGGTGTGTTATGAGGTTGGGAGACTGATAAGTCATCTTGTTCAGTAAATTATAAGGTGCTTGAGGAGGTTAGATTTCCTACCGTGGCTTGAAACTTCTCTTGGGCCAGGTTCATGGGCACAGTTGTTTCCACTAAGGCTTTGTCAAGAATTTCTTTGTGTGAGGGAGACAGATGCAACAACTCTAGGATAGATATGTGGGCAGGATTCTTTCAAAGTTGGTCTATGACACTGTATGTATGGAGTTTAGATGGAGAATGTGATGACCTTGGAGGTATTGTGTTCAAAGTGACCTTACCACTGTAGGTGATGATGCTACAATCATTCTTCTTAGGTCCAAATTGTTGGTTGGATGTGATCACATTGATTTGAGGTATGTGTTCTGATACACAGTTGACGGTATAGTCTAACAACACGTTTGCATAGTTGGCATTGTTTTGCTCGTCATTTTGGTTTTGCCTATTGTGGTTGTTATTGCTATTGTTGGTGTTGTTGTTGTTGTTATTGTTGTTGTATGGCCTATCATGGTTTAGGAGTGGATCCCTGTATGCCACGTGTGTCTCATTGGAGGTATGTTGTTGAGTGTCTATCTAATTTTGGTCTAGTATATCTTGAATTACATGTTCAAGATGGATACAGTTGTTGGTCATGTGGCCTCATCCTCTATTATACTCGTAGAAATCAGTATCTTTCCAATAGTGAGGTTTCACTTGAGGTTCATAGTCACTAGTGGGTGGAAGAGTGATCTCATTATTGGTTAACAACTTTCTTAGTGCCAACTCTTGGGACTCCCCTAGGGGTGTGAATTTTCATCTAGGATTGGAGGTGAACCATTGCTTTGGCTTGCAGGAGAATGTTTTGTTAGGTGTGGTGTTTCTTGCCTCTCCTTTGAGGGTAAAGATTGGTTGCTACTATTTGGGAGCCTCTACCTTGGCATCTACCACTCCATCATTGATGACATTCTTGTTTTTCCTCCAAAACTTTGACTTGTCCATTGTGTAGTTTGAGTTAGGAGTGTCCTTGTACAATTTGATTTGCCCCTTGGCGATCCTAGCTTTTTTGATAAACAATCCCATCTCAATGACTTTCATGAATGAGGTAGGACATTGAATTTGTATTTGGTAACTAAGATCAGGGTTGAGATTGTGGACAAACATTTCTATCATTTGTTTCTCTGGCACATGATATCAACACTTGCTCATGAGTTATCTCCACCTTTGTAAGAAGGTGGTGAAGGATTCACCACTTTTTTGCTTTGTGTTGTATAGGTCTGGCATGGAGATTCCGTGCTCTATGTTGTAAGAGAAGTGTGTGACAAAAAGGTTTACTAACTTATTGAAAGTTTTGATACTTGGGGGTAGTCTTGAGAACCATTCCATTGCTTGACCACCTAGAGATCTAGGGAAAAGTCTCATTAGGAAAGTTTCGTTATGAGCCACTTCTAGGCACGCTGCGCTAAACTCTCTAATGTGATCTATTAGGTTCCCTTTTCCTTTGTACTTGTCAAACTTAGGAACTTCGAATCAGAAAGGGAAGGGTACCATGTTCAAACTTTTGTCAAAGGGGTACGGTGCAATGTCTTCCGAGGAGTAAGTCTTAGTGGGTGGCCCTATTTTGAGTTCTGCATACTATTGTTGTAAATCTTGAATGTGTTTCACTATCATCTCCATAGGTATGTTTTGGTCTATTGTTTGCTTACTTTTGCCTTTGTCTAAGGGGGTTTCCTCATTTGAGCTCTTTTCGGGAATTATTTCCTCTCCTTGTTCTTTCAATGCATTGACGTCAAAGTTGGTAGGGAGCTTGAGCCCTAAGCTTGCAAGGTGAAGAAAATACTTTTGAGGGTCTTCATGGAGTACTTGGTCTAGCATTCTTTGGAATTTCCTATCTTGGAGGGTTTCATGAAATTCTTCGTGAGAAATTTCCTCATCACTGTTGTGAGGGGACACCATTCTATTAGATGTTCCAACCATTTGTTTTTGGTATTGGGATCGAGTTAAAACCATACAAGGTGATGTAGGATGAAGTGGGGTGAAACTAGAGACTTTGGAAAGGTGATTGTGTAGGTTGGTGAGAAGGGGATACTTGTTTTGACGAGATTTGAACAAGGGATTTTTGTGACCAATTATTCCAAACACAATTTATTTATAGTGGCTTGGCAGAGCCCAGCTTTAGCTTGTTACCACTTAAGGTCATTCCCCAAGGATGGACAAGTATCCAAGGGTAGGCCTCTCTAAAGGAAAAACACATGCAAAAATGATATGTCTGGCATTTTGGTCACCCAAGATAGGGGAGAGCATAGGCTTGGTATCAGTCCCAAAAACATGAAAGACAATGGTTCTTTTCCCCTAGTTAAAAATAAAAAGACTATATGAGCTATCTACTTGGGCACACACAAAGTTTTGTTAACTTTGAAGTGATAACAAGATAGCAATGGTTCAATTTTAGCAAGATAGCAATGTGGTTAACTTTCAAAGATAGAAATATAGAAATGATCCAATGATAGCAAGATAGAAATGATTCAGTTACCACCCTCCTAGTTAGAACTATGTGAGATTTGCACGAACATCCATTTACTTTCCTTTTAGAAATCAAGATATGACTTAACAAGTGCAGTTATATGACTAAACAAGTACCTAGCCTGCAAGTGGATCAAAGAACATTCCTACGAAAAAGTGTTAGCATTAGCAAAAACCACAAGAAAACCATGAAAATCACTGTTTAGATTAGATGTGAAGTTTCAGAGCCTGGATGCATAGAAACAGAGCTCAGAAGCGTAGGAGTACAAATGCACTAAGACAGAGGTCAAAAGCATAGGAATACAGAGTATATGCACAGAATTAGTAGATGCGTCGTATCAGAGGTTATATGCGCCGAAACAGAGCCTGTATGCGCTGAAAGATTGGATGTACCGGAACAGACAATAGATGCATGTTAGGATGGGTCAAATGCACAAATTCCTCCTTTATACGGATTCCTAACTTACAAAAACTTAGTTTTTAGGTTAAATTGGGGCTAGGCCCCACTGTGGGTGCCAAAAATGTTAAGGGAAAATTAGATTCAAATGAATAATCAATATAATATATCAATAATACCCAAAACTCAATGAAAAGGGAAATAATTGAGATCAAACAAACAAAGACAAAAACCTTTGCAAACCTCAATACTTCATAGCTTCCATTGATTGCCTATCTCAATCAATCTTGTGTATGAATATGGCCCTCAGAAGGTGCACTTCCTTGCTATTTTCCAAGATTATCAATGGAGAATGACTGTGATAGTTTATTGCAATGAAGATGAGCTTCACAACAATGGTAACAATATGGTAACAAGTTGATCACAAGCAATGAAGGAATTGGTGCCAAAGGCGCGCTATAATTCCTACAAAGTAAGTTTGCTTAAAGCTTGGATGATTGAAATGGAGGAATAGCGTTGTACTTATAGACTTGAGAAAGAAGATCAACGGTATAGAAAGAATGAGAAGATCAATGGTATAGAACGGTTGAGGAATGTGCGTGAATAGGAAGAAGACATGTGTCTTTCTCTATTTTGCATGAGTGGAATTAATAAAATAGAATAAAGAGTTAACTGAAGAGATTAATCAATTAAAAGAATAGATCAATGAGTTAAGAGAATAGAAGTAGAAGATGGGAATTGCATGAGGATAAGAAGATATTTTAGGTCAATTAAATATTTAGAATATTCAATTGCATGTGCACAATGATTGAATTATATTTAGAGATAACTCAATTTAGAAGAAATATACAACTTAAATAAATATTTGATTTATTTAAATTTAGAGAAGATTTTATTGGAAGAAACAATTAAATAATTGGTATTATTTAATTTAGAATGATTTTGGAAGAACTAAATAATAATTGAGATTATTTAATTTGTTGGAGGAATTAGAAGAATTTAGGAATTTAATTAAATACATTGATATTATTTAATTGTTGGAAGAATATGAATCAAATAAATAAATTTGTTTGTTTGTTTATTGATAAAGGAATTATACTTAAATAAATATTAAGAATATTTATTTGGACAGAGTTGTGTCATTTTTAGGTGTATACAAAAGCTATTTCAAGGAACCAGTTAATGGCTTTGTTTAGCCAGCCTGTTTCATTTATTAGCTATAGGTAGATAGGTTCCATTCGATTTTATTTTTCCAAGAAGTGTTGATGCATAGTTTGTTGGCCCTGTTTAGAGTTAGCCTTGTTTTGTTGTTGTTGAAAGTTCTAATAGCTGTGTTTCAATAAATTTTTCCAAGTTGTGAAGGCCAAGAAAAGACTCTATTACCCAATGGATATACTAGGCAACTGGTCATGGAAGTTTTAGCATGCAAAACTAGTGTAGAGGTCACCAAAAATGTTACCTAATTGTGCACATCAGCCCAATAAGGTCAGACTGGGACAACACTAATGTTTTCTGCCTTTGTAGAAGGATTCGGTTTCAATGGAAGCTTAAGACATGAGCCTAAGTAGAGGAATGGAAGCTTAAGACATGAGCCTAAGTAGAGGAATGGAAGAGGAAAAGTAAGGAAAGTTGAAGGCTCTCAGTCAACCCTAGAAGGCCTAATGCCCTAGTGGAGGGCCATTCTGGTTATCACCATTACCAGAATCATGTAGCAACTTAGTAAGAGATGCTACATGAGCCAGATAAAGATGGGAAGGACACCCCAAAAGAGAAGGAGATATCCTAAGACTGGGAGGAGGGAAGAATAACATATGAGTTGATGATTGTTTTTATGGTCCATTCATTATAGTTGATCCAATAATCAAATGAGAAAGGTACACAAATTTTGCTAAATCTATTCATGATTATGAAAATGTTTGTATCATGCAATCATTTTCAGTTTATCTTTATACAACTAATTTACGAAAGGAGAAATAATACACAAATCATTGCATGAAATAATTTTTTATATCTATAAAGAAAGTGTGCTCATAGTTTCCCACACAAGTCGTGGGATTGACTATACAAGATGTAATGAAAGAAAACAAGTACATCTAAAGAAAAAAGTAAGCATATAAGAGAGAGAGGATCTATCATTGCCTAAATCATGAACCCCATTGTTGGCAACAGCATCTTCTGATTCCTCATAGATATCTCCAAGGGGACCTGTAAGAGACAAAGAAGAATATGTCAAAGCTCAAGATCTCATCAGTCCTATATATGACAATATCAAAACATACATGCTACCTTTCATTAAGCATCTAATCAGGAAGGTAAAAGAGATAAACAGAACCCAAGAAATAGATATACAACCACTAGAAGGAAGCAAGAACAGATCACATAACCATCAAAAGAGAGGCTCTTAGCTTCTTTGTTTTCCTCTAACTAGTTTGTTGAGTGTGTAGGTATAGGTTTATTGATAATGTTATCACACAACATGCGAACAATCACAAGAGTTATCCATAGATAAAAGACAGTGCTCTCAAGGAGATCATATAGCCTACATGATGAAGCAGTCACCTGGAGGAATTTCATTTATACATAATATAGCATGCGGTGGAGAATTTATGCATGTAAGGGTACCACAAATCAGAGCAGTGTCATGAATGATGTCATGGAAGTAGTCATCTAAAATAGAAAAGGTGTAGTCCAAATCACTTAAGAAGAAGATGCAACCGTCAGTATAAAGGTTGTTCAAGGACATGGATAACAATGAAAGATGATCTGTTGATAGGCAGGAATGACAATAGTCATCTATAGTGTGTTAGGATTCATAAACATGTTAAGAAGACTCAAGCTTCATGAAGTATCATTAAGGAGTTCACAATAGCCCATATCTGAGATGATGAAGGATTGCTAAACTTTTTTTAAGGTTATGGAGATCACAGTGAATGAGTGATCAATCTTGAAGAGTAAAGAATGTAGTAACAACAAACATGTTGTAGATCTAAAGAGATGGTGACTAGAGCAAAGGTTATGAGAGATGAAGAACAATAGGAAAAAGGCATAGAGAACATGTCATAAACCCCTTAAGGACTCTCATGAAGTGCAACACTAATTCTCCAGAAGCAGCAGCAAACAATATTGTCAGAAGACAGTCACGACAATCTACAAAGGGACTTCAAACCTTGAATCTAACCTTAAATACTATCTGGTAAGTCTACCAAAGATAAATCTTTTAGATTCTTTAACAACATTCAAAGTTTGTCATATTTAAGCCTACATGAAGCCTGTCAAAGTTGTAGGAGTCTAGGACAACACTGAGAGGGGGGGTGAATCAGTGTTGTGTAGATTTTTGCAACTTATTAGAACTTTTAATTTATAAGACTCAAAAAGAGAAAGTCATCAATAAACTATTACACATACATGTATAGGTTTGATAATAAAATTATGAGCAGGACCACATATAGATAAATCTCAACATAGAAGCTGATACACACATAGAAGCATATCATTAACACAAGAATTACTGGAGTGGAAAACCCTCTCGGGGTAGAAAAACCACTCAAAACTGCCTCACTGGATTAACTAAAAACATGCCTCACTAGCAATACAAAATGTATCTAGGAGCACCAACTCCTTATGGAGCACCAACTCCAATACCACATAGAAGCACCCACTTCCTACACTGATATACCTCACTGGCAAACAATTAGGTCTCACTGACCTACAAGCCTCACTGGCTAAAACAAGGCCTCACTGGCAAACCAATCACCATCATCAAAACATAAAATAAGGTGTGCAATAAATGATTGTAACACAATCTGATTTGCACCATTTCATAACATTCTTTTCTGAATTTGTATATCTCTGTTCAAATACATACAACCTGATTTGCATTGCAATTGCATATTGTCTTTCTGATAATCTTGTCAATCTATGTATCTTATTTGATACTGTCAGTTCATCATTAATCTGCACAACATCACTCACACTATATGTATTCAATCTCTCATCATCTGTATATTTCATTTCTGTCTTTCAAGACCTGCCATCAATGCACCTAAAAAATAATTTTATACAAGTTGAATATATTTCCACCTGCAAAGAAAAATCTTTTTATATTCTTCTATGCCTATTCAATTTTTCAATAACCTCTTCAAATTCTTCTCCAAAAAAAAGAAAAATATATGTTTGCATCTCACACAATATCTTCCTCTTGCTTTGCAAAATAAAATCAATTTCTTTTACAAAAATGATCTTTATAAAAAAATCTTTCCATTTTCCATTTTATTTTCTCTGAAATCATCTGTAGAAACTTTTCACATTTTTATAAAAAATTTCAACATGATCCTTTATCTCTTCAATGATGCTTCATATTCCTACAAAAATACAATATCTGAATGCAAACAAAATAATCAATTCATCTTTAAAAAAACACTTCATATTCTTTCTGTTCTTCAAATCATCTGCAAGAAATCTTTTTTTCTTCTCTCAAAAAATCATCTTCAATAATGTCAATCTTCTCACAAAATTATCTTCCTAAAAAATTTTCTTCAAATTCTTTATCCTCATCCTTTAAAAAAAAACTTTCCTCTTAACAAGTTTTATGAGGATAAAAGCTTGTTTTAGAAATCTTCTAAAAAGAATTCCAAAAAAAATTGCTTTTAAAAATATCATTCAACTCCTATAAAGGCTCCTTGAAAAAAACTCATATATCTTCTATTTTGGATCTCATGCTTTTCTTTTAATTTTAAAAAGCAAGTAAAATAGAAATTAAAAAATTTCTAAACTTTGAATACAAAGCCTTTTAAGGCTAACCCACATACCTTTTAAAAACTTTATAAAATCCATAGAAAATCATGCCCACGTATTCTTTTTCAAACTTTATATAAATAAAGCTTTTTAGAAGCCTTTTACTAAATGCATTTTAGGCTTTATAAAAATAAAGCTTTCCATAGATGGGCTCCCTCCTTTTTGAATCTTTATGAACTATATATCATGCTCCCCATTCCATGCTCATTTAAACCAAGGCAAAGTCAAAAAAAACTATTACCAAATAAAACATTCTAAAGTAGTTCCTCCACTTCACAAATTTTGCCGCTCACTTTTAAAAAAAACTTTTGTCATGCTTTTCCCACTCAAGCTTTTTGAGTAATGACCGATGCTTTTTTTTTAAAAAAACCATAAAACATTTTCAATAAAGTATTCAATGCTCCTTTAAAACTATAACCTTAACCAACAGTGGAGACTAGAAATTGGGGCCGGTTTTCTTAATGTGTCCACTTCCCTTTGACAGGTCATTTTAAGTGACTGACCTGTGTAACAGGTCAACAGCAAATTAAATCAAAAATGATATCTATCATGAAGGGTAGAGAAGGTTAAAAAATAGGTATTTAGAAGCAAAGAATAAGATATGGAACTAGTGCTCCCATCAACAAGTGTTATTATTTCTATCCTGTGACCCTTCAAAGATGAACTTTGACACTCTATGCAACACACATCATATCAAGATGTATCAGACATCAAGAACATCCTGAATACTATGCATAAACTTTGAACCTTGTGAAAACTTAGAGAGATTTGGATTATTGTTTTGAACTTTTTATCAATCAAAAACTAACACAGTCATATGATGTGCTCTGCCATCTTCCATCTGTAATACAAACCTTAACTTTTCCATTTTACCTCCTTGTCATGTGATTCAAACAAGAACCTTGCCCTAATTTGAAACTGCTTGCATAGTATATAGTGAATGTCACTGAACTAAACAGAGAATGCCACTTCCATTGTATGAACCAAGAATGATATGCCATTACCACAGATGAATCATGACATTGTGACCAACTCAACTAGTCAAGACATATAAAACTGATCCATCACATAAAAACTCCAAATTGAAACTCAAATGATCAATCATGCTTTACCAAATGATCAACCATAATAGCTCACCATGAAGTATAAGGCATAAGCCAACTGAGATCTTCTTTGAACAACAACTATGGCAACTCTTGCATTGCACCATCTCCTCCTGATATGAACACACTTTTGACATCAATGACAACCTGTCACCATCAAAAGTATCATGGTTATACATGATGTAGAGCTCTACAAGAGGTTTTTCACTATCAAAAAGTAGATAACTAGGATAGCAAACAAGAGAAGGATAGAGATTTGTTCATAAGGCAGGGAGAAGCCCTAAAACTATCAATAAGATTTCCAAGTATAATGTCATTTCAAGGATGCAATCAGAGGGCAATTTCAACTTTAGGAGTCCCTATTTCCACAGTTGTACTTGACATTAAACATGCTGAGCTAAATCATGATATGAAATCTCTTAAGTCTAGTAACTGTTGTGTGGTTACACAACACGCCCCATTTTGTCTTAGCAAAACAGGGACCCAACTTTTGCTTGGCTTGTTTTTGTGCTTTCTGGCGGTTTTGGTAAAAGTAAGTGATGGAGATCATCATGCATAGGAGGCTGGGTAAGTCATCATCATGAGGTTAGTTTGTCAAAGTTCATATTTCATACCAATAACCTGATATTTAGAAAGAGCTTGAAATTCCATGCAGGTTTGCCTTTTGCATCACCCTGATATTTGCTAGGGTGTGAAAGTTATGAATGGTCAAAGTTTGAGTCAAACCTGATATTCATAGGAGGAGGATCATATTTCATCATCATCATCATTCTTGCGACATCACCTGATATTTTGAAATATCCTCCTGACATAGAGCATGACTTAAGGGTGCGTTTATACCCAATATTGTCAAGATAGTTTTTCCTCTCGAGGAGGATGAGCATGATCCTGCTCACATAACATGACAGTGACGTCATAGAGCCATAATGCTGAACCAAGTCGATATTCAGATAACTTCATCATGATATTTTGACACTGGGTCATTTTAGTCAAGGGGATCATCATATTGAAACATCGCCTGACATTTCTACATCACCAGATCTTTCGATGTAGGTTCTCCTGCTCAGAGGTGGATGATCATATTACACCAAGGGGATCATCATATTTGAACATCACCTGATATTTCTCAATATCACCCTGCCGTAGAATATCACTCCGATTTGCTAACATGACGATGACATCATAATGACATAACGATAAATGAGGTCTTCCATCTGCGGATGTCATCTCGATCTTCCAAAGAGGAGGATATTTAAACATGACCCGATATTCTAAATATAACTCGATATTTTGAATATCATCCTGCTACGAAACATCACTATATGCTGACATGACTGTGACGTCACCTAGATCCAACAAACAAAGGACATCACCCTGATGGTAACGTCATCCTAATTTTTTCCAGGGGGTCATTTTAGTTGCGGGGGTCATTTTCAAACATCCCTTGATTTCCTAACATGACGATGACATCATACTATTCGGAGGGTGATAATCCCATTATTGGGGTCATATTTCGGATCCTCCTGATTTCTTAGCATGACCATGATGTCATCCTTCTCCATTTAAGCGAAGCTAGCTCATGATGATGACTTCATCCTTATATCTTAATCTTTGCATGATCATGATATATGTGCACCCGATATACAAAAGATGTAACCTGATATATACAAGGGGAATCATAGCCTGATATGCAAAGGGAAATGGCAGGAAAATTAGGCGATGGTTTTTTAAAGTTATCTGGAGCCCGATAGCATGATGCTGGTCAACAATGGTTGACTCGACTGTTTTAAATGCCATATATGCATTTGAGGCGTGGTTTTTACTGATTTGGAACCCGATTGTCTATGCTTGCATATTTTCAGCATGATTTAATGTAATTGTTATTAAATAAGGTTGATGTTTATTGCTTGTCTGTCTATTGCAGGATGTTGAAGCTGTTTGAAGTAGCTGGAATTGTAGAGTTGCACATGGTGACAACATGACCCTGAGTAATGAAGAAGATATTGTCAAATATGCTGTCTGCCAGCTGGAGACTGAATCAAATCAAAGATGCTGGAATATTCTGTGCCAGCTGTATAATTTCCAGTCTAGCAAAGCATGTGCTTTTCATCTGGACCATTGATTGTTATGAAAGGATTCTGATCCTTGGATCATTGTAACTATTTTCTGGCTTTTATTCTATAAAAGGGTCAAAACTTGTCAAAATCATAGAGACACAGACTCCACAAAAGGAGGATATCTGGCAAAATAAGGCCAATTACTATAGAATCAAATAGGAGATCAAATTGCTGAGACTAATGAAGACTGAATTGTTGAAATGTCAAGGTTCTTTCTTCAGATCACTATAAATGTACCTGTTCTTGAGCATACTGAATGGATATGAAGTTTCAGATTACATCTTGATTGTAAACCTTAAGTAATCTTTATGTTGATTTCTAGATATGTACTGGTGAATGCTGTGTTCAACTAGAAGTGCTTTCATTTCATTACATGTTGTTGTCAACTTTTCCTTTGAAGATTTGCACTGGATCATGCAGATTTGTGGAATGTCCTGGTGAAGTATGATTCTAGTTTCCTTCTTTTCATTGCATGTATGGGAGCTTGTATGTGGATCAGTGATCTAAGTCAAGTAGTTTTAGGAATCTCATTCTTTAACTCTTTTCTTTATTTTAATTTCATAAATTCATCATCATAATTGCAAATCAGATAATAATAAGCAGAAATGGAGAAATATGCAGATATCTCGTAGGTAACTGAAAATCCTTAGCATATTTGAGCTGAATGCATGTAGTATTGAAAATATCATGCAAAGAATTGCAAATAATGGTAGAAATCATGCAAATATCAACCTGTAGGCACATTATTTAACTGAATTCATAGGTGCAGAGATAGAATTGTTGGAGATTTGTACAGTGTAGGCATACAGGATAGGATATTTGGAGAAATATTGATGAACTTTACAAAAACTACTGAAGAACGTAAGGCCCCAAAATGGAAAAAGCAACACACATCAACCACTGAGTAATGTCAGTAGATTATGAACTAATCAACGAAGACTTGGGATCATGAATTCTCTGAGTTCATCGTATCTTTCAAGATGAGTAAAGGTTGTTGTGTAACTTTTATTCTATGTGTGGTGTATGACTAACATCATTACCAACATAAATTGGCACTAGAAGGAGGGCTGGGCTGTTTCTTAGCAAAGAAATTGTTTCAATTAAAGAGAGATCCCTCAACTCTGTATAGCAGCATGTCTTAAACCTTGCAACTAATCTGCAAGCCCCTCGCTCCTATCATCAACATAAATTGGTGTTAGAAGGAGGGCCAACTAGAAGAACATATAGGTTCAGTTATCGTTCATTGATCTACACGCCCCTCGCATCCTAATGCAACATAAATTGGTGCTAGAAGGAGGGCCGAACAAGGAAATTTCTGGATTTCTGCAAATATTGTATAAATATTTCATCATTTGAGTTAAATGTATGCATATATCTCTTATCTGAGGGGTTTTGGTTGCATCTTTTCAAAGATCTAGCTCAAAACATCAAAGATTAGTTTGATTTTCTAAACTTCAAAGTTTTATTTTGAGATATGATAGATCTCCTTAAAATTTCAAAATCTTAAAAAAAATTGGAAATAGAGTTTCATTTTGATGGATGCATATGAGGACAATTGTCAGGTTAACATTCCTTTATTTCAGGAAGCTTTGAGTAGGCAGCTTTACCCTCGCAGTTTGTCTAACTTTGGTTTATCCACCTATTGCAGGATACATCAGACTGTAGAACACAGTGAAATTAATTGCCTAACTTTTCTCACAAGGTTGGATTTATATTTGAAAGGACTAATATTTTTCCTAGATGTGTTTAGGGCTGAAGTCTGGCAAGAGAATGAAGAAATTCTGGAACAACAAGCAGATATAGCACTAGAAGTTATTAGTTGTCTGGACACTAAAGTGGACTGCTCTGAAGATTTTGAATTATACTTGTATAGAAATATATAGTGTGGTCAATTATTAGGTTTACCCATTGATGATGTCTTGATTGAAAGCTAGTACAGATTACATGATGAAGAGCATTCAGAGAGAGATTGCTACCCTTGCTTGGTCATGTTGAAGAAGATTCTAAAAAATACAATAGCTGAACCAGTCTTAGAGGTTAAAGATAGTGAAACATCTTTCCTTGAGTCATTTTATGGTGATATTGATAGGAGTTCTTCAAAAGAGGAGTGCAGGTATGAATCTTGTGAAAATTCTAGAGAAGAAACCCCTCATCAGGATAATATTTTTTATTATGATCCTAATACTTTTGATAAAGAAGATGAAACATCTTTCCTGGAGTCATTCTATGGTAAAGAGAAGTGCAAACAGATAGTAGAACAATCCAAATGCACTGTTGCTAATGAAGTTCCTATAATAGTAATCCAGGGAATTGTAGAAAAGAGAATAAATGTTGATTTACTATCTAACTTGTTTCAGTTGAATGATCAAGTGCAAGATTGTTGCAGGTTAATAGAACTAGGCAATCTACTAGACAGAAGATGTGAATTATTTAATGAACAATTCTTGAAAGATGAAGATGCAGAAGACTTTGGAGTTGTTGTGCATGATCAGACGTTACTCCAACATTATTTTGAAAATGAAACAGGGAAGTATTGTTATCAGTTGAATGCCAATTCTCCTTTACAGTTAAATGATTTATAAGTGATAAATTTCTGTATCTCATGTTATGATAATAAAGATACTCATTTAGATGTTGATGTGCAGGCAATTGAAGAAAACATTGAGAAGTTTCCTGAACTAGAGGATAAACTGAACGTCTAGAATGGAGGAACAAAGTTGGATAAAGATGAAAAGATAATCCATCAAGAGTCATACATTCTTCAAAATGAAGTGAGACCAGACATTCAACCAAGCAATGAAAATATAAGGTCAGATGGAAGATCAACTATCAATAAACAAACATGTTCAACAGGACCAGTGATACACCAGGTTGTATTTCTCCTTTCCACAGTAAATGTTGTTGATTATTGTTTTGATTATGGAAATTTGAAAAATAGGACATGCATATGGATCAATCATGAACATGATGAGCTTCCTCAGTTGCTGATCATCAAGAGTTATTCTGTTGAATATAGTGAATTCAGAATATTAGAATATTTTTTAGAATATAAAGATAAATTTGCTAGGTTGAGAACCATAACTAATACCCTAATGCTCCTACACAATCAAAAGAAGTATGCAAATACAGGTGTCTTTGGGTCTTTTTCTAGTTTTTGTTTACCTAGTAGTGGTTTGTATGTAGTTTTTGTATGTTAGTTGTTTGTACAGTTTGCTTTGGGTGTGTTTGCTTTTGTTTTGGCATTGTTGAGCTTTTGTTTTGGTTGGGCAAAATTGGTGCTCCTTGTCACTTAAGAACACTGCAGAAATTGTTAGAATTCAAAAGTTGGATATAAGTTTTTCTATAGGTTGTAACTCATATCAGTATAGGCAGTCTTGATCAAGTCTGTGGTATCATTTTCATCAGTACTACTTTTCTTGAGTCAAGGTGATCCTCACAATGACACACCTAACAGCCTTGGGTTTGTTGAACATATCAGTGTAGGTGTTAAGTGAAAAATCTAAAGGTTACCCTTGCTACCATTGCAATTCTAAACTTAATTTCAGCAAGTGACCACTCCTTGCATTATAAAGCTATAACTATTATATCTTATTAAATCAAGTTCAAAATATAAAATAAATAAAATAATAAAATGGATTTTACTGAAATCCAGATTAAGTCATCTAAGTAACTCTACCAGGGCTATAGACGCTTGCTAGCAGTGGGGCTCTACTTAGGGGAATTGCAACAATAACCTTGTCGGGGCTATGGATGCCTACTGGTAGCAAGGCTCTATCTAGTTGGCTACAAGGGATGAACCAAACTATGTAGCTTAACGCTAGTCACTAATTTATTCAACTCACTTTCAAGATGAGTATATGAATCACATGCACACAATTGATCCCTTATCAATTCATCGTTATATTGATGAACATGATACCAGTTAGAAAGGATTAAGATGCTCATGCTTAATAGGAGTTGGAAAATTATGTTTTAACTTATCCTCACCTTTTGAATTATTTGAATTTTGTTGTTTTTTTTGGTGGTAAGTTGTTGTGTGGTTACACAACACGCCCCATTTTGTCTTAGCAAAACAGGGACCCAACTTTTTCTTGGCTTGTTTTTGTGCTTTCTAGCAGTTTTGGTAAAAGCAAGTGATGGAGATCATCATGCATAGGAGGCTGGGTAAGTCATCATCATGAGGTTAGTTTGTCAAAGTTCATATTTCATACCAGTAACCTCATATTTGGAAAGAGCTTGAAATTCCATGTAGGTTTTCCTTTTGCATCACCCTGATATTTGCTAGGGTGTGAAAGTTATGAATGGTCAAAGTTTGAGTCAAACCTGATATTCACAGGAGGAGGATCATATTTCATCATCATCATCATTCTTGCGACATCACCTGATATTTTGAAATATTCTCCTAACGTAAAGCACGACTTAAAGGTGCATTTATCACCTGATATTGTCAGGATAGTTTTTCCTCTCGAGGAGGATGAGCATGATCCTGCTCACATAACATGACGGTGACATCATAGAGCCATAATGCTGAACCAAGTCGATATCTGGATGACGTCATCATGATATTTTGACACTGGGTCATTTTAGTCAAGGGGATCATCATCTTGAAACATCGCCTGACAGTTCTACATCATCAGATCTTTCAATGTAGGTTTTCCCGCTCAGAGGCGGATGATCATATTACACCAAGGGGATCATCATATTTGAACATCACCTGATATTTCTCAATATCACCCTGCCGTAGAATATCACTCCTATCTACTAACATGACGATGACATCATAATGACATAGTGATAAATGAGGTCTTCCATCTGCGGACGTCATCCCGATCTTCCGAGGAGGAGGATATTTAAACATGACCCGATATTCTAAATATAACTTGATATTTCGAATATCATCCTGGTACAAAACATCACTATATGCCGACATCATAGTGATGTCACCCGGATCCAACAAATAAAGGACATCACCTTGATGGTGGCATCATCTTGATTTTTTCTAGGGGGGTCATTTTAGTTGTGGGGGTCATTTTCAAACATCCCTTGATTTCCTAACATGACGATGACATCATACTATTCGAAGAGTGATAATCCCATTATCGGGGTCATATTTCAGATCCTCCTGATTTCTTAGCATGACCATGATGTCATCCTTCTCCATTTAAGCAAAGCTAGTTCATGATGATGACTTCATCCTTATATCTTGATCTTTGCATGATCATGATATATGTGCACCCGATATACAAAAGATGTAACCTGACATATATAAGGGGAATCATAGCCTGATATGCAAAGGGAAATGGCAGGAAAATTAGGTGATGGTTTTTTAAAGTTATCTGGAGCCCGATAGCATGATGCTGGTCAACATTGGTTGACCTGACTGTTTTAAACGCCATATATCCGTTTGAGGCGTGGTTTTTACTAATTTGGAACCTGATTGTCTGTGCTTGCATATTTTCAGCATGATTTAATGTAATTGTTATCTTCCTGCTGGTTATTAAATAAGGTTGATGTTTATTGCTTGTCTATCTATTGCAGGATGTTGAAGTTGTTTGAAGTAGATGGAATTGCAGAGTTGCACACGAAGACAACATGACCCTGAGAAATGAAGAAGATATTGTCAAATATGTTGTCTGCCAGCTAGAGACCGAATCAAATCAAAGATGCTGGAATATTCTATGCCAGCTGTATAATTGTCAGTCTGGCAAAGCATGTGCTTTTCATCTAGACCATTGATTGTTATGAGAGGATTCTGATCCTTGGATCATTGTAACTATTTTCTAGCTTTTATTCTATAAAAGGGTTAGAACTTGTCAAAATCATAAAGACACAGACTCCACAAAAGAAGGATATCTGGCAAGATAAGGCCAATTACTGTAGAATCAAATAGGAGATCTAATTGCTGAGACTAATGAAGACTGAATTGTTGAAATGTCAAGGTTCTTTCTTCAAATCACTGTAAATGTACCTATTCTTGAGCATACTGAATGGATATGAAGTTTTAGATTGCATCTTGATTGTAAACCTTAAGTAATCTTCATGTTAATTTTTGGATATGTACTGGTGAATGCTGTGTTCAACTAGAAGTGCTTTCATTTCATTACATGTTGTTGTCAACTTTTCCTTTGAAGATTTGCACTGGATCATGTGGATTTGTGGAATGTCCTGGTGAAGTATGATTCTAGTTTCCTTCTTTTCATTGCATGTATGGGAGCTTGTATGTGGATCAGTGATCTAAGTCAAGTAGTTTTAGGAATCTCATTCTTTAACTCTTTTCTTTATTTTAATTTCATAAATTCATCATCATAACTGCAAATTAGATAATAATAAGCAGAAACAGAGAAATATGCAGATATCTCGTAGGTAACTGAAAATCCTTAGCATATTTGAGCTGAATGCATGTAGTATTGAAAATATCATGCAAAGAATTGCAAATAATGGTAGAAATCATGCAAATATCAACCTGTAGGCACATTATTTAACTGAATTCATAGGTGCAGAGGTAGAATTGTTGGAGATTTGTACAGTGCAAGCATACAGGACAGGATATTTGGAGAAATACTGATGATCTTTGCAGAAACTACTGAAGAACGTAAGGCCCCAAAATGGAAACAGCAACACACATCAACTACTGAGTAACGTCAGTAGATTATGAACTAATCAACGGAGACTTGGGATCATGAATTCTCTGAGTTCATCATTTCTTTCAAGATGAGTAAAGGTTGTTGTGTAACTTTTATTCTATGTGTGGTGTATGACTAACATCATCACCAACAGTAACATATTTAACAATTGTAAGAAAGGACAAGAGTAGAGGAGTATTGTCAGTGTCCCAGGCTCAACAAACCTTCTAGGTTCTCTTTCAAAAAAGGGTAAAATAGAGCTCAATAAAGAGTAAGAGCTTGAAAGATGTAGTACAACAGTATCTTGAACAAGTTTAGTTCAGCACTAAGATGGAATAGTGTAATAGTGGAAGTAGAAGTGATATAGTGGCATGATTAGTAGAAAGGAGCTTCTACTTTGCAAAGCTTCGTGATATAGAAATCCTTATATAGAAGTGAAGTAGTACCTACCAGTGGATGGAAAGCATATACATGAGACATAGACTACACAGAAAGGGCAGACTTTTCCCATTTTTATCCTTCAAAATCAAGCAAGCAATAGAGAATCATAGGTTTCCATCATCTTCTTCATAGTAAAAACATATAAAAATAGAAAAGACAATTCTTTTGTTGTGTATACCAAAGGAAATAGCAAGATGAAAGATATACAGAGGTTTTTTTTTACATTTCTTCAAGGAAAAACCTACAAGGAGGGAAGATACAAAGTATGCTTACCAGTAGCAATAGAGGAAGGGATTTGCATCCGAATCTTCAACCAAAATCTCAAACCCTCGTGGCAGCACACAATAGCACCCAGAGCATAACAAAAGATGAAAAGAAAGCAAAGTGAGCTCACTGTTAGGGTTTGCCTGATCTTTTGTTCAACAATACCCTAAACTTTCTTAATCATACCCAATGCCTTGAATTTGTTTTGACTTTTGAAAAGACAAAATCATTAAAACTAAGTATTATGCCTGTGGATCAAACACTTGTTTAAGTGTTAAGTGCCTAGTGATGCATCATGAATCTAAAGAGGGTAAAGGAGAGATAAGGTAATAATGGAGTTTTTTGACTTTTTTTAGAGTTTTCTTGTCAACCTTTGACATCAAAGAAGAAAATGTGGTTAAGGTTTGAAGACAAGTGCAAGTCATTATAACTTTTAGACATTTTACCATATGACTTGAATCAATTTTATGCATCATGAAGACTTTTCTGGGCTTTTTGAAGAGGAAGGTAAGTCAAAATGTAATCATGTAAACCCCTTTTATTTTGCATGAGTTGAAGCCAAAAAATAATGTATCTTAACACTTATTAAGGGCAATATCTTATAAATTACCTTAATATTTGTTTCATAAAACCAAAGACAATAGTTACAAAACACTTATTAAGGTAAAACATACACATGGATTATCCTAATACTTGTTAAAATAAACTATTTTTGCCTCCAAAACATGCAAAAAAGGAGAAAGGCGAAAAATAAACTATTTTTGCCTCTAAAACATGCAAAAAAGGAGAAAGGAGAGAACAAGAGTTGGAAACTCATGCAGGAGGTTATTTTGTTTCTATTTTTTACTTTGGGTTAAACAGGTGTATTTTTGGTAGTCCTTTTGGTCAAACACCTTGAGAGGAGGAGTTCTGAGCTAAAATAGCTTAATTTGGAGCAGTTACGAGCCCTCTTATTTAGGCATTTTCCTCTTGCTCACCCAATAACTGAGAGTTGATTATTTTTAAGGTTGAAGATTGTTTCCAACCTATTCATGCATCAGTTATGGACCATTTAGATAGGAGATGACTTCCCTTTGCTTTTTGGGAGAGTTTTTTGTATTATAAAGAAAAGGCTTATGTTTTTTTCTTTGTTCTTGCTTTTTCTCTTGCCTTTGCACATTGCAGAGATAGATTTTCAGTATTGTAATTCAACATTTTTTATAGATTTTATATAGTAACAGCTTCATTTTTCATCATATTTTATATTTACTGTAGAGGTATTCCTACATTTTTCAATAAAATTAGGTGTTTTCCTTATCAAATTTAGGTGTCTTGTTCTCTTTTGAGTGATTTTGATGAAAGTTTATTGTGTTTAACCATCAAACCTTTAAATTTTTGTCTCATTCATTAAGGCATGTATATAGAAAAAGCAATTCATTATCACAGGTTGTAGGTTGTGCAAGTGATTCTCTTATCTTTCTAAGTTGTGAAAATACCAGTTTTTCTTCAAATAAGATAGAATTTTCAAGCCTTTCTATGAAATATTTATGTGTTAAAGTTGCCCAAACTGAGTTGTGTGAGCAGATATATTGGAAGATAGTTGTGAATTAGGTTGCAAGTTAGAATACAATCATTGGTACATCACCTCTTAGGATCATTTTAGTTTCATTAGTTATCTTACTATTATGTTAGAAAATGTCCCCTTGGGGGCTTTTCCCTCTTAAGGTTTAGCTCTCAGGTCCTTTAGAATGCATTTAGATCATACTGCATGTTAATGATGACTTCTGTTGAAGAAACCCCTAAGTTTTATGACAAATGGGACCTAGAGGATGCACTTATGATGAATCATGCCTGAAATAGGGGAAGGATTTGGGTACCTATGCCCTAGTCCTACCCTATTTTGGGTCAAGACCTATTTTCATGTGTTAGTTATGTGACTATTATTAGGTCCTATGTCAACACCTCAAAGATTGAATTATGAATTTCTTGGCGGGAAGTTGTTTAGTTGCATATATAAGCATGTTTAGGCATTCATTTGTAAACTAGATGTACATTGTGAACTTGTGACTTTATGCAAAAGTGATTCAAGGTATTCATTGTGTTGTAGAATAGTATTGTTTGTTATTGTGTTTGTTTATGCAGATTTGGCTCCATCTCCTCATGGCATGAAAGAGCATCTTCCTTCCATGAGAGATAAACCATCAAGGTGACATTCATTTGTATTTTCAATCATTTATAAATTGGTTTTTGCCTCTATCCCATAGGGATACACAATCTTTATCTGACAATGGTGTTCGAAAGACTTGAATGTCTCTCCGAGGCTTGACTGAGGCAAGCCTCTAAACACCACAAGCCCCAACCCATTTTTCTATGATTGCAGGTTACAAGTTTCAAAAGTGAAAGAAGTGGAGTTGCAAGGAGGCATTTCAAACTGTTTGAAGTGCATAGCAAAGAAGAAAATTAGGGCTTGGACTAGGGCACCCGCTCATTAGTCCTCTAGATTCCGATGCGGTGAAATCTCTGTGACAGTAGGATTGTGTTGCAGACATTCTTCAGAGATCCTAACCAAAATAAGTACACTAGACTAGGGTGCACGCTCATTAGTCCCTAACTTTTTTGCACACTGAACTTCAAATTTTGGTATGTATTTGATTGTCATTTGATATCTCTGTGTGCGATCATTTTCTGTCATTTGTCCATTTATTTATGATTTTAAGAAATTAGGGTTTTGAGCATAATTAGACTTAATTGAACAACAAATTCACACAATTCCAATCTTCCCCTCTGTTCCAAGTGACAGAAGATCTGTAGTAGAGTTCTCTACTTGGTTGAATGTCCTGGAATGTTGTGGTGAAAGGAGGATTTAACATAAACCCTTGAAATCACCATCTTCCTCTTTTTACCACTAAACATTTTGGTGAACCCATGCTTTTAATGAATTTTGAACCTTTTTGAGTGTTGTACTTTAGAATTACATTCATTTCATTCATCCATTTTATCTTCATCTTATTGCATTTGAAAGATTACGAAAAAATTGAAAAATTGGAAAATTTTGAAAAAATTGGCATTTTTAGCTTGAATTTTCAAATAATTTGAATTAATTTGCATTTAATTTCATTTATTTTCTATTATTATCATCAGATATGTTTTAAATTACATAATTTCATCATTTAGTATTCATTTGCATTGCATTTTCATGATTAATTAGTTAAAAATTGCTTGAAATTGTGTAATTTTCATATAACCTAGTTTATGCATTAGCTAGGCTTTGTGGTTAAAATCTTGTTTCAGATTTTACTACTATTTCAAAACACTCATTAGGACTAATTCCTAACTGTAGTGTTTCATCATAGTAACTTTCTTGCAAAATTTCATGTCTAAGGTTTGAAAACCTTGCATTTTCACTAGATTTGGCCTTTATCGTCTCTCTAGAATTGCATCATAGGCATGTTGTGAAGGATTTGTCTACACTAATTATCTATTATCAGGGTTATAATCTTCTACCCCTTTTAAAATTCCTGGCAACACCCTTTCTATTAGGCATTTGCATTGAAAATGGTTGAAAAATTACATGTTTTTAGTGTATTTTTGCTAGATTTTGACTTGTTGGGCATATAGGATTGCATAAAAGGTGTGTTGTGAAGGATACTGTTGGTTTATTGGACTGATATTAGACATATTATTTGCTGCCTCTCATCAATTTCCTTACAACACCTCTTCTTTCACTCATTTGCATTGAAAAAAGTGGAAAAAAATCAAGCATTTTAGGTCATTTTCACATATAGTTTTGCACTTGTTTCTTGCATAACTTTTGAAAAGCTTTTAAAATCTGATTTTACATTGATTTGAAAACATATACCATGGATTCTCCTCATCATTCATCTTTGGAAGATTTATTCGAGTACATTATGAATTTTGATAACTTTTACAAATTCACTGATAAGCATCCTCAAGTCTTGCACCAAATAGCATACATCTATGGTATTGACATCTTCGTAAGTACTACATGTGATATTCTTCAAACAATAGCCTATTTTGAAAGCTTTCTCACTATTGTGGGTGTTTTCCCTTCAATTTTGGAAAATCTCACTAATTTCATTTATGGAAATAACCATCGGGAAAGTAGTAGTGAAAACATCATTCCCTCTATCCCTTCATTTCATGACAACATGATGGACATTCTTTCCGAGACCTATGAGATTGACATAGTCCTGGGTGGTTCATCTAATAAAGAGATTTTTCCCAACATAAACCCACTTGGTGAGGATATTTTGGTACAAGAAGAAGACATAATTGACACGTTCCTTAACACTACTTTGCCATCCCTTCTTGCTCTCCCTACCCAAGATGAAGCATTAGATGATGCAGATTCCCTTTGTGAACATTTACTTCAACCTGTTGAAATTAAAAATTTATGAATTGATGTTCAAGCACTTCTTAACTATATCCTAAACAAAGAAATAGATCATGTACCTTTACCTGAACTCATCCACACCTTAGAAAACAATGAAAACTCACACAATATTGTAGAACAAGTTATTCCTCACAACCAAGGTATTCCAACACCCTATATATGGACCAAAATGGGCACTTTTCAAGTTCCTCAACAACCTCACTCAACTAGAATGGGTATTATTAAAACTCCTACATCACCCAGTTTAATTGACATAGAAAACCATGATATTCCCTCTCTACCATCACTAATAGATACCTTTCCTACAAGGATAACCCCACAAGCTCATGAAAATGTGGAAGAGAGAAGAAGAGATAAAGCTTTAACCATTAAAGTAAAGATCAAGAAACATGATGACCGCTATCTTGATTGTCCTTATAGGTAAGTATTTCTAACCTTGGTGGTCACTTATGTCATGGCATTATTTTCTCGTTTATGTGACCTCCCCTCTCGTGTTGTGTTCCCCCCATGATGTGTTATATGTTGTTTAGGCCTCCTAGGATTACCCTTGACTCTCTTGTAAGGTCAAGGATACCGGGAGACTCCAGATGTCATGACCTTCTTCTATTTGTATCATCATTATTCTATATTGCTTCTCCTCTATTTTCATTGTTGTGTGTTGTGTCTTACAAACATAGCATTGCAGTTGGTGACTTGGGGGCACCCTCCTACATGATTGTCCCTAAGGCACTTGTTCTCCTCTCTTGATTTATTTTTCACCTTCCTCTAGTGGTTCTATCTAGCTGGTAGATGACGAAAAATAAATAATACTGATACAGACCAAGTGTCCCTTTAGTGAGAAATCAAAAATGGACCTAGTCCATACATGACAATGGGGTTGATATATATTATTTGACACTTGGCTAGTAGAATCACTCTGTGTGATATTTTGATGTTGTCTTATCATACTAACAAACTATAACAATACATCTACTCTATGCACTTTGTTTATCTTTGAATCTTGCCTTGTTTACATTCAATTTTGAGATCTTTGCAGTATAGCCCCACGGTTATACTTTCCAAATCTATAGTGTAACCTTGGCCTTTTGATGTGGTCATGTTCATGCATGCTTTTGATCATGTGATGTGGTTATTATCTTATGGAAAGATTTCTAACCTCTTTTCTCGAAGGAATGTGTTTGTGGGAACATTTGGCAATCATAAAGTACATGTCACCTCTGGGGGCATGGGCTTTGCAAGAGATCTCGTTCCCTTGTGTGTTTTCTTCCTACCTTAATGTGCTTGATATTGGTACATGATACCAACAACCTTAAGGTGGGGGCATATAAAGGTAAGTTGTTTGATGATTTTGATACTAATGAAGTGTGTTTGTAAGCCCTCTGCAGAGGCGGGATGCTGTATCTCCCTATGAGTGCACATCTTTATTTCTATATTGCAAGCATTAAGCCCTCTACAAAGGTAGGATATGATGCATATCCTTTTATTTTAATCCCTTCTACAGAAGGTGGGGATGGTGTATTTCTTGAGGAGATTGTACAATCCTGTCATTTTCAAAAAGTCCTCCGAGCAGGTGAGGAATGGATCTAAGACTATCCTAACCCTTAAGCATGTCTTCGATGATTGTTGTGGTGAAGCCCAATCATCGATGTGTGCCTATAATGTGTCTGAGATGGCTATAAACCTAGCAATAGGTTTCTTCGATCGCTTGTTTGTCATGTTTTCTCTATGTCTTCCATGTGTGTGTATGGTGTGTTTGTTCCCAAGCATAGTCTAAAGACTGGTGGTGATGAGTCCCTCCTATGCTTTGGGATTTGTATGGCTTGTTTGTTCTCAAGTGCATTCTAAAGATTGGTAGCGATGAGTCTCTCCTACACTCTGAGACTTGTATTGCGTGTCTATTGCCCCATATGTAGTCTAAAGACTAGTGGCGAAGAGTCCCTCCTACATTATGGGTTGTGTGTTTACTTTCCTTATACTTGCAGTTGCATTCATATGAAAAAATGAAAATGAAAAAAAGAAATAAATCACCATATTCACTATATTCACTATGTTTTACATGTCTTCAATGTTGTCTTCTATGTGTCTTGCCTGACTGTTATTGTCTTCTCAATTTTTTGCATGCCTATTACTGTCTTCAATGTCTTTGGCATGTCTTCACCATGCTTGACGTGTTTATTGTGTTTGTTGACCTTACTTTAATGCATGTATTGATCTTGTGTTTATACATACATTAAAGTGGGGGCTAAATGTTATGTCAGAAGATGTCCCCTTGGGGGCTTTTCCCTCTTAACGTTTAGCTCTTAGGTCCTTTAGAATGCATTTAGATCATCTTGCATGTTAATGATGACTTCCGGTGAAGAAACCCCTAAGTTTTATGACAAATGGGACCTAGGGGATGCACTTATGATGAATCCTGCCTAAAATAGGGGGAGGACTTGGGTACCTGTGCCCTATTCCTACCCTATTTTGGGTTAGGACCTATTTTCATTTGTCAGTTATGTTACCGTTATTAGGTCCTATGCTGACACCTCAAGCTTGAATTATGAATTTCTTGGTGGGAAGTTGTTTAGTTACATATATAAGCATGTTTAGGCATTCATTTGTAAACTAGATGGACATTGTGAACTTGTGACTTTATGAAAAAGTGATTCAAGGCATTCATTGTGTTGCAGAGCAGTAATGTTTGTTATTGTCTTTGTTTATGCAGATTTGGCTCCATCTCCTCATGGCATGAAAGAGCATCCTCCTTCCATGAGAGCTACACCATTGAGGTGACATTCATTTATGTTTTCAATCATTTATCACTTGGTTTTTACCTCTATCCTATAGGGATACACAATCTTTATCTAACAACGGTGTTCAGAAGACTTGAATGTCTCTTTAAGGCTTGACCAAGGCAAGCCTCTAAACACCATAACCCCTGACCCACTTTTTTGTGATTGCAAGTTACAGGTTTCAAAAGTGAAAGAAGTGGAGTTGCAGGGAGTTATTACATACTATCAGAAGTGCAAAGCAAAGAAGAAAATTAGGGCTTGGACTAGGGTGCCTGCTCATTAGTCCTCTAGATTTTGATGAGGTGAAATCTCTGTGATAATAGGATTGTGTTGCAGCCATTCTTCAATGATCCCAACAAAAATAGGTAGACTAGACTAGGGTGCCCACTCATTAGTCCTTGACTTTCCCACACACTGAGCTTTGAAACCTGGTATGTATTTGATTATCATTTGATATCTCTATGTGTGATCATTTTCCTTGATTTGTCCATTTGTTTACGATTTTAAGAAATTAGGGTTTCAAGCATAATGGGGCTTAATTGAACAAAAAATTCATACAATTCCAATCTTCCCCTCTGTTCCAAGTGACAAGAGATCTGTAGTAGAGTTCTCTACTTGGTTGAATGTCCTTGAATGTTGTGGTGAAAGGAGGATTTAACATAAACCCTTGAAATCACCATCTTCCTCTTTTTACCACTAAACACTTTCTATCTCTTTTCCTTAAAAAATATCAGATCCAAAGGGCATTTAAAGGGAGCTGACTCTTATGGAGATTCACTCTCATCATAGACAACCCACAGTCTGAGAGTGATCCAATGTGTCATGGGATTGTTAGGATTAGTTTTTGACAGGGTGCAATCCTTCGTGACAACACTTTCAACTTAGCAATTGTATCCTTTGATTTTGTGAGCTTGATCTTATAGTCTTCATTTTCACTTCTTACAGCATCCAGATCTTCTAGGGAATAAATGAGTTCTCTTTCATGATCAACTACACAATCTTTAGGATTGTAGGCTATCTATTTATATCACCTTCCAGAGGATTCTTCCTAGTAAATCTTACTCCTTTTCCCATGTGTTCCATACCAAGATCTATCCTCAACTGTTAGGTTGCATCCAAGGAACCTCACTGTGATACCAATTGTTGAACACATAGAAGTACTGAGAGAGGGGTGAATTAGTACTAAATCAAATTACCTTATTTTCTATAGCATTTAAACTAATGTAAACATTCAAGACATGAGGAATGCAAGAACACAAAAATATGCCACCACAACACCAAATTTATGTGGAAAACCAAGAAGCAAAAAACCACAGTGAGCAAGTTTCTTGGATCTACTATCCAAATCTAGCCTCACAAATAAAATAGAATTACAATATTTTTATGGGCTACAACCCAAAGATATCTGCAACTCCCTAATGAGTTACACATTTACAAAACATATCACAATGTTCTTCATGCAACATAAAATGCTTATCACTTCAACTTATGTACTATTGTCTTCCTTCCTTATAACAACAATACAAATCTTTGCAACATCAAAGCATATTCAAAAATTCTTCTTTACCATTTTAGAGAACAGCATATCTTTCGCAATTGTATGAACTGATCCTTAGCATTTTTTATCATCATATTTTCTTCTTCTATAAGTATATTTGCACAATATTGACTCTACCTTCTTGTAATGACTCTTAACAACCTTTCAACAACTTCGATTCTTTATATATATCCTCCACAAGCTTCAAAGTCTTTCTCCTTGGTTGGCCAAGATGAAGCATGTAGTGGCCATAACAATTAGCTCCCAAACACATGCGGTAAGTGAAATTTCAATGTGGTTCAAGAATAAGGCATAATCAGGTCCTATCTCAATCTTTGCACACTCTTCCATGCTGGCGCACATGGCATGATCATAAAAATGCGTCAAGACGACACAAGAAACACTTAATATTCCTTACATTTAACTCCAGACCAAAAGCGGTATTGGAGAAGGCTGAATTATGTCATGTGGATCACACTATGA
The DNA here is from genome assembly GCA_027924645.1 of Cunninghamia lanceolata. Classification (NCBI taxonomy): domain Eukaryota; kingdom Viridiplantae; phylum Streptophyta; class Pinopsida; order Cupressales; family Cupressaceae; genus Cunninghamia; species Cunninghamia lanceolata. The sequence goes on along the minus strand of BSBN01001603.1, from coordinate 1,180,835 downwards.
GTGTTATATGACTTGTAAAACATTTCAAAACACCTTTCTTACAAAAAAAAGAAACAATATGCTGGCACAAACACTTGAACATTGATTCTAGTACCTTCATCATACTCTGATAACATAGTCTTGAAGTGAAACATTTAAACTCATACTTGCGGTAAACAAAGATGATTGAAGCTTGATCTAAGCATATCAACTGATCCAATGGACCTTTCTTTCCATCAGCAAAACTAATTATCAATGTGCAGTGCTCTGCAGTAACATTAACTCTCTCCTATTCACACTACTCAGTACCAAGGCATGTCTTCATAAATTTGACTCTGGAGAAGCATTTGCAGTACATATTATTTCTTAGAACTTGAAACATGCATACTTGTTACTCATATCCACTTGTTCTCCAAGCCACAACTTCATATCTTCATCTAGAAAGAAATGTGGAGTATTCTCCTATCACTCTGTGACTGTACTTGCCCTATTTCTTTACTATCTTCATTCTTCTATCTCCCAAATACTTTGAGGTAAGCATTATGAACTCAAATTTGAAACATAAATGCCTGAGTGTAATACCTATCAAAAATTTCAATCTACAGGTCCATATCATCAACTACGGTAGAATGTGGTACCATCATGTGATCATGTAACACCATCCCTAACTGGTGCTATACTTAGACAAATTCCTTCAACCTTTCACAACTTTCTTCATCTAGTAGCAATCATTATATCATTACTAAATAGCATGAATTAAACTTAACTCATAAAGCACTTCAAGTACAATCATATCAAGAGTTTGACTTACACATGAACTTTAGGATATATGGTATGACTATGCACCGATGATATTGATCCATCTTCTTCACTTCACAATTTTCTTGATCATCTTTCTCTATCTGCCCTTTGACTATCTTAGCACATATTCATCTCTTTACTTGTCTGACTCATAAATCTTATTTTGTTGTCTTCATTAATCATCATACTACTGCAATCTCCTTATCATCACTTGCAATCTTTCACACCATTGTTGACATTAATGATAACCTATATGCAACAAACCCCTCTCTCACCCTCCTCATTATTGTTGTGTCGAATCATTTCCCACTTGAGTATGCACAATAGCTAGTTTATCCAAGAGGTTAAGGGGGAAGAATAGCCATCCAAAACTAATTTTTGTAATTTCCTATTCTCCCAACAAAATAGCATAATAGGTCACTTATCATACAAAACAACATCTTAGCATACAAATCACCATACAAAATGACACCCATTCGGTGCTTTGGAAGAGTCGTCTAGAACCCATTTGAAACAAAACCCTTTTTTCAAAACCCCACAATTAACCGAAAATTCCACCTAAGACTCACAACCAACAAAATGATAAGGTTTTTTCCAAGAAAGGTATATAAAACAATATTTTGGACCCAACAAAACCCTTGTCTTGCCCTCTTCACAATTCTAGACTACAATGACAATTGGCAAACAAATTGGTGGATATACATACCTCTTCAACCTCCTTTCTAATTATTGGCAAGTTGTCCTCCACAAACCCCCTCCACTGCTCTGCAAAAACACATAAAAAATAGTATCAAACTTAGTTTTTCTTACTCATATCTTGTGAAAAAATCTATTTTAAGATTACACCAGACAGCCCGCAGTCTATCATATGAAACATCCTCAACAATCCAAGGAACTAGACATTAAGCACATAGGATCTTAGTAGAGGAAGTTGGTATTCTCCCTACAAAATGGCATGTCCAAGCCATCATAACATACAAAAAAACTTATTTTAATATAACCCACAATCCTGCATGTTGTCATAGCTTCCCTTCTCATTGGAGAATCCCCTCCTCGCAGCACCTGGTTTCTCTTCATTGCAACTCCCAAAAAAATTGTTATTTTCTTGGCTACAAGAAAAATGATACATGTCGAATGAGGAAAAACAACTTTTTTAACTTAACAAGTTTTGAAATTTCTAGCGTACAAGGGGGTCATCATAACTAGAAGTGGAATTGGAAATGGCATGAGCCAAAATGTCTCGTTAACGGCATCGCCATCTCATCCTTGTTGGTCATGATGTTAGTCATAAACAAGCATAGAATAAAAGTACGCATTAACCTTTATTCATCTTGAAAGATATTGTGAATTCAAAGAATTCAGGATCCCAAGTCTCCGGTGATTAGGTCTTAATCGTTTGAAGCTACTCAGAGGTTAATGTGCATTGTTGTTTCCATTTTGGGGCCTTACGTGAAATTGTGCCATCATCATGACATTCCTGCAGAAATTCTTTACAGAGAAGTCATATTATGCAGTTATTAGATGAAAAGATGTAGAAATACCTCAATCTTTGCATGATATTTTTCAATTGTGCATGCTTTGCATTCAAATATGCTAAATATTTGTGATTACCTACGAGATGTCTGCATATTTGCGTTATTTACTTAGGATTATCAGTTATTCGCAATTGTGATAATGAAATGTTCTGAAATTGAAAGAAATTAAAGGAATACTACAATTTAAAGTTGAACCTTTAGCTATTGATCCACATACATACTTGATACTGTCATGACGAGAAGAAATCAAACCATATGTTCACCAGGATATTCCACAGCTAGATACAATTGATGCAAACTTCAGAGGATGATGAATGAAATCAATACATGCAACATGATGAGCACTCCAAGGGATGCAGCAAATCAAAGCACATATCTAGAATTCAGACACAGATTACTCAAGATTTACGAAGATTTGTAATCGAAATACTCTTCTCTTTCATTAAGTATGCAAAAGACATGTACCTATGCAATAACTTTGAAATAAGCCCTGAATACTTCAGCAAATAGATTTCAATTAAGTTTTGAATGTTTCAACAGGGCATTCCACCACCTTTTATAGAATAAGGTGAGGAATCCGTTACAAACGATCTACGATCTGCATTAATCAATACAAATCTATGGTCATGATTCACTTGATTTTGTCAATCTTTACAAAATGGCACAAGTTGCCAGCTGGCAACTATCTATACTACTTATGCTATTATCCCCTTCATGATGTATCTTCATCATGCTCCTCAGCTGATTCATGCGGGTTATCATCATGTGCATCACTTTCTAAACTTTCACTATCCTGATGATGACGCTGCTGCATATGGGGCTGCATACTACTGCGAACCTGCTTGTATGAACGCACAACTTGATCTATCCCTCTGCCATCTTGAGTCTTTGCTTTGACAATGGCGTGCTTATGTGCTTCATATTTGTCTCTGCTGTTATCAAGCTTATTTTTCCTGTCCTGCAGTGTCTCTTTATATTTCTCCATCTGGACCTTGATCCTCATTATTTTATCTATCAATTCCTCTGTCAAAGGGACAGGTGGACCATCTGTCTCCGATTGGAAGTTGCTGTGTACAGCTTTAATGGCGGACTCTTCATCTTGATTTTCTATTTTTCCTTCCACCTTGCCTTCCAATGCCTCCAATATCACCGCTTCTTCAGCCATTAAATCTCGTAGCCTCATGCTGATATCCCTCAGCTTATTATTACACCTTTTGAGGACTCCACACTCAAACTGAGTGTCTTTATACTAGATATCTATTAATAATACGGTATTACTATTTAGCACCTGCTTACTGATAAGCAGTTGAGGATTTATATTCCTTATTTCTCCTAACAGTCTCAGGACTCTCTCCAGCTTGTAAGACCTCTTCTCGGTCTGCATCTGCAATTTATCCACCTTGGCCTTGGAGTCACTTAGGATGCTCCATTTCTTCAAAGAGGCTTTCATTATTTCTACTGCATCATCCAATGTGGATGGCATCCATCTCCTTATTATAGACACCTCATGCTACATGAGGTCCAATTTATTTACCTCCTCTTGAGAAATGGCAGTCAATGGGACTGCATGTTCAATTGTGGTATCATCAGGATTGGTCAGCCCTTTGATATAGGCATGCAACTGAGCAATGTGCTCTTTATGTTGCTTATTTTTCTCCTTCTCTCTTTTCACCTTCTGAATTAGAGAGTCAATGATATCTTTGCCCTCCTGACCTTCTTGGTCCTCATTGGCAAAGCCCAAATCTACTATACTAATTTGAAATTCATCGACAGTGATTTTACCTTTTTCCTTCTCCACCGCAGGTATTGCAATTTGCGTGGTCCTTCTCCCTATTGCCAGATCTCTCTTGATGGCCAAAGTCATTCTGGCCTTCCTCTTTGGCTTCATTATATCCGTAGAAAATAGGGTGGAGATGTCGAATTCCTAAATTTAAAGCTCTTCCTCAGCATTTACCTCTTTTGCCAACCACGGAGGCACCCGATCATGTTTTTCAGCATCATCCTAATGTTCACCTATATCTCCTGTTTCTGTCAACAAGTGTTGTGGAGATGGTGACTTTCTCATTTCTTCTTCTTGATGCTCTCTTTGTTGTTGATCTTGCGGCACCTCCTCCTGTTGAGGGATTTCCTTCTCTGGAGGAGCATCTTCATGCTGTGGGGACCCTTGAGGTGCATCTATATGCTGATCATGATGATCATGACCTTCTTCTATCATTATTTCATCTGTTCCCACTTCTTCTTCTTCTTGTGGCTTATCCACTGCACCAGATACTGGGGATCCTGCTTGAGGTGCTGGCGGTTGTTCTGCAGCTACTACTTCTTCTGAGCCTGCACCATCCACTTCTTGTACTTTGGCAGCTGGATCCTCTAGTGTTTCCTTCTCATCAGCCTTCGCTTCATGAACCTCTACTATAGCAGGTTCCTCTATTGTGTCATGTGGGCTTCGTTGGCCAGTTTCAAGAGTATGGCCTTCTGACTCTGCCATCTCTATCTCTTCTGTTAGGTGACCTCTATCAGGTGATCCTGCTCGCTGTTCAGGACTTGCATCTTGTTTCTCTGTCAGATCCACCACTACAGGACTGGTCACCTTTGTGATCAATGTATCTAGCCCTATTTCCTGAGCTACTTGCTCTGGGCTCTTTTCTTGCTCTTCTTCCACTCACCTCATCTCTTCCAGTACTGATTGAACTGGTGGAGACTTGTGGGGGGTCATACTGATACCAGTAGCCAGTGTTTCCATCTTCTGTGCAGCCACATCCTGCACCACCTCATCATCAGACAAATTTATTGTCTCATCGAGCGAGACATGCCCTTCTGCTTGTGTCTGGGAAGTTTCTTTCAGCTGCTCCTCAGCAAGTTTAGTTTTAAACTTGACGATGGCAAGAAGTGGAACATTATGTTGAAGTTCCTTGCGCACTTCACTACCTTCCCCTTGTAATGAAGTATGGGGTTGGCTTATTCCACCTCTCATGGAGGTTCTTTGTTTCTTAGGTGGGGTAGACACCAGCACCTGTGGAGCTCTTCTCTTCCTTTTTATTACCAATGGAGCCTCCTCTTCCTCCGGCTCTTCTTCTATGAGGGTATCCTTTCCTCCTGGTTGTTTAGAAGATTGACCCACTTCTTAGGTCTCAGTGATTCTAGCCTCTGCTGTCTTACTTTTCTTGGGCCTTTCTTTCTTTGGAGGGGATGCTGATTCTGATCCTGACCCTGCCGCCTCCTCAGCTGCAAATAATGCCCTTTCAATTATAATCCCTTTTGGTCCCTGTTCCACCTTCTTGCCCCTTGGGGGTCTTTTTCTCTACTATTGTGGTGGAGGGATTCTATCTCCCTTGGTCTTCCTCTTCTCTAACAGGAAGTCATCATATTCATCCGCGGGGATATCCTACCCTTTCTTCTTGTTGTCCACCGTAATGGTAACACCCTTCTTCTTCAATACCTCTATCTGTGCATCAACCCAAGCTTGGGTTAGGTGTAGGGTCCTAGCAATGAATGGGTCCAAGGATATGTCCTCCTGCATAGTGAGGTCAGGCGCAGAGATGGTGTCATCATATATCTTTTTTCTGTTCATACTCGTCTGCCATTGTCCTGCCATCATCCTTCTTTAATTGTTGGGGAAGGGAGATGCAATCAAAAGTTCTCACTTTGTTCAGAGTTAACCTCTGATATCTCCTTCTTCTGGCTTCTACCTCATCTTCACAGTTAGCCTAAAAATCCTCTAGGTGCCTTTGGTGAATAGGCTTTCCTAGTATCTTCTGTATCCTGCCGTAAGGATCATATGGTCTTGTTATTGGAAAAGGCTATAGATTCATCTTATTCAGGGTGACCATCACCTTCTTTATATTATCAGAGTCAAGGCACATATAGTTGCCAATGCTGACTGGGAACAAAATTGGTGGCAGCTTCTTGGCATCCTTCTACATGTGTATCATGGTGGAGCCCTGCCTGATAAATTCCATTAGTACTACGGCATCGGTAGGATACCTTGGCAGCATCAGGGGATGTCCCTCGAAACCCTCAACCCTTATATAAGAAAAGGTTGCAAACTGTATGTACCAAGCCCCATGCCTGTAGACTGCCTCTTGAGCCTCCATGCTCAATCTCTTTGTTCTGTCTTCCTCCATGGTCCTTACCAGATGCATAGAGAATGCATCATTGACCAGTTTGTAATCTTTGAGGTAGTTGGTTCTTTGCAGCTAGGGATGATGATCCCAGATAAATGCAACATTTGTGCCTGTGAGCTTCCCATCTGTAACCAAGGCATCAAAAGTGCCTCTATAAGCACAAGAATAAACAATGTAGGATGTCATGAAAAATGCACAATTTGAATCTCCTAGGTTCATCAGTTGCTCATGCAGAGCATCACTTATTATTTGCCCCCACAGTGGCTTGGTGTCTGAATATAGACACATCATTACTATTACGTACATCCAATCCCTGAAACTGCCAGTATCAGGTTGGCCGGTTACTCTATTCAGGAGTGCAATCATGTATTGATACTCCTCACTGAAATCATACTTAAACAGGTGCACAGGAAGCTTGGCCGCTGCATTATATGTGTTGTTCTTAGCCCGCCACAGATACATGTTCTTCCTGGCTGATTTCTTGTTGGCTTCATACTCCCTTTCAGACTTCTTCAAGTCTACACTTTTGACCTTACTGCCTAGTGGCAATCCAAATGTCTGGGAGAGACCTTTGATGGAGAGGTCTGCATATATCCTCCCATGCTTCACTACTTGCCTTGTTTGAGGGTTATAATTCTGGGCACACTCCATGACGAGTTCCGGAGATTCCATGGAGTATGGAAAATCAGCGGCATTCCACATTCCCGACACGAACACTGCATCCAGCACAGGACTCTTGTCATGTCCATTATTCAGCTTGGCTGACCAGGCCCCCAAATTAGTGCTTCCCTGATGGGTGTCTGTAATTGCTCCATATTTAAACAGGACCCCCCTCTGAGTAGAGAACATGGGTTTGCTAAATTCTTCTTGACACTTGACCAATCGCTTCTCAGCCATGAGTACCTATAATTAACGATAATCCTATCTCACAACAGGTACATATATGCATGTATATTGCAATTGACTTTATAAATCATTATGCCTACTGTATCAATTCCAACACTACTTAATCATACGGGTGCATAAACCAGAACTTACATCATCGTACCAGAACAGAAACAATATGATGAGGGTTTTATTCACTTACCTGGTTATGTAGATTTCCTTTTATACCAGAAGATTGCTAAGACGTTCTTACTTCAGCTGATGATCACCTCTTTCCTTCTGCCCGTGAGCTCAAATCGCGCAAAGGTAGCTGGTATGCAGATATGGAAGCTGGTGCTCTGTAAAACAAGTTTATCACAAGGTAAATGTGAAAATGGTGGTTGAATTACCTTTTAACCTTGCATTTAGGGTACATTTAGGGAAACTCTGACAGATTGGATCATGTTCCTTGATTATTCGTGCGAAAATGCAGGATCTCGCCAGTTGTTTCATTGGGTTTCAGGGTCGGCGGGAACTACCTACCATGTCTGCGCGCATTAAATGATAATGGCGGCAATGGGAGCATGGAATATCCCTATGATAGGATATCCTAAGGGCAGGATGATATTCGCAAATATCAGGTTGAGTTTCAATATCATCCTCCTCCCTCGTAATGACATTGTTATCGCGACAAGATTCGGGTGACAAAAGCACCTTTGTTTATGCTTAGTACATCAGGAGGATATTTTGGTGAATCGGGTGATGTTTTTAAATATGATGATGATGAGACAAACTTACATGTCTCTCTTTTTGGAATATCAGGATGACGTCATCCTGATATTCGCTCTTCTTATCGGGGGTGCATCATGACGTCATCATCATATTAGGCGAACATGATCATGTTTTAGAAAATATCCTGTAGCAATGTAAATGTGATGATGATGTCATCATTATGTATGTTCCTTCATTTATCGTATTCGAATGATGTCATCAGGATATTTGCTAAGGGTGATATTTGCGTCAGGAGGATATAAAGACATATTGGGTTACATGCGAAGTATGACACTCGCGATAGATAAAACTGTTTGACGGGAAGATTTTGCTACCATTTAAAGTTGACGTCCGGATATTTGAACCGCATGACATATCGGGGGGGAATGTTTCAAATATGATGATGAACTTCAACAATATGACTGAGGATATAAAAATATGACCTTCCTCTTGTGAATATCAGGTTTGACCGAAACTTTGACTGTTCATAACTCTTACATCGTGATGAATATCAAGGTGATGTAAAAGGCAAACCTGCCTGAATTTTAATGCTCTTTCAAAATCTGAGGTCATAGAGATGAAATACAAAATTTGACAACCTGATCTCATGGTGACTTACCTCATCTTGGTTTTGCATGATGATGCACTCGACTTACTTTTACCAAACCGCCCAGAAGCAGACACACAAGCCAAACCAAAAATTGGGTCCCTGTTTTGCCAAGTCAAAATGGGGTGTGTTGTGTAACCACACAACAACTTGCCACCAAAGAACACAAACAAATTCTAATGATTCAAGTGATGTGATCACATTCACCTATAGTATTCTAATTCCATATAAGCATAAGTATCATGATCCTCTGAATGATAAAATTTCATCATGACAACAATGCTAGCAAAGGATCAGGTGTGTACATATGATTAATTATCCTCATCTTGAAAGCCAGTTGAAAATATGAGTAACTGGTGTTAAACTACATAGTTGGGGATCATCCCTCATAGCCGACCTGGATAGAGCCTTGCTGCCAGCAGGCGTCTATAGCCCCGGCAAGGTTATCTATACAATCTCCCTAAGTAGAGCCCCACTACCAGTAGGCATCTATAGCCCTGGTAGAGTTACTTAGATGGCCTAATTTTATTTCTTTTCTAATTTTCTCTTTAAAATTTGTATCTGATATCATCATGTTGGCTTATTTGTACTAGGTACAGTCACTTGCAGCTTTAGGTTGGAGATTGTATTGGTAGCAAAGGAGTCCCTTTAGATTTTTCGCTTAACACCTATACTTATGTGTTCAACAAACCCAAGGCTGTTAGGTGTTTCATTGTGATTGATCCACTTTGACCAAGCAAAGGCACCCTGATGAAAAGATATCAGAAACCTGATCATGAACACTTCTTACAATGAATCATAACCTATGTCTAAATGTGATCTCATTACTTGAACCTTAACAATTTAGTTATTTTCTGGGGTGATGAAGTGCACAATCCTGACTTACCAGAACAAGGTCCCAACCAACAAAATGAAACAAGCAAAACAGACACACTGTACAAACAACTATACAAATATACAATATGATACACATGACTATTATGAAGTCATTCAGGCCTGGAAATAATGTTTGAGGAATTGTCCATTGACTGGCAATGGGACATCCTCACCTGTCAGGTTCTTAAGCCTATAAGTACTGTCTCCTAGTATCTCAGAAATTTGAAAGGGACCTATCCATAATCTATCAAACTTACCATGGTCACCTTTCTTTTCATGGGCCTTATCCCACATCAGGACCAAATCGGATATCCTGAAAGCTTTAATTCTAGCTCTTTTGTCAAACCAACGTTTGACAACAGCCTGATGTTTTGCAAATTAATCGATTGCTTGACTCCTTTTTTCTTCCAGGTGCATCAACTGAAGCAACCTGACTTCTTGTTTATTGTCTATGCCTAGGTATTCTTGGGCAAACTGTAGGGTAGGAATTTTTAAGTTTACAGGGAGGATGGGATCCACTCCATATACTAGTTGGAAAGGTGAGTTTCCTAATGCAGTTTTTATTCTAGTTCTGTCTACCCATAAGGCATACTTTAGAAATGAGTTCCATTCCCTGGGGTTCTTCTCTATCAGTTTTCTTATGATACTTAGTAAATTCTTGTTGGTGGATTCTGCTAAACCATTCCCTTGAGGATAATAGTTAGATGAAAACTTAAGTATAATCCCATGGTCAAAAGCCCAACTGGATAACTTGGTGGAAATGAAGGCGGACCCATTATCACTTACCAATGCATAAGGAGTTCCATACCTAGTGACAATGTTGCTCTCCAGAAATTTAATGACATCATCTGCAGTGCAAGTTTTGCTGCTAATAGCCTCAGTCCATCTAGTACAATAGTCAGTAATTGTTAAAACATACCTATGCCCTAAGGAAGACGGAGGATTGATTGGTCCTATGAAGTCCATGCCCCACTGTGCAAATGGGTGCTCTTCCATTACTAGCTGCAATGGTTGTGCAGCATATTTTTCTCTATTGGCAGCAACCTGGCAAACATGACAACATTTAACATGATCAGCTGTGTCTTTAAAAATTGTAGGCCAGTAATATCCTGCTCGGAGGATTGCATGTGTTGTGGCTAATGCTGATCCATGTGCCGTTCCAAACTTATCATGTAATTCTGTCAGGACTCTACTTGCTTCTGGCTTCTCTAAGCATCTAAGGTATATTCCTTTGTAATTCTTCTTGAACAAGGTTCCTCCCTTCATCATATACTTTTGGGATCTTATCTTTAAGGCTCTTCTCTGTGAAGCCTGCATTCTTGATGGACATCTTCCAGTAATCAGGATGTGCCTGATATCTGAATACCACTCTTTATTGTCTTTCTCATTGATCACATATTGCTAACTAGTGATGTTTGGATCAATCTCAGATATCATCTGGCTCAGAGCTTGTCCTCTTACCAACTTCATTGGTGTAATTTCCATGTCATACTCTTGTAATACAGTAATCCATTTAGCTCTTTTCTCACCAGGCTCACTTTGCATCAGCAGCATCTTCACTGCTGCATCAGGCACCACATCAATCACTTTGCTTCTGAGTATGTAATGTCTGAATTTCTTTGCTGCCCTGACTAATGCAAGTGCCTGTCTCTCAACATCTACATACCTCAACTCAGCATCCCTGAAAGGACAGCTCATGAAAGCAATTGGTTTCTCTTCTTTTTCTTCATTTCTTTGAGTTAACATTGCTGCAGAGGTATGTTCTGAAGCAAATGAATAGATGTAGAAATCTTTGGTGTAGTCTGGACTAATGAGGATAGGAGCATCTGAAATGGCCTTTTTTATATCTTCAAATGCAGTCCTGGCTTCTGGTGTCCACTCAATTTGTGCATCTTTCTTCAACATAGCATTTAAAGGTCTGACAATCTCAGCAAAGCCGGTGATGAACTTCCTCACAAAGTTTATCTTACCAAAGTAAGACTTGAGTTGCTTTTTGCTTCCTGGAAGTTGTAACTTCATAATAGATTCCACCCTGTCAGGATCAATGATAATTCCGTCCTCTGTGATCAGGTGGCCTAGTAATTTTCCTGTTGTGACCCCAAATATGCACTTCTTAGGATTCAAAGATATTCCATATTCTTCACATTTCTTCAGTACACTTCTGAGATCAGCAATATGATTCCTCCTTTCCTTGGAGAATACCGTCAAGTCATCCATGTAGATGACTATACATTTTCCTATTAAACCTCTGAAAGCTATGTCCATTGCTCGCTGGAATGTAGCTCCAGCATTTATGAGTCCAAAGGGCATACGTCTATATGCAAATATCCCCCACTTTGTGGTGAAGGCAGTTTTCAATTTGTCAATTTTGTCAACCATTACTTGGTTGTATCCTGAAAAGCTGTCCAAGAAGGACATCATTTTAGCTCCATTTACAATCTGTAGAACTTCATCCAATGAGGGTAAAGGATAGTTATCCTTTTCTGATGCTCTGTTCAGGTTTCTAAAATCTAAACATAACCTGATGTCTCCATTCTTCTTTCTGACTGGCACAAGATTAGCCACCCAAGTGGAGTGCCTGACAGGAAATATTATCCTGGCATTTAACAATTTCTTGACTTCTTCAAGAATTATTGGTTCGAGCAAGGCGTTGACTGGTCTCTGCTTCTGTCTGAAAGGTTTTGCATCCGGCTTGAGAGGTATAGTGTGAGTTATGACAGAGGTATCATATGTCTTCAGCTCATCATAAGTCCATGCAATTACATGTATGTAATCCTTGAGGGCCTGAGTTATTCCTTCTAACTCTTCTGGTGTGCAAACCTTACCCAATAAGACATTTTTCTTATCATCAGCTTGTCCAATATTCACTTGTGAATATTGACCTCCATCTGCCTTAGGCAGATCTTTATGTTTAAGCATATTATCCAAATCAAAGGCTCTTTCCAACTCAATCATACCTTTGGGGATCCTGTTGCTAGGCAACTCTAATATCTCATCTTCTTCCCAGACATGATCTTCCATACCATTCTCATCTATGATTTGAGCCTCAAATATGTCTCTATTTGAAATGAAGTCTAGAATGTGCTGATCATCATCAAACACCTGGAGATTAGTCACATTGTCAGGTATTGATGGTACTGACACCAGCTCTACTGAAAATCTCTTTAGACCAGATATAGACAGTGGCTCCAATGTACTGGCAGCTTGAGCTAGCGCATCTGCCCTATGGTTTTGTTCTCTTGGTACATGAGTGATATTAAAGGCGTCAAAGTCTTCCATCAGGTCCCATACACGATGTCTGTAATTTGATAGTTTTCTGTAGTTACAAGAGTAAATTCCTCTTACTTGCTTCACAACTAGTTCTGAATCTCCAAAGACATGCAGAATCTTTACTTTCCTCTTATGAGCAAACAGCATTCCATGAATCAAAGCCTCATACTCTGCTACATTGTTAGTATAGGGGAACTGTAATCTGTAGGCTGCCAGATAGGATTTCCCAGTTGAATCAATCAAGTCGATTCCTACCCCAGCACCTTGCTTAGATTTGGACCCATCAAACCTCAGGATCCAAGGTTTATCTTCAGCAGGACATTTAGCTAAACTTTCTTTTCTCTTCACAGCTCTGGCGACTGCTCTGCCTGATATCCATTTTAACTTATAGACATCATCATCCTTAAGTTTCTTCTTTCCCTTTTCTTGTGAGCCTGATGGCTTTTCTATTCTCTCTTTCATTTCAGCAGGAGGATGATCTTCTAAATCTACAGTTGCATGCTTTTTCAAAATGTGTAAACATAGTGAGCAAGTTGTTTCTGGGTGAGGTGCCTCATGCAGCCTACACCAATTTTTAATTAAGACCTCGCGAGGAGATTTATACTATCGTGTTTCCTCCTCTATTTCCCTTTCCAAAAATTCTTCGAACTTCGTCAGGTCACTACCTTTGTCCTCATCGGATAATTCATAATCTGGTTCCATAAAGCAATCACTCCCTGGGGTAATCTTTTCTTTCATTTCATTATTTACTCAGAGAGAGACTAAAATTTCTTCTGTTTCCAGGATAGAACGCTCATCATGATCTATCGGTTCTTCAGTTCCTACAAAAGACAGATAAGAATTATTATTATCATCATCATCAAATGTAACATTTACCTCGGAATATGATGATGATGCCTCGCTGTATGTTCACTCTAGCATCAACATCTCTAAGCATGTTTCACATGTCTTTTCTGAATGTGCCTTGTCGTGTAATCTGCACCATCCGTCAATCAAAATATCATTAGCAGGTATATTTAACAATTGACAACGTTTTACCGGTTTAGACAGATGTATCTCAAAATCTCTGAAGCAGTCTATTTCATTCTCATTATCGGGATTATTATTGCGTTCTATGACTGGCATGTCCTCCTGATCATCATCATCATCATGATGATGCAACTTAAGCATCAGGATCTCTTCTATTTTGATAGTCTGCGGCCTGATGCAATAAACTCCAGGTTCTACGTTTACGTACATGATCTCATTTGTTCTGTTGTACTCAGTTATCATATGTTTCATTCTAGGTTCAGCATCAATCCTGATTTGATTAGGTATACCCTTCCATGGTAACCACATGTGACTGAAATCTGTAGACATATATCCGTTAAGTGTTTTAGACCAATCGCGGCTGAGCAACATCCCATACGTATCAGGTATATCAACTACTTGAATATCAATGTAATACTGGATCCTAGGATCAGAAGCTAGCTGCATGTGGATATGAGTTAATTCCCCTACTACACTTACTTCTGTTTTGTCCAACTGTGTGACCTTCTTTAAGGATTTAGCAGGATGCAGTCCTAAAGCATTGCATATTGACAAGGGCATAACATTCGTTGAGGCTCCCGAATCCACCAGACAATTGTGCAGGTTCTTGCTGAACATTCTTATGGTAAGGAGGAACAGAGGTGATTCGGTTTTATCCCTATACAAGGTCATGTGGGAGGTTTCTACAGCTTGGATTGTAGCTGACACTTTAGGCTTGACAATATTATCCCTAGCAGCGTGATCCTTGCCACTGGATTGACTTGAAAGATGACTATCCTCTTTAGGGGCAAGATCATCTAAGGACTTCATGAATGCCCTTTTGATGGCAGGAGTTTTCAGTAACTCAGACAAGGATAGGCTGATCTTAATTTTCTTCATTTCATCAACGAGATAGCTGACCAACTTGTCAGATTCATGAGGTGTATTCACAATCTTTGATACTGTGTTTTGAGGTGACAAGTACTGAGCATTCACCTTAAGGAACCCTGGGTTATTGCTAGCCTTAGGATCAGGAGGTGTATTGAAGTTGTTTGGAGGTAGAGATGATGTCAATGGACCAGCAGGTCTATTGGCATTACTCCTCAAGTTATAATTATGCTTACCAGGATATTGCTGCTGATATGCATGTACTTCTTCACGTTCCCTTACAGGCTCATTTTCATCTTCAAAGGGGAAAACATAGTTTGTTTCAAAAGCTAAGGCCTATTCTTCATATGCTTGGTTATAACTCTGATGAGGTTCATTTGTATAGGCTTCTAGCACAAAAGCTGAGTCGTATCCACAAGGAACAATCTCATTTCCTTCTGCATGAGGTGGATTTCCAGAAGTGTTAGACACTTCAGTCTGAAAGATGTTAGCAGCAATTCTAAATTGTGGACAGTCTAATTCTGCATGTGTATTAGTATTGTGGATCCTACACCAATTAGTAAGAGCCGCCTCAGCAAGATTGACTCTAGTAGTCTGTTTGGCTTCACCAGGAGGCTGATTGTCCAGGGGTGATGGTAATGAACCATTATTTGGCCTAGAATTCCATACTCTGGGCTATCTAGGTGGATTATTGTTATTTCCACCATTATTGTTGAAATTATTGTTGTTATATCCTCTATTAGGATAATTTGGTCTGTCATTGGAATAATTTTTGTTCTGACTTGACTGGGAATAAAAACCCTGATTTCTCAAGTGTGTCACTTCTGTGGTGAGTTTTCTTAATTGAACAGAAATTTCTTTGATTTCTTCCTTTTCTTCTTAAGCTTTGGCCACTACATTTTCAGTCTGAGGCTTGAAGAAAGAGGATCCATGGTTATTATTGGATAGATCAGCAGCCTGAGGTATCTGGGCTTGTACAGGGTATTGTGGCACTTGGCCATTTCCATTAGGAGGGGGCATGATGCTCAGTGGAGGTACTTGCAAAGGTGCAGGCATGACTGCTGGAGGTATCACTGTTCCATTAGGATACTGTCCAGGATACTGCGGAGAATATGTTGCAGGATATGATGCGGGATATTGTGAATGCATGCCAGGCAAGGTAGGAAATACTATATTTGGAGTAGGAGCAGGTATCAACTGCTGATTCACTTTGATAGCTTCTTGAAAAGTTCCTATCAATGTAGTGATCTCAGGATGTGTTCTCCTGATGAACATGGAAGTTAATGGATCCAGAGTTGAATAATAGATACTCCGGGCAGAGGCATCAGATACTACATATGGGGCAACTAACTTGGACAACATTTTCTGAAACCTAGCATTGAAATTGGTGATAGGTTCATGCTCAAATCTTTTGATCGTGGCAAACATATGGTAATTCATAGATGGATCAATAGGGACCTTGAACTTGTCAAGAAAGGCTTTCTCTAAGACAGCCCATGAACCAACAGAGGCTTGGCCAAGACTAATGAACCAATTATAAGCATCTTCCCCTAAGGAAAAAGGAAATAACCTGCACACCACATCTTGATGTTCTATCTTGGCTCTGCAGCAAGCTTCCTTAAATGTCCTGATATGATCATCAGCATCTTGATAAGGATGATATTTTGGACAAAGTTTATTCGGATTCTTTGGTAGCTCATGATATGCAGTAAAGGTCAAAGGTGACTCCACTGCAAAGAAAGACATTGCAACCAGAGGAGGTTGAGCTGACTGAGGTTGGACTAAAGGTACACCCTGAGGCTGAACAGGAGGTGTCACAGATATCCCGGAAGATATTTGTAAACCAACGGGAGTTACAGGAGGAGGTTCTAGTGAAGCTCTTGATGCACTAGACCCTAGAGTATGATGAATGTCTACGGTTCTAGGTCTAAAACCTCTAACAGGTAGTTCCTCGAAGATTCCATTAGATCTAGACCTGGTATTTATCCTGTGAGCCAGGATTTCTCAATTTTGAGGTGAATTGGCTTAAACTTTGCAAATATTGGCTGGATTTCACAAAATGAGGTGATATTTGCAGTCAGATGGCTAATCAAACTGGATATTTATGAAATATTTATGAAGATACTGCAAGTATGACAGGACATTTGGGGTATAATGACCCCTAACACAAGATCTCAAGTATCTAAAGCTTAAATTCTTCAAAGCTCGAACAGATTTACGGATCTTTGGCCAATATTAGTGAATTCAGAATGATCTACTGTAAAGCATGCAATATTTATGTAAGATATGGAAATCTTTACATAAAATGAGCATATATGAGCTTCTTACAGTAAATATTTACGTAATATTTGAAATTCACAGACGATCTGAGGTTACCTTACTCCCTGCATCATAGAACCTAAAAATAATGATGATGAGCATAGTATTCCAGATCAAGCCCTCCTTCTAGCACCAATTTATGTTGGTCATGATGTTAGTCATAAACAAGCATAGAATAAAAGTGTGCATTAACCTTTATTCATCTTGAAAGATATTGTGAATTCAAAGAATTCAGGATCCCAAGTCTCCGATGATTAGGTCTTAATCGTCTGAAGCTACTCAGAGGTTAATGTGCGTTGCTGTTTCCATTTTGGGGCCTTACGTGAAATTGTGCCATCATCATGACATTCCTGCAGAAATTCTTTACAGAGAAGTCATATTATGCAGTTATTAGATGAAAAGATGTAGAAATACCTCAATCTTTGCATGATATTTTTCAATTATGCATGCTTTGCATTCAAATATGCTAAATATTTGCGATTACCTACGAGATGTCTGCATATTTGCATTATTTACTTAGGATTATCAGTTATTTGCAATTGTGATAATGAAATATTCTGAAATTGAAAGAAATTAAAGGAATACTACAATTTAAAGTTGAACCTTCAGCTATTGATCCACATACATACTGTTGACATTTCTTCTGAATCAGCATTAGGGTTTGCCACTTCTAATGCACAGGCAGATTCAGGCCAACTGAATACAGGAGGTTGCGTGAGCTCCTCCCCTTCACTTCTGGTTCTGCCGCACCAAGGGGGGTATCCCTATAACTCAAGATGTAACCTTGACTAGCTCAAAGATAGAAGGATCTAACTTGACAACAACAGGCAGAATACTCTCATGTATGGACCAAGATCTGTATGATAGATCACAAGGCTGGCAACATTCTTGGACATGATGTCTGGTTGGGTATGAGAGCATGCAGGGGGTTCCTAATCCTACTCCTACAACTAACAGGTGGAAGTATGAAATGGTTTGATATGAATTTGGATGCAAAGCTGGACATGGTGTATAACACAAAAACACAGCATGATTGGTGCCTATCCAGGGCTTGGAGTCGGTAGACATACACCTGTGAATGATCAGCATGAATAGCTAAAACTGGATTTCAGGGGGATACACATGATATCTGCCCTACAGATATCTCCCAATATAGAGTGTTGAGCTATCTCTACTTATGGCATCCCTACTGCAGTATACCCTTCCCAATGTTCAACCTGAAAACAGTTTAATCTGCCCCTTAAGCAGAGGTTAAAAGATCAGACATTCAACATAGGAATTCTATGCTCTAGAATCTAAACATAAGCAAACATCCAGATCCAGAAGAAGGATACATGCAATACTGGAGACAGAATTAACACAACACATGCTAAGATAGCATTACTCATACAAGATCAACCATGAAATCAGTGGATTCATGCCAAGTCCTACAACAGGAGATACATAAACTCACAAGATCAAGCTGTACAGAGCAACCAGATCAGCTGGTTTTGGATTACAGAGCCAAAAATCATCAACTTTCAACAACCTCTGAAATGAGCAACACACACTGCTTATAACAGCCAGGTAGGTGCTCAGCAATTAATTACATGGTTGACTAAAATTTCGCCAGATACACAGTATCATGAAAATGGCGCTCAAACACAACCGGATTGGCGCCCAAACTTGAATGCAGCAGGTAGGGGAGGAGACAGGAAGATTTCTCGAGCCCTGCGCCCCTGTCCGCTGATTGACACCTCCAGTCGGGTACAAGATCGGCCCACGCCATCGCCCATACCTCTGCAACAATCGCCATTAATGGCGCACCAACCCGCGGCCTTGGGAAGATCATCAAACAGACTATCGCAAGCTTTTCCCGCCGAGACTCATCATCATGATGTTTTGAATATGCAGGATAACAATATCCCACATGCATCCCGCGATGACCTCAATAACACTTTATATACTAGGTCATGAGCATATATCATGTCGGTGCTTTTGCTCCTGACGACACTAGTATAGACTTCATCATCATCATCCTCCAGCAGCATGATATCCTGTTGTTCAAAATATCACCCTGACGTCATCATGATATTTGAAATATAACCTTCATGATAATCGGCACAACCTGATCCATCGGAGGAACATCCTCCTGCTGAGCTTATAACAAAAGTCTGGCCGATGAACATCCTGATGACGTCATCATCATCTACTGCTGACGTCATCATCATATCTGCCTACTGCGCACCTCCTCATATCCGGATGACTTCATCATCATGTTTGCAAATATCAGGAGGTCTCTTCAAGATGATCAGGTGTTAGAAATATGACCCCCACGGACCTTGATGACGTCATCATCATATTAACATCATCATGATATTCGGAAGACAACCGGATATTTGGAAATATCCTCCTGATGCTCAAATATCAGGTTGCACTGTAGCTCTTCTATAAGATCGGGGCGATAACTGAATATGATGATGCTGCTTGAAAAGATCACCCCCAGTAGATAATGCGCGAAGCTAGCAGGCGGATATCTCCTTAATATTAGCATCATCATGATGCTCGAACAAACAAACATATATCCAGGTGATATGAAAATATCACCCCCTTCTTCAGAATATCATGATGCAGATAGGCAGAGAAATAGATATCACCCTGATATATAAGGATGACGTCAGCCTCATCAGGATGAGAAACAAAGAATAAGAAGTGATACAACATCATCAGGATGATATTGACCAAGATCATCCTGACGTTCAAAATATGATGACCCCAGTGAATATCGGGTCGCACTTAGAACTCTTCAACAACATCATCAGGATGATCATAACCAAGATCACCCGATGATAAAATATCACCCCGGCGAAATATCATGAAGGCAGAAAATATGATGACCTCCGCATGCAGCAGGATGAAAACTGGAAATATCATGATGATGACGACGACCCTTAGGATAAAACAAGTTAGGTCGAGCAACTCAAAGAATAAGCAACATCATCATCATGCCTACGCAAGGTGATAAATGGAAGATCACTGGAGACTTTGAAGAATCACCCTCGTAAGTAGATCAGGGCGCACTGTAGCTCGTCAGCATCATCATGATAAAAACCAAACATCACTCAATATGATGATGACGATGAGAAACCGGTCGAAGGAGAACATGATGATGATGACCATCATCGAAACAAACATGATGACGATGACCTCCTCCTCAAGAAATATGATGCTGCAGTTGAAAAATGCTGAGGAGGTCCAACACTTAGAAAAAATGGGCAAGAAGATAAAGGCTTCAAATGAAGAAACCTCCTGATCATGACAAATCAACCCCTGGTCAAAATGAGTGTCAACACATACTTGATACTGTCATGACGAGAAGAAATCAAACCATATGTTCACCAGGATATTCCACAGCTAGATACAGTTGACGCAAACTTCAGAGGATGATGAATGAAAACAATACATGCAACATGATGAGCACTCCAAGGGACGTAGCAAATCAAAGCACATATCTAGAATTCAGACACAGATTACTCAAGATTTACGAAGATTTGTAATCGAAATACTCTTCTCTTTCATTAAGTATGCAAAAGACATGTACCTATGCAATAACTTTGAAATAAGCCCTGAATACTTCAGCAAATAGATTTCAATTAAGTTTTGAATGTTTCAACAGGGCATTCCACCACCTTTTATAGAATAAGGTGAGGAATCTGTTACAAAAGATCTACGATCTGGATTAATCAATACAAATCTATGGTCATGATTCACTTGATTTTGTTAATCTTTACAAAATGGCACAAGTTGCCAGCTGGCAACTATCTATACTACTTCTGCTATTATCCCCTTCATGATGTATCTTCATCATGCTCCTCAGCTGATTCATGCGGGTCATCATCATGTGCATCACTTTCTGAACTTTCACTATCCTGATGATGACGCTGCTGCATATGGGGCTGCATACTACTGCGAACCTGCTCATATGAACGCACAACCTGATCTATCCCTCTGCCATCTTGAGTCTTTGCTTTGACAATGGCGTGCTTATGTGCTTCATATTTGTCTCTGCTGTTATCAAGGTTATTTTTCCTGTCCTGCAGTGTCTCTCTATATTTCTCCATCTGGACCTTGATCCTCATTATTTTATCTATCAATTCCTCTGTCAAAGGGACAGGTGGACCATCTGTCTCTGATTGGAAGTTGCTGTGTACAGCTTTAATGGCGGACTCTTCATCTTGATTTTCTATTTTTCCTTCCACCTTGCCTTCCAATGCCTCCAGTATCACCGCTTCTTCAGCCATTAAATCTCGTAGCCTCATGCTGATATCCATCAGCTTATTATTACACCTTTTGAGGACTCCACACTCAAATTGAGTGTCTTTATACCAGATATCTATTAATAATACGGTATTACTATTTAGCACCTGCTTACTGATAAGCAGTTGAGGATTTATATTCCTTATTTCTCCTAACAGGCTCAGGACTCTCTCCAGCTTGTAAGACCTCTTCCCGGTCTACATCTGTAATTTATCCACCTTGGCCTTGGAGTCACTTAGGATGCTCCATTTCTTCAAAGAGGCTTTCATTATTTCTACTGCATCATCCAATGTGGATGACATCCATCTCCTTATTACGGATGCCTCATGCTTCATGAGGTCCAATTTATTTACCTCCTCCTGAGAAATGGCAGTCAATGGGACTGCATGTTCAGTTGTGGTAACATCAGGATTGGTCAGCCCTTTGATATAGGCATGCAACTGAGCAATGTGCTCTTTATGTTGCTTATTTTTCTCCTTCTCTCTTTTCACCTTCTGAATTAGAGAGTCAATGATATCTTTGCCCTCCTGACCTTCTTGGTCCTCATTGGCAAAGCCCAAATCTACTGTACTGATTTGAAATTCATCGACAGTGATTTTACCTTTTTCCTTCTCCACTGCAGGTATGGCAATTTGTGCTGTCCTTCTCCCTGTTGCCGGATCTCTCTTGATGGCCGAAGTCATTCTGGCCTTCCTCTTTGGCTTCATTATATCCACAGAGAACAGGGTGGAGACGTCAAATTCCTGAATTTCAAGCTCTTCCTCAGCATTTACCTCTTTTGCCAACCACGGAGGCACCCGATCATGTTTTTCAGCATCATCCTAATGTTCACCTATATCTCCCGTTTCTATCAACAAGTGTTGTGGGGATGGTGACTTTCTCATTTCTTCTTCTTGATGCTCTCTTTGTTGTTGATCTTACGGAACCTCCTCCTGTTGAGGGATTTCCTTCTCTGGAGGAGCATCTTCATGCTGTGGGGACCCTTGAGGTGCATCTATATGTTGATCATGACCTTCTTCTATCATTATTTCATCTGTTCCCACTTCTTCTTCTTCTTGTGGCTTATCCACTGCACCAGATACTGGGGATCCTGCTTGAGGTGCTGGCGGTTGTTCTGCAGCTACTACTTCTTCTGAGCCTGCACCATCCACTTCTTGTACTTTGGCAGCTGGATCCTCTAGTGTTTCCTTCTCATCAGCCTTCGCTTCATGAACCTCTACTATAGCAGGTTCCTCTTTTGTGTCATGTGGGCTTCGTTGGCCAGTTTCAAGAGCATGGCCTTCTGACTCTGCCATCTCTATCTCTTCTGTTAGGTGACCTCTATCAAGTGATCCTGCTGGCTGTTTAGGACTTGCATCCTGTTTCTCTGTCAGATCCACCACTACAGGACTAGTCACCTCTGTGATCAATGTATCTAGCCCTATTTCCTGAGCTACTTGCTCTGGGCTCTTTTCTGTCTCTTCTTCCACTCGCCTCATCTCTTCCAGTACTGATTGAACTGGTGGAGACTTGTGGCGGTTCATACTGATGCCAGCAGCTAGTGTTTCCATCTTTTGTGCAGCCACATCCTGCACCACCTCATCATCAGACAAATTTATTGTCTCGTCCGGCGAGACATGCCCTTCTGCTTGTGTCTGGGAAGTTTCTTTCAGCTGCTCCTCAGCAAGTTCAGTTTTGAACTTGACGATGGTAGGAAGTGGAACATTATGTTGAAGTTCCTTGCGCACTTCACTACCTTCCCCTTGTAATGAAGTAGGGGGTTGGCTTATTCCACCTCTCATGGAGGTTCTTTGTTTCTTAGGTGGGGTAGACACTAGCACCTGTGGAGCTCTTCTCTTCCTTTTTATTACCAATGGAGCCTCCTCTTCCTCCAGCTCTTCTTCTATGAGGGTATCCTCTCCTCCTGGTTGTTTAGAAGATTGACCCACTTCTTGGGTCTCAGTGATTCCAGCCTCTACTGTCTTACTTTTCTTGGGCCTTTCTTTCTTTGGAGGGGATGCTGATTCTGATCCTAACCCTGCCGCCTCCTCAGCCACAAATACTGCCCTTTCAATTATAATCCCTTTTGGTCCCTGTTCCACCTTCTTGCCCCTTGGGGGTCTTTTGCTCTGCTGTTGTGGTGGAGGGATTCTATCTCCCTTGGTCTTCCTCTTCTCTAACAGGAAGTCATCATATTCATCCGCGGGGATATCCTGCCCCTTCTTCTTGTTGTCCACCATAATGGCAACACCCTTCTTCTTCAATACCTCTATCTGTGCATCAACCCAAGCTTGGGTTAGTTGTAGGGTCCTGGCAATGAATGGGTCCAAGGATATGTCCTCCTGCATAGTGAGGTCAAGTGCAGAGATGGTGTCATTATATATCTTTTTCTGTTCATACTCGTCTGCCATTGTCCTGCCATCATCCTTCTTTAATTGTTGGGGAAGGGAGATGCAATCAAAAGTTCTAACTTGGTTCAGAGTTAACCTCTGATACCTCCTTCTTCTAGCTTCTGCCTCATCTTCACAGTCAGCCCAAAAATCCTCTAGGTGCCTTTGGTGAATAGGCTTTCCTAGTATCTTTTGTATCCTGCTGTAAGGATCATATGGTCTTGTTATTAGAAAAGGCTGTAGATTCATCTTATTCAGGGTGACCATCACCTTCTTTATATTATCAGAGTCAGGGCACATATAGTTGCCAATGCTGACTAGGAACAAAATTGGTGGCAGCTTCTTGGCATTCTTGTACATTTGTATCATGGTGGAGCCCTGCCTGATAAATTCCATTACTACTACAGCATCGGTAGGATACCTTGGTAGCATCAGGGGATGTCCCTCGAAACCCTCAACCCTTATATAAGAAAAGGTTGCAAACTGTATGTACCAGGCCCCATGCCTGTAGACTGCCTCTTGAGCCTCCATGCTCAATCTCTTTGTTTTGTCTTCCTCCATGGTCCTTACCAGATGCATAGAGAATGCATCATTGACCAGTTTGTAATCTTTGAGGTAGTTGGTTCTCTGCAGCTGGGGATGATGATCCTAGATATATGTAGCATTTGTGCCTGTGAGCTTCCCATCTGTAACCAAGGCATCAAAAGTGTCTCTATAAGTACAAGAATAAACAATGTAGGATGTCATGAAAAATGCACAATTTGAACCTCCCAGGTTCATCAGTTGCTCATGCAGAGCATCACTTATTATTTGCCCCCACAGTGGCTTGGTGTCTAAATATAGACACATCATTACTATTCCGTACATCCAATCCCTAAAACTGCCAGTATCAGGTTGGCCGATTACTCTATTCAGGAGTGCAATCATGTATTGATACTCCTCACTGAAATCATACTTAAACAGGTGCACAGGAAGCTTGGCCGCTGCATTATATGTGCTGTTCTCAGCCCGCCACGGATACATGTTCTTCCTAGCCAATTTCTTGTTGGCTTCATACTCCCTTTCAGACTTCTTCAAGTCTACACTTTTGACCTTACTGCCCAGTGGCAATCCAAATGTCTGGGAGAGACCTTTGATGGAGAGGTCTGCATATATCCTCCCATGCTTCACTACTTGCCTTGTTTGAGGGTTATAATTCCGGGCACACTCCATGACAAGTTCCGAAGATTCCATGGAGTATGGAAAACTGGCGGCATTCCACATTCCTGACATGAACACTGCGTCCAGCACAGGACTCTTGTCATGTCCATTGTTTAGCTTGGCTGACCAGGCCCCCAAATTAGTGCTTCCTTGATGGGTGTCTATAATTGCTCCATATTTAAATAGGACCCCCCTTTGAGTAGAGAACATGGGTTTGCTGAATTCTTCTTGACACTTGACCAATCGCTTCTCAGCCATGAGTACCTGTAATTAACGACAATCCTATCTCACAACAGGTACATATATGCATGTATATTGCAATTGACTTTATAAATCATTATGCCTACTGTATCAATTCCAACACTACTTAATCATACGGGTGCATAAACCAGAACTTACATCATCGTACCAGAATAGAAACAATATGATGAGGGTTTTATTCACATACCTGGTTATGTAGATTTCCTTTTATACCAGTAGATTGCTGAGACATTCTTACTTCAGCTGATTATCACCTCTTTCCTTCTGCCCGTGAGCTCAAATCACGCAAAGGTAGCTGGTATGCAGATATGGAAGCTGGTTCTCTGTAAAACAAGTTTATCACAAGGTAAATGTGAAAATGTTGGTTGAATTACCTTTTAACCTCGCATTTAGGGTACATTTAGGGCAACTCTAATAGATTGGATCATGTTCCTTGATTATTCGTGTGAAAATGTAGGATCTCGCCAGGTGTTTCATTGGGTTCCGGGGTCGGCGGGAACTACCTACCATGTCTGCACGTATTAAATGATAATGGCGGCAACGGGAGCATGGAATATCCCTATGACAGGATATCCTGAGGGCAGGATGATATTCACAAATATCAGGTTGAGTTTCAATATCATCCTCCTCCCTCGTAATGACATTGTTATCGCGACAAGATTCGGGTGACAAAAGCACCTTTGTTTATGCTTAGTACATCAGGAGGATATTTCGGTGAATCGGGTGATGTTTTTTAAATATGATGATGACGAGACAAACTTACATGTCTCTCTTTTTGGAATATCGGGATGACGTCATCCTAATATTCGCTCTTCTTATCAGGGGTGCATCATGACGTCATCATCATATTAGGCGAACATGATCATGTTTTAGAAAATATCCTGTAGCAATGTAAATGTGATGATGATGTCATCGTTATGTATGTTCCTTCATTTATCATATTCGAATGATGTCATCAGAATATTTGCTAAGGGTGATATTTGCGTCAGGAGGATATAAAGACATATTGGGTTACATGCGAAGTATGACGCTCGCGATAGATAAACTGTTTAACGGGAAGATTTTGCTACCATTTAAAGTTGACGTCCTGATATTTGAACCGCATGACATATCAGGGGGGAATGTTTCAAATATGATGATGAACTTCAACAATATGACCAAGGATATAAAAATATGACCTTCCTCTTGTGAATATTAGGTTTGACCGAAACTTTGACTGTTCTTAACTCTTACATCCTGATGAATATCAAGGTGATGTAAAAGGCAAACCTGCCTAAATTTTAATGCTCTTTCAAAATCTAAGGTCACAGAGATGAAATGCAAACTTTGACAACCTGACCTCATGGTGACTTACCTCATCTTGGTTTTGCATGATGATGCACTTGACTTACTTTTACCAAACCGCCTAGAAGCAAACGCACAAGCCAAACCAAAAATTGGGTCCCTGTTTTGCCAAGTCAAAATGGGGTGTGTTGTGTAACCACACAACAATCCTCCATCATAATGTTATCGTATGGGGAATAGGGGGCATGGTGTTATGATGTCTTAGGCATGCCATTTTGTATGGAGAATAATTGTTGCCCTTTGTGTTGGCTTTTGTTTTTGTATGGTGATTTGTATGTTATGATGCCTTAGGCATGTCATTTTTTAGGGAGAATAGAGGCTTCCAATAAGAAGCAATAAACAAGACATCATAGAAAACATGAACAAAAACATGGAGGGTGAAATACACTATGTTTATTTCAACATTCACAGGTTTTGTTTCTTATTCTAAGATGTCCTTGAAATATTGTGATCTAAACATGTGCAGTTGGAGGACCAAACATCCGCAAGTCAAAATATACAGTGTCTATTTCAACTTGGAATTTGAAATATAGTAATTTCTATAAGCCCTGCAAAACATAGAAGCCTGCTATTTTTTTCATCGATATTGAATTAAATGTGAAACCCACCAACTATTGTGGGCCCCACAAACGTAGTTGGTAGTTCATCATGGGATTGTGTACTATGTTTCTTTACATCAGGGAACTTTTATGTTTTGAAAATTATGAAAATGGGTTGCCGATGGCTCCAATTTCACATGTTGGATGTGTAGGGTGTATTTCAACCTACAATTTTGTTTATCAACTTTCAATTATAGATTAATTGAAAGACATCTTGGAAAATTATTACAAGTGTTAGTAAGAGTTTAATTTGCATATTGATTTTTTAGATGATTTAAAAATTACTTGTTTATAGAAAGGAATGCAATTAATTTGGAACTTAAACTATTGGTAACACTTGTAAGTATTTTTTTCTTGTGAGAGCAGCAATCATGTATCCTTTTAAAGAAAAAATGGTTGATACTATTACACATACCATAGAGGGGGATGGAACAATTTACTGAATGTTTAGTAGTCCTCATCCTTGGGTACGGTCACGTGTGATAGATATGCTAGTAAGATCGATTCATTTGAAGATGCATTCAAATGTTTAATTTTGCTGACTAACAAGAATACTTAGAATGTTGATTGGAAAGTGGGATTTTTTTGAATAGGAGAGAGTAGAGGTTGTAAGGACTTCGCATCAATTTAGGAGTAGAGTGAACATTGAGGCCACAACTTGTTCAGTAATGAGATGTCAACTTGGCATTATTCTTTTGTTGTAGTTTGTTAATGGTGGCATTTTATTTATTGATTTGGAAATAGTAATTTTGTAAGGGAGAAAATAGTTTTGACATTATATCTTTGATTCACTTTAGGAGAATAAACAAGCTGAGGATGAAGATGAGGAGGCAGTGGATGAGGCTGAGGAAGAGGATGAGGAGGTAGAGGGCGAGGCTAATGATGAGGAGGCTAAGAGTAAGGGACAAGCCGATTTGAATGAATTCAAGGTGGATTTAATATTGCAATTACTGTTTCATTTGGCATTGTTTAAATGTTCTACGTTGAATTTCATTTTTCATGAAATATGCTACGTTTTTTTTGGAAATGTTTGTGCAGGTCTATCCTCATCATAGAATTGAATGGGTGGGTAGTAGATTAGTATATTTATGTGAGTATGGTTCATGTCGCATGGTCGGAGGGGTTAAATTTTGGGAATTGAGAATGCTATTAAATGTGCATAGAATGTTGAAGAATAAGCTTCATTTTGTTAAGCCACAAAAGTGTGGCCAAAGTCCCCATAGGAAAATGAAAACATCCACATCCTTCCCCTAAGAGAATGAAAAATTATATTGAAAAGAGGGAGAGTAATGTTGAGTACCAATTGAGGGTGCACTACAATATGTGGAGAAGGTGTGTAATTGAATGGGTATGAAAAGCCTGTGGCAAAGAAAAATTTGAGGAACTCCCTAAGAAATCTAAGAAGGAGCTTAATGTTGCAATTTGGTCTTACAACAATGATGAGAAGAGGGAGGAAAGAAGGAAAAAATTATTAAGATTGAAGGAGAAAAATAAATTGGATCAAATGGTAATTTACAATTGCACTCTTAAATGTGTTTGTTGTTTGATTATTTCAATTAAATGGTTGCATGCATACAAATTTGATGTAACATTGACATTTATGTCATCGTAGGGCAATGGTCAAGAAGGAAGTGGTGAGCCTAAGAAGGGTACTAAGGATTTGGGAGAGGAAGTAGTATGGTTTCTTGGAGCATTTGAAATAGATTGAAGATTGTACATTTTGTCTTTACACATTTCAAATTTCTCTCCTGGGATGATTCAATGTAATGTTAACATTTATGCCATCACAGGTTGACGTTCAAGAAGAGAGTAGACCTCAGCAAGGTAGAAAAGATGTCAAAGAAGAAGCAGTATGTTTTCTTGAAATTTTTTGAATAAAGATAAAGATTGTACATTCTATCTTACATATTTCAAATTTCTCTCATAGGATGACAATATTCCTCTTGGACAACTTTGAGACAAAATGAGGAGAAATGGTGATGAAAGAAAGTTTGAGGTGTTGCCTACATCCTTATGATTTTATCTCTTTGAAGTGTGTTTTGTCATGTGGTTTGATAGAAATATAATTATAAAAAGCAATTTGTGTTAGCAAAAATTTATGTCAGTGTATTTCTCTATTAATTTTCCCAATAAACAGTGACACACTTTTGTAACATTGGAGAAATCACCATAGAAAAGATGATTTTCCTTTGCATTTAAAGGGGCAGCTCCCTTATATAATTTATGTAATTTTATTGATTTCAAGTACTTTTGACCATAAAGTACAAAAGGGGAAGAAAAGGAAAACAACAAGAAATGATGAGTATGTAAAATTAAATAGGTAACAAATTTAATTTTGCATACAACGTTAATGAAAGAGGGGAAAATGAAAATTTGCAACCATAACATATGAAGAGGAGCCCAAAAAGAAAATTACAAATTAAACTTACGAATAACTTGCAATTTATGAAAAGATAAGGTAACACAATCACAGATTAAACATACGAATAATCTACAAATGAACAACAGGGTGAAAAGAATTACAGATTAAACTTAAGAATAACCTATAACTCCTGAAAAATATAGTGAAAAGGTAACAATCCACAATATCTTCCATATATTCAAAATCCAAGTCAAAACAAAATTATTACATAGTTGGTATGACTGTAGCAAAATAAAATCCCTACTTCTCCTACCCCCAAAAATTTCTCGAGAAAGGCATCCCCTCTTACCATGAAATTACCTCCTTTTAAACCTTACACCCTCATAGAAGCAGTTCTAAAACTACTTGTAACTTCTTTCCACCTAATTCCCCTTTTAAATATTTATTCACTTTCTCTTCCACTTGAATTTTCCAGCCAAAAATTAACCACCTCAAATTTACATATTAATTATTTATTTTTAAAGAATTAATTCATCCAACATTATTCCCACAAAAAAAATTTCCCACTTTTAACGCCTTTCTCTATCACATTAACAAGAAGTAATTTTAACCCTTCCCTAATATTAATTCTTAAGAAGAATTAATTACTTAGCACTATGACTTAGGGTAAAATCATTTTTCCTAGCTAGCTAAATGCACTTTAACATAAAAGTTAAAAATGCATAATAATTCCCTGGAACCAACTATCCTTCACACAATTTCCTTTGGGAAAAGTCCTCACAGGTGTAGGTAAATTTTTTTAGTTGGTTCAATTTTTAGGGTAGTGAAAAATCTGGGCCAATAGTTTGAAATTGTAATGTTTGGTTATATATTAAGTCTTGTGAAACTCATTCCATGTTTTGCAGGATAAGAACCTTAAAACTAGGAAACAAGGTTTGTGTTTTTGTCATAAGTTAGGACTTGACCTTATTGGTGAGGTTGCATCAAGGGAAGTGAGAGAGGATGATAGAGGTGGGGACGGGGAGAACATTGGACAACCTTCTCCATCGGTAGCATCATGAGACATTTCATGCTTCATTTAAAAGTTTATAAGGAATCTTTGACTTTGAATTGAATTAATATTCACGTTACTAACCCTTCCATTACAACCATTTTTTTCTGGACGATGAGAGGAGAGACCAAGATGGTAGCTCTTTTATGGTCAAAGATCATGTGGACCTAAATTCAAAGGGTGTCATGATGGTAAAAGGCATTATGGCCGATGTGAGCAGATATGCACTTTGCCATAATATTCCAATCCCACCAAGTTGTGTGAAAGTCAATATTGTCAAGGCCATTGTTTTGGATAGTAGCTTGCCTTATGCTGGTCCATTTGTAGAGGTTTTGTCTGATTCTGTAAATTCATTTGAGATATGGAAATTCTTGGACTTGAGACATTGTCACTCATCAATACAACTAAATGATTTGTTGCTCTATATATTTTTGTTTCTTAAATTTTTTGATCCAATGTAACAACTTATTGCTTTGCATATGTTTGTTCTTAAATCTTCTCATATAAATTTACAGGTGTGTTTTAGGACCAAGTGTAATGCCCACCCTAGTTTGTGCCTTTTGTGCTTTTTGATTCATGTGTTATATGTTGTTCTAAGTGTTTATCAGTGTTTAATATGATTATTATGCTTTGATGCATTGTACCAAACTTGTCGATGAGGTCTATGGTGCCATCGATGGGTTCTGAGGGTGTATTCTGCATGACCATAGAGGTGTTTTCAATGGGGTTGAACTTTGTTATTTTGTTTCCAACTATGCATTATGGGATGCATACATTGTGATTGTGCATGTTAGATTATTCCAGTGCTTCAGCTTCACTATTTTCACTATACTTGTTATAGTTGTGATTGTCATATTATTCCCGCATTGTGAAATATTTATGTTTATGCATCTTGTTACTAGATCATGCTAGTTGTAGTTGCTTATAGTGGATGTGATTATTTTATATCATGTGTGGTTATACCATGTTGGAGTGGATTATGTTGCTTCGGCTATTATACGTGGAGTAGGTACACTTGATGGTTGACTTGAGAGTGCAGGTAATTACAAATGTTAACTAATGTGGGAAATGTGGAGAAGGTTGACATGGGACGCTAATCCATCTCACCCTTATCCCTGTGTTGTGGAAACCCGTAATGTGTGCTTGCTGTCAATTATGTGTGTTTCCTTAGCATTTTACACTCTATTTTAAATGATCTCGAAAAACATGTTTTCCATGTTTTTGGATTATTTTAATGATTAATTATCTTAGTGAAAATATATATTGCATTATATTATGCTAGAGGAATAAATTTAAATTATTTCAAATTATTTCTGAAATTCAATATTTTCCCTCAACAAGGTAGAATTGCATTATATTGGAAAATGGAATTCTTAATATGGCGTGTTTGAACTTTTTGGAATGAGATTGAGTTAAAAGGAAATTACCTATTTGGAATAGTTGCAATAAGTTCATTAGCTAATTTTCTATTACTAAATATGTTTCCTAAAAGGTATTTGGAAGTTGAAATATTGTTAAATCAATTTTAATGTTCCTAGGTATTTTAATAAATTATTTAGGTTAGTAAAATGAAATGAATTAGATATATTTTTAAATGGGGTGTTAAATGAATATTTCTTATTTCATTATTAATTAAAAAAAGATTATAAGTGAATTTTATATTCTATTTTAAATTAGGTCTTTTGGGTATTAAAAGGGCAAAAGGAGTTATTTTATTTCATTCTTTTTTCCTCTCCATTTGATCTCTCCTCTCAAACCCTCTCTTGTTGGAAAGAAGGATTTTCTCCATGAATGAAAGAAAGCTTGAATTGATTGGATTTCTTGGTTGAAGTGGAGTGGATTTGAATTATGGATGCTTGTGTGTGATCAAAGATTACTTTCAAAACCATCTTCTCCTCCTTGGATTGCTTGTAGGAAAGGTATGATTCTTGAATCTTTCCTTTGTTTTAAATTTATATGCTTTCTTCTTTGCCATGCCATTTAGTGGATTGCTATGGCATCTTGATTAAACAAGGAAAACTTAGATATGAATTTATGGTTGTTTTATGTAATTTTACTTTATGTTCTTGGTTGGAAACATGCAAAAATAGACGTGGTTATGGAAAATTTTACCTAGGATTACCCATCTTGTTTTTATTGTGTTGAACACACCAGGATACTGAGAGGGGGGGTGAATCAATATCTAAACAAACTTCAACTTCTCTAGAGCAGATTAAAACTTAAGCATTACAACATCAACATGAACATCAAAAGATTAAAACAATACACAAACTTAAGCATTACAGCATCAACATGAACATGAAAGATTAAAACAATGCACATCAACACATAACACTAGATATACATGGAAAACACTAGAAGGGAAAAATCATGGTGAGGATTAACTCACAGTATATGAAGCTTAAAAATAATAACTTTGTTTTAGGATTACAACCTAAGGAAGCTACTACTCCCTGAAAACTTTAATTTAGGGTCACTCCCAAGGAAGCTACTACTCCCTGAAGACTTTGATTTAGGGTCACTCCCAAGGAAGCTACTACTCCCTAAATTAATAACACACAAAAGATTACAATATGAAAATCCTTCTACTGTCTGAAAATTGACATTGAAACTCACACCTTTGATGATTGCAATTATGCATCTTCACACTTCCTTCTAATGATCAGATTAGTTAGGCGCACTTTACACTTGATCACTATCACAAATATGTCTTCAAGATGAATCAGGACAGCATCTATAGCTTTTGTTCTTTCTCTTTCAGTTGTGCATCATAATGCATTCACTTGCATGCAAGCCCTATCAATCACTTTGCAATCACGCCTCACCTAGACCAACTAGGTTCACTATATATACATGATATTACATTGATTACATTTCTTGTCGGCCAAATACAACATGAAAAATACATTTTACAAGTTAGCCAAACAGTATACAACATGAAACATATAGAGGATAAGTCCTAAACAAAACCATATGTTACACTAGTAGAAGACCCATGCCTTGTGGACACCAATACTTTATTAACCAGGTCCAAAACATCCTTCACAGCTTCAAACACCAAGGGACTACATCCACATGCTCCGGTTATTTGGAAATAGGACAAGCTTAAGCAAAACATGTGAAAACTTGAAGCATAATGGCCACAGCAACTTGAAAACCTTTTGCGGTACTAGAAGCAAGAAAGTTCTTCATGAAACTCTTCCAGATGAGTCTACATGACTCATACAACATCTCCAAACACTCCTTTACCTCTGTACATCAAATATTTGTGCCACATAACTTCAACCATGAACTTTGAGAACACCAAGTCAACCAGAACACTTTGCAACATACTGTCATTGATAAATTGAGCTTGCAGATCACTAAAAAGCTTGAAACTGCAAGGAAGCATGTAATGCACATCCATGAATATGTACACAAAATTGCAAAGGTAACCATTCACTTCCAGAGGAATGTGGAGCATTCCAACAAGCCTTCAACATTGCCTCACTTTGCCAAAACACATGTTGATACTCAATCATACATAACTTTCACAGCAAAGTGACAAATAATCTAAAACTTTGGAATTATCACCTTCACTGCACCCACAACATAGTTCCAAAACTACATGATCATAACTACTAATGCAGAGGAATGCGAAGTGATCTATTGTCATATAGTAACTATCTTCAACACTACCTCCAAACTACAAAACACTCTTCCAGTAATCCAATAATTATGAATCAATCCATCAACAACACATTTGATCATCTTAGTGCTTCTAATTGCTATATTAATATGTCTTCATACTCAACTCTACATTGATCAAGGCATGACATCCAACCATGAACTATATCTTCTCTGCTAGATAGGACATGATATCCAACCATGAACTATGCCTTCTCTATTGGATAGGGCATTACATCTGACCATGAACACCATCACACATCCATGATAGTGTTGACATCAATGACAACCTTAGGAACCATATGTGTAACAATCTCCCCCTTTGGCATTGATGGCAACACATACATGTACATTCTCCCCCTTTGACATCAAGGACAAAGGGCAACCACTACTTTCTCATCAGTGACCACATGCCTACACATTCTTTCTTAGAGCATGACTTGTTCTTGTAGAAAACAAACTCCCCCTATCATCAGCAACCACTACCTACTCCCCCTGAGAGGTAGCCACCATCAATCTAGGAAAAATATATAATATGAACTCCTCCTGGATAGATGCACCACTATGCATCTAGCAAGGAGGAGCAATTACCCCTAACCTCTATCAGAGATTCTCAAAGGTGTCCTTTGCAAGACCCTTTGTGAAAATATCTACAATCTGATCCTTTGTTGGAACATATTTCAACCTTCCTTTTCTGCCACCTCTCTCAAAAAGTCATACTTCATTACTATATACTTGGATCTAGAATGCATCACTAGATTCTTGGAAATATTGATAGCACTTGTATTATCACATAAAATAGGAATGGGCTCATCATACAATACCTTGATATCCTTTAGGGTTTGCTTCATCCACAACACTTGTTTACAACAAGATGTTGCTGCAATTTATTCTACCTCTATAGTAGATAAGGACACTGAATCTTGCTTCTTACTCTAACATGAAACCAATCTACTTCCTAAGAAGAAAGCACCACCACTTGTACTTCTTCTATCCTCAACACAACCAACCCAATTAGCATCGGTGTAGGCATTTAAATCAAAGTCATTACCTCTTGGATACCATAAGCCATAATCTAGAGTTCCTTTCAAGTATTTGAATATCCTTTTTACTACCTTCTCATGTGTTTGCTTGGGATTAGTTTGAAATCTAGCAACCACACATACTAAATGTATAATATCAGGTCTAGAAGTAGTTAGGTACAACAATCCTCCAATCATAGATCTATAAACAGTCTGATCCACCTCTAGAGTCTCTTCATCCTTGCTCAAGTGACATCCAGTGACCATGGGAGTACTCACTAGCTTTAAATCCTCCATACCAAGCTTCTTTAACAACTCTTTGACATACTTAGCTTGACAAATAAAGATGCCACCTTCTAGCTGATAAAATTGAAGTCCAAGGAAGAAAGACATCTCACCAATCATAGACATCTCAAATTCTTTTTGCATCTCCTCTACAAACCTCTTACACATATCATCATCTCCACCAAAGATGATGTCATCAACATATACTGCAACTATCAAAATCATGTCTCCTTCTTCCTTGATATAAATATTGCTATCTGTAGTACCTTTCTTGAAGCCCTTCTAAAGTAAGTAATTGTCTAACCTAGCATACCAAGCCCTAGGTGCTTTCTTGAGACCATACAAAGCCTTTTTGAGTCTGCATACCATGTCTAGATCTTCTAATATCTAGAAACCATCTGGTTACTCAATATAAACCTCTTCCTCTAGATCACCATTCACAAATGCTAACTTAACATCCATATGATATGCCTTGAAGTTCTTATGAGATGCAAGAGGAAGGAATGTTCTAATTGCCTCCATCCTAGCTATTGGAGCAAATTTTTCCTCAAATTCAATGCCTTTTACTTGTGTGTATCATTTGCATACCAATCTTTCTTTATTCCTTACAACTTAACCTTCTTCATTTAGCTTGTTCTGGAACACCCACTTTGTTCCTATAACATTCTTATTTGCTAGTCTAGGAATCAATTCACATGTCTGATTCTTCTCAATCTGATCTAATTCTTCTTCCATTGCCTTTATCCATCCATCATTGTTGCTAGCATCAGCAAAGGTTTTATTCTACTTTTGATAACAAACACAAGTTTACTTGCTCATGTGTCTTAGAAAATTTTCTCCTTGTTAGAACACCTTCATTCTTATCTCCAATGATTTGATCTTCTAAATGGTTCTTCTAAACATACTTTGTTGGAGTCTTAGACACTTGCTCTGGTTCTTGTTCCTTTTCTTCTTTCACTTCTTCTTCATCTTCAATGCATGGAAAGATATCAGATTTAGAGTCCTCTAATTCTTGTGAGATCCGATACAAGTTTTCATCTACCTTGACATTTATGCTTTCAATCATCTTTCCCAACCTCTTGGTGTAGCATTTATAAGCATTGCTTCTAGTTGAGTAGCCATGAAAGTTTCTTTCATCACTTCTTGAATCAAACTTTCTTAGGTCTTCTTCATCTCTTCTGATATAACATTTGCTGCCAAAGATCCTGAAGTATCTGATAGTGGGAGGTCTTCCATACCAAATCTCATAAGGGGTCTTAGTGTTGTTGACCCTCAGTTTCAATCTATTAATTAGATAGACATCAGTGTGAACTGCTTCCTTCTAGTACATATCAGATAAATTTGCATCTTTCATCATTGCCCTAGACATCTCTTTCACAGTCCTATTCTTCTTTTCCACTACCCCATTTTGCTAAGGGGTCCTAGGAGCTAATAGATGTCTCCTAATACCATGATCTTCAAAAAATCTTTCAAATTTATTTGAAGTTAACTCACCTCCTCTATCAAACCTCAACCATTTGATCTTAGCATCTACTTCATTCTCAACCATAGCTTTGAACAATTTAAATTTATCAAGGGCATCTAATTTTTCTCTTAAGAAAGTAACCCAAGTCATTCTAGAATAATCATTAATAAGCAACATAAAGTACCTCTCACCTTGTTGACACTTTACTCTTGTAGGGCCACATAGATCAATGTGAATTAGCTCCAATGGCTTTGAAGAGGAATACTCCTTGCTTTTGAAACTTATCTTTGTCTACTTTTCCATTTGATATTCCTTGCATACTGTATTTGTAGGTTTGATTATCTTAGGCATGTCTCTCACTACATGAGTAGAACTAGTCTTTACCATATTATCAAAACTGTCGTGTCCCATTCTTTTGTGCCATAGCCAACACTCACGGATTGAGCCAACAAACATGTTCTTCCATTTAGCTCCTTCAAATGATAGATATCACTATATGTCTTGATACCTTTTGCAACTAGTTTTTCGGACCTTCCCTTCCTGATTTCACAACCTTTGGCATGAAAAGTGATATTATAACCCTTTCTACACATCTAACTGACATTGAGAAGATTATGTTTTATCCCTTTGACATATAGGGCATCCTCAATCCTATTCTTCCCATCAATAGTTATAGCACCTTTTCCACAGATTTGTGTTGACTCATCACCACCAAACTTGATAGCACCACCATCCCACTTCTCAAGGTTGATAAACTTCTCCTTCTCACTAGTCATATGATTTGAGCATCCATTGTCAATTATCCAAGCCTTGGCTTCTTCTCTTGAATGAAAGGAAGTCCATACAACCATCGATCTTTCATTGTTTTGATTTGTTTGCAAGGCATCAATATTCTTACATTTTCCAACATCATCCTTTTTGTCACCAACACTTAGGGCCATGAAAAGTGTTTCATCATTTGATTCATCATGATTCTCATCTTCTAAAGAATAACTGCTCTCTATGGAATACAAACTTCTCTTGAACTTGTCTCTTTTGTTACTACCCCTTGATTCTTTAAAAGGACATTTAGAAGCAAAATGACCAACCTTTCCACAATTGAAGCATTTCAAAGGTAACTTACCTTTGTATTTTACAGTTCCTTTCTTCAGCCTTCTCACAAAATTTGCTTGAACTTCATCAAAGCTCTTATCTTCATTAGAAACTTCTTCCTTTGTCTTCATACTGACTTTGAAAGAAGCTTCTTTCTTTGGAGCATCACTGCAAAGGTAGTAAGGGAACCAAACAATTTGTCTACAGTTTATGTATCCAAGTCCATATTCTCCTCAATAGTAGATACCTTATGAATGTAGGATTTGGGAATAGATCTCAAAACCTTCTTCACAATCTCATCTTCTTTTACTTCTCCACCAAGACCTGTGATGCCATTGACCACTTCATTTACTCTGAGCATATATCCAGCAATGTCTTCATCCTTTGACATTTTTAGGGTCTCAAACTTTCTCTTGAAGATTTCTATCATTACTTGATTTACTCTCTTATCTCCTTCATAAATGGTTTCAAGTTTAACACAAACTTCTTTAGTAGAACTGTAACTCATTACCTTTGAAAGTTCTAAATTAGGTAACCCAATCATGATAGAAAACTTTGCCTTGGAATTATTATCATACAACTTGACTTCATCTGCTTCGGTAGGAATAGTAGTAGGAACTTTGTAACCAGACTTGACAGAGTCCCAAACACCACACCCTAGAGAATTAATATAGGCTTCCATCCTTAGCTTCCAAAAAGCATAATTTGTTCCATCAAACCTAGGTATCTTGTTGGATCCATTAAGTTTCCTCCCAAACCTTCCTCAAGTGGTTAAGCTTCCTTCAGAGGAACTTGGCTCTGATACCAATTGTTGAACATGCCAAGATACTAAGAGGGGAGGTGAATCAGTATTTAAACAAACTTTAACTTCTCTAGAGTAGATTAAAACTTAAGGATTACAACATCAACATGAACATGAAAGCTTAATGCAATGCACATCAACACATAATACTAGATACACATGGAAAACCCTAGACAGGAAAAACCACGGTGAGGATTAACTCACAATATATGAAGCTCAAAAATAATAACTTTGTTTTAGGGTTACAACTGAAGGAACCTACTACTCCCTAAAAATTTTGATTTAGGGTCACTCCCAAGGAAGCTACTACTCCCTAAATTGAGAATACACTTACAAAAGATTATAGTATGACAGTCCTTCTACTATCTAAAAACTGACATTGAAACTCACACCTTTAATGATTGCAATTATGCCTCTTCACACTTCCTTCTGATGATCAGATCAGTTAGGCACACTTTACACTTGATCACTGTCACAAATATGTCTTCAAGATGAATCAAGATAGCATCTACAACTTTTGCTCTTTCTCTTTCAGTCGCACATCATAATGCATTCACTTGCATGCAAGCCCTATCAATCACTTTGCAATCACACCTCACCTAGACCAACTAGGTTTAATATATATACATGATATTACATTGATTATATTGCTTGTCAGCTAGAGACAACATGAAAAATACATTTTACAAGTCAGCCAGACAGTATACAGCATGAAATGTATAGAGGATAAGTCCTAAACAAATCCATTCGTTACACCAGCAGAAGACCCATGCCTTGCAGACACCAATACTTGCTTAACTAGGTCCAAAACATCCTTTATAGCTTCAAACACCAAGGAATTATATCCACATGCTTTGGTCATTTGGAAATAGGACACCTTAAGTGGACACAACTTCTTGCATTTACCCATGAGCTCCATCACCACATCATTTTTTACTGATTTCAGTATCGGAACTATTTCAATGGAGCATAACCCTATCGCAACCCTTATAGCTTCTTTGTTTATCATATGCAAAAGATCCAACCACATAAATTTGTCATGAATATAGCTCAATACATACTTAACCCAAGCATCTTCATAACATAGAATAGGAAAGTCGTTCCACATCCAACTTCTTTTCTGTCAAAGCCCTGTGCTCATGTTTCAGGTCAAAATTATCATCAGTTAGCTCATTCACCCATACTTCTCCCAATTTTGCATTATTGTATTCTTCCATATTTGTATGGATATAGATCCTTATATCCTCTGTATACATCACCATTTTAATTGGTTTCCATAGATTTGACAGGAAGTCATTTGAACTTAGTGTGGGGTCAATCCACTACCTCTACAACTTGTGGAGTAAACATCTTCAAAATTTGATTCCTTCTAGTTAGGGCTTCATATGTAAGAATCCTAATTAGCTTCTCCTTGCTCTTTCAATGCTCTTCTCTCTTCAAAGTTTGATTGTAAATGATCTTTTGTCAAGTGAGATTGCTTAAAAAACCCCTTTTGCAAAACCTAAATCGCATTCAATTCTCAAATTGATAAATCTGTCAAGACCTCAACTGTAATACATAGTCACCTTCAATTACTCTGCAAACATCTGCAACAAGACATTTTTCATCAGTGTTTTCTCTAATATGTCGAGCATGTCAACCTACACTTCATATCCACGTGTTGTAGGCATCAACAACATATCTTTGGTAGGGGCTTAAAGTTTGTTTATTAAAACTCCCCCTAATCCAAAGCTTTCTACTTAGTTTCTAGAGGAAAAATCTGCACTATGTCATCCCACAATAATGGGTTACACTTTTTGGCCAAACTTGACATTGAAATCAATATTTTGAACTAAATATTCAATTTCTAACACCTATAGCTACTAAACCATTAGGAATTTGAAGATGATGTGAACTACTGATTTGGGAGATTTTGTTTGTAGATTCTAAATATTTTTTTTTAAAAACTTGGAGTTAAATTGTAAATTTTTTTGCATCTTCGTTGATAACTAGTTTTTAACAGTAAACAATTTTTTTTAAAGTGATGTGTATTCCATAGCACATAACATTTTTTCTACAAAAGATAAAATTCTGATTCTTTTGAATTTAGATTGGTAACACTGATATATAGGGCATGCATTTGGTTTTATAATATTTTGTTGAATATTATTTTTTAAATTAAATTTTGAAGTCAGTCCAATTATAATTTAGAAATAGGCGTATTCCGTAAAATATAACTTTTTCTATATGTATCGAAATTCAAATTTTTCATTTTTGTTGAAACAAGGACATCAATGTCTAGGGCATAGATATTTTTTAGATTTTTTTTTTCACTAATTTACTAATTTTCCATATGTGTAGAACAAAGAACTTGATGTTCGGTGTAAAACCTACAATCACAAGAAATAAAAATAAATATAATAATCAAATTAAATATATTTAAAATTATACTTTTTGGGAAGATTATAATAAGGAATACATACTTACAAAACATAAATTTTAAATGAATTCATTTGATCCCTCAAAAGGTAAATCAAAAGTGGTTTTTTATCAGCATTTTGATAGGTGTAGAAGAGACTCCATTATAGGTATGGTTTAAAACTAGCGGGGTTCTATCCAAGGGAGTTTGAATCTAAGGGGGTTTGATCAAACCTTATTTAATTAAAATACTTTAAATGGAACATTTCAAGGATTAAATCATTATATTTTCTAAAAATATGTGATTTCAGCAAAAATAAGATGTCCCAGAAAGTGTAACCCATTAGAGACTGGCATAGCCTCATCATTCACTTTATTTTCTTCTTTCTTTTTCTAGACCTTGTCCATTTCTTTCTTCATTTCTACTAGATCCACATTCTTCCCTGGATCACTCTTCTTTACTAGATCAACCTTCACATTCTTTTGCAAAATTTAGCAATGTGACCTAATTTGTTGCATTCATAACATTTGACATTTTGAAGAAGCTTACTTCCATTCATTCTAGATTTGCATTGATTAGCCTTATGCCCAAATCATTTTATTTATAATAGTAACCTTTGAAAGATGAAACCATAATACCCTTATTGTAACCATTCATCATTTGATTTCTACATTCACTAGCTCTATGACCAATTCTTTGACATGTAAAACATTGACTAGAGAATGAACATTTTGATTCATCTTGCTCCTATATTCCATAGCCTTATGTCTAAATTTATTGCAAGAGTAATAGTAACTAGAGTACCTTTGTGGAACTGGTTGTCCGATATGTGGCCTCTTGAATTTTTTCTTCTGGTTCCAGACCTGTCTATTATTACCTTTCTTGACTATAGTCTTCTTTTGGTTATTGTTCTTCTTCTCAGCATTGTTTGCTTAAAAAATTTCACCCTTTTCAAATCCCAATCCTTATTTATCCTTAGGATCCTTTTTGTTGGTTTTTCTTCTAAATCAACATTAGGGTTTGCCAGTTCTAATGCACAGGTAGATTCAGCCAACTAATATAGGAGGTTGCGTGAGCTACCTCCCCTTCACTTCGTATCCCTATTAACTCAAGATGTGACCTTGGCTAGCTCAATGATAGAAAAATCTAACTTAACAATAGGTAGAATACTCTCATGTATGGACCAAGATCTGCATGATAGATCACAAGGTTGGCAACATTCTTGGACATATGTGTCTGGTTGAGTATGAGAGTATGCAGGTGGTTCCTAATCCTACTCCTACAACTAACAGGTGGAAGTGATGAGATGGGCGGACATAATGTCCTGGATCCAAGACAAGGGGTTTTGGCTCCTAACTACTAACCCAGGAGCAGACTGGTGCCTATCCATTAGGCAAGGAGTCAACTAGACGTATACAACAGATGGTTTGCAACTTTCACTCAAGTTTCAGGGGGTTGGACTGATGCTTGCCTTACAAACATCACCTAAGAATGGGTATCTAACTGCCTCTACTTACAGATATCCCTACTGACATACAACCTTCTCCATACATTAACCTAAAATAGTTTAATCTACTCCTTGAATGGAAGTTAGAGATCATGCATGTGATACAGAAAACCATACCCTAGAACCTAAGAAACCCTTAGCAACCAAATTCAGAAGAAGGAAAACATGCATCAAATGGAGACAAGCAGATAGACACATGCAATAAGCATTTCTCATATAAATCAACACTGAAACTGAAAATATGTGCAAAATACATTCATGCTGCAACACATAAACTCCAAAATGGGATAGAACAGCCAAGATCATGCCCTGTTCTTTGTTATTTACACAAAAATGCCTAGATCTTCAACAACCAAAATGAGTGACACAGTCTGCCTTTTATAGCAAAACTGTGTACTCAATGAATTAATTACATGAGAGACTAAAATCTTGCTAGATGCAATGCATGAGAAAATGGCACTCAAAATTGAATGCAACAGCCAGAAATAGAGGACAGAGCAGGTGAGATCAGGATCTAAGCCGCCGCTCCAAGATTTCCTTTTTAAATTAGGTGGTTGGCCTGTCCATCATCATCCCATACCTCTGCAACAATTGCCATTACTGCTTCATCTACTCGCAGCCTCTGGAAACATAGCCGCAACAAACCTCCAAAGTTTTCCCACCCAAAAACAGCCACAGAAACTCAGGAAAAACCCATCACTGCAGGTTCAAAACATGGTCATCGATCAAAAACTCATTGCTGAGATCAACGGCCCCAAAAATATTGAAAAGTCACCAGCCAACTAGATCATGCCACGTAAGCACCTCATGTTTCTATCGCTGGCTTATCACTCCACCATTTTGCCTTTCAAAAAAGGGATAGGTGGCGGCCTCCGCACTCTTCTTGAAATACAAAGACCCCTGCTTAAACTCACGCAGAAGTTGACACATGTCAGGCTCCGTAACTTTTACTTAACTGTCTTTTATATTTAGGAGGGCTCCACCTGTGACATCTGGTGTAATCCGCAGCAGCTACAACTTTATTACTTATGAGAAACGGGACCCACAACACTTACCGCTCAGTAGCCTTCAAAAAGGAAAACTGGGATAGGTGGCACCTTCTGCCATCACTATGAATTTGTACGTGGCACCTTCTGCGTTCTTGAAACTCTTTAAGAAACTTGCATAGAGATCGACACTTGTCACCGTCTGCATCACTAAAGAAACACAGGGACCCATTTTCTGTGACCCACCACCATCCAGTACCTTGCATCACGGGGTAACGTGGAAGTTGACACTTGGCGAGCTTCGTGTCCATTACAAAAGAAATGTGGCACCTTCCGCAGACACAAAG
This sequence comes from Cunninghamia lanceolata, assembly GCA_027924645.1. NCBI lineage: Eukaryota > Viridiplantae > Streptophyta > Pinopsida > Cupressales > Cupressaceae > Cunninghamia > Cunninghamia lanceolata. The sequence goes on along the minus strand of BSBN01001603.1, from coordinate 1,136,744 downwards.
AAACACTTAAAGGCTTTTTGAAACTCAAGTGGAAACTGAGACATGTCAAGTTCCACGGCTAGCAACTTTACGCACTGTTGAAAGACTCTACATCATGTGGCACGATCCGCGGCAACTGAGACTCCTCACTGGAACCCACCCCCATCTTCACTTAGCACCAAAATTAATATGAAAAAATAATGCAGAAGCTGACACTTGTTAGCTTCCGCAGCAACCACAAGGGACTCGTGGTGCTGTCCGCGGCAACTTAGAAACTTTTAGAAACTCAAGCAGACAGCAACACTTGGCACTTTCTGGGCCCTTAGTTACTTTTTCTGTGTCTCTCGGGTGCCTCCACATGGTGCCTTCCACGCCACTCTCAGAAACATTTAGAAACTATGTTGAGACTCTAGCGGAAGCTGACACGTGGAATGCTCCACGGGAAGCAACTTAGAAACAAAATAGACATAGCTTCTGCTACGTGGCACACTCTGCATTAGAGTTATATTCAAAAGCAAAAGCGCGGCAATAAACTGGGCTCGACACATGGTAGATCCCGTGGCGTTGGCAGAATGAAACCCTCCCAGCCACCTTTAGAAACATTTAGACATAGGAAACCGTAGCTGGGTATGCATTTGGAAATGCATATGACTCATTTCTATCACTTTTAAAGGGTCGATAGAAACTCCCGACCCGCCATTGCCATTTCGACCTGTGCACAACTAATTTCTTGCATTTTCACAACTGTAGAGGCCAAAAGTGTTAGGGTTTTTTTTTCAATTTTTGGGAAGGTGCCTGCGTGTTCGAATGCTTGAAACCTGACTGCTCATGCAGGCACCAATAGTGGCTCTGATTGGGGACGTGCAGGTGCAAGACTACAGTGAGAACCCGAGATCTCTGGGATGCAGACCAGTCCCCTATCCATTGGGCACAGAGTCAAATACTACACTGACCTGCATCACTAAACACATTATTTTTAAACATTACTTTGGTAGCCCAGGGCAGCCAAAAAGGAAGAACCATAATTTTTTCTTGTCAAATGCCTGATTCCAATCTGAAAGATCCCAATCCCAACTGAAAAGATTGGCATAATCTGCCCACAAGGTCATCTGCTCAATTAGATATTCCACCACCTTTGAAAGCTTGCCACTATCATCTTCACCTCTGTCATTCTGGATTTCAAAATTAGACATATAACCATACACATAATATTCTTCAACATTAGGCAACACATGTATGTCATATCCTTCAGACAGTACATCATATTGCTCTTGGCATTCTTCATCATCTACCTGACTGTTGCACATCATCAGGCACTCATCCAGCTGATCCAAAGGCTCAAAATACTCAGAAAATATGAGACCCCTAATATCTACTGATATTGAAAACAAATCCTAACCCACACACCCAATGTTGCACATGTCTGAATCAGGTGATGATGAACATTCATTATTCATAATTTGTAAATCAGCAGCATCATCAAATAGAGGGTTGATCCTGCACCAATGAAGGTCATGACTCACAACAATAAATGCATCCAGAGGCTCATCATAAAGGGGATTTTCATTCACTACAAAGTTCTTTGCTCCTTCTTCATGACAGTCCAATTCTTCTTCATTATTATCAGATTCAGAGTCATAAGAAGAACAAACCTGATCCATGAATTGATCATGGATATCATCTTCATCATCTTTAACATCTGATTGCTCCACATACAAAATTTTTGCTACCTCAATGCACTCTGAAGTTGAACAATCTACATCATTTTCCAGCCCTTTGACACTTCCTGATGAAACTGATATTGACTGTTGATCCACATGATCATAACTTTGCACAACTGGATTATTTAAACATGGAGGCTCTTTGATGAGGACTGGCATGTAAATGTCACGTGAAAAATCATTATTTTCAACTTCATTTGCTGGGCAAAATAGGACATCCTCCTCTATAATAGAAACATCATCAACTTGAAATGATGCAAAAACTGGGACAACAAGGGTGTGAGCACTTTGACATTCATTGTCAACTCTTGAATTAAACCTTTCATTAACATTAGGGGCTGGAGGACAACAAAAAATTTTAGAAAAATAACCCTTTTGTATTCCATACCTCTAATTGTTTTCAATATCCATTGCAAACTGTTGTGCCTGATGCAATGTGGTGGGCTCCTTATCTCTCAATCTATAACTCATTTTCTTATCAAATGCTCCCAAATAGATAACTAGGCACAATGCATCATTAGGTCTCATACATTCTGGTATTCTATTCAATGTCCTCATAAATCTGAGGTTGAAGGCTGGGATCAACTCATCTTCTTCAATATGGATGTACATAAAGTCACTAATGACTGCATATTCAGTAATTCTTTCACCATATTGTTCTAAAAATACAGATTTAAAACCATGCCAAGAGCTGACAGAGTAAGCTGGAAGGTAGGAAAACCAGTCCCTTGCATCTTCATCTAAAGATTGAACAAATAGCCTCATGACCACATCCTCATGGTCAATCTCAAAGTCATCTATAACATTTATAAACTGCTGCCAGTGTCTCTCAGCTGATTCATCCTTTGCACCACTAAATTTGGGCAAATACCTTCTAATTTTAGGTGGAAGAGCATTTGGATAACCACAAATGCCACTAAAATTTATGGGCTTATATCTATCTATGCTGAAACCTCTTTTATTACATGGTTGGGACTGACTACTATACATTATTGCATTTGACACCTCACAAGGGTGCATGGGCTGACAATACATCATTTTATGCTTTTGCAACCCTCTTTTCTACTCAGATTTTCAATCACAATATGCCCTTAGGCCCTTAAAATACAAACTGCTATTTCAACCTGCCTAAAGTCCTCTATATGAGTCTTTTGAACAACATTGCATGCCCTTTTGAAATACAGAATAGGTTCTAGCAAAAGCATGCAAGCTCTGCTTTCACCAATGTTTCCCTTTTAACCAGTGCTATTTCACCAAATAGGGAACTTTTCAAAAACTTGTACAAATACCTAGATATGTTGCAGCTACTGATAGGTTCATTCAATAGAGTCACCACCTCCTTGGCAGAGGAATGAGCTTCAAACAGGTTGAAGCTGAAAATTGATTTCTTTCTTTCTGGTTCATCCACCAGCAGAGCCACACATAAAACTTTAAATCTGCTGTAACAAGGCACTTCCAGGCCTAATTCTTCAATTTCTTAGACTCAAGCTCTATGGATATGACATTGCATCCCTAGCAGAGTCACCATTTTGTTGCGACTTAGATGGGCCACAAATATATTCTTTTTTCATTTACTCCTCCCTAGCAGAGTCGCCATTTTGTTGGTGACTCAGATGGGCCACAAATATTTCACCAGAGATGACTAGATAGTACTTTTACTTCACATCCCCGGCAGAGTCACCAATTTGTTGGTTTTTCTTCTGAATCAGCATTAGGGTTTGCCAGTTCTAATGCACAGGCAGATTTAGCCAACTAATATAGGAGGTTGCGTGAGCTGCCTCCCCTTCACTTCTGGTTCTGCCGCACCAAGGGGGGTATCCCTATTAACTCAAAATGTGACCTTGGCTAGCTCAATGATAGAAAAATCTAACTTAACAATAGGTAGAATACTCTCATGTATGGACCAAGATCTGCATGATAGATCACAAGGTTGGCAAAATTCTTGGACATATGTGTCTGGTTGAGTATGAGAGTATGCAGGTGGTTCCTAATCCTACTCCTACAACTAACAGGTGGAAGTGATGAGATGGGCAGACATAATGTCCTAGATCCAAGACAAGGGGTTTTGGCTCCTAACTACTAACCCAGGAGAAAACTAGTGCCTATCCATTAGGCAAGGAGTCAACTAGACGTATACAACAGATGGTTTGCAACTTTCACTCAAGTTTCAGGGGGTTGGACTGATGCTTGCCTTACAAACATCACCCAAGAATGGGTATCTAACTACCTCTACTTACAGATATCCCTGCTGACATACAACCTTCTCCATACATTAACCTAAAATAGTTTAATCCACTCCTTGAATGGAAGTTAGAGATCATGCATGTGATATAGAAAACCATACCCTAGAACCTAAGAAACCCTTAGCAACTAGATTCAGAAGAAGGAAAACATGCAGCAAATGGAGACAAGCAGATAGACACATGCAATAAGCATTTCTCATATAAATCAACATTGAAACTAAAAATATGTGCAAAATACATTCATGCTGCAACACATAAACTCCAAAATGGGATAGAACAGCCAAGATCATGCCCTGTTCTTTGTTATTTACACAAAAATGCCCAGATCTTCAATAACCAAAATGAGTGACACAGTCTGCCTTTTATAGCAAAACTGTGTACTCAATGAATTAATTACATGGGAGACCAAAATCCTGCCAGATGCAATGCATGAGAAAATGGTGCTCAAAATTGAATGCAACAGCCAGAAATAGAGGACAGAGCAGGTGAGATCAGGATTCGAGCCACCACTCCAAGATTTCCTTCTTAAATTAGGTGGTTGGCCTGTCCATCATCGTCCCATACCTTTGCAACAATTGCCATTACTGCTTCATCTACCTGCAGCCTCTAGAAACATAGCTGCAGCAAAACCTCCAGAGTTTTCCCACCCAAAAATAGCCACAGAAACTCAGGAAAAACCCGTCATTGCAGGTTCAAAACATGGTCATCGATCAAAAACTCATCGCTGAGATCAATGGCCCCAAAAACATTGAAAAGTCACCAGCCAACTAGATCGTGCCACGTAGGCACCTCATGTTTCTATTGTTGGCTTATCACTCCTCCGTTTTGCCTTTCAAAAAAGGGACAGGTGGCAGCCTCCGCACTCTTCTTGAAATACAAAGACCCCTACTTAAACTCACGCAGAAGTTGACACATGTCGAGCTTCGCAAGTTTTACTTAACTGTGTCTTTTATATTTGGGAGGGCTCCTCCTGTGACATCTAGCGTAATCTACAGTAGCTACAACTTTATTACTTATGAGAAACAGGACCCACAACACTTACCACTCGGTAGCCTTCAAAAAGGAAAACTGGGACAAGTGGCACCTTCCGCCATCACTATGAATTTGTACGTGGCACCTTCCGCGTTCTTGAAACTCTTTAAGAAACTTGCATGAAGATCGACACTTGTCGTCGTCAGCATCACTAAAGAAACATAGGGACCCATTTTCTGTGACCCACCACCATCTAGTACCTTGCATCGTGGGGCAAAGAGAGATATGTGGAAGCTAACACTTGGTGAGCTCCGCATCCATTACAAAAGAAACGTGGCACCTTCCGTAGACACAAAGAAACACTTAAAGGCTTTTTGAAACTCAAGCGAAAACTAACACATGTCAAGTTCCACGGCTAGCAACTTTACACACTATTGAAAGACCCTCCATCATGTGGCACGATCTGCGGCAACTGAGACTCCTCACTGGGACCCACCCCCATCTTCACTTAGTACCAAAATTAATATGAAACATAACATGGAAGATGACACTTGTTAGCTTCCGCTGCAACCACAAGGGACTCGTGGCATTGTCCACGGCAACTTAGAAACTTTTAGAAACTCAAGCGGACAGCGAAACTTGGCACTTTTCGCAGGCCTTTAGTTACTTTTTCTGTGTCTCTTGGGTGCCTCCACATGGTGCCTTCCACGCCACTCTCAGAAATATTTAGAAACTACGTTGAGACTCTAGCGGAAGCTGACACGTGGCATGCTCTGTGGGAAGCAACTTAGAAACAAAATAGACACCACTTCTGCTATGTGGCACACTCTGCGTTAGAGTTACATTCAAAAGCAAAAGTGTGGCAATAAACTGGGGCTCGACACATGGTGGATCCTGCGGCATTGGTAGAATGAAACCCTCCCAGCCACCTTTAGAAACATTTAGACACAGGAAACCGTAGCTAGGTATGCATTTAGAAATGCATATGACTTATTTCTACCACTTTTAAAGGGTCGATAGAAACTCCTGACCCACCACTGCCATTTCGACCTGCACACAACTAATTTCTTGCATTTTCACAACTGCAGAGGCCAAAAGTGTTAGGGTTTTTTTTTGGATTTTTGGGAAGGTGTCTGCATATTCGAATGCTTGAAACTTGACTGCTCATGCAGGCACCAACACTTTTGATTTGCAATCATTTCATCAAGAATGGTGGATTTTTTCTTGAATTTGTCTTCTTAATTCTTTGCTTTCTCCAACTCTATCTTTAGGACCACAATTTCTTGTTCAAGCCTTGAACATTCTTCAAATTTACCTTTCAGGTTTTCATTTATTCTTCAATTCTTTTTCCTTCCTCAACTTGTATTTTCAAACTAGTGATTGTCTCATTTGATTGATTAAGTTGTTCATTTACTTCCTTGTATCTTTCTTTGAATTTCTTGTTTTTCTCTCTCAACTTCTTGATGCATTCATCTGCTTCCTTAATATTTTCTTCCAGATCTATGTTCTCACTTTAAACTTTTTCTAGATCTTCAAGGGCTGATTTAAGTTCTCCATTCATGTCAACTATGTAGTCTTCTTTAGTAAATCCAATAGTAGGAATTTCTTTCAGAGGGATAGGATATCTCCTAGTCACCATGTGTTCACACTTCAAGATCTTCCTCAAGTGGTTAAGCTTCTTCCAAGGAACCAAGCTCTGATACAAATGATTGAACACCCAAAATATTGAGAGGGGGTGTGAATATGTATTCTCTAAAACCACTTAAGCATTTAAACATTGATTCCACATAGCATATTTAATTTGCAGTAAGAAAGGAAGGAATGAAAACAACCATTAAAACACATAACACATGAACACCAAATTTTTATGTGGAAAACCCAAAAAGGGAAAAACCACGGTGAGGATTAGCTCACAATATATTAATAACAATACCAAATACAAGTACACTAACTGCCAAAAGGACTCATTGTCCTAAGTATAAAGAGATAGAAGAAGGGGTGGTTCACTGCCAAATATGAACTGTTAGTAATGCACCTGACTTATGCTAGAGATACAGTTCCACTGAAGCTCAGAATACTAAATTAACACACTTCATCTTCACCACAATCTTATCTTATTCTTTTCTGCATCAAATTTCACTCACACACACACACACACTTAACTCTTTCACATGTACTCACACCTTCACACAATAATTCAATCTTGTTTATATACCGCAATCAAGAAAAACATCAAATAGGTTGATAGATAGATGTACTGTGTGACTTCTTGTCTTATTGGCCTAAAACTCAACCCTATACACTTTGCGAAGAGAACCAAAGTGTGTAGCACATTCAGATAGATTGGTATAACCTATAATTACTCCCACAACTTTGTTCCACACATGAATTAAATTTGCAAAATCTCAACACTATTAGGTTGGCTCTACTGGTGAAGTAATAATACCATGAACTAACAGTTTGCTCACAAATCAACATGCAGACCACCAAAATTTTTTTCACTTGGAGACTAAACACTTCTAACATCTATGAACTTGTCCTTGAATCTACATAGCAAAATATTCATTTGTAGTGGAATGCGGAGCATTCCATTTACCACTAACACTATCATTACACTGTTATTATAGAGCCCGATACTCTGTTAGTTCTATCTTTAAATGCGGAGGGCTTCAAGATCTAAAACTTTGGATTTAGACTCCTTTAGTATGCACCAAAAATACCTTACAACTGCATAGAAAGATTCTTCATAGCGACGAAATGCAGAGTAAAATATTGTGACCTTTTCATAGGTTCTATATTGCAAATGCCTTAGGAAAATCATCAACAATCTATGTCTGAGTACGGAACACCAGAATTAAAGGATATGAATGTAAAAACACTTAGATAAATCTTGCTTAGTTGTATTCACTTCCACATCACACTTAGCAGCTTCTCCAAACTAACACAACTGTGTCTTTACACTTTGTTTCCATCAATGACAACACTACTCACAGTCATGCTCATCAGTCTTTTCATCATCATGCTTATGTTGCCAACAGTCTATAGGGAAAAATGAAGATGAATTCCAATAGTTTTTGTAATTATTCTTTGACGATTAGGGTAACCTGATGATGCATCTTATAGAGTTTATGTTTGAATGGTCATGCTTTGGGATGTACCACAAGATGATGGACCACCAAGGAAGGATCCAATCCCAGCATGTCTACATAACACCAAGAAAATACATCGGGTGCCTTCTGGAGTACTATTGAAAGGTCAAATTTTTATTGGATAGCAAAACTTTCTGCAATGTACGTGAGCTTAGGCTCTTCCAGTGTGTCGAGGTTGATTTCTTGTGTGCCTTCAATTAGGATAGTGGAACACTCCTGCTAGTAACAAGGTATGGGGGCAAGATGGAGATCCTCTTCTCCTAGCAGCTCAGAGAGGTTTTCACTAGGAGTTACATCTTTATTTTTCTTTTGTATCCAGTAGTACCTTAAAGAGGTTTTCACTAGGGGATGATTTTTTATTTTTTATTTTTTATTTAGCCTAAGGATCTCCTCTTCCCTGAAGTAGGCATGAGCATACAAACATATGTCATATTATGAGGTGTTGTGGAGTTCTAGGAATCTAGAGAGAGCCTCATCATTTTGGAACATATCAAGAGGTGGCGGTCCTTAGTAATCCCAGGCAATGAGATCGGGATGGAGAAGGGGAAGGTTGATGAGGAAGATGGCATTGTCAAGGAAGATGCATGAAAGATCAAGATCTTCACATGAAGCTATGATGACACTTGGCACAATGTTCTTAACAATAGAAGAGGATTCAGCCATCTCCACCAAAGTTTTAGCGGGTCCATGGATTGTCACAGTGAGCAGTGTGTATCCTAAACCAAAATACATGGCATATTGCTTGGGGGATGTGCGGTCAATCAAGATAGGTTCTGTGGTGCCTTGTTCATCAATGTCAAGCCCTTTTCCATGGTAGGGCATCTTGATACATATTTGAAATGGTACAAGCACTTTTGCTAGAGGGGTCTCATCATGGTATAACCAATCATTCAAGGATGTTTCTATGGCTTCTTCTCAATATACCTATGCTAGGATGAAGGGGATCTTATCATCAACCTTGAGTTGTTCTTCAGCCTTCTTCTATAGGTGACAACCATGGGAGTGGGGGGACAAAGGAAATTATCCCACATGAAAGGTGTTATGAAGCTCATATTTACCACACCCTTTGTTTATGATCTTGACCTAGGATACTTGAGGGGTCAAAGTAGAAGACGAAGTGGAAGCATGTGATGGATTGATGATGATGAATGGAGTGGATGAAGGATGATATGAGGTGGATGGTATGGATAAGGGGTCTTTAAGATGTTACCCATAAGTTCTTGGGCAATGAAATTGTCTATCATAGACAACCTCCAAAGCTTTACTATACTCAAATGGTTGTTGGTCAACGGGAATAATGACTTCAATGCCATTATGGGGAAACTTAAGACATTGGTGATAGGTGGAGGGAACATATTGCATGGAATGTAACCATGGTTGTCTTAGGAGAAGATTGTATGGGGGATCAAGATCAACAACATGACATAGAGAGGGTAATGTGAGAGGGCCTACCTTGATAGGGAGACATATGATGCCTTCAAATTCACTCTCTGTATTATCATATGCTTTGATGGAGATAACCAAAGATTCTAAGTTAGTTGATGAATACCCCAAAAAAATTATGAAATTTAATGTACATATATTCAAACTAGATCCATTATCCAAGAGGACCCTCTTGACTTTGTGATTGGTGATTTAGACCTCAATATGGAGTGCTTTATTATGGATGGGATTGATAGGCGGCATGTTGGATTAGCTGAAAGTGAGATGGTAAGATGAGGACAATTGGCCACTAGGTTTTGGAATTGTGCGGGTGGAATATCAGTGTACACATGGAACTCTTGAAGAGTTCAAGGATTTAGTAGTGGATGGTGGATGTCTTAAGGAGTTCCAAGATGGAGATTTGTGTGGGGGTCTTCCCAAGATGGTCAAGGAGATTATATTCAGAAGTGGTAGTGGTGGAGGATGGGGATGGTCCCTTGATGGTTACACATCCATTTCAAGTGGTAACAACACATTTGGGGGTAGTGCTTTTGATCTTGATGGTGGTGATATGAGTAGAGTCAAAGTCAAATCATCTTACTACATTATTGTAAGGAGGTGGAATGTTGTTATAGTTGATGTTGGATTGGTTATTGAGATTAGTGTTTGAGGATGATGGTTTGGATGTGGATTACTTATTGTGATTGGGAAGAGGGTCTTGCTAGACTCCTAAGCCATCATTGGGTGAGGTATTGTTTTTTCCTTCCACTTGGATATCACCACGATCGACAAGATCTTGGATATAGTTCTTTAATTTCATATATTTTCCCATGGAGTGTCCTTTGATACGATGATAGACACAATACTATTTTTCATTGTACCATGTTGTTTTAGGTTAGTTTTCAACAAAGGGTTTTCTCATGGGAAACTCAACCATGTTGGATTGGACAAGTTTTTAGAACACAACTTCAAGAGGTTCACCCAAAGGAGTGTACTTACATTTTGGATTGTTAGGAGGATTTCGTTTTGGTGGAGTGGATGGCAATGAGACATTGTTTGAAACATTTTGTACAATGTGTGCCTCTTTAGGTTTAGGAGTAGCTATTTGAATGAACATGGAATCGGTAGAACCATCTCCTATGACATTTTTTTATCCCAAAATTTAGGTTTGTCATTGGATGGTTTTTCTTTGTCATTTTGATTGTAGATCTTGACCAAACCTTTTTCTTTAAGGGCCTTTTTGATAGTGACACCTTTCTCTATGATTTCATCAAAGGTAGATGCATAATACACTTTTAAGTGGAAGTGTTAGATTCAGGACAGACAACTGAGAGGGGGGGTGAATCAGTTGTCAAAAACTTTCTTCCAATTAAACACTTAAATCCACTTTGTGATTTAGCAACATATTAATAAATCAATCATGGAAACATAATGCATTGAATCAAGAGCAGAAACATATCAACACATAAGACACCAAGATTTTGATGTGGAAAACCCGGTTAAGGGAAAAACCATGGGGTGATTAACCCAAGATTGTATTCTCTGTTAGAAGAATAGAAAGAACAAAATGGCACATGCCAATTAGGGCTCACTGCCCAAGCACACTACTCACAAGAGGCTCACTACCTACAAGAGACACACTATCTACAAGATAATAAGTATCACATACTTGAACTGGAGAATAGCATCTTCACCATGCTTGAATCAGTTCCATTTAAGCCCAAAAACTTCTGCTCTATCTTTCGCTCTCTTCCTCTCTTCCACACTCACATCTCCACAAGACACCCTTTGAAATGACTTTACAACTTCTTATTTATACAAGACATTGACTTAGGAATAATCATCTAAGTCGGCAAACATCTACAAGAACATCCACAAGATGTGTAATTCATCTGGTCAGCCAAACTTAAGAAGAACACCATCATCCGGAAGTTATTCTTTAATTGTGAGCTCAAACTCTAATGTGGACCACCAACATGAACTCAAGGACATGATCCAAAGACCACCACAAGATTTCCTGAATCACCAAGAACATCCACACTTCATCTGCTTACTGAAATCCTTATCTCCATCTGGTACCTCAAGAACACAGACTGTCATCACTATCACAATGGAATAGATTCTTGTGAACCTCCAAACCACTAACAAATTGAGTTATCACTTCACATGGACTTCCTAAACACTCCACAAAATCTGCAGAATAGGATATTACATTTTCAGATCCCACCAGACCTATCTGTGTCACTTTGTCACCTCTGAACACCTACCAAAACTGGTTTTACTTGAGCGGCCACAACTTCTTTAGATCTTCATGCAGACCTCTGAAATCTTTACTAGATCATCTTAAGACTGATATCTACAAACCCTTTGAACCGCATCCTCGTATAGTCATCTTATCTTGGATCTTTACCTTATTGTCTTCACTATTCTTCTTTGTTCCTAATATGACTAATTTTCTCCATATCCTCAGCACATAGCTCATCCAATCCTTGTCATCAATGCAACAGGAGTATGTTGACATCAATGACAATACTGGTTAAATGCATACTTGCAACAGGAAGACCATTTCTTGGTTCAATTTTTGGATAAATATATGTACAAGTTGTTTTTCAGGTGTTGTCCAAGGTAGCCTACTAGCAAGGACTCTCCATCTTTGTAAGTATGTGGCAAAATTTTCACTATTTTGTTGTTTGGTATTACAAAGATCGAGCATGGTGATTTTGTGCTCTACATTGTATGAGAAGTGGGCGACAAATCTTTCTGATAGATCAGTGAAGGTGGAGATGGAGTCATAAGGCAAGTGCATAAACCATTTGAGGGCTGGACCTCCTAAGCTTCATTGGAAAAGATGATGGAGGAATAGGTTGTCATAGGACACTTCTTAGCATACCATGAAGAACTCCTTGATGTGGTCATGGGGATTTCAAATTTAGGTACTTCAAAATGTTGAGGAAAAGGTATGGTTGCCATATTTCAATCAAAAGGATAGGGACATAAGTATTCAAACTTATAATGTTTCTTTTGGGTCCCTAGTTGAGGGTTCTTAAGAGTATTTTTCATTTCTTGCCATTCTTCATTGAAAGGATTGGCAAGAGGAGGTTGTGGTGCAGAATGAAGTGGTGGTTGTAATTGTTGATGGTGTTGTGACATGTTATATGGTAGTGGATATGAGGTTTGATTTTTCTATTGTGTTTGGGTATGAGTTGTATGAAGAGGAGGTTGATATTGTTGAGTGACATTCATGTATTGTGTAGAGACAATGTAGGGAGGTTGTTGATGAGTGGTGGAGTAATATGTTTGTTGTGTATGCAAGGGATGCGTGTAGCATGTTAAAGGGTTTTGATGGTGTTGTGGTACTTGTGACATGGAGGCTGTTGAATGCACAAGACAACTGAGAGGGGGGTGAATCAGTTGAATCAAAACTTCAAACCTTATAAACATTTAGATCCACATTAACCTTTAAACATGTTATGATGATTAAGCATGAAAAGTAAATAACTAAAACTAAATCATAACAACAACACACACAAGAGAACTCTAGATTTTACGTGGAAAACCCTAAAAGGGAAAAACCATGGTGAGGATTAGCTCACAATACAATGTAGTAACAATATTGAATTACAAAGGCTCACTGCCAGAGGGCTCACTGCCCAAAGGCATGAATGCTCATTGTGGGTGGACTCACTACCCACTAAGAAAGAAAGAAAAAAGAGAAGAGTGGCTCATTGCCAGAGGGCTCATTGCCCAAAAGAGAGAATGCTCACTACAAGTGGACTCACTACCCACTAAGAAAGAAAGAAAGAAGAGGAGTGGATCACTACCAAGATTTGAACTAATATAATTGCATCTAACCTATGCATGGAGTTCATTTCCAATGAAGTTCAATATCTATTACAATACAAACAACATCTTCGCAACAACACTAAAAATAGTAGACACCTTCTGCTCACTGCATCCAATAACCTAACACATGAAATCTCTCACTGTCCTAATCAAATTTACATCACAAACATCATGTCCTTCATGCATGCATATATCCATGACTCCTTGACACTTATTTATACCATCATCAATCATGAAAACACTCTCCAAGGTCGGCAATACAACTTAACCCATAAAATTCAAATTAGGTCTGGACCTAAACATTCCCATGGAGGAAAGGAATGAATGCAAACCACATCATACCTTATCATGGACCTATATCCACTCTTACACGCGTCAACATGCTTTCACAATTGACAAAGCACAACTGCAATTAGTGTAAACAACCAAGTCGACCAAACTTGTGTTAACACTATGAACTTTTGATTGCACACTTCCTCAAGACCAAAAGATGACATAAGGACCATGCACCAAGGTCAAACATGATCTAGAAACATCCACAAGCACCTAAAAACCAACAAATTCCTTTGCAACATCTTTCATCTAAACAAACTTCACACCGGAGTACGTAACCAGCTATATCATGCTCTGTCATCATCTGCAACTTAAGAAATGTACTTTGGAGCACCAAACCATGAACCACTTGAGTTGAAGGAAGATATAGACTTGTAAGAACACATCCAAAACTGTAACACCTAAAACCATTATGCAGAGAAATGTAGAGCAAAATACTTTCTCCAAGACACACTGCAAACACTGTTCTCAAATTGGTGAACACAACTTTTAATGCATAATGATCCAAAGCTCCAAATTATGGATATAGCATATTTAAACACTTCTAAATAGCATATCCAAACTACACACTCAGATCTCCAACACAAAAGAAATGCAGAGCAAAAACTCGAACAACACTCTGTAAGCCAGAAGACTTCTTCAACATGCTATTTCCAATATTAATCAAATTTTCTCAAAATCACTTAGAAATGCAACAATAGAAGTATATCCTCAACATCTTCAGCACCTCTACAAATAAACCAAATCAATTTTAGTAAAGAAACTGAAAAAAACAACAAAAACCTCATCAGAAGACACAGTTGACACTAGTGACAACACCGATTAGCACATACTTGCAACAATCTCTCCCTTTGTCATTGATGGAAACACATTATGTGAAAAACCATCAAGACACAACTCTATACCAATCTTATTTACTTTCTTACACTCCCCCTTTCTTTTACACATCTTACTCTATTTGATTACTGACTTTTTTCTTTTTCACATTGCTCTCTCTCCCCTTTGTTTTTCACATGAACTCTCTCCCCCTTTGACATCAATGGAAAAGGGTGACACACCTTGTTCTAGCTCTCTCCCTCTTTTTAAGATACTACACATGCTTGCACTGCTCACTATTGTTCTGAATACTCCCCCTTAGGAGTACACACCAAACTGTATCAATTCTTACTCCCCCTGACTGCAACAATCATCATGACTACTACCTACTCACATTGAGAGGTAGCTTCCAACATTAGTATAGAAAAGAATGAATCTTGAAATCCATTGGACTGATGCATCTTCTTATGCATTTAGTTCAAAGAAGGAGGGGCAATAACCCCTAACTTCTCTCGGAGATACTCAAATGTGTCCTTAGGAAGAGCCTTAGTGAAAATGTCAGCAACCTGATCCTTTGTAGACCCATACTCAAGATTTACCTCATTCTCTACAACCTTCTTTCTTAGAAAGTGATACCTGATTGAAATATGCTTTGTCCCTGAATGCGTCACTGGTTAGGTTCAACTTTAGAGAGTAAACATAGATTTACCTATTCTTCAATAGCTTTGCTTCTTGTTAATGCACCTTTGCTCTTATCACTAATGATTTGGTCTTCAGTGTGATGTCTCTGCACATACTTGGGAGTTTCAAGGATTCTTTCCAGAGCCTCTTGTTCTTCAACTTGCACTTCTTTTTCTCTAGTTTCTTCTTCTTTTCTAGTTTGTACTTCCTTTTCAATAAAATTTTCTTATTCTCTGTAAGAGGACTCATCTAAGTCTGATACATATCCATTAACTTATGAAATCTTCTATATGTCTTCATCAACCTTGACATTCTCACTCTCAACAATCTTTCTTAGCATTTTTTTATAGCACCAGTAAGCTTTGCTCTTAGTGGAATACCCAAGGAAAATACATTCATCATTCCTTGCATCAAACTTTCCTAGTTCTTCATCTCTTCTTACATAACATTTAATTCTAAACACTTTGAAATATTTAACAGTCGGAATCCTTCCATACCATAACTCATAGGGAGTCTTTGTGTCATTTACTTTTACTTGTACTATGTTTTGTATGTAGATAGTAGTATGAATTGCTTCTCTCCAGTAGACTTCTGGTAGGTTTGCTTCTTGAATAATTTTGTTCTTCCTTTCAGCCACTCCATTTTGCCGAGGAGTCCTAGGGGCATATAAGTGTCTCTTTATCCCATGATTCTCACAAAACATGTTAAACTCATTAGAAGTGAGTTATCCACCTCTGTCAGACCTCAAACATTTGATTTTCATGTCCATTTCATTCTCAACCATAGCTTTAAATGCCTTGAACTTATCTAGTGCTTCTAATTTTTCTTCAAGAAAGGTGACCCAAGTCATTCTAGAGCAATCATCAATAAATAACATGAAATACCTATCACCTTGAAAACTTCTTAGTCTGGTAGGACCACAAAGATCTGTATGCACCAATTCCAATAGTATGGTAGAAGATTGTTCTTTGACTTTGAAACTTTTTCTCACTTTCTCTCCAACTTGACATTCCTTGTAGACAACATTAGCCAGTTTGATAATCTTTGATAGTTCTCTCACAACTTGAACTAAACTTATCTTCACTAGACTATCAAAATTAATGTGACACATCCTTCTATGCCATAGCCAACTTTCATTGATTTGAGTCATAAAGAAATAACTATCACCTTCTTTGAGATGATAAATATTTCCATCTATTCTTTTTCCAATAGCTGTCACAGTTTTGGACTCCTTTATGATCACAAAGCCATCATCCTAAAACTTAAGATTGTATCCTTTCCTACACAATTGTCCAACACTCAAGAGATTTTTCTTTAAACCTTTAACATAAAAAACATCATTAGTGTTATGCTTTCCATCAAGACTGATTGAGTCTCTTCCACATATTTCAATAGTATAATCATCACCAAATATAACTAGTCCTCCATCATATTTCTCAAATTTAACAAACTTGCTTTTATCATAGGTCATATGATTTGAGAAACTACTATCAATAACCCAATAGTTCTTTTCTTGTCTAGTATGAAAAGTATCTTCAGTATTAAGACTTACCTCTATACTATTTTCTTCCACAACAACCTTCAAGGTCAGCAGCATCGGTATCATCTTTTAAGTCGGTGAATAAGTAGTCATTATCCTTATCATCTTCATCATCAGATTTATCATCAGATATACTTGCATCTCCTTTCACATAGTAGTTTTTCTTAGGCACTCTACTTTTGTTTTCCCTATTCTTACTTCTCAAAATTCTTTCTGGACATCTTAATGCATAATGACCAATCTTGCCACAATTGAAACACTTGAATGGAAATTTATCACTGTGCTTACCAGTACCTAATTTTATTCTTCTAACAAAGTTAGCTTCCATATCATTAGCATCCTTCTAATCTATTTCCATAGTCTTCTTAGATTTGCCAGTCTTGAGGGTAGTTACAACCAAGTTCTAGATTTCATATCCAAGAGAAACAAGATAACTTACTATCCTTATTTTCCAAAATGCATATAGAGGAACATCCTTCTTATGTGCCATCCTGGATCTACATCAATCTGTTAAGCTTTCTTCAAATGAACCTAGCTCTGATACCAATTGTTGAATGCACAAGACAAATGAGAGGGGGGTGAATCAGTTGTATAAAAACTTCAAACCTTCACAAACATTCAGATCCACATTAACCTTTAAACATTTTATGATGATTAAGCATGAAATGTAAATAACTAAAACTAAATCATAATAACACCACACACAAGAGAACACCAGATCTTACATGGAAAACCCTAAAAGGGATAAACCATGGTGAGGATTATCTCACAATATAATGTAGTAGCAATACCAAATCACAAAGACTTGCTACTAGAGGGATCACTATCCAAAAGAGAGAATGCTTACTGCAGGTGGACTCATTGCCCATTGAGAAAGAAAGAAAGAAGAAAAGAGTGGCTCACTACCAGAGGTCTCACTGCCCAAAAGAGAGAATGATCACTATAGGTGGACTCACTATCCAAGTGGACTCATTGCCCACTAAGAAATAAAGAAAGAAGAGAAGAGTGGCTCACTTCTAGGTTTTGAACTGATATAATTGAATCTAACCTATGCATGGAGTTCAATTCCAATGAATCTCAATATCCATTACAATACAAACAACATCTTTGCAACAACACTAAAAATAGTAGACACCTTCTGCTCACTGCATCTAGTAGCCTAACACATGAAATCTCTCACTACCCTGATCAAATTCACCTCACAAACATCATGCCCTTCATGCATGCATATATCCATGACTCCTTGACATTTATTTATACCATCATCAATCATGAAAACATTCTCCAAGGTCGGCAATACAACTTAACCTATAAAATTTGAATTAGATCTAGACCTAAACATTCATGTTGAGGAAAGGAATGAATGTAGACCACATCATACCTTACCATGGACCTGAATCCACTCTTACATGCTTCAACACGCTTTCACAATCAACGAAGCCCAACCGTAATTCGTGTAAACAATCAAGTCAGCCAAACTTGTGTTAACACTATGAACTTTTGAGTGCATGCTTCCTCAAGAACAAAATATGACATGCAGACCATGCACCAAGCTCAAAAATGATCTAGAAATATCCACAAGTACCTGAAAACCAACAAATTCCTTTGCAACATCTTTCACCTAAAGAAACTTCACACCGTAGTAATTAACCACCTATGTAATGCTCTATCATCATCTACAACTTAAGAAATGTACTTTCAAAGCACCAAACCATGAACCACTTGAGATGAAGGAAGATATAGAATTTGTAAGCACACATCTAGAACTGCAACAACTAGAACCATTCTGCGGAGAAATGTGGAGCAAAATACTTTCTCCTGGACACACTGCAAACACTGTCAAACATTGTTCTCAAACTAGTGAACACAACTTTTACTGCACAATGATCCAAAGCACCAAATTCTAGATATAGCATCTTCAAACAATTCTAAACAACATATCTAAACCAAACACATAGATCTTCAACACAAAAGAAATATGGAGAAAAAACTTGAACATCACTCTGTAAGCCAGAAGACTTCTTCAACACACTGTTTCCACTATTAATCAAATTTTCTCAAAAGCACTTGGAAACCCAACATAAGCATATCCACATCTTTAGCACCTCTACAAAGAAACCAAATCACTTTTAGAAAAGAAACATTAGAAGACACAGTTGACACCAATGATAACACAAGCTTGTTGACATCAATGACAACACTTATTAGCACATACTTGCAACATAGGGGTGTTGGGATTGGAGAGTTATTTGTATAGTGGGAGGTAATGTGGTTTGGATCGTAGTCTTCCTTTGTGGGATGACTAAGGGAGGAAGTGTTTGGTGAATGGTGATGAAATTGGAAGTATTTTGGGGAATGCTAGATGTGTTTGGGTTTGTGGATGATGTAGAAATGACACTTGGATTAGTGGATATGTTGGTTTTGGGCATCAAATGTGAAGGCATGCCAAAAGGGGGGTCTGATACTTATGGTTGTGAGGTGATTAAACCCTAGGTGTTGGTCAATGGTATGGAAATTGTTGGTAGTTGTAATGAAGTTAGCCCATGGATTATCATAGACGGGGTTGTTGGGATTAAGGACACATCTCCATGGTTGATCGAGGATGAGTAATGATGGCTTGTCATGGATGATTGTTTTGAGCTTGTCTTGGTCAAATGAGTGGGGGAGGCATGCTCCATGTTTAATTAGGCATTTGAGGAATTCGTCCTTGTGATTGTCAAGGAATTGGTCAAATTTATCATGCAATCCTCTTTCATTAAGGAAATCGATAAATGTGGGGGAGTAGATATATCATGGTATGGATGCTTCACCCATTTCAAGTTGGTTGATGTATCCCTCCATGTTGGTTGTGGTGGAGCCATGGGGAGAGAGGGGTTGGTATCAAGAATCCATTTTTCTCTTAGCTTGTGATTGTGTGATGGGAAACATAAAAGGATGACTATGATTATGGTTGGATGATGTGGCCAAATGTTTAGGGGTGATAATTTTCCTAAGTTCAAATCTATATCACTTATGAATGTGGATGAAATGTTATCCCTATGAACTTAGGGTGGACAAAGAGCCTAAGCTAGGGGATAACGAGATTGTCTTACTTGGGGTAGACAGGATGCACCAAGAAGACGTGGTTCTTGAAGTCCACCAACTTAGGAAGAGTCTAAGTTCCTAAGCTAGTTTATCCAAGTGGGATGATTTTGAGTTTATACTAAACTTAAGATAGACAAGTTCTTAAGCCTAATATGAAAATGAGGATAAAATGATCTAGATCCTAACCTTAGAAAGATTGGATTGGATTTGTTGGATGATTGATTTGATTTTAGATGATTGAGGTTGATTTATTTTAGGATAATGAATGTTAGTTTTGGGAAAAAATGTTAGATCACAAGCTAATGCCTAATTCATATGAAAAAGGATGTTAGGTGGAGTGTGAGGACCAAAATGATGACCAAGATGACAAATGTCTTAGGTTTTGTGTGATTTCCAAACTAGGTGCTAAAGCAGAGGGTCTAGGCATCGACAAAGTCTCGATGGGTGCTAATCCACCTGACTAGGCACTGAAAAAGATCAGGCAGAGCGTTGATAGAGGATAGATAGGCACTAACAGAGGATGGATAAGCATTGATAGGTGAAAATTAGGTGCCAATAGGAGCTTTTTTGATTTTGGGATGTTTGTGTTTGAGATTTGACAAGATATTTTATTAAACAAACATAATGGTTGCTTTGACTTTTTTAGAAATAGGTGCAAGATGCTATGAACCTTTAGGGATGACAAATGGTGAATATGGGCAGTTCACAAGAAGACATGCCAAACACTTGTTTACAAGCCTAGTATTTAAACAAGCAAGGTGTGTCATATCCCATGGACTCACTGAAGTGCGAATTTAACCCCCACTATTTAGATAATGGTGGTTCCTATCCCCTTGATACCATTTATCATTATTTGGATAGATAGGGAATGCAATCATGGACCACCTTACACCAGGCTTACTTTGGATATAAAAGTCTTGCCCAAAGTGTATTCTATCTTAACCAATGAATGTACAATCATGAGATTTTCTCCTCCATGCAGTTGTGATGCACCGAAGGATATGACAATCAAAGGTCTTAACTAGGATAAACAAGGCTTCTAGGGGGTGTCCTAGTATATGCAAGGTGTAGGGGATGAATCTATGAATGGGGGTGTCCCTATCCAACCAAGTGTCAACCAACACAAGTCTCAGCGCACCAAGCGTCTTGGGGTTTTCATAAGGGGGGAGAAGATCCTTCCTTTAAAGTGAGCCTTTCGATTCTCACAACAATTGTATACTATGCCGGAACATGTGATTGAGGTCGTACCCTTGGGGATGAATTACAAGGTAGGTCTCTAAAGGGAAGGATCCAAGATGCTTTTGGTCACCCAAAAACACATGAAGCGCAAGGGGAGAGCATACACATGAAAGATCCTATGATAAAAAAGATAACAAAGATTGGATCAAATCAAGGCTTTTGATCTCCAAAATTGCCACATGGTGCAAGGAGAAAGCATACACCTCAAAGTGATCCAAAACAAAGAAAACAAAGTCTTTTTATCCCAAAAAAAATGTGCCTAAATTTAGTGGAAAAAGGTGGATCATTGGACAAGCAAGGCTGCACACAAGTGTTAGTAGTTTTACAAGATGTCCTGGACAAGTGGAGGATGTTGTAAAACAAGGATTAGCCAAAATAGATGAAAATGACCTCAAAAATGTATGAATTAGAAACTAGGTGTTGAAACAGATTATCTCGATGTTGACAGATCTAGGTGTTGAGATAGAGTTTAGGCATTGAAATAGGGAAGTTAGGTGTGTTGAAATTAGGGCAGACAACTAAGAGGGGGGGTGAATCACTTGTTACAAAACATTACCTTTTGCTATATTTAATCTTCTTAACCACTTATTATCAGATTAATGATATAACCATGAAAGCATGAATCAACAACAGATGAGTAGAAATACAATCAACACACATAACACTAGGATTTTTACATGGAAACCCAGTTAAGGGAAAAACCATGGTGGGTGTTAACCCACAAGATTTATTCTCTATTGCAAGAATAAAAAATGGGAAGGCACTTGCCTTCAGGCACACTACCTAGAGCTCAATGCTCCAAGAGACTCACTGTCTACAAAAATATTCACATGGTTAACACTGAAAGGTTGAACTAAGAAACAACATCTTCTTCATGCCAAGGTTTAGTTCCATTGAAGCTCACAACACCTATTCTTTGCTCCCAAACACTTCCTCGCTACCTTTGCATCTTCACACACATTGATGCATTTACATGACTTCATTACACTTATTTATACATGAAATCAACTTTGGAATGAACATCAAAGTCAGCCTTACAATTATCTATCTGGAACATTCTCCAAGATAGGAATTACAAGATTTGACTTAATACAAAATTCTATATGCGGACCACTACACTATCGGTCAAACATAGCTGGGACTTAAATCTTCTTCGAACAACATGCCACACTCCATAGAACTTCTCTTAGATCATTTGCAACATGCACCAAGCATCCAGTCGGCCAAGACTAGAAAGAACAATAATACCCAAGGATAAATCTTCAACTACGAGATCAATCCTTAATACAGACTACCAACACAATAGGCACAAGATCCAGAGACCTCAACAAGCACAATGAAATCAACCAGAACAACTGTACCACCTCAAATCACCAGAATCACTTGCATCTTCATACGGGAACTTAAGAACACTAACTGTCATGATTGTCACACTAGAAAGATTGCTTGGAGACCTCCAAACCATGAACCTCTTGAGTTGAGGATACACACCAACATCCCAAACATACCTCTAGAACCACAAACCATAATATTCCAATGTGGGGCAATTCAGACCAAATTCCTATCATTATGTTACCTCTGAACAACTACAAAACCCGGTTCTACTCAGATGGCCATAACTTCACCAATCCTCCATGCGAACCTCTCAAACCTTAACTGGAGCAACTTTAGAGAATCCTCTACACAACCCTTAAGTCTATAGACTCTAATCTTTGTCTCACTAGGAATGCAAAGCAATCTACTTTACTGAACTGCACTGTCTTCGTTGTCTCTAACAAATAGATATGTTGACATCAATGACAACACATCATAGGCACATATTTGCAACAACCTCCCCCTTTGTCATTGATGGCAACATATGATGTGAAAAACTGATTCAACCATCAAGACAAGGACTTCTCCACCTTTCTCTTATCACACCTACAACCACTTTCTTCACTACTCCCCCTTTCACCAGCAACTACTTACCTCTGAGTTTTTTCACATGACTTCTCTCCCCCTTTGACATCAATAGCAAAGGACACCTATTTGCAATCATCTCCCCCCCTTTTTTTCTTAGATAAAACCAAACTGAACTCCAGAATTAACATACTAACTACTCCCCCTGAGTAGCATCCCCTTAACACCAATTCGGATCACAAGATATGACTATGAGTTCCACCGGAATGATGCACACTAGTGCACCTTAGTTATGAATAGGAGGGATAATAACCCCTAGCTTCACTCTAAGATACTCAAAAGTGTCCTTAGGTAGAGGCTTAGTGAAGATATCCACAATCTGATCCTTTGAAGAAACAAACTCCAATCTGACTTCATTATCATTTACCTTCTCTCTCAAAAAGTGAAACTTGATGGATATGTGCTTTGTCTTTGAATGCAACACCAGATTCTTTGAGATGTTTATTGCACTTGAATTATCATAGAAGATTGTAATAGGCTCTTCAAACATAATTTTGATATCCTTCAACATTTGCTTCATCCACAAAACTAGAGTACAATTACTTGCTGCTACTATATACTCTACTTCTGTAGTAGACAGAGATATTGCCTCCTGCTTTTTACTCAACCAAGAAACCAATCTCTTTCCCAAGAAAAATGTGACACCACTAGTACTCTTCATGTCATCCACATCTCTTGCCCAATTAGCATCTGTATATGCATGAAGAGTGAAATCATCATCCTTAGGATACCATAATCCATAATCAGATGTCCCCTTCAGATATCTAAAACTTCTTTTGACTGCTACAACATGAGATTCTCTAGGATCAGCTTGAAATCTAGTAACAAGGCCAACTGCATTCATAATATTAGGTCTGGTTTGAGTCAGATAAAGTAGTCCTCCAATCATTGATCTATACCTTTTCTGATCTGCCTTAGGGAAATCATCATCTTTACTCAACTTGCATCTAGTTATCATAGGAGGACTCACTGGTTTTGAATCCTCCATTCCAAACTTTTTTAACTCTTTCACATACATAGATTGAGATATGAAGATGCCCTTATCTGACTGAATGATTTGCAAACCCAAGAAGAAATTTATTTCACCAAAGATGGACATCTCAAATTCACTTTGCATATGATCAACAAATTTTTTACACATGCTCTCATTTCCACCAAAGATGATAGCATCAACAAATACCTAAACAATCAAGATGAGTTCATGATCAAATTTGAAATAAAGATTACTTTCAGTTGTACCTTTCCTAAAACTTAACTTTAGAAGATACTTATATAATATTGCATAACAAGCTCTTGGGGCTTGTTTAAGTCCATACAATGCTTTCCTCAATCTGTAAACCATATCTTTGTGATCAGACAACTGAAATCCTTCTAGTTGCTCAATGTAGAATTCTTCTTCCAACTCTCCATTTAGGAATGCTGAATTGACATCCATTTGGTAAACTTTGAAATCATTGTAAGCAGCAAAGGCAAGAAATAATCTGACTACTTTGATTCTTGCCACCAGAGCAAAAGTTTCTTCAAAATCAATTCCCTCTACCTGAGAATATCCTTTGCACACCAATCTTGCTTTGTTTCTCACAACTTCACCATTTTCATTCAATTTATTCCAGAAGACCCATTTAGTTCCAATTACATTTTTGTTTTCAAGTCTAGGAACAAGATCCCAAGTATGATTCTTTTCAATTTGGATTAATTCTTCTTCCATTTATTTTACCCAACTTTCATCATTACAAGCTTCATTCACTAATTTTGGTTCAATCTTTGAAATCAAACAATACTCTTCTTGTTCTTCAGCAATTTTTCTTCTAGTTTGAACACATTTATTTATATCTCCTATAATCTGATCTTTAGAATTATTCAACCTAACATGTTTGGGAGTTTTGGGATTTTCTTGAACTTCTAATTCTTGAACTTGTTCCTCAACATTTGCACTAGCTTCTTGAGTCACTGGATTCCCCCGAGCAATCTGAATCTGAGTTTGAGTTTGAACTTGCTTTCCTTGGTTTGGCCTTTCATTTTGATCATCTAATTCATATCCACAAGACTTCTCTTTGCTTTCATCAACCTTGACATTAGCACCTTCAACAATCCTTTTCAATCTCTTGTTAAAGCAACGGTATGCCTTTCTTTGGTTAGAATAACCTAGAAATATTCCTTCATCACATCTTGCATCAAACTTTCCTAGATCTTCATCTCTCTTCATATGGCATTTACTACTGAAAACTCTAAAGTATTTCATAGTAGGAGCATTACCAAACCACAGTTTGTAAGGTGTTTTACTAGTATTACCTTTGATCTGCACCCAGTTAAGAGTGTAGATAGTAGTACTCACAGCCTCTCTCCAATAGACATGTGGGACATTTTCCTCCATCATCATGGCTCTAGAATCCTCTTGAATAGTCCGGTTCTTCCTTTCCACAAATCCATTCTACGGAGGAGTCCTAGGAGCAGATAACTGTCTTCTTATTCCATGCTTTTCACAAAATGCATTAAACTCACCAGAGGTAATTTCTCCACCTCTTTCAGATCTCAGAAACTTTATTTTCACACTAATCTCATTCTCCACTTTAGTCTTGAACACCTTGAATCTTACAAGAGCCTATTTTCACACCAATCTCATTCTCCACTTTAGCCTTGAACACCATGAATCTGTCAAGAGCCTCTGATTTCTCTCTCAAGAAAGTGACCCACATCATTCGAGAGTAATCATCAATCAGAAACATAAAGTATCTTTCTCCTTGCAAAGTCCTAGTTCTGGCAGGACCACACAAATCAGTGTGCACAAGTTCCAACAATCCACTTGAAAATTGTTATTTACTTTTGAATGTAGCTTTGTTCTGTTTTCCCAACTAACATTCCTTACACATGCTATTAGCAGATTTCACAAGCTTTGGAAATCTCTCACAGCCTAAGTAGTACTTATCTTGACAATGTTATCAAAGTTTACATGACACATTATCCTATGCCATAACCAACTTTGATCAATCTAAGCAATCAAACAACTTTTACCAGTGCCACTTAAATGAAAGATATTACCTCTAGTCTATGTACTAGATGCAATTTCAGTTTTAGAGCTTCCCAAAATTCTACATTTTCCATCCTTGAATCGAAGATCATACCCTTTGTCAACCAACTATCCAACACTAAGAAGATTATGCTTTAATCCTTCTACATACAAAACATCATTAGTGCCATTCTTACCATCAAGAGAGATGGATCCTCTACCATGGATTCTACTAGCTGAATTGTCTCCAAACTTCACAATTCCACCTTCATAACTTTCCAAACTTACAAACTTACTTTTATCACCAATCATATGATGAGAACATCCACTGTCAATCACCCATTCATCCTTTTCTTCAACCTGAGTAGCCAAGGCACTTTCCACATTCACACAGCTAGCAAATTCAATAGGCTCTGGATCTTCTTCTTTGATAGCAATGAACACCCATTCATTTCTAGAGGTTCTTCCCATATCAAATTCATCATCTATGACTCCTTCATCAGTAGCTTCTTTTACATAGTAGTATTTCTTCTGAACCCTAGGTCTATTAGGGTTTGGCTTTGAAACCCTCTCTAGACATCTTGAAGAAAAATGACCAATCTTATTGCAAGCAAAACATTTGAAAGGTAACTTTCCTTCATACTTACCAGATCCTCTTGGTAATATTTGGCAATAAGGGCTTCAAGTTCTTCAAGATCAAATTCATCTTCTTCAAGTTCCTTCCTTGCCTTCTCATATCTAGTTAGTCTTCTAGAAGAGCTTTCACCTGGATCAAATATTTTCTTTCTAAAAACACTAGCTTTAAATGTAGATTCTAATTTAGGAAGAGAATCACCAAACTCACTCATTTCAAATGCTGAAAGCTTGCCAACCAACTGATCACTTGTAACATCTGTCATAGTCCCGATCTCTTCAATAGCAGCAACTCTATGCTTGTAAGAAGTAGGTAAGATCTGAGCACCTTGCCAACAATCTCTGATTCTTCCAGTTTTCCACCAGCACACTTGATACTGCACACAAGTTCATTCACCTTCTGCATGTAGGAAGTGATGTTTTCATCTTCACTCATCCTCAAACATTCGTATCTACCCTTCAGGCTCTGTAGATTAGCAAATTTGACATATGCATCACCTTCATATAGAGTTTCCAACTTCTTCCATATTCCATGAGCATTTTGCAGTTCCAAGACATTTGTCATTTCTATATCAATCAGAGCACTCAACAAAGCTTCCTTAGCATGAATATTATTTTCAGCTTCTTTGATTTGATCTAGAGTTGTAGGACCATTTTGTGGAGGAGTATACTTGTTCTTAGTTATCAACCAATAAGGATCACCCATGCATTGCAAATGACACTCCATGCGATTCTTCCAAAGAGAGTAATGTATTCCATCAAATCTTGGACTGTCCTACTTGTATGTCGACATTATGGATCTCCTCAAGTGGTCAAGCTTCTTTTAGAGGAACTGGTTCTGATACCAATTGTTGAAATTAGGGCAAACAACTGAGAGGGAGGGTGAATTAGTCATCACAAAACTTTATCTTTTGATGTATTTAATCTTCTTAACCACTTATTATTAGATTAATGATATAACCATGAAAGCATGAATCAACAACACATAAGCATAATTACAATCAACACACATAACACTAGGATTTTTACATGGAAACCTGGTTAAGGGAAAAACCATGATGGGGGTCAACCCACAAGATTTATTCTCTATTAAAAGAATAGAAAAATGGGAAGGCACTTGCCTTCGGGCACACTACCCAGAGCTCACTACTCCAAGAGACTCATTGTCTAAAAAAATATGCACATGGTTAACACTGAAAGGTTGAACTAAGAAACATCATCTTCTTCATGCCAAGGTTTAGTTCCATTGAAGCTCACAACACCTCTGCTCTGCCCCCAAACACTTCCTCGCTACCTCTGCATTTTCACACACATCAGCACATTTACATGATTTCATTACACTTATTTATACATTACATCGACTTTGGAATGAACATCAAAGTCAGCCTTACAATCATCTATCTGGAACATTCTCCAAGATAGGCATTACAAGCAATTACAATTACAAGACTTCACTTAATACAAAATGCTACATGTGGACCACTACACTGTCAACCAAACATATCTGGGACTCAAATCTTCTTTGAACAACACTCCATGCTCCATAGAACTTCTCTTAGATCATCCACAACATGCACCAAGCATCCAGTGGCCAAGACTGGAAAGAATAGCAACACCCAAGGAAAAATCTTCAACTACGAGCTCAATCCTCAATGCGGACCACCAACACAATAGGCACACAATCCAGAGACCTCCACAAGCATAATGAAATTAACAAGAACAACCGCACCACCTTAGATCACTAGAATCACTTGCATCTTCATACAGGAACTTAAGAACACTAACTGTCATGACTGTCATGCTAGAAAGATTTCTTGCGGACCTCCAAACCATGAACCTCTTGAGTTGAGGATACACACCAACATCGTAAACATACCTCTAGAACTACAAACCATAATATTCCAATCTAGAGCAATCCGGACCAAATTCCTATCACTCTATTAGATCTAAACAACTGCAAAACCTAGTTCTACTCAGATGGTCATAACTTCACCAATCCTCCATGCGGACCTCTTAAATCTTAACTGGAGCAACTTTAGACAATCCTCTACACAACCCTTAAGTCCATAGACTCTGATCTTCATCTCACTGGGAATCCAGAGCAATCTACTTTATTGAACTACACTATCTTGACTGTCTCTGACAAAGAGATATGTTGACGTCAATGACAACACATCATAGGCACATATTTGCAACAAGGTACTAAACCAAAAAAATTAAACGCTAAACTAAACTATTATATATGCAAGATTGGGATCTAAATCTGGTTGGATAGGCATTGATATAGGTTGTCTAGGTGTTGATTTGGTAGGGGTAGTATGATGGCTTGTAATTTGACTAAAACCTATAAAATAGAGAGCGAAGATCTTGTAAAAGTGTTTGTTAGCAAGATTAGCAAGACATAAAACTTAAAAGATTGAAAGTTAAGCCCCAAAATGATGGCAAAGTAAAAGTTGATGATATCAAGAGCTAAGCACTAATCTACCAAAGATGGGTGCTACTACATGCAGGATGGGCTCTAAAACAAACTAGACATTATGATGACTTGTAATTTGGCTAAAACCTACAAAATAAAGAACAAAAGTTTGCAAATTTTTTGTTAGGAGGATTAAAAATCACATAAAAATCTATTAATCTCAAAAGATGCAATAACAACATGAAATAACCAATCCATTACCCCCTGTGTACGGGCACTGAAATAGTTGAGATAGGTGCTAAAAGTTAGAATTTACGCATTGAAATAGATCAGAGGACCTATAGAACCAAGCATTGAAGCAGACTTGTTGGGCACTAAATGATGGTTGATATACACTAAAAGGTAGAATTTAGGCATTGTTTTAACTTGCACAAGAAAAATAAGACAACAAACATTCTAAAAGCATGGATTAGAGTGGTGGGGGTCCCACCAAGTGCACCAAAAATGTATACAAGAAGGAGTTGTTAGATTTTAGGCAAATCAAAGAAATAAACACTAACAATTATATGTAGATTAAATAACCCAAATATAACAAGGAAGAACAACACAAAAGAGATCAACACAAAAATTTTAAGTGGTTCACCCAAAATGGGCTACATCCACAGAAACTTGGTCATCTAATGATTTTATTATCTAGTGCAAAACAAATTACAATCTCACGAATTCCATACCTGCAACATACATCCTAGCTGCTTATAACAATCTTTTTAAAAGCTTCTCGAATTAGGGTTTTACAATGTCATTTTTATTTTGTCGGTTAACAAAAATTAACAACTAACTCTGAATAGGCAAAAAAAGGGAAAAAAATTTTAGGGGTTGCATCCTTGAACCTCGGCAAGGATACATTACGTGTGTACAGTACTTGCATGATCAGTCACCACATACCAACAATCTCCCACTTGGAGACTGATCAGGCTCCACACCAAACAATCTCCCACTTGGAGACTAATCTTGGATGACATTGCTACACTTGTAGCTCACATTGGATTACAGGCCTGGCTGGTTTCTTATGTCCACCATTATTAGTCATGAAGGCCAACGAAAACTAATGAGGAAATTAGTTTCTCCCATGTAACTTCCTTTGTGAACATATCTGTAGGATTCTCACTTGTGTGAATTTTCTCCAGCTTCAACTATCCATCCTCCAAAACTGACCGGATGAAGTGGTAATTGAGTTGTATGTGCTTAGTTTTTGAATGCAAAACTAAATTCTTAGCAAGATGCATGGCACTCTATCTATTAGTGTACAAAGGGCTATATTCCTAGCATTGACCTAATTCCTCCAGAAAATGTTGTAACCAAATCATCTCCTTGCTATCTTCCATAGTAGCAACATGCTCAGCTTCAATGGATGAAAGTGCACAACCTTTTGCAATCTTGAAATCCAAGTGACTACAGTACCTCCTATAGTAAAAACATACCCTATAGTACTCCTCCTACTATCAATATCACCTGCTAGATCAAAGTCAACATATT
Organism: Cunninghamia lanceolata; assembly: GCA_027924645.1. Classification (NCBI taxonomy): domain Eukaryota; kingdom Viridiplantae; phylum Streptophyta; class Pinopsida; order Cupressales; family Cupressaceae; genus Cunninghamia; species Cunninghamia lanceolata. The sequence goes on along the minus strand of BSBN01001603.1, from coordinate 1,106,171 downwards.
CTTTTAGAGAAGAATTTGTTCCTCCAAAACATAGTTTCTTTGAAGTAGTACCTATCAAATATCAGAGAATCCATTTTACTACATTCCAATGTTCCATTCCCAAAGTACTCATATACCTACTCACAACTCCCACTGCATGTGCAATATCTGGCCTTCTACATACTATTGCATACATCAAGCTGCCAACTGCTGATGCATATGGTATCTTAGACATTTTGTCTTCCTCCTCTTGTGTCTTTAGACACATCTCCTTAGTCAACTTAAAATGACTTGGCAAAGGTGTACTAACTACTTTTGCATTTTGCATGTTAAACCTTTTCAACACCTTCTCTACATACTCACTTTGAGACAAAAATAATTGTTTGTTTGTCCTATCCCATGTGATCCTCATACCAAGGATTTGTAATTTTATTGCACCCAAATCCTTCATAGCAAATGAATTTGCCAATTTCTACTTAAGTTCATTAATATGTTGCATGTTAGACCCGGCAACAAGCATGTCATCAACATAAAGCAACAAGAAAATATAGTTTCCATTACCTAATTTCTTAAAATAAACATAATAATTAGAATGACATCTTTTGTAACCTTGTTCAACCATAAAACTATCAAATTTCAAATACCATTGCTGAGGTGCTTGCTTCAGGCCATACAAACTCTTCTTTAACCTGCACACAAATGCCTCCTTACCCTTGACCTCATATCCTTGTGGTTGCTGCATGTATATTTCCTCTTCCAAATCCCATGGAGAAATGATGTTTTCACATCTAGATGTTCAAGATGCAAGTCTTTTGTAGACACAAGACTTGGAATAGTTCTAATATAAGTCATCTTTATAACTGGAGAAAATATTTCATCAAAATCTATACCTTTTTTCTGTGAAAAACCTTTTACCATGAGTTTGGCCTTATATCTTTTCTTGCCTCCATCTTCTTCCTTCAACCTATAAACCCATTCATTTGGCAATGCTCTTTTACCTGTAGGCAATTGGGCTAAGTCCCAAGCCTAATTCTGTAGTAAGGAATCCATTTCCTCTTTCATGCCTAGCTCCCACTACTTTTTGGTATCTACCTACATTGCTTCTTCATAAACTTCAGGTTCACTAGAATTAGTTAATAATATAGAATATAGTGATGGAGAAAATCTATTTGGAGGTCTAGTTTGTGGAACATCTAACACTTGTAGGAGTCTATGGGATAACTTGTTGTTGCTGAGCATTAGGTACCACTAGTATTTTATTTTTTGGAATCTCATCGAACACCATATATTCCTTTTTGGCCTGTTCATATTTCTTTTCCAATAGTTGATCCTTATACATGACATTCTCATTGAATATAACATCTCTACTCCTAATGGTTTTATGATTTTCATAATCCCATAACTGATAACCAAATTCATCTACTCCATATCCAATGAAGGTACATTTTTTAGACTTAGCCTCAAGCATGGTTATATTTTCAATATCAACATGGACAAAAGCTTCACAACTAAAGGTTTTTAGAAATGAATAGTTTACCTTTTTACCCATCCATGCCTCCTCTGGAATGCCACTATCCAAAGGATTTGAAGATCCCCTATTTATTAAATAAACAGCGATATGTACAACATCTACCCAAAAATGTAAGGGTAGTCTAACATGCAATCTCATGCTCCTTGCATGCTCCATAATGGTCCTATTCATCCTCTCAGACACACCATTTTCTTGTGGGGTTCCAGGAACTATTTTCTACCTACGGATTCCATTATATGAATAGTAATTTTCAAATTCTCTGCTACAATACTCCCCTCCATTATCAGATCTAAGACACTTCAACTTTTTTCTTGTCTCATTCTCAACCAAATTTTTCTACTTTTTAAAAGTTTCAAATACTTCTAATTTTTGTTTTAGGAAATACACCCATGTTTTCCTAGTTGCATCATCAATAAAAGTAACATAATAGCAAGAGCCACCAAGAGAAGATACCTAAGTTGGTCCCCATACATCTGAATGCACAAGCTCTAATTTCTCACTCTTCTTCTCTTTCCCAACTTTGAGAAATCAGACTCTTTTTTGTTTTCCATAAACACAATTTTCACAGAACTCCAAGTCAATCTTCTTTAGACCTGGTAGAAACTTTTTGGAGTGAAGGATCTTCATCCCTTTCTCACTCGTGTGCCCAAGTCTATGGTGCCATAATTCTATTTTTGTCCCTACAGCAAGTGTTATAATTGTCTCAGTAGAAACTGTTTCTGTAGCAGCTAAGGTAGAATAAATATTACCAGTACACAAATACAATGTGCTTGCCTTTTCACCTTTAGCTACCACTAATGTGCCTTTAGTGTCCTTCCAGATTTTGTCAGAAAAGATAACTATGCAGCCTTCACTACCTAGTTGTCCTGCAAAGATTAAATTCCTCCTCAAATTTGGAACATGCCTTACCTCCTATAGCAACCATTCATTTCCATTCTTCAACTTGATTTTTATCTTTCCTTTTCCAACAATTTGATAGGGTTCATCATCACCCAAATATACCTCTCCAAAATCACCTTGAACATAATCTACAAAATATTTCCTAAGGGGTGTGGCATGAAATGAAGCCCCTGAATCTATTACCCAGAAATAATTAGCATTATCTAAACACAATATTAAAGCATCTTGTAATTTACTACTTGCAACATTAGCTTCCTTACTGTCATCATGTTGTCCATCTCCTTGTTTTCCCTTTTGAGACCAGCAATCCTTCTTCAAGTGTCCTAGCTTTCCACAGTGCCAACAATCCATTCTTCATCTAGATTTAGATCTGCCTTTTTTTGACTTCCCTTGTGACTTCCCATGATTTGTTGGGATTTTTCCTCTCTCCTTTGTTCTTCCCCTGTTCTCTATAGTTAAAGCATTACCCGATGTTGAAATCTCACCTGTGCTTTTCCGTCACATTTTCTCGCTAAGGATAACACCAACAACATCATAAAATTTCAAAGTATTTGAACCAGAAATAGAGTTACTTCCAACCATTACCAAGCTATTCTAGATTTCTTGCAAATAACATAAAACTATGAGACCCCTCACCTCTTTATCAAATTTCACTTTTACAGAAGTTAACTAACTGGTAATCATATTAAACTCATTTAAATGATCTAACACAGATCCACCTTCAATCATTTTCAGATTAAACAAATGCTTCATGAGAAATACCTTATTAGAGGCTGAGGGTTTTTCATACAATTTAGCCAAAGCTTTCATCAATTCATATGTCATCTTCACTTCTATTATATTGAATGCCACAGATGGTTCTAGGCACAACCGAATGGTTCCCAGTGCCTTTCTATCCAAAAGTTCCCAATCCTCATTAGTCATTTCTATCAATTTCTTGGCTTTTCCTTCCAACAACCTCCATAAATCCTTCTAATAGAGATAATCCTCCATTTGCATCTTCCATAACTGATAGTTATACCCATTGAATTTATCTACCTTCAATTTACCCTCATTCGCCATTGCTCCCACTTAACCGTGAGATTCCCAATCAACCATGAGGCCTTCCTACAAATGATAATCTAACACAACCTGCTCTGATACCAGTTATTAGGGTTCAGGAAAATCGAAGCAATAAACACTAACAATTATATGTAGATTAAACAACCCAAATATAACAATGAAGAACAACACAAAAGAGATCAGCACAAATTTAACTTGGTTCACCCAAAATGGTCTACATCCATAGAAACTCAACAATCCAATGATTTTATTATCTAGTGCAAAATATATTACAATCTCACAATTTCCATACTTGCAACATACATCCTAGCCGCTTATAACAAGCTTTTTAGAAACTTCTGGAATTAGGGTTTTACAATGTCATTTTTCTTTTGTCGGTTAACAAAAATTAACAACCAACTCCAAATGGGCAAAAAGAGGGAAAAAAATTTTGGGCTCTGCCCCTAACGCGGCCAAAAACCCTAGCAAGGATACATTACATGTGTATAGTACTTGCATGATCAGTCGCCACATACTAATAGGAGTGAACTACATTAAAAAAGCTAGAATCTATCTAACCTATTCAATTCACTAATCCTTGCAACCTCATGCTAAGACTAAAAAGAAATGCATAAACTAACTACACTTGCACCCTATCTCCATGCAATTCCCTTGATTTGTCCTAATGATATGATTCTATGCTATATGCTAATTTCTAAATGTGAGTGCTCAATGTGGTAGAATTTCATTACATTCTAATTGCTTGTTAGAAATGGATGGGAGAGGCTCAATTTATAGATTTTTAGAGGTGAGGATGGAGGGCTACAATTGAGTTGAAAGATCAAGGGATCAAATTGCTTGAGGATCCTCAATCAAAGAGAATTAGACAAGTGTCATGAAGAGTTTGGATGAGAAGGATGCTCCGAGATTCAAGGGAAGATCAATGGATGAAATTGAATGGTTGAATTGATGGATGGCTATGATTGGGTAGGTGTATGATGTGCAAGGCTTCATTTATGAAAAGGTATGGTTTGGATTTTGTGAGGAATTTAAAATTTGGAGGAGAGGACAAATGTAATTTAAAATTAGATGAATAGTGGTAGAATAGTGCCATATGGAATTTAAAATTCCATGAATAGTGACATTTTGAGTGGATGAGAAGAAAATGGGACAAATGTACTCTTTTTGGAAGATTTACCCATGCTTCCAAAGTACTACATGTCATGTCCATGCATGTACATTGAATGACAAGTGGACTTCTCTAGAAACATGGGGAGAGGTAATTGTGAGTTAATTTTAATTAACCCATGTGCACATGATTAAGAGGAAAATAATGATGATTACTAAAAGTACTTAAAAGTGCACAAAATAGGGAATTAAATAAATAGGGATATTTATTTAATTCTTGGGGATATATATGAACTATAGTTGTCAAATATATTCAATTTTTTGAACTATAGTAGAAGAAATTGATTTTTGGCAACGGGGGAAAGACTAGAGAATATTAATTAAATAATTATAAATTATTTAATTAACATGTGTGTTGGGTAGGATAGTGGGAATTATTAGGTTTAGACTGCGGAAAATAGATGAAGGTGGTTGTGAACATTTTCAGGTGTCCACAATCCATACCTACCAAAGAATAATTTCCTAATCTACCATAGTCTAGCCCTTCCATGTAAATATCCTACATCTCAAGCCCCAGTAGCCTCAGTACCAGCACCTCAGGCATCTGAAATGGAGGACATGAAGAACATCCTAGGCATTTTTTCAAATGAATTTATAAACTTAAAAAGGAAACATAATACTTATTCAATGCCTCCATACAAAGGTTTCCAAGGGACCATGCTCCCCTACTAGTCCAATCACTACCAAGGAAACCAGAGGTCGGGTCCGTCGCAACCATCGAATCAAATTATCCTGGTTCTTACACCATTGTAGGTATTGTGCCTAACTCTCATCAAGAATCAATCATGGGTCAGAACAATTTGGTAGAAGAATCAAATGCTTGGTGTTTCCTTTGCAACAATTCTCATATGCCAAAAGATTGTCCCAAGGGAAACTTATAGGAAAAAGTGGTAGAGCAAGGAAGATAATTGATGCAAATAGAAACAGAATTAGTATAGTATGAATACCAATCACTTGACATGCAAAATGAGCTCCTGGTAGCTCATATGCAAGGAATGTCTATAGAGAAAGAGGTGAAAATCATTCTAGAACATGCACTCTTCTCACGAGTTGAAGAAGAAGAGGTAGTATTTGCAAATGAGGCTTCCACTTCAAAATCTCTGCAAGTATAATCTAATTACTATATTTAGTCTAAAAGGAAGATTGTTAAAGTTCTATAAAGCACACCACACCTTGAAGTTACTTTTAGAAAGAGTCTAATGATTCATGCCACCCACTCACAAGTACAAATGTAGGATACCATCATAATAGTACCAAGTAGTAGTGTTGCAAATCAATTAGCTGAAAGGATCAAATATCTCTATTTTCTCCAGAGATCACAACCGCTAGGTCCTTTGAATGTAGTAGAGAAATTAAAAAGGGCACTGGCTAATGTCTCATTATGGGACATTTTGTCAATCCCAGAACAAAAGACACTACTTCAAGAAGCACTAAATGAGCAGAAAAAACCAATTCATGCAAGAGGTACTGGAAAAGACAAAGGGTTGACTGAAGAACAACCAAAGACTCCTTAGCAAAATGTGACATCTTCTCTAGTGATTTTGAAGTCAGAAGGAGGTAAAGCTAAACATACTCCATTTTATTTAACTTTTATAGTAGGGAATAAATTACTACACAATTCTATGATAGACTTAGGTGCAAGCGCCATGGTGATGCTTAAACAAATAGTGGATTCACTTCAAATAAAGTATAAGCCTATGGAAAAGGGAGTGATGCAATTGGATGGAAAGAAAGTACAAACAATGGGATTCTTCAAGGAACTTCTACTTACATTGTATGCATACCCAAATATCACTGTGCTACAAGAGGTTTTTGTAATAGATATTCCTTTGGTCTTTGGCCTATGCTTATCTAGAGATTTTATAGCCAAGATTGGGGGTTATATTTATTTAGATTGGTCCCATTTGATTCTAAGAACCAAATATGGTTCCAAGATGAAAGTGATGTTAGAACCATTGCACAAAGAACATATTATGGAGAAAGTGATGGAAAATTTTGAAGCAACACATGTTGTGATCACTAAAGATGAGAGGCTCAATATGGAAATAATTGACGAGGAAGATGTAACAAGTGATAGGAATGAAGAAGAAGAAGTGATCTTGCTAGAAGACATGCAAAATGATCCTTTAGAAAATTATGATTCCACTGGTTTGGGGACATATGTGATTATTGAAGAGGATTTCACAATTCTAGAAGTGGCTAAGGTGCTTGGGAAAGTAGAGCAGACTTCAGAGGGAGATTTTATTCCCTGGACCTTACATTTTGATGATCCCAAATGTAGAAATGGTTCAAGGGCTAGAGTATGTCTTATTTCACTTGAAGGAGAAAAGATTCTTAGAGCTTTTTGATTCTAGTTTAGTTGTACGAATAATGATGTGGAGTATGAAGCTCTAGTCCATGGCTTGATACTTGCTGAGAAAATAGGAATCTGATAGTTGAAAGTGTTTGAGTATTCCTTGAAGGAGAAAAGATTCTCAGAGCTTTCTGATTATATTTTAGTTGTACGAATAATGATGTGGAGTATGAAGCTCTAGTGCATGGCTTGATACTTGCTGAGAAAATGGGAATCAGATAGTTGAAAGTGTTTGGGTATTCTAAATTCATGATCAAGCAGGTCCAGGGAATAGCGGCAACTAAAAATATAAGAATGGGGTCTTATCACCATCGAGTATGGGATCTAATTGAAGGATTTGATTCTTTTAATGTTCAAGTAGTTCCAAGGGCTTAGAACACCGAAATTGACAAGATGGCACAAATTGGGGCATAATTTGACCCAACAAATGATCTCTAGGTAAATGAAAATGTAGTAAAATTGATTATCCAGTTGGTTGTCCTAGATAATGGAGATCATTGGTAGTTCTTCGATAGTGATGCTTAGATTTCTTTATGCCTACAACAATCTGGTGAGTTTGCTGACCAACTTTAGCCAAAAATAGAAGAATCCTATGGTGACCAAATAGTTCAATTAAAGACAAATAAGCTTCCTAAAGGACATATAACTCTAGAAAGTATTATTGATTTTGATGATGCTAAAGTGGACAAGAGAAGATTTGTAGCAAATAAATATGATTATTTTGAGTTAGAGGTTAGTGAATGAAAGAAAATCAAGGTAGGAAAAATAACTACTCAAGATGAAAAGAAAAGGCTAATTTCTTTGTGTAAAAAATATGATTAGGTGATAGCTTGGAATTACAAGGATCTCTGGGTGTATGACAAAGAGGTAGTTCAACATACAATAGAACTAGTTGAAGTAGTGAAGTCGGCCTGACAAAAGAAGAGGCCATTGAACTGAAAAATTGAAACTCTTATGGCTCAGGAACTCAAGAAGCTAATTGAATCCAAAATTATCTTTCTGATAAGGAATTTGACATGGGTATCAAATTTGGTCTTGATCAGAAAGAAAAATAGTGAAATCAGGCTTTGTGTTGATTTTCTAGATTTGAATCATACATATCTCAAGGATCATTATCCTCTTCCTTGAATGGAATAGATTCTCCAAATAGTAGCAGGGGTAGAAAGGTTTTCCTTGTTGGATGGATTCTTAGGATATAACTAGATATGACTGAAAGAGGAAGACTAGCACAAGACTACTTTCACTATGAAATTGGGAACTTTCACATATGCAAAAATGCCTTTTGGTCTCTCAAATGAGCTACTTTCCAGTGCGCTATGAATATTGCTTTTAGTGGGTCAATAAACAAGATTATTCTAGTTTATTTGGATGACCTCACTGTGTTCACCAAATCTAAAGAGGATCATTTTGATCATGTTGAAATGGTTTTTCAAAGGTGGCAGGAGTATAGAATATCTATGAATTCAAAGAAGTGTGTCTTTGGTGTAATGCAAGGTAAATTACTAGGGCATATTGTTTCTAAGGAGGAAATCTCAATAGATCTAGAAAGAGTTAGGGCCATCATAGACTTACCATTACCAGTAAACAAGAAGGCAGTGCCCTTCTTGGGAAAGATCAATTTCGTGAGTCATTTTATTGTGGATTTCGCTGGATTAGTCAGGCCCATTACTGCGATGTTAAAAAATGACCTTAATCTCAAATGGACTCCAAAGGGAAGGTAAGCCTTCTAAAGGGTCAAAATGGCTATCTCCATAGCCCCGGTTCTAGTTAATCCAGAATTCTCCATAGATTTCATGGTGTATGCATATAGAGGGGAACATAGTGTAGCCGTACTATTGACTCAAAAGGATGATACTTAGTCTAAGGAGCACCCAATTTATTTCTTCTCAAGAACCTTGTGAGGATATGAATCTAAGTACAATTTTCTAAAGAAGCAAGCCTATGCAGTGGTAAAAGGTTTGAAGAAGTTTCGGCACCTGGTAACTAGGAATAAGGTTATAATATTTGTGGCTCATCCAAGTGTTCACGAATACATAATGGAAGGGGAAATTATTGATATAAGAGAAAACTAGATTACTAAGATATTGGAGAATAACATGGAAATTAAACCAAATAAACTTGTCAGAGAGAGAGGACTCTTTGAATACATATCCTAGAGTCTTGATTCTATAGTAGAGCAAGAGGAAACTTCAACAATGGCACTAGCAAATTAGGAAGATCACTTAGACTTGTGGATAATGGATAGAACTTGTTTTATGGAGATAGGGTAATATCTAACTTGGCTACCGCTTCACAAAAAGAGATTCTATAGGTTGCAAGGATCTAACTACTCCCTAATTGGTAGTTTCCTTTTCAAGCACAACTTCAATGTCATTTTACTTAGGTGTGTGGGAAGAGAATAATCTAATAAGATTCTGTATGATCTACATTATAGGACATCTAGGGGCATTTCTTGGCCAAAACCATGGCAACTAAAGTATTTTTTGTAGGGTATTATTGGCCTACCCTTTTTTTAGATTATCATGAGATGGTGAGGAAATGTCAATAGTGCTAATTCTATTTAGGGAAAAGGAGAAACATAGCCATGCCTCTCAGTCCAATTATGGTTGAAGAGCCATTCACCCAATGGAGTCTAGAATTCATAGGAATGATTAACTTTGTGTCTAACACTGGTCACAAATGGATCCTTATAGCGACTGATTATTTCACTAGATGGAGTGAAGCGATGCCATTAAAAGAAGCCATAGAGAACATTATCTTGAGTTTTCTGGAAGAGATTGTTACCAGGTTTGGTCCTCCAAACAATATCATATTTGATCATTCTAAGGCATTCCTAGGATCAAAAAATTAAGAATTTACCCTGAAAATGATATTTTCTTGAAGACATCTTGAAATTATTATCCACAAAGAAATGGCCTAGCTGAATCAAAAAATAAGAATCTGATTCGACTCATTAAAAGGATGGGTAAAAATCATCAAAAGGAATGGCACAAGTATCTAAAAGTAGCATTATGGGTAGATCATAATACTCCAAAATAGATCATCTAGTCATCTCTGTAAGAGCTGGTATATGATACAATGTTTAATCATCAGACAATAGTAAAATGATGGTTTGACCAAGGGAATAGAGAACCAAGTTTTGAAGTAGAAGATTCTATCTTGCAATGGGAGGAGAGAGTAGCTAAACCAAGGCAACATGTAAAGTTTGATTCCCTATGGAAAGGCCCCTTCAAGATTGTTGCTTACAATCCAAGTAATGGATATGATTTAGCAAATGCAAATGGGGAGGTTTTAAAGATTCTCGTTAATGGGATCTTCTTAAAACATTACAATTGATCAATATTACGACACTTGTATATAGTTAATCCTAGTTTCTTTTTGTTTTTCCATGAGGTTGCTATTTCCCACCTCCTTTTGAATAAGTGCTACTGCACAATATTTTAATTTTCAATCAAACCATTGGAGATACCATGTGTCTGGTTCTCACCCTAAGTTTCAAGTTATAGCATGAAGAGATGGCTCAACTACTAGAAATAATGAGGCATTAAATGATATGATCTTCTTAAATCTCATGCCATCATGAAAATATTTAAAATCTCAAGGGACAAGAGGTTCAAGCATTAGAATATAGGGCAGTTACAGGAGCATGCCAATGGCAGAGTTAGAGTCATAAATACACACAAGGGCAGTGGCTATATACATAGAATCTTGGAGCTAAATGGTCCTTTGTGAAACAACAGAGCTAAGAAATATTTTTTAGAGTAGAGAAGCAAAGCATCTTGTGAAACATATTGTGATCATTTAGAGTTTCTTAAAAGATCATTGTTGAATCAAGATTGAAGACTTTGTTGCAGAATGGAATTACTAAACCCAGCTTATGGAAGCGAAACTCCCAGGAGAGTCAAGTCTTTGATGGAAAAAATTATACAGGATCTCCCTCCAAAATTGGTGAACAACAAGTCGTATGCTTCTTCTCTGGTACAACCTAAACCCAAATTGCCAAACACCAAGGAGCTCAGGAAGGGTAAGTACCAAGATTCCACTTTAGTTTTTGATCCCATTGACCACATATTTGATCCTGTATTGTCAAAAAATACCAAGAAATTGAGAGGAGCCCATGCCCCCATGATTGAGAAAATTAAGGTAGGGAATTCAAAAAATTTTGGTATAAGGATATGGAGTTGAAGGTTAACTCAGTTTATGGTTCCTCTAGTTCACCCTTGTCCTAAACTAGTCAATCCTTTCATCCATTGTTATGATCAGGACACCAGAACTATCACAGGAAGGAATATCAAAGCAGTAATAGATGCGTAGGCTTTGAGAGATATGTTATGAATTAAGTACTATTCTATAGTAGATTTTAGTAGTTTGTTCAAGTTGCAAAAACTTTGGAACATGAGGGACAATTAATTAGATTTCCTTAATGTGGAACTCCATTTGGAACCAACCAACGAAGTGTTTCTACCATTGCCCATTACATTATCTAGTTTTACGTGCAATGTACAAGATGTGTGCTCCATGCTTGCCTTCATTTTTGTCCTTGATGATGATGTTAATGTGCAATATTTTTAGTTAGGCACCATCTTCCACCTTAAAACAATCACCAAGAAGCAAACCTACAGAATGGACTTCTTAGAAGTCATAGTTGACAAGTTATCATATCAGTTGGATAACTTTGGCCATCAACATTTTTTTAGGTACACATCTTTTTTTCTACATTTAATGTTGTTTTAGAATCCCTAATTTTTCCAGCCTCACATGCAGTTGGAAGTGATTGATGATTCAATTGATGGGAAAATGATAATTCCATTTTTGGTGTGGACTCACCTCTTACTAGCCACTGCTGATTGTTATGAGTTTTCTAAGTGTTTTATGTCTCTGACTCTTATTGACCTTAGCCTAGATCAAATTACTTTTAGGGTAAGTGACAAATAGAGAGGCATATTATCAAGTGCCTATATACTTTATGATTAGTTCTTCAGAGCTCACTATACAATGCTCAGAGTCCATGGATTCAAGGAGAAACCATTAAGATTACCCAAGTTTTTGACTGACAGAATCACAACAATTGAACTAGCTCACCAATTAGATGTAATAGATTCTAAGTTTGGAGTGGGAAGGAAGAAAAAGGCTATATATGACATTCCCTTCTCTAAGGGAGTTATCACAGCGGTTAAAAGGTAGATGGAGCATCTGTTAATGTTAAAATTAGCTGAACTAGGTCTTGACCAGATAAAGGATTAGTAGAAATATGACCCCAATGGTGTTATGAAGAAGTGGTTATCCCAGTCGAGGTCTCTGATTCCCTTTGAGAACCAAACTCACCCATTCTTTGAGGCTAGGAGATTACCTATGGTTGACATTGATAATGTTTATGTGGAGTTGGTGTTGAAAGGCACAAGACAACTAAGAGGGGGGGTGAATCAGTTGTATCAAAAACTTTAACTTCTTTAAACCAAAATCAATTTCACGATCACTTAAATTATTTCCTTATTCTCTTATGAACATTACACAAGAATATAAGAATCAAAACATGAACACATCAACACCGTACACACATGAACACTAGATTTTTACATGGAAAACCCTAAACAGGGAAAAACCATAATGAGTGTTAGCTCACAATATAATATAGTATCAATACCAAATATCAAAATGTGGTTCACTGCCAAAGGGCTCACTACCCAAAAGAATGGCTCACTATCAAGGGTGGCTCACCATCGGGGGTGGCTCACTGCCGGGGGTGGCTCATTGTCAAAGGGTGAACTAGTTTAGTAGCATCTACACCATGCCTAAGTTCAGTTCCATTAAAGCGCAATATATCTCCTCTACTATGCTCTGCTTTTACACTTTGCACTTAGCTAGGCATCTTCACAAATCACACCTCAAACATGAATTCATTACATGTATTTATACCTATCATCAACCTTGGAATGAACATCAAGGTCAGCATTACATTCTACAACCATTGGAACTTTCTCCAAGGTCGGCATACACACACAAATTAAATTAGGACTAAACCTAAACAAACTTGTAGAGTAAATGAATGAAGGATGAACACATCATAGCTTAGCTCAGACCCAAATACATCCTCACACATTTGGACATGCTTCCACAATCCATGAATCACCTCCTCAACAAATGTGACAAATCAGGTCGGCCAGAACTTATACACATATCAAGAACACTTAAAAACTTGCTCGCAAGGTCTTCCTTGTAGCTTATGGATCAAGCACATGCCTTCAACACATTCTAGAGACATCCATGGAAAACCTAGAATCACTTGGGAGTTGACAAATCCAACCACAATAGATCTCACTTGAGGACAACAAATATCACTTGAAGTTACATCACAAACTAATTCTCAATAGACACTATCAAACTCTACTAATTAGAAACTTGCTTTTCGAAGCTTCAAATCACATATCCTTTGGAATGAAGATGACTAAGGACCTTATAATCTTAAGTCCAAAAGTGCAAAGCCAAAATCCAATCTACAGATAAATGTGGAGAAAAACTCTTTCTCCCTGTCACTTTGTAAACCTTGCCAGGCACGGTCTTCACACTGGTGAATAGAACTTCTTCTACACAATGATCTGGACCACCAAATTCTAGATTTAGCATCTTTAGAAACTTCTCTAAATTATATCCAAATCTCATTCTCCAGCCTTCAATATAAAGAAAATATGGAGCAAAATACTCAGACAATGTTCTTTAATCAATCAACAAACATCAACATCAGAAGATACAATTGGTAGCAATGACAACAAAAATATGTTGACATCAATGACAACATCAGTTAGCACATACTTGAAACAATCTCCCCCTTTATCATTGATGGCAACATTTGATTTGAAAAACATGTTATACCATCAATACACAATTTTGTATCAGAACTCCCCCTTTCTTTTTATACCTCTGCAATCTTACTCCCCCTAAGTTTTTCACATGATTTTTCTCCCCCTTTGACACCAATGGCAAAGGGTATCACATCTCTTCTACTACACATACTTGCACACTACTACTCTGATCTATCTAGAATCATTCTTTACTCCTCCTGAATGCAAAAATCTTCTCAAACCACTACCTGCTCCCCCTGAGAGGTAGCCTCCATCATCAATCCAAAAGAAGAAATGTACTTTGAAGCACACTAGATTGATGCACCTCCTTATGCATCTAGTTCAAGGAAGGAGGGGAAATAACGCCTAATTTCTCCCAAAGATACTCAAATGTGTCTTTTGGAAGAGATTTAGTGAATATATCAACAAATTGATCTTTTGAGGCACATACTCAAGTTTTACCTCATTCTCTGCAACTTTTTCCCTCAAAAAGTGATATTTGATTGAAATGTGCTTTGTCTTTGAATGCATCCCTAGATTCTTTGAAATATTTATGGCAATTGTGTTATCAAAAAGAATAGGAATTGGTCCATCAAACTCAACTTTGATATCCTTCAAGGTCTGCTTCATCTAGAGCACCTGAGTGCAACATGATACTGCAGCAATATATTTTGCTACTACAGTAGATAGGGAAATTGATTCTTGTTTCTTACTATGCCAGAACATTTCCCTATCTCCAAGGAAGAATGTACCTCCACTTTTGTTTTTCCTGTCATCATCACATCCAGCCCAATATGCATCTGTATAGGCACTCAAAGAAAAATCATTGTTCTTAGGATACCACAATCCATGATCAAGAGTGCCCTTCAATTACCTAAATATCCTCTTAACTGCCATCACATGTGATTCTTTGAGATCTAATTGAAGTCTATCCACAAGACAGACTACATGCATGATATCTAGTCTGGTAGCAATCAGATAAAGTAGTCCACGAATCATTGATTTTTACTTACTTTGATCAGCCTTAGGAGATTCGTCATTCTTGCTCAATTTACAACCAGTGACCATAAGACTGCATACTAGTTTAGAGTCCTCCATTCCAAACTTCTTCAACAATTCCTTGATATATTTTGATTAAGAAATAAAAATACCTTTGTCTATCTGATTGATTTGAAGTCCAAGAAAGAAATTCATTTCACCACACATAGACATCTCAAACTCTTTTTACATTTCATTTGCAAAATTATTGCACACTCTTCATTCCCACCAAATATGATATCATCTACATAAACTTCAATAATTAGTATTTGATCTTTGCTTACCTTGATATACAAACTTCTATCTATGGACACTTTACTGAAACCTTGATGCAACAAACACTTATCTAGTCTTGTATACCAAGCTCGGGGAGCTTGCTTCAATCCATACAAGGCCTTCTTCAACTTGCATACCATGTCTAGTTTGTCTGATAACTAGAACCCATTCGGTTGCTCTATGTTGACCTCTTCTTCTAGCTCACCATTAAGAAAGGTAGATTTCACATCCATCTGATATACTTTGAAATCTTTATGTGCTGCAAATACAAAAAATAGTCTGATAGCCTCCATTCTTGCCACCAAAGCATAGGCCTCTTTATAATCAATTCCTTCAACTTGAGAGTAATGTTTACACACAAGTCTTGCCTTATTTCTCACAACTTCTCCAACTTCATTTAGTTTGTTCTGGAAAACCCACTTTGTTCCAATCACATTCTTGTTTGCAGGCCTAGGGACAAATTTCCAAGTCTTGTTCTTCTCAATTTTTTGTAGTTATTCTTTCATTGCCTTGACCCAATGCTCATCATTGTATGCTTCATTTAATGTTTTAGGTTCCACCTTAGACAATAGACAGAGATTTACTTGTTCCTTTGCAATCCTGCTTCTTGTCATCACACCTTTCCTTTTGTCACCAATAATCTGATCTTCAAAATGATCTCTTTGCACATACCTTGGAGTTTTAAGAGTTCTTACTGAAGCCTCATCTTGATTTTCTTCTTCTTTTGGAGTAGATTGTTCTTCAGTCTAAACTTCCTTTTCTTTTCCTTTTTTAGTCTTTTCTACATCAGCAAGTTCATCTGACTCATATCCATCTAGTTGGGTATCTTCATCTACCTTTACATTTGCACTTTCAATGATCTTTCTTAGTCTTTTGTTATAGCACCGGTAAGCCTTGCTCTTAGTGGAGTACCCAAGGAATATGCCATCATCACATCTAGCATCAAACTTCCCTAATTCTTCATCTCTTTTGATGTAGCATTTGCTTCCAAAAACTTTGAAGTATTTGATAGTAGGAGTTCTGCCATACCACAGTTCATAAGGTGTCTTTGTTTCTTCTATTATGATTTGCACTCTATTATGAATGTAGACAGCAGTATGTATTGCTTCTTTCCAGTACACTTCTGGAAGGTCTGCTTCTTTGATCATTGCTTTGGTAGCTTCTTGAATAGTGCTATTCTTCCTTTCAACCACTCCATTTTGTTGAGGGGTCTAGGGAGTAGACAAATGTCTCTTTATTCTATCTTCTTCACAAAAAGTATTGAACTCATTTGAAGTGAACTCACCACCTCTGTCAAATCTTAAGCATTTGATTTTCAAATCCAATTCATTTTCAACCATACTTTTTAATGCATTGAACTTATCTAGAGCTTCTACTTTTTTCTCTAAGGAAGGTAACCCAAGTCAGTCTTGAAAAATCATTAATGAGAAGCATGACGTACCTTTCACCTTGTAGAATTCTTGTTCTTGTGGGACCACACAGGTTTGTATGCACCAGCTCCAACAGACCGATAGAGGATTATTCGTTGCTTTTGAAAGTAGTCTTTGTCATCTTCCCAAACTGGCATTTTTTGAATATAACATTGGCAGGCTTCACAATCTTAGGTAGATCTCTTACAAATTGAATAGTGCTTACTCTCACTAGATTGTTGAAGTTAATGTGACACATTCTCTCATGCCATAGCCAATTTTCATCTGACTTAGCCAACAAGAAACAATTTTCAGCACCTTTCAAATGATAAACATTTCTATGAGTCTTCTTACCAGTAGCAATTAGGGTTCTAGAGCTATTCTGTATCTTACACCCATTGTCCTTAAATACAAGATTATACCCTTTGTCACACATTTGTCCAACACTTAGGAGGTTATGCTTTAGGCCCTTGAAATAAAGAACATAATCTGTATTATGCTTACCATCAAAAGTAATAGATCATTTTCCACAAATCTTACCAGTTGTATCATCACCAAACCTAACAAGTCCTCCATCATAATTTTTAAACTTAACAAACTTACTCTTATGTCCTATCATGTGGTTTGACCATATGTTGTCAATGATCCATTCATCTTCCTTTTTAGTATGAAATGCAGACAAATCTCCTAGACTTTCTTCCTTCACAGATCTTGCAAGATCAGCAGAAACGGGTTCTTCTCTAAGTGCAATAAACAAGCATTCACTACTATTGCAATCATCAAAATTAGATTCATCATCAGTTACACCTTCATCATCTCTAACATAGTAACTTTTTCTTACCATTTTTCCTTTACTTTCATTAATTTTCAAAGCTCTATTAGGACATCTTGAAGCATAGTGACTAATTTTACCACAACTAAAACATTTGAAAGGTAACTTACCTTTGAACTTTCCTCTATTGGCCCTTTTCATTCTTCTTGCAAATTTGGCTTAAAGTTCTATAAAATCTTCATCATCTGACTCCACAGCATATTTCTCTAATCTAGTAGTCTTAGTTTTCATACGACCATCAGTACCAAACTCTCTTATCTCAAAGGCAGATAGTATACCAAGCAATTGATCCTTTGAAAGATTTCCCATGTCAAGAAACTCTTCAATGGTAGATACCTTGTAACTATAAGATTTGGGAAGAGTTCTGAGTATCTTATCTATAACATCTTCATCCTTTAATTCTCCACCAAGACCACTGATGTTGCTTATAACTTCATCAATCTTTTGTAGGTAACTAGTTATGTTCTCATCTTTAGCCATTCACATGGTTTCATATGTGTCTTCAAGTTCTACAACTTGGCCTTCTTGGCATATGCATCACCTTCATAGACTTGCTTTAATTTGTCCCAAATCTCATAGGTAGTATCCAGATTCACAACTTTTGCCATTTCAGTATTAGACAGGGCATTTAATAGAACATTTTTAGCTTTGTGATTAGCTTCAAACTCTATAATCTCTTCTTCAGACTCCAGATCTTTAGGAACTATGTATTTATCTTTAACCATTACCCAAACATTATATAACCAAGAGAAATGAAATAACTTTGCATTCGTACCTTCCAGTAAGCATAGTCAGATCCATCAAACTAAGAAATGTCTTTCCTGTGTGCCATCCCAGATCTACCTTAAGTTGTTAGGCTTTCTTCAAAGGAACCTCACTCTGATACCAATTATTGAAAGGAACAAGACAACTAAGAAAGGGGGTGAATCAGTTGTATCAAAAACTTTAACTTCTTTAAACCAAAATCAATTTCACAATCACTTAACTTATTTCCTTATTCTATTATGAACATTACACAAGAATAGTAGAATCAAAACATGAACACATCAACACCATACACACATGAACACCAAATTTTTACATGAAAACCCCTAAACAAGGAAAAACAATGGTGAGTGTTAGCTCACAATATAATGTAGTATAAATATCGAATATCAAAAGGTTGCTCACTACCAAAGGGTTCACTGCCAAAGGCTCACCGCCCAAAATAATGGCTCACTTCCAAGGGTGGCTCACTTCTAGGGGTGGCTCACTGCCAAAGGGTGAACTAATTTAGTAGCATCGACACCATGCCTAAGTTCAGTTCCATTGAAGCACAATATATCTCCTCTTCTCTATTCTGCTTTTACACTTTGTACTTATCTATGCATCTTGGTAAATCACACCTCAAACAAGAATTCATTACATGTATTTATACTTATCATCGACCTTGGAATGAACATCAAGGTCGGCATTACATTCTACAACCATTGGAACTTTCTCTAAGGTCGGCATACACACAAAAATCAAATTAGGACTAGACCTAAACAAACTTGCGAAGTAAATGAATGAAGGATGAACACATCATAGTTTATCTCAGACCCAAATACATCCTCACATATTTGGACATGCTTCCACAATCCATGAATCACCTCCACAACAAATGTGACAAATCAGGTCAGGTAGATCTTATGCACATATCAAGAATACTTAAAAACTTGCTTGCAAGGTCTTCATTGTAGCTTGTGGATTAAACACATGGATTCAAAAAATTCTAGAGACATCCATGGACAACCTAGAATCACTTGGGAGTAGACAAATTCAACCACAACAAATCTCACTTGAGGACAATAAATATCACTTGAAGTTACATAACAAACTACTTCTCAACAGACACTGTCAAACTCTGCTAATTAGAAACTTGCTTTCTAGAGCTTCAAATCAAATATCCTTTGGAATGAAGATGACTAAGGACCTTATAAGCTTAAGTTTAGGATCACAAAGCCAAAATCTAATTTGCAGGGAAATGTGGAGAAAAACACTTTCTCACTGTCACTCTGCAAACCTTGCCAAACACAGTCTTCACATTGGTGAATAAAACTTTTTTTGCATAGCGATCTAGACCACCAAATTCTAGATTTAGCATCTTCAGACACTTCTCTAAATCATATCCAAAGCTCATACTCCGGTCTTCAATACAAAGAAAATGTAGAGAAAAATACTCAGACAATGTTCTTTAATCAATCAATAAACATCAACATCAGAAGATACAGTTGGCACCAATGACAACAAAAACATTTTGACATCATTGACAACATCATTTAGCACATACTTGTAATATTTGGATTAGATTATGACCAAGTCTCAACCTTTGTGGGAGGCATTTTATCAGCCTAAAAGGGCTTATGATTCTTCAAAATTAATGACTCATGGTCTTAGGGCCGCTCTCTTAAAAGATGACTGGAGTATGGAGAAAATAAAATCCTATTGGAAGTATAGGTAGAAGATTTTTGAAATGGAGTGGAATTTTGGTGATGTCCCCACTAATGAGAAATGACAATAGATATGGGATAAGGAACATGAAGATCCTGCTTCACCTTATGATGTAAGTAACATTTTTGGAGAAGAAGAGGAATAGGAAACTATTTCAGATAAAGAGCAAGGGGAAGAGTTGGAGTAGGAGCAACTGGTAAGGAAAAGGTGGAAGCTCAAGTTACAGGAGGAGTTGGAGGAAGAAGGAGATGTTCACATTTTTTTAGCACCCTAATTGGGGGCAACATCTAGTGCCATGATAGTTGAAGGCACTCAGGTAGGTATTCCTATGCTTTCTTCTTCCTCTTAATCTTTCTTTGATTCTCAGCTCACCCCCCTCACCACTTAGGTCCCTCCATTATTTTCTATCTCTCCCATGACTCCATCACTCACCTTTTAGATACCATCTACTTCACAATTGTCTTCCCCTCCTCTGTTAAATTAGCCACCATTTTCCCCTTCCATCCTTATGATGCAATCACCAATGCCACCTAGTTTTGGTATTGCTTCTATGCAACAACAGGTGACCATTCCATATGGGTTATTGTAAGGTTTTCCTTTCACTAATGGAGTGATTTAATCCCTAGTTGAATTTCATCAATAGGTGGAAACTACTTGGAAAGCCCGAGAGGCTCAACTAGAAAAGCAATAGAAGAAGGAAGGGAGAGCATCTGTGGTTTCTCCCATGTGATCCCTATATGACCATTCACAGTGGTTATTGATGATCACTCACATGACTCCAACTATTATCAAGACAAAAGAGCAAATGAATCCCGAGGATTATTCAATTCATGTTGTGGGTTTGAATCTGGGACAAGTGGGTCCACAAGATAAAGTGGAGCTCATGGAGAAAACATAAAAGTCTATCACCATAGATTTCATAGAGATGGACAAAAAGATTAAGAAACAAGTCTGAAATCAGCAAGCATGGATACGCTCAATGTAGAAGCAAAAGCCAAAGAGATAGAGATTTCTAGGCTGACTCTTGATTTATAGAGTAATTTTCCAAGGAAATATTACAAGAAGAACATGCCAAGAGTGTTGGATTGTAGTCGAAGTTAGATTTGGCAAAAGCACTAGTCAAGTCACTACAACAAGAGAAGAGCCTAGAAAAAAAGAATCTCAGTGATGGTTGTGATGAACTAACTCAACTGCATAAGTGTCTTGCAGATCGTAGAGATGTAAATAAGCAATTGCATGATGGGATACAAGTCAAAGGACATCAGATTTTTCAACTGAAGTAGGAGCTTACACAAAGGCCCTTGACAATAGGGGTGTTACCCATGGTTCAAGAATTGTATGTATCATATTGGGGGTGCATCTCTGAGGAGACCTCCATGCTCAAGCCTGAGCTCAAATTCATTTTAGATGCCTAGAGTCTTAGCATGGAGGTGGTTGAGGCCATAGAGTAGACTCTACATTTATTTCTACTTGAATATTGTGGTCTGTAGGTTGGATGTAAGTTAGAGGTACGACTAAGGATGCTACATTCCAGGTTTGAGCCCTTCGCATGAAGATCTGAGTGAGTTGTGTTCACCAGAGTGAAACCTGCTTTATCTGTAAGTTCAGTTGGGCCAGGAAGAAAGTATTATGCTTCACATTCCTCCACAATAAAGTATTTTTCTCTATGGTTCTAGAGGGAATTCTGGGATGATGATAAGTACCTACAGTTGCAATGGTTCGTCATTTGGCGGTATGCATCTATCTTTCTTTTATGACAATTGAAGATAGTGAAGTTCATGTGTTCCAATGTGAAGATTCTTATGGGTAAAGTGGTTAAATGTTGTGTGGTTGCTCCTAATGATTATAACATGCTTGTGGATGTCTCCTAATCATTTTCCTATCTTGATATTGGTCTGCGTTAAGGATTTGAGATCGTGTTCGAAGATTGTTCCCAGATAGTGTAACGTGTAACCAGTTTTTGCCAACCTAGTTAATCCCAATGATTGCGGAGATATCTGGAAGATTGTGGAAGTATGTTGTGGCATAGAAGATCATGTTTGAGTCCCAACTAAGGCATGGCATGATCTGCATTTCATTTCCTTTGTATAGTTTTGTAATAGGTTAGGACCTATTTTGTAAATGTTTGTAATGCCAACCTTGGAGAATGTTCCAATGGTTAATGATTGTGATGTTGGCCTTGACAATCATTCCAAGGTTGATGAAGTGTATAAACACTTGTAGTTGAGTCATGGAAAAGGTGTCCTTCAGTGGAAACAGAAAGATATAATGAAAGGTCCAAAAGGAATAGCAAAGAAAAGGTAGAGGAAAGAAGAAGAGGAACATAGTAGAGGAAGAGAAAAGTAGAGAAATTATTGTACTTCAGTCACAGATATAGAAAGGTGTTGATCATGGCAGTGAGTTGGGTAATGAGCTGCCAGTAGGGTTTAAGAGCCCTCAAGGTTTAACATCCCTCATTGTAATATTGCTAGGTTTAGGGTTGAGGTAGTGAGCCTGCTAGACCTAGTTGTTCTTCATGGCAGTAACCCAATATGTTTAGGCTCGTGGAGTGACCAAGCCTAAACATCATTATTTCAAGATTGCAATATATATTGAGAGCTAATCCTCTCGGTGGTTTTTCCCCACCTTGGGTTTTTCCACGTAAAATCTGGTGTCTCTTGTTTTTGATGTTGTATTTGTGGTTAAGTTTCTAATTTCATGCAATCATTGTTAAATCATAATAATTGTGGATAAGTGATGAATGTTTAATTGTAGAAAGTGTTTAAGTTTTTGGGACAACTAATTCACCCCCCCTCTCAGTTGTCCAACACATATCAACAATTGGTATCAAAGCCAAGTTCCTATTAAGAAAGTTTAATAGCTTGAGGAAGATCCAAAATGTCCTACAAGAAGGAAATGCCACATTTTGATGGAATGAATTATGTTCTCTAGAAGGCTTGGATGAAAAACCATCTTCTTTCTCTTGGTTACAAAGTATGGAAAGCAACAGAAACATAATACACCATACCTCAAAATGGTCCAATGACTGAAGAAGAAATCAAAGAATATGAGATAGATATCAAGGCAAAGGATGCTCTACTAAGCTCATTAACTGATTCAATATTGGCGAAAGTTGTGGATCTTGAAACTGCAAATAAGGTATGGGAAAAGTTTAAAAATCTATATGAAGGAGATGAATCTATGAAGGAATCCAAGTTACAAAGTTTGAAAGTGAAATTTGAAACTGAAGATGAATGATGATGAAAACATATCAGCCTTTATGCAAAGAGTTGATGAACTTGTTACAGGAATAAAAGCCATAGGTGGAACTCTTGACGAAAAGTAAGTTGTTATGAAAATTCTTCGATCTCTGCCCAAGTCCTACTAACATAAGATATTCGTAATTGAAGAATTCATGCAAGTAAAAATAGTTATTAGGGATCAACTACTTGGTAAGCTTACCACATTTGAAATGAGGGAATTTGATGATGCTTTGCCAAAAGTTGAGATGACCTTCAAAGCCAGTACTCCTCAAAGTACTTCTAGATTAGAAAAGTACAAGGTAGAACTGATGATGAATTTGATGAAGTTGAAGCCAACTTCGTGGACAGACTACAAAGAGGATCTGGTAAGTATAAAGGCAAATTACCTTTCAAATGTTTTTCCTATGGTAAAGTAGGTCATTTTGCTTCCAGATGTCCTAAAAGAATTGAAAGAAATAGAAGAAGATATGAGAACATGCCTCAGACCCAAAAGAAGTGTTATTTTTTTGAAGATTTTGATGATGATGGAGTATCAGATAATGGTGAACCAGATAATGTTATTTCCTCTATAAATGAATGCTTGTTCATTGTTATTAAGGAAGATCCTGTGTCTACTAATTCTACTAGTTGTGTGAAGGAAGAAAAACCAATGGAAAGTGCTTTGGCTGCTCAGGTCATTAAGGACAAGGACGAATGGGTTATTGATAGTGGCTGCTCTCACCACATGACTGGTGACAAAAGTAAGTTTGTGAGTTTGGAAAGATATGATGGTGGACTAGTTAGGTATGGAGATGATACAACTAGTAAGATTTATGGGAAATGATCTATTTCTTTTGATGGCAAGCATAATATTGAAGATGTCTTGTATGTGAAAGGATTAAAGCACAATCTTTTAAGTGTGGGTCAGATGTGTGACAAGGGCTATGATTAAGCTTTAAGGGCAATGGATGAAAGATCAAGGAAAGATTTAGAATAGTCATTGCAACTGGTACGAAGACTAGAGATAATATCTATCACTTGAAAGGAACTGAGAACTATTGCTTGTTGACTCAGACTGATGAGAGTTGGTTATGGCATAGAAGGTTGTGTCACATAAATTTTAATAATATTATGAAGATAAGTACTGCACAAGTTGTTAGAGATTTGCCTAATCTTGTGAAGCCTGCTAATCCTATTTGCAAAGAGTGTCAATTTGGGAAACAGACAAGAACAAGTTTCAAAAGCAAGGACCAATCAGTTGGAGGACTCCTTGAGCTAGTGCATACAGATTTGTGTGGACCTACTAGAGTAAGAAGTTTACAAGGAGACAGGTATTTCATGCTGCACATTGATGATTATTCTAGAATGACTTGGGTCACCTTTTTGAAAGAGAAAGATGAAGCTCTAGATAAATTCAAGGCATTTAAGGCAATGGTTGAAAATGAGATGGATTTGAAAATCAAATGGTTGAGATCTGATAGAGGAGGAGAGTTCACATCAAATCAATTCAATTTCTTTTGTGAATAACATGGAATAAAGAGACAGTTATCTACACCTAGAACTCTACAACAAAATGGAGTTGTTGAAAGGAAAAACAAAATAGTTTAAGAAGCTGCTAGAACCATGATAAAGGAAGCTCATCTTCTGGAACAATATTGGAGAGAGGCAATTCACACCACAGTATATCTCCTAAACAAAGTTCAAGTAAAAGGTAACAGTTCAAAGACTCCTTATGAATTGTGGCATGGTAGAGTTCCTACTGTGAAATATTTCAAAGTTTTTGGTAGCAAATGTTATATCAAAAGATAAGAAGATTTAGGCAAGTTTGATGCTAGATGTCATGAAGGAATCTTCCTTGGTTACTCCACCAAAAGCAAGGCCTACCGGTGCTATAATAAGAGGCTGAATAAGATCATTGAAAGTGCAAATGTTAAAGTTGATGAATGTAAGGAAAGGTCTTTAGAATCAAGTGGATATGAGTCAAATGATCTACATGTTTCAGAAGTGGTGCAGCATGAAGACAGCATAGATGAAGAAGAACAAGCTCCAGTAAGTGCTACCAAAACTCCAAGATATGTAAGAATCAGTCATTCTAAAGATCAAATCATAGGAGATAAGAGCAAAGGGATCTTAACTAGAAGAAAAGATGCAGAGGAACAAGTAAAATTCTATCTAATTTCTAAGATTGAACCTAAAACTATGGATGAGGCTTGCAAAGATGAGAATTGGATCAAGGCTATGGAAGAGGAATTGATGCAGATAGAGAAGAATCAGACTTGGGATCTTATTCCCAAACTAGTAGACAAGAATGTAATTGGTACAAAGTGGGTCTTTAGAAATAAGATGAATGAGAATGGTGAAGTGGTAAGAAAAAAAGCAAGGTTGGTATGCAAAGGATATGCTCAAGTTGAAGGAATAGACTTTGAAGAAACTTTTGCTCCAGTGGCAAGGATTGAAGCAATAAAGATGTTTCTAGCTTTTGTAGCATACAAAGATTTCAAGGTTTATCAAATGGATGTGAAGTTTGCCTTCTTAAATGGAGAATTGGAAGAGAAAGTCTATATAGAACAACTGGAAGGATTTTAGTCATTAGATCAGGGTGACATGGTATGTAAATTAAAGAAATCTTTGTATGGATTAAAACAAGCTGCCAGGGCATGGTATGCACGGTTGGACAGGTACTTGATACAAATAGGGTTTAGTAAAGGTACTACAAATAGCAATCTCTACTTCAAGATCAATGATGAACAAACCCTGATTATTGCAGTTTTTGTTGATGATATTATTTTTGGAGGCAATGAAGGTATGTGCTCAGTTTTTGCTGGAGAAATGCAAAGTGAATTTGAAATGTCTATGTTTGGAGAGATGAACTTCTTTTTAGGTCTAGAAATAAGCCAATCAGATAAAGGTATCTTCATTTCTCAGTCTAAGTATGTGAAAGATTTGTTAAAGAAATTTGGGATGGAAGACTCTAAAACAGTATGCACACATATGATAACTAGTTGTAAGTTAAGCAAAGATGATAACTCATCCATGGCAAACTAAAAAAGATATAAATGTATGATTGGAGGATTACTTTATCTAACTCAAACTAGACCTGACATAATGCATGCAGTATGTTTTGTGGCAAGATTTCAGGTAGAACCCAAGGAATCACATGTGATGGCAGTCAAGAGAATTCTGAGATATTTAAAATGTATAATAGATTATGGTTTGTGGTACCCTAAGGACTATGACTTTACTCTCAATGCATATATTGATGCAAATTGGGTCAGAGATGTGGATGATAGAAAGAGTACAAGTGGAGGTGCATTCTTCTTGGGAAAAAGATTAGTATCTTGGTTGAGCAAGAAACATGATTCAATATCCCTGTCTACTGTAGAAGCAAAATACATTGCAACAGCATGTAGTTGCACTCAAGTTTTATGGATGAAGTAGACTTTGAAGGACATCAGAATTATATATGAAGATCCCATTGCAATCTTTTGTGATAACACAAGTGTCATAAATATATCAAAGAATCTAGTGATGCATTCAAGGACAAAGCACATATCCATGAGATATCATTTTTTGAGAGAAAAGGTGACAGAGAATGAATTCAAGTTGGAGTATGTTCTACCAAGGATCAGATTGTAGACATTTTTACCAAGCCTCTACCTAAGGTTACTTTTGAGTATCTCAGAGAAAAGTTAGGGGTTATCTCCCCTCCTTCTCTAAACTAAGATACACAATAGTGCATCAGTCTAGAGGTGCTCAGAGGTTTGGATTGATGCTTTTTAGGGCTACTTTTTAAGGGGTATTTAGAAAATTTAGAAGAGAGATTAGATCAGAGCAGAAGAGTGCAAGTATGTGTCCTTTGCAATTGATGTCAAAGGGGGAGAGAAGTCATGTGAAAAACTTAGAGTGCAGATCTATAAGAAAGAGTGTATGTGTGTAAAGAGAAAGGGGGAGAATCTTGTCTTGATGGTTGTTGCAGTTTTTCACATCATATGTTGCCATCAATGACAAAGGGGGAGATTGTTGCAAGTATGTGCCTAATCAATGTTGTCATTGATGTCAACATATTCTTGTTGTCATTGGTGTCAATATATTCTTCTTGTCATTGGTGTCAACTATATCTTATTCTATTACTTGTTTAGAAGACTTGTATGTTGAGGATGTTGAGAAAATTAGCCTCTCTGGAAGAAACAAGTGAGTCACAGAGAAGTGCAGTATAGACAGTGCGTTGTATGCTAAAGAACAGTCTGATAAACTGCTCCACATTTATTTCTACTTGAAGATCATGGTTTGTGGATTGGAAGTAAGTTAGAGGTATGACTAAGGATGTTACATTCCAGGTTTGAGCCCTCTGCATGAAGATCTGAGTGAGTTTCACCAAAGTGAAACCTACTTTTTCTGTAAGTTCAATTGGGATAGGAAGAAAGTATTCTTCTCATCATTCCTCTACAATAAATTATTTTTCTCTATGGTTCTAGAGGGAAGTCTGGGATGATGATAAGTGCCTACAGTTGCAATGGTTCGTAGTTTGGTAGTCCGCAAGCTATCTTTCTTTTATGACAGTTGAAGACAGTGAAGTTCATGTGTTCCAGTGTGGAGATTCTTATGGGTAAAGTGGTTAAAGATTGTATGGTTGCTCCTGATGATTATAATGTGCTTATGGATGTCTCCTAATCATGTTCCTATCTTGATATTGGTATGTGTTAAGGATTTGAAATCGTGTTCGAAGATTGTTCCCAGATAGTGTAACATGTAACTAGTTTTGGCCGACCTAGTTAATCCCAGTGATTGCAGAGATCTCTAGAAGATTGTGGAAGCGTGTTGTGGCATGGAAGATCATGTTTGAGTCCCATCTAAGGCATGGCATGATCCACATTTCATTTCCTTTGTATAATGTTGTAATAGGTCAGGACCTATTTTGTAAATGTTTGTAATGCCAACCTTGGAGAATGTTCCAATGGTTAATGATTGTGATGCCGACCTTGATGATCATTCTAAGGCTGATGAAGTGTATAAATGCTTGTAGTTGAGTCATGGAAAAGGTGTCCTTGAGCAGAAATGGAAAGATATTAAGAAAGGTCTGAAAGGCAGAGCAGAGAAGAGGCAGAGGAAAGAAGAAGAGGAATAGAGCAGAGGAAGAGTAGAGCAGAGAAATCATTGTACTTTAGTCATAGATATAGAAAGGTGTTGATCATGGTAGTGAGTTAGGTAGTGAGCCTCTAGTAGGGTTTAACAACTATCAGGGTTTAATAGCCCTTATTGTAATCTTGCTAGGTTTAGGGTTGAGGTAGTGAACCTACTAGACCTAGTTGTTCTTCATGGCAGTAAGTGCATATGTTTAGGCCCATTGAGTGACCAAGCCTGAACATCATTATTTCAAGATTGCAATATATATTGAGAGCTAATCCTCTCCGTGGTTTTTCCCCACCTTGGGGTTTTCCACGTAAAATCTAGTGTCTCTTGTGTTTGATGTTGTATCTATGGTTAAGTTTCTAATTTCATGCACTCATTATTAAATCATAATAATTGTGGATAAGTGATGAATGTTTAATTACAGAAAGTGTTTATGTTTTTGGGACAACTGATTCACCTCCCCTCTTAGTTGTTCATCGCATATCAACAAAATCATGCATGTATGCTCTTTGAAAGCCCCAATTCATTTGTTGTTATTAATAATTGAAAGCATTAAGTCTTTTCCTTTTCACAGTTTGAAATCTACCTCAGCGCATCACCATAGTCTAGACTATGTTTGTGGTTGTTTAAGTTTAGTTTATTTTTCTCTTTTCCCTTATATTGAAGATTCAAAGAAGAGCTAGCTTCTATAAATCCCAAAGGTTATCTCATAAATCAAGTCCCAAATTTTAAGATGTCCCATTGTTGTTGGTTATGTAATTTTAATCTTCAACAATATGAATTTAGAAGTAGTCTTTGCAATATAGTCCCTATTAGGTTCAACTTTTGCCCACTTGGTTAAGTATTCAATTCAACCCCTGTAATGATGAATCTTTCTTTGGAGTGTTTGGTCGGTGGGTCTATTAGTCCAATGAAATCAATTGTCCATTTTTCAAATTGGATTTGATCTAATACTGGTTTGAGCAACATTTCATCCTTGGCAGTTGGTTTTCCTATGCACTGGTAGATGTTACATTGTTTGGCATGAGTTTTTGCATCCTTGTTTAGTATAGGCCACCATAGTCCAACTAGTTTTACTCTTTTTAGGGTTGTATCCCCTAAATTAAGGCCTCCTAATATTCCCCCATGTGCCTCTCTTAATATGTCTTCTCTTTCATGTTGATACACCACTATTCTTATTATATCATCTTTACCTATTCTATGTAATTCTTTTTCTATTAATGTATATAGTAAATATTTCCACATTAGGGTTTGTTTTTCTTGCGGTGACATATCTTCTCAATATTTTCCTATGCATAATAGGATTTCTATGTCATGTAATTCTTCTGGTACCATAATTATTTTAAATATATTTGCACCAGGTAATTCTTCTTCCTGACTATTTGGTTCTTCCCAGTTTCAATCCTAGATAGCTAATTTGGGCCTTGATTATTTTTACCAATTTTTACCATTATCTTGAAATCAAACTCCTAGAATAAGAGTAACCACTAGCATATCCTTCCTTGAGTAACTAGTTTTTTCAGTAGCTACTTCAAGAGTTCATGATCGGTATAGAAAGTGAATGGTGTGGATAATAGGTAATGCCTAAACTTTTGTAGTGTATATACCATAGCTAAAGCCTCTCTCTATAGTTTTGTAATTCCTTTCTACCTTTGATAGCCTCCTACTAGCAAATGCTATAGGGTGGTCTTTGTTACCATTAAGTTGTGCTAACACCACCCTATTACAATTCTTGATGCATCCACATGTACATGAAATGGTGTATTCTAATCCAAAAATATCAGTTTAGGTGCTTCGGCGATCCTTTGCTTCAATATGTCAAACGAATTTTAACATTGGTCATTCCATTCAATATTCTTACCATATTTATTCTTTAAAATGTTTTCACCTTTGGTGTTATTTTTGGCAAGGGAAGTGTCATTATTAATGTAACTTTTGAAGGGTCTACCATTAGCCCTTCTTTATAGATGATATGCCCCCAATAAGGTGCTGAAGGGTACCACAAACATACAATTCTTTAGGTTTAAAGATATTTGGAGACTTCTACATATGTTAAGCATCATTCTTAATGCTTGCACATGATCTTTCACCAAGCCATATACCATCCAATCATCTAAATACACCTCTA
Source organism: Cunninghamia lanceolata (assembly GCA_027924645.1). Lineage (NCBI taxonomy): Eukaryota > Viridiplantae > Streptophyta > Pinopsida > Cupressales > Cupressaceae > Cunninghamia > Cunninghamia lanceolata. Next base: position 1,075,834 of record BSBN01001603.1, on the reverse strand, counting down.
AGAAATCATGAATTTGTTGTGGTGGAAAAGATTAATCTAGCCTAAGAGCTTAAACTAGGTCAAAACCCTCTTCCATAGACATTAGGACACAAACTGATCTTGGATTCTACCCAAGAATGAGAGACAAACTATATGGGTTCTACCATTTTGTTGTATAGAGAATAGTCAACCAAATCCAACCAAGGTCAATCGAGTAAGCTAAGACAAATGATAAAAACCTACTTGACAAAGATCAGACTATAACTAATTGTTAGAAATAGTTCATAGAAAACCAAAAGCATAGCCAAGGTCAGGGAGGAGATCAAAACCTAGATCTGAGAGCATAAATATCAAATACCAAGGTACTTGGGTGCCCTAGACCCAAATTAGGGTTATGCATAACTTCAGAGATTCACTTGTCCTATACCTATAACTTCTATCTTCTTCCTATAAATCAACTCCAGAAACCTATCTCTCTTACCTACACACAAGGAAAGAGGGAAAGGTTGTGCCATATATAAGGGTTTGCCTCAGTGAAACCCTATGTTGGTGTTTCCACATCTACTATAGTGATGATTAGATCTAAGAGTGTGTGCCCTAGGAGGGTAGAGGCCATATCTGTGATATATGATAGAAATATGAGTGAAAATGATGATGATTACCACAAGAGGTATAACCATAGTTGATGAAAATGACTCAAGATCTCACACAAGTAAAGGAGAGTGATGAAGTCTTGAAACTCCTTTCAAGGTCTGCAAACAAACTTCAATAGCATTCACAAGTAGATAGCACCTTCAAGCATAGAAGATCAAACATGAGAGAAAACTCCAATTTCACATGAGGCAACTTAGCAACATCCATCTAGTTGTAAAACAAAATACAAAACTCCTTTACATATGTCTTCCCACTCACCTACAAAAAATAAAACATAATTAGGCCGATAAATACAAACTAAGGAAGCATCCCAAATTAACACTACAAAAGAGGGGCTAAAGATCCCAATTGGGACTAGGGAACTTGGGTACCCTAGGCCTTTAGCCTCACAAACTCTGGAGAGTGTCAAATGTAGTGGGCTTAGTCCAGTCCTAAGTTGATTCCATCAAGTTTATTCATTGGGATGAAGATTTTATCATTTTATGCTAAAAAATGTGTTAAAATAGGTCTTGATTAACAAAGGAAACAATTTAGGTCCAACCAGGTGCTAAACTAAGTGTAAAATGTTAGTGTACACATTTTAATCTATAATATTTAGCCCCCAATTTAGCGTGGGTACAAACTTACATTTGAACTCATACTAAAGGATGGAGAGGACTAATTCAAACACATAAACATAGAAGCCCAAAGAATTCCACTAAGTCGTGGACTATAGTAGCCCCCAAAATTAGAATTCTAAGGTTGTAAACATATAAGCAAAAAGACTTTCAAACATGCAATACATTGCAATATAACTCACACATACATGGAGTACTAAAATCATTTATAAGAATACACGTGGAATACATGTAATACATAAGGAACATACATGCCATACACAATGCATACACACTTGACATGAAGCATACACATAAGGCATAATGAATACACAAAGAACACATGGAAAACCTGATGAAGACATGTGAAAACATAAGCTAAACATAATGCATAAAACAAACAAACATAAGAAAACACATAGGAACAAACAAACAAGGCACATGACTTTGACACTAGCTTTCCTTGTTGCTAGGGGTCATGTGAAGAGAAGTTTCACTATGGATCACACACTAGTAAGGACCTCCAAATTACTAGATGACCATGACAAGTCACATGAAGCACACAGGTTAGCCAACTTCATTGCACTAGGTCTCTCATTGACCAAAGAGGAAGCATCACAAGCTAGCAAGGACCACCAAATTACTAGGTGAGTTCCATGCCAAAAACAAGTATGCAACCAAAATAGAGCATAGCATGATGTATGTCCCCACCTTAAAGTGATTGCTAACTCCTATCAGAGAGCAATTGCTTTAAGGTAGAATAAATCACAAGACATGCATGAGATCTTTCTAGAAGCACATGCCCATAAGATATTTGTTCCCAAAATCTACATCGCACCAAGGGGTTGCTCCCACAAAATGTGAACCAAAGTGATGCTATAGGAATGATACACAATGGCTTGTGTAGTCATGGTATGATGCCGAGCATAGCAACAAGGTACCACATAAATCAAAACATAAAAGAAGCAATAAGTTATACTAAGTAATAACACAAAGGGATCTACTTAACTGGCATCAATATAGGAATGATTGTATAATAGGAGATATCTCAAGACTATATATATATATATATATGGAAATGACATCATCTACCAGCTAGTAGAACTATAGAGACAAAGGAAGAAGTATCACATGAAATAAAAAATAAACATCCCTTAAGTCAATAGGGGAGAATGTTGAAACATTCTACGCCTTGCATCATCCTCAAAGAACACAACAACAATACAACTTACGACATATAGAAGAATGATGATACGAATAGAGAGAATGTCACAACAGGTTTCAGTCCCTTTGTATCCTTACTCCTACAAGGGTATCAATGGTCATCCAAACAGAGCTTAACAACAACAGCAATAACAACATAAATAAAGTATCAAGCAACACATCACGAGGGAAAACAATTGCATGCACTTATAACATTATAAAATAAGAGACCTCACTTGCGAGTCAACCTAAAGCAAATCATCATCCTCCCAATCTTTCTCATCATCCATTTGGAAAGGTGGATAAGATGCAAGAGGAACTATAGCATGTGAGGTATAAGGAATAAGAGCCATACCTTAATTATCTTCATATTCACTATCGAAATATAGCACAATAGGTTCCATAGCGGCTTGTGAAGCTTCTTCTTTCTTTATAGGAGACAAAACAATAGTAGATGTCTCTTTCATTTCCATTGGTGATAAACACTTGTGAGGAGGGAGATTCTCCTCTTTTATGACAAGGTGAGATATTGTCATGCCCGCATTTCCCATGTGGTCACAACACACAACACACGTGTCATGTCTACATTTGCCATGTGGTCATGAAATGAACTATGAAAAAAATTTCTACCTATCCCTAGGAACCCCCTCGTATGCGTCTGCATGCTCGATGGCAGTACACATAAGGCGTAAACATGTCAATATAACTGCGATGGTGAAAGCTGTCTAGGGGGTATGCGACACGTAGTGTGTCGCTTCTAGGGTTAGACTGATTTTAATCTAAACCCAAAGTTTCCTAGGTGAAGATGATCTCGCCAGCATCGAACCCTAACTTAACTCAGATTGAAAAGTGATTAAGTAAAATAATGGCAATATGGCGTGTGATTAAAGTGGAATGATGGATTAAAAATAAATAAAACAATGCTTAAAATAAACCCTAGAAATCTAGCAAAATTCTGGCAGCATAATACATTTTCGATAAATGCAAAAATAATTTAAAAATAAAACATCAATGAGATCTTAAATAAAATTTAAGAATAAATAAATTAAATTAAATGGCAAGACGTTAGATAAAACCAAAAGAAAAAGTTGAGTCTGTTATTAAATATAATTCTGGCATTATATTTAATAACTAACTTGAATATTTAAATAGATAGAATATGAGAGTTTAAATAACTCATCCTGTAAAATAATAATAAAATAGATAACAAATAAAAGGGTAAAAATCCCGCTAAGGAGAAATAAAAGGAATAATATCCCAACAAGATAAATTTAAAACAAGGGGAATGAAAAGCCTTCCAATTGAATAAGAAAAGAATTTATCCCCAAGATAAAATGATTTTCACAAGGCAATAATCCAATGCAAAATTTAACCCGTATCAAGAATTAGAAAACAAATTAAAAGACCCCAAGAGATGAGTTAAAAACATATAGAGATTTTTTTAAAAAAATAAGAGTAAAATAAAACCCCACAATTAAACTCTTCACAAACAAAATATCCTCATAATAAAAACAAAAAAAATAAAAAGCCCTATTTCAATTTAAAATTGTCTTCTAAATGCAAGTTGACCTAATTTCACTATTCTATTATTTTCCTCTTGCCCTAATCTCCTCTTTTGAACATTGGTTTATAAAAATGGAACAACCTTAATTTCTTAATTCTATTATTTTCTATTTTTAAGTTACCCTAATTTTCCTTTTGAATGTGTTATCTCTAAGAGATCCTAATTTTGTATTAAGTTGTTTCTCATTTTGTGTTGCCCTAATTTCATTTCTTCTCCCTTGTTTCCTTTGTTTTGCCTCTTTTTGTTCATGTTTTCTTACAGGCTAGGGTTTTCCATGGCAGTCACTGCCAAACTTCATGGAGGGATGCACACAAGAGGGAAAGAATCTCTTCTAACTATTAGTTTAATCATGTATACTATTTTTTTTGTGATATATATATATATATATATATATATACCATTAAATAATTGTGTAACCATTTTAATGTTATGTGTAGGGCTGAGGAGTGGCAGCTAAGGAGCTGACGGCAAAGGGGAAATGGAATGCTGGCCGCAGCCACGGCGGGGGTAGAAGGATGGAGCAAGGTCTGACAAGCAGTGGGATCTGTGCTGGTAAAGGGGGTATGGGGGCCGCGGAGGGCAGTAGAGATCCTGGACTACGGGCAGCGGGAGCGGTGTTATGAAAAGGGGGACATGTGGGGAGGGGGCTATGCCTCCCCCCACACCCATGTGTGGGGAGGGGGCCATGCTTCCCCCCACACCCATGGGTGTGGGGGGAAGCACGGCCCCCTCCCCACACTAGTTACAAGTAAAGATAAGGGCCATGGGGACTGTGGTGGGTGCTGCCCACCACAGCCCCACACACATTTTCTTTTTATTGTTTGTTTTAACTCTAAACTAAAAGGAATAGTCCGCCCCAAGCCAAATTTTGATCTCTGTCTTATAATTGTTTTTTTTAGCAGTTTCCATGTATGACAAACTTTCAGTTTAAAAGTATATGTATATATATATACTCAGTTTTCTAATCCACAGTCTACCCTTATTCTCCCAGAAAAAAAATTACATTTTCTACAGTTGTATATTTGATATTTATTTAACAGTATACACTTATAAATATACACATTTATACATATATATTTATATATAAATGAGTACATATATATAATATAAGTTATTTAGCAAAAGTAACACATCTGTGACTACTTTTCTATTTGAAGCATATACATAGTGATAAGGAGTGTTAACATAATAGCAATGGGTTTTTAGAAAATAAAGGAACCAAGTGTATTTTTGAATTTATAAAAGTACATAAATTTGTATATTCCCATAGTCTCCATTTTCACAAAACATTGAAATAATAACAAAATACTACATTTCCATTTAACTCCAATCTAAATCTGTTTTTTTTTAACACTAACTTTTCTTTTCTACATCAAATAAATAGATGACCTAGCATTACAGTTTCATATTTAAATAGAGATATATGTATATATATTTTGCTTCTTTTCTAAGAAGAATCTATATGATAGAATATACATTCTCACATAAATCTTCTAACAACAACTAGATTTACAATAAAATTTCCTTGTGCAACGTAACAGATATATATAACTTTGAATCCCTCTTTCCTATATGTGATAAATTTTAAACATCCATTGATGCATATTTTCTTTGCAAAGAATAATAACAGAAAATTATTTATATTATTTTTCACATGCAAATCTCAACACCATGCCATCTACATAATAAAAGGAATATACAACTTTTAATAAAACACACATAAAGTTTACATTGCACTAATTTTCACAGCCAACTCCAAGGGCATAAAACTTGTCAAGATAAATACAATAAGGCCATAATGGCCATGGCTCCAATAGCCCACACAAGGAAACTATAAGAACACCAAAAAGCACTCCTCTCAACTCCATTTTTCCATTTTAACACCTACAATAAAACACAACAAAAGAACAACTAGCCACTTCAAAATGCCCTCCTCCCTACCGTAGACCCACAAGAGGGTCACCCTCGAGCTAGGTAGGTAGGGATTCACACAGGTGCAACATTCCACAACAAAAATCAAACACAACAACACAAAAAATAGCCTCAAGGTTCAACACAAAACTCAACTCATAAAAATGAGTTTGATGAGGGTAGGGAATGGACCCCTCTACTTCAAAGGTCACCCAAATAATGAAATACCAATCTCATGGCCTCAAGCCAAAATCTCTTAGAACCACCACTCTACACAAATCACAAAAATAATCTCCATGGCACTCTTGTCATTCAATAAACTCCTCAACAAGTAAAAGCCCTCAAGGCATAAATACACAATGTGGGAGTGACCTCAAGGAGGTTCCTTTCCCCTACCCAAACTAGCTGAGCATTACCTCCAATGGAGGTGCTCTCACCATACTCCCTTCCCACACAAAAACAATGCAAACAACAAAACAACCAAAAACTACAACACAACACATTAAATAAGCAAGGGTGAAGAACAAGGTTTAAGAGGCTTACCTTCAAAGCCCTATAATGGAAGCACATTTGGTGAAGAGCTCCAAGCTTTCCCAAACCTTCCAATCTTCAAGAAATTCCTCTAACTTTCCCCAAACTCCTCCAAAATAGAAAGAAACTTAAAATTTCAAGAACCCCACACTCTCAACAAGAGGAGATATTATAGGCCATCAATTTGGCCTTGAGGAATGAGAAGGTGACACTTGTCACCTTCTCCTTCCTCCTCCAATTCCACTTGCAAGGGAGAGGAAGTGTGAGGGTGACAAGTGTCATCCTCCAATTCCCTCTCAATTCTCACCTTATCCACTTGTGCTCTCACACATGTGTGAGAGGACAAGTGGTGAGGTGGCATTCCCACTCAAACCTCCAAGAGGATAAGGGATGCCATATGGCATCCTCTTATTCTCTCAAAGAGCCATCTCCCTCCAAGATGCTCTCACACATGTGTGAGAGTCTTGGAGGAAGCTCCCACACACTTGGGAGTCTTGGAGACCTCCTAAGTGCTCCTTGGGAAGGGATTCCCAAACTTTGGGAAGGGAGATGAGTCTATCCCAAGGCATGACTCATCTCCCACCTTCCCTAATTTCAAATTTCGTCACTTTGACTAAACCATAGTTTAGAGTGACCAAAAGTGAGTTAATTCTAGGGTTAGATAGTCCAAGTTGACCCTAGACCCATGGGTAACCACCTAGGGTAACTTTTGGGACACTAAGGTTCACAAAGGGGTCATAAATCCACTTTAAATGGCCTCAAAAAATAAAATAAATACCAAGTGGTGTAAATCAAGTAAAATTATACAACACTTATTATTAATTAAATAGACAAAGGGGTACTAGGCCAAAAGATTAAAAATTGAATCCAACACTTAAATCATATTCAATTTCAAACATGATCCTTATCCCTCTTGGGAATGGATCAGTTTCACAGGGGATAACATTGGTGTGAATTCTACCTCTAATTTCTCATGGCTAGGGAATGTAAAACCTGCACATCTCGATCAAGTGTCAATCATATCATGAAAAATCATAGCCAAAGCAACTAGAATTAAATTCATGCAATCACATACAACAATAATCATCAATACATAATCCCAAATTAGACTGCATTTTTCAATCATGTGTCAAATAGTCCACATCACATAAATAACTAGAATCTCATCACAAAACATCATCTAATATATCCCATATGTTGAATCACAAAATATCATCCAATATGATCAAATCAAATCACATATGTCTAATCAATGTCCTATCATAATCGGAGATAAAATCAAGTCTGCATAATGAAACCATAGTCACTAAAAGTCTGATAATGTCATCAACTGAATGCATAACGATCAAAATAAGGAAGGTAAAATAATTGGCCTCATAGATATAGCACTCTAACACTTATTTCTTTCTCTTGTAATCATATTTTTCTTAGCTTTATTCATGATTTTCATGAGTGGAACCATAGTGTCTTCCAACACGGGTTCCTTTTCTTCCTTTGCTTCAAGGATATTAGAAGAAATAAGAATAACCATCGAAGGCTAGGAGACTTTGAGGGAAGGGTTCCTTGATGTGGGCTGCTCTTCCTTCTCAACTTGTGAAATAGGTGGAAGTACATGAGCATCCTCAAGTAGTTGAGAAACCTTAGGAAATAAAACATGTGTAACCAATTGCTTTCCACTAGTCTCCATGGAGGAAGGTGGTACAAAAGTAACATTGTGATTGCAGGTATGTTTTGTGCACAAAGGTTTCCTCATTGTCCTTGAAGGGATTGTAGAGGGGGAACCTTTTCATATCTACTAGATGCTCGGGGACAAGGAAGAACCTTTGATTCGAGCTTAGCTTCATTCACCACCTATGGGACAGGAGGAACTACTATTGTATCCTTAGAAGATTGAGGAGGTTCAGGGACATCACAAGGAGGAATATTACTAAGCGATAACTCTGCTATTTTTTTTTCTTTGAACTTTTGATATGAGAAGAAGAATACATCCTCTCTATCTTGAGTGTCTCCAACTGGTTGTGGCCAGAAGCAATTAGGTGTAAAATGTCAATTGCAAGCAATAGGTCAATACTGACTGTGATGTAGAGCATGGACACACCCCTCAAATGGAAACTTTAAGCACTTGTGAACCATAGAGGGGACCACCTTCATGGAGTAGAGCCATGGGTAGCCCAAATTCACATGAAATAAGTCCAATGTAGGAATGATAACAAAATTAACATCCAAAGTTCTTGGCCCAACATTAACTTCAAGAGTTAAGGCACCAATATTTGGATGGATAGACTCATCGTGTGCTCTAATAGCCATCTATGATATGTCATAGGTATCTCAAAGCAAACCATGCATGTAGAGAAACCCCTCAGTTACTACATTCACCATGCATATAGGATCTATCATAGCACCTCAAATAGGTTTATCATTGATTTGAATATTAATGTAAAGAGGCCCATCAAGAACTTCAATAGTAGCATCATGTGGAGTTAAAGTTATAGCATGTTCTGATTCCACTCACTCTGTGTGAGGGAAAGCATCCACCATTCAAAAATCAATAACATTAGACTCGTGATGAGGTAAAAGATAAGTATATATTTGAAGATTTTGGTTAGGAGAAGCCACTGATTTATTCTCTTTGTCATTCACACTAGCAACTTGGATGACATTGGAGTCAATGAGGTCTTGAACTTCATGTTTAAGACACATGCATCTTTCAGTGTCATGGCCAATGGAGTGGTGAAATTGACAAAAGTCCTTCACATCAAAGGAAGATTATTCCAGCTTACTTGGATCGAGAGGTATAATGGGTGGAAGCTTGATGAGATTTCTTTGAAAATGTTGTGTCATGATAGCATTGAGAGATTCTAATAATGGTGTAAAGTTTCTTAATTTTTGTTTCAACTTGTAAGTGGTGGGAGTAGGAGATGACGCTTCCACCACATGTTTTCTTATGTTATTAACTAAAATTTCATTTATCTTGATGAAGTTTTTGTTTTGTCTTTTGAAAGTATGATTGTGAGAGGTCTCAAATTGACCAACTGGAGTCAATGTGGGATTATTCTCATACTGACTACCGAAAGTTGATAATCACAAAGAGTTGTGCAAAGATGAGTGAATGAATCATATTGCATCAACAATATCTTATCACGAATGTGAGGTTGTAAGTTTCCTATAAATATTCTTTGCACATTAATATCTAGAATAGAATATTGGATTTGTGAGAAGAGGGTTTGATAATGGCCCATAAAATCTGTTATTTTTCTTTTGTTCCTTGTTTGCAATGAACCAAGTTTTTCAAAGAGACTTGAGGTCCAATGTTCACTTGATAATGCTTGAGGAACTTATTGACTAGTTGTGAGAAAGAAGTTATAGAATTAGGAGGTAGCAAGTAAAACCAATCCAAGACTGTGTCCTTAAGTGACCTAGGAAAGATTTTTGCCAAGATCACATCCTCAAAGAAGAAATCAATACACATAACGATAAAGGCTGGCACATGGTTGTTAGGATCTCCCTTCCTATTTTATTTCTCAAAGCGAGGGGTGTCAAATTTCTTAGGCATTGGAGTTCTTAGGTTGGAATATGACAAAGGGCTATGGATATAATGTGTTTAGGTGGAATATTGCTCATGTTAGCCAATTGTTGTTGGATGGAGGCCATATTTTTAAAAAATTGGTTTATGATGGGATAGGAAGCTGAATCAGGTAGAGATTGGAATGAATTGGAAGCCTTTTGGAATGTTATAGGAGGTTTAGATGTAGGTGGAGTCACATTAGGTGTGTAACTATATGGAACGATACTATAATGGTGAACAAGATTCCCAGTGGATAACCTAACACATGTGGTAGCATTATTACTTGTCGTGTAGTAGTGGTGAGAATAGTAGAAGTATAAGTAGGAATAGGGAGTGTGGGTATGGGTACTGACACTTGAGTACCTATTTGATTAGAAGAAGTGACATTGGTGATGATTTTAACTCAATTAGATGCAGCAAGAATGTTGTTATGAACTATATGTGCAAGGCCACGCAAAACTTCTAATCCTTCTTGACCTTCGAGAAAAAGACTTTTTAGACTCTCAAAAACAAAGCCAGCCTCTTCAGCTATGTTTTGATCTTACACATTACTGAAAATTAGCCAACTCAATGTCTAATCTCTAAATTCGATTTTCAGGAACATAAGCCACAAGGTCATCAATGTTGATGGATTCATGTAAGTTTGATGCTTCAAGAAGATGCAAAGTAGGGATCTCAAGAAGAAGTGATGGACCTTCTTGTGTGATAAGCCTACAAATTTGGGGTTTCGATGTATTGGTATCATCATTATGCAAAGCATTAGAACCCATGATTCGATGACTTCTTTGCACAAGAATGTTAGAATCAAGGCACTGGGTTACAAAGATCATAAAGCATCTATAAGCTTTAGTAATGTAATGGCATAAAATGTTCCCCTAAACACCACAACCCACAACACCTCTCTTGTGATTGCAGGTTACAGGTGTGGAATCTTGTGGAGAGGAGTTGTAGGAAATTAGAATAGAGGATAAAGATTTGGGATTTAAATAAAATAGCAAATAATATTCCTTTTTGGACAAGGGCACCCGCCTCTGTGTCCTCCAAATTGCCGTTGTCAGAAACTTTGAAGCAGGTTGCAGATTTTATCACCTCATAGTTCTAGATCTATAGAGAAATTGGCATGTTGGACTAGGGCGCCTGCCCCAGTGTCCCTAAATTTTATTCTTTCTAGAATCTAAATCTTGGTATGTTTCTAATCTTCATTTAGTGCCCTCCTATGTGATAATTTGTCGTGTTTCATCTATCTGTATACGATTTCATATAACTAGGGTTTAAAGCATAATCGGATTAGAGTTTAACAAATTCATCAACATATTTCAACTTTCCTTATCATCTCAAAGTGACACCAAACATGTAGCTAAGTCCTCTTGTAAGAGAAGTGATTGAACTTGGTTTATGCCCTTGAATGATTATATGTGAAAGGCAGGTTTGATTAAATCTATCTAAACACTACTTCAACCTCATCATTCCCACTTTTCATATATAACATTTTGGTGAACATGTATTTTTTCTAAACTTGCATCTTTCTGAGTGTTGTAATCAATTTTGGATTCATTCATATCATATTCATCCTCATACATTCAAAAACCTTGCATAAAATTGAAAATTTTGAAAAAAATAGGCATTTTTGGCTTGCATTAAGGCATAGTTTGCACTATTTTCCTTGCATATCATTGAAAACATTTAATTTTCTAATATTCACATCAGATCTAAGATAAGTTACAACATTTCATCTTTTCATGATCATTTACCTCACATTTGCATATCTCATTTGCTAGGGTTTTGCTTGAAATTTTGTATTTTTCATATAACCTAGTAATTTCAAAAGCTAGGGTTTGTAATTAAATTCTAGCTTCAGATTTTACTATTCATTTTAAAACTCTTTCAAATCTGATTTTTGACTGTAGTGTTTCATCATTGTGTGTCATTTCATTTAGATTTCAAATTTTGCATTTACACATTGTATATTTCAGCAAAAACAAGCATATTCATTCATCTTGATGTAGACACATATTCATTCATCTTGATGGCCTATTGATGTAGACACATGTAGTTTTGCATTTGGATGACCTTTATATGAGATATATGATGACCTATTATGCTCACTGATGTTCATGCTTGTATGTATGCACTTCTTGATGTCATGGATGTGATGATATGTATGTAGGATTATGGATTTATGTGATGATGTATATTGCGTATATGATGCTTATAGATGTATGATGATAGAGATGCTAAGACATGATGTAGATGCTATGACTAGTGATATCTAACATGTGGGTTTTGCAGATATGCACTTGAGAGAAGAAAAGAGGAGATGGAAGACAGGGACTGTTGATCGATCATTGTAATGAAAATGATATAAGGGTTGTGTGAATGGATGGGAAAATGATGAGCTTGTTGCATTGGTTTCACAATTGTATATAAAGAGCAATCCTTATTTTTGATATAGCACGTGGATAGCTCACCACCAAGGTATAAAATACCAAGGTGCATTGATATCCAAGTGCATGGATGTTGACTCTGCAAGCTAGTGGTTTGAACTTAGATCCCTTAGACATACTATGACCTTGTTGGTACATGTGAATGAGCCATAGTCTTGAACATAAAATAAACTTCAATACATGTAAATGCAAGAAGAATTATTAATATGTAAGATGCAAGGTCATAACACACACAAGATAAATATAATGCCAAAAAAGATGTTAAAGATCATTCCTCAAACACGGCATACAAAAGCAATGACTATGCCCCCAATCCATACTGCATCGCAACATACCAAGATTATAGACAAATCAAGGTAGCCTTGAATAGGTAATGGATAAAGGAACAAAAGATAAAACAAAAAGCAAATTGACTGACTTACAAAGTAACCATATAGCCAACATATTCTCTTACCAAAGAGGTTGCTCAAGATAGATTGGATAGGAAAGATAACAGCCTTATCGTAGGAGCGATGTGTCCATTAAAGGGGGCTATCTACCTAAAAAGACAATGTCTTGCTGCAGGAAATGCCACATGTCATAGGAGACACGTGTGTTGGTCTCGACAATGGAACACTTTACAGAAGACAAGCCTGTTGATCTGGTGCTTTGGTCAAGCAGGACTTAGCTAATGCTGGCAATTGGAACAGTAGGATAGTAGATGACTCTAGAAGTAAGCTGCTTTGCTTTAGGTTTGTTAAGGACTCTTGCTTTGAAAGAATGCACTAGCCTGCTGCTTGACTTAGTCAAGTCAAGGCGAATGGATTTTGGTACACGAAAGACTAGAAGGATGACACGACAATGGATTGGGGTGGGCGAAGAATGATGAATCGTATGCGCCTGAGTACTGGATACATCCTTCATATTCCAGACTGCCTACATACCCTGTATCCACGGGATCAAGGCACATTACAAGGAAAGATGAAAAAATGATAATATGTAGTTCTAGATAGAGTGATGAATGGGTCAAGGTGTTTGAGCTGGGGTAGAGGAAATGATGAGATCTTATGTACCTAAGTACTGGATACTTCCTTCGTATTCCAGACTGCCTACATACCCATATCCATGGGAACAAGGTACCTTAAGATTGAGATGAGATGATATGTAGTTCTGGTTGGTGTGATGATGTAGGAAAAGTGTTGGGAAGATAACAACCTTATCGTAGGAGCAATGTGTCTGTTAAAAGGTGTTATCTGCAGAAAAGAGAAAGGATTGAAGAGCAAGTTGTGAACCATGAACAATGATCCATTCCTAGACCTAGGTTAAGGAAAGAGTTGCCCCCATTTCAGTAGAGGAATTTGCATAGGTGACTGACACAAAAAGCATGACCTAGGACAAGATGGTGATAACTGCTGACACAGATCAAGACATGGGATGACAACGATGGACATTGACAAATTTCCAAGCTATACTAGATAGGGAGATGGAAATGCAAACAAGGTCAATGGTTTTATTATGGATGGATGGAGTGTGTAGCGAAAACAAGAAATAAACAAGACTCGATCGGCGATGGATACTGACTCTACACATAGTGCCTGTATGCCAGGTTTTCACTATGGTACTTATCCAAGACACCTGTTTACCAGGTTTTCACCATAGGACGGAATTTTTTTTGTGCTTTTTGCTTTTTTTTACTCTAAGAATCAGGCATAAAAATTCTTGAGATGGACACTATTAAGTGGCTCATCTAGAGGAATGCTGTCAGGTGTAGCTAAAGTATAAGGTCCTAATCCATATGTTGTTGTGACAATAAAGGGACCTAACTAGTTAGGTTCAAACTTGCCCTTCTTTTCTCGATCTACTTGATTTCTCTAATTTTATTTGAGTACAAGATCACCAACTTGAAACCATCTTTCTTTGATCTTTTTGTTGTAATTATGTCGGAGGTGGTTTTGATAGACATGGAGATGATTAAGCGCGGCAAGGCACCTTTTATCTAGTAGTTCTAGCTCAGCTAATCTTGAAGTGCGATACTTCTCTCCAGTAATCAGGTTCTACATGGATACTCTAAGGGATGGGATCTTGACCTCTATAGGTAGGATGGCTTCAAAGCCATAGACCAAGGCATATGGTGTAGCACCAGTTGGTGTTCTGATACTAGTGCGATAGGCCCATAGGGCGGGATTGAGTTGCAAGTGCCAATCACGACCAACTTCATTGACTATTTTCTTGAGGATCTTGAGAATGGTCTTATTGGAAGCCTCAGCTTGGCCGTTACTCTACGGATAGTAGGGAGTTGAAAAGTGATGTTGGATATTGTATTGAGTGCATAAGGCATGGACATCTTGATTCTTGAATGGTCTCCCATTATCAGTGACAATGGCTTGGGGGATACCATACCGGCATATGAGATAGTTTAGGATAAACTTGGCTATTTTTGTACCGGTGATATATATCATGGGAATGGCTTTAACCCACTTCATGAAATACTTAATGGCAGTAATGATGAACTTATGGCCATTGGATGAGGATGGGTGGATTTGTCCTACGAGGTCGAGACCCCATGGAGAAAAAGGCCACAGAGTAGTCACAGGCTATAGTTCATGAGTTGGTGTGTGAATTAAATCTCCATGTTGTTGGCATTGTAGACACTTCTTAGCAAACTATACAGCATCTTGTTCTATTGTAGGCCAGTAGTAACCTATTCTGAGTATCTTCTTAGCGAGATTAGGACCAGTAGAATGTGTGCCACAGACACCTTCATGTATGTATTGTAAGGTAGCTTTGGCTTCTTCTGTGTTAAGACATCATAAGAGGATACCATCGAGACTCCGGCGATATAGTGTATCACCCAAAATGATGTAATGGGAGGATCGACGGATAAAGGTTTTGCATTGGGTGGATGATAGGTCAGGGGGAAAGGTACTATGTTTAAGGTATTCATAGATATCTTTGTACCATGGGGAGTTGGGACCAACAAGTTCATAGATGATTTTAGTAATGGGAACATCGACAGTTGGTATCAACAATTGCTCGATCAAGAATTCACATTTCTGTGTATTAGCAGGCATGTCAATCAGTGACCCTATAGAAGCCATAGAATCTGCATCCTTGTTATTCTCTCTTGGAATTTGCTCAAATGTGATTCTAGAGAAGTGTGGTTTGTAGGCATCCACTAGTTGCTTGTTGAGACCAACTTATCATCTTTTGTTTGGTACTCATCTGTGACTTGGTGAATGACTAGTTGTGAGTCTCCATATACTTGTAATTCTATGATATCCCATTGAACTATTGTAATGAGACCTATGAGGAGTGCTTCATACTCAGCAATGTTGTTGGTGCAATGGGATGCAAGCCAATATGACTTTGGAATATAGTCATTTTGAGGTGTGATAAATAAGATGCCAGCCCCTGATCCATGTTGTGTGTAGGAACCATCAAAGTACAACTTCCACATTATTGAGTTGGAAAGAGTGAGGAGATTCTCGTACAGAAAGTCTACTACCATAGGGTGTGTATCTATCATGGGTACTTCTACTAGTTGATCTGCTAGGGCTTGTCCTTTGATTGCTTTACGATCCATGTACTCAATGTTGAACTCACTAAGGATCATGACCCATTTAGCTAGTCTACCTATGAGAGCTGCTTTTGCTAGTAGATGCTTCAAGGGATCAATTTTGGCTATAAGATTTGTGTGTTGGTTTAGCATGTAATGCCGTAATTTTTGGGAAGTGAACACTACTGCTAAACAAGCTCTTTCCATCGGTGAATAATTGAGTTCATATCCCACCAAGGTTCTACTGATATAATAAATTGCATGCTCTTTTCATGTTTCATCATTTTGTGCTAGAAGGGCCCCTGGGGCCAAAGTTGTAGTTGAGATGTATAATATCAAAGGTTTATTAGTAACTGGTGGAACCAATATAGGAGGTGTAGCCAGATACTCTTTGAGCTGATCAAATGTTGCTTGATACTTATAATCCCATCAAAATGAGACATCCTTTCGAAGCAAGTGTTGAAATGGTTGACATTTATCTGCTAGCCGTGAGATGAACCGCCTGATGGACTGCAACCTTCCTTAAAGACTCCTTAATGCTTTAAGGTTCTTTGGTGGGGGCATCTCCATTATAGCTTTTACTTTTGCAGGATCTACTTCAATGCCTCTACGAGATACAATGTATCCCAATAGCTTCCCTGATGTTACACCAAAGACACACTTCTTTGGATTGAGTCTTACTTGATATTTCTCGAGCCTGTCAAAGATCTGTCCTAGAACTTGTATGTGTTTTGCCCTAGAAGATTCAGCTAGTATGTCATCCACATAGTCCTCCATGATATGATGAAAGAGGTCATGGAATATCACTGTCATTGCTCTTTGATAAGTTGCCCCCGCATTCTTTAGACCAAACGGCATGACACACCAACAATAATTACCCCACGGACAAGAAAAAGTTGTTTTATATTGATCTTCTTCTGCTATCATTATCTGATTGTAGCCAGAGAATCCGTCCATGAGAGAAAGCATTTCATGACCTACTGTCAAGTCTACTATGAGATCAATGTTTGGTAATGGAAAGTCATCCTTGGGACATGCTTTGTTAAGATCTCTAAAATCATTACACATGAGGATGCGCCCATTAGGTTTAGACACAGGTACAATGTTTGATACCTAGTCTGAATAGTCAATAGGTCTTATGAACTTTGCATCTAACAACTTCTGTATTTCCACTTTTACCAAGAGAGCTATCTGTGGGTGCATCTTCCTCAACTTTTGCTTGACTGGTTTAACTTTTGGATCAACTGTGAGATAGTGAACTAGGTTAGGGTCTAACCCTGGCATATCAGCATAGGTCCATGTAAAGTTGATGGTTCTCTGTAAGAAGAATTTGTTAAGATTCTTGTGCTCTATTTCTAATAATGATGCTGCTAGGAATGTGGTCTTTGGATTTTGCTCCATGCCAAGGTTTATCTCTGTAGAATCTTCCACTAGGAGAGTTGACTTCTCTTGATACTTAGATGGTAGGGGAAGGTCAAATCCTCCATCCTCATGTGCCACAGTTGGGTTTTCACCTTTGGATACGTCCTTTGTTTTTACTATTTTGTGATCGGGAGGTGCCACAGTGTGGTTTTCACCTAGAGATCTTTCTTTATTTTTACTTTTGTGACTGTAGGATTTGGCATTCTCACCAAAATAAGTTGTTGGCTCTAGTTCCATTACAAAACCTGCTTTATGATCACCCAGAGGGATACCCTCCCAGAATCCCATGAACTCAGCTATAGCTTCGTCATTCTGAAATACATCTATAATGGGGGACCCTTGTTGGTCCCAATCGATGAGTTTAGGGTAGACAAGTCTTACATTCTGGGTGTTTGTGGTGGAGGTTAAGGATATGGATGATAGCATAAAGATGGAGGATTCAGTGAATAGGTCAGTCATATGGAGGGAAGAGTCATCAAAGATATCCTCATTCGACGTTGAATCGGTGATAGAAGTTTCAGCCACCTTGTCGAGGATACCCTCGATGTCCAAGGCGCGCAGTACCTTTCTACCAAATCCCAATCCCTTCTTGTCTAGTTTCTTTGTCACAATAATGGGTTCCATATTGCCTTGATTTTGTTTCCCAAGGCCACCTTTGCCTTTATAGCCCATGTTTTTGACTATCCTTAAGCCATTGCCATATTGCTTAACTGGTATTATAACTGGTTCATTCTCTTTATAGAGCCAAGAAGAAATGTCCTCAATAGTTTCCTCTTCCAATAATTGTCCCTGTTGGAATTGGGTTAGAAATGCTGGGGGAGGAATAGCTTCTTTTTTGGTTACTTTGGCAATGGGTGGTTGGCCATAAGATTTAGGGGATAAAGGCATCCGCCCTACACAACAAGATTTTGAGATATCATATGTTCCAAAGCCTATATCACGGATGTGAGCTTTGATTTCAGGAAGATGATTAGGGTTACTTGTAGGGACTTGTGTTAGAGTTTCAGGATCAACATATAGTGGGGATTCAAGGGCTTTGTCATTTTTAGGCACTTGGTTGCAATTCTTATTGTTGCCTTGCAAGACACAGTAGAATTCAAAAGGATTGGGGTCTCCTGGGATAGTGATCTCTGTACCATTGAATGGGAACTTTAGAGACTAATGGTATGTTGAGGGAATAGCTTTCATTGCATGGATCCATGGGTAGCCATGGGTAGCCTAGGATAATGTTGTAAGGTAGCTCAATGTCAAGGACTTGGCACCTGGTTTCAAGCATGACACGGCCTAGTTGTATAGGCAAGTGGATAACACCTTTTGAGTGGCATTCAGTGTCATCATATCCCTTGATTGTAATACTTTGATCAATGTTGACATGATCCTCAGAGTATCCCAATTGCTTAAGTAACTTTAAAGAATAGATGTTGAGACCAGCACCACCATCTATGAGTATATGTTTGATTTTGTGCTTATGGATGAGAACTTCAATATGAAGGGCATCATTATGACATGGATCATGGGAAGGGAGGTCTTTCTCAGAGAAGACCACATTGTAGGGCGAAGCAATGTTACCTACTATAGCTCAAAAATCTACGACCGCTATGTTGTTAGGAACTGAAGACTCTTGGACGGCTTTTTCTAGCACCACTTTGTGTGAAGGTGACAACCGAAGAAGGTCTAAGGTAGAGATCTATGCTGGCATTTTCCGTAGATGTTTAACCAGATTATAATCAGATTGAGTTGGGAGACTAGGTGTAGGACCACAAATGGTGACACGACCATGACGAGTTGTAACAGTACAATCCATAGAGTTTCCTTTGATTGTGAGGGTAGACACTCAACTCTCTTCAAAATGACCCACAATGGAGTCAAAGGAAGTGGAAGCATGACTAACACCTTTACCTTTATCCTGAAGAGGAGGCAGACCATGGTGAGGGAATGGTTCCTTGTACATGTTGAGGTCCTTGTTCATGTGTTGAGCTGGTGGTTCATCTTCAAAAGAGATTTGGTTGCCTTCGATGAGATTTTAGATTAGGTACTTGAGTTTCATGCATAATGTAGTTATGTGACCATTGCTCCTATGGAACTCGCAATATTCATTGTCTCTATAACGTGCAGTTTTGTAAACAGGTTCGCCATATGGGGGAGCATCAGGTAAGGTGATGAGCCCTTTGTGTAACAGCTTCTGTAGGACTGATTCTATGGGCTCTCTCAAGAGACTGAATTGATGCCGTGGAGGGTAATCTTGTTGAGGTCGCTCTTGTTGTCATTTTTGTTGGTTTTGATAAGGTTGTCTTTGTTGCTGCTGTTGTTGACGTGAAGCTTGACTTGGTTTAGAAAGTTGCAGCAGTGTTTACAAGGTTTGGACATGTTTAGAATCGACCACCCCATCATTGACCACATTTCTATTTTTGTTCCAAAACTTTGGTTTATTATTTGTCTGTTGATGAGGAGCATTGTCTTTCATTTCTTTGAAGATTTTGGCCACACCTTTAGCAATGAGGGCCTTCTCAATGTTGATTCCCTTGTAGGTAATTTCGTCGAAGGTTGTAGCACTAAGAATTTGCAAGTGAAAACCTAATTCTTGGTTGATATTTTGCACAAATATGCTAACAAGCTTATTTTTAGGTATCTTGAATGGGAATTTACTAGCCATTTGTCTCCATCTTTGAAAGAAATGAAAGTTTCTCCATTTTTCTATTTGTTGTTGCATAGATCGGTCATGGAAATCTCATGTTCTGTGTTGTAGGAAAAATGGGTGGCAAATTTCTCTGCAAGTTCATTAAAAGACTTGATACCCGTAGGTAAGTGTGAGCACCATTCTATAGCTTGACCTCCAAGACTGTGAGGAAAGAGATGCATAAGATATGTGTCGTTATGTGAGACCTCGAAGCAAGCAAGATAGAATTCCTTGAGATGGTCTCTTGGGTCACCTTTTCCTTTGTATTTATCAAATTTGGGAATAGTAAAATTTTGATGAAAAGGGATCATGGGTAACGACCGATCAAAAGGATAAGGACACACTTCTTCCAAAGAGAAGGTCTTCTTTGTGTGGCCACATGTAAGATCAGATAGTTGTTGTTGAACCTCTACAAATTTTAGCTCCATAGTCGTGGGAGGGGTTGGAAATATCTCCTGTTGTCCTAGAAATGGTTGTTGTTGCCCATATGGAAGATTGTAGTGTAATCCATGAGCATTGGTGTTGTAAGGGTCGTATGATTGGTTGGGTTCATATGCATTGTATGTTGGGTTAAGATTGGGTTGGAATTGGATGCTTTGATTTGGAGGAGGTGGGGGTGGCACTAGGTAAGAATGTAGGCTTTGTGATGGTTGAAGAAAAGAGTTTAGAGGTGGAAAGCTAAAGTTCATTGGGTTAGGTTGCAATTGCAGAACATAGCTTTGGAAAGTTTAGTTTTGAGAATGTTGAGGGTGGATAGCCAATGTGTTGAAGAAGTTTAGTGCTGATGATTGTTGTGGTGGGGGAACATAGGTAGAAGTGATTTGTGATGGTTGAGGATGATTGAGGATGAGCATATAAGAATGTTCTGGTGGGAGGACATAGTTAGATGTGTTGTGCGATGGTTGAGGTTGACTGAGGATGAGTGTAGAAAAATGTTGTGGTTGAGGTTGCATGACCCTGGTTGGTTGAGGGATACGAAGATTTGATGATGTTGGGGGTGGTGTTTGTTGAGACCCTTGTTGCATGGCTACATAGTTATTCCCTAGACTGTAATTTGGTGGGAAACCTTGTCGTGATGGGGTAACCAATATTCCACTTGTGATTGGTGTGGACACTTTAGGAATATTTTGCATGTTTCATTTTGCTAAAGCGGCTTATCTTTCTAGTTCGACTTGATGATGTAGAGTCTCTTGTTAGTTTTTGTAGATTTCCATATGAGTCATAAGCAGTGATATGGCCCTCTTTCTTGTTGGGTTTTGATAAAAGGGATTCTCATAATGTGCAATTGTTCTCCCTTGTGAGCTTTGTTCGGGTAAGGGTGTGGTCATTGTTGACATGGTTTGGACCACCGTTATAGTGTCTTGGATGTTGTTAGGCTTGCTAATATTGGATAGATCAAAACCTTGGGGTAATTTGGCTCCTTGCTCTGCTAGCAAGCAAAAGAAATGATCTTGGTTCTCACTAAGGATTTTGTCAAAGGCAGCTATGGCTCTAGGATCTTGTATGAATTCATCAAGATCGTGTCTATCTTCTTGAGACGATTGACCTATTTCAAAGTGTCGCTCTTCTTGAGATGGGACTTGATCGATAGTATAACCTTGTGGAACAAAATCTAGAGGCATGTCGGTGGTATAGTGAGGTGTACTTACCAAAGGGACCCTACCTTCTTGAGGAGGGTTAGGGTGGTCTAGCTGCGGCATGTTTGGAGAGTTGTTTGATTTTTTCGTGGGTATCTTAGGAGCAACTTTGGGAGTATTATTAGATTGGCTCAATTGAGGTGTGTGAGGAGGTTATTTGCTCTTCCTAGGGACAACTTGCTTGGACTTCATAGTTTGTTGGAATCTAGTGGTTACCATGGAATACACTTGGACAAACTGCTGGGATTTTGCTTATGTTTTGGAAAAGACAAACTTTGATGCACAAGTAACTGGACTAAAGGTGCTATACTATTTGACCAGAGGTGCAGGACTGTGCAACCAAAAGTGTGCTACTGTAATACCAAAGGTGATGGATTGAGCTACCAAAGTTGAGGTACTGCTATACCAAAGGTGAACTACTATGACCAAAAGCGACCTATTGTTATACCAAGGGCGCTGAAGTAGGTGTGCCAGAGGTGAGGTACTGTTATACCAAAGGCGATCTACTATAATACCAAAGGCGAGATGCTATTACCAGATGTGTTGAAGTAGGGTTTGATGTTTGTAAAAGACAAATTTTGATAGATTTGGTTTTGGTTCTGATTGGTTTGCTTTGGCAAGAGAAAACACAGCAAACAAAGTGGCAAAAAGGGACTGACACCACAGATAGTGTATGTTCGAGGCTCACAAAAAGCCCAATGTTTCCATAGGTATAAGATGATTGCAAACAATATCAAGCACTTTTTATCTCTAGAGACAAGGTTTCATTGCAGTAGATCAGTTCACAGCTTAATATTTCATCGATAAAAATGTCATTCCATAAATGTGTCAGGCATTTTGTATCTTTACGAGAGATGATAGGTATGGATATCTCACCGTGCCCTTGGAAAGCTCAAGTAGGTCACAAGAGCTTTATGGCCAAGGGAATACTATCTCTTCTCAAGGGAGCCAATGGTGAGTATCTTAAGGGCTTAAATCAATTCCCCTTGCACTGATGATTACCACAACATTCAGAGGTAGATCGGGTAGTCACTATCTAGAATGGTTCTTAGTAACTTTGAGGGACCAACACCTTATGAGCAATGCGACAAGCTACTAAAAGCTTTAACCAATCCTACTAAGAGTATCAAACACTTCATTTGATGTGAAAATTATTTCCACAAAGAGCTAGTACACCTCTTTTCAGTTTGGCACCACAAGGTAAGGCTGATGTCAATTAGGACTTGGCTTTCACTTTATCCCTCTTATATAGTGGTTCAAAGGAAAAATCCACTTAGGTTCATCCCTTTTGGATGAAGCACAATCCAAAAGTAGGCCCTTCTAAAGGAATTATTGAAATGTAAGAGCAAGCACATCAAACAAAGGTTCAATTGTCCCATTATAAGAAAAATAAGGTGCAACTAAATTAGGCACACACACGTTTGTAGTTGTCAATTGCCCCTTATGAATTTGAAGTGTTTGGCATTCATGTCCATTGTCCCTTAGAAAATTGAGGTACTTTTGCATACATGTCCATTGTCCCTTAAGAAAAGCAGTATGTTCCTAAGACTTAGATTGCCAAAAAAATAATTTGTTCAATTATCCCTTAAGAAGGCAATATGTTTCTAAGACTTAGTACAATAAATCAAGATTTGTTCAATGCTCATCCTGCATGAACATGTTAAAAAAACCAATTTTCTATGTGTGAGTGATAAGAAGCTGCAACAAGTCAATTAGTTCCACCAAAATTCACAAGTTAGCAAAAATAATTTAATTTGATCAACAGTGCTGTACTGTCTTACTGAAAGTGACTTACTATGATACTGAAAGCGCTGCACTGTGTTGCCAGAAGTGATTTGCTGCAGACCAAAGGCGACCCAGTGTGCTACCAAAAGCGTTGCTTTAGATCCATAAGCGATGTACTGTGCTGCCGGAAGCTTCGTCCTATGCTACCAAAAGCGCTTTACTGCGTCAAATCTAAAAAAAGTTGTATCTTGTCAAAAAAGTTAGGTCAAGATATGATTTCATGGTTGTTTTGAAGTTTAGAGATGTAATATCTGATAAATTTGTATCCTAGAATCAAGAAAAACTCAAAAGGATGTCGCAAATAGATAGGTTAACTCAAATATCAAAAATACCCCTAAATACGTCAGCTTAGGAAGTATCAAAGATAATTAAAAGACAAATAAACAAGCTTGTCAGTTAAATCAATGATAGGTATGTGAGTTAAACCCTGTAAAATCACCAAAATAAGATCAGAAAAACCTAATTTTCCAAAAGTACTTTACGATACTACCAATAGTGCTGGACTATTTGACCAGAAGCATTGTACTGTGCTACCAGAGGCGCTGCAGTATTGCCCGAGGGTGCTATATTGTGCCTCCAAAAGCTCTTTAAGATACTGCCAGTAACACTTTTCTGTGTCTTTTGTGTTGTTCCGTACTGTACTTAAAAAAATCAATTTCTCAAAGAAAAAGAGGGATTAGTGGGTCCCACCGGGCGTGCTAGAATGTGTATGAGGAAAATCGACTATGTTTAAATGATAAATCAAAACAAAACAAATCAAAAGCCCATAACATAAAGAGAACTAATCTAAACAAAAGCCATTATCAATAAATCCAATGAAATAAGAAAGTTTTTACCCAAATTTGTGTTGTTCCCTTTGTTGAATGTGGATTGCTCAATAACGTTGCAAAACCATGTTTGCAACAAGCAAGTAAAGTGCTCAAAGATCAATGTCAAAAGATCGTAAAGTTGCTCAATCGATGCGATGTATGATCAAAGCACTGTTAAAGGATGCCTAAGAATAAGTGATCAAAGAGGATGAATGAAGGAGATGAGGGGGGTTTATACAGGTTTCAACAGAGTTCGATCAACAGTCTAGATAATTCAGAAGAATCAACGGAAGAGATAAATCCAATAACCATAATGAATGTGCACACGACATGTGTCAATACATAAGGATATTTTTATTAAAATATGATGAAAACAAGATTGATCGAATAGATAACTCAACTTGTAATTTTGCCTTTTTTAGAGTTCTAAAAATAAGACAGATTATGCACGAGTTAACAAGATATTTTAAGAGGAATTGGAAGATAATTGAAGTTAAATAAATATATTTATTTATTTAATTGTGCATGATTGAGGAATAGAATATTATAAATAAAATATTTGATTTTATTTATTTTTAGAGAATTGAAACAATTTAAATAAATTGGCATGATTTATTTAAATTTAGAAGAACAATTGATTTAATTAAATAATGTGGAATTATTTAATTGTAGATAAGAGAGAATTTGATGAATTAATTAAATAATTAGATTTATTTAATTAATCTGGACTTCAATTTTGGAAAGAGGATAATGATTTAATTAAATAATTGAAATTATTTAATTGTGGAAGAATATTAGAGGAATTTAATTTAATTAATTAAATAAATAGAATTTATTCAATTAATGTCGCATTTATGTGATTTAGAGAATTTGGTGAAATTAATTAAATAATTTAATTATTTAATTAACGTTGAAATGCAGGTGATTAGACAGATTTGATGAAATACAAGTAGTGCGACGACTTGGTCATTTTAGGGTGTCTACATTTGTTTCATCACTCTACCACCTTGCCTCTCCTCTAGTTTATTGTTGCGTGTCATGCCTTAGGGGCATAGCATTGCAAAGGGTGTTTTGAGGGCATCCTCCTACGTGGTGTTCCTAAGGCACTTGTTCTCTCTCAATTTTATTGTTTACCTTCTTTAGTGATTCTACTTAGTTGACGAATGACAAAAACAAACAAATACTGATACAGACCGTGCGTCCCTTCAACGAGAACAAAAATGGACCTAGTCCATATATGATGATGGGATTGATATATATGGGTATGTGTAGGATCATCGTGGGCCAAACAATGGAAATAAAAAAAATTGCATCTTTACTTACCCAAATTCGTGAATTGGCCAACTTTGACTTTCATATGCATGTTAAAATATCCATTTTGGTTTGGATACCAAACCAAAATGGATATCTATTTTGGGGTCCCAAAATGGATATCCATTTTCTAGAAATGGATATTCATTTCTTGGAACTATACAAATGGTTTTTTTAATTATTCTTTTCATTGGTTTATGCTTAGAACTTACAATTCAACTTGCAAATTTCTATTATTACATGGCTAACATCTTTTCAACCAATCGACAAAGTTGCATCTCTTTAAATTTGAACCTCTCTCTCTCTCTAGTAATCCCTAGTGAGTCTTGTTTGCAATGTGTGAGATGCACTAAGAAAACCTTAGGCTTGATGTTGAATTGGTAGTGGTTGGTAAATCTATGCATAAGATCTAAATTGAATTCGTAGAACCAAGTAGTAATGTGTCAAACCATACAAGGGCATATAATATCAATGTGGAGGGAAAATTCTTAGCAAGGACATAATCATCAATGGTGACAATTGTGGCTTGGACAAAGAAGTGTCTCATATGTGCAATGAGATCACCTTGGACATTATATTATCAAATTTAAGCAAGACCATTTTATGAGGAGATGGTTGTAAGATGATGTCAATTGATAGTGGCAATTTAATCCATTCTATTGATGAGGAAGGAGGAGGAAGAGGGTTAAGGTCTTCTAATTACACTTACAACACCTTGAGCTTTGTGTAGATATAATTATAATTAGGAATATGTGTTAGATAAATCTCACATGGTGTTAGGATGGTGTCAGGATGAGTGATGACTGTTGTGGTAATGTTATGGTCAAATGTGTTATGAAAAGGAGGTGGCATGGGTAGTGGGCTATCAATGTTGGGAAAGGGTTAGGGAGGATGTAATGGAGGAAGGGATGTGTGTCATGGTCTGATGTCTCAAGGAATGGGAAGAAAGGATGGTGATTCATAAGATAATATGAAGAATGATGGTAAAGTGAATTGGCATTGTGGTAATTGTAGCATGTCATGGGGTGAATCATGTGTTAATACAGATTTTGGAGTGAGAAAGGGGTGGTATGGGTATGGTTGAATGGAGTAATGAGGTGATTTAATTGGTGATGACCTAGGTGAAGTGATTGGTAAGGTGTCTTATGTGGGATTTCTATAAAGTGTGATTGGTAATGGTGGGGATAGCTAAATGTCATCTTATAAGGGTTCAAAGATGAGGAAAGTGTAAGACGGGGATATTGGATAATCAATGGTTTAATGATTATTCAAGGGAGACTCCTTAAATCATTATCAATCATGGTGTCAATAGGGGGAATGGA
Organism: Cunninghamia lanceolata; assembly: GCA_027924645.1. Taxonomy (NCBI): domain Eukaryota; kingdom Viridiplantae; phylum Streptophyta; class Pinopsida; order Cupressales; family Cupressaceae; genus Cunninghamia; species Cunninghamia lanceolata. The sequence continues at coordinate 1,048,889 of BSBN01001603.1, read as the reverse complement.
GTCTATGAATGTAGGTGTGGGAATGTGAGCTATTACATTGGGATTGTATTGGATGAATAATGGAAAGTAGCCTGGGCACCTATCCCTTGATGGAAGGAGCCACATGATCAAATGATGTTTGGGGAAGGGCTTTTCTTAGGAAAGTAAGGATTTGGGTGAGGGTCTAGGGTTTGGTGGAGAAGAATTTATGGAAAATTTTGAGGTCATTAAAATTGACATGAATAGAAGAAGTACAAGACATGGCTAAGGATAAATGGTAGCCTCAAAATAGGATAACTAGGACTATGATGATGAAGATGGAAAGGAAATTCAACAACAATAGTATGAATAGGGATAGGATTAGAAAAAAAGAGTACTAGAACTAGCAAGAGGAAAGTGGGGACATAATTCAAAGTTAACATGGCATGAACTCTCTTGGAAGGCTAAGCATGGACTATAAGAAGATTGAATTAGTTGGATCTATTAGGCTCACCAAATGAAAGAACCTTAAAGGTTAACCTTAATTAGGTAAGGTTATTTTGGAGTGTGGTTGTTTGTGCAACAATGTGTAAATTAATGTTACCTAAGGATAAATCTAACTATACTAACATTTTAATAACCATGAGAGCTAGGACTAAAAATAAGACTAAAAACTTGACAAACAATACAACTTGGAAACATGTAGGACTTGGAAAATGGAAAAGAATAAGTATTAATTGTGGAAAGCAATGAAAAATTGGTATTAGTTGCACCTATGTAGAGAAGTGGTCTTTATGGAAGATGCTTAGAATTATGCTCTATATCTATTTATGAAGTTTGGAGGTGATTGGACCTAAAGGATATGACCACCATATGCAAAATAGCCTACCTAATGGGTATGTACATGGAGAGAGAGGGGGGGGGGAGGGGAGATGGATATATATGTACAGAGAGAGAGAGAGATAGAAATAGAGAGGATATAGAGATCGAGAGATATGCATATAGAGGGGTAGAGATAGAAAGAGAGGATTGAGAGAGAGAGTCCTAGTTTTCTTGTTTTCATTTCCTTCATCGATAAGGGAGAGGGAGAGATAGAGGGGAGAGAGGCAAGAGAGAGAGATGGGGAGAGATAGCTAGGTAGATAGAGATAGAGAGGAGATAGATAGAGGAGAGATAGAGGAGATAGAGGGGAAAAATGGGGAGATAGAGAGTGAGAAAGATGTCCAAAGAGATAGGGAGATAGAGGAATGATAGGGGAGAGAGAGGCAAGAGATGGGGAGAGATAGATAGGTAGAGAGAGAGAGAGGAGATAGATTGGGAGAGATAGAGGAGATAGAGGGAGAGATAGGGAGATAGAGAGTGAGTGAGATGTCCAGAGAGATAGGGAGAGAGATTGAGAGGTAGAAGGATGATAGAGAGAGGGAGATAAGGGAGAGATACCTAGAGATAGAGGTTTAGGGTTTCTTAGGTTTAGGGTTTAGGGGTTATGGGTTATGGATTAGGGGCATTATTTATGGTTAATGGATTTAGAGAGAGAGAGAGACTTCATTTGACATGAACCCATAAACCCTAAATAATACCCCTAAACCCTAAACTCAAGCAACCTTAGAAACCTCTAAACCTTAAATAATACCCCTAACCCCTAACCCCTAACCCATAAACCCTAAATAATGCCCCTAAGCCCTAACCCCTTACCCCTAAACCCTAAACCTAAGAAACCCTAAGCCCCTAAATGTTAAACCCCAAACCCCTAAACCCTAAACACTAAACCCAAGCAACCCTAAACCTCTATCTCCATATCTCTATCATTCCTCTACCTCTCAATCTCTCTCCCTATGTCTCTATCCATGTCCCTCACTCTCCATATCCTTATCTCTCCCTATGTCTCTAGCCATGTCCCTCACTCTCTATATCTCCCTATTGGTCCTCTCTCTCTAAACACTAAACCCTAAACCTCTAAACCTTAACCCCTAAACCATAAACTCTAAACCCTAAATAATTCCCCTAAACCTTAACCCTTAACCCCTAAACCCTAAACCCTAAACCCGAGCAACCCTAAACCCCTACCTCCCTATCTCTCCCTTATCTTCCTATCTCTATCATCCCTCTACCTCTCAATCCTTCTCCCTATTTCTCTGGACATCTTGTTAACTCTCTATCTCCCTAGATCTTTACCCTCTGTCTCCTCTATCTCTCCCTATCTGTCTCCTCTCTCTCTAGCTATCTCCAAACTTGAGCAACCCTAAACCCTAAACCCCAAACCCCTAAACCCTAAATCTAATCAACTCTAAACCTCTATCTCCCCATCTCTCCCTTATCTCCCTATCTCTATCATCCCTCTACCTCTCAATCTCTCTCTCTATGTCCCTAGCCATGTGCCTCACTCTCTATCTCCCTATCTCTCTCCTTAGTCTCCTCTATATCTCCCTATCGTTCCTCTCTCTCCATAAACCCTAAATCCTAAACCTCTAAACTTGAACCCTTAACCCCTAAACAATAAACCATAAACCCTAAATAATACCCCTAAACCCTAACCCCTAACCCCTAAACTTGAGAAACCCTAAACCCCTAAACCCTAAACCCCAAACCCCTAAACCTTAAACCCAAGTAACCCTAAGCCTCTATCTCCCTATCTCTCCCCTATCTCCCTATCACCTTTGTCCCTCTACCTCTCAATCTCTCTCCCTATGTCTCTGGCCATGTCCCTCACTCTCTATCTCCCTATCTCTCCCCTTGGTCTCCTCTATATCTCCCTATTGGTCCTCTATCTCTCTCTAAACCCTAAACCTATAAACCTTAACCCCTAACCTAAAAACCATAAACCCTAAACCTCTATCTCCCTATGTCTCCCTATCTCCCTATCCCTATCATCCCTCTACCTCTCAATCTCTCTCTATGTCTCTAGACATGTCTCTCACTATATCTCCCTATCTCTCCCCTATGTCTCCTTTATCTCTCCCAATTTCTATTAGTCCCCTCTCTCTATCTCTCTTTAAACGCTAAACCGCAAACCCCTAAACCCTAAACTTGAGAAACCCTAAACCTCTAAACCCTAAATAATTTCCCTAAGACCTAACCACTAAACCCTAAACCCTAAACTTGAGAAATGCTAAACTCATAAACCTTAAATCATGCCCCTAAGCCCTGACCCCTAACCCTAAGCATCTCTCTCTCTATATATATATCCATCTCCATCTCCCCTCCCCCCTCTCTCTCTCCCAAAACCCTAAATAATGCCCCTAAATCCTAGCCCCTAACCCCTAAACCCAAGCAACCCTAAACCTCTATCTCCCTATCTCTATCGTCCCTCTGTCTCTCAATCCTTCTCCCTATCTCTCTAGACATCTCACTCACTCTCTATCTCCGTATCTCTCCCCTCTATCTCCTTTATCTCTCCATATTTGTCTCCTATCTCTCTCTCTCTATCTAGCTATCTGTTTATCTCTTGCCTCTCTCTCCCCTATCATTCCTCTATCTCCCTATCTCTTGTACCCTCTATCTCTCCCTCTCCTTTATTGATGAAGGAAATGAAAACAAGAAAACTAGGACTCTCTCTCTCTCTCTCTCTCTCTCTCTCTCTCTCTCTCCTAGGGAAATTGGAAAGGAAAAGGAAAACTAGGAAAGATAGGAAAAGAATTTAACTAGGAGGTAGTTAGGTCACAGAGAGAGAGAGAGAGAGTTTATATGGAAACTATTGAACAATGATAAAATGTAATGTGGTAGGATGTGGTGAGTTTTAGATGTTGAGATATAGCATGGAGATATGTCTAGATGTGGTGATGCTATGGAAATTTAACCATGAGTCATTTGAAGTACTCACAACTACATATTTAATTGTGCTAGTAGAAGCATAAATAATAATGTAGGTACACTTGTAGTAGAGTTGAAGTTCATGTGGAACAATCTAGAGGCGTGGTTATGTTAAGAGAATGTTCTACAATACTACAAGTTGAAAGAATTGGTTAGATGGTTGTATGTGTTACCACAAGCTTATGGTTGGTAGTGGTGCTTATACAAGAAGACATGAATACATTGACTATAGTTAGTAATAAACTATTGATAGTTAGTAACAAACTAAATAATAATGAAAAGAATAGGGTAAAGCAAAACGCATATATATGTTTTGGGCAACCTAAAACGGATATCCATTTTGTAAAACATAAAAAAGGGAAAATGATATTTTACTAAAGCAAAATAGATATCCGTTAATAATGGATGTCCGTTTTGCTTTGCTTTTGCCTTGTATGTAGGCTTGAGATTATCATACTTGACTTTCCCTCAATTCTAACATTTTTGCAAGTTTCACTCTCTTCTTCAAACTTCACCCTTTGTGCTAATGACTTTTTTTTATGCAAAATTGATAAAACAAAAAGGGTTTATAGAAGAAATTGTCAGATTTCTAAAAATATAAGATTTGTTTGGTTATCATTTTATTAAATAATTATTAATAATTTTCTATATAGTGTGTGTCTAAAATCCTGATGGACACATTGATTGAAAAAAAATCCATAACTTTCAAACTGTTTCACCTTTTTGAGATTTGAATGTTCCGTCACACTCTATGCTTTTCTAGATATAGGTTAAAAAATTGAATTCCAATTTTTTTTATCAAGTTAGGTTGGCTAGAAAATTACTTTTTAGTTTTTTAAAAAAAGTCATAGTAAAAAAATCATAACTCATTATTTTATTGGAAAAAAATTTCAAAAAAATATGTGTCACATCAGGGCATGAGTCCTTTACTTATTTTGAAAGTTTCAATTTTTTTTTCTCATAGTTAGGTTGGCTAGAATGACACCCACTTTTTATTTGTTTCTAAAAAATTTAATAGCTGTTCATTGAAATATTTATTTTTCACTAAGTAAATTTAGTTAAAAAAAATAGTATCCCATAAACTAGATTCAATTCTCTACAAATTTTGTTCTTACATCTTTTTTAAATTGTGTAGATAATCCATTCAAATTTTCACATGAACTTGATTAAGTATGATTCTTGTATTTTCGTTGCCACTTAGTGGTATAGTTTGGCCCATCATGATCCTGTACATACCCATATATATATGACACTTGACTAGTAGAATCACTCCATGTGATGTATCATTTTATGGCATTTTTTGTGACTAACATTTTACAATCTATTCAATATGCTCTTGTACACTTTGATTGGTATCTCACCTTATTGCTACACTTGGTTCCAAGATACCTGCAATATAACACAACAGTTATACTTAGCTCTGAACCCGTGAGTATAGTCTTAGTCCTTGATGTGACTATTTTCATGCATAGCTTTCATTATTTGATCTTGTTGTTTTAGCATATCTTATCAATGTGTTTGTGGGAACATTTGGTGATTGTAAGCACATGTCACCTCAAGTGCATGGGATTTATGAGAGCTCTTGTTCCCTTGTGTTGTTTCTCTCTACCTTAATGTGCTTGATATTAGTAAGTGACATCAACCACCTTAAGGTGGGGGCATATATAATGGTATCTATCTGATGATTTTGGCACTAACAAATCATGTTTGTAAAGCCCTCTCCGTGAGGTGGGATGTTGTATCTCTTGAGCTAGTGCATATCCTTATCTAAATTGTAATAAAAAATCCCTCTCCGTGAGGTGGGATAACGTATCTCTTGAGCTAGTGTGTATCCTTTTATACAAAGCCCTTCTGCAGAAGGTAGGATGGTGTATCTCCTGAGCTACTGCACATCCTTTTATACAAAGTCCTCATCGGGAGGCGGGGTTGGATCTTGAGCTATCATCCCTTAAGTGTGTCTTTGGCAGTTGTTGTGGCATAAGCCTAACTGTCAGGTGTGTCTGCAGCATTTTTTCGATGGTGGGACTTAGAAATAAGCTCCTTCAATTGCTCATGTTTGCCATGTATAAGACATATAGTATGTCTATGACATACTATGCGGTGCTTGTGTATTCCATGTGTTTTCCGTGTTTTTTATGTGTCTTTTCTATGTGTCTTGCATGTTTGTGGTGTAGTCTAAAGTTGTGTGGCAATGAGTCCCTCCCTACGCTCTATGTTTTGTGCAATCTAATGTTGTGCAGCGATGAGTCCCTCCCCACACTATGTGTTTGTTTACTTTAATTAGCATTTTATAGATATGTAATTGCTTAATCATGTCTTTTATTCATGTCTTCATCATGTATTGCATGCTTCCTACTATCTTCTCCATGTTTTGTGTGCTTCCTACTGTCTTCTCCATGTCTTCTAGTGCTTCCCTGAGATTGGGGGCTAGAAATAGTTCCTCAATCTTTGTGTATGCCTTAGCTTCATGTGCTTGATATGTTTGATGTGTTTTCAACCATACTTTAATGTATGGGTCATAAGATCATACATACATTAAAATGGGGGCTAAATTTTATGGCATAAAATGTTCTAATAGGACTTTTACCTCCTAAGTTTAGCTCCTAGGTCTCCTTAGATTAATCATGCATGTGTAAAACTTGTCTTGCAACAAATTCTCCTAAAACCCATGACAAATAGGGCTTAGTGGCCTATCTCAATGCTTAAACAAGACCAAAAATAGGCCCTTGGACTTGGGCGCCCACACCCTAGTCCAGACCTATTTTGTCGAGACCCAAATTTTAAAGTGTCGATTAGTGACCATTAAAAGGTTTTCCTTTGTTGGCCTTTTCAATTTGAATTATGAATGTTAGCGAGAATGCATATATAAACATGTTTAAGACTTCATTTTAACTAGAGATGGATAATGCGAACTTTTAATATTGAGCTAAAGATATTCAAGGCTTTTATTGTGTTGTGTTTGTACTTGTTTGTTGCAAATTTGGCTTCATCAATCCATCTCCTCATGGCATGAAAGATCTTCATTTCCCCATGAAGGCTTCACCTCCAAGGTGATATCTACTTTGTGTTTCAATCAATCTATCTTATCATTTTCTTTTGCCTCTATCTACCAAGGACACACACTCTATCTAACAATGGTGTTGGAAGGCTTGAATGTCATTCTAGGACTTGATCGAGGAAATATCCTAAACACCACAACCCCCAACCCCTCTCTTGTGATTGTAGGTTATAGGTGTAGAATCTTTCAAAGAGGAGTTGCAGGAGATCAGAACATAGGATAAAGATTTGGGATCTAAAAAAAATAGTGAAGAATATTCCTTTCTGGACAAGGGCACCCACCCCTGTGTCCTCTAGATTACCATTGTTAGAAACTTTGAAGCAAATTGCAGATTTCATCACCTCATAGTTCCAGATCTACAAAGCAATTGGCATGTTGGACTAGGGTGCCCACCCCAGTGTCCCCAAAGTTTCCTCTTTCTAGAATCCAAATCTTGGTATGTTTCTAATGTGCATTTAGTGCCCTCCTATGCAATCATTTTTCATGTTTCGTCTATCTGTATATGATTTCATATAATTAGGGTTTAAGGCATAATCAGATTAGGGTTTAACAAATTCATCAACATATTCCAACTTTCCTTATCATCTCAAAGTGACACCAAAACTATAGATAAGTCCTCTTGCAAGAGAAGTGACTGAACTCAGTTTATGTCCTTGAATGATTATATGTGAAAGGTGGGTTTGATTAAATCTATATAAACACTACTTCAACCTCATTGTTCCCACTTTTCATATATAACAAGTAGCTCACAAGATGCACTAATAGAAGAAATGAATGACAAAGTAAGAGAAATTTTGAGTTTTTGTTTAAGTGAAGCAATGTTTTGTTCAAATGTAAACAAACATAATGTATATAATGTATCCTTGATCAAATTCAATTATATTCAAATCCACTTAAATATCAAAAATGCCAATGCTTAAATCAAACCCAAATTTTAATGCTTTTTTCAAAATGCAACAACTCAAAATTATTCCTATCTTTAACTTTAAATGCAAGATTACAATTTGTAATGTTTTAGAACAATGTAAAATCAGATTTGGAATGCAAATGATAGAAGAAAAATCTGAAATTAAACTATCAATCACAAACCCTAGATTGCAACATTAACTAGGTTTCACAAAATGCAACTTTTTTGACAATTTACAGCAATGAAAATGATTTAAATGCACAATGAAACACTATGAAATGGTCAATTACTATAATATAAATTAGATCTAATGCAAAAATCATAAATTTAAATTATTCTACGATGATCTTATCCTTATGAGATACAAACAAAGTGACAACTATGTTTTTTTCAAATCTATAATGAAGTTTTTCTTTTCTAGATTTCAAATGCAAGGATGCCAGAATGTTTTGAATAGAAAGAATGATAAGGTACAACAAATGTACATTCTTTTAAATAATTTATCAATGCAACAAGATTTGAAACAACCCCTAAATATATAAATCCTAGGTTCAAAACTAGCTAGATTTTCTAGAAATGCAAGGTTTTTACAAATCCTAGTTTTGAAACTATATAAAATTTAACTATATATGTATGCAAAATGATTAATGAACTCACTCCCAATCAAATCTAGAGTGATAAACAAATCATATATGAAATAACAAGGATGCAAGAGTACAAGAAATGACGAGTTCACCAAGATGTTGTGTGGAAAAGAGTGATCTAGCCTAAGAGGTTAAACTAGGTCAAAACCCTCTTCCATAAACATTAGGACACAAACTGAGATTGGATTCTACCCAAGAAGGAGAGCCAAACTATAGGGGTTCTTCAATTTTTTGTGTATAGAAGATTCAACCAAATCTAACTGACATCAAGCGAGTAAGCTAAGACAAATGATCAAACCCTAGTTGACAAAGATCAGACTATAACAAACTGTTGGAAGTAGTTCTCAAAAAACCAAAAGCATAATAGAGATCAGGGAGCAAATCAAAACCTAGATTTGAGAGAAGAAATGTCAAATACTAGGGCACTTGGGCACCTTGGACCCAAATTAGGGTTATGAAGAACTTTAGAGTTTCACCAAGCCTGCACCTATAACGTCTATCTTCTTCTCAGAAATCAACTCCAGAAACTTGTCTCTCTTGACTTACACATAAGGAAAGAGGAAAAGTCTATGTTGTGTATAAGGGTTTGCCTCAGTAAAACCATCTATTGGTGTTTCCACCTCCACTACAATGATGATTAGATCCAAGAGTGTGTACCCTAGGAGGGCAGAGGCTAGATATGTGATATATGATAGAAATATGAATGAAAATGATGATGATTACCACAAGAGGTATAACCTTAGTTGATGAAGATGAATCAAGATATCACACCAACAAAGGAGAGTGATGAACAAGGCTTCAAACTCCCTTCAAGACCTACAAAAAAACTTCAATAACATTCACAAGTAGATAGCACCTTCAAGCATAGAAGATCAACACATGAGAGCAAACTCTAATTTCACATGAGGCAACTTAGAAATATTCATCTAGGTGTAAAATGAAATACAAAACTCCTTTATATATGCATTCCCACTCACCTATGACAAATAAAACACAATTAGGGTGACAAATACAAACTAAGGAAGTGTCCCAAGCCAACACTACAAAAGAGGGGCTAAAGATCCCAATTGGGACCAAGGAGCTTGGGTGCCCTAGACCTTTAGCCCCACAAACTCCAAAGAGTTTCAATTGTAGTGGGCTTAGTTCAGTCCTAAGTTGATTCTATCAAGTTTATTCATCGAGATCAATATTTTATTGTTTTATGCTCAAAAAGGTGTTAAAATAGGTCATGATTAACAAAGGCAACAATTTAGGTCCAATCAGGTGCTAAAATAAGTGTAAAATGTTAGTATACACATTTTACTCTATAATAGAATGAAATCCTTAAATACATTTATCATTATTCTACTAAATATCGCAAGTGCATTCTTTAAGCCAAATGGCATGACTATATACATAAATGATGTGAAAGTAGTTTTTGGTTGATCTTCTTCTTTTATCTTAACCTGATGGTATCTAGAGAATCCATCAATGAATGAGTATATTTCCCTTCTAGCAACTGACTCTAATATCTCCTTGGTAATATGAGTTGGGAATAGATCATATATACATTCTTTGTTTAGTTCTCTATAGTCCACACATATCCGCACTTCATTAGTTTTCTTATCTTGTACTACCATTGGACTTACCCATTCTGCATCTTCTACCAATTTTATGATTCCTACCACAATCATTTCATCCAATTCTATTTTTACCTTCTTCATATTGGGATTTAATTGATATGGCCTTTTCCTCTGTGGCTTGGCTTCCTATTTTAGTTGTATTTTCATAATACGTACTTCCTCTTTTATACACTTCAAGTCTGTGAATGTTCTAGAAAATAGGTCCTAAAACTTTGACAATATTTCTACAACTTGTGCTACTATTCTTTCATTCCAATAATCCCCTATCTTGGCCAATTTAGGGTCACCCTCTTTGGTGATGTTTTCCTCTCTTATTTAAATTGGTTCATTGTAATATTTTTCTTTAGTTCATGTTAACATTTCAATTTGCCTTTCCCCCTAATTTATTTCTATTTATAAATTGCATTTTTCTTCCTCATTATCTTGTTGTTGTGTTTTGAGACATCTACATTCAGTGTATTTGATTTCATTGTCCATCCATTGTATTAATTTCTAAATTCCCTTAGTCTTTGGTGGTGGAATGTTTAGTTGCGGTGAATCCTCCTCAAATTCTATGGTTGGTTTGAGTATTATCTCTTTTATTTTGAGGACTGTGGTGTGGATATGTTTGTCAAGATTATAGAATGAGAATGTGTCTATAAAATCTATTTGTAATTCATTCAATTCTTTTGTTTCTACTTTATGTTCTTGGTTTATATACCAATTTTGGCCACCGATGACAATGTGTAGTAAAATAGTTAAATGTATAATGTTGTGTTGTACTTGTTTCTTTCTTTATAGACTAGTGTGCACATATCTAAGTGGTCTTGTAGTGATATCTATCCTTGGTACTTTGGTATGATGTCATTTCTCCTTCTTCCAACAAGTATCTAGTTTTTATTAAAAATTTTAGTATCAGTCAATGGTGAATCTTGTTTTTATGAGTATTCCACCAACTGGAAGCATTTCATATCAATGTGTGTTTTAATGCATCTAATCTTGTTTATTCTTCTATAAAGGTATTTTCCATTTCATCTAGATAATTCTCTAGGTTTCCTACTCCTATAAACTTTTGGAGTTTAATGTGGGAGATTCATTTTGTTATGTGATTAGGTCACAAGCTTTGAGATGTGTTATCTAGGTGGTGTTCTAAGATACCACATATGTTTCCTGGTGTAATTGCATTGAGTGCGTTAGTTTGCAGAAAGGATTCATCTATAATCTTAACCATAAATATCCTACAGAATCCTACCACCCTTCGGGTTTTTAGCTCTGGTTCATTTTGTATCCAAGCCTCCAATACATCTTTGTTGTCTGTATTGTAATTATCACTTTCTATCTGGAGTTCTCCCTCAAATTTTGGTTCTTCTATCAATTCATATTTGGGCAATTTTGCAATAGAGTATAGTTGTTTTGAATCTTCATCTGTGTAGTCTTCTTGATTGAGTTCCTCTATATATGATTCATCCATGTTTCTTCCTAAAAGTATATGTACTATTTTATTATCATCTACAAATGATATTTCTTCTTTTATTGATTCCACAATCACATTTGCATTAGCAAACAACTGAAGACCTAATATTGTGTTGAAGGAATAAAATGGTTCCTTCATTGCTACTATCTCAAAGTCTACCAATTGTTTAATCCCTATTATGTTCACATCTACCTTCTTCCAGTTTCCTAATGTAGGCATGGTTGTCCCATTTTCTAGGTTAATGTTGTATGGTGTGTCTACAAATGTTGGTCTTCCCAAATTTTCCAATACTCTTTTTGGTAGTATATTCATATCTGTGCCCAAGTCTACCATGACCTGTCTAATCTTATGATGGTTTATATGAAAATTTATCATTAATGGTCTTTTTTTCCATTGCCTTTCGGTCTTTTCCATTTGTCTAATTTGTGGTTTTTGACCTTGTTCTTTATTCCAATATTTACATAATTGTTTTAACTTTTCTATCAAATTATATTGTTTTGTTAATTGTGACAATTGTTTGAGTGCTAGTACTTATTTTGAAAAGAAATGTGTTTGTTTATGTTGTTAATTTTGTTCTCTAGCTATTATTTATTTTGATTGCTCCACAATTTTTTACTGATGGTTTTTATTAGGGAAGGACATATATTCTTCCTCTTTTGTCTTAGTGTCCCTATTTTATAGCTTTGCGGTGTTGGTTCTTTGCCTTGTAACCACCGCAGCTTTGGTTTTGGTTTTCTTTTTTCTTCATGTTTGTTTGTATGTAGGTTTGTTTATTGTCATAATATTATTCATTTGTTGTTTCATCATGTATATTCTCTGATTCATACTTATTTTCCTTATGTTAACTTTTGGCTACCAATGTTGTTTCTTTAGGTAGTTTTCTTATTATCCAAGCTCCCTTTTTTGAGTTAAATCCTTGTATCTCATCACTCTTTGATTGAGTAGGTGAATTTATAAAGTATTGTTGAGATTATCATAGGTAAATAAATCATGGTCTGTGCTACCACAAAATGTACATTGTGCCTTCTTATCTCCCCAACACTCATTTGTAAAATATCCTTGTTTTCTGCATTTGCAACAACTTGCATCAATTCTTCTTTTCCTACTCCTTCTGTGGCCTCTACCTCCTCTATATCCATTGTACTGGCCTCTATCTTCATAGTTGTTCATGTAATTTGGGTTTGTATTTTGTGATGTATTAGCATTCCTATTATTGGCTCAATTAGGAGCTTTATATCCATGGTTTTGGATATATAAGGGTCTCTCTTCCAATCCCTTTACATAGGCCATGTTGTGGTTATTGTCTTTATTATTGTAGTGTGCATTGCACCATGGTTCATGATCATCATCATCTTCCCTTAGCCTAAATATTTGTGATGGACAATCTTATGTTTCAAGGTCATCCCAATCTCCGCATATACCACAATAAAGTGTATTATTCCATTTTGGTATTGCCTTCAAGTCTAGCTTCATTATGGCAGCCTTCCTTTCACCTTTTATCATCAAGCATTCATTTCGTAGATGTCCTTCTTTTGTACAATAGGAGAACCATATGTTTGGTCTTTGCCTTTGTAGACTTAATGCTTTTCGTGCTAGGATTTCTTTCTTGAGCTTAAGTTGTTCTTGTTAAGGGAAAATTGGATCTAAATGAATAATCAATATTATCAATATCAAAATACCCAAAACTCAACGAAATACAGAAACAAAGAGATCAATCAAACAAAAGAACTTCAAAAAAACCTTTGCAAACCTCAAAGCTTCATAGCTTTCATTGGTTGCCTATCTCAATCGATCTTGCATGTATGAATAAGGCCTTCAGAGAGTGCACTTCCTTGCTATGATTCTAAGATTGTCAATGGAGAACGGCTAATGATAGTTTTGCCATAAAGATGAGCTTCACAACAATGATAGTAGTGCATAGTAATGAGTATGATCACAAGCAATGAAGGAATTAGTGCCAAAGGCATGCTGTAATTCCTACAGAGTAATGATACATAAAGCTTGGATGAATGAAATGGAAGAATATGGTTCAATTTATAGACTTGAGAGAGAAGAGATCAACGGTATAGAAAGAATGAGAAGATCAACGATATAGAAAGGTTGAGGAACATGTGCGAATAGGAAGAAGACAAGTGTCTTGCTCTATTTTGCATGAGATTAATTAATAAAATAGAAGAATGAGGTAACTGAAGAGATTAATCAATTAAAAGAATAAATTAATTAGTTAAGAGTATAGAACTAGAGAATAGAAATTGCATGAGGATAAGATATTTTAACTCAATTAAATATTTAGAATATTCAATTGCATGTGCATAAGGATTGAATTATATTTAGAGATAACTCAATTTAGAAGAAATAGACAACTTAAATAAATATTTAATTTATTTAAATTTAGAGAAGATATTATTGGAAGAAACAATTAAATAATTGGTATTATTTAATTTAGAATGACTTTTGGAAGAATAAATAAAATATTTGATTATATTTTATTTTTGGAGATTGAGAGGATTTAAATAAATTTGATTTGATTTATTCAAATTTGGAAGAATGATTTTGACTTAATTAAATAATTGAGAATTATTTAATTGTTTGGAAGAATTTAATTAAATAAAGGATTTTATTTAATTTTGACTTTTGAAGAGGTAATTAAATATTTCCATATTTAATTAATTTAGAGGAATGTGAATCAAATAAATAAATTGATTTATTTATTTATTGATAGAAGAATAAGTATGGAATAAATATTAAGAATATTTATTTGGACCGAGTCGTGTCATTTTTAGGCATATACATTTTGCCCCTCTTTTATGCAATGCAATTTATGGTGTTGCTTTAAAGAAATTGATTGTTGAATAATGATACATGCCCCTGTTTGCCCTTGGTATAGGTTTAACAATGGTAGGATGCCCCCTCGGGAGATTGGATGGGAAGAAGGCAGAAAGCGTGAGATGGATGATCTCACGAAGACGAAGGGAAAACTTGGTTAGGTTTGAAGAAAACAAGATGCGTTTTAGAGAAATGGGAAGAAACCAGGAAGAAAATAGGTGCAAGAAGTAGTCATAGTCACCACATAGCCAGTTTAGGGTTTGCATGCTATATATAGGAGTTGGGTCCACAAGATAATTCATTTGCACACTTGGCTTTGTTTGATTTACTTCTAAGAGCTTAGGAGAGCATAGAGCATAGAGTAGTCAACATGAGGATGGATATTCCACGCGAGGAGCATCACTTTGAGTGAGTCTGACGATTCGACCAGTCAGTGGAGGCAGGACCCCTGGTATGTATCTCAAAAAATTTCCCCTAGATCAATTTTTAGCACAATAAATGCTAGGAGAAAATAGGATAGACAATGCGCCAGATCGCAGTTTGGCGCATCTAGCATGCAAAACTGTGCATCTATAATTCTGTGGTGCGTTTAGGATATAGAACAGCACATACACTAAAGCTACACATGCATGAGTTAAGTCAGCGTACATATAATTCTGTGGTGCATTTACAGTATGAAGTGGCGCATGCAACTGGGCGGCGCATTTATGGTATAAGTCGGCGCATGCATGGAATCTTGTGGCGCATTTGCCAAAAGTGGCACATTTGATAGGAAATAGTGGATGTACTATTTGTTATGGCGCATATGATATAGATAGGTAGTTTTCTTAACAAAATTGACTTGATTGGCATCTTGTTTGACGCATCAATCGATAAGCTATCTTCGAGATTGTAGGAATCTAGTCAAGAGATGTAGTGTATTGTTTTGATCAATTTGACATGTTAAGTTAGTTGATATGTTTCTATAGATATGTTGAGTGTGGTACTGGTAGCTTTAGGTTGATGCCTTGCTTTGCGTACTTTGTAGGAGGACATATGAGATACACTTCAGTCAAGGGAGCAGTTTCCCATGCTGATGTTGCAATGACATATGCTAACAAAGATGGATCAAGAGGCACTCGGTGCGATGGGATTAGACTATGTTTGTTTTATGCCCGAGGTTCGAGAAATTGTGGGTTACTGGCTACAGCAGTAGAGAGGTTCCATAGTGAGGACGGGACCTTCCACTTCCCTACTGGTGAGATGACGGTACATTGGAGGATGTATACAGGATACTCCACTTGCCTATTCAGGGAGAGCTTGTGGAGTATGATCCACAGAGGGATGCAAGACTTGTTGAGTGCAGGTGAGTATTTGATGACCTCGAGCTAGTCGGACAGGTCATCTCCTGGCAGGACATTCATGACTACTACGACTATTTCCTAGGGATTGTTGCAGGACTGATCAGAGGTGTTGTATGCCCCGATAGGAGATCACATGGGTTCCCCATTGGATGGAGATGAATTATGGAGAGGATGGTTACAGAGGGCACCCGTAATGCTTGGGGTGTCTACGTGCTGGCACACTTATGCCATGACATGCATCAAGTGGTATACCACAGGGGTGTGAGCCTATCAGCAGGTGTGTCATTGCTGTAATTTTGGCTATGGGAGCACATAGTGATCACTAAACCGATTTGTGTTTTTAACAGACAGAGAGGAGAGCCATACAACTATGGCTACGCAAGAGTGATTTCCTAGCATAGGCTGGGGAAGCTCGAGTATTGGAGGCATGCATTAGATGGAGTAGATGTGGTCATTTGGAGGCCATATCTAGACTGTGAGCCTTGGGAGGATGAGGCAAATGAGCTGCCATACTATTACCAGATGCGGTGACTGATAGGTCAGACACGGTTTATTTTGGAGAGGTAGATTGTCATCTGGGTTCGGAGACAGTTTGGGAGGAGACAGGGCATACCATAGGGGCAGACTCTGTTTGCATAGACTCATGCTGAGAGATTCAGATGGGGGCCAGTGGCATCCTATGAGGAGGTGGTGGAAGAGTTTCGGCAGGCTCCTTATGTTGCCTAGGATATGAGGAGAGAGATTACAGATGTTGGCATGACTCAGGACTTTGAGGAGTGGTTCGCTACTCATCCATTTCTAAGGTACTTAGGGCCTGGAGAGCTGGTGCCTCATATAGACAAGGCAAACTTAGATGATGAGGGCTAGGTTGGCAGGAGGAGGGGGAGGTGGTGGAGATGATGGAGGAGGAGGAGTTGGTGGAGATGGAGATAGACCTAGACAGAGGAGGAGAGTTGGGGAGGGACCATCCCACACTCCGTAGGTAGTGCCACCACAGGTTGTATAATAGGGATAGATGCCACCACCTCAACAGGTGGCATAGTAGCAGGTACCCCAGCCACAGGGGCAGGGATAGGCATAGGCACCTTAGGGTCTAGCTCAACCGGACACCCAAGAGAGAGCTATAGCTATGCTGAGAGGATAGGTTAGGCAGCTGCAGTCACAGCTTAGGACAGTTGATGCCCGGTGAGAGATAGATGCAGAGGTTATCTCAAGGCTCACTAGAGAGTGAGATATGGTAGAGGCATGGATACGAGTTACCCAAGTAGAGTGGGATACATCAGTGTCAGCCCTTGGGACAAATGCCACTAGCAGCTTTTTGGTTGGACAGGTGCACCAAGCTCAGGCACAGTTAGCATAGGCACAGGCACAACTAGCACAAGCATAGACACAGTTGGCACAGGTGCAGGGGCAATTACCGCAGGTGCAGGGTGAGCTTGCTAGAGCACAGGCTTAGACATAGTACTATCAAGGTTTATACCACGGTGTTGTGCCGTTTAGTCAAAGGGCTACGAGCTACAAGAGCCAGTCTATGGCTTCTCAGAGAGTAGGTGGATCAAGGTTAGGAGCCTCTATAATGGGCCTACAGCAGTCTAGATCCGACAGAGGAGGGGAGACAGAGGACACTATTGGGAGCAGTGGTTCCCAGTAGCAGGTTTAGCATACACATGCACAGATTTTGGTTCCTACGTACACTTTTTGATGGCTCAGATAGCCGGATATGCATATGTACCACTTTTGTATTTTGAGACATGTATGACCATCCTTGAGATGTATTTATTGTATATGGCATTGACTCAGAGATGGACCATTTGATATTGTACATTTGGACATATTTATGATATTTATATGATGATGCAGTTTATTTGATGCTCTCTATATTTATGAGTTATGATGCTTTTCTATTGTATGATGTGATGCATATATTTATCTAATGCAGACTTAGATGTTTACTTGATGCTATGCAGTGTTATCTAATGCAGATTTTTCATATGACGTTATGTGATGCTATATGACCTAATGTAGACTTAGGTGTTTTACTTGATATGCCTCTAATGTGTGTGAATGCAAATGGTATCTATATGATTATGCAATTTATGTGATGCACTTATCTATGTTTTTGATTTTTTTTTGTTGACACTATATGATGATTTGCAAAAAATGTATATGGATGACCCGATGCACTTTATTATGTATGCAATTGATTTAATCATGTAAATGACTATCTCATGTGATATGATATGCAACTATATGCTATGTTGTTGTGATTTCCAAATGTACTCTATCGACACAGAAATGACATAATGATAGATAGAAGATTGATTGAAAGAATGACTCGATAGAAAGATTCACACGCTGCACTTTGTATTGTTACTCTGCATTGTTTGGATCTTTTATTGCATGGGATATGGATGTATGGATGTATAATGGATGTATAATGGATGCTTAGCTTTTGGCATCTTGATGGTGCAAGTATTTTGAAGTTCTTGTTTCATCATTGGGCAATTTTTTTTGGTACTTTTTTTTAATGTTGTAAGTTAATACAAGCATCTAGGTATAATTGAACCAAGATGACCTGAGCCTTGCTTACATGGGTTTTGATTTAGCAAGTTAATACAAGCATCTAGGTATAATTGAACCAAGATGAACTGAGCCTTGCTTACATGGGTTTTGATTTAGAAAGTTAATACAAGCATCTAGGTATAATTGAACCAAGATGACCTGAGTATTTCTTGCGTATCAACAGACAAGGATTGCCCCCTTTCATATTAGACCTTTGAAGTCCTCAATGATCTTTTGTCGATCATGTCGTTAGACAAGGCATCACATTACTAAAGTTTAATCCAAAAATAGCAAACAAAGAAAATAATCATACCCCCATCATAGCATCTCTAGCTTTTGGCATCCTCGAGTAGCATAGAAAGGCATGATAGCAAAAATCAAGACTCTATATTTTAACCATGATTCCAATCCACAAAACATATTTGCATTTTAGATGTGTTTGTTTCTTGCCATAATTTGGGTAAAATCAAGTTTGTTTGCTTTGCTCTAGATAGGTTAATGTCCTGCGTCAAGATTTCTATTTGAAAAGAGCGGGTTTTGTTTGCACTTGCTTGCCTGGTGAGAAGATTCCACAATCCTTATTGGTGAGACAGACCCAAAGGGACTGACCTAGTGCCTCGGGGGCTCATTGATAAATGGCCTTGCCTACATGATGACATAGAGGCAATGTAGTTCGGGGTAAACCCTAACGAACCTAAGACCTAGGCGATAGAAAGTGGTACTGACTCAAATAGATAGAAGGACTAGACATGGGATGGATGGGATAGTGGAGCCTCGGGGGTGCATAGAAATATGGCCTTGCCTACGTGATGACGTAGAGGCAACATAGTTCATGGACCTGGACCATGCGGATATTGATGAGAGATGCTATGCTAGGCTAACATTGTGGATAGGATATGGGCTAAAACCTTGGTTGAAAAGGCAACAAAGAGATAGAGTATCAAGCCATGATAGGTTATCGTTAGGTTTTTATTATGGAACAAATATGGATCAAATGGGACACGAGTGAAGGAAAAATGGACACAAGGTGATTGGTTTCCCAAAGATGGAGGAAGTAATTTATCATAATGCTTGTTTACCAGGTTTTCACCACTTGCTTTTATTTGCATGAAAGCTAGAAAGTATGCATGACGCATGTTTGCCAAGTTTTCATCATGATACCTATCCAAGGTGCCTGTTTGCTAGGTTTTCACCAAAGGATGATTTTTTTGTATTTTTCTATTTTTTTTTATTTTTTTGTATTTTTCTGATTTTTTTTTTTAAATTGTATTTTATGCCCCCCTTACATTGGGTTTCCCCTAGGTATAGAACCGGCGAAGATGCATGCTATTGATTGGGCCATCAAATAGCTCACCCTCTGATGTTTCTAACTGATATGCCCCTGATCCATAAGTAACTACAATCACATAAGGCCCAAGCCAGTTGGGTTCGAACTTGCCCTTCTTTTCCCAATCCTGTTGATTGCAGGGGTTCTCCTTAAGTACTAGATCTCCAACCTTGAAGACTCTTGGGCGAACTCTATGGTTATAATTGTGACATCATTTGTTTATATGCTTTGAGATGATCAAAGGCTTTCTATCTCCTTTCCTCTAGCAACTCTAGTTCTTGCAATCTGGAAACTCTGTATTCTTCATCTGATATGAGACCTTTTAATGACACCCTGAGAGATGGTAACTTGACCTCTATGGGGAGGATAGCTTCTGAGCCATAGACAAGGGTGTAAGGGGTAGCACCTATGGGAGTGCGTATACTAGTTCTGTAGGCCCACAGAGAGGGATTGAGTTGGATGTGCCAATCACGGCCAGCATCATTGACTGTCTTCTTGAGGAGTTTCAAGATAGTTTTGTTGGATGCTTCATCTTGCCCATTGCCTTGGGGGTAATAGGGTGTGGAGAAATGGTGTTAGATTTTGAATCGGTCATAGAGTTCTTGGACATCCTAGTTTTTGAAGGGTCTTTTGTTATCCGTGATAATGGATGAGGGAATTCCGTATTTGTAGATGAGGTAATTGAGGATGAATGAGGAGATTTGTTTACCTGTGACGATGGTGAGGGGAATGGCTTTAATCCACTTGGTAAAGTATTCAGTGGTGGTTATTATGAATTTGTGGCCGTTGGATGAGGGTAGATGGATTTTACCCACAAGGTCAAGTCCCCATTGGCAAAAGGGCCAAGGTGTCGTTAAAGGTCTTAACTCTTGAGCTGGTGCATGTATCAAGTTCCCATGTATCTAGCACTGCTTGCATTTCTTCACAAATTGGTATGAATATGTTTCCATGTTCAGCTAGTAAGAACCCAAATGCATGAGTTTCTTAGCTAAGGAAGGACTACTAGAGTGTGTTCCGTAGATCCCTTCATGTACGTCTTGTAAGGTAGTTTAGGATTCTTCTCATTCTAAACATCAAAGTAAAGTAGCATCTAGACCACATCGGTATAGGGTGTCGGCAATAATGGTATAATGAGAGGTTTGGCGTATAAAGGTTCATCGTTGGTTTGAAGATAAGTTAGGTGGGAGGGTGTTGTCCTTGAGGTAGGTGTAAACCTTACCATACCAAGGTGAATCAGATCCAACTAATAGGCATATGGAATGGGTTTTAGGTAGATCATAAGCTGGTTACTGGATCGATTCCACTAAGAACTCATACCATGACTCATTCTCTAGGATTTCAAGAAGAGAGGCAATGGTTGCCATGGCATCTGTTGCTTTGTTCTCAATGCGAGGTATCTTCTCAAAAGAGATGATCACAAAGTACTCCTTAAAGTCCTCGACCATCTACTTGTATGGGACAAGCTTCTCATCTTTGGTTTGGTAATCATCATTGACCTGATTGATCACTAGTTGAGAATAACCATAGACATGTAGCTCTTTGATTTTCTACTTTGTTGCCATTTTGAGACCAATGACTAAGGCTTCATATTCTGCTATGTTGTTTGTACATGGGAATAATAGATGGTAAGACTTTGGTATGGTGTCGCCATGAGGAGTTACAAACAAGATTCATGCCCCCAATGCATGGTTTGTGTAGGACCCATCAAAGTAAAGTGTCCAGGAATGTGTTGATATATTGAATAAGGATTCATCTAGAAATTCAAATTGCATTGGTGTGGTGTCCTGTAGTGGTGCATCTACTAACTGATCAGCAATGACTTGCCCCTTGATAGCTTTTCTGTCTACATAGTCAATGTCGTATTCACTTAGGAGCATTATCCATTTGGCTAAGCGACCTGTTAGAGCTGCTTTGCTTAGTAGGTACTTTAGTGGATGTATTTTTGCAATAAGTTTGACTGGATGTGCTAGCATATAATGTCAAAGTTTTTGGGAAGAAAAAACTACCACAAGACATGATCTTTCTATCTGAGAGTATTACAATTCCTAGCCCACCAATGTGCGACTGATGTAGCATATGACTCTTTCTTTATTTTCATAATCTTGTTGTGCTAGAAGAGCCCCAAGAGATGTTGGTGTAGCAGATATGTATAGTAACAATGGTTTCCCTTGGATAGGAGGCATTGGAATAGGTAGATTCATAAGATACTCTTTCAGTTTGTCGAATGCCTCTTCGCATTTCTCATCCCATCTAAATGGAATGTTCTTATGTAGGAGATGATTGAATGGTTGACACTTGTCTACCAATTGTGATATGAATCTACAGATTGCTTGTAGCTTGCCTTGTAGAGATCTTAGTTGAGTAAGATTCTTGGGTGGTGGCATGTCCATAATAGCCTTGACTTTGGCAGGGTCCACCTCTATTCCATTTGTCGATACAATAAAATCTAGAAGCTTGCCTTAGGTGACTCCAAACACACATTTCTTTGGGTTCAACCTAACTTTGAATTGCTCTAATCTCTCAAAGAATTTCTCTAACACATCCAGGTGTGATTCTCTTGTAAGTGATTTTGAGAGGATATCATCTACATAATCTTCCATGGTGACGTGCATCATATCATGAAATATAGTGGTCATAGCACATTGATATGTGGCTCTTGCATTCTTTAGCCCAAATGGCATGACATTCCAGCAAAAAGTGCCCCATGGAAAAGTAAAAGCTGTCTTATGCTGGTCTTCTGGTGCTATCCTGATTTGATTATATCCTGAGAAGCCATCCATGAGAGATAACATGGTATGCCTTGTTGTTAAGTCGACTATGATATCTATATTTGGCAATGAAAAATCATCCTTGCGGAAAGCTTTGTTTAGATCTCTAAAATCATTGCATAGTCTGACTCGGCCATCAGGTTTGGACACTGGTACTATGTTGGAGACCCATTCTGAATAGTCTATAGCTCTGATGAACCCTACATCCAGTAGTTTCTTGAGTTCTTCTTTTACAAGCAGTGCAATGTGTGGATGCATCTTTCTAAGCTTCTGTTTCACTAGTTTCACTCTTGGATCTAATGGAAGGTGATGTAGAGTCAAATCTAGATCTAACCCCGGCATATCTATGTATGACTAAGAAAAATTAACTTGTTTTCTCTTGAAGAATGGTACAAACTTAGTCTTCTCTGGTGGGGTTAGAGACTTAGCAAAGTGAATGATCTTAGGTTGTTCCTCTGTTCCAATGTTAATAGGCTCTGTGGGTTCCACAACAATTTGAGACTTCTCCTAGTGCATGTCATCAGGGAGAGTGTCAAGCCTTCCATTGTCAGGTGCCGCAGTTGGGTTTTCTCCTTCGTATGCATCCTTTATTTTTACTATTTTGGGATCGGACACTGCCGTAGAGCAGTTTTCACCTTTAGATCCAGTTTTTATTTTGTTATTTTTGTGACTGGAAGGCTTGGCACCCTCTCTGAAATAAGCCACAATATTAAATTCAATGGCAAAGCTAGCTTTATGATCTCCTTTAGGTAGGTGGTCCCTAAGTTCCATGTAGTCAATATAGGCATCATCATTTTGGAACATATCTAGTTGTGGGGTTCCTGGTAGATCCCAGTCAATAAGCTCAGGATGCATAAGAGGGAGGGAGTCAGAGGATAGATCTGATTTGTTGATAGTTCAGATGGATATGCTAGGAGTATTGGTAGTGGGAGTGTTTAGGATGGTACTTTCTTCCAAGTTGTTTATTGTGATAGAACTTGAACCTTCATTGAAATTTGTATTCTCAGGGATAGGCAAATCACACTCTAACGGCCTATTCGGTAGCATTTGTCCCTCATGGTAGGGGCTATAGGTTTGAATGGTATCAACCTCTTTGTTGTCATAGGAATGCTCTGTCAGCTCATCCCACTCATATTCATTGGAATCTATGTCACTATCCTTTTGAAGGGTATGGATCATTTCCACAAGACAAGCATTTGCTTTAGCTTTGTCCTTATCTTTATATCCTAGACCCTTTGTATTTCTCACCAATGAGGATGAAGAAGGTTGAATGGGTTCTACTATTCCTTCCTTTCTTAGGCCAATGGGGCCTTGTCCTTCGTAACCCATTCTATGTAGGATAGATTCACCTCGCCCATAGATTTTTGTTGGGAGCTTAGGTGGTTCTTGTTGTATGTTCTCTTCTTCTTCTGTGTAAAGCCATTGTAGGATATCTCTTTCCTCTATTTCATCTGATAAGGTCCCCCATTTTACAAAGGGAGCTGTGGGAGGTGTAGGAGGAGTATATGGCTTTGGAAAATGCTTGGGTTGCCCAAAGGATCTAGGAGATAAAGGCATTTTGGCTAGATTGAGGTTGTGCTCAATGGAGTATTCCCCTACTCCTATTTCTTTGATGGTAATCTTCTGCTCTTTGGGTTTTGATGAGGAAGCTTCAGAGATAGGATCATGCTGTGGGGTAGGGGATGTAGATGCTCTATTGTTTGGTATGATGCAATCAGGTTTTGAAAGGACAGAGTTGCAATGCTGAAAGGGGTTAGGGTCACCTTGGATGGTGACTTTCTTGCCATTATGAGGGAATTTTATGCATTAATGATAGGTAGAAGGCATAGCTTTCATGGCATGAATCCATGGTCTACCTAGGAGAATATTATAGGCGAGCTCTCTATCTAGGACTTGGCACACAACGTCTTTTATCACCGGTCCCACTTGTATGGGTAAGACCACCGTTCCTTTGGTAGTTCTCTCCTCCTCATCATAGGCTTTGATAGTTATCTTCTTCCTTGGATCAATTGCATTTTCAAAGAACCCCAATGTAAGGACCAGCTTAAGCATGCAAATATTTAAACTAGCTCCCCCATCAATGAGAACCCTCTTGATGTGGTGTTTGTGGATGAAGGTGAGAATATGTAAAGGGGTGTTATGAGGTTGAGACACTGAGAGGTCATCTTGTTCGGTAAATGATATGGTACTTGAGGAGGTCAGATTACCTACCATGGCCTGAAACTTCTCTTGGGCCAAGTTAGTGGGTACAGTTATTTCCACTAAGGCTTTATCGAGAATCTCCTCATGGGAAGGAGATAGATGCAACAACTCTAAGATAGAAATGTGGGCCAGAGTCTTCCGTAGTTGGTCTATGACACTATACTAATGGAAGTTGGACTGAGAAGGTGACAACCTTGGAGGAATGGTATTCAACGTGACCTTACCGCTGTGGGTAATGATACTACAATCAGTCCTGTTGGGTTCTAATTATTGGTTTGGCGTGACCACATTGATTTGTGGGACATGCTCTAATATGCGATTGATGGTAGAGTTGAATGGCGCACTTGCATAATTAGCATTACTATACCCATTATTCTGATTTTGCCTATTGCGGTTGTTGTTCTTGCCGTTATTGTTGACGTCTCGTTGTTGTTGTTGTTGTTGTATGGCCTGTCATGATTGAGAAGCAGATCTTTGTAAGCCACATGTGTCTCATTAGAAGTATGTTGTTGAGTTCCTCCTTGATTTTGATCAAGCACGTCTTGAATAACATGTTTGAGATAGATACAATTGTTGATTGTATGTCCTCTTCCTCTATGATACTCATAGTAGTCGGTGTCTTTCCAATAGTGAGGTTTGATTTGAGGCTCGTAATCACTTGTTGGTGGTAGAGAGATTTCATTGTTGGCCAATAGCTTCCTTAATGCAGATTCTTGAGACTCACCCAGCAGAGTGAATTTTTGCCTTGGATTTGAGTTGAACCATGGTCTTGGATCCTGAGAGAATGTTTTTTTGGGTGCAACATTGCTTGCCTCTCCTTTGAGAGTGAATATCAATTGTTGTTTGGGAGCTGCCACCTTGGCATCAACTATTCCATCGTTGACGACATTTTTGTTCTTAGTCCAAAACTTTGATTTGTCAATCGTGTAGTTGGAGGTAGGTGTGTCCTTGTATAACTTGATTTGCCCCTTGGTGATCATAGTTTTCTTGATGAAAAATCCCATTTCAATGACCTTCGAGAATGAAGTAGGGCATTGGATTTGTATTTGATAGTTAAGATCAGAGTTGAGGTTATGGACAAACATCTCCATTAATTGCTTCTCTAGTACATCGTATGAGCATTTGCTTGCTAGTTGTCTCCACCTTTGTAGGAAGGAGGCAAATGATTCGCCACTCTTTTGCTTAGTATTGCATAAATCAAGCATGGAGATTTCATGCTCAATATTGTAGGAGAAGTGCATGATGAATTTGTTGACTAACTCATCAAAAGTTTTGATGCCCAATGGGAGTCGTGAGAACCACTCCATGGCTTGACTACCTAGAAATCTAGGGAATAGTCTCATTAAGTAAGTCTCATTATGAGCTACTTCCATACATGCTGCATTGAATTGCCTAATGTGATCTCTAGGGTCCCCTTTCCCTTTGTATTTGTCAAATTTAGGAACTTCGAATCAAAAGGGAAATGGTGCCATGTTCAAACTGTTATCAAAGGGGTATGGTGCAATATCTTCCAAGGAGTAGGTTTTAGTGTTTGTACCCATTTTTAAATCTGTCATTTGTTGCATTAGACCCTCGATTTGTTTCCTCATTTCTTCCATAGGAGTGCTTGGGTCTATGGCTTTCTTTCTTTTTCATGATTATCCTCTATAGTTTCTTCGATTTTACTTAGATCAAAATTAGCAGGGAGCTTAATTCCCATATTTGCAAGATGATAAAAATACTTGTGATGGTCCTCATGGAGCACTTTCTCTAGCAAGTGTTGGAATTTATGATCTTGGATGGTTCCTTGATACTCTTCGTGAGAGATTTCCTCATCACTATCATGAGGGGTGATGTTGTGGTTGGATGATCCAGCCATTTCAAGTTACTTTTTGTATTGAGATCTAGTAAAAACCATGCAAGGTGGCGTGGGATGAGGTGGGATGAAACTAGAGATTTTGGCAAGGTACCGATGGAGACTGCTAAGAATAGGATACTTATGACAAGATTTGGACAAGGGACTCTTTCGATCAATGATTCCAAGTAAGACGGTTGATGCAAGACGATAGCCACTAGTAAGGGTACTCGATACTTGTCTTACTGTGTAGGGACTAGTCATGCACCAAGACCACTAGTGAAGTTATGTGACCAACTAGGGTTACTTGAATCCAAAATGATACGAAGGGGCCTATGTTGATCTGATATGGGATATTTTGACTTTGGACTAGGATGACCTAATAGAAGGTGAATGGGATGACCAACAAAAGAGATATTTTTATGGAAAATGGATGGAAAATGACTGCAAGGTAAGATCTAATCTTAGAATTTGGAACTAGGCTGAAATGTGTATCCAAAAATGATAATTTTTTTCTCTCAAAGACTGTGGAAGTGCTCACTATCATGCATGCGCGGCATACATGCACCACAGAAACTGGTAAATGGGCAACAAGTTAGCACAGAAGTGCCACACTGGTAAATTATAGATGCGCCGTAATAGGTTGTAAAAGTGCTGCAAGTCAGTACAAATGCACCACAGGTCAACACAAATGCACAGCGGAAGAGGACGGATGTGCCACTCTAGTTTTCTTAGTATTTTTGCAATTTTTTGGAAATTTTTTGAGTTTTTGGTACTTTGGTTGCAAGAAGGTCTCTTTGATCTGATTTTCTTTAATTATGGCAAGAAGACACAGCAAACACAAAGAATGTTTTTTTATGGTTTTTTTAATTTTTTGTGATTTTTTTGACTCTTTTTGGACTAAAAATGAAAATCAAGTACAATCCTAAGATTCAAATGGATTATAGGGGTTTTTGGCCATTAGAACAAAAGTTGTTTAATGAAGGCAACTGTTCAAGTGGTTCTACATGCGGCAACACTACTCTCCGTTATGGAGTCTCCCAGCCTATAAGGGTTGCACCTTAGAGAGTTTTGGGGGAGGTTGTTGTCAGTATAACACAACTACACTCGTTGTTTGAAGCTTTTGCTCCAAACACAATTTATTTATAGTGGATTGGTAGGGCTTGGCATCTAGCCTGTTACCACTTAGGGTCATTCCTACTTGGATGAATGGTATCCAAGAGCAAGCCCCTCTAAAGGAAAAACACATGCGAAAATGATATGTCTAGCATTTTGGTCACCCAAGATAGGGGAGAGCATAGGCCTGGTATCATTCCCAAAACATAGAATACAGTGGTTCTTTTCCCCTAGTTAAAATGAGAAAAACTAGATGAGCTATCTACTTGGGCAAGCACAGAAGTTTGTTAACTTTGAAGTGATAACAAGATAGCAATGGTTCAGTTTTACCAATATAGCAATAATGTGTTCAATTTTATCCAGATGGCACGAGTTGTTAACTTTGAAATGATAATCAAGGTAGCAATGGTTTAGTTTTACCTAGATAGCAATGATGTGTTTAATTTTATCTAGATAGCATGAGTTGTTAACTTTGAAGTGATAATCGAGATAGCAATGGCTCAGTTTTACCCAAATAGCAATGATGTGTTCAATTTTATCTAGATATCATGAGTTGTTAACTTTGAAGTGATAATCGAGACAGCAATGGTTTAGTTTTACCCAGATAGCAATGATGTGTTCAATATTATCCAGATAGCATGACTTGTTAACTTTGAAGTGATAATCGAGATAGCAATGGTTCAGTTTTACCCAGATGGCAATGATGTGTTCAATTTTATCTAGATAACAATGAGTTGTTAACTTTGAAAGATAGCAATATAGCAATGATTCAATGATATGCAAGATAGCAATGATTCAATTATCGCCTTCCTAATTAAAACTATGTGAGATTGGCATGAGCATCCATTTACTTTCCAGTTAGAAATCGAAGTGTGAGTTAACAACTGTAACTATATGATTCTAAACCAGTATCTAGCTTGCAAAATAGATCAAGAGTGTTCCTACAAAAAAGACATCAGTGTTAGCGAAAACTTCAAGGAAACCCTAAAAATTACTACCTAGATCAGATGCACAACTTCAGAGACTGAATGCGTAAAAATAGAGCTCAGAAGCGCCGTAGTACATATGTGCTAAGACACAGGTCAAAAGTGCAGGAAAATAGTGTATATGTGCCAAACTGACAAATGCGTCATATCAGAGGGTAAATGCACCGTAACAATGTCTATATGTGCCAAAAGGGTGTATGTACTAGAACAGACAATATATGCGTTAGATCAGAGACTGTATGTGCCATAATAGATATTAGATGCATGTTAGGATGTGTCAGATGTAATGTTTCCTCCCGTGTACAGCTTTCTAAAACATAAAAACTTAGTTTTTGGGTTAAATTTGGAGCTAGGCCCCATGGTGGGCGCCAAAAATGTTAAGGGAAAATTGAATCTAAATGAATAATCAATATTATCAATATCAAAATACCCAAAACTCAATGAAATACATAAACAAAGAGATCAATCAAACAAAAGAACTTCAAAAAAACCTTTGCAAACCTCAAAGCTTCATAGCTTACGTTGGTTGCCTATCTCAATCGATATTGCATGTATGAATAAGGCCCTCAGAGAGTGCACTTCCTTGCTATGATTCCAAGATTGTCAATGGAGAATGGCTAATGATAGTTTCGCCATGAAGATGAGCTTCACAACAATGATAGTAGTGCGTAGTAACGAGTGTTATCACAAGCAATGAAGGAATTGGTCCCAAAGGCGCACTATAATTCCTGCAGAGTAATGATACTTAAAGCTTGAATGAATGCCGAGTGATGAGTTGAGACGGATGGCTGAGGAAGGTTTTGGCCCAGGGATTGCAGCCCGTAGCTTGTGAGGCCATGGCTGCATATCACTTTTCTCCTTTGCATGTGCGTCAGGGTGTTCGATCAGTAGTTTTTGCATGCTGAAGAGTGGGGGGGTCTTTTTTGTGTGTGGGAGGACTTTTTCTATCCTTTTCTGTGCCTGTTTTGTCTTCTACTACTTGGTGATGTGTGTAGAACTAGACCTGTGTTGTCTTGATGGGGCGAGTTGAGGCTTTTGTCCTCTTATTTTTTGGTTTTGTCTTTTTTCTTTGGGCGCGTGATTTTGGCCTCCGACTCACCTGTGTGTTGGGCTTGGTGTTGGGTGTGGAGGAATGGTAGGGGTTTCAAAAAGTTTGGTGTCAGCTAGTGTGAAGCCATCTCAGGGTTTGCCTGAGGGCTCTTCTTTCGTGGGTGAGAGCTCTAAGCTTAAAAAAGTGAATGTTTGTTTTCCGCGGAGTCTTGACCATCTGTTACTAGTTATCTCTCCTGAATCGGTACAAGAGGACATATCTTACTGGAGCCAACATGTTTTGATTTGTAAGTTCTTGAGTGTTCGTATCCATCTCTTGGCCTTAGAGGCATGGATTCGTCAATCCTGGCAGGTTGAGGGTGATTTTGATATTCTGGTGGCGGCAAATGGTTATTTCATGGTTGATTTTTCATGTATTTCGGATCAAAATCACATTTTTGAGGGAGGGCCATATTTTTACAATCATGTGGGTTTGTTCATGAAGCCCTGGCACAGAGGTTTTAACGCAGCAGAGGATATGCCTTCACAGGTTCCTGTGTGGGTCCGTTTGCCATGGCTACCGCTGGAGTTTTGGAAGGAGGATATTCTGCTCCAGATTGTTGCTCTACTGGGGAAGTCAGATGCCATTACTCAGAATACTCTAAATAAAAGTGTGTTTTCCTATGCCCGTATTTGTGTTGAAATTGACCTAAACAATCCATTGTCAGATTCTTTGGAAATTTGTCTTGGCTCTGCTTCGTGGATTCAACGGTTAGATTATGAATCCCTTCCTTTTCGTTGTCACTTCTGTCATGAGTATGGGCACCTCAAGTGCCAATGTCCTTGGGCACCTCCAGTGCCAATGTCCTTGGGCACCCAAAGCTATAGGGGTTTCTTCTCCTCCTTCATCAGAGCCTTCGGCAGAGATGGGGGATAAAGGCAAGTTGCCTGTGGCTAAGGGTGGGACTGATAAGGATGGATTCATTCCTGTTAAGCCAAGGGCTAAAGGAAGGGGACAGAAGTGGGCCTACAAAGATAGACAAAGTGATCAGGTATCCAATCATTTTGAGGTCTTGGATAATCAGGCCTTGGAAGAGGGGATCCCTGTTGAGTTTCCTGTTGGGGTCTCTGGTATGGATACAGGGTTGGAGTAGGCGATTGTTGTTAAGGATTTTTCTCTGGCTTTAGAACAGGAGAATTTTGGGCTTCCTCGTGCCTCTGCAGATCCACAGGATGACATTATATTAGCTGATTTAGCTAAGGCGGTGGTGTCTGCTAGTAAGGGGCGGGGATCATCTCATGTTCTGGGGGTGTTGCAATGCCCTCTTAAGAGGGGCCATCTTGAGAATTCCTCAAAAGCTGGCTGTAAAAAGGATGTGGACACGATTAAATCCACTAGGGATTTGTTGGTGGAATCTGGGCAGGTTAAGACCATTGATGCCCTTTTCTCTCCACCTTCCTTATGATTATTATTTCATGGAATGCAAGGGGGTTGAATAGCACCCCCCATCAAAAGGCTATTCAAGATTTGATTGTGGTTCATTCTCTAGATATCTTTTGCATTCAAGAGACTAAGCTTCGGGTGGACTCCATGCTTCATTATGCTCCTCGTATTTGGGCTTCTGGTCAATGTCAGTGTATTGGTTCTAAGGGGAACTTTGGAGGTCTGGCTTTTTCCTAGGATCCACATAAGGTTGTTCCTCGCTAGTGGATTTCTAGCCATTCCTCTATTTCTGTGGTGGCTTCAGTTTTGGAGTCTGGTGAGACTATTCTGGTCAATAATGTTTATGCTCTGATTGACATCCATGGTACAATCCAGCTTTGGGCCCACATCAAGTTTGTTAGGTCCTGTGTGCCTTTTCTTCCTTGGATCTTAGCTGGTGATTTCAATTCTGTGTTGTGTTTGGAGGAGAAAAGAGGGGGGTTGCCTAGGCTTGGCCCTGCTTCAAATCTTTTTTGGGCTAATGTGGATTCTCTCGCTCTTGTTGATGTTAAACCCTCTAATGGTATTTTCACTTGGAATAATAGACAGAGTGGTCTAGAAGCAATTTCTGAGCTGCTGCACAGATTTCTTGTTTCTAGTTTTTGGATGGGCGGTGGCATGGTCACTTGCTCTGAAATTCTTGATTGGTGCGGCTCTGATCATTGGCCAATTAAGTTTTCTGCTTCTTCTTTTCCTTCTCCAAAGAATCCTCCTTTCAAATTTTATCTTATGTGGCTTCGGGATCCGTCCTTGTATGACCTGGTTGCCCAGTGGTGGCGGGATGGGACCCCTGAGTATGGTACAGCTATGTATTGTCTTGTTAAGAAGCTGCAATTTATCAAGTATCATCTTAAGCGATGGAATAGACCGTGTTTTGGCAATCTACGGGCCAAGAAAAGGGAAGTGCAGGATCATCTTGCTATTATTACTCATCAAATTCAAGATTTGGGATTTTCTGAGGCTCTGGGACATGCTGAGTCCTAGGCTCTGAAATTGGTGGAGGAGTGGGAGCTCCGTGAGGAGATTTTCTAGAAATAAAAGGCAAGGATTGATTGGCTTCAAGAGGGTGATAGGAATACTGCTTTCTTCTATCATTCTGTGCAAGCTCGTTGGAATAAGTGTTATATTTCTTCTCTTGTTAACTCTGAGGGTCTTTCGATTTCCTTGTAACAGGTGTTTTCTAGAGAGGCTCATCAGTTTTATTCTACTCTTTTTACTGAAGACTCAACTCCTGCTGAGGCTGATGAGAATATGATCCTTGCTTGCATTCCTTCTTTGATCTCTAATAATTTGAATGCTTCTCTTACTCATCCAATTTCCTTGTCTGAAGTAGAGGATGTTGTGTTTGGGATGAATAAGGGGAAAGCTCCTGGCCCTGATGGTTTTCCAATTGAATTCTTCCAGTTTTTTGGGATATTATGAAGCTAAATTTATTGGAGGTTGTTCGAGAGTCTCTCCATAGTAAGCAGATGCTTTGGGCACTGAATACTACTTTTCTAGTTCTCATTCCTAAAAAGGAAGGTGCTAATAGGCTTGAATTTTTTAGACCTATTGCACTCTGTAATGTGGTGTACACGATTATTACGAAATTGATTGCTAAGAGGCTTAAACAGTGCCTACCCATTATCATTTCTGAGGAGCAAGGTGGCTTTGTGGCAAGTTGGCAAATTCTGGATGGGGTGGTTGTAGCCTCTGAGGTCATTCATTCCATGGTGACTTCTTCGAAACGATCTATGTTCATCAAGTTGGATATGGCCAAAGCTTATGACAGAGTTAAATGGAGTTTTCTTCAGAAGATTATGTTGGCCTTTGGTTTTTCTCTAGATTGGGTGAGTTGGACTTTGAGTTGTGTGACTTCCTCTTCTTTTTCAGTTATTGTGAATGGTGAACCTTCAGAGCCTTTTGGTGCTACTAGGGGCCTTTGGCAGGGGGACCTGCTCTCTCCTTATCTGTTTATCATTATGGCGGAGGGGCTGAGTTAGTTTCTTAAAGGTAAGGTCTCTCAAGGCTTGATTCATGGTTGGCAGTGGGGCTTGGGTCTTCCAATGATTTCCCATCTCCAGTTTGTGGATGATACTTCTCTTATGGGGTTGGCACGTATTCAAGAAGCTAAATCTTTTAGGCAAGCGTTGGATATTTACCTTGCTGCTTCAGGTTAGAAATTCAATGAGCAAAAGTCTTCTATTTTCTTTTTTAATACACCTCAGGCTATCCAACGGCAGATTGCTACTATTTTGCGGTTTCAAATTGGGTCTCTTCCCTTTGTCTATTTGGGTATTCCACTGGCTGTTGGGCGTCAACCTAGGTCCTCCTGGCAGATTTTGCTCAACAAGCTAAGGTGGAAGGTGACTCATTAGACTCATCAGTGGCTATCTATGGCTGCTAGAGTGACTCTTCTCAAGTTGGTTATCCAGGCCCTTCCTATGTACATATGTTTTGTTCAAGTGGCCCCTATGTATTTCCTTAGGGAATTTGATGCCCTCTCTCATCAATTCCTTTGGAGTGGTAACTTACTTTCTTCTAAGTGGAGCCTTGTGAAGTGGGATTCTGTGTGTAGACCAAAGCAAGAGGGTGGTCTTGGGTTACGCACTGCTATTTGGAATGGGCAAGCTCTTGCTGCTAAGCTTTACTGGCATTGGTGTACCAATTAGCATCAGTTATAGGCCTGTATTCTCACCCATAAATATCTTAGGGGTGTTGCTTCTTGTGATGTCCTACGCTATCCTCTGGAGGGGAGTGGTTCTATGATTTGGCATACTTTAAAAGCTAGAGCTCAGTTGATTAAGCATGCGCTTTTTTGGATTTGCCATTCGGGGCCACAGACTCTTTTTTGGTTAGATTCTTGGGATGGCCGCCCACCTATTCTCTCTTCTCTTCCTCATCTCCAGTCTCTTTCTGAGGTTTTTATTGTAGTTGGCTGGGATACCATTGAGCATTATAAGTTTGCACAACATTGTGGTTCGACGGTAAGTTTTCGTTGGAAGCTTCCCTCTGAGTGGCCTCTTGGGGGGGCTAAGGAGGATAGGTGTGATCTTGCTCAACTTTTGGCTTCTTATGCTTGTAATTCTTTGAAGGGTCCCGATGTCTTGGCTTGGGATGGTCCTGATTTATCTGGGAAGTACTCTGTGTCTGCTAGCTATAAGCAGCTTGGTAAACAGTTGTTTGGGGCCATCGAGGTCCCTTGGTGGAAGCATGTCTGGCACAAGTTGTCATGGCCCAAGTGCAATTTTTTCTTGTGGCTAGTTGCTCAAAACCGATGCCTTACTTGGGATAATTTGTGTAAGCATGGTTTCCAAGGCCCTTCTATGTGTGTTTTGTGTCATCACTATGAGGAGAGTGTCTCTCATCTCTTCTTCTAATGTCCCTATGCTAGGGAGATTTGGCATTTTTGGTGGAGGGTGTGGAATATGCCCTCTTGGCATGTCTCCTCCTTGCTTGAGTTTGTGGACTGGTGGGGCAAGGCCCCTGTTTCTACTTCCTTTCTTCAGGCTGCTTAGGCTATTGGCCCTTCCTCTATTATGTGGAACCTTTGGTTGGAGCGGAATGGTCAAATTTTTTAAGAGGTGATGTTGGTGGCCCCTCGTTTGTGGTAGAAAATTTTGCATTCTTTGGGTGAAACTGTTGCAGCTAAGTGTGATCTTACGGCATCAGTGGACCCTTGTGATGTTGTTTGTTGTCATCGTCTTCATCTTCCACCTTCGCAACGTCAACTCATGCGCAACAAATGTAGACGACCTACCCCGAAGGTGAATAGAGAGGGGAGATGGTCCCCTCCACCTCAGGGTACACTAAAAATCAACATGGATGGCTCTTCTCACGGAAACCCTGGTCATGCTGGAATTGGTGGTGTTGGTCGGGACAGCTCGGGAGATGTTTAGTTTATTTTCTCTATGTATAAGGGTCTTCATACTAATAATCTTATGGAGGCTCAGGCTATTTTAACAGCTGTGGAGCGTGGGAGTCATTTGGGGTGGCGAAGGATCATTTGTGAGTCTGATTCCCAGGTTGTGGTGAACTTGTTGAATAGGAGGCATTCAGATAATGTCAATTGGCATTTGGCTTTGATTGTAGATCAGATTCCTAACCTCTGTGCTTTGTAGGAGTATGTTACTTTTACTCATAGTCCTAGAGAATGGAATAGTGTTACTGATTGTTTGGCTAAATGGGCTTCTAAACATATTCACAATTGGAATTTGATGGACCGAGGTCGTTTACCCCCAAATCTGTCTCAACATTTGGCTCACTTAGTGGAGCTTGATAGGGCTTTGTAATTTTCTTGCTTTGTACTTTTTCTTGTTTTAATAAATTTTTACCCCTCTTTTGTTAAAAAAAAAGCTTGGATGAATGAAATGGAAGAATATGGTTCAATTTATAGACTTGAGAGAGAAGAGATCAACAGTATAGAAAGAATGAGAAGATCAACGATATAGAAAGGTTGAGGAACATATACGAATAGGAAGAAGACAAGTGTCTTGCTCTATTTTGCATGAGAGGAATTAATAAAATAGAAGAATGAGTTAACTGAAGAGATTAATCAATTAAAAGAATAAATCAATTAGTTAAGAGAATAGAACTAGAGAATAGAAATTGCATGAGGATGAGAAGATATTTTAGCTCAATTAAATAATTAGAATATTCAATTGCATGTGCATAAGGATTGAATTATATTTAGAGATAACTCAATTTAGAAGAAATAGACAACTTAAATAAATATTTGATTTATTTAAATTTAGAGAAGATATTATTGGAAGAAACAATTAAATAATTGGTATTATTTAAGTTAGAATGAATTTTGGAAGAATAAATAAAATATTTGATTATATTTTATTTTTGGAGATTGAGAGGATTTAAATAAATTTGATTTGATTTATTCAAATTTGGAAGAATGATTTTGACTTAATTAAATAATTGAGAATTATTTAATTTTTTGGAAGAATTTAATTAAATAAAAGATTTTATTTAATTTTGACTTTTGAAGAGGTAATTAAATATTTCGATATTTAATTAATTTAGAGGAATGTGAATCGAATAAATAAATTGATTTATTTATTTATTAATAGAAGAATAAGTATGGAACAAATATTAAGAATATTTATTTAGACCGAGTCGTGTCATTTTTAGGTGTATACAGTTCCAATTATAATTTAAGTTTTTCTATCTCCATGTTTTCCTTAGTTTTATCGTTTCTGCAACAGGTTTGTGACTCTATGCGACATGCCAGAGTTACCGCTTCTGAGTATGGGTTAAATTCTTTACCATCTAGAGATAAACCATTCAATCCTCTACTTCTCTATCAATGATTTTTCTAGCTTGCAAGTGATTTCCTTGAATTTTTTGTCAAAGTCTAATAGATTTTCCCTCTTTCATTATGATGTCTTGCATTTTGATTACTCCTTCAGTATGTATCTCTAGTGAGTTGAAATTGTCTAGGAATGATTTATTGATCTCATCCCATGATTTATCATGGTTAGGACATGTCTTTCTATATCAATTCAATGTTTCATTTCTTAGGATTCCAACAAAATTAAATAGCTTGGTTTGGTCCTTTGTTACATTCTTCCTTTGCCATGTAGATTCCATTACAAATACATGTTTTGCTACTTCTGTGGTATATTTCTTGAACATTGGTAGCTTGATTGGTGATTCCATCTTTTGTGTTTTCTGTATATTAACCTCTTTGTACGATGTGTTTCCTTTGTTTCGTGTTGTTGCTTCTTAATTTTCCTTTACGGTAAGGGCTTTCCTTCTCTATCCTTATCTCTTTGTAATTGTATGTCAAAATATTCCATTCCTAATATTTCTTCACAAGTCTTTCTAATTTCTTCTTCAATTTATTTTTATGTATTTATCTCTTTGTTTTTCTCTTTTGTGGAAATCCTTCTTGATTTATAGGGTACTTGGGGTGGTTCCTGGTTGGGGGGTTGTATCTTTTCAAATTCTCATTTCATTTTAGGGGATGTCTTTTTGTTTGTTAGTAACATTTCGTTAGTTCTTAATAACAATTCTCTTGAGTATCTTGGACTATTAAAATTAATGTTATTTGGTACCGTATCTAGTCCTCTTTGTCCTATTTTCATCATACT
Organism: Cunninghamia lanceolata; assembly: GCA_027924645.1. Taxonomy (NCBI): domain Eukaryota; kingdom Viridiplantae; phylum Streptophyta; class Pinopsida; order Cupressales; family Cupressaceae; genus Cunninghamia; species Cunninghamia lanceolata. The sequence goes on along the minus strand of BSBN01001603.1, from coordinate 1,011,878 downwards.
CCGATTTGCCAAATAATCCAGATATTCCCCATTAAAATTTAAAGGATAAAGAATTTTCATGGGGTTCATTATTGATTCCCATTGTTCATTGATTCTGATCTATACATTAGCGAGGTTAGGGTGAATATTTGGTGATTTACTTAATTGTGATAGGGTTAGGGTTTTAGTATAGTCTTCTTCCCATGTCCTTCTAGAATCATCATAAGTTGTAATACTTCCTTCTAGATTTCTAAGAACCTCTTTGGCCTTATCAATATGCAGTGTTCTTTGTTGTAGGTTCTCATTTTTATCAATCTTTGTTATTTCTGCAACAACCCTTGTGGCACGTTCTTCTCCTATCATGAAATTTTGTATCTATTTGTTCGGTTGCACCCACCTTGGTGCACTCAGCAGCACCCACATTAGTGTGCTCATCTTCTCCCTTTTCTTCTGTAACTTTCCTAGTATGTCTTTTCCTTATTTATCCTGCTTTTTCCATTCCTCTATAGTATCTTTCTTGCCTCTCCTAAGTTTATTTTGGTCTCTTTTATTCCATGCTCATTTCTATTCTAGTTTGTATTGCTTCACTAATTTCCCTTAATTTCTTGTTATCCCTTTTCCCATGAGTGTTTTAGATATGGATTTTCATTAATCCTTTTTGTATCCCATGCTCAAATTAACTTAAATGGTTACATCCTTTTGTAGGTCTATTTAGAACCTTTCCCCCTTCCATTTTTCATCTCCTTAGGTGCCTGCCCCCCTCTCACAAGGGTAGGTCCTAAGAGAATTTTTTGCAAATCATAAAAAAATTATCACTTTTCTTTTCACCTTCTAGATTCTTTTTCCTATTCTGCACCTTTCTTTTTCATGTTCCTATTTATCTATTCTTCACTGTTTTGTCTAGGGTCCCAACAACGGAACTAAATGTTGGCAAGAAAATGTTAAAAGAACACAATCTGGAGATTTGAGCCTAGGTCATGTTTCTAAGTTTGTTTATACCCCGAACATGACAATAATAGAATAATAGAGAATAGTAGTGAGTAATCACATAATGTGGTGGAATTATAATATAGATGCTTTATTCATTCACATTCATATGCACAAAAGTCTTTAACTATAATCCTTATACCTCCTTATATATTTATGTCATTATCATATACAAAATGGTAGGTATGAGTCTATTCTCTATATTCTTATCTTCACCTATCTCTCTACATCTCTACTCTTACTTATATCTTATATATTACATATACAGTGGGATAGGGGCATGTCCCTTACAAAACAACCTGATTTCATGTCTTCCATGTCGGCCCTGACCTCTGCACTACACTTGCGATGAATTGCGATAGGTTCTTGTGAGGCCCACATTTTTCATTTCTGTTTATGAGACTATTTGCAGTGCTATTGCTATTACTTTTATGTTGAAGGACTATTGATCCTGGAATTTTATTTATTAAACCTAATTGAATTTTAAGAAAACAAATTGTGTAATGATAATTAGATGTTGCTTTTAAGGAAATGATGAATGGATAATATTAGAAATGAAACTTTAATGTGATTTTAGTATGTTTATATGGTAGAATGTTTAGGTATGCTTGTATTTAAATTGCTTTGGCTATGATATCTTTATGTGTTATTAACTTCGAGATTGAGTGTGCAGGTATTGCTAATGAAACCACAAATATAGGAGATCATTCCACACCCTATGTCGTATCCCTTGAGAAGTTGATCTAGTTCCACGAGGAACTAAGATCAACCTCGTGTATGGTGAAATGTTGTAATGTTGTAAGGTTGCATGAGGTCAAAGGGAATTAGGTCTACCCTCTTGTAAAAATGAATTATGATATGTGTTGAAAGATTTGTTGTTTGGAATTTTATTTTTAAATTTTAAATTTTTGAGACCCTTTACTTGTGCTTTAACTTGACCTTAGGAGTCCTAACTAGGTTAAAATCAACCCTGGGTTATACCCCATGGGTCTAGGAACCCTTTTGACTAGGACAACCTTGGGATAATCTCCATATGGTCACTTTAACTTCACAGGGAAGTTAAGTGACGAATTTGGAAGTAGGGGGATAATAGGATGAGTGGAATCCACACTCAGGCCCACTTCCAAGTCATGGAATGACTCCATGATCCACCAATAATGGAGTGGTTTGTCTCTTTGTTCCTCACTTTTGGTGGGAGTCCCCCATAAAGAGGGTGGTGTGTCATCCACTCCCTCTTTAATTCTATTTTACTTATTATATTTTATTCCTCCATGTGTTGTAAAAGGGCTATAGTGGGGGACCTTTTAAGTGGGGTTAATTGTTTAAGTCCACTAGGGATAATGGATAAGGAGTGGAGATATTTTTTAATTCCACTTGGGATAGTGGGGATATTTTATTAATTCCACTTGGGATAGTGGGGATATTTTTTTAATTCCACTTGGGATAGTGGGGTTATTTAAATATTACAATCTTAAAAAATTCATAAATATTACAATTTTTAATTCATTTTTGTCCTCCACTACCCCATGAGTTGAATTAAAAATTCAACTTGTCATAATCCACTCTTTTAAAAAAAAAAATCTTTAATTCATTTTTGTCCTCACATGTGAATTTAAAATTCACAAATAATGAGAGCCCTTAATCTCAACTCTTGATCCTCACCTTCCATGCCCTTTTTAGAAAATCTATAAATAAGACCCTTCTCTAAGCAATTAGAGAAGACGGGATTTTGCAGGGGAACTTCATTCTTGCAGGAGGGGACTTCATTCTTGTAGGGGGACTTCATTCTTGCAGGGGGACTTCATTCTTACATTCTTATCATGCCTAATTTCCTCTAGGAAATCTTCTTCTGGCATCCTCATAATGCCCAATTCCTTCTCTATTCTCCTCTTCATAGCCTCATAATGCTGAAATTATTCTAGCCATCCTATATCCTCCATTCATTATCCCTTGCTTGTGATCATAGAGAGATTATTTTTGGAGAAGGAAGATGGGGAGAAGAGACTAAGTGTGGAGCTCTTCTTCAACTACATCCATAATAGGGCTTGTAAAGGTTAGTGAGCAAGTTTACTCACCCTTGTATGTTCTGTTACTTATTTGATGAATGTTGTTTTGCAAAGGTTGTCTATGTGGTATTTCTATTATTTTGGGTTTGTGATGGGTGTTTGAAAAAGCTTCTTCCACTTGGAAGACAATGCTCATCATGTGTGGGGAAGGGAAGGTGTGAACCTCCTCGGGTGCATTCTTGTTCTTGGTATATGTAAGCCTTGAGGGCATGTTTGTGATTTTGAGTAGAATGGCTATAAGGCTTGAGAGCCTATTTGGGATATCCCTGGATTTTTTTATTATTTGAATGGCTTGAGGCCATGAGAAAAGTTAAACTTTGTTGGCTTGAGGCCATGACAGAAGTTGTGATAAAATGTTGAGAAGAATGACACCCTTGAGTTGAGTGAGTCTACTTCCCTACCCTCTTTAAACTCACCTTAGTTGAGTTTTTGTGTTGTTAGTAAAGCCATGGGTGTTTGTGAGTTGTTTGCTTGATTGTTGTTATACAATGTTGTGAAGTGTACTAGACTATTCTTCCTGGGTGTGTGGATGATCTCCCTAGCTCGGGGGTGACCCTCTTGTGGGTCTATGGTAGGGAGGAGAGTAGCTTGTGTGGTGTTTCTCCCCTTGTGTGTTATGTAGGTATTCTTGGAGCTTATTGTGATGTTGGAGAAGTTTCTTTGTGTTGGGAAAATATTTTATTTTCCTTTACTCGTAAGGCTCTACAAGAGAGCCTGGTCTTAGTAGTGACTGCATCCTGGTTGATTTGCCAAGAGGAGAAAATTAACTCTTTAAATGTTGTAAAAATTTGTTATTTGAGGAGTTAAGAGTAAATCCTCCCTTAATGTGTTGTTAGTTGCGATTTAATAGTTTATTCCATTCTACCTTTTGTATGAGGAAAGAAAGAGAAAATTTGTTTTTAAAAGGATATTAGACATGTCTAGTTCCTTTTTCTTCTACTTGCAAAGTTGTGAGTTAGTTGATGTTTTAATTAAGTTTGTAAAAGTATTATTTATGTGCAAGCTTAGTAGAAATATTAGTTTTAAATTTTGTTATAAGTCAAGTTGTAATTTTGCTACCATGAAAGAAATCAAATTTGGGTTGCAGTATTGCTTTTGAAATTACTGCCACCTTGAGGGTCTCTTCCTAGGATGGTGACCAATTCACTATTCACTATTCACTTTTACTATTCACTTTTCACTATTTACTATTCACTTTCCACTAATCACTATTCATTTTTACTGATCACTATTTACTTTTACTATTCACTTTCCACTATTCATTTGAAGGCAAACTATATGTAGTTTAAAACATTTGACATTGAATAGAAATTTTAATCGAGGAAAGTGGGATTTATTTATGCATAATGTATGATACGAATTGAATAGATGTTTAAACTCGGAGTTGCAATTCAGAAATACATTGTTTATGCAATTACAATTTAAAAAGAGCATAGGTAAATATATTTTAATTTTAAGGAAGAGTTTCTCAGAAGTTTTGACAATTATCCCAAATTAAATGACAGGAAAATGAAGAGGAAAGTATGATCCCTTCATTTAAAAAGGACACTAAAAATAAATGCAAACAAGCCATCACAGACATTCCATGAGTGGCCATTTTAAACTCAACTATAGATTTAGAGAATAAATGTCCAATTGAAAAAAAAGAGGGAGAAAGAGAAAGAATAGCTAACCTTGGAAAACAAAGAGGAGAAAATGCGCAGCATTTCCGAACAGGGCTAAGAGAACTAAGTAAGTTTAACCTACCATTAATCCTGTTTAGGAACAGATTGATTATTAAAATTAATTCAAACATTGAACTAAAACCTAGAATGGAACCCTAGGGGCACTGAGTCAAGTGAAGTTAACCAACCCTGTGTAAGTGATCTGGTTTACCAAGAAATTAGAATAATGTAAAGGATGTAGTGTTATTGTTGTTCGATAAAGAACGTGAAGAAAAAAATAGGATAACATAAGAAGATCTTGCACAACGGGAAGGGGAAAGAGATAGAAATACAATCAAAATTAAATTTCAGAGAAACGGTAAAATGAACGTGATAGAAATACAATCAAAATTAAATTCCAAGAAAAGGAAGAGAGGGCAAATGAATGGGCTTGGTTGAAAATGCTAAGTCTAAAGGAGGAGAAATTAATATTAAATTCCAGAAAATGGAAAGAAGAATCAGATGATCGTGCTTTGCTAAAAAATGATCTATCACCTAAAACAACTATTGTTCAAATATAATTTGTGAGATTAACCTAAGTCAGGAAACCACGCGTTTCCTTGCATAGGGTGTGTGCACATGTATTTGGCACGTCGTCGACAACTGTATTATTTTTGCCTCAAGCGTACGCCGCCGAGCATGCCTACACGTGCGAGGGGATTTCTAGGGAAGAGGGGGGAAATTTTTTTATAGTTCGTATCATGACCACATGACGCATGTGGACATGACACGCGTGAATACGTGTTGTGACCGCATGGGAAATGTAGGCATGATAGTTCTAGTGCCTGCCATGTTCCTTGCCAACAATAAGATAGTATGAGGGTCCTAGAAGTAAGACAAGGAGTGTCAATACATTAGCACAATGGCTATGCATAAATTTTAGTAAAAGTACTACCTTGCATGAAGTTACTCAATGATATTGATCAACTTCCAAGAGTTGTGACATGTCCTATACATCCATGTTCGAATCCTCATAAGGCATTCAATACATGGTGTAACTTTGTGTTATTTAATCATATATTTTATTTAACCCCAATGTTTATATTTTCACTTGGTTAAACTCTGAACTATCTCTATCCATGAATTTGTTTTGAATCTAGGCAAGTAGTGAAAGGCCACTCCTTTCCTACTCTATACCTCAATCCTATGCGCTTAATGGCCCAAAATTACAATTTTGGCTTGGCACAAAAATCTATGAAAAAATTATGGCACATTATCCAATGATGTAAAATCACATTTATACAAGGAGTTAACTCACTCTACAAAATAATTTTCAAATGAGGCTCTAAATTTTTATTTTTCATTCTCAAAAATTGAGAAAAACTGGTAAAAATCCAAAATTCACAATTGATGCAATCGGTTTACAACCTCAAATTTTTATTTTCCAAATTATAATAAATTTTAAAATCCAAATGTGCCCTTTTGCTTCTAAAATGCACTACTACTTTTTTTCAAGTCAAATTTTCTCAACTTACAAAACATATTTTTTGGAAATTTCTTCCATAACCATGGCTATAAATTGCATATTTTTTATAAAATTAAAAAATGTAATTTAAAATAAGAAAGGAAGCTAAATCATTCCTAGAATATGGAGGCAATATGCATCCACCTAATATGGACATGTCAAATGAAAGAAATTCCATTTTAAAAGCAAAAATAAAGATACCTTCTCAACAAAAGTTTGAATAAATAGAAGAACTCCTTGCCACACACCAACATCCCACACCAATCCAATTCCAATCCAAAACAATTCCCATCTCTTCCATTTCAATCCATTCTTATCCCAAAAAAAAATTCTTTTTCAAAGGAGGAGAGAGGGTTTTTGCAAAAATGACAAGTGAGGAAATAAGATATTAATTTCCTTCTATCATTTTTTCCTTTTTCACTATTTTTGATATTACAAAATTCACTTTTACACAAATACATTATTAAAGATAATTAACCAATAAAATTGATTCAATAACCTATACACACTAATTTAGTTTAAATTGATATTTTTCCAATAGTCATAAGAGATTGAATCAATTTAAATTAAATTATGTTTTAAACTATAGAATTCATTTCACTTAAGTTAAATATTTCATTTTGAAATAATAATTAAATACACATTAAATTTTTTCTACTAGAAATAAATTAATGCAATAGACTTTTTTCCACAAAGGTACAAATATTATCTTGTCCGACTCACACATTAAACATTTCGTAAATATGAAAAACACACATTTCAAAATAAATTTAAATGCAATGAAATAAGATAAATAACCATACACAAAGGACTCACACACACTTTATAGGTTTGCACAACATGCAAATTCTAGAATTGCTACCGATTCAGATCTAGGTTTACATGGGGATTCACAAGACTCATCTCACACTCAAACTAAGTGAGATAAAGGTTGACACACATGTTTTACCCAAAAGATACTATCTCCAATATAACCACCATTGAGGAATAACTCTATACCTACACATTTAGGTCAAACATGAGGCATACCTACTCCACAAAATAGTAGTTGAAGCAATATAAACCACCCAATGTGTTATAACTCATAACATGATATGAAATCATCACATCCAACTATAAATCATCTAAGACTAGCATGAACTAGGAAATTAGATGCATAATCAACATTAATTCATAAAGATGAATCATATATAATAATCACAACTATATTGAATATAGTGATATAATAATACAAACATACCAAGGATCAACATATGCATCCCATAATACATGGTCAGAAATCTAAATGACAATACAAAACCTCATCAAGAACACATCAATGCTCATACAAAACATCACAACAAAAGTATCCAAAGTGCACAATCAAAACATCTCAATGGTCTAATAGGTCTCATTAGAAAGTTTGGTGCAATGAATCATAACATGTGTATCTCACAATACACTATCAAAACACTTGAAAAAACATATAAATCGAACAACATAAAAGGTATACACACTAGTGGGCATTACAAATAAGGTATTTATAATAAATGATTCAACTCTTTCAATTGTTGATAGTGACGAAATGTGCTAGAACATGACACAATCAAGGATGATTATCATGACATGGATTTGAGTGAGAAACATTAAATAATTAGTAAGTCATTAATGAATGCAATTATGAGATCATATTATAGCCTTTGCCCACCAATTACACTTGTTTTTTAAGTAATGATTGTTTTATGGAAGAAAGAAAATCATAACCCAACACACTATAAAATAGCAACCACACTTCTCACACCTTATAGCTACATATGACAAGAACCTATGGAATTCAATTTTTAGTTGTGCTTTTAGCATAATATTCTTTACCATGGGTTAATGCTACTTGATATAGGTGACTCAAAGGAAGCCTATTTCTCTTGACTCATACTCATCTATATATCTCATTTGCATTTTTTATTGTTTTTAGGGTCAAGTGGGAACCTTAAAAAGTTATTGGCGAGCCACCATGAGGATATTGTGATACATTAGGGCCATTAATAAGTTTGGGATTATGTGTTCTATAGGTGATGATGAGAACCTAGTTGGATGTAGTGATGTGGATTGAGTCGAAAACTTAAATGAAAATTATTTTTTGGATACATGTTCCGGCTTAGTTTTAGCTTAGTTACATGGTTCTACAAGAAGTTAGAGGTCATTCATCACTCAACTATTGAGGTAGTGTTTTAAATATTGAATGCTACACAAGAGATAGATTGGATTTGTGATTACAATCTTATTGTCCTTGCTAGGATAATGCAAAAATGAGCTTCATCCGCACTATTTCCAATAATGCATTTTAGAGGGTATGTTAGATATCAGGTTTGTGAAGGCTAATGATCAGGGTGCGAGCATCTTTATGAAGTATTATGTTGAAGTGGAGTGATGTGCTAGATTATAAGAGGTGCTTGGGATGTTAAACATTATCGTCAAGAAAAATGTGATGAGCTCTCTTCTCATTGGAGGTTGAACTTGATAACATTGCCATATTTTCACCTTTAGACACTTCATCAATAAGAACAACTCAATTGATGAAAGATCACTTGACTAATAAAAAACCACTTATCCACTCTACTAACTTTAAGACAAGGAATTCCATTCAACTAATAGATAAAATAATTACTCTTTTGAACCATGTATATTTAAATCAACTCTGCCATGGTCAATTTCCCTCTAAATTAAATAATTTAAAACCCACGAAAATATAAAGGTTCAACGAAAGTAGACCGTACAAGCTCCAAAGATACTTGAAGATGGAAATCTCTTAAAGAAAACCCAATCATTTGTGCCATGGAAGGACCATCTAAACGCATTAAATAACATGTTAGTGTTTAACAGCACATATTACGCAGCAAATACGTAATCAATATAATAATAATAATAATAATAACCTTTATGGTAGGTCGGCGAGAGAGATGTCGCAACTCAGCAAGTGCCTATCAAAATTGTTTCAAAGTGTTAAATAATAATATTTTTTTCAGTTTATAATGCAAATCTAGGTGGCCATCAACATTGACGCCCAACATATATATATTTTTAAGCAATGTTGTTAAGAGGATAAAATGAAACACGTCGTCGTAATAGTGACGGTACCTTTTTGTCATGACAAGTATATATATATATATATATATATATATATTTTACATATATAACTTTGAGCTAACAATCTTGAGGGTGATAAAAAGAAACATTACAGTTTTTTTTAAAAAGTCATTAGTTATTAATTTGAAGTTATAATTGTATTAGTCAATATGACTTGAGGTATGGTAGAAAATTGCATACTTTACACCTTTTTCTTTTTGTCTTATACGGACTTTAGTCTTATTGATACATATGTTGCCGTAATGTGTAATTTGACAGTTATAGCTCATAGGTTGATAAAACCTTGTTTTAACCTCTAGAATAGACTTGATTCATATCCTATACATTTTCCTACCTTTGATGTGATTGCAATCACAGGGAAAATGAGTAGTGTGAATTTGTCCACCTTAATCAACACCTAATTTTACATTCAATGTGAAGAGGAAAAGTACTTCTGCATTTATACTTGGTAGGAATACATTAACTTTGCTTGAGTTTTGGACTGGATTTTTAGAAAGTTATTGTTTTTTGTGACTTTTGCTTTTCAAAAGGTCGGCTGCTCTTTGAAATGTAGGGTTCTTGGTTTTTCTTGGTTAGTTGAAGACTTTTGTGTCTTGAAGGGGGCATTTTTCCTGAGCTCTCTAGTCTTTAGTCTAAGTAAGCATGAGGTTGGGGGTTGTTGGAGTATTAAGTCACTTTGGTGGTTATTATGGAGAAGCGTGGTATGAGAGAGTTGATAATAGAATTGGGAAACATTTTTGGTTTGGAGTTCAATGGTTTCTTTTACATATTTTAGGTCTATAAACTATAATGGCTACTTGGGGAAATATAAGAGATTCTATAGATATTGATATCTAAGTTTTGGGGTTCAAATATTGAAGGAAAGACTAATGAAAGAGTTTCTTTTTGAATTCAACTAGTCAATTATCAGTATTAAACCTCTCTGGGAAGCTCTAGACAATCCACTTTCCTTCTAGAATTTAGCCTTTGCAAAATGTATCAAGAATCTTAGCTTAGGGGACCTTTTGGTCAATATTTGAATCATTTCTTTCATTATCTATTAGCAAAGTGTTTCATAAAAAAACCCACTTTGGATTGTATCTTGGTGTCATTTATGTGATACTTATTATAGTTGTGGTCTAGGATTTTACATTATTTTGACTTTCTCACTTTTTGTGGTGCTCATTTCTAATTGTTTATTGTTATGGTTTGTTTTTGGATTCATTCTTCTAGGGTAGAGTGATAACCTTCATCAAGGCACAAACCCTTGGAATCTCTTAACTCTTTTATGTTGAGTGATGGATTTCCAATGATTTTTCCCTAGGATAATGTGCTCAATGTGCATATTCTAGTTTGACTTGGTTTTTGGCATTTGTATGGTATTTGTTAAACCCTTCATATAATATGTGTTGCAAATAACCTTGGAGGGGGCTAGGTGGAGGGCCAAGGTAGCATTTAGCTTGCATCCCTACCTCTTAGAAAACTTCACTAGTTATGGTAGTTAATTAGTAATGGAAACATAACTATAATTATTTAGCATTCTTTTTGGGAATCGTATCCTTTTTTTACTATGCAACATCTCTATGTTGAACCACCTAATATATAGGTGTTATGCATAGTGAGTACGTGTTTGAATTAGTGAGAGTAACTTATGTTATATTGGAGTATTCTTGTACTATTATCTTGACTTGGTAATAGTCTACAAGAATCATCCTATAGTAGTTCTTAAATACAAAATTTTACATGCTTAAAAACTTTCAAATCCTATAAAACTTTGTAAAGGTTCATCTATCTTGTAGCATGGTTTAAATGTATCTTTGTAGAATGTATGAATATCTTGGATTATATTCAACTCTTTGAAAGCATGGCATATTTACTACATTCTTGGGATTGCAAGAAAGATATAATCAAGATTGTAAACTTAGTGAATGGTGCTTTTGGGCATTAGAGATATTAGTTTCTTGACTATCTTAACCTTATATTCTCCTTTTGATGAATAACTATAAATGCATTCATTATCTTGAAAAGATTGTATCTTTGTATTGTTATTCATTTTTTGATAGGGTATAAACATGTTGAAGTTTCCTATGTGTTTCCCCCAACAAATATCAAATAATGGTAATGGGTAAGATGGGACACTAAAGCACCATTCCCTCAATAGTAGGAGAAATATTCATGTAATTGATAAATCATGATATAAAAATTGGATCATGGAATGTGTAATGATCAAGAGAAAAGGAGTTGGAAGGAGAGAAGAAGAGAGGATGCAAAAAGACAAGGTAGGATGAATAGTTTGGAGAACATGCAAGATTAATAGTGTGAAACACATATAGCCAAAGGAAATGGGAAGTGAATGCACCCCAAGTGTAAAGGTAGAGATAAAAAATAGTATGATAGAGAAGGTGAATCAAGAAATGGATCAAGAGAGTGAGGAAAGGAAAAAGGCAAGTGGAGTAGGAAAGATAAAGTGGTGATGAGGGATAACCATAAGTAGTCAATGCCCCCAAGAGAGAGAAATGTGAATGATGGATAGAAAGAATAAGGGAAATAATAGATGTAGACTATTTCAAGTTAGATGCCCCCAAACAAATAGAGGAGAGATACCTCACAAGAGATTATAAGATGAGACAAAGGTAGGATAGTGTTGAGAAAAATAAGTAGGATAATGCCCCTAAAATTAGAGAAGTGCAATGATAGATGTGATAGAAAAGTGGTAGGATAGAAAAGTTGAAGCTTCAAATTATGGAGAAGATGGGTTGGATAACATGATAAAGCAATAGTATAACATATCTGAATATATATCACTATGACATACTAAGCTTATGCACCAAGGTGATAAGGAAAGTTGTCTCAACATTGAAATAGATGTATGCCTTGTGTATGAAAAAGTTAAAGTTTAGGGAGAAGTGTGTAGTGTGATGGATATATGGAAACACAAAAATAGTAGATAAAGCATAATGCAAATGATCAAGTGAGTAACATAACATGCTTATGATTAATAACTCAAGGGAACATTTAGTGCATAATCCTAGATTCTAAGAGATATGGAAAGACAAATGTATAGTGAAATTGGGGATGGAAGGATGGAGTGACATGCTATAGTAGGAAAACCAATTCTAAGTCCATGCCATAGGAAAGAGAAGAGATGGCATCCTAGTTGACAAGACCAATCTAGAGTAGTGTGCATAAGTAGAGGATAATAGTGTGTAAATCTATAGTGATATCACATTAGTCTAGTGGCTTAGGATTGTAGAGAAGGAATGATCATGGAGAGGATAGGAGTAGGAGTAGATGAATCATTAAAAGAAAACTATCCAAGAATAGTTTTGTTAAGGTATGACTTAAGGTAAATAAGTTTGGTGATATCATATTCATGAGTACCAAGGCCATTTCTATTATATCCAAACTATGCTAGGATTGTATAGCCTTTAGCATATGTTGATATTAAAAGTTTCCCTCGAATGCAAATCTATACTAACAAGGGAAGTCTGCAAGGGTGAGATGTATCTTGCAAACTAACCTATACAATTTTAGAAGTTGACTCTTAAAATTCTTGATTTAGTCTTATAAATAAGTGTAGGAAAAGAGAGAAAGAAATGCAACAAAAACTAGGAATTGATGTAAATGAACATCATTACCATGCATTGGAAAAAATATTATTTCTTAAAAACACTATCTTGCAAACCATATCTATGAAATATGTTCAAAGCAAGAGAAAAATATCTAAAAGTATTTAATATGAATAATACAGAGAGATAACAAATCATGACTTCACATATTCAAATGATAAAATTGTGCATATTTCAATTCAAATGTTATTCAAAAAATCTAACATATGGAGGCTATAGATACTAACAAAGTATTTGAAATAAAATAATATAGACCCAAAACTTAGCATGAGTACATTTCATACCCCTAAAATGAATATCAAACTCTTATTTAAATTCCTTCTACCTAGAAAACTTGGCACTATCTTCTCCTCAACTTAAAACAATTATTGTTCTCTTTATTACATTTTGCATGATTACATTATATCTAAAATTGAAAAGTAATGTTTTTTCTAAGACTTCAGCATGCTATGTGATTTATTGGAAGTGGCACTATTTATTACATTGCTCTAGAATTTTGGAACAATGGTCGTACTTATTCTTGTTAGATACTTGATTTTCTTCTAGGAAATTTTATTCTATCTGTAGTTAGGGTAAAATTGCAAATCAGGGCAAATGAATAAACAGCAATGATAAAAACCCTAGCAATGCACAATGAAGCACAAGACAACATGAAAATTAAAATAACAAATGTAAATGCAAACCGATCTCCATGCTATGCTCGATTTATCTCCATTGCTCTTCTCCACCTCGCATGAGCATGCAAGATTTTGAAGGATTATTGTTGGAAGAATGTTGGGTGCTCACTTCTGCAGCATAACATTAAGATTAAGATGATAGAATGAATAATAGATGAAGGATGCAAAGGCTCTAATGATATTTCAACAGCATGTGGATACTTGAGGATCAATGCATTTTAGAAAATTTGGCAGAATAAGGGTACTTGAGGCTCAATGCATGCTAATGGCTTATGAGGGGGTTGATTTATAGGAAAGGCTTAATTCAAATGCATGGCTAGGATCAATTAGGGCTTTAGGTGAAATGGATGGATAGGATTAAGTTAGGTTTCCTTGCACATCAAGAAATTGTAGTCATGTGACATGTGGCAAAGGAGGATAAGGCTTAGGTGTGCTTGTGTAGATAAATACTAAAATTAGGTCCCATTAGTTGTGCATGTGAAGGATTTGAATGAAAGTTGTAATACAACACATGATTGACTGGACAAGTGTTGGAATGTGGTGAAAGGAGAGGACTTAATTCAAATAAAATATTTGAATTAGTTGGGATATGAGTTGGATATTAATTAAATAAATAAAATTTATTTAATTAATTGCGTAGAGGAATAGGATGTGATGTGGAAATTAATTAAATAAATAAAATTTATTTAATTAATTGGGATGATGATAAGATAAATGGAATTATGCATGTGAAATTAATTAATTAAATAAATTTATTTAATTAATTGGCTAAGTAGGATAAGGATGAGATTGAATGGGATTTAATTAAATAAATAAAATTTATTTAATTAATTGGTTAATGGATAAATGGGATTAAGAGTGGGATTTAGGACAAAAATGGCTTATGATGTTTAGGATAATGTTTTAACAAGGTGTTGTAGGACATGGACAAAGTTGGGACAAATTTGGGTGTTTACATTTTGCCCCTCTTTGAGATGATGTTCGAGATGATGAGCTTTGTGTCGAGTAACATCATTTCAAAGAAGTTAAGGTATAGATAATTGATAGGGATGCTGATGTAAGGATATGATGATGATGAAAAGATATGATGATGATGGAGAGATAGGATGATGATGCCCCCTCGAGAGGTTAGGTGGGTTGGACAAACACGGGTAGGCTCTCGAAAAGAAATGGCTTGGCTACAAAAGAAAGCTAAGGGAATGGATAGAAGAAATGGATGATGTATTATGTTGCAATGAAGGTGAGCAACCATGATGTTTGATATAGCACTAGACGTTATGCACCAAGGTATAAGGATCCAGGGTGACATTGTGTCTCGTGCCCCAGCGTAATACAACCTTGTCTAATGTATGAGGAAGTAAACTTAGAGCATTAAAGTCCTAATGCATAAAAGGTATGATATGACCTTAGATGCAAAGGATAGTGCAAAAAGATATTCCAACATACACAAGATATGAATATTAGCTGGAAAGTTTTGGATGTGATACAAATGCAAGATAAAATGATAACACACACAAGCAAGCAAGCAAGCATGCACAAATGATACAAAAACAAACAAGGTATTGCCCCTGTCAAGCTGTAAACCAGTGATTAATTGCTGATTGATGATGGTTGAGAGTGTTGTCATTGCGGGGAAAGCTATATCCCTAGATCAACACAAGGTTGTTTGCTAAATTGGTTGGCTAGTTGGCTGATTGATTTATTTGGCTTACAACAAGGCTAGGATCAAGACCATTGATTGTGATTGGATAACTTGGCTTGATTGATTAACTTGATTAGTATGGATTAAGGATGGGCTTGCATTTGGATCATTGCTTGGAATGGTTGGAAGATAATGAAATGTTGATTAGATGAAGTGATGGATGAAGATTGATGATTTGAAATGTTGATGATGAGATGATATGTAGTGGATTGAGATTCTTTTGATTTGCTGAAGTGATTGGATTTATTTTGATAGTTGGCTTGATGTGATTGAGTTGATTTGCTGTGATGTTGATGTTGATGATTGATAGGATTTGTTTTGATAATTGGCTTGATGTGCTTTGGTTGTGATGTTTTCTATTGCTGGGTTGATTGTTTTGATGATTGGATTTTTTTGAATGATGATAGTGATGGAGTGATGATTAGAGTGTCCACTCAATCTAAGCATAAGCAAGTGTTCTCAGTGTGCTCAAAGGATGGAAAACAAACAAGGTATTGCCCTTGTCAAGTCATAAACCAATGATTAATTATTTGATTGATGATGATAGATAGTGTTGTCATTGTGGGGAAAGCTATATCCCTAGATCAACACAAGGATGTGGGAACGCTATATCCTATTGATAATGATTGATGATGATTGATTGGGCTCATGACAAGATTAGGATCAAAAACTTGTTGATTTGATTGGATAATGTTCCTTGATTGATAAGCTTGCTTGATATGGATTAGTGTGACTTGGATTTAAGATCATTGCTTAGATTGATGGGATTGATATGATTGGAAGAAGCGATTGATTGAAATGGATGAATGAATGTTATTGATAGGAAGAATTGAAGATGATGATGATGATTTGATTTTGATTGAATGTTGATGGAGTGGATTGTTTTGGATGATGTGATTGGTTTTATTTCTTGGATTTTTCGTTGGATATTGATTTTTTTGTGTTTTTGAAATATTTTGGTTTTTTTTTTCTTTTGTATTTTTTTAAATGTTTTGGAAAACGCCAATGGATTTACAATTTGGGTAGCCTTTGTGCTTGATACCAATGACAAGGGAGAAAACCAAGTCTAGGTGCAAGGGATGGATAAAAGGATGGAGAAAAGGATGGGCTCATAGTAAATGTGACAACAAGATCATGAGAGTTAGATGGGATGGAAGAGAGGATAGGCCATATAAGGGATGGATGCTTGCCTCATGATAAACGGATAGGTAGGCTATAGTAGAAAGCTCATGATAAACAGATGTGGATAAGCTATAAGATGGAAAGCTTGTGATAAGGATATGCCATAGTGGATGGATCATAAGGGAGCGAGGATGTGATCTTAAAAGGCTATGTCGCATAGGAAGAACCTGCCCCATTCTAGGTAGTAATGCTTAGGATTTTTACATGATTAATTTCAGGACCAAGGGATGACATGATAGATTGGTTTGAATGGGATGGATAAATGGTCAATGGATAGGACTTGGTTTGGAAAGAAGGTATGTCAAGATATATCCAAGCATGTTTCAACATTTTGCCCCTATGTCTTCATCAAAATCAAAAGGTGGAAGGATGGATAAATAGGATAGGCATGTTTATGTAATGGCTAAGGATGGTAGGCTGGTATGGTAATGGTAGGACAGATAGGATGGAAAATGATATAATGGGATAGATGGTTTAGAAATGGATAGGTTGGATGAGACAATGTGCCCTTAAGTGTAATTGGCATAGAAGATCAACCTACACATGATGCCTGTTTGCCAGGTTTTCATCATGGTACTTATCCAAGGCACCTGTTTGCCAGGTTTTCACCATTGGACGAAGGGATTTCTCTTTACTTTTTTAATTTTTTTTTCTTTTTTTTCTTTTTTCTTTTTTTGCTTTTAGATGGGTTGACAATTACACATGGCGCCTGTTTGCTAGATTTTCACCATGGTAATGGATAGGAGGGACTCAAGTGTTTAGTGCTATGAATGTTGGTAGTCCCATTGGAGATGGATGATGTCTTCTCATGGACCATGTCATTATGCTCATCGATGTTGATAAGGGATTTTATGGGAGGGAAATGGATGAGGATGTGAATTATGCATGGAAAAATAGTGGATAGTGGATTATGATGTGGATTATGGAAGGTTCATGCAAGGATGGAGGATAGTGGATTATGTTGTGGATTATGGAGGAGAGATGAAAGCATGGACCATAGGAAGGTGATTGAGGAGATATGTAGGATAATGGATGAAGGATGGGGAGATGGAGGCATCTGGGAATGTTTTAGAATGGAAGGGAACTATGACCAATGGTTGCACACACCATGATAAACATTGAAGCTTTTGATTGGATGGTGGTGTAGGAAGCAATGGAGATGTTTGCTTAGGAGATGGTTGATGTAAGCATTTGGGAACCCACATAGACTTGGTATTTTTAGTGCTTTTGTTTTTCTTGTGGGATTTTTGAAGGGAATGGAAGTTTTGGATGGATATAGGCTCTTGGATGGAGATAGGTGATTGGGATTCTTGAGATGTAGAGGAAGATGCCTCGTTTGACTTGCTAGCTATTTGCTTAGGAACCCAAACCATTTTGCTTTTGGGCTTTGTATTTGGAGGTATGGGCTTGAATGGTTTTGTGAATGTACTTGGCTTTGATTCATTGCTTTGGTGCTCTAAGGCATGAGGGTCTTTAGGAGTTTTAGTTGGATTTTTGGATTTATAGATAGAGGCATCAAAAGTTTTGCTTTTGAATCCCATGGGGTGGGTGGATTGGATGGAATGATGGGAAGCTTTATGCTTAAATGATGTGTGCTTTTGTTGGTCATGATTAGGGATGTAAGGATACTTATGAATGAGTCGATAATGAGGTGTTGGAAGCAATGGTGGCAAGGTGGATGGAGGGATATTTGGAGTTGGTAAAAGTGGAGGCAAAGTGGATGGCGGAAGGTGTATGGTCACATGCTTTTGACATTTATAGGATGATGGAGGTGAAATGACAACATATGTTTTGGGTAGATGATGTGGTTTGTGATGGAAAGTGGACTTAAGATGGATGGAGGAATTACCAACATCTTGGCCTTCTTTACCTTGGGGTGTGTATCCAAGGCCATATGAGCATGGAGAGATCTTGACATGAGTCGGCTCCAAAATACCTTGTTCATAAAGACCTAGGCCTTTATCTTTGTAGTTCATGTTTCGGAGCATGCGATGGACTATAGGACTAGATGTGGTTTGAACACTAGACTTGAATTCCTTATTGGATGGAGAAGATGAAGTGGATAAAGGTCATTGTTGTCCTAAGGAAGAACACTCATGTATAAGGGTGGTAAGACCAATAGGACATGATGGTGGATTTGAAGTGGAGTCGATGGTGGATGTGGAAGGAGGATCATTAGGATCTTGATTAGCATTGTGTTCATGTAGATCCAAGTTATTGATTTGATCTTTTATGCTTACTTGGGGGACAAGTGTCTCATCATGACAAGTGGATGTTTGCTCATTATGGATAGGGCTAGATGGCATATAACTAGGAGAAATGTGGATATCTTGCTCATGGATTATAGGATTATGGATAGAATCAAGGTGCTCATGGATAGCTTCTTCATAGGTATCATCTTGATCATAAAGAAGGTAAATGTTATTGATGGGTTGGATTTGGATAGCTTTCTCATGAATAGTTGTTGGGAGATGGATAGGATCAAGTGGCTCGTGGATAGATGCATCATTATGGCTATCATCTTGATCATGGAAAAGATATATGTTATGGATGGGTTGCATAAAAGTTATTTGATCTTGAGTTAGACTAGGGCTTAATGTTTCCACATGCTTAGGATTAAACCTTTGACATACCTCTTGGGTTGCTTGAATGGAAGTGGAAGGCTCTTGGATAGGCTCTTGGATAGGTGTTTGGCATGGGGATATATGATTGGACATGACCTTTGGAAGTTCATTGGTAGGCTCATGAATGGGTGTTTGACATGGAGGTAGTTTATTCCTAGCTAGTAGCCAATGGATCACATCCTTCGCAAGGGTATGAGTGGATGGGAAATATAAAGGATGGATGATAATAGTAGAGGATGATGTTGTAAGCGTAGGACTAGGATTTTGATTAGATGGAAGGATAATGGAGTTTGATGGAGTAGGATTAGAGGGGGGTGACACATGGGATTTGAATGATGTGGCATGTTTTCCCATTATAGGTAGGTACACCTTATAAACAATTGGGACAGATATTGGGCATTGATTTGTATTATGGCCTTTGGTCCTATGGTATGTGCAATAATCATGTTCATCATATGGACTTTCTTCACATGGTTTGACTTCAGGAAGTTTAATGAGTTTGGCTTCAAGCATTCTTTGTAAAACTATCTCAACTGCATCCTTTGGTGAAGGATTAGAATGACATGGTGATGAATGTAATGGAGGGCTTGGTGATTTGGAAGGTTGATGGACCAATGGACTAGGAATGGGATCACATGGTGGTGTTGGGATAGGACTAGTTGGCTCATGTGTTGGCATGTGATTGGATGGTGGAGGCCACTCTAGATTGGTATCTCCCTTGTCAAAGGTAATTGGATCTTGCATAGGATAACTTGGGCTCATTTGATTTATGTACAAGGGACCACTTGGACTTACATGTGCTTCTTGTTGCAAAGGTGGACTTAGGTTCACTTGTGCTTGTTGTGGAAGCCATTGATAGTCTTGGTGGTTAGATGAAATGGTGGGATATGTAGATAAAAGGTCTCGCGGTGGACTCAAAGATGCGGGCATTTGATCTTGTTGGCAAGGTTGACTTGTGCTCACTTGATTTATATACAAAAGGCCATTTGGACTTGAATGTTGTTCTTGTGAATATCACTTGATTGCTTTGTGGATGGGCTTGGTAGTGCATTGGAATGGTGGCATGAGGGATTGGATAAGATTGAGGTGGATGTTCATAGGTTGACATGGCATTGACTTGGTGGATAGGTGGATTAAGTTGATAGGAAGTGGATGAATATGACATGTGGCTAGATGGATTAGGTTGATAGGAAGTGGATGGATATGACATGTGGCAAGATGGATTATGTTGATATGAAGTGGATGGATATGACATGTGGCAAGATGGATTAGGTTGGTAGTGAATGGCTAAGGATTGCTGTACTTGTCGAGCTTGAATAGTGGCTAAAAGGTGTTGGGCTTGGGTTATGAAGTGTTGTAGTTGAGGTGATTGGCTTGCATGGGGTTGAGCTTTTTGGATGAAGAATTGTAATATTTCAATGGCATCTTGGTTGAGGGGTTGTAATCCTTGATAAATATTTTGGAGGAATCTTTGGAATTTGATTTTTGGGTCTTCTAGTGTAAACATGTTGTCACCCAAGTGTTTGTCTTAAGTCCTTTTAGCAAGCACTTGTTTAGGGATTTTGGATGATGATGTGGCTTGTTTGGATGACTTGGCTATGTTTGGGTTGGATGATGACTAGGCTATGTTTGAGATGAAAGTGATTGGGTTTGAATGTTATTGGAAGAATGTGTAGGATGACTTGTCTTTATGTGTTTGAGTGTTTAGAGCTTGATGTGGCAATATTCAAACAAATGATTATGCATATACACACATAAATCACTCACACAAGACACATAAGCAAGTTTTAGTTTGGAATAATGTGATGATGGTTAAGCAAGCACGTGAAGACACTTCAACAAGTCCTAGTTAAGGCAAGGCCACTATCACAAGGAGGTTCTAGTGACAATCCAGGGGACTGGCACCCCACGAGCATCCAACAAGCCACTTAAGACTTTAACTAACCCTACTAGGAGTTTTAATATACACAAAGGTACACCTCCTTTCGAGTTAGCACTGTATGGTGAGCGCTAATACTAGTTAGACTTGGCTTTCGCCTTATCCTCTAATTTTTATAGCGGACCGGATGAAAGTACCGCTTGAGGTCATTCCCTTAGGGTGGATACCAAGGCAGCCCTCTCTAAGGCTAAACAAAAGCAACACAAGTAAATGTTTTTGATCTCTAAGTTCGTGTTGGGACACGAAGAGAGAGCATACACATTTACTTGGTCACACTCGCATGGGGTTCATTAATTTTAGAAGTTCAATGTGTGGAAGACAATGCAAGCACTTGTTTGTTTTAAAACCCAAATCTAAATGTGATGAAATACAATGGTTTGTTTTAGCCCAATTTTTTATGTGAATTTGCAAACAATTGTTCATTTTATGCCCAAAATCCAAATGTGTTTGCAAACAATGATTATAAGATGAGAAATGAAATAATTGCACCTAGTTAATTCGCTATCCAAATTGCTATAGATGTTGATATCAATGTTGCTCCAGCTCCTTATGATCACCTACAACATAAAAAAAAATGATATTATAATGCAGGCATAAAAAATAGGCTCATCAGGCAAGGAAAATTGTAATTTTAGATGCATAGCTGAATTAGATTTGATTATTTTGATACATTTTTTGTTTGAAAATTAAAAATTCAAAGAAGAGACCCCTATTAATTTTTAGAGAGCTTTCTGAAAATGTAAAGAAATCAGAAAAATTCCCTAATTTGCGCCCAAAAATGCAGATTTATGAAAATAGTACAGTCGGCAAAGATCTAATTTTTTCGCACTGTAAATGAGCTCTAAATTAAATCTGTAAAACATAGATCCTCATTAGAATTTTGAGAGCTTTCCAGAAATATAAAAATTTCTAAAAAATTTGTTGATTTGCGCCCAGAATTGTGATTTTATGAAAACACATAAAAACGTGATAAATCCCGCAAAAATCACGTTAAACCCAAAAATTTTCTATTGTAGCTTCCTTATATCATGGAAAAACTTTTGCTAAAATCTTGTAGAAAAATTCATAGTTGTTTGTAAGATATGATGAAATCTTTAAAACCTAGGGTTTTGTCGAAAAAATAGCAGATCTGCAACAAAAAATTAATTAAACCTGCAAAACTCAATAATGGGGGTTATATGAATGCAAATTTTTACTACAAAAACCTGCAAAAAAGATCAAGCGAAGTGAGTCCCACCGGGCGTGCCAGAATGTAGTTAGGGTAAAATTGCAAATCAGGGCAAATGAATAAACAACAATGATAAAAACCCTAGCAATGCACAATGAAGCACAAGACAACATGAAAATCAAAATAACAAATGTAAATGCAAACTGATCTCCATGCTATGCTTGATTTATCTCCATTGCTCTTCTCCACCTCGCATGAGCATGCAAGATTTTGAAGGATTATTGTTGGAAGAATGTTGGGTGCTCACTTCTGCAGCATAACATTAAGATTAAGATGATAGAATGAATAATAGATGAAGGATGCAAAGGCTCTAATGATATTTCAACAGCATGTGGATACTTGAGGATCAATGCATTTTAGAAAATTTGGTAGAATAAGGTTACTTGAGGCTCAATGCATGCTAATGGCTTATGAGGGGGTTGATTTATAGGAAATGCTTAATTCAAATGGATGGCTAGGATCAATTAGGGCTTTAGGTGAAATGGATGGATAGGATTAAGTTAGGTTTCCTTGCACATCAAGAAATTGTAGTCATGTGACATGTGGCCAAGGAGGATAAGACTTAGGTGTGCTTGTGTAGATAAATACTAAAATTAGGTCCCATTAGTTGTGCATGTGAAGGATTTGAATGAAAGTTGTAATACAACACATGATTAACTGGACAAGTGTTGGAATGTGGTGAAAGGAGAGGACTTAATTCAAATAAAATATTTGAATTAGTTGGGATATGAGTTGGCTATTAATTAAATAAATAAAATTTATTTAATTAATTGGGTAGAGGAATAGGATGTGATGTAGAAATTAATTAAATAAATAAAATTTATTTAATTAATTGGTTAATGGATAAATGGGATTAAGAGTGGGATTTAGGACAAAAATGGCTTATGATGTTTAGGATAATGTTTTAACAAGGTGTTGTAGGACATGGACAAAGTTGGGACAAATTTGGGTGTCTACACTATCAAATAGCAATATCCTTGTTGAAATTAGATAGTTTTGAGGAAATCCAACTACTCATTCTTGTAGTATCCTTTTGTTAATCATGTAACCAAAGAGAATTGTTAGACTAGTAACGAAGTTGATGACTTCTAACAATCCCCAATTAAACCTAGTGCAACAAAAGCTCAAACATGAATCAACAAATAGGCTATCCATTGATCAAGAAGAAAACATGTTTCATGGTTATGCTTCATTTACATGTCAACCCAAGGATGTATCTATTGTCATGATATCGATATTGTATGTATGGCATTAGATTCTTAAAAGATTAAGGTTTTAATGTTGTGTACAGGGGAAGAAATAAAAATTATGACATATGAAAGTAAATTATTAGTACATAAAGGGAATATATTCTAGAATTAGAAAGATTCTCAAACAAATCAAAGATTAAACCTTACACACAATTTAATGGCTATAGGCTAGTAAAATCTTATAACAAGAGTATATTGAATTATAATAAACCTAAACTATTAGGATAGAGACCCAACTATAGTCCAACTCAAGTGGGCCCTTGCTTGGATAAAACCATGCCTTCCTCTCTCCCTCCAAAAAAAATAGTAACTAAATCAAATCAACTCTATTACTTACAACACATTAGAAATGAAAGGAACATGAACTCAATCTTCTATTAATCTCAACAAGATTTGTTACATTCAAACTATGCTCAATATCTTTCACTAGATCATGTCTACTACCTTTATTTATGCTATATATAATACTATTACCACTACATTCATCCCACTACTGGCAAACATGTAGGAGGTGGATGATTTGTTAAGAAATAATAGTAAAACTAGGAAACTAATTCATAGATGAGTAAGTCACATTCCCATCAAAATCATATAATAATAATTACACAAGAAGAGTGATGGAGGGTTCATTAAGAAGAATAAGGATGGTTTGATTAAATCATTCAAATTTTCATGCATGCTCCATCTATCCACAAGAAATTTCAAAGTTTTCTATCTATCTAAAACTACTAATTCGTTACATTGTTCTAGGCATGCTACAATTTTGATTGTGGATAAGCTACAACCTTGGCTACGGATAGTGAATCCTAGTTGCTATGAGTAAGTGGCTAACTCTATTGAAATCACTTTGTTGTACTTAAACAACTCATGAGCATACCAGTTATCATAGCTAAGACAAGAAATTCTATATTATTATGAAAAGAACTACTTTTAATATATAGTCATCCAATAAATAAAATACCTATTAAACCTATGATATACCAAAGTATTTAGCCAAAGGGAGTATTCAAAGGATGTAGATATATACAAAGTTTAAGTCAAAATAAGAGATAAAGAATATCTAATGGGGACAATTTTGGGACTCATCACACCCCCAACTTAATTAGTTGCTTGTCCTCAAGAAACTATGGTCTCTACATATACATCAAGAAAATTCTCCAAATTCAATTGGGTTAGTCAAACCTTCAACTTTCTTTACGTAGAATTCTTTCATGTCTTCAATCCTTTTCCATCTCAAATCCTCTGATGTCATGTCAATCACTTGGTCATCTTGCTATCTAGGGATTGGAACCCAAAATAAGGGTGGATGAAAGGTCATTGGTAACTAGAAAAGATATAAGTGTCTATTTGAATCAATGTGACATCACACCCTTGTGAGAGCTGCCTTGTAATTCTACACAAAATAGGGCTCCATTTTCTATAGTTTTGGCATAAGTTCCTACCATCTCTACTTGTAATTATATGAGTCTCTTCCCATTTGAGGTGCTAATTCTAAATACTAGTTTTCTATTGTGACTTGATCACAGACAATCTTCTTAGCCACCTCTAGTTTGTTTATTAATTGCACCCATTCCTCTACAATTGCATCTGCATCTCTAGCCTCACCACCAATCCTAATAGTACTAGATTTTTCATATTCAAAAGACTCTCATTTGTTCACCTATCTTCTCATTTCTCATCAAGAAAGAGAATACCTTTAACTGTACACCCAAAAAATACAAATTAGGGTTTCATGCATAATTGAAGATAACACCAAAATCATGGAAATAAAATTCACATAGCTGGCTTTGCATCTCACTTATGCTTCTATGGTAAGCTTCAAGAAATGACCTTAGTGTGTCAACCTTTGGAGACAAATCACAAAAAATTCTCATGAATTGAAAACTTAACCATTGTTCCTTTAAATGGAAGGCATAAACTCTTGCAGGTAGCCTATAGTCAACTAATTGCATGGTAAGCTATGCAATTTTTTCTTCTTTTATTTTATCATCACCATTATCTTTCAGTTCTTATTTTAATTTGTCTTCCAACTTCTTTTTCTCCTAGTCAGAGTTGTTTTAGATGGCCC
Organism: Cunninghamia lanceolata; assembly: GCA_027924645.1. Lineage (NCBI taxonomy): Eukaryota > Viridiplantae > Streptophyta > Pinopsida > Cupressales > Cupressaceae > Cunninghamia > Cunninghamia lanceolata. The sequence goes on along the minus strand of BSBN01001603.1, from coordinate 986,277 downwards.
TTATGGCCTTGTCTCTTTTCCAATGTATTTCTTCAAGACTGTGCCAATCTATTTATATGTCCCTTGTATCATATTGTTTAAAAAAATCACAAAAAGGTGCAAAGTCTTTTTCTTTGGTACCTGGGTCTTATGTTGTTAGCATGCCATGAACAAGCACTTCTCTTGCTGTAAATTATGCAAGACCTACCTCTATTTGCTCAATCTCTTCCTCCTCCATTTGTTATGTTGGGACATGCCTAAAAAACTTCAAAAAATCCTAAGTTTTATGCCTCATTGTTGTCTAGAAAAATTTTCACCCATTACTGATAATAGATTTGAGAAATTTTCAATGGGTTTTCCTTGGTCAAAATTTGTGTTGTGGTGAGTATTTTACCTTCCCCATGCCATGGTCATATCTTATTGTTAACAAATATCTCTTAAAATTCCTAAGTTTTGTGCTTTCCTTATCTTTTCTTGGCTTTTGGGTGTAGGGTTCCAAGTTCCAATTCCTTTCAGAACCTAGATCATCCCTTGTTCCAATTCTTGTCAAAACCTAGGATATCCCCAACTCCTATGTCCTTTTGGGTCCCCATTCTCCCATGTCCAATTTGGAGGGTCAAATCTTGGAATTTTGAGATGATCTCAGAGATGGTAGCTATGTGTAACATCCAACATCAAATGGCCCTTTCCTTTAGGTGTTTTGGCTATTTTGATAAATTTAGCTTTTCTATGGACATCAAGACATTCCTATTTCCAATGTCCTTCCCAATTCTCATTCCCCATTTTAAATTTCAAGGGTTAAATATTGGAATTTTGAGATGATCTCATAGACGTTGGATATGTATCATCTAGCATCAAATGTGTCAGAAAGATGGTTGCCATTGCACCATAAGATCAACCTATTAATGTTCGATACAACCACCAGAGTTAATGAATCCACAGGAGGCAGTTAAGCCTTGTCATGAACCCAAGCGTTGTGCTGCAAAGCATAAGGAGACCAAGAGTGCACACCTTGAAACAATCCCCCTCTAATGCAAGAGAGGGGTTCAAACTTGTGACCTGGGCTATGATACCAATTGTTAGAAAGACGATTGTCGTTGCACCAAAAGATCAACCTGTTAATGCCTGATACAACAACTAGAGTTAATGACTCCACGAGAGGTAGTTAAGCCTTGTCACGAACCCAAGCCCTGTGCTGCACAACACATGGAGACCAAGGGCACACACCTTGCAACAAAATGGACTTTTCATTCGAGTGTTTTGGATATTTTTAGAATTTTTTATTTTTCATGGACATCGAGACATCCTTGGTTCCAATGTCCATCTGGATCCCCATTCCCCCATGTTCAATTTGGAGGGTCAAATCTTGGAATTTTTAGATGATCTAAAAGATGGTGGATATAAGTGTCATCCAACATCAAATGGACATTTATTTAGGTGTTTTGGCTACTTTGGGAATTTCAAGATTTTTTTGGACATTGAGACATCCTTGGTTCCAATGTCCTCCTGGATCCCCATTCCCCCATGTTCAATTTGGAGGGTCAAAACTTGAAATTATGAGATGAAACTGAAGTCTATAATTAATGGTACCCCCTTGCATCTATTTGGCTTTTTTTAGGTATTTTTCTCATTTTTCTCATTTTGGGTTTTCCATGATCTTTTTGGACCCCCCATTTCCCCATGCTAATTTTGTAGGGTTAAAACTCAAAATTTTTGGGTGATCTCGAAGATTCAGGCTATGTTTATCATTTTCATTGAATGTGAACTTTTATTTGAGTGTTTTGGTCACTTTGGAGATTTTGCGATTTTCATGGACATCATAACATTTTCAAATATCCATGTGTCCCTAGTTCCTTTGGGTTTTTAGTTTCCCTAGTGTATTTTGATCTCAAAGATTCAGGCTATGTTTATCATTTTCATTGAATGTGGAACTTTTATTTGAGTGTTTTGGTCACTTTGGAGATTTTGGGATTTTCGTGGACATCATAACATTTTCAAATATCCATGTGTCCCTAGTTCCTTTTGGTTTTTAGTTTCCCTAGTGTATTTTGAAATATCCATGTGTCCCTAGTTCATCAAGGTTTCCAATTTCCCTAGTGTATTTCCAAATATCCATGTGTCCCTAGTTCATCAAGGTTTCCAATTTCCATAGTGTATTTCTAAATATCCAAGTGTCCCTAGTTCTTTCAGGTTTCTAGCTTCCTTAGTGTAACTAAAAATATCCCTGTATCCCTAGTTCTTCTAGATTCACAGTTTCCCTAGTGTATTTTAAATATCTCTGTGTCCCTAGTTCTTCTAAGTTTCTAGTTTCCCTAATGTATTTTGAAATAACCATATGTCCCTGATCCTTCCGAGATTCTATTTTTTGGCAAGCACTTTTCAAATATCCCTATGTCCCTATTCTTTTAGGTTTCTAGTTTCTCTAGTGTATTTCAAAATATCCCTATGTCCTTGATCATTCTGGTATTCTTGTTTCTAGTAACCACTTTCTAAATATCCTTGTGTCCCTAGTTCTTTTAGGTTTTCAATTTCCCTAGTGTATTTCAAAATATTCCTATGTCCCTAATCTTTCCATGATTCTAGTTTCTAGTGAGTACTATTCAAATGTCCCTATATCCCTGGTTCTTCTAGAATTCTAGTTTCTAGCAAAATACTCAAACTTTTCACATTTTTCAAGGCATAATGGGACACTCCAGCAACTCTTAGGACCACCATTAATGATCCTTTTGAGGCCTGATAGCATGGTACATGAGCTCCATACACCCCAAGACTAATGTGGAACCTTCCATGATGAAATTTTTGTACCAGAGCATGGGAAAACACTCTAAATATGTAGGATTTTATGGTACAACCCATGTGATGATGATGTAGGTAGGCATGGTTGCCCAATTTCATTTTTCAGATGTCAAATACCTCCTTCTAAGGCTTCTTGATGGATTGAATGAGGTATATAATGGATTTTGCATTATTTTCAAAGGGATGGAAAATATTTTAGTTATAGAGTAGAGCTAAAAAGATATAAAAACTTGTAGGAAACCTAGGGTTTTTTCTAGTTACTAGTTTAGAGCAATTGTATTGTAATTTTTTTGGACTCTCTCCCAAGGGCTATGAGAGGATATTGTAATATTCAAAGAATGAACCCAATGTATAGATTGAACACCATTTCAAATTTCTCCATGAACATTCTGGATATATTTTGGATTTTGTGTTTACAGGTTGAGGGAAAACTCATTCATGGGATATTTGATATATTTGTGTAAATGCTTTACCAACTAGGATTATGCGATATCATTATAGATTTACATACTATTTTCCTCTGCTTATGCACACTACGAACAAAAGGTAGTGTGCATAAGCAGAGGATAATAGTGTGTAAATCTATAGTGATATTGCATAATCCTAGTGGCATAGGATTGTAGAGAAGGAATGATCATGGGGAGGATAGGAGTAGGAGTACATGAATCACTAAAAGAAGACTACCCAAGACTAGTTAAGGTATGACTTAAGGTAAATAAGTTTGGTGATATAATATTCATGAGTACCAAGGCCATTTCTATTATATACAAACTATGTTAGGATTGTATTGCCTTCAGCATATGTTGATATTAAAATTTTCCCTTAGATGCAAATCAATACTAACATGGGAAGTCTGCAAGGGTGAGATGTGTCTTATAAAATAACCTATACAGTTTTAGAAGTTGACTCTTAAAATTCTTAATTTAGTCTTATAAATAACTGTACGAAAGGGGAGAAAGAAATGCAACAAAAACTAGGAATTAATGTAAATGAGCAGTGTTACCATGCATTGGAAAAAAAATATTATTTATTAAAAACACTATCTTGCAAACCATATCTAAGAAATATGTTCAAACTAAGAGAAAAATATCTAAAAGTATTTAATATGAATAATATAGAGAGATAACAAATCATGACTTCACGTATTCAAGTGATAAAATTTTGCATATTTGAATTTAAATGTTATTCAAAAAATATAACATATGGAAAGCTATACATACTAACAAAGTATTTGAAATAAAATAATATAGAGCCAAAACTTAGCATGAGTACATTTCATCCCCCTAAAATGAATATCAAACTCTTATTTAAATTCCTTCTACCTAAAAACCTTGGCACTATCTTCTCCCCAACTTAAAACAATTATTGTTCTCTTTATCACATTTTGCATGATTACATTATATCTAAAATTGAAAAGTAATGTTTTTTCTAAGATTTCAGCATGCTATGTGATTTATTGGAAATGGTACTATTTATTATTCAAAGTGGTACTATTTGTTACATTTCTCTAGAATTTTGGAACAATGGTCGTACTTATTCTTGTTAGATACTTAATTTTCTTCTCAGAATTTTTTTCTATCAAATAGCAATATCCTTGTTGAAATTGAATAGTTTTGAGGAAGTCCAACTATTCATTCTTGTAGTATCCTTTTGTTAATAATGTAACCAAAGAGAATTGTTAGACTAGTAACTAAGTTGACGACTTCTAATAATCCCCAATTAAACCTAGTGTAACAAAAGCTCACACATGAATCAACAAATAGGCTATCCATTAATCAAGAAGAAAAAGTGTTTCATGGTTATGCTTCATTTACATGTCAACCCAAGGATGTATCTATTGTCACAATATCGATATTATATGTATGGCATTAGATTCTTAGGAGATTAAGGTTTTAATGTTGTGTACAGGAGAAGAAATAAAAATTATGACATAGGAAAGTAAAACATTAGTACATAAAGGGAATATATTCTAGAATTAGAAAGATTCCCAAACAAATCAGAGATTAAACCTTACACACAACTTAATATCTATAAGTTATTGAAATCTTATAACATGAGTATACTAAATTATAAATAAAGCTAAACTATTAGGATAGAGTCACAACTATAGTCCAACTCAAGTGGGCCCTTGCTTGGATAAAACCATGCCTTCCTCTCTCCCTCTAAATAAAATAGTGACTAATTCAAATCAAATCTATGTCTCACAACACACTATAAATGAAAGGAACATGAACTCAACCTTCTACTAATCTCAACAAGAGTTGTTACATTCAAACTATCTCAATATCTTTCACTAGATCATTTCTACTACCTTTATTTATACTATATATAATACTATTACCACTACATTCATCCCACTACTGGAAAACATGTAGGAGGTGGATGATTTATTAAGAAATAATAGTAAAGATAGGAAACTGATTCATAGATGATTAAGAGTCATATTCCCATCAAAACCATAATTACACATACTCAAAAAGAAGAGTGATGGAGGATTTATTAAGAAGAACAAGGATGAGTTGATTAAATAATTCAACTTTTCATGCATGCTCCATGTGTCCACAAGAAATTTCAAAGTTTTTTATCTATCTAAAACTACCTATTCATTACATTAATCTAGGCATGCTACAATCTTGGTTGTGGATAAGCTACAACCTTGGCCATGGATAGTGAATCCTAGTTGCTAAGGGTAAGTGGCTAACTCTATTGAAATTACTTTGTTTCATGTAAACAACTCATGATCATACCAGTTATCAAAGATAAGACAAGAAATGCTATATTATCTTGAAAAGAACTACTTTTAATAATGAATCATCCAATAAATAAAATACCTATTAAACCTATGATATACCAAAGTATTTAGCCAAAGGGAATATTCAAAGGATGTAGATATATACAAAATTTAAGTCAAAATAAGAGATAAATAATATTTGATGGAGACAATTTTGGGACTCATCACACCCCCAACTTAATTAGTTGCTTGTCCTCAAGAAACAATAATCTTTGCATATACATCAATAAAATTCTCCAAATTCAATTGGGTTAGTCAAACCTTCAACTTTATTTACATAGAATTCTTTCGTGTCTTCAATCCTTTCCATTTCAAATCCTTTGATGTTATGTCAATCACTTGGTCAGCTTTCTATCTAGGGATTGGAACCCAGAATAAGGGTGGATGAAAGGTTAGTGGTAACTAGACAAGATATAAGTGTCTATTTGAATCAATGTGACATCACACCCTTGTGATAGCTACCATGTAATTCTACACAAAATAGGGCTCCATTTTCTATAGCTTTGGCATAAGTTCCTGCCATCTCTACTTATAATTATATGAGTCTCTTCCCATTTGATGTGCTAATTCTAAATACTAGTTTTTTGTTGTGACTTGATCACAGACACTCTTCTTAGCCACCTCAAGTTTGTCTACTAATTGCACCCATTCCTCTACAACTGCATTTGCATCTCTAGCCTCACCCCTAATCCTAATAGTAATAGATTTTTCATATTCAAAATACTCTCATTTGTTCACCTATCTTCTTCTCATTTCTCATCAAGGAAGAGAATACCTTTAACTGTACATACCAAAAATACAAGTAGAGGCTTTCATGCATAATTGTAGATAACACCAAAATCATGGAAATAAAATTCACATAGCTAGCTTCGCATCTCACTTATGATTCTATGGTAAGCTCCAAGAAATGACCTTAGTGTGTCAGCCTTTCAAGACAAATCACAATAAATGCTCATGAATTGAAAACTTAACCATTGTTCCTTTAAATAGAAGGCATAAACTCTAGTAGGTAGCCTATAGTCAACCAATTGAATGGTAAGCTATGCAATTTTTTCTTCTTTTATTTTAGCCTCTTTATTTCCTCACCATTGTCTTTCAGTTTTTACTTTAATTTGTCTTCCAATTTCTTTTTCTCCTAGGCATAGTTGTTTTACATGGCCCTTATGGCCTTGTCTCTTTTCCAATACAATTATTCAAGATTGTGCCCCATCTATTTATATGGCCCTTGTATCATATTGGTTTAAAAAAATCACAAAAAGGCGCAAGGTCTTTTTCTTTGGTACCTGGGTCTTCTACTATTGGCAGGCCCTGAACCAACACTTCTCTTGCTATAAATTATGTAGGACCTACCTCTATTAGCTCAATCTCTTCCTCCTCTATTTGTTATGTTGGCACATGCCTTAAATTTTTCAAAAAATCCCAAGTTTTATGCCTCATTGTTGTCTAGAAAATTTTTCACCCATTACTGATAATCGATCTAAGAAATTTTCAATGGGTTTTCCTTGGTCAAAATTTGTGTTGTGGTGAGTATTTTACCTTCCCCATGCCATGGCCATATCCTATTGTTACCAAAAATCTCTTAAAATTACTAAGTTTTGTTCTTCCCTTATCTTTTCTTAGCTTTTGGGTGTAGGGTTCCAAGTTCCAATTCCTTTCAGAACCTAGAACATCCCTTGTTCCAATTCTTGTCAAAACCTAGGATATCCCTGGCTCCTGTGTCCTTTCAAGTCCCCATTCTCCCATGTTCAATTTAGAGGGTCAAATACTAGAATTTTGAGATGATCTCAAATATGGTAGCTATTTGTATCATCCAACATCAAATGGACCTTTTGTTTAGGTGTTTTGGCAACTTTGAGAAATTTAGGTTTTCTATGGACATCAAGACATTCCTGGTTCCAATGTTCTTCCCAGTCCTCATTCCCTATTTTCAATTTTGAGGGTCAAATATTGGAATTTCGAGATGATCTCATAGATGGTGGTTATGTGTCATCTAGCATAAAATGGATCTTTCATTCGAATGTTTTGGATTTTTTGTAGACATCGAGACATCCTTGGTTCCAATGTCCATCTAGATCCCCAAAATCTTGGAATTTTGAGATGATCTTAGAGATGGTGGATGTGTGTGTCATCCAACATCAAATGGGCCTTTTTTTCAGGTGTTTTGGCTACTTTGGGAATTTTAAGATTTTTGTGGACATTGAGACATCCTTGGTTCCAATGTCCTTCCAGATCCCCATTCCCCCATGTTCAATTTGGAGGGTCAAAACTTGAAATTATGAGATGACATTAAAGGCTATAGTTAATGGTACCCCCTTGCATTATTTTTGAGGTATTTTGCTCATTTTTCTCATTTTGGGCTTTCCATGATCTTTCTAGACCCCCATTTCCCCATGCTGATTTTGTAGGGTTAAAACTCAAAAACTTTTGGGTGATCTTGAAGATTCAGGCTATGTTTATCATTTTCATTTGATGTGGAACTTTTTTTTGAGTTTTTTGGTCACTTTGGAGATTTTGGGATTTTCATGGACATCATAACATTTCAAATATCCATGTGTCCCTAGTTCCTCTGGGTTTTTAGTTTCCATAGTGTATTTTGAAATATCTGTGTCCCTAGTTCTTCTAGGTTTCTAGTTTCCCCAGTGTGTTTCCAAATATCCAAGTGTCCCTAGTTCTTTCAAGTTTCTAGTTTCCTTAGTGTAATTCAAAATATCCCTATATCCCAAGTTCTTTTAGATTCCTAGTTTCCCTGGTGTATTTTAAATATCCATGTGTCCCTAGTTCTTATGAGTTTCTAGTTTCCCTAATGTATTTTGAAATATCCCTATGTCCCTGATCCTTTCGAGATTCTATTTTTTGGCAAGCACTTTTCAAATATCCCTATGTCACTATTATTTCATGTTTCTAGTTTCCCTAGTGTATTTCAAAATATCCCTATCCCTGATCCTTCTGGTATTTCTATTTCTGGTAAGCACTTTCCAAATATCCTTGTGTCCCTAGTTCTTTCGGGTTTTCAATTTCCCTAGTCTATTTCAAATATTCATATGTCCCTGATCTTTCCATGATTCCAATTTCTAGCAAGGATTGTTCAAATGTCCTTATGTCCCTAGTTCTTCTAGGATTCTAGTTTCTAGCAAAATACTCAATATTTTCACATTTTTTCAAGACACAATGAGACACTCCAACAAATTTTAGGACCACAATTAATGATCCTTTTGAGGCTTGATAGCATGGTACACGAGCTCCATACACCCCAAGACTAATGTGGACCCTTCCATGATGAAATTTTTGTACCAGAGCATGGGCAAACACTCTAAATATACACAGTTTTTGGGTACAACCCATGTGGTCATGATGTAGGTGGGCATGGTTGCCCAGTTTCATTTTTCAAATGTTAAATCGCTCCTTCTAAGGCTTCTTGATGGATTGAATGAGGTATATAATGGATTTTGCATTCATTTTCAAGTGGATGGAAAACATTTTAGTTGTAGAGAAGAGCTAAAAAGTTATAAAAACTTGTTTGAAACCTAGGGTTTCTTCTATTTACTATTTTAGAGCAATTGTATTGTAATATTTTCTAGATTCTCTCTCAAGGGCTATGAGAGGATATTGTAATATTCAAAGAATGAACCCAATGTGCAGATTGAACACCATTTCAAATGTCTCCATGAATATTCTAGATATATTTTGGATTTTGTGTTTACAAGTTGAGGGAAGACTCCTTCATGGGATATATGATATATTTGTGTAAACATTTTACCAACTAGGATTATACGATATCACTATAGATTTATACACTATTATCCTCTACTTATGCACACTACCTTTTGTTCATAGTGTGCATAAGCAGAGGATAATAGTGTGTAAATATATAGTGGTATTGCATAATCCTAAAGGCATAGGATTGTAGAGAAGGAATGATCATGGAGAGGATACAAGTAGGAGTAGATAAATAATTAAAAGAAGACTACCCAATACTAGTTTTCTTAAGGTATGACTTAGGGTAAATAAGTTTTGTGATATCATATTCATGAGTACCAAGGCCATTTCTATTATATCCAAACTATGCTAGGATTGTATAGCCTTTAGCATATGTTGATATTAAAAGTTGCCCTTGGATGCAAATATATACTAACATGGGAAGTCTACAAGGGTGAGACGTGTCTTATAAAATAACCTATACAGTTTTATAAGTTGACTCTTAAAATTATTAATTTAGTCTTATAAATAAGTGCGAGAGAAGGGAGAAAGAAATGCAACAAAAACTAGGAATTGATGTAAATGAACAATGTTACCATGCATTGGAAAAAATATTATTTATTAAAAACACTATCCTACAAACCATATCTAAGAAATATGTTCAAAGCAAGAGAAAAATATCTAGAAGTATTTAATATGAATAATATAGAGACATAACAAATCATGACTTCACGTATTCAAATGATAAAATTGTGCATATTTGAATTCAAATGTTACTCAAAAAATATAACATATGAAAGGCTATAGATACTAACAAAGTATTTGAAATAAAAGAACACAGAGCCAAAACTTAGCATTAGTACATTTAGTCACTCTAAAATGAATATCAAACTCTTATTTAAATTCCTTCTACCTAGAAAACTTGGCACTATCTTCTCACCAACTTAAAACAATTGTTTTTCTCTTTATTACATTTTGTGTGATTACATTATATCTAAAATAGAAAAGTAATGTTTTTTCTAAGATTTCAGCATGCTATGTCATTTATTCGAAGTGGCACTATTTATTAAATTGCTCTAGAATTTTGTAACAATGGTCGTACTTCTTGTTAGATACTTGATTTTCTTCTAGGATTTTTTTTCTATCAAAAAGCAATATCCTTGTTGAAATTGGATAGTTTTGAGGAAGTCCAACTATTCATTCTTGTAGTAACCTTTTGTTAATAATGTAACCAAAGAGAATTGTTAGACTAGTAACTAAGTTGATGACTTCTAACAATCCCCAATTAAACCTAGTGCAACAAATGCTCACAAATGAATCAACAAATAGGCTATCCATTGATCAAGAAGAAAAAGTGTTTCATGGTTATGCTTCATTTACATGTCCACCCAAGGATGTATCTATTGTCACGATATTGATATTGTATGTATGGCATTAGATTCTTAGGAGATTAAGGTTTTAATGTTGTGTGTAGAGGAAGAAATAAAAATTATGACATAGGAAAGTAAATTATTAGTACATAAAGGGAATATATTCTAGAAGTAGAAAAATTCTTAAATAAGTCAAAGATTAAACCTTACACACAATTTAATGGCTATAGGTTATTGAAATCTTATAACAAGAGTATACTGAATTATAAATAAACCTAAACTATTAGGATATAGACCCAACTATAGTCCAACTCAAGTGGGCCCTTGCTTGGATAAAACCATTCCTTTCTCTCTCCCTCTAAATAAAATAGTAACTAAATCAAATCAACTCTATGACTCACAACACACTAGAAATGAAAGGAACATGAACTCAGTCTTCTATTAATCTCAACAAGAGTTGTTACATTCAAACTATGCTCAATATCATTCCCTAGATCCTATCTACTACATTTATTTATACTACATATAATACTATTACCACTACACTCAAGCCACTACTGGCAAACATGTAGGAGGTGGATGATTTATTAGGAAATAATAGTAAAACTAGGAAATTAATTCATAGATGAGCAAGAGTCATATTCCCATCAAAACCATATAATAGTAATTACACATGCTCAAAAAGAAGAGTGATGGAGGATTCATTAAGAAGAACAAGGATGAGTTGATTAAATCATTCAACTTTTCATTTATGCTCCATCTATCCATGAGAAATTTCATAATTTTTCTTTCTATCTAAAACTACCTATTCGTTACATTGTTTTAGGCATGCTACAATCTTGGTTGTGGATAAGCCACAACCTTGGCTATGGATAGTGAATCCTAGTTGCTATGAGTAAGTGGCTAACTCTATTGAAATCACTTTGTTGCACTGAAACAACTCATGAGCATACCAATTATCATAGCTAATATAAGAAATGTTATATTATCCTGAAAAGAACTACTTTTAATATATAATCACAATCCAATAAATAAAATACTTATTAAACCTATGATATACCAAAGTATTCAGCCAAAGGGAGTATTCAAAGGATGTAGATATATACAAAATTTAAGTCAAAATAAGAGATAAAGAATATCTTATGGAGACAATTTTGGGACTCATCACACCCCCAACTTAATTAGTTGCTTGTCCTCAAGAAACTATGGTCTCTACATATACATCAAGAAAATTCTCCAAATTCAATTGGGTTAGTCAAACCTTCAAGTTTCTTTATGTAGAATTCTTTCGTGTCTTCAATCCTTTTCCATCTCAAATCCTTTGATGTCATGTTAATCACTTGGTCATCTTTCTATCTAGGGATTGGAAACTGAAATAAGGGTGGATGAAAGATCAGTGGTAACTAGACAAGCTATATGTGTCTATTTGAATCAATGTGACATCACACCCTTGTGATAGCTGCCATGTAATTCTACACAAAATAGGGCTCCATTTTCTATAGTTTTGGCATAAGTTCTTGTCATCTCTACTTGTAATTATATGAGTCTCTTCCCATTTAAGGTGCTAATTCTAAATACTAGTTTTCTATTGTGACTTGATCACATGCAATCTTCTTAGCCACCTCAGATTTGTTTATTAATTGCACCCATTCCTCTACAACTACATCTGCATCTCTAAGCCTCACCCCCAATCCTAATAGTAATAGATTTTTCATATTCAAAATACTCTCATTTGTTCACCTATCTTCTTCTCATTTCTCATCAAGAAAGAGAATGCCTTTAACTGTACATCCCAAAAATACAAGTTAGGGTTTCATGTATAATTGTAGATAACACCAAAATCATGGAAATAAAATTCATATAGTTGGCTTTGCATCTCACTTATGCTTCTATCTTAAGCTCCAAGAAATGACCTTAGTGTGTTAAACTTTGGAGACAAATCACAACAAATGCTCATGTATTGAAAATTTAACCATTGTTTCTTTAAATAGAAGGCATAAACTCTAGCAAGCAGCCTATAGTCAACCAATTGAATGGTAAGCTATGCCAATTTTTCTTCTTTTATTTTAGCCTCTTTATTTCCTCATCATTGTCTTTTAGTTCTTATTTTAATTTGTCTTCCAACTTCTTTTTCTCCTAGGCACAGTTGTTTTACATGGCCCTTATAGCCTTGTCTCTTTTCCAATGCAATTCTTCAAGACTGTGCCCATCTATTTATATGGCCCTTGTATCATTTTTTTTAAAAATTCACAAAAAGGTGCAAGGTCTTTTTCTTTGGTACCTAGGTCTTCCGCTATTGGCAGGCCCTTAACAAGCACTTCTCTTGCTATAAATTATGTTGGCCATATGTGTTGTCATTGATGCCAACAAAGTATACATTGATGTCAACATAACAGATGGAAATGTATAGACAGACTTGTACAAAGGAAGAGTCAATATGGTCAGGGCAAATCAGTCTGGTGAAAGAGAAAATAGTCTAAGTATGGATCAGTTTTAGGCTTGAACATGATGTGAAGGTAAACACTTCTATCCTTGCATGATTCTTGCATATATACATACATATCTCATCAATTGGGAGTATTGCACTCAAGGGTAAGAAGTAGAAAAGTGTCTAAGGAACTCCCAGTGCAAAACCTAAGGTAGAATCAACTTGAATTGGTCCACATTTCTCCACAAATAGAGAGTTGGCCATATAGTTATAAGGATTGTTTTTGACATGTTATATCCAAGGTTTCAATCTCTCATTCTTTCAGCATGAAAATTTACAAGGGATAATTCATCAACCATCACCTAGATAGAGTAGAGCAGTAATGGGGAGATAATGGAATGTTCTGCATTCCTCCAAAAGAGATTTGTTTGTCATGTGATTCTAAGTAATGACTAAGATTAGTATGTTATATGCTATGATGAAGTTTCAAGTGCTCTAGTGGTCCACAAAGACATTACTCAAGTGACAGAGGTATCACATTGTATTCTGGAGCCTCAATATACAAGCTATGTTCTTCAAATTATGAAACATGTATAAAACTATTATTAAAGCTTGTGTAGATGTAGGATATGGTCCAAGACACATCATATATGATCCGCATATACATAATTCTCTCTTTTTGGTATAGTATCAAAATGTCATAACTGCAAGTAAAATTTTCTTCCATAACTCTAAGTACCTAATCCATTCATGAATTCCTCCAAAAACTTTAGACAGAGGTCTGCGGATCTAGTGAGTAGCATACATTGATATCTATGATCATTCCCAAAAGGTTTCAGACCCTGCACTTCACCGCAATATCATATCGTGGGTCGTGAAGCATTAAATAAGGTATGGAAGACTTTGTTTTCTATAGATTGATACATTTCTTGTCTTGCAGATGCATAGTTTGGTATGTTACCTCTCTGGTAAAGTATATGGATGTTATTGAGCTCTTGCATGATTGAATCCTTGGTCCACATTGAGATTTTGGCTTCTCCCCAGTAGTTGAAAGATGAACAACTAACAATACTAAGCAGTGTGAGCTAATTGATTAAATACCTATTGCATGTGGAGCCTCCTGACTAGTTTCTCCAAGTTTGGAAGGTATGGAATAATATGTCCTGATGTTTTTCATATTGGCCTGAGGTTTGCAACAAGTTTTTCCATCTTTTTACATGTGTTGAGGCCAACCAATGATAAGTTACATGTTACACCCAATATTGGTTTTGATGCCAACCTAATCATTGTTTCAAGGTGTTGCAGAGGATATATATAGAAGACATAATTCATTTGAAAAGCAATCAAGGTGAATGTGAATATAGCAGAACTGGGGAAGATATGAAATGCACAAAATCAATGTAAAGGTATGTGTTGAACAATAATAGCAGATTACACCACCAACATACAATAGATGTGTCATTCATAGTAGCTTTATATCTATATCATCATTGTAATAGCAGTGAGCTAAGCAATCAAGGAGTAGTCGCTCCCTTGGGTTGAAGCCCTAAAATAAAGTTGTAATACTTTTGCAGTGAGCATAATATATTGTGAGCTAATTCTCATCGTGGTTTTTCCCTATTATAGGGTTTTTTGCATAAAATCTCTGGTGTCATGTTTTGATTCTTGTATTGCATACTTTCCTTTATGTTTTCAAAGTTATTCAGTCTTATTAGAAAATGTTTGATTAAAGTTTTTAAGTGTGTTGATTCACCCCCCCTCTCAGCACCCCATTGTGTTCAACAAATTATGCAGGACCTACCTTTATTTGCTCAATCTCTTCCTCCTCCATTTGTTATGTTGGCACATGCCTAATTTTTTTTTTTAAATCTCATTTTATGCCTCATTGTTCTCTAGAAAAACTTTCACCCATTACTAATAATCAATCTGAGGAATTCTCAATAGGTTTTCCTTGGTCAAAATTTGTGTTGTGGTTAGTATTTACCTTCCCCATGCCATGGCCATATCTTATTGTTACCAAAAATCTCTTAAAATTCCTAAATTTTGTGCTTTCCTTATCTTTTCTTGGCTTTTGAGTGTAGGGTTCCAAGTTCCAATTCCTTGTAGAACCTAGAACATCTCTAGTTCCAATTTTTGTCAAAACCTAGGATATCCCTGGGTTCTATGTCCTTTTGGGTCCCCATTCCCCAATGTTCAATTTGGAGGGTAAAATCTTGGAATTTTGGGATGATCTCAGAGATGGTGTCTATGTGCATCACCTAACATCAAATAGACTTTTCATTTAGGTGTTTTGGCTACTTTGATAAATTTAGGTTTTCTATGGACATCAAGACATTCCTAGCTCCAATGTCCTTCCTATTCCTCATTCCCCATTTTCAATTTCGGGAGTCAAATATTGGAATTTTGAGAAGATCTCATAGATGGTGGCTATGTGTCATCTAGCATCAAATGGACCTTTCATTGAGTGCTTTGGATATTTTTAGAATTTTGGATTTTTCATGGACATCGAGACATCCTTGGTTCCAATGTCCATCTGGATCCCCATTCCCCATGTTCAATTTGGAGGGTCAAATCTTGAAACTTTGAGATGATCTTAGAGATGGTAGATATGTGTGTCATCCAACATCAAATGGACCTTTTTTAGGTGTTTTGGCTACTTTGAGAATTCCAAGATTTTCGTGGACATTGAGACATCCTTGGTTCCAATGTCCTTCTAGATCCCCATTACCCCATGTTCAATTTGGAGGATCAAAACTTGAAATTATGAGATGAAATTGAAGGCTATAGCTAACGGTACCCCCTTGCATCTATTTGTATTTTTTTAGGTATTTTGCTCATTTTTCTCATTTAGGGTTTTCCATGATCTTTCTAGAACCCCCATTTCCCCATGCTGATTTTGTAGGGTTAAAACTTAAAATTTTTGGGTGATCTCGAAGATTCGGGCTATGCTTATCACTTTCATTGAATGTGGAACTTTTGTTTAAGTGTTTTGGTCACTTTGGAGATTTTAGGATTTTTGTGGACATCATAACATTTTCAAATATCCATGTGTCCCTAGTTCATCTGGGTTTTTAGTTTCCCTAGTGTATTTTGAAATATCCACGTGTCCCTAGTTCTTCTAGGTTTCCAGTTTCCCTACTATATTTCTAAATATCCAAGTGTCCCTAGTTCTTTCAGGTTTCCAGTTTCTTTAGTGTAATTCAAAATATCCCTATATCCCTAGTTCTTCTAGATTCCTAGTTTCTCTAGAGTGTATTTTAATTATCCATGTGTCCCTAGTTCTTCTGAGTTTCTAGTTTCTCTAATGTATTTTGAAATATCCCTATGTCCCTGATCCTTCCAAGATTCTATTTTTTGGTTTCCCTAGTGTATTTCAAAATATCCTTATGTCCCTCATCCTTCTGGTATTCCTATTTCTGGTAACCACTTTCCAAATATCCTTGTGTCCCTAGTTCTTTTAGGTTTTCAATTTCCCTAGTCTATTTCAAAATATTCGTATGTCCTTGATCTTTCCATGATTCTAGTTTCTAGCAAGAATTGTTCAAATGTCCCTATGTCCTTGGTTCTTCTAGGATTCCAATTTCTGGCAAAATACTCAATGTTTTCACATTTTTTCAAGACACAATGGAACACTCCAACAACTCTTAGGGACCACCATTAATGATCCTTTTGAGGCCTGATAGCATGCTACATGAGCTCCATACACCCCAAGAATAATGTGGACCCTTCCATGATGAAATTTTTGTACTAGAGCATGGGCAAACACCCTAAATATGTAGGGTTTTTTGGTACAACCCATGTGGTCATGATATAGGTGGGCATGGTTGTCCAGTTTCATTTTTTAGATGTCAAATCCCTCCTTCCAAGGCTTCTTGATGGATTGAATGAGGTATATAATGGATTTTACATTCATTCTCAAAGGGATGGAAAATATTTTAGTTGTAGAGTAGAGCTAAAAAGATATAAAAACTTGTATGAAACCTAGGGTTTCTTCTAGTTACTATTTTAGAGCAATTGTATTGTAATATTTTCTGGGTTCTCTCAAGGGATATGAGAGGATATTGTAATATTCAAAGAATGAACCCAGTGTGTAGATTGAACACCATTTCAAATGTCTCCATGAACATTCTAGATATATTTTGGATTTTGTGTTTATAGGTTGAGGGAAGACTCCTTCATGGGATATATGATATATTTGTGTAAACATTTTACCAACTCCCTTTGTTGTGGAGCTTTCAAGATCTTTCTTATTTTGTGTATTATGAAAGGAGACATGCAAATGAAAGTTACTTCCACTATTATTGTATTACTTGACTTATTATAATGATATTGTACATGTCTTGTAATTTGGGTTGTTGAATTGAAAACTATTGAATGTATATGGTAGTTCAATCAAAAGAGGATGGATTAAGATATTAGGACCTTTGGATGTATTGAGTTATAAATTAATTAAATATGCTTCTATTTTATATTTTTTTATTCCTTTGCAAGCATATCTTCCTTGTGTGAATAAGGATAATGTATATTTCCTCATACATATCTTTCATGCGTGTTGTAACTAGAGAAATGCATAGTAATGATTTTTGTTCTAGAAAAATGTAATTGTGTTAACCATGTTATCCGAGTAACCTTGTAATACCATAGAGATAAATGTGTTTATTTATATTTTCTTGAGAAAAATGTTCTTTTAAAGTAACTAGGGTATCCCATGGAACTAAATATAATTTTGTGATTTTGTATGTAGAAGTATATTTATATGCTTATACACACACACACACAAATATATGTATAGAAAGAGAGAGTGTGTGTGTTGAATTCTAGCTTGTATTGTTTTTTTGATATGTTGCAGCTATATATTTACGTATAAATGTGTTATGTTGAGATATCGAATTAAGAGTAGCTCGTATGAATGTGAATTAGCCAATGTGTTCATTTTATTGATGAATTTTTTATTTAATTTTTAATTTTTATAAATTTTTATAAATTGAATTATCGTAATTGGCGCATTAGAGCCACAGTTTGGTTGGGAAGTCTCCATGCCTCCCCTCTCCACACAACTGTGTGGAGGGGGAGTCGTGAGGCTTCCCACATGGGCCACAACCCATAAGGGCCCAACGCCCATCATAAATCATCAAACAAGTTTTAATTTTTTAGCTTATCTTATTTCTTACACATCACAAACACTATTAAGTGTTTTCAAAACCACAATGGTATCATATCTTTTAATAAATACATATATATATTTTCTTGCACTCAAATTGGTATGCAGTCAAATAAAATTATTTGGAATTTCTTATTCTTTATAGATCACCCCTTTTGGGAATGTAATTATATGTGTGTATAGTACTTTATCAAAATTGTAAAAGAGTGATATTTTTTGTAGATCAATAGGAAGCCAAACCCAATTAGAGCAAATTATATATTGAAATTAAAACCAAAGTATGCATGTATCTTGATTTAATTGTTGGGAGAAAATTTTGTAATGATGATAATATCTCACGCAACCTTTATATTAATGACTTTATCTCTATGAATCATACATATCAATCTATTCAATTAATACCATTGATCCTTTTATGTGTGCTGATTTTGGAAAACTTATGCCAAAATATGGCTATAGCAATGATAATGAATAAAAATATATAATATATTTTTCTTGTACTATATATTCTATGCAATAATTACCTATAAATTTATAAATTCCTAGTAAATTTAAACTAAGAAACACATATACACATATATCTAAATATTAAACATACTCTTCTATTTCAAATTCCCAATCCATAGAATAATGGCATTCTTTATTCTCAATCTTATTCATCCCTTTTTCCTGCACCAACTCAACCTGCACAACAAAAAAATAATTAGAAAGAAATTAGAAAACACAAGAATGAATTGAGTGAGAGAGAGAGGGGTTTGTCTTTAAATCATAACAACAAGTTGTTTTGCATTCTAATTTTAGTGCTCAGTCCACTCCTATCATTTAGTTGGCTTATTTCATTTTGTATGACATGCTTTTTAATGTGATAACTCATCTCTTAGTGCTTTATTATAAAATAATATTATTTGTTTTAATTGATGAAGTCGTGATTCTGTTTTATAGGAATTATTTAATTTTCTTATATAAAATTTATTATACTTAAAATTAAATAATCTAAATCCTATATAGATTTAGATTATTTGGATGTTTAAAAAAACATTCTTAAATACTTATTTAATCTATTCATTTTTAATTTATTGATAATTTTCTTTGGAGACATTAGCATTTAAAATTATTTCCTCAATGATTAACTTGTGTGGTCAATTTTATTATTTATTTTCAATTGAAGTAGATGGTGAAATCAAATTGTTAATTAGATATTTGAATTAGAGGAGAATTCTATTATTTTAAATTGTATAGTGCTAGATTACAATATTATTAATTAAATTTAGCGTTTAGAATTAGACTAAAGTGTTATTTATTAAAATTATGGAATATCTTTCATTAGGTGAGTTAATGAATGTAATCTCTTTATGGATAAATTATATTGTATAATTAAATTTTATTTCCATTTTTTATTGTCTGCATGATTGAAAATTTTAATTAGTAATCTTAGCTCTCTCAATGTAGTAATTACATGGTGTGATATATATAGGTTGTCTCTCCAAGTTTAGTTTTCCTCGTGTCACTTAAATAATTCTTCTTTCCTTAGCTGAAATTTGATTAGGTTACAATTTGATACAATTGCATGATAGTATTTTATTACAAAAGGGCAATAATGCTTCATCATTTCTCCTTAGAAAACCTAGTAGGGAATTGACCATGTGCTTCATTTCCTTCAACATCATGTCAAGTGACATTGGAAAACCATAGGTGGTTGTCAAATTTAGTTTATTTTCAAACTATTCTATTGTATATAAAAAAAAATATAGTTCTATGTATCTGTGCCCACTTGTACATGTATGTACAAGTGGTCATTACATAGTTCCTCTATTTGAGGATATTGATCCAAAAACATAAGAGGAATTAGAAAATGATGTATTACTTTAGAAGATAACTTGAAGAGTGGTATGTGAGACTTGGTTGATTGGATTGCAATGAAAACTTCTAAGCAAGGTGAAGTAGTATTCAAAGGAGGGCATAGGAAAAAAGTTGTAACCTATTGAGTTCATGAGATTTTAGGGACCAAAATCCTCCCTATTAGAGAGGTTTGATCTATAAAATTGATTTGAGAAACATGAGCAAGGGGGTTATATGTTGTCATTACCAATCAAGAGTTGCCATAGGACTTCACTTTGTGTAGATCATGATTTCATGTTTACAAAAAACAATAATTTATTTCTTATCTTAGATGTAGCCTTAAGATGATCTAGAGCATCACAAGTTCATCAAAAGATAAGGGATAAAATGGTGAAAATAAGAAATTTTTTACTAGTGATTAAACCATTGATTTATAATAGGAGGATGTTTCATTTATAGCCCAACAATACCATAAAAATCTATTGATGACTTACAATAATTTCATTCTATATGGTAGAGAAGGGAGGGTGAATGGTTTTTGGTACTTCATTTCATTTTCTTGATTTTTTCAACATATTTTTCTACCACAACAAGACATTGGAGGTCTATAAGAATAGTTGAAACATCTTTTGTAAAGGTTGAATCTCTTTTGTAACTTCTTATAGTGTTTATAATGTAGAGGAAATCAATTGTAGAAAAATGTTTGTGTTGGAACTCAATTGTTCATTTAAATACTCAATGTTGGCATGATGCCATTCACCTACATGTATGCAAACTAGATATACTTGGGAATAAGGGGATACTTTACTCACTTTTGTTGGAGTTTTTCTTATTTTTTGGATTTTTCCAAGGTCTATTATGTGGTCAGTCATTATCTTGCTAATAGTTCTATATTCTAGGTATTATGGGTGTGTTTCTCCATATTTTTTCATTTTAACATATGAATTTTTATTGAATGTTTTAACAGTTACGAGTGAAATTGAGTCAACTATGAGAGTTTGAGTGAAACTAGTGATTAGATACATCGTCAATAAATTGATTGGGGAATATCTACTTTAGTTAATGGATCAACTACCAATAATAGGAAGACTAAATATTATGCTATAAATACCTTCTCATCATTTTCTTTGCCAAACATTTAGTACAAGCTTCCATCCTTGATCATGTGATGAGTACTAGAATTCAAAATAAACTTAAACTTAAATGTTTATATATGAAAAGTATCAATACTCTCTATTGTAGCAACACTCATCACATAAGCAAGGATAGAAGTTTATTCTCAATGCTTAGAGAATAAATAATGAGAATGTATTTATAGTGGGTGATTCAACTTTTTAATTATCAATATTTTTAAAATGTTCTAGGAAATGAGAAAATCAATTCATGAAAAGGTGTAAATTGTGTACCATAAGCAAGGCTAATAACCAAAATTTGGGGCTATATCAACCACCACCTATACCATCTTGACCATGGGAAAGAGTCTCCAAGGATGTCATGGGAAATACACCCATGTTCAAGAGGAGGAATGACTATCTTTTTATAGTGGTTGACTATTTTAGCAAAATGTATATTCTTATTCCATGCAAGAAGACACTTTTGGGTAAAGATGTAATTGAGCTAGAAAGTATTGCTTTAGATAAAGTTTCAAGGCTTTTGGGAAGTTTTGGTTTTCACTATAAGAAAGAACGAATTACTCATTGAAAAAATCAATTGCATTCTATCCCCAAACCAATGGGCAAACAAAAGTATTAAACAAAACATTGGTGTAACTATTAAGAGGGTATAATCAAAAGCATACAAAAATTTCTGATGAGAACTTGTAACATATATAACACTCATATAACTGAGTATTTCATGCTTCAAGCATTATTTTAACATTTGAAACATGTTTTGGATATCTACCTCCTATTTCCCTAGATATTGTTGTTGTACCTAGTCACATGTTGATGGAGATAATGAGATTCAAAAGTTGACAAGGCTAAAATATTCATAGAAAAAAATAGTGAATACATCTCCATATGCAAAAGAATTTGAAAGATTCTTGGGACAAGTACAAGAAACATCAAGGTCAATAGTTTCTAGACATAAGTTCATGGTGGCAAATAGAGTTTTGTTGTACTCGTGTAAGGAGGGTCTTCAAGGGAAAGAAAATAAATTTAATCCCTTACATTATGGCCCATTTTTAATCATGCAATAGGTGGTAAATAATGTTTTTTCCTAGATTTTCCACCCTACATGAAGATCTATTTGGTAGTGAATGTGGAAAACCTTCAACTCTTTAAGCATTCCATTTCCATGCTTGACATAGAAGAGGGAGTTTTGCTTCCTCCAATTGGGGATCTTGCTCCAAGAACACAAGAGGAAGTATAAAATGATGTGGTTCCTTAGAAGGAGGGGGAATTTTGAAGAGGCATATGTGATACTTAGTTGATTGGATTGAAGGGACAAGTTCCAAAGAAGTATCCAAGGGAGGGAATGGGTATTCATAAATTTTGTCTCTTGTTGTCCTTTGGCATTTGGAGGCAAAAATCCTCCTTATTGAGGAGGTGTGATTTAAAAAATAGATTTGATAAACATGAACAAGGAGGTCATATGTTGCCGTTACTAGTTAGGAGTTGTCACATGACTTTACATTGTCTAGAAGATCATGGCTTGTTAGTTTTGAAAGCTAACAAGTCAATTCTTAGGTTAGAGGTAGCCTTGGGGTGATCCAAAGCATCACAAAGAGGCTAAAAAATAAGGGATTGGATGATGAAAACAAAAAAAAATTGATTGGTGATGAAATTATTAATTTACAATAGAAGGTGGTTCCATTATCTCGCTCAATGATATCCTAACTACTTGTTGATTACTTGTAGTGATTTTATTTTACTTGGTTGAGAAGAGAAGGTGAAGTTTTTTTTATGATTTTTTTTTCAATTTCCTAGAACTTGAAATGCATCTTCTACCATAAGAAGACATAGGAGAGCTAGAAGAACACTTGAAACACCTTGTTCAAAGGTTGTCTTTGTTTTATAATCTCATATAGTGTTCATAGTGTAGAGAAATCAAATATAGAACTAGGTTTGTGAAGTTCTAGACATTGTTCTAGGTGTTGGAGCTTGTTTGTTCATGTAAATAGATTAATGTTGATATGGTGGCATTCATCTACATGTACTTTGACTAGACATAGTGGATTAAGGAGATGTTTTTCTCACTCTTGCTAGATTTCTCCCATTTTCTTTGGTTTCTCCAAGGAATATTGTTTGCTCAATAAATGTCTTTCTAATACTTATGTACTTTCAATATTGTGGATGTGTGTCTCCATGTTAGCATATGAATTTATATTGAATGTTTTAATTGTTGCTAGTGGAATTAGAGCCCGCACAGTGGCGTGTTAGCCTGGACTCAGGGTTTGCTCCCTTGAGGCTCGGGTTTGATTCCCGCCGGGCTCACTCGATGCATGTGGTTTGTGGGCTATTGCGTGCATCCGTAGGGGACTAATCTCACCCCAGCTGGCCCCCTCCCGTCCCCAACTTGGCAGCTTGTAAGCCCAAGGTAAGGAGGGTTGGGTCGTTGGGCTAGGTCGCGGGGATACCCCTGTAGTCAACAAAAAAAAATAGTTGCTAGTGGAATTCAGTCAAGTGTGAGGGTTTGAGTGGATCTAGTGATTAATTTCATTGTTAATGAATCAATTAGGGAATATTCACTTCAAATTATGGATCAACTACCTATAGTATGAAAAGTGAATAATATGCCATATATACCTTCTCATTATTTTCCCTCCCATAAATTTTGGAATAAACTTCCATCCTTGACCATGTGACGAGTACTAGAATTCAAAATAAACTCAAACTTTAATGCTTATGCATGAAAAGTTTGAGAAGTACTTTGCATTGTTGTAACACTCATCCCATAACCAAGGATGGAAGATTCTTTTGAATTCTTAGAGAAGTAAATAATGATAAAGTATTTGTAATGGATAATTTAACTATTTCAATTATCAGTAGTGGTGAAATGTGCTAGAAAATGACACAATCTAGGATGATTATCAAGACTTGGATTTGAGCAATAACTATCAAATTATTAGTAACTCATTAATGAATGTAGTTGTGAGATCATACTATAGCCTTTGCCCACAAATTTCACCTGATCTTTAAAAAATGATTGTTTTGTGGAAGAATGAAAAAGTTAACCTTATTCACAATTATCAATGACACTTTGCACACCCTTATAGCTACATATGACTAGAATCTATGGAATTCAATTTAGAGTTAAGTTTTTAGCATAATTTTCTTTACCATGGGTTAATGCTACTTTATATAAGTGACTCAAAGGAAGCCTATTTTGCTTGACTCATACTCATTTAGATATTTCATTTGCAATTGTTCTTTCTTTTAGGGTCAAGTGGGACTTAAAAGTCATTGGAAAGACACCATGAGGATATTGTCATATATCAAGGGCATCTATTTGGGATCATGTGTTATAGAGGTGATGATAAAAACCTAGTTGAATATAGTGATGTGGATTAAGTAAAAGACTTAATGAAAGTTCTATTATTGGATACATGTTCCATCTTAGTTTTTAATTTAGTTACATTGTTCTACAATAAATTAGAGGTCATTCATCACTCAAATATTGAGGTAGAGTTTTGAGTAGTAAATATTGCACAAAAGATAGATTAGATTTGTGATTTGCAATTCTATTGTCCTTTTGCTAGGATAAAACAAAAATGAGCTTCATCCACATTATATCCAATATTGCATTTTAGGGGACATTTTAGATATTAGATTTGTGAAGATTGATGATTTGGTTGCAACCATCTTTATGAAGCATTATGTTAAAGCAAAGTGATGTGCTAGATTATAAAAGTGCTTGGGGGTGTTAAATATTATTGTTAAGAAAACTGTAAAGACCACCTTTCTTCTTTCAGAAGTTGAACTTGATGATGCCACCTTATTCTCACCTTCAGAGACTTTATCAATAAGACAAACAACTCAACTAATGAAAGAAAAAATGAAAAAACACTTGAGCACTCTTTGAGCACTCTACCAACATTCAGACAAAGAATTCCATTCAACTAATAAAATAATTATTCTTTGGAACCATGTATCTCTGCAATGGTCAATTTCCCTCTAAAATTAGATAATTTATAAAAAAAAAAAAAATTGAATAAGGGTGGACCGTACAAGCTCCAAAGATATTTGAAGATAACAAACATTTTAAAGAAAACCCAATCATTTGTGGCACTCATAGGACAATCTAAATGCACGGAATTAAATAACATGTTATTGTTTACTAACACATAATAACGCAACAAATATCTAACCATTATTGGAGGTGTCGGCGAGAGAAATGTCCCAACTCAGCAAATGCTTAACAAAATTGTTTCAGTGTTAAAATAATAATATTACTTTCAGTTTATAATGCAAATTTGGGTGGCCATCAACAATGACACCCTACTTAAATATTTTTAAGTCAAATGTAATAGATTTGTTTCCTATCTATAACTACACAATTTTGAGTGGGATAAAAAGAAACACGTCGCACATCGTTTGTTGGTGGTCTCTATCATGGTAGGAATTATAGTGATAAATATTTTTTAATACAAGTAATAATACTATATATAGTAATTAATATTTGTTAAGATTATCTATGTCTCTATCATGGTAGGGATTATAGTGATCAATATTTTTTAATACAAGTAATAATACTATATATAGTAAGTAATATTTGTTAAGAGTATCTATATATGTGGGAGACACTTAACGGTCCTCTCAAATTTTTGATTATTTTTTACCTTAAAAAGATGGACATCAACTTTAAGACATGTTTTTAATAAGTAAAAGTATGTATTTTTAAAACTAATAATAATATTTATTGTTTACATAATTTTTTAATAAAGAATGATGAAAATATCATTTTATTTATTAGAATATTTGGATTCTTATTACAATTTATAGAAGAATTAATTATTGTAAGAAAAACTTTTTCAAAGGGTACATTTATTTTTTAAATTAAAGACATCAAAATTTTAAAGTATATATTAATATCTACAAATGAAACTATTAAAAAGTAATGTATAAGTGTATAAGATTTACTACATTTTCAAAGTAAAAAGAAAACAAAAGAATTGTCCAAATAATGAATGTAGTTTTCTAAAAGTAAAATTAAAAGTTATATACAAGTGTATTAGGAAAAATAAGTTCTTCAAATAAATAAAATAAACAATGTAGATAAACTAAAATATTTCTTAACAAAAAACTAAAGTTTGTGTTGTGTATGTATGTAGTAAAGTAGTGCCACGTAGTGGTGAGTACCTGCCTTGTGTTGTAATAATAGTATGTGTTTTGTCGTTGAAATTTGTTTCTTAGATTAAATATTTGTTTAATATTGATGATGAAACTATTTATTAGTAAATAGTCCTCATAAATTGATTAGTTGATTTGAGTTTGATTTAATATTTGTTTGGTTCACCTTCCTTACGACTAGTAAAGATGGTGGACTTCAATACCCTCCTTCAATTCCAATATAATGAGGATAAGACCGCTACGGGCGTCCAGACTACTGGTCAAGCTCATTACCTTCTGGCTCAATACCCCTGGGGTATACACTACAATGGAGTGAATAGTGAGTGGCTATGGAGGAGGGAGAGTAAGGATGACAATGACAGTGCATTGTACAATGTATGGTTCCTCATTATAGCATCCATTGTACTATGAAGGGATTCCAAACATGAAACATGGCACTTGATTGTATGTACAAGTTGTAGCATGTATATACCAACATATATAAGTGTTGATTTAATCAGATATAAAGTTAAATAATTATTTGGAATAAATAGTAAAGAAAATTGTAATTTAAATTGTATTCCATAGATAAATGAGCAAGTGATTAAAATAATAATAGTAAAGGAAATTTTAAATTAAATTCTATTGTAAAATTTAATTAAAAAAATTCATTAATTAGTATTAACCGAATGAGAAATTGTCATGATGGAAGATTGAAATGGAGATAAGATGGTGTATGTGTACATTATCTATAAAATACGAGTTTGTTTAAATTAATTATGAAACTAATTAAAAAACACTTCATTAAAAAATAATAATAAACATGTAAGTGGAAGTAAATACAAACTAACAAAAAATGAATAATTTTTCCATAAAATAGGGAATGATAGAGAGAATATAGAGGGGAGTGGAGGATAAATTTAAAGATGGGGGAGAATAAGACCCTCAATCAATTAGTCAATAGAATTGTATCTCCTAAATCAATTAGCCAATCATTAGATACTACACATTCATCCATCATCTAGGCATTTTGCATGTTTTCTTGGTGTGTACTCCAACATTCTTCAACAACATAGAGGCTTGACTCCTACCATACCAAAAACTAACTTCATTAATTTTCAACACATCTTCTTTTAGTATTTTCTATAGACTTATCAAGTCATTGTTTGTGATTGACTCAAGCTTACTTGAATAAACACTTCCAACATCTTTTAGCTTATTCACCCTCGCATTATTGTTACCTTTATCTGGAAGGCCAATTGTTCTTGTACCACATACACTACAAGGCTCTGGATGCTCTGGGCCTCCACACATCCTTTTCTAAAATATGTCTTTTTTGAGCTATCAAATTGCATGTAACAATCACTTGGCACAATCTATGATCAACACCCAATTACAGTATCTGCTCTGAAGCTAAGAGTGCTCTACCAGTGCATGAAACCTAGAAAATGTTACTATAATGTTTCTCATCTCTAATACTCTAGTACATTCACATCAAATTAATATTAAAATTAATATACATATAAAATAAATAATCATATTAATATTAATATAAGGATTAAATATTGAATCTTTATGAATAAATGTATTTTGGGCGGGAGGCGTCGATGGAAAAACACCTATGTTGGGCTTCCCTCTGCAGCTAGGGCACAACTTTGGCTGTTGCGTGAGCCCTTGCTATCTTACATGTTAAGTTTCCTATGTGTGGGGGTTGCGTTTGGGGTGTATCTTGTTCGCTCGAGAGTAGCCTGATCTCTGTTTGTTGTCTGGTTCATTTCTTTGGTAGGGATTTTTTTATTGTTTGTGGGGGGAGTTGTAGATTAGAGCTATTTTTGGAGATCAGTGTGGTGCCCGACAGTGATAGTAGGGCTTTCTATCTGCAGGGAGGTAGATCTAGTTATAACCCTAGGCTTAGGGTTAGAGCTACTTGGGGTCTTTTTGAGCTATGGGGTCCTCAGAAGGGGTTAGGGAGGCCTCTAAGCTCTCTTTTAGAGATTCTTTGAATGGAGGAAACTCTATCCTCAAATAATGTGCATGTGGTTAATTTCTTAGCCAATGCCATGGTAGATGTGGAAAATACTAAATGAGAGATGAAAGTACCAATGATCAATGGTTACCTAAAGAAGAGTAGAGATCGACCTGTCCTTGTTATTCAACCAGACTCAGTAGCTAATGATGTGCTTTATCTAGTAGTTCATGCCCTCATCTGCAAATTTATGGGAATCAGGGTTTCCTTTCTCTTTCTTGAATAATGGGCCTGAAGGTCTTGGAATCTTAAGGGAGATATGGAAGTGATTATGGAAGCCAATAACTATTTTTTTGTGGTGTTTTCAAGATTGGCAGATAGGGTTACTGCATTCGAGGGCGGACCGTATTTCTATAAATAGACAGGCTTGTTCATGAAACCCTAGCATATGGGGTTCAATTTGGAGGAGGAGCTTCCATCAAGAATACCGGTCTGGGTATGCCTTCCATGGATTCCAATGGAATTCTAGAGATAAGATATATTGCACATAATCGCTTTGATATTGGGTAAGCCAGTGGGACCTTCCCAACAAATGATGGATCGTAAGGTAGTTTCTTATGCATGCTTATGTGTTGAAATTGATTTGAATAAGTCACTCCTAGGTTCTATGGAAATTAGATTAGGATCTTTATCATGGATTTAATAGTTGTATTATGAAGCATTGCCTTTTAGATGTCACATCTATCATGAATATGGGCATCTCCAATAAAAATGCCCTAAAGTAGCTCCATCAGCTCCCTCGGGTCCCCTCCCTCCCCCTCTAGTGGTGGATAAGGGTAAAGCTTTGATCCCTAGTGGGAATGGGGATAATGATGGTTTCATTCCAGCTAGACAATGTAATAAGAGGAGAGGGTTGAAAAGACCTTTCAAAGAGAATCAGAAGGATGGGTTTCATAACATATTTGATATGTTGGAGACCTTTGAGGACTAGGATATTTATACAAGTTTCCATAAGCCAATTGTTGAGGAGGTAGTAGAGGTTCAGGTTGATTTGGGTAAGAACAATAGCTTGGCCCAATTGTAGGAGGATAATACCTCTGACATTATGGAGACAAATCAATCTTTGACAGTGATAGTTCCATCTAGTCCGCCAAGGAATGAGACAGTACTCATGACTCCTATTTAAGGCTCCTCCCCCTCTTAAGTGTCCAGCGAGGTTGTCGAAGAGAATCAACTAAAGAAGCGACCTCAAGTGTTAGGGATACAACAAAAGGCTCTTAAGAAAGGAGCTGCAGAGAAGACCTTGAAAGTAGGTCACAAAAAAGATCAGGATAAAGTGAAGTTATTAAGGGAAGCCTTGGTGGAGTCAGGTTCAATTAGGCCCATTGACTCTCACTTCCAGAAATGATTGTACTCTCATGGAATGCAAGGGCTTTGAATAGCATCCCTAGACAAAAGGTTGTTTAAGGTTTGATCTGGATTCACAAATCGGATATGGATTTTTACAAGAGTTTAAGCTCTTAGTTGAAGGCATGTATAACATAGCCTCTAGAATTAAGGGGCATGGTTAGTGTCAATGTGTTGGAGCCCAAGGAAGTGCTGGTAGGTTAGCTTGCTTATGGGATCCCTATAAGATTATCCCTCTCTGGTGGATCACCAATAGACATTCGATCTTGGTTATGGTGACCATTTTTGAGTTAGGGGAATCTATTCTCTTCAGGAATGTGTATGCCCCATGGACCTTCTTGGTAAGGTGGATTTGTGGATGCATATCAATTTTGTGTGGTCTATGGTCCCTCTTTTCCATGGATCCTAGTAGGGAATTTCAATGATGTTATAAGTCTGGCAGAGAAGCAAGGAGGAGTTGATAGGTTGGATGCTACATCCAGGTTGCTTCAAGATAATATAGACTCTTTGTACCTAGTGGATATTTGGCCTAGTAATGGTTAGTTTACCTGGAGTAATAGAAGGTGTGGGGGGGATTGAATCTCTGAGAGATTGGATAGATTCCTTGTTTCTAGTTATTGGGTAAGTAATCTTTGGCTTTCTAGTTTTGAGATTCTGGATTGGCAGGGGTCTAATCACTAGCCCATTTTGTTAAGGGTTTCTATGTCAGAATCCTCTAAAAATGCTTCCTTCAAGTTCCAACTTATGTGGCTGTTGAGGAATCTTTACAGGATCTTATGGTAGTGTGGTGGTAGGAGGGAAAGCCTATGCATGGTACTACTATGTATTATTTTTCTAAGAGGCTTCAATATGTGAAGTACCAACTTAAGAGGTGGAACAAAGAGTGCTTTGGGAACCTCTTTCAGGCTAAGGTGGACATTCAGACTCGTCTAGATATGGTCACATGCCAGACTAAGGAGTTTGGTCTTACGAAGGAGAACCTTCTTAAGGAGTCAGACTTACTTAAGGATATCTTAGAATGAGAACTTAGGGAGGAAATTTACTGGAAACAAAAGGCTAGGATTGATTGGCTTCAGGAAGGTGATATGAATACGACTTTCTTTCACAATTCTGTTAGAGATAAAAGAAAAAGGAACATTATCACTTCTATCAGGTCTTCTAATGGGAATCTTCTCTCCTCCTCACAATATATTTGCAAAGAGGCCTTTATGTTCTTTTCTTCTCTTCTTTCTGAAGATTCCACCCTTTCACTTGCTGAGGAAGATTTGGTCCTTAATTGCATTCCTCTTGTTGTGTCGATGGAAATGAATGAAGAGCTCATTAAGCTTGTTTCTTTGGAGGAGTTGGAAGGGATTGTCTTTCAGATGAGGAAGGGGAAGGCCCCTAGTCTAGATGGTTTTTCGATTAAATTTTTTCAATCTTTTTGGGACATTCTCAAACAAGATGTGTTAGATCTAGTTAGGAAATCTCAAAGCAATAAATAGATGTAAAGAGCCTTGAATGCGACCTTACTAGCTCTTATCCCCAAAAAAGAAGAGATTCAGTCTTTTGATCATTTAAGGCCTATTACTTTATGTAATGTGGATTATAAGATCATAAATAAACTTATTGTTGAAAGACTTAAGAAGTATTTACACTCCTTAATTTCTAAGGAGCACGGGGGATTTGTGCCAGGCAGGTAGATTCTATATGGAGTGGTGATTGCAGGGGAGGCTATTCACTCTATGGCAACCTCTAAAGAGAAGGTCATGTTCAACAAGTTAGACATGTCTAAAACATATGACTGGGTCAAATGGAGTTTTCTATAACGGATCCTTTTAGCTTTTGTCTTTGGTCAGGACTGGGTTGAGTGGGTTATGAGTTGTGTTACCTCTTCTTTCTTAGTGATTGTCAATGGTCTCTTCCCCCTGTTCAGAGCTTCTTGGGGTCTTTGACAGGGGGATCCTCTATTCCCATATTTATTCATTTTGATGGTTGATGGATTTGGCCAGATTTTAAATCATCATGTGAGTCAAGGTTGCGTTCATGGCTGGTCTTGGAGAAATACTTTGCCTTCTGTCTCTCACTTGTAGTTTGTTGATGATACAACCTTACTTGGCCTGGCCACGGTCAGGGAGACTAAGAATTATTGAAAATCTCTGGATATTTATTTATCAAGTTCTAGTGAGTAGATTAATGCAGACAAGTCTTCCATCATTTTCTTTAATACTCCTCCGTTGGTTCAACATCAGATTGTTAGAATTCTTAGATTTCAGGTGGGGGCTCTCCCTCTAACTTATTTGGGTTTTCCCTCTTAGTTGGGCCCCTTGCCAGGGGGCACTGGTAGTCAATCCTTGATAAGATTTGTATAAAGTTTAGTGACTAGACCTTCCACTAGCTCTCATCTACTAGGAGGGTTATGCTTTTAAAATATGTGATTCAAACTCTTCCTATCTACAAGTGCTTTCTTTTGGCAGTTCCTTCGAGTTTCATTAGGGATTTTGATGCTCTTTCTTGATAATTTCTCTGGGCGAGGAATCTGGAGGCCTCTAAATAGAGTTTGGTCAATTGGGAGATTATTTGTTGTTCCAAATAGAGTGGGGGTTTGGGACTTCAGCGGGCTTCTATCAATTGTCAAGCTCTTGCTACCAAGCTTTATTGGAGATGGTGCTCTAATTCATAGTAGTCTTGGGATAGAATCCTTACTTATAAGTATTTGGGGGAGATTGCCACCAAAGATATTCCTAGGGTTGTTGTCTCTAGGAAAGGTTCAGTGATCTAGAACACTCTTAAGAAGGGGCCTACTCTCATCAAGCAAGGCTTATTTTAGATCTGTAACAAGGGCTCAGAGGCTCATTTCTAGCATGATTCTTGGGATGGGTTTCCTCCCATCATTTCTTTTCACCTACAGTTGCAAGAACTATGTGATAGATTTATTGAGGCTAGTTGGATTCGAGTGGCTGATTTTAAGTATACTCAGTCTTTGGGCCAAGTGGAGTTATCTTGTTGGAGAAACCCACGAGAGTGGCCTAGGGGGGTTTGGCGAAGGATAGAAAAGTTTTATCTTCAATTCTGTCAAAGAGGATATGTAATTCATCAAGTGAAAGGGACATTTTAGCTTGGGGTTTTAACCCTAAGGGTTCTTACTCTGTGGTAAGGGGTACCAAACTCTTGTTCAACAAGGCGGTGGAGACAAAGAAGTTCCCTGGTGGAAGAGAGTTTGGAATAATTTTGCTTGGTCGAAGTGTAACTTTTTTCATTGGTTGGTTGCTAGGAATAAATGTCTCACTTGGGATAATTTCTAGAAATGCGGTTTTCATGGCCCATCTATGTGCACGCCTTGCATGGGAATAGTGAAGAATGCATCCCTCATCTTTTCTTCCAGTGCCTGTATGCTAAGGAAATATGGCATTCTTGGTGTGGATTGTGGAATAAGGGATGTGTTCATGCCACCTCTTTGGTGGAGTTTTGGAGTAGTTTTGGAAGAACTCCTTCCAAATCTTCTTTCCTTCAAGTGGCATGGGAGATTGGGCCTTTTGTATCATTTGGTAGCTTTAGCTTGAAAGGAATACGAGGATTTTCTAGGGAAGTTAGATTTGGGCTCAACTGTTGTGGCAAAAGATTAATAGTATGATTTGGGAGACCATAATGGCTGAGTGTGATTTGAATGAATCTCTGGAGAGGGAGGACCTTTCAGTAGTTCATGGGTTAGGCCTTAGTGATAAAGTGGGTGGTAACCCCAATGCTAAGAAGGGTCATGGTACAAAGATGAAGGTTTCAAGGGAAGGAAAGTGGACCTCCTCCTAATTAGGGTTTTCAATATTAATACAAATGGCTCTTCTAGAGGGAATCCAGGCCATGCTAGGATTGGTGGTGTTGGGAGAGATAGTTCTGGTGTAGTTATTTTTTCTCCTCCACTTATTTGGGCAGGAAATGAATAATCTAATCGAGACTTAAGCTATTCTTATGGCTATGGAAAGGGCTTGAGGAGAATCATTGTTGACACTAACTCTATGATTGTGATTAATATGTTGACTAATAGGCAGTTTGAGGGAGTTCATTGGCAGTTGGCTATTGTTGGTAGGTAGATTTTGCTATTGGATAGCTCTTTTGAGTTGGTTTCCTTTGTCCATATCCCCAAGGAATGGAATGGGGTGGCAGATTGTCTTGCTAAGTGGGCTTTAGAGCAGCAAGATGGTTGGGATGTTAATGGTTGGGATCAGTTGTTTGTGGATAGGTCTTGAAGGTTGCATCAATTGGTGGTGGATGATAAATCAATTTGATAGGAGACCTTCTGTTTTGGGCTCCTGTGGTCTTTGGGAGCTTACTGGGTTGTTGGCTTTTTGTGGGCTTTGGATTGTGTTTCTATGTCATTCTATGTATCTTGGATTCTTGGCTTTTGATACTTAATTTTAATAAATAATTTTTTACCCAAAAAATAGAGAGATTAAATATTAAATTAAATAAACATAAATATAAATACATTATAATGATAATTCCATTTATTTGTATAATCAATAATTTAATATAAATATTATTAATTATATTATTCTATTGCTATTTAAAATAAGAATTTTATAACCCCCCTCTCATTCCATCTGGATCCATTCTTCTCATGGCGTATGGACCCAATTTTTAAACTATGAGGGTTTTCCCTTTTGTTGCTTCCGTTGCAATATGCTGGGTCACATAATTGAGGCTTGTTCCCTCCAACGTATGGGTGGGGCGAGGAATGTAAGTTTGAAGAAATGTGTCAAAAAGGGAGGTGCTCTAGATTTTGACTTCATTTGGAGGAACCTTGGTATGTTCTTCGATCCTCCCCAGGCCCCTGCGTTGAATCTGGTCCATACGGAGGCTCCCTCCTATCTCCCAATTGTTCTTGTCCTTAAGAGTCCACCTGGTTCTTCTTCTAAGCCAGAGGAGGATGGCTCTGATTCTGATGGTGCCTTCCCTTTCATGGATGACTTGGAAGAGTAGGATCAAGTTTTTTTGATGATTTTACTTTGGCTCTACCTCAGAAACTTGGGATTCATCAGTATTCTAATGGTAAATTAAAACCTGATTGTGGTCCAAAACGTAAGGCTGGGAGGAGGTTTGATGTGGAGAAGCTTCACATCAAAGGTTCTAAAGTGGTTGAAGTTGGATCCCAGCGGACTTTGGATGCGCTTCTCTTTCGTAACACTCGAAGGGTGTAATTTGTGTATGGCATTTGAGCTTGTCTTTATCTTTTTGAGAGCCATTGTATTGACAAAGGACTTTCTTTCAGTTTTTGTTCCTTTGTAGTTTTCTTTAGTTCTTCTCTTTCCTTCCTTTTGGCTTTAGCCTTTGTTCCTCTGTAGGTTTCATTAGTTCTTCTCTTTCCTTCCTTACGATGTTAGCCTTTCTTGTTCCTTCTTTGTTGTGTAGTAGTATTCTATAATTTTTTATTATTTCTAATAAAGGAGTGGCCTCCTATCCCCACAGATTATGAATAAAAAAAATAAGAATTTTATAATTAATATATACAATGAAAAAATTAAATATTAATATGAATAAACACAATATAATATATTAATATTTAGATAGTATAATATTTTAATAATTATACACAAATATATATATTAATATTTCATTTTACTATAATATAACATAAATATAAATACATTATAATGATAATTTTGCTACATTCTATTATTAATATATGATTAATTATATTATTTCATTAATATTTAAAATATCAAATTTATAAATAATATATACAATGAATCAAAATTAAATAATCATATTAATATGAATATTATATTAATATAAATATTAAATTTTTGTTATAATATTTGCATAGACTTAAAAGAAAAAAATATTATTTGTTTCACATTAAAAAATATTACTTCTTTAATAATCAAATTTCATCAAGAATTTAGCCACTCAGAATTTAATTAAACAAGTTAATCTATTAGTATTGCTAGCTCCTCACTTCATTCCATTCCATACTTTTTTCAACATGAAAAATAATACTTTGTTCTCACTGGTTTACTCTAGATTAATCACTAGATAAAAATTAAATATTAATATAGGAATATTACATAATATAATATATTAATATTTAGATAGTATAATATTTCAATATTTAATATTTATACACAAATATATATATATATATATATATATATATATATATATATATATATATATATATATATATATATATATATATATATATATATATATATATTTCATTTTACTATAATATAACGTAAATATAAATACATTATAATGATAATTATACTAATTAATCAATAATTTTTTTATTTTTCTTTTGATAAATCATGGGTGATCAAGTCACCTTCTATTATATTGAAAGGAGAATTATAAAAGATGCAGCCTTAAGAAGAAAATGGCTATGCCCAGGAGATTTGAAGTAAGATAGACTAACAAAAATGACGGATACAATTCAACAAGACAAAGTCCTAAAAACCATCAAAGTGAAAAAGGTTCAAGAGTTGTAGTTACCAGAAGAACTATCACCACCAACATAATCCACTTTCTCATTAGTAGCATTTGAAGGACCAACTTCAGGAGGCAGTGGAGAGTGTAACATGGCCTCTTCCTTAGTATGTTTCAAAAGATAATGCACAACATTGAATAGAGTGAAGGCTTTGTCATAAAGAGAAAAACCAAGCTCATTTTTAACAGAGAAGATAATTTTCCAGGTATATTCCACATCATCAGATAGAAGCCCATGCCTCATTGCTTGCAAGGCCACCACCATCACTAGAGAGTCATGAAAGGTAGATTTGTTGAAGATACCTACTATAGGAGTGTCGCAGACATCTAAGGAGTAGGCATTTAGAGCCACATCAAAATCAGACAGAGAGAAGATGAAGGGCTGAAGATATCAGGTTGCCAAGAAAGAAACAAAATCACTTTTAGCCACAATATCCATTAGATGAGAAAGAAAGGCCAAAGCCACCTATGAGAACAACACCGAAGGATTTGATTTAAGCCATGAATTGCTAATCACTGAATGAATGGATTCTTCCACTAGTGGGCACAGGACAACAAAAACCCTTTTAAACTTGTCCCCCTCGAATGGTAATGCATCCATCTGTTTCTCCCAAAACAGCCTCGAAAGCCAAACTCTCCAAGGAAACTCCATGAAGCATAATCAATAGAGACCCACAGAGACTGGAATAGAAAGAGAATGGCAAAAAAGCCATTCCAAATGGAGTTAAAAACACCCAACAAGTGTGTAACCTGAGGGGGAATTTACTTCGCATGTGCATAGAGATCATTGTAAGGCAAGCTCTAAGTGTCCAAAACAAAATAAACTGTGCGAAGAGGAAATGGAAGCAACAACAGTAAAGATAACTTCATGTGAGAAGCCATATGTTAATCATCCCAAGGTAAAAGTACATAAGGTACTCAGAATATCCCCTACAAAACAAAAAACCATTAGAAAGAAAAAGATCATAAGTGATGAACATAGCCACCAGATGAGGGAGGCAAGCAAAGACATAGAGAAAAGAGCAAGCTCGAGGAACGAGAAGAGAGAGGAAAGCACAACCACTACCAACTATCAATTGGATAAAAATGACTCAGCTACCACCTAGGGAGGACCTTCCACACACTCCTGCCAATAAATCTGCCAAATGTTTGAATCATTCCATTTACTTAGGGAATTACTAGACAATATTGCAACTTGATGATCCACTGCCCAATTTGCCAAGGAGTTAGCCAATTGATTAGCCTCACGAAAATAATGACCACATTGGAAGAAATCTAGATGATCCAAAAGATTCCAGACTGGTTCCATTAGATACTTAAGATGCCAAGCATGGATATATTTTTGAAGTAGAGCATTTATAATTAGCATAGAATCCCCCTCAATGTGTAGATTGGTGAAGCCCTCATCAATAGCCAAAGAGAGACCAAGGGAAAGAGCTTGAATCTCGGCTTCATTATTAGTACCAAAAGGAAGACATTTAGAGGTAGCCAGAAATAACCTCCCCTTAGAATCACAGAAAAAATAGCCAGCTCAAGAGGCCCCTAGATTGCCCCTAGAAGCCTCGTCAAAGTTAAGCTTGATTAGAGAATCAACTGGAGGAACCCAACTAACAGCTTTCCTATCCACTTGAGAAGGCTTTGAAGAGGTAAGAGTAGGGGGAAACTTTAACAAAGGCCATCTGTTGAGAACTGATTTATCCCAAGAGGAGAAACAAAACTTGGAATAAGGAAGATTGTTGACAAAGGACATCACCTTTTCTGAAATAGCTACCTCCAACTTATTAATGATTATCATCCCATGATTAGAAGACCCCTTGAAAGTTCTATAATTTCTTTCTCTCCAAATATGCCAGATGACCATAGAAGAAATGATATTCCATATACAAGTAAAAGAGAGGAGGAAAAAAGTAAAGGCCAACTCTCAAAAAACTAAACCAAAGAGCAAGGGAAAGCACATCGCCAGTTGAGCTTGGAAAAGACCCAAGACCAAAGATTATAAGAAAATTTACAATGAAGGAAAAGATGATCTACAGTTTCAATTTCTTCACAAAAGGAACATTTAGGATCAATAGCCATGCCAAAATTACATAATCTATCCCTTGTGAGAATCCTATTTTGAATGGCCAACCAAGCAAAAGCCCCAGCCTTCGGAAGAAAACTCATATGCTAGAAAAGATTAAGAAGCCACTTCTGAGATTGATTCTTAGATAAACTGAGATAACCAGCTTTTACAGAGTAATTTCCAAACTTATTACCTAACCAAATCAGTTCATCATCTTTCTCTGAACAAATAATTTTTCTCTTTGCAAGAATACCTTTTAAAATGGACTTCTGAGCATTCAGAAATGGGCAAGAATCAAAATCCTTCCATTGGATAAAAGAAGAAGCATTGTCAAAAACTAGACAATCTCTAACTTTGGAACCCCAATGCTCTTTCAAATATAGCTTAGCCTCTAGAAGATCAGATCTAGCATTTAATTTCTCACAACCATTCCAAGAATCAAGCCAAAAATTTGCCAATCTCCCATTTCTAATAACCTAGGACAACTTGGAAGAAATAACTGATCTACAAGAAATAATGAAGTTCCACATGGCTGAACTAGTAGGGGGTTAATGATCTAGATGCTACAAGATCTGAAATGCAACGGAGATAGAATGCAGACCAAAATATAGAAATTTCTACTGATTGAACTAGAAAATGAAACAAACTGAATTGCAAACAAATTGAAATGCAAATGTTTTTGGTTGATGCAAGATTGCTCTTGAACCAGGGATGCTCCTGCATCAGACATCTGGGATTATTGAAAAAAGTGAGTCCCTCACTTTGTTGGGGGCTAGGGGAGAACCAAGATGGTCCACCTCAGCTTGGGAAATCCATGATGAATCTTCTTCCAATCTGCCTTTCCACTTCACAAGGTATTCATTGTATTGTCTTCCTTTGGTACTGCATTCAATTCTACTATCCAAGATGTCTTCAATTTGCTTCGGTGCTTGTTGTGGTAACTACTTCTTCAAGTCCTCTGCCATGTTGTTATTGAACTCTACTTCATGATACTGGTATAGGTCTGCAATATTGAAAATAGGTGATATACCCAATGTCTCCGATAGTTCCACTTCACATGCATTTCCTGAATCAATAATTTAATATACATTCTATTATTAATATATAATAAATTATATTATTTCATTAATATTTAAAATAAAAAAATTTATACAATGAATCAAAATTAAATAATCACATTATTATGAATATTATATTAATGTAAATATTATAATTTTTGTTATAATATTTGTATAGACTTAAAAAAATTTATTATTTGTTTAACATAAAAATATTATTTGTTTAATAACAAAATTCCTGACAAGAATTTAGCCACTCAAAATTTAATTAGACAATTTAATCCATTAATATTTCTCATTCCATTCCATACTTCCCTGCCACCTTTTTGTTAGATTTTAGTGTGTTTGTTTTACTCAAAATAGTATTTCCATAAAATCTGTCCTCAAGAGCTCAAATTTTGAGCCAATCACAACACAGATAAATGATTTTCCCAATAATTTTTGTTCAAATTTTCTCATGTAGACTTAGGAAAAATTAAAATTTGTTCAACATGAAAAATAATCCTCTATTTTGATTGGTTTACTCTAGATAAATTAATCCCTAGATAAAAAAACTCATTTCAATAGTACTACCCAAGGTAGGTACTAATAAAATAGTTCTAAAGTAAAATAAAATAACTCTTAAGTAAATAAAAT
Source organism: Cunninghamia lanceolata (assembly GCA_027924645.1). Classification (NCBI taxonomy): domain Eukaryota; kingdom Viridiplantae; phylum Streptophyta; class Pinopsida; order Cupressales; family Cupressaceae; genus Cunninghamia; species Cunninghamia lanceolata. Next base: position 946,357 of record BSBN01001603.1, on the reverse strand, counting down.
AGCTTTGTGTCTATTTTTAATCTATTTACTTATTTACTTATGTGTTTGTTGTAGTTTAAATATATATTAAAGTAATAATTTATTTTCATTGAATTATAAATTCCTATTTTATATTCTTGTATTTTAGTGTCTTTATTCTAAATATTTACACTTTTTTTTAATAAATCTCTTATTTTAAAAAATAGCTATGTACTGAGTAAGAGTGATTTTGGGATTAAAGTATGTATCTTTTTTCATCAATATTTTGGATCACACACAATGATCCATCATGAGGAAGAGGATGATGGATCACTATGTGTAATCCAAAATATCAATGAAAATATACACTCTTTAATCCAAAGCACTCTTACTATCTTCATCGATTTGTACACTAAAAAACATGACTCAGATGCACGGGGCTATCAATCCATCTTTGACAGAGAACACGGGACCCTCTCCTTGCCTCGAGCAAACCTCCATGTCACTCTTGCTCTCATGGTATAAATCAATTGAGAGGAGGTGACATGGGGGTGGTCATGCTTGCTTGAGAGCTAGACTTTGCGAAGAGCGGCCGATTAGTCCTAGGGGATTTCCTAGGTATTGTTTCTTATGTGGTGTTTAGTGACCGTTGTACTTGAGATAATTATATGACACAAAGGGTCACTAGTTATTGTTCTCTTGTTCGGGTTCTTAAGATTCCAATGTCGAGTGGGTTGTCGATTGTTTTCATTTATGTTTCTTTGAAGTTGGAGTCTCTATTCAAAATGTTCTATGATGACTCATGTTTGTTCTTTATGTTGAAGTAACCTTAGTTTGTGTTCATATTCTTGGATTATCAATTGATCGTGTTGAGGCCTAGGGTGTAATTCCTCAATCTCTTCTAGGATTTCCCTTACCCACTGACCTCTAATCCCAGGGCACATTCGTGATCCTGAAAAGAGAGAGTTGGTTAGGGTTAACCATGAGTTGACTTATGTTTGACTTAGGGTGATGGCCTAACATTTGCTTTGCTTTGTTTTGAGTTAGTTAACTTGTGTTGACCTCATCGTGGGTTTACTTGAGTTTCCACTTTGTTTTGATTTTAGTTGACCTCATGATGAAATTGAGGGATTTTTCTCTTCGTGTGATGCTTGTGTTTTTGTTGTTTTTTGTTTTTGTATGTATGTACTCTATATGTAATGTCACACCCCAAATTTTGACTATGATTTACTTTTTACTTGCACATAATTAGTAGTTAATTATGCATGAATTAATGATTTGACATTATGTGAAAATGTCAAGAAAAATCAATGATATCATGAGTTTATGTTTATATGATTAGAATATAGACATGTGATTATAAGATGTCATGATTAATTATTCATAAGGTTTATGGATTGACTAACAATGCACTAATCCTAGTTTGGTGATTGCAAGTTGTAACCAGGAAATAGGTTTTCCACCCTCTGAGAAAGAGAGGGAGAGCATCATCAGAGAGAAGAGAATAGACATATGGATAAGAACAAATTTTTTACCATCTAAGTCTCATTCTTTCGTGGTTTAGTGAACCTTCATTGAGTATGGTAAGTTATGTTTGACCAATTGGTCTAAGTTGGTTTTGACTTGACAAATCATTGATTGTCAACTAGATTCATTATGCTGAGGTTATTGTCAAAAACTAAGTCAGGTTAGAACATGAATGTCAACAAGGAAATGGTCGGTAGTCATTATTTCTTTGTGTGAAGTAATATAATATTATATTACTAGAACAAATAATTACTAGTAGTTAAACTACTTTATTATCGGTAATTCTTGAATGGAATTCTTATGTTAATTTATCTATTTTGATGTTAAGCAATTTTGAGAGGGGGAGAATACCTCGACCCCATTCTCATGTCTTATCGTGTGTTAGAGACAACGTTAGTATACATTGTATACACCGATTATTTGTTGTTAAATATCTATTTTATATGAACTATTAGTTAAACCAATTATTTTGTGGGTAGTTGATGAGCTTTTTAGGGAACATGGTATTGCTGCTACTTAATGCAAAACCACTTCATGTAGTTTGTGGGCACTCGACTCCTTTCTTCCACATTGGTTACGGAGAGAAAGGAGGAGTTTTGATTAGTTTAGGAGTGATCTTTATGACCAGTAACTCCATCTTTTCTACATGCCACCGTAGAGTGTTTATAAGCATTGATGCAGGAGGAAGCTGCGGTTATGGAGAGTAAAGCCTTTTAAAAGGCTATATTAATGAGGTGGAATGGCATGCATTAGGGGGTCTATATGAGTGCACCACTCCAAGTGCATAGAGAGGTGTAAGACTTCAAGATTTATTCTCAGGAGGAACTCGTGTGGATAGCTAAGTTGGTAGAAATGCAAGAGGATGAAAGTTAGGCAAAAAAGACTTCGTTAAACTAAAGAGCTTGGTTCTCATCTAGAATCCTGAGGGATACGAATGGGGGGTGAAATACTGGGTGAACATATAACTCTGTCATCATCCACAGCGAAAGACTTCAGATGAACACATATAGCTTTTTAGTCATCAAGAATCTATGAAAAAGAGAGAAAACACAGAGGAAGGCATATAGTTAGCTCAGGTAGCAGTGGGAAACCATCAACATTTAAAGTCTGTGACATTTCCTTTCTATATGAACATAAAGAGATATGATTTCATATAGCAAAGAATATAGAGTTATACATGTGATGGGTAAAATGTGGGATTAATCAAATCAATAACAAAACCCAATACATCAATGAAATATGAAGGAAAAGGATTTAAAATAAGAACAAGGTAGATACTTACAACCTTTACCTTACACCTTCCATTGCTTGCCTTTTCTTTCTTGATCTTGATGGAGATGAAATGGCCCTCAGGAAGATTGCTTCCTCGCTTCGATTCCTCAAGATGACAAGGAGAGATGGCTCTAATACTTGGTTGTATTTGAAGATGAACTTCAAACACAAATGTGAGTGGATGATAATGAAGTGGTATAAAGATGGGGGTGCCAATGGCGCACTATAGTTCCTATAGCCTAAGTTTACTCGAATGATGTATATGAAAGATAGAAGAAGACGGTTGTATTTATAGAGTTGTGTGAGAGAAGATCAATGGTGGAGAAGAAATGAGAAGATCAACGGAGTAGAATGTTTGAGAGAATGTGCATGAATAGAAGAAGGACACGTGTCATTCAAAAAGAAGCTTTGTTGAGTAAACTACTTTCTTGATGAGGATGAGTTTTTTTTTTCTTAAATTAGAATAGATTTTTCTAATTTAAAAACAAAGTTGCTTTAACTCAGCTTTTGCTTTCGTATGACAAGAGGAATTTATTTTTAGAAGATATTGAAGATTTTTTAGAAGATAAGAAAGCATAATTAAATAAATAGATTTATTTAATTATTTGTAGATAATTTGGAGGAATAAATAAAATATTTAAATATATTTTATTTTTGTGGAGATTTAAGATTTAATTTAAATAAAATTGCATTTTATTTAAATTTGGAAGAATAAAGGATTTAATTAAATAATTAAAATTATTTAATTATTTTAGAAGAATAAAGTTGATGTAGATTAATTAAATAAATGTAATTTATTTAATTAAATGAGAGGAAGTGAATCAAATAAATTTATTTATTTATTGATTGAGGAATATGAAAGTGAAATAAATATTTAAAATATTTATTTAAGTAGAGTCATGTCATTTTTAGGTGTATACATTTTGCCCCTCTTTGATGCAATATGTTTTATCACGTTGTTTCAAAGAATATGATTTTTTGACAGTGATACATGCCCTAGTCTACCCCTAGTACAAGTTTAACGACAGGATGCCCCCTCGGGGGATTGGACGGGAAGAAGGCAGAAGGCGTGAGATGGACAATCTCATGAAGAAGAAGGTAGAAGATAGGCTAGGATGAAGAAAAAAATGGTTTGAAGAAAGAGCCGAATGATATGCGATGCAAGATACAATGATAACACACACACAAGAAAGTAAGCAAGTATGCACAAATGATACAAGAACAAACAAGGTATTGCCCCTATTGAGCAGTAAACCAACGATATACTGATAACGATATACAACAGTGTTGTCATGGCAGGGAACGATAGATCCCTAGAGCAACGCGAAGGACAGTGTCTGGTTTCATGAAATGAAGCATATCATGTAAGACGCATGTATTGGTCTAATTTTGATAATGCTACATCCTATATAAGACAAATGCTTGATTATAACTGATTGAGTTGGTTTATGACCTGATAGGGATCAAGACCACTGATTGTGAATGGATCATTTGACAAGATTGACTTGACTTGATTGGTATGGATTTAAGGATAGAATTACATTCTAATCACTGCTCAGATTGACAGCTAGAACTGTTGACAAGAGATATGAAGACAGATAGAAATTTGATCGATAGAAGAATGACTTGACAGAAGAAATCACAAGCTTTTATTTGTAAACATTGATTCTCTGCATAGAATTTTATTGCATGGGATATGGATATGGATATGCAATGTAATTGGATACGTTATGGATATGGATATGTGTCATCTTGATGTTGCAAGTATTTTGAAGTGCTTATTTCATCATTGGGCTTTTATTATGTTGTAAGAAAATACAAGCATCTAGGTATAATTAGACCGAGATGGCCTGAGTATTCCTTACATGGATTTTGATATAGCAAGTTGATACAAGCATCTAGTCAAAATTGAATCTAGATGACCTGAGTACTTCTTGTGTTTCAATAGACAAGGATTGCCCCTTTTCATGTTTAGACCTCCTAAGTCCTTGATGATCTTTTACTGATCATGTTGTTAGACAAAAGTCATCACATTACTACAGTTTAATCCATAAGCAGTAGATAAAGAAAAGGATTATGCCCCCATCATAGCATCTCCATCTTTTGGCATCCTTGAGTAGCATAGGAAGACATAATGACAAAAATCCAAGACCTTGTAAGTTAACCTGTTCACAAAACATTCTTGCATTAGATCCGTCTTTTTGCCATATTTGATATAGAGTCAGTTTGAGTTTTTTGGTAGGGTGCTCTGCTTTGGACAGGTTGATATTTTTGTGCCAAGATTTTTGTTTTGGGAAGCTTGCTTTGCTACGCACACTTGTCTAGTGAAAGGTATCACAATCCTTTATTGGTATCCTCTTAGAACATGTGGCAATCAAGAATCCAAATCTGTAACTAGGTCGAGGAGTTGCCCCTAGTTTAGACAAGGATTGACTTATTATGGGTGAGATGACAAACTGACATGGAGAAACGGACCCTAAGGGACTGACCTAGTGCCTCGGGGGCTCATTGCTAAATGGCCTTGCCTACGTGATAATGTAGATGCAACATAGTTCAGGGTGAACCTAATGGATCTAAGACCTAGGCAATGGCAAAGATGCAGAAGTGGTATGGACAGCAGGATAAACGACACTGGATAGAATGGACAGAAAGGAAGGGGAGTGGAGTAGAGCGGAGCCTCAGGGGTGCATTGAGAATGGCCTTGCCTATGTGATAGCTCAGAGGCAATGTAGTTTTACAATGGTTCGAAGAACTGGGACCTAAGATATGGATCAGATGAGGCACGATATGAAATAGATATGGGTTAGATATGGAACATATATGGATCAGCTATGGAACAGATATGGATCAGATATGGAACAACTATGGATCAGATATGGAATAGATAACACTGATGACAGAGGCTATGCTAGGCTGACATTGTGGACAGGATACTGGATAAGAATTTTGGATAGCCTTAATGCTAGATACTAATGACAAGGGAAACACCACAGATAGGTAGATGTATGGGTGATAAAGAATGGAATGGGTATGTATGAGGATGGGCAATAGTGGATAGAAGGAATCAAGGATGTGATCTCCAAGGACTATGTCGCATAGGAATAACTCAAAGCTTACGACGAAGGACAAGGAGAGGATAATGAAGGATTTGCATGGTTTGGAGGGATAAGGTATGTCAAGAGACATCTAAAACATTTGTCAACATTGTGCCCCCAATCTTTATCAAGATCAAGAAAAATAGAGGAATGGAAGATTCTAGGATGGATGGACTAGACAGTATAGGTATGTAATGGATAGAGGAATAGGATAGGAAATGGTATGAAAGGAAACTGGTAGGAGAAAAGTGATATGCCGATGAGACAAGGTGCCCCCAACTGTAGGTGACATAGGAGATCAACTTTACACATGATGCCTGTTTGCCAGGTTTTCATCATGGTACTTATCCAAGGCGCCTGTTTGCCAAGTTTTCACCATTGGACGAAGGGATTTTTCTCTCTTTTTTTTTGAATATGTGGATGGAAGAAGGTGGATACGGAAGGAATCGAGCATCTAGTTCCTTGAAAGGTGATAGTCTCAATGGATGTCATCACATGGACCAAGTCAAGTGTTATCATAGATGTTGGTAGGGGATTGCATGAAAGTGAGGTATGGGGAAGGTAGATATTGGATAATGGAAGGTGCGATAGTGGATGATGATGCAGAATACAGAAGGACTTATGCAAGGATGGAAGGAAGGTTTATGTAAAAGCATGGACCATAGGATGAGGAAGATATGTAGGATAGTAGTGGGAGGGAGGGGAGAGGGATTTATATGGAAGTGTCATGTAATGGAAGGGAACCATGACCAACGGTTGCACATACCATGATAAATATTGAAGCTGATGATATGAGTGTGGTGTAGGAAGCAATGGAGATTTTTGCCTGGTGGATGAGTGATGTAGGCCTTTAGGGACCCACATAGACTTAGTATACTTCCAATTTTTGTTTGTCATGTGGGATGGAAGGATTTGATACTTGTGGATGGCATGGGAGAAAGTGGATGGTTGGGATGCTTTAGAGGTGGATGCCTCATTTGACTTGATGGCTTTTTGCTTGGGTACCCAAATATTTTTGCTTGTAGATTGTACTTGTGAAGGTATGGGCTTGGGTATATGTAGCTTTTGTGCAACTTCTGAGATAGTTATTGTTGCTTGGGGACCCACACCTTTTTTAGTTTGTCATTGAGGTGTGTGGGTGTATGCATCTTTTGAGATGGATGTTTCTTTGATTCTTGGCTTTTGTATCCTAGGTCATGAGGACTCTTCAGATTTTTGACTTTATAGGTAGAGGCATCTAGATTTGTGCTTTTGAATCCCCTGGGGATGGTGGAAGCTCATTGTTTAGACAACATGTGCATTTGTTGGCCATGATTGGGATATTTAGAGGATTTATAGATGGATGGTTAAGGTTTTGGAAGAAGTGGTGGTAAAATGCATGGAGGGATATTAGGAGTTGGAAGTAGCGGAGGTAGATTAGATGGTGGAAGGTGTATGGTCACATGGTTTTGACAATTGTAGGAAGATGGAGGTGGAATAGCGACATATGTTTTGGGAATATGATAGGATTTATGATGGACAGTGGTGGATTTAGGAGTGGATGAAGTATCAACATCTTGAGATTGTTCACCTTGGGGTATGTATCTAAGGCCATATGAAGGTGGAGGAACTTTGACATGGATAGGCTCCAAAATACCTTGTTCCTGAAGGCCTAAGCCTTTACCTTGATAGTTCATATTCTGGAGTATGCGGTGGACCATGGGATTATGTATAGGTGGAACATTAGACACGAGTTCCTTATTGGATGAGGAAGGTGAAGAGGTAGACAATGGTTGTTGGTGTTCTAAGGAAGAACATTCATGCATGAAGGAGTGAGACCAAGGATATACAGTGGGGGATTTGTAACTTGGTCAATAATGGATGGTGAAGGATCACTAGAATCTTGATCATCATTATGCTCTTTAGGATCTAAGTTATTGGGTTGATCATTCATGTGCACTTGGGAGGCAAGTGTCTCATCAAAGGAAGCGAAAGTTATTGGCTCATGGATAGGATTAGATGGAAGATGGATAGAAGTAACAGAGGTTTCTTTCTCACGTATAGGTATGGGATCAAGTTGTTCATGAACATCTTCTTCGTAAAAGGTAGTATCTTGATCATAGAAAAGGTATAGATTATGGACGGGTTGGAATTGGATCTCTTTCCCATGTATAGGATCAAGTTGCTCATGGATAGCTTCTTCATAGGTATTATCTTGATCATGGAAAAGATAAAGGTTATGAACGGTTTGAAATTGGATGGGGGTGTTTTGATCTTGATTTAGACAAAGGGTGGATGTTTTCACATGCTCTAAGGTGTGCTCTTGACATAGCTCTTGGTCTTCTTGAATGGATGCCGATAGATATTGGTAGCTTCTTGGTTGACAATATGGATTTTCGATGGACCTTGACTTTGGTTCATGGTAGGAGGTTCTTTGATAAGCTCAAAGGGTTGTGGATGACATGAAGGGGTTGTAGGATTTGACATGGCATTGGAAGAATCTTTGGTAAGGTCAAGGACCAGAATTTGAGAACATGTTTGGCTCTCTACTGGTAGTCCTTCGATCACATCCTTTGTAGGTGTATGGGGTAATGGATGAGTGGATTTGGCTTTCTCCATAGCTTTTCTTTTGCTATATAAATTTGGAAAATATTTTTCCCAAAACTCATCTGATTCTTTTTTGGTTGTCCATTTAGAGTTTGAGGAACTAGATGGCGGTGTTGGTGTAGGACTGGTATGTTTTGGGATAGGCATCTTAGCAAGTGGTGAAGGAGGACTAGTAGATAGAGTGGTATACAATTTCCAACTTGAGGTGGTGCTTTCCTTGTCATGAGTATGGGAAAAGGATATACAATTTTGGGGTGAGGAGTAGCTGGTACTGGCATGTTCACCTTGCAAGATTGCCATTTCTTGTTGTAAGACTTAGATTCGTTGAGCAATTTCTATACAATCTTGGGGCGATGGACCTAAGTTTATTTGCAATTACAGATATTAGAGTGTTTGAGCAATATATTCTAATTGGTTTGCCATCTCTACAGAAATTGACACAAGACCGAAAAAGCTTACTGTGATAGATGTGCAGCTATAAATGCGTGGAAACAGAGGATAAAAGTGCAATAGGTCAAAGCATATGCATAGATTTGGCAAAGTTTGTTTTTGTAGAGTTTTTACACATTTTTCAAAAATTTCTATTTTTGGTTGAAAACTTGGTCTTTTTTGCTTTTGATTTCAATTATGGCAGATAAAGACACAGCAAACCCATAGAAGTTTTCATGAATTTTATATTTTATTATTTTTTTTTATTTTTTTGTGGACTTTTTGACAGAAGAATAATTACAATCCTAGGTTGGAAAAGACAGTATTTGTTGAATCCTCTAGCTGTGCATATTCAAAGCATGTAGCTCTAGGATCTGGTAGCACCAGCTCCCCTCCACGGCACTCACTTCTCACGCATACTAGATTCAGGTTTCCTTAGGCTCGTACCCCCACCAAACCTTAGGATTGTCCCTGATACCTCTACTAAGAATCACATGAATCGAGGCCGCTTCAAGAGCTCCTCCCTTTGTGTCAACAAATAGGGGTTTTTGGTATACTAAACAAGTGGTTCGTAGTCAAGGCAACCATTCGAGTGGTTACACATATGGTGACACTACTCTCTGTTATGGAGTCTCCCAGAATCTAAGGGTTACACCTTAGAGGGTTTTGGGGGAGGTTGGTCATTGGTATAACACATCAGCACTCGTTGCAGGAGGTTTTCACCTCAAGCACAATTTGTTTTAAGTAGATTGGTAGGGCTTGGCTTTAGCCTGTTACCACTCAGGGTCGTTCCACTTGGACAGGCTAGCATCCAAGGGTAGCCCCTCTAAAGGTTATACAAAGGGAATAACAAGTCTGGCATTCTGGTCACCCAGTTAAGGGGAGAGCATAAGCCTATTGTCATTCAACAATCACAGAAGACACTAATTTATCCAAAACCTAGTTAAAAGGAAAAAAACTAAATGGGCTATCTACTTGTGCACTCACGCATTTGTTAACTTTGAAGTGTTTTTAAAGATAACAATGTTCATTTTCCATTTGTAAGATAGCAATGATCTAACTAGGAAAGAAATCAACAATGCAAAGATAGCAGTGGTTCAGTTACTCTCCTCCTAGTTAAAGACTACGTGAGATTTGCATGCATGCATTTTTTTGTTATTTTTTCTCTTAATTAATCTAAGTGAACTAATCAATGTAGCTAGATGATCTAATCCATCCTCTAATCCTGCAAGACAAACGTTAGCTTAAACAAAAAAAATTAGATGAAACCCTAAAACCATAGTGCAAAATAAAAGCGTCGCTATGCAGTCTGAATGCACATAAATAGAACTTGCATGCACCATTTTACAGATGTGCTAAGATAGGTGTCAAAAGCACTGTAAGAGGAGACATATGTGTTATTCTAACAAATGCGCCATAAAATGATACAAAAGCATCGTGAAGAAGGGTATATGCGTAGGGATGATGCAGGCGCCGGGACATGAAGTGTATGCACCGAAATAGGTGAAGGATGCACCGTAACTCTGAATGCGTCAGAATGGGAGGTGAGAGTGCTGACTCTGAGGTTGTATGTGCCATAAGTTTGTAAGTGCTGTAACAGGAGGCAAACATGTTGAAACAAAAGATGTATGCATCGGATGAACCTGTCAGAAAACTTGTACGACACCTGTACAGAACCTATCACTAAGAAAACTCAGATTTTGATTAGATCAGTGGCAAGGGCCCCACAGTGGATGCCAAAATGTTATGGGTGAAGTGTGGGATTAATCAAATTAATAACAAAACCCAATACATCAATGAAATATGAAGGAAAAGAATTTAAAATAAGAACAAGGTAGATACTTACAACCTTTACCTTACACCTTCCATTGCTCACCTTTTCTTTCTTGATCTTGATGGAGATGAAATGGCCCTCAAGAAGCTTGCTTCCTCACTTCGATTCCTCAAGATGACAAGGAGAGATGGCTCTGATACTTGGTTATATTTGAAGATGAACTTCAAACACAAATGCGAGTGGATGATAATGAAGTGGTATGAAGATGGGGGTGCCAATGGTGCACTATAGTTCCTGTAGCATAAGTTTACTCGAATGATGGATATGAAAGATAGAAGAAGAGGGTTGTATTTATAGAGTTGTGTGAGAGAAGATCAATGGTGGAGAAAAAATGAGAAGATCAACGGAGGAGAATGTTCAAGAGAATGTGCGTGAATAGAAGAAGGACATGTGTCATTCAAAAAGAAGCTTTGTTGAGTTAACTACTTTCTTGATGAGGATGAGTTTTTGTTTTCTTAAATTAGAATAGATTTTTCTAATTTAAAAACAAAGTTGCTTTAACTCAGCTTTTGCTTTTGTATGACAAGAGGAATTTATTTTTAGAAGATATTGAAGATTTTTTAGAAGATAAGAAAGCATAATTAAATAAATAGATTCATTTAATTATTTGTAGATAATTTGGAGGAATAAATAAAATATTTAAATATATTTTATTTTTGTGGAGATTTGAGATTTAATTTAAATAAAATTGCATTTTATTTAAATTTGGAAGAATAAAGGATTTAATTAAATAATTAAAATCATTTAATTATTTTAGAAGAATAAAGTTGATGTAGATTAATTAAATAAATGTAATTTATTTAATTAAATAAGAGGAAGTGAATCAAATAAATAAATAAATTTATTTATTTATTGATAGAGGAATATGAAGGTGAAATAAATATTTAAAATATTTATTTAAGTAGAGTCATGTCATTTTTAGGTGTATACAATACACAACAGTGATGTTATGGTCATAGAAACTATGTAAACATAGATACGTAGGAAATAGAGAAATACTAGCTTGTCAAGCTATAAAACTACACTCAGAGTGTTTGTGATAATGGAGTCAAACTTATGAGGGAGACATAGTAAAAAAGTCATGGTATAGTAGTATAAAATTGCAAAGGTTAAACAATAGAATGTTATAGTTACAACAAAATTACTATGGAAGATGACTTGCTCATGCCATCATTTTGTATCATCAAAACCATAGAGAACTCCGTTGCTTTGTTAGACATGGGGTTATGGAAGAATGTTATGAATAACATTGTGACTGAACTTTTTGAGAACTCAGATATAAACTTAGGAGTCAAAATGAGTAAGATTGTAGAAATTTTAGATAGTGATAGATTTACTTTTCCCAATGATTTATATGTTATAAGTTTTAATGTTTATAATAATAAGTTATGGTGATAGATATTCATATATATATATATATATAAATATATATATTAGTTATGATAATGATAGTATTCATTAAGATCTTATATGAATGAGGTTATACCTCGTGTAATATGTTTATACATGTTATGAGAAATATGAATTCAAACAATGGGGGTGAATCCAAGTACTCTTTGATGCAGTCAAATGCTTGCTGAAAGTTTCAATCCCATTTGAAATGTGTGTATTTTTGCAATAGATAAGTGAAGGGTTGACATTTGTTTGCAAGTTGAGTAATGAATCTTCAGATAGCCTGGAGCTTTCCTTGGAGACTACAAAGTTACTTGAGGGTTTTGGTGGTGGCATTTCTATAATAGTGGCGACTTTAGCCAGATCTACTTCAATACCTCTATGGGAGATGATGAACCCCAAGAGCTTTCCTGATTTGACGCCAAAGACACATTTCTTAGGATTGAGGTGAAGCTTGTATTCCCTGAGGCACTCAAATATTTGATGTAGAATATTAGGGTGTTCTTCTCTTGTTCTTGATTTCCCAAGGAGATCATCCACATAGTCTTCTATGATTTTGTGCAACATGTCATGGAAGATGGTAGTCATGGATCATTGGTAAGTTTCTTCTATGTCTTTAAGGCCAAAGGGCATAACTTGCCAGTAGTAAGTACCCTAGGGATAGGTGAAAGCTATTTTATGTTGATCTTCAGGGACAATCCTGATCTAATTATATCCAGAGAATCCATCCATGAGAGAGAGCATTTCATGTCCAATTGTCAAATCCACAATGATGTCGATATTGGGAAGTGGGAAGTCATCTTTTGGATATGCTTTGTTTAGGTCTCAGAAATCTATACATACTCAGGTGCCCCCAATTTCTTAGCAACTGGAACAATATTGGAAAACCATTCATGGTAGTCTATAGGGCAAATGCAGCCTACTTCCAATAGTTTATGCAACTCTTCTTTGATGAGAAGGGAAACTTGATGATGCATCTTGTGGAGTTTTTGTTTGACAGGTTGCGCTTTTGGATGTACAACAAGATGATGAACCACTAGGGAAGGATCTAACCTGGGCATAAATGCATAAGACCAAGACAAAACATTTGGTGCCTCATGAAGTACAATTGAAAGGTTGGATTTTTCTTTGATAGCAAGACTTTCTGCAATGTGGATGAGCTTAGGCTATTACTATGTGCCGAAATTGATTTATTGTGCCTTCAATTAGGATAGTGGAACGTTCCTACCAATAGAAAGGTATGAGAGGAAGATGAAGATACTCATCTCCTAGCACCTCAGAGAGGTTTTCACTAGGAGACACGTCTTTATTTTTATCTTTTGTGTCTAAAAGTGCCTTAGAGTGGTTTTCACTAGAGGATGATTTTCTATTTGTTGATTTTTTATTTGGACTAAGTAAGTAGGCATCAACATGTAAGAATATGTTATATTGTGAGGTGTCATGGAGTTCTAGGAATGCAAAGAGAGCCTCATCATTATGGAATGTATTGAGAGGCAGTGGTCCTTGGTAATCCCAAGCAATGAGATCGAGATGGATGAGGAGAAGGTCAATGAGGAAGATGGCATTGCCAGGGAAGATACATGAAAGATCGAGATCTTCACGTGAAGATATGATGGAACTTGAGACAATGTTCTTAATAGTAGAAGAGGATTCAGTCACATCTATCGAAGCTTTAGCTGGTCCACGTATTATCATAGTGGGCGGTGTATATCCTAATCCAAAATACTTGGCATATTTCTTAGGAGATGTGGGATCGACTAGAATGGGTTCTGTGGTACCTTGTTCATTGATGCCAAGTTCTTTTCCATGATAGGGAATTTTACTACATATTTGAAATGGTACAAGATATTTTTCATTGAAATACTCAAGATCTCCTTTTGCTGGAAGGGTCTCATCATGGTATAACCAATCATTCAAGGATTTTTTGACCGCTTCTTCTCGAGAGACCTGTGCTGACAGAAAGGGAATCTTGTCATCAATCTTGCACTTCCATTCTTGAGATATGGCCATGGGAGTGGGGGGACAAAGGCAATTGTCCCACATGGACAGTGTTATGAAGCTCATATTCACCACACCCTTTCTATGATCTTGACCTGGGATACTTGAGGGACCGGAGTAGATTATGAAGTGGGTGCATGTGATGGATCAGTTGTAATGGATGGAGTGGACGAAGGGTGAGATGAAGTGGATGGACTAGATGAGGAGTCTTTGTGATGTTCCCCATAGGTGCTTGGTGTAATATCTCAACTAGGATATTAGAAAACTGAAACATAATTAAGAAAATAATCACGCTAATTTTTTTTAAAGAGAGAATTATCCAAATCAATATATTAGATTTACAATATACATATTTCATAAGAAGGTCACTTCACTTGCAACTTACAAATTGCACATATTATAAGTGGTCATATTTCTTAGAACTTTGAATTTTATCAATATCATTTACAAAATAAGCAATGCAATCTTGTTCACAAGTCTTTGACAGTCAACTACAAGAGAGAGAGCATCACCTTGGTGCTCTTCCTCCAACCATAGACTGGCTGTCCCTCACACACCTTCCTTCCTAGAAGTGGTCCTTCCCTTCACAAGGGTATTAGATAATGAGAATCAATTGATTCCATATGCCATCTAAGAACTAGTGATGTGACCTAGCTAATGCCAATTGGGTTTACAACTCTAGTCTAGCTCTAGCTATGTATGACCCATTCTGATTGTTCAGCTATCTGGTACACAGTGAATCGACAATGCAAGTAGTGACTTTTACATTACTTTGGCCAAAGTTTCATATATATACCTAGTCATATGTTCACTCACTTATTTTCTCAACTTGGAGACAACATTCTTATTAGTCATTATAACCTTGTATATATAACTCTCTTGGTTTGCTTATACCACATTAGTCTTTGAGACTTATACCCTTATATCATTGGTCAATCTTAACAAGATTAGGGGTAAATTTAGATAACTAGTGTAAACATACTTTGAGTCCCTCTTTGAAATTCTTGTGATAATAGGTCTATGACATCTTGTCATCTATTCAATGGCTTGTTTACTTAGCCTTATACTTAATCTTAATCTTTTACAAAAAAAGATGACATTCTAAACATATAAATTTAACAATTTAAGACTCTATCTGTCTTAACAAATATTTGACCCAAAATTTGTCGATAATACACTATAACTTTGTAACCATATGGGATAAATACTCCTCTTTACATATATCAAGAGAGAACTTCCAAAATATAATAATAGTCTATGACTGTGTCTCAAATACTAGCTTTTCAAGCTTCCCAAACACACTTTTAACCTTTTTATTCTACCATTGAAAAGAAAGGTATACTTTTAGGAATAACTTACTCTTGGATTCTTCTTTAAATCTATTGTCAACCCTTTAAAAAATGCTAAGTATAAGATTAGTTTTAAATAACAATTAATCTTATAAAATTTGGCCTATATTTATATATTCCACCATTAACCTCCAATGGTGTCACATTTGTCCTAAATATATTGCACAGTCAACTTGATTTTATTAACTCAGTCGACCTCTAAACAATAACACTGTCGGCCTCATTTATTATCTCCATTGGCCTCCAAATTGTTTATTGCTGGCCTCGTATATGTACTTCATTAGTCTTCTATGGTTTACTGTCAGCCTTATATATATACTTTCATAGTTCTTGGTCGAATTATCTATATCACATACTACCTAAAGGCTTAGTCAGTTTGCTTTATAATCATAAGGCTTCAGCCTCAAACTACATAGTTGGTCTCTCACATTGCATACAACCACATAGCTAAAACTAACAACCTCAAAACATTACATAAGGCCTCACGACTTAATACAGTTATCCTCTATACAATAGATACAACCTCAAGACTAATACAGTCAGCCCACATACAATAGATATGGCCTCAAGACTAATACAATTAGCCCAGATACAATAGATATGGTCTCAAGACTAATACGACCAGCCCACATACAATAGATACAGCCTCAAGACTAATACAGTCGACCTCTAACATATAGGATACAACTTCTATACATTATATACATACATATAAATACCAAAATATACATACTATCTGAGTCATTCGACTCTATCCCAAACAAAATACTATAAATATAGATACAGTTTTAATCCTCATTCGAGGGTAAACATCTACAACATTCTTCTATATAAGCTATTGTAATGAACATAATGCATTTTAAGATATACATCTTTTCTCATTAACTGATTTACGTTGAACTCATATGTTGAAAGCCACAGGCAGCGCATCCACAAACTTGCTTCTTCCAAATTTCTCTATTCTTCTCAATTCCCTTGAGCCTTTCCCCCATCTATTCCATTCTTCTTGCTCTCTCTATGCATATTACTTGCTACCTTATTTCTTGAGTCGCTCCTTAGTTATGGGTGCATCCCCCCTCTCTTTAGTTCCACTATGCAGCATACACTATATGCTCGTAGTCTCTCAACATGCAGAAGATAGTGGAGAGTGTGGAGAGTATGGAGTTATTTCTCCTCTCCCTACTCCTACAGATCTAGGGATTTCACATTAAAGAAGGAGAAGACAACTATAACCTTACCTAAAAATAATTATTAACTATAACATTAATAATAATAATAATTATAATAATAATAATAATAATAATAACTTTGTAAATAGACATAATATACTTATCTTATAGATGTCGATATTATGTACTTCAAACACTTAATGTGTTCATCTGAAGCACAATTGTCGACATAAAATTCTCACAAATTGACTAAGATATTGACTACAAAATTAAACATGTTTAGTTGACTTACTCACATCGACTTGTCATCAAAAGACATACACCAGGCTTCTATCAGATGACAAAAGTAATTATCCTTTAACTCAACAACAACGTATCTAACAAGTACTAACATGACCTCTCAACTAAATATATGTGTGTGTGTTTCCAAATGGCATAAGGATCATTGCATTCTCATGATCTAGCATCCTCTCCATGGTGATACTCTCTCTCCTCTTATCAGAGGGAAAACAACATTGTTCCTACATCCACCTCAGTTACAAGATGGTAGTTAGTCCATTTGTCATTGTAACCACATGTTAAATAATGACATCATAAAGAATTATTTCTTGCATACAAATTAATATAAATCAAATGAATTTCACATCATTACTATGATCATAATATTTTCTCTGACTAACTATCTATCTTTTGAAAATAATTAAAAATAAACACATTATATTAAAAATGGGGTGTAACATATCTCCCCCTTAAAGATCATCATCCTTGATGATTAAATCCAAGCCAAAATAAACAATTCAAACATGTTCTAGTACATCATGTTATTTAAAAATATGTGGAAACTTTTGATAGATATCATCATAATCTTCCCAAGTAGTTTTTTCCTTTGAGTACTAGTCCCACTGGACCTTGCACTGGGTAACCTATCTGTTATGCAGGTGGAGCTTGCGTACCTTGAGCACTTTGAGAGGCTAGATCATGACCACTCCTAGGTCCCGTACCTATAGAGCATTCCAATGCAATATATAATTAGATCCTAATATATAGTTCTTCAAATATGAGACATGGAAGACATCATTCATTCTAGCAAGTGTTGGTGGTAGAGATATCCTATAAGAAACCAGATTAACCACTTCTAGGACTTCAAATGGTCCAACATATCTAGGTGCTAGTTTGGAAGACTTTCCAAACTTAATTGGGTTCTTATGTGGTCTAACTCTTAAGAAAAATTTATCTCCTACTGAGAATTGTCGAGGTATTCACTTGGCATCAACATAAATTTTTTGTCTATCATTTTCTTCTACCAATCTTTTCCTGATCAACTTTACTTGCTTTTCCATTCATGTAAACATTTCTGGCTCAAGGAAAATCCTATCCTCTAGCATATCCTAGCTTATAGGAGCTTGACACTTCCTGGCATACAATGCCTTGAATGGAACCATTTTAATTGCAAAATGATATGAATTATTATATGCAAATTCAACTAGTGGAAGATACTCTTCCCACTTATACTGTTGATTCATGCGATACATCTTCAACAAATCCTCCAGTATTTGGTTTACTCATTTTTTCCATCCATTTCTAGACAATAGGTTGAGCTTATATTCAATTGAATTCCCAAAGATGAGAACAAAATTTGCCAAAACCTCAAAGTTATCTGAGCATCTCTATGTGAAATTATCTTTTCTGGAATTCCATTCACTTTTAAAACTTCTTACATGAATTTCTTGGATAAGATGGGCACTCCATCAATAAGATTACCAGGTATAAAATGACCTACCATAGTAAGTTTATCCACTACCACAAGAATAGCATCATGCTTATAGCTAGACTTAGGTAATCCTTGGACAAAATCCATACTAATAACTTGTCATTTCCATTCAGGTATGTCATGAGGATACAAAAGTCTTCCGGGTACTGATGTTTAGCCTTAACTCACTGACACTCTAGGCATCTTGCCACAAATCTTGCAGCATCATTTTTCATTACCTTCCAAAATATAAGTGCTTCACGATCCGCTAACAACTTTGTCACTCCAGGGTGACTTGAATATGGTGCAGAATGCACTTCTTTCCACATAGTTCTTAAATCTCCTTGATTTGGAACATATATTTTGTTATTGAATCTCAATAACCCATCAAGTTCAAACTAAAAACCATTATACCTTGTATCTTGAGGATTTTCTGTTAAGGCTTTCAAAATTTGTTCATAATATTCATCTCCGGTCAAAATTTTCAATATTTGAACTTTGAAATTAGAGTGCACTAATGCTATTGCTGATATGTTCCTTCTTCGACTCAAGGCATCATCCACTCTATTTTCCTTACCCTTAATGTAGTGAACCTTAAATTCAAATCAAATATGAGCTCTAACCATCTTCTTTGTTAGCATTAAGGTTAGGTTGCGTGAAGATATACTTCAAACCTTGATTATTAGATTTCAATTCAAATTAATTTTCCCAGAAATAATGCCTCCATACTTGGAGAGTATGCGCAATTGCAGCTAATTCCAAATCATGAGGGGCATAATTTTGTCCATAAGGTCGCAGCTTCCTGGACTCATAAGCTAAAACTTGGTCTTCTTGCATGAGCACTCCTCCTAACCCTTCTCCTGAAGCATCAGTCACAAGAACAAAATGACCCTTTGGGTCTAGCAATTTAAGGATTTGTGTTAAAGTCAACTTCTTTTTAAGAAAATTAAAAGCTTCTTCACACTTATCAGACCACTCAAACCTCTTTCCTTTTCTTTGCAAGGAAGTGATAGGATGGACAATTCTAGAAAAGTTCAAAATGAAATTCCTATAATACCCTGATAATCCCATAAAACTACGCACTTCATGCATGTTTTTAGGAGTAGGCCATTAAAAAATAGCCTTTATCTTCAATGGATCTACAAAAATTCCTTTAGCTAATATGATGTGACCCAAGTACTGCACCTCTTCATGAAATAAAGTACATTTATATAACTTTCCATAAAGTTTATGCTCCTTGAGGCAATGCAAAACTATCAGCAAGTATTGATGTTGTTCCTCCTCATTACGAGAATAGATCAAAATATCATCTAAAAACACCAAAAGAAACTTGTCTAGATAGTCTCTAAAAACACTATTCATTAAATTCATAAATGTTGCTGGGACATTGGTCAAACCGAAACGTAAGACTATGAACTCATAATGCCCATACCTTGTTCAAAAAGTTGTCTTATGAATATCTTCATCCTTTATTCTCAACTGATGATACCCTAATCTAAGGTCAATTTTGGAAAATATGGCAGCATCACACATTTGATCAAAAATATCATCTATGCGTGGAAGAGAATTACTTTTTCTTAATTGTTGTTTTGTTTAGCATACGATAGTCTATACAAAGATGCAAAGTACCATCTTTCTTCTTAACAAAGATCACTGGTACTCCCCAAGGTGACACACTAGGTCTAATCATTCCTTTTTTGCAACAATTCCTAGAGTTGATCTTTTAACTCCATTAAATTAGTAGTAGTCATTTGATAAGGTGCTTTGGACATCGGTTCGGATCCATGAATAATATCAATTGAAAAATCAAAAACTCTCTTCAGGGGTAGACCTAGAAGGTCTTCTAGAAACACATCCCAAAAATATTGAAGAAAAGGGAACTCTTCAAAAGTATTTTCCTTTAATTTATTCCCTCTTCATCTTTTACCTCCTCCATTCTAACTACAAACATCTAACATCCTTTCTACTTTTCTCTTTTCAATTGCATCACAAAAATTTGCCTAATTTTCATTTCTCTCTTAAAACCTTGGATAAGGGTAACATTTCCATCATTATCAATACATTCTACTATTTTGGAAAGACAATCTACTTTTGCCTTATGTTGAGATAACAATTTCATTCCTAAGATGACATCATAGGATCCTAGAGGTGCTACATAAAGGTTAAACTCTGTGGAAAAAGTAGGTAGGATTAATCTGGCTTCAAACAAACATTGCTCTACCTGAGCTCTTGACTAGTTTGCAAACTCTATTGTCCATGAATTAGCCATGAAACCAGCTTTCCGAGACACTTTATCAAGTATTCTAGGATTCACAAAAAAATTAGTTGCTCCTATATCTATAATAATAGAAATTGAGGTACCAAAAAGAGTACCTATGGTTTCAATAGGAGTAACTTGATACTCAACTTGATGACTATCAAGAGCATTATGAATCCTTTGTTGAAAATCCATTTGTTGTGAAGGTAAAGGTTTGCCTCCATAAGAGTTCCCTTAACTCTTCGTGGGGCACTAGGTAGCATAATGATCTCCTCCACACATGAAAAACCCTCCAGAAGGTCCTCTCTTTCTTGAAAATTGGTTGGTATTATCATCATTCCTTTTTATTTTTGAATCCATGTTTCCATCCCTGGATTCATTTTTATTAAATCTGGAACTTTTACTATGGTTCCTTTCTCTAGATTCTTGGTTCTTATTTCTCTTTTTGAAGGATGTCAAAGGATGACTCCAATTAAATTTCCTTTGATATCTTTCTTGATACATAGGTATATTTGAGCTTATGCTCTTGCTTGATGAATTTCTCAAAAACTTGATCCATGGTTGTGGGTCTATGAACATCCACTTCTCTACCAATCTGAGCATTCAAGCCTATGATAAACTTCCTTATTCTAAATCTCTCATCCTTTTAATATTTTGGCACATACTTCAATAACCTGGTAATTTTTTCCCAATATTCAGTGACAGTCATGTCTCCTTGATGTAGATTTTGAAAATCTGTCAATTTCTGGTCAAAGTAAAGTTGGGACAGCCACTTTTTCCTGAATATGACTGCAAATCGATCCCAAGTTAGACTCAAGGAACTCAATCCTAATTCCATTTTATTGTTCATCCACCATGTGGATGCTTCTTTAGCTAACTAGTATGCTCCCCATATAGCTTTAGTAGTCTCAAAATAATTTCTTATCTCAAAATATATTTCCATCTCTATCAGCCAAGCCTTAGCTACATCTCCACTCACTATTCCATCGAACTTAGGAGGTATTACTTTCTGTTATGTAGGAAAAAAGGGGGAAGGAGGATTGATTTGATGATATACCTAGATCCTCCTTTCACTACATAGCATTCAAGGACATTTAACTGAGTTGAATCACAACTTTTTCAAGAGGATTCACCTACAGGTTGGTTATCACTTGTAATGATAGGGAAATTTATAATTTTTGATTAATGTATTAATTTAATGTCTGATTATGCTCAAAACCCTAATTATACAAAATTGTAAATAAATAGACAAACCCCAACAAATGCTCGCACATAGAGATGTTATATTCGAAGTAGATACATACCAAGTTTCAAGATTCTAGATGCAGAAAAGTTAGGGGCTAAAGAGTAGGTGCCCAAACCCAAGGTGGAAACTTCTTTAGGGATTTTTGGAAAATGTCTACTACTCTTCACCACTGTCTCAAATATTTTCTATCCTGCAAATCCAAAGGGCTTCGAGGCAAGCACCAAAACCCTTGCAGTACCTTTTCCTTTAGATAGGGATCCCCACACTCTATCATAGCCTCCTGCAACTCCACTTTTGTAGAATACAACACTTGTTACCTACAATCACAAAGAAGGTGATTGGGGGTTGTGGTGTTTAGGAACTTGCCTTAGTCAAGCTCCGGAATGGAATTCAATCCTTCCAACACCGTTGTTTGATAAACAGTGTGTATCCCTATGGGATAGAGGCAAAAACAAATTGATAAATGATTGATTCAACACAAATGGATATCACCTCAAAGGTGTAGCTCGGATGTAGATGAATACCCTTCAACACATGAGAAGATGAATCCAAATCTGTATAACAAACACAACAACAATATCCTTCTCTACCACAATGAATGCTTTGAATGCTCTCCAATCATAAATTTGCCAAAAGTTCATAATCATCTTCTAGTTTACAAATGAAACCCTAAAAATGGTCACATAACTTTGTAATTCAAACTTAAGATGTTGGCAACGGAACCTTTTAATGGTCACATAACTGACATTCAAAATTTAGGTCCCAACCAAATAGGGTAGGACTAGGGCCCGAGAGCCCAAGCCCCAGGCCCCATTTTCAAGGCAGGATCAAGTCCAACAATATCCTCTTAGCCCCATTTGACATGGTTTTTCATGGATTTTGCATCAGGAGTTAAAATAAACATGTAATATGAAAAACAAGGGACCTAGGAGCTAAACTTAGGAGGTAAAAGTCCTAGGGGGCAATTTTATGACATAGCACTTTCTTCATGTCTCAGGTTAGCTCGTTGGTAAGATGAGTTTTTTCCTCAATACAAATTGGTGAGTCTTGATTATTTACTCTTGGTTCACCATGAAAACTAGATTCTTCTCTTCCTTCAAAGTGGTATTCTTGATTGGTTTCTCCCCCTCTAACTTCTTGTTCTAGGGCTTCCAATCTTCCTTTTGTTTCATTTAAAATTGACAAAAGTTGATCTAATTTTTGCATGGAGTTTTTCTTAAGATCTAAGCCATCCAGGTTCTCTCTTGGTTGGTTTCTAGAGTGTTCCATAACAATACCACACATAATAATTGCATAGAAATTTATCAAAACATGTAACTTTTTGATACAATTATCATAAAACTACAAGTTCATAAATAAAAAAACTCATAGATTCACCACACAACATTTACTTACTCAAAAAGCCAAAATTTTATTCACTTTCTGGATCTTTACATCCTTATTCAAATACAATTTTTTTTGTGAAATGAAAGGTCTACATATCATTTTCTAACAGAGGAAATTCCTCTGGTTCCTCCTCTCCAACAGGATTGAGTAACAAAACTTAGCAGGTGGATGTACTCGTGAGTACTCCTTCAACACCTCTAGACTCATAACAAGTGCATCCTGACCAAACCCAAAAGGTATGTTTCGATATGCAAATGGTTTACTAATCTTTACAATAGTAAGGTTAACAATCATTTTGTCTCTTCAAGATGTTTCCTCCATTCCAGCCGAATAAGTTTGAATACATCAACTAGTGTCTCAAAATCAGTTAGCCAAGATTCCTTTGCAAAACTCTTTGTTTCTTCCATCTTTGGTTCATGAGATGGCTCTTTCTTAATTGTGGTCTTAGGCATTTTACTAAGCTTTGTTTTCTTGGCTCTCTTCCTTGTTCTTTTGTTTCCTGCCATTCTAGCACAAGAACAAATGTTTTAACATTAGCATATCTTTCCAATCTTACGAAACCTCACAATGAGCTCCAAGGTCCAAGTGCTAAACCCAATAGCTTTGAAACCATGTGTAACATCCCAACTACAATATTACAAAACTCAAACATAATTAACCAAATAATCATGCTAATTTTTTTAAAAGAGAGAATTATCCAAATCAATATATTAGATTTACAATACCCAAGTATAATATACATATTTCATAAGAAGGTCACTTCACTTGCGACTTACAAATTGCACATATTACAAGTGGTTGTATTTCTTACAAATTTCAATTTTATCAATATCATTTACAAAATAAGCAATGTAATCTTGTTCACAAGTCTTCATCAGTCAACTGTAAGAGAGAGCATCACCTTGGTGCTTTTCCTCTAGCCATAGACCGGTGGTCCCCCATACACCTTCCTTTCTAGAAGTGGCAATTCCCTTCATGAGGGTATTAGATAATGAGAATCAACTAATTCCATATGCCATTTGAGAACTAGTGATGTGACCTAGCTAATGCCAATTGGGTTTGCAACTCTATTATAGCTCTAGCTATGTATGACCCATTCTGATTGTTCAACTATCTGTTACACAATGAAGCAACAATGCAAGCAATAAATTTTGCATTACTTTGCCCAAAGTTTCATACATATACTTAGTTGTATGTTCACTCACTTCTTTTTTGACTTGGAGACAACATTCTTATTAGTCATTATAACCTTGTGTATATATGTTAAGTATGAAAAAGGAGAATGACAACAACTAGCACATGAACTAGATGAAACCCTTTTCCATATAACATTCAAGGACAAGGCCAATCCAAATCACTACCAAATGAAGGAGGACTCAGATGCTGAACTTGTGCTCATGTATGCTATAGATGGATTAGATTTAATTTAGTCTTTTCTCCAAACCCTAGGTTAACAATGCATGGAACCCTAGTTCTACAATGTTCTTATAACAAAGCAAATACAATAGAAAACCAAAAACTAATTGCACAAGGAGGATTAGAGGAATGATAGAACCTATCTCCTGAAAGCACAGGTGTCAAAGGACCAAGGTGGGACCACCCAAGTCATGACTGGAAGAATCTGTCAGAGGTGTGAACTAGAAAGTTGCTGCAGATGATGTCTTGATGCCAGATCTAAACTCTGAAAAGATAGGAGGACATGGGTGGTACCGCCCAAGTCCTTGATGAGAGAAAACTCCAAAACTATTTCTAGATCCTAAAACCTTGATCTGCACTTAGTCTTCCTATAGCTTTGTATTTTCTAGATCTCGCTCCTATAACCTGCACACAAGAAGATAACAAGGGGTTTGGGGGTTATGGTGTTTAGGGACTTGCCTCAGTCAAATCCCAGGATAGCATTCAAGCTTCCCAACACCATTAATTGATAAAGAGTGTGTGCCCTTGTGGGGGTAGAGGTTGAAACAATGATAATGAGATTATTCAAATGATAATAAATAAACAATGATATCACCTATGTGATGAACCCTTAGAATTATGAAGATCCTTCAACTCCTATGGAAGAATAGATGATAGCTCCATATCTGCAACACACAATGACAATACACAAATCTACTCTAGAATCACAATGACAATACACAAATCTACTCTAGAATTACAATGAATTCTCTTGCTTGCTTCTCTTCAAGATTTCAAGTTATGATTTTTCCAACCTCTAGTTGATAATGAATTCAAAAATGCACTTATATATGCTTTCCCACTCACAATCGACAATTCAAACCAAAAGAGCCAACACAGAGAAACCTCTAGAAAGGTACCAATCTGACGTGCACTTAAATTATCCCTAACCTAAAATGGGAGACATGGGTGGTACCGCATAGGTCCATCAGCCCTATTTAGGTCTAAGGTAAGTTAAAACAAGGGGCCCATATTCCAATTTTATCATGTCGTTGGGCAATTTTGCATCAGGATAAACATTTTAAATGTATAATGTAATGAAGGGTACCTAGGAGCTAAACAAGGAGGTAAAAAGACATGTGGCCACTTTTACTCCATAACATTTAGCCCCCACTTTAATGTGTGTATGATCTTATGATTAGTACATGCATTAAAGTAAAGTCAAAACACATCAAGCACATCAGGCACTAGAGCCAACAACACACCCTAAGTTTGGAAGACCATTTTTAGCCCCCAATCTTAGGTGAACATAAGAAGACACATGACAAGCATGTAAAACATGAAGAAGATAGTAAAGAAGCACATAATACATGGAGAATACATGAGCATAGTCACGCAATACACAAAGTATACATGGAGAGAAGACATGATTAAACAATTACACTACACTAATAGGTGATTGGGGGAGTGCATCACTACGCACCTCCACAAAACATGCAAGACACACGACATGAGGGAGATCATCACTATGCACCTCCAAAAAACACACAAAACACACGGAATACATGAGTGTCATATAGTGTGTCATTGACCCACTATATGTCTTATACATAGAAAACATGGGCAATGGAGAGGATCTCATCGCTATGCTCCACCATCTAAGACATGCCAAATACACCTGATGGTCAAGCTACACTACCACAACCACCAAAAACATGCTTAAGGGTGAGTAACTCAAGATCCAACCTTACCTCCCATGAGAGGACTTTTTCAAAAGGATGTGCAACAACTCAAGGGAATACACAACCCTTCCTTTTGTAGAAGGGATTTCAAAAGCATACAACTCCACCTGCATCGTGGAGATGCTTTATAGTGAAAAGGAAGCATACGCAAACACACAAAAATATACAACCCCACCTAAATCATGGAGACGCCTTACAGTGAAAAGGTAGTATATAACAAATTTTATCACAATATCTAAGATATCCAAGCATTTATCACAGTATATGCCCCCACCTTAAAGTGGTTTCTCCTGCTTGCTGGTAGAAATTATGTTTAAGGTAAGGTTGAAAACATGTGAGGGAACAAGAGATTTCACAAAGCCCATGCCCCAAAGTGACATGTGCTTACAATTGTTGAATTATTCCCAACAATCACAATAGAAACACATCAATATCATTTTCTAATAATCACTAATCAAAACAAGCTTCAGTTAGAAAATCTAAGATAAGATATAACCAAATAATCTCATGAAACTGATACAGAAATAAGACAACATGTTACTCAAACAAACCAAGGCTATACTTATGGGTTCAGAACTGAGTATAGCCACAAGGTTATACTTTAGGTATCTTAGAACTGAGTGTAGATACAAGGTGAGACAAAAACTTTCCAAAATGCATAGAAGTAGATTTAGAGTATTGCAAAGGTTTCTTACAACAGTTTTATAATACGGTCACATCACAAAACAAAGTGATTCTACTAGTCAAACATTAGTAACAAATTACCCTCATCTCCATATATGGACTAGATCCATTTTTATTTCTTTTTTAGGGATGTATGGTCCTTGTCAGAAGTGTATATTTGTTGTCATCATCCATCGACTAGTAGAGACACAACTACAACAAAAGAATGAAATCACAAAAAATGAGAGAGGATACAAAAATGACTTAGGGTCACAATGTGGGAAGATGCCCCCAATACACCTTCCACAATGTTATGCCCCCAAGGCACCACACACAACAATTGCAACAAGAGAAGTGTAGTGTTGGAAAGAGACACTGCTACACATGACAGGTGTTATCATTGATGGCAACTAAGATTATTCCACCCATCCGCATAACACAATTTATTCATACCGGAAGTCATAATCAAAATCTATTTAAGTCTGGGAAGTTAGAAACAGAACAGGCGACAGGGTCCAATATCTTGGTTTGAATCTCTCTGGTAGTAAGTTAGAGTTTGTTGTGGATCTAAGGGAGTTATAAGCATTGTCAGGATAATCTAAATCCAAAGTTTTGGTCTCCGATGATGAAGGATTCAAAAGTTACTAGCATTTGAGTATTGGGTTAATAGTTTGACAGAGCAGAGAGAAGAAGAATAGGCTGACCTTGTAATTGATCTTGGTTCTAGATGTATGGAAGTTGTTGGTTGGACAATTTGTGATGATCAGTGATAGTAGCCAACCTGATTGATGATTTGTGAGTGCAATTTTTGGTCCGCATTACAAGTTGTACATGGATTTAGCCGACAGAGCAGAATCTTCAATAAAGTTCTAAGTGTTCCTGAAGCTGACTGAAAAGTGGTTGAAGATAAGGATGCGGATATATATAGCTGATGGATTTGAATGATTTTAGTGTGTGTGTTGCGAATATGGAGTAAGTGCGAAAAGGATAGATAGGAGTGCAAAAGGAAGAGATCTAAGATCCAGATTATGGCAGAGTAGTAAATAGGGCAGAACAAAGATGAAGTGTATCAAGTCAGTATTCTGTGCTTAATTGGAACTAAATCCTTGCATTGGTTAATGCTAATTATCAGTTCAAATTCATTGTAATCTTCTTACTATAGGCAGTGAGCCTTCTTTTGAGCAGTGAGCTCTGGGCAGTGAGCCCAAATGCATGTGCATTCCCAATTGTAATACTTTTAACAGAGCATAATCTTTTGGGGTTAACCCCCACCATGGTTTTTCCCTTAACTGGGTTTCCACATCAAAAATCATTGTGTCATGTGTGTTTAGTTGTTTTTGCTCATGTGTTGATGACTCATGCTTTAAATGTTTTAATCAGTTATAAGTGATATTGTTGTAAATGATAAAGTTTTTGAACAACTGATTCACCCTCCCTCTCAGTTGTTCTGCCTAATTCTAACAATTGGTATCAGAGCCTAGTTCCTTTGAAAAAGTTTAATAGCTTAAGGAAGATCTCGGAAGGCAGTAAAATGGATGAATATAACCTTCAAGGGCAACTTAATCTCACTCTAGAAGATCTTGAGCAGTCCAGAGCACAAGTCCAAGAGCTGTAAGAGAACCTCAAAAATGTTGAAGACTTCATTGAGATTTTAAAAGAAAAATTGAGCAAATCTAATGAGAAGAGGAAGGAACAACCTCTTCAACTGGGAAATCATTATGAGAACAACAACAAGGATGAGGCTCTGAAAGAGAAGACAAAGGAATGTGAGAAGTTAGCCAAAGAAGTTGTTGTCCTAAAACATGAGATCGAATCCAGGGTGATGAGGCTAACCAAAGAAATTGAAGATAGAAAGAAAATTGAAGAAGACCTGAATCAAAATCTAAAAGAAAGAACTGAAGAATACTGCAGATTGGATGGAATCATTGGCCTCCTAGAGTCTAATCTATAAGAAAGTAGAGACAATGAGAGATAAATTGAAAGACAAATTGTCATTCTCAGACATGACCTAGAAGTTGCAAATGAATACAAGAAGAAGTTCAAGATAAGCTCAGCTAAACTTGAAGCACTACTTGAAGGATAGAAAAAGGCTGATGACAAGCATGGTCTTGGATATGAGAAAGGTGAAAGCTCTGGATTTGGACAAAGAAATTTTCAACCAAGGAATGGGAGAAACAGACCTAGAAGACCTTCAGTAAGACAACCTAATGCTCAAAGATATCCATCATTTAATGGAAAATACTTTAATTGCAATAAATTTGGTCATAGAGCTACTCAGTACAGAAGTAGAGTAAATCAAAATGGTCCATCCATCTCCACTCAATGCTTCAAGTGTATGAGGTATGGTCATAGATCAAATGAATGCAAAAGTATGATAATGAATAACTCTAGAGAAAATGGCAACTCTTTCAATGGTTGCTTCTTTACTTGCAATGGATATGGACACATGGCTAATCAGTGCAGATCAAGAGGAAATCAGGCATACAAGAAAAGAAATGTTGTTTACTTTAATTGCAATAGATCTGGTCATACTGTAAGATTTTGCAGAAGTAGGAATAATGAAAGAAGAGGTCTAGAAAATAGAAAACCGGATGAGTAGAGACAAGACAAAGGCAAAAGAAAAATTGATGTGAATGAGATCTAGAATGAAATGAGCAAGACATGGGTTAAGAAAACAAGTGAGAACAATAGTAATGAGTCAGCACCAGAATATGGTGCTATTAATTCCTTCAGGAATTGAATTTGGAGCTCTGGCTCAGGGGGAGCTACATTGAAAATTAAATTCCCCCAGCCAACAAGTGGGTACCTACATCTGCCATAATGAGAGAAGATAGTTTGAATTGTTTCATAGTTTTTGGAAGGATTTTTGGAAGAAAAGATGTTGATATGGAAATTTGTGGAGTGATTCATGAAGAATTGTTCAAGAAACTAAGTAACCAGATGAAGTTAGGGCAGAGCATTTATTACAAAGGAAAATTAGGTTTTGCAGAGCAGAAAAAGGTGTTCACTCCTCATTTCATGCACTTTGCACCCGAAGAAAGCAAGAAGAATAGTGTCTGAGCTAAGATTACAAGGAATTGAAGTACGATTGGTGAATTTATCCATCAACCCTAATCTCATGAAAAAGGTATTTATCTGCGAAGCTTTGAACTTATAATCTTTTTGTAATGGCTACACCTTTGGTCATTGACATTACTGAAAGGCCTCGACCCAAATTTAAGAAACATCCACACGAATCTATAGAAGTCGACCCATTAGGTGCATTTTCAAGTGTTCCATATGGTGTGCTACATACTGAAGATATTAGGGTTTATATTCATGCAAACATAGATGAATTTGGGGACTCAAGGTATGTAGATTTGTTTGAGAGTCATCTCAGGGATGAAAACCATGACCTTAAACCAGAGTATAAGGCACTACTTGATAACCATTTTATTCAGATTATGGGGTTTCTACCATTAGATGAAGATGAGTGGGTCCGGCATGTATTGAGTCAAATGCATGATGAATTCATATGGCTGTTAAAACCACTCAAGATTACCAAGGATGTTATTAGAATTGTGACTAGGTTAAACTCAACTGGTGGATTACCCATGTTGAAATCTGTGAAAAACTAAATTGTTACCGATGCAACCAGTGCAAAGTTTAACAAAAGGGAAATGACCATAAATAACATTATAGAACCGAATGTGAAGTTTACTTCCATGGTGATTGGCTACAAGATCTATCAATCTAGCAGAGATAATTCAGTCTCTAAAACTACCATAAATGCAACATATCAAATGTTGAAGAAGATTGTAGATTATGACCTATGTGAGATATTATAGAACCAGCTGATTGAAAACCTAAAAAAATTCAAGAAAGATAAGAAAAACACTTGTAAATATGGTACATTGGTTCTATGCCTATTTTTCTACTATATGAATGAAGTACCTGGAGTAAAGGGTGTTCACTAGACTAATGATGAGCCAGTTGCCATTCAAATCAGAAATCATCTTCGCAGCATTGGTGATTATAAAGCTTAGAAAATTGCAATTTGGGGATACCTCAAGAATTTTTAGAGTATGATGCATTCAAGGGAAAGAATCTTTAAATCAATTATTGAGAAGTACAAGAATGAAATATGTTTTATGGTTGACACTGATCAGTGCCTAATGGAAGCAGTGGAACCCAAAACTGTTTGGATCATGCCCATGGGGTATGAAGTAGATGAAAAAATCTTGAATATGTATTCTCAACATATTTTAAGCAAACCAAAAGACACAACAGTTGAAAGATTTGGGACATATGAGGAGCTAAGTTTAAAATTGCATACTAAGCTTAGAGAACCTTAAAGCAACAAAAAAGTAAGAAAACAAGTTGAGTAGTTGGCCAAGAATCTAGGTCTCACAAAGGAAGCCGTGAGGCATTTCCAGGAGAGAACTGAAAAGGATGAGAAGGAGAAGCAGGATAAGAAACAAGGAAGTGCTCCGATAGGATCCTCCTCCACATCAAGGACCACTAGAAGCTTTGCTACTACCCCTTTTCCTCTGAAACCTACCAATCTTGAGATACCGAAAGGCAAATCATCCAAAAAGGAAGGAAAAAGAGTGAAAACAAAGGCCACAAGAACCTGTAAGAGCACAAAAGATGATGAAGAAAGAACAGATTCTGATGTTGAGGTAAAGGAGTTGAAATCCTCTAGAACAAAAGCTGCCAAAATGACTAAGGAGAAGCCCTCCAAAAGCAAAAAGACAAACAAAAGGCAGAAGACAGATACATATGTTGAGAAGCCCGCAATCTCCATGGAAGATGTAATAAAATCAGTCACTGTGGATGGAAATTTGAAACCCATGACTGAATTTTATGATGAATACAGTGACATAGATAAGAGGGTGTTCGAGGAAGCAATTGTTAGATATCTGAATATCTATAATAAGGTCCTAATTGAAATAACTTCTGAGATCCCTCCAAGTCTTGCAAATACTTTGGAGTTGAGGAAAGAAAATGCAAAAAGCAAGGATATGGAGCTTAGAGAGCATGTACTAATAAAACTATGCCCTCAAATCACTCAAGTTCAAATGAGTAAGATATTCAAAGATGTGAAGGATGAATTCAGGAGCAAGAAGAGAATGAACAAACTAATTCTTGGAGAATTGGACCAAATAGTTAAAGAAACACAACAAATACTTCTAAGTGCATTGAAGAGATATAATCTTCCATTTGTTGAGGAGGAGACCGATGATAAGATTGATTCATCAATCCCAGATGTTGAAAAGATGGAAACTGATGAGCAGCAAACCAAGGTTAATGACTCCTATGTTTTGGAAGAGAAACAATTAAACAAAGAAGATATAGAGATGGTAGACCAAACTGATGATGCAAGAGATACTCCAACTTCTCCTAATCAATCTAGAAAAGAAGATAGTATTGAGATTACTGCTGCTACACAAAATCCTTCTGAATAGATTTCATATGGTAAGGACACGAAAAAGAATTCCCCTACAGATGGCACAATGAAAGGTAAAATAGAGGAAGAGAAAGAAGAAAGTAAGGAAGATAAGATAGAAGAAGATGGTGCAAATGTTGATGCATCTAAACAAATCAGTCCCGATACTAACATTGACAAATCTCAAGGAAAGGAAGGTGGTTCAAGAATTGTGGCAAGAGACACTGCAAATGCAGTAAAAGGTCTCCAGAGTAAAGAAATGCTTGAGTTTGATGAACCAGAGCTATTTTAAGGACCGATCAATCTAGATGCTCTCTCTCTGATTCAAGTAATGAAAATAGCATCCTTCACACAAGCCAAGGCAAGAGAAAAGATGTTGAAATCTCACATTGAGGACAATGAGCTGCTAGGCCTTGCAACCGGAGTATTGGAGAAGATAATACCAACCATCCAAAAGAACCCATCTGACTCTCCCTTCGGATATCTGAAGAATCTTGTAAATTTAGTAAGTACACATTTTGAGTCTTTTGAGAAGTCTACAGAGACTAAAGTCAGAAATGAATTTCAGGATAAGAAATTTGGTGAAATAAAGAGCCTAATAAGGAATGATAGGATGATACTTGGTATCAGTATAAAGAGTATTCAAAATTCTCTAAGTGATGGAGGTGATATATACAAATTTTGTCTATCCTAGTCCAAAGTTTGTAAGGATATTGAGAAGAAGATAAAGGAGCAAGAACAAAAATTGTCAAATCTGTCTCAAAACTTTGATCCTCTAACTGTCTCTCCTATAAGTCAGGAATGCCAAGTAATTAGCTTGACTGATGAGATAAAGAGTCTTGTTAAAGAAAAGGGTAATATTATTAAGAGAATGTGTGAGCTCCGAGGATTGATTGCCCCCAAGTTAGAGATAATGTATAATGCCCTATCAGAAGCTCAGACTGCAGTTCAGACAATTGATCCTTCAGATCTAACAAAGGTAGAAGCATATGCATTTTTAATGAGTGGACACATCTCAATTTTGTATGGCATGAAAATAAATTGGGCCTCTGAACTTGAGAAATTGAAAAATAGTTTTGCAGACATTTTCAAGTTCATGTAAATCTAACTTAATGACTGGTTGTATATATGCAGCATTATTTACAGAATTTTTGGGAGAATTTTGGCTTATGGACCCCATCCTTTTCCATTGATGTCAAAGGGGGAGTGAAGAGTAGTGAAAAATGATAAATCCAGCAAAGGGGGAGCTTTGGAAATAGTGGAAAGTAAGTGTACAGAGCAAGGGGGAGTAGCACCAACATTTAGTCATTTTTCACTAAGTGTTGCCATCAATGCCAAAGGGGGAGATTGTTGGCAAGAGACACTACTACACATGATAGGTGTTGACATTGATGGAAACTAAGATTATTCCACCCACCTACATAACACAATTTGTTCATTCCCAAAGTTAGAATCAGAATCTATCTAAGTCTGGGAAGTCAGAAATAGAGCAGGCGACAGGGTCTGGTATCTTGGTCCAAATCTCTCCGGTAGTAAATCAAAGTTTGTTGTGGATTTGAGGGAGTCATAAGCATTGTTAGGATAATCTAAATCTAGAGTTTTGGTCTTCGGTGATGAAGGATTCAAAAGTTACTAGCATCTGAGTATTGGGTTAACAATTTGACAAAGCAAACATAAGAAGAATAGGCTGACCTTGTAATTGATCTTGGTTCCGAATGTATGGAAGTTGTTGGTTGGACAAGTTGTGATGATCAGTGATAGTAGTCAACCTGATTGATGATTTGTGAGTGCAATTGTTGGTCTGCATTACAAGTTGTACATGGATTTAGCCGACAGAGCAAAATCTTCAATAAAATTCTAAGTGTTCCTAAAGTTGACTGAAAAATGGTTGAAGATCAGGATGTGGATATATATAGCTGATGGATTTGAATGATTTTGGTGTGTGTGTTGTGAATATGGACTAAGTGTGAAAAGGACAGATAGGAGTGCAAAAGGAAGAGATCTAAGATTTGGATTATGGCAGAGTAGTAAACAGGGCAGAACAAAGATGAAGTGTATCAAGTTAGTATTCTGTGCTTAACCAGAACTGAATCCTTGCATTGGTTGATGCTAATTATCAGTTTAAATTCATTGTAATCTTCTTACTATAGGCAGTGAGCCTTCTGTAGGTAGTGAGCCTTCTTTTGAGCAACAAGCTCTAGGCAGTGAGCTCGAATGCATGTACATTCCCAATTGTAATACTTTTAACATAGTATAATCTTTGTGGGTTAACCCCCACCGTGGTTTTTCCCTTAACCAGGTTTCCACTTCAAAATCATTGTGTCATGTGTGTTTAGTTGTTTCTGCTCATGTGTTGATGACTCATGCTTTAAATGTTTTAATCAGTTCTAAGTGATATTGTTGTAAATGATAAAGGTTTTGAACAACTGATTCACCCCCCCTCTCAGTTGTTCTACCTAATTCTAACAGTGTAGAAGGATAGAGAAACAAATAGAAGGAATGTCACAATGGAGGTGGTCTCCTTGTATTCTTAACCTTACAAGAGTATCAAGGGTCATCCAAGGAGACCTAAACAAACATTTAACACTACACAGGGGAACACAACACAACACTTATGAGGCCAACCATGAGAACAACTTGAAGAGGTGCTACATCAAGGGTAGCTGAATGAGTGAGAAATACTTACCTGAAGTAAAGTGCAATTGCACTAGCAGTTGTCCTTGATCAAATTATCTTCTTCCCAGTCTTGATCTTCATAAGAAATAGGTGGCATATAAGGCACTATAGCCCAACTTGAAACTTCTTCATTTGGTTCTTCTTTGGATTCCATTTCTTTTAGTGGGATATTTTCTTCTTGTGGTGACTAGCACTTTCTTCTTCTCTCCCTTCCATTTCTATTTCTTCTAGTCCTATTAGTTATATTTCCCAAGGGAGTTTCTTTGTCCACCATCAAGGGTTCATGATTCTATGCATTCTTTGTTATTTCTAAAGAAGAATCTAGTACAAAAGTGATTTTATGATTTTGTGATGAATAACTTCGCTCTTGAAGGTTTTCTCCTGATCCTTGTAAGGATGGTGGAGGAGGAACCTTGGAAAAAATTCCCTTTCCTTTCGATTGAGGTGAATCCTTCAATTTGGGCCACTTTTCACTTTCTATTTGTTGGATAGGAGGAATTGTAGCAACGGAGGACCGAGAGGGTCCAAGAGTGTTCTTTCCATATGATAGCTCATCTATTTTCTTTTCTTTATAATTTTGATATGCCAAGAAGAATTGATCTTGTTTTGGTTGGTTTGCTTCAATAGGTTTTGGCCAAAAATAATCCAAATTGAAATTTCCACAAGTGACTAATGGTTTAAATCCACTATGATGAATAACATGCACTCAACCTTTATGAGGGAACTTTAAGCACTTGTGAATAGTAGAAGGAACTACTTTCATGGATTTTAGCCAAGGATGTCATAACTTCACACGAAAGAGATCCAAGGTGGAATGACGATGAATGATGCTTCTAGAGCTTTTTCAACCACCTTAATACAAAGTGTTATCTTTCCAATTACTAGAAGAAAATAACCATTATGTGCTTTTATCATTATGTTAGTTGGATCATAAGTATCTTGTGCTATATCATGCATATATAAAAATTCTTCTATGATAACATTTGTGATGCAATTGGGATCAATAAGAACTCCTCTTGTAGGATTTCCATTTATTCTTGCTATTATATAAAGAGGACCGTCAATGTTGCGAATAGTGACCTCATGTGTTGTGAAGGATATGAGAGATTTGGGGTCCTTCCTTTTCTTGTTAGTTCGGGGAGGAGTCACACCACCCTTATTAGGATTGGATGCCATATATGTGAGACTTTTGTACACCAAGACACTAGTTTGAGGAAACCAAATTTTTGAAGCTTTTGCAAAGATCAAAAACACACTAGTGTCACTACAAACAAAGTGATCACAATGTCAAAAGTGTTGCACAAAAAGGCAATATATGCAACTTTAAGGTTTTTTGCAAAGATATCTAAAAAAGATGTCCAATTTCTTATGTTGAAATACACAATGTGTAATTGTCAAAGTATGAATTTTCAAATTAAGGATGTGAAAATGATGCAAGATTACAATGTAAAATTAGATTTGATGAATGTTCAATGTAACTAATATGAGCATGCCAAAGAATTTTTTTAAAACCCTAATGCAAAATTTTACCAAAATACAAGCTTTTGAAGGCCTAAATATGCACTTTTTTTCAAAATTATGCAAGATTTTCAAATGAATATTGATGAATATGCAATAAATCAATGCAAGATCTTATTTGAACAATTATCAAGATACAAATTCTCGAAGCTATGGGTTCACCAAAATGTTAAGTATGAAAAAGGAGAATGACAACAACTAGCACACGAACTAGATCAAACCCTTTTCCATATAACATTCATGGGCAAGACTGAGCCAAATAACTACCAAATGAAGGAGGACATAGTTGCTAACCTTGTGCTCATGTATGCTATAGATGGATCAGATTCAGTTTAGTCTTTTCTTTAAACCCTAGTTCTACAATGATCTACTTATAACAGAGGAAATACAACAGAAACCCAGAAACTAATTGCACATGGAGGATTAGAGGAATGATAGAACCCATCTCCTAAAACTAGAGGTGTCAGAGGACCAAGGTGGGACTACCCAAGTCCTAAATGGAAGAATCTGTTAGAGGTGTGAACTGGAAAGTTGCTACAGATGATGTCCTAATGCCAGATCTAAACTCTAAAAAGGCAGGAGGACATGGGTGGTACCACCCAATTCCTTGATGAGAGAAAACTCTGAAGCTATTTTTGGATCCAAAACCCTAATCTACACTCAGTCTTCTTGTAGCTCTATATTTCATGATCTCACTCTTGTAACCAACACACAAGAAGATAACAAGGGGTTTAGGGATTATGGTGTTTAGGGACTTGCCTCAGTCAAATCTTGGGATAGCATTCAAGCTTCCCAACATTGTTGATTGATAAAGAGTGTGTGCCCTCATGGGGGCAGAGGTTGAAAAAATTATAATGAGATGATTCAAATGATGATAAATAAACAATGATATCACTTATGTGATGAACCCTTAGAATGATGAAGATCCTTCAACTCCTAAGGAAGAATAGATGATAGTTCCATATCTGCAACAACACACAATGACAATACACAAATATGCTCTAGAATCACAATGAATGCTCTTGATTGCTGCAATTCAAGATCTCAAGTTATGCTTTTTCTAACCTCTAGTTGATAATGAATTCAAAAACACACTTATATATGCTTTCCTGCTTACAATTGACAATTCAAACCAGAAGAGGTGACAAGGAGAAACCTCTAGAAAGGTGCCATGCCGACACACACTTATATAAGCCTTGACCTAAAAGAGGGACATGGGCTGTACCGCCCAAGTCCATCGGCCCTGTTTAGGTTGAGGGTGTAATGCCCACCCTAGTTTGTGCCTTGTGTACTTTTTGATTCATGTGTTATATGTTGTTCTAAGTGTTTACCAGTGTATTATGTGATTATTATGCTTTGATGTATTGCACCAAACTTGCTAATGAGATCTATGGTGCCATCAATGAGTTCTGATGGTGTATTCTGCATGACCATTGAGGTGTTTCTAATGGGGTTGTGCTTTGTTATTTGGTTTCCAACTATACATTATGGGATGCATATGTTATGATTGTGCATGTTAGATTATTCCAATGCTCCAGCTTTACTATTTTCACTATACTTGTTATAGTTGTGATTGTCGTATTATTCCCACATTGTGAAATGTTTTTGTTTATTCATCATGTTCTTGGATCATGCTAGTCATAGATGATTATAGTGGATGTGATTATTTTATATCATCTATGATTATACCACGTTGCAGTGGATTATGTTGCTTCGACTATTGTATGTGGACCAGGTACGCCTCATGGTTGACTTGAGTGTGCAAGTAATTATAGGCGTTAACTAATGTGGGAAATGTGGAGAAGATTGACATGGGATGCTAAGCCATCTCACCCTTATCCTTGTGTTGTGGAAACCTGTAATGTGTGTTTGGAATCATTTGCATGTGTTTCCTTAGCATTCTTGCACTTTATTTTAAAATGGTTTGAAAAGCGTGTTTTCTCTATTTTCAGATTAAATTAATGATTTTAATTTGGAAATTGCTATTTCTGATTTAGCAAAAATATTTGTTGCATCATTATATGCTTGTGGAACAAATTTGAGTGATTTTGGTTTAATTATGAAATTTGATATTTTTTCGTAAAAAGGTAGAAATTGCATTAAATAAGAAAACCAAATGCCTAGTATGGCATGTTTGTACTTTTCAAAATGAGACTGAGTTATATGGAAATAACCTATTTGGAATAGATGAGTTTGTTTGAAAAACTATTTCAATGTTGCTTTGAGTGAATTAATTGGACATTTTAGTGAAATGGAATTATTAATGTGTTATTTTATATGCCCATTTCATTTGCAAAAGAGACATTCAATTATTTAATTATTGAATTAAATGAATTAAATAGTTTAATTGTGCAAATTCTATAATTTGAATTGATTGATTAAATGACCTACAGGATTATTTTATTATCAAAAAAGGAATAGTGTCTTTGGAGGAATAAAAGGAAAAAGACATGTATTTTGCATTATTCTTTTTCTCTCCAAAATTTGCTCTCTCCTTTGTTTGAAACCCTCTTGCTTGAAAAATGGATATCTAATTGCTTGGAAGGGGGTTTTTCTTGGAATTGCTTGGAGTTTGGATTGGATTCAGGAGATTGGTGTTTGCTTGTTGTGTGTGGATCGAAACTGACATTCAACCTCATTCTTTTCCTTGGATTTTGCTTTCATTGGAAAGTAAGTTTCTCCAATCTTCTCATTTCAATTGTTTTACTCTATTTCCTTCATGCCACACCATTTAGAATGGTTGAAGATGGCTTTGCTTAGTTGTAGGAAACTTAGAAAACTTATTTTAGCTGGTTATTTATTTATTTCATGTACTTTCCATTTTGGAAACATAGAAATATAGATAGAACCGTGGAAAAATTTCCTTGGAAAACCCCAACACATTTTTATTGCATATATTGGTTGATGGACATGTTATTTGTGATGGGTAGTTGTTAGATCATCCATATCTATTAAAAAACAAAAGTTAGAAAATTGGTCAAACTTTGGTCAATGTGCCAAAGAGAGCTCCAGTGGAGTTTTTAGGGTCTTATGGTTAATTTGCACTTTAAGAAAACATGAAAACTAAATTCTATGCATTTAATTTATGATCTTCTTTGAGGGATGAGTTGACTCCTTCATATTATGTGATTTTGCATTTTGTGAGACTATGTCATGTTTTGGGACATTTTGGTGCATTGAATCCATGCCACTTATTTCTCCATTTTTGAAAACCTGACAAATTGCTTTGTATACATTTACTTGATGTTTTAGTTTGTGGGATGAGTTGTCTCCCAATTAAAATGAGTTTTTACATCTTTTTAGAAAATGTTGTATTTTTGTCAAATTGGAATTTTGATACCTCGTAAACCATGCCAAGCCCAATTAGTAAAATTGGAGCTTTCGGTGTTTAGGAAGAGGTCTAGGGGTGGGGAAAGGAGTGGCTTCCATCATGCACCATGGCCCAAAGAGGTTGTAGGAATTAGCGAATGAAAGTTTTAATCAAGAATAACATTTAAACACATTGGGTAATAAAATTTGATAATGAGATCACCAAATTGCATGTCTTGGTGAAGTGTCCAGCTTGCTTGGGTTTGGGTGTAAAGAGCAATCTTTGGTGTATTGTCTAGTTTCTATGAGTAGGTTATGCCCTCATGTTTTGTCTCAAGGTGAGTATTGCCCTCATTTGACACTCCTTGTCCTAACTACCTAAGTCTCTCTTCCTTCTTCCACCGTTGGAGTTTGAGTTAACGTGTGATGCCTGATTCATGCTTGTATGTGTCTATGATGGACTAATATTTATGCCTCATTTAGTGTGCATTGATGGTGTGATTATTTCCCTTATGCTTGAATGTTGTGATTTTATACTACTATGCTTTAACAAATGTGCCATATATTACTTGAATGTAATTGGATGGTAGTTGTACCATGTGTTGTTTAGTTACATTGTATTGGTAGTTGTTCCATGTGTGTTATGTGCATTGATTAGCATGTATGCCATATGTTTCTATGTATACCCTAGATGTGTGAGATGCTCTTAGTATGTTTTCCATGATCACCTTCTCTGTAGCTCGGGGGTTGCCTAGAGTTGTGTAGACAACTATTACGATTGATGATGGAAATATGGTTGGGAGGCAAGCAACATTTTCCCATTGGTCCTTCATGATGATCTTCAGGTGTTGGACAGATCCCTTATCTTCTTGTAGGTTGATTATTTGTTCTTAATGTCTCGTTGCACCTTAGAGAGCGTGTTGGTTTTTGGGTGGTTTAAGCACTTGTATATTATCATTATTGATTATTGTAACCTTTGTAATGTAGGTCTCTTGAGACCCTTGTAATAAGATGTAATTAATGCTATGAGTTGATTTATAATGTTGAATATGATTCATCTATATTTAGGATGACACCCTTCGAATATTGTAATTAATGGATATCATCTTGTATTTTTCCTCACCTCAGTTTGTGAGGATGTTGGCATGTTTTGATAGATTTTACATGTTAGAATATAGCTATGTTAGCATGTTTAGACTTAGTTATTTGATGTTGTATTTGATGTTTATGAATATGTTTGTGTTGGATCATATTCATCCCATATAGGTGGTGAGGATCCTATCTTTTATTTTGGCATGTGTCGACATTGGTGTCGAACAGGTGTAGCCTTTTATATCGATTTGGTCCTTTTTCGCATGTAGACATTTTTCGTTCAACACCTTAATGTTTTTGGTTAAAATGAATCCTCTTTGATGTTTATTAATGTTTTTAGGCCCTGTAGGTGGTTTTGTGTCATTTCCATGATGTGATATGCACTCTTGGATTATTCCCTCTTTTGCTTTGGGAAGCATGCCTTTGCACGAGTTCGACTAGTGACCATTCTAGTTGGTTGAGGAATCATACCTCCTAGTTGGACCATC
Source organism: Cunninghamia lanceolata (assembly GCA_027924645.1). NCBI lineage: Eukaryota > Viridiplantae > Streptophyta > Pinopsida > Cupressales > Cupressaceae > Cunninghamia > Cunninghamia lanceolata. Next base: position 904,798 of record BSBN01001603.1, on the reverse strand, counting down.
CCGTGGGTGAGCATTACCCTTGTGTTTGGGATTTCTTGTGTAGTCATGGAATGGACTTGTTGATTATAATCTTATGCATAAACAAACATAGATAAAGAAATGCAAATCAAACCTTTATCATCTTGAAAGATATAATGAATTCAGAGAATTCATGATCTCAAGTCTCCATGGATTAGTTCATAACCTACTGATGTTGCCCAATGGCTTGATGTGCTTTGTTGTTTTCCATTTAGGGGCCTTACATTTATAATTCCAAGAATTTTATGTCTGGATGATCTTAATTTCACCTGCTTCCTGTGAATTTCTCAACAAACAGGGTTAATCTTACTATTTCTAAACATATGATGCATATATTATATAAGTTTGATTAGTTCTTCTGAACATCAGCTTATATTGATTGAATTTCACCTCCACACTGTAAATTTATTCAAATAATGTGCTTGTAGGCAGATATTTACATGATTATTGTCATTATTTATGCTTACTTGCATGATATTTATCATTTCAACATGCTATTTGGCTCAATATGCTATGGATGTTCAATTACCTATGAAACATCAGTATATTCCTTGTATTTGCTTAAGATTTTCTATGAATTTACAATTGTGATAGTGATTAAATGAAATTAAACAAATTTGAATGAATGCTTATTAAATTCTACTGAAATGAGTGAATATTTAGCCATTGATCCATATACATTCTTGATACTATCATGAAGAGAAGAAAATCAAACCATATGTTCACTAGGATGTTCTACAACTAAATATGATTGATGCTAACTTCGATGGAAAGGAATGAAAACAACATGCAAAACATGAAATGCACTCCAAGGGACGTAGCAAATCAAAGCACATATCTAGAATCCATTCACATATTACTCAAAGTTTACAATTGTATGTAATCTAGAGCTTCTTCTTCATTAAGTATACAAAAAGATGTACATTTACAATTAACCTTGAGAATTAGTCCTGATGCTTTAGCAATCTAATCTCAATTAAGTTTTGAATGGTTACAAAGTGCTCTCCAACTCCTTTTATAGGACAAGGATAGGAGGCGGTCACAATAGATCCTATGATTAGGATTTATCAATTAAGATCAACGGTCTATATCATTCCTTGACCAAGTCAACGAGAAGACACGTTGCACAGGTTGCCAGTTGGCAACCATCTTGTGGCATACATCTATCTTCTTTGACATATTATGTGTATGAATCTATCACATTGTGTTGTGCCTATTCTTTATCTTCTTCATCAATGGATAAGTCTTCTTTTTCATGCACACTGATGACTCCCCTAATGGGCTCATATGCCTGCACTACCCTTTCCACTTCTCCTCCATCTTGCAGCTTAGCCTTGGCAATTGCATGCCTTTGTGAATGGAATTGTGCCTGTAGTGTAGTCCACTTATTCTTTCTGTTGTTTAACATTTCATTATATTTATCCACCTTTGCCTTCATCCCCATGGCTTTGTCCACTATTTCTTCAAACAAATGGCTGAGTGGGTCATCTGCTGTAGGTTTGAAATTATCCTGAAAAGCCTTGATTTCAAAATCAGCATCCTAATTTTCTATCTTTCCTTCAACTTCATTTTCAAGTGCTTCTAGGATATCCACCTCTTCAGATAAGAGTTCATGTAACTTAATGCCTATATCCCTAAGCTTGTTATTACATTTTTTCAGGATGTCCTCTTCAAATTTGGTGTCCTCATACCATATACTCAATAGCTGTTATGTCTGGTTATTCAGTATTTTGTTATATATCAAGACATTCATGTCTATATGCTTTATTTCAGATAAGGCAGTCAAATGTTTCTCTACTTTGATTGACCTCTGCCTAACCTCCTTCTATAGTTTATCCACCTTAGTCTTCAATGTGGTGAGCAAGTTCTAGTTGTTAAGAGAGGATTTTATCACCTTTTCTACTTCAGTGATGAACTGGATGAACCTTTTATCTATCACATGTGACTTGTGCTTCATAATATCCAACCCCGTCATTTCATCCTGGGATACTATGGTCAATGGGGTAGATGATGTGCTAACTAATAGATTAGTGGGGTCTACTAGTCCCTTTATGAATGTTTGCAGCTAAGCAATGTGCTCTTTATGCACTTTATTTTTATTCTTCTCTTTCTCTAATCTAGTCAACAATGAATCAATTATATCCTTGGCCTCCTAGCCTTGTTGTTGATCGATGGCAAAGCCCAAGTCAACAATGGTTATTTGAAACTCAGTGGCCCTTATTTCTCCCTTGGCTTTGTCCACTACAGGTACAACTACTTGAGCTATTCTCTTACCTATTGCCAGATCTCTTTTTATAGTTGATGTTGCCCCAGCCCTCCTTTTTGGCTTGGCTATGTCGGCTGAAAATAATGAAGTAATATCCTAGCCCTCTTGTTGATCGGTGGCAATGCCCAAGTCAACAATGGTTATTTGAAACTCACTGGCCCTTATTTCTCCCTTGGCTTTGTCCACTACAGGTACAACTACTTGAGTTGTTCTCTTACCTATTGCTGGATCTCTTTTTATAGTTGATGTTGCCCTAGCCCTCCTTTTTGGCTTGGCTATGTCAGCTGAAAATAATGAAGTAATATCAAAATATGAGGCAACACTTAGTGGATGTGGATTTACCTCATGTTGCAGCTAATATGGCACCTCATCTTTAGAAACTTGCTGGTCTGTGTGTTCAATGTGAACATCATGTGACCCTATATTCTATTCCACCCTTGGTGGTGACTGCTCCTTTTCTTGTTCATTGTGTACCTCCTCATCATGGACCTCCTCATGTGTAAGGACCTCTTGTTTTACCTTTACATTGTTATCCTACTCATCTTGTGGTGGTGGATCCATATGGGGGTTTGGATTGTCTGGATCTGGAATATCCTGATGATCCTTCTGATCACTTTTGTCATCACTCTCTTTTTTCCCTTGATCATCACCTACCTTAGGGCCTTATTCCCCATATTTTGGTATATCTGTTTCTTTAGGACCTTGGGGTTTAACTATCTTCACTTTCTCTATCCCCTTCTTAGGTAATTGTTCACTATCTTGACCATCATGCAGATCATGGACTTCTGTATCCTCCTCCATAGCTACATTATCTTCTAATTTATTTTTCTCTGGGGGTATGTCCTCATCTTTCTTTTTATCTTCCTCACCCTGATATGCTAGGTCAATGAAAGTTGGGCTAGTAAGCTACTCTACTAATCCTGCTAGACCAATTTGTTGTGCTACATTCTCAGGGTTACCTTCTTCTATTTCTTCCTCTTCTATTTCCTTTTGTACTATGGGAGTACCTTGAGGAGTCATCTTTGTATTCTTTACCAGCGTCTCCATAGGGTTGGTAGACACTTCCCTTACCACTTCATCATCTGAAAGTTCAACTGTTTCATCTAAGGGAAGAGGCTTATCACCTCTTTTATCCTTCATTTCTTTTCTCTTCTCTTCACTTAGTTCTATTTTAAATTTTACCATGGTAGGAATAGGAACATCATGCTAAAGATTTTTCCTAATTCCTTCACCACCTTTACCTTTCAACATAACAGGGTGCACATCAACCAACCCTCTCATTGTGGGTGCTGAATCTTTCTTCTAAGGCATCTTTTGAGTTTTCCCTTTTCTCCTCTTTATTACTAGTGGACCATCCTCATCAGATTCCTATTCCAATTCTTCACCCATCATACTTTGTTCATCAACAAGCTCTTGTTGTTCTGTCGGCTCCTGTGATGTTGTTGCAATTGATGTGGATGCTAAATCCTTCTTAGGAGGGGATTTCCTGATGATTCTCACACCTATATTCTGTAGCTCCTTTTTGGTTCATTTAGGTGTATCACCTTGTTTCCTTTCTCCTTGAGGAAATCATCATATTCCTCTTCTATTTGCTGTTGTCTTTTCCTCTTCTTATCTACTATAATAGCCACTCCTTTGGCCTTGACTGTAGTGACTTCTTTATCTATCCATTCTTTAGTCAACTGCACAACCTTTTGTGTTATGGTATCTAATAAAGTCTCCTCTGGAAAACTCTAGTCAGGTGATGAGATAGTCTCATTATATACTTTATTATCCTCATATTCTTGGGGCATGATGTTCCTATGTCATCTTCACGTAATTGTGCTGGAACTGGTATGCAGTCCAGTGTGTGAATCTGTTTCAAAGTGAATCTTTGGTAACTTCTTCTTCTTACCTCCACTTCATGATCACAATATGTCTAGTAATCTTCAATGTGGACTTGATGCACAGGATTCTTAAATAATGCATGTATTATGTTGTAAGGGTCATATTGCCTAGTAACATGGAATGGCTGTAAGGCCATTAGCTATAATCCTCCTATGGCTTCCTTGGTAGTCTTCTTATCAACACATATGTACCACCCAATGATGAGTGGAAACAAGATATTAGGTCTCTTGCCCTTCTAAATGAAATCCTCAAATGAAGGCAATATCTACCTAGCCAATTCCATTAATATGACTTTGTCAGTCAGATATCTTGGCAACATGAGGAGTTGCCCAGTAAAACTTTCCATTCTTATGTATGAGAATATGAAAAACTGAATAAACCATGCACCATTTCTATATATTACTGCTTGAGCCTCCATGCTCAGTCTCTCTTTGTCTTCTTCCATGGTTCTAACTAGATGCATGATGAATGAGTCATTCACTTTCTTATAATGCTAGAGGGATTCTATTTCCTTCAATTGGGGATAATGATCCCAAATATTCACATCTCCATAGTTGCATCCAACCTTGCAAATTGTCTGTAAACCATTAAATGTCCCTCTATATGCACATGCATAAAGCAAATATGAAGTCATATGAAACATATTTACTTTTCCTCCCAGCCTTGTCATACCCTCGTCAAGACTATCACTAGTGATCCTTGTCCATTGGGGTGTTTTAGTAGTGGACTCTACCATTCTCATTAATCCATACATCCAATCTTCAAAGTAACCTGCATTCGGCCTCCCCCTCATGCGACTGAGCATGACCATCAGGTGTTGATATTCGGGGGCGAAGTCAAACTTATATAGGTGCACTGGTAAGTTTGCAGAAGCCTTGTAGGTACTATTACTTACTCTCCATGAGAACATGATCCTTTTGCACTCCTTGAAGGTGTTATTGTATTGCTTTGTTAATTCTTCCAAGTCTATCTTGCATACCTTGGGTCCTTTTGGCAGATTGAAGGCTATTGTGATGCCCTCAATAGAGAAATTAGCATACACCTGACCATGTTTTTCAACTTTCCTATTATGGGGATTATAATTCCTAGCACATTCAACTACCAACTTGATTGCCTAGGTTGCATAAGGGAATCCTCCAGCATGCCACATGTTGGAATTATAAACATTGATAAGCATGAGCTTCCCACTACCTTTCTCTGGTTGTATCATTCATACATCCAAATCTGTACTCCCTAGATGTGTATCATCAATTTGACCATACTTGAAGGATGTTCCTCCCAGTCGTATACTCATAGGTTGTAGGCATTATGTGTCTAATCTGTTCCTTCGAATATCGATGGTATCCTGTAATAAATAATATACATATCTTACCCTAACATGCAACATATGTATTCAAATGTAACAATCACAAGAATATCATGACACCTTGACTTTAAGAAAGCATAAACCTAACTCACCATACTGATTTACTGTGATAAAAACAACATTTACCTATTTATTTTACCCATAAATGATAAAAGAGGGTTTTATTGTTACATACTTGATATTCACGCTCCTTTTAAACTATTAGATCTATATCTCGATATGCATGTGTACCATGTAGTTACTCTCTTCCATTAGCCGTTAGAAGATGCACTCCATTCTCTTGGGCTCTTATGGGTTAGAGTAATGGCATCTTAATCTCAGGAACTCTGTAATTTCTTTTCCTCAATGCTTGATAAGATCAAAATGAACCCCAAATTTACTTTTAAATGAGTGAATTAGGATGTCTTTAATTCTTAATCATCCCCATCCATGGATCTACATTGTAAGTTTTGAGATTGTAATAGGTGGTGCGATGTAATTTGAGAATTTGAATGTCTACCAACTATTAAAATAACATTTAATATGGGTATGCACATTCGCAAATATTAGGGATACTAAGCAATATGCATGATCTTCAGAGAATACCCATGACGTCATCATGATGACAATCAACTATTGACCAATGACCTAAAGATCAGGTCATTTTACTTTTGTTTAACGATCATGATATCATAATGTGCTGATATGATTAGGTCAATGTGCCACGTAGCATCATCGCATTGGTTCACAAGGATCCATGTGTTATGTGTCTCAAGAGTGGATATGGGGATATTAAGGAATATTAGGGTCCTTAAGTATGTGAAATCCCCCCACATTCAAAGATGAGGGTGACGTCAGCACTCTTTACTGATATTTCAAACTAGAGAAGAAATGACGTCACCATCACATTGGCAAAGATCAGGGACCTTAGTTGAAAGGAAGCTCGGTGTGCAGAAATCACTTCCTACACTAATCTAATGAGGAGACGGCTATGCAAATTCAATTTAATCCTTACAATTACAGCAACATTAAACATCTAATAGAGATATTGCATTAATACACATAGAACCAGAAAGAAGATAGAAGAAGAGAGACAAAGATATAACTTGGGGAAAACCCTTATCAGTGAAAAACCCCACACTTAGAAACCTGCACAATGTATTATCAAAATTGAATGTTGTTTATAGTACACTTGCAATGCAAGCTTCAATAGTCTTCGACACTCATGTCTGGAGTCAGTCTAGTAGCATAACAGTACCTGTCAATCACATACTACTTCTCCTCCTCCAAGCACCTGCTAATATAGAATATACAAGGCAAAATTAGCTCTATCTTGGAATGGGCATCTAACTTGGCCTCATAGCCCAAAACCCACACCTAAGGACACTTGGTCAACATCATAGAATGTATCTGAGACTTGTCCATACCTCCCATCTGAAAGAGGTTACCTATTTCCAAAATGGGCTATGACAGATGCTCTTACGACTCTTACAACCGTCATAGAATCTGTCATAACAGTTACAACTTATAGCTATAAGAGAATCTGTCATATTGTTTAGGGTAAATTTGGATTTTGTTAATCTCTTGTTGCTTAGATATTTGAATCCTCCTTTCACCCTAACATTGAAGGATCTAGGGCCGAGTGGCAAGCACTATCATACCCTAGGTCACTTGCAAATGAAGGGAAGCTTGGATTAGGGAATTTAATTATTAATTTTCCTTCTCTTGCTTCTAATTAACCATTAAAACCCTAATTATGCAAATACGAAAACAAATTGATGAAAGACGGAAAAAGCTCTTATAGACAGGACTAAAATAACAAATCATAGAATACCTATTTTTGGGGCTCCGAGGCGGAACAGTCAGGGACACTGGTGCAGGCGCCCAAGTCCAAGGTACCTACTTTTTCATAGAATCTGAACCTCATTCTGACACTGATCAGCCCTGTAACTTTTGTTTCCCAAGATCTGACTATGGAGGACACTGTTGTGGGCACCCTAGTCCTGGAAGTGCTCCTTTGTCTTGACTTTTCTTTAGATCCTGAATCCTTGATGTCTGCCACTTCTTCCTGTAACTTCACTTTTCCTAAATGCGACACCTATAACCTGCAATCACAAGACTTGGTTTGGGGGTTGTGGTGTTTAGAGGCTTGCCTCAGTCAAGCCCCGGAGGACACTTAAGTCTTCAAACACCTTTCTCAGACAAAGAGTGCGTGCCCTTGTGAGGAAGAGGTAAAAACCAAAGGATTCAATGATAAAAACACAATGATATGTCACCTTGTAGTGAAGCTCTCATGGAGGAAGATGCTCTTCATGCCATGAGGAGATTGATGCTCAAATTTGTAAATATCAACACACAAAACATACAAGTATGCTCTTGCAACACAATAGAAAGCCTTGAATCACCTTAAGAACCCAATAGCTTGCTAGTAATCATCTAATTGAAATCTAGTTTACAAATGAATGCCTACACATGCTTATATATGCACCTACAAGCATTCCTGCCAAGATTTTAAAAATCAAACTTTACCTTGTCAGCAAAATAACCACCTAACGGTCATAAACCGACACTTAGAAATTGGGCTGCCCCAAAATAGGGCAGGACTAGGGCGCGGGCGCCCAAGTCCTCCCCCCTATTTTGGGTAGGGTACAACTCAAGGGGTCATCCTAAGTCCCATTTGCCATGAAACCTAGGTCTCATTCCATCAGGATGCTAAAATATGAACTAAAATGTCCTAAATGTACTCTAAAGACCTAGGAGCTAAACCTTATGAGGGAAAAGACCCTAAGGGGAGATTTTCTGATGTTACATTTAGCCCCCACTTTAATGTATGTATGAACACGAGGCCCATACATGCATTAAAGTAAGGTCACAAACACAGAAAACACACCAAGCACAGAGAAGACACGCCGATCACATAGAAGACAATAGCGGGCACGCAAAACATGGAGAAGATAGTTACAGTCACATAGAAGATGGAGTAGATAGTCAATGCATAGAAGACACATTAATGCATAGAAGACAGAAATGATATCTTTTCTTTTCTTTTTCTCATATATATGAAATGCAAATGCAAGTACTGGAAAGTAAACAAACCTCCCAAAATGCAGGAAGCACTACTCGAAGGCACTGGTCTCTATATATAGGGCAACACACATGCAATACAAGCAAAACCTCCCAAAATGCATGAAACGCTACTCAAAGGCACTGGTCTCTGCATATGGGGCAACAAACACGCTATACAAAACAAGCATGCCAAAACACACACACTTGAAGACATGGAGAAAATACGGCAAATGAACGATGGAGTGTACCTATTTCTAGGTCCAACACCATCTCAGACACATTATAGGCACACACCAATGATTGCACTTCACCACAACAATAGCTAAAAACATGATTAAGGGTTGATTTAGTCACAGAACCATTCCCTGCCTCCGTAGAGGACTTTTGAAAATGATAGGATGATGCAATATTCTCTGAGAAATAGACCATCCCCACCTCTGTAGAAGGATTAACAAAAAGGATATGCTTGATATCTCACCTCTGCAGAGGGCTTACATGATTGATTGATTGATTGCAAACAAACTCAGGATGTACGATGCACTACTTTGGGGCGCAAGTCTCCACATCTAAGGTCAAGCACATTGCTAACATCTATAACAAACAACTTACCTTATATATGCCCTCACCTTAAGGTGGTTGATATCAGTTATCAATATAAAGGACATTAAGGTAGGAATAAAACACACAATGGAACACTGACTTTCTCAAAGCCCATGTCCCCCAGAGGTGACATGTACTTTACAATCGCCAAATGTTCCCACAAACACATCTCTGCAAGAAAAATGTTAGTGTCTACAACATCATGATAAATAACAACATTAATACATATGATTAACCACACAAAGAGACAAGGTTATACAATGAATTTGGAGTTCGAGGATAACCATGGGTTATATCATGAAGCTCTCTGAATCGAGTACCGCCAAGGCTAGATTCAAAGGCAAACAAAGGTGCATAGAGCAACAATATTGTTAAGGTTTGTAAATGTGATAGAAACATCATAAAATTCACTATGCAGAAAGCACAAGTGCTTCCACTAGCCAAGCGTCAGATAAGTTATACAACCCCATTGTCATATTAGGAACTAAGTCCAATTTTTGATTGCTCTCGAAAGGGTCACTAGGTTCGCATCAGTATAAAATTTTGTCACCATCCGCCTGCTAGATGGAAACACTAGAGGAAGGGAAACAATAAATAAGAGAGGAGAAACAAGTGTCTTAGGGACAGTCACGTAGGAGGGTGGCCCCAAGTCACCAACCATGACACTATGTCTATAAGACACAACACACAACAATGAAATCAGAGAGAGAGGCAATATAGAAGAATGATGATACAAATAGAAGAAGGTCACAACAGAGGTGGTCTCCTGGTATCCTGAACCTTACGAGAGAATTTGAGGTCAACCCAGGAGGCCTAAACAACACATAACACATCACAGGGGAAGCACATCACAAGAGAGATAAAGGGTTGGAGATACTTACCTGTAGGGCCCCTGCCAGGCTAGAAGTTGTCTATAAGCAAATCATCATCATCATCTTCCCAAACATAAGGTATAATTCCCAAGTCATTTTCATTATTCTTTTGTTCATTCTTAAATGCTTCTTGGTTTGTCTCAATGTTAGGTGGAATGTGTTCTTGTTGAAGTTCATTAGTACATATGTGCTCTATCCTCTTAGGTGGTGGAAGAAGCAAATTATTTTGAGTGATCTCAACATCTATCCTTGATGGATTTAATGTGAGAGACTTCTCCTCATCCACTAGGACTACATCCTTAGTGATGTCCACATGACTTGAATATTCAAACAAAGGAGGGACATTAAAGGTCTTCTCTTCCTTAGTGAAATCCAAGGTGTATGAACAATCTTGACTAAAGGAAGAAGGTTGATGGGATGATCCATAGAGGTTTCATGCACTATGATAGGGAGAGAGTTTTTATTGTTGTTAGATGAAAACTCATTATCGACCCATGGAATGTCCTTTGTTAAAGGAAGCTCCTCATTCACCAATGCTGCATCTTGGCCAGGGAGAGCAATGGAATGGGAAGGTGGTGATATGATGGTGAGAGATGCATCAATGAAATCATCCTCTTGAACCCAAGTTTCCTCATGAGGGGGGACAAATTTGGAAGAGGGATCATAAGGTAAACCAAAGTTATCATCACATGTTTTAGCAATAGGTGTCATAGTGGGATGTTCCATAAAGTCATCTAAGGCTTCATCTAACATCTTGAAGTCATCACTAGTATATATACTATTGATCATGAATTTAGTGAGATAATCTAATATATAAGGGTATATTCCCATGAAGGTTGTGAAGCTATCAGAATCATATATATAACAAAGGATTTCATATGTGAAGTACATAGAGAGATCAACATAATGAATGTGTAATATTTGTTCCAGAACTTGAGGATGTTTATCAGTGAATTTAGAGAAATGATTCGTGTCTATGATGTATTCAAATTATCCATGGTATATGTCTCCAAATAAATGTAAAATCATATTTTGAAAGCTTTTCAAAATTAGTGCAAAAGACAAGAGCAAAAACAACCCAGAATGCTTGATTTTTCGATACTTTTCAATGCAAATGAATGAAACAAAGGATGTTGCAAGGATTTAAGTCAAGGGAAGAAAGTTATATGTCTGATGTCAGGCCAAAACAGAAATATAATCACTCTCAACACACTCTTGATGTAAATCCAAGATAATGCCAAGTCCAAATATAGTGAAAATATGTCGAAATAGACACTTTTTTCACTAAAATTCAATACAAAATAGCATAACAAAGGGTGTTGTGAGGAAAATGATGATGGAAAGAAAATAATATCAGTAATAACAGCCACTTGATGTAAAAATACCCAACACAATACGATTGTAGTGCCACTTAAGGTAAAACCCTAGTGAAAATACAACAAAATATGCAATTTTTCATGGTTTTTCAACTCCAAGACCTAGAAAAAGGGGTGTTGTAAGGAATTTTAGGAGGTAAAAAAATAATATCAATAATATTAGTCACTTTAATCCATAAAATTTATCACAACACGCTTGGAGTGCAAACTAGGCCAAACCCTAGGGTAAAAAATAGCCAAAATGTGTAGTTTTTCACCGAATTTTCACTACAAGAGCCCGTTAAAAGGGTGTTGTGAATATTTTTATGAGGGAAAGAAAATTATTACCTTTATAAAATAAAAATAATGTAAAAATTCCTTTCACAACACGCCTACAGTGCAAGTTTGGAGAGTTGATAAGGTCGATTTTAGTGAAAATTGTTGTTTTTGAAGCCCTAGGTTTGAAATCTTGGGACAAAATTCTATATGAATGATTTGAAGTCTGATTTATGATTAAATTAACTTACTCTCAGATCTGAAAATTATTTTCAAGCCTTAACATGCAAAATGCCCATGCAAATTTAATGAAAATGCATCAAAATTGCTAGTTTTTGTTGAAATTTTCTACGCAAAAATGCAAATATTTTAAATCTAAATGCAAATTCACACTAAAATGCAAGACTACAGCCAAATGAAAATTTGAATGAGCCTTCAAAATCAATAGAAAAATCTCATAAAATATTTTGCCTACAAACCCTAGATTTTGGAATTACTAGGTTATATAAAATTGTCAAAATTTCCACAAAACCCTAGCAATTAAATGATGAAAATGCAATGTAAATTTCTAATTTTTTTGATTTTTCTGTATTTTATATCAGATCTGATGCAAAAATCATGAATTAGGAAAATTTAGAAAGAATTGATGCAATTTAGTAAGCCAAACAATGCAATTTTTTGTATTTTTCCAATTTTTCATTTTTTAAAATTTTTTCTCAATGCAATAAAATAAATGACCAAATGGATGAATGAAATCAATCCAAATCTGAAGAAAAACACTCAACAAGTTGCAATTTAAGTCCAATAACATGGGTTCACCAAAATGTTTAGGGTAAAATTGGATTTTGTTAATCTCTTGTTGTTTAGATGTTTGAATCCTCCTTTCACCCTAACATTGAAGGATCTAGGGCCAAGTGGTGAGCACTATCATACCCTAGGTCACTTTAAAATGAAGGGAAGCTTGGATTAGGGAATTTAAATATTAATTTTGCTTCTCTTGCATCTAATTAACCATTAAAACCTTAATTATGCAAATATGCCAACAAATTGACGAAAGACAGAAAAAGCTCTTACAGACGAAAGTAAAATAACAAATCACAGAATACCTATTTTCAGGGTTCCAAGGTAGAATAGTTGGGGACACTGGTATAGGCACCCAAGTCCAAGGTACCTACTTTTTTAGGGAATCTCGACCTCCTTCTGACACTGATCAGCCTTGTAACTTCTATTTCCTGAGATCTATCTATGGAGGACACTATTGCGGGTGCCCTAGTCTTGGAAGTGCTCCTTTGTCTGACTTTTCTTCAGATCCTGAATCCTTGATACCTGCCACTCCTTCCTGCAACTTCACTTTTCCTAAATGTGACACCTGTAACCTGCAATCACAAGACTTGGTTTGGGGGTTGTGGTGTTTAGAGTCTTACCTCAATCAAGCCTCGGAGGACACTTAAGTCTCCAAACACCATTCTTAGACAAAGAGTGCGTGCCCTTGTGAGGCAGAGGCAAAAACCAAAGGAATCAATGATAAAAACACAATGATATGTCACCTTGTAGTAAAGCTCTCATGGAGGAAGATGCTCTTCATGCCATGAGGAGATTGATGCTCAAATCTATAAATATCAACACACAAAACATACAAGTCTACTCTTTCAACACAATAGAAAGCCTTGAATCACCTTGAGAACACAATAGCTTGCTAGTAATCATCTAATTGAAATCTAGTTTACAAATGAATGCCTACACATGCTTATTTATGCACCCACAAGCATTCTCGCCAAGATTTTAAAAATTAAACTTTACCTTGTCAATAAAATAACCACCTAACAGTCATAAAATGACACCCAGAAATTGGGGCTACCCCAAAATAGGGTAGGACTAGGGTGTGGGCACACAAGTCCTTGCCCCCCATTTTGGGTAGGGTATAGCTCAAGGGGTCCTCCTAGGTCCCATTTGCCATGAAACCTGGGTCTCATTCCATCAGGATGCTAAAATATGAACTAAAATGTCCTAAATGCATTCTAAAGACCTGGGAGCTAAACCTTATGAGGGAAAAGCCTCCAAGTTGACATTTTCTGACGTTACACATACACAGGCTATAAATAGCATATTCTCTTACAACATGTCATAGTCCACCTTGGGGTGCCCAAAGATGCCTTTATCAAATATGCTTCATAACACGTCTTCACCTATCTTACAAGCTTCTATTTCTGACTCTTACATGTCATAACTTCGTCATAGGAATCTGTCATAACCGTTTCGGTCAAACATTCCCTTACACAACATCCAAGATGCCAATACATGGCAAAATATTCCTACCATAAAGTGGGATGCCTATCTCCTCATGTGAGGACAAAATTATAAGTTGTCATCTTCCATGTAGGATGACACATCACCGTGCCACATCCCACAAAATGACAATATGGAATTTACAATTAATTTACAACATAGGCAATGAATAAATAAATACAATCATAAACAATGCAAGGAATTACCAAGGTTGAGACACCTTAATTCCCAACATTCTCCCACTTGTCAAACACCTTGTAAGAGCCAATAGAATAACAGAATTTAATTTCTATAGGTTGAGAGGCCCATAGACTCTGAACACCATCTGAACTTCTTTGTGCCTACTGGCTTTGTCAATGCATCTGCAACATTCTTCAAAGTATCTACCTTCTCCAAATTTACCTTCCCATCCTCTACCATGTCTCGCACGAAGTGAAACTGAACAAAAATGTGCTTTGTTCTATCATGGAAAGTTGGATTCTTCGCAAGGTAAATCACACTCTGGCTATCACAACTGATCGTAATCTGACCTGCATCAACACCAATATCTGAACACAATCTCTTAAGCCAAATTGCTTCCTTACAAGCATGTGTTTCTGCCATATACTCAGCTTCTATCATGGAAAAAGCAACCACAAGTTGTCGCTTACTCATCCAACTAATAGCACCACCAAAGAGTGTAAACACATAAGCACTAGTGGATCTCCTGCTTTCAATGTCACCTGCCCAATCTAAATCCACAAATCCATGAATATCAACAGAATGCGGAGGTCCTGTAACATTACCATGATAGCATATGGAATACTCAGAAGTACCCCTCAAATATCTGAACACTCGCTTAACTGCATCCCAATGAACCTATCCAGGATTAGCCATAAATCGACTAAGGACTCCCACTGCTTGGGCAATGTCTGGTCTTGTGCAGACCATAGCATACATCAAATTGTCAATATCACTAGCATAAGGTACTTTGCTCATGTCCTCCACCTCACTAGGAGATTTTAGACAATCCTCAATAGATAGCTTTGTCCCCAAAGAAACAGGAACATAGAATGGTCTACAATCTGCCATTCTAAACCTATCCAACACAGTCTTCACATTTTTACTTTGGCTTAACCAAAGTTTTCTATTAGTTCTATCTCTTCTGATTTCCATTCCTAGAATGTACCTGGCTACCCCTAAATCTTTCATTTCAAACTATGCTAACAACTGAGATTTAAAATTAGAAATCATATTCTTTCCCTTCCCAATGAGCAACATATCATCAACATATAATGTAACAATGAGAATACGATCACCATAAAACTTATAATACACACAGTGATATGATTTCAATCTCACAAATCTAATAGACAACACAAAGGAATCAAACTTCAAGTACCACTTCCTTGAACTTCACATCCATACAAAGACTTCTTTAACTTGCAAACCAAATTTTCTTTACCTTTCATCATGTAATGCTCTGGCTATGACATGTAGATTTCTTCCTCCAAATCACCATGAAGGAAAGTTGTCTTCACATCCATATGTTCTACCTCTAAGTCATAAGCTACTGCAAGAGACAACAAGAATTGAAGGATGTTAGCTTTGCAACGGGAGAGAAGATCTCACCATAATCTATACCCTCCACTTATGAATATCCCTTCACAATCGATCTGGCCTTATACTTCTCAACACTGCCATCTGCACCAAATTTCTTCTTGAACACCCATTTGCATCCAACGGGTTTCCATCCAGGAGGCAAAGGTACCAAGTCCCAAGTTTGATTCTTTTCCAAAGACGTCATTTCATCCTCCATGGCCTCTAGGTTCATCACTGTTAGTAAGCAAAGAAAAAACACAACTAGAATCAAGCAATGCAAAACCAAACCTCTCAGGTTGCTTCCTGATTTGTGTGGACCTCCTCAAGAGTTGAGGTTGAGGTTTAGCTTCTTCATCTGAGCTTTCAGAGATGCAAGAGCTCTCCTCATCATCAAGTCCGACATTGTCTTTTTGTTCATTCTTCTCAGGGGTAGCAGTAAACTAAACAACATCCTCTTCCTTTTCTTTTTCTTCTGGCTATAAAATAGTGGTAGAAGGTGTTAGCTCTTTGAAGATGCCACTTCTTCTATACAACACTTTTTTAGCCACAGGGTCTTAAAGCTTGTAT
Organism: Cunninghamia lanceolata; assembly: GCA_027924645.1. Taxonomy (NCBI): domain Eukaryota; kingdom Viridiplantae; phylum Streptophyta; class Pinopsida; order Cupressales; family Cupressaceae; genus Cunninghamia; species Cunninghamia lanceolata. The sequence continues at coordinate 888,679 of BSBN01001603.1, read as the reverse complement.
CCTTTCACACCGACACCATAGACAATGAAGATACACTTAACAACCTTGTTCTCCAATTTTGACCGCTTCTCCCTAGGCACATGTGCATATGCCTCACAACCAAAAACATGAAGATGCCTTATTGAAGGCTTTCTACCAAACCACACCTCCATGGGTGTCTTTCCAACAAGAGCTGATGTAGGAGATCTATTTACAAGATAGCAAATAGTGGCAACAGCTTCAGCCCAAAACTTTTGTTCTAGGCCAGCTCCACTAAGCATACTCCTAGCCTTCTCCATTAGTGTCTTGTTCATCCTTTCTACAACCCCATTTTTCTGCTGGGTGTATGGATTTGTCTTATGTCTTTCAATCCCAAGTTCCTTGCAATATTTATCAAATTCTGTAGAACAAAACTCACCACCATTGTCAATTCTCAAACACTTAATCTTTTTACCAGTCTAATTTTCAGAAAAGGCCTTAAACTTCTTAAACTTACTATAAACTTCAGATTTGCTTCTGAGAAAATAATTCCATGTCCTACTATAGTCATCTATGAAAGATACAAAATATATAGATTTTGATAATGAAGGAACATTAACAGGACCAAATACATCAGAATGAACAAGGTCCAACACACTAGAAGACTTATGAGAACTCGAATAAAACTGAACACGGTTTTGTTTGCCATATATGCAATGTTCGCAAAAGTCAAACTCAATATTACAATCATCTAACCCCTCAATGAGGTTTTTATTTTTCAGGGTACGCAGACCCTTCTCACCAATGTGGCTAAATCTCTTATGCCATAACATTGTCTTTTCAGCAGGAAGTTTAACTTCCATTAGAACTAGATACAACAGATTTCTTTACTACTCATTCAGATGGTGGGGATGAAGTGACTGCTACCCTCTTCCTTGAGTTAGAAGAACTATTGCATTATGAAATGCATGCCTCCATTTGAAATAGAGTACCTCTCCTAGTACCCTTAGCAAGCACCATAGCTCCTCTAGTCATCTTGCATCCTTCTTTCGAAAAGACAACCTACACACCTGTATCATTCAACATACTTACAGAAAGTAGGTTCCATGCTAAGCCTGGGATGTGAATAACCCTAGAGATCCCCTTCACTCGTCCATTAGGGAATCGAATAGAGACTCTTCCATGATCAACAATCTTCAAATGAGAGTCGTCACCCAGGTACACCTTTCCACCATCAAACTCCTCATACTTAGTAAACCAGTCTTGATGCAAGGTCATGTGGAATGATGCATCGGAATCAATCAGCCACACATCATCAGATGCATGGGTTGCTAGGGCTGCTATGAAGGCATCACCATCATCTTGTGACTTGTCAGAATCTGAATCTAGGTTGTTCTTCTTCTTTTTCTTTTCCTCTTTGCATTCCTTTCAGAAATACCTAGATTTACCATAGTTCCAATAGATAGCCTTGGACTTTCCAAGAGATTTGGATCTCCCACAAGATTTGGATCTACCCTTCTCAGATTTCATGGCCCAAAACCCATGCCTAAGGACACTTGGTCAACATTGTAGAATGTATCTGACACTTGTCCATAGCTCCCATCCCAAAGAGGTTGCCTATTTCTAAAATGGGCTATGATAGATGCTCTTACGACTCTTATGACCGTCATAGAATCTATCATAGCAGTTACAACTTATAGCTATAAGAGAATTTGTCATACATAGGCTATAAATAGCATATTCTCTTACAACATGTCATAGTCCACCTTGGGGTTCCCAAAGATGCCTTTTTCAAAGATGCTTCATGACACGTCTTCACCTATCTTACAAGCTTCTATTTTAGACTCTTACATGTCATAACTTCATCATATGAATCTGTCATAACCGTTTCAGTCAAACATTCCCTTACACAACATCTAAGATGCCGACACATGACAAAATACTCCTACCACAAATTGGGACACTTATCTCCTCATGTGAGGACAAAATTACAAGTTGTCATCTTCCATGTAGGATGACACATCACCATGCCACATCCCATAAAATGACAATATGGAATTTACAATTAATTTACAACATAGGAAATGAATAAATAAATACAATCATAAATAATGCAAGGAATTACCAAGGTTGAGACACCTTAATTCCCAACATTAGTTAATGTGCAGGATATTGAGATTTTCCTTTATTTTGCACCAGGTTGGGATATTAAGAATGAGATGACCCTTTTAACATTGGTTATCATGATGATGTCAACATCATATTCGGGTCCTCTTTATATTGGATCAAGGTGATGTCATAATCACATTCACTAATATGCAGGATATTAAGAAATGTGATGATGCTTGGTGTTTTCACTATATTTGACCTAGTTCTGTACATTAGCAAATATCAGGGATATTAAAGTTAATTTGCACCCCTTAGGAATGTATGTGGATATTTGACGGGTGAGTATTTCCCTGGCTGAAATTTGACATTTGCACATTAGCGAATATGCAAATATTTGAACTTTCTATGTTAAAACCTATGTTTGGGATATTGGTGAATATCAAGGATATTAGGAAATGTGATGACCCTCTCATATATGACTAGTTTGACCAACTTTGACCAACCATAACTCACTATCCTTAAGGGATTTTAGGGTGATCCAAAAAGTAAACATGCTTAGAATTTTGCACTCTTTCATTTGATAAGGCTTGTGATGACAAAATATGACTTTGGCCCTCAAGCCTTTTATGAGATCGATGCATACACAGGGTGATATCCTATCACTGCATCCAACATTTAACTTTTACCATACCACCCAATGCAAGAAAGCAAGGAAAAAGCCAAAAAAAGGGTGGGTCCCTATTTTGCTAAGGCAAACTGGGGCGTGTTGTATAACCACACAACAACTTGCCACCAAAAAAATTCAAATAATTCAAGGGGTGAGGATAAGTTAGAATATAATGCTCCAGCTCTTGTTAAACATAAGCATCCTAATCCTCTGAATGGTATCATGTTCATCAATGTAACAATGTATTGAGAAGGGATCAAATGTGTGCATGTGATTCATATCCTTCATCTTGAAGATGAGTTGAGAACACTAGTGACAGTGTTAAGCTACCTAATTTGGTTTATCCCTCATAGCTAACCTAGATAGAGCCTTGTTGCCAGTAGGCATCCATAGCCCCGACAATGTTATCTTTGCAATTCCCCTAAGTAGAGCCCCACTGCCAGTCAGGCGTCTATAGCCTCGGTAGAGTTATTTAGATGGCCTAATTTTCTCTTTTACATATTCAATGTATTTCTTTCTTTTTTGTATTCATAAGATGTCATCATGTAAGCTCATTTTGCATGGTATGGTCACTTTCTAATTTAGGTTGGGAATTGCAATGGTAGCAAGGGCAACCTTTTGATTTTTCACTTAACTCCACACTGGTGTGTTCAACAAACCCAAAGTTGTTAGGTGTGTCATGTGAAGATCTCCTTGAGCAAGAAAAAGTAATACTGATGAATAGGATATCACATACCTGATCAAGAACACTTATTAACATGAGTTACAACCTATGTATGAACTTATATTCAACCCTTGAATTCTAACAATTTCAGTGGTGTTCCAAAGTGAAAAGGTGCATCATTTTGCCTAACCAAAACAAGGACTGAATGCCAACTAGAAAAAAGAAAACACACAAAGTAGACTGTACAAGCAACTATATAGAATGTACATTATAGTATAGTATCATAACTTAACTCTTCTAAGCTTGAAGATAGTGTTTGAGGAATTGTCCATTGATTGGCAATGGGACATCCTCACTTGTTAAGGTCTTGAGCTTGTAAGTACTATCACCTAGAATTTCTAAGATCTGGAAGGGACCTATCCAAAGTTTATCAAATTTTCTATGATCACCTTTTTTTCATGTGCTTTGTCCCATGCTAGGACTAAGTCTAATATCCTAAAAGCTTTTACTTTAACTCTCTTATCAAACCAATGTTTGATAGTAGCCTAATGCTTAGCGAATTGGTTAATCACCCTATCTCTCTTTTCTTCTAGCTGCATGAGTTGAAGCAACCTAACTTCTTGTTTATTATCTATGCCCAAATATTCTTGTGTAAATTGCAGTGTGGGGATCTTGAGGTTAACATGGAGGATGGGATCCACCCCATACACTAACTGATAAGGAGAATTCCCTAAAGCAATTTTCATTCTAGTTCGATCCACCCATAAGCCATATTTAAGTAGGGTATTCCACTCCCTGGTGTTCTTTTCTATCAATTTCTTTATGATGTTCAATAAATTCTTATTTGTTGACTCTGCTAAGTCATTTCCCTAATGATAATAGTTTGAAGAAAATTTCAAAATGATTCCATAATCAAAATCCCAACTAGATAATCTTAAAGATACAAAAGTTGGTCCATTATCACACATAAGAGCATAAGGAACTCCATAACTAGTTATTATCTTGCTCTCTAGAAATTGGATTACATCCTCTACAGTACAAGTCTTGCTACTGATAGCTTTAGTCCACGTGGTGCAGTAATCAGTGATTGTCAATACATACCTATGGCCTAAAGATGATGGAGGATTGATAGGACCTATAAAATCCATGCCCCATTGAGCAAATGGGTACATCTTCATAATTGGCTACAAGGGTTGAGTAGCATATCTTTCTTTGTTGGTAGCAATCTGGCAAGTATGGCAACATTTGATATGTTCAACAGTATCTTTGAAAATTGTTGGCCAGTAGTATCCTACTCTTAGGATAGCATGTGTAGTAGCTAGATGCAATCCATATGTTGTCCCAAATTTATCATGTAACTTTGTGAGAACCTTAACAACTTTTGAATTGTCTAGACATCTAAGGTATATTCCTTCATAATTCTTCTTGAAGAGAATTCCTCCTTTCATCATGTACTTTTGTGACCTAATCTTCAAAGCTCTCCTTTGAGAAGCTTGCATCTTCAGTGGGCATCTTCTAGTGATCAGGATATGTTTGATATTTGAATGCCATTCTTTATTTTCCTTTGTGTTCAAGACATATTGTTGATTCACTAAATTAGGATCAATTTTAGAAATCATTTGGCTTAGGGCTTGACCTCTGACTAGTTTCATGGGTGTTATGTCCATGTCATATTCTTGGAGGACCATTATCCATTTGGGTCTTTTCTCTCTAGGTTCACTCTGCATCAAGAGCATTTTGACTACTGTATAAGGTACCACAACAATTATCTTGCTTCTTAAGATGTAATGTCTGAATTTCTTTACTGCTCTAACTAAAGCAAGGGCTTGTCTTTCAACGTCCATGTACTTAATCTCTACATCCCTGAATGAAGAACTCATAAAAGTGATAGGCTCTTATTCCTTGTCTTCATTTCTCTATGTTAGGACTACTGCACAGGTATGTTCTGAAGCAAATGAATAGATATAAAACTCTCTTGTGTAATCTGGGCTGATTAGGATAGGTGCATCTGATATGGCCTTCTTGATATCCTTAAATACAGATTTTGCTTAAGGTGTCCATTCGATCTTAGCATCTTTTGTAAGCATTGCATTAATTGGCCTAACAATTTCTATAAACCCTATGATGAACTTTCTTACAAAGTTTATCTTGCCAAAGTAAGATTTAAGTTCTTTCTTACTCCCCAGGAGTTGTAGGTTCATGATGGATTCTACTCTAGTAGGGTCAATGGTGATTCCATTTTCTGATATTACATGACCAAGTAAATTACCTGTGGTCACCCCAAATATGCATTTCTTTGGATTAAGTGAGATACCATATTGCTCACACTTCTTGAGTACCTTTCTAAGGTCTTCCATATGGTCACCCCTCTTCTTTGAGAAGATGGTCAGGTCATCCATGTATATGACTATGCATTTGCCAACCAGGCCTCTAAATGCTATGTCCATTGCACGCTGGAATGTGGCTCCAACATTGATGAGGCCAAAAGGCATGCATCTATAAGCAAATATTCCCCACTTGGTGGTGAATGTTGTCTTTAGTCTATCTATCTTGTCTACCATCACCTGGTTGTATCCTGAGAAACCATCCAGGAAAGACATCATTTGAGCTCCATTCACTATTTGTAAAACTTCATCTAATGAAGGTAAAGGATAGTTATCCTTTTTTGAAGCCCTATTCAGGTTTATAAAGTCTACGCATAGGCGTATGTCATCATTCTTCTTCCTTACTGGTACTAGATTGGCTACCCATGTTGAGTGCCTAATAGGAAATATGATCCTGGTGTTCAGCAATTTCTTAACTTCTTCAAAGTTTATAGTCTCCAGTAATGCATTGACTGGCCTCTACTTTTGTCTAAAAGTCTTAGCATCTAACTTCAGCAGGATAGTGTAAGTGATGATCGATGTATCATATGTATTTAGCTCATCATAGGTCCAGGTGATAACATGAATATAATCCTTATATGATTGGGTTATTCCTACCTTCTCTTCTTCTATACAGACTTTACCAATCAAGACATTCTTGATATCTTCATCTTTTCCTATATTGACTAGTGAATACTCCCCTCCATCTGTCTTGGGGAGATCTTTTTCTTTTATCATGTTACGCAGGTCAAATGCTCTTTCAAGTTCTATCATACCTTTAGGGATCTTGTTTCTTGGCAAGTCCATAATTTCTTCCTCTTCCCATACATGATCTTCCAAGTTCTCATCTAGGATTTGTGCATCAAATATATCCCTGTTTGCTATGAAATCCAAGATATGTTGATCATCATTGACCACTTGGAAGTTAGTCACATTGTCAAGTATGGAAGGTATTGATATTAGTTCAATTGAAAATCTCTTCAATCCAAAGATGGATAAAGGTTCCAATGTGCTGGCAGCCTGTGCCAATGCATCTGCTCTATGGTTTTGTTCTATAGGGACATGCATGATGTTAAATGCATCAAATTATTCTATCAGGTCCCAAACTCTATGCCTATAGCTGGATAACTTCTTGTAATTACAAGCATAAATACTCCTAACTTGTCTTACCACTAATTCTAAGTCTCCATAAACGTGCAGAATCTTAACTTTCTTCTTAAGGGCAAACAACAACCCATGAATTAAGGATTCATATTTGACCACATTATTAGTGCATGGGAACTATAATCTATATGCTGCCAAAAAGGACTTTCCCATTGGGTCAATGAGGTCGATGGCCACTCCATCTTGTTTTTTAGATTTAGAACCATCAAATCAGAGGACCCATGGTTTATCTTCTGTTAATGGCTTATCAAGGCCTTCTCTTATCCTTTTGGCTCTAACAGCGGCACCACCTAATATCCACTTTAGCTTTTGAGGTTCACTCCTTGTTACCTCTGGTGATTGGTGTGAACATGATGTATCTATTCTTTTAATTTATCTAGTATCATCACTCTCATTATCCAGATATACTTCAATCTCTTTCTTTTCATCTTTAGACATATCCCTGATATCATATATCTTTTTCTTTGAATATAGTTCTTCTTCTTTATCAAGTATATGCAAGTATAGGGCACATGTGGTTTTAGAATGTGGTGCCTCATGGAGTCTACACCATCCTTCAATCAATGCATGGTGTATAGGAATTCCTTGTAACATATGCCTCTAAACTTGTTTAGACAAAAATTATTTGAACTTTGTCAGGTTACTCCCCTTGTCTTCATCTGATATTTCATAGTCTAACTCAATTAAGCAGTCAGTCCCTAGGGTGATAGCACTTTCTTTTCAATGAGGATTCTCCTCACATACTAGGATTTCTCCTTAATTGTGCATATAAACATTATCCTGATGTATGCTTTCCTCATGTTCACTTGCATCTGAAGACAATGAATAAGAATTAATATCATCATTATCAGATGTTTCACTTATTTCAATTGAGGATGACCTTATTTCACTATAAGTTCTTTCCAACTTGATCATGTCTAAGCATGCTTCACAGTCCTTTTCTGAGTGTGCTTCATCATACAACATGCGCCAACCAGACATCAGGATATCCTCGACGGATATATCTAATATCTAACAACATTGCATTTCTCTAGATAAGTATTGTTCAAACTCTTTAAAGTGATATGTTTCTTCATTATCATTCAAACTATGATCTGATTCTATGATCATCCTATCCTCTTGATCAGTATCCCTATGCATATACATGTTATACATCAAGACTTCCTCAATCTTGACCGTTTGAGGTCTTATAGTGTAAACCCCTAGTTCAAAATTTACATAAAGTATCTCATTGGTATTGTTGTACTCAGTGATCATATGTTTCATCCTAGGTTCAAATTCTATCCTTATTTGGTTAGGGATCCCCTTCTAGGGTAAACACATGTGACTGAAATCAGTGGACATGTAACCATTGAGTGTTTTGGACCAATCCCTATTGAGAAACATCCCATAAGTATTAGGGATATTCACCACTTGGATGTCAATGTAATATTGTACCCTAGGGTCTGATGCTAATTGCATGTGGATATGGGTTAACTCTCCTACCACACTCACTTCTATTTTATCTAGTTGTGTCACCTTTTTGAGGGACTTGGTTGGATGTAATCCTAGGGCATTGCAAATGGATAGTGACATCATATTTGTTGATACACCTGAATCCATTAGGCAATTGTGTAGATTCTTAACAAATATTCTTAGAGTGAGTAAGAATGGGGGTGATTCAATCTTGTCTCTATATAGAGTCATATTTGATGTTTCAACAGCTTAGACGGTAGCCTGTACTTTATGTTTAACATTATTTTCTTTGGATACAGGATCTCTAGTCAGGATTTGACTAGTATTATGACCATGACTATCATCTCTTAATGTAGACTCATCCAAGGATTTCAAGAAAGCTTTCTTGATGACTAGAGTTTTGAGCAATTCTGACAGGGATGAGCTGATTTTAATCTTTTTCATCTCCTCTGCTAGGTATGTGACTAATTGATGAAGGGGATAAAACATAAAACACATAACAATAGAAATTGTACATGGAAAATAGAACTTTCTTTTATTGATTTGGACAACTTATTAAATTACAAAAGCTTAAATACAATCAGAGAAATCAACCCTCCACATGTTGCAACCATTATAGCTTCCTATCACAAGACTCTAGAATCATTTGCCTTCTATAACCCCAAATCAGCTAGGGTTTCTATTTTCCCACCTATTTTTGACTCCACACTTGTCCCCTTTACTCTACTACTGCCCGGGGTTCCCAAAATAGTCATAAAAAGCACTTTTTGGCGGCCTCCAGCTAAATTTTAAAATTTACAACTCCCTCCAAAAGTAGGTCAACTTCCAGGAAGCATAACTTTTGATCCGAATGTCTGATTGACGAACCGTTTTAAGCACCAGAAAGATCACAATGTGAAATATCACTCTAGAAATTCATAAATGGATTTCCATCAACTTTTTAGGATGTGATGGGATGTTTTAGTGCCTCATATCTCATTTTGTAAAATTTTAAGGGCTTTTCGTAAAACAAAAATTTTAATATCTTTCATCTCACAAATGATATTTGCCTGATTCCTTTGCCAAAGGTCTTATATTTATGTTATATAACTTTTTGTAAGTTTTTGCTTCAATCTGTGCCTAAATGCAAACTTTCCAAAACTGGTAGTTTGCTATTTTTAGCAGTTTGAAAAAAATAAAAAGTCCTACATCATTATTTAGGAGATTATGGAACCAAAAACACTAATTAAGGAAATAAATGAAAACATCTACAATGATTTTGAATTAACTTATTTTTGGGTGATGCAAGATTGCCCTTACACCACTGGATGCTCTTGCATCAGACACCCAGGGTAATTTGAGAAGTGACCCTATCATGTCTCAGGTGTTTGTGTGAGGAAAACCCAAACGGTCAACCTCTGCCTTAGACAACCAAGAAGAATCTTCAATAGGCCTTCCTTTCCATTTCACCAAATATTCTTCATATTGCCTGTTCTGAGTACTTCTTCCCACACGGCTATCCAAGATCTCTTCTATCTCCTATGTTGAAGTATATGCTAGAATACTCCACTGTTCTTCTGTTGTTCCATCCTCTGTGACACCCTCATGATATTTTGTTAAATCAGCAATGTTGAACACATGAGAAATATTAATCCACTCGCTTGCTCTACCTCATATGCATTTCCTAAATCATGCTTCTTCAGGGTTCTGTACGGTCCAAATTTCTTCATTTTCAACTTATTGTATTTTCCAATTGGGAACCTTTCTTTTCTCAAGTGAACCATGACTTCATCTCCTACCTGGAACTCCTTATACCTCCTCTTCTGATCTGCCTTAGCCTTGTACTGAATATTCATCTTATTAATGTGCTTTCTCACCTCTTCATGCAAATTCTTTAGATGTTCTGCAAAGTCTTTAGCTTTAGCACTTGTCTTTTCTCCTTTGTCCAGTTTCCTTAACTTAGAAGCATTTCTCAGGCTATTTCCATATACAATCTAGAATGGTGATTTGCCGATACTCCTATTGATAGAATTGTTGTAAGCAAATTCTGCCTGTGGTAAAATCAAATCCCATCCCTTGGGCTTATCTCCTACTAAGCATCGTAGCAGGTTACCCAAACTCCTATTCACCACTTCTGTCTATCCATCAGTCTATGGATGGTGTGCAGGATTGAACTTCAAATCTGTCTTCAACTTCTTCCACAATGTCCTCCAGAAATAACTGACAAACTTGGTATCTCGATCTGAAACTATGCTCATGGGTAGACCGTGTAATCTCACCACCTCCCTGAAAAATAATTCAGCAATATGAATAGCATCATTACTCTTCTTGCAAGGAATGAAATGTGCCATCTTCAAGAATCTATCCACCACCACAAAAATGGAATCATGTCCTCTCTGTGTCTTTGGTAAACCAAAAACAAAATCCATACTAATATCATCCCTGTATTCTGACTTGCTCCTTTCGCCATTTGACATACTTTGCAACTTTGCACAAATTTCCTCACATCCTACTATAACTATGGCCAATAATAATTTTCACCAACAATAGCAATGGTCTTATCTCGACCAAAGTGTCCAGCCAATCCTCCACTATGCTTCTCCTTAATCAGGTTCTCTCTCATGGAACTCCTTAGAATGCACAACTGGCTTCCTCTAAACAACATGCCATCTTGGATTATGAAGTCCAACCATTTTGTCTTGTCCAAAGTAATAGGTTCCAAACAAACTTTCCAGGCCTTTGCAAAATCTGGATCTTCAGGATACAAATTTTTGAGCTCATCAAACCCAACAACCTCTATCTTCATTTCTGTCAATAAATTTTGCCTTCTACTCAAGGCATCTACAACTCTGTTGGACTTCTCACTCTTGTGCTTTAAAACAAAAGTATAGCTCTGCAAAAACTCAACCTATTTTAAGTGCCTTTGATTTAACTTTCCTTGACTATTAAGATACTACAAAGCTTGATGATTAGTATATAAAACAAACTCCTTTGGCAACAAATAATGTCTCCATTTCTTCAAAGCCTGAACTATTGCATAAAACTCCTGATCATAACAAAATACTTTTTCTTAGCATCATTAAGTGGTGCAGGAGCACCCCTACAAGACAGGATATAGGTTAATTGTCCGCATGACAGGACATCAGTCTATTTTTAGTATGTTTGACTTCATGATGTAATAAGGTCCATTGGACCAATGCATATGTATTAGATCAGCCTAGGAGAATGTGCAGGTAGTTAGAGTTCGTGATCAGGTAGTCTGAGCTGTCCTCTCTCCCAGCCGCTGGGAATCGAGTTGGTAGTACTCGCAGGATATTGCTATATATACCTTTGATCTGTTAGGTTTTAGCATGTTAGTTGTGTTGTGTTATGTTGTACTGGTGATCCAGAGATCAGTCCAGACATTGTAAAACATTGTTCAGGACATTTGTGTTTCATCTGAATAAGATCTCATCAATTGCATTATCTGGTTTATCAGTTGTTATTGTTTTGATTTCTGTTCTAATTACAAGTGGATGGATTCTTTCAACCCTTCCACCGGTTGATTTTGTGAATCGGTGGAATGGTCATGTATGATAGTTTAGTTTGCATTTTAGTTTTCTGCATTTCATTGTTTGAGAGATCAGTCGGTAGCATGCTGTGAATCAACCTAGCATCCTCATGTGCTAGGTTCAGGAAGATAAATCTTTAAGTTTTGATCTGAAGGTGATCCGGCCCGATCATCATATTTTCTTTGTGAAATTGTGCGGTTCTGTGAGTTTGCATGTAGTTGATGGATATACAGGAGTCTGCATGTGTTTTTCTAGTCGAAGCGAATCGCATCGTCATCTGCGAGTATATCGCTATCCGGATCAGGTTATGAAGCTGTCGAAGACTGTATGTTGCAAGTGCATCAGGATGATATAAGTCAGATATATAGTCAGTGTGTATATCGTCGTCAGGATCATCTTTCGTGTGTGCCCATCGTCCGCATATCGCTATCGTATGCAGAAGTGAAAGTTCATTTTTTGGCTAAGGACCGGAGAGGTCATCATCAGGATATTGCGAATATCACCCTATGCAATTTTATCCTGCTGTCGCTAAGTGTTTTGGCATCGGTGTAAGTCATCGGCATAAAGTTTGGTTGACATCATCAGGATGTTTCAATATGACTGGATAAGTCATATCCTGATGCTGTTGGTCGAGTAGTCAGATATTGAAGGAACTGCATGTGACGTCATCGTCATCAGGATATACGTCATCAGGATATCGGAGCAGTAGGATATTGAGGAACTGCATGTGACGTCATCGTCATCAGGATAATCGTCATCAGGATATCGGGGTGACGTAAGCATCGAAGGAAGGGTGCTTGAAGTTGTCGTCATCAGGATATTTGGGAGCAACCGGATATTTTATATCCTGCTGATGAAGGTGATGTTGAATATCATGATGATGAAGATAGTGTTTGGCGCTAAGTGAATAGTGAACATCAAGAGGATGTTTGCGCTTGTCGAATATCATGATGCTAATGACAGGCGAAAGGTGAAAGGCGATAAGGAAGTGAACAGTAGTCAGCAGGAGGATATTTCGTGCTCGTTTGAAATATGATGATGCTGTCTGTGTTAGTAAGTAATATGATGATGATGATAAGCCGATAGGCATTATAACATGTTGGTTGTATTATTGACTCCTCCTTCCTAGTTGTAAGCTCCTGTTGCGTTTTACCTCTGCATCATAGTGGTATCAGAGCAAAGGAAGGATCTTCTGGAAAAGATAAGGATATAGCAGGATGTCAGGTGACGAAGGAAGGAACATTAGAGATGCCGACAAGGATGACCAATGCTGAGTTGGCAGTTCTGGTAAAGAAATAGATTGCAGAGAGCAAGGCCGTGAAGGCTCAGAATCAAGAATTGAAGGATGAGTTAGCGAAGTTGAGGAGCAGAGTAGGTTCTGGTAGAGAAGAAGATAGGGAAGAAGAAGAGATCCCTAGTTGGAGCGAGGAGGTCGTTCCTGCAGACCAGAGACCACTGTTGAACGCCCTCAAGGCCATGGAGAGGAGAACCATGGATGTGAAACTGGATTTGCCAGTGTTTACCAGAAAGATGGAACTTGATTCGGTGATGGAGTGGATAGACTCGAACAATTTCTTTGTAACAGAGGAGATACCAGAACAACAGAGGGTGAAGATAGCCCAGTCAAAAATGAGAGAAGCTGCCTTGACATGGTGGAATTTTGTCAAAGATGATAGAGTACAGGAAGGAAAGCGTAGAGTCGCTACATGGAAGAAGATGATGGCATTAGTAAAAGAAGCTTATGTCCCATTGGATTACAGTATCCAATTACACAAGAGGAAGCAGAACCTGAAGCAGAAGGAGCTAGATGTCAGCTCATATACAGAAGAATTCATGAAACTTTGTATGAAAACAAAGGTAAAGGAAAGTGAAGAAGAGAAGGTAGCCAGATACCTTAATGGATTGAGGTTCAACATTCAGGAAGATTTAAGTCTGCATAATCCAGATACAGTTCAGAAATGCTTTCAGTTGGCATTGAAAGTGGAAGAGAAATTAAAGAGAAAACAAGAACAACACAATAGAGGAAGAGGAAGACAACAAAGAGGTGGAAGAGGTCCTTTTAGAGGTAGAGGACATGGACAGGGATATCAAGGAGAATCCAGTCATGACAATAGTAAGGGAAACAATAGTCAGAACCAGAGGGAAAATTATAGTCAGCAAGGAAACTTCAGAGGTAGAAGACCTTTCAGAGGAAGATCCCAGGGCAGAGGATCCATCAGATGTTATAACTATAACAAAGAAGGCCATATAGCCAGCAGATGTCCAGAAAAGGCCACAAGCTCAACAGGAGAAAGGAGAACAAATCTGATTCAAGAACCTGATAATCAAAATATAACAGGCTCTAATACTTTTCAGAGTGTGAATGCTCCTGATAATTATGGATACCCAGAAAGTGGAGAGTCTCTAATGATGAGAAGAACAGTGACTACCATGAAGGTACCTGACAAAGAATCCCCTCAAAGAAAGTCTCTTTTCAGGACTATTTGCAAAGCAGGAGGTAAGGCATGTAAAGTTTTGATTGATTCTGGTTCTACTGAAAATTTTGTGTCTGAAGAAATGGTGACAAAGCTTAAGCTTAGGAGATTGCCTCACCCATCCCCATATAAAGTCTCATGGCTTACCCAAGGTCAGCAGACAACTGTAGAAGAGCAGGCTTGGGTAGAATTTCAGATTGGAGCATATAAGGATAAGTTGTTGTTTGACATTACCAAGATGGATGCTTGCAATCTTTTATTTGGTAGACCATGGCAGTATGATTTGAAGGCACAACATGATGGTGTTAGAAATACCTATACAATCACCAAAGATGGTAAGGTGACAGAGTTACTACCACTGACAGAGAAAGAGGAGAAATCTAAAGGAAAAGAGGTGAAGGTAATGCTGATGGAAGGCAAACAGTTCATGAAAGAAGTAGCAGCAGAAGGTGCAGTTGCATATGCCCTAATCCCATGTATGAGGGTGAATAAAGAACAGCAGCAAGAAGTCAAGGAAGAGAAGAAGCAAAGGTTCATAGACCCAGCTATCCAAGAGCTATTGGATAAGTACAAAGGTGTCATCTCAGAGGGAATGCCAAGATCCCTACCACCTGTCAGGGATATCAGTCACTGCATAGACTTAATTCCAGGGTCAACACTTCCAAACAAAGCAGCCTATAAGCTAACTCCAGAACAGAATGCAAAAGTAGCCAGACAAATTGAAGAATTATTGGATTCAGGTCTGATTGGGAAAAGTTTAAGTCCATGTGCAGTACCAGCTGTACTAGCACCAAAGAAGGAAGGTACTTGGAGGCTTTGCACAGATTCCAGAGCTATTAACAAGATCACAATCAGGTATAGGTTTCCAATCCCTAGGATAGAGGATTTACTTGACTGTTTAGGAGGTGCTAAGTATTTTACAAAAATAGATTTGAAGAGTGGATATCATCAGATCAGGATTAGACCAGGAGATGAATGGAAAATAGCATTCAAAACTAATGAAGGGTTATATGAGTGGAAGGTTATGCCTTTTGGTTTATCTAATGCACCTAGTACTTTTATGAGGTTGATGAATGAGGTTTTGAAAGAGTTCATTGGTAAGTTTGTCATAGTATATCTAGATGACATTCTGATTTTCAGTAACACAAAAGAAGAACATCTCAGACACATAGATTTGGTTCTTAAGAGGTTACATGAAGAGCAGCTGATGATAAATTTAGACAAGTGCTTGTTCATGCAAGAGGAGATCACATATTTGGGTTTTGTCATTTCACAAGGAAAGTTATAAATGGATAAGGAGAAGGTAAGTGCCATATTGTCTTGGCCAACCCCACAGACTATAAATGATGTCTGAAGTTTCCATGGGTTAGCAACCTTCTACAGGAAGTTTATAAGAGGGTTTAGTCATATTTGTGCACCCATGCTTGATACCATCAAAGGAGGACAGAAGTGCAGATTTGTTTGGACTCAAGGAGCAGATGATTCTTTTGAAACATTGAAGAAGAAGGTGGCACAGCAGCTAGTCCTTGCACTTCCAGATTTTCATAAAATCTTTCAGGTAGAATGTGATGCCAGTCACATGGCCATTGGAGCAGTACTCAGCCAAGAAGGTAGACCTATTGCATTTTTCAATGAGAAGCTCAATGATGCTAAGAAGAAGTATTCCTCATATGATTTGGAAATGTATGCTTTAGTCCAGTCACTTAAGAAATGGAGGCATTACTTGATGCCAAAGGAATTCATAGTATTCACAGATAACCAGGCTCTGAGTTTCATAAACAGCCAGGAAAATCTGAACCACAGACACATGAAATGGGTAGAAACCTTACAAGCTTTTACTTTTACATTGAAGCATAAGAAAGGAGTCAAGAATAAAGTTGCAGATGCTTTGAGCAGGAGAGTTCTAGCAGTTAACCAGATTCAGCTAGAAAGTGTTGGCATTGATTCACTCAAGACCATGTATCAGACTGATGAAGATTTTGGGGAGATATATCATGTATGTACTTCTTTTGGGGAGAAATATCATGCTGAATTCTCTGAATTTTTGATTCAGGATGGATTGTTGTTCAAAGGTGGACAGTTATGTATTCCAAGGTGTTCTATGAGGTTGAATATCATTAAGGAGAAATATTGTGGAGCTATGGCAGGTCATTTTGGTCTAGATAAGACTCTTGATCTTGTCTGAAGACATTACTTTTGGCCTAAGTTACAATCAGATATCAGAAAGTTTGTAGAGACATGTGTGATATGTCAGAAAGCTAAAGGCAGGTCAACTAATGTAGGTTTATATCAGCCCTTACCCATTCCTTCCAGACCATGGGAAAGCATAAGTATGGATTTTGTCTTGGGTTTACCAAGGACAAGGAAAGGGTTTGACAGTGTTTTTGTTGTAGTGGACAGATTCAGTAAAATGGCACATTTCTTGCCATGCAAAACCACTGCTGATGCTTCATACATTGCAGATTTGTTTTTCAGGGAGATTGTCAGAATCCATGGATTGCCATTGAGTATAGTGTCAGATAGGGATGTGAAGTTTATTGGTCACTTCTGGAGAACTCTTTGGAGGAAACTGGGAACAAATTTGTCTTTTTCCTCTGCATATCATCCTCAAACGGATGGACAGACTGAAGTAGTGAACCGTTCCTTAGGGAATTTGCTTAGATGTTTGACAAAACAACATGGAGACAAGTGGGATAATATTCTATCTCAAGCTGAATTTTCCTATAATGATACTGTCAATAGGAGCACAGGGAAATCACCTTTTCAGATAGTTTATGGTATGCATCCCAGAGGAATTTTGGAATTGAGAGATCTACCTATAGTAGACCCTGTTAGTGCAGAAGGTGAAGCTTTTGCAGAAGCCATCAAAGAGGTTCATGACCAAGTCAAGACCCAACTGCAGCAAACCACCCTGAAGTATAAGGAATATGCTGATAAAAAGAAGAAGGATGTTCAGTTTGATGTTGGAGATTTGGTATGGGTTCATTTGAAGAAGGACAGACTTCCTAAGGGAAAGTATACTAAACTCATGCAGAGAAAAGTTGGACCATGTCAGATTTTGCACAAGCATGGACAGAATGCTTATGAGATACAACTCCCACCTGATCTTGGTTTGTCCCCTATATTCAATGTATGTGATTTAACTCCATACAAGTCTTATCCAGATGCAGATCAGGAACTCCTACAGGATACAGTTAATGATGACATTCCCAAGCATGATCCTCCACAGTTGCAGAAGGTTTTGGACACAAGAGTGGTCAAACAGACCCGGAACAAACAATACTTGGAGTATCTAGTCTCTTGGAAGGGAAAACCTAATTCTGAAGCAGTATGGATGACTGAAGAGCAGATACAAAAACATGGTGCAGATCTTCATACTCTCATCTCAAGTGGACTTGAGATTTCTTCTTCTGGGGAGTATGGTGCAGGAGCACCCCTACAAGACAGGATATAGGTTAATTGTCTGCATGACAGGACATCAGTCTATTTTTAGTATGTTTGACTTCATGATGTAATAAGGTCCATTGGACCAATGCATATGTATTAGATCAGCCTAGGAGAATGTACAGGTAGTTAGAGTTCGTGATCAGGTAGTCTGAGCTGTCCTCTCTCCCAGCCGCTGGGAATCGAGTTGGTAGTACTCGCAGGATATTGCTATATATACCTTCGATCTGTTAGGTTTTAGCATGTTAGTTGTGTTGTGTTATGTTGTACTGGTGATCCAGAGATCAGTCCAGACATTGTAAAACATTGTTCAGGACATTTATGTTTCATCTGAATAAGATCTCATCAATTGCATTATCTGGTTTATCAGTTGTTATTGTTTTGATTTCTGTTCTGATTACAAGTGGATGGATTCTTTCAACCCTTCCACCGGTTGATTCTGTGAATCGGTGGAATGGTCATGTATGATAGTTTAGTTTGCATTTTAGTTTTCTGCATTTCATTGTTTGAGAGATCAGTTGGTAGCATGCTGTGAATCAACCTAGCATCCTCATGTGCTAGGTTCAGGAAGATAAATCTTTAAGTTTTGATCTGAAGGTGATCCGGCCCGATCATCATATTTTCTTTGTGAAATTGTGCGGTTCTGTGAGTTTGCATGCAGCTGACGGATATACAGGAGTCTGCATGTGTTTTTCCAGTCGAAGCGAATCGCATCGTCATCTACGAGTATATCGCTATCTGGATCAGGTTATGAAGCTGTCGAAGATTGTATGTTGCAAGTGCATCAGGATGATATAAGTCAGATATATACTCAGTGTGTATATCGTCATCAGGATCATCTTTCGTGTGTGCCCATCGTCCGCATATCGCTATCGTATGCGGAAGTGAAAGTTCATTTTTTGGCTAAGGACTGGAGAGGTCATCATCAGGATATTGCGAATATCACCCTATGCAAGTTTATCCTACTGTCGCTAAGTGTTTTGGCATCGGTGTAAGTCATCGGCATAAAGTTTGGTTGACATCATCAGGATGTTTCAATATGACCGGATAAGTCATATCCTGATGCTGTTGGTCGAGTATTCGGATATTGAAGGAACTTCATGTGACGTCATCGTCATCAGGATATACGTCATCAGGATATCGGAGCAGCAGGATATTGAGGAACTGCATGTGACGTCATCGTCATCAGGATAATCGTCATCAGGATATCGAGGTGACGTAAGCATCGAAGGAAGGGTGCTTGAAGTTGTCATCATCAGGATATTTGGGAGCAACCAGATATTTTATATCCTGCTGATGAAGGTGATGTTGAATATCATGATGATGAAGATAGTGTTTGGCACTAAGTGAATAGTGAACATCAGGAGGATGTTTGCGCTTGTCGAATATCATGATGCTGATGACAGGCGAAAGGCGAAAGGCGATAAGGAAGTGAACAGTAGTCAGCAGGAGGATATTTCGTGCTCGTTCGAAATATGATGATGCTGTCTGTGTTAGTAAGTAATATGATGATGATGATAAGCCGATAGGCATTATAACATGTTGGTTGTATTATTGACTCCTCCTTCCCAGTTGTAAGCTCCCGTTGCGTTTTACCTCTGCATCATTAAGCTTCTCACTAAAATAGGCAATGGGTTTACCTTCTTGACTCAAAATAGCTCCTATAGCACTACCACTAGCATCACAATCTACCTGAAATACGTTATTGAAATCTAGAAGTGCCAAAATAGGTTGCTCTGTAACTTTCTACTTTAATGTATCAAAGCTTTTGTCTACCCCTTTAGTCTATCTAAACTCTTTTCTATCCCCTCTCATTGTCTCAGTCAGAGGTGCACAAATGCTAATAAAATTTCTGATAAACTTTCTATAGAAACTTGCCAAACCATAAAAAGATCTTACCTCGGAAGCACTCCTTGGCATAGGCCATTCAATGATAGCCCTCACCTTGTCTGGGTCCATCTTAAGACCTTCCTTTGAGACAACAAATCCTAGGTATACCGACTCTTTCTTTGTAAAACTACATTTCTTCATATTAATCAACAACTTCTCTTCTCTTAGCTTCTCTAAAACTCTTCTGATATGCATCAGATGTTCATCCCAAGTCTTAGTGAAAATCAAAATATCATCTAAATAAATAATAACAAAACTTCCTAAAAATTCTTTCATGAGCCTAATGAATGTGCTCGGTGCATTGGTTAGCCCAAATGGCATGACTAACCACTCATACAAACCCTCATTTGTCTTGAAGGATGTCTTCCATTTGTCTCCTCTAATTCAGATCTGGTGATACCCACTCTTCAGATCAATCTTTGTGAAGTACTTGGCTCCACTCAAACAATCCATTATGTCATCCTTTTTGGTAATGGAAATTTGTACTTGATCATGTTCTTGTTGATGGCTTGAGAATCTGTACACATTCTCCACTCTCCATCTTTCTTTGGTGCTAGTACTCTAGGTACCACACATGGACTTAGGCTCTCTTTTATCAGCCCCTTCCTTAACATCTCTTGAACTTGTCTATTTAGCTCTTCACTCTCTGCAGGGGTCATCCTGTGGGCTGCCTTATTCGGCAAACTAGCTCCTGGTATCAAATCCATTTGATGACTTATCTTCCTCACTGGTGGTAAACCTTCTGGGACATTATTAGAGATAATATCCTAAAATTCTTCCAACATATCTAAGACTTCTACTGTTACATCTTCACATTTCTCTTGACTAATCTTAGGAATCATTGTAAAGCAATGATGCTCATGCTTCATACCCTCCAAAAATTTCCTACCATCTACCAAGCAAATTCTGGTAGTTCTACATACCTTTTCTTCCACCTCCTTCAAGGGCTTCAACTTATGACAAACTCCATCCTTTGTTAGGGAATATGTGTTTGCATGGCTATCATGGACAACGCTCCTATCATACTACCATGGCCTCCCCAATAGCATATGACATGCATCCATCGGTATGATATCACACAACACCTCATCATGGTAGTCCCCAATATTGAACTTCACTAAACACTACTCATTGAGCAAAGCACTGTGGTCCTTCTACAACCATGCAATTTGATATGGATGTGGATGCTTTCTTCTTGTCAACTTCAACTTGTTGACCATCTCCTCTAAAACAAGATTGTCAGTACTTCCACTATTAATAATAATGTCACAACACTTACCTTGACATTTGCACTTTGTGCAAAATAAACTCTTCCTCTGATTGGGTTCTTTCTCCTCATTTAGCAAAGTTTTTCTAACAACTAGGGTTTCTCCCCTTTTAGTATCTTCAGAATGCTTAGATTGTGCATCTTCATCTACATGTGCAACTCGTGCATTACCTTCAGGTCTTCTATTTGTCCTCCCTTGATGTTGTGGACACTCATATGCTCGATGCCCTTCTTGTCCACATTGGAAATAGGTTCCTCTGAAACCTCCTCTTCTAGGTCCTTGCCCAGGTCTACCTCTTCCTCTTCATCTTTACTCACCATTGTTTTGGTCACAAGGGTGGTAGGCATTATCCCCTCTCTGATTTTGTCTGGTGCCATCTTCTTCACGTTTCTTTTGATCTTCATTACGGTCTCCATAGGGTTTTCCACCAGTCCTTCCTCCTTGACCTCTTCCCCTTTGCTTGCTATCAAATCTTTTATTCAACTTCTCTTCCACCTTTAGGGAAAATTGGTACGCATCTTCTATGGTGGTAATTCTAACCAGGATCAGCTCCTCTTGAATACTCGGCCTCAACCCATTGTTACCTTCTCCTCTGCATGGCCTGTCCTGATATTAATTTTTAAAACTCTTCTGTATACTCCTTAATAGACTTGTTACCTTATTTTAGTCCTTGTAGCTTCTTCAACAACTCCATCTCATAGTCCACAGGAATGAACTACTTCTTCAGTTTCTCCACCATCTGATCCCATTTGGTGATCTTTCCTTTTCCTCTTCTATTTCTCTGTAACTGGACCTCCTTCCACCAAATATTTGCATGGCCCTTCAACTTTGTTTTTGCAAACTTGACCCAATTTGGGTCCTCCACATATTCATGCTCAAAATACTCCTCCATGTCATTGATCCAATCAATAAGCTGTTCCAGATTTAGATCTCCAGAATATGTAGAAACTTCAATCCTGGGCCTCTTTCCAATCTTAGAAATAGCCCTCAGCAACCTAACTTCAACTTCTACAGGATCTCCTGCAGCTTCTTGTTCTTCCTTAGATAGCTCTTCTTCAACTTCATCTTCACTTTCTTCTCTTGTTCTCAGCTCAACCCCTCTTCATAGCTCCTCTTGCAATACATCGATTTGCCTTTGCAAGGCTCTAAAACCCTCTTCCGTCAAAGCATTCCTCCCAATACGATTTCTTTGGGGAGGCATCTTGATCTTCACAGCAAACCCACAACCTTAGGTCCTGGTACAAATTGCCTCACGGTCGGTGATCTGTCTACACACTCAGGAACCCTTGCTCTGATACCACTTGATGAAGGGGGTAAATCATAAAAAATGTAGTAACATAAATTGCACATGGAAAATAGAACTTTCTTTTATTGATTTGGGCAACTTATTACATTACAGAAGCTCAAATACAATCAGAGGAATCAACCCTCCACAAGCTGCAACCATTACAGCTTCCTATCACAGGACTCTAGAATTATCAGCCTTTTGTAACCTCAAATTAGCTAGGGTTTCTATTTTCCCACCTATTCTTGACTCCACACTTGTCCCCTTTACTCTACTACCACCTAGGGTTCCCAAAATAGTCATAAATAACACTTTTTGGCGGCCTCTAGCTAAATTTTGAAATTTATAACTCCCTCCAAAAGTAGATCAACTTTTGAGAAGCATAACTTTTGATCTAGGTGTCCGATTGATGAACCGTTTTAAGCACTAGAAAGCTCGCGATGTAAACTATCACACTGGAAATCTGTAAATAGATTTCCATCAACTTTTTGGGACATTATGGGATGTTTTAGTGCCTCATATCTCATTTTGGAAAATTTTAGGGGCTTTTCAGAAAACAAAAACTTTAATATCTTTTAGCTCACAAATGATCTTTTCCTGATTCCTTCGCTAAAGGTCTTATATTTCCATTATATAACTTTCTATAAGTTTTTGCTTCAATCTCTGGCCAAATGCAAACTTTCCTAAAATGGCAAGTAAACTTTCCAAAACTGGCAGTTTGCTACTTTTAGCAGTTTGAAAAAAATAGAAAGTCCTACATCATTATTTAGCAGATTATGGAACCAAAAACACTAAGTATGGAAAGAAATGAAAACATCTACAATAATTTTGAATTATCTTATTTTTGGGTGATGCAAGATTGCCCTTACAACACTGGATGCTCCTGCATCACTAATTTATCAGATTCAGACAATTGACTGATGGCTTTTGACACTGTACTTTGGGGTGTGAAATATTGAGTATTTACTTTGGGGGGACCAGGATTATTATTGGCTTTAGGATTTAGTGGAGTGTTGAAATTATTGGGAGGAATAGATATGGTCAAAGGACTAGATGGTCTATTAGGATTACTCCTTAAGTTATAATTATGCCTACCCTGATATTGCTATTGATAAGCATGAGCCTCTTCATGTTCTGGTTCAGGTTCATTTTCATCCTCAAAGGGGAAGACATAATTTGTCTCAAAAGCCAAGGAAGATTCCTCACATGCTAACGTGTAATTCTCATGAGTGTAAGTCATTTGATGATGCTGATGACTGGTAGAACTCTCCAACATCAGGGCAGACTCATGCCCTCAAGGAATGATTTCATTCCCTTTAGGATGGGGAGGATCTCCTACAGTGTTAGACACTTTATCCTAGAAAATACTAGCTGCTATTTTAAATTGAGAACAATCTAACTTTGCATGTGCATTGGTATTATGCATTCTGCACCAATTAGTGAGTGCAGCTTCTACTAGATTCACCCTAGTTGTTTGTTTAGGTTCATTAGGAGGTTGATTGTCTAATGGTGATGGTAATGAACCATTATTTGGCCTAGTATTCCATGATCTGGGTGGCCTAGGGGTAGTGTTGTTGATATTGTTATTGAAATTCCTATGATTGTTATACCCCTTGTCAGGATATCTAGACCTATCATTGTTATTTCCATATCCTCTATCAGGGTATCCTCTATTTTGATTTGAGTGGGAATAGAAGTTTTGACTTCTCATATGCGTAATCTCAATGGTCAACTCCCTTAGTTGTGTAGATATTTCTTTAATGTCATTGTTTTCTTCTTGAATCTTGGCTACTACATTTTCTTGCTGAGCTTTGAAGAAGGAATTGCCATTATTGTTTTGCACTACATCCTGAGGTATTTGTCCAAGATGAAGTATTATCTGACTATTTCCATTTGGAGTAGGCATGATACTAAGTGGAGGTACTTGCAAGTGACTAGGCATGATGGCTGGAGGTATCATGACTCCATTACCTTGTGGTTACATAGGATATGTAGGATATCTAGCATTAGGTGTAAAGCCAGGTGTTAACTACTGATTAACTTTAATGGCCTCTTCAAAGGCACCTACTAGTGAAGTGATGGCTGGATGCATTCTTTTGTTGAACATGGATGTTAAGGGCTCAAAAGATGAATAGTATATGGACCTAGGTGCCTCATCACCTAGGTTGTATGGAGCCACTAACTTAGAATAGATTTTCTGAAACCTAGCATTGAAGTTAGAGATCATTTCCCCCTCAGCTCTTTTGATTGTAGCAAACATGTGATAAGTAATAGCATGATCTATTGGTATTTTAAACCTTCCTAGGAAAGCTTTCTCTAAGGCATCCCAGGTACAGATGGTTGATCTAATAAGACTAATGTATCAGCTATAAGCCTCTTCTCCTAAGGAGTAAGGAAATAATCTGCACACAACATCTTCATGTTCTATTCTTTCTCTAAAGTAGGCTTCCTTATAAGTTCTGATATGATCTTCTACATCTTGTAAGGATGATACTTTGAACATATTTTGTCAAGATTTTTTGGTAAAGGATGATATGCTACAAACTGAAGTGGTGACTGAGTTGCAAAGAAAGACATTACAGTTGGTGTCTGAGGTATTTGAGGTATAATTGGAGATCCTAGAGGTGTTTGAGATACATCTAGAGATACTGGAGGTGTTTGAGATATAGCTAGAGATACTAGAGGTGTTATAGTAGGTCTGGACGAAGATGCTGATGAACTAGACTCAAAACTATGATGAATATCAGTCATATGAGGTCTAAGACCATGAATGGGCAATTCTTCCAAGAGTCCAATGGATCTGGACCTGGTATTAGATTTGTGAGCTAGAGCTTCACAACTCAAGACAAAATGTGAATATTTTGTTTGGATCTTTGCAAAGATCAGGGTATGTGATCTTCTAAGGTGGATATTTATGGCTGAGAATCTGAAGTAGCTGGATATTTGCACAATATTTGCAAGGAATGCAAATACAAACATGGACTTGGATTACTGACTATAAATATCAAATCAACTGGTCATGAAGATGGGATATTGCAAGGTATTTGCAAGAAAACGCAAATAGTGACTCAATTTTGGAAATTTTAGACAATTGACTGCAAAGATCAAGGCATTCATGCACAAGACTAGGATATTTATGATCAGATCCCTTAAATATACTAAGACAAGAAAAACTTTGCACAAATAGCTAAAGTATAACCAATCCTTACGAAATTTTAAGAAGATTACCTTGTGTAAATGCATGGATGATGTCCAAGTGACTGATTCAGGGACTATAATAGTCAAGCCCTCCTTCTAGCACCAATTTATGTTGGTTATGATGTTATGCATAAACAAACATAGATAAAGAAATGCAAATCAAACCTTTATCATCTTGAAATATATAATGAATTCAGAGAATTCATGATCCCAAGTCTCTGTGGATTACTTCATAATCTACTGATGTTCCCTAATGGCTTGATGTGCTTTGTTGTTTTCCATTCATAGGCCTTACATTTATAATTCCAAGAATTTTATGTCCAGATGGTCTCAATTTCACCTGCTTCCTGTGAATTTCTCAACAACCAGGGTTAATCTTACTATATCTAAATAGATGATGTATATATTATATAAGTTTGATTGGTTCTTCTGTACATCAACTTATATTGACTAAATTTCACCTCTGCACTGAAATTTATTCAAATAATGTGCTTGTAGGAAAATATTTGCATGATTACCGTCATTATTTATGCTTACTTGCATGATATTTATCACTTCAACATGATATTTGGCTCAAATATGCTATGGATGTTCAATTACCTATGGGATATCAGCATATTCCTTGTATTTGCTTAAGATTTTCTATGAATTTGTAATTGTGATAGTGATTAAATGAAATTAAACAAATTTGAATGAATGCTTATTAAATTCTACTACAATGAGTGAATCTTTAGCATTGATCCATATACATTCTGGATACTATCAAGAAGAGAAGGAAATCAAACAATATGTTCACCAAGATGTTCCACAGCTAGATATGATTGATGCTAACTTCAATGGAAAGGAAGGAAAACAACATGCACAACATGAAATGCACTCCAAGGGATGCAGCAAATCAAAGCACATATCTAGAATCCATTCACAAATTGCTCAAAGTTTACGATTGTATGTAATCCAGAGCTTCTTCTTCATTAAGTTTACAAAAGAGATGTACATTTACAATTAACCTTGAGATTTAGTCTCGATGCTTCAAAAATCTAATCTCAATTAAGTTTCGAATGGTTATAAAGTGCTCTCCATATTTTATAGGAAAAGGATAGGAGGCAGTCATAATAAATCCTATGATTAGGATTTATCAATTAAAATCAATGGTCTATATCATTCCTTGACCAAGTCAACGAGCAGACAGGTGGCACAAGTTGCTAGTAGGCAACCATCTCATGGTATAAAACTATCTTCTTTGACATATTATGCATATGACTGTCAAATTGCGTCATACCTATTCTTTATCTTCTTCATTAGTGGATAAGTCTTCTTCTGCATGCACATTGATGACTCCTCTGATGGGCTCATATGCCTGCACTACCCTTTCCACTTCTCCTCCATCTTGTAGCTTAGCCTTGGCAATTGCATGCATTTGTGAATGGAATTGTGCCTACAGTGCAGTCCACTTATTCTTTTTGTTGTTTAAAATTTCATTATATTTATCCACCTTTGCCTTCATCCTCATGACTTTGTCCACTATTTATTTAGATAAATGGCTGAGTGGGTCATCTACTGTAGGTTTGAAATTGTCCTTAAAAGCCTTGATTTCAAAATCAGCATCCTAATTTTCTATCTTTCCTTCAACTTCATTTTCAAGGGCTTCTAGAATATCCACCTCTTCAGATAAGAGTTCATGTAACTTAATGCCTATATGCCTAAGCTTGTTATTACATTTCTTTGGGATGTCATCTTCAAATTTGGTATCCCCATACCATATACTCAATAGCTGTTATGTCTAGTTATTTAGTATTTTGTTGTATAGCAAGACATTCATGTGTATATGCTTCATTTCAGACAAGGAAGTCAAATGTTTCTCTACTTTGATTGACCTCTGTCCAACCTCCTTCTGTAGTTTATCCACCTTACTCTTCAATGTGGTGAGCAAGTTCCAGTTGTTAAGAGAGGTTTTTATCACCTTTTCTGCTTTGGTGATGAATTGGATGAACCATTTATCTATCACATGTGACTTGTGCTTCATAATATCCAACCCTGTCATTTCATCCTGGGATACTATGGTCAATGGGGTAGATGATGTGCTAACTAATAGATTAGTGGGGTCTACTAGTCCCTTTATGAATGTTTGCAGCTGAGCAATGTGCTCTTTATGCACTTTATTTTTATTCTTCTCTTTCTCTAATCTAGTCAACAATGAATCAATTATATCCTTGGCCTCCTGGCCCTCTTGTTGATTGGTGGCAAAGCCAAAGTCAATAGTGGTTATTTGAAACTCACTGGCCCTTATTTCTCCCTTTGATTTGTCAACTACAAGTAAAACTACTTGAGATGTTCTCTTACATGTTGCTAGATCTCTTTTTATAGTTTCAAAATTGAAGTAATATCAAAATCGAAGGCAACACTAGTGGATGTGGATTTACCTCATGTTGCAACCAATATGGCACCTCATCTTTAGACCCTTGCCTGTCTATGGGTTCAATGTGAACATCATATGTTTTTTTATTTTGTTCCACCCTTGGTGGTGACTTCTCCTTTTCTTGTTCATTGTGTACCTCCTCATCAATGACCTCCTCATCTGTAAGGACCTCTTGTGTTACCTTTACATCATTATCCTTCTCATCTTGTCATGGTGGATCCATATGAGGGTTTGGATTGCCTGGATCTAGAATATCCTAATGATCCTCTTGATCACTTTTGTCATTACTCTCTTTTTTCCCTTGATCATCATCTACTTGAGGGTCTTGTTCCCCATATTTTGGTAGATCTGTTTCTTTAGGACCTTGGGGTTCAACTATCTTCACTTTCTCTATCCCCTTCTTAGGTAATTGTTCACTATCCTAACCATCATGCAGATTAGGCACTTCTATATCCTCCTCCATAGCTACATTATCTTCTAATTTATTTTTCTCTGGGGGCATGTCCTCATCTTTCTTTTTATCTTCCTCACCCTGATATGCTAGGTCAATAATAGTTGGGCTGGTAACTTGCTCTACAAATCTTGCTAGACCAATTTGTTGTGCTACATTCTCAGGGTTACCTTCTTCTATTTCTTCCTCTTCTATTTCCTTTTTTACTGTGGGAGTACCTTGAGGAGTCATCTTTGTATTCTTTACCAATGTCGCCATAGGGCTAGTAGACACTTCCCTTACCACTTCATCATCTAAAAGTTCAACTGTTTCATCTAAGGGAAGAGGCTTATCACCTATTTTATCCTTCATTTCTTTTCTCTGCTCTTCACTCAATTCTATTTTAAATTTTACTATGGTAGGAATAGGAACATCATGCTGAAGATTTTTCCTGATTCCTTCACCACCTTTACCTTTCAACATAACAAGGTGCACATCAACCGACTGTCTCATTGCAGGTGCTGAATCCTTCTTCTAAGGCATCTTTTGAGTTTTCTCTTTTCTCCTCTTTATTACTAGGGGACCATCCTCATCAGAATCCTCTTCCAATTCTTCACCCATCATACTTTTTTCATCAATAGGATCTTGTTGTTCTGTTGGCTCCTGTGATGTTGTTATAGCTGATGTGGATGCTAAATCCTTCTTAGGAGGGGGTCTCTTGATGATTCTCACACCTATATTTTGTGGCTCCTTTTTGGTTCCTTTAGGTGTATCACCTTGTTTCCTTTCTCCTTTAGAGGCCCTTTTCTCCTTGGGGAAATCATCATATTTCTCTTCTATTAGCTCTTGTCTTTTCCTCAGATTCTTATCTACTGTAATAACCACTCCTTTGGCCTTGAGTGTAGTGACTTCTTTATCTATGCATACTTTAGTCAACTGCACAACCTTTTGTGTTATCGTATCTAATGAAGTCTCCTCTAGCAAACTCTAGTCAGGTGATGAGATAGTCTCATTATATACTTTCTTATCCTCATATTCTTGGGATATGATGTTCCCATCATCTTCATGCAATTGTGTTGGAACTGGTATGTAGTCTAGTGTCTGAATCTATTTTAAAGTGAATCTTTGGTAACTTCTTCTTATCTCCATCTCATCATCACAATCTATCTAGTAATCTTCAATGTGGACTTGATGTACAGGCTTCTTAAGTAATGCCTGTATTCTGTTGTAAGGGTCATATTGCCTGGTAATGGGGAATGTCTATAAGGACATTAGTTGTAATCCTCCTATGGCTTCCTTGGTAGTCTCCTTATCAGGACATATGCACCACCTAATGATGAGTGGAAACAAGATATTAGGTCTCTTGCCCTTCTGAATGAAAGCCTCAAATGAAGACAATATCTTTCTAGCCAATTCCATTAATATGACTTTGTCAGTCAGATATCTTGGCAACATGAGGGGTTGCTTAGTAAAACCATCCATTCTTATGTATGAGAATGCGGAAAAATGAATGAACCATGCACCATTTCTATATATTTCTATCTTCTTCCATGGTTCTGGCTAGATGCATGATGAATGAGTCATTCACTATCTTGTAGTGCTGGAGGGATTCTCTTTTCTTCAATTGGGGATAATGATCCCATATATTCACATCTCCATAGTTGCGGCCAACCTTGCCAATTGTCTGTAAACCATTAACTGTCCCTCTATATGCACATGCATAAATCACATATGAAGTCATATGAAACATATTTACTTTTCCTCCCAGCCTCATCATACCCTCATCAAGACTATCACTAATGTGTTGATTATCAGGAACACTGAGAGGGGGGGTGAATCAGTGTTCTATAAATCTTTTCTTGAGCTTTTACTTTTAACAATTTCAAAAGAATAATTAAACAGAAGCAAAATATACAATTGAATAACATCCACAAAAGCATGACACATAACACCAAGATTTTACGTGGAAAACCCAAAAAGGAAAAAACCATGGAGAGGATTATCTCTCAAATATATATTGCAATCTTTACAAAAAATGATGTTCAGGCTTAGTCACTCCACAGGCCTAGAATATGCTGGCTTGAAGCCATGAAGTACAACTAAGTTTAGCAGGCTCACTGCCTCAACCCTAACTCTAGCAAGATTACAACAAGTGTTGTTAAACCCTACTGAAGGCTCACTGCCGACTTATTGCCTTGATGACAAAAACTTGCTTCCAAACAGATCACACATGATATCTGAATACTGCTTAAGTATCTGCCACTATGCCAGGGTGCAATCATTTAACAATTGTATTATGAATCCCAAGTCTTCATCGCTACTTCTCTTTTAACTCTACTCTTCTATTCACATGTTCACATCACACACACCTTTTCCACACACAACTCAACCGAATTTCATCACCTTTATATATCCGTATGATGATTTACTCCATAATCAGGTCGGCATCTAAGAAGTAAAATGTGTACATAAAAAGATGTACCTTGTCACTCAATCCAATGCACTATGGGTCGCATGGACCCAAATCTTCTCCCAAAGTGTGTTCATATAGGTCAGCTCTAATCTTTTAATTGCTTACATAAGTCCTCCAAACATTTACTCTTCTCCACATAATGATTTATCTCACTAGTCAGCCTGTTCCTCAGGAACATGCTTGCCAACTTCATCTGTTGAATTACAACTTCTACTGCTAACCACAAAACACTTCCAAATCATGTCAAGGACTCTTTACACATTCCCAATCTTACCCTTAGAACCACAATGCATGATATCATCTTGCAGAGAAATGCGGACCATCAAAATTTAGACTCTGTCTCTGTTAAACACTATGTCGATATTTAGCAACTTGTAGCTAACCTTCCGATGAACTTCAGATCTCCTAACTCTAGAATAAGACATTTCATATATGTGTTTACAACACCTCACAACTGCATAGCAAAATACTTATCTACTGAGGAATGTGTACCACTACACTAGACCCTGTTCATTGTTCCTGCTATACCTTTACTTACCCAGACTTAGGCATTTCTTCAAGGTGACTTTCAGAGAGGATCAGGGCTTAATCTCTAAGGCATAACACTATCAAACACCAACTGACATCATACCTAAACTGTATTACCATATCATTATCTACGAAGACATACTATCCTCTACTCTGCATACTTCCCATACTATGCCATTTTGTGTCAACTGGACCTATAATCTCATATGTTCTTCCAGAGATATCTCTTTGTGTCAAGGTGATAGGATCTTTAGACCTTGTTTCCATCAATGACAACATACAGATCCATACTAGAGTAGTGTCTCTTGCCAACAATCTCCCCCTTTGGCATTGATGGCAACACTTAGTGAAAATACCTGATTGCTCCCCCTTACTATATACACTGTACTTTCTTGCTCCCCCTGAGATGATTATCCATTTTTCACTGATCAACTTCTCCCCCTTTGACATCAATGGCAAAGGGTGTGATTCAGATTTCAAAAATTTGTCAAAATTTCAAAATTTGATGTATTTAGCCGCATATTTACAAGTGCAATCTACATCTTAATTTGTGTTTGAAGGAAAAATGTCTCTATAGATAGTCTTTATTAGCACTATCTCTCCATTCCATCTATTTCTTGCACTTCCTATAATTTGGATGTGGCCATTCATAAAAAATACTAGCTTTTCTGCCTTCTAGAGATTTGATGGTGTGTCAATTAGTGCTTGAGATTTCATGACCTCATCTGCCAAATCAGTCATGGAATCAATCTTTGGACTTACCATTCCTTTCAACTGGCACAACATGTCTTTGATTTCTCGCTTTTTCTTCATTAGAGTATTTAGATCATTATGGATATTTGCAGCTTGTGTTTCTTTGACATTTATTTACTTAGCTGCAGGATTATATGTCTCAGAGAGATTCAATAGTTTGAGTTCCAAGTCTTTGATTTTATCTTCTAGATCCTTTGTGATCTTTGGCCAAGATAAATAAAATTTGTATATTTTTTTAGCTTCTTCAATGGAACTTTGTATGTTCTTAATTCCATTATCTAACAAAACTTTATCTTGATCAATCATGCTCTTCAACTCAACCAATCTTCTATCATCAATTTCTTTTCTTACTTTTACTTCCACAAATTTTTCAAAAGATTCAAAATGTATACTTACAGAATTTAATAGCTTCTTGAGATGGTCAGCAAGAGATAATGAGATATCCTTTTGAAATGATGGCAGCAACTTTTCCAAGACAATGGATGCTTTGTTGATTAGTTTGTTATCTTGACCATGTGATTGTAACAGCTCTTCCTATGCGTTGACCTGAACCACAGATACTAGCTTGAACTTTTGGAAAGGTGACAATGAGGCCAAGTTGATTGGACCTTGAAGGAGTTCAAATTCTTCTACAAATTTTTGCCTTTTAGAGACATCCGTATTGTCTCTTGGCCTTTCTGATATTTCTCCTTGACTTTGATCTCGAGTAGTGCTCTTCCTCTCTTCCTTAAATTCTTCTCCTTCAGCTTGTTGTTCAGAAGGTAGATCAGTTTCAATTTCACCTTGATCTATCTTATCCACTATATTAGTGTTGGGGACTTGATCACTCTATTTAGGTCCTTGGTTCTGGCTTAT
The DNA here is from genome assembly GCA_027924645.1 of Cunninghamia lanceolata. Lineage (NCBI taxonomy): Eukaryota > Viridiplantae > Streptophyta > Pinopsida > Cupressales > Cupressaceae > Cunninghamia > Cunninghamia lanceolata. The sequence goes on along the minus strand of BSBN01001603.1, from coordinate 855,755 downwards.
TTTTTATGGAGATATGTCTTCAGCTTTTTTTCCCTTACTGTCGTAGATGGTGGAAATATTATGTTTCTTTAATATGTCTAAAATAATTTCCTTTGTTTCCTTGACAACCTCATCAAATTCTCCTATCATCAATGCATTCATTCTTTTCTTTGACCTGAACTCATTGTTGAGGGCCTTGGAGATTTTTCTTTTCTCTACTGGAGTGATGTTCGGACATAAGGTTATCAGTGTGTGTTCTCTGAGCTCAACATCTTTAGCGATAGCAGTTTCCTTCCTGACTGATAGAATACTGCCCAAGGTATCTGGGAGATCACCAATGATCTCAATGAGGGCTCTGTTGTATCTGTTTAGATAATCTACAATAGCTTCTTGCAAAATCCTCTTGTCAGTATCATTGTAATCATCATAAAACTCAGCCACAGGTTTCAAGTTACCATCAATAGTAATAGAATTTAATACATCTCCAATATTTAGTGTTGCATGAGACTCATCTTCTTCCTATCTTTTGTTGGGTATATTCCTTTCTGATGACTTCTCCTTGCTACTTTGGATGCTTTAGTAGTATCAACTTCCATTATCTTTACCTCCTTATCTGATTCTATCTCTTCTTCATCAACAGTTATGCTTGCATGCATTCTCTTGGCTTTACTCTTCATTCTTTTGGAGCTAGTGGTAGGAGTTTTGACATTTTTAGATGGTGTGGAACCAGAGAGAGTGGATGAGGCTTTAACAACAGTGGAAGCTCTAGTTTTTCTTTTCACCTTCTTTGGCTTTTCTATCTTATCTTTGTGTTCTTTCGAAGCCCCAGTTGATTCACCTTTTCTCTTTTCTTCTGCTTCCTTGATGGCTTATGCCTTTTCCCTTGCCTTTGCCACTTTTTCTTTTGTAAAGCCAACTTTTATGATGATTTCTTTTGCTACTTTCCTCATTTTCCTAGAGATTTCAGGTTTTCTAACTTCAACATGAATTTTGGCATGTAATTCATTATAAGTCCCAAATCTTTCTTCCTTGGGATCTTTGGGTTTTCTCAGCATACATTCAACATAGTTTTTCCAGTATGGCTCTATCTACCTCATATCCCATAGGCATAATCCAGATGGTTCTGGGCTCAACAACTTCCATTAAACACTGATCTTTTGTCACAATGAAGCAAATTGTATCCTTGTATTTTTCAACAACTACTTTGGGAATTCTTTCTCTGGCTTGCATTGATCTTTGGAAATTCTTAAAATATCCCCATAGGGTTACATTTTGTGCATCAATGGTGCCTATGCTACTCAACAAATTTCTAATTTGAACTGTGACAGGTTTATCACTGGTCTAGAATAGGTTCTTCATACCAGACAACTCTTGCATAAAATAGAAAAATAAACACATGATTAGTGTGTCGAATTTAAAGGGATATTTACCTTCTTTTTTCTTCTTTAGATTTTCCATTACTTGCTATCAGAGTAATTCACAGATGTCACAATCAGCATTTTCCTTAATCATTTGATAGGCTGTGTATATGGATGTGCCTAAAATAGAGTTCTCCTGGTTGGTGAAGTAAACTTTGTATCCCAATACCATTGAGGCAAATCTCACAGCATGATCCTCAATGTCATTTATTGTCAAGGCTCTCTTATCAAACTTCACTCTGATAGTTGTACTTACTGTATCATTCTTCATGGCTTTCAATAGAGGTACTGATTCGGTAGAGCATAATCTAGTGACTACCCTAATAGCATCTTTTGTAACCTTGAAAGGTCTCTCAAGCCATATGAACTCATCATGAACCCTGCTTAACACCTACTGGACCCATTCATCTTCCATAAATGTTGGGAAATTCAAATACTGAATAAATTTCTTTTCTTCCAGAGCTAAATAATCATTCTTCAATTCGTGATTCTCATTGCTCAAATGTTTTATGTAGAGATCGGTAAACCTTCTATCACCAAATTCTTCTAGGGTAACATGAACATATACCCTAATATCTTATGCATGCATGACACTGTGGGAAACATTTGAGAAAGCACCCAACTAATTAGCCTCAGTTTATTTGAATGGGTGTTTTTTGAACTTTGGTCGCGCCTGCTCAGTGATGTCAACAACTTGTGGTGATGCCATTTCAGAAACTTTAACGGATTCACAAGAAAATTTTGAACGAGATTACCTTGTACTTCCGAATTAGGGTTTCCTTTTTCCAAAATTCTCCAAACCCTTCAAATCTTGGTTGTTGTGGCTCAAAGTCTATTCTAATCTCTTTGAGTACTTGATAGCTTTGAGTGTAAAGTGATTTGAGATTAAACAAGTTCCCTTTTATCCTCTGTACGATGTGACCTAGAAGTCATTAAATGCTTATTTCCAAAAAGCTGTCGAACCCTTTCACTAGAGAACACAGTCAATTAGGACTGCTCCACAATATGCCACATAGACCCTCTTTCTTCCCATTTTTCTTCTAAAAGCTATATCACATCAGATTTCATCATATGCCTTCATGCCAAATTCTGGCACCCACTTTCTGGCTAGGGGAATTGGATTTTCACACTGCTCCCCCTGAGCTAGAGTTCTCAATTTACTTTCTGGAGGAAGAATCTACACTGGATACTGGTGCAGATTGATCCCTGACTTCAATTACCTCTTTCTCGATCCATAGCTTGTTCATTTCTTTCTTGGTTTCAACCGAATTAACTTTCTTTTTTCCCTTATCATTTCTGTGCTCTATTTTCCTTTCCTCATAATAATGATTTCTCTTCACATTCCTACTTTTGCAAAATCTTGCAATATGTCCAGATTTGTTGCAATTGAAACATACCACATTCTTTTTTCCTTGAGTCCTTCCATTGCATTGATTAGCAAGATGTCCAAACCTGTTGCATGCAAAACATTTTCCATTGAATGATTGATTGTTCCTTGTATTTTGAAAGTTAGTTCTCACTGAGATTCTGCATTCATTTGATCTGTGTCCCAATTTATAGCATGCACTGCACCTGATAGAATTTTGACTCACTTTACTTTTGCATACAATAGCTCTATGACCAATCCTATTGCAAGTGAAGCATTTGCCTTTGAATGATTGTTCATTCCTTCCATTGTTGAAACTTTTCTTGAATTGATTTCTACATTCATTTTCTCTATGACCAATTTTCTTGCAATTGAAACACTGACTAGAGAATAATGGAGTCTTTTGATTTGTTCTACTTCTACATTGAGTAGCCTTATGACCAAACTTATTGCATGAATTACAATAACCAGTGAAAGATGGGTACCTTTGGGGTAAAAGCACAAAGCTGTGTCACACTTTGGGCCAACAAAACAATTTAGAGCGAACCATTTTCTGGTGAGTCTATTTGGGGGCGAGATAGTTTTTCCTAAATACATGTAGCTGCTGCATGGGGCATATGTAGCAAGCTATTTTCGGGTGAATCTATTTGGGGGCGAGATGGTTTCGCCGGAAATCATCTAGTTAAAAACAAAAAAAGAAATGGAATCATGCGGTTAAAAACAAAAAAAATGATTTCACCCCCAAATGATTTCTCCCCCAAATACTTTCGCTTGAAACTGTCTATGTGGCATCTTACATGGCAGCCACTTCCTCATTTTCTAGGGTTTTCTAAAATTCTCAACTTAAACTAAATATTTCTTCAATCAGAATGGATTATTTCAAAATTATAAAAATACCCTTTTGTAGAGCTCTGAGTCCAGAATCTAAATATATATTTTTTTAATATTTTGATTAGTTTTAATATTTTTATTATTATTGCAAGTAGGTTGTTAAAATCAAAGATGACACTAATTAGAAATTAAAAAGAAAATATCAAAACACATCCAAATTTTTTCAAAATTATATGATGCACTAGAGGAAAGAGTCCTCTCCAAAAGGTATAATTGGTTTTGTCAAAATGGTAAAAAAATTATACAAAAGTTGACGTGGAATGAAAACTATCAGATTCTGTAAAGTCTGACTTTAAAACAATATTACAAAGAAACTATGCATTGAAACTATTTTTTTTCTCCATGCACTAGATATTGAACTCCTCTATTTGGGAAAAAAAAATAGGGAAAAATAAGATTGTTTGCTCTTTTTTTGTGACGTAGACTTAAAGTCACTTTTTCTGAAAGTTTCAGCAATTCAAAATTTGCTCTTAAATTTATAAAAAAATTGTCAAAATAATTTTTTTAAAGTTTTAAAAAATTACAAGCATAAAATTCATCAAGAGATCTACATTTCATTAGTTTACATCATTTTGAAATTCCAAACATAAATGCCATGTTTATGAGGTCGAAGTTCAGAAATTTTTTTGTTGTTGGCTGATTCCTTTATAAAGTGTGACATAGGTTTGTGATTTTACCCTTTGAGCATTCGGTTGTTTGACCTGAGGTCTTCTAGGTCTTCTTTTTTGATTTCTGAACTAGTATCCTTTGTTTTTCCTTGGCTCAGTGCTTATTTGCCCAGAGTTTAAACTTTCTCCTTTCCCAAATCCTAAACCATGTTTGTCATCAACATTCATCTAGCTAGCAATCATTTCATCAAGCTTTGCAATACTTATCTTGAATTTTTCTTCAAAACTTCTTGCCTTTTCCAGATCTATTTTTAAACCTATAATTTCTTTTTCAAGTTTTGCACAATGTTCTAATCTATTTTTCATAATCAAGTTTAGATCATCTTTTTCTTTTGATCTTTCTGCAACTTCTGCTTCCAAATCATTTAGGGCTTCACTTGTTGATAGCAGTTGGTCACTGACTTCTTTGTATTTGTCGTTGAATTTCTTGACTTGCTCTTTTAGCTTTAAGATGCATTCATCTACTTGAAAGTTTTCTTTCAGAGCCCTGACTTCTGCTTCAGATTTTTTAAGATCCATAAGAGTTGCTTCTAGTTGATTGTACCTGTCATAATTTTTGTACCTTCTTACTACCATGATCACACTATCCCAAATCTTCCTCAAGCTGTTAAACTTCTTCCGAGCAACTTGGCTCTGATACCAATTGTTCATTGTTAGGAACACTGAGAGGGAGGGTGAATTAGTGTTCTATAAATCTTTTCTTGAGCTTTTACTTTTAACCATTTCAAAAGAATAATCAAACAGAAGAAAAATGTACAACTGAACAGCATCCACAAAATCATGACACATAACACCAAGATTTTTACGTGGAAAACCCAAAAAGGGAGAAACCACGAAGAGGATTAGCTCTCAAATATATATTGCAGTCTTTACAAAAATGATGTTCAGGCTTGGTCACTCCATGGGCCTAGAACATGCTGGCTTACAGCCATGAAGTACAACTAAGTTTAGCAAGCTCACTGCCTCAACCCTAAACCTAGCAAGATTACAACAAGGATTGTTAAACCCTACTAAAGGGTCACTGCCAGATTATTGTCTTGATGACAAAAACTTGCTTCCAAATAGATCACACATGATATCTAAATACTGCTTAAGCATCTGCCACTATGCCAGGGTGCAGTCATTTAACAACTATATTTTGAATCCGAAGTCTTCATCGCTACTTCTCTTTTGACTCTACTCTTCTATTTGCATGCTCGCATCACACACACAACTCAATTGAATTTCATTGCCTTTATATATCCATATCATGATTTGCTCCATAATCAGGTTAGCATCTAAGGAGTAAAATGTGTACATAAAAAGATGTACCTTGTCGCTCAATCCAATGCACTATGGGTCGTACAAATCCAAATCTTCTCCCAAGCATGTTCATATAGGTTGGATCTGTTGGCAAGAGACACTATATGGATTCATGATTGTTGTCATTGATGGCAACAAAGGTCATCCCACATATCCGCAAGTCATGGTGTGTCTCTACTGGAAGTCAGAATGAAGACTGTTGTGGTCCGGTGAACAAGAACAGAGCATGTGGCAAGGTCCGACAGATTGGTCCGGATCTCTCAGAGGAAGTGCCTTGGTGCAGTATGGATTTGGGGAAGTCAAAAGGACTACCTTGAGTAGTATATTCCAAGGATTTAGCCTCCGATGATGGACAAGAAAGAAGATATGAATAGTTGAGTACCGGATTCCTGAAAGATAGTGAGAACAGAGGAAGAACTGACTGACAGAGTATCAGACTATTTTCCAGATGTGTTATTGTTGATGGTAAAGGTTGTGAAGGCATGAATCATGTTTGGCCAACATGATTAATGATATCTACAGGTATATGCTTGATCCGCATTACTTGATATGCAAGGATTCAGCCGACAGAACAAAGTTTGTGAGAATATAGACTATTCCAGGTGCTGACTAGAAAGATAATGAAATCACTAGTGCGGATATAAATAGATGATGGATTTTGTTGTGAGAAGTGTAGTTGAGTTATGTGGTATGCGAACAAGTGCAGAGCAGGGCAGAAGTAATAAGAAAGATCCGGTATGTGAAAGGAAAGCAGAATAAATAGCAGAGGAAAGATGAAGTGCAGCAGATCAGTATACTGAGCCTAACCGGAACTGAACTCCAGCATATGTAGATGCTTCCAATCAGTTCAAGTATTGTATAACATTCTTTTGTAGACAGTGTGTCTCCTTGTAGGTAGTGTGTCTCTTTGTGAGCAGTGTGCTTGGGCAGTGAGCCCTAATTGGCAAGTACCATTTTGTAATTCCTTATTCTTCTAACAGAGAATAATCTTTGGGTTAATCACCCTATGGTTTTCTCCCTTAACCGGGTTTCCACGTCAAAAATACTGTGTCATGTGTTTCTCATTTCATGGTAATGTTTGTTTGTTTGATTCAATGCTGCTTTGATTAATAAGAAAGTTTAAAAGAAGAAATAATTAGGATAACTGATTCACCCCCCTCTCAGTTATCAACAATTGGTATCAGAGCCAGGTTCCTCCTAATAGAGCCTAACAGCTTGAGGAAGATCTGGGAGTTCAAATGGATGCATATGGTTTAAGGGAGCAACTCAAGACTGCCCTTGAGGATCTTGAACAGTCAAACTCTGAAGTCAATGAATTAAAGGAAAGACTCAAATAGGCTGATGAATTCATGAGAGAACTAAAGGACAAATTAAGTCTCTCTATGAAAAAGAGAAAGGAGCTGCTCCAACAATTGGCAAGACAAAGTGAAGAAAGCAATACAAATGAAGAATTGACTGAGAAAACCAAGTTATGTGAAAAGTTATCAAAAGAAGTCATTATGTTAAGACATGAAATGGAATCAGGAACTATAAAGTTTACTCAAGAGATTGAAGAAAAAAGAAAAGCTGAAGACAATCTAAGACAATCTCTTAAAGAGAAATCAGAAGAATGCCACCAGATGGACAGGATTATCAGACATCTTGAATCTGATCTTGAAGATGCCAAAGATAATGAAGAAAAACTTGAGGATCAAATTGTCTCTCTCAAAAGAGATCTTCAAACATCAAATGAATATAAAGAAAAATTCAAGATAAGTTCTGCCCAACTTGAAGTACTTCTTGGAAGTCAAAAGAGGACAGATGACAAGTATGGTTTGGGATATGAGAAAGGAGAAAGCTCCGGATCCGGTCAAAAGAATTTTGGATCAAAAAATCCAAGGAATAGGCCCAGAAGACCTCTGGTAAGACAGCCCAATGCTCAAAGATATCCATCCTTCAATGGATACTGCCACAGCTGCAATCACTTTGGTCACAAAGCTAATCAGTGCAGAAAGAGAATGAATCAAATTAATTCATCCTTCCCCGGACAGTGCTTTAACTGCATAAGGTATGGACACAAGTCTCATGAATGCAGAAATATGCAAATAAACAAATCATTCAATGGTAGATGCTTTGCATGCAATAGAGTAGGTCGTATGGCTAATCAATGCAGATCAAGAGGTTATCAGTCAAATATGCAAAGAAATGTTATTTGCCAAATCTGTAATAGGTCCGGTCATAATGCAAAAGTCTGCAGAAGCAAGAATCAGGACAAAAGAGGTCCGGTATATAATCAGAATCAAGACAAGGGTAAACAAAAGATGAATGTGGATGAAGTTAGGAATTAGATGAACAAGATTTGGGTGAAGAAAAGTTTAGAGAATGTAGAGGTTGGATCCGCACCAGACTCTGGTGTTGATATTTCTTCTAGAAATTAAAAAGTGAGCTTTGGCGCAGGGGGAGACTCAAAGAAAATCTTGTTCCCCCAGCCAATCAAGTGGTGCCGGAAGTGGCACAAGATGTGGAGTAAAGGGTTTAAAGATACATGTCTTGAGATGATCCAGATAAGATTTTAGAGGTCCGCATGAAGATGTAAAGAAGTTGTGATTGATCAAGTAAGACTTGTTCTGGGAGATGCTTCGGAATGACAGAGGATTATAAAAGGGTCCGGAGAGATCTGGAAGTGCATTGTCTTATTCTGTGGATTGGACAGAGTGTTTGGGATATTCTTGTAGTGTGTCATCTTGATTTGTTCATGATTGGAAGATCCGCATGATGTTCATAGATCAGTACTGATCCGGTACTCCAAGCTATCCAGATAAGGCAAACCAGAATAATGTAGGTTGAGCATTTATTGCCATCAGATATTAGGGTTTGCGGAGCAATATAAGGGATTTCTCATAAAATCACTTGCTCATTCTGCACTCAAAAAGAAGTGAAAAGTGGAGCTCTGCAAGAAGATTCATCAAGCTCACCAAAGATCTCTTACCGAAGTCATTACATACAGAAATCAATCCAACCACTCCGTGTAACCGAAGACGCATAAGGTATTTTCCATTTTTGATATCTTGCTACAAATCTTTTGAGAAATGGCTACTCCAAATATAGTAAAAATCTCAGATAGGTCCCGACCTGAATTTAAGAAACATCCATACAAGTCATTGGAGGTAGATCCCTTAGGAGCATTCTCTAGTGTTCCTCATGGCGTTTTACATACAGAAGACGTTAGGGTTTACATACATGCAAGCATTGAGGAATTCGGGGAATTCAAATTGAGAGATCTCTATCACAAACAACTGATAGATAATGCTTTTGACCTTAAACCAGAGTATAAGGGTATCCAGAAGAAACAGTTTGATCAATTCATTCATTTCCCCTACTTTGAAGAAGATGAATGGGTCCAGTATGTATTAAGCAGGATGCATGACAACTTCCTATGGCTGGATAGACCTTGCAAGATCACAAAAGAGGCAATTAGGGCAGTAACTGGTCTATACTCTTCCGGAGGGATACCTATCCTCAAATCTGTCAAAAATAACATTGTAACTGAGGCCACCAGATCAAAATTTGATAAGAGGGCAATGACCATTGAAGATATTTCTGATCCGGATATCAAGTATGTATCCATGATAATAGGATACAAGATCTAGCACTCCAGCAGGGAGAATTCTGTTTCCAAAACTGCAGTATATACTGCCTATGAAATGCTGAGGAAGAATACAGATTATGATCTCTATGAACTTCTCTTAAGCCAATTAATGGAAAATATACAGAAGATCAAGAAGGACAAAAAGAATTCTTTTAAGTATGGTACTCTTATATTATGTCTATTTTTCTACTTCATGAATGAGCTGCCCAGATCAAGTGGATGGGCATGGCAGAATAACAAACCTGTTGCAGTCCAGATAAGAGATTATTTACATGGGCTTGGGGATGCCAAAGCAAGAAATACAGCCCTATGGGGATACTTCAAAAACTTCCAGAGCACGATGCAAGCAAGAGAAAGAATTCCCCAGTCTCTTGTTGAAAAATACAAAGACTCAGTTTGCTTTATGGTGGATACTGATCAGTGCCTAATGGAGGCAGTGGAGCCAAGGACTATCTGGATCATGCCCATGGGGTATGAGGTTGATAAATAGATTGTAGAACTGCATGTTCAACACATGCTTAGTCAGCCCAAAGATCCAAAGGTAGAAAGGTTCGGAACCTTTGAGGAGCTGAGTGTGAAGATCCATGTGGAACTCAGGGAACCTGAGATAAACAGGAAAGTGAGAAAAGAAGTAGAGCATATTGCTCAAGGCCTAGGCATTCCAAAGGAGGCACTTGATGCCAACCGGGAAAAGAGAAGAAAGGCTGAGGAAGAAAAGAAAGAGGCAGAAAAGAAAAGCAAGAAAAGTGCTCCGGTGGAAACCTCAACTTGGACCAGATCATCAAAAGGATCTACACCTGTCAGAACCAAAAGCTCAAAACCAGAAGTCTAGGCATCCGGTAAAAGATCTAAGACAAAAGCCTCAAGAGCTTATGAAAGCCAAAAGGATGAAGAGGAAACTGAGTCAGATGAGGGAGTAAAAGAAATAAAGAAGCAGAAGAAGAAAGGATCCGGTAAACCCTCCACAGGCCAAGACAAGGAAGAAATGATAGAGGAATTTGTTGAAAAGCCCACCCTGTCTCTAGATAGTGTAGTCAAATCAGTCACTATGGATGGGAACCTTCAATGAGTGGCTGAATTCTATGATAACTACAATGAGGCAGATCAAAAGATCCTGTAGGAAGCTACAATCAGGTACCTGAACATTTACAACAAAGCTTTTATTGAGATTATCTCTGAAATTCCTAAGAGTCTAGAGAAGGAATTAGAAATAAGAAAGAACAACGCCATGGCAAAAGACCTTGAGATCAGGGAACAGATAGCTATTCAGCTATATCCTTCAATTGATCACAAAATAATGAACATGGTATTCAAAGACTGCAAGGATGAATCAGCTTATGCTTGGTGAGATCGACAAGGTAGCCAAGGACACTGAAGAGATCCTCCGGAATACATTCAAAAGGTTCAACATTCCTATTGTAGAGGACTTAGGTGCAGAAACAGCTGTGGACTTGGAATCATCTGCTCTGGAAGAAGTGGCCCTTGAACAGAGTAACATCTCTCCTCTGGTTTCCCCTACAGTCTCTGGATCCCAAGAGAAATTATAGGAGAAAGAAGTAACAGTAAAAGAAAAAGAGGTTGACAGCACCAAGGATGCAGAGAAAGAGAAGATTCCAACAGAGAAAACCACTACTGAAAGTGGTAAGAATATGGAAGGCGAAAAGACTCCAAAGGACAAAACTGCATAAGAAAAGAAACATCTGTCTCCAGCAAGAGACACTGCACAAACTGTTCAAAAATTTCTGAGCCAAGAAACAATAGAGATTGATGAACCGGAGTTTCTAAAAGGCCCATTCAACTTTGACTCTCTCTCTCTGGTACAGACGATGAAGATTGCTTCATTTGCAAATGCTAAGGCAAATGAAAAACTCCTAAAGTCTCATATGGAAGACTGTGAGTTGATAGAGGCTACTTCCGGAGTGCTTGAATAGATTATGCCATCAGTCCAGATAGATCCGACAGCCTCCTCTTCAGGTAATCTCAAAACCTTAGTCAGCAGTGTTGATACACATTTTGATTCTCTAGAAAAATCAGTTGAAGAAAAGGTCTGGAAGGAGTTTTTGGATAAGAGATTGTCAGAAGTACTAGGATTAATCTCTAATGATAGGAGAAATATGAGTATTGGAATAAAGAGCTTAGAAAATGCTCTTAAGGATGGGGGTGACATTTACAAATTTTGTATCTCCTGGTCAAAGGCAACAGTAGAAATTGATAAGAAAATAAAAGAGGAACAGGACAAACTACAAAGTCTGTCTCAAAGTTTTGATCCTCTCTCTTCCTCCATAGTGAATCAAGAATGTCAAACTATTGCAATCACAAATGCAATAAAGAACATTGAGAAGGAAAGGAAGAATATAACTAACCGGATGGGAGAACTTAGAAGGATTATAATCCCTAAGTTAGAAACTATGCATGAGGTCGTCAGTGATGCTCAGACTACCGCCCAAACAAATGATCTGATAGATCTCAAAAGGGCAGAAGCTTTTGCATTTTTGTTAAGTGGTCACATTTCAATTTTAGACAGAATGAAGCAAAGTTGGGCTACAGAACTGGTCCAATTGAAGACATCCTTTGCAGACATTCTTTAGTTTATGTGAGTATGTAAATATGCGGCTATGTATAGTAAATCTTTGAAAATTTTGGTGTGCGGACCCTACCCTTTGCCATTGATGTCAAAGGGGGAGTGAGGAGCAGTGAAAAATGAGGAATCCAACTAAGGGGGAGTTCCAGAAATTGTATATAAAGATAGAGCATCAGCCAAGGGGGAGCATAGTGTAAACACTTAGTCATTTTTCACTAAGTGTTGCCATCAATGCCAAAGGGGGAGATTGTTGGCAAAAGACACTATATGGATTCATGGTTGTTGTCATTGATGGCAACAAAGGTCATCCCACATATCCGCAAGTCATGGTGTGTCTCTACCGGAAGTCAAAATGAAGACTGTTGTGGTCCGGTGAACAAGAACAGAGCATGTGGCAAGGTCCGACAGATTAGTCCGGATCTCTCAGAGGAAGTGTCTTGGTGCAGTGCGGATTTGGGGAAGTCAAAAGGACTACCTTGAGTAGTATATTCCAAGGATTTAGCCTCCGATGATGGACAAGAAAGAAGATATGAATAGTTGAGTACCGGATTCCTGAAAGACAGTGAGAACAGAGGAAGAACTGACTGACAGAGTATCAGACTATTTTCCAGATGTGTTACTGTTGATGGTAAAGGTTGTGAAGGCATGAATCATGTTTGGCTGACATGATTAATGATATCTACAGGTATATGCTTGATCCGCATTACTTGATATGCAAGGATTCAGCCGACAGAACAAAGTTTGTGAGAAGATAGACTATTCTGGGTGCCGACTAGAAAGATAATGAAATCACTAGTGCGGATATAAATAGAGGATGGATTTTGTTGTGAAAAGTGTAGTTGAGTTATGTGGTATGCGAACAAGTGCAGAGCAGAGCAGAAGTAATAAGAAACATCCAATATGTGAAAGGAAAGCAGAATAAAGAGCAGAGGAAAGATGAAGTGCAGCAGATCAGTATACTGAGCCTAACCGGAACTAAACTCCAGCATATGTAGATGCTTCCAATCAGTTCAAGTATTGTATAACATTCTTTTGTAGACAGTGTGTCTCCTTGTAGGCAGTGTGCCTCTTTGTGAGCAGTGTGCTCAGGCAATGAGCCCTAATTGGCAAGTGCCATTTTGTAATTCCTTATTCTTCTAACAGAGAATAATCTTTGGGTTAATCACCCCGTGGTTTTCTCCCTTAACCGGGTTTCCACGTCAAAAATACTGTGTCATGTGTTTCTCATTTCATGGTAATGTTTGTTTGTTTGATTCAATGCTGCTTTGAGTAATAAGAAAGTTCAAAAGAAGAAATAATTAGGATAACTGATTCACCCCCCCTCTCAGTTATCAACAGGATCTAATCTTTTAATTGCTTACATAAGTCCTCCAAACATTTACTCTTCTCCACATAATGATTTATCTCACTAGTCAGCCTATTCCTCAAGAACATGTTTGCCAACTTCATCTGCTGACTTACAACTTCTACTGCTGATCACAAAACACTTCCAAAATCATGTCAAGGACTCTTTACACATTCCCAATCTTACCCTTAGAACTGCAAGGCATGATATCATCTCGCAGAGAAATGTAGACCATCAGAATTTAGACTCTGTCTTTGTCAAACTCTGTCAAACACTATGTTGATATTTAGCAGCTTGTAGCTAACCTTCTAATGAACTTCAGATCTCCTAACTCTAGAATAAGACACTTCATATATGTGTTTACAACACCTTACAACCGCATAGAAAAATACTTATCTACAGAGGAATGTAGACCACTGCACTAGACCCTGTTCACTATTCTTGCTATACCTTTGCTTACCTGGACTTAGGCTTTTCTTCAAGGTGACTTCTGGAGAGGATGACTTAATCTCTGAGGTATAACACTATCAAACACCAACTAACATCATACCTAAACTTCATTACCAGATCATTATCTGTGGAGGCATACTATCCAACTTACTGTCCTCTACTTTGCATACTTCCCATACTTAGCCATTTTCTATCAACCAACCTAGAATCTCATATGTTCTTCCAGAGACAACTCTTCATGTCAAGGTGATAGGATCTCTGGGCTTTGTTGTTATCAATGACAACATACAGATCCATACTGGAGTAGTGTCTCTTTCCAACATAATGATCCTTGCCAATTGGGGTGTTTCAGTAGTGGACTCTAGCATTCTCATTAGTCTATACATCCAATCTTCAAAGTAACCTGCATTCGGCCTCCCCCTCATGCGACTGAGCATGACCATCAAGTATTGATATTCAAGGGTGAAGTCAAACTTATATAGGTGCACTGGTAACTTTGGAGAAGCCTTGTAGGTGCTATTACTTGCTTTCCATGAGAACATGATGCTTCTGCACTCCTTGAAGGTGTTATTGTATTGCTTTGTTAATTCTTCCAAGTCTATCTTGCATACCTTGGGTCCTTTTGGCAGATTGAAGGCTGATGTGATGCCCTCGGTAGAGAAATCGGCATACACCCGACCATGTTTTTCAACTTTCTTGTTGTGGGGATTATAATTCTTGGCACATTCAACTACAAACTCGATTGCCTTGGTTGCATAAGGGAATCCTCTGGCATGCCACATGCCGGAATTATAAACATTGATAAGCATGGGCTTCCCACTGCCTTTATCTAATTATGTCATCCATACATCCAAATCTGTACTCCCTGGATGTGTATCATTAGTTTGACCATACTTGAAGGATGTTCCTTCTGGTTGTATACTCATATGTTGTAGGAATTCTATGTCTGATATGTTCCTTCAAATATCAATGGTATCCTGTAAAAAAGAATATACATATTTTACCCTAACATGCAACATATGCATTCAAATGTAACAATTGCAAGAATATCATGATGCCTTGACTTTAAGAAAGCATAAACTCGACTCACCATATCAATTTACTATGATAAAAACAACATTTACCTGTTTATTTTACCCATAAATGACAAAAGAGGGTTTTATCATTACATACCTGATATTCATGCCCCTTTTAAACTATTATATCTATATCTTGATATGCATGTGCACTATGTAGCTCCTCTCCTCTGTTAGTTGTTAGAAGATGCACTCCGTTCCATTGAGCTCTTAAGGGTTATAGTAATGGCATCTTAATCTCAGGAGCTTTGTAATTTCTTTTCCTGAATGCATGATAAGATCAAAATGAACCCCAAATTTACTTTTAAACTAGAGAATTAGGATGTCTTTATGCTTAATCATCCCCATCCATGGATCTACATCATAAGTTTTGAGATTGTAACAGGTGGCGTGATGTAATTGAGAATTTGAATGTCTACCAACCATTAAAATAGCATTTAATATGAGTATGCACATTCACAAATATCAGGGATACTAAGCAATATGCATGATCTTCAGAGAATACCCATGACATCATCATGATGATGATCAATTGTTGACCAATGACGAAAAGATCATGTCATTTTACTTTTGTTTAATGATCATGATATCATAATGTGCTAATATGATTAGGTCAATGTGCCATGTGGCAACATCCTATTGGTTCACAAGGATCCACGTGTTATGTGTCTCAAGAGTGGAAATGGGGATATTAAGGAATATCAGGGTCCTTAAGTATGTGAAATATCCCCCTACATTCGAAGATGAGGGTGACGTCAGTGCTCTTTACTGATATTTCAAACTAGAGAAGAAATAATGTCACCATCACATTGGCAAAGATCAGGGATCTTAGTTAATGTGCAGGATATTGAGATTTTCCTTTATTTTGTACTGGGTCAGGATATTAACAAATATTTGGGATATTAAGAATGAGATGACCCTTTTAACGTCGGGGATCATAATAACATCACCATCATATTCGGGTCCTCTTTATATTGAATCAAGGTGACATCATCATCACATTCACTAATATGCAGGATATTAAGAAATGTGATGATGCTTGGTGTTTTCACTATATTTGACATAGGTCTACACATTAGCAAATATCAGGGATATTAAAGTTAATGTGCACCCCTCGGGAATGTATGTAGATATTTGATGGGTGAGTATTTCCTTGGCTGAAATTTGACATCTGCACATTAGTGAATATGTAAATATTGGGACTTTCTATGTTAAAACCTATGTTCGGGATATTGGCAAATATCAAGGATATTAGGAAATATGATGACCCTCTCATATATGACTAGTTTGACCAACTTTGACTGACCATAACTCCCTATCCTTAAAGGATTTCAGGGTGATCCAAAAGGCAAACTTGCTTAGAATTTTGCACTCTTTCATTTGATAAGGCTTGTGATGACAAAATTTGACTTTGACCCTCAACCCTTTTATGAGGTCTATGCATACACAGGGTGATATCCTATCACTACATCTAACACTTAACTTTTACCATACCACCCAAAGCAAGAAAGCAAGGAAAAAGCCAAAACAACAGGGTGGGTCCCTATTTTTCTAAGGCAAAATGGGGCGTGTTGTGTAACCACACAACATGATTGAGGTGGACGTCACCCTCATCCTATTCCATGTGTTTGCAAGGGAGAAAGGTCATGGACATGTATCCAATCCTCACCATGGAGTGAGCTCCACCTCTTTCTTGGTCATCGTGGTGAGTTGTCACATGATGGGTGAAGTCTTCCGCTTGTGCCACCTTGCATTGTGCAATGGTGATGTCATTTTAGGTGTTGTTGTGCTTGTTGTGACACCTTTTATGGTCATGAGTGTAGTGTGACATGTAAATGTCACACTTGCAAACACAAAAAATCTGTTGGTTCAATGTTTGTCCGGCTAATACTTTGGGTGAAAGCTTGGGGCATTACACTTGGTATCAGAGTTCATGTTGCAGCATTGGGAGCTCTAGGTGTGTTCTGCTCTACTTGTTCTAGCATGTGTGGGGTACTTGTGTAGTTACGTGTTGTGTGTAACATGTGCTTTCTTTTGATATGTCTTTCTTGTATGAGTGTGTTTGAGTGACCTTTGTAGGGTCATGTTCGTGCTTGTGTGACCACTTTTGATAGTGGAGTTATGGGAACCTTTGTGTGAAAGGAAATGCCATGTTCTTGAGTGTGATTGAACCTAGTTTACTCTTTTAAGAGTTACGCATTTTTATGTGAAAGAGATGATGTTTTGATCATATGCATGGTATGTGAAGAATATTGTTGCGATAATTCTAGTCTAAATGAACCTTGCATTGTGCACCTTGTTGTGTGTATGTTTGTTGCAAGAGTAGCATACCCTTGTAATGTTTGTCATATTTGTTTATTAATTACCTCTATATGGTGATTGGAAATACTTTCTTGAAATACATATTGCATTGTCTTCTTGAGAGCATGTCCATGTGTGTGGATTAATTATGCGGTTGTAAGAAAGATAGTTTTGCATTGCATTGCTAGAATAGATCATTTGGGTAATGACTAATGTCCCCAAATTGCATTCTTCCCTAGGACTCGTGTGGGAACCTAGGTGTAATTAATGCATTGCACTATTTAAAGAATTAAAGAGAAAAGAGGTTGTGAAAAGGGTCATTCGCATAGTCCTTGTGATGTTTGAGGTGGTAGAATCATGAGTGAAGTAGCAAACACTGCATCTTGTGTTTTTGAGTTGTGTTTCCCCTATTGTAATATATGCATTTAGTATGCTTATCATCATGTTGTGGAGAAATTTAGCATCATGTGAATGGAACATTGGGTAAATTCTTGACTCCCAACCTAATTGTCCCTCATGTTTTGATTTGTGTTGTATGTGAATGTTGCATTAATGCACTATCCATATTCTTGGTGAATCCTTATTTGGTGAGAAATGTTAACCACCCTTGTTGTGAGTGATGTGTTTAGATATCTTGGTTTGTGAACCTAATTTTGTCCTAGCTTAATCTTGGTTACTAGATGTTTGCTTGTGTGGCTTTATGTGTCATTGCATGGTGATTGTGATCCCCTTGAATGGGATGCAAATTTTGTTGTTGGGCATCTTGAGTGATGTTTGTTTGGTTAAGTAGAATTGATCACATGTTTTGACGTGATTGTATTCATAGAAGACTTGTTTGCTTAGTGTGATTGAATGTGTTCTCTTACTTGCCTTGGATTTTGGAATCTAGGTGTAGTATAACATTGTACTCCCTCTCTTGTGACTAGAATTAGTCACATAGTTCATGTAATGTGCAACTTTTGAATTTTGATACTTTATTTATTTGACTTTGGTGAAATCATTAAATGTTGTAAGGGCCAACATTGAATTTTTATTCTTGTTTATGAATAAGTATGGCCATCAAAGTTTGATATTTATTTATCTTGTGACCTTTATGGTCATGTTTGATTTACTATTGCAATTGAGCTCATTTTATGCCTTATTGTTGGAATTGACTTTTCTTCCACTTTGGTATTTTATTTATTTATTATTGGTGGATATGATTGAATGTTTTAAACTACTAGTCATGTATCATGTTATGTTCTCTATCATGTCCATGATGGGCCTCTGATGGATTGTATAAGGGAGTAGAATGTGAAGAATATACTAGTTCTTGGTGTGTGTGTTACTAGAACTATGGTAGATTGAATTCCTTGGTTTGTTGTTAGACACAAGTGAATATTGTGTGAAATGTTTAGAAAGTTTGAAAATGGTTTTGTGTTGCTATGGATCACTTGATGTGAATTGAATTTTATATGAGCTTAAATTTTGATTCTTGACTGTGTCTATGTGAATGAGATATGTAGAGAACTCGTTTGGATTGAATATTGCTTTTAGTAATTGCTTTTGGTTGGGTGTTGACTTAGTCCACCAACTATGGTTATTCTTTCTTGTCTCATTCCTATTAGTCTTGGACATGATCCCATGCTCCTAGTGTTTTGGCATTAGTGGAGTGTATGATGTTGTATCCTTTTGATGTGAGTTCCATAACTACACTTATGTTTTGACATAGTGTAGGGTATGATGGAGCCTTAGTGCATGAGCACATATTATTTATATATTTATTATATGTTATAGTTGTTTTCTTGCTCTTCTTGGGTTGCCAGCCTTGTGAATTTTTTTGGTCTAGGAGTTTCTCCTTGGTAGTTTGGAGGTTTCCTAGCTTGATGTTGGAAGGGATGCAATTCTTGTGTGAAGAATTTGTTGTCCTTTGTATTCCATTTTATGGATACTTGGTGTTTAGGCTGTGAGGAAGCCTTGTGTTCCCTAGTCAATCATGAATTTGTGATCGTGTGGTATTTTTGACCTTTTAGTCTAGGATAGTTAAGCTTTGGAGTGGTGTTGAGAGTGATCTTGCACCTTTGCTTGGTATGTTGTTATCACCTTAGATGTTCTCCTAGTGAGTAATAGGTTTCTAAGCCTTGCTTGATGGAAGTGCTTATGTTGTTAGAGGATGTGGTTTAGATTCTTCCTTCTGAGAACCTATTTGGTTGATCCTAGTTTTGGTGGTGTAGAGCTAGAGTGTTGGAGAAATCCTCTCTTTTAGGAGTGGAATGTGAGGAAGTACCTCATGTAGGGAAACCATGTCTAGAGTTGAGGCATGCTTTTGGTCAGGATGAAGGTGTGGTAGTAGTGCGTATAACCTTTTTGAGTTAGCTTTCCCTGATCCTTGAGTTCTTTTGTTGCGGGTAGTACCTGAGGAAGGACTAGTCAGAGAGTAATATTTTGTTTGCAATTCTCCTTGAAAGTTGAGATGGTAGCCTTGTGAGTTTCCTTAGACTTAGTTGAGAGCTTGAGAGGTTATCCCAGCATAGTTGTGGTCTGGAACTTTATGGACATGACTTGCTTTTGGTTTGTTGCACCTTTTGGCTAGATCTTCTTCTCATTGCAGTGGCAATTGGAGGATGGAGTGGTGTAGTCTCAGAGGAGTTGTATGCATGATGGTTGGTTTTGACCTAGTTGATGCACCTTTGGAGATTTATTTTGTTTTTTTGAGACATTGACCTAATGTTGGTTAGGAAGACTGATCTTTTGAGATCTGTTATGTTGTAAAAGATTGTGTACTGAGGGTACTTCATCCTTGTGTTTTTGTAGGCTTCCAAGAGTAAGCCTAATGATAGTGAGGGAGGATGTAATACCCACCATTGTTTGTGCCTTGTGTGCCTTTTGATTCATGTGTTATATGTTGTTCTGAGTGTTTATTAGTGTATTATGTGATTATTATGCTTTGATGCATTGCACCAAACTTGCCAATGAGGTCTATGGTACCATCGATGGGTTCTAAGGGTGTATTTTGCATGACCATCAAGGTCTTTCTGATGGGGTTGTGCTTTGTTATTTGGTTTCCAACTATGCATTATGGGATGCATACATTGTGATTGTGCATGTTAGATTATTCCAATGCTCCAGCTTCACTATTTTCACTATACTTGTTATAGTTTTGATTGTCGTATTATTCCTGCATTATGAAATGTTTTTGTTTATGCAACATCTTCCTCGATCATGCTAGTCTCAGATGATTATAGTGGATGTGATTATTTT
Organism: Cunninghamia lanceolata; assembly: GCA_027924645.1. Taxonomy (NCBI): domain Eukaryota; kingdom Viridiplantae; phylum Streptophyta; class Pinopsida; order Cupressales; family Cupressaceae; genus Cunninghamia; species Cunninghamia lanceolata. Next base: position 835,510 of record BSBN01001603.1, on the reverse strand, counting down.
ATATCATCTATGATTATACCACATTGGAGTGGATTATGTTGTTTCAACTACTATACGTGGAGTAAGTACACCTGATGGTTGACTTAAGTGTGCAGGTAATTACATGTGTTAACTAATGTGGGAAATATGGAAAAGGTTGACATGGGACGCTAAGCCATCTCACCCTTGTATTGTGGAAACCCGTGATGTGTATTTGGAATCATTTGTGTGTGTTTCCTTAGCATTCTTGCACTTTATTTTAAAATAGTTCGAAAAGTGTGTTTTCTGTGTTTTCAGATTAAATTAATGATTTTTAATTTAGAAATTGCTATTTCTGATTTAGCAAAAATGTTTATTGCATCATTATATGCTTGTGGAACAAATTCAAGTGATTTCAGTTTAATTTTGAAATTTGATATTTTTTCGTACAAGGGTAGAAATTGCATAAAATGAGAAAATACAATGCCTAGTATGGTGTGTTTGTACTTTTCGGAATGAGACTGAGTTATATGGAAATAACCTATTTGGGATAGCTGAGTTTTTTTAACTAACTATTTCCCTATTGCTTTGAGTGAATTAATGGGACATTTTAGTGAAATGCAATTATTAATGTTATTTTATATGCCTATTTGACTTGCAAAAGAGACATTCAATTATTTAATTGTTGAATTAAATAGTTTAATTATGTAAATTCTATATTTTGAATTGATTGATTAAATGACTTAAAGGATTATTTTATTATCAAAAAAGGAATAGTGTCTTTGGAGGAATAAAAGGAAAAAGACATGTATTTTGCATTATTTTTTTTCTCTCCAAAATTTGCTCTCTCCTTTGTTTGAAACCCTCTTGCTTGAAAAATGGATATTTGATTGCTTGGAAAGGAGCTTTTCTTGGAATTTCTTGGAGTTTGGATTTGATTTAGGAGCTTGGTGTTTGCTTGGTGTGTGTGGATCAAAACTGACATTCAACCTCATTCTTTTCCTTGGATTTTGCTTGTATTGGAAGGTAAGTTTCTCCAATCTTCTAATTTAAATTGTTTGATTTTTGTTTCCTTCATGCCACACCATCTAGAATGGTTGAAGATGGCTTTGCTTAGTTGTAGGAAACTTAGAAACTTATTTTAAAGGGTTATTTATTTATTTCATGCATTTTCCATTTTGGAAACATAGAAATACAGATAGAACCCTGGAAAAATTTCCCTAGAAACCCCCAACGCATTTTTATTGCATATATTGATTGTTGGGCATGTTATCTATGATGGGTAGTTTCCAGATCATCCACGGCTATTGAAAAACAAAAGTTAGAAAATTGATCAAACTTTGGTCAAGGTGCCAAAGAGAGCTCCAATGGCATTTTTAGGGCCTCGTGGTTATTTTGCACTTTTAGAAAATATGAAAACTAAATTCTATGCATTTACTTTATGATTTCCTTTGAGGGATGAGTTGACTCCTTCATATTATGTGATTTTGCATCTTGTGAGACTATGTCATGTTTTGGGATATTTTGGTGCATTGAAATACGTGCCGCTTATTTCTCCATTTTTGAAAACCTAAAAATTGCTTTGTATGCATTTACTTGATGTTTTAGTTTATCGGATGAGTTGTCTCCCAATTAAAATGATGTTTTACATCTTTTTAGAAAATGTTGTATTTTTGTCAAATTGGGATTTTGTTACCTCGTAAACCGTGCCAAGCCCAATCAGTAAAATTGGAGCTTTGGGTGTTTATGAAGAGGTCTAGGGGTATGGAAATGAGTGGCTTCAATCATGTACCATGGCCCAAAGAGGTCATAGGAATTAGCAAATGGAAGTTTTTTATCAAGAATAACATTTTTTTTGCTTCATAAGAGGTGAGTTTTATATAAATGTAAGAAAATTTAACCTGACCTGCACCAGGTGAGATCACAGAAGAGGAATCTCATCCCCATGGTCACAAGATTACATCTGAATTCTCTAGCCATGGACTTATAGACCCTACAACAAGCTGCCTACATAGTGATGACACTGAAAAAAGAAACTGACTCTATCAAAGAAACAAGTTAACAAAAAGCACACTGCAATTATAGTTGTGCACTATTGTCCTCGGTTTTGACTTGGGAACACAATTTATTCCTGATCTCCATTAACTTAAGGATAACTTTCTCCTTTTTTTGGGCTCTGATTCGATCAAGCTCCCCCTAGCCTTTTGTTCCTCAGAGCTAGATTTGGAGAGAGATAAAAGCTAAATTTGGTAGCCTCCATCCTTCTTTTGATAGCTATTTCACTTCTTTTTTCTTATTGTTTGCCATTAATTTGCATTGTCCTCATCAATAGAGGCCTTCGTGGTTTGAAAACCCTCATACCCAGCAATAGAATTTGTGCTTTGAAAACCCTCATCCCTCATCAAGAATAACATTTAAACACATTGGGTAATAAAATTTAATAATGAGATCGTCTACACCAAACTGCATGTCCTGGTGAAGTGTCTGGCTTGCTTGGGTTTGGGTGTAAAGAGCAATCTTTGGCGTATTGTCTAGTTTCTATGAGGAGGTTATGCCCTCATGTTTTGTTGCGAGGTGAGTATTGCCCTTATTTAACACTCCTTGTCCTAACTACCTAGGTTCCTCTTCCTTCTTCCACTTCCACCATCAGAGTTTGACTCGACGTGTGAGTTTACCATGTGATTGCATGTGCATTGTGATGCCTGATTCACACGTGTATGTGTCTATGATGGACTACGATTTATGCCTCATTTGGCAAGCATTGAAGGTGTGATTATTTCCCTTATGCTTGAATGTTGTTGTGTCATTCTATTATGCTTTAGCAAGTGTGCCATATATTACTTGAATGTAATTGGATGGTAGTTGTACCATGTGTTGTTTATATGCATTGTATTGGCAGTTGTGCCATGTGTGTTGTGTGCATTGATTGGTGTGTATGCCATATGTTTCTATGTATACCTTGGATGTGTGAGATGATCTTATCAAGTTTTCCATGATCACCTTCTCTATAGCTCAGGGGTTGCCTAGAGTTGTGCAGACATCTATTGCACTCGACAATGGCAATATGGTTGGGAGGTGAGCAACATTTTCCCATTGGTCCTTCACGATGATCTTCAAGTGTTGGATGGTTCCCTTATCTTCTTGTAGGTTGATTATTTGTGCTTCATGTCTTGTTACACCTTGGAGAGTGTGTTGGTTTTTAGGTCATTTAAGCACTTGTATATTATCATTATTGATTATTGTAACCTTTGTAATGTAGGTCTTTTGAGACCCTTGTAATAAGATGTATTTAATTCTATGAGTTGATTTATGATGTTGGATATGATACATCTATGTTTAGGATGAAGCCCTTTGAATATTGTAATTATTGGATATCATCTTGTATTTTTCCATGCCTTGGTTTGTGAGGATGTTGGCATGTTTTGATAGATTTTACATGTTAGAATCTATCTATGTTAGCATGTTTAGACTCAGTTATTTGACGTTGTATTTGATGTTTATGGATATGTTTGTTTTGGATAGTATTCATCCCATATAGGTGGTGAGGATCATATCTTTGATTTTTGCATGTGTCGACATTGGTGTCGAACATGTAGCCTTTTGTATCGCTTTTGTCCTTTTTGGCATGCGGACATTTTTGGTTCAACACCTTAATGTTTTTGGTTAAAATGAATCCTCTTTGATGTTGATTAATGTTTTTAGGCCCCGTAGGTGGTTTGGTGTGATTTCCATGATGTGATATGCACTCTTAGATTATGCCCTCTTTTGCTTTGGGAAGCATGCCTTTACACGAGTTCGACTAGTGACCATTCTAGTTGGTTGAGGAATCATACTTCCTAGTTGGACCATCCCATGGGTGAGCATTATCCTTGTGTTTGGGATGTCTTGTGTAGTCATGGAATGGACTGAGGTGGATGTCACCCTCATCCTACTCCATGTGTTCACGAGGGAGCAAGGTTTTGGATGTGTATCTGATCCTCGTCATGGAGTGAGCTCCACCTCTTACTTTATCATTGTGTGAGTTGTCACATGTTGTATAAAGTATTCCTCTTGTGCCACCTTGCATTGTGCAATGGTGATGTCCATTTAGGTGTTGTTGTGCTTTTTGTGACACCTTGTTTGTGTGTGAGTACAATGCGACATGTAAATGTCACACTTGCAAACATGAAAAATTTGTTGGTTTAGTGTTTGTCTGGCTAATGCTTTGGGTGAAATATCGGGGCATTACACAGGCTAAGTTAAGACAAGGGGCCCATATTCCAATTTTATCATTGTTTCAGGCAATTTTGCATCAGGATAAACATTTTTAATCTATAATGTAATGAAGGGGACCTAGGAGGTAAACAAGGAGGTAAAAAGACATGTGGACCCTTTTTACTCCATAACAATATAAATAACTTGGTTTTCTTATACCACATTAGTCTTTGAGACTTATACCCTTATCTGCTTGGTCAATCTTGACAAGACTAGGAGTAAATTTAGATAACTGGTGTAAACATATTTTGAGTCCCTGTTTGCAATTCTCTCAATCATGGGTCAATGACATCCTGTCATCTACTCAATGACTTCTTTACTTAGGCTTATACTCAATCTTAATCTTTTACATATAAAAAGATGACATTCTAAACATATAAATTTAGTAATTTAAGACTCTATCTTAACAAACATTCAACCCAAAATTTGTTGATAATACACTATAAATTTATAACCATGCGTGTTAAATACTCCTCTTTATATATATCAAGAGAGAACTCCCAAAATATAATAATAGTATATGACTTTGTCTGAAATACTAGCTTTTCAAGCTTCCCAAACACACTTTTAACCTTTTTCTTCTACAACTGAAAAGAAGGTATACTTTTAGGAATGACTTACTCTTGGGTTCTTCTTTAAATATATTGTCAACCCTTAACAAATTGCTAAGTCTAAGTTTAGTTTTAAATAACAATCGATCTTATAAAATTTGGCCTATATATATATATATATATATATATATATATTCCACCATCGACCTCCAAATGGTGTCACATTCGGCCTAAATATATGGCACAATTAACTTGAGCTTATTAACATAGTCGACCTTTAAACAATAACATTGTCAGCCTCATATATTATCTCCATTACGCTCCAAATGGTTTATTGTCGGCCTCATATATATACTTCATTGGTCTTCTATGGTTTACTATTAGCCTTATATATATAATTTCATAGTTCTTGGCTGAATTATCTATAACACATACTACCTAAAGGCTTAGTCAGTCAGCTTTAAAATCATAAGGCTTCAGCCTCGATACTACACAGTTGGCCTCTAACATTGCATACAACCACATAACTAAAATTGATGACCTCAAAACATTACATACGGCCTCAAGACTTAATATAGTCATCCTCTATACAATAGATACAGCCTCAATACTAATATAGTCAGCCCACATACAATAGATATGGCCTCAAGACTAATATAGTCAGCCTCTAACATATTGGATATGGCTTCTATACATTAGATACATACATATAAATATCAGAATATACATATTATCTGAGTCATTTGACTCTATCCCAAATGGAATACTATAAATATAGATACAATTTTAATCCTCATTCGAAGGTAAACATCCATAGCATTCTTTTGTATAATCTATTGTAATGAACATAAAGCATTTTAAGATATACATCTTATCTCATTCACTAGTTTATGTTGAACTCACCTATTGAAAGCCACAAGCAGCGCATCCACAAACTTGCTTCTTCCAAAGTTCTCTATTCTTCTCACTTCCCTTGAGCCTTTCCACCATCTATTACATTCTTCCTACTCTCTCTATGCATATTACTTGCTGCCTTATTTCATGAGATGCACCTTAGTTATGGGTGCATCCCCCCTCTTCAGTTCCACTATGTAGCATACACTATATGCTCGCAGTATCTCAACATGTAGAAGTTAGTGGAGAGTGTGGAGAGTATGGAGCTATTTCTCCTCTCCCCACTCCCACACATCTAGGGAGTTTGCATTGAAGAAGGAGAAGGCAACTATAACCTTACCTAAAAATAATTATTGACTATAATAATAAAAATAATAATGATAAAAATTATACTAATAATAATAATAATAATAATAATAATAATAATAACTTTGTAAATAGACATATATACTTATGTTATAGATGTCAATATTATTGGCAACATAGTCAAAGAGAAACTACTCTGTTGGTCAATATAAAATGTTGTCATTGATGGAAGCGAGGTTTGGTAAAGGGGATTTTAGTTTGGAAGACTACTTAGCCAGAATGACTAAGTATGGATAGTATACAGAGTGATTGACAGTGATAGAAATGGTATTCCTCCGTAGTTGAAGATCACAGTGTGTGGTTTAGGTATGTTGTTTGTAGTTGTTTGAAGGTGTTATATTCAATTTTGCAAGTCCTAAAGATCTTTGGAAGACATACTATGATTTAGCTAAGTTCAGGTGAGAAAACTGAAGTCAGGAATAGTGTACAGTACTAGAGTAAAAGGGTCCACATTCCTCTGCTATTGCATATTTTATCTTGTGGTTTTGAGGCAGTAAAGATACTTATTATGACTACCTCAATCTAGAGTTATAGCTTCTGAAGTTCTTTTGATCACATTCTACAAGTTATCCTTTATCAACTTACAGTTTGACAGTGCTTCACAATGACTGAACAACAGTTCTAAGATCCGCATTTTGATATAGAAGATTGTTATGTCTTGTGGTTCTGAAGGTATGTTAAGAAGTCTATAATGAATGTTGGTTATGAATTTTAGAGTCTCATATGGTTCACATGGAGAGTTATGATATGACAATCAAGTTAGTTGAATATGCTTATAAGAATAAAGCTGACACTAATTTTAGATCAATATGCAGAGAAGATATATTATTTGCACCACCATCCTAAGTGATTCTATAATTGATCCAGACCTATATGAAGATCCTTAAATGATTGTATGGACAAGACCAAGCAAACAAAGTAAAATACTTGTGTACACAGTTCATGTTTGGTATGTTGACATAGTTGTGAGTTAAATCAAGTTACGGATTGTTGGTAAATAGATTTGCACTATAACATATAGATTATTATGTTGACTCTTTGCCCAGAAAAACACATAGTGAAAATAAGTACCAACAGTTGGTAAAGTTGTAGTTTTTCTATCAACTTACCTCTACGTGTAGAGGGGCAACTCCCTCGTTTGATAAATTATAGACTTTAAGGATATTTGAGAAATGAAATGAAATTAAAGAAAGGTTTGGAAGATTAAGACAATGGGCTTATGAACATTGACTCATCCCACATGCATAAAGTTTAACAATCCCACCAAGGCAATATAAGAATACTTCTTAAACTGTTAAAGTGAGTGTAGTATTGGAAAGAAGAAATGATTCAGGAGATATTCAACATACGTTGAAACATTATCTAGTAATCAATTCCTTCAAGACTAGTTGTTATTCCACATTGCAGATGCAAGCTTATGTAAAGAAAACATCATCCATCAACATAAGAGGAAGGAATAATTTTAAGAAGATATTTGAGATCACACAATCCAAAATACTTCTTATTTCTCCACACTGAGTTGTACAACTCTGTTCCTTATAACATCCTTAGAAATGTGAAAGCCAAAAAGTCCCTATTACAAACACCAAGTCTTGTATATATAGACTTGTTTCAGTAACCAAATTTATAAATACCTTATAACTACTTCCCATAACTACCCAAAATATTTTATGAAAATAGAGGTGCACTTTAATTAACCTTTATATAATGTTTCAAAAGTCCCTTAAATAATAAAATGCACTTTTTACCTTAATTACAAAAGAGTGACATAAAGTCACTTTCATAGAAAGAGAACTAAAACCTATCATTTGTAAACTTTGAAAAGTAGACCAATAAGATGGATCTCACAAGAAACCATCAAGTTTTGTCCTTGCCATGTTTGACACCATCTGAAGACGTTTCTGCTGCTACAAACTGCTATGAAGGGAGAGTAGACTTTGTTTTGTATACTCTGAACATCCTGACTGCTGCAGCTATAAGTTTATTTTTGGGAACAATTACTCATGTCATGTGAAGCTTCCATTCTGATCGATCTTTATGGACATCATTCAAATTATGTCGATAAATTGATATGTGATCAATGCTAGAATTGACAGCAACAAAGATGAGATTCAATTTATCCATAAGTCCTTCATTGAAAACCTATTTGTTGAATAATCCTGTGTTAATCATGTCTTCAAAGTTTCTTTTGATAGCTTGGGCTTCCAAAATTGAAAATTTATTTGTCTCAATTACATCAGGATTGATTGCCAATAAATCAGCCCAAATATTCTTCTTCACCTACTCACAAATTTCCAAGAGCTTTTCGTGGGTTGCCAACACTTGTCTTATATGAGACAGTTTCCATTCAACTGAACATAGCCAAGAACTAGATTGGTTTTCTTCAATGTTTGGAAAGACTTTTTCAGCAAGTAAAATCTCATTATCAGTTTTCATCATCTCACTGAGGTCTTTGGATGTTCCCTACCATAACAATTATTCTTTTTGGATACCTCTCATTTCATTATCAATCTCTTCCCTCTTTGTTTTGGCTTCATCAAATAGACTCTTTGCTTGCTCAATGAAACTAAATGCTTTTAATTTCATATGCTCAACCCATTTTTCAGTCACCTTTCCATACAACTGATATTTGCTGACACTCTCAATAATTTCTTTTTTAATATCACTTTCAAGAGAGAAATTAGTGGAGGTAGAGGAAGTATCAAGAGGCAAAGCTGATGTATCTATGATGGCTTTGAGATAGGATGTCAAAACTTGCACCTGTTGCTTTAGTTGATCTTTCATGTGTCTTTCTTTCTCTATTCTTTTTATTAATTGGGCAGCTGATACTTGAAAGTTTTGCATGTCACCCTCATAAGTAGATGGACCAAGATCTATCTTAGTGATATTAAAATCACTTTCTGTAGCATCATTCAAATTCTTTTCTGAAACAGGTTGTGCAACCTCAACATAGACATTGCTTGATGAAGAATCCACTGCCATTTTTTATGTAACCTTGATCTTTTTAGATTTGGGAGACCTTTGTAGTAAATTGGAGACTGTATCAAAATCAGGCATAATTAATTGAGCATTGTTTCTTTTTCTTGACAAACTTTGCTGCAACCAGGAAGAAGGATTATGTGAGAATTCTGGAGTATTTGTGGAAAGAGGTACTATGTTTGAGGGAAGAATATGCTCACTAAATATATTCATAGGTGGCGGGAGTGAAAATTCTAATGCATGAGGTGAACAAGGTGTTTCATGAGAAGGAGAAACAACAAGGAGTAAAGGAGAGACATTCAAATGCTCAACATTTTGATGGATTACTTCAGGACTTGTAGACTTGTTTACTTCAACTATTTCCTATATGGGAGGCAATGCATTAACATTCATTTTTGTTTTCCCTCTTTTCTCTTTTTCATCATTTTCACAAACACTCTTAGGACCCTTTCTTCTTGATGGATCTTCTCCATCATCTCCTCCTTGAGTATTCTTATGTGAACCAATTCTTAAAGATGGAGAATGAGAATGGAAAGAAGAAGAAGAAGAATTTGAATGCTTATCTTTTCTATTTGATGATAAAGCATTATTACATGTCGGTTTAGTAGCTGTTGCTTCAATAGCCTTTTTCTTTACCCAATCTTTAGTCTTTTAAATGATATGTGCAGTTCTTGTAGCTAAATCTTTGATCTCCTCATTAGCCCAATTGATAGGTGGTAAAGACTATGTTTCAATTCTATCAAAATACACAGGATCAATTAATTTTGAACCATCTTCCTCAATTCCATCTGTATTGCAATCTAGTTTGAATTCTCTGATCTGTGGAATGTTCATCCTCATCCAGTCCTGTTTACATACCTCATAATCATTTTCACAATCTTCCCAAAAGTCTTCAAGTTCTGGAAAGTGACAGTATCCTGCACCAAGCCGTAGATTATCCTTGACATATCCTTTGCTGTCAAAAGGGAATCTCATAGTATAGGCATACAAGCTAATTTTTATCAGAGATTTCTCTATGTTTTGAGCATCTGTAGAAGATTTGCAACTGTAATGGCTAAGGACAATGGGAAATGGAACTCCAAGTTTCCTCTTGTCTTTGCATTTCTTATTGAGTGAACCAATTTGCCTGCATGGTTCTATCAATACCATCTTGTCATCTACATATCTAGGCAGCTTATATGGATATCCATCAAATCTGCCAACTCGCAGATAGGTAAATCTAGGATATTGGATGAAGTAGCTCCCATATATTTTGATTAAACTGGTAGCTTCTGCTAATATCCGGAGTGCAGTATTACCTTGAAGTTCTCTTACTATCAACATTGTGAAAGCATCGTTTACCCTACTGTAGTGCTTGTAACTTTGTTCCAATTGTAACTGAGGGTAATGGTCATAGATCTATGTCATGTTATCATAAGTTCCTTTGGTAGCAAGACCTAGCCATGATTTCAGGCATGCAAATGCATAAAATAAGTAAGAGGACATGTAGAAATGTTCATTCAATTCAAAATTAGTCAACTGATAATGCAAATTGTTACTAATAATGCTACCCCAATCAATAAACTGGTTTCTTGCACAAATAACATTTACAAAAAGGAACATCCACATTTCAAAATTGGCTTCTTTTTCATCTCCCATCACTCTATGGAGTAGAACAATCATATTAGAGATATCTTCTATGAAACATGATCTGTGAAGGACTTTAGGCAACTGTGATTTTCCTCCTTTCGGTGTATGTAACCAATGTTTTGCAATGGTGTTGAGACACTGATGTTTCCTTTCATTGAAATATTGATGAGCAAGCCTTTTGTCTATGTTCACAAATTGATCTCTGACAGGTAACCTGAAAGCAATACCAATTGAAACACTGTCTAACCTAACAATAAGTTTGTCATCAATGGTTCTGATCTCTCTGGTTTCCGGTTTGTAATGCTTCATACATTCTAAAACCAAGTCTGTGCATTGGACTGCCACGGGAAAACCAGCTACTTGGGCTAATCCACTGTCAAACAACTTCTGAGCCATCGGTGATTTCTTCTCTTGTTCTATTGTCTCCCAGAAATCTGTCAAGCTGATGTGCCCTAGAGAGGTATCTGATATTTCTGGAAGTGTGGATTCAAGGACTGAGAGAAACTCAAGACCCTAATATCTGAATTTCATGATTAAATATTTTCCACAAGTTGTGGAAACTTCATGTGTTTATTCTCTTTCAAAGTTTTCTGCAGCATTTTAGGAAGTCTCGTTTGATAATTTGCAACTTGTTACAATGGATTTCAAGAGAGGAACTAAAAAATGCATTATTCAAACAAGAAGGCAGTAGGTGTTAGTACCCGAGCATCTACATGAAGCATGGAATTCTTTTGGAGCTTGCTTACATGCATAGTTTCTGCATTTCTACATAGGCTTGTAGTTTCACATTTTCCATCTATATCTGCCAGCTCTTGCACTCACAGGAGGTCTAATAAAAATACTAGTAAGATCAACTAGAGGGCTTAGGAGATTCTTCAGAGTAAATCTTCATGAGACAAATTTCTGAGCATGTAATGTTCTATAAAAAGCATCTGTCGACTGAACTTTGAGGTTTATGGGCAGATAACTCCACATAGTAGGCAAGAGAGAATATATTTGTTCACAAAGATAAATTTGTGATACTCTTGGACATCAACGATGGAGAAAACTACACAGTGCAATGTCATCTCTGGAGAGAAGTAGAACTTATGTCATCGGAACAAAACAACATCCTATCGAATAAAATTTACCACAGATGCTTATGAAATATGAGGTATTCACCTTTGTCTGTGAAATTTCAATCAACATTAACCATTTGTCAGCAAATTGAAGGAGCCATATATAACTCAAAATCTTCCATCATGTTGCCTGCTTCTGTAATCTGATTTGACCACTGTCTGAAAATGTTTCTACAATGAATGATGTAAAGCCGATTGTATCACTAAATGTTTGAAAATAGTTTTTCAAAATAGAAAAGCACCACGTAAAGGAGAGATTTGCAATGAGTTCCAAGTTTTAGTTGTGGCGTCGAACCGTCGCAGCCTCCTTAAGATCACACACCTTTAAATAAAGAACGTTATTATTTGTTAGTTTAATACATTCTTTCCACTTGCACCATTCTGGAAGAGAGAAGACTGCAAAATATGCCCTTTGATTCGCTTGTCAGTTTCTTGTTTATACCGGAGGTGCAGGAGTAGACTCTTTTCCTTCAACCAAGCTTTGAAAAATTACTGCTTGTTCACTATCATCAAATGTAAACTAGGCACGCGAGCTTGTTATCAGCACTTCGCCAGAATCAAAAGGAAAGGCTTGAATAACCTACTGCATCCGTAGTGCAAGTATAAGAAGATCATTGAAAAGAGTTTCTCAACCCACAACATTCTTTGCGCTCTGAAAATGTTGAAGGTCTTCAAAAATTTCTCGAACAAAAACCTTTCATTCAGAAAACAAGATATTCATGCCGTTTATCGAATTCTTTGCATTCAGGTTATCAATTCACGTGTCTTCCAATCATTGTGTTGTTATTTGAGTCTTTATTTCTACTGGTAGATGCCGATGTTCTTTCTCAGAGTTCTACTGGTTATTTATTCATTTGAGGTTTTCTTTCAGCAATGAAAATGATAACATTCTTGATGAAAATGTGCCACGACAGCAGAAATGACAATGTGCCATGACAGCTCACTACAGAAAGTTTGCTATTTTGTCATTTTAATTGAATAGTTTTCTTTAATTTATTGACTAAAGGGCTCTTCTTTCGACATGCAATTGTACACAAGAGGTAGAACCCATGAGGTAGTTCAATGGCAAATGTTTATGATTATCGACTTCGATGATTGTAGCATGATTGCAGGAAAATGTGTGTCCACCTTTTTCATTATTCCCGTCCAATTTTTAAACAAATTGTTGTATTTTAAAAAGTGAAAGTGAATTTCACTCAGCTTTCACTCAAGTACACTTTAAACCTTGGATGCCATTTGAAGGAGAATAACGTGCCAATAAGAACCAACTTTAATTCTTAGATGCATGTAAACTTGTGGACACACAACCAAGGCCCATAAAAGTTTATGTAAAAATGTGAAAGCATGGATGTAGCCACAAGTGAGTGAAAACTTTATTATCTCTCCAAACCCATGCCATCGGTTAAAATGAAGTGTACAACTTAGGCAAACTCACAACTTGCGCATATTTAGCGAAAAGCAGAAATTGGTGCAAGTTTTGCGAGGATCAAAAGCAAATGCAAGATGGACATGGTGAGAAACAAAAATTAACGCTGACTTAGCCAAAATGGAAAATAGATGCAAAATAAAATATTACTAAGTCATGAGTTTTACCTTGGCATAAAAATTGCTTTTGAAGATTTAAATGGTCAAGAGAATGAGACGAGGGAAAATACCATGATAACGAATTATCAACATGATTTAAATGTATGCAACACAACCCCAAATGAATTGAAACAAAAAATAACTTAACACGGAGGATTAATTTTGCAAGAAGGTTTTATACTTCGGATAGAAGGATCAGGGCAAACACGGATATATATACTCGATGAAATTCATTGTTGAAGGATGTTGATGCAAATGTGTTGCAAATTAACTATATCTGTAATGTGATAAGCGCAGCAAGAGTACAGAGGACTAAAGAATTGAATATATGCGAACAGAGAAAAAACATAGAGCAGTAATGATAAAGAGTTTTGAGTTTGTATATTGAGTGATCAATGGAACTATATTCTAGCATGTTGTAGATGCATTTGTAGCAGTTCATGAAGGGCAGTGAGCTGCTTCTTTTCTCTATTATATCTTTTCTTTCTCTATGGACAGTGAGTCCACTTGAATAGTGAGTCCACCTGCAATGAGCCCTATGGCAGTGAGCCTTTTGTAATCTAGTATTGCTATCATAATATATTGTGAGATAACACTCACCGTGGTTTTTCCCTCTTTGGTTTTTCCATGTAAAAATCTTGGTGTCTATGTCTTATGACTTTGTGGCTACTCTTCTTATGTTTGTTTTTCTTTCATGTTATTAAATTTGGTAAATGGATCAATGACTATGAGAAAGAAAAGTTTTACAGAATACTGATTCACCCCCCTCTCAGTATTCCTTGTATTCAATAATTGGTATCAGAGCTAGATTCCTTGGAAGAAGCCTAACAGCTTAAGGAAGATCTGGGAAAGCTTTCACATGGGAGTCAGAAGGTATCCTACTCCAAGTAATGTCACAATTGATAATTGCACATATGTCAATAATAAAGAACTAAAAACTACCCTTGAAGGTCTTGATAGGTATGAAGCAGATATCTGGGATCTGAAGGAAAATATCAAAGAAGCTGATGAATGTATCGTGAAGTTGAGAGATCAAGTTAAGAGATCAAAAGATAGGAGCAAAGAGCTAAGTGAACAATTAAAAGAAGCAAATGAAACTCTAAATGATTTATCAATGTTGATTGAAGAGAAAGAAAAGGATGAGGAGCATTTAAATCAAATCTTGAAAGACAAGTCTGAAGAATGTGAAAAGCTAGAAAAAGATGTGCTTTTGAAATTTGATCTGGATATAGCAAATAGTTACAAAGAAAAGTTCAAAATAAGCTCTACAAAACTTGATGATCTGATTGATAGTTAGAGAACTCCAGATGACAAGCAAGGTTTGGGTTTTAAAAAAGGAGAAAGTTCTAAATCAGGACAAGTCAACACTGAGATGAGGAGAGACAAAGGAAAAGGGGTCCGGCATCAAAGAAATAGACCTAAAAGACCTCCAGTCAGGAAACCTAATGCTCAAAGGTACCCATCTTTCAATGGCTATTGCTTTAATTGCAATAAGTTTGGTCATAAGGCTACTCAGTGTAGGAGTAGAATGAATCAAAATGTTCCATCATTATCTGGTCAATGTTTCAATTGCAAGATAATTTGTCATAAAGAAAATGAATGTAGAAGTCAGATTAGGAGAGGTTTCAACAATGGGAAGATTACTCAGTCATTCAGTGGAAAATGCTTTGTTTGCAATAGATTTGGGAATATGGCTAACCAATCTAGATCAAGAATGAATCTAGTAAATGGAAGAAATTAGGGGTAGAGGAATGTTGTTTGCTACAATTGCAATAAGCTTGGACACTTTGCAAAATTCTGTAGAAGTAAGAAGATAGAAAGGAACAATTCTCCAGAAAAGAGGATTACAAAATAGAGGAAAGGTAAAGGCAAGAACAAAGTTCATCTGGTAGAAATCAAGAAGGAAATGAGCAAGGTATGGATTAAGAAGGAAGTTAATGAGGTCAAGGATGGATCCGCACCAGCCTCTAGTGCAAATACTTCCTTCAGGAAGTAGATTTGGAGCTCTCGCTTAGGGGGAGCTGTATTGAAAACCTAAAACCCCTAGCCAGATAATTGGTGTTGAGATTTAGCACAGAGATATGAGTTGAGGATCTATGTGATTGATCTCTTAAAGAAGAAACCAGTAGAAAAAGATCAAATGTGGTGCATTACGGAGCAATCTCAATCGACTATATTTAACTGTATACACCTAAAAATGACATGACTCTACCTAAATAAATATTTTAAATATTTATTTCATCTTAATATTCCTCTATCAATAAATAAATAAATCAATTTATTTATTTGATTCATTTTCTCCCATTAATTGAATAAATTACATTTATTTAATTAATTCCATCAATATCAACTTAATTATTCTAAACAATTAAATAATTTTAATTATTTAATTAACTCATTCATTCTTCTAAATTTAAATAAAATGCAAATTTATTTAAATTAAATCTCAATCTCTAAAAATAAAATATAATCAAATATTTTATTTATTCATTCAAATCATATGCAAGTAATTAAATAAATTTATTTATTTAATTACGCTTTCTTATCTTCTAAAAAATCTTCTAAATCTTCTAAAAATAAATTCTTCTTATCATGCAAAAGCAAAAGATGAGTTAACTAATTTAAAGCAACTTTGTTTTTATCAACAAAACTCTTAAATTAGAAAATATATTCTAATTTAAGAAATAAAAGCTCATCCTCATCAAGAAAGTAGTTAACTCAACAAAGCATCCTTTTGAATGACACATGTCCTTCTATTCGTGCACATTCTCTTGAACATCCTCTACCATTGATCTTCTTATTTCTTCTACACCATTGATCTTCTCTCACACAATCGTATAAATACCCCTATATCCTTCCATTTCAATATCAACAAGCTTTCAAGTAAACTCATGCTGTAGAATCCATAGCACGCCATTGGCACCCCCACTTTCACACCATTCATTATCCATTCCATATTGTGTTGAAGCTCACCTTCAACACAATAAGTATCCAAGCCATTTCTCTTTTTCCATCTTGAGGAATTAAAGCAAGGAAGCAAGCTTCCTGAGGGCTACATTCATCACCGAAGATCAAATGGGAATAGGTGAATAATGGAAATCGCGAGGTAAGAAAGGTTGTAAGTATCACTTCCTTATTTTAATCTTCTTCACTTGCACATTTCATTGATGTTATTGGGTTTTTGTAATTCATTTTATTATCCCATTTTACCCATTACATTTCTAGCGCCCACCGTGGGGCCTTTGCCCCAAATCTAACCAAAAAACTAAGTTCTTGAGTGACAGGTTCCATATAGATTCCATACAGTCTTCAAATAGGTTTAGTCGGTGCATCTGATCGATCCTGAGGTGCATCTGAGCACTGTTCTAGTGCATGCAACTTTTTGGTGCATACATCCTCCAAAGTGGCACATCTACAACCTGTTTCGGTGCCTACGATATTCTAGCACATATACCCCCAAACACGATGCTTACATCCTTTAAAATGACGCATCCACAGAAATGGTGCATTTGTCCTTTATTCCTATGCTTTTGACACCTGTCTTAGCGCATTTGTAATTCTGCACTCATAGTCTCTGTTTCTATGCATACAGACTATGAAGCTACGCATCTATTCTTCATAGTGATTCTAGGGATTTCTTACAGGTTTTCTAACACTGACATTTGTCTTGCAGGATTGATTTTCTTTGATTTTCATGCAGGGTTAAGAGTTGGATAGCTTCATTTTCTAAAAACGCACATCATAGGTTAACTAGCAAGGAAAGTTAAAAAATGTGTGTATGTGCAAAATCTCACATAGTTCTTAACTAGGATGGTAGTAACGAACTTCATTGCTATCTTTGCATTATTGCTATCTCTTTTAGTTTAGAACATTGCTATCTTACAAAATGGAAAGAGCCATTGCTATCTTTAATCACTTCAAAGTTAACAACTGTGTGAGTGCCCAAGTAGATAATGCATATAGTTTTTTTCCATTTTAAATAGGATTGGATAAACCAATATTTTTTACGTCTGCTGAATGACAATAGGCTTATGCTTTCCCCTTTACTGGGTGACCAAAACACCAGACTTGTTATTCTTTGTGTATAACCTTTAGAGGAGCCTGCCCTTGGATGCCTACCTGTCCAAGTGGGAATGACCCTAAGTGGTAACAAGCTAAAGCCAAGCCCTACCAATCCACTTTAAATAAATTATGCTTGAGGTGAAATATTCCTGCAACGAGTACTGTTGTGTTACACCGATAGCCAACCTCCCCCAAAACCCTCCAAGGTGTAACCCTTGGAGGCTGGGAGACTCCATAACAGAGAGTAGCATTGCTGCACGTGTAACCATTTGAATGGTTGCCCTGACTACTTAGCCATTGTCTGCTATACCAAAATCCTCTATTTGTTGGTGCAAAAGGTGGAACCTTTGAAGCGGCCCTGATTCATGTGATTCTTAGTAGAGGTAGCAGGGACAATCCTAAGGTTTAGTGAGGGTACGAGCCTAAGGAAACCCAGATCTAGTATGTGTGAGAAGTGAGTGCTATGGAGAGGAGTCGGTGCTAATAGATCCTAAAGCTAGACACTTTGAATATGCACAGCTAGGGGACTCAACAAATACTATCTTTTCTAGCCTAGGTTGTAATTGTTATTGTGTCAAAAAGTCCACAAAAATACAAAAAAATAATAAAAGATAAAAATCATGAAAACTTCTATGCATTTGCTGTCTTTATCTGTCATAATTGAAAATCAAAATTCAAAAGAGACCAAGTTTTCAACCAAAAAAGAAATTTTTTGAAAAATGTGCCAAAAAACTCTGCAAAACAAATTGAAAAGCCATAACAGTGCATCCACTACGACCTACTGCGCATCCATTTCGACACACTGCACATTTGATTACTATTGTTGTACATATAAAATTTGCCAAATCTACGCATCTACTTCGACCTGCAGTGCATTTACCTTCTGAAACCACACATTTGTAGTTGCACATCTATCACAGTAAGCTTTTTTGGTCTTGTGTCAATTTTTGTAGAGATTGCAAACCAATTAGAATATATTGCTCAAACACTCCAATATCTGCAATTGCAAATAAACTTAGGTCCCTCACCCCAAGATTATATAGCAATTGCTCAACAAATCCAAGTCTTACAACAAGAAATGGCAATCTTGCAAGTTGAACGTACTAGTACAAGCTACACCTCACACCAAAATCATACCTTCTTTTCCCATCTTAATGATACTATTGACAAGGCAAGCACCACCTCAAGTCAGAAATCATATACCACCCTATCTACTAGTCCTCCTTCGCTATCTTCTAAGACACATATCCCAAAGCATACCAGTTCTACACCAACACTGACATCTAGTTCCTCAAACTCTAAATGGGCAACCAAAAAAGAATCAGATGAGTTTTGGGAAAAATATTTTCCAAATTTATACAACAAAAGAAAAGCTATAGAGAAATCCAAATCCACTCATCCATTACCTCATCCATGTACTGCTACACCTACAAAGGATGTGATCCAAGGACTATTAGCAGAGAGTCAATCATGTCCTCAAATTCCAGTCCTTCACTTTGCCAAAGATTCTTCCAATAACATGTCAAATCCTACAACCCCTTCATGTAATCCACAACCCCTTGAACTTATTGAAGAATCTCCTACCATAAGCCAAATTCAAGGTCCATCGTACCTTCATGTTGCTAACCAAGAGCCTATCCAAGATTCCTCTACCTCCACTTCCATTCAAGAAGATCAAGAGGTATGTCAAGAGCACACCTTAGAGCATGTGGAAACATTAAGTCCTAGTCCAAGTCAAGATCAAATCACTTTTATGCAACCTATTCATAACATGTATCTTTTCCATGATCAAGATGATACCCATAATGATGAACCTCTCCATGAGCCATTTGATCCTATCCATCTCCCAACAACTATACATGGGCAAGAGATCCAATTCCAACCTATTCATAACATGTATCTTTTCCATGATAAAGATAATACGTATGAAGAACCTCTCCATGAGCATCTTGATCCTATACATGAGAAAGAGATCCAATTCCAATCCATCCATAACTTATATCTTTTCCATGATCAAGATATTCCCTATGAAGAAGATGTCCATGAACAACTTGATCCCATACCCATCCATGAGCAAGAAACCTCCAGTACTCCTATCCATCCTACATCTAGTCCTATCCATGATCCAACAACTTCCACTTCCCTTGATGAGACACTTGCCTCCCAAGTGCACTCAGATGATCAAACCAATAAGTTGGATCCTAGTGAACATGCTGATGATCAAGATTCTAATGATCCTCCACCGTCCATAATTGACCATGTTGAAAATTCATTATCCTATCCCCTTGGTCTCACTACCTTCATCCATGAATATTCTTCCTTAGAACACCAACAATCATTGTCCTCTATCTCACCTTCTCCATCCAATAAGGAGCTCAAGTCTGGTGTTCCACCTATACATAATCCCACTATCCACCGCATACTCTAGAATATGAACTATCAAGGTAAAGGCTTAGGCCTTCATGAACAAGGTATTTTGGAATCTATCCATGTCAAAATTCCTCCACCTTCATATGGCCTTGGATACATACCCCAAGCTGAGCAATCTCAAGATGTTGGTACTTCCTCCACTCCTCCTAAGTCTACCACTTTCCATCACAAACCCTATCATATATCCAAAACATATGTCGCCATTCCACCTCCATCATCCTACAATTGTCAAAAGCATGTGACCATACACCTTCCACCATCCAATCTACCTCCACTACTTCTAACTCCTAATAGCCCTCTGTGCATCCTACCACCACTTCCTCCAACACCTTATTCATCCATCTATAAATCCTCTAACAATCCCAATCATGGCCAGCAGATGCACATGTTGTCTAAACAAAGAGCTTCCACCTACCCCACTTCCACCATCCCAAGAGAATTCCACAGCAAAAATCCGGATGCCTCTACCTATCAAGTCAAAAATCCTAAGCATCCTCATGACCTAGGATACAAAATCCAAGAATCAAAGAATTATGCATCTCAAAAATTGCATACACCCACAAAAGCTGCATATACCCAAGCCCATACATGCACAAGCAAAGTCTACAAGCAAAATGGTTTGGGTACCTAAGCAAAGAGTTATCAAGTTAAATGAAGCGTCCACCTCTCAAGCATCCAAATCACCCATTTTCTCCTCTTCCATCCAAAAGTATCAAATCCTTCCATCCCACATGACAAGCAAAAATAAAAAAAATACTAAGTCTATGTGGGTCCCTAAATACCTAAATCACTCATCCACCAAGTAAAAATCTCCATTGCTTCCTACACCACCTTCCTATCATCAGCTTCAATGTTTATCACGGTATGTGCAACCATTGGTCATGATCCCCTTTCATTCCACAACATTTCCACATACCTCCATCTCCCCTTCCTTCAACTATTATCATACATATCTTCCCCATCCTACTCCCATGGTCCATGCTTTTGAATAAGCCTTCCATCCATAATTCACATCATAATCCACTTTCGCACCTTCCATAATCTGCTATCTACCATTCTCCATCTCACTTTTATGAGATCCCTACCAACATCTATGAGCACACTTGACATGGTCCATGCAATGACATCCTTCTAGTAGGACTATCACCTTCCATGGTGTTAGAATCTGAAAAGATTAATAACCCAGAAAACTAGTGCAAAGAATAGATATTAAAACTACGAATGCAAATGATACGAAATCAAAATAGCAACACAGAGTTAGTCTCCAAGAGAGTAATGCAAATGCTAGAAGCAAAATAGCATTAAGAGGATGCAAAATCAAAAGATGCAAAATACAAGCCAGGTAGCATGCTTATATAGACTAAGGAGAGAGAGGAGGTGGCAACACCGACCAATGAGGAGCAACCATCTATCGGACTAAAGATAGCAAAGTATCTTCCCAAGATAGCTAATGGATGTTCACATGTAGGAAGGTGACACCTCGCAACCACTCACCTAATAAGACATGCTTTATTAACCTAAGCGAGATTAATAGAAGTGTAGGAAAAACCTAGGAATATAGGAAAAATAAATAACCCATCTAGGAAATAAAAACCTACACTAACACCCCCCCATAAGCGAAGCTTAGGTGGATGTAGAAATGGGTCCCGGCAAATCAAGCCTGATGAGGTACCCATGTACATAAAATTCCCCCCCAAAGAGAGAGAAAAGAGACCCCCCCAAAAGTAGAGAGAGTCAGGACTCCGAGTGAGAGGAAGAAGCCCCCCCAGAAGATGAAGCATCCCACACCCCCAGCAAAGCTCGCAAATGAAGGAACTTGCTCTCAGGGAAGGGTTTGGTGAAGATATCAGCAACTTGCTCGAAAGTCAGACAGTAGCGAAGGTTGATGACGTGGCCATGGATGAGCTCCTGAATGTAGTGCATGTGAACCTCTATGTGTTTGGTTCGCTAATGATGGACCGGATTCCATGAGATCTGAATAGCACTCTGGTTGTCACAAAATATGACTGATGGCCATTTGATCTGGATGCCAAACTTAGTGAGAAGATTCTGAAGCCAAATGGCCTCAGTGGTGGCATTCACAGCCCCCTGATACTCGGCCTCAGTAGAAGATAGAGCAATAGCAGATTGCTTCTTGTTCGACCAACAAACAGGACCTGAACCAAGTGAGAAGCTGTAACCTGAAGTAGACTTGCGATCCTCAGAATCGCCCGCCCAATCTGAATTTGTGTAGCCCACCAAGTCAAGCTCAATGCCCACTGCATAGTGAATCCCAAAACTGTGAGTACCCTGAATGTAGTGAAGGATCCACTTGGCTGCTTTCCAGTGCAGCTCATGAGGCTCATGTATGAATCACGAAACCATGCCTACAGCATATGAAATGTCGGGTCTCGTATGAGTCAGATAAATGAGACTCCCAACAAGCTGTCGGTACAAAGTGCCATCAACAAGTGGAGAAGAACACTGAGCCTCAAGTTTGACTCCAGAAAGAAAGGGAGTCGGAGCAGGCTTACAGTCAGCCATATGAAACCTCGAGAGCAAATCTAGAGCATACTTGGACTGTGTGATGGTGATCCCGGAAGAAGACTGGTAGATCTCAATCCTGAGAAAGTAATGCAACAAGCCCAAGTCAGTCATCAAAAACCTGTCATGAAGGGCAGTTTTAACAGCCCCAATGGTGGATGAAGAACTCCCTGTGATCAGCAAGTCATCAACATACAGAACGAGAAATAGGAGTGAATCATCCTGCTATAGAATGTAGACATTGGGATCAGAATGGCACTGAGTGAACCCAACTGATAGAAGGAAGGAATCCATCTTGGCATACTAGGCCTGAGGAGCCTGTTTGAGGCCATAGAGAGACTTCTAAAGAAGGCACACAAGTGAAGAATCCTAAAGGAACCCCTGTGGCTGCTCCATGTAGATCTCCTCCTGAAGGTCACCGTGAAGAAAAGCACTCTTCACATCCATCTGGTGTACTTCCCAACAATTAGCTACAGCAATGGCAAGAATAAGTCGGATGGAATTCATTTGGGCAACTAGCGCAAAAGTCTCAGAGTAGTCAATCCCAGGAACCTGGGAGAATCCTTTGGCAACCAAGCAAGCCTTATACTTGTCAACCGACCCATCTACAGCAAATTTTGTCTGATAGATCCACTTACATCGAACAAGTTTTCTTCCCTTAGGAAGAGGGACAAGATCCCAAGTGTGGTTCCTCATCAAGGAACTATACTCCTCCTACATAGCTGTATCCCACTCAGGAATACCAGAAGCCTCATGAAAAGACTGTGGATCTGAGGCAGTAGCAATGAAGACATGTGGAGCATCCTGGAACTATGAACGAGTTTGCCTGGTGTATAATGGATCCCCAACCCAATCACCTGCAGACTGCAAGGTTTGTCTAGCCCAAAGTGGACCGGAAGATGGAGAATCTGGAGGAGAATCATCAACCTCTGAATGATGACTAGGAGAGGAAGGAGGTGAGTCCTCTAAATCGCTCTCTACATCAGAAGTGGAGGTAGAAGACTGCTCAGGTGAATCTGACTCATTAGAAGATCTGTCATGTATCCCAAGTGACTCTAATGTCAAAGTAGAAGGAGTTGGAGAAGTGATAGAAAGTGAGCTCGAAGAGCCCTCCTCAAACTGAACACTCCTCTCAATGAACAAATCATGTGTAGTAGGGTGGAGCAACCAATAACCCTTCACACCATTAGGATAACCTACAAATATGCAAGGTCTGCTCTGTGGATCCAAGGCCTTGCATTTCTCTGTGGGCCCATGCAGGAGAACCAAAAACTCGAAAGTGCTTAACTGATGGTTTCTGACCGCTCCAAGCTTCAAAAGGAGTGACTCCCTTCAAGGCTCGGTGAGGAACACAGTTCTGGATATAACAAGCATAGTGAATGGCCTCTACCCAATACTGTGGTGCAAGAGATCTGGAGTGAATCATGCAGTTCGCCATTTCCTTCAAGGACCTATTCTTCCATTTTGCAACACCGTTCTGCTGAGGATTGTATGGAACTGAATGCTACAAATCAATCCCCTCTGAAGTGCAAAACCTCTCAAACCGATGGTTGACATACTCACCACCATTGTCAGTGCGCAAAACTTTGATGGCTTTCTCGGATTGCTTCTCTACAAAAGTCTTGAAGTCTTGAAAATGATCAAATATCTCTGACTTCTGTTTGAGAAAGTACACCTGAGTATTTCAAGAAAAGTCATCAATGAATGTGAGGACATATCTAGCCCTGCTGAAAGAAGGATGCTGAAATGGACCAGCCAAATCACTGTGAACTAACTCCAGTATCTGTGAAGCTCTCCATGCCTTACCTTTGTCAAACTTTTCCTTAGGATGCTTACCAAGAATGCAATCTTGGCAAACACCACTTGAAAACTGAACTAAAGGCAACCCTGTGACCATGCTCTGCTGGTTGAGCTGCTGCAAGTAGCAGAAGTTAAGATGGCCAAACTGCTCATGCCATAATCTGCTCACATCATTAGAATGAGTGACCAAAACAGTCGAAGGAGGATCAGGAACAAAGTGAGAAAACAGATAGAGTCGTGACTGATGATCTGCTCTCCCAACTACAACTGTAGAACCACTATGCAACTCACAAATCTCCACTGAATCAGGAGTGAACTCAACCTGCTTGCCTGAACCTGTGTGAGTGATCTGGTATACCGATAGGAGATTAGTTGATAATGAGGGCACACAAAGAACATCATGGAATGTGCCATCCCCCACATCAACAAACCCTCTCCCACACACCTCAACAGGAGTGTTATCACCCATCAAAATAGAAGGCATAGTACACGGCTCCAAGGATGCAAGTTCTTCCTTAGATGAAGCCATGTGGTGCGAAACACCCGAATCAAGAACCCAAGTGGATGGTGAAGAAGCAACTGCAACAAGGGCCTTGCCCTTTCCTTTTCCCTTGCTGTTTTCTTTTGCCTTATTAGACCCCTCATTAGAACTCTGTTTGACAGATTCAGGAACACTGATATTATTCTTCTCAAGAATGTGTGTCAAGTGATCAATTTGTTTTTTCAGACATTTATGTTCATCATGACCGGGTCTTTTATAATAGGCACATTGGACCCTCTCTTTCTTAGGCTTGTCGCCCTTGGAATATTGGGTCTCATTAGTTGCTTTTGAAGCAACCGTTATCTGATCCTTCTTCTCCTTGCTATTCTTTTGTTTCTTATCCTTACTATTGTTGTTACTACTTTGTCCTTTCTATTCTTTTGTGCCTTGGTTGGCAGCCAAGGCATGTGACTTAGAAGACTTAAGAGTGCCCATCTGGATTAGCTTGTCCTGTTCCCGAGTGAGATTGACAGCAAAATCATCTAAAGATGGCATGGTGAATTGAGTACCAAGTGCACCCTTAGTAGCATAGAAAGTAGAAACAAACACAGAATATTTTGAACTTAGCTTAGAGAGAATACTAAGAATCAGTTGTTCTTTCTTTTCAATTCCACATTATTTTAACTGCAACCTTAGTGATTTCAATTTGGTGAAGAAATCTTGGATTGTGTTGAAATTGCCTGGACTTAAACTAATTAGTTCATTTTCCAACATATGACCCCTCATTGAATCTTGTGTGCCAAATAGTCTTTCTAACTTTGTCCAGATTTCATTTGGTGTATTCAAAGACTCAATGTGAAAGAGCAAATTAGGAGAAACAGACAAACACAATGTTCCATATGCCTCATCACATTTGTTAAACCACTTAGGCTTATCTTCATCTTTAGCAGGTTTAGTTTCAAGTCCCATAGTTATCCTATTTAATCCAGCTTTCCTTAAGTGAATTGTCATGTGTGATTTCCACTCAAAGTAATTGTATGGAGTTAGGATAGGCAGATTTGTTTGATCCATGATGAAGAAATGCAGAGAAGAAGTGTTGAAAAGAAGAGAACCCAACCAAGACAACCCCCCCTTTTCACTCAATCAAAGAACCCCCTCAAGAAAATATGATTTGGCACTTTATATTAATGCGTTTACAACTACCACTAGCAATAAATACTAAGTGGTTTTGATTTCAATGCATTTACAAAACCCTCATGAAGAGCATATGCTGAAAATACAACTTTGGCATAATATCCAGAGAAATAAACAGTACCACTACGATCTACTCAAAAAATCATGCACTTTCAAAAAAAGAATCACCTCGATACGAGGTCGTATGTGAATGTTATGATCCTTCGAAGTTCCTAAAATGAGAACCGTGCAATGTCACGACTGAGAATCTGCAATTTCTAAAAAATCTTGGCATCAAAATCAAAAAATGACTGCACTAGTGCATAGAGCACGAAAAAATTGCCAAAATCAAAAAAAAATTCATGGGAAAAGGAGTCCGTATGAGCAAGAACGGAGCATTTGAAAACTGTCTTCAAAACTGCAGCTGCCAACGGAGAGGGGTCCTGCTGTAGCTTTATGAGCGTGTTTCTACAAAATATATAGACTGCATGCAAAAATAGAAGGATACCTAGATGGTTTTTCTGTGCTTCGAACAAAACCCAGAAGGTGTTTTTCTTGCAAATGCACAGAAGATGTTGCTCCAGTGTAAATAGAACGCCTTTAGCTACAAAAAATGACCCCAACAACCAAAAAATGACATGCAAAGGCTGAATTAGATGCTGGATCCTGCAATATTGATTCAAAAGACCAAATATGCAAGTTGGTTGTCAGATTTGAGCTCGAAACCCTGGTTCCGCAACTGTGTATGATGATCTCCGATTTCGATGAAACGAAAGCTAAATCTAACTTTCTCAAGCCTCCTGGACACGTTGGAATAGCTGAAAATGCTGCCAGTATAACCAAAAATGTTGCAATCACCCAGATTTCATAAAACACATGTGCAACCCTAGAGATTAAAAAAATTTCCGTCAAACTTTTCTAATTCTCAAGATCATCCGAAGATGCAAGAGAAGAGCATACTGGGTTTTTCAAAAACCTGCAATAAGATTTATTAGCCCCCCCTAAATCTCTCAAACATGGAAACTAAAATCTACTCTTGCACATAGAATAGCTCTGATACCATATTAGAATCTGAAAAGATTAATAACCCAAAAAACTAGTGCAATGAATAGATATTAAAACTATGAATGCAAATGATACGAAATCAAAATAGCAATACAGAGTTAGTCTCCAAAAGAGTAATGCAAATGCTAGAAGCAAAATAGTATTAAGAGGATGCAAAATACAAGCCAGGTAGCATGCTTATATAGACCAAGGAGAGAGAGGAGGTGGCAACACCAACCAATAAGGAGCAACTATCTATCGGACTAAAGATAGCAAAGTATCTTCCCAAGATAGCTAATGGATGCTCACATGTAGGAAGGTGACACCTTGCAACCACTCACTTAATAAGACATGCTTTATTAACCTAAGCGAGATTAATAGAAGTGTAGGAAAAACCTAGGAATATAGGAAAAATAAATAACCCATCTAGGAAATAAAAACCTACACTAACACATGGAACTAGACACTTGAACCCCTCTTATCCATTTCCACTTGTCGTATTCTATCAAAAAGTCCAAAAAAAAAAAGAGTAAAGAGAAATCCCTTCGTCCAATAGTGAAAATCTGGCAAACAGGTGCCTTGGATAAGTACCATGATGAAAACCTGGCAAATAGGCATCATGTGTAAGTTGATCTCCTACGTCACCTACACTAGGGGGCACCGTGTCTCATCGGCATATTTTTTTTCTCCTACCATTTCTGTCCATATTGTTTCCTACTCTATCCTCCTATTTCTATCCATTACATACCTATCATGTCATGTCCATCCATCCTAAATCTTCCTTTCCTCTATTTTTGATCTTGATAAAGATTGGGGCCACAATGTTGACAAATGTTTTAGATGTCTCTTAACATACCTTATCCCTCCAAACCACACAAATCCTTCATTATCCTCTCATCCTCCTCCTTCATTTTAAGCATTGTCATGAAAAATCTTACGTATTCTACCTACAATGGGGCATGTTTTTCCTATGCGATATAGTCCTTGGAGATCACATCCTTGTTTTCTTCTACCTACCCTACCATTGATCCCCTACCACCCATCCATCTACCTATCCGTGGTGTTTCTCTTGTCATCAGTATCTAGCATTAAGGCTATCCAAAATTCTTATCCAGTATCTTATCCACAGTGTCAGCCTAGTATAGCTTTTGCCATTAGTGTTATCTGATCCATATCTGATCTGTATATGATCCATATCTGTTCCATACTGTTCCCCATCACCTAGGTTTTAGGTCCACCAAGTTCACCCTGAACTACGTTGCCTCTGCGTCATCACATAGGCAAGGCCATTTAGCAATGAACCCCTAAGGCACTAGGTTAGTCCCTTAGGGTCTGTCTCTTCATATCTGTTTGTCGTGCCATCCATAATAAGTTGATCTTTAGTTTTCACTGGGGACAACTCCTCACCCTGGTTGTAGATTTGGATTCTTGAATGCCACATGTTCTAAGAGGATACCAATAAGGATTGTGATACCTTTCACTAGACAAGCACGGGCAGCAAAGCAAGCCTCCCAAAACAACAAAAATCTTGGCACAAAAGCATCAACCTATCCAAAGCAAAGCAAGTATACCAAAACACTCAGACCAATTCTATATCAATTATGGCAAGAAGACACATCTAATGCAAGAATGTTTTGTGAATTGGTTAACTTACAAGATCTTGATTTTTTGTTATTATGTCTTTCTATGCTACTCAAGGATGCCAAAAGCTAGAGATGCTATGATGAGGGCATAATCATTTGCATAATCATTTTCTTTGTCTTTTGTTTGTGGATCAAACTTTAGTAATGTGATGACTTTTGTCTAACGACATGATCAATAAAAGATCATCAAGGACTTTCGAAGGTCTGAGCATGAAAAGGGGCAATCCTTGTCTGTTGAAATGTAAGAAATACTCAGGTCATCTAGATTCAATTTTGACTAGATGCTTGTATCAACTTGCTATATCAAAATCCATGTAAGCGATACTCAAGTCATCTTAGTTTAATTATACCTAGATGCTTGTATTTTCTTACAACATAATAAAAAGCCCAATGATGAAATAAGCACTTCAAAATACTTGTAATATCAAGATGACACATATCCATATCCAATTACATCGCATATCCATATCCATATCCCATGCAATAAAGATTCTATGCAGAGTATTAATGTTTTCAAAATCTTGTGATTCCTTCTATCAAGTCATTCTTCTATCAATCAAATTTCTATCTGTCTTCGTATCTCTCGTCAACAGTTCTAGCTATCAATCTGAGCAATGATCTAAATGCAAGTCTATCCTTAATCCCTACCAATCATGTTAGTCAATATTGTCAAATTATCCACTCACAATCAGTGGTCTTGATCCTTGTCTAGTTGTAAACCAACTAAATCAATTATAATCACTCAATTGTCTTATACGGGATGTTGCATTGTCGAAATCAGACCAACACACATGTCCTACATGACATGTTTCATTTCTTGAAACCAGACACTATCCTCATGTTGCTCTAGGGATCTATCATTCCCCACCATGACAACACTGTTGTATATCATTATTGATTTGGTTTACCGCTTACCAAGGCTAATACCTTATTTGTTCTTATATCATTTGTGCATACTTGCTTACTTACTTGTGTGTGTTATCATTTTATCTTGCATCACATATCATTCGGCTCTTTCTTCAATCTATTTTTCTTCATCCTAACCTGTTTTTCACCTTCTTCATTGTGAGATTGTCCATATCACGCCTTCTACCTTTTTCCCATCCAATCTCCTGAGGGGGAATCCTATCATTGTTAAACTTGTACCAGGGGCAAACTGGGGCATGTATCATTTTTTTTTAGAAAAACTTATTCTTTCAAACAATGTGATAAAACACATTGCATCAAAGAGGGGCAAAATGTATACACCTAAAAATGACACGACTTTGTCTAAATAAATATTTTTAATATTTATTTAAGTCTATTTCCTCTATCAATAAATAAATAATTAAATTTATTTATTCAATTCATATTTCTCCAAGTTAATTAAATATCAAAAATATTTAATTACTTCTTCTAAAGTCAAAATTAAATAAAATCATTTATTTAATTTATTTCTTCCAAACAATTAAATAATTTCTAACTATTTAATTAAGTCATGCATTCTTCCAAATTTAAATAAATCATTTAAATTTATTTAAATCCTCTTAGTCTCTAAAATAAAATATAATTAAATATTTTATTTTATTCTTCTATCTTGCACAAGATAAATTAAATAAATTTATTTATTTAATTTGCTTTCTTCTAAAAATATCTTCTTGCTTTCTTTCTAAAATTGCAACTCATCCACATCTAATTAATTTATTTAATAAGATATTTCATCTATTATTCCTCTCATCTTTTTAGGATTTATTAATTTATGAGTTTGGAAACAATACGACAACTCGTCAGCCTCATCCTACCATACCTCGCAATCTAGGTATGGGAGCTAGATAACTAGACCCACATTATCTAGTGTGTGTCTCCAATACTTGAGCTTCCCCAGCTTGTGATGGGAAATCACGCCTGCATATCCGTAGCTATAGGGCTCACCTCTCTACCTATGAAAAAGACATATTAGTCGCGTGATCGCTATGTGCTCCCACAACCAAAACTGCAAAAGCAACACACCTGCTGACAAACTGGCCCCTCTGTGATACATAACCTGGTGCATATCCTTGTACAAGTGTGCTAGCATGCACACACCCCATGAGTATCAAGTCCCATCCATAATCATGCTCTCCAATACCCTCCCCCAGGCAATCAAGAACCTGTGTGACCTCCTATTAGGGCATACTACGCCACCGATCAATCCTGCCACTATTCCCGGGAAGTAGTCATAGAAGTCATGAATGACCTACCATGAAATCACCTGCTCAACCAGCTCTGGGTCATCAAAAATGTGTCTGCACTCAGCCAAACCCACATCACGTTGTGGATCATACTCTACCAACTCTCCCTGAATAGGGAGGTGCAGAATCTTGTACATGTCCTCTAAAGTGATCATCATCTCCCTGGTCAATAGATGGAATGTCCCATCCTCGCTATGGAATCACTCCACCACTGTAGTCAACAAACTGCGGTTCACGTGAACCTCGGGTATGAAACAAATATAATGCAGACCCATAGCACCAAGAGCCTTGCGGTCCATCTCTATCAACATATACCACTGCAACAACGGCAAAGGGAACTGCTCTCATGACATCAGGGTATCATGGATATCCTCCTGCAATCAGGCAAAGCATAGCATCAAAGAAATCCATATCCAAGCAAACCTACTCAAAACAATCAAACTCTCCTATCATTGACTTAACATATCAAATTAATCAAAACAACATATCATCTCTTGACTAGATTCTTGGTAATCTCAGAGATCACTTATCAATTGATGCGTCGATCAAGGTGCCAATTGGGTTAATTTTGTTAAGTCAACTGACTATCCTAGTGCAAATGCACCTTACCAGGTGGCAAATGTGTCAATTCATATCAGATGTACCACTTCACCATGAATGTGCCAATCCTTGATGTATATGCACCATTCTGGCACATGCGCCACTTTTTTTGTCACATGCACAGTTCCCCAGTGGATGTGCCAACTCCTGTCCTATATGAGCACATCTATCATATGCACCGTAAGATCACTCAGATGCATGATTTCATAGCATATGCACCATTTCGGGATGCATATGCGCTGAACTGCAGTTAGACGCATCTATCCTAGCTTTTTTTCTAAGCATTTATGGGCCTAATAATTGACTTTTAGCGAGATTTGACGATCTACATACCGATGGTCCTACCTTGGGTAGCTGATTGAACCATCGAACTCACTCAAATTGGTGCTCCTCACGTGGAATATTCATATCTCTGTTGACTGCTCTAGCTCCTCTACTCTCCTAAGTTCTCAAAGACCAATCAACTAAGGACAAGTGTGCAAATGAATAGGACTTGTGGACCCAGCTCCTATGTATAGCAAGGAAACCATAGCTGACTCTATGACAACTGTGACTACTTCCCATATTTGTTCCTCTAAACCATGTCCTATTTTTCTCCATCCTAACCCACTTTCCACCTGCTTCTTCGTGAGATTGTCTGTCTCACGCTTTCTGCCGTCTTCTAGTCCAATCTCCTGAGGGGGCATCCTGTCGTTAAAATTGTACCAGGGACAAACTGGGGCATGTATCATTGTCAAAAATTCTTATTCTTTGAAACAACGTGATAAAACACATTGCATCAAAGAGAGGTAAAATGTATACACCTAAAAATGACATGACTCTACCTAAATAAATATTTTAAATATTTATTTCATCTTAATATTCTTCTATCAATAAATAAATAAATAAATTTATTTATTTGATTCATTTTCTCCCATTAATTGAATAAATTACATTTATTTAATTAATTCCATCAATATCAACTTAATTCTTCTAAACAATCAAACAATTTTAATTATTTTATTAAATCATTCATTCTTCCAAATTTAAATAAAATGCAAATTTATTTAAATTAAATCTCAATCTCTAAAAATAAAATATAATCAAATATTTTATTTATTCTTCCAAATCATGTGCAAGTAATTAAATAATTTTTTTTATTTAATTACGCTTTCTTATCTTCTAAAAATTCTTCAGAATCTTCTAAAAATAAATTCTTCTTGTCATGCAAAAGTAAAAGCTGAGTTAATTGATTTAAAGCAACTTTGTTTTTATCAACAAAACTCTGAAATTAGAAAAATATATTCTAATTTAAGAAATAAAAGTTCATCCTCATCAAGAAAGCAGTTAACTCAACAAAGCATCCTTTTGAATGACACATGTCCTTCAATTTGTGCACATTCTCTCAAACATCCTCTACCATTGATCTTCTTATATCTTCTACACCATTGATCTTCTCTCACACAATCCTATAAATACCCCTATATCCTTCCATTTCAATATCAACAAGCTTTCAAGTAAACTCATGATGCAGAATCCATAGCGCACCATTGGCACCCCCACTTTCACACCATTCATTATCCATTCCATATTGTGTTCAAGCTCACCTTCAACACAATAAGTATCCAAGCCATTTCTCTTTTGCCATCTTGAGGAATTAAAGCAAGGAAGCAAGCTTCCTGAGGTCTGCATTCATCACCGAAGATTAAATGGGAATAGGTGAACAATGGAAATTGCGAGGTAAGAAAGGTTGTAAGTATAACTTCCTTATTTTAATCTTCTTCACTTTCACATTTCATTGATGTTATTAGGTTTTTGTAATTCATTATATTATCCCATTTTACCCATTACATTAATAGTTAAGGGTTTGAATAGCTTTTTGAAATTAACATTTATTGTGGTTAGGTTTTTCTAAATGAAGAATAAAAGACTCAAAGTAGAAAGATAAATCACTTTACATTCAAGCTATCAAAGTGTCTAAGGAGAACTGAAGCAGAATCCAAAGCGATCTCAACGATTTCTAGTGATTCAAAGCAACTCAGAGCGATTTCAAGTGAAGAAAACCCTAATTCAATAGAAAAAGGTATTTACAATCTAAAACCCTACCATGAACTTGTTTGAATTCTTGCTGCAATGGTGACAATGCAAATTATTGATATCACTATGAGAGCTCGACTGAATTTTAAGAAACACCCCTTCAAATCAATGGAAATCTATCCAATGGGTGCATTTTTGGATATACCACATGGAGTGATGCATGCGGAGGATGTTAGGGCTTACATTCATGTTGCCCTAGAAGAGCATGGTGACAACAAATTCTTAGATTTATATCTAAAACATCTAAGTGGTAACACATTTAAGTTGAAGGAAGAATACAAGGCTTTGGAAGAGAAGAAATTCATTTAGTACAAAGACTTCCCAACGTTTGCGGAAGATGAATGGGTCTAGTATGTGTTGAGCAGGATTCATGATGAATTCATGTGGCTCAAAAAGCCCCTATGATTACCAAGGATGCAATTAGGGTTGTGATAGGACTAAATTCTACTGGTAGCATGCCCTTGTTAAAAGATGTGAAAAATAGCACTGTGACAGTAGTAAGTGGAGCCCAATTCGACAAGAGGGCATTAACAGTTAATGATATTACAGACCATGTAGTTAAGTTTGAATCAATGGTAATTGGATATAAGATTTACTTCACCAATAGGGAGAACTCTGTCTCTAGCACAACTATCTACATTGCTTACTAGATGATTAAGGAAAATGTAGACTATGATCTCTATGAGTTGCTTCAACTACAGCTAATGGAAAACCTAAAGAAGACAAAGGAGAGAAAATACCCTTTCAAATTTGGTACGTTGATCATCTTCTTATTCTTTTACTTCATGCAAGAATTACCCAAAATGAAAAACTTGTTATGGTTAAACAATCAACTAGTTGCAATGTAAATTAGGGATCATTTAAGCAACATAGGGAGCTATGATGAATAGAACACAACCCTATGGGGCTATTTCAAGAATTTCTAGAGAACTATGCAATCTAGGGAAAGGATTCCCAAGGTAATTATTGAAAAATATAAGAGTGACATATGCTTCATTGTGACAAAAGTCCAATGCATGATGAGGTTGTTGAGCCTATAATAGTCTGGGTTCTACCAATGGGTTATGAAGCGGATGGAAAAATACTAGATAGCTATGCTCAACACATGTTAAGCAAACCTAGGGACCCTAAAGAAGAAATATTTGGAACCTATGAGGAGCTATCAACAAAAGTTCATGTTGAACTAAGAAAGCTAGAATTTTGAAGAAGGCTCAGAAGATGGTAGAGGAGTATGCCATGAAAAAGGGTTTTGCCAAAGAACAAATTGAAGAAACAAGAACAAGAGTAGAAGTAGAAAGGATAGCCAAAGAAAAGAAAGATGAACCTATGAAGGCTCTGGAAGAGCCTAAGAAGAAATCAAAGGAGCCTATAGCAACAAAGAAGAGAACAAGAGCTTCTACTTCACAAACTACATCTGGTGAAACAACCTCTAAAATTGCATCTAAATCCTTCGGTATTCCCTCCACAACAACTGTAGATGCACAAAAAGAAGACCAAAAGTCAGAGAGTGTATGTTAGTGTTGATGCATTTGATTATGACGAAACAGAGACTGATGAAGAGGTG
Source organism: Cunninghamia lanceolata (assembly GCA_027924645.1). Taxonomy (NCBI): domain Eukaryota; kingdom Viridiplantae; phylum Streptophyta; class Pinopsida; order Cupressales; family Cupressaceae; genus Cunninghamia; species Cunninghamia lanceolata. The sequence continues at coordinate 800,571 of BSBN01001603.1, read as the reverse complement.
AAAAAGATGAAGCCACAGAGTGCACCACCCTCTAGTTCTCAGCAAAGCAAATCCTCCGGTGCCACAAAGGAGAAGACCTCCAGTAAGGGTAAAGCGAGAAAGAAGGATAAGACTAAAGTGTCTATAGAAGACCAAGCTACAATGAGTCTAGAGGAAGTATTGAAGGCCATTATAGTTAATGGCAATCTAAAACCTTTTTCCCAATTGTATGAGGACTATAATAATGCAGATAAAAACATCATTAAGATTGCTATCATTAAATACTTGGAGATATACAATAAAGACCTCATTGAGATAATTGCTAATCTCCTAGACAGCTTGGGAAGTATAATGTCTATAAGGAAAGAAGCTACTATGGCCAAGGACATTGAGCTTAGAGAACATACACTAGTAAAGCTATGTCCTAAAATCATCCCAGAAGAAAAGGAAAAAGTCTCCAAAGTGCTTGGTGGAAAATTTAGAACAAAGAGAAGGTTGAATACTCTCAAGTCAGATGACATTAAGAAGGTAGTTAGAGAAACTGAGGAAATCACTTTGAGTGTATTAAAGGAACTCCACTCCCAATCATATATGATAATGAAGAAACAAGTGTTGGAGTTGACACATCTGCTTCGGATGTCAACATGGACCAAGGGTTAGACAAAAATGATGAAGAGATAAAGGATAAAGAAGATTAAGCCCCCGCTATTAATGGTCTAGACAGTGAGACACATCTAACAAGGACCAAACTGAGACAAGTCTTCCTCTAGATCAACAAACTGATGATCAAACAAACAAGGAGAAGACTGATGAGATGAATAAATTTGATAATCAAGAATAGGAACAAGCAAAGAAAAGCCCTTCACTAGAGGAAAACATTGATCAATAAGAAGATATGGATCTGGAACCTCTTGAGTAGAACAAAGAAGAAGAAGTTTCTGATATGGCAAGAGACACTGTTACCTTACAGGATCCAGAAGATTCTGTCAGGGAATTTTTGGAAAAGCAACAGAAGTCACAATTTTTGGATGAGCTTGAGTTTTTGCAAGGACCAATAAACTTGGTTTCAATGTCTCCTTTGCAAAAATTCAAACTGGTATCAATTGTGCAAGCTAAGGCTCTAGAATAAATTCTAAGGTCTCACATCCAAGATAGTGAGCTCATCGAAGAAGCATCTGGTATTTTGGAAAAGATGATGTCGACGTATCAAAAGGATACTTCATTACCTTCAATAGATCAACTCAAGGGACTAATAAACTCAGTAAGTATACATTTTGAATCTTTTGAAAAGTCTGTAGAAACAAAAGTAAGAAAAGAGTTTGATGCGAAGAGATTAGCTAAGTTGAAGACCATGTTAGTTAATGATAAAACTCTATTAGATAATGGAATAAAAGGTATACAAAGTGCCATGAAAGAATCTTGTGATTTGTACAAATTTTGTTTATCATGGCCGAAAGCTACAAAGGAGTTAGGAGAGAAGATCAAGGATTAGGAATTGCAGTTGATAAATATCTCTAAGTCATTTGATCCAGCAGTTGAATCAATAAGTAGTAAAAGATACAAGCTATAAATATCCACAATAACTTAAGTAGTTTGATGAATAAGAGGGAAGAAGTTAAAAATAGGTTGTGCTAGCTAAGAGGGCTGGTAAGTCCTAAAATAGATTCAATGACTAATCTTGCAACAGAAGCCTTGAACATAAAAGCAATAATTAATACACCCTCAGATGTGCAGAAGGCAGAAAAATTAGTTTTTATAGTAGATGGTCACATTCAAATTTTGGATAGTACAAAGAATAGATGGGATGGAGAGTCAACTCTACTAAAGACCATTTGTAATGATATTCTACCTCCCACAACTAACTAATTAAGTTAAAGACTGTATTTGTACATATGTGGCAGAGTATGAGAGTCTTGCAAATCTGACACAAATTTTGACACTTGTACATACACCTTGGCCATTGATGTCAAAGGGGGAGAAGAAAATCAGTGAAAAATAGCCAATCAGCTAAGGGGGAGAAGTAAAATAGGGTGTATAGAGTAAGGGGGAGCAACATATATTTTTCACTAAGTATTGCCATCAATGACAAAGGGGGAGATTGTTGGCAACATAGTCAAAGAGACACTACTCCGTTGATCAATATAGAATGTTGTCATTGATGGCAACAAGATTTGGTAAAGTGGATTTCCGTTCGGAAGACTACTTAGCCAGAATGACTATGGATAGTATATAGAGTGATAGACAGTGATAGGAATGGTATGCCTCCGTAGTTGAATATCACAGTGTGCAGTTCAGGTATGTTGTTTGTAGTTGTTTGAAGGTGTTATATTCAATTTTGCAAGTTCTGAAGATCTCTGGAAGACATACTATGATTTAGCTATGTTCGGGTGTGCCTAAGTTAAGAACAATGTATAGTACCAGAGTAAAAGGGTATGCATTCCTTTGCTATTGCATATGTTGTCTTATGGTTATGAGGTAGTAAAGATACTTATTATGACTACCTAAATCTAGAGTTATAGCTTCTGAAGTTCTTTTGATCACATTCTACAAGTTGTCCTTTATCGGTTGACAGTCTAACAGTGCTTCACAGTGACTGAACAATAGTTCTAAGATCCACATTTTGATATAGAAGATTATTATGTCTTGCGGTTCTGAAGGTATGTTAAGAATTCTATAATGAATTTTGGTTATGAATTTTAGAGTCTCATATGGTTTGCATGGAGAGTTATGATATGAAGTCAAGTTAGTTGAGTATGCTTATAAGAAAAAGCTGACACTAATGTTAGATCAATATGTGGACAAGATATATTGTTTGTGCCACCATCCTAAGTGATTCTATAATTGGTCCGGACCTATATGAAGATCCTTGAATGATTGTATGGACAAGACCAAACTGACAAAGTAAAATACTTGTGTACACAGTGCATGTTTGGCATGCTGACCTAGTTGTGAGTCAAATCAAGTTGCAGATATATATACTTGATGAAATTCATTGTTAAAGGGTGTTGATGCAAATGTGTAATGAATTAACTATATCTGTGATGTGATAAGTGTAGCAAGAGTATAGAGGACTAAAGAATTAAATATATGTGAACATAGCAGAAATGCAGAGCAGTAATGATGAAGAGTTTTGAGTCTGTATATTGAGCAATCAATGGAACTATATTCCAGCATGTTGTAGATGCATTTGTAGTAGTTCATGACTAGTAGTGAGCTACTTCTTTTCTCTCTTCTATCTTTTCTTTCTCTATGGATAGTGAGTCCACTTGGACAGTGAGTCCACCTGTAGTGAGCATTTCTTTGGACAGTGAGTCCTTGGCCAGTGAACCATATGGCAGTGAGCCTTTTGTAATCCGGTATTGCTATCATAATATATTGTGATCTAACACTCACCGTGGTTTTTCCCTCTTTGGGTTTTCCACATAAAAATCTTGGTGTCTATGTGTTATGGCTTTATGGCTACTCTTCTTATGTTTGTTTTGCTTCCATGTTATTGAATTTGGTAAATGGATCAATGAATATGTGAAATAAAAGTTTTACAGAATACTGATTCACCACCCCCCTCTTAGTATTCCTTGTATTTAACAAATATTGTGTACTTTGAACACTTAATGTGTTCATTTGAAGTACAATTGTTGACAAAAAATTCTCACAAATTGACTAAGATACTGACTACAAAATTAAACATGTTTAGTCAACTTACTCGTGTCAACTTGTCATCAAAAGACATACACCAGGCTTCTATTAGATGACAAAAGTAATTAACCTTTGACTCAAAAACAACTTATCTAACAAGCACTAACATGACCTCTCCACTAAATATATGTGTGTGTGTTTCTAGATGGCATAAGGATCATTGCATTCTTGCAATCTAGCATCCTCTCCATGGTGATACTCTCTCTCCTCTTATTGGAGGGAAAACAACATTGTTCCTGCATCCACCTCAGTTACAGCATGGTATTTAATTCATTCGTCATTTTAATCACATGTTAAATAATGATGTCATAAACATATATTCATGCATACAAATTAATATAATTAAATGCATTTCACATCATTACTATGATTATAATATTTTCTCTAACTAACTATATGTCTCTTGAAAATAATTGAAAATAAACACATTAATTTAAAAATGGGGTGTAACACGTGGGCAATGAAATTGTCTATCGTAGACAACCTCCAAAGATTTACAATACTCCAATGGTTGTTAATCGGCGAGAATAGTGACTTCAATGCTATTATGAGGAAACTTGAGACATTGGTGATGGGTGGAGGGTACAGCTTGCATGGCAAGCAACCATGTTCAACTGAGGAGAAGATTGTAGGGGAGGTCAAGATCAACCATGTGACATAGAGTGGGTAGTGTGAGGGGACCAACATTGATAGGGAGACATATAATGCCTTTTGATTCTTGCTATGTGTTGTCATATGCTTTGATGGAGATGACCAAAGGTTCTAGGGCATTTGTTGAATACCCTATAAGTCTTATGAACTCTAATGTACATATATTCAAACTAGACCCATTATCCAAGAGGACTCTCTTGACTTTGTGATTGGTGATTTGGACTTCAATATGGAGTGCTTTGTTATGGATGGGGTCGATAGGTGGCATGTCGGATTGGATAAAAGTGTGATGGTAGGATGAGGATAATTGGGCCACTAGATTTTGGAACTACGTGGGCGGAATGTCAGTGGGGACATGGGATTCTTGGAGGGCCATGTTCAGGATCTCGTGATGGATGGTGGATGTCTTAAGGAGTTCCAAGATGGAGATTTGTAATGGGTCTTCCCAAGATGGTCGAGGAGGTTATATTTAGAATTGGTAGTGGTGGAGGATGGGGATGGTCCCTTTATAGTTACACACCCTTGTTGGGTACTAATGACACATTCAGGGGTATTATTTTTGATTTTGATGGCAGTGATACGAGTGGAGTCGAAATCAATACAACCCACTACATTAGCATAAGAAGGTGGAACATTGTTGTAGTTGATTTTGTTCACTTGGTTATTGGGATTGGGTTTGGATGACAACAGATCAGATGTGGATGGGTTATTGTGATTGGGAAGAGGGTCTTGGTAAATTCCTAAGCCATCATTGGGTGAGGTATTGTTGATTCCTTCCACTTGGATATTGTCATGATCGACAAGATATTGGATATAGTTCTTCCATTTCATACATTTTATAATGGAGTGTCCTTTAATATGATGATAGTCACAATACTTGTTTTCCTTGTACCGTGCGGGTTTAGGTTGGTTTTTGTCAAAAGGTTTGGCCATGGGAAACTCAATCATGTTGGCTTGGACTAGTTTTTGGAACACAACTTCAAGAGGTTCACCCAAAGGAGTGTACTTACATTTTGGATTGTTGGGAGGGTTTCTTTTTGGTGGAGTAGATGGAACAGAGACATTGTTTGAAACATTTTGTACCTATCATGTAGGAAAAGTGGGAATAGGGCTTAATGAATGATATGCCTAGATCCTCCTTTCACTACACACATTCAAGGACATTTAACTAAGTTTAATCTCAACGTTTGTAAGAGGATTAACCTACAGGTTGGTTGTCACTTGTAATGATAGGGAAATTTGGAATTTACTAATTAATGTATTAATTTAATGCCCATTTATGCTCAAAACCCTAATTATGCAAAATCGTAAACAAATAGATAATTCTGACAAATGCTTGCACACAGAGATGTTATATTCAGAGTCGATACATACTAGATTTTGAGATTCAAGATGCAAAAAAGTCAAGGGTTAAAGAGCAGGCACCCAAGCCCAAGGTAGGAACTTTTTCATGGATTTTCAAAATTTGTCTACTATTGATCACCAATGTCCCGGAGGTTTTCTTCTCTATAATCCAAAGGGCTTCTGGGTAGGTGCCCAAGCCCTTGTAGTACTTTTCTTCTCAGATATCAAACCTATACACTCTGTCATAGCCTTTTGCAACTCCACTCCATAATATATGACACCTGTCACCTGCAATCACAAGGAATGGGGTTGGGGGTTGTGGTGTTTAGGAGCTTGCCTCAGTCAAGCCCTAGAATGGCATTCAAGCCTTCCAACACCGTTGTTTGATAAAGATTGTGTATCCCTACAGGATAGAGGCAAAAATAAATTGATAAATGATTGATTCAACACAAATAGATATCACCTCGAAAGGTGTAGCTTGCATATAGATGAAGATCCTTCAACACGTGAGAAAATGAAGCCAAATCTGCATAACAAACACAATAACAAGAAAAGTCTACTTTGCCATAATTAATGCTTTGAATGCTCTATAATCATAAGTTTTTAAAAGTATCATAATCATCTTCTAGTTTATAAATGAAACCCAAAACATGCTTATATATGCATTCCCGCTACAAATTTCATAATTCAAACTTAAGATGTTGGCAACGGAACCTTTTAACGGTCACATAACCAACATTCAAACTCTAGGCCCTGACCAAATAGGGCAGGACTAGAGCATGAGTACCCAAGCCCTAGGCCCCATTTTTAAGGTAGGTTCAAGTTCAACACTATCCCCTTAGCCCCATTTGACATGGGTTTTTAGGGATTTTCAATCAGGAGTTAAAATAAATATGCATGATTACATCTAAGGGACCCCAGAGCTAAACTTAGGAGGTAAAAGTCCTAGGGGGACATTTTACAACATAACAGTACCATGTGTGTCTCTTTAGGTTTAGGAGAGGCTATTTGAATGAACTTGGAATCAGTAGCGCCATCTCCTACAACATTTTTTAGGGCAAAATTTAGGTTTGTCATTGGATGGTTTGTCATTGTCATTTCTATTGTAGATTTTTACTAATCCTTTTTCTATAAGGGCCTTTTCAATGGTGAAACCTTTCTCGATGATCTCATCAAAGGTGGATTCACAATGCACTTGCAAGTGGAAGGCCATTTCTTGGTTCAAGTTGTGGATGAAGATATGTACAAGTTGTTTTTTGGGTGTTGTCCAAGGTAGCCTACTAGCAAGGGCTCTACATGTTTGTAGGTAAGTGAAAAAACTTATTAAACACACCAGGATACTAAGAGGGCGGGTGAATCAATATCTAATCAAACTTTAGATCCTCTAGAGTAGATTAAAACTTAAGCATTATAGTAACAAAATAAGCATGAAAGATAAATACAATGCACATCAACACATAACACTAGATATACATGGAAAACCCAAGAAGGGAAAAACCACGGTGAGGATTAACTCACAATATATGAAGCTCAAAATTATAACTTTGTTTTAGGGATACAACCCAAGGAAACTACTACCTAAAAAATTTGATTTAGGGTCACTCCCAAGGAAGCTACTACTCCCTGAAGACTTTGTTTTAGGGTCACTCCCAAGGAAGCAACTACTCCCTGAATTGAGAACAAACTTAGAACATATTACAGTATGACAGTCTCTCTAATGCCTAAAAAACTAACAATGAAGCTCACACATTTGATGATTACAATTCTGCCTCTTCACATTTCCTTCTAATGATTGAATCAGTTAGGCACACTCTACACTTGATCATTGTCATAGATATGTCTTCAAGATGAATTAGGATAGTATCTACAACTTCTACTCTTTCTCCTTCAGTCGCACATCATAATGCATTCATTATGCTCCTTCTTTTTCTTGTGAACCTTATCAATCACATTGCAATCACACCTCCCCTAATTCAATTTGATTTACAATTTACACATGATGTTACATTGATTACATTGCTTGTCGTCCAAAGACAACATGAAAAATATATTTACAAGTTGGCCAAATAACACACAACATGAAACATGTAGAGGACAAGTCCTAAACAAGACTACATGCTACACCAACAGAAGATCCATGCCTTGCAAACATCAACACATCCTTAACTAGGTCCAAAACATCCTTCACAACATCAAACACCAAGGAATTACATCTGCACACTCTGCTCATTTGAAAATAGGACAGCCTTAAGCAAAGACATGAAACTTGAAGCATAATGGCCATAACAACTTGAAAACCTTGTGCGGTACTGGAAACAAGAAAGATCTTCATGAAACTCTTCTAGATGAGTCTATAGGACTCATAAAACATCTCCAAATACTCCTTTACCTCCACAAATCAAATATTTTGTGCCACACATCTTCAACCATGAACTCTGAGAACAACAAGTCATCCAAAACACACTGCAACATATTGTAATTGAAAACCTGAGCTTGTGGATCACCAAGAGACTTGAAACTACAATAAAGCATGTAATGTACATCCATAAACATGTCCACAAAACTGCAAAGGCAACCATTCACATTCAGAGGAATGTTGAGCATTCCAACAGGCCTTCAACACTACCTTACTCTGTCAGAACACATGTCAGTACTCTATCATGCATAAATTTCACAATTGAAGGACAAATGATTTGAAACTTTGGAATTATCACCTTCACAACACCCTAAGCATAGTTCCAGAACTGCATAGCCATAACTAAAAATGCAAAGGAATGTGGAGCATTCCATTACTATATAGAAAATGTCTTCTTTAGAACCAACACTATCTTCAAACTGTCAAGTGCAAAACACCCTTCCGGTAATCTGATCATCTTAGTGCTTCTAATTCCCATCTTAATATAACTTTATACTCAACTCAACATTGATCAAGGCACGACATCCAACCATGAACTTTAGTAACCTCATTATATTCAACATGACATGCAACCATGAAATGTATCTTCTTTGCTGGATAGGACATGACATCCAACCATGAACACCATCACACATCCATGATGGTATTGACATCAATGACAACTTTGTGATAGTGTTGACTTCAATGATAACCTTATTAACCATTTGTGTAACAATCTCCCCCTTTGGCATTGATGGAAACACATACCTATACATTCTTCCCCTTTGACATCAAGGACAAAGGGTAACTTCTTCACCCTTAGGGCATAACTTCTTTCAACAAACAGGATCCCCCTATCATCAGCAACCACTACCCACTCCCCCTAAGAGGAAGCCACCATTAGTCTAGGAAAAAGATATAACATGAACCACTCCCCTTGGATAGATGCACCACTATGCATCTTAGTAAGAAGGAGGGGCAATTACCCCTAACCTCTGTCGAAGATCCTCAAAAGTGTCCTTTGTAAGAGCCTTTGTGAAAATATCTACAATCTGATCCTTTGTTGGAACATATTCTAACTTTACTTTCTTTTCTGCAACCTTCTCTCTCAAAAAGTGATACATGATTTCTATATGCTTGGTTCTAGAATGCATCACTAGATTATTGGAAATATCGATAGCACTTGTATTGTCACACAAAATAGGAATAGGATCATCATACAATACATTGATATCCTTTAGGGTTTCCTTCATCCACAACACTTGTGTACAATAGGATGTTGTTACAATATAGTCTGCCTCTGTAGTTGATAAGGACATTGAATCTTGGTTCTTGCTCTACCATGAAACCAATCTGCTTCCTAAAAAGAAAGCACCACCACTTGTACTTCTTCTATCATCAACATAACCAGCCAAATCAACATTAGTGTAGGCACTCATCTCAAATTCATTACCTTTTGTATACCATAAACCATAATCTAGAGCTCCCTTCAAATATCTAAATATCCTTTTCACTACCTTCTCATGTGTTTGCTTGGGATTGGCTTGATATCTGGCAACTACACACATTGCATGCATAATATCATGCATAATATCAGGCCTAGAAGCAGTTACGTACAACAATCCTCTAATCATATATCTATAGGAAGTCTAATCCACCTCTGAAGACTCATCATCCTTGCTCAAGTGACATCTAATGACCATGGGAGTACTCACTAGTTTTGAATCCTCCATACCAAACTTCTTCAACAACTTTTTGACATACTTAGCTTGAGAAATAAAGATACCACCATCTAGCTGAGTAATTTGAAGTCCAAGAAAGACATCTCACCAATCATAGACATCTCAAACTCTTTTTGCATCTCTTCTACAAACCTCTTACACATATCATCATCTCCACCAAAGATGATGTCATCAACATATACTACAACTATCAATACCATATCTCCTACTTCCTTGATGTAAAGATTGCTATCAGTAGTACCTTTCTTGAAGCCTTACTGAAGTAAGTACTTATTTAGCCTAGCATACTAGCTCTAGGTACTTGCTTGAGACCATACAAAGATTTCTTGAGTCTACACACCATGTTCAGATCTTCTGATAGCTGAAAAACATCTGGTTGCTCAATGTAGACTTCATCCTCTAGATCACCATTCAAAAATGTTGACTTGACATCCATTTGATAAACCTTAAAGTTCTTACGAGCAGCAAGGGCAAGAAACATTTTGATTACCTCCATCTTGGCTACTGAAGCAAAAGTCTCCTCAAAATCAATGCCTTCAACTTGAGAGTATCCCTTACATACCAACCTTGCTTTGTTCCTTACAACTTCACCTTCTTCCTTCAGCTTGTTCCAGAACACCTACTTTGTTTCTATGACATTCTTGTTGGTTAGTCTAGGAACCAATTCCCATGTCTGATTCTTCTCAATCTGATCCAATTCTTCTTCCATTGCCTTTATCAATCTATCATCTTTGCTAGCATCAACAAAAGTTTTGGGTTCTAATTTTGATAACAAACACAAGTTTACTTGCTCATGTGTCTTAGCAATCCTTCTCCTTATCTACACACCTTCATTCTTATCTCCAATGATCTGATCTACTGAGTGGTTCTTCTGAACATACTTTGTTGGAGTCTTAGGCATCTGCACTAGTTCTTTTTCCTTTTCTTCTTTCACTTATTCTTCATCTTCAATGCATGGAAATATATTAGATCTAGAGTCCTCTAAATCTTGTGAGATCTGATACAAGTCTTCATCTACCTTGACATTTGTGCTTTCAATCATCTTTCTTAATCTTTTGTTGTAGCATCGATAGGCCTTGCTTCTAGTTGAGTAACCAAGAAAGATTTCTTTATCATTTCTTGAATCAAACTTTCCTAGGTCTTCTTCATCTCTTCTGATATAGCATTTGCTACCAACGATCCTGAAGTATATGATAGTGGGAGGTCTTCCATACCATAGCTCATAAGGGGTCTTAGTGCTATTGACCGTCAGTTGCACCATGTTAATTAGATAGATAGCAGTGTGAATTACTTCCTTCCAATACATATCAGGCAAATCTACATCTTTCAACATTACCCTTGACATCTCTTGCACAATCCTATTCTTCCTTTCAACTACCCCATTTTGTTGAGGGGTCCTAAGAGCTGACAGATGTCTCCCAATACCATGATCTTCACAAAACTTTTCAAATTCATTTGAAGTAAACTCACCTCCTATATCATACCTTAAACGTTTGATCTTAGCATCCATTTCATTTTCAACCATATCTTTGAACACCTTAAATTTATCAAGGGCATTTTATTTTTCTCTTAAGAAAGTAACCCAAGTCATTCTAGAATAATCATCAATGAGTAACATAAAATAGCTCTCAACTTGTTGACTTTTTACTCTTGTATGGCCACATAGATTAGTGTGAATCACCTCCAATGGCATTGAAGAAGAATACTCCTTTCTTTTGAAAGTTGTCTTTGTCTGCTTTCCTATTTAACATTCCTTGCATACTGTGTTTGCAAGCTTGATTATCTTGGGCATGTCTCTCACTACACGAGAAGAGCTAATCCTTACCATATTATCAAAATTATTGTATCCAATTCTTTTGTGCCATAGACAACACTCATTGAATTGAGCCAACAAACATGTTCTTCCATTTACCTCCTTCAAATGATAGATATCACCATATGACTTGATACCTTCTACAACTAGTTTTTCAGACCTTACCTTCCTAATTTCACAACCTCTGGCATGAAAGGTGAGATTAAAACCTTTGCTACACATCTGACTGACACTGAGAAGATTGTGCTTTAGTCCTTTGACATAGAGGACATCCTCAGTCCTATTCTTCCCATTAATAGTTATAGCACCCTTTCCATAGATTTGTGTTGACTCATCGCCACCAAACTTGACAGCTCCACCATCCCACTTCTCAAGGCTAATAAACTTATCCTTGTCACCAGTCATATGATTTGAGAAACCACTGTCAATTACCCAAGCCTTGGCTTCTTCTCTTGCATGAAAGGCAGTCCATACAACCATTGATCTATATATGTTTTGGTCTATTTACAAGGCATCGGTCTTCTCACATTTTCTGATAGCATCCTTTTGTTACCAACATTCAAGGCCATGAAAAGTGTTTCATCATTGGAATCATTATGATCCTCATCTTCTCAAGAACAACTACTCTCTATGGAATACGAGTGTCTTTTGAACATGTCTATCTTGTTACTACCCCTTGATTCTTTAAAAGGACATTTAGAAGAAAAGTGACCAACCTTTCCTCAATTGAAACATTTGAAGGGTAATTTACCTTTGTATTTTCTAGTGCCTTTCTTCAGTCTTCTCACAAAATTTGTTTTGAATTCATCAGAGCTCTCACATTCATCATTAATTTCATCCTTTGTCTTCATGTACTGACTTTGAAAGTTGCTTCTTTCTTTGGAGCATCACTACCAAACTCTCTCATTTCAAAAGTAGTAAGGGTAACAAACAATTTGTCTACAGTGTATGTATCTAAGTCAACATTTTCCTCATTAGCAGATACCTTATGGCTATAAGATTTGGGAAGAGATCTCAAAAAATTCTTCACAATTTCATCCTCTTCCACTTTGCGACCAAGACCTTTGATGTCATCGACCATTTTATTCACTTGGAGCATATATCTAGCAATGTCTTCATCCTCTATCATTTTTAGGGTCTCAAATTTGCTTTTGAATATTTGCATCTTTGCCTGCTTTACTTTCTTATCTCCTTCATAAATGGTTTCAAGTTTAACCAAAACTTCTTTAGCAGAACTACAACTCATTACCTTTGAAAGTTCTGAATCAGCTAACCCACTCATGATAGCAAACTTTGCCTTGGCATTGTTATCATACTTCTTAACTTCATCTGAGTCTGTAGGAGTAGTAGCAGGAATAGTGTAAGCAATCTTGATAGATTCCCAAACACCACACCCTAGAGAATTGATATAGGCTTCCATCTTTAGCTTCCAAAAAGCATAATTTGTTCCATCAAACCTAGGTATCTTGTTGGATCCATTAAGTGCCATCCTGGACCTTCCTCAAGTGGTTAAGATTCCTTTAGAGGAACTTGGCTCTAATACCAATTGTTGAACACACCAGGATACTGATAGGGTGGTTGAATCAATATCTAATCAAACTTTAGATCCTCTGGAGCATATTAAAACTTAAGCATTATAGTAGCAACATAAGCATGAAATATTAACACAATGCACATCAACACATAACACTAGATATATGTGGAAAACCCAAGAAGGGAAAAACCATGGTGAGGATTAACTCACACTATATGAAGCTCAAAATTACAACTTTGCTTTAGGGCTACAACCCAAGCAAGCTACTACTCCCTGAAAACATTTATTTAGGGTCACTCCCAAGAAAGATAATACTCCCTGAAGACTTTGTTTTAGGGTCACTCCCAAGGAAGCAACTACTCCATGAATTGAGAACAAACTTAGAACATATTATAGTCTAGAAGTCTCTCTATTCCCTAAAAAACTAACAATGAAGCTCACACCTTTGATGATTGTGTTGTGTGGTTACACAACACGCCCATTTTTGCCTTAGCAAAACAGGGACCCAACTTTTTGCTTCTTCTTGTTCTTTGTTTTCTTGCTTTGGGTGGTTTGGCAAAAGTTAGTTAAGTATATCACCCCTGCATACGCAGATGACCCACAAGAGAAGGTCAAGTGTCAAAGTCAAAAGTTGCTTTCATAAACTTCATAATATGAAAGAGTGCAAAATTCTAAGCAGATTTACCTTTTAGATAACCCTGATATTCCTTAAGGATAAAAAGTTATGTCCGGTCAAACTTTGGTCAAACTTGATATTCCCCATAGGGTAACATTCATTAATATTAGTCATATTCACTAGATGACCCCAACATATAAAGATCACCTGATATCCGCATATACTGCAATATGCAAACGTCAAAGTTAAGTGTGAAAGAGTTCTTACCCGTCAAATGCACATGCATATTCCCAAAGGGTCATATTTCCAAACATCCATCATATTTCTAAATATGATGATGATGTCATCCTAACCTAATACAAAGAGAATACAATCTGATGCTGATGTCATCATGACCTAGACCTAAGAGGGTCATATTTTGAAACATCCTTGATCTTAACTAATATGACGATGACATCATTTCCTTGAATAACTTGAAAGCTTTATAAAATGCTGAGGTCATCCTCACATTCTTAAGTAGGGTGATATTACGTAGTGTTGGACATCTGGATATTTAGTTATATATCCCTCATATTGACCCTTGATGACCCAAGATGCATAGATTTCTAGTGACCAATTAAATGATGCCACATGGCATATCCACCTGATCATATTGATACAATGTGTTATCACGATTATTAACAAAGGTATAGTGACCCGACTTTGGTTGATTGGTCAATAGCTGACCATCCTGATGGTGACGTCACCCTCATATGCTAAATGTCATTCATATTTTTAAATATCCCCGATCTCTGCAAACATCACCCTCTACATTAAATGCAGTTCCAACGGTAGGTCGAGCTTTCAAATTTCAAATCCACACCCACCACTTGTCAAAATCTACAAACATCAGGTGTTGATCAATGGACATAAACAAAAGAACACTAAGCGCACCCTAATTTTCTATGTTAATCAATTAAAAATGAAGATTTAGGTTCATTTCAAATTCACCATATGTTAAAAAGAGAATTACAAAGCTCCGGATGATATCAAAGCATCACTGCAACTTGCAAACGAAATAGATATGCATTTGGATGGAACAGAAAATGGTAATTGTGACAGGATCACATTCATCCAGATATCACCCACATAGTAAAAGGGAAGTGATTACCAGGTATGTAACATTAGAACCCTCTTTTGTCATTTATGGTGAATGAAGAGGTAAAAATGGTTTTAATAGTGTTAATTGACATGATGATACATAAAATAAACTAAATTGATAAATTATCACCATGAAATGCATGTGATCACTAAACCACTACTACACATGACACGTTAGGGTAAGATATGAATGTTTTATTGCAGGATCTAATGGCAGTCAGAAAGAACGAGTCTGAGATAGAATTTTTTAAACCTATGTACATGCAGCCAAAGGGAGTGGCATTCAGATATGGGCAAATTGATGATACACATCATGGGAGTACTAATCTTGATGCATGAACAGCTAGACTAGAGAGAGGAAGTGAAAACCCTGTGCTTATGAGCATATACAGTTCAGGAATGTGGAATGCTGGTGGATTTCCATATGCAATGGAGGCCACTGAGATAGTGGTAGAATGTGCCCGAAATTACAATGCAGAGACCAAAAAGGTAGAAAAGCATGGCAGAATTTATGCAGACTTTTCAGTTGCAGGCATCACCTCGGCCTTTAATCTGCCTAAGGGACCTAATGTGGTTCGATTAAACTTGGGAAAAATGGAAAAAGAGTATAATAGAAAACATAAAGAAGCTAGAAGGATCATGTATCAATGGAGATCCAAGAGTAGCACATACAAGGCATCTGCCAAATTACTGGTATATCTCTTCAAGTTTGATTTTACTTCAGAATACCAGTACATGATGATAATGCTCAGTAGAATGACAGGGAAGCCAAATGATGGAGCTTTTGAGAATTGGATGTATGGTATTATTAGGATGGTAGAGTGTTCTGATAACAAGCCTCTATGGGAGAAGATCATAAGTGAGCCTAGTTGAAGGAATGAGTAGGCTAGGAGGGAAAGTGAACATGTTCCATAGGACATTTTACGTAGTATATGCCTATGTATTCAAAGGCACATTCAATGGATTGCAAATAGTAGGTAGGGTTGGAAGTAACCCTAGGGATGTGAACATCTGGGATCATTACCCACAATTAAAAAGAAGAGAGTATCTCCAACATTACAGGAGACTGAATGATTCATTCTCTATGCACCTTGTTAGGACCATGGAAGAGGATACAGCAAAGAGATTGAGTGTGGAGGCACAAGCTGCCATATACAAACATGGGGCTTGGTTCATCTAATTCCCCACATTTTCATACATAAGGATGGAGGGTTTCACTGGGCAACCTGTCATGTTGTCGATATATCTAAATGACAAAATCATCTTGATGGAGTTTGCTAGACAGATACTACCCTCAGTGGAGGCTTATATTGAAAAAGGAAAGATACCAAATGTCTTATTTCCAGTTATGATTGGCTGGTATATGTGCCCTGATAGGGAAAGTGTCAAGGATACAATGTGAGGATTGAAATTATGCACTTGCAGCCTTTCTCACTAGCTAGGCCATATGATCCTTATGATAGAATGATGGCATTACATAACAAGCCTATGCATCAAAAGCATATTGATGATTTTTGGGCTGATTGTGATGATGAGTTAGAAGTTAGAAGGAGAGGTTACCAAAGGCTCACCTTGAATCAAATATGCACCCTAGATTGCATGCCTATGCCTGCCCAGTTACATGAAGATGATGTTAAGATTATGTCCCAGGAATATGAGGACAAAAAGGTATACAATGATACCATATCAGCTCAAGAGTTGGATCAGCTAGAGGAAACTTCCTTGGACCAGATAACTCAGAAGGTCATACAATTGACCAAGGAGTGGGTAGAGAATGAGATCACCCAGCTGAAGAGTAAAGGAGTAGCTCTCACTGTAGATAATAAAAGAAAGAGACAGGAATTATCTGATGAGGAGTATGATGGTTTTCTCTGGGAAAAGAGGTAGTCAAATGGAGAAAGGAAGTAAAGAAAAAATAAGAAAGGAAGCCAAGCAGCTGGGGTGATGGTCATTCGACAACCCCAACCAAAGGAAAATGTAGCTTCTACATCAGCTGCAGCATCACCTCATACACCTGTGAAACAAAACAAAGCTACTGCAAAGCCTGCCCCTGTTATTATAGAGGAGGAAGAACCCTCAGATGATGACCTCTTAATTAAGAAGAAAAAGAAGAAGGTCCAAACACCACCACAAATAAAACAAAAATCTGTTATGATAGGAACTGTGGATATAAATCCTATTCTATTGAGAAGTGCAGGTGGTGAAGGTATTTTGAAGAACTTGCAACATGAAGTTCCCATCCCTAATATTGTGAAGTTCAAGACTAAGAAGGCAGAGGAACAAAGAGAAAGGATGCATAGTGCAAGAAGAGAGCCACCTTTTCCACTAGATGATATAGTGGACTTATCTGATGATGATGTAGTTAATGCTGTTTATGCTCATTCTATGGAGACATTAGTAGAAAATACAAAGATGACCTCTCATGGCACTCCCATAGTTCAAAACGAAGTCCATCAGGAGGAGGTTGAAATGGAATAAATAGAAGAGGATAACCCTGAGGTGATAGCTCAACAAATTGGATTAACAAACTTGGTTGATCAAGTCACCAACCCTACAACAATAGACCTGACTTATCAGGGTGATGAGGATCAAGTGAAAGGCAAATATCTACCTCTGGAGCAAGAAAAAGTAGAAGTCAATGTACATACGGAGGCTAATGAAGGGATGCCTGATAAGAATGATAATTAGGATAGTGAGCTAGCACTTGGAAGAGAGACAAATGAAAAGGAAATGGATAAAGCCCAAGACCTTGGAGAAGAGACATATCAAAAGATAAAGAATAGAGTCTTCAACAAGGTAGTGATCAGCAAAAGGAAACAAAAAATGTGAACAAGAATAATTAGGGTCATCATCTGGATAAAACAGATCAGAATATCCAAAATCCTCCTAAGGATCAAATGCAACAAGATACATAGAATCCAAATGTGAATGCATTACAAGAAGCTCCTACACAATAGGAGGTACCCTCATGAGAAAATTCATGAGTATGAACATAGAAAAGACCAGAAAGGTGGAATGCTAGTGGATTTCTATATGTAATGGAGGCCACTGAGCTAGTGGTAGAATGTGTCCAAAATTACAATGCAGAAACCAGAAAGGTAGAAAAGCATGGCAGAGTTTATGCAGACTTTTCAACTGCAAGCATCACCTAAGACTTTAATCTACCAAAGGGACCTAATGTGGTTTGATTAAACCTAGAAAAACTAGAAAAAGAGTATAATAGCAAAAAGAAAGAAGATAGAAGGATCATGTATCAATGGAGATCCAAGAGTAGCACATACAAAGCCTCTACCAAATTATCAGTATATCACTTCAAGTTTGATTTTGGTCTAGAATACCAGTACATGATGGTAATGCTCAGTAGAATCACAAGGAAGCCAAAGGTTGGAGCTTTCGAGAATTAGATGTATGGTATTATCAGGATGGTAGAGTGCTCTGATAACAAGCCCCTATGGGCGAAGATCATAAGTGATAGACTCACCTAACAGCCTTGGGTTTGTTGAATACCTTAGTATATGTGTTAAGTGAAAAATCTAAAGGGTCACCCTTGCTACCATTGTAGTTCCCAACCTAAAATAGCAAGTGATCACACCTTGCATGATGAGCTTACATGATGATACCTTATGAGCATACAAAAAAAGAAATATATTGAAAATCTAAGAGAATGAAATTTAGGCCATCTAAGTAACTCTACATGGGGCTTGGTTCATCCAATTCCCCACATTTTCATACATAAGGATGGAGGGTTTCACTGGGCAACCTCTCATGTTACCGAGATATCTCATGTTGCCGAGATATTTCATGACGTTAGCATCTCAAGTTATTGCTTGACAGTCCCTTTTTGAGGGCTACAAGGAAGTTGGGGCAGTTGTGAAGGAAGCGGTATAAGGGGTTGTCTTCTGAGCATTTTGATGGTTTTCTGAGCATAGACCAGTCAAACAAAGGTGGCCTAGGGTCCCTAGGAGGTTAGGGAAAGAGCCTAGGTTTATGAACCCAAAGATGGTGTTGTTGTCTAGTCTTGGAACCATGGAAAATGAGAGGAGAGTCATGTCTAGAAAGAAGACCAATGGAGCAGCTAGGTCCACAAGGGCCTAAAAGTCTTATTTTCCCTACCATCCTCTGCATCCTCTTCCCCTGAGTAGTGGGTTGTGACCCCTTAGTGGTGTTTGCTCTACATCAAGGCACAAGTTACCATATACAAACACGGGGCTTGGTTCATCCAATTCCCCACATTTTCATACATAAGGATGGAGGGTTGCACTAGGCAACCTCTCATGTTGCCAAGATATCCAAATGACAAAGTCATCTTGATGGAGTTTGCTAGACAGATACTACCCTTAGTGGAGGCTTATATTAAAAAAACAAACTTACCAAATGTCTTGTTTCTAGTCATGATTGGATTGTAGATGTGCCCTGATAGGGAAAGTGTAAAGGATGTAATGGGAGGATTGAAATTGATGCACTTGTAACCTTTCTCACTGGCTAGGCCATATGATCCTTATGATAGAATGGTGGCATTGCATAAGAAGCCTATGTATGATTCTAAGCATATACATAGATAATCCTAAGCAAATACACATAAATATGCAGATATCCCAAAGGAAATTGAATATTCTTAGCATATTTGAGCTAATCTGCATGTATAATTGAAAATCTCATGCAAATATATCTAAATGTTAACAATAATCATGCAAATATCAGCTTGAAGGCACAATATTTAGATAAATTCATAGTGCAGAAGTGAGAAGACAGATGATGTTTAGAAGAATCAATCAAACTTGGAAAATATCATCATCATTTATTAAATATAGTTTAATTAACCTTGTTTGTGAAGTAATTTATAGGAAGCATGTGTAAAACCAGATGTTCAGACATCAATTTTAGTAGCAGAACAACATTAGACCCCTTGGATGGAAAACAACATATCACATCAACCTCTGAGTAACATTAGACGATCATGACCTAATCAACTGAGACTTGGAGTCATCTATTTATCCTAAATTGATCGTACTTTTCAAGATATAAAGGTTTGTTGTGTAAACATTTATTCATGTTGTTGTGACTAACATCATAACCAACATAAAATTGGCACTAGAAGGAGGGCCATCCATTCTCTTTCATTGTCTGAATTGGTTAGCTACATCTAATTCCTGCATATTTACAAGGTGATCTTGTCAAAATTCATTAAATTTATCTATTCTTTGGACATTTATGCAAAGATTCACTTGTTTCAAGTTGTTTTAAGAGTAGTGATCATAAATATTTTAGTGTAGTGCATGAATGCTCTGATCTTTACAGTCATTTGCTTGAAATCTTCAAATACTAACTTGTTGTTCAGGTTTTTTGTAAATATCATGTAAAAACCTGGTTGTGTGGCTAAATATCTCGATATCCGTGTCTAGAAGTTCAATCTTTGCTCATATTTGCATGTTTGATGCAAATATTACATAAATATCCAGTCATTACTAAGTCCTGACCATAAGTATCTACTATGACCTAGATGTAGTGGACTCTTTGAGGAATTGCCTATTTGTGGACTTAGACCTCGTATTGTTGATATTCACCATACTCCTGAGTCAAGTGCATCAGGATCCTCATCAAGACATACTATAACACCTCTAGTATCTCCATCTGTACCTCAGACACCTTCAGGATCACCAATTATACCTTAAGTGTAGCAAGGACCAGTCACAATGTCATACTTTACTATTGATTCACCCTTGACCTTTACTGTATATCATCCCTTGCCTAAGAATCCTGATAAAATTTGCCCTAAATATCATCCATATCATGATGTAGATGATCATATCTGGACATTTAAGGAAGCGTGCTTTAGAGCAAGGATTGAACATCAGGATGTAGTATGCAAGTTGTTTCCATACTTCCTGGTAGAGTAAGCATACAATTGGTACATCAGCCTTCCTCAAGCTTTGATTGGTTCATGGGTTGCTTTGGAGAAAGCCTTTAAAGATAGGTTCAAGACACATATAGATCCTGTAATGACTTATCACCTTTTTCCTACAATCAAAAGAGTAGAAGGAGAACCTATCACTAATTTAAATGCTAGATTCCAAAAGATGTACTCTAAGTTGGTAGCTCCATATAATGTAGGAGATGAGCCAACCAGATTGATATATTACTTGAAGCCTTTGATCCCTTGACCTCCATGTTCATAAGGAGAGTACATCTAGGTGTCACAACTCTGACAGGAGCTTTTGAAGAGGCAATAAAAGTAAATCAACAATTAATTCTTGCTACAACACCTAACTTAGCATATCCTGCATATCTGCAATATCATGCTCAACCATAGACCAATGGAGTCAGGATGCCTCATGTTGCAATACCCAGTCCATTACAAGTACCTCCCCTTAGTATCATGCCTCCTCCAAATGGGAATGGTCAGATGGTACAGTATCCAGGACATGTCCAAACACCTCAAGATGTAGGACAAAACAATAGCAATGGTTTTTCTTTCTTTAAACCTCAATAAGAAAATGTAGTAGCCAAAGTTCAGGAAGAGAAAGAAGACATCAAAGAGATATCTACACAGTTGAGAAAGTTGACAATTGAGATTATACACTTAAGAAGCCAAAACTTTTATTCCCAATCACATCAGAATAGAGGATATAACAATGATAGATCTGGATATCCTAATAGGGGATACAACAATGATAGGAATTTTAACAACAATAATGGCAATAACAATGTTGCATCTAGGCAACCTAGGGTATGGAATACTAGGCCAAACAATGGTTCTTTGCCATCATCTTTAGATAATCAGCCTCCTAATGAACCAAAGCAAACTACTAGAGTTAATTTGGTAGAGGCAACACTTACAAACTGGTGTAGAATACACAATACGAATGCACATGCTGAGCTAGATTGTCCTTAGTTCCAAATATTAGCCACTATTTTTTAGGCTAAAGTGTCTAACACCACAAGTGACCCTCCTTTCATTGAAGGGAATGAGATTGTTCCCTGTGGGTATGACTCTGCCCTTGTACTTGAGAGTTTTGTAAATCAACCTCATCACCAAATAGCATCAGCTCATGAAAACTACATATTAGCATGTGAAGAATCTACCCTGGCATTTGAGACAAATTAAGTGTTTCCCTTTAAGGATGAAAATGAACCATCGGTAGAACATGAAGAAGTTCATGCTTATCAACAACAATATTAGGGTAGGCATAATTACAACCTCAAGAGCAATTCCAACAGACCGCCTGGTCCTTTAACCACATCCTTGCCTCCTAATAACTTCAAAACACCTCCAAATCCAAAAGCAAGCAATAATCCTAGTCCTCCCAAGGTAAATACTCAATATTTCACACCTCAAAACACAGTGTTGAAGTATAATAATCAATCTCTAGAATCAGATGAGTTAGTCACATATTTAGCAGAGGAGATGAAGGGAGTTAAGATCAGCTTATCATTGTCAGAATTGTTGAAAAATCCAACCATCAAGAAAGCTTTCATGAGATCCCTAGATGAGTCCACACCAAAAGATAATAATCATGTGCATAATCCAAATCAGATTTTGAACAAAGATCATACAGTTTAAAAAAATGTAAAACACAAAGTTCTAGCCACTGTTAAAGTTGTTGAAACCTTGCATATGACCCTCTATAGAGATAAGACTAAGTCACCCCCATTCTTACTCACCTTGATGATGTTTGGTAAGAACTTACACAACTACCTAGTAGACTTAGGTGCATCCACCAATGTAATGCCCCTATCCATTTGCAATGCCTTAGGGTTATATCCATCCAAGTCTCTCAAAAAGGTGACATAGTTAGATAAAACTAAAGTAAGCGTAGTGGGAGAATTAACACATATACAAATGCAATTAGCATCAGATCCAAAGATTCAATATTACATTGACATCCAAGTGGTGGATATCCTTGATACCTATGGAATGTTGCTTAGTAGGGATTGGTCAAAAATACTTAATGGATATATGTCTACTGATTTTAGCCACATGTGGTTACCTTGGAAGGGGATTCCTAACCACATTAGGATAGAAGTTAAACCTAGGATGAAGCACATGATCACCGAGTACAACAAGACCAATGAAATATTATACATAGATGTTCAACCAGGGGTGTATATCATCAAACCTCAAATGGTTAGGATAGAGGAAGTCCTCATGTATAACACACATATTCTTGAAAATGCTCATTAGGATAACAGAGTAATCATAGAATCTGATTGTAGTTCAGAAGATGATGATGAAGTAGATCATTTCAAAGACTTTGAATTGTACTTGTCCAGAGAAATGCAGCGATGCTAGACATTAAACATGTTTGATCAGGATATTTTAATTGACAGCTGGTGCAGGTTACATGATGAAGTACATTCAGAGAAAACTTGTCAGGCTTGCCTAGATATGATGGAGCTGGGACAAGCTTATAATGAGAGGGAATCATCTTCAACTGAGGTAAGAAGTACACATAGTCATGATGACTCTAAATCTTGTTTGTCATCTGCAGATACAGAAGAAAGGAAACATCAGGATGGAAGTTACACTTACAACCCAGAAGAGACCCTAATGTATGGTGAAGATACTTACTAGGATGAAGATGATATCACCCCTAGAACTAACTGTCTAATTGAATCAGATTATGAGTTGTCAGATGAAGACATGGGAAGTAACTTGACAAAGTTTGAAAAGTTTTTATCCAAGCAAAATAAAAGGCTTACATCATAGGAGATCCCTCCACATCATGCTTTAATTGAGGGATGGTGCAGATTACATGCAGCACCACATTCAGAGACCACATGCTCATTATGCTTGCATTTATTAGATAAGCCATAACAACTTTATTCGAAGGATCAATTATCCAGTAACAAGGATATACCAAGAGAATAAAGAATGGTAATCAAATATCAGACATATCCTGATCACTAGGACATGCCCTTTGAAGATGCAAGCTTCTTAAAGGGGAGCAATAAAGATAAGATCACAGAAGTACATGATCAAAGGTGGAATCCTCTTCAAGAGAAACTATGAGGGGATATATCTCAGATGCTTGGATAGACCAGACGCTGCCAAAGTTTTAGTTGAATTACATGACAAGTTCGGAACAACACATGGTTCTTACTTGGCCACTACACATGCTATCTTGAGAGTAGGATATTATTGGCCAACCATTTTCAAAGACACTGTAGAGCACATCAAATGTTACTATACTTGTCAGGTCGCTACCAATAAAGAGAAATATGTTTCCCAACCCTTGCAGCCACTAATGGAGATACATCCATTTTCTCAATGGGGCATGGATTTCATAGGTTCTATCAACCCTCCATCATCGTCAAGCCATAGGTATGTTTTGACAATCACTGATTATTGTACCAGATCGATTGAAGTAGTCAGCAGCAAGACATGCACTGCAAAAGATGTAATCAAGTTCCTAGAGAACAGCATAATAACCAGGGATGGAGTTCCATATGCCCTAGTATGTGATAATGGATCAGCTTTTGCATCATTAAGATTATCTAGTTAGGCTTTCAATTGTGGAATCATTTTGAAATTTTCTTCAAATTATTACCCCCAAGGAAATGGCTTAGCAGAGTCAAAAAACAAAAACTCATTGAGTATCATAAAGAAACTGATAGAAAAGAATCCTAGGGAATGGAATACCCTACTTAAGTATGCCTTGTGGGTAGACCAAACTAGAATGAAGGTCGCATTACGAAACTCTCCTTACCAGCTAGTATATGGGGTAGATCCTATCCTCCTTGTGAATCTGAAGATCCCCACATTATAGTTTACACAAGAATATCTGGGTATAGATAGTAAACAAGAAGTTAGGTTGCTCCAACTTATGCACCTAGAAGAAAAGAGAGACAAAGCAATTGATCAGTTTGCTAAACATCAGACTACTATCAAACGTTGGTTTGATAAGAGAGCCAAAATAAAAGCCTTTAGGATTTCAGATTTGGTCCTAGCATGGGACAAGGCACATGAAAAGAAAGGTGATCATAGAAAGTTTGATAAACTTTGGATCGATCCTTTTCAAATTTCAGAGATCCTAGGAGATAGTACTTATAGACTTAAGACCCTATCAAGTGAGGATGTTCCATTACTAGTTAATGGAAAGTTCCTCAAGCATTACTTTCAAGCTTAGACGGGGTCATGTCAAGATGTTGTAGCACAATGTACATATTGTATAGTTGCATGTATAGCTTTGCCTTGTGTGTTTGCTTTTTGTTGTTGAGTCCTTGTTTCAGTTACGTAAGATGGTGCACCTTATCACCCCAAGAAACCAACAAAATTTTTAGAATTCAAGTGATGAATATAAATTCTTACATAGGTTGTGACTCACACTAAGAAGTACCTCTAATTAGGTCCGTGATGTCCAATTCATCAGTGATATCCCTTATCTTGATCAATGATATTTTCACAATGACTCACCTAACAGCCTTGGGTTTGTTTAATACCTTAATATAGGTGTTAAATGAAAAATCTAAAGGGTCACCCTTGCTACCATTGCAGTTCCCAACCTAAAAAAGCAAGTGATCACACCTTGCATGATGTGCTTACATGATGATACCTTATGAGCATACAAAAAAAGAAATATATTGAAAATCCAAGAGAATGAAATTTAGGCCATCTAAGTAATTCTACCAGGGCTATGGATGCCTGCTAGCAGTGGGGCTCTACTTAGGGGGATTGCAAAGATAACCTTGTCATGGAGGCCTACTGGAAACAAGGATCTATCCCGATTGGCTATGATGAACCCAAACTATGTATCTTAACACCAGTTACTAGTGTCTTCAACTTACTTTCAAGATGAGGATTATTAATCACATGCACACACTTGATCCCTTATCAGCATTGATATGCTTATGAATTTGACATCATTCAGAAAGATCATGATGGTCATGCTTAGGGAGAGTTAGAATATTATGTTTTAATGTATCCTCATCACTTGAATAATTTGAATTTGGTTGTTTTATTTGATGGAAAGTTGTGTGGTTATACAACATGCCCCATTTTGCCTTAGCAACACAAGGACCCAACTTTTTGCTTCTGCTTGTTCTTTGTTTTCTTTCTTTGGGTGGTTTGGCAAAAGTTAGTTAAGTATATCACCCCTACATATGCATATGACCCACAAGAGAAGGTCAAGTTTCATAGTCAAAAGTTGCCTTCATAAACCTCATAATATGGAAGAGTACAAAATTCTAAGCAGGTTTGCCTTTTAGATCACCCTGATATTCCTTAAGGATAAAAAGTTATGTCCGATCAAACTTTGGTCAAACCTGATATTCCCTATAGGGTCACATTCATTAATATCAGCCATATTCACTAGATGACCCCGACATATAAAGATCACCTGATATCTGCATATACTACAATATGCAAACGTCAAAGTTAAGTGCAAAAGAGTTCTTACCCATCAAATGCACATGCATATTCCCAGAGGGTAATATTTCCAAACATCCGTCATGTTTCTCAATATGACAATGATGTCATCCTAACCTGATACAAAGAGAATATGATCTAATGATTATGTAATTATGAGCCAGACCCAAGAGGGTCATATTTTGAAACATCCCTGATCTTAACTAATATGACAATGATGTCATTTCCTTGAACAATTTGAAAGATTTATAAAATGTTGACGTCATCCTCACATTCTCAAGTAGGGTGATATTTCGTAGTGTTGAACATTCAGATATTTCCTTATATCCCTCATATCGACCCTTCATGACCTGAGATGCATAGATTTCTAGTGACCAATTAAACGATGCCACGTGGCATATACACCTAATCATATTGATACAATGTGTTATAACAATTATTAAAAAAGGTATAGTGACCTAGCTTTGGTCGATTGGTCAATAGTTGACCATCTTGACAGTGATGTCACCCTCATATGTTGAATGTAAGTCATAATTTCAAATACCCCTAATCTCTACAAACATCACCCTCCACATTAAATGCAGTTCCAATGGTAGGTCGAGCATTCAAATTTCAAATACATGCCTGCCACTTGTCAAAATCTACAAACATCAAGTGTCGATCAATGGACATAAATAAAAGAACACTAAGCGCACCCTAATTTGCTATGTTAATCAGTTAAAAATGAAGATTTAAGTTCATTTCAAATTTACCATATGTTAAACAGAGAATTACAGAGCTTCGGATGATATCAAAGCATCACTGCAACTTGCAAACGGAACGGATATGCATTTGGACAGAACGAAAAATGGTAATTGCGATAGGATCACATTCATTCAGATATCACCCACATAGTAAAAGGGAAGTGATTACCAGGTATGTAACATTAGAACCCTCTTTTGTCATTTATGGTAAATGAAGAGTTAAAAATGGTTTTAATAGTGTTAATTGACATGATGATGCATAAAATAAACTATATTGATAAAATTATCACCATGAAATGCATGTGATCACTAAACCACTACTACACACGACATGTTAGGGTAAGATATGCATGTTTTATTGTAGGATCTAATGGCAGTCAGAAAGAACCGGTCTGAGACAGAATTTTTCAAACCTATGTATGTGCAGCTAGAGGGAGTGGCATTCAGATATGGGTAAATTGATGATACACATCAAGGGAGAACTGATCTGGATGCACGAATAGCCAAACTAGAGAGAGTAAGTGAAAACCCTCTACTTATGAGCTAGTGGTAGAATGTGCCCAAAATTACAATGCAGATACCAGAAAGGTAGAAAAGCATGGCAGAATTTATGCAGACTTTTCAACTGCAGGCATCACCTCGGCCTTTAATCTGCCTAAGGGACCTAATGTGGTTCTATTAAACCTAGAAAAACATGAAAAAGCGTATAATAGAAAATAGAAAGAAGCTATAAGGATCATGTATCAATGGAGATCCAAAAGTAGCACATACAAAGCCTCTGCCAAATTACTAGTATATCTCTTCAAGTTTGATTTTTCTCTAGAATACCAGTACATGATGGTAATGCTCAACAGAATCACAGGGAAGCCAAATGCTGGAGCTTTCAAGAATTAGATGTATGGTATTATCAAGATGGTAGAGTGTTTTGATAACAAGCCCCTATGGGCAAAGATCATAAGTGATAGACTAGATGAAGGAATGAGTAGGCTAGGAAGGAAAGTGAACATGTTCCATATGACCTCTTAGTAGTATATGCCTGTGCATTCAGAGGCATATTCAATGGATTGCAAATAGTAGGTAGGGTTGGAGGTAACCCTAGGGATGTGAACATCTAGGATCATTACCCATAATTAAAAAGAAGAGACTATCTCCAACATTAGAGGAGAGTGAATGATCCATTCTCTATGCACCTTGTCAGGACCACGAAAGAGGATAGAGCAAAGAGATTGAGTGTGGAGGCACAAGCTGCCATATACAAACATGGGGCTTGGTTCATCCAATTCCCCACATTTTCATACATAAGGATGGAGGGTTTCACTGGGCAACCTCTGATGTTGCCAAGATATTTCATGAGGTTAGCATCTCAAGTTATTGCTTGACAATCCCTTTTTGAGGGCTACAAGGAAGCTGGGGCATTTGTGAAGGAAGTGGTATAAGGGTTTGTCTCCTGAGCATTTTGATGGTTTTGTGAGCATAGACTAGTCAAACATAGGTGGTCTAGGGCCTATAGAAGGTTAGGGAAAGAGCCTAGGTTTATGAACCCAAAGATGGTGTTGATGTCTAGTCTTGGAACCATGGAAAATGAGAGGAGAGTCATGTATAGAAAGAACACCAATGGAGCAGCTAGGTCCACAAGGGCCTAAAAGTCTTATTTTCCCTGCCATCCTTTGCATCCTCTTCCCCTGAGTAGTGGTTTGTGACCCCTTAGTGGTGTTTGCTCTGCATCAAGGCACAAGCTGCCATATACAAACATGGGGCTTGGTTCATCCAATTCCCCACATTTTCATACATAACGATGGAGGGTTTCACTGGGCAACCTCTCATGTTGCTGAGATATCCAAATGACAAAGTCATCTTGATGGAGTTTACTAGATAGATACTTCCCTCAGTGGAGGCTTATATTAAAAAAACATAGATACCAAATGTCTTGTTTCCAGTCTTGATTGGCTGGTATATGTGCCCTGATAGGGAAGGTGTCAAGGATGCAATGGGAGGATTGAAATTGATGCACTTGCAACCTTTCTCACTAGCTATGCCCTATGATCCTTATGATAGAATGTTGGCATTGCATAAGAAGCCTATGCATCAAAAGCATATTAAAGATTTCTAGGTTGATTGTGATGATGAGGTAGAAGTTAGAAGGAGAGGTTACCAGAGGCTCTGCTTGAATCAGATAAGCACCCTAGATTGCATGCATGTGCCTGCCTAGTTACATGAAGATGATGGTAAGATTATGTCCCAAGAATATGAGGACAAAAAGGTATACAATGATACCATATCAGGTCCAAAGTGGGATCAACCAGAGGAAACTTCCTTGGACCAAATAACTCAGAAGGACATACAATTATCCAAGGAGTGGCTAGAGAATGAGATCACCCAACTGAAGAGTAAAGGAGTAGCCCTCACTGTAGATAATAAAAGAAAGAGGCAGGAATTATCTGATGAGGAGTATGATGATTTTCTCTGGGAAAAGAGGCAGTCAAATGGAGAAAGGTCATAAAGCAAAAAATAAGGAAGGAAGCCAAGTAGCTAGGGTGATGGTCATTGGACAATCCCAACCAAAGGAAAATGTAGCTTCTACATCAGCTATAGCATCACCTTGAATACACCTGTGAAACAAAAGAAAGCTGATGCAATGCCTGCCCATGTTATTATAGAGGAAGAGGAAGAACCCTCAGATGATGACCTCTTAATTAATAAGAAAAAGAAGAACGTCTAAACGCCACCACAAAAGAAACAAAAATCTGTTATGAGAGGAACTGTGGATATAAATCCCATTCTATTGAGAGGTGCAGGTGGTGAAGGTATTTTGAAGAACTTGCAACATGAAGTTCCCATCCTTGATATTGTGCACTTTAAGACTAAGAAGGCAGAGGAACAAAGATAAAGGATGCATAGTGTAAGAAGAGAGCCACCTTTTCCACTAGATGATACAGTGGACTTATCTGATGATGATGTAGTTAATGATGTTTATGCTCATTCTATGGAGACATTAGTAGAAAATACAAAGATGACCCCTCATGGCACTCCCGTAGTTCAAAATTAAGTCCATCAGGAGGAGATTGAAATGGAAGAAATAGAAGAGGATAACCCTGAGGTGGTAGCTCAACAAATTGGATTAACAAACTTAGTTGATCAAGTCACCAGCCCTGCAGCAATAGACCTAACTTATCAGGGTGATGAGGATCAAGTGAAAGGCAAAGATTTACCTCCAGAGCAAGAAAAAGTAGAAGTCAATGTATAGACAGAGGGTGATGAAGGGATGCCTGATAAGAATGATAATTAGGATAGTAAGCCAGCACCTAGAAGAGAGACAAATGAAAAGGAAATGGATAAAGACCAAGACCTTAGAGAAGGAGACATATCAAAAGATAAAGAACAGAGTCTTTAAAAAGGTGGTGATCAACAAAAGGAAATAGAAAACATGAACAAGAATAATCAGGGTGATCATCTGGATAAAACAAATCAGAATATCAAAAATCCTTCTGAGGATCAAATGCAACAAGATACATAGAATCCAGATGTGAATGCATCACAAGAAGCTCCTGCACAACAGGAGGTCCCTCATGAGAAAATTCATGAGGATGAACAAAGAAAAGAGACTTCTCCACCAAGGGTAGAGTAGAATGTAGAATCTCAGGATGCTCACGTTGAGCAAACAGACCAACAAAGACCCATCAGTGATATACCATATTGGTTGCAGCAAGAGATAAACCCACCCCAAGACAGTGATGTGCCTGAGTTTGACATTGCTGCATTATTTTGAACAGGTATGATCAAACCTAAAGGAAGGCAAGACCTACATCTGCCATTAGGAGAGATCCTACCATAGGTAGGAGAACAGCTCAGGTAGCTCTGCCAATAGTAGATAAGGCAAAAGGAGAAATAAGCATTGATGAATTTTAGATAGCTAATGTTGAACTAAGCTTTGCTACTGAGGAGTAGGAGGGACAAGAGGCCAAAGATATTATTGACTCCTTGATGAAAAGTGTGAAAAAGGAGAAGGACAAGAATAAAATGCATAAGGAGCATATTTCCCAATTGCATACATTTTTAAAAGGGTTAATTGACCCTACCCACATGCCAGTCGACATAGCCACCCCCTTAACCTTCATATCTCAAGATGAGGTAACAAGGCTAGACATCATGAAGGATAAGGCTCATGTGGTAGACAATTGGTTTATTCTTTTCAAGTCTGAAGTAGAGAAGGTGATAAGGACCTCCCTCTCCAATTGGAACTTGCTCAGCACATTGAGGAGTAAAGTAGACATTGTTCAAAAGGAGGTTGCTTGGAGATCCATCAAAGTAGACAAACATCTAGATGCCTTGGCTAAAATGAGGCACATAAACATAAAGGTGCTCATAGATAATCAAGTATTTGATAACAATACAACACAATTGTTAGGCATATGGTATGAAGATACCAGGTTCAAGAGTGATATCCTAAAGAGATGTAATGCCAAGCTTAGGGATATCATTGTTAAATTGCATCATCTTATGGCTGAGCCAAAAACCTTGGAGGCTCTAGAAGGTAATGTAGAAGGAAAGATAGAAAATCAAGATAATTATTTTGCAATTGGAGCCTTCCACAATAATATTAAGTAGGCAACAGATGACCCCCTCCATCAATTGATTGAGGATGTAGTCAACAAGGCTATGAGGATGAAGGCCAAAGTGGAAGCATATAATGAGATGTTAAATAGCAGAAAGAGCAAATGGACTACTCTATAGACACAATTCCATTCCCAAAAGCATGTTGTAGTAAAAGCCAGAGTTTAGGATGGGGGAGAGATTGAAAGAATAATACAAGCATATGAACCCATCAAGGAGATAATCATCATACATGTAGGAGATGACCCTCACACTGATGAAGATGATGAAGATGATGAAGAAGATGAAGAAGATGAAGAAAAAGAAGAGTGAGTAAGGATGCATGATGATAGGGTCATATGCATAATAAGACAAAGAAGTGACTAAGTCACACCAGATGGTTGCCAGCTAGCAACCTGTGACATGTTTGATATCTACTAACCAAGTCAAAGGAGATATGGACCGTTGATTTAGATAGATAAATCCTGATCATTGGATCATTTGTAACTACCTCCTCTCTTTGTCCTATAAAAGGAGATGAAGTGCACATTGTATCATTATTTGAAACTTAATTGAAGTTAGATTGCTGAAGTTTCTCAGGACTAATTTCAAAGCTGATTGTAGATGTACATGTCTTTTGCATACTTAATGAAAGTGAAGATCTACATTACATACAATCGTATACTTTGAGTAATCTTTAGATGAATTCTTGGATTGTCCTTTGATTTTCTACGTCCCTTGGAGTGTAATTCATGTTGTACATGTTGTCTTCATCTCTTTTCCATCAAAGTTTACATCAACCATACTTAGCTGTGGAACATCCTGGTGAACCTATGGTTTGATTTTCTTCCTTTCATGATAGTATGTAGACTGTATGTGGACCAATAGCTAAAGATTCATTTAATTTAGTAAAGATTAGAAAGAATTTCACATCATTTTCTTAATTTCATTCAAATCACCATCACAATTGAAAAATACATAGATTTAATCCTAAGCAAATACACAGAAATATGTAGATATCCTGAAGGAAATTGAATATTCTTAGCATATTTGAGTTAATCTGCATGTATAATTGAAAATCTCATGCAAATATATATAAATGTTAATAGTAATCATGCAAATATCAGCTTGAAGGCACACTATTTAGATAAATTCATAGTACAGAAGTGAGAAGACAGATGATGTTCAGAAGAATTAATCAAACTTGGAAAATATCATTATCATCTGTTAAATATAGTTGAATTAACCTTATTTGTGAAGTAATTTACATGAAGCATGTGTAAAACCAAATGTTTAGACATCAATTTCAGTAGCAAAATAATGTAAGACCCCTTGGATGGAAAACAACATAACACATCAACCTCTAAGTAACATTAGACGATCATGACCTAATCAACGGAGACTTGGAGTCATCAATTTATCCTAAATTGATCATACTTTTCAAGTTATAAAGGTTTGTTGTGTAAACTTTTATTCGTGTTGTTGTGACTAACATCATAACCAACAGATTGCAATTCTACCTCTTCACACTTCCTTCTAATGATCGGATCAGTTAGGCACACTCTACACCTGATCATTGTCATAGATATGTCTTCAAGATGAATTAGGACATTATCTACAACTTCTACTCTTTCTCCTTTAGTCGTACATCATAATGCATTCATTCTACTCCTTTTGCTTGTGAACCTTATCAATCGCATTGCAATCACACCTCACCTAACTTAATTTGATTTACAATTTATACATGATATTACATTGATTAAATTTCTTGTTGGCTAGAGACAACATGAAAAATATCTTTACAAGTCAGCTAGATAACACACAACATGAAATGCATAGAGGACAAGTCCTAAACAAGACTACACACTACACCAGCATAAGATCCATGCCTTGCAAATATCAACACTTACTTAACCAAGTCCAAAACATCCTTCACGGCATCAAACACCAAGGAATTACTTATGCACACTTTGCTCATTTGAAAATAGGACAGCCTTAAGAAAAGACATATGAAACTTAAATCATAATGGCCATAACAACTTGAAAACCTTGTGCAGTACTAGAAACAAGAAAGATCTTCATGAAACTCTTCTAGATGAGTCTATAGGACTCATATGGCATCTCCAAACACTCCTTTACCACCACACATCAAATATTTTGTACTACACATCTTCAACAATGAACTTTGAGAACAAGTCATTTAGAACACACAACAACATACTGTCATTGCAAAACTGAGCTTGCAAATCACCAAGAGACTTGAAACTGCAAGAAAGCATGTAATGCACATCCATAAACATGTCCACAAAACTGCAAAGTAAACCATTCACATCCGGAGAAATTTTGAGCATTCCAATAGGCCTTCAACACTACCTTACTCTATTAGAACACATGTCAGTACTCTATCATGCATAACTTTCATAGCGGAAGGATAGATGATCTGAAACTTTTGAATTATCACCTTAACAAAACCTTGAGCATAGTTCTAGAACCACATAGTGATAACTGCAAATGCAGAGGAATACGGAGTATTCTATTACTATATAGAAAATATCTTCTTTAGAACCAACACTGTCTTCAAACTGTCAATTATAAAACACCCTTCCAGTAATCTGATCATCTTAGTGCTTCTAACTCCCATCTTAATATAACTTCATACTCAACTCTGCATTGATCAAGGCATGACATCCAACCATTAACTTCAGTAACCTCATTACATTCAACATGACATCCAACCATGAACTGTATCTTCTCTGTTGGATAAGACATGACATCCAACCATGAACACCATTACACATCCATGATAGTGTTGACATCAATGGCAATCTCATGATAGTATTGACATCAATTAAAACCTTAGGAACCATATGTGTAACAAATTTTTTGTTGTTTGGTATTACAAAGGTCAAGCATGGTGATTTCGTGCTCTACTTTTTATGAGAAATGGGAAACAAATTTTTCTGATAGGTTAGCAAAGGTGGAGATGGAGCCATAAGGCAAGTTTATAAACCATTCTAAGGCTTGACCTCCCAAGCTTCATGGAAAAAGATGAAAGAGGAATTGATCATCATAGGACACTTCTTGGCATGCCATGAAGAATTCCTTGATGTGGTCATGAGGATCTCATTTTCCTTTGTATTTATCAAATCTGGGTATTTCAAAATGTTGAGGAAAAGGTATGGTCATCATGTTTTGATCAAACAGATAGGGACATAAGTCTTCAAACTTATAATGTTTTTTTGGGTCCCTAGTTGGAGTTTCTTGAGAGAATTTTTCATTTCTTTCCATTCTTGATCGAAAGGATTGGCAAGGGGAGGTTGTGGTGCAGATTGAAGTGGTGGTTGTTGTGATTATTGATGAAATGATGATTGTTGTTGTGGCATGGTGTATTTTTGGGGTTATATGGTGGTAGACCCATAGCTTGTGAGTAGATAGCTCAGGTCTGTATGTTTGATGTTGTGGTTGGGTGTGAGTAGATGAATGATACATATGTTGTGATTCGAAAGGGGGTTGTTAGTGTTGGGCGATGTGTTGATGTTCCATAGATGCAACATGGGGAGCTTGTTGATGATTGGTTGAGCAGTATGTTTGTGTGGGATGCATGTAACTTGTTAAGGGATTTTGAAGTTGGTGGTGTGGTTGGGATGTGAATGGATGTTGTGATTTAAGAGGTGTTTGTGAAGGTACTGTAGGGGGTAACATTGTTTGGGTGATGGTCATCCTTTGTTGGATGGCCAAGGGGGGAAGTGTTTATGGAATAGTAAGGGTATTGGAAGTTTTTTGAGGAATTTTTTATGGAGGTGGTACAGAAAGTGTAATTGCATTGGTATGCATGGCGGAAGTTGAAAAGTTGGATGGTAGCATGTGGTATGGTATACCATAAGGAGGGTCTTGTTGATGCGGTTATTAGTCACAAAAATAGAAATAAAAGCTTACAACAACCCTTTATTTATCTTGAAAGATACGATAAATTCAGGATGAATTTATGATCCCAAGTCTTCGTTGGTTAGGTCTTGACCTTTTGATAGTCACTCAGGGTTTGATGTAAATTGTTGTTATCATGTTGGAGCCTTACATACTTTGATACGTCATACAAAGTTCCATCAATATTCTTCAAATATCCTATTATTTATGTCTGGTTTGCATATATTCTCAACAATTGTGTTAAATCCTGTGAAATTTAGTTAGGATTTGTGCAAATATATGTAAATTTGTTCCTAACTTTGAGTAATTCACTTTAATATGTCCATGACTTGGACTAAATTTGAAGATATTTCCAACTTTGATTAGTTCTTCTAGAACTATCTCCAATTTGAACTAATCTTTTCTTCTGCACCTTAAATTCACTTAAGAATGTGCCTATAAGCATGTATTTAACCAATATTTGCCATTATTTGCATGATATTTGCTATGATTTGTAATTATCACTACAATATGCTCTGGATATACTATTATTTGCTCTAATTCAACATATATTTACTATATCTACTTATGATTTGCCTTGGTTTTTAATTATTTATGACTATTTATGAAATTAAAACTGAGAAAATAGAGTTTAGAAATTGAGATTCTAAAATTATTTAATTTTGGCCAATAATTCACATACATATTCTAATACTGTAATGAAAAGAAGAAAACTAAACTATACTGCACCAGGATGTTCCACAACTATGTATGATCAACACAAATCTTCAGAGGAAAGTTGACAATAATATGCAATAAAATGAAAGCACTTCAATATAATAGAACATTTCACCATTACATATCCAGAAATCAACTAGAAGATTATGTAGGATTTACAATCAGGAGGTAATCTATAGCTTCAATCTCCATTAGGTATGCAAAGAACATGTACATTTATAGTGGTCTTGAGAAAGAACCTTGAGAGAGAATTCACAAAGTTGCAAAAAATCACAAACTTAGTGCTCAGATTTGGAACAATTTAGTCTCCCTTACTTTCAACAATTCATTCTCCCCTTTACAATAGAATAGTCATGACCCTTATATAGAACAAAGTCTAGAAAATAGTTACAATTGATCCAACGATCAAGAATCACTCATAATAATCAACGGTCATGATTTGTGGCACATGATTTCCAGTGGGCAATCATTCTATGGAATACAGTTGGCAACCTCACAACTGGAAAATAACATATTCACTGGTATCTTTGATTTAGCATCCTTGAGAATATTACATCAACTTTAGCATCTTCAAAATCCAGCTTTGATAGGAGCATCAATCTCTATCTATCCACACTGAGTATCCTCTACAAAGCCATTTCTAGTGCATACGCCCCTAAGCTTGGGAAACACGTTGGGTTGGAACTCAGCATCTCACTTATCTATGTGTTTCTACATTTTGACCTGTGAATCACAAGTACACTTTGAATCACAATTCACCTTTAGTCTCTTTCTATTCCCTACAAATTTAGCTTTAAATATCCTAATATTTAACAATATATGCATAGCCCTAAATGAGAGGAGGTCTAGATATGGATATTTGGGTGTTAATATCCATATGAAAATTGTTGTCATATTTTGCTTGACCACAAAATATTTTGTTTCTCTCCTTCTATTAGAGAAATCCGATCAGAGAAAGCCTAAATAGAAGGAGAAAAGGGTTAAATCCTTCAAATATCCATGCTCTGAAAGCCTAAATAGAAGGAGAAAAGGGTTAAATCCTTCAAATATCCATGCTCTGCCTTGCTAAAAATCCCAAAAGCTTTCTTGGAAAATCCTTGAAGAAAACCCAAAAAAACCCAGAAATCTTTTGTCTCAAATTGTTTTCTATTGCAGAGATTTCTCAGTTTTATGCTTAGCCATTTTTCATGTATATGATGATGATGTTATCCTTTTTCTGGGGTTTTCTATCATTTGGTCGATTTCTATCTCAGATACATTTTTTCCTTGTATCTCAGTCATGATGCAAAAGTGAATGTACATCGGGTTCATTGTATATTTACGTTGTATGCATCTCCGTTTGTAAATCGCATATACAAAGGCAATATACAAGGGGGAAAATATACAAAGGTTGGGGTCCACCAATTGTATGTATATGCGATTGTATCAAAACTACATACAATCGCATATACAATGGCATATACATTTCTGACATACAAATCCCTGACCTGAAAGGAATATGCATTTTGATTTATAAAGGCAAATATGAATGTATGCATCTTTGTATGTATGTTCGCATTATATGTTTGCGGATACAAAGGTCATATACAAAGGTAATATGCAAGGGTCAGACGCAATGTTTGTATGTGCAAGTGATTGTATGCAGTTTGTTTGTATATTTTGCATTGTATATGCGATAAACAAAGGTTAGATACTACAGCAACATACAAGGCGGACCCGACTGGGAAATTAAAATTGGCAAACTCAGCGGTGGGGTCCGCAATTGTATGTTGAGGTGCATGTATATGCCGATATGCAAAAAAGGAAAGGATACAAGGCCGGACCTATTCTAAAGTTCCATTATGGTTGATAATCTCCTTGGAGTTTTGCATTGTATGTATATGCGATTGTATCTCATATACAATCAGTTATACAAAAGGTCACATACAGAGGATTTCGACAAGACTTAGTGCATCGGCGGCTCAGTTTAAGGTTTTTTTGACGGCCGATAAAGTATGCAAATGTTCACCGATGGGTCTCATTTTCAACACAGCACCAAATTAGGTCATGACACGTGTCATAGCATATACAAAGGGTGATTCAAAGACTGATTAAAATGTCGAAGCACAAGCACATACTATGGACATTTCGGCAAGAACTTTGTATATCAGTATGACTCAGTTGAGGTCTCCCTGACAGCCCGATACATACAAAGGTCATATATGCAAATACAAAGTGACATACAAGTGTAGGATGCAGTTCACCGTAGCTTTGACCGCCCATATCTTCCGCATTCTGGTGAATTTCAACATGCTTCAAAAGGCAAAAGTGCTTATTTTGCCTCCTCTTTCATCTCATGGGCTTTTGAGTAGAATTTTCTCACTTTCAAATATAATCTAGTTTTGCATGCTTGGCCGATAGGATGTCTCAATGACCATTTTGGCATGTGCAGAAGCTAATATGTTCACATTAAATCCAGTTGGTGATTTTGTGGATGCATTCATGGCGGGTGGTCAAACTTTTCAAATCCACATATTTGTAGCCTTCATTGCGACAAATCAAACAACTCAGCTATTTTGCATTGATGACTAGAAATATCTCTCATCTGCTCTATTCCCATTTTCCACGTCATAACTTCTGGCAGGTCAGTACTCCTTTTAGACGTAGATATTTTCTAACAGAGCCCATCATCAACAATTTCTAGAATTGATTGTAACCGACTCAGAGAAAAAAGGCAAAATGCTATATATGCTAAAAACATGAGATGTAAATAGGGTTGGAATTTTTAGTAATTGGTACTTCTAATTCCAAACAGAGCATTCCTCTATTGTAATCTTGCCTTCTAATTAAATACATGCTGGCTATTTTACTTCTTCATGCTATTTGACTCTGTGTGATCTAAGAATGATGGGTTTTTGAATGTTTTAATTCATTCTAATCATCTCTGGCTCCTTGCTTCTATTAAAATTAGCTTGATCTGTGTATGTTTATTGGTAGTATCTAGTCGTTTTGTGCATTTTCTCAGTTCTGTGAGGGTTCTTTTACTCACCCTGGTGAACCACCCCTATTTTCAAGTTTTCCTATTTCATCTTTCATTTTAGAAAAAAAACATTCCTTCTCCCTTTTCCTCTAAAGATCTAGTAGATTTTAGGTGATAACCAGTTAAGGAAGCTAGCCTTCTCCAGAGGTCTGATCTCAGTTCGCTAGGTCCCACACTTTGAGATCATTCCCATGTTTCTCTAGATTGCCAAGTTTTATAACTCAGCAAGGGTGCAAATCTGGGTGATAACAAAAATACTGACATGAATATATCCCAATGAGGATGTCTAGATGAGCATGTCTAGATGACATCAACAGGATATCATGGTCCAATAGCATTGACTGAGAGAAAAAGTATCAAGGCTTAGTTACTCTCTCTAGGTATAGGTGTAGATATCCACGTGGATATAGATATCTTGTAAGGTATGGATATTCAGGACTTGCAAAATATTCATGTGAAATGTCCATTCTGTTGACCTCAGCATTGAACTCTTCATCAGTGATTTTACCCTTTTGCAAACTTTTCTTTTCATGCCTTTATTGGCAAAATCACATTCTTTCAAACTAAAGGCCCTTTGTCGACAACTTCATAAAATCCCAAACTAACACTTCATTCTTCTTTATCTCTTATATCGGCAAAATTTTAAAACTATGAACTTTCCCTTTATCACCTTTTGCCTCTATCGGCAAATCGAGGATATCGCTAACTTTCAAACTACTTTGAAAAAAATAAGTTTCCCTGATTTAGGTTTTCCTAATTTTCCCTTTGATTTAACAAAATTCTTCAATCGGCAAAAGTTTGAAAATCAAAACTTCACCTTTGTATCAGCCCCTCGTGGAAATTTTTAACTTTAAGTTTTTACTCTTTTTGGTTAGTTGGGGAATCGGCTAAGAGACAAACTTTTGAACAAGTTTTGAAAATCAACAATTTCTCTACCAAGCCTTTTCTCCAACTTAGTCCTTTTCTAGATCCTCTTCTATAACGGCACTATGGGGTACACTAGAACCAAAATGACTTAGGCTTTTTCCTCTTATCAGTGATATTGGAAATCCTTGAACCCAAAATAACTTAACTTTAAAAGCAAGTGTATGGATATGGATATCCATGTGGCGTATATACGGATGATGATAGCAGGCCTTAGAATGTCTCTATGGATAAAATTGGCTGACGCTATTGGGATATGGATATTCGAACAAGGGTATGGATATTTGATATTTGTGAAATATCCATGTTAAAACATCCATCTAGATGATGACTTTGTGGCTTGCGACTATAAATTTGACGGCTAAAAGGGGGACATGGATATCTGGACATCGATAAGACTTATATCCTAGATAAGCATTGACTTAACCCAATTGAACAACTATTTCAAGTTCGAACCTATGACTTGGGGATATGGATATTAATTAAATTTAAAATGTCACTATCTGAATGTCCAAACATAAAATATCCCTTTGACCAAAACTTTGACCAAGCACAACTTCATTTCAAGGAATTTCAACATGATTCAAAAGGCAAAGTTGCTCAAAATTCAATTCTCTATCCAATGGTGACCTTTTTTCAGGAAATTCATTAAACTTGACCTTTAACCCTAGATCAAGACCTAACATTTTACCATACCACCCAAAAGGGAGAAGAGCACACAAGAAAAGAAAAAAAGTTTGGTCCCTATTTTGCGAAGGCAAAATGGGGCGTGTTGTGAGACCACACAATAGGTCTGACACTTGTGGTTGTGAAATGGTATTACCCCCTATATTTTGATCAATGGTATTGACAATGTTGGTGTTTGTAGCAAAGTTAGCCCATGGATTATCATAGACGGGTTTGTTGGGATTAGGGACATGCCCCCAAGGTTGGTCGCGGATGGGTGATGGTGGCTTATCATTCATGATCATTTTGAGTTTGTCTTGGTCAAATGAGTGGGGGAGGCGTGCTCCATGTTCGATGAGGCATTCAAGGAATTCATCCTTATGATTGCCAAGGAATCGGTCAAATTTGTGATGCAATCATCTTTCATAAAGGAAATCAACAAATGTGGGGGAATATATGTGTTGTCGTATGATGTTTCACCCATTTCGGGTTGATGTATCCCTCCATGTTGCTTGTGGTGGAGCCATATGGAGAGAGGGATTGATAGTGAGAATCCATTTTTCTCTTAGCTTGTGATCATGTGATGGGAGGCATAAAAATATGAATATGATTAGAGTTGGCTGATGTGGCTGAATGTTTAGGGGATGATGATTTTCCTAAGCTCAAATCTAGATCACTTATGAGTGTAGATGAAATTTTATCCTTACGAACTTAGGGTGGACAAAGAGACTAAGAAAGGGGATAACAAGATTATCTTACTTGGGGCAGACAAGATGCACCAAGAAAGATGAGATTCTTGAAGTCCACCACTTTAGGAAGAGTGTAAGCTCTTAAGCTAGTATATTCAAGTGGGATGATTTCAAGTTTATACTAAACTTAATATAGACAAGTTCTTAAGTCTAATATAAAAAAAGGATGAAATTATCTAGATTCTAACCTTATAAAGATTGGGTTGGATTTGTTAGATGAATTGGATAATTGGATCTTGATTAAGGTTGACTTGATTTGGATGATTGAGGTGATTGGATTTAGGATAATGGATGTTGATTTTTGGAACAAGGATTAAGTTTGTGGATCACAAGCTAAGGTCTAAATAGATGAGGTTGATTGAAAATGATGGAAGTGTAAGTGAGTTTGGATGTGGAAGGATGTTAGGTGAAGTGATAGGACCAAATTGATGACCAGAATGACAAATTCCTTAGGTTTGGTGTAAGTTCTAGACTGGGCACTAAGACAAAGAGTCTATGCATTGACAAAAGGATGATGGATGCTAAAGGGCACCAAATGGGCACTAATCCAGATGAATGAACACTAACAAAGGCTAGTTGGGTACTGAAAAAGACTAGGTAGGTGCTACCAGAGGCCAAGTAAGCACTGACAGAGGGTTGATAGGTGCTAATTGAGAAAAATTAGGCACTGAAAGGGGTTGTCTTGGTTTTAAATGTTTATGGTTTTGATTTAGCAAGAGATTTCAAATAAACAAACACAATGGATGCTTGATAACTTTTGGATATGGGTGTGAGAGGCTATGAACCTTCACAGAAAACTAATGGTGAATATACGTATATCACAAGAAGACACGCCAAACACTTTTGCACAAGCCTAGTATTTAATCAATCAAGGAGTGTCATATCCCGCTGACTCACTCAGGTGCAACGTCAACCCCCATTGTTTAGGTAATGGCAGTTTCCATCCCCTTGAGACCATTTATCATTGCTTGGATAGGTAGGGAATGCAAGGTCATGTACCACCTTACACCCCTTACTTTGGAGATGAAAGTCTTGCCCAAAGTGTATTCTATCTGAACCAATGAAGGTACTAGCATGAGCTCTTCTCCTCCATGCGGCTATGATGCACCGAAGGATATGATGGCCAAATGTCTTAACTAGGATGAACAAGATTCTAGGGGGTGTCCCAATATATGCAAGGTATAGGGGATGAATCTGTGAATGGGGGTGGCTCTATCCAACCAAGTGCCAACCAAAACAAGTCTCGATAGAGCAAGGGTCTTGGGATCTTTACAAGGGGGAGAGGATCCTTCCTTTGAAGTGAGTCTTTCAATTCTCACAACGTTGGTATAATGTACTAAAACATGTGGTTGAAGTCATCCCCGTGGGGATGAATTCCAAGGCAGGTCTCCCAAAGGGAAGAATCCAAGGTGCTTTTGGTCACCCAAGATCACACGAAGCAAAAGGGGAGAGAATACACACCAAGGACCATAGGATTAAAAATAAATAAAGAGAGTGGAAGAAGGTTTTTGATCTCCAAGATCACCAAATGGTAAGAGGGGAGAGCATACACCTTCTAACACCCTAAGACAAAGCAACCAAATTTCATTCACCCCTACTTCAATTTAATTCC
This sequence comes from Cunninghamia lanceolata, assembly GCA_027924645.1. NCBI lineage: Eukaryota > Viridiplantae > Streptophyta > Pinopsida > Cupressales > Cupressaceae > Cunninghamia > Cunninghamia lanceolata. Next base: position 757,352 of record BSBN01001603.1, on the reverse strand, counting down.
TAATTTAGTGAAAAAAAGGAAATTCTTTGACATGCGGGGCTACAAACAAGTATTCATAGTTTTCTATTGTCTTGGACAAGCAAAAAATGTTGCAAAAACAATGACTAGTCCAAAACAAATGCAAACAAGTTAGCAAATTTATGAAAACAAAGACAGGTGCTAAACAAGACTATTTCAACGCTGACAGAGCCAAGTGATAAAACAAAAGGTTTAGGCACTAATCTAGATGCTATGGGTGCTAATCTAAGAAAACTAGGTGCTGAAGGAGAAATGGTACCTAACTTGTAGGCGCTAATGCAGTCAGTCTGGGTAATGAACTAGCTCGAACAGTATGATGGCTTGTAATTTGTCAAAATCCTACAAAACAGAGAGCTATGAACCTGTAAAATATGTTTTTAGCAAGATTAGTACATCAGAAACCAATCAACTTGATAATTAGGCCCTAAAATGATAAAAATGCAAAGTTTAATGATGTCAAAGGTTGGGCACTGATCTAATGAGTCTAGGCACTATTGTGTGTAGGACAAGTGTTGAACCGGTTTGGGCATTATGGAGGCTTGTAAAATGGATAATTCCTGCAAAACAGAGAGCTATGGATCTGCAAAGATGTTAGAAGCTATACTAACCCATGAAAAACATCATGAAGCCAAAAAGATTTTAAAAACATGCATAAAATGACCAATTTATACCTCTCTGTACTCAGGCACTGAAATAGGTAGATCAAGCACTAAAATACATAAATTAGGCACTGAACAGGTGTAAGGAGTATCAGAGCTGAGCACTAAAACAGACCACCTAGGCGTTGACATAGGGTTGATATGCACTGATTGACAAAAATTAGGCATTGTTTTAACCTGCACAATAAAAAATAAGCAAAAACAAACTAGAAATGGTGTGTTAGGGTGGTGGGGATCCCATCGGGCATGCCAAAAATGTGTACATAAGAAAGTGAGCTTAAAATAGAACAAACTAAACCAATATTAGCCTATTCTACTCACAACCTAATGCAACCTCATGATAAGACTAAAGAACTATGCACCTAATTACTATGAAATTGCACCCTAATTGACTATGTATAGTTCTTGATGTCCTAATTTCTATGAGTCTATGCTAAATTGCTAGTATGTAAGTGCTCAAATTGACAAAATTTCATTACATTCTAAGTGCTTCTTTAAAATGGATGGGGAGGGCTCAATTTATAGATTTTAGGAGGTGAGGATGGAGGGCTAGGATTGAATTGGAAGATCAAGGGCTCACATTGCTTGAGGATCCTCAAGCAAGGAGAATTAGACAAGTTTCATAAGGAGGTTGGATGAGAAGAATGCTCCAAGATTCAAGAGAAGACCAATGGGTGAAATTGAATGGTTGAATGGATGGATGGCTAGGATTGGGTAGGTGTATGACATATAAGGACTCATTTATGAAAATGTATGGTTTAAATTTTGTGAGAATTTTAAATTTGGCATGAAAGGACACATGTAATTTAAAATTATATGCATAGTGGAGGAATAGTGCCACATGGAATTTAAAATTCTATGAATAGTGACACTTGGAGTGGATGACAAGAAAATAGGACAAATGGATTTTTTTGGAAAATTTGCCCATGCTTCCAAAGTACCACTTGTCATGTACATGCATGTACATTGAATGACAAGTGGACGTCTAGAAACATGGGGAGATGTAATTGTGGGTTAATTTTAATTAACCCATGTGCACATGATTAGGAGGAAAATAATGATGATTACTAAAAAAGTACACAAAGTGGGGAATTAAATAAATAGGAATATTTATTTAATTGTTGGGGTGTATATGAACTGTAGTTTTCTAAAATATTTTAATTTTTTGAACTATAGTAGAAGAAATTGATTTTGGCAATGGGGAAAAGCGAGGAAATATTAATTAAATAATTGTGAATTATTTAATTAACATGTGTGTCGGGTAGAATAGTGGGAATTATCAGGTTTAGAATGCAGATAGCGGATGAAGATGGTTGTGACCATTTTAGGTGTCTACATAATGGTTGGCATAGCCTCATACTATTTAGAATCAAAACCTCATCTATGGTACCAATGGAGGATTGATAACAAGAAAGGGCAAATACTTAGTTGGAAAGAGTTTAGTAATGACTTAACAACACTCTATGAGCAACCATGGAATGTGTTAATGGATGTTTTAGCATGCAATAACATAGTTAAGATAGTGAGTATCTCACCTCTTTTGAAAGGAATCTTATCTAAGCAAATCCGGAATAAGACTGCCCCAAGGTTTATAATGTCAGGTCTTAACTTGTAGGATAACTCAATGGATATGTGCTTTATTGTTCCAACCAAAGGGGACTTACATGCAATGTAGGGTGTATAGGATATGACAACAATTAGTATTTTGAAACCCTAGGATAATGCAGACTGTGAAGTCTGAAATCTATCAGCAGATGAGCAATATAATGCTACTTAAAACCCTAAGTCTAACAATCTTATGTAAAGAAAATACAAAAGGATTAAAGGGTAAAGGAGATGAATACAAAGCCTAAGAATAAATCATAGATGGTCTAAGTGTTGCAGATAGACAAATACCCTTAATAAAACTAATTTCTGCTTAACCAGGTTATAACCACAATGCCACATAAATGATGCAATTTTCAATGGTAGTGTAATATTTTCAAATCACATACATTCATTAAACACCCAATTACTGGTGTGACTTAATTAGTGTTATGCAATCGAACTAAATTCATTTAATAGGGTTTAGACTAACCATGCAAAGTTACTTACAATCAGCAAGAACAAATGGTATAAACCAAGGCATTCATAAAATATCTAAACATTCATTCACCATTGCAACTGTACTTTATCTAAATCTAGATTGAAATGAACCATGAAATCCAAAATAAGATAACACAATAACACAATTTCCAGCAACACCTATAAACTTGTTTTGTATTAGATCAATATTTTGGCATAGCCTCAATAATTCATTTGTTCAACCTTACAATGAGAGAAAATGACTGCCTTTTTATAGATGTGCAAGCAAACCAAGTTTTTGAAGGAACGGTGGAGATTAAACCAACAGCAATGTCCTAGATTTAACAATATTTAATATTGGATGATGGGTTGTTACAATCCCGAAATTAACTTTGTCCTTTAGGAAAAAAAAATACAACTTTTTAATACATGAGAATAGGACAAAATTGTCACTTTTTGGGTTGTCTATAAAGACGAAACCCTTTTACAATGAATAAATCAATAGAAAGAGGCATGTGGAACTTTTCTGGAGGAGGTGGCAGCTGAGCTAAATTTGGAATTTGACTTAAGTAGCTCCTGAGTCAACCTTTTGCTGACTATCCTCATCTATAGTCACATTATTCTTCTCTGCTTCAGCCTAGTTCAAAGGAGAGATAGGTTGTCCAAATACTGCTCTCCACTCTTCTTGTTGTATCACATCCTCATTAATAGTTAATTGGTCAAGTACTAGGGTTACGTGAAACATGATGATATACTCTAGTGATAACTAGGAGCACTTTCTCCTAGTAACTTCATGCGCATCTGGGCAATCAGCCCAAAAATCTTCCAAATGCTCTTTGTGAAAGAGCCTTCTAATGACATGTTTCTCAATTGTGCCAAATGGATCAAAATGTGTTCTAGCGTTGTAGAAGTTCAAATGTAGCAGCTGGACCTCAATGTCAGAATACTCAGTAGCACCTATAGTAACGCAAGAAAAGAAACCTCTACCCAAAATGATGGGAAACTTGATGGAGGCTCTATGCAATTGCTTCAACATTCCATGACATGTGCACAATTGTCTAGTCAATTCTAGGAGTACAACCTTGTCTATAGGATACTTTGGCAACTTATAGGGGACTCCCTTAAACCCTAGAACTCTGATATAAGTAAACTTAGGAAATTATACGTACCACCTACCATAGGTCTGTACCACATTGGCAGCCTCTAGAGATAGTATTCTAGACATATCTCCCTACAACATCCTGGTTATATGCATTGTAAATGCATCATTAACTCTCTTATAGTGCACCATAGATTGTGAGAGTTCTAGTTGTGGGTAGCATTCATATACTTTCACTTGTCCATCAGCATTTCCCACTGCTCCAAGTTGGGATATTCTAGGATACACAAAGTTCCTTGCCAACATGTACATGACATATGATGTCTAACAAAAGATTCTATCTTGGTTTAGTGCAAGGAAGGCATCATTAATGTTATCACTTAAGATGTGAGCCCAGTGAAACTTTGTCTCTCCTTTGAAGATCTCAATATACCCAAAATTCTAGCCCTCAAAAGTAGATGCAGAGGGAAACCCCATAATTCTGCTTAATAGAGTGACTAAGTCACCTAGCTCATCTTTGAAATCACTCCTATATAACACCTAAGGGAGCTTAGACATAGCTGACCTCTTCTTCTTCATCTATCTTTCATTGATGAGCCTCCTGTAGACCTCAGGCCCTTGGTCATACATGTTCTGGTTATGAGCCTTGGTAAATATTGTCAGAGCAGGAGCAAGAGGGATGTCAAATGCTTTAGCAAGAGATTTCTCAATGAAGCTAGCTACTACCCTACCATCTTGGGCTACCACTAATCTGGTCTCAAGATGATATCTTTCTCCACAGGAAATGATTAATTCCGGGCACTATACTGAAGTTGAGAAGGTTGAATCTTGTGCTATTCCATTGTCTCGGATCTTTTTAGCCCACTTGTTTGGATTATCACCAAAGATCAGAGTCTAAACTCATCTAAGTCAATATGACCTAGGTATGTATCTCCTATGTTGTTCCAAGCTAAGGTGATCTTGGTCACTGGTGTAATTCCATTAAATTTGTACTTCATGTTGACTGCTCTTGTAGACATTTACCCTGTAGGATAGAACCCTAGTAAATACCAACTCATTGTGTTCTAATCCTAGGTTCTAGATCATGAAGAAATGCCTAATATCATGTTTCTGATCATTCTTAGTCATTGGATTAATCTGGACAATAAACAAATGTGACTGCAAAAAAAGTGGGCATTTGCGCTGTTATAGGACATTGATATTTAGTGCCTTTAAAATGCCTTAAATTCATACTAGACATGTTAAATTGGTGTCTAAAATAAGCAATCAAGGTTCTATAAGTCTAGTGCAGGATGAAATTTCAGCTAAATCAGTCATTTTGTTTCAAAAAGCAGGTCTTTTGACCCTGACAAGACAAAGCGGGGTTTTGGAGGGTCAATGGATATGTGAGGAATTAGACCTTCACAGGATATATCCTATCATGTGTCATTTTAGCACTACACCTAGTATATTGGTGCAAGGTACAATATTGAGCATTTGCGGCAAAAACTTGACCTATCAGATTGTAGAGAAATCATAGGTCAAAGGATATATCCGGTACAGTAAGATTTTAGCACTAAAGGATATTAAGTACTTAGGAACTTTAGGAGCAGGCAAGAGGCATATCATCAGATAGCAGGGGATTTAAGGGTCACTGGACATATCTAGTGCAGTAATAAACTAGCACAAATCCTACTCCCCAGGGTTCTAAGGTAAAAGCGAAAAAGTGCGATTGACCAAAGGATGCGAGGAAATGAGGGTTCACCAGATGTGTCCAGCACTTTATGATTTTAGCACAAAACTTCCCTAACCCCAAATTCTCTATGTGCTAAGTCAAAAAAGAGTCAGCAAAACTTTTAGGGTTTGGAGGATATATCAATTGATGACCAAAAGTTGCGCTAACCTAAATCTCCAGCCTAGGGCACATTTTAACTCTTTAATTCTACAGGGAAAACCATGCCCTAATCTGGAAACTATTGAGTTTGAAGCTCCTTGAGCGATCCCTAGATAATGCTATCAAAATACAACACATTCGTCGACCATTCCAAGCACAAATAATTCAACCCTACATAGTCCTACTTATTTGAAATGAATAAACCCTAATTCAACCCAAGTTAATAGAAATGAAAGTGCAAGGACCATTCAAATTACATGATAACAACAAATTCATTTGAAATAAATCCAAAACTCATTTAGCAATTTGAATTTAAATAAGGATTTTGAAAACAAATTGAAAGGAGAAAAAAAAATAGAGGTCGACCTAGTGTAAAGTAAAACACTTGATGGACTTACAAGATGACCATGTAAATCCTCCTAAATCATCACTGTGAGCTGTGAATCATGCAATGAATCACTTGAGAAATCACCTAGGTCACTGAGCTCAAGTTCACAAAGAGATTTTGAATGCAAGTGAAGGAATGATGATAGAATTTGACCTTTTTAAGCCCTTGACAAAGCCATAATGACAAGTGTCAGTTTGACAGAGTGTCCCGCATTCAACATGAAAAGGTGAGGAAACATCACCGGATGGGATATGCAAGGAAATTGAACCTCACAAGATATATCCTATGATGAGGAAAATTGGCACAATATCCAATGAGGTAGGGAAAACCTGCTTTACCCTTAAGCGGCACCAAGTTGGAGATTGGTAGAGCTTTTAGAGGGTACCAGATATGTCTAGAGACTAGGGTTTTTAGTGCATATCCTATGCAGTGAGTTTTTAGTGATTTATCCGGTGAAGTGAGGTTTTAGCATTTTATCCTGTGACATAGGATTTTAGCGCAAAGTCCAGTGAAGAGCATTTTTAGTGAAAAAGCAACCAAGGGGCTAGTTCTTGGATTCAAAATGATCAAGACTCTTTAATTCAATCATCAAAAACCTCAAAGGAAGTTCAAATGTGCCAAAATGCCTAGAATGCAAAGCAAATTAACTAATTGACCAAGATTTCATTCTCTCACAAGCAAGGAGGTCAAAATTTTGAGACCAAGCCAAAATAGAAAAAATGAAAGGGGGTCTCCATTTGGAAAAAATGGGGCATGTGTGCCAGGCACAATAGAATGGAAGCTCTAATACTAGTTAAAAATTTTAAAATGATTAAGGTCTGTAGCTGAATATAATGTTGAGCATATGAGATTGGCAATTCAATCTCAAGAGGTGACACCTTTTCAAAGGCTACAAATCTACATCAATGGACTTAATGATCAAATTAAGCATGATGTTTTTTTATGGAACTTTGCATAGTTAGGAGAGATATGCAAATAGAATTGTGTATTGAGAAACATAAATCCACCACCAACAGTTCAACACAAGGTCAAACCACAGGATTGGAAGACAAATTTGTGACTAATCCTATTGATAGAAATGAGGAAACCTATTTAACCTAAGAAAAATTAATAAGTACTCTCCTCAACAAGAGGAGAATAGAGGAGAAAAAGATATATTCTCAAATTGTGATAGCAAATGGTCTGGGGTCATAACTATGCTAATAGTGATAAAATACTAACAATTACCAGGAATGAGGTTTAAAAAGAGAGAGAGAAGTCTTACAAAAGAACCAAAACTGGAACTTCAGAAATAAAACTCCACCACTGGAAGTTCCACTCAATGTTAAACCATGGGATTAAAAGACAAAAACAATTCTATTGAAAGAAATGAGAATAACTTATTTAACCCAAGACAAACTAGTAAACTCTCTACCTATTGTTGGAAAGGTGATAGAAAATAGCCTAGATGTCATAAGTGTACTAATAGTGAGAAAACACTAATGACTATCAAGAAAGAGGTTGAACAAGAGAGAAAAGTAGATACCAAAAAACCAAATGTGAAACTTGATCATGAGAATTCTAAGGAAGTGGAATGTACTACTTTCTCCCTACATGCATTAAATGGCACAAGTGCACTACAAAGACTCAAAGTAATTGATTATATCAAAAAATGAAAGGTGACAGTGTTGGTTGATTCAAGTTGTAATGTCCATCCATATGTTTAACCATATAAGTGGGCATACACATGCGGAACCAACAATTTTTTTTCTAGTTTAACATTTAAAATAGAGAGAGTGGAACTTATAAGAACTATATATAGTCTTTTACCTAGATCTTCCCTCAAAGAAAGTAATGTGTTAGAGAAGGAGAAACACTTTAAGTTGACTTATTCACAATGGGTTCTAATTACAACAATAGGACTGTTATTCTCATAACAAGATTAACATAGGAAAATTAAACTCCACATTACAATTGTTCCAAACTGGTGCAGTGGCACCAAGTCCTCATTTGCAAATTAGGGGTCCAATGTTAGATGTTTTAAGGTGTTTTGTGTCTTTTGGGTCAAATAAGGTCATAATAGACCATTTTATAATGTAATTAGTCTATTTGGAGTCATTTGAGTTCATATTGTCATATTTTGTAATGTTGTCAAATATTGTCATGTAAAGGTGCAAAAATGCACAATGGCGAATACCAACGGTCATGCAACTCAAAAGTTAGTTTTTGTTGGTTGTGTTAGTTTGTTTTAGGAGGGAAAATTTAAATATGCTTTGTAAACTTAAAACAAATGCTTGGGAGGAGATTTGAATGGTAAAAGAATAAAGAAGCTCTATTTCTTTTGAGAATTCTGTGTTTTCCCTGAAAAGTTGTTGCTCCAGGCTGTAGTACGAATCCGTACAGATGGATTTTACTTCATAGGATCTTGAAATTGTTGAAGGCATGTGTTAACTCCATTTTGGATGTGATTTGATTCAATTTCATAGTGATTCAAGTGTTTTATTGGCATTTTTCTGAAAACGGGTTTGTAACTCTGTTTTGAGGGTTTGAAGGAACTTAATATGCACTAATCATCCATTTCACTGTTAGAATTGTTTGAGACTCAGTGGAATAAGCATGTGTAGACAATATTTGAAGTGTTTGAAGGTTTGGTTAGTAGGGTAGAGGCCTAGAGTGTGGATTTTCAATAAACCCTCATTCTTTCAAGCATGGAAATGGCTTAAACAAGTGTTTGATGATTTAGTGGACTTTTGGTTGATTCAATCCATAAAATTTGTTGATTCGGTCTATTCGAGACTTGTGGAGATGTCTAGAATTGAGTTTGGTGTTTTGGAAGAAGTATTTCACCAAGTTGCTTTGTCAAAGTGGGCTAATTAGGCTAAGAAAATAGAGGACAGACAATTTTTGGCTGAGGTGTTGCAAAACAACCATATCTAATTTTTTGATATGTTGAAGTAGAGGATAAAGGGTACTTATAAAGGTGAAGATTTTCTGGGTTTAAGTTCTTCTCCCAAAGATATGTTGGAAAACCCAAGTTTTAAGGGCTACAAGGCATAAAGGGGGTTAGTGAAGGATATCAATAACTCTAGGGTCTTGAAGCTTGCAAATTGGTTGTTTGGAGATTTGAGAACCTTATTACCCTACTCTACATCATAGTGGTTTTAGAGCATAGGAAGTAGATCAGTGGAAGGTGAAAAGTTACAGTTTGAAACAAGGGAGAGTTGGAATTTGAAGAGACAAGATGCCTCCAAGGGGAAATACTATTGTAAGGGAAGTTAGAGAGTTGAAAGAGAAGCATGCTAGGGAGATGAGAGCATTGGAAGAGAGACTTGCTATAAGACTTACTACCATAGAGACAGGTCAAAAAAGAGATGCAAACATAGGAGATGTAAGTGATTCTGAGGAAGAAGAAGGGGAAGAAGAAAATGAAGTGGAAGAGGAATTAGATCCTGAAGACCTAAGGATGGCAATGCTCCTGAAAGTAGTTAAGGGAGATGAGCACAAGATCAAATTGGATTTACCTATGTATGGAGGAAAACTAGATGGAGAGGAGCTCTTAGATTGGATAGGGGCATTGGACAATCACTTTGAATGTGAAGATGTGCAAGAAGATAAAAAGGTGAAGATTGCAAAGTCAAAGTTGAAGGGACATGCTTTGTTATGGTGGGAATTTGTGCAAACTGAGAGGAGAGAGGAAAGGAAGACCAAGATAACATCTTGGGATAGAATGGTGGCAAAACTCAAGAAGAAGTTTCTACCAAGTGACTACAGTATCCAATTGCTTAAGAGGCTTCAAAATCTAAAGTAAAAGGACCTAGATGTGCAAGCATACATCGAGGAGTTCTATAGGCTAAGTATAAGGACAAGACATGAGGAAGATGAAGAAGAAAAGTTGGTAAGGTATCTCAATGGCTTGAAATGAGCCTAACCATACCTAAAACAGTTGAAGAATGCTTCCAATTAACTGCTAAAGCAGAAGAGAAACTCAAGAGGAGACAAGACAAATCAGTTAGGGGCAAAACCAGTAATCAGAGAGGAAGAGGATCATTCCACACTCTAAAATAGTCACATGATGGTCAGGAAGAAGTGAACAAAGATAGGGAATAAGTTGTTTAATCTAGAGGAGGATATAGAGGAGGAAGATTAGGTCTTAGGGGCAGATTTGGAGGGCAAGATAGAGGTCCCAATATGTTCTCAAGAAGATGTTACAAATGCACCAATTTGGGCACAAAGGATGGTAGTGCAAGGAAGGACAAGCCTCTACTTCATATGGAGGTGAAAGAAGGAATCAAATAGTGCAAGAGGAAGACAATGAGAGTGTTAACTCTCCCAATCAACTTGTTGCTCTAGAAGTTGGAGAAACCTTGATGATGAGAAGAACACTCCTCAAAGCTTCCAAGGAGAAGGAGCCATTGCAAAGAAGAACTCTTTTCAAGACCACCTGCAAATGCAAGGGAAAGGTATGTAAGGTAGTGATAGACTCTGGAAGTACTGATAATGTGGTGTCAAATGAAATGGTAGACAAACTGAATTTGCAAAAGGTTCCTCATGAAACACCCTATAAGGTATCTTGGTTGAATGACAATCAATCCATTTTGGTTAATGAACAAGCTGTGTTTGAGTTTAATATTGGTGCATATAAGAATAACTTGCTTTGTGATGTGTTACCCATGGATTGTTACCATTTATTGCTTGGGAGACCATGGTAGTTTGACAAACATGCCATTTATGATGGTAGAAATAATAGTTATCAGATTGAGCATGATGGAAGCACCTTCACTTTGATTCCATTGCAAGAAGATGTCAAGGAGAAGAATAAGGCAGCCAAGGTCATAATGGTGGCCAAGAAAGAGTTTGTGAAAGTTGAGTATGAAGAGAAGATGAAGGTTGTAGTCAACCCAAGAGGTGAAGATGCCACAACAGTGAGTTTGAAGAGGGTCTCAGTATTGGAGAAGAACAATGATGTGATGATGGCAAAGGCAGGCCAAGAGAAGGCCAAAGATGGATTGTTTGTGAAGACTCCAATGGGACAATTCTTTGTCCTTGAATGCAAAGAGAGGTTGGAAGGTAGCCACATTCTACCATGACAAAGGTCTATAGACCTGATTACACAAGGGTTCTAAGAGCAGAGAAAACGAAAGTGGGTGTGAAGACAAAAAGTGAAGTGAAAATGGGTGTTTGGCCAAAGAAAGTGGCTGATTCCAAGCATGTAGCAGGGGTAATGAAGGCGAGAGTTCATGGAATAGTTGGTAAAAAGGCAGGTTCAACATCAAATCTTGATGAGGCAAAGGATAAGAGGCAGATAACAAGTTAATTTGCAAAAATGAGACAATGGCAAGGTAGAAACAAGTCCAAGGATACAAAGGACAATGCAAGACTATAGTACCTGATCTAGGGGAGAGGAATTCCAGACAAAGGAGAATTTGGAGGTTAAGAAGGTGCTGTGAAAAAAGCAAGGATCAAGGTAGTATAGTCCTCATGGGACATGAGTTTGTTTTAGGCTGGGTGTATGGTGCAGGGGCACCAAGTCCTCTTTTGCAAATTAGGGGTCCAATGTTAGGTGTTTTAAGGTGTTTTGAGTCTTTTGGGTCAAATAAGGTCATAATAGACCATTTTATAATGTAATTAGTCTAGTTGGAGTCATTTGAGTTCATATTGTCATATTTTGTAATGTTGTCGAATATTGTCATGCAAAGGTGCAAAAATGCACAATGGGGAATACCAACGGTCATGCAACTCAAAAGTTAGTATTTTTTGGTTGTGTTAGTTTGTTTTAGGAGGGAAAAGTTTAAATATGCTTTGTAAACTTAAAACAAATGCTCGGGAGGAGATTTGAATGGTAAAAGAATAAAGAAGCTCTATTTCTTTTGAGAACTCTATGTTTTCCCTGAAAAGTTGCTGCTCTAGGCTGTAGTATGAATCCATATAGAGGGATTTTGCTTCATAGGCTCTTGAAATTGTTGAAGGCATGTGCTAACTCCATTTTGGATGTGATTTGATTCAATTTCATAGTGATTCAAGTGCTTTATTGGCATTTTTCCAAAAATAGGTTTGTAACTCTATTTTGAGGGTTTGAAGGCACTTAATATGCACTAATCATCCATTTTACTATTAGAATTGTCTAAGACTCAGTGTAATAAGCATGTGTAGACAATATTTGAAGTTTTTAAAGGTTTGGTTAGCAGGGTAGATGCCTGGAGTGTGGATTTTCAATAAACCCTCATTGTTTCAAGCATGGAAATGGCTTAAACAAGGGTTTGGTGATTTAGTGGACTTTTGGTTGATTTTGTTGGAATAAACAGACAATCTCTAATCCAATTTTTAATCATCAAATCACCAAGATATGATACCAATTGGTGAGATACAAGGCTTTGACTACTACAATATAGAAATCTAAAAATTGTATGCAAATCTGAAAATAAGTTTGCTTAATCCTTGAAATACCATGAAACAATTCAACTTCTTTATGATGCTAAAATCAGCCACTCTAACATGCTTGATAAAACCACCTTAGATGAACTTATAATAGCAATAACATCACCATAAGATAGAAGCAACAAAGAGGCACAAATCAGCAACATAAGAATGCAAGATCTCACAACACAAGGTAGCAATGGAACAAAAGAATAAACACATAACATAGTGTTTACATGGAGAAACCCTTGCGGGAAAAAAACTCCACCAAGAAGAGAGGCCCAAGTTGTATTATCTTCAAAATAAGATTACAATACATCCACTTCCAATCTCCTCTTCATTCTTTAATCCAGCAGTACATGTGTACAGAAAATCTCTCACTCAACCTGTTACCTACAAGCAAGTTTTCCTCTCACTGTTACTCTACCAAACTTCACTCTCAAGTCTCATATTTATACAAAATGAGTACCCACCAAATAAATTCGTGGGATATGGACAAAATCCAACTTTTCTATCTTGGGATATTCCAAAATCATCTTCTTACAGATTCCCTTACACTTGCCATAGGAATCTTCCCGATATAGGCACCTAGAACCAAAAATAGGAACTTACAAGACAATAATTGTTGTCATATGTTGTCATAGAATCTCTTACACCTTATGACAATTGTAAGTTGTCATAGATGCTCTTACAAACTTTTGACATGTGTCATAACATCCCAAAAATACATTTCCCTAAGATAGGCACCAAGATTCTCCACCTCACCTCATTTACTATTTACTGAGATTCCTTGAGCAGTAAAAGTAACTCTATAACAAACTACTGGTGAAACTTATACCTCCCTTATGGGTAGTTACAAATTATAAATAATAAATGGAATAAATACAATATTGGGATTTACAAGGTTAATGGCACTTTATCCCAACATTCTCCCACTTGACATTATACATTGTAAATCAACCCATAGGAAATCAATCAAGGGAATAAACATCCCTTAGCCAACCATGTACCATTGTTTCTTCAACATGATTTTGTGCTCCAACAAGATACCTACAAAAGAAACCATGATAACCACCATTCCAAGCAAGAAATTTTCACATCATATTACCCATGATGAGACAAGGAACATGCCAAGGTCAAACATATCAACTATCACTAAAACCTGCACCAATCTATACATGAACACAAGCATCAAATCCAAATGATAACAAATGACTTTGAGTGGCTGCCACACTCATACCAAATTGGAATAGCAACCACAGCAAGTTGCTAGTTCATTCAAAACTATCCATACCTCAAACCAGGGTAAGCAAACTATCATAGGTAGAACTTCATGCTATCAACATAACCAAAAATCTACAAACAAATCCCTGTCTATCCACCATCCTACAAAAGAAGGCTCCAAGGTAACAACACACATTGACATGCGATAAAAAACCTCTATAGAAACTTACTGCAGTAAAGTATAACTAGTCCAAGAGAGGTGCACCTCTCATACATAACACATACACCTTCTAGAAATCCCATTGCACAAGTAATGTCAAATTTGAAATCAAGATCACAACATTAACAAGTCCTCTTATAGCACTTCACATAGAGGATGTGGCTAATTCCTCTATCATAGTGTCAAAAAAACATACAATGATATGCAAAATACATCTCTGATTACCAATCCAAATAACTCTCCCAAGTCCTCCAAACTAATGAAGAAAGAGATCAAGGAGCTACCAAACTGTTGCCAAAAAAATAATGAAGTACAAAACAACAACACATGAGTCCATTCATAACCTCAACTCCATAAACATAAGAACCTTCAGGAAGAAGACAATATACCCAGAAAGAGAGAACCTTCAAATCAAACCATGTCCTTATACCACACTAAACATGTGCCAAACTGTGTAAAGTAAGATCTCCTTCAACACTTCCAAACTGAAAGGATATCAACATCTAACCATTCAACTTATAATGAAACATAGCAGCTATAGATGTAAACCTCTCACAAAAAGTAGATCAAACTAGCCAAACATTCCCACAACATAAGGGAATATGCCCAAAGCCACTAACCATCTCCTGTACCTCTCCTACCAAATCCTCAAAATTAACCCAAGTTTAAGATAACAAGGAGAACAATAGAAATACATAAAATCATGCATCTACTTCTCAACAAGCCCTCAGAACTCAACTTTCAATACTAATGCACAAGAGAAGACAAGATACATATAAAGAATGCATCTAATAATCAGGTGGGAAACACTTCTTAGATCATTTACCTGCCAAGTAGACCAAGAGTGGGATTCAAGATTGTCCTATGCATACAACACCAAGCATTACAAGCTTTCAATAAAGACAACCTTCTCATTAGGTCTATGATGGAATCACATCCATTTCCAGGTGTAGGCTCCTTGGTCTTTACTATTGAAAAACTTCCATAACAAGTAACCATTCCAACACATATCTCTTAAGTACAAGAGATTTCTAGCCTAACCCAAGTCTCTCTAGTATCCATGAGCACCAACCAATCAATCCATACCAACTTCAAATGCAATCTACAAAATCATGAAGCTCCAAGCAAATGATGAATACTCAAAACCAAAGAGAACTACATCCTCTTTAAAGGAAGAACAATAACACCTTTTCCAAAGACTCTAACGGTCATCCATGAAACAAGATGTTAAAACCTCTTCAAATCAAATGAAGATAACCATATCTTGCCAAAGCTCCCACTGAACCATGATATCGAGCTATACATGGCAACAAGATAAACATCACACCATCACTATCAAAAGTTCCCACTAAAACATGTAACAAAGCTATCCATGACATCATGATAACCATCTCCTAAATGAAGATCATCCATGGCCTCAACACAATCAAAGAATCTATTGTAAATGACACAACTCCCAAAAGGTTGAGTAAAACAATAATCTCCAAACCAAGAAGATTAAGCATCCTCTATCACTAGAACCAAAGATGTCAATAAACTCTCACTGTAACCTAAGGACAGAATCCAAGAGCTCCATATGACACCAACAACTATTGCAAAAGATCATCCATCTTCTAGCCAAAGATTATCTATGGCTCACTACACACTACAACATCATCTTAGAACCAAAATCCTGAAAAACAAAGAAGATAGAACATACTATGTAACTATACAAAACTACCACTAAAAATGATACTGAGCTATGCATGGTATCATGACCAACATCATTACCAAAAAAAATCCACTAAAAGTGAACAGAGCTTCTCATGCACAATAACTTACTGCTATAAATTCTAATGAACAACTATATCAGGTACTCTAAACCATCCTTCTATCTCACTGCAATAAACATACCAATGTAAACAAAGTGACCAAGAAGAGGCCAACCAAATAGAGTCCTCATCAGACAATTTACAAGATCTACACTCATGCAACATCTCAAAGGAGAAAAGCATGGTCAGTGCTCCAATCTCAAATAACTAAAAAAATAGATTCAACCCCACATCAGTAACATGTACAACAAATATAACTAGGAATAACATGTAGATTTCCGAGACTCAAACACCAAGATCAATGCTAGACCTAATTTGCCAAACAAATCCACATTAGAGTAACCATATATCATAAGAACCCAACAAGAAGCCCTGCAAATCTATAATTGTTTCCATCTAGAATACTCTAAGAGTTTGAATACAATCTCTCCACAGATCTACAAACCACAAATTTTTGTTAACATGTAAAACCCACAAAACCATCTCTCTGTAAATCTAAAATCACTTAAACATACAAATAGTCACACCATATATGTCATCTAAAATAATGAAATATCACAGATCTACGAATCCACATCTTTTTGAAACTAGAAAATTGTAAAACCTACATATCCAAAGTAACATGAATATGAAAAAAAGGAACCAAGTTGTCCAGGATTTTCCATATCACTAAAATACCATCTCCACAACCCACATGCAATTGGTGATAAATCATCCAATTCTTTCATGTAACCAAGGGCTAAACCCATGAATCCAACATAAGCACTCCATACTATAGTAAAAAAAAATGTTCTTCCATGTAACTAGGGCACCAAAATCAACCACCCAATATGAAAACTCATTCACTTCACATGACCACAAAGTAAAGGAACATAACCACCATGCAAGAGGATACTCACATATTGCCAAACCGGAGCTCCAAATCACTACCACAAGATCAACTCCATGAAGATCCATAACCTTGAGCCTCAAGAGCCCACTGTAGATTCCATTGACGATATCCATCCAAAAGTTAGATACCATGGCTTCCAATCTCACAGATCTACAAAACAATGCCAACATACAAAACATCCATTGTAGCCCAAAAAACCTCCAACTCTACAATTCCTTCCAACAAATTCACAAGCTTTACAAGCTAAAATCAGAAAATGGAGGAATACCCAGAACCAAATTACCATGAATCCATCACATGCAAGCCCATGCAAGTACATGCAACTCACATGCAACCACATGCAAGAAACATGCAAGTACATGCAACTCACATGCAAGAACATGCAAGCACATAGGAGCACATGCAAGCACATGCAAGCCATGGAACAAGCTTAATCTCTAATACCAATTGTTAGAATAAACAAACAATCACTAATCCAATTGTTAATCATCAAATCACCAAGATATGATACCAATTGGTGAAATACAAGGCTTTGACTACTACAATATAGAAATCTAAATATTGTGTGCAAATCTAAAAATAAGTTTGCTTAATCCTTGAAATACCATGAAACAATTCAACTTCTTTATGATGCTAAAATCAGCCACTCTAACATGCTTGATAAAACCACCTTAGATGAACTTATAACAACAATAACATCACCATAAGATAGAAGCAACAAAGAGGCACAAATCAGCAACATAAGAATGCAAGATCTCACAACACAAGGTAGCAATGGAACAAAAGAATAAACACATAACATGGTGTTTATGTGGAGAAACCCTTGCAGGAAAAAAACTCCACCAAGAAGAGAGGCCCAAGTTGTATTATCTTCAAAACAAGATTACAATACATCCACTTCCAATCTCCTCGTCATTCTTTAATCTAGTAGCACCTGTGTATAGAAAATCTCTCGCGCAACCAGTTACCTGTAAGCAAGTTTTCTGCTCAATGTTACTCTACCAAACTTCACTCTCAAGTCTCATATTTATTCAAAATGAGTACCCACCAAATAAATTTGTGGGATATGGACAAAATCCAACTTTTCTATCTTGGGATACTCCAAAATCATCTTCTTACATATTCCCTTACACCTGTCATAGGCATCTTCCCAATATAGGTGCATAGAACCAAAAATAGGAACTTACAAGACAATAATTATTGTCATATGTTGTCATAAAATCTCTTACACCTTATGACAATTATAAGTTGTCATAGATGCTCTTACAAACTTATGACATGCACCATAACAGCCCAAAAATACATTTCCCTAAGATAGGCACCAAGATTCTCCACCTCACCTCATTTACTATTTACAGAGATTCCTTGAGCAATAAAAGTAACTCTGTAACAAACTACTGGTGAAACTTATACCTCCCTTATCGATAATTACAAATTATAAATAATAAATGGAATAAATACAATATTGGGATTTACAAGGTTAATGGCACTTTATTCTAATAGATTCAATACATAAAAGTTGTTGATTTGGTCATTTGAGACTTGTGGAGACGTCTGGAATTGAGTTTGGTGTTTTGGAAGAAGTATTTCACCAAGTTACTTTGTAAAAATGGGCTAATTAGGCCTAGAAAATAGAGGACAGTCAATTTTTGACTGAGGTGTTGCAAAACAACCATATCTAAGTTTTTGATATATTGAAGTAGAGGATAAAGAGTACTTAGAAAGGTGAAGAGTTTCTGGGTTTAAGGCCTTCTCCAAAAGATATGTTGGAAAACCCAAGTTTTGAGGGCTACAAGGCATAAGGGGTGTTAGTGAAGGATATCAATAACTCTAGGGTCTTGAAGCTTGCAAATTGGTTCTTTGGAGAGTTGAGAACCTTATTACCCTGCTCTGCATCACAAACTCTATCTCTAGAATACCAACATTTTTTTACCAAGACAAACACGACACATTTACTAGAATAAACTAGAAAATAATTTAGTTCACTACTCGTTTAATAAATTATCTCTAGGCATACGAGTTAATAAGCATCTAAATTTCTATCTAAGATATTTTCAAAACACAATGAATAAATTAAATTAAAATAAAACCCATTCTCTATTTAATAATTCCATAAGCAAATTAATGACATTAAATTACTCAATACCCATATTAAAAAATAAAATTTAAATCTAATATGACAACCTTCAAATAAATATTATACATATAGTCTTTGGCTATATTTTCCTTAAATAATCTAATTAATTAAATTAGGTATAAGACTATAGATAAATTAAGTATCTATTTCCATATTTAATGCTATTAAATTAAACAAAATCTAACTAAAACAATTGTCTCCTATGAAATAAATTAATCATTACTTTAGTTAGCATTAATGTGATTAAATCTTGGAAGAGATCAATACATAATATAGAATTATTCTAAGTTAATCAAATTAGCCTATTTGATTTTATATAAATATGTGTGTGTGTGTGTGTTAAAATAATTTTTAGACTCATGGGATAGAATTTAAGACTTATCAATAATTATAATAATGATCCTATTCAATATTCTTAATATTTTTTTTGTAAACATATTATTAAACCAATTCTTACTAAGTTGTTCTAATCTCTAGATTTACTAACTGACTTATGTTAATGAACTAAGATTATTGTTTAAACATTAATTATTAATGTTTCCTTTCTTTCCATTCTGAGACTAATATGGTTATATTTCTCAATAAGTAATTTTGTTTATTGAGTGGTTCATTCAACCAACCTAGATAATAATAATAAGTGATTAAATCTAACCACTACAATTTATTTCCAGGCCTTAATCATTTTAAGAAACCATTTATCATAAATATGATTAACTAATTAAATTACCTTTTAAGAAATTAACTTAACAAGTGAATTTCTATAAGATACGGTAAACTTTATAATTAGAACAATTCAAACAATTTATTAGATAAAATTTTAACCTTCTATATAGATGAAAATCAAATAAAATTAGCAATAATGAAAGAACTTGTTATGAAACCCAAACAATAAAGCAATTCCATTTTAACAAGGTTCCTGACAACTCATAAAGAAAACTAATTAGTAACTTACTAAAAGATATTTCCTTTATGTTTATCTATCTATTTATTTTCTATTTAAAAAAAACATAAACGATATCTAAATCCAATCCTTCATTCCAGCTTTTAAAATATAAATCTACCAATCAAACATTATTTTTCTATTAATACACAACTTTTCATATTTTTACATAAATATTTCCTTTAAAACAATCTTTTAATTAATAAAACAATTATTTTTCCTTTTTAAACAAACAACTAAATCATTTTAAACTTATATCTATAAGATACCATTAGCCATTGAATGAAACATAATTTGTTTTCCTGTTTGTTGTGTGTGTAGGTGAAGAAATTCAAGAAATGAAAACAGATTCAACTGGAGAGTATATATATATATATATATATATATATATATATATATATATATATATATATATATATATATATATATATATATATATATATATATATATATGTTGTGTGTGCAGGTGAAGAAATTTAAGAAACGAAAATAGATTCAACTAGAGAGTATATATAAATAGAGTATATGTGTATATATATATATATACTATGATGAAGAAGGATCAGTGAATATAATAGCGACAAAGAAATTTTTTTTTAAGGAATGGAAATTCATTGAAATAGTTTAAAGGCATATATTGATTTAAAAGTGTTTTTATTTTAATAAATAGGAATTGTTTTAAATGACCGTAGCCAAGGAAGGGCAGGCCCGTGGCCTTCCTTTGGAGCTGTTATGGGAGCTCCACGACTCCCACAGGCCATGGGCTTCCCACGGCCTTCCTAAGGCCCAAGCCAACAAAAAATAACTTTACAAAAAATTTCATTCCTTTTTTTATTTATAAATTTTGTTCTCTATTTAATATACACACTGCATCAGATTTATACCTACAGTATGCAGTTGCCCAATATGTCTATGTGGTTTTATATATATATATATATCCAAAGATTTCACAAACTTATAATCAAATAAAC
Source organism: Cunninghamia lanceolata (assembly GCA_027924645.1). Classification (NCBI taxonomy): domain Eukaryota; kingdom Viridiplantae; phylum Streptophyta; class Pinopsida; order Cupressales; family Cupressaceae; genus Cunninghamia; species Cunninghamia lanceolata. The sequence goes on along the minus strand of BSBN01001603.1, from coordinate 736,663 downwards.
AATTTCAGTTTTATGACAAATTCAAGCATCCTTAGCTTTCTTAAAAGAATAATCCAAGTTTTTATAGAAGATTGAATATATAGAAAAACAACCACAAACATTTCAAGAATCCAAACTGAAATCATTTGCATAGTGGCAACTTGCCATCAAATTACAATACATACATTTATTTTAACTTGACAATCATAAGAGAGCATCAGTAGCTCTTTACTTTGAACATTCACAGTAAACTATTTTGCTCTTATGAGTCTTCATGTAGACTTCGGGGTTCCTGCTAGTAAAATCTTCCAAACTGAGTGACCAAGACTTGCTCTCCACCCTACCATAGGGTTTGTAATACAAACCCAACCCTGAGCAGGAGACTTCCAAGAACCAGGTAATTACATGCAACACATAAAAATACACTCAAATGCAAATTTTATTTTCTACATACAAATAAACCTTGTAGACTGACTCACAAACTTGTTATCCAAATCTGGATCCCACAAGGGGGGAGAAAGGGGATAATCCTCCCTCTTGGGGAATAAAACTTCTCCATAAAAATTTCAATCTCACATAACCCCAAAACCAAGTCCATTCACATAAACCACTTATACCTCCCAATATCATAACATCACCACAAAACCCCAACAATTTTAATCACCAACTCCACCATTTTTCCACATATCACATAAAACTTTCCCCAAGAGAGGATCCATGCATTTCTCAACCCTAAAACTTGGGAGGCTCTCCTCCCTTAGGGGAGATCATCTCCCTACACAACCCGATTCCCACAAACAATCACAAAACAAAAAAGTGGTAATGAATCCAACATGCAACCAATTTAATGCACCCACAACAATTTCACATAACACAGAAATTTTAACAAAAAATTAAAAGCCTACCTTAGCTCCCCAAGTTAGGGAGAGCCCAAATACTAGTATGCAAAACCCCTTGAAACCAAAACCACCCAAGAGAATTTCCTCTTCAATTTTCCAACCAAATCCACCCAATTCTTTTCAAAAAAATTCTTCTTTCTTCCACACACCTCACAAATTTTTTTCCCAAAAAGATGAAAACCAAAAGCATCCCCCAAAAAAATAACTTCCTCCTATAAATAACAAAAACTTAAAAAACAAAAAGAAATCAAAATTCTTTCTTTTTCCTTTCCCTCCAACCCAATTTTCTAAAAACAACAATAAATCTTCCCTTATCCTCATTGAAAAAGATAAAATAATTAAATAATTAAAATAAATTTAAAACCCACACAATTACTAATTTAATCTTGATAAAATATAAATGGAACCAATTATAGACTAAATACAAGACAAACAATTAATTAATTCACACAACACATTAGCCTTCACCCCTTCCATGGGTTAGACTAGGCTAACAGGTAAGCACAAAAAGGGGTTCTTGAAAGTCTTTGAAACTAATTGATCTTGACCACCCACCTGCACACTCCATTTCTAAATATCAATTTATCAAGAAACATATAGCTGAAGCAACATAAACAATGCATTTAAATGAAATTAACTTAAGATATTCTAATCCTTTATGATTAAATAATGAAATAATTTATTTAATGATTATAATTCATGCATCTAGCTTATCCAATGAATTATTTTAAAACATAAATAATAATCCTTGTTCATAACCATTTGTGCCATCATCTATTTGTTAAACATAATCCATTACATGTCTAATAACGAGTTCCAAAATAATGTCTATAACATAATGTCCATAGAGTTCAAATATAATGTTTATAACATAATGTCCATAGCATAGAAGCATAAAAACCCACACATAAAGCATATAAAATAAACATCATAGTCAAATAGTCTAGAAAAGAACTATAGCAACTAAAGGAATAGGGCCTCACACAAGTAGTACACACAACTTTATTGATAGAAGATTAGCTAATGAGCTCAATTATTTTGTGTATCCAATATCTAATTTTCAAGTCATGATAGATAATGGGAAACAACTCTCTTGTGGTGGTAAATACCATCATATAAAACTCTCTATGGGAAATTATCAACTAGATTTAGAAATGTTTGCTATCCCAATTGGGATAGTAGATGTAGTTTTAGGCGTGTAATGGCTTAAATAGTTAGGAACAATGTATTTCAATTTTAAAGACTTGTACATGGATTTTAGTACACATTTGTAAATTGGTATAGGATTTTAGCTTCCTCAATGCTCTTTTGAATATTTTTCAAATCTTCTTGTAGATTGGTGTGTCCCTTTGCGCACTTGTCAGACATTTCAGCTAACCTTTTGTTATTTATTTATTCTATAATCATGTTTTCAACTTGCTTCTCTAAATAAGAATAATGAGTCTTGAAAGACTCCAACATGAGTTTCATTTGGTAAGTAGGAGGCAAGGTCAGATCTCTCTTTGCCTTAGGAAATTCCTCTTGTAATAGTTTGATTGCCTCTTCTAGCACTTCAACCTCTTAAACCTATTGCTACAAAATTTCTTGTCTAGCAGAGGATTGAAGAATATCTCCTAGTTGTAACTTGTGAAGTGGAGATATACTGGACAAGTTAACTTGTCCATCTAAACCAAGTAACTGTAATAGCTGTAAAGTAACCATTAGTAGAATATGTATGTGTTGAGTAAGAAATTCCTTGATAGAGTCAATCAGAGAGGAGGAGGATGGTATATCTTGTTCATTTTCTAAACTCTCCTATGAATCATTGTTTGTCTGCTCCTCTTCTCTTTCAAAGTTATTTTGTTGCTTTATGTTCTCCAAAGGTTGATCAACAAGCCCAATATTATGATCAAGAGAAATGCTTTCTTCTTCATGAGCCTCTGGTTCTTGATGTTTTGCAGCTTGCTCTTCTTTCTCCTCTTGAGAATCTTGATGCTTGGTGATATGCGGAGGAAAGGTAATCAAATGAGGTGGTGATGGTGGAGAGACTTGTGATTGCTCCACATTTTTAGTTCCTATTAGCTCACTTACAATTTTATCTATCACAACCTTTGTTTCCTTTTGAATTTTCTCTTTATCACTTTCCTTCATGCCCATAAGTGTATCTACTTGTTGTTTTGTCCTCAATTCTTGGGCTTGCATTTGGGCCAACTTATATTTTTCTTCCTATGATATAGATGATTTGGCCTTCTCAAAAGCTTGTTGTCTTAGCTCATTATTCATTTTAATGGCTTCTTCTCTTTTCTACCTTAAGGCCTGAGCTAGGCTTCCTGGGACCTTCTCAATCACATCAATCATGGGTAAGTTATATTTGAGAATATATTTGATCACTTCTTTTTTAATAGTATTTTGATCCTCAAGAGGAACATCAGGGTATAGCTCAACAGTGTGTTTTAACAACCCATCTTGTTCAATTCTATTGAATAGTGTTTCCAGTTGAAGAGGACCTTCTATGGATGCCATCGGAGGATTTTGCTTAGGCTTCTTACTTTTTCTTATGAGCTTAGAGGTCTCCTCCTCACCTTCTTCTTCTTCTTCAATGACAACACCCTTCACCTTCTTCATCTTAGCTTGAACTTTAGGTCTTGCATGCTTCTTATCTCCACCTTTTTCTTGTGCTTGGGTCTCAGAAGCAACTCTTCTTTCGATAGATCCCATTTGTGTTGATCTGGAAGGAAGTGACACATTTGTAGCAGTAGAGGTAGCTCTGCTAGTTCTACTCATATTTTGTGCAACAGATGGAGCAATAGAAACATAATGTATCTCTTCAATAGGATATTCTAAAGTAGTTCCAGATGATATGCCCCACATCTCATGTAGTTTAGGCTTATTCTTCTCAAGGTGTTCTTTTGCATCCTTCTTATGTATTGTTTTCATGATTTCATCATAGGTTCCGAACCTTTCAGTAGAGGTATCTATGGGTTTGTTTAGCAGTATGTCAACATAGACTTTTATTTCTTCTTCAGAAACTTTATATGGAATTCTAGGAATCCATGCAATTCTAGGTTCAACTACCTCCATGCAGGTGCAATCTTTGTCAAACAAAATTGTAATCTTCTCCCTATATTTCTATATAGAATGGTAGGGAATTCTTTCTCTGGAATGCATGTTGGTCTAAAGGGTTTTGAAGAAACCCTGGTACATTGTTTTTGATGGTGACAAGTTGTCATTGATGTCAAAAGTGTGTTCATGCTTTATCTAAAGGTCACTTCACCCACCTTTACCAAATACATCGGTCTTCTTTTCCTTTTGTTATGGGTGCTAAAAATAAATCTAAGTCTATTTTTTAGTGTGGAGCACCAACATCATGGAATTTGAATAAGCTATAATAATAGCTTAGAAACCTTGTTTATCAGGTTTTATTTATTTTTGTGGGGGCCATCGAATGCATATATGGAAGCATGTTTTTATGAATTGAAAAAGGCATCAAAATTTATATACAAGATATGCCTTGTAAAGTGGAGCATGATTTATAGACCATGCTTTAAGGAAATTAAACAAAGCTTTATGAAGCCCAAAAAAATGGAGGTCTCTATTTATTTTTGACTAAGCATTATAAATTCAAACGGTTGCTATTAGAAGGGGAATGCTTTATTCATGAAAAAGCTTTGAAATATTTAAGAAACTTGTTGAATATTCTTTTTGAGGAGCATGCTTTGTATAAAACATCAAATGTTTTTTTATAAAGAGCTTTTTACATGAAAAGCTACGAATCTTTTAGAAACCTCTTAAAAGGAGAAAAACTTGTATTATTCTAAAGTCCTTTTTTTAAGGATTGATAAAATTAGAATTTTTCTATTTTAGAATAATATGGAGATGATAAAGGTTTTTTAAGAGTTTTTTTTTGTGCTTTAAAAAGGGCAATTTTCTTGTGGAGATTTTCATGACAAAAAGAGGAAGTTTTTAAAGGTTATTATTAGAAGATATTTTTGTGAAGGTTTTATTTGCAGATGGACAGAGAAGATTTATTTTTGGAGAGATATATTTTTCTGGTTGAAGGCTTTATATTTTTTTAAGACAATATTTGCAGAGGAATATAAATAAAATCATTTCATTATGATTTGATTTTATTTTTAAGGACTAATATTCAGATTGAAGATTTTTGCAGAGAAGGAGAATGATTTTTTTTGGAAGAAGAATATGAAAAGAAGTATGAAAGTTTTTTTTTTAAGATGATTTTATTTTGCAGATTGAACTTTGTTTTTTCCAGAGAAGATCAAGGTTTTGGAAATGTGTTTTTGCAGAGAACATGAAGTGTTTTCAAATGGGATTTGATATTATATGTTTTTGTTTGAAGATTTTTTTTTGATTAGGCAAAGAAGATAATATAAAAAGATTTATTTGAAGAAATTGAAGGAATGAAGAGGATACAAATAAAAGAGATTTTATTTTCTCCTACAAATTGATTTTATTGAAGACAATTTTGTTTGGTTTGAAATGTCATGAAGGCAAAAATAATATATTGAAGATCATCGAATAAATGAAAGGTTTTATGCTCAGAGAATTTGAAGAGACCGTTTTTACAGATGCAAGAATATCAAAGATTGAAATAATTATGGAGAGAAGACAAAATATGAAAAGTCTTTTGATGCAGATGAAGGTGAATGGATTACAAGATCAGTTTATTGCAGAGCAAGAGGAAGATGAATGGTCATCTGATATTTATTGGGCTTACAGGTGCTTTGGTAAGTGTGTTGAAGTGGAGAGCATTATACAATTATGAAGATAACTTTATTAATATTCTTTTAAAAAGAAAACACAGAAGGATGTATGCATGAGCTAATTTACAGTAGGATCAGGTGATTTCAAAATGATATGCAGAGGAAAATATTGAAATTGATTTGTAGAGATAAGAGTGTTGAAAACTTGTTCACAAGAGTTTGTTTGTTTTCAGAGAGATGTGTAAAAGGAATTATCTATATGGTCTTGACTTGAAAATCAAACAGGAGAAATTAGAGTGTATGATGAAACACAGAGTGTAATTGGTGTAAATCAGATTGATTGGCAATCAATTCTTGCACACAGAGTTTTATGTTTTAATGATGGTAATTGTCTATGCCAGTGAGGCACAGTATGCCAGTGAGGCTTATAGGTCAGTGTGACCTTAACATTTGTCAGTGAGACACATATTGTAGCCAGTGAGCCATGTTTTATCAGTTAAGCCAGTGAGGCAGTTTTTGAGTGGTTTTTCTACCCAGAAGAAGGGTTTTCCACTCGTGAAAAGAATCTGTTAAGTTTCACAGTATCTTCATCTATATGTGTATATTAGTGCTTTACTTATTAAGTTTTGTTCACATCCTTCATTATTAATCTTGTGCACAAATCATTAATGTATTCCTCTCTATTTGTTCTGTAAGAGAAAGTTTACAAAAAGTTTTAAAATATTTGAAAACTCACACAACACTGATTCAACCCCCCTCTCAGTGTTGTCCTTGACTCCTACAGTTTTGTAGTGATTTGGATCACTAAAACCCCTTATATGACTCTAAATTTGTGTTGTTATCGTATGTGCTCTTGCCATATGTAGGTGTAATCTTTGTCAAACAAAAATGTAATCTTCTCCCTATATTGCTATATAGAATGGTAGGGAATTCTTTCTCTAGCACGCATGTTGGTCTAAAGGGATTTGAAGAAACCCCAGTACATTATTTTGTAGTGATTTGGATCACTAAACCCCCTTACATGACTCTTAATTTGTGCTGCTGTTGGAATGTACTCTTGCCATATTTTTCCACTAAAGCCAGGTAATTCATTTAAGAAATAGAATGTAATACATATAATTAATGTGTCATACCTGAAAATGTATCTGATTTCCTTTGTCCTTCTTATATTCTCCATAAGTTGTTCTCTCATGACTTGACAAAGGTCAAAATCTTTCCGTTCTTTGACCATTTGATATGGAGTATGAATAGTAGTACCGGTTGCTGAACCTTCTCTATTTGTGAAGTAAACTTTATAGGCAATTCCCATGGCTACATATCGAACACCCGGATCAATGATTTCATTCATAGTCAATGTTAATTTATCAATTTTTTCTCTAGTCAGCTCAATGACCTTTTCATTCTTGACTGATTTCATCACTGGTATAGATCCGATGGAACATAAACTAGTGATTGCCTTAATTGCATCTTTGGTTATCCAGTAGGGTTTGTCTAGATATATGAATTCATCATGAATCTTTCTTAATATGAATCTGACCCACTCATGCTCATCATAGAAGTCAGGGCAGTCTTTCCAAATATCTAGGTGTTTTGTACCTTGTTATCCTCAAAATTAGTTGTGCTCATTTTGTAGGATGACCCCTACGAAACTTGTCTATTTCATAGCCTACAACTCTAAGCACATAAATCAAGGTGAATTCATTTGTCCTCGTGCATGGTCCCCTAACCCCTAAGGATCCATCTAAGTATCTTCTCATTTTGATTCCTTGAAGTTTGCAAAGATGAGTCAAATAGCAAACTGACCAAATAAGTGTGTTTGATCTTTTTTCAGGAGTTAGAGTGTTTTGCTTTACATGTAAGAGTAGATAAAATTACTTCTATTACATGATTAAATTTTGACATTACATGTTCGGGTAGAAAATTTTGCCGCCGATGCATGTTATTACCTATGTCAAGTGCAAGGGCGGCAAAAATCGCTGCCCATGCATGTTATATCTTGGATGGTGTGAGAGTGATAATTTCTACCACCAATGCATGTTTTAGTTTTGTGTTCAAGATTGTAAATCAAGATTTTATCAATAAGAAGAAAGCAAGTGAGCATTCAAACTTTGTTTTGGGAATCTACTTGTAGTGTATGAGAGATGTTCTTATGTCTTTTCTCTTGCACCATCTTATGTAATTGATCAAATAAGTATTGTGAATTCATATAATCTAGGAAGTGATCTAAAGCTAATTTTGGAGTATTTGTGCTTCAACTTACATCATTGGTTACTATAAAACTCTCATTGAAGGTAGTGAAAAGACTTTGTGCTTTTGTGTGTCTTCCGGTCTCTTATCACATATTTATACTGGTACTCTTTGATTATTCATATGTTTGATCAAGAATATTAGTGATTATTGTTTAGGTGAATATTAGAATTGTAAAAGCATCATTGAATATTACCGTGAAGCATTGTAAACATCTTTTCTGAAAGAAGAGAAAAGTATGAATGTAACACACCCCCTACATGGTCAGAGCTAGTGTAAATACTTGTAGCTTAAAGTAGTTTAATTTTGTTTCAGTAAATAGTAAGAAGGGAGCCTTGCTGAGAGGAGAGATTTATCTTGTCACACTGAGGTTGATATAACCATTTTGTCTTCAGTGAGTTGATGAAAAAATATTCACCCAACAATTTTTGGCGACTCTACTAGGGACCAAACGCGCAACCAAGAGCCTCTCACCTTTGGTTGAAGGATACCGGCCTCATCTTTTGTAATATATTTTTGTTATATCTTCTTTACTATTTGTTAAGAGTATGGTTGTCTGAGGTCCATGGGGAAATGCCTTTGGTCCTTTGAATTTGGCTCAGCCTCTACATGAACTACCTCGAGGTTCATGTAAGAACTTTCCCAAGTTCTACGGGGATGGTAAACAACATACGGATGAGCACATTGCAGCTTTCTACATTGCATGTGGTGCTCTTAGAGTTGAATATGAAGATGTTTCTATGAGACCATTTGTAGAAACACTCCAAGGTGTTGTAGCTGATTGGTTCTATCACCTTGCACTAGGAATTATCACTGGATGGAATACACTTCAGACCCAGTTCGAAGCTAGATCCAAGCCCGCAGAAGATGCTTACGCCTTGTTGGCCCAACTTAATTGAAAAAGGAACTGCATGAGCCCATGCGTGATTTTGTGGCAAAGTTCAATAAGCTAAAGAACAAGATCCCAATTATTTCTCAACCCATAGCTGAGAACCTAAAATGCTTCTTCATTAATTCACAATTGTCAGAAGTAAGTTTTCTTTTATGAAGAGCAGCACCAGCTGATCTTGCAATTGCTCAAAGTTTGGTAGTTGAAGTGGAGGACAATTTGATCTTGGCGAGAAAGTTGAAGAAGCCCCTTTAGCTTTACCTTCTACCAGCACTACAGATCCTATAGTGCAAAAGTTGGCTGATAAGTTGTTAGCTCTAAAAAAATAGATGTTGCAAAGTTTGTCCACTCCCCTCCACAAGGACATACCAAGGGGAACTTTTCCTTTCGCTGAATTACCAAGGTAATTGTGAGCCTTACATTTTTACATTTCTATTCGTGTGACTTTTTACCTTACTATTGTTGATACTTGTTTATTTGGGGGACTGTTGATCCCAGATTTTTGAACTATTAAACCCTATCATGTTAAAGGAAAACTAATTAGGTGATGTTAGATAGATGTTTGCTTTAAGAGAAAACTAATTGGGTGATGTTAGAAAGAAATTTGTCTTGTGATTTTAGTATGTTTATAAGAACTGAGGTATTCTTTAGAAATGCATGTATTAAATTTGTTGCGGCTATGATATGTATATATGGAATTAACTTTGAGATTGAGTGTGCAGTTATTTCTAACAAAACCACAGATATAGAAGATTATTCCACACCTTATGTCGTAATCCCTTGTGAAGCTGATCTAGTTCTACAAGGAACCAAGATCAACTCTGTGTTTGGTGCAATGTTGTAATGTTGTAATATTGTCTTGCATGAGATTGAATGGGTTAGGTCTACCCTTTTGTAAAATTGAATTATGATTTGTGTTGTAAGAATTGTATTTGAATTTTATTTTTTAATTTAAATTTTTGAAACCCTTTTCTTGTGTCTTAACTTGACTCTGGGTGTCCTAACTAAGTTTAAATTGACCTTAGGTTATACCCCATGGGTCTAGGGTCACTTTTGACTTGGGTAACCTTTGGGTAACCTCCATATGGTCACCTTAACTTCACAGTGAAGTTAAGTGACGAATTTAGAGGCATGGGAAGGATAGAATAAGTGCGATCAACACTCAAGCCTATCCTTTCTCCATTTCTAAGGTTTGAAATGACTCCATGATCCACCAATAATGGAGGAGCTCATGAGTGGGGTTATTTTTTAAATCCCACTTGGGATAGTTGAAAAAGGAGGGGTTTTTTTTAAATCCCACTTGGGATAGTGGAAAAAGGAGTGGGGTTATTTTTTAAATCCCACCTAGGATAGTGGAAAAAGGAGTGGGGTTATTTAAATATTACAATCTTAAAAAAAAATCCATAAATATTACAATCTTTAATTTATTTTTTTTCTCCACTCCTCCACTAGTTGAATTAAAAATTCAATTTGTCATATTCACTATCCAAAAATGAATCTTTAATTCCTTTTTGTCCTCCACTCCCCCATGAGTTAAATTAAAAATTCAACTTGTCATAATCCACTCTTCCCAAAAAAATAAATTTTTAAATCATTGTTGTCCTCACATGTGAATTTAAAATTCACAAGTAATGTGAGCCCTTGATCTCAACTCTTGATCCTCACCTTCCATTCCCTTTTCAGAAAATCTATAAATAAGACCCTTTTCTAAGCAATTAGAGAAGACTGGATTTTTGCAGGAGAACTTGATTCTTGCAGGGGAACTTCATTCTTACATGGGGACTTCATTCTTGCATTCTTATCATGCCTAATTTCCTCTAGGAAATCTTCTTCTGGCATCCTCATAATGCCCAATTCCTTCTCTATTCTCCTCTTCATAGCCTCATAATGCCAAAATTATTCTAGCCATCCTATATCCTCCATTCATTATCCCTTGCTTGTGATTATAGAGAGATTGTTTTTCTTTTGAGAAGGGAGATTTAGAGAGGAGACTGGAGAGGAACTCTACTTCAACTTCTTCCATTACAAGGATTTTTAAGGTTGGATTTCAAGACCTTTCCTTTGCATTTTCTATTTGTTGCATGGTGGATGTGTGGAATGCATTTCTTGCTTGTGTTATATTTCTTTTATTTTTGTGGGAATTTTTTTGTGGGGTGTTGACAGAGCGTCTTCCACTTGGGAGAAATGCTCATCAAGTGTGGGGTAGAGGAGGAGTGATCCTCCTTGAGTTCATTCCTTATTCTGGAATTTGATTATGTTGAAAGCCTTGAGGGCATTTGTGTGATCTTGAGAAATTTTGTGGTATGGCTTAAGAGCCAAATTTTGATCTACTTTGGGATCTTGGTTTATTTGTTTGGCTTGAGGCCATGAGGAAAGCATTTGTGTGACTTTGAGAAAATTAGTTATATGGCTTGAGAGCCAAATATGATATTCCTTGGAATTTGATTATCTTATTTGGCTTGAGGCCATGAGAAATTTGTGTTGAAATATTGTGAAGGGTGGTACTCTAGAGTTGAGTGTGTCCACTCTCCTACCCCTCTTTAAACTCACAGTGGATGAGTTTTGTGTTGTGTAAATATCTATGGGTGTATTTGTGTTTTGGTGTGTTGTTTTTTATCTTGTTGTGAAGTGGTATTGAATCACCTAGGTGTGTGAATAATCTCCCTAGCTCGGGAGTGACCCTCTTGCGGGTCTACGGTAGGGCGGAGAGCAACTTGTGTGGTATTTCTTTCCTTGTGTGATACGTAGGTTTTCTGAAAGCTTATTGTGAAGCTTGGAGAGAATTATTGGATCTTAGAAAGTATTTTATTTTCCTTAAGTCTAATGGAGAGCCTAATCTTTTAATAGCTCCTTCCTTGTCGATTTTCCAAAAGGAGAAAATTATCTCCCTATTGTTGTATAAATTATTATTTTTGGAGTTGTGAGGAAATCCTCTGTTATTGGATTGATGTTTGTATTCTACTATTTATTACATTTTACCATTTTAAAATGAGGAAAGGAAGAGAAAATTTATTTTTAAAAGGATATTAGACTTGTCTAGTTCCTTCTTCTTCTACTTGTAAAGTTGTGAGTTAGTTGATATTTTAATTAAGTTTGTAAAAGTATTATTTCTGTGCAGGCTTAGTAGAAACATTAGTTTTAAATTTTGTTATAAGTCAAGTTGTAATTTTGCTACCATGAAAGAAACGAAATTTGGGTTGCAGTATTGCTTTTGAAATTACCGCCACCTTGAGGGTCTCTTCCTAGGATGGGGACCATTTCACTATTCACTATTCACTATTCACTTTTCAGTATTTACTATTCACTTTCCACTAATCACTATTTATTTTTACTATTCACTATTTACTTTTACTATTCACTTTTCACTATTCATTTGAAGGCAAACTATATGTAGTTTAAAACATTTGACTTAAAATAGAAATTTCAATCAAGGAAAGTGGGATTTATTTATGCATAATGTATAATACGAATTGAATAGATGTTTAAACTCAGAGTTGTAATTCAGAAATACATTGTTTATACAATTACAATTTAAAAAGAGCATAGGTAAATATATTTTAATTTTAAGAGTTTCTCGGAAGTTTTAACAATTATCCCAAATTAAATGACAAGAAAATGAAGAGGAAAGTATGATCCCTTCATTTACAAAGGACACTAAAAATAAACGCAAACAAGCCATCACAGGCATTCCATGAGTGGCCATTTTAAACTCAACTGTAGATTTAGAGAATAAACATCCAATTGAAAAAAAAAAGAAAGAGAAAGAATAGCTAACTTTGGAAAACAAAGAGGAAAAAATGCACGGCATTTCTGAACAGGGCTAAGAGAACTAAGTAAGTTTAACCTACCGTTAATCCTGTTTAGGAACAGGTTGATTATTAAAATTAATTCAAACGTTGAACTAAAACCTAGAACGGAACCCTAGGGGGACTGAGTCGAGTGAAGTTAGCCAAGCCTGTTTAAGTGATTTGGTTTACCAAGAAATTAGGGATAATGTAAATGATACGGTGTTAACATTGTTCGATAAAGAACGTGAAGAAAAAAAAAGGATAACATAAGAAGATCTTGCACAATGGGAAGGGGAATGAGATAGAAATACAATCAAAATTAAATTTTAGAGAAACGGTAAAATGAACGTGATAGAAATACAATCAAAATTAAATTCCAAGAAAAGGAAGAGAGGGCAAATGAACGGGCTCAGTTGAAAATGCTAAGTCTGAAGGAGGAAAAATTAATATTAAATTTTAGAAAATGGAAAGAAGAATTAGATGATTGTACTTTGCTAAAAAATGATCTATCACCTAAAACAACTGTTGTTCAAATATAATTCGTGAGATTAACCTAAGTCAGGAAACCACGCATTTGCTTGCATAGGGTGTGCGCAAATGTATTTGGTATGCTGCTGACAACTGTATTGTTTTTGCCTTAAGTGTGCACTGTCGAGCATGTCTACGCGTGCGAGGGGATTTCTAGGGAAGCGTGGGAAAATTTTTTGATAGTTTGTATCATGACCACATGACGCATGTGGGCATGACACATGTGAATATGTGTTGTGACCGCATGGGAAATGTGGGCATGACATTTGGTATCAAAGCACATGTTTCAACATTGGTAGCTCTGGGGTTTGCGTGTTGTTTAGGCTGACATGGAGTGGGTTGAGCATGATTTGACCCTTGTTCTACTACATGTAGCTACGAGAGAGTGAGGTTGTGGTTTGTTGACTAACCTTCACCTTGGAGGAATACCCATCCTCTTGTTTTGTCATCGTGATGGCCTTGTCACATGATTATCAAAGTCTTCCACTTGTGTTTTGTGGTGGTTGTGATCCTCTTGGTCGATTGTCCTCTCGAATCAATTGGTCTAGGTGGTGAGGGTTGCGTTGGACCCTTCCTTGCCCTTATGTATTTTTGTGGAGAGTAGTGACATCTTAATTCCCATTTGATTTATTCTTGCCTTATGAACTTGACGTGTGTTTATCTTTGGTTACTTGGCACTAGTTATTGGTTACTTGGTTCTATGATGAGACTATGGCATCCCCCTAAACCTTTATGTGAGCCTTGTGAAGTTAATTCCTATAATGTGGATGAATGAAATGTGTTTAGATATAAGATATATAATTGATGTATCTGTATATGAGTTGATGTTCTATATAAATAGGTTGCATGATGTGTGAATTCCTTATGCATGTGTGATAATGATTGATGAACATGAAATTCCTTATGTTAATTTCAATCAATACAGTGTGCTTTGTGAATATGATTATGCCTTTATAACATTTAGTTATCATACTTAATAATCTTATGAGTTCCTTTTATCCTCACCTCTTTAACAACTTCCAGGAGGAAGTACAGTCTTAGGGGGGAGGATTTGGGTCTTACATTTTTTCATTTCCGTTCATGACTTTTTACCTTACTATTGCTGATACTTGTTTATTTGGGGGATTGTTGATCCTAGATTTTTGAACTATTAAACCTTATTATGTTAAAGGAAAACTAATTAGGTGATGTTAGATAGATGTTTGCTTTAAGGGAAAACTAATTGGGTGATGTTAGAAAGAAATTTGTCATGTGATTTTATTATGTTTATAAGAATTGAGGTATGCTTTAAAAATGCATGTATTAAATTTACTTCAGCTATGATATGTATATGTGGAATTGACTTTGAGATTGAGTGTGCAGCTATTTCTAACAAAACTACAAATATAGGAGATTATTCCACACCTTATGTCGTAATCCCTTGTAAAGCCGATCTAGTTCCATGAGGAACCAAGATCAACTCTATTTTTGGTGCAATGTTGTAATGTTGTAATATTGTCTTGCATGAGGTTAAATGGGTTAGGTCTACCCTTTTGTAAAAGTGAATTATGATTTGTGTTGTAAGAATTGTATTTAAATTTTATTTTTTTAATTTAAATTTTTGAGACCCTTTTCTTGTGTCTTAACTTGACCCTGGGTGTCCCAACTAAATTTAAATTGACCCTAAGTTATACCCCATAGGTCTAGGGTCACTTTTGACTTGGGTAACCCTTGGGTAACCTCCGTATGGTCACCTTAACTTCACAGTGAAGTTAAGTGACGAATTTGGAAGCATGGGAAGGATAGGATGAGTGGGATTAACACTCAAGCCTATCCTTTCTCTATTTTCAAGGTTTGAAATGACTCCATGATCCACCAATAATGGAGGAGCTCATGAGTGGGGTTATTTTTTAAATCCCACTTGGGATAGTAGAAAAAGGAGTGGGGTTATTTTTTAAATCCCAGCTAGGATAGTGGAAAAAGGAGTGAGGTTATTTAAATATTACAATCTTAAAAAAAATTCATAAATATTACAATCTTTAATTCATTTTTGTCCTCCACTCCTCCACTAGTTGAATTAAAAATTTAATTTGTCATATCCACTATCCAAAAATAAATTTTTAATTCCTTTTTGTCCTCCACTCCCCCATGAGTTGAATTAAAAATTCAACTTGTCATAATCCACTCTTCCCAAAAAAAATGAATCTTTAATTCATTTTTGTCCTCACATGTGAATTTAAAATTCACAAGTAATGTGAGCCCTTGATCTCAACTCTTGATCCTCACCTTCCATTCCCTTTTCAGAAAATTTATAAATAAGACCCTTCTCTAAGCAATTAGAGAAGACTAGGTTTTTGCAGGGGAACTTGATTCTTGCAGGGGAACTTCTTTCTTGCATTTTTATCATGCCTAATTTTCTCTAGGAAATCTTCTTTTGGCATCCTCATAATACCCAATTCCTTCTCTATTCTCCTTTTCATAGCCTCATAATGCCGAAATGATTCTAGTCATCCTATATCCTCCATTCATTATCCCTTGCTTGTGATCATAGAGAGATTGTTTTTCTTTGAGAAGGGAGATTTAGAGAGGAGACTGGAGAGGAACTCTACTTCAACTTCTTCCATTACAAGGATTTTTAAGGTTGGATTTCAAGACCTTTCCTTTGCATTTTATATTTGTTGCATGGTGGATGTGTGGAATGCATTTCTTGCTTGTGTTGTATTTCTTTTGTTTTTGTGAAAATTTTTGTGTGGGGTGTTGATAGAGCGTCTTCCACTTGGGAGAAATGCTCATCAAGTGTGGGGTAGGGGAGGAGTGATCCTCCTTGAGTTCATTCCTTGTTTTAGAATTTGATTATGTTGAAAGCCTTGAGGGCGTTTGTGTGATCTTGAAAAATTTTGTGGTATGGCTTGAGAGCCAAATTTTGATCTACTTTAGGATCTTGGTTTATTTGTTTGGCTTGAGGCCATGAGAAATTTGTGTTGAAATATTGTGAAGGGTGGTACTCTAGAGTTGAGTGTATCCACTCTCCTACCCCTCTTTAAACTCACAATGGATGAATTTTGTGTTATATAAATATCTATGGATGTATTTGTGTTTTGGTGTGTTATTTTTTATCTTGTTGTGAAGTGGTATTGAATCCCCTAGGTATGTGGATAATCTCCCTAGCTCGGGGGTGACCCTCTTGCGGGTCTATGGTAGGGAGGAGAGCAGCTTGTGTGGTGTTTCTTTCCTTGTGTGATACATAAGTTTTTTGGGAGCTTATTGTGAAGCTTGGAGAAGATTATTAGATCTTAGAAAATATTTTATTTTTCTTAAGTCTTATGGAGAGCCTGATCTTTTAATAGCTCCTTCCTTGTCGATTTTTTAAAAGGAGAAAATTATCTCCCTATTGTTGTATAAATTATTATTTTTGGAGTTGTGAGGAAATCCTTTGTTATTGGATTGATGTTTGTATTCTACTATTCATTAAGTTTTACCATTTTAAAATGAGGAAAGGAAGAGAAAATTTGTTTTTAAAAGGATATTAGACTTGTCTAGTTCCTTCTTCTTCTACTTGTAAAGTTATGAGTTGGTTGATATTTTAATTAAGTTTGTAAAAGTATTATTTTTGTGCAGGCTTAGTAGAAATATTAGTTTTAAATTTTGTTATAAGTCAAGTTGTAATTTTGCTACCATGAAAGAAATGAAATTTGGGTTGCAGTATTGCTTTTGAAATTACCGCCACCTTGAGGGTCTCTTCCTAGGATGGGGACCATTTCACTATTCACTATTCACTTTTACTATTCACTTTTCAGTATTTACTATTCACTTTCCACTAATCACTATTTATTTTTACTATTCACTATTTACTTTTACTATTCACTTTTCACTATTCATTTGAAGGCAAACTATATGTAGTTTAAAACATTTGATTTGAAATAGAAATTTTAATCAAGGAAAGTGGGATTTATTTATGCATAATGTATAATACGAATTGAATAGATGTTTAAACTCAGAGTTGCAATTCAGAAATACATTGTTTATACAATTACAATTTAAAAAAAGTATAGTTAAATATATTTTAATTTTAAGAAAGATTTTCTCAGAAGTTTTAACAATTATCCTAAATTAAATGACAGGAAAATAAAGAGGAAAGTATGATCCCTTCATTTACAAAGGACACTGAAAATAAACGTAAACAAGCCATCACAGACATTCCATGAGTGGCCATTTTAAACTCAACTGTAGATTTAGAGAATAAACATCCAATTGAAAAAAAAAAGAGAAAGAGAAAGAACAGCTAACCTTGGAAAACAAAGAGGAGAAAATGTGCGGCATTTCCGAACAGGACTAAGAGAACTAAGTAAGTTTAACCTACCGTTAATCCTGTTTAGGAACAGGTTGATTATTAAAATTAATTCAAACATTGAACTAAAACCTAGAACGGAACCCTAGGGGGACTAAGTCGAGTGAAGTTAGCCAACCCTGTTTAAGTGATCTAGTTTACCAAGAAATTAGGGATAATGTAAAGGATAAGTGTTAACGTTGTTCGATAAAGAACGTGAAGAAAAAAAAAAGGATAACATAAGAAGATCTTGCACAACGGGAAGGGGAATGAGATAGAAATACAATCAAAATTAAATTTTAGAGAAACGGTAAAATGAACGTGATAGAAATATAATCAAAATTAAATTCTAAGAAAAGGAAGAGAGGGCAAATGAACGGGCTTGGTTGAAAATGCTAAGTCTGAAGGAGGAGAAATTAATATTAAATTCCAAAAAATGGAAAGAAGAATTAGATGATTGTGCTTTGCTAAAAAATGATCTATCACCTAAAACAACTGTTGTTCAGATATAATTCGTGAGCTTAACCTAAGTCAAGAAACCACGTGTTTCCTTGCGTAGGGTGTGCGCACATGTATTTGGTATGCCACTGACAACTGTATTATTTTCACCTTAAGCGTACACCGCTGAGCATGCCTACGCATGCGAGGGGATTTCTAGGGAAGCGTGGGAAAAAATTTTGATAGTTCGTATCATGACCACATGACGCATGTGGGCATGACACGCGTGAATATGTGTTGTGACTGCATTGGAAATGTGGGCATAACATTTGGTATCAGAGCACATGTTTCAACATTGGGAGCTCTGAGGTTTGTGTGTTGTTTAGGCCAACATGGAGTGGGTTGATCATGATTTGACCCTTGTTCTACTACATGTAGCTGCGAGAGAGTGAGGTTGTGGTTTGTTGACTAACCTTCACCTTGGAGGAATACCCATCCTCTTGTTTTGTCATCGTGATGGCCTTGTCACATGATTATCAAAGTCTTCCGCTTGTGTTTTGTGGTGGTTGTGATCCTCTTGGTCGATTGTCCTCTCGAGTCAGTTGGTCTAGGTGGTGAGGGTTGCATTGGACCCTTCCTCACCCTTGTGTATTTTTGTGGAAAGTAGTGACATCTTAATGCCCATTTGATTTATTCTTGCCTTGTGAACTTGACATGTGTTTATCTTTGGTTACTTGGCACTAGTTATTAGTTACTTGGTTCTATGATGAGACTATGACATCCCCCTAAACCTTAATGTGAGCCTTGTGAAATTAATTCCTGTAATGCGGATGAATGAAATATGTGTTTAGATGTAAGATCTATAATTGATGTATCTGTATATGAGTTGATGTTCTATATAAACAGGTTGTACGATGTGTGAATTCCTTATGCATGTGTGATAATGATTGATGAACATGAAATTCCTTATGTTGATTTCAATCAATACAGTGTGCTTTGTGAATAGGATTATGCCTTTATAACATTTAGTTATCATACTTTATAATCTTATGAGTTCCTTTTATCCTCACCTCTTTAATAACTTCCAAGAGGAAGTGCAATCTTAGGGGGGAGGATGTGAGGCCTACATTTTTTCATTTCCGTTCGTGTGACTTTTTACCTTACTATTGCTTATACTTGTTTATTTGGGGGACTGTTGATCCTAGATTTTTGACTTATTAAACCCTATTATGTTAAAGGAAAACTAATTAGGTGATGTTAGATAGATGTTTGCTTTAAGGGAAAACTAATTGGGTGATGTTAGAAAGAAATTTGTCATGTGATTTCATTATGTTTATAAGAACTAAGGTATGCTTTAGAAATGCATGTATTAAATTTGCTTCGGCTATGATATGTATATATGGAATTAACTTTGAGATTGAGTGTGCAGGTATTTCTAACAAAACCATAGATACAGGAGATTATTCCACACCTTATGTCGTAATCCCTTGTGAAGCCAATCTAGTTCTATGAGGAACCAAGATCAACTCTGTGTTTGGTGCAATATTGTAATGTTGTAATATTGTCTTGCATGAAGTTGAATGGGTTAGGTCTACCCTTTTGTAAAATTAAATTATGATTTGTGTTGTAAGAATTGTATTTGAATTTTATTTTTTTAATTTAAATTTTTGAGACCCTTTTTCTTGTGTCTTAACTTAACCCTAGGTGTCCTAACTAAGTTTAAATTGACCCTAGGTTATACCCCATGGGTCTAGGGTCACTTTTGACTTGGGTAACCCTTGGGTAACCTCCATATGGTCACCTTAACTTCACAGTGAAGTTAAGTGACGAATTTGGAGGCATGGGAAGGATAGAATGAGTGGGATCAACACTCAAGCCTATCCTTTCTTCATTTCTAAGGCTTGAAATGACTCCATAATCCACCAATAATGGAGGAGCTCATGAGTGGGGTTATTTTTTAAATCCCACTTGGGATAGTGGAAAAAAGAGTGGAGTTATTTAAATATTACAATCTTAAAAAAAAATCATAAATATTACAATCTTTAATTCATTTTTGTCCTCCACTCCTCCACTAGTTGAATTACAAATTCAATTTGTCATATCCACTATCCAAAAATGAATCTTTAATTCCTTTTTATCCTCCACTCCCCCATGAGTTGAATTAAAAATTTATCTTGCCATAATCCACTCTTCCCAATAAAAAAATGAATCTTTAATTCATTTTTGTCCTCACATGTGAATTTAAAATTCACAAATAATGTGAGCCCTTGATCTTAACTCTTGATCCTCACCTTCCATTCCCTTTTCAGAAAATCTATAAATAAGACCCTTCTCTACGCAATTAGAGAAGACTAGATTTTTGTAAGGGAACTTGATTCTTGCAGGGGAACTTCATTCTTGCAGGTGGACTTCATTCTTGCATTCTTATCATGCCTAATTTCCTCTAGGAAATCTTCTTCTAGCATCCTCATAATGCCCAATTCCTTTCTATTCTCCTCTTCATATCCTCATAATGCCGAAATTATTCTAGCCATCCTATATCCTCCATTCATTATCCCTTGCTTGTGATCATAGAGAGATTTTTTTTTTTGAGAAGGGAGATTTGGAGAGGAGACTGGAGAGGAACTCTACTTCAACTTTTTTCATTACAGGGATTTTTAAGGTTGGATTTCAAGACCTTTCCTTTGCATTTTCTATTTGTTTCATGGTGGATGTGTGGAATGCATTTCTTGCTTGTGTTGTATTTCTTTTGTTTTTGTAGGAATTTTTGTGTGGGTTGTTGACAGAGCGTCTTCCACTTGGGAGAAATGCTCATCAAGTGTGGGGTAGGGGAGGAGTGATCCTCCTCGAGTTCATTCCTTGTTCTAGAATTTGATTATGTTGAAAGCCTTGAGGCCATTTGTGTGATCTTGAGAAATTTTGTGGTATGGCTTGAGAGCCAAATTTTGATCTACTTTGGGATCTTGGTTTATTTGTTTGGCTTGAGGCCATGAGGAATGCATTTGTGTGACTTTGAGAAAATTGATTATATGGCTTGAGAGCCAAATATGATATTCTTTGAAATTTGATTATCTTGTTTGGCTTGAGGCCATGAGAAATTTGTGTTGAAATATTGTGAAAGGTGGTACTCTAGAGTTGAGTGTGTCCACTCTCCTACCCCTCTTTAAACTCATAGTGGATGAGTTTTGTGTTGTGTAAATATCTATGGGTGTATTTGTGTTTTGGTGTGTTATTTTTATCTTGTTGTGAAGTGGTATTGAATCCCCTAGGTGTGTGGATAATCTCCCTAGCTCGGGGGTGACCCTCTTGTGGGTCTACGGTAAGGAGGAGAGCAACTTGTGTGGTGTTTCTTTTCTTGCGTGATACGCAGGTTTTATGGGAGCTTATTATGAAGCTTGGAGAAGATTATTGGATCTTAGAAAATATTTTATTTTTCTTCATTCTTATGGGGAGCCTGATCTTTTAATAGCTCCTTCCTTGTCGATTTTCCAAAAGTAGAAAATTATCTCCCTATTGTTGTATAAATTGTTATTTTTGGAGTTGTGAGGAAATCCTCTGTTATTGGATTGATGTCTGTATTCTACTATTCATTAAGTTTTACCATTTTAAAATGAGGAAAGGAAGAGAAAATTTATTTTTAAAAGGATATTAGACTTGTCTAGTTCCTTCTTCTTCTACTTGTAAAGTTGTGAGTTAGTTGATGTTTT
Organism: Cunninghamia lanceolata; assembly: GCA_027924645.1. Lineage (NCBI taxonomy): Eukaryota > Viridiplantae > Streptophyta > Pinopsida > Cupressales > Cupressaceae > Cunninghamia > Cunninghamia lanceolata. Next base: position 715,182 of record BSBN01001603.1, on the reverse strand, counting down.
AATTAAATTTGTAAAAGTATTATTTCTATGCAAGCTTAGTAGAAATATTAGTTTTAAATTTTGTTATAAGTCAAGTTGTAATTTTGCTACCATGAAAGAAATGAAATTTGGGTTGTAGTATTGCTTTTGAAATTACCGCCACCTTGAGGGTCTCTTCCTAGGATGGGGACCATTTCACTATTCACTATTCACTATTCACTTTTATTATTCACTTTTCAGTATTTACTATTCACTTTCCACTAATCACTATTCATTTTTACTATTCAGTATTCATTTTTACTATTCACTTTTCACTATTCATTTGAAGGCAAACTATATGTAGTTTAAAACATTTGACTTGAAATAGAAATTTTAATCAAGGAAAGTGAGATTTATTTATGCATAATGTATAATACGAATTGAATAGATGTTTAAACTTAGAGCTGCAATTCAGAAATATATTGTTTATACAATTACAATTTAAAAAGAGCATAGGTAAATATATTTTAATTTTAAGGAAGAGTTTCTCAGAAGTTTTAACAATTATCCCAAATTAAATGACAGGAAAATGAAGAGGAAAGTATGATCCCTTCATTTACAAAGGACATTGAAAATAAACGCAAACAAGCCATCATAGGCATTCAATGAGTGGGCATTTTAAACTCAACTGTAGATTTAGAGAATAAACGTCTAATTGAAAAAAAGAGAGAGAAAGAAAGAACAGCTAACCTTGGAAAACAAAGAGGAGAAAATGTGTGGCATTTCTGAATAGAGCTAAGAGAACTAAGTAAGTTTAACCTACCGTTAATCCTATTTAGGAACAGGTTGATTATTAGAATTAATTCAAACGTTGAACTAAAACCTAGAACGAAACCCTAGGGGGACTGAGTGGAGTGAAGTTAACCCTGTTTAAGTGATCTAGTTTACCAAGAAATTAGGGATAATGTAAAGGATACAGTGTTAACGTTGTTCGATAAAGAACGTGAAGAAAAAAAAGGATAACATAAGAAGATCCTGCACAACAGGAAGGGGAATGAGATAGAAATACAATCAAAATTAAATTTCAGAGAAACGGTAAAATGAACGTGATAGAAATACAATCAAAATTAAAAATCCAAGAAAAGGAAGAGAGGCCAAATGAACAGGCTTGGTTGAAAATGCTAAGTCTGAAGGAGGAGAAATTAATATTAAATTCCAGAAAATGGAAAGAAGAATCAGATGATTGTGCTTTGCTGAAAAATGATCTATCACCTAAAACAACTGTTGTTCAAATATAATTCGTGAGATTAACCTGAGTCAGGAAACCATGCATTTCCTTGTGTAGGGTGTGCGCACATGTATTTGGTATGTCGCTGACAACTGTATTGTTTTCGCCTTAAGCATACGCCACTGAGCATGCCTACGTGTGCGAGGGGATTTCTAGGGAAGCGTGGGAAAAAAATTTGATAGTTTGTATCATGACCACATGATGCATGTGGGCATGACATGCATGAGTACGTGTTGTGACCACATGGGAAATGTGGGCATGAGAGTAATACTTCAAGGAATCAAAATCAAAATAGGCTTCCTTCATCACAAGGAACACTTGCGTTAGAGGCACCACCTATGAATGTAGCAATCTTCTATTATGAATCAGAGCAAGATGATCATCTTCAATCAGAATATGATCAAGGAGAAGATGATGTTAATCTTTTTACGGAAGGTGAAGAGAAATTATCTGACGACTCTACCATCGGGTTCCTAAACTTGGAAAATGAGATGGGGCAACAAGAAGTTACATTTGGTGAATCTTATGTTGTTTTCACACAGTCACAGGATCAATCAAATCATAAAGATGTGGCTGGTGACAAACAAGTAAGTACATCAAATACTCTTACTTCATCCCCTGTTCCTAAGACCAGTACCCCCAATGTAAAACTTCAAGATGAGAGTTTTTTGTCTTCTGTAGCAAGTCTATCAATTTGTTGGTATCATAGATCATGCTGAGGAGACAAAGATTCAAATGTCAGAGGCAAGAATACATGTTAAGGGTATTATGCAAAAACTTCATCCTGAAAGGGAGGCCAAGTACATAATGACAAAATTTGAGGATCCAAAGGCCCACATTTTCTTTGAGTCTTCCGATATGGGTACTTACTTCTTGATCTCTAATGAAGATCCTGAGTCATTGGATAATGCTTCAAATAAGGGTCAAGAAATAGATGAATCATTATCTTTAAGCGAAGAGACTTTGCAGCTAAAAGGAAATAGGATTTTCAAAAGATTGGTTTCTCTGGAGAAGCTTTTTGATAAGCATGAATGCTTCATCAAATGGCAATGACAATTGGGACCAAATTCATCAGAAGAATTGGGGCAATTCAATTTGGATGCAGAAGAAGATCCTAGAATGTCAAACACTAGGAAATGTTACTCATTCAATAGTAAAAAAAAGAGAATGGAACATTTTTTTATGTTGCCTCATAGTAGACAACATCTGAAACTTTTCTCAAAGTGAAGTGACAGATAAGTTCGTGAATATGTGTATAGTTTTGAGTATTTTTCTTTTTACTCTTTTTGTGTCTTTTTGTTGTGTCACCTAACTCTATAGCCCAATGGATGGATGAAGGCACTTAGAGACTGGAGTTCTTCTCCCTTTGATCATTTCAAAGAACAATCGAAGGAAGCTCCCCAGTTAGAGCCAGTCGTTATCCTCAAAATTAGTTGTACTCATTTTGTAAGATGACCCCTACAAAACTTGTTTATTTCATAGCCTACAACTCTAAGCACTCAAATCAAAGAAAATTCATTTGTCCTTTTATGTGGTCCCCTAACCCCTAAGGATCCATCTAAGTATCTTCTCGTTTTGATTCCTCAAATTTTGCGAAGACGAGTCAAATAGCAAACTGATCAAATAAGTGTGTTTGATCTTTTTTTAGGAGTTAGAGTGTTTTTCTTTACATGTAAGAGTGGCTAAAATTACCACTATTACATTATTAAATTTTGGCATTACATGCTCGGGTGGAAAATTTTGTCGCTGATGAATGTTATTACCTATGTCAAGTGCAAGGGTAGCAAAAATCACTACCAATGCATGTTATATCTTTGATGGTGTGAGAGCAATAATTTCTAATGCCAATGCATGTTTTAGTTTTGTGTTCAAGATTGTAAATCAAGATTTTATCAATAAGAAGAAAGCAAGTGAGCATTCAAACTTTGTTTTGGGAATCTCTTGTAGTGTATGAGAGATGTTCTTATGTCTTTTCTCTTACATCGTCTTATGCAATTGATCAAATAAGTATTGTGAATTCATATAATCTAGGAAGTGATCTAAAGCTAATTTTGGAGTATTTGTGCTTCAACTTACATCATTGGTTACTATAAAACTCTCATTGAAGGTAGTGAAAAGACTTTGTGCTTTTGTGTGTCTTCCGGTCTCTTATCACATATTTATACGGGTACTCTTTGATTATTCATATACTTGATCAAGAATATTGGTGATTACTGTTTAGGTTAATATTAGAATTGTAAAAGCATCATTGAATATTATCATGAAACATTGTAAACATCTTTTCTGAAAGAAGAGAAAAGTGTGAATGTAACACACCCCCTACATGGTCAGAGCTAGTGTAAATACTTGTAGCTTAAAGTAGTTTAATTTTGTTTCAATAAATAGTAAGAAGGGAGCCTCCCCTTGCTGAGAGGAGAGATTTATCTCATCACACTGAGGTTGATATAACCATTTTGTCTTTAGTGAGTTGACGACAAAAATATTCACCCAACATACCTACAATTGCATATTCAGGTTTGTAGATAACTTCATCATCCAGAAGTTGATTTTTTACCTCATCAAATTTCACATGATTGATTTCATCTATTTTTGAGTGAACATAAATTCTGACATCCTTGGTATAAACAACAAAAGCTAGTATATGAGAAATTACCCCTTTCATATCAACCTTTCTTGCCTTAAAATAGAATTTCTTATATTTGGGTCTAGGTTTTTCAGAAACATCAACCAGTTGTGGTGTCACCATCATAGTTTCTCAGAATATAAAAACTAGAGTTTTAAAATGTAGCAGTTTGATAAATACCTCTTTGTGTGAACCCTTAGATTCTGTCTTCAGCTCAAATTTTCCCAATGCTTGATAAACTTCTTCTCATCTCAGCTTCAAGGGTGAATACTTGGTCACAAATGAATTTTGATTGTCCAAATACATATAAGTATCCTGCATTTTCCCTAAATCTCCATAATTAATGCTCCTTCATTTGGTAGGTAACTACCATCGGATTGCCCTGTGAACTCACAAAGACTTAAGGATTCTCTACAAACCTCTACATTAGGTTGTTCTCCTCCAGACAATTGGGAAAAAGATATTATCTTGTCATATCAACAACCTCTCCAACTATTTTCATTTGTCTTGATTGTGTGAGTAGCTTTCTTTTGCAAATGCCACAACTTCCAAAAGGGGGAAAGAAAGAGTATATCCTGATTATCTCCCCCTGACCCTATGTCTTATCTCAATAAGCAACAGAGTCCTCTTCACTAGGTAGAGACACACATTCCTCCTTTTCATTACTTTGTTTTGTCTTTCTTTTCCATATCTTTACCATTTCCTTCTTATTCTGAGTTACAATTTCCTCTGTCTTTTTGTGTTGAACAGATTTTTTCTTAGAGCCATTCTTGCATAATCTTTCCTTATGTCCCAAATTGTTACACTTGAAGCAAACAACATTGTTTCTGGGAGTCATACTAGTATTTCTTCTTACCTTGGTTCTACACTTAGTGGCCTTATGGCCAAACATATTGCATGCATAACAATACCCATAAAAGGAATGAGAGATCACAACATCATGTCTTGTAGGCACAAATGAATTTTTCTTTATGTAGTCATTTCTTCTTTCCTTAGTTCTACAATCAATAGCATTATGACCAAATTTATATCAAGAGTAACAGTAACCATTAAAGGATTTAGAGAACCTAGGATTGGTAGCTTTTTTAGAAGGAGACTTCTTGAAAGCTTCCTTGATACCTATGAAGTCATTATTTATCCCTACACCTCTTCTTCAATTTTTTTAGAACAGAACTCTCCCTTCTCACTTTCAAACATGATCTTTTCAATTCCAAAGAAGTCTTCAGGTACATCTGTCTTTGTACTCTGACCTTTCTTAAATCTAATGCCATCATCCTTGTTCTTAAGTGGTCATTGATAGCTTATTATTTCATCAAGGATGTTGGTACTTTTATAAAGTTTTAGACCTCTATCTATTTGTTCCTTTTCTTTTTCCAATTCTTTCTTTAGTGAGACAACTTCTTATTCAAGTTTGGAGCATTCAACTGATTTGTCATTTAGCTTCATATTTAGACAATCTGCAACCTCCTTACTTTCTTCAATTTGAACTTTCAACTTGACAATTATATCCTTTGATTTTGTGAGCTTGATCTTATAGTCTTCATTTTCACTTCTTGTAGCATCTAGATCTTCTAGGGTAGAAATGAGTTCTCCTTCATAATCAACTACACAATCTTTAGGATTGTAAGTTTCCATATTTATATTACCTTCTGAAAGATTCTTCCTAGTAAGTCTTACTTTTGTTCCCATGTGTTCTACACCAAGATCTACCTCAGTTGTTAGGCTGCATCCAAGGAACCTTGCTCTGATACCAGTTGTTGAACACACAAAAGTACTGAGAGGGGGGATGAATCAGTAGTAAATCAAATTACCTTATTTTTGTAGCATTCAAACTTATGTGAATGTTCAAGACATGGGAAATACAAAAACACAAAGACACACAACCATAACACCAAATTTACATGGAAACCCCAAGGGAAAAACCATGGTGAGCAAGCTACTTGGATCTACTATCCAAATCCAGCCACACAAATAAAATAGGATTACAATATTATTTATGGGCTACAACCCAAAGGAAGTTGCAACTTCCTGATCAGTTACACATTTACAAGATATACCATAATGTTCTTCATGTGACACAAAATGTTGATCACTTTAGCTTCTATACTACTATCAGCCTTCCTTATAGCAACAATACAAATCTCTACAACATCAAAGTATATTCAAGAATTCATCTTTACCATTTTAGAGCACAATATCTCTTCCGCAACTATATGAACTAATCATTAACATTTTGCATCATCATATCTACTTTGTTGTAAGTATATTTGCATAATATTAACTCTACTAATTGTGGCAAAAACTCAACAACCTTTCAACAACTTTAATTCTATATATATATATTCTCTGCAAGCTTCAAAGAAACTATCTCCTTGGTCAGCTAGAATGAAATGTGTAGCATGAAACATGTGTGGTAGATAAAATCCCAATGCGGTACAAGGTCAAGGCGTAATCAGGTCCTATCCTACTTTGACACACCCTTCCAGGATGGTGCTCATCTGTTACAAACATCAAAGTCTTTATTAAACACCAAGTCGGTACCTCAGCAACTACCCATCCTTGTATTTGATTCCAGACCTAAAGCAGTACTGGAGGAGATAAAATTACATCATACGAACCACATGCTGATCATTATGTGACTTGTAGAACATTCTTGTATACGTCTCTTCTTATCTCAAGATGTTTCATGTTGGCACAAACACTAGGTTTTTGATGCAGGTATCCTTAGTGACTTCTGCTTGCTCAATGTTAAGATAAGGCTATGAAACCAAAGCTTGCGGTGAACATAATCACTTGAAACTAGATTACCACATGCCTCATAGTCATAAGAACTTGTTATTCAATCAGAAAGACCAATTTTCATTGTGTGGTGTACTACAGTAACATTTGACTCTCTTCTTCTATTCGTACTACTTAGCACCAAGACATGTCTTCATAAATCTAACTCCGAAAAAGTATCTACATTACAAATTATTTTCTGAAACTTGAAACATACATCCTTGTTATTCATATCTATCTTTTCTTCAAACCACAACTTCATATCTTCATTTGTGGAGAAGTGTGGAGCATCTTCATGCCATTATGTGACAATGCTTGCCCTGTTTCTTTACTATATTCATTCTTCTGTTTCCCAGACACTTTTTGGTAAGAATTATGGTCTAAAATTTGAAACAATAATACCTGAGAGTAATACCTATCCATCTATCCTATCTGTAGGCTCATATCTCTAGATGCAGTAGAGTGTAGTACATTCTTCCAAGCTTATAACATATTTCCTGACATACACTATACTTAACCAATCTTCTTCAAGTTTTTGCAATTTTTTTGGCAAGTATGAGTAGTAAGTGTTGTCATTGATGTCAACACCTAAGAAAGTCATTTGAATAAGTTTGAACAAGTATTTGAGGAATTAGTACAAAGTGCATAATTGCTTTATCTACTAGAGAAGTACAGTGCTTTGCTCTGCATATCCTATAGATTGAATATCTTTTCCTGCGGATTGGAAGTAATGTTAAGGGATGTTTGTAGATGCTATGTTTCAAGTTTGAGCCTCCGATGTGAAGATTTGAGCGAGTTTTGTTCACCAGAGTAAAAATAGTTTTTCTGTGTATTTAATGGTGACAAGGAGAATGTATTCTACTCCGCATTTCTCCACATTTAAGTTTGACAGTCTGCAGTTCTAGAATTAAGTTTCTGATGATGTTATGTGTCTTCAGGTATAATGGTTCATGATTTGGTGCTCCACAAGTTATATTTCCTTTATGATAGTGGCCAATAGTAATGTTCAAGTGCTCTAGTTTGAAGAATCTTATGGATAAAGTGTTTAGAGGTTGTGTGGATGTTCTTGGTGATTGTAACGTGCTTGTGGGAGTCTCTAGATCATGTTCCTATCTTTTGATTGGTCTGCAAATTATAATCCAGATTGTGCATGAAGCGTGTTCCTAAAATTCTTAGTGTCAACTCCAGTCTTGGCCGACCTGGTTGTTGTCACTACTTGTAATTGTGCTTCAAAGTTTGTAAAGCATGTGGTTGCTTGGAAAATTACATTTAAGTCCTAGCTAAGGGATGGTTGTGTCTGCATTCATTTCTCTTCTCCCTCAATCCATTTAAGACCAGACCTAATTTTAATATTGACTAAATATGTATGTATGCCAACCTTGGAGATTGTTCCAAAGGTTGATGATTGTAATGCTGACCTTGATGATCATTCCAAGGTTGATGAATTGTATATAAATATGTAATGAAGTCATGACTTAGAGTGTGATGGGAAAATGATAAGATAATTGCAGAGTAAAAAGGTAGAGCAGAGCAGAGGATACCTATTGTGCTTCAATGGAACTGAACCTTGGCATAGTGTAAATGCTACTATCTCAGTTCACCTATTTTGGTAGTGACCCACCCACTGGCAGTGAGCCACCCCATTGGCAATGAGCCTCTTCTTGCAGTGAGCATACTAGGCAGTGAGCCTCTAATTTTTGGTATTGTTATTACATATTATATTATGAGCGAACACTCACCATGGTTTTTCCCTTATTGGGTTTTCCAAGTAAAAATTTGGTGTCCAATGTGTTGAATGTGTGAATGTGTTTAAGTTTTTGATTTCATGTTTTCATGGTTAAATACAATAACAGTGATTAAGTGGTTGATGTGTTAATGATTTTGAAGTATTGGTTACAACTGAGTCACCCCCCCTCTCAGTTGTATTGTGCTTTTCAACAATTGGTATCAGAGTGAGGGTTCCTCAGTAAACAACCTAACATCTCAAGGTAGATCAGGGATGGCGCACAGGAAGGAATCACCATAGTTTGATGGAATGAATTATGCTCTTTGGAAGGTATGGATGAAAAGTCATCTTATTTCTCTTGGCTATAGTGTTTGAAAGATAACAGAGAAAAAATATACTATTCCTGAAAATGGTCCATCAGATGAAGATGAAGTCAAACAATATGAACTAAATGGAAAAGCTAGAGATGCTCTGTTAAATGCCTTATCTAACACTAAGTTGGTAAAAGTTATGGATTTGGAGACTGCTCATGAGATCTGAGATAAGTTGAAAACTTTATATGAAGGAGATGATTCTGTAAAAAGTGCCAAATTACAAAACCTAAAAGTGAGGTATGAAACCCTGAAGATGAGTGAAGATGAAAACATAACTATCTACATGTAGAGAATTGATGAAATTGTCAATGGAATCAAAGGTCTTGGAGGAACTATTAATGAGTGTTGGTAGGTGGTGGCTAATCAGGAAAGTACTGTACACTAGCCATGTTTTTTTGGACCAACATAAAAAAAACCCTATTTTGTAACTGACATAAGGCTTGATAAAAGCGGCTAAGGATTAGGGTTTTTTGATATATATTGTATTATAGCATTTGCAACGGTATTTGTGTTGCAAGGATTGTTGGTTGTAATCGGTTTAATTTACTGGATAATAATATTAGACTCTCTATTGGTGGATGTAGCTCGAGTTTGGGTGAACCACGTTAAAACTTGTCTCTTGCTGTTATTGTTTCTGTGTATTTCCATTCCTCTATCTAATCTTTATTTGCATTTAATTGATATCTTATGTCGGCTAACCCTAACAAGTGGTATCAGAGTAGGTTGTGTTCAATTATCATCTGCAGGAAGATCTCACGGTTGAGTGGGAGCAATGGCGAACGAGGGTAAATTGAAGGTCGATAAATTTAATGGGCAAAACTATCAGTTATGGAAGATGCAGATGGAGGATTACCTCTATCAGAATGATTATGGAGGCCATTGGAAGGAGTAGCCAAGAAACCGGCAACAATGACTGATGAGGATTGGAATCTTCTTGACAGAAAGGCACTGGGAACCATTCAGTTGTGCATGGCACCATCGGTGGCATTCAATATAACAGAAGCGAAGACAACAGATGGTCTGGTGAAAGCTTTAGCTAAATTGTATGAAAAACCTTCAGCCTCAAATAAGGTATTTCTCATAAAGCGTTTGTTTAATCTGAAAATGGTTGAAGGTGGATCTGTGACAAATCATTTAAATGAATTTAATACGATTGTCAGTCAATTGACTTCTGTAAATGTAAAATTTCATGAAGAAGTTAGAGCTCTCTTGATATTATGTTCATTGCTTGAAAGCTAGAATAGTTTGGTAATGGCGGTTAGTAACTCTATTTCTGAAATTTGATGATGTTGTTGGTCTTATTTTGAGTGAGAAAATTCATAGGAAAATCTCAGGTGGATCCACATCAGGTAGTGTTTTAAATGCAGAAAGAAGGGGCAGATCAAAGGAGAGAGGAAAAGGTTCTGGAGGTCATGGGAAGTCATGAGAAAAATCAAAGGACAAGAGATCTCAATCCAGAGGACAAAAGGATTGCTGGTACTGTGGGAAACTAGGTCATCTGAAGAAAGATTGTTGGTTTTGGAAAAATAAAGAAGGAGACAAACAAGAAGGCAACAAGGAGGCAAATGTGGTAAGTAATAAATCTAAAAATGATGCTTTGATTCTTTCCCTAGATAATGCTGATGATTCATGGGTTTTAGATTCAGGGGCCTCATTTCATGCTATGCCCCATAGAAGTTATTTTCTTGATTATGTCCAAGGGGATTTTGGGCTGGTTTATTTGGGAGATAACGAACCCTGTCAGATTGTAGGAAAGGGAAGAATCAAGATTAAGTTATAGAATGGGAATCATTGGCTACTACAAGAGGTAAGGCATGTTCCAAGTCTTAGTAGGAATTTAATTTTAGTAGGGCAGCTAGCTAAAGAAGGTCGCATTGTTACATTTACTGATAAAAATTAAAAGGTTTCAAAAGGTGCCTTAATAGTAGCAAAAGGTGTAAAAGTAGGCACATTATATCTTTGTACAGGTCATACTATTCCTTCTACTTTAGCTAATGCAGAGAAAAAACAAACAGGTTCAAGAACAGTTGCTGCAGGTTCGCAGGAAGAGACTGAAATAGTTGCTACAGGTTCTGAGACAACACTGTGGCATAACAGACTTGGGCATATGAGTGAAAAATGTATGAAGGTACTTCATTCTAAGAAAGTTTTACTAGGTTTGAAATGTATTAATATGGATTTCTATGAAAGTTGTGTATATGGAAAACAAAAGAGAGTCAATTTTCTCAAGGATGTGAAGAAAAAGAAAAATAAAAAGTTGGAGCTTGTGCATATAGATGTATGGGGACCAGCTCAAGTATCTTCTCTTAGTGGCTCTTGATATTATGTTACATTCATAGATGTTGCAACTAGGAAGGTCTGGATTTATTTCCTTAGGCAGAAATCTGATGTATTTGAAACATTTAAGAAATGGAGAAGCTTGGTTGAGAATGAGATGGGTAAAAGATTAAAATGTCTCAAATCTGATAATGGCAGTGAGTATTGTAGTAAAGAATTTGAAGATTATTGTTCCTTTAATGGAATCCGTAGCTAGAAAATGGTTCCAGGGACTCCACAGGAGAATGGAGTGGCTGAACGCATGAATAGGACAATAATGGAGCATGCAAGGACCATGAGATTGCATGTTGGGATCCCTTTAAATATGTGGGCAGAGGCTATCAACACTGTTGTATATTTATATAATAAAGGTCCTTCAGTTCCTTTGGGTTGTGGTATTCCAGAGGAAGCATGGGTAGGCAAGAAGGTGAGTTATTCTTTTCTGAAAACCTTTGGTTGTGAAGCATTTGCACATATAGATTCTGAAAATAGAACCAAGCTGGATGCAAAATCAAAAAAGTGTACCTTCGTTGGATATGGCATTGATAAATTTGGTTATAGGCTTTGGGATTTTAAAAATCAAAAAATTGTGAGAAGTAGGGATGTTATATTCAATGAGAAGGTGTTGTACAAAGATCAGTTGCAGCAGCATAAGAAGAAAGAAAAAGATTATGTGGTGCTGGATGATACTCCAAATAGTGATGTTCCAGTGGTTCCTGATGCTCTGCAACAGCAACCAGAAATACCACAAACTCCAGTGAATGTTAGACGGTCAATAAGGCTAAGTAGACCTCCTGAAAGGTTTTCTCCCTCTTTGTATTTTATTTTGTTAACAGATGCTAGTGAACCAGAAGGGTATGATGAAGCTATGCAGGTGGATACACAAGTTCAGTGGGAGCTTGCAATGAAAGAAGAAATGGACTCCTTGCTAAAAAATTAGACTTGGGAATTATGTAAGTTGCCTGCAGGTAAAAAGGCTTTACCAAACAAATGGGTTTATAGGCTAAAAGAGGAAGATGGAGGTAAGAAAAGATTTAAAGCCAGGTTAGTTGTAAAAGGATTTGTACAGAAAAAGGGCATTGATTTTGATGAGATATTTTCTCTGATTGTCAATATGACTTCTATTCGTGTTGTTTTAAGTATTGTGGCTGCTGAAGATTTGCATTTGGAATAGCTAGATGTAAAAACTACCTTTCTCCATGGTGATTTGGAGGAGGAGATATACATGGAACAACCCCAAGGATTTGAGGTCAAAAGTAAGAAGAAACTGGTGTGCAGATTGAAGAAGAGTTTGTATGGCTTGAAACAAGCACCTCAGAAATGGTATCTAAACTTTGATAGTTTTATGGTTGAGCAAGGCTACAGTCAGTGTAATTCTGACCATTGTGTTTATTTTAAGAGGTTGGATAATGACAGCTACATTATTTTATGTTTATATGTTGATGACATGCGTGTAGCTGGGTCTAACATGGATCACATAAGAGAGTTAAAATAGCAGTTAGCACAGTCATTTGATATGAAGGATTTGGGGGCAGCAAAACAAATCCTTGGTATGAAAATTTGCAGAGATAGGAAGAACAGAAAATTGACTCTATCTTAGACTACTTATGTTGAAAAGGTGTTGCAGAGATTCCATATGGAGAATGCAAAAGCTGTCAGCATACCTTTGCCTAGTCATTTGAAATTGACTAAGGAGATGAGTCCAAAGACACAAGAGAAGGAAGAAAAAATGTCCAAGGTACCATATACTTCAGCTATAGGAAGTTTAATGTATGCCATGGTATGCACGAGACCGGATATTGCACATGTTGTAGGAGTCGTCAGCAGGTATATGAGTCATCTCGGATTGGAGCATTAGAATGGAGTAAAATGGATTATCAGATATTTGAGAGATACATCCAATACACATTTATGTTTTGGGGGCTCTATTACTGATTTAGTAGGTTATGTAGACTCAGATTTGGCAGGGGATATTGATACCAGGTGGAGTACTACAGGTTATGTCTTTACTATAGGTGGGACAATAGTGAGTTGGATCTCACGATTGTAAAAGGTGGTTGCTTTATCCACCATAGAGACAGAGTATGTAGCTGCAACAAAGGCAAGCAAGGAGATGATATGGCTACAATCTTGTTGGCAAGAGACACATTGGAGCTTCATGATTGTTGTCATTGATGGCAACAAAGGTTAACCCACACATCCTCAGGACATGATAAGTCTCTACCGAAAGGCAAATTGCAGAGTATTGTGATCCGGTAAGCAAGAACAGAGCATGTGGCAAGGTCCGATAGTTAGCTCTGGATCTCTCAGAGGAAGTATCTTGGTGAAGTGCAGATTTGGGGAAGTCAAGAGGACTACCTTGACTGACAGATTCTAAGGATTTAGCCTCCGGTGATAGATGAAGAAAAAGATATGAATACTTGAGTGTCGAGTTCCTAATTGGAAGTGTGGATAGAGGAAGAACTGACTGGTAGAACATCAGACATTATTCTGGATGTGTTACTGATGATGGTAAAGATTCTTAAGGCATAAGTTATGATTGGCTGACATGATTGATGACTTCTACAAGTATATCCTTGATCCGCATTACTTGGTAAGAAAGGATTCAGTCGACAGATCAGAGTTCATGGAAAATATTGACTATTTTGGATGCTGACTAGAAAGGTGATGAGATCACTTGTGCGTATATATATATAAGATGGATTTAGTTGTGATTGTAGTCATAGTTTTTGTGCAGTGCAAAGAAAATCAGTAAAGTAGAGTGAAAGCAGAAAGGCAGGTCCGGTATGTGAAGGGATAGTAGCACTAAGGAAGAGAAAGGATGAAGTGCAGCAGATCAGTGTACTAAGTTTAACCAAAACTAAACTCTAGCATATATAGATGCTCCTTATTAGTTCAAGTATTGTATTACACTCTTTGTAAATTGTAGATAGTGAGTCTCTTGTAGACAGTGGGCCTCTTGTGAGCAGTGTGCTCAGGCAGTGAGCCCTAATTGGCAAGTGTCATTTTGTAATCCTATTCTTCTAACAGAGAATACAATCTTGGGTTAATCACCCCGTGGTTTTCTCCCTTAACAGGGTTTCCACATCAAAAATATTGTGTCATGTGTATTTCCATTTCATGGTTATGTTTGCTTGTTTGAATTGATGTTGCACTAATTATTAAGAAAGTTCAAAAAGCTAAAATAATTAAGATAACTAATTCACCCCCCCTCTCAGTTATCAACAAATCTTTCATGGAAGAATTGGGCAAACAATAGGCTAACAGTTCTTTGTTTACAAATAGTCAGAGTGCCATACATCTTGCAAAGAATTATGCCTTGCATTCAAAGACCAAACACATACAGTTGAGGTATCATTTTATTCCGTCGGTGTTGGATAATGGATAGTTAAGGCTGGAAAAGATACATATAGATGAAAATCCAGCGGATATGTTTACAAAGGCCACGACAAGGGAGAAGTTGAGCTCCTCTTCAGCTTCGGTTGGTCTTCAAGACTGACACAATAAAATTAGAACAAAGTCCAGGGTGCTTATTTCCAGTGGGAGCTGCACGTGCAACGGTGTCATCCAGGATCAGTATCCAAGTGGGAGATTGTTTGGTGTGGAGCCTGATCAGTCTCCAAGTGGGAGATTGTTGGTAGGTGGCGACTGATTAGGAAAGTACTGTACACTAGCCATGTTTTTTTGGACCGACATAAAAAAACCCTATTTTGTAACTGACATAAGGCTTGATAAAAGCGGCTAAGGGTTAGGGTTTTTTGATATTTATTGTATTGTAGCATTTGCAACAGTATTTGAGTTGTAGGGATTGTTGGTTGTAATCGGTTTGATCTACTGGATAATAATATTGGACTCTCTGTTGGTGGATGTAGCCCGAGTTTGGGTGAACCACGTTAAAACTTGTCTCTCCCTGTTATTATTTCTATGTATTTCCATTCCTTTGTTTAATCTTTATTTGCATTTAATTGATATCTTCTATTAGCTAACCCTAACAATGAGGATGAGTTGTGATGAAGATTCTTAGTTCATTGCCTAAATCCTACAGTCACAAGGTGGCAGCAATTGAAGAGGTTATGAGTGTGCAAAAGGTTACAAAGGATCAGTTGCTCGGGAAACTTACAACTTTTGAAATGAGAGAATTTGGTGATGCTTTGCCAAAGATTGAGACTACTTTCAAAGCTAGCACTTTAGAAAGACTTCAAGAGCTCAGAAATATGTTGTGGAATCTAATTATGACCTAGATGAAGTTGAAGCCAACTTTGTGGACAGAATGCAAAGAGGTTTCGATAAGTTCAAAGGCAAATTACCATTCAAATGCTTTTCTTGTGGTAAGATTGGTCACTATGCATCCAGATGTCTGGAGAGAATTGAAAGAGGTAAGAAGAAATTTGAAAGTAGACCTAGAATTGTCAAGAAATGCTATTATGTTAGAGATCTTGATGATGATGGTGTAATAGATGATGAGTTTGATGATAATAATACTAGTGAAAATGGATACTTGTTTATTGCTATTAAGGAAGAATATGTGTCTACTAATCCTACTAGTTGTGTGAAGGAAGAAAAACCAGTGGAAGAAAGTGCTATGTCTATCCAGGTTGAGAAGGATAAGGATGAATGGATCATTGACAGTGGATTTTCACATCACATGACCGGTGACAAAAGTAAGTTTGTAAGTTTGGAAAAGTATGATGGTGGATTGGTTAGGTTTGGAGATAATGCAGCTGGTAAGATCTGTGGAAGAGGATCTATTTCTTTTGATGGCAAGCATAATACATATGATGTTCTCTATGTGAAAGGTCTAAAGCATAATCTTTTAAGTGTTGGTCAGATGTGTGATAGAGGGTATGATCTAAGATTCAAGGACAATGCATGCAAGATCATGGAAAGCTTCAGAACAATTATTACAACTCGTAAGAATACTGGAGGTAATATTTATCACTTGAGGGGAACTAATAATTGTTGTCTGTTAGCACAGATAGATGAGAGTTGGTTGTGGCATAGAAGGATGTGTCATATCAATTTTGACAATCTAGTGAAGATAAGATTAGTACAAGATGTGAGAGATCTGCCTAGGATTGTGAAGCCCACTAATACTATTTGCAAGGAATACCAAATGGGAAAATAGACAAGGACAAGTTTCAAGAGTAAAGAATAATTTTCTGTTGG
This sequence comes from Cunninghamia lanceolata, assembly GCA_027924645.1. Classification (NCBI taxonomy): domain Eukaryota; kingdom Viridiplantae; phylum Streptophyta; class Pinopsida; order Cupressales; family Cupressaceae; genus Cunninghamia; species Cunninghamia lanceolata. Next base: position 698,953 of record BSBN01001603.1, on the reverse strand, counting down.
ATTGCTTGAGCTGGTACATACATATTTATGTGGTCCTACAAGAACAAGAAGTTTGCAAGGAGACAGGTACTTTATGTTTCTTATTGATGATAATTCTAGAATGACTTAGGTCGCTTTTCTAAAAGATAAATCAGAAGCCTTAGGCAAGATCAAAGTTTTCAAGGAAATGGTTGAGAATGAATTGGAATTGAGGATCAAATGCTTAAGGTTTGATAGAGGAGGTGAGTTCACATCAAATGAATTCAATATATTCTATGAAGAACATGGGATAAAGAGACAGATGTCTGCTCCTAGGACTCCTGAGCATAATGGAGTTGTTGAAAGAAAAAATAGGACAGTTCAAGAGGCTACTAGGTCAATGGTGATGGAGGCTAACCTACTAAAAGTATATTAAAGAGAAGTTATACACACTAGTGTCTACATTCAAAATAGAGTCCAAGTTAAAGGTAATGATACTAAAACTCCTTATGAATTGTGGTATGGAAGAACTACCATAGTGAAATATTTCAAAGTCTTTGGAAGCAAATGTTATATCAGAAGAGATGAAGAGCTAGGCAAGTTTGATGCTAGATGTGATGAAGGAATTTTCCTTGGATACTCTACTAAGAGTAAACCCTACCAGTGCTACAATAAGAGATTGAGAGTGCTAATGTGAAGGTTGATGAAGACAAAGAAATAACATCAGATCTAAGTGGCTATGAATCAGATGAACCTATTGTTACAATCAATGAAGAAAAGGTGGAACAAAAGGACAGTCAAGTTAAAGAAGAAAAGGCTCTAGAAAGTGTTAAGACTCCCAGGTATGTAAGGATTAATCATTCTGAAAAAAAAATTATTGGTGACAAAAGCAAAGGAGTATTGACAAGGAAAAGAGTTGCAGAGGAACAGGTGAACTACTATTTGCTTTCATAGATTGAACCTGAAATTGTAAGTGAAGCCTCCAAAGATGAAAGTTAGGTAAAAGCCATGGAAGAAGAATTGATGCAGATAGAGAAAAATCAAACTTGGGAATTGGTTCCTAAACCTGTTGATAAGAATGTGATTGGAACCAAATGGGTCTTCAGAAACAAGATGAATGAAACTAGTGAAGTGGTAAGAAACAAAGCAAGACTAGTATGTAAAGGATATTCTTAGGTTGAAGGCATAGATTTTGAGGAAACTTTTGCTCCTATGGCAAGGATTGAAGTAATAAGAATGTTTTTGGCATTTGCATCTCACAAAGATTTTAAGGTGTATCAGATGGATGTAAAGTCTACATTCTTGAATGGAGAACTGGAAGAATAGGTCTATATTGAACAACCAGAAGGATTGACAAGGAAAAGAGTTGCAGAGGAACAGGTGAACTATTGTTTGCTTTCATAGATTGAACCTAAAACTATAAGTGAAGCCTGCAAAGATGAAAGTTGGGTAAAAGCCATGGAAGAAGAACTGATGCAGATAGAGAAAAATCAAACTTGGTAATTGGTTCCTAGACCTGCTGATAAGAATGTGATTGGAACCAATTGGGTCTTCAGAAACAAGATGAATGAAAATGGTGAAGTGGTAAGAAACAAAGCAAGATTGGTATGCAAAGGATATTCTCAGGTTGAAGGCATAGATTTTGAGGAAACTTTTGTTCCTATGGCAAGGATTGAAGCAAAAGAATGTTTTTGGCATTTGCATCTCACAAAGATTTTAAGGTGTATCAGATGGATGTAAAGTCTGCATTCTTGAATGGAGAACTAGAAGAAGAGTTCTATATTGAACAACTAGAAGAATTTTAGTCATCAGACAAAGGTGACATGGTATGCAAATTGAAGAAAGACCTGTATGGACTCAAGCAAGCTCTTAGAGCTTGGTATGTAAGGTTGGACAAGTATTTGATGCAATTAGGGTTCAGTAAAGGTACTGCAGATAGCAATCTCTATTTCAAAATCAATGATGATCAAATTTTGATTGTTGTAGTCTTTGTTGATGATATTTTCTTTGGAGGCAATGAAGGTATGTGTAAAAAATTTGTAGAAGAAATGCAAAAAGAGTTTGAAATGTCTATGTTTGGTGAAATGAAATTCTTTTTAGGACTGCAAATTACTCAATCAGAAAAAGGAATTTTCATTTCTCAATCCAAATATGTGGAAGAATTGTTGAAGAAGTTTGGAATGGAGGATTCTAATCCAGTATGTACTCCTATGGTAACTGGCTGCAAACTAAGCAAGAATGATGAATCACCTAAAACTGATTAGAAAAAAGTATAGGTCTATGATTGGAGGACTACTTTATCTGACCCATACTGGACCTGACATAATGCATGCAATCTATCTTGTGGCAAGATTTCAAGAAGATCCCAAAGAGTCACATGTGATGGCAGTCAAGAGGATCATGAGGTATTTAAAAGGCACTTCAAACTATGGATTGTGGTATCCCAAAGATATTGATTTCACTCTTAGTGCTTATACAAATGTAGATTGGGCTAGAGTTGCTAATGATAGAAAAAGTACAAGTGGAGGTGCTTTCCTCTTGGGTAACAAATTGGTTTCATGGCTAAGAAAGAAACAAGAATATCTTTCTTTGTCTACTACAAAAGCAAAATATATTGTTGCATCATGTTGTTGCACTCAAGTTCTTAGGATGAAGCAAACATTGAAGGACATAAGAGTTGTGTACGAAGAACCAATTTCAATCTTTTGTGACAATACAAGTGCTATAAACATTTCAAAGAATCTAGTGATGCACTCAAGGACAAAGCACATATCAATAAGGTATCACTTTCTAAGAGAAAAGGTAATAAAGAATGAAGTAAAGATGGCATATTTATCTACAAAGGATTAGATTGCAGATATTTTCACTAAGCCTCTTCCTAAGGATACTTTTGATTATCTTAGGGAAAAGTTAGGGGTTATTACCCCTCCTACTCTAAACTAAGATGCATAAGGAATGCATTAGTCTAGTGGTGTCCAAAGTTTCATCTTTTGATTTGGATTGATGTTCTGTAAGCTACCTCTCAGGGGGAGTTGGTAAATGTTGATGATACAAGTTTCTAATTAAAAGTAGTAAGTGTTACAGTATCAATGATAGGGCGAGTTGTGCAAAAAAAAGGTTAAGGTTTGGCACCCTTTGCCATTGATGTCAAAGGGGGAGAGAAGTTCATGTGAAAAACCTAAGAAGAAAGTTGCAGTCAGATAAAGCATCAAGTAAGGTGGAGCAAAGAAGAAAAGAAAGATTGTATGTCTTTATGGTTTTTCACATCATGTGTTGACATCAATAACAAAGGGGGAGATTGTTGCAAGTATGAGCGGTAAGTGTTGTCATTGATGTCAACACCTAAGAAAGTCATTTGAATAAGTCTGAACAAGTATTTGAGGAATTAGTACAAAGTGTAGAATTGCTTTATCTACCAGAGCAGTGTAGTGTTTTTCTCTTCATATCCTATAGATTGAATATCTTTTCCTGCAGATTGGAAGTAATGTTAAGGGATGTCTGTAGATGATATGTTTCAAGTTTGATCCTTCAGTGTGAATATTTGAGCAAGTTCTGTTCACTAGAGTAAAAACTATTTTTCTATGTATTTAATGGTGATAGGGAGAATGTATTTTGCTCCACATTTCTCCGCATTTAAGTTTCACAATTTGTGATTTTGGAATTAAGTTTGTGATGATGTAATGTGTCTTTAGGTATAATGGTTCATGATTTGGTGCTCTGCAAGTGATCTTTCCTTTATGACAGTGGCTGACAGTAATGTTCAAGTGCTTTAGTTTGAAGAATCTTGTGGATAAAGTGTTTAGAGGTTGTGCGGATGTTCTTGGTGATTGTAATGTGCTTGTGGGAGTCTCTAGATCATGTTCCTATCTTTTTATTAGTCTACAAAGTATAATCTGGATCATGCATGAAGCATGTTCCTAAAAGTCTTAGTGTCAACTCCAGTCTTTGCCGATTTGGTTGTTCTCACTACTTGTGATTGTGCAAAAAAGTTTGTAAAGTGTGTGGTTGCATGGAAAATTGCATTTGAGTCCCAGCTAAGGCTTGGTGTGGTCCGCATTCATTTCTCTTCTCCCTCAATTTGTTTAAGACCAGACCTAATTTTAATATTGACTAAATATGTATGTATGTCGACCTTGGAGATTGTTCCAAAGGTTGATGATTGTAATGCTGACCTTGATGATCATTCCAAGGTTGATGAATTGTATAAAAACATGTAATGAAGTTGTGAATTAGAGTGTGATGGGAAAATGATAAGATAATTGCGAAGTAAAAAGGTATAATAGAGTAGAGAATACCTATTGTGCTTCAATGGAATTGAACCTTGGCATAGTGTAGATGCTACTATCTCAGTTGACCTATTTTGGCAGTGAGCCACCCATCGGTAGTGAGCCACCCCATTGGCAGTGAGCCTCTTCTTGTAGTGAGCATTCTGGGTAGTGAGCCCTAAGGTAGTGAGCCTCTAATTTTCAATATTGTTATTACATATTATATTGTGAGCTAACACTCACCGTGGTTTTTCCCTTATTGGGTTGTCCACGTAAAAATTTGGTGTCTCATGTGTCTCATGTGTGAATGTGTTTAAGTTTCTAATTTCATGTTTTCATGGTTAAATACAATAACAGTGATTAAGTGTTGTTATATGGAGCCTAATCAGACTCGGAGGTTAAATTTTCCCCACTTTTATCAGCACGGTTTCCCCCCAAATTATTTAACGGGGGTTTGGGGGCAACACCCCTTGCGGGAGTTTTTTTTTTCTATTGGCCAACATAAAAAAACTTATTTTGTAACCGACAAAAATCTTGATAAAATGGATAAGGGTTAGGGTTTCTATTGATATTGTATTGTAGCATTTGTAGTAGTATTGAGTTGCAAGGATTGTTGGTTGTAATCAGTTTGATTTGTTGGATAATAATATTGGACTCTCTGTTGGTGGATGTAGCTCGAGTTTGGGTGAACCACATTAAAAATTGTCTCTCACTACTATTACTTCTGTGTATTTTTCATTCCTATATTTAATCTTTATTTGCATTTAATTGATATCTTCTGCATGCAATTCCTATCATTAAGTGGTTGATGTGTTAATGGTTTTGAAGTATTGGTTACAAATGATTCACCCCCCCTCTCAGTTGTATTGCACTTTTCAATAACTTTATCCATTAGGTGTCAATCATTATGTGTTCATGTTATCATCATACACCAAAAACCCAACTATATCTAATCATGGTCTTCAAACATAAGAATATTAGGAATGTCAACTTACATACGTGCTTCAGCAAATAAGGTGTAATAGTGTACAGATGGTGTTGATCCATTTCCTTTAATTTACAATTCTCTGATTATCATTCTCAGTCTAGTCCTTTGAGTTCCTCTACACATATTCATATTTTACATGTCTGACTCATAATGTTTATTTAGCTATCTTCATTGATCATCATACTGTTGCAATCTCCTTGTCATCTCATGTACCACTCTTTCATACTACATCACTTCATCCCATTGTTGACATCAATGACAACCTATATACAATAGGTTGGGGTATAAATGTAAACATCGACAACTGGAATGTCTCTCCAAATGGGTAGCAATTTGAAATTTAAAAAATGCAACAAAAATTAATGCTATCGGCTAGGACACATGATGCCCCTGCATCAATTATTCTCCTTAATGTCTTTTAGTTTTTTGGATAATATTAAGTGCACATTGAATGTCTTTAAATACCATGACACAATGACATGTCACACAAACATGTGTCAATTCAAATCATAATGGCTATTAGAAAGAGATGACTTAGTTGACATTTAAATCTAAACATTTAAATGGGTCATTCCTACAGATCCCTAGGGATTGAACCAGTGTGATCCCATGTCACTTAGAATTGTATTAAAGCAATAAGGTGGTAATAAGTTAAGGGTGAATGTACTTTTGAAATAAGTACAAATATGGTGAAATCAAAATGGGTAGAGAGTGGGGCATGGCGAGTATGCCAATCATTAGTAGCTAAGTGCTTGCTAGTTAGAAGTTGATGATTTAAAACTTGTGTCCCCAAGGATCTCCCTCTCTCTAGCTAGACTTTGATATGCTCCACATATATAATAATTGTTATGTAGAAAATGAGATATAGGCTAAGATGTACATCACCCTAAATCAATCCTTCTCCACATAACATTGGAACACAAATCAAGGAGACTCAATACTTAGCTACAATCCTCAAAGGAGAGATAAGAGATGTCTTGATTGGTCCCTTTATTTCTAAGGAAAGAGATCTTATGATTAATTATCAAATCTAGGGTTTCTAGGGATAAAATAGAGAAAATAGGAGCTATAGACCTGAAACCGTCAAAAACCCAGAAAACAATGGTAGGGAGGATATGAACAGAGCTGAGAGAACCTAATTCCAATAGGTTTTGGTCATCCAAACAAGGGGATAGGGGTGCTAGGTTTAAATTAGGGTTTTACAAGATCTCTGGATCTAAGTGCCTTCACTTGTCTATCTTCATGCCTCATGTCACTTGTTATCTTCATATTCCTCTAGATGTGACCTACACACAAACAAGAAGGAAAAATGGTTGGTGCTATTTAGGAGATTGCCTAAGTCAAGCTCCATGAATGGTGTTTCCACCTCCACAATAGCAATGATGAGAGATCAAAGAATGTGTACCCTAGGAGGGCAGAGGAAAATATAAAGTAGAATAGAATGATGTATTAAATCATGAAGGAAAGAAGTCTCCATGAGCATGTAAACCCTAGCTTTCTTTATGTGGCATCACAACTTGACTCAAGAAGTTGGTGTAGCCTAGATAAGTAGAGAGATCTTCACAAGACCTGCAAGAAGTTAGTGCAACAACAATAATCCACCATAAAGAGCTTTAGAGAATAATAGAGAGCATGTGAGAGAGAGGGAGAGAGTGCAAGAGTGCTTAGATTGCTTAGATGTTCAAATGAATAAACTAACTTGCTTATATATGCATTACCTCTCACCAATAATGAATATAACCAAATGGGGCTGACATGTATAAGCCAAGGAGGTGTTCTTAAATGACACCACAAAATAGGGTCGGGGCTAATATCTGGGACCAGGGCACTAGACGCCTTTGTCCTTTAGCCCCACAAACTCTGGGGAGTGCCAATTAAGGCAGGCTTAGACCTTTCCTAAGTTTATTTTTTTAGGTTTATTCATCAGGATTAAGAATTAAATGTTTTAGTTTCACCCAGGTGCTAAACTAGGTGTAAAATGCTAGTGTACACATTTTACTCCATAACATTTATCCCCCACTTTAGTGTGGGTATGATCTTATGCTCATAGTTGAACTAAAGTATGAAGAGGATATATTTCAATCACAACAAACATAGAAGTAATAGAATGTCACCAAAATTGAGGGGTGATCAAGCCCCGAAGCTTAGGATTCTATGAATCTAGAAGAATTGCATACACATAAGACACAAGGCATAATTTCTACGTACATGAAGCACTTAGAAAACATGAGACAAGATAAGACATACACAAGGCATACACTTGAGAAATCACAATGTATACATTCAATACATAAAGTATGTTGAATGCACAAGATAACTGAGAGGGGGTGAATCAGCTATAACTTATACTTACAAAACACTCAAACACATTTAGATCCACATCAATTCAATTAACTCTTAAACTTTTATGATGATTAAGCATAAAATCAAATAACATAAATTGAATCAAATCAACATCAACACAAGAGAACACCAAATTTATGTGGAATACCCAAGAAGGGAAAAACCACGATGAGAATTAGCTCACAATATAAATTAATATCAACACTAAAAAATGATAGACTCACTAACGAAAGGATCACCGCCAAAAGGCTCACTACCAAAGGGCTCATTGCCCAAAAGGAAGAAAGGTTCACTGCTTGAATAGAGAAGAAGATAGAGAAGATTGTTACAAGAAGAAAACTATTGAAATGCAAGAGAGAAGTCCACCACCATGCCATCATCACCTCCACAGTCTCACTAAGGAATTGTAGACACCTTTTGCTCACTGCATCCAGTAATCTAACACATGAAAGTTTGCACTGTGCTCCACAAATTCACACTCTATAAATCTGTAATTCACATCACATACATCATACTCATCTATCTTATCATCCTTCAATAGATTGACACTTATTTATACCATCTTTAATCTTAAGAACATTCTTCAATGTTGGCAAGACACCTTAATCATACAAATTCAAATTAGGTTGACACCAAAACATTTTTGTAGTGGAAAGGAATGAAGGGGGACCACAACACACCTTAGCTTGGACCTAAATCCACTCATACATGTTACACCATGCTTCCACAATCATCGAAGCAACTCCGTAATTAGTGTAAACACCTAAGGTCAGTCAAACCGGTATTAACACCATAAACAATATGTGCACGCTTCCTCAAACCCAAAGATGACTCACAAACCACACAACATGCTTGAGAGCAATCTAGAATATCCCACAAACATCCTAAAAACCAACAAATTCCTCTACAACTTTCACCTGCTGCACAACCTTATCTCGTTTACCCAGTATACTCCAATGTCTCTGTCATGCATTGCAACTCAAGAAATCAGCTTCCAGAGCACCAAACCATAAACAACTTCAACTAAAGATAGATATTAACCTTATAAGCATGCTTCTAGAACTGTAAGACCTAAAACCATTTTGTAGAGAATGTGGAGCAAAGCCATTTCTCCCAGGCACCTCTGCACAACACAATTCATACACTGGTGAACACATCTTCCTCTGCACATTGATCCAACAGGCCAGTTTCTGAATGTAGCATCTCTAAACACCTATAAACAACATATCCAAGCTACACAAACAAATCTTCAATATAAAAGAAATATGGAGAAAAACCAAAACACTACTTTGCAATACAGAATACCACCACCACACACTGTTTACTTATTTTATTCAAATTTTCTCAAAAGCACTTAGAAACCAAGCTCCAGAAACATAGTATCACCATCTTCAATACTTCCTCATCATTAGAGATAGCATCCACTCGACACCAACTACCCATACTCTTACAACATATCTTACTCATACAGTTGACACCAATGATAACACAAGCTTCTTGACATCAATGACAACACCAACTGCACATACTTGCAACAATCTCCCCCCTTGTCATTGTTGGCAACATATAATGTGAAAAACCATCAACACAACAACATCCTCAATACTATGCTTCATACCGACTCTTTTCCTTTCTCTTTCTCTCCCCCTCAGCTTACTAATCTCTTCTTGACAACTGACTCTTTCCTTTTTCACATTGCTCTCTCCCCCCTTGATATAAATGGCAAAGGGCTACACATTTCTCTCTCTCATTCTCATACTTATACCTACTCACCACTACTTTGTAACATATTTTATTTTACTGCTCTTCATACTCCCCCTGATTGCAACAACCAACATGACCACTACCTACTCCCCCTGAGAGGTAGCCTCCAACATCAGTCTAGAATAAGGAATGAATCTTGAAATCCACTCGACTGATGCATCTCCTTATGCATCTAGTTCAAAGGAGAGGCAATAACCCCTAACTTCTCCTGGAGATACTCAAATGTATCCTTAGGAAGATCCTTAGTGAATATATCATCAACTTGATCCTTTGTAGGCACATACTTGAGCTTCACTTCATTCTCTGCAACCTTATCTCTTAGAAAGTGATACCAGATTGAGATATGTTTTGTCCTTGAGTGCATCACTGAATTCTTTGAAATGTTAACAGCACTTGTATTATCACAAAAGATAGGAATAGGTTCATCATATGCAACTCTGATATCCTTCAAGGTTTGCCTCATCCATAATACTTGTGTGCAGAAAGATGTTGCTGCAATGTATTCTACCTATGCAGTAGATAAATATATTGAATCTCGCTTCTTACTTAGCCATGACACTACTCTGCCTCCAAGAAAGAATGCACCACCACTTGTACTTTTCCTATCATCTATACAACTAGCCCAATCTACATCTATATAAGCACTTAGAGAAAAGTCATTATCCTTTGGATACCACAAGGCATGATTCAGAATTCCCTTTAAATATCTGAATATCCTCTTCACTGCTGTAATATGTGACTCTCTAGGATCTTCTTGAAATCTAGCCACAAGACAAACTACATTCATAATATCCAATCTAATAGCAATTAAAAATATCAATCCTCCAATCATTGATCTATACCTGCTCTAATCATCCTTAGGAGATTCATCATTCTTGCTCAGCTTGCAACCAACAGCCATAGGGGTACATACTGGTTTAGAATCTTCCATTCCAAACTTCTTTAACATCTCCTTGACATACTTTGATTGTGAAATGAAAATACCTTTATTTGTCTGATTGATATGTAGCCCAAGGAAGAAGTTCATTTCCCCACACATTGACATTTTAAATTCTTTCTACATTTCATTTGCAAAACTTGTATACATACCTTCATTTCCACCAGAGATTATTTTTGGCAAGAGACAATATATGGATTCATGAATGTTGTCATTGATGGCAACAAAGTTCATCCCACACATCCGCAGGACATGGTATGTCTCTACCGGAAGTCAGAGTGAAGAATGTTGTGGTCCGATAAACAAGAATAGAGCATGTGGCGAGGTTCGACAGATAGGTTTGGATCTCTCAGAGGAAGTATCTTGGTGAAGTGCGGATTTGGGGAAGTCAAGAGGAGTATCTTGACTGATAGATTCCAAGGTTTGAGCCTCCAGTGTGGAAAGGATAAAGGGATATGAATGCTTGAGTGTCAGGTTCCCAAGTGACAGTGTGAACAGAGGAAGAACTGACTAACAGAACATCAGACTTTATTCTGGATGTGTTACTAATGATTGAAAAGGTTCTTAAGGCATAAGTTATGTTTGGCCAACGTGATTGATCACTTCCACAGGTATATGCTTGATCCACATTACTTGATGTGCAAGGATTCAGCTGACAGATCAGAGTTTGTGAAAAGATTGACTATTCTAGGTGCTGACTAGAAAGGTGATGAGAGGTGGTGTGCTTGTTGTTGATGTGCAAATAAAAGTAGAAGAGCAGAGGGAAAGCAGTAAGGAAGATCCGGTACATGAAAGGAAAGCAGTATAAAAGAAAAAGAAAGATGAAGTGCAGCAGATCAGTTTACTAAGCCTAACCGGAACTGAACTCTAGCATATGTAGATGCTCCCAATCAGTTCAAGTATTGTTTTACATTCTTTTGTAGATAGTGAGTCTCTTATAGGCAGTGTGCCTCTTGTGAGCAATGTGCTCGGGTAGTGAGCCCTAATTGGCAAGTGCCATTTTGTATTTCCATTCTTCTAACAAAGAATACAATCTTGGGTTAATCACCCCGTGGTTTTCTCCTTTAATAGGGCTTCCACATCAAAAATATTGTGTCATGTGTATTTCTATTTCATGGTTATGTTTGCTTATTTGAATTAATGCTGCATTGATTAATAAGAAAGTTTAGAAAGTAGAAATAATTAGGATAATTGATTCACCCCCCTCTCAGTTATCAACAATTGGTATCAGAGCCAAGTTCCTCCTAACAGAGTCTAACAGCTTGAGGAAGATCTGGGAATTTAAATGGATACATATGGTTTAAGAGAGCAACTCAAGATTACCCTTGATCTTGAACAGTCAAACTCTGAAGTCAATGAATTAAGGGAAAGACTCAAACAGGCTGATGATTTCATGAGAGAGCTAAAGGACAAATTAAGTCTCTCTATGAAAAAGAGAAAGGAGCTGCTTCAACAATTGGCAAGTCAAGGTGAAGCAAATGATGCAAATGAAGAGCTGAAGGAGAAAACCAAGTTATGTGAAAAGTTATCAAAAGAAATCATTATGGTAAGACATGAAATGGAATCAGGAGTTATGAAGTTTACCCAAGAAGTTGAAGAGAAAAGAAAAACTGAAGATAATCTAAGACAATCTCTCAAAGAGAAATCGGAAGATTGCCACAAGATGGATAGAATTATCAGACACCTTGAATCTAATCTTGAAGATGCTAAAGATAATGAAGAAAAACTTGAGGATCAAATTGTCTCTCTCAAAAGGGATCTTCAAACAGCAAATGAATATAAAGAGAAATTCAAGATAAGTTCTGCTCAACTTGAATTTCTTCTTGGAAGTCAAAAAAGGGTAGATGGCAAGTGTGGTTTGGGATATGAGAAAGGAGAAAGCTCCGGATCCGGTCAGAAGAATTTTGGATCAGAAAATCCAAGGAACAGGCTTAGAAGAACTCCGATAAGACAGCCTAATGCTCAAAGATATCCATCCTTCAATGGATACTGCCACAACTACAATAACTTTGGTCATAAAGCTAATCAGTGCAGAAAGAGAATGAATCAGACTAATTCATCCTTCTCCGGATAGTGTTTTAACTTTAAAAGGTATGGTCACAAATCTCATGAATGCAGAAATATGCAAATGAACAAATCATTCAATGGTAGATGCTTTGCATGCAGTAGAATAGGTCATATGGCTAATCAATGCAGATCAAGAGGATATCAATCAAATATGCAAAGAAATGTTGTTTGCCAAATTTGCAATAGATCTGGTCATATTGCAAAATTCTGTAGAAGCAAGAATCAGGACAAAAGAGGTCTGCTATATCATAATTAGAATCAAGATAAAGGAAAACAAAAAGTGAATGTGGATGAAGTTCAAAGTGAGATGAACAAGATTTGGGTGAAGAAAAGTATAGAGAATGTAGAGGATGGATCCGCACCAGACTCTGGTGCTAATATTCCTTCCAGAAATTAAAAAGTGAGCTCTGGCTCAGGGGGAGACACAAAGAAAACCTTGTTCCCCTAGCCAGTCAATTGGTGCCAGAACTGGCACAAGAAGAGTTGCGGATTAAAGGGTTCATAAGGAAAACATCCAAACAAACTATGGTTAAGATTTGGAAGATCCGCAAGATGTTAAAAGATCGGGATTGATCTGGTTCTTCAAGTCATCTGAATAAGGCAAACTGGAATAACTTAGGTCGAGCATTTATTGCAACCTAACATTAGGGTTTGCAAAGCAATATAAGGGTTTTCTCATTAATCACTTGTTCATTCTGCATTCAAGAAGAAATGAAAAGTGAAGCTCTGCAACAAAATTCCTCAAGTTCATTAGAGATCATTTGTAGAAGTCAATTCGTCCAGAAATCGATCCGGCCAACTCCATGAAACTGAAAGGCGCAAAAAGGTATTCTTCATTATCAAATATCTCTCTCTAAATCCTTGAATGATGGGTACTCCAAATATTGTAAAAATCTCTAATAGGCCTCGCCCCATATTCAAGAAACATCCATACAAATCCTTGGAGGTAGATCCCCTAGGAGCCTTCTCTAGTGTTCTGCATGGTGTTTTGCACACCGAAGATATTAGGGTTTACATACATGCAAATGTTGAAGAGTTTGGGGAATTCAAACTAAGAGATATCTATCACAAACAACTGTTAGATGATTCATTTGAGCTCAAACCCCAATACAAGGGCCTCCGGAATAACCACTTTGCACAATACATACATTTCCCCTATTTTACTGAGGATGAATGGGTCAGGTATATTTTGAGCAGAATACATGACAACTTCATGTGGTTAAATGGACCATTCAAAATCACAAAAGATGCCATTAGGGAAGTTACCAGATTACACTCATCCAGTGGGATTCCTGTTCTTAAATCTGTGAAGAATCAAACTGTGAGTGAGGCTACTGGATCCAAGTTTGACAAAAGAGCAATGACAGTAGATGACATCTCTGATCCAGATGTCAAGTTTGCCTCCATGATCATTGGATATAAAATATATCATTCTAGCAGGGACAATTCAGTACCTAGAACTACCATCTACACCGCTTATGAAATGCTAAGAAAGGATGCAGACTACGATCTTTGTCAACTTCTCTTGAACCAACTCTTGGAGAATCTACAGAAAATAAAGAAAGATAAAAAGAATTCATTCAAGTATGGTGGATTGGTATTGTGCTTATTCTTCTACTTTATGAATGAGCTTCTCAGATCTAGTGGCTGGGTGTGGGAGAATGATAGACCAGTAGCTATCCAAATCAGAGATTATTTTCATGGACTTGGTGATGACAAAGCACAAAATATAGCTCTATGGGGATATTTTAAGAATTTTCAGAACATGATGCAAGCAAGAGAAAGGATTCCCCGGTCTCTTGTTGAGAAATACAAAGACACAGTTTGTTTTATGGTAGAGACTAATCAGTGCCTACTGGAGGTAGTAGAACCAAGAACTGTATGGATCATGCCCATGGGGTATGAAGTTGATGAGAACATTGTGGAGCTGCATGTTCAACACATGCTAAGCCAGCCAAAGGATCCAAAGGCAGAAAGGTTTGGAACATTTGAAGAGCTAAGTATATAGATTCATGTGGATCTCAGACAACCAGAGATCAAGAGGAAGGTAAGAAAAGAAGTTGAAGATGTTGCCAAAGGATTTGGCATCTCAAAGGAGGCACTTGATGCCAATAGGGAAAAGAGACAAAGGGCTGAGGAAGAGAAGAAAGAAAAGGAAAGCAAGAAAAGTGCTCCAGTAGAAACCTCCACCCGGCCTAGATCATCAAAGAAATCTGCACCTGTCACTACCAAAAGCTCAAGGGCATCTAAACTGGAAGCAAGATCATTCGGTAAAATAGAGAAAAGAACCAAGACTAAGGCCACAAGGTCTTATGCGAGTCAAAAAGATGAAGAAGAGACTGAATCTGATGAGGGGATAAAGGAAATAAAGAAGCAGAAGAAGAAAGGATCCGGTGAACCTTCCACAGGTCAAGACAAGGAAGAAATGCCAGAGGAATATGTTGAAAAACCCACTCTTCACATTGATGACATAATCAAATTAGTCACAGTGGACGGAAATCTTCAGCCAATGGCTGAGTTCTATGATGATTATGGTGAAGCAAATCAGAAAATATTGCAAGATGCCATAGTCAGGTACCTAAATATCTACAACAAGGCATTTATTGAAATCATATCTCTAATCCCTAAAATCTTGGAGAAGGAACTAGAAACAAGAAAGAACAATCCCCAAGCCAAAGACCTAGAAATCCAGGAACAGATAGCAATTCAGCTATATCCTTCAATCGATCCCAAGACAATGAATATGGTATTCAAAGATTGTAAGGATGAGTTCAGAAGCAAATCAAGGATGAATCAACTTATGCTTGGTGAGACTGACAAAGTAGCCAAGGACACAGAAGAGATCCTCTGGAAGGCCTTCAAAAGATTTAATCTTCCTATTATAGAGGACTTAGGTACTGATCCCTCAACTACAAATGTTGCAGAAGAATCTACTCAGAAAATGACAGAAGAGGTGGGCCCTGAACAGACTAACATTTCTCCTCCAGTTTCCCCTACAGTCTTTGGATCTAAAGGAGAAGAAAGAATATAGAAGAAAGAATATAGGAGAAAGAAGCAGAGATGAAGGGAAAAGAAGATACCAGTGATAAGAATGTAGAAGGAGAGAAAACTACAAGAGACAGTTCTGTGACTGCAGAAGAAAAGAAAAATTTGTCTCCGGCAAGAGACACTGTAGAATCAGTCAAGGACTTTTTGACAAAAGCAACTATGGAGATTGATGAACTGGAACTATTAAAAGGGCCACTAGACTTTGACTCTCTATCTCCGGTGCAAACAATGAAGATAGCTTCATTTGCAAATGCGAAGGCCAGAGAGAAACTACTAAAATCTCACATGGAAGACTGTGAGCTTATAGAGGTAGCATCCGGAGTTTTGGAAAAGATCATGCCATCTTTTTAGAAGGATCCCACAACCTCCTCTTCTGATAATCTCAAAACTCTAGTCAGCAGTGTTAGTATACATTTTGATTCTCTAGAGAAGTCAGCTGAAGAAAAGGTCCGGAAGGAGTTTTTGGATAAAAGATTCTCTGAAGTACAGGGTCTGATAACAAATGATAGGAGAGTTATGGACATTGGGATAAAGAGCTTGGAAAATTCTCTTAAAGATGGTGGAAATATGTACAAATTTTGCTTATCTTGGCCCACAGTGACCAAAGATATTGAGAAGAAAGTAAAAGAGCAAGAGGATAAACTACTAATTTTGTCTCAAAGTTTTGATCCTCTCTCATCCTTCATAGTAAATCAAGAGTGTCAGACTATTGCAATCACAAATGCAATAAAGAATTTTGAGAAGGAAAGGAAGAACATAACTAGCCGGATGGGTGAACTTAGAAGGATCATTATCCCTAAGTTAGAGGCCATGCATGAGGCCATAAGTGATGCTCAGACTACCGCCCGAACCAATGATCCGACAAATCTTAAGAGGGCAGAAGCTTTTGCATTCCTATTGAGTGGTCACATCTCAATTTTGGATAGAATGAAGCATAGTTGGGCTACAAAACTCGTCCAATTGAAGACATCTTTTGTAGACATTCTTTAGTTTATGTAAGTATGTAATATGCAGCTAAGTATAGTTAAATTTTTGAAAATTCTAATGTGCAAACCCTACCCTTTGCCATTGATGTCAAAGGGGGAGTGAGGAGTAGTGAAAAATGAGGAATCCAACTAAGGAGGAGCTCCAGAAAATGTATATAAAAATAGAGCATCAGCCAAGGGGGAGCATAGTGTAAACACTTAGTCATTTTTCACTAAGTGTTGCCATCAATGCCAAAGGGGGAGATTGTTGGCAAGAGACACTATATGGATTGATGAATGTTGTCATTGATGGCAACAAAGTTCATCCCACACATCCGCAGGACATGGTATGTCTCTACCGGAAGTTAGAGTGAAGAATGTTGTGGTCTGGTATGTTGCAAGTATGAGGTGAACCAGTGTTGTCATTGATGTCAACATACTCATATTACATTGACAAGAAGGATTGGATGAGCTGTGTGTTGAGGATATTGAGAAAATTACCCTCAGTCAGGAACAGTGAAGAACAGTGATGAGAAGAAGGCAAATATATTGGATAGGTTGAGAACCGGAGGATGCGGATTAAAGGGTTTGCAGATATGAGTCTTGAGATGCTTCAGTCAAGTTTTCAGAGGTCCGCATGAAGATCTGAAGAAGTTATGGCTGTCTGTGTGGAACCGGTTCCGGCAAGTGCTTAGAGGTGACAGAGGATCACAGAAAGGTCCGGTGAGGTCCGGAATTGTACAATCCTAATCTGTGGATTGGAAAGAGTATTTGGGATGTCCTTCTGATGTGCCATCTTGAGTTGTGTATGATTTGGAGGTCCGGAAGTACCTCTTGCATTATGACAGTGGCGACAGACTGTGTTCTTGAAGTTCTGGATAAGGAGGATAAGAGATTTCAGTAAGTAAAGGAAATGCAGACGTACCTGGTCATTCAGACAGGCTTGTGAAGGTTCTTGGATCATGTTGAAGTTGTGTTGTTGGTTCGCATTGATAATGTGTGATTTGAAGGTCTGGAAGTACCTTCTACAGTGGCGACAGACTGTGTTCTTGAAGTTCCGGATGAGGAAGACAAGAGATTCCAGCAAGTAAAGGACGTGCGGATGTATCCGGTCATTCAGGCAGGCTTGTGAAGCTTTCTGGATCGTATTGAGGTTGTGTTGTTGATCCGCATTGATAGTAGAGCCCGGAATTGAAGTTATTCTTCTGGATGAAGTTCTTGCTTTGTTTAGCCGACCGGATGAGTTGTTCATCCTGCAAATGTTCTTGTGGTGGCCGACCGGATGTGTTATTCATCTTGTGGATACTCTTATGGTTGTTTGCCGACTTAGATGTTTGTTCCTAAGTCGATGTCTTGTATAAATAACGGTTTGTGAGTTCATTTCAAAGTGTGGTGTGTGTGGATGAGTGTGGCATAGCGAAGAGAAGTGCGAAAGGCAGAGCAGAGGTTTTTGGGCTTAATTGGAACTGATCCGGACATGGTAGAGATGTCATTCACCAGTTCAAGACTATGATTTTTATCACTTTGTAGACAGTGTGTCTCCTTGTAGGCAGTGGGCCTCTTTGTGAGCAGTGTGCTCGGGCAGTGAGCCCTAATTGGCATGTGCCATTCATTCTTCTTTATTCTTCTAACAGAGAATAATTCTTGGGTTAATCACCCTGTGGTTTTTCCCTTAACCGGGTTTTCCACGTCAAAATCTTGGTGTTCAATGTGTTGATGCTTATCTGCTCTTGTGTTTATGTATTATGCTTTCATGGATGATTAATTTATATGCTGCTAACTAACAACAAAGAATCAAGAGTTTGAAAGAACAAGAAGTTTTATACAACTGATTCAACCCCCCCTCTCAGTTGTATGCCCTAGATCCAACAATTGGTATCAGAGCCAAGTTCCTCTGATAGGAGCTTAACCGCTTGAGGTGATCCAGGATGTCGTCATACAAGAAGGATAGTCTGAAGTTTGATGGAACCAACTTCACTCTCTGGAAAGGTCGCATGAAGTGTCACCTGGAATGTATGGGAAAAGCATACTTGGCTATGGTTTCAAAACCATATGTACCTCCACAAGGTGGTCCGACAACTCTGAATGAAATCACAGAAGCTGAAAACAATCTGCAGACCAAGGAAGCTCTTCTAAGCGCATTAAATGACTCAGATCTCTCGAATGTTATTGACCTACCAACTGCATATGAGATCCTGACTAAACTGGAACTTCTGTATGAAGGAGATGAGTTTGTCAAAAGTGCAAGGTTGCAAAGTCTGAAAGGGAAATTTGAAAGATTGAAAATGAGAGATGATGAAAACATCACTACCTTTATGCCAAGAGTGAATGAGCTGGTATGTGGAATCAGAAATGCTGGTGGAATTTTAGATGAAAATGAGATTGTCTGCAAAATCCTAAGATCCCTTCCTGCTGCCTACAAAATCAAGGTTGCTGCCATTGATGAATTCAGAGCCCACACAACTGTCACAAGAGAACAACTGGCTGGCAAACTAGCTGCATTTGAAATGACCGAGTTTGGAGATGATCCTCCCAAGACTGAATCTGCTTTCAAAGCCAGTGCCTATGTGAAAGGCAAACAGAGATTTGATCCGGGAGAAAACTCATCAAGGAAAATGTCATGGTATGATCAAGCAAGAAGAGACATGGAAGAAGAAGAAGCAGAAACAGCTCAACTTGAAGCCCTCATTGCAAAGAGACTGCCAAGAGGATCCAGTAAGTATGAAGGAAAACTACCCTTTAAGTGTTTCAACTGCAATAAGATTGGTCATTTTGCTTCAAGATGTCCGGAAAGATCTGCAAGGTCTAATACTAACAGACAAAGGTTTCAAAAGAATTGCTATTATGTTCATGAAGAAGATGACAATGAAGGAGTAACAGATGATGAATCAGAACTAGGAAGCAAATCCAGAAATGAGTGGGTGTTTATTGCCATCAAGGAAGAAGATTCAATACTCTCTGAATCTGTCAATCACAAAGTTGTTGAAAAAGCTTTGGCTGCTCAAGTGGAAGAAAAGGATGATTGGGTTATTGACAGTGGATGCTCTCACCATATGACTGGTGACAAGAATAAGTTCTTGAATTTGGAAAGGTATGAAGGAGGAATGGTAAAGTTTGGTGACAATTCAGCTGGCAGAATCAGAGGCAGGGGAACTATTTCCTTTGATGGAAAAAGCAAAACAGGTAACGTACTATATGTTGAAGGATTAAAGCACAATCTTCTCAGTGTTGGTCAGTTAGTGGACAAGGGTTATGATCTCCGGTTCAAGAATGGAAAATGCAGAATCTTTACAAGCTCCGGAACTGAAATTGCATCCGGTACTCAAACAAAAGGTAATATCTTTCATCTGGTTGGTTCAAATAAAAGTTGTTTGTTTGCTCAAATTGATCAGAGTTGGTTATGGCATAGAAGAATGTGTCATGTAAATTTTGATAACATCATCAAGATAAGCAATACTCAGGCCGTTAGAGATCTTCCAAAATTGATGAAACCTACAAATAGTTTGTGCAAAGAATGTCAGCTAGGTAAACAAAGCAGAGTCTCTTTCAAAAGCAAAGATCAGTCTTCTACCGGATTGTTGGAATTAGTACATACTGATCTCTGTGGTCCGACAAGAATCAAGAGTCTACAAGGTGATAGATATTTCATGTTGTTAATTGATGATCATTCCAGGATGATGTGGGTTACCTTTCTAAAAGAAAAATCAGAAGCATTTGAGAAGTTCAAAATCTTCAAAGCTATGGTAGAGAATCAAACCGGATTGAAACTAAAGTGTCTAAGGTCTGATAGAGGTGGTGAATTTACATCTGGTGAGTTCATTGACTTTTGTGAGAAGTAGGGAATAAGGAGACAGTTGTCTGCTCCTAGGACTCCACAGCAGAATGGAGTAGTTGAGAGAAAGAACTGGACCATCCAGGAAGCTGCCAGGATAATGATGTTGGAAGCAAATGTTCCTCAAATGTTTTGGAAGGAAGCTATTAGCACTGCAGTCTACACTCTCAATCGAGTTCAAATCAGAAACAACACCGGTAAGACCCCCTATGAACTCTGGTTTGGCATCACTCCTACTGTGAAATATTTCAGAGTATTTGGTAGCAAGTGTTATATTAAAAGAGATGAAGATCTAGGAAAGTTTGATGCTAGAAGTGATGAAGGAATT
Organism: Cunninghamia lanceolata; assembly: GCA_027924645.1. Lineage (NCBI taxonomy): Eukaryota > Viridiplantae > Streptophyta > Pinopsida > Cupressales > Cupressaceae > Cunninghamia > Cunninghamia lanceolata. The sequence continues at coordinate 678,458 of BSBN01001603.1, read as the reverse complement.
TTCTTGGGTTACTCCACTCAAAGCAAAGCATACCGGTGTTACAATAAGAGATTGAGGAAGATGATAGAAAGCACCAATGTGAAAGTTGATGAAGGAATTGAGAAGCCTTTAAGATTTTATGAGTTTGATGAAGATGACCAAGACAGTGTTCAAGGACCTCAATCCTCTCTGGTGAGACAGAGTCAGCCTGATCCGATAAATCAGGAAGAAGAGATAGGTCTGAATGAGGCTGATCAAGAAGCAGCAGTGCAGGATACTCCCAAAATTCCAAGGTATGTAAGACTGAACCACTCTGAAGATCAAATCATAGGTGACAGAAGCAAAGGTGTACAAACTAGAAGGAATGTTGCTCAAAATCAGGATGAATGTTGTCTGATTTCAAAGATTGAACCTAAAACAATAAATGAAGCCTGCAGTGATGAAAACTGGACCAAAGCAATGGAAGATGAATTGATGCAAATTGAGATAAATCATACTTGGGATCTTGTTCCCAGACCTAGAGACAGGAATGTAATTGGAACCAAGTGGGTCTTCCGGAACAAACTAAATGAAGCTGGTGAAGTAATCAGAAACAAAGCTAGATTGGTCTGCAAAGGCTACTCTCAAATAGAAGGAATTGACTTTGAAGAGACTTTTGCTCCGGTGGCAAGAATTGAAGCAGTTAGATTACTTCTTGCATTTGCTGCCTTCAAAGACTTCAAGGTATATCAGATGGATGTCAAGTCTGCCTTCCTAAATGGTGATCTGGAAGAAGAAGTCTACATTGAACAACCGGATGGATTTCAATTGTCTGATAATGATGATATGGTCTGCAAGTTGAAGAAAGCTTTGTATGGATTGAAGCAAGCCCCAAGAGCATGGTATGAAAGGTTGGATAAGCATCTTGTGCAGATTGGATTCAACAAAGGTATTGCTGACAGTAACTTATATTTCAAAATTGATTATGAAAACATTCTGATTGTTGAAGTGTTTGTGGATGATATCATTTTTGGAGGTAGAGATAGTATGTACAAAACTTTTGCAAATCAGATGAAAAGTGAGTTTGAAATGTCTATGCTTGGTGAAATGAATTTCTTCTTGGGTCTATAAATTACTCAAACAAAAGAAGGGATCTTCATTTCTTAGACCAAATATGTGAAAGAATTGTTAAGGAAATTTGGTATGGAAGACTCAAAGCCTATGAACACTCATATGGCAACCGGATGTAAGTTAAGCAAAGATGATGATTCTCCAAAGGCAGATCAGACAAAGTATAGATCAATGATTGGTGGATTGTTGTATCTCACTCAAACTAGACCAGATATAATGCAGGCTGTTGGTCTTGTGGCAAGATTCCAGGTTGATCCTAGAGAATCTCATGTTATGGCAATCAAAAGAATTTTTAGGTACTTGAAAGGAACAGTTGAGTATGGTCTATGGTACCCTAGAGATCTGGATTTCTCTCTTCATGCTTACACAGATGCAGATTGGGTAGGAGATGTGGATGACCGGAAGAGCACCAGTGGTGGAGCATTCTTTTTGGGCAAGAGATTGGTTTCTTGGCTAAGCAAGAAATAAGATGCAATATCTCTGTCTACAACTGAAGCAGAATACATTGCAGCAGCAGGTAGTTGCACTCAAATCTTATGGATGAAGTAGATGCTAAGAGACATCAAAGTTGAATATGAGGAGCCTATCACAATTTTCTGTGATAATTCAAGTGCAATTAATATTTCTAAGAATCCGGTATTGCATTCTAAGACTAAGCACATATCTATCAAATTTCACTTTTTGAGAGAACAAGTAAACAAGGAAGAAGTCAGATTGGAGTATGTTCCCTCCAAGGATCAGATTGCAGATATCTTTACAAAACCTCTTCCCAAGGACTCTTTTGAATATCTCCGGGAGAAGTTAGGGGTCATGGCCCCTCCGGTGATGAACTAAGATGCACTGATGTGCATCAGTCCGGTGGATATCACAGTCATATCTTGTGATCCGGATTGATGATGGGGAGCTGCTACTAAGGGGGAGCAGCTGGTATGATTCTGATGTATTAGAATTACAAGTATGAGCCCTTTGCCATTGATGTCAAAGGGGGAGAGAAGACATGTGAAAAACAAGTGGTTAATGATCAAAGGGGGAGAGAAGACATGTAAAAAGTTGCTGCTGATAGGGGGAGCTGTGACAGAAAGGAGAAGTTCTTGTCTTGATGGTTTTTCACATCATATGTTGCCATCAATGACAAAGGGGGAGATTGTTGCAAGTATGAGGTGAACCAGTGTTGTCATTGATGTCAACATACTCATATTACATTGACAAGAAGGATTGGATGAGCTGTGTGTTGAGGATATTGAGAAAATTACCCTCAGTCAGGAACAGTGAAGAACAGTGATGAGAAGAAGGCAAATATATTGGATAGGTTGAGAACAGGAGGATGCGGATTAAAGGGTTTGCAGATATGAGTCTTGAGATGCTTCAGTCAAGTTTTCAGAGGTCCGCATGAAGACCTGAAGAAGTTATGGCTGTCTGTGTGGAACCGGTTCCGGCAAGTGCTTAGAGGTGACAGAGGATCACAGAAAAGTCCGGTGAGGTCCGGAATTGTACAATCCTAATCTGCGGATTGGAAAGAGTATTTGGGATGTCCTTCTGATGTGCCATCTCGAGTTGTGTATGATTTGGAGGTCCGGAAGTACCTCTTGCATTATGACAGTGGCGACAGACTGTGTTCTTGAAGTTCCGGATAAGGAGGATAAGAGATTTCAGTAAGTAAAGGAAATGCAAACGTACCTGGTCATTCAGACAGGCTTGTGAAGGTTCTTGGATCATGTTGAAGTTGTGTTGTTGGTTCGCATTGATAATGTGTGATTTGAAGGTCCGGAAGTACCTTCTACAGTGGTGACAGACTGTGTTCTTGAAGTTCCGGATGAGGAAGACAAGAGATTCCAGCAAGTAAAGGACGTGCGGATGTATCCGGTCATTCAGGCAGGCTTGTGAAGCTTTCTGGATCGTATTGAGGTTGTGTTGTTGATCCGCATTGATAGTAGAGCCCGGAATTGAAGTTATTCTTCCGGATGAAGTTCTTGCTTTGTTTAGCCGACCGGATGAGTTGTTCCTCCTGCAAATGTTCTTGTGGTGGCCGACCGGATGTGTTATTCATCTTGCGGATACTCTTATGGTTGTTTGCCGACTTAGATGTTTGTTCCTAAGTTGATGTCTTGTATAAATAACGGTTTGTGAGTTCATTTCAAAGTGTGGTGTGTGTGGATGAGTGTGGCATAGCGAAGAGAAGTGCGAAAGGCAGAGCAGAGGTTTTTGGGCTTAATTAGAACTGATCCAGACATGGTAGAGATGTCATTCACCAGTTCAAGACTGTGATTTTTATCACTTTGTAGACAGTGTGTCTCCTTGTAGGCAGTGGGCCTCTTTGTGAGCAGTGTGCTCGGGCAGTGAGCCCTAATTGGCATGTGCCATTCATTCTTCTTTATTCTTCTAACAGAGAATAATTCTTGGGTTAATCACCCCGTGGTTTTTCCCTTAACCAGGTTTTCCACGTCAAAATCTTGGTGTTCAATGTGTTGATGCTTATCTGCTCTTGTGTTTATGTATTATGCTTTCATGGATGATTAATTTATATGCTGCTAACTAACAACAAATAATCAAGAGTTTGAAAGAACAAGAAGTTTTATACAATTGATTCACCCCCCCCTCTCAGTTGTATGCCCTAGATCCAACACGGTAAACAAGAACAAAGCATGTGGCGAGGTCCGACAGACAGGTCTGGATCTCTCAGAGGAAGTATCTTGGTGAAGTGTGGATTTGGGGAAGTCAAGAGGAGTATCTTGACTAATAGATTCCAAGGTTTGAGCCTCCAGTTTGGAAAGGATAAAGAGATATGAATGCTTGAGTGTCGGGTTCCCAAGTGACAATGTGAACAAAGGAAGAACTGACTGGCAGAACATCAGACTTTATGCCAGATGTGTTACTGATGATTGAAAAGGTTCTTAAGGCATAAGTTATGTTTGGCCGACATGATTGATGACTTCCACAGGTATATGCTTGATCCGCATTACTTGATGTACAAGGATTCAGCCGACAAATCAGAGTTTGTGAAAAGATTGACTATTCTGGGTGCCGACTAGAAAGGTGATGAAATCACTTGTGCGGACATATATACAAGATGGATTTAGTTGTGAGAGGTGGTGTGCTTGTTGCTGATGTATGAATAAAAGCAGAAGAGTAAAGGGAAAGCAGTAAGGAAGATCGGGTATGTGAAAGGAAAGCAGTATAAAAGAAAAAGAAAGATGAAGTGCAACAGATCAGTTTACTAAGCCTAACCGGAACTGAACTCTAGCATATGTAGATGCTCCCAATCAGTTCAAGTATTGTTTTACATTCTTTTGTAGACAGTGAGTCTCTTGTAGGCAGTGTGCCTCTTGTGAGCAATGTGCTCGGGCAGTGAGCCCTAATTGGCAAGTGCCATTTTGTATTTCTATTCTTAGAACAGAGAATACAATCTTGGGTTAATCACCCTGTGGTTTTCTCCCTTAACAGGGTTTCCACATCAAAATATTGTGTCATGTGTATTTCCATTTCATGGTTATGTTTGCTTATTTGAATTAATGTTGCATTGATTAATAAGAAAATTCAGAAAGCAGAAATAATTAGGATAATTGATTCACCCCCCCTCTTAGTTATCAACAATTATATCATCCACATATACTTCCACAATCAGAATTTGATCTTCTCTTACTTTGATCTACAAATTGCTATATGTAATACCTTTATTGAATCCTTGCTATAATAAGTACCTTTCTAACCTTGCATACCAAGCTTCAGTCCATATAGTGCCTTCTTCAATCTGTAAACCATATATGGTTTATCTGATAACGAAAATCCACCCGGTTGTTCTATGTGTACTTCTTCCAATTCACCATTCAAGAAAGCAAAATTTACATCCATTTGATATACTTTAAAATCCTTATGTGATGTAAAAGCCAAAAACATCTGATGGTCCCCATTCTTGCCACTAGAGAATAAGTTTCCTCATAGTCTATTCCTTCTACTTGTGAGTAACCTTTACACACAAGCCTTGCCTTGTTTCTTACCACTTCTCCATTCTCATTCAGTTTGTTCTGGAATACCCACTTAGTTCCAATCACATTTTTGTTTGCTAGTCTTGGGACAAGTTCCCAAGTCTGATTCTTTTCAATCTACATTAGTTCTTCTTCCATAGCCTTGATCCAATACTCATCCTTGCATGCTTCAATTACTTTTTTAGGTTCAACTTCAGAAAGTAAACATAGATTTACCTATTCTGAATAACAACTTTCCTTCTTGTTAGTACACCTTTGTTCTTATCACCAATGATTTGATCTTCAAAATGATGCTTTTGCACATACTTGGGAGTTTTAGGAGTCTTTTCTGGAGCTTCTTCCTCTTCAATTTGTACTTCCTTTTCCTCAGCATTTTCTTCTTCTCTGCAAGAAGACTCATCTAATTCATATCCATTTACTTCCAAATTCTTCTATAGATCTTCATCAATTTTGACATTTGTACTCTCAACAATCTTTCTTAGCCTCTTGTTGTAGCACCGGTAAGCTTTTCTTTTAGTAGAATACCCAAGGAAGATACCTTCATCAGACCTTGCATCAAACCTTCCTAGGTTTTCTTCATCCTTCTAATATAACATTTGCTTCCAAACACTCTGAAGTATTTGGTAGTAGGAATCCTTCCATACCATAACTCATAAGGAGTCTTTGTACTGTTTTCTCTTGTTTGCACTCTATTCAGTATATAAACAATAGTATGAATTGCTTCTCTCCAGTAGACCTCTAGTAGACTTGCTTCTTTTATCATTGTCGTTGCAAGTTCTTGAATAGTGATATTCTTTCTTTCAACCACTCCATCCTACTGAAGAGTCCTAGGGGTAGATAAGTGCTTCTTTATTCCATGATTCTCACAAAACATGTTAAACTCATTGGAGGTGAACTCTCCACCTCTGTCAGACCTCAAACATTTGATTCTCATATCCATTTCATTCTCAACCATGACTTTGAATGCTTTGAACTTATCTAGGGCTTCTGATTTTTCTTTGAGAAAAGTAACCCATGTCATTCTAGAATAATCATCAATCAGTAGCATGAAATACCTATCACCTTGAAAACTCCTTACCTTGGTAGGACCACAAAAATTTGTATGCACCAATTCCAACACTCTAGTAGAAGATTGATCCTTGACTTTGAAATTTATTCTTGCTTTCTTTCCAACTTGACATTCCTTATAGATAGCATTGATGGGCTTTATTATCTTTGGCAGATCTCTCATAGCTTGAACTAAACTTATTCTTAACAGGCTATCAAAATTGATGTGACACTTGATCTTCTATGCCATAGCCAACTCTCACTAATTGAGTCATGACACAATAACCATCACCACCTTTGAGTTGATAAACATTTCCATATGTCCTCTTTCTAGTAGCTATCACAGTACCAGAATCTTTTTTGATCTCACAGCCACCATCCTGAAACACAAGATTGTATCCTTTGCTACACATTTGTCCAACACTCAATAGGTTATGTTTTAAACTCTTAACATACAGAACATCATTAGTATTACGCTTGCCATCAAAACTGATTGAACCTCTTCCACATATCTTAGTAGATGTATCATCACCAAATATAACTAGTCCTCCATATTTTTCAAGTTTAACAAACTTACTCTTATCACCGGTCATATGATTTGAGCATCCACTATCAATGACCCAGTAATTCTTTTCCTATCTGGTATGTAAAGCAGACATCAAAGTGCCTTCAACATTAATACTTACTTCTAGAGTCCTAAATCCTTCACACATTCCTTAGGGTTAGCAGCAACAGTATCATCTTTTAAAGCTATGAACAGACATTCATTATCCTCATCATTTTCATAATCAGATTTATCATCAGATATACTTGCATCTTCTCTAACATAATAGCTTTTCTTAAACACTTTACTTTTGTTCTCCCTATTTTCGCTTCTCAAAATTCTTTCTGGACATCTTGAATCATAATGACCTATCTTTCCACAACTGAAACACTTGAAAGGCAACTTACCACTGTACTTACCAGTACCTAATTTCATTTTTCTCACAAAGTTAGCTTCCATATCATCAGAGTCCTATTGATCTAAATCCACAGTCTTCTCTAATTTATTGGCCTTAAAGGTAGTCTCAACTTTTGCACTACTTGTACCAAATTCGCACATTTCAAAAGCAGTCAAAGTACCATACAACTGATCTCTTGTAAATTGATCCAAATTTTGTAATTCTTTAATAGCAGAAACTTTATGATTGTAATCTTTGGGAAGAGTTCTAAGTACCTTCATTACCACTTCTTTTTCTTCCAGTTCTCCACCAAGGCCTCTAATGCTATTAACAACTTCATCCACCTTCTGTGCAAGTAGCTTGTGATGTTTTCATTTTCTGACATTCGCATGGTCTCAAACATGATCTTTAGATTCTAAATTTTAGCTTGCTTGACCTTATCATCTCTTCATAAATACTTTTTAACTTTTTTTAGATTTCATTAGCAGTTTTTAGATTCATAACTTTCACCAATTTAGAATTAATAAGACCACTTAAAAGAGCATACCTTACTTTACCATTGGTTTCATAGGCCTTGATCTCATTTGTAGTACTTGGACCATTTTCTGATATAGTGTATTTAGTCTCAACAGACTTCTAGATCTCATATCCAAGAGAAATAAGATAAGCTTTCATCCTTATTTTTTAGAATGCATAATATGTTCCATCAAACAAGGAAACATCCTTCTTGTGCACAATCCTAGATCTACCTCAAGCATTTAAGTTTTCTTCCAAGGAACCTTGCTCTGATACCAATTGTTAAATGCACAAGACAACTAAGAGGGGGGTGAATTAGTTGTAACTTATAATTCCAAAACCCTCAAACACATTTAGATCCACATCAATTCAATTAACCCTTAAAATATTATGATGATTAAGCATGAAAGAAAATAATAGAAACTGAGTCAAATCAACATCAAACACAAGAGAACACCATATTTTCATGGAATATCCAAGAAGGGAAAAACCACAGTGAGGGTTAGCTCACAATATAAAGTAATATCAACACTGAAAAACAATAGGAGCACTGTCGAAAGGCTCACTACCAAAAGGCTCACTGCCATAATAGAGAAGAAGATAGAGAAGATTGTTACAACGAGAAAACTATCTCAATGCAACAGAGAAGTCCACCACCATGCCATCATCACCTCTGCAGTCTCACTAAGGAATTGTAGACACCTTATGCTCACTACATCCAGTAATCTAACACATGAAAGTTCACACTGCACACTACAAATTCATACTCTATAACTCTGTAATTCACATCACATACATCATTCTCGTCTATTTTATCATCCTTCAATAGTCTGACACTTATTTATACCATCTTCAATCTTAAGAACATTCTCTAATGTCGGCAAGGCAAATTAATCATGCAAATTCAAATTAGGTCGACACCAAAACATTCCCACAGTGGAAAGGAATGAAGGAGGACCACAACACACCTTATCTTGGACCTAAATCCACTCATACACGTTACACCACACTTCCACAATCATTGAAGCAACTCCACAATTAGTGTAAACACCCAAGGTCAGTCGAACTAGTGTTAACACCATAAACAATTATGTACATGCTTCCTCAAACCCAAAGATGACACGCGGACCACATGCTATGCTTGAGCACTGTTGATGAGTAGGATTACACCCATTATGCAGAGCTATGAAGCCCAACTATCTTGTGTAACATGGGATCAAACTTAGGCTATGGGTGACCTATGGTGAGTTTGAACCTCTAGATTATGGGCTGGTTCCCTTAAAATATTCAATTGAATCTATAAATTTGATATGGAAAAGGGTAAAAAGGATCTTACAAAAGCACTGAAAATGTAATCTAAAAATGGTGATGCACCTAGTTTTGATGAAAAACTGACAATCTAACTCACAATAGATTTCAGAAAATCAATCCACACAAACCACTTTTGGCAATTTGATCACATAAATAATTCTAAGGGAGGCTAGAAAAAAATTTCTTCTTGAAGGAAAAGGGGTTTTTCACAACATAAAAGGAAATTTCTCCAATTGCATAGCCTAAGACCTGTGATTTTCAATGATATCTAACACATGCAAGTACAAATGAGACAATGATTTTAAAGGTTATGATATTTGAACACAATAAAATCTCATCAAATCATTCACAAAAGAAGCATTAATGGAAAGGTAGACACTTGATTCAACTAAAAAATAAAGGAACAATTGCATAAAAGACAAAGTATAGAACTTGTAACCTACCGTAATCTCTATAAATCTACAATAATGAGTTACAAATCCTTCTTTCTCTCTCAAAGTGTAAATAGCAAAAAAGACAAGAACTAGAAAAAAACTAAGTTTTCCTACAATATATAATATGCTCTCTCCAAGAGACCTAGAAGGTCAACTACAATCAACTGCCTCTAAAAATAAGCCCTCAAAATTGATCCATGAGAAAACAATAAAATCCCTAAAAATAAGGGTTATAACTATCTCAAAATGAGCAAAAATAGATCCAAACTGCTCTCCTCTATATGTTTGACCAAAAAGTTGACCAAACTCTCCAATTTTGACTCCACAAGCCATACTAAAGCTCCAAAAATCTTCAGTTAACTATATCTCTCAATTTTACATGATTTTGGGATATGTGAACAAGTAATAAAGTAATCTTTGCATGATTACTTTACTATGAGTTTCAATTTGTCTAATCTCCTTGATTTTACAACTTGTGACAAAATAATAAAGTAATTTATAATGATATTACTTTATTATTTGTTTACATTAATTTAGTTGCAAAATCATGCAAAATTGGATATATTTATCTCTTTTAGAAAAAAGATAAAAATAATTCCTTATGTCTCCCATGTACCAAATAGATCTCCCGATGCAAAAAAAACTACATTTATGCATTTGTGAATAATATATGCATGTATTACAACCTTATAACTCCCATGCATGCATGATCAATCCCTCACAACACCTTATTACTCCATGCAAAAAGGTAACAATTCTCATATGCTCTTCACCACCTTTGGATAAATATTTGAACACCTTATCACTCCTATGTAAATACATGCATATGCCACCCTTGACTTCACACTCCACCATATATCTATCATCTATCATTACCTTATCTCTATGTTGTTGATCTTCATGAAAGGAAAAGGGGAAAAAAGATTATAGCATTACCTTAACATGATTATTTATTTTGACTTTACAAGATTTAACAATGAAACACATAAGGTATCTTGGCCTCACGGGCCCTTGTGGCATCATTAGATTTGCAGGGCCTTTGAAGTCTTGACTACAACATGAAGAAGATAGCAATGATTTATTTTTTAAATCAGAAGTCAAAAAGAATGGGAAAAATCCATTGTGGCTAGGGCAATTCAACCAAAAGGAATGTAAAACCTAAAATTCTCATCATTTTGTCTTTTAACTTGTTTGTGCTCCTCCTGAGCTGCCGCCATGGTTGCTAGGGTTTGAAGTAGAAACTTCATAGTTTTCTACAATTTCTGAGGGATTTTGTGAAGATTTTGACATGAAATGGCAAGGTAAGTTCTCCTCCTATCACATATTTGACTATACTCTTTCATCTATAAGCCAAAGCCATTTCCTATGGCCACGACTGCACTTATATGCATTTTCATTCTCTATTTGTCCTTCATCTTGTCTCTGAGTTGAGTTCGTGACTGTTTTCATCTGGCCCGATCTATCCCGAGCCATTGCAAAGCAATGTGAAAGCAAAATAATGGGTAGAACCCATGGCTCCATGCATTCATTTCCACTCAGAATAAAAGGTAAGTTCGTTGACTAGTCTATCTCTTTATTTTCTATATCTTTCTCTATATATTTGCTCACCAGAAGCCGCCATGAATGGTGTATTTTTGGGTGTCTTCTTTTTTGTTTGAGAGCTTAGGCTTCTCCATTATTTTGTATCTGTAGTTTTTTGTATAAAAACCCATATGCATTTTACCCTGTGTTGAGAGACTCTTTCTATCCTCCCTCTAGCTGAATCTTCAATGGCACCAAATGGTTATTTCCAATATGTAGAAGATAATGTAATCACTGTTGCAATAGATAAATCTTTTACCGTGCCGTGACTATATATTTACCAGTTCTTTGTAATTTTTTGAGTGATATCAAACCCTAGGGTTCGAATCCTCTATCTTTTGTATCTGTGGTTTCATTATGCAAAAAAAATGTGATAAGGGTTTGCAAAAAGAAAAGCATTTAGGTGGCAATATGAACTTGGCCTCTCTCCATTTTGCATATGCAGAAAATAAAGACACTTACTGTTCCTTTATTTGCAAAACATTAACTGAAACTTTCCCATCAGGGTTTACTCACTCTTTCTCTTTTGAGAAAGAAAAAACACACAAAACTCTTCATTCTTTATTTGCAGATGTTTCTCCTTCTGTATCTTGATGTGGGTTTTGTCATTTTGTGAAGAAAACTTGTTCCTGGCTGCAGCTTGAGAATCCTATATGTATATGATATCTTGCTTTCTATATGGAGAGAAAATAATAGAAGGCATTGGCATTCTTTATAATGTAGTCACACTGTTCTTTAATACAACTCCTAGACACTACATCTTTTCTTGATTCTTTCTTTTTCTGTTCCATCTGCATATATTGTCTTCTATTCCCCTATCTTTAATTTCTGTAGATGAACAAAAAGATAATGATCATTTGTCTTTACTCTTCTGTATGTGATTACGGCATATGTCTCTTTTTGGCTATTTCACATGCTTTTGACTTGACTATCTATACTTGTATGTTTACCTCCAATGCTTATGCTTCTTTTCTTTCTGTATGGCATGAACATTCTAAGCATAGCATTCAATTTCATATGCTACCTCTTGTAGCTCTATTATTCATGGTTGTCTTTTTCTATTCCTTATGCTTTGGCTACACCTTTTGATATATTGCTCCAACTTAGCATAAGGATGTTGTGGCTACATGTTTCATTATTTTATCAACCTGTAGTTGTACCTTTCATATGCTAGATCTTCTGTATCTTATGTATCCATTACAATGATAAGGACCACTGTGCTCATTATCTCCCTGGCATTTGTATATACTCACTCTGATGAACCTACTTCTATAAAGACTTGAATGCTTGAGGTTTGATCATGAAGACTGTCCACTTCATTCATACACTGCTGTTCACTACTTCTTGTATGATTATATATCTCTATGAGGCATATATGGATAACAAATTGATACTTCAATCATAACAAAAAAGGGAAAAGTACCCTCTATGGCTGTACTTCATGCTTTTGATCATTGTACCTCCTCCTTTTTTCCTCTTCATATGAACATGGCCCATGTGGACATGATGATAGCATTATATGATGTGCTTGTGGTGTCTTTTAGATTTTCTTACTCAGTTCCATGGCATGGTTGTTCATTCCTATCATTTATGACTATACCTATTGATGATATAGGACTGCTATCTTATTCAACAAAACATCACACTTCATTTATGATAAGAATGGAACAATACCTTCACTTGTTGTCATAATGTAAGTCTTGTGGCATGATGTATGTCTTCGATTGATTAATATAATGAAATTCTTTACACTATTTCTCTTCATTACATTTGTTTGGTTTTATGATGCATTCATTGTATGAAAATCATACTTTCACTGCTTATTTCATTAATGCTATTGAATAAAGCATCCTCTATCTCTTACAATCTGATATCCTTCTTGGATGAATAAGAAGGAAGCATGTTGGGCTCTACCCTTGTGGGAGCCACATTTTCTTTACATGCTTTGATGTCTTTAAATCAACAACATTACTTTTCCTATACCTACACAGTGAACAAACAAGTTAGCATAAAAACATACTGTTGGAAGTTGATTGATCTCTCTCATGATGATCTAATTTATTGAACATGTCTAATTTTGTTCAAATCACATTAATGCATAATGTTTGCAAGTTTTATATGTCTGTTGATAAAGCATATGATTTTTGCATATCTAGAGCTTCTAACAAAACCTCTCTTCAACCTTGTAGGTCCACTATCCTAATCAGGAGCAAGAAGATGAAGACATGAAGACCAAGCTGCAAGACAAGAGAATCAACCTTCGATAAGGCAATGATGGATATCCATTTTCCTCATGTGTTCTTTTCCTTTTCTTTATTCTCAGATGTATAGCTTGCATAATGTTTGCATTGGTTCAATTTAGTCACTCCCACGGCTTGTGTGGGACATATTTTAAACTTTCTCTTAAATATGATCAGCCATTTTACCTTATGCAATGATTTATGTATGTTTGCTTTCTGTGTCAAATGCATAGGATAGAATAACTGAATCTAATTTGAAACATATGTTTAAAACATGATAATGAAATGATAGTTTGTAAATACCTTTCCTTCACATTGAACTGTGATATTTGAATAATTCAACCATATCATAACTGAAAGATAAAACCAGTTAGATACATGTCATTCATTGAGTGTCAGATCTCTTTTCATTAGATCAATCTTCACTTATCAGGATGGTTTGATAGTTCTAATTGGACTGTCACATTATCCTGATAAATGATCCTTTGTTGTTCTCTTGCCATGATATCATGCATTCAACTGATTGAACATACACTTAAAATTTTTATTTTATCCCTTTTGTGACAACTACAACTCAGCCTTGCTAAATTAGGTGTGAACATAATTTAGTAACATTTTTGGTGACCTCTCAGGGTTGTTTGCCTGCTAAACAAAATATAACCAGTAGCCTTGCAATTCCATTGGGCATATGAGTCTTTTCTTGCCTAAAACTTTGAAAAACCTCTTGCAACTCAAACTGATAGAAAACTACAGCAGCAAAACAAAACTAAAATTGAAACTCTTCTGACCTTGTTTAGGACATGGCCAGTGGCCAGCAAAATGTGCATGTGCACTTCTTTGAAAATGAAATACTAAACTAAAATTATACTTTACCCTACACTAACCAGCCACAGAAGTTGGTCAAACAAACCCATTAACTATCTTTTTAAAATAACTTCCCTTTCTGATTAAGAAAGGATGGTCTGCAAGGTGATTTTCTATTGACAAGATGTGATTCATGAGAATATACTCTACAGAATATTGCAAAACTGTTTGAAGAATGAAAACAAAATCACTTACCATCTGGATATGATCATTGACACTACTGTTATAGGGTGAATAAATGATCTCATTCTGTTGTTTTAGAGATGCAATCTCCTCTTTTGGTACAACAAAAATTTGTATCTCCTTTTTAAGCTCTTTGCCAGCTAAATCCTTGATAGGACACCCTCTTGCAATGATGAACTTTTGGTTAATACTCCTGTTCTCTTTATTAAGATTTGTTGTCTTGTTTTCACTTGCAATTTCAGCCTGATTTGGCAAAGTTAGCTCACATGAATGAAATGAAGGAATACTTGTCTCTTCCACCTGAACATGCTGATCACATACTGTTGGCTCATATGATACCAGATCATTATCAATGTTAGAACAAAAATCCTCTATGATACTAGAGAAAATGCTCTTATCAAACTCATAATCTTGTACTAAATCTTGATGAATTTCATCACTTTGTTGTGCAAAACTAGACACTGATGTTAATTCAAACAAGCATTATTCATCTTCCAAAAGCTCTACCTGCACACTTTCCTTGCTGTTCTCGAACTAATTAGCCTTATATTGTTCAAATGAAAAAGGAAAGAATTCAGAAACCTGCTTTACCTTGTTGTCTTCATCATTTACTGGCTTAGGCTTTTGATCACTATAGGAGTCCAACAGATTGGCAAGCTCCCTACAAGCTGAATGGTCAAGATCTTGATAATCAGATATATAGTCATCTTGAAAAGATTGAATATCTTCAATTAGTTCACTTGGCTACTCTGGAAACAAATCAGATGTATTATTTTCATGGAGAATGTCATTTGATTTAGTTTCATGTTTGGCTTGGTAGTCAATCCTATGTTGATGCAAAACAAGATTGTTAGCCTCCAAAATAGGATTGTCCTTTTGCTCTTCTAGCTAAACTGAGGCCTCAACCTCATCCTTGTCCTTATGGACTGGTAGTACATCATGTTCTGCAAAATCGTCTAGTTGTCTCAAATCAGTTGGTAATTTGGATACTTGAATGATTTCTTCATCTTGGTCAACAAAAGAAGGTAGTTGATCAAACAAAGAAACCAAATCTTCCTCTTTGTCTGGTTTATTCTCCATCGGAACGTGGGCAACCTGTCTTTGTAATTGAAGATTTTTCCCTTCCAATCTTTGTATCCTACTTTCACTTATCTTGTGAACAACATTAGCAAACTTCTCAAATGAATCAAAATGTAAAGGATTTGGTGCCAAGTTTGAACCAACATTCTTTTCATATGCATTATGCTTATTTTCAGCTGGGGACACAAAAAAAATAGCAGAAACCTCCTACTCCACATTTGATTTTTTTTTTTTAGTGGCATAGGAAGGACTGCAAGAACCTTCAGCTGCTGGATTGAAACTTGGAATCTTGATTGGTTCAAATTTTACTACCTCTTCCCCTTCTTGATTTTGGATTGGTATGGGGAAGGTAGCCTTAATAAGATTTAGCAATTTATAATCATGATACTTGGTCCAAGAAGGCTACCATGGTTGTTCAAAATTGTGATAACTTGGTGCAAGCACTTGATGTGACTGATACTGAGGCTTAATGGACTAATTTTGAATGCAAATAGGCTCCTAAGAAAAATCAAAACTTCTGAAACTTGGAATTTGATAACTACTAACCTCATTTTGAACAAGTTGATCTGGAATGAATGCAACTGTCTAGATCTCATGCCTTTGTACTTGTGCAAGCAAGTGTTTTATTTGTGCTTCTTTGGCTGCAACCTCCCTTGCAAGATCTTCATATTGTCTTCTCTAAGTTAGCAAGTCTTGCTCATAGAGATAGGCTTGATAAGCCATCTCCTCCTGTTGCTGCTCATACTCTTGTTGCCTCTTGATCTCCTCTATCTACTTATTGATTCCTAGCAATGTGTTTTTTGTTCCATTCATGCTATTCTTTATATCTTCAATCCCTTGGAGGTGATAGTGTTTGAGTTGATTTGATATCAGAGATATTTCTTAAGGTTGAGTTTGGACATATGCATGCTGATATGAAGGTTGAGCAAGGGTGGGTGGGAGGCAAACATATTGGGTATGTTGGTTTCCTTGAAAAACCATAGAATTTAGGTTGAAATCAACAGCATGGCTGATTTGATATGGCTGATAAGGTGGTGGATTAGTAGCATTTTCATGATATGATGGATGATATGACATGTTCCCATGAATGATAGACATGCTTACTCATTAAAAAGCTAGAAAATAACTAAAACTTGAATTCCTTGAAATAAAATAGCACCTGATCTTGTGAATCCTTCTCATAGGCTGCAAAAATCTGATCTATTCAAACCAGAAAGTTAGATTCGCCAAGTATTTTGAAATAACACCTCTATAAAGGTTGTAAAATCTATTGATCATACCAAAACAACATAAATAATAAGTTGTTTCTTGAACTGAAAATCAGTTCAAAGTCCCACCGGGTGTGCCAAAAATTGTTAACGAGTAGGATTACACCTGTTATGCAGAGCTGTGAAGCCCAACAATCTTGTGTAACATGGGATCAAACTCAGGTTGTGGGTAACCTAGGGTGAGTTTGAACCTCTAGATTATGGGATGGTTCCCTTAAAATATTCAATTGAATCTATGAATTTGATATGGAAAAGGGTAAAAAGGATCTTCTAAAAGCACTAAAACTGTAATCTAAAAATGGTGATGCACCTAATTTTGATGGAAAACTGACAATCTAACTCACAATAGATTTCAGAAAATCTATCCACACAAACCACTTTTGGCAATTTGATCACATAAATAATTCTAAGGGAGGCTAGAAAAAATTTTCTTCTTGAAGGAAAAGGGGTTTTTCACAACATAAAAGGAAATTTCTCCAATTGTATATCCTAAGACTTGTGATTTTTAATGCTATCTAACACATGCAAGTACAAATGAGATAATGATTTTAAAGGTTATGATATTTGAACACAATAAAATCTCATCAAATCATTCACAAAAGCAACATTAATGCAAAGGTAGACACTTGATTCAGTTGAAAAATAAAGGAACAATTGCATAAAAGACAAAGTATAGAACCTATAACCTATTGTAATCTCTATAAATCTACAATAATGAGTTACAAATCCTTCTTTCTCTCTCAAAGTGTAAAGAGCAAAAAAGGTAAGAACTAGGAAAAAAACTAAGTTTTCCTACAATATATAATATGCTCTCTCCAAGAGACCTAGAAGGTCAACTACCTCTAAACATAAGCCCTCAAAATTGATCCACAAGCAAACAATAAAATCCCTAAAAATAATGGTTATAATTGCCTCAAAATGAGCAAAAATAGCTCCAAACTGCTCTCCTCTATATGTTTGATCAAAAAGTTGACCAAACTCTCTAATTTTGACTCCAAAAGCCATGCAAAAGCTTCAAAAATCTTTACTTAACTATATCTCTCAATTTTGCATGATTTTGGGATGTGTGAACAAGTAATAAAGTAATCTTTGCATGATTACTTTACTATGAGTTTCAATTTGTCTAATCTCCTTGATTTTACAACTTGTGACAAAATAATAAAGTAATTTATAATGATATTACTTTATTATTTGTTTACATTAATTTAGTTACAAAATCATGTAAAATTGGACATATTTATCTCTTTTAGAAAAAAGATAAAAATAATTCCTTATGTCTCTCATGCACCAAATAGATCTCCTCATGTAAAAAAAATACATTTATGCATTTGTGAATAATATATGCATCTATTACAACCTTATAACTCCCATGCATGCATGATCAATGCCCCACAACACCTTATTACTCCATGCAAAAAGGTAACAATCCTCATATGCTCTTCACCACCTTTGGATCAATATTTGAACACCTTATCACTTCTATGTAAATACATGCATATGTCACCCTTGACTTCACACTCCATCATATATCTATCATCTATAATTACCTTATCTCTATGTTGTTGATCTTCATGAAAGGAAAAAGGGAAAAAAAGTTTATAGCCTTACCTTTACATGATTATTTATTTTGACTTTGCAAGATTTAACAATGAAACACATAAGGCATCTTGGCCTCATGAGCCCTTGTGGCATCATTAGGTTTGCAGGACTTTTGAAGTCTTGACCACGACATGAAGAGGATAGCAATGATTTATTTTTTAAATCAGAAGTCAAAAAGAATGGGAAAAATCCATCGTGGCTAGGGCAATTCGACCAAAAGGAATGCAAAACCTAAAATTCTCATCATTTTGTCTTTTGACTTGTTTGTGCTCCTCCTGAGCTGTCGCCATGCTTACTAGGGTTTGAAGTAGAAACTTCACAGTTTTCTGCAATTTCTGAGGGATTTTGTGAAGATTTGGACATGAAATGGCAAGGTAAGTTCTCCTCCTATCACATATTTGACTATACTCTTTCATTTATGAGGCAAAGCCATCTCCTATGGCCGTGACTGCACTTATCTCTTATGCATTTTCATTCTTTGTTTGTCCTTCATCTTGTCTCTGAGTTGAGGCCATGACTGTGTTCCTCTGCTCGAGCTATCTAAAGCCATTGTAAAGTAATGTGAAAGCAAAATAATAGGTAGAACCCATGGCTCCATGCATTCATTTCCACTTAGAATAAAAGGTAAGTTCATTGACTAGTCTATCTCTTTATTTTCTATATCTTTCTCTATATATTTGCTCACCAGAAGATGCCATGAATGGTATATTTCTGGGTGTCTTCTTTTTTGTCTGAGAACTCGGGCTTCTCCATTATTCTGTATCTACATTTTTTGTATAAAAACCCATATGGGTTTTACCCTGTGTTGAGAGACTCTTCCTATCCTCCCTCTGGCTGCAGCTTCAATGGCACCAAATGGTTATTTCTAGTATGTAGAAGATAATGTAATCACAGTTGCAATAGATAAATCTTTTACTGGGTCGTGACTGTATATTTACCAGTTCTTTGTAATTTTCTGAGTGATATCAAACCCTAGGGTTTGAATCCTCTATCTTTTGTATCTGTGGTTTCATTATGCAAAAAAAAATGTGATAAGGGTTTGTAAAAAGAAAAGCATTCAGGTGATAATACGAACTGGCCCTCTCTCCATTTTGTATATGCAGAAAATAAAGACACTTACTATTCCTTTATTTGCAAAACATTAACTGAAACTTTCCCATTAGGGTTTACTCACTCTCTCTTTTGAGAAAGCAAAAACACACAAAACTCTCCATTCTTTATTTGTAGATGTTTCTCCTTCTGTATCTTGATGTGGGTTTTGTCATTTTGTGAAGAAAACTTGCTCCTGACTATGACCTGAGAATCCTATATGTATATGATATCTTGCTTTCTGTATGGAGAGAAAATAATAGAAGGCATTGGCATTCTTTATAATGTAGTCACACTGTTCTTTAATACAACTCCTAGACACTGCATCTTTCTTGATTCTTTCTTTTTCTGTTCCGTCTGCATATGCTGTCTTCTATTCCCCTATCTTTAATTTCTGTAGATGAACAAAAAGATAATGATCATTTGTCTTTACTCGTCTGTATGTGATTATGACATATGTCTCTTTTTGGCTATTTCACATGCTTTGACTTGACTGTCTATACTTGTATGTTTACCTCCAATGCTTATGCTTCTTTTCTTTTTGTATGGCATGAACATTCTGAGTATAGCATGCAATTTCATATGCTACCTCCTATAGCTCTATTATTCATGGTTGTCTTTTTCCATTCCTTATGATTTGGTTGCACCTTTTGATATGCTGCTCCAACTTCACATAAGGATGTTGTGGATACATGTTGTTTCATTATTTTATCAAACTGTAGTTGTACCTTTCATATGCTAGATCTCTTGTATCTTATGCATCCATTACAGTGATAAGGACCATTGTGCTCATTATCTCCCTGGCATTTGTATATACTCACTCTGATGAACCTACTTCTATAAAGACTTGAATGTTTGAGGTTTAATCATGAAGACTATCCACTTCATTCATACACTATTATTCCCTACTTCTTATATGATTGTATATCTGTATGAGGCATATATGGATAACAAATTGATACTTCAATCACAACAAAAAAGGGAAAAGTACCCTCTATGGCTGTACTTCATGCTTTTGATCATTGTACCCCCTTCTTTGTTCCTCTTCATATGAACATGGCCCATGAGGACATGATGATAACATTATATGATGTGCTTGTGGTGTCTTTTAGATTTGCTTACTCAGTTCCATGGCATGGTTGTTCATCCCTATCATTTATGACTGTACCTATTGATGATATAGGACTTCTATCTTATTCAACAAAAAATCACACTTCATTTATGATAAGAATGGAATAGTACCTTCACTTGCTGTCATAATGTAAGTCTTGTGGCATGATGTATGTCTTCTATTGATTAATACAATGAAATTCTTTACACTATTGCTCTTCATTGCATCTGTTTGGTTTTATGATGCATTCATTGTATGAAAATCATACTTTCACTGCTTATTTCATTAATGCTATTGAATAAAGCATCCTCTGTCTCTTACAATTTGATATCCTTCTTGGATGAATAAGAAGGAAGTATGTTGGGTTCTACCCTTGTGGGAGCCACATTTTCTCCACATGCTTTGATGTTTTCAAATCAACAACATTACTTTTCCTATACCTGCACAGTGAACAAACAAGTTAGCATAAAAACATACATGTTGGAAGTTGATTGATCTCTCTCATGATGATCTGATTTATTGCACATGTCTGATTTTGTTCCAATCACATTAATGTATAATGTTTGCAAGTTTTATATGTCTGTTGATAAAGCATATGATGAATTTGCATATCCAGAGCTTCTAACAAAACCTCTCTTCAACCTTGTAGGTCCACTATCCTTATCAGGAGCAAGAAGATGAAGACATGAAGACCAAGCTACGAGATAGGAGAATCAACCTTTAATAAGGCAATGATGGATATCCATTTTCCTCATGTGTTCTTTTCATTTTCTTTATCCTCAGATGTATAGCTTGCATAATGTTTGCATTGGCTCAGTTTAGTCACTCCCATGGCTTGTGTGGGACATATTTTAAACTTTCTCTCAAATATGATTAGTCATTTTACCTTATGCAATGATTTATGTATGTTTGCTTTCTATGTCAAATGCATAGGATAGGATAACTGAATCTAATTTGAAATATCTGTTTAAAACATGATAATGAAATGACAGTTTGTAAATACCTTTCCTTCACACTGAACTGTGATATTTGAATAATTCAACCATATCATAACTGAAAGATATAACTAGTTAGATACCTATCATTCATTGAGTGCCTGATCTCTTGTCATTAGATCAATCTTCACTTATCAAGATGGTTTGACAGTTCTAATTGGACTGTCACATTATCCTGATAAATGATCCTTTATTGTTCTGTTGCCAAGATATCATGCATTCAACTGATTGATCATACACTTTAAAAATTTCTTTTATCCCTTTGGTACAATGCAACTCAGGCCTTGCTAAATTAGGTGTGAACATAATTTAGTAACCTGCACAATCTAGAATATCCCACAAACATCCTAAAAAACCAACAAATTCCTCTACAACAACTTTCACCTACCGCACAACCTTATCTTGTTTACCCAGTATACTCAAATGTCTCTATCATGCACTGTAACTCAAGAAATCAGCTTCTAGAGTACCAAACCATGAAAAACTTCAATTGAAGATAGATATTAACCTTATAAGCATGCTTCTAGAACCATAAGAATTGAAACCATTTTGCAGAGAAATGCAGATCAAAGCCATTTCTCCCAGACACCTCTACACAACATAGTTGATACACTGGTGAACACATCTTCCTCTACACATCGATCCAACACACCAAATTCTAAATGTAGCATCTCTAAACACCTCTAAACAACATATCCAAACCACACAAATATATCTTCAATATAAAAGAAATGTGGAGAATAACTAGAACACTACTCTGCAATATAGAATATCACTACCACACACTATTTACTTATTTTATTCAAATTTTCTCAAAAGCACTTGGAAACCAAGCACCAAAAACATATTGTCACCATCTTTAGCACTTCCTCATCATTAGAGACAGCATCCACTCGACACCAACTACTCATACTCTTACAACATCTCTTACTCATACAGTTGACACTAATGACAACACATGCTTGTTGACATCAATGATAACACCGACTGCACATACTTGCAACAAAGTATGCACGCTTGACATGAAACATACACATAAGGCATAAAGTATACATAGAATACACATGAAACACACATGGAATACACATAAAGCACACAAGACGCATACATAAGGAATAGGTAGAGAATATTCATAAAGCATGCACGAGGTATTAAGAATACATAGAGAATAAGAATATATGAGAACACACACATCATACAACAATCACAAGAAGCACATTATGGAAGACCTTGATTCAGTATGACAAAAGAGAGCTCAATCTAAAAGGTTGTCTTAATTGTGTGCATCATTCCTCAAGATGAAATAAGGAGAATGCTAAGGGGTTAGTTAGAAATGAGAAGAACAAGAGGGTACAAACACATCATACACATAACCCACATCAAGAAAGAGTGTTCCCACTCAAGGGAACACACAAACTACCTCCTGCAAGAGGGTTTACATGAAGCCCTACAGAATAAGAAGGCGTTGCAACCATTCCCAAAGGTACTCTAGCCGAACTTAAGTTGGTGGTCCCAACCCTTCTCCCAAATGTGCAAGGGGATTCAGCCTAAGAGAAGAAGATAGATTCAAGATCTTGCTTCCAAGCCTGCCACAATCCTTTCCAATAGAGTGTAGAAACAAACATAATCAACAAGTGTTTTAATAGAAAGATGAGAGTAAGGCTCATAGCACGATATATGCCCCCACCTTAAAGTGATTTCTAACTCCATCAAGGAGCAATTATATTTAAGGTAGAATAAGGAAGACATATAAAAAAGGCATGAGAGTTTTCTAAAAGCACATGCCCAAATGGTATGTGTTCTTAAAAGCTACATCACGACAAGGGGTTTCCCCTAGGATGAGCAAACCAAGGTGATGCTTGTAGGCATGATACACAATGGTTTGTGTAGTCATGGTATGACACTGAGAATTTCAACAAAGTACCACATAAATATGAGGCTGATGAAAGAAAGATCACATGAAAGCAACAATTAAATAATGAAATGATGCTAAATCATCCAAGAAAAATAGAAAAATTGCACATCACGACATATAGAAGAATGAAGATACATATAGAGGAATGATACAATGTGTTCTTTCCCCTTGTACCTTTATCCTAACAAGGGTACCAAGGGAGAACTAACAATCAACAAAACATCACAATACGGGGATAACAATACATACAAGTATAACACAAATGAGGAGGGACCACACTTGTGAGTCGACCTATAACAAACTGTCCTCCCCCAACTTGCTTATTATAAAATGGATGGAGGACAAGGTGCTATAGGGACTACATCAAGCATGGTGAAAAGTGCTAGAGCCATATCGTGTTCAAAGTTGTTGAATTTTGTCATCCAGGGCTCGTAATTCCTTAGTGGAATGGCCAAGCGCTCAATGATATGCATGGTAATGAAGTGTTTAATGATTATTTTATTGAATCTTTTTGTGTGTTTGGGGAGGAAGAGTGATTAAGTAGTATTTGAGTAGACTCATCAACATACACTCTTGTTGAGATAGAAGAGAAGATATAGGTGGAGTAGGAAGCAACCCTTTTTGTTGTGAACACGGTGTAGAGAACGTAGGAGAAGGTCGGAAACCTAAACCTACTTTAGACAAGTGCATTGTTGGTTCCATAGGTTCCTTAATTCCTTGTTCTTTACATCCTAACCCATTTCCATTGTATTCTTGTTTTGAAAGAATTTTAAATCCATGCCCATAACGCATCTCCAAATCCGAAGGAAGTGGAGAGACTACATTATTAGCTTTGTTGAAATGAGAAGTGTCATCATGTGTTGAAGAAGAAGTAGAAGGAAAATTATTTTATCATGGTGAGGAGGGTCAATTTTTGTTTCAATAAGCCCATGGGGGTTGAAATCTAAAGGGACCTTCTCATTACCAAGACATGCATTAGAAGAAGATCCATTAGATTTGAATTTTTAGATTGAGATGATATATAACAAATGGCCACCATTTATGTAGAAGAAAGCGGATCATCTTTAGTGGTAAAATCAATATGAAAAGTTCTATCGTCATTACTTTTGAGTTTAAGCTTTTTAGGAGTAGGATATTGTGTTGAAGAAATTCTATTTACCTTCAAGGTTTTTGGGTGTGAAGGTGAGATTTTATATTCACCAGTGAAGGCGGGTGTAAAATCTAATGAACCCCAATCATCACCAAAAAATGCATACAAAGGACCAACACTATCCTAACCATTACTGTTATTAGCAGCGAAGGGTAGTGGTTTGGATTTTGTTAAAGAAGGGATCAAAATTTTCAGAGGAATTTGATATCTTGCTTCCATTTGTAAGTAACTTTCTAGAATCGAATCAACTTCAATTGTATGGAGCTAGTTTTCAAAAACAAACTTTATTGAATGATGATGGGTAGACAAGACTGCCCCCATGGCATGAATCCACAGTCTACCAAGAAGAAGATTGTATGTGAGAGAATTAGGCATGACATGGATAAGGTAGGCAATGACACAAGTCCATCCTTAACATTTAAGGTAATTGTACCTAGTGATTTTTTACCAACATTATTAAAGCCACAAATTTTGAGTTTATTTGGTTTGATGAGGGATGTATCAACATTGATTTTATGTAACAAGCCTATAACACAAACATGAAGACCTGATCCACCATCAATCATAGTGCATCTTACCCTCATTCTATTAATAATGATGAATATCACAAGGGTATCATTTTGATTTTGAACTTCTATGGGAGGTAATTCTTGTTGCTAAAAATGATATCCATGTTTATTATATGCATACAATCTAACAAGGCTACTACATCATTCAGTCTAATAGAAGGTGGAACAAATACTTGTTACATAGTGCCTCTCGGAGTATCCCATGGTATGTAGGTGATGTTTGTATTTAATCCCATGGAGAGATCTTAGCTGGAGTAGTGCAGAGCTTCTCAACAAGATTGTATTCTCTACCAACATGTTGAGAAAGATGAGGAGGTGGTGGAAGAAAAGATTGAGAAGGTGGAAGAGAAGTGGGCACACTCAGTGCTTGCTTACTTTTCTTGTTATTACGAGTGTTGTGTGTTTGAGAAATCACATGATAATGAGGTTGTTGCAACACATTTTGAACACCTTGATTACTTTGAGTTATTTTCTTTGCAAAGTTGATAATGTAACTAGGAGGTCGAGATGGCTTTGGAACACCTCGAATTGAAATCATAGGTTTAGATAAAGGAGGTGGATTAGGTGCCTCATGGATAATGATTTTAGGAATATTTTGAACATTAATACACTTGTTCACTATCCCCTTAGAGGGTGGAATAAGTTTATTAATGATGATGGAATTTACATTGTCATCTTTTTGAGGAATACAAGGTTTAGGATAATGTGATGAATTCCCAATATCTACACATGGGGGATCCATTTTAATAGAAGGATAATCTTCCACTAATGTTTAATATTTTAAAGAGAGGGCATTAGAATGAAGAGAGGGTTGTTAAGAAATGTATAATGATTTCATTCTCTTGCGCCAAAATATCCTCACGAGTAGGAAGAATCTTATGAGAGGAATCAAAAGAGTGTAATGGCATATTGATAGCTAAGTCAATGTCACAGTTATGGAGTAAAAAGTGGACACATGTCTTTTTACCTCCTTATTTAGCTCCTAGGTCCTCGTGATTACATTATACAAGCTAAATATTCATCCCGATGGAAAATCCCTTGAAACCAATGCAAATTGGGAACAAGGGGATCATAATTTACCTTACCCCAGACCAAAAAGGTGCCTCGGGACTTGGGCACCCATGCCCAAGTCCTCCCTGATTGGTTAGGGCAAATTTAAATGCATGTCAGCATAGGACCTTTAAAAAGGTTTCCCTTTGTCATCTCTTTTGATTTAATTCACGAATGTTAGCGGGAAAGCATATATAAATTTGTTTTTGAACCTAGAAAGTTAGAAGGTTGATGATAGAAAACTTATGATTTTGGAGCAAAAAGTATTCAAAGCATTCATTGTGTTATTGTTGTAGGTTTGTGTTTGTATTGTGTGTATTGTTGCAGATTTGGAATCATCATCCATGTCCTTATGAGTTGAAGGATCTTCATTCTCCTAAGGGCTTCACCTCCAAGGTGATATCATTTTTATTTGAATCATTTCATCATTGGTTTATACTTAGCCTCTACCCTACAAGGGCATGCACTCTCTATCAAACAACGGTGTTGGGAAGATTGAATGCTATCCTGAGATTTGACTAAGGTAAATCCCTAAACACCACAATCCCCAAACCCCTTTTCTTCTTGTGTGCAGGTTACAGGTGTGAAATATGAAGAAGTGAAGGTATAAGAAGGATGTGTAAGGGAAATGGTTTTAGGATCCAAAAGTAGTTTGTGAATATTCCTCTATAGAAGACTTGGATGCCCACCCTGTAGTCCTCCTGCTCAAATAGGTACTAGATCTGACATTAGGACACTCTCTGTGACATTTCTGTAGTTTCACATTTCTGAAGATTCTATCTTTCTATACTTGGGCACCTACCCCATAGTCCTTCGACTTTCCAACTTCTGGAGTATAGGTTTTGACATCTTCCTAATCACTCTTTTGCAATTGGTTTCTGGGTTTCAGTCATCTTTTGTTTGATACAAGCTATTTATCTTATACTAGGGTTTTATGTTTACTTGACCTAGGGTTTGATAAAAGGCTTGGTTAAATCTAATCTTTCCATAGCACTCATGAGCACAAGACCTGTAGCTGAGTCCTCCTCCATTTGGTAGTGATTTGGCTTGGTATTGTCCTTGAATGTTATTGTGGAAGAGGGTTTGATCTAGTGTGCATGCCAGCTTGCATCATTCACCTTTTTCCACACATAATGTTTTGGTGAACCCGTAGCATCAAGCATTTGCATCTTGCTGAGTGTTGAAATCAGATCTTGTATTAAGTCATATCATACTTATCATTCTTCATTGAAAGATCTTGCATAGATTTGAAAAAAGTGAAAAAAAAAGCATTCTAGGCTTGCATAAAGGCATAGTTTCACATTATTTTCATTGCATATCATTGAAAACATTTGGTTTTTTTATTTTTACGTCTAGTTGGGCTTTACCATGGCGAAAAGTCATGGTGCCACATATTTTTGAACAAAAGTGGACATTGATGTAAGGATAGAAGAGAACATCTTTAAAGGAAATTTTATATTTAAAAGAGTTGGGTTCACCAAAAAATGATGAACCACAACCAAACAAAGAGCTTGTTCTTACAATAGCTTTAAAGAAAAGTGAAATGTTTTGATGTTTTAGCTTTCTAAGGTAACAAATGTGATATGGTATAGCAATGTATCATCATATTTGATAACTAATCAAGTACCACCAAGATCTAAAATAAGATTGCAAACATGACCTACAAGTGGAAGACAAGTGGGGTTACCCAAAAATGTGATATAATTTTTAGTAACCACAACAACTAAGTCTTGACAATGTAAGATGTATAGTCAATAATAATCAGATCTAATATAGAAAATTGAAACTTTATATCATTCTATAATGATCTAAACTCATCAAAATAGGAATTATGCAAAAATATGCTTTCTAATCAAACCCTAAATTAATATTTCTTCTCTAAATCAAAGTTTTATGATGCAAAAATTATATTTCTTTCTAATGTCAAGACAAATATGATAATTATGATATGCTACAGCAAATGTAAAGTTAGATTTGACAACTATTTAACTTCAGCAAAATCTGAAACAAGGGTTTACTCAACAAACCCTAGCTAGGTTTTCAAAGAAAATGCAAGATTTTTGAAAAGCTTAATAATGAAGAAGTGCAACTAGAAAATGATTAATTAATGCAAATATTAATCAAATCTGAAACAAAAATTAGAAAATTGCAAAGTGTAATAAAATGTTGGGTTCACCAAAATGTTATGTAGAAAATGAGATCTAGGCTAACATGTACATCACCCTAAATCAATTCTTCTCCAAATAACATTGGAACATGAATCAAGGAGACTAAATACTCAACTACAATCCTCAAAAGAGAGCTAAGAGGTCTCTTGATTGGTCCCTTTGTTGCCAAGGAGAGAGATCTTATGATTAATTATCAAATCTAGGGTTTCTAGGGCTAAAATAGAGAAAACAAGACTTACAGACCTGAAACCGTTGAAAACCCAGAAAACAGTGGTAGGGAGGAGATGAATAGAGCTGATAGAACCCGATTCTAGAAGGTTTTGGTAATCTGAACAAGGGGGTTAGAGGCGCTAGGCAACCTAGACCCAAATTAGGGTTTTGTAGGATCTCCGGATCTGAGTGCTTTTGCCTGTCTATCTTTCTGTCTCCTGTCACTTGTTATCTTCATATTACTATGGATGCGACCTACACACAAACAAGAAGGAAAAAGGGTTGGTGCTAATTAGGATCTTGCCTAAGTCAAACTCCATGAATGGTGTTTCCACCTCCATAATAACAATCATGAGAGATCAAAGAGTGTGTGCCCTAGGAGGGCAAAGGCAAATCTAAAGTAGAATGGAATCTTGTAATAAAGCATGAAGGAAAGAAGTCACCATGGTGAACCCTAGCTTGATTGATGTGGCATCACAACTTGACTGAAGAAGTTGGTGTAGCCCAAAGAAGTAGAGAGATCTTCACAAGACCTGTAAGAAGTTAGTGCAACAACAATAATCCACCATAGAGAGATTTAGAGAAGAATAAAGAGCATGTGAGAGAGAGGGAGAGAGTACAAGAGTGCCTAGATTGCTTATATGTTCAAATGAATAAACAAACTTGCTTATATATGCATTCCCTCTCACCAACAATGAATAAAACTAAATGGGGCTGACATGTATAAGCCAAAAAGGTGTTCTAAGCCGACACCACAAAAATAGGGTTGGGGCTAACATCTGGGACTAGGGCGCTAGGTGCCATGGTCTTTTAGCCCCACAAACTCCAGGGAGTGCTAATTAAGGTGGACTTAAACCTGTCCTAAGTTTATTTTGTTGGGTTTATTCATCGGGATTAAGAATTAATTGTTTTAGGTCCACTCGGGTGCTAAACTAGACGTAAAATGCTAGTGTACACCTTTTACTCCATAACAATAATGAGAATAATATCATGCATAAGATAGATCACACATACTACAAGAGATGTTCATGGGCCAATATGGCCTAATATCCAATATATGTAGAAATAGAGTAAACCCTTGATGTAGTGTAACACTGTGCAAAACTCCTTATGGAAGAAGCCACTTTGTGCTTCATCTCAAAAAGATGCCTAATACATAACATACTCTTTGGATATTCTTACAATGATATTCACCTTCTTTATATAGACCTCCTCCTAATAATATAATGGAGGAGCAAACCACTAAACCTATGTAGGCCTCCTAATTACCTAATATAATCAATTGCTCAATATAACTAACTTAAAGGATGTGTATCACATGTTAGCATCTCCATCAACCTATATACAATATAATATAATATCGTATCCTTTGGTACATAACAAACATTACCAAAAAGAGTGAGGTTTATAATAGCTACTAACTAGAATCATAAACCTAGTAAGTTAATATGCCAACAAATGAAGCAATCGAGATAATAGTTAGCGAAGGTAAACTCTAGGTGCAGATAATAAAAGTTTATGACCCATTTCCCTGCCCACCAAAAAAAAATAAGTAAAAACAATATTGAGTGAAGAGCTTCTCGGTTCATCTATGTGTTGATGCAAAAATACAGTTGAATCCAGAAGCTCTTCACTTAACACTGTCATGGACTGTGGAAAACTCATGCTAAATAAAAACAAATGTAAAAAAAATAATATAAATATAATATGGCATGGCTATGCAAATTTCACCGTAATATCTACGTAAGGGTTTTTTGCCCGTGTTAGTAACCTTCCCTCCCCCCCCACCATTCTTAAATAGTCATTGTAATTTTGCCGTCTCTTATTCCTAATATTAGGAATGAAGACTGTTCTCTTCTTTCTGCAGTACTTTGTTGTGTTAGTATTAATCACGTGGAATTAAGGTCATGGTCTGTCGGTAACCTTAAAATATGTCTACAAGTCAAAAAGATTAACGTCACAAGAAAAAGAAAAACGCTTTAAACATTTAAGTCAAATTAAAAGTTTAAACTTTCTTAATTATTGGTCTAAGTCAAAGAAAATTGGTAGCCTTGTTGGTAAGCGAGAGCGACCTTGTCGTTTCAAGGTGATTTGTTTCAGATATGGTTTCTATTGAGGTAATTAGAGTTTAAAATATTGCACTAATTACTTAGTGTAATGTTTATTTTATAGTATGTAATTGAAAGAGATATAATATAAAGTAAATAATAAAATATAGGAGTATATTTTAAGAATAAACAAATAAAGAGTGAACAGTGCAATGCAATAAAAGAAAATATGATTTAAAGATAATTCTTGCAGGTCTTACATAGTATCTTTAACATTTAAGGTTGTAAAGAAAACATGATTAAAAAATAATTGTTGTGGGTTTTACATAGTATTCTTGACATTCAAGGTTGTAAAAAAGTGTGTAACGGGTGTGAGATCATGGGGGTCACTAGGTTTGTGACGCATTATAGATCTACAACATGAATTTGGAAGTTGGCTAGGGGCCTCTTCCTACTAAAGTAACATGTTTGGAAATATAAAGTAACCAATCTAGTAGGTGTGCCTGTGGAAAGTCATCTATGAATGTCAAACATCTCCTACAAGAAGAGAGTAAATTATCTCTAGTCCTCATAAGCCATGTGGGAAAAAACCAAGTAAAATTTTTGAAGAGGCAAAATAACCATCCTCTAATCTCATAATATGGAGAGCATCTAACTACATAATGTTCCTTAGTCTCTAGTTCTAAATAGTATATCTAACAAATATGACACACTTGAGTCCTAGGAATATGGTGGTTTCTTTCAATGTGATGTTGGTGGGAGTAAACTCTACATAATATTCCTTAGTCTCTAGCTCTAAGGAGTATATCTATCAAATATGACACACTTGAGTCCCAGGAATATGGTGGTTTCTCTCAATGTGATGATGGTGGGATTAAACTCTACATAATATTCCTTAGTCTCTAACTCTAAGGAGTATATCTAACAAATATGACACACTTGAGTCCCAAGAATATGGTGATTTCTCTCAATGTGATGCTGGTGGGAGTAAACTCTACATAATATTCCTTAATCTCTAGATCTAAGGAGTATATCTAACAAATATGACACACTTGAGTCCTAGGAATATGGTGGTTTCTCTCAATGTGATGCTGGTGGGATTGAACTCTACATAATATTCCTTAATCTCTAGCTCTAAGGAGTATATCTAACAAATATGACACACTTGAGTCCCAAGAATATGGTGGTTTCTCTCAATGTGATGCTGGTGGGAGTCAACTCTACATAATATTTCTTAGTCTCTAGTTCTAAGTAGTATATCTAACAAATATGACACACTTGAGTCCTAGGAATATGGTGGTTTCTCCCAATGTGACGCTGGTGGGAGTATGGGAGTAAACTCTCAGTTGTACACGAGAAACCTTTAGGTTGTAAGGTTGCTAAACTGTGGTATACCTTGAGAAGAGATAAGTTTATCACTAAATTGGAGATATAGATCTAAGTGGCAATGAAATTTTGAAGAGAGTGGCCCTCTAGGTACAATCTAGATGGACTAAAGCTATACTCTCAAAACAAATACCCTTATTTGTCTCCCCTTAAAAGTCAAGAACATTCATTGAAAAGCTCTATGACAATAGCTTAACGATTTTAAAATTAATAAAACACAACAAAAAAGAAGCTCTTACATACGACTATTCTTAAATATCATCCACTTCAATAGTCAAAGGTAAATTTTGGTCAATAAAAATAACACAAATATTTATCACTTTTTGTTACAAATGAGGTGTAAAATTGCTAGATTGATTGTTTGACCATTGAAAAGTAGAGTGCTTACATACCAATAAGCTCTATGACCTCTGACTTAGTTGAAAAGCTCTATGACAATAGCTCAACGATTTTAAAATTAATAAAACACAACAAAGAAGAAGCTCTTACATACGACTATTCTTAAATATCATCCACTCCAATAGTCAAAGGTAAATTTTGGTCAATAAGAATAAGACAAACATTTATCACTTTTTGTTACGAATGAAGTGTAAAATTGCTATTGATTGTTTGACCACTGAAAAGTAGAGTGCTTACATACCAATAAGCTCTATGTCCTTTGACTTAGTTGAAAAGCTCTATGACAATAGCTTAACGATTTTAAAATTAATAAAACACAACAAAGAAGAAGCTATTACATACGACTATTCTTAAATATCATCCACTCCAATAGTCGAAGGTAAATTTTGGTGAATAAGAATAATTGTAGTCATGATATTTCCACAGTCCATGCTAGAATTTTCAATGCTTCCGGAAGAAAACTGTGTTTGCAAGACAAATATTTATCACTTTTTGTTACGAATAAAGTGTAAAATTGCTATTGATTGTTTGACCACTGAAAAGTGCTTACATACCAATTTTTTTAAATAATAAATAAATTAATTAATAAATATATTTAATTCACCAAAAAAAAAAATCTAATAATTTTTTTTTTTTTTGGTTGTCACTGAATATAGAATAAAAAATAATAATAACACAAAGAAGACAACCTCAGCCCAGATCCGTAGAAAGCGTACTTAGAGAATGGTACTCTTGGAAGTCGCTCTAGTTTAGTTAGGGTTTTTAACTTTGGCCAACCACCGACATATACTTCAAATCATAGCTACACCTAGACCTCTCTCTACCTACCATATACTATTATGCCTATATAAGGGGATTCAGCAATTTGCTTGTTCCACAAGTTATTGCGAGAGAAGTTGGGAAGTTCTGTGTACCGTTCCCAAGAACAAAGGTAGAATATCTGAGTACCGTCCTAAAGCTGAAACCATACCTCTGCAATGAAAGACCTTTCAATAGCTTCCTCCACAGCCACAAGCTCATCCTTGTGGTTGTATGCAGCCATTCCGATACTTACAAAAGATCCAAATGTCAAGTCTTGTAGTTTTCCTTGCATTGAGTTTTCTCTATGGCCTCTGTATATGGCGGCGCTGGTTTTAGCTGTCATTTGGATGGTATGGCTCCGGCCTGGAGGAGTTGCCTGGAAGGGGAAAATGGAAAAGGGTGAGAAAACTATTCCAGGCCCGCGGGGATGGCCGCTGGTGGGAAGTCTGGTGCATATGACCAGGGGCTTAGCGCACCGTAACCTGGCAGAACTGGCGAGAAATCATGGCGCCACTAAACTTATGGCGTTTAGTATGGGGTTTACTCCGGCTGTAATCACTTCTAGTTGTGATGTAGCACGGGAGATTTTGAACTCGCCTTGTTTTGCAGACAGGCCAGTTAAGCAGTCCGCTAAGCAGCTCATGTTTGAGAGGGCTATAGGCTTCGCTCCCAGTGGAGAATACTGGAGAATGCTGAGAAGAATCTCTGCTACTCATCTTTTTGCGCCGAGTAGGATTGCGGCCCATGTGACCGGCCGCCAAGGGGATTTAGCTGTAATGGTGAGGCGGATCAGGGAAGAAGTTGCTGTTAATGGAGATGTGAAGCTTCGTCCGATTCTGCAAGATGCGGCGCTGAATAATATTATGGGAAGTGTGTTTGGAAAAAGATTTGATGTTGAAAATGGTTGTGATGAGCTTCAGGAGCTGAGAAATATGGTGCGGGAGGGATTCGAACTGTTGGGGGAATTTAACTGGGCTGATCATTTGCCTTGGTTGCGTCTTCTGGATCCTCATAGAATTCATAGCCGCTGTGCTAAACTGGTTCCTAGGGTTAAGGAGTTCGTGCAGAATATCATTGATGAGCACCGTATCAGAAGGATGAATGCTAAGGGTGAGAACATTCCGTCATTTGACGCTGACTTTGTGGATGTTTTGCTGTCGTTAAAGGAAGAAGATAAATTGGAAGACGACGATATGGTTGCTGTCCTGTGGGTATGCTACTATGTCTTCATTTCTTTAAATAACCAATTGAAAGATAAACACAAAAAGATTGAGAAAAAAGGAGTCAACTTGAATATTGCTTCTATTGATTTTTCTAGGCTAGGTACTTACCTATTTTATTTTATTTTGTTCGCAACCTTTATCTTTGTCGGATTTCTCGACGAAATGAAATGATTTGGAATGTCGTACGCAATTCCGCGGATTGGATTAAGCTGTATTATTGATTTTTTTCTTCTTCTTTTTCTATGGAGGTGGTTTCAGCCAGTTTAGATTCTTATGGAATTAGAACAGTTAAGAGATGAAAAGAAATGGAGACAGGTGGTGTATGAGGTGTTACGTCAAGGTAAGAGCTCATCATCTTTGTAGGTGTGAGAGAATGAGAAATTTGGATTTTCAGAGGCACGTGGCGGAAGATCCATGTGAACGTGTTGTAGCTCAACTTTGAAATCTGTTTTAAACCACTATTAGGATGTAACATATTCTACTGTTTCTGATAATGGTTAGTAGATCGCTAACAATTTTCTGTCGTGCTGCTGTTCATGAAAAAAATTCTAGTCGGTAGTGGTGTTCGTATGCTTTTGTCTGTAACTGACTTAACAGACAGCTTTAAGTAAATGTGGAGATTTTACTGCCTTTGGTCTTTAGATAGGTGGTGATAATGGTCAGAGACATTAGTATCTTTACTTGGTCTCTAGGCAAGACGTAGATCTTAGATAGTTCCATTCGCTAGAAATCAGATTTCTTGATGAGAGTTCTAGTACATCCAAACAAGACTGAAAATGCCCACCGTTGCCGTTGCCCGCTTAACCGTGCATGCTTCTATTCAACTTTGACAACTCTTGTTCTTTGCTTTTATTGATCTTTGACAACTCTTGTTCTTTGCTTTTATTGAACTTTGACAACTGTTCTTTTGTTCTTTTTGATGGATCACGGAGAGGAGACACTTTTTCTTTCATTCTCTTCTAATGATGGGTCATTGAGTCACGGAGTGTGATTGGAAATGTTCATACAAAAAATCGATAATAGTGGTTTCTATTGTATCCATTGCTAACAGTTGTTTCCATTGCATCGTTAACAGTTGTTGTTTCCATTGCATCCATTGCATCAATAACAGTTGTTTCCAAACATTGCATCCATTCAATCAATAACAGTTGTTTCCAAACATTGCATCCATTGCATCGATAACAGTTGTTTCCAAAAATACGGAGTATGATTGGAAATGTTGATGAAAAAATTGATAACAGTTGCAGTTGTTTCCAAAAACTTTATAATTTCATTGTCATAAACTGCAAACTTTATAATTTCATTGTAATCAACTGTGGAAATATCATATCTTTCAATTGTTTTTTTCTTTTCCCTTTCAGAAGATCTAGATTCTGTAGTTAGTTATGGGTCTTCATCAGGTTTAAAGTATTAGGATATAAAATAAAATTCCCAATCACGTCAGTATCTGGATGATATTTCAGAAGTTCCTGTTCATGCTTACACAAAGTTTTCCTGTTTTAATATTATCGTCGGAAAGTGAACCAACTATTTGGTCAATAGTCTTCTTTTTGCTATTGGTTCTTTCTTCTTTGCGAAAAAAAAAATTCCCAATTCCGACAAGTTTGATACTGCTTGCAACGCCAAAAATGCCCAATTGTTCTGGACAAACAAGTCTATTAATGGCGTACTTGCTCCTCACCATGTGGACCCTGTCCCGTTGGACTCTCTCATCAATTTAGAATATCATTAGAGATTGTCTGTAAATCATTTCACCATGTGGATTCTATTCTCAAAAGTTTAGGATATCATCTTACTACCTTACAGATTGTGTGTAGATCTTCTCAGAATTGTCAATAATTACTGAAATTTCCCGTCAGAAACATTGTACGGGACCGGGGTGCATGCACTCCAAGCTCTATGGAACGCAGTCCAAGCTCTCTACATTGAATCCGCACCTTTCCCGTTGAGATTTGCGTTCGATCTTTTCGCCGCCCATATGTTTAAGTCATGGATTCCAATGCACCTATGAAGTGATAGGTAGACACCCATACGTAAGAAAAAATATTGTTTGTACCTTTTCAAGATTTCCTGTTTTTTAATCTGGCTCGTTCCCATTTAGAGTTCCCTAAACTGGTTATCAAAACCAACGGACCACATTTCCTTGATTCCACACTGTTTGAAAATACTTGATTTGTTTGAAAATATTTGATTTGCTACCGTTCTTTATATATAAACTGATATGTTAAAGATGGTCCAAAATCCTTTACAAAGTTAGTGGTCCAGAGACCTTTACAAAACCGCCCCAGGACTAAAACAGGCCTTATATATATATAAACTGATATGTTTGTTTTTGGGTTTGGAGCAGGAAATGATCTTCAGAGGCACTGACACAACGGCCCTGCTCACAGAATGGACAATGGCGGAAATGGTGTTGAACCTACAAGTACAACATAAGGTGCAGGAGGAATTGGACAATACAGTCGGCGGGGCACAAAAGACTAGAATTGGGCAGCACTGGGACGTGGTGAAGTTGCCGTATCTGCAAGCTGTAGTAAAAGAGACATTACGAATCCATCCTCCGGGCCCACTTCTGTCGTGGGCCCGGTTAGCAACGCAGGACGTGCGAATAGGCGACGCATGGCGTGTGCCGGCGGGTACCACCGCTATGGTAAACATGTGGGCTATAACGCACGACCCCACCATCTGGCATTCCCCTTCCACGTTTATGCCTCAGCGTTTCTTGGTGTCGGAAGGAGGTGAAAACATCGACGTTCGTGGTAACGACCTTCGACTGGCACCTTTCGGTGCTGGTCGACGGGTCTGCCCAGGAAAAGCCCTCGGCCTCGCCACCGTTCATCTCTGGGTCGCCACTCTTCTTCATCATTTTGAATGGATTCCAGCCAACAATCACCCCATCGACCTTTCAGAAGTTCTCAAACTGTCATGCCAAATGGCTAAGCCTCTTGTTGCAATTCCTCTTGCCAGAAATCAGTGATCACTTTACTGTCATCAGTGATCACTTTGCTCTCATCAGTGATCACCTTGCTGTCATCATCACTATCCCTCACTTTGTGTGTCATAGATTGTTGTAGTTGAAGCCAAGGAACGTTTGTCATTTTTGTTAGTTTAGTTGTCTATAAACCGGGTTTGTAACTGTGTAATGTTTTCCAAGTGCAGCTGTGTTTCTGAGTGTTTATTATTATTATGTAATTATATAATGTTATCACTCCATTATTGTGCAGTTGTTGTGCTCGTATGAAGTTTCCTTTGGAACGTGTTTGTCAACAATTAACATTAGCAAATGTCGGAAGTAACAGAAGACCAGACCCGAAATTGTAGCTTCACTGCAGACAAGCGCAGTTATCAATTTCTGTAATGTCATTCAACAGTTTTGTGTAATTCCTCAACAGGTTTTTATACTCCATACAAAATTTGCTTATAAACAGCTTATATTAAAACATTATAGATCAGTTTATATAAAAATATTTGCTTATAAACAGCTTAAATTAAAACATTATATATTAAAACATTATAGATCAGTTTAAATAAAAATATTTGCTTATAAACAGCTCATCTTAAAACATTATAAATCAGTTTAAATAAAAGATAACAGGAATCTCTGCTGTAAACTGTTTTCGCAAGGGGCGGCTATATAATGCAAGAAAATAGTAATATATAATATAATTTGTCACTTACCTTGCCGTGTGTTCCCTACGGTATCGTAATTTTTTTTTTATTTAATAAAAAGAGCTTTTTATTCAATTTCATGGAATGTTAAAACCTTATAAATCAGTTTAAATAAAAATATTTGCTTATAAACAGCTTATATTAAAACATTATAAATCAGTTTAAATAAAAATATTTGCTTATTAACAGCTTGTATTAAAACATTATAAATCAGTTTAAATAAAAGATAACAGGAATCTCTGCTGTAAACTGTTTTCGCAAGGGGCGGCTATATAATGCAAGAAAATAGTAATATATAATATAATTTGTCACTTACCTTGCCGTGTGTTCCCTACGGTATCGTAATTTTTTTTGTATTGAATAAAAAGAGCTTTTTATTCAATTTCATGGAATGTTAAAACCTTATAAATCAGTTTAAATAAAAATATTTGCTTATAAACAGCTTATATTAAAACATTATAAATCAGTTTAAATAAAAATATTTGCTTATAAACAGCTCATCTTAAAACATTATAAATCAGTTTAAATAAAAGATAACAGGAATCTCTGCTGTAAACTGTTTTCGCAAGGGGCGGCTATATAATGAAAGAAAATAGTAATATATAATATAATTTGTCACTTACCTTGCTGTGTGTTTCCAACAGTATCGTAATTTTTTAAATTAAAAAGAGCTTTTTATTCAATTTCATGGAATGTTAAAATTTATGGTAGTCCGACAAGATTTTTTTTTTAATGATAGACAGCTTTTTGTAGTTTTGAAATTTGTGTTCATTTTAATGTTGTCGTCTATGCATCAATTATCACACCACCAATATGGATGTGCGTGAGGAAATGATTTGAAATTTGACATTCAATCATTATTTCAGAATCAGTGTATACTAATTTTCGGACAAGTATATAGTAAACAATCTTGAAGGCTAACATCAACTGAATTTGGCCAATTTAATGCAAGATTAAATTATATTTTAGA
Organism: Cunninghamia lanceolata; assembly: GCA_027924645.1. NCBI lineage: Eukaryota > Viridiplantae > Streptophyta > Pinopsida > Cupressales > Cupressaceae > Cunninghamia > Cunninghamia lanceolata. The sequence goes on along the minus strand of BSBN01001603.1, from coordinate 639,569 downwards.
GAGAGTTTCATAAATTTTTAATTGGTTGAATTTAATTAGATTGGTTGAGTTTAATTACGAGTATAATAGTATCTAATTATGAATTTAATTAGATATTTTTAATTGGTTGAATTTAATTAGATTGGTTGAGTTTAATTATGAGGATAATAGTATCTAATTATGAATTTAATTAGATTGGTTGAGTTTAATTATGAGGATAATAGTATGTAATTATGTAATTTATAAAAGGTCCAAATCTTTTGGAGGTGTAAGTAGGCGAGGGTTAATCTATGGATGACTTTGATGGATTAGATCCTCATACTCTAGCAATTTAGTTACAGGATGATGACTTAGTTGTGTGCTCCCTCATAATATTGTAATTCACCATATAAAGATTGAATACTAATATTTATGTAATCTAGTAGTTTCTATCAAACAAAAAACTCCAATGAATTCACTAGGCATCAAATCCCTTGGACTAATTGTAAAGGTAAATAAATAGTAACCTTTGAATAAAGCAAATATGAGAAAATAACTTCTTTCATTTATGAATTAAAATTTTATTTAATAGAATACACTTTCAATTCCTTGACTAGACCATATGCTTGAAGTTTAGATTACATGAATTGATAAGGTCATTCACAACATATTGTATAGTCCACTTAAACTTATTGAGATAAATAGATTAAGAAACAAGATCTCAATTACCTATTGTTCATGTGAGCAATGTTCACATAAGAATAATGATAGTAATACATTTGATCAACACAAAAATATTTGTATTCAATTCAAGTCTCTAGATAATAGAAATTTACAAAAATCTTTTAACTCATTTTAGTTCTCAAGATAATACATTCTAAAGATCTTAGCATTTATTACTAAGACTAGTTTATCTAGCAAATCAAAAAGATTTTTCTAGATTAGGGATTAAGATCCAATAATCTCCTTACATAACTTCACTATTATTTAAAAACAACCTTATATAAAGGCGAGGCAAGATAAATTTTAATAGAAGATAGCAAAATACCTCTTTTCTCACAACTAGTTAAACATTCCAATCATAAGAACACAATGTTCATTCCATAATATTTTTCCAAGGGGCTACAACCCATCAAGTAATTCATGGTATCATATTTATTGGCCAAGATTCACTCACTAAATTGAATCTACATGTCAACATCATTTTAAGATTTGAGATAAACAAAATGTATTTTAGGAGGAGATTCATCTAAACCCAATTCAAACAAAACTATTGGCATTCAAGCATTCATAGAAAATCGACACTACTATTTCACCAAAACGGGAAATATAGGTAAAATAATTCACCAATATCTCTTGTAAATCTAGACCAAACAAAGGCATGGATCTATGATCCCTAAATTTGGTCCACCATTACTGTGTGTGAGTCAGAGATGACAAATCACATGCCTTGCCACTATGCATCTGGCGTGGTGGAAAATCACTCCTGCTCATGCGGTAAGAGCTAGTGGAATGAGGGAGCATCTATAGGACTACCCTCTTTGTGAGGAAGGAGTGTCCCGAGAGTGGCAATGATGTTCATTTGTTGATTGTTTGTTGTGTTCACTTGGTTTTTGTTGTTGATGTTGATGAGAGGTGTAGTTGTAATTATTCTTCTATGGCTAGGTGGGTCATTAGCTTGGATCAAATTCAACATAGAACTGTTGAGAAAAGGCATGAAAGGTGTTAAGGCAACATTCTTCTAATTTAATGAGTTCTTCGAAGAGGGTTAGTTATCTTGCATGGGATATTTCTCTTATGTGCCTCATGTCCTTTTCCTCATGGACTCATCATAAGAAAACTACTTGTATCACTTGTAGATCGATTATTTTGTGTGTTGGTTGAGTCGCCCTTATCTCACTTAGGATGACCTATATCTAGTCTTCCCTAACTCTAGAACACATGGGCATGAAATGCCTAGTGAGATAAGGAGAAGGGAACGATTTGTGAGTCACTTCAGTGATCTCAATTTGACTTTCCTTTCAATGCTTGGTTGATGTTGTTTTACTTGTTTGATTTGTTTGTTCTCTGATCTTGGCTTGTTAGCAAGATGTTGGTTTGATGTTCTATGTTTGCGAGGTCTTGAAGCCTATATGTGAAAGGACCAACTGTTGTGTTTTTATTTTTTGGTTTTTGATTTTGGATGAATGCAAAACTATCATGAGCTATCTAAATGAAGGAAAATGAACAATTGACTACCTTTCTCTTTGTTCTTCTTTTTAAAATAAGTTTTACAATGAGCTAATTAACTAATGAATTAAATAATTTTTTTTGTATTTTTGAATCAATATGCAACTAAGTGAATTTAATTGCCTAAATGCAAGATCTCTAGTTTTAGCTCATGGTTCTCTTGGTTTTGTTGATTAAAGAGTCTTGTTAGCTCTTGTTTTTGTTTAACTATTGGATTGAGACAAATCTTGTTTTTTATTGGAGATAATCTTGTTTTTCACTTCTTGATTTGGAAGAATGCTCTAAAATAAACAAATTATAGCTAATTCTAATCTAATCTAAAGAAGAAATTAAATATATACTTTAAACTCTAAATCTAAACCAAGAAGCAGTAATAGATTATTATAGTCCTAGGGAAAAGTGTGATTTAATTACTACTTCTAAGGTACCCTTTTTGAAGAAAAAGTAATTTTAGAACAACTACAAGTGAAACAAATAAACTTTTAATTTCTTAAAAAAATTCTATGGAGCTTTTTGAAGCTTTTATGGATTTTTCCCTTAGAGACTCCAACTTCTTTTGTGTCTTCTCCTCTCTAGCTCCACGATAATCCTCTCGATGGAAGTAGGGAAATAAGGAAAACTAAATTTTATGGGAAGATTGCAAATCACTTAAAAGATTTGGTGAGGAAGCTTTGAAGCTTCAAATGCAATAAAGGAAAAATCTTAAAGGCTTGTATGGAGCATGGGTGCTGTGGTGAATCTTAGGATTTGGCTTAGTGAGGCTTGTAAATTTCAAAAGGTGAGCTTCTAATCCTACTCAATGGAAGAGTAAAGAGAAAGGAAGAAGATGTCGAGCTTCTTTGATAAAATCCTTGTAAAGATAACCAAATACAAATAAGACCACCTAGATGCATGAGGCATAAGGGTGTTTATATAGGAAAGAAGACTCAATCAAAGCAATATGACAATGAGTCAAGGGAAGATGAGAGACAATTAGCGGGAGTGATTCATGTCATCAAGACTCAAGAAACTCAAAATCACAAGCCAAAATCGAGGGACAATGATTGTAACTGACGGTTTCATGTGCCAACCAAAAACAATAGGGTCACCTATTTCAGCAAGGCCAGTTGCCTATTTTACTAGAGTAGGTTGCCAGGTTACTCTACAACCCTACAACTTGAGGAACAAAAACTCAATTTTAGAGGGTGGTGGGGATGCACAAGTTGAGCATGTGATTTACGAGGATGACAAACACATCAGGGAGGCTCCTAGAGATGCAAGGGAACTTTTATCAAGGTGGAAAAGCTGTGATGAAATATTGTTCATGTCACATGGGTTGTGAGCTAAACTTTCATGTCATCATCACATTTCCATATGGGCCCATGAAAATTTTGGCACTTACATATTTTCCCCATGGGGTGTAGTAGTCTACATGGAAGGTAGGTGCCATTTCTTGAAATAGGAATGTGGGACTTACGCTTGCTTATACTTGTCATTGTCCCTCATTTAGACCTACAAAATGGAAGATGAAGATCATGCATAGTATATAGAAATCTCAAAAACACAATTAATGTTAAGATTGACAAGAGTACTCACTATTGACATGGGGTTAGAGAGATACTACCTTCATTGTGGGCTCTTGTCACCCATTTAAAACTTGGAAGGTGGAAAATGCCAACTAACTTAAGTGCATGTAATCAAAGTGCTAGCTCAAGTTACACAACTAGCAAATATGGGTGTATGTACTATGATGGCAGGGTGTAAATCATACTTGTGCCTACTTCGGTTCACACGAATGACCTATCAAAAAGGTGAAAAACAAGCCCATATATGCAAATTTGGTTTATTTCAAACTTCATTTGTATTTGTGATGAGGGAGAGAATTGAGTTTTGGGTCAACAGAGATAAATTTGAGTGAGATTACAGTCATCAAAAAGCTCATGATGAGAGGATAACAATTATGGTGATGACTCATCAATAGACAAACCCACAAGTATGAAAAATGAGAAAAATCCCTTAACTATGCCCTAGTTTTTATTTTCCTCTATTTAGTGTCAATTGCATTTAGGTATTATTTTAGGTAGGAAATGTGTTTATGCTTTCATTTTTTAAATTTCATGCATTTTTTTATTATTTTAGAGGCATCTAGGGTTTGCTAGGGCACAACATGGGTCACCCCTTTTGGCCCTCCTAGGTTGCTTATTTTGACATGGAAAGTCACCCAAGTAACCCTACAACTTTACCTGGGTTGCTCAAGTGACCCACCAGGTCATGTACAAGAGACCTTCCTAGTTGCCCCTTTTACCTGGGATAATAAAATAATTTACCTATTTTATTCCATTTCTACAATCATTTTGTAGATTAGACTTGATTTTTGTAAAATTTTAAACTTTTTTGCATTATTTTATGTCTTTTGTGTTTTTGACATTATGTTTTTTTGGCATGTTCTAAGGTCTAATGAAGTTTTTGGTTGGTAGGACACCTACATCTAGTGGATTGCCACTAGAGAGAAATCTTGATATTCAAACATGATAGAGCACTTTTAGGAGCAGATCAAACCATCCTCCACTAAGATAGACTATTTAGGGTGGCATGAGTTCCCATTGTATGACCCTTGACATGCATCTACTATGACGTCCTTACTTATTAGGATGCAAACTAGAACACCTTCTAGTTTCCTAGAGTTTCAAGTGAGTGGACCATCACTCTCTATTACATTTACTGTATCCGGGGTGTCCATCTGAGGGGACATACTTACATTACTTGAGAGAGTCCAAGCATGAAAGACTATCTTGGGCAACTTTGATGGGAGATAGCTTAGGAGACAAGCTAGGGATCTAGCTTACTTTAGCTCCTTTTAGTGACATCCCACCCTTGCAGAACTTATCCTTATTGTTCTAATTTTCACTCACTTATATTGGGAGGAAATAAGACACCCATACTCAAATGGTGTAGGGCACCAATCATTTTATAGATTGAGTAGGGCAAAGTTTTTCTTAGGGAGTTGACATTCTAGCACTAGTCTACTAAGACCTTTATTGCATTGCACGGTGAGGGGCACTTAGCTTTGTCCACCCCTCTCCTATCATGGTATGGATTTTGGAGCACATCAAACCATACAAACAAGTGATGCCTCTAGTAGACCCTACACTTCACAAGGTCATGAGGTGGAGCAAACTTGGTCACTATGATGTGGCCACACAAGTAGTGGCAACCTTGATGGATGCAGACTTGTTACAAACCCCTACATAGACATGGAGGGGAGATGGATAAGAGATTGAGCTATATGAACCTATTATAGAGAGGTGAGCTCTGTGATATATAAGAATGGATTAGTTGAGTCTAATTCAATCTCCTACATACATTAACAACTTGAAGAAGATCATCTAGAGGACTTTACCCCATGCTATCAATCCATTTAAGAGGTGAATAAGGATCAATGAGGAGTACCCTTGTGGATCTCTCTGTTATGTCGAAAAATGTCCCCTTGGGGGCTTTTTCCTCTTAAGGTTTAGCTCCCAGGTCCTTAAATTGCATTTAGAGCATCTTGCATGTTAATTTTGATTCCTGATGAGAAAACCCTAAACTCTTATGGAAAATAGGACCTAGGGGGTGCTATTTTAATGATCACTAAACATAAACAAGGGGTTGGACTTAGGCGTTAGCGCCCTAGTCCTACCCTATTTTAGGTTTGCCCTAAATTTATGTCAGTTTTATGACCGTTATTTAGGTCCTATGCCGACATCTCAAGTTTGAAATACGAAATTCCTAGTGGGAATCTTTGTAGTTGCATATATAAGCATGATTAGGTTTCATTTGCAAACTAGATGGAAACTAGATGAGCATTGTGATTTTTTGAAAGTGATTCAAGGCATTCATTGTGTTGCAGAGTAGTACTTTGTTATTATTGTGTTTGTATTTGCAGATTTGACTCCATCTCCTCATGGCATGAAGAACATCTTCCTTCCATGAGAGCTACACTTCAAGTTGATATCTATTGTGTTCTCAATCATTCATCATTTGGATTTTTAACTCTATCTTGCCAGGATATGCACTCTTATTTGACAATGACATTTGAAAGACTTGAATGTCTCTCCAGAGCTTGATTGAGGCAAGCCTCTAAACACCACAACCCCCTCCTACACTCCTTTGTGATTTCAGGTTACAGGTACCCGAGTTTCACAGAGTGGAGTTGAGGAAAAGAAGTTGCAGACATCAAGGATTTGAGATCTGACAAGCAAAGGATTCTGGTGAACATTCTAGGACTAGGGTGTTAGTCCCTGTGTCCTCCATTTTTCCTGAGGCAGAAACAAAAGATATATTTCAAATTAGTGTTGGGAGAAGTACTAGATTCCGTGACGAAAAGTGCACCTTGGACTAGGGCGTTAGTCCTTGTGCCCCCGACTTTTCCATTTTCTAGACTTTGAAAAATAGTGAGTTAAATATCTCTGTCCTTCACCTTGGTCTGAAAGGATTTGTCGTAATTCGATAATTTGCTTACTGTTTTGCATATTTACGATTTTAAGTGAAATTGAGCATTAAATTGAGATATTGTTTGATACATATGAGCTTCCACATTATTCCAAGTGGTAGCCTAACCTGATAGGTGAATGCTCCTACTAGTGGAGATTAAAATCAGTTAATATGCCCTTGAATGTTTGTGGTTAAGGGAGGATTTGCCTTTAAAACCTAAAACAAACAAAATGCCTCCTTTTTAACCCTAAAAATTCTCTCATTCCTAGGATTAGACTATTAGATGGCCACTATGAGGACATGGCCAAACACAACTATAACCATGCCAAGACCAACCGTGTATAGTAGAGGGTAGCTTGAGAGATGAGGAGGATGAAAATGATGACTATGCTCCTGAGGTTAGAGAGGAGGAGGAGGAGACAATAGTAGAGGATGAGGTTTCCATGTAGGAGGATTGAGAGGAGGCCATGCATGCACCCCAACTTATCCCCATCACATAGATGATAGAGGAGTAAATGAGGGTATTTGATCCCACATGCCAAACATGAGACCCTCATGGGTACCTCACTTATCCCCTTTCTTCTCTATGTTTTTATCACAACTTATAGCTTGATTATTTCTTATGCTCTAATGCAAACTTGGCACTCTTCTTTTGCTTTTCAATTGATGACACAAGCACTATAGACTCATTGTCAGACTTGAATAGGACTACAAATTAGACATTCTTGCTCTTATTATGGAGACAAAGAACAACACATTTTTATTGGATGTACAGAGACCCACCATGGAAAAAAAACATGTAGATATCACATCTTTGCTCATACATTTCATATTAGTAAACATATCACATCCTAGAGGACTAGGATTATTGCAATAGAGATAGAGAACGATTTACTATTAGACATAACTATCTATGTTGGGATTAGCCAATGGACAACCACTCATTCATGAGCTAAGACACTAGGGCACTCTCATTCACAAGTTTAGACACCTGTGTCTTCTTAGGGACAACCGTGGAGGACTCCTAAAGACTTAGATATAGAAAATGGTAAGAGGAGACAATGGAGGAAGAGCCTTGGAGGGTTTATAGCTTAGAGTTGACTATGAGGTCCTTTAAGAGACCCAATTTTTTTGATGGTTAAGAGATTCTCTTTGCTTCCTTGCATGGGGAGACTTATACCTTGTGTATAAAATTCACTAGATATGGTTCCTATGATGCAACCTTATGTACTCATAATGTAACACTTATCTATCTATGATAGCTTGATTTTTTAGATTAACATTTGATCTATATCTATCTTATGGTTTATGTCTTTTATCTTTCTTTCCTTTGTGCACATGGATGGTTTAGAACTTAAGGCTTATTCGTGGATACATGTTTATATAGATGCCATGTTATGCTCATGTTTCTTTTCTTTTCTACTTTAAGATGTATATATGCAATGTATGATTGGTATGTATGGATGCATCAAATGTTTTATGGATGTAATATGATGGATTCACATGATTTTATTGCTTTTATAGAAGCCATTTTTTAAGGACATTATTATTTTTACATGATATACATATGGTACTAACAATGTGGCTACTCTTTATAGATTTTTGACAAGTAGGGGATTGTGGTTTGACTAGCATAGGATGACTCACTAAGATTTTGAGATAAAGAACTTAAAGAATCAATTTGGAGCAAGGAAAGTGATGAGAAAAAATTTAATATGATTTAAAAAAAAAGATAAATACTAATCTTGATCTAGACTAACCACTTATATTAGTGTTAGACATTGAGAAACATGTTTTATTAGCACCTTTTAGACTTAGGCCTAAATATGGCCAACAAGTCAAGACTAGGGTAAAGGAAAGTGTTCTCAACAAGGATGGCTTTTGAAGCTGAGATAGACTCTCGGTTGTTTCACCTAACTTATGTTTGTATGTTCTTTGCTTACTTTTCTCCTTTTTTTTTTGTTTTTGAATGTCACACTCATGGCTTTGATTTGGGTCTCCACCCAAGAGTATGGATATTGTACAATTTTTCTCTATTTTTTTCATCTTTTTCTTTTTTCTTGCAATTTCTTTGGAGTTTTGACCTAATGATCTTAGGTAATGTGAGTAAGGGTCTAGGTGCAACCAAATAGGTGCAAACTAGCTTCTAAGACTACCCCCTTGTTGAGGAGAATTAGGGAAACTTGCCTGTTAGCTTCTATAAGGTATTGTAGGCTTGAAAACTTACTTTGTGTTGAACCAAACTTAATGATAACTAAGACTAGGATCATTTTAAATATTTTTAGAGGATTCCTTTAAATCATGGGAATGTAAGGAATACATGGAAGAGATAGTTTGGGGAATTTGTGGTTTGGTAAAGGAAACCTATACTAGCAACTTAAGATTCCTACTAAGATAAAAACTGGAAAAGAGCAAACAACCAACAAATGAAAGGGTGGAATGAATAGAATGCAATGCATGCTTTTTCTATTATTTATTTATTTTTAATTTTTTGATGTTTTTTATTTTATCTTTTTTAAATATAATACTTTTTAAGATGGACGACATTGATGGTTTTGCCAAATTCCTCACCTTCCATCATGCACAAGAGGTAAGCGATGTTGATGATATCTTTCTTAAATAGATAGGGACCATTCCAATCCTCATGAAATTTCCTTTTATTTTTATTCTTTATACTCCCTTTTTTGAGGACCAAGTCTCCTCTTTTGAATGGTGGGGATGATGATTCCCCAATTTATTTAGTACTAGATCTATGAGATTTGGGTTTCATAGCATGTTCTAGCATGAGAAATGCTTGGTGGTGAAACTCAGTCCATAAGGTGTGATCCCCATTGCTTAAGACATTATTTAATAGATCAAACTCATGTATATGGTACATATGAATGCTATCATGATCCTTGATGGATTCTAATAATAGATGCAACTTGTAAGGAGTTTGAGGCTCCTCTTGCTCTTTTGAGAGGATGAAGCTAGTTCTTAACTTGCCATTTAATTCATGGTGTAAGTCCATGGAATGATTGGCATATTTTTTGGAATCTCTAGGACCATCACATTTTTTGGAATAGAATATGACTCTTTTTACACCACTTACACATCATAAATCTTGTCATAATGGTCAAATTCCATCATTAAGCCCACCTTCTCAATTCTAGGTGCTCCACATAGGCAAATTAATGCCTTGTCATAGCATATGGTGCGAAAGATGCTCCATAACTCTTGTTTGACTTCTTTTCTAACTCTCATGTTAAATATCATTAAAATTACATGCAAGAGAAATAAATATTAATAAATAATTATCCCCACACACATAAGGGCATCCACTTTCACCCTCTCCATGCTCCTTGGAGTACATGCATTATTTACCATTTATAATTATAACAAGATTGTTGCAAGGTGAATGTCACCTATCAATCCTAACATTCTCCAACTTGACATTTACATTGCAATGACATAAATTGGAAAAATAAAATAAATCAAGTACACAATCTAAGGCCCATGACCTTCCTACACTAAGAGAACTTTGTGCTCATTGACTTTGTAAGGGAATTTGTAACATTATCCTAAGTGTCAAATTTTTGCAACATGACCTCACCATTCTCTACCATCTCACACAAAATGATACTAAATATAAACATGCTTAGTATGATCATGGTACATGGGGTTCTTGGAAAAATAGATAGAACTTCGACTATCACAACTAATTTTAACCACCTTGAAATCAAAACTAATACCTAAACACAATCTATGTAACTATACTGCATTATTACAGGCATGTGTAGTTGATATGTGTACTATTCTTTGATGATGGACAAAGAAGCCATGGGTTGCCTCTTACTTACCCAACTCATTACTCTTCCAAAAAAAGAGAACACATAGCCACTAGTGGACCTTCAACTATCCAAGTCACTTGCTTAATTTGCATCCATAAAGCCATGTATGTCTAATGTCTTATCTACATCATTAGTACCATAATAATGTTCACAAACAATAATAAGAAGCCCTCACAAATATTTGAAAACCCTCTTAACATAATTCCAATGCTCCTTACTAGGGTTAGAGATAAACCTAATCATAACTCCTCTTGCTTGGGCAATCTTTAGTCTAGTGCAAACCATTGCATACATCAAGATACAACCAACACCAACATAAGTCATGTTAGACATATCCTTAAAGTCATCATCTGACATGGGACACATATCCAGTGAAAGAGTAGTGCGAACAAGAAAATAAATATTCATAAGTTTGCAATCTTGCATATCAAACCATCGCAAAATGGTATCAACATACTTACTCTAACTTAAATAAATCTTTCTGTGTACCTGATTCTTTTTTAACTCCATATCAACAACATATTTTGTAGCCGACAAATACTTCATATCAAATGTTTGAAAAAGATAAGTTTTGATCTCCCTAATCATCACCTTATTGTTACCAATAAATATGTCATCTACATACAAGACAATGATTAGAATCTGATCATCAATAATTTCAACATAAACATAGTGATCTTCCTCACTCCTAACAAAACCCATTTTTAGTGCAAATACATCAAGCTTATGGTACCACATGCAAGGTGACTACTTTAGTCCATACAATGATTATTTTAACCTATAAACAAATTCTTCCTTCCCCTTCACAATAAAATCATCAGGTTGTTGCATATAAATCTCCTTCTCAAGATCCCCAAGCAAGAAAGTAGTTTTAACATCCATTTGTTCTATTTAAAAATTATATGTTGAAGAAATGGATTGTTGATATGCACCAGGCAATTGAGGGGGAGGGGGTGAATCAGTTGTCACAAAAACTTAAACACTTTCTGCAATTAAAGATTCATCACTTATCCACAATTATTATGATTTAACAATGAGTGCATGAAATTAGAAACTTAACAACATCAAACACAAGAGACACTAGATTTATGTGGAAAACCCTAAGGTGGGGAAAAACCATGGAGAGGATTAACTCTCAATATATATTGCAATCTTGAAATAGTGATGTTCAGGCTTGGTCATCCCATAGGCCTAAACATACTGGCTTATTGCCATGAAGAACAACTAGGTCTAGTAGGCTCACTGCCTCAACCCTAAACCTAACAAGATTACAATAAGGGCTGTTAAACCCTACTAGTGGCTTACTGCCAAATTCACTGCCATGATGAACACATTTATTTATTGTGAATAAATAATTCCTCAGCTTTGCTCTTCCTCTACCCTGCTCTTCCTCTACTCTGATCTTCCTCTTCTTTCCTCTTCCTCTTCTCTTCTCTGCCTTTGGACCTTTCTTAATGTATTCTCATTTTCGCTCAAGGACAACTTTTCCATGACTTAGCTACAAGTATTTATACACTACATCAACCTTGGAATGATCATCAAGGTTGGAATTAACCATTGGAATAATCTCCAAGGCCAGTATTACAAACATTTACAAAATAGTTCCTGACCTATTTCTACATCATGCAAAGGGAATGAAAAACGGATCACACCATGCCTTAGCTGGGACTCAAGCATGATCTTCCATGCCACAACACCATGCTTCCACAATCTTCTAGAGATCTCCGCAATCACTTGGATCAACCAAGTTGGCCAAGACTAGTTACATGCTACATTATTTGGGAGTAATCTTCACACACCATCTCAATTTCTTAATGCGGACCAAAGTCCAGATAGGAACATGATTAGGATACATCCACAAGCATGCTATAATCATCAGGAGCAACTGTATGAACCTTAACCACTTTATTCATAGGAATCTTCTCACCGGAGTACATGAACCTTATTGTCTTCAACTATCATAAAAGAAAGATAGCTTGTGGACCACCAAACCATGAACCATTGCAATTATAGGCACTTATCATCATCCCAGACTTCCCTCTAGAACCGCATAGCAAAATACTTTATTGCGGAGGAATGCGGAGCCAAATACTATCTTCCTGTCTCAACTAAACTTACAGAAAAAGCAGGCTTCACTCTAGTGAACACAACTCACTCAGATCTTTATGCAGATGGCTCAGACCTGAAATGTAGCATCCCCAGACATACCTCTAACTTACTTCCAATCTACAGACCACAATATTCAAGCAGGAACAAATGTGGAGCAGTTTACTGGATTGTTCTTCAGTATACAATTCATTGTCTGTACTGCACTTCTCTGTGGCTTACTTGTTTCTTCCAGAGAGGCTAATTTTCTCAATATCCTCAACATGCAAGTCTTCTAAACAAGTAATGGAATATGATATAGTTGACACCAATGACAACAAGAATATGTTGACATTAATTACAACATGGATTAGGCACATACTTGCAACAATCTCCCCCTTTGTCATTGATGGCAACATATGATGTGAAAAACTACAACAGCCATCAAGACAAGATTTTCCCCCTTTCTCTTTTCACATCTGCACTCTTTCTCTTACACATCTGCACTCATCTACACTCTTTCTCTTACACATCTACACTCTAAGTTTTTCATATGAATTCTCTCCCTCTTTGACATCAATGGCAAAGGGCACATACTTGCACTTTCCTTCTCTGATATAATATCTCTTCTAAACTTTTTGACTACTCCCCCTTAGAAGTAGCCCTAAAAAGCATCAATCTGGACCTCTGAACACCTCTAAACTAATGCACCATTGTGCATCTTAGTTTAGAGTAGGAGGGGTGATGACCCCTAACTTTTCTCTGAGATACCTAAAAGTATCCTTGGGTAAAGACTTGGTAAAAATGTCTGCAATCTAATCCTTGGTTGAAACATACTCCAACTTCACTTCATTCTTTATCACCTTTTCTCTCAAAAAATGATACCTAATGCATCACTGGATTCTTTGATATATTGATGGCACATGTATTATCACAAAAGATTGTAATTGGATCTTCATACACAACTCTGATGTCCTTCAAAGTCTGCTTCATCCATAACACTTGAGTACAATTACATGTTGCTACAATGTATTTTTCTTCAGCAGTAGATAGGGATATTGAATCTTGTTTCTTGCTCAACCAAGATACTAATCTTTTTCCCAAGAAGAATACATCTCCACTTGTGCTTTTTTGTCATCCACATCTCTAGCCCAATCTACATCAGTATATGCATTGAGAACAAAGTCACTGTCCTTGGGGTACCAAAAACCATAATCTATTGTACCTTTTAAATATCTCAAAATTCTCTTGACTGCCATCACATGTCATTCCTTGGGTTCTTCTTAAAATCTTGCCACAAGACACACTGCATGCATTATGTCAGGTCTAGTTTGAGTCAGATAAAGTAATCCTCCAATCATAGATCTATACTTTTTCTGGTCTGCCATGGGTGAGTTATCATCTTTGCTCAACTTAAAACTAGTTATCATAGGTGTGCATACTAGTTTAGAGTATTTCATCCCAAATTTCTTTAACAACTCTTTCACATACTTGGACTGAGAAATGAAGATACCCTTATCTGATTGACTTATTTGTAGAACTAAAAAGAAGTTCATCTCCCCAAACATAGACATTTTAAATTCATTTTGTATTTCTCCAGCAAAAACTAAGCACATACCTTCATTGCCTCCAAAAATAATATCATCAACAAAAACTGCAACAATTAGAGTTTGTTCATCATTGATCTTGAAGTAGAGGTTACTATCTGTCGTACCTTTAATGAACCCTATTTGCATCAGGTACTTATCCAACTATGCATACCATGCCTTGGGAGCTTACTTCAATCCATACAGTGCTTTCTTCAATCTGCATACCATGTCCCCTTGTTCTGATGACTGAAATCCTTTCGGTTGTTCAATATAGACTTCCTCATCCAACTCTCCATTTAAGAAGGCAGACTTCACATCCATTTTATAAACCTTGAAATCTTTGTATGCTACAAAAGTTAGAAACATCCTTATTGCTTCAATCCTTGCTACTAGAGGAAAAATTTCCTCAAAGTCTATTCCTTCAACCTGAGCATATCCTTTGCATACCAATCTTGCTTTGTTTCTTACCACTTCACCATTCTCATTCATTTGGTTTCTGAAGACCCACTTTGTACCAATTACATTCTTGTCTGCTGGTTTGGGAACAAGACCCCAAGTCTGATTCTTCTCTATCTGCATCAATTCTTCTTCCATGGCCTTTATCCAATTCTCATCTTTGCATGCCTCATCCACAGTTTTAGGTTCAATCTTGGAGATCAGATAAAAATTTACTTGTTCTTCGTAGCTTTTCTTCTAGTTAAGATCCCTTTGCTCTTATCTCCTATGATTTGATTTTCAGAATGACTGATTCTTACATATCTTGGAGTTTTGGTAGCACTTACCGGAGCTTGTTCTTCTTCATATGTGCTATCTTCATGCTGCACTACTTCTGAAACACTTGGATTATCTGACTCATATCCACTTGGTTTTGAAGACTTTCCTTTACACTCATCAACTTTGACATTTGCACTTTCAATGATTTTATTTAGTCTCTTATTATAGCACTGGTAGGCCTTACTCTTGGTGGAGTAACCAAGGAAGATTCCTTCATCACATCTAGCATCAAACTTGCCTAAATCTTCTTCTCTTTTGTTATAACATCTGCTACCAAAGACTTTGAAGTATTTCACAGTAGGAACTCTACCATGCCATAATTCATAGGGAGTTTTTGAAGTGTTACCTTTTAGTTGAACTCTGTTTAGGATATATACTACGGTGTGAATTGCCTCTCTCCAATATTCTTCCAAAAGATGAGCTTCCTTCATCATGGTTCTAGCAGCTTCTTGAATTGTTCCATTTTTCCTTTCAACCACTCCATTTTGTTGTGGAGTTCTGGGCGTAGATAACTGTCTCTTTATTCCATGCTCTTCACAAAAGAAATTGAATTCATTTGATGTGAACTCTCCTCCTCTATTAGATCTCAAACATTTGATTTTCAAATCCATCTCATTTTCAACCATTGCCTTAAATGCCTTGAATTTATCTAGAGCTTCAGCTTTCTCTTTTAAGAAGGTGACCCAAGTCATTCTAGAATAATCATCAATGAGCAACATGAAATACCTGTCTCCTTGCAAACTTATTACTTTGGTAGGTCCACACAAGTATGTATGCACTAGCTCAAGTAGTCCTCCAACTGATTGATCCTTGATTTTGAAACTTGTTCTTGTCTATTTCCCAAAATGACACTCCTTGCAAACTGGATTAGTAGGCTTCACAAGCTTAGGCAAATCTCTAACAATCTTTGCAGTACTTATCTTCATAATATTATCAAAATTTATATGACACAACCTTCTATGCCATAACCAACTTTCATCAATCTGAGTCAACAAGCAATAGTTCTTGGTTCCTTTCAAGTGATAGATATTACCTCTGGTCTTCTTACCAGTTGCAATGACTGTTCTGGAGCTTTCCCTAATCTTGCATTCATTGTCCTTGAAGATTACATCGTAGCCCTTGTCACACACATCTGACCCACACTTAGAAGATTGTGCTTTAATCCTTTCACATACAAGACATCTTCAGTATTAAGCTTGCCATCAAAAGAAATAGATCCTTTTCCATAAATCCTACCAGCTGTGTCATCTCCAAACCTAACAAGTCCACCATCATATCTTTCCAAACTTACAAACTTACTTTTGTCACTAGTCATATGGTAGAGCAACCACTATCAATAACCCATTCATTTTTGTCCTTGATGACCTGGGCAGCCAAAGCACTTTCCACTAGTTTTCTTCTTTTTATAAAACTAGAAGAATTAGTAGACACAAGATCTTCCTTAATAGAAATGAACAAACATTCATTTATAGAGGAATTAGCATTTTCTGGTTCACCATTATCTGATACTCCATCATCATTAAAATATTCAACGTAATAACACTTCTTTTGGGTCCTAGGCCTGTTCTCATATCTTCTTCTATTTCTTTCAATTCTTTCAGAACATCTGGAAGAAAAATGACATACTTTACCATAGGAAAAACATTTGAAAGGTAATTTGCCTTTATACTTACTAGATCCTCTTTGCAACCTATTCACAAAGTTGGCTTCAACTTCATCTATCTCATCATCAGATTCTACCTTATACTTTTCTAATCTGGAAGTACTTCCAGGAGTACTGGCTTTGAAGGTAGTCCCAACTTTTGGCAGAGCATCATCTAACTCCCTCATCTCAAAAGCAGTAAGCTTACCAAGCAACTGATCCTTGTTAACTATTTTTACTTGCATGAATTCTTCAATCGCGGCCACCTTGTGATAGTAGGACTTGGGCAGAGATCTAAGTATTTTCATGACAATTTCCTTTTCATCAAGAGTTCCACCTATGGATTTTATCCCTATAACAAGTTCATCAACTCTTTGCATAAACGCTGATATGTTTTCATCATTGTTCATCTTCAAGCTTTCATATTTCACTTTCAGACTTTGTAACTTGGCTTCCTTCATAGAGTCATCTCCTTCATACAGATTTTTCAACTTTTCCCATACCTTATTTGCAGTTTCAAGATCTACCACTTTTGTCAGTATTGAGTTGGTTAATGAGCTTAGCAGAGCATCCCTTGCCTTGATATCTATCTCATATTCTTTGATTTTGTCTTCAGACCATTTTGAGCTATGGTGTATTCTTTTTCTGCAACTTTCCAAACTTTGATACCAAGAGAAAGACGATGGCTTTTCATCTGAGCCTTCCAGAGAACATAATTAGTTCCATCAAAATGTGGTACTTCCTTCTTGTAAGACATTTTGGATCTTCCTTAAGCTGTTAAACTTTCTTTAGAGGAACCTGGCTCTGATACCAATTGTTGATATGCACCAGACAACTGAGAGGCAGGGGGGGGTCAATCAGTTGTCACAAAAACTTAAACACTTTTTTCAATTAAACATTCATCACTTATCCACAATTATTATGATTTAACAATGAGTGCATGAAATCAGAAACTTAACAACATCAAACACAAGAGACACCAGATTTACGCGGAAAACCCCAAGGTGGGGAAAAACCATAGAGAGGATTAACACTTAATATATATTGCAATCTTGAAATAGTGATGTTTAGGCTTGGTCACCCCATGGGCCTAAACATACTAGCTTACTACCATGAAGAACAACTAGGTCTAGCAGGCTTACTGCCTCAACCCTAAACCTAGCAAGATTACAATAAGGGCTATTAAACCCTGAGGGATGTTAAATTCTACTGGTGGCTTACTACCAAATTCACTGCCACGATGAACACCTTTCTTTATTATGAATAAACAATTCCTCAGCTCTGCTCTTCCTCTGCCCTACTCTTCCTATGCTCTGCTCTTCCTCTTCTTTTCTCTTCCTCTTCTCTGCTCTGCCTTTGGACCTTTCTTAATGTATTCTCATTTTCACTCAAGGACAACTTTTCCATGACTCAGCTACAAGTATTTATACACTACATCAACCTTGGAATGATAATCAAGGTCGGTATCAACCATTGGAACAATCTCCAAGGTCGGTATTACAAACATTTACAAAATAGGTCCTAACCTATTGCAACATCATGCAAAGGAATGAAAAGTGGATCACACCATGCCTTATCTGAGACTCAAGCATGATCTTCCATGCCACAACATGCTTCCATAATCTTCTAGAGATCTCCGCAATCACTTGGATCAACCAGGTCGACCAAGACTGGTTACACACTACGTTATCTGGGAGCAATCTTCACACACCATCTCAATTTCTTAACGTGGACCAAAGTCTAGATAGGAACATGATTAGAAGACATCCACAAGCATGCTATAATCATCAGAAGCAACCACACAAACCTTAACCACTTTATTCATAGGAATCTTCTCACCGGAGTACATGAACTTTACTGTCTTCAACTGTCATAAAAGAAAGATAGCTTGCGGACCACCAAACCATGAGCTATTGCAATTGTAGGCACTTATCATCATCCCAGAATTGCCTCTAGAACTACATAGCAAAATACTTTATTGCAGAGGAATGCGGAGCCAAATATTGTCTTCTTGTCTCAACTGAACTTACAGAAAAATCAGGCTTCACTCTGGTGAACACAACTCACTCAGATCTTTATGCGGATGGCTCAGACCTGAAATGTAGCATCATTAGACATACCTCTAACTTACTTCCAATCCACAGACCATGATCTTCAAGAAGGAATAAATACAAAGCAGTTTATCAGACTGTTCTTTAGCATACAACTCACTGTCTGTACTGCACTTCTCTGTGGCTTACTTGTTTCTTCCGGAGAGGCTAATTTTCTTAATATCTGCAACATACAAGTCTTCTAAACAAGTAATGGAATAGGATACAGTTGACACCAATGGCAACAAGAATATGTTGACATCAATGACAACACAGATTAGGCACATACTTGCAACATGGATAAAATGAATCTAATAGGAGATAATATTTTACTAAAATCAAAGTTCCCTTTTTCAAGGATTATCCCTTGCCCACTAGTTTATCCTTATACTTCTCTAACAATCCATCTGCTCTAATCAACTTCTTATAAACCCAATTTAAATCAATGGGTTTTCTTCCCTTGGGAACACTAACACTATCCCATATGTCACATCTATCTAAGGCCATCATCTCCTCCTACATGTCCTACATCTAAGACTCAATATCCTCTAAAGAGAGAGCCTCCCTAAAAGATCTTGGTTCATCCTCAATGCATAAAAAAACAAATACACAATAAATATTTGGTGGGATATACCTATCAATTGGATTTGTTGTCTCATGGATCTTCTCAAGTTAGGAGTAATGGGCTTTGCCTATTATTTTGCATGCTCAACCTACTCATCCTACTCAAAACTCCCATTTGAGCCCTCTTCTTCCACTTCATCATCTAAAACATCATCTTGTTCTTTAGCATGTGCATCTTCCTACTTTTTGATGTTGGTCTCAAGATGCACTATTTTCTTTCCTTATTTTTCCTTTGGTTGTAAAAGATCCAAAAATGCTCTAAAATCCTTGAAAATCACATCTCTAGAAAATATTATTTTTTGGGCTAGTGGATTCCAAAGCTTATAACTAGTTACATTCTCACCATAACCAACAAAGATGCATTTTTGTTATTTCAGATCTAGTTTAGATTTATTTTCCTTAGGCACATGAACATAAGTCTCACAACCAAATACTCTTAAATGTGAAAGAGAAAATTCTTAACTATCCACATTTCATAATGAGTTCTATCAACAAGATATGAACAAGGAGCTCTATTAATCAAATAACAAGTAGTACTTACAACCTCTACCCAAAAGCACAAATATAGCTACATAACACTTATCATACTTCTATCTCTTTCTAATCATGTTTGGTTCATTCTCTTTACCACCCCATTTTGTTGAGATGTGTATGGTGTAGCTTTCTATCAAACAATACCTGCATGCTTACAAAACTCATCAACTTCTTTAGAACACTTTTCACCCACATTGTTAAATCCCAACACCCTTATTTCATAATCTATTTGATTTTCAACCAAGGATTTAAATTCCTTAAACAATGAAAAATTTAAATTTAGAATGCATAAAATAAACCTAGGTGTATCTTGAGGCATCTTTAATGAAAGTAACAAAATAACAAGATTCTCCCATAGATTTAACATCCACTAGACCAAACACATCTAAATGAATAATCTCTAATAATCTCTTATCTTTGTAATTTATTGAAGGAAAAGATACTCTATTTTATTTTCCAAACATAAAATGTTCACAAAATTCAAAACACTCATTAGAGTAAGAAAAAATATCATTCAACTTTTTATTAATTATGGTTCTAAGCCCTTTTTCACCAATGTGGCCCAAATGTTGCCACAACATACATGTATTTTCAACTCTAGTTACATTAGTAGAATTACAAAAAGTAGAGGCATTCAACCTAAACAAAGTCTTAACACAAGATCCTTTAGCAACCACCAAATTTTCTCTCACCAAGTTGCAACTAGGCTTATCAAATGTTACGAATCCATAAGTCATGCTCAACCTAGAAATAAAAATCAAATTTCTAGAAAGTATAGGAATATGAAAAACACCAATAAGGGTTTTAACCCTCCCATCATCGAAACACAATTGTACCTTCCCATGACCAATAATTTGATGCAAACTATTGCCACCTAGATACACTTCTCCTCCATCATGTGCATGGTAGGAAGATAACCACTCTTTATGATGGGTCATATGAAATGAACAACCTAATTCAATCAACCATGATTCATGAGAAATAGTATTAGCAGAAAGGCTTCATCACCTTCATTATAGGATTTTCTATGGAGTCATATGTTTTCTTATTCTTTCACTCCTTCACATGCCCCAATTTACCTTAGTTCCAAAATTTCACTCTACTTTTACCTTGGGTATTAGAATGGACATGAGACTTGGACTTCTTTGTAGACATTTTTGATCCCCCTTTAACCCTCCTTTATCCTTGGGATTTCCTTGAACATGTAATTCATCCTTTGAGCTCTCTTCCATAGATTTTCTCCTCATTTCCTCTACAATTAAAGTAGCAACAAGCTGGGAATCCAACTTTGTATCTATGATCTAACTACTCAAAGAAAAGATTAGATTTTTCCATGATTTGGGCAAGGAGCAAAGTAATTTAATATACACTTATCCTCCTCATTTATAATGACATTAATAGATCCTAATTGACTCAAAATCAAATTAAATGAATTTAAATGTTTTGCAATAGAGTCCCAATCCTTCATCTTCAAAGAATACAATTTCCTCTTCAAATAAAGTTTATTCACTAGACTCTTATTTTGGTAGATCTCACCAAGCCTCTTCCATAGGAAATATATAGTGGCATCCTTATAAACATTCAATAAGACAAAATCTATGAGACACAACCGAATGGTTCCTCATTCCTTTTTGTTTAGATTTTTCCAATCATCTATGGATATAGAATCTACTTTATTTTCACTTGTGATAGCTTTCCAGTAATCTCTCTTCAAGGGGATCCTCCATATTTATCTTCCACAACTCATAACTAGCTCCATTGAATTTCTCAAAGTTTGAATGAGAGGTAGAGGCCATAGTTTCCAATCACAAATATACAAAAACCACTCAAACAAAGAACTCCAATTATAGCCAACAAAACTTAAAAGTTTAAGAAATGCATCCCCTTCTCAACATAACCAAGGATTTGATATCAAATTTTGTAGGGTCAAGGTGAACTACTACAAATGTTAATTCTCCAAAGTGTATGTAAATCTAATTTCTAACTATGAAACATTAGATTTTCCATAAATCTATATTGTGGAAACTTAAATCAGCAACTAACAATCAACAAACCATGATCATGTATGACACAACACCATATGTCTGTGGAGAAACCCTTTCAACAAAAAAAATCACCAACAAAGACAGGTTCAAGTACATACTAATCTTTGGTAAACAAAGTACATATGAAACACACTTCTCTCTTCAATTTCCAACAACATTCTAGTACTTCCCGTGAATCTAAAAAATAACCATATATATATATATATATATTACTATCCAAAGGATCCAATATATAGAACAATTGGAAACAAGAAACCATAAATGGTTTTCAAAACAAGGGGTAAATAACATGGGCATAAAACTAGGCACCCACCTCCATGCAAAAATCCAACACCCCAATCCACTTGGTCAACCTATTGAAATAGAATGTAAATCCTCTTACACCACTTACACATCATAAATATCATCATAACAATCAAATTCCATCATTAGGCCCACTTTCCCAATTCTAAGCACTCCACATGGGCAAATTAATGCCTTGTCATAGTCCAAGATGAGAAAGATGCTCCATAACTCATGTTTGACTTCTTTTGTAACTCCCATGTTAAATTCCAATACAACTACATGTGAGAGAGTAAAATTAATAAATAATTATCTCCACACAAATAGGGGCATCCACTTTCACCCTCTATGGTCCTTTGAGTACATATATTATTTATCATCTACAATTATAACACGACTTTGGAATTGCAAGGTGAATGTCACCTATAATTGTAACTAGGTGTGGAATGGTTTTGGTTCTTAGATGAAGGATGATTCCTAAATCATTCCCTAAAGCCTCTTCTTTTGCATTAGCAAAGATGCTAGGATCCATCCTTTGGATAGTGTTATAAGAGATATTAATCATGTTAATGGTGACTTGTGTAGGAGCCACCCACCTCATAGGAGGTGGTTGGGGAATATTTTTATTTTAAAATGCATTGGGTCAAGCTCTCTTGGATCAACCAAATCATCCTCTTTTGTATCTAAAAAGGTGTCTACTTTTGAGGTTACATTGATTACACAAATTTCTCCAAAGGGGGATTGAAAAGATTCATCATTCTCTAGAAATTCCACTCTTTGTGGTGGTCTTGGTTGAGAAGATCGAGCCATGTTTAGAGGTTTTTCATTTTTGAAAGTTCTAATTCCTTGTTCCTTGGTAGGTTCTATTGTCTTAGTGGTTGAATTTGCAACAATAATTGAGACTTGATTAGGAGCCCAATCTTTCTTTCTCAGCTAAATTGTTTGGGGCGTTGTCTTAGGTATCATGATTTTGTTCATGGAAAACTAGTAATCAATTAGAATACCTGCCTTCTTTGTTTTGTCTACCTTAAAAAATTTGAAGGGTTCTAGGTCTCCCTTGGAAACATAAATCTTCCCTACATGAAGGAATATTATTTATTAGAAAAGTGTGGAAGGGATTGCCTTCATTTTATGAATCCAGGGTCTTCCTAGCAATAGGTTATACATTGTGTCTATGATGTAGAATATGGTTAGGACCATGTTGGGTCCAAGAGAGATAGGAAGCATTATTTTCTTGATTGTTATTGCTTTAAGGTTTTCATAATATTATCTAGAGTGTCTCTACAAACTATTAAACTGGTATAAGCATGGCCCTTTCTTTCATAGAGGGAAAATGGGAGAATGTTAGTTGCAAATCTATCACCAATGAAAGTTCTCTTTATGCATGAGTCATAGATCCAAACCTATAAATATAGGACGACATCACTTCTCCTTATTAGTTCAATGTATGTGGGGAATTTCTTAAGGTCAAATAAGAATCTAGGATTATGTAATTCAATGTTAAGTGTGCTTAAATTGAGGTCCACTTAATCGATCTATTCCAAGAGGGTTGCATAATCTGTTGGGAGTTCCTCAGAATATCTTTAAGGATATTTTTAAAAATGTTTTCTTAAGATCCTTAACCAAGTTGTAAGGGCTAATGAGACTTGGTGTGAGGTCTACTATTGAGACTGTGTGTTTGTGGTTTTCTATTTTGGGGATTGAAAGGTTATACTAGATATCTCCATTCTGGACAAGCTCAATAAGTCCAAGAATTTTTATTTCTCCCTTAATACCCAACTAAGTGGGAGTGTTCAAATTCTCTTCTATGTCAGTAGTAGTTGCTCTCAATGCAATTTGGTTACTAGAATTGGACTAGTTTGAGCTATTTCTTGGTTGATGTGTCATAAAAGGATCTAGGGATATCCTTAAATTTGAGTTTTGAGGTGAAACAAGCCCCTAATGGTTATGATTTGGGTTTCCTAGATAGAGGAGGAACATATCCACAAATAAACACTTTTATTCCTCTAGGAGGTTTGATATTAACTAATGGTGTTCTTGGCATGATTCAATGTCATTTCCCTTCTCTTATGGAACGAGAAATATTTATTGGGCTCAAACTATTGAGGTCTTTTATATGGGCCATACTAGTTATTGTTATATGATTTCTCATTTTGTTGCTATTTGTTTCACTACTCATAATTGTTTCTTGAGGGATAGTCAATATCGTTGACATTTTAATTCCCCACATTCAAATAGTTCTAACCTCCACCATAGCCATTTCTATTATAATTATGATTGTTATTTTTCTTGGGTAGTGGGGAATCTATAACCCCATTGGTTGTGGAATATTGATTTCTCTTTAGAAATTCAGGTGTTAAGGGGTTACTATTGTTGTTATTATTGCTCCAAATGACCAATTTTCCATTGGAACCATATTCTTTCCTACTTCTATCAATTGCCACCTTGTCTATCTTGAGAGCATTCTTGAGAGCCTTTTCATGATTTGCAAGGGAGTTTTTGGACCTCATCCCATGTGTCCATGTCTAGGGCATGCAAGAAGAGAACACAAAGTTCCTAGTGATCCATGTTGGGTGATCTTTTAGATGAATAAAGAACCTTTCTCCATCATGTAATGAAGTGTGTAGTTGACTCATTTGCATATTTTGTGATACTCAAGAACTCTCAAATTCCTATTTTTACCAATTTTCCATGTCAAAAGTAGCAAAAAACTCATTGATGAGCTCTTGGAAAGAATGGATGGATGCTTCTAAAAGCTTGTAGTAACCATCTAGGGCTTGTTGGCAAGAGACACTACTATGCATGATAGGTGTTGTCATTGATGGCAACTAAGTCTACTTTGCACATCCGCATTGCATAATCTATTCATACCGGAAGTCAGAGTGAAGATTTGATTAAGTCTGAATAGTCAGAAATAAAGCATGTGACAGGGTCCAGTATCTTGATCCGGATCTCTTCAGTGGTAATTCACAGGGTGCTGCGGATCTGAGGGAGTGATAAGGATTGTCAGGACTATCTAAATCTAGAGATTTAGCCTCTGGTCATAAAGGATTCAAAATTTATAAGGATCTGAGTACCGGGTTCCAGTTAGTCAGCACAGTCAGAAGAAGAACAGGGCAACCTAGTATTTGATCTTGGTTTGGATGCATAAAAGTTGTTGGATAAGAAATTGGTGATAATCAACGGTATTGGACAACATGATTGATGATCTGGAAACACAAGTTTTTGGTCTACGTTGATATCTGTGCATGGATTCAGCCGACAGAGCAGAGTGTTTAATAAATGTTCTAAGTTTTATTGAAGCCAACTACAGTTGATTGAATTTGTTGATGTGGATATATATAGCCAATGGATTTGAGTGTTTTGGGTGTGAGTGTGGTGTGATAATGGAGTAAGTGCAAAAAGGACAGATTAAAGTGTGAAAGAGAAGAGATCTAAGGTCCAGATTATGACAGAGCAGTAAAAAGGGTAGAAGAAAGATGAAGTGTGTAAGGTCATTATTCTATGCTTAACTGGAACTAAATTCTTGCATTAGTAGATGCTACTCATCAGTTCAAACAATCTAAAATCTCTTTGTAATGATTCTTGTAGGTAGTGAGCCTCTTTTGAGCAGTGAGCTCTGGGCATTGAGCTCGAAGGCATGTGCCTTCCCCCTTCATAATACTTTTAATTGAGTATAATCTTTGTGGGTTAACCTCCACCGTGGTTTTTCCCTTAACCAAGTTTCCATGTTAAAAATCTTGGTTTCAAGTGTGTTATTTGTGTTTCTGCTCGTGTTATTGATTCTTGCTTTTCATGGTTATATTATTAATCAATTAAGAAGTGGTAAAGAAGAATTAACTGCAGCAAGCATCAAAGTTTTAAGACAATTGATTCACCCCCCTCTCAGTTGTCAGCCCTAATTCCAACAATTGGTATCAGAGCAAGGTTCCTTGGAAGAAGATTAATAGCTTGAGGAAGATCTGGGAAGGAGTTTCAATGGGTTCACTTAGAGAACAACTTCAATTGGTTTTAGAAGATCTTGATCGGTCCAAAGTAGAAGTAGATGACCTGAAAGAAAACCTTAAGGATGCTGATGATTGCATTGAGTTGCTAAAAGATAAATTAAAGAAATATATGGAAAAGAGGAAGGAACTACTTCTGCAGCTATTTAATCTTACTAATGAAAATGGCATGAATGAAGCCTTGGAAGAAAAGACAAAGGAATGTGAGAAGCTGTCAAGAGAAGTCTCTGTTCTAAAACATGAGATGGAATCTGGGGTGATGAGGCTGTTAGATCTAGGGCACACAACTAAGAGGGGGGGTGAATCAGTTGTACAAAAACTTGCTTCTACTTGAAACACTTGATTCTTCTTTATTAGTTAACAGCATATCAATTAACCATTCATGAAAGCTGAAAGCATAAACACCGGAGTAGATAAACATCAACACATTAGACACCAAGATTTTGACATGGAAAACCCGGTTAAGGGAAAAACCATGGGGTGTTTAACCCAAGGATTATTCTCTATTAGAAGAATAAGATAAAATGAATGGCACATGCCAATTAGGGCTCACTGCCCGAGCACACTGCTCATAAGGAGGCACACTGCCTACAAAGAGACACACTGTCTACAAGATCATAAGGATCACAACCTTGAACTGGAGAATGACATCTTCACCATGTCTGGATCAGTTCCATTTAAGCCCAAAACACTTCTGCTCTGCCTTTTGCTCTTTCGCTATACCACACTCATCCGCTCCTCAACACACATTGAAATGAACTCACAAACCTTCATTTATACAAGACATCGACTTAGGAGCAATCATCTAAGTCAGCAATCAACCATAAGGATATTCGCAAGATGATTAATACATCCGATCAACCACCACAAGAACATTCACAAGATGAACAACTCATCCGGTCAGCTAGTTTGAACAAGAACTTCATCCGAAAGAATATCTTCAATTTCAGGCTCTACCACCAATGCGGATCGACAACATAACCTCAACATGATCCAAGAACCTTCACAAGCTTGCCTGATTAACCAGGTACATCTACACTTCCTCTACTCACTGGAATCTCTTCTCCTCTTCATCCAAAACTTCAAAAACACAGTCTACCGCCACTGTCATACTGAAGAAGGTGCTTCCGGACCTCCAAACCACGTACCAATTGAGATGACACATCACAAAGACATCCCAAACACTCTTTCCAATCTGCAGAGTCTAATAGTGCACCTCTGGATCTCACCAGACCTTTTTGTAACACTCTGTCACTCCGGAGCATCTCCCGGAACCGGTTCTACTTGATTGATCACAACTTCTTCACATCTTCATGCGGAGCTCTGAAATATTAACTGGATCATCTCAAGACTCATATCTACAAACCCTTTAATCCACATCCTCTGAATCTCAACCTATTGAGTATTTTTGCCTTCTTCTCATCACTGTTCTTCACTCTTCCTGATTGAGACTAATTTTCTCAATATCCTCAGCACACAGCTCATCCAATCCTTCTTGTCAATGCAATATGAGTATGTTGATATCAATGACAACACTAGTTCACCTCATACTTGCAACAATCTCCCCCTTTGTCATTGATGGCAACATATGATGTGAAAAACCATCAAGACAAGAACTTCTCTTTTTTGTCACAGCTCCCCCTATCAGCAACAACTCTTCACATGTCTTCTCTTCCTTTTACTGCTCCCCCTTTGATCATCAACCACTTGTTTTTCACATGTCTTCTCTCCCCCTTTGACATCAATGGCAAAGGGCTCATACTTGCAATTCTAACACATCAGAATCATATCAGCTGCTCCCCCTTAGTAGCAGCTCCCCATCATCAATCCGGATCACAAGATATGACTGTGATATCCACTGGACTGATGCACATCAGTGCATCCTAGTTCATCACCAGAGGGGCCATGACCCCTAACTTCTCCCGGAGATACTCAAAAGAGTCCTTGGGAAGAGGTTTAGTAAAGATATCTGCAATCTAATCCTTGGAGGGTACATACTCCAATCTGACTTCTTCCTTGTTCACTTATTCTCTCAAAAAATAAAACTTGATAGATATGTGCTTAGTCTTAGAATGCAATACCGGATTCTTAGAAATATTAATTGCACTTGAATTATCACAAAAAATTGTGATAGGCTCCTCATATTCAACTTTAATGTCTCTTAGCATCTGCTTCATCCATAAGATTTGAGTGCAACTACCTGCTACTGCAATGTATTCTGCTTCAGTTGTAGACAAAGATATTGCATCTTGTTTCTTACTTAGCCAAGAAACCAATCTCTTTCCCAAAAAGAATGCTCCACCACTGGTGCTCTTCCGGTCATCCACATCTCCTGCCGAATCTGCATCTGTGTAAGCATGAAGAGAGAAATCATGATCTCTAGGATACCACAAACCATACTCCACTGTCCCTTTTAGATATCTAAAAATTCTCTTGATTGCCATTACATGAGATTCTCTAGGATCAGCCTGAAATCTTGCCACAAGACCAATAGCCTGCATTATATCTAGTCTAGTCTGAGTGAGATTCAACAATCCACCAATCATTGATCTATACTTTGTCTGATCTGCCTTTGGAGAGTCATCATCTTTGCTCAACTTACATCCGGTTTCCATAGGAGTGTTCATTGGCTTTGAATCTTCCATATCGAATTTCCTCAACAATTCTTTCACATATTTGGTCTGAGAAATGAAGATCCCTTTCTTTGTTTGAGTAATTTGCAGACTTGAGAAGAAATTCATTTCACCAAGCATAGACATTTCAAACTCACTTTTCATCTGATTTGCAAAAGTTTTGCACATACTATCTCTTCCTCAAAAATGATATCATCCACAAACACTTCAACAATCAAAATGTTTTCATGATCAATTTTGAAATATAAGTTACTGTCAGCAGTACCTTTGTTGAATCCAATCTACACAAGATGCTTATCCAACCTTTCATACCATGCTCTTGGGGCTTGCTTCAATCCATACAATGCTTTCTTCAACTTGTAGACCATTTCATCATTATCAGACAATTGAAATCCATCCAGTTGTTCAATGTAAACTTCTTCCAGATCACCATTTAGGAAGGCAGACTTGACATCCATCTGATATACCTTGAAGTCTTTGAAGGCAGCAAATGCAATAAATAATCTGACTGCTTCAATTCTTGCCACTGGAGCAAAGGTCTCTTCAAAATTAATTCCTTCTATTTGAGAGTAGCCTTTGCAGACCAATCTAGCTTTGTTTCTAATTACTTCACCAACTTCATTCAGTTTGTTCCGGAAGACCCATTTGGTTCCAATCACATTCTTGTCTCTAGGTCTGGGAACAAGATCCCAAGTATGATTTTTCTCAATTTGCATCAGTTCTTCCTCCATTTCTTTGGTCCAATTTTTATCATTGCAAGCTTTATTAACTGTCTTAGGTTCAATCTTTGAAATCAGACAACATTCATCTGAATTTTGAGCAATTCTTCTCCTTGTTTGTACCCCTTTACTTTTGTCACCTATGATTTAATCTTCAGAGTGATTTAGAGTTACATACCTTGGAACTTTGGGAGTTTCTTGCACTACTAATTCTTGATCAGGCTCATTCAGACAAACTTCTTCCTAATTTACCGGATTAGTCTGGATCTGAATTTCAGAGGAGGATGGAGCTCCTTGCACCAGAGAATCATTCCGATCATCTTCATCACATTCACAGAATCTTGAGGGCTTCTCCATTCCTTCATCAACCTTCACATTTGTACTTTCTATCATCTTTCTCAATCTCTTATTGTAACACCGGTATGCTTTGCTTTGAGTGGAGTAACCCAAGAAAATTCCTTCATCACTTCTAGCATCAAACTTTCCTAAATATTCATCTCTTTTGATATAACACTTGCTACCAAATACTCTAAAATATCTCACAGTAGGAGTTACACCAAACCAAAGTTCATAAGGAGTCTTACCGGTGTTGCTTCTGATTTGAACTCGATTAAGAGTGTAGACTGCAGTGCTGACAACTTCTCTCCAAAACATCTGAGGAACATTTGTTTCCATCATCATTGTCCTGGAAGCTTCCTGGATGGTCCAGTTCTTTCTCTCAACTACTCTATTCTGCTGTGGAGTCCTAGGAGCAGACAGCTGTCTCTTTATGCCATGCTTCTCACAAAAGTCTATGAATTCACCAGATGTGAATTCACCACCTCTATCAGACCTTAGACACTTCAGTTTCAATCCAGTTTGATTCTCTACCATAGCTTTGAAGATTTTGAACTTCTCAAAGGCTTCTGATTTCTCTTTTAGGAAGGTAACCCACATCATCTGGGAATGGTCATCAATTAGCAACATGAAATATCTATCACCTTGAATACTCTTGATTCTTGTCAGACCATAGAGATCAGTATGTACTAATTCCAACAATTTGGTAGTGGACTGATCCTTGCTTTTGAAAGAGACTCTGCTCTGTTTGCCTAGCTGACATTCTTTGCATAAACTATTTGTAGGTTTCACCAGTTTAGGAAGATCTCTTACCACCTGAGTATTGCTTATCTTGATGATGTTATCAAAATTCACATGGCACATCCTTCTATGCCATAACCAACTCTGATCAACTTGAACAAACAGACAACTTTTATTAGAACCAACTAGATGGAAGATATTACCTTTTGTTTGAGTACCGGATGCAATTTCAGTTCTAGAGCTTGTAAAGATTCTGCATTTTCCATTCTTGAACCAGAGATCATAGCCTTTGTCCACTAACTGACCAACACTGAGAAGATTGTGCTTCAATCCTTCAACATCTAGTACATTACCTATTTTGCTCTTTCCATCAAAAGAAATAGTTCCCCTACCTCTGATTCTGCCAGCAAAACTATCACCAAACTTTACCATTCCTCCTTCATACTTTTCCAAATCTAAGAACTTGTTCTTGTCACCAGTCATATGGTGAGAGCATCCATTGTCAATAACCCAATCATCCTTTTCTTCCACTTGGGCAGCCAAAGCTCTTTCCACAAGCTTGTGATTGACAGATTCAGAGGATATTGAATCTTCTTCCTTGATGGCAATAAACACCCATTCATTTCTGGATTTGCTTCCTAGTTCTGATTCATCATCTGTTACTCCTTCATTGTCATCTTCTTCATGAACATAATAGCAGTTCTTTTGAAACCTTTGTCTGTTAGTATTAGACCTTACAGATCTTTCTAGACATCTTGAAGCAAAATGACCAATCTTATTGTAGTTGAAGCACTTAAAGGGTAGTTTTCCTTCATACTTACTGGACCCTCTTGGCAGTCTCTTGGTAATGAGGGCTTCAAGTTGAGCTGTTTCTGCTTCTTCCTCTTCCATGTCTTTCCTTGCTTGATCATACCATGATAGCTTCCTTGAAGAGTTCTCTCCCAGATCAAATCTTTGTTTGCCTTTCACATAGGCACTGGCTTTGAATGCAGATTCAATCTTGGGGGATCATCTCCAAACTCAGTCATTTCAAATGCAGCCAGTTTGCCAGCCAATTGCTCTCTTGTGACAGTTGTATGGGCTCTGAATTCATCAATGGCAGCAACCTTGATTTTGTAGGCAACAGGAAGGGATCTGAGAATTTTGCAAACATTTTCATTTTCGTCCAGAACTCCACCAGCATTCCTGATTCCACATACTAACTCATTCACTCTTGGCATAAAGGTAGTGATATTTTCATCATCTCTCATCTTCAATCTTTCAAATTTCCCTTTTAGACTTTGCAACCTTGCACTCTTGACAAACTCATCTCCTTCATACAGAAGTTCCAGTTTAGCCCAGATTTCATATGCAGTTGGAAGGTCAATAACATTTGAGAGATCTGAGTCATTCAATGCGCTTAGAAGAGCTTCCTTGGTCCGCAGATTGTTTTCAGCATCTGTGATTTCATTTAGAGTTGTCGGACCACCCTATGGAGGAACATATGGTTTTGAGACCATGGCCAAGTATGCTTTTCCCATACACTCCAAGTGACATTTCATGCGACCTTTCCAGAGAGTAAAGTTGGTTCCATCAAACTTCAGACTATCCTTCTTGTATGACGACATCCTAGATCTCCTCAAGCGGTTAAGCTCCTTTCAAAGGAACTTAGCTTTGATACCAATTGTTAGATCTAGGGCACACAACTGAGAGGGGGGGTGAATCAGTTGTACAAAAACTTGCTTCTATTTGAAACACTTGATTCTTCTTTATTAGTTAATAGCATATCAATTAACCATTCATGAAAGCTGAAAGCATAAACACCGGAGTAGATAAACATCAACATATTAGACACCAAGATTTTGACGTGGAAAACTTGGTTAAGGGGAAAACCACAGGGTGATTAACCCAAGGATTATTCTCTGTTAGAAGAATAAGATAAAATGAATGGCACATGCCAATTAGGGCTCACTACTTGAGCACACTGCTCACAAGGAGGCACACTGCCTACAAAGAGACACACTGTCTACAAGATCATAAGGATCACAACCTTGAACTGGAGAATGACATCTTCACCATGTCTAGATCAGTTCCATTTAAGCCCAAAACACTTCTGCTCTGCCTTTCCTCTTTTGCTATACCACACTCATCCGCTCCTCAACACACATTGAAATGAACTCACAAACCTTCATTTATACAAGACATCGACTTAGGAGCAATCATCTAAGTCGGTAATCAACCATAAGGACATTCGCAATATGAGTAATACATCCAGTCGGCCACCACAAGAACATTCGCAAGATGAACAACTCATCGGGTCGGCTAGTCTGAACAAGAACTTCATCCAAAAGAATATCTTCAATTCTGGGCTCTACCACCAATGCGGACCGACAACATAACCTCAACATGATCCAAGAACCTTCACAAGCTTGCCTGATTAACCAGGTACATCTACACTTCCTCTACTCACTGGAATCTCTTCTCCTCTTCATCCGGAACTTCAAGAACACAGTCTACCGCCACTATCATACTGAAGAAGGTGCTTCTAGACCTCCAAACCACGTACCAATTGAGATGACATATCACAAAGACATCCCAAACACTCTTTCTAATCCACAGAGTCTAATAGTGCACCTCCGGATCTCACCGGACCTTTTTGTAACACTCTGTCACTCCAGAGCATCTCCCGGAACCGGTTCTACTTGATCGATCACAACTTCTTCACATCTTCATGCGGAGCTCTGAAATATTAACTGGATCATCTCAAGACTCATATCTACAAACCCTTTAATCCGCATCCTCTGAATCTCAACCTATTGAGTACTTTTGCCTTCTTCTCATCACTGTTCTTCACTGTTCCTGATTGAGACTAATTTTCTCAATATCCTCAGCACATAGCTCATCCAATCCTTCTTGTCAATGCAATATGAGTATGTTGACATCAATGACAACACTGGTTCACCTCATACTTGCAACAGAGGCTAACCAAAGAAATTGAGCAGAGAAAGAAGACTGAAGAAGAACTGAATCAAACCCTAAAGGAAAGAACTGAAGAGTACTGCAGAATGGACAGAACAATTGGCCACTTAAATTTGGTCTACAAAAATGCAGATATAATGAGGAGGAACTTGAAAAGCAAATTGTCATTCTCAGACATGACCTAGAAGTTGCAAATGAATACAAGAGAAGTTGAAGATAAGCTCAACTAAACTTGAAGTGCTGCTTGAAAGTCAAAAAAAGGCTGATGACAAGCATGGTCTTAGGTATGAGAAAGGTGAAAGCTCCGGATTCAGACAAAGAAATTTTCAATCAAGGAATGGGAGAAATAGACCTAGAAGACCTCTGGTAAGACAACCTAATGCTCAAAGGTATCCATATTTTAATGGAAATTATTTCAATTATAGTAAATTTGGTCATAGATCTACTTAGTGCAAAAGCAAAGTAAATCAAAGTGGTCCATCCTTCTTTGGTCAATGCTTCAAGTGTAAGAGGTATGGTCATAGATCCAATGAATGTCGAAGTATGATAATAAATAACTCTAACAATAGAGGAAATGACAATTCTTTCAATGGCTACTATTTTGCTTGCAATGGATTTTGACACATGGCTAATCAGTGCAGATCAAGAGGAAATCAAGTAAATAAGCAAAGAAATATTATGTGCTTTAATTGCAATAGATCTGGTCATATTGCAAGATTCTGCAGAAGTAGGAATAATGAAAGAAGAGGTTCAGTAAATAGAAAACTGGATAAGAAAAGACAAGACAAAGGCAAGGGCAAAGTAGATGTCAATGAAATCCAAAATGAAATGGGTCAAGAAAAGTGAAATGAATAATGGTGTTGGATCCGCACCAGAATTTGGTGCTAGTAATCCCCCCGGGAATTGAATTAGGAGCTCTAGCTCAGGGGGAGCTGCATTAAAAATCTAATTCCCCCAGCTAGTAAGTGAGTGCCTGAATCTAGCACAATGAGAGAAAATATTTTGGGTTACTATAGATCATTTGGAAGGATTTCCGGAAGAAAAGAAGTGGATATGGCAATTTGTGGAGTGATTCATGAGAATTTTCATCAAGAAACAGAGTAACCGGATGAAGTTAGAGCAACACATTTATTACAATGACAAATTAAGTTTTGTGGAGGATAGAAAGTCACTTGCTCAAGCATTTGAATCACTTTGCATTCAAAGAGAACAAGAAGAAGAGCATCTGAACTGAAAATCTAGAGATTGAATCATGAAGAACGAATTTGACCGGTAATTGATCAACCCTAACTCCGCGGAAGAAAAAGGTACTTTTCTATGAAGATTTGAATCTATAATTTGTTGAGATGGCTACTTGTCTTGTTGTTGATATTACTGAAAGGCCCCATCCAAAATTTAAGAAGCATTCTTACAAGTCCGTCGAGTCAAACCATTAGGTGTATTTTCTGGTGACCCATATGGAGTACTACATGTAGAAGATATTAGGGCATACATCCATTGTAACGTGGATGAATTTGGAAACCTGAGATTGCTGGAATTGTTTAAGAACCATCTAAAGGATGATAACTATGATTTGAAACCGAAATTCAAAACCCTAGAGAGCAAACATTTTCTACAAGTCATTGAATTTTTGACATTTGATGAGAGTGAGTGGGTTCGTTACATCTTGAGCTGAATGCATGATGAGTTCATATGGCTGTTGAGACCTTTCAAGATTACAAAGGATGTTATTAGAATTGTGACTGGGTTAAATTCAATTGGTGGATTACCCATGCTGAAATCTGTGAAAAACCAGATTGTTACTAATGCAACCGGTGCCAAGTTCAACAAAAGGGCAATGACCATCAATGACATTATTGAACCGGATGTTAAGTTTGCCTCTATGGTGATTGGTTACAAGATTTATCACTCCAGTAGGGAGAACTCTGTCTCCGGAACTGCCATAAATGCAACATATCAAATGTTGAAAGAAAATGCAGATTATGACCTATGTGAGCTGTTACAGAACCAACTGATTGAGAACCTGAGCAAAATTAAGAAGGAAAAGAAAAACACCTTCATATATGGTTCTCTGGTTATATGTTTATTCTTCTACTTCATGAATGAAGTGCTTGGACTAAAAGGTGTGCAATGGACTAGTGACAAACCAATTGCAATGCAAATAAGAGATAATCTACACAACATTGGAGATTCTAAGGCACAAAAAACTGCAATCTGGGGGTGCTTTAAAATTTTTTAGAGTATGATGCACTCTAGGGAAAGAATCCCTAAATCAGTAGTTGAGAAATACAAAAATGAAATCTATTTTATGGTGGACACTGATTAGTGCCTAATGGAAGCTGTAGAACCCAAAACTATTTGGATTATGCCTATGGGTTATGAGGTTGATGAGAAGATTTTGGAAATGTATGCTCAACATCTCTTGAGCAAACCCAAGGATGACTCTATTTAGAGGTTTGGGACTTATAAAGAGCTTGATGAAAAGATGCATGTTGAACTCTAGAAGCCAGAGATTAAGAGAAAAGATTAGAAGCAAGTAGAAATGTATGTTGAAAGCATTGGGATAACAAAAGAAGCTGTGAGGCAAAACAGAGAAAGAATAGAAAAAGTTGAGAAGGAGAAGCAGGATAAGAAACAAGGAAGTACTCCAGTAGAATCCTCCTCCACTCTAAGGACTACTAGGAGCTCTGTTGCTACCCCTGTTACCCCAAAACCTGCCAATCCTCCAGAAGACATATCATCTGGTAAGGAAAAGAAGAGAACTAAAGTAAAGGCAAAGAGATCACATGACAGTTTGGAAAATGAGGATGAAGAAAAAATAGACTTAGATGATGGGCTTAAGGAGCTAAAGGCCATAGGTGCTAAAGATGTTAAAGTATCTGAAGAGAAGACTTCCAGAAGCAAGAAGACAAATAAGAGGCAAAGATCAGAGGTTGATGATAAGAAGCATATTCCCTTTGTGAAAAACATTATCAAGACAATCACTATTGATGGGAATTTAAAAACATTGACTAAATTATATAATCTTTACAATGACGCTGACAAAAGATTTTTGGAAGAAGTCACTATCAAGTACTTGAATGTATTCAATCGAGCACTGGTAGAAATTCTGTCAGAAGTTCCAAAAGGCTTAAGAAACATCTTGGAGATAAGAAAAGAAGCGGCTATGTCAAGAGATATGGAGCTGAGGGAACATGTGTTAACCACTCCATGTCCGGTGATCTCCAATAGAGAAGAAGATAAAATTTTTAAAGAGGTCAAAAATGAATTCAAGAGTAAGACAAGAATGAACAAATTGATGATTGGAGAGATAGATGAAATAGTCCAAGAAATTAAACAAATTTTGAGAAAAGCATTAGACAAGAAAGTTCTTTGTTGTGTCAGATGAGCCTGCTAATGACACACCAGTCCTAGATGAAGAAGAACATCAGAAGGATGAGCAACAATTTGGAATGGACGATTCCTTTGTCCTGGAAGAGGATGTAATAAACAAGGAAGAAGTAAAAATGACAGATGAAACTGCTAATGCAGGAGGTATTCTAACTCCTCTGGATCATTCTAACAAAGAAGATACATAGATGAATACAGAAGCAGATGGTCAATTTGAAGATGACTCATTGAAGGTTGAAGAGCATGAAACAAAAAAGGCTAAGGACCATGATGTAGAAGAGGTCAAGGAGAAAAATGAAAAAGAAGAAGAGTTTACTAAGGATGATGAAAAGCCCAAACAAGACAATCCGGTTGACAGTACTGGTAAGAAACAGATAGACACATCATCATTTTGGGCAAGAGACACTACAGAGGTAGTGAAGGAAATTTTGCAAAGGGATAAACAAATTGAAGAAGATTAGGACATAATCCAAGGTCCAATAAATTTTGACACATTATCTCCGGTGCAGAAGATTAAGTTGGCTTCTATAGCTCAAGCCAAGGCTAGAGAAGACATTTTGAAGTCTCACATAGAGGACATTGAGCTACTTGGTCTGGCATCAGGAATTTTAGAGAAAATCATGCCAACATACCAGAAGGATTCTTCAGCATCCCCCTCCAGACAATTAAAGAACCTGATAAACTCAATAAATTCTCATTTTGAGTCTCTAGAGAAGTCTATAGAGGTCAAGGTTCAAAAATAATTCAATGATAAAATATTTGATGCTCTTAAGGGATTAATTGGAGTAGATAAAATGGTGTTGGATGCCAGTGTTAAGAGTATTCAAAATGCTCTTACAGAAGGAGGAAATGTATATAAATCTTGTCTATCTTGTCCTAAAATTATAGAGGATATTGAAGATAAAATAAAAGTGTCTAAGCAAAAATTATCTACTATATCCAACTCTTTTGATCCGGTGTCAGTATCAGTGGCAAGTAAGGAGATTCAAGTGATCAACTCAATTGAAGATATAAATAAATTGATAAAAGAGAAGGAGAGCATAGAGGCAAGAATGAGTGAGCTACAGGGACTACTTTCCCCCAAAATGGAAGCCATGTTCAATGGTCTGACTGAAGCCCAAGCTACAGCTCAGTCAAGTGACCCCATTGATCTATGAACAATAGAGTCACAAGCATTCCTTTTCAGTGGACACATCTCAATTTTGAACACTATAAAGAAAAGATGGGATAGTGATCTAGCACATTTGAAGAACATTTTTGTTGATGTACTTAAGTATATGTAAATAAGACTCAAAGACTGTTTGTACATATGCGGCCTGATATTTTTGTGTAAATTTTGGTTTTTGGATCCCACCCTTTGCCATTGATGCCAAAGGGGGAGTGAAGAGCAGTGAAAAATGAGGAATCTAGCAAAGGGGTAGCATTGGTGATTAGTGAAAAGCACAAGTGTACATAGTAAGGAGTGTTCCGACGCTTAGTCATTTTTCAATAAGTGTTGCCATCAATGCCAAAGGAGGAGAGTGTTGGCAAGAGACACTACTACGCATGACATGTGTTGTCATTGATGGCAACTAAGTCTACCTTACACATCCACATTGTATAATCTGTTCATACCAGAAGTCAGAGTGAAGATTTGATTAAGTTTGGATAGTCAGAAACATAGCATGTGACATCCGGTATCTTGATCCGAATCTCTTCGATGTTAATTCATAGGGTGCTGTGGATCTGAGGGAGTGATAAGGATTGTCAAGACTATCTAAATCTAGAGATTTAGCCTTTGGTGATAAAGGATTCAAAAGTTATAAGGATCTGAGTATCAAGTTCCAGTCAGTCAGCATAGTCAGAAGAAGAACAGGGCAACCTAGTATTTGATCTTGGTCCGGATGCAAAAAAGTTGTTGGATAAGAAATTGGTGATAATCAGCAATATTGGCCGACATGATTGATGATCTAGAAACACAAGTTTTTGGTCCACGTTGATATCTATGCATGGATTTAGCCGACAGAGCAGAGTATTTAATAAATGTTCTAAGTTTTATTGAAGCCGACTATAGTTGATTGAATGTGTTGATACAAATATATATAGCCAATGGATTCAAGTGTTTTGGGTGTGAGTGTGGTGTGATAATGGATTAAGTGTGGAAAGGGAAGATTAAAGTGCGAAAGAGAAGAGATTTAAGGTTCGGATTATGGCAGATTAGTAAAAAGGGTAGAAGAAAGATGAAGTGTGTAAGATCATTATTATGTGCTTAACTGGAACTAAATTCTTGCATTAGCAGATGCTACTCATCAGTTCAAACAATCTGAAATCTCTTTGTAATCATTCTTGTAGGTAGTGACCTCTTGGCAGTGAGCCCGAAGGCATGTGCCTTCCCCTTTTATAATACTTTTAACCGAGTATAATCTTTGTGGGTTAACTCCCACCGTGGCTTTTCCCTTAATCGAGTTTCCACGTTAAAAATCTTGGTGTCAAGTGTGTTATTTGTGTTTCTGCTCATGTGTTATTGATTCTTGCTTTTCATGGTTATATTATTAATCTATTAAGAAGTGGTAAAGAAGAATTAACTGTAGCAAGCATCAAAGTTTTAAGACAACTGATTCACCCCCCTTCTTAGTTGTCAGCCCTAATTCCAACAGGGCTATCCCTTTTAACATTTTTGGGAAGACTCGTGTGATGACTCCATCTCAGGGAAGGAGTTCTTAAATAGCTATGATATATGCATTGATGTGAGATTTGAGATCTTCCACTCCTTTGAACTTAGGTAATTTAGGAAGTGGTTGAGGCAAAATCACATTGATGGTGACTGATTGTCATTGATGTCAAAAGGTGTTGTGTAGTTTGCCATTGATGTTTTGATTATGATGCAAGGTTGGTTGATAAAGTGTGTTGCTTCTTGCTTTCATGATGTTCACAGGTTGACCACATGGGTCTAATGCAGAGGTCATTCTTTTGGGGTCATCAGGACTTTATAGTATGATTGATTCTGCTTGTAGTTGATCATGGACTCATAATATTATTTGGAGTTGCTTCATGTTCTTGTGTGCTTTCATGCATTTCTTGTGCATTCATATACACATATATAAGTTATGACAAATACAAGATTCATGTTTATGACAAGACTTGTTTGATCTACTTGATCAAATCATTTGTTGATGCTCACATATTATGGATAGGTGATGTCATCAGGTACTATGTACTCAGATATAAGTTATGTTGGTTGATGTGAAAATGTCAAAGGTTGGACAAGAGGATCTCAATTGGATCTTAGTTGAACAATATTTGATGCTCTATGTCACAATTGTCATGGGTTGTGTCTTCATCAGGTTGTGGCTTCAGAAGATGGTTATGATGGACATGTATTGTCTTGGTATTGGTTCTCATTATGTTAATAAGAAAGTTTGATGCTCATACTTCATGTTAGGGGATTATGTTACAGTTCATCTTATTGAGGTTTCATTCTGGTTGTCGTGTTGATGTTAGATTGATGTCAAAGTTTGTGATTGAGTTTCTTTGAAAATTACATCATCAGGAGTTGAGGAGTTGTTCATCATAGTCATCTCATCATGTTCAAAGTCATATTGTTCTGCTTCTATGATTTTGATTTAGGCTTAGTATCTCAGTGTTTGGAGATGGAAACAAGACAAGGAAAGGTCAAGTCAAGGGAGTAATCACAACTTGTAATGCTTTTAACTTATTCATATCGATTCAAGGATCATTACAAAATTCTTGAACATATATGCAAGCAATCAGGATATTGTCTTCAAGGTTTAAAGAGCTATAGGTGTTTTTAAGTCAATAAAGTTCAATGTTCAATGACTAATTTTATTAGCCAAGTGCATTGTTTTTAAGATTTAATTGTGCTAAGTGATATGGTTTTACTCTCCTCACTGCCCATCGTAAACAAGTTGCACTTTTCATATGTTTTGGTGTTGACTTGCTATCGCAAGTCATAAAAACTTAAGTTATATCTTTAAGGGGTTTGCACTGTGAGATAACTGGCCCCTTTCACCTTGTTTACTGCCTGTACCAGTCAAGTCTACATAATGGTGGTGGCAATTATACATCAACGGTTCTATTTGAATATTTCGGTGCGCGCGAAGAGGAAATCAAAGGTGGCAATTTAAACGTATGACCTTGCTGAGTATTAGTTTTGATGTGCAGTGAAACATTGAGTTCTGTGTGATTGCAGTAGATAAAGTTTTAGAAAGTTTTTTTAAGGATATTTTGTGCCCGATTGAAATACAATTTTTAGAAGTTTTTGTTAGAAGTTCTTTTAAGATGTTTCTATTTGAAACACATATTGATCTCTCTCTCTCTTTGGATTTAAGGGGTTTATATTAGAAAGTTTTTTTTGAAGACATTCTATTATATTGGAAATTATTTTTGGAAGACATTTTTGTGGGAAGATTATATTTTTGAGAAGATGATGAGATTGATTTATTATTGAAGATATATTATGAAGGGTCATTTGGGAACAAAGATTTTCAGATTGAAAGAGAAGATGAATG
This sequence comes from Cunninghamia lanceolata, assembly GCA_027924645.1. Taxonomy (NCBI): domain Eukaryota; kingdom Viridiplantae; phylum Streptophyta; class Pinopsida; order Cupressales; family Cupressaceae; genus Cunninghamia; species Cunninghamia lanceolata. The sequence continues at coordinate 598,146 of BSBN01001603.1, read as the reverse complement.
CAGAGAGGAAAATGAAAAGACTCATGAAGATGAATATGTAGAGGAGAGGAATTCCAAGAGTCTTTTTGTTTATCATTTTATTGCAGGTGCTCTGTGAAAGAATGGGATTACAGGAATATGAAAAGACATTCAATCTTTATATTTTGGTTATGCAGGTGCTTTGTATGTGAGTGTTATAATGTGGATTGATATGCAATAATGATAATCTCCTTGTGCAACAAATTTGCAAATTGAACCACAAAGACAATATGTAGATGATTGTTCATCAGGTGAATTGGTTGTGAATAGATAATGAGATTGACATTTAGACTGAATTGAAAAGAGATATGCAAACTCAGAGAAGACAGGTTATGTAATGGTGCAAATCAGATTGAGTTGCAATCATTTCTTGCACACTTTGCTGTATGTTTTGATGGTGGTTGAATTTACTAGTGAGGCTTTATGTTCCAGTGAGGCTTGTATGGTTAGTGAGACCTCTGTATGTGCCAGTGAGGCATTTTTGTAAAGATAGTGAAGCTTCCTTGGTTAGTGAGACCTATTTGTAAGCAGTGAGGTTTTGAATAAGCAAGTGAGGCAATTTTGAGTGGTTTTTCTACCCCAAGAGGGTTTTCCACTCTTGAAATTCTTGTGTCATAATTTGTCTCTATGTATGTTTTATATGTTTTACATATAAGTTTTTGTTCACTCTTTTCATCATCATACTTGTGCATATGAATTTGATAGATTGTTGATGTCTTCTTTATTCTCTTTGTCTTGTAATTCAAAAGTTGCAAAAAGTTAAAAAGTATGACAACACTAATTCACCCCCCCTCTCAGTGTTGTCTTGGACTCCAACACATTACAAATTATGTGTTCTAAGGAGATCCTTCAAGTGCTCGAGGTACATTCTAGATAAAGGGTCATGTGTGAAAGGAGGGATCCCTCCAAACATGAACCCTGTGGGTTGAGATTTCTATATGGGTCACACTTGGAAAGGTATATCCATCTATTCATATATGGGAAAAGATAGATAATTTTGGAGAGGTATACTTAGAGGTTAAAAATTTGGTGGGATCATTTGATTCAAGATTTGAATTATATGCATCTGACTTGTTTTCTTTAATCTATCGATGTTGTACAATAGAGGCATGGGAGGCATGAAAGTGTTAATGGTTGTGTTGTGCAAGTAAAAGTTGACATAAAGGGGTACTTGAACTACCCCTTGGCTTGAATCATTTGCACCAATAGTGAAAGGATTGTTATAAGGATGACATCTTGAGGACCTTGGTCAATCATTTATTAGGGTTAAATTTTATATCAACCACTCATTGATTCCAACCTCAAGTAGCTATGAGAACTTCTAGGGTTTCTTCTTTTTTTGACACATTTTTAACACCATGAGGTGGGTTCTATTGTTCATAGTGTAGGGGTTGAGTATCCCCATTTGTTCTTGTGTCCTTTTGGTTCTCAAGTCTTTACCATTGAGTGGAGACCTAGTCATGCTAAAAGATCCTGTGGAGTGTTGTTCACATTGCTAAATCTTCTACTAGATCCCTTTGAAGGAAGTTAACCTTGTTATCAATTTGCATGGCCATGTCCTTGTAGGTAGCTAATCTAGGCTCTTTCTTTATAATCTATGATCAAACTAAGACATGATGGGCTCTTGGTTGGTCCAAGTTTGGATGTAATATGGGTCCTTGATATTCTCCCCATGTGTGGTTGTTGAAGGTCATGGATTAATGGCTTGAATGGGCATTGTTATCTTTCTCCATACAATTAGCATCTAAATTGGTATCCTCATAGTTGTACCTATTTTATATTGGTGCCATGGGATCAAAAGGAGGGATATACCAATCAAATGAGGGGGTGAAAGGTTCATTGGAAGAGACTTTCCCTTAGGTTCTATCTAGTCTAAACATATTCAAGGGTACCATAGGTACCACAAAATAATGGAACAAAGGTGGAAAAGAGAAGAGGAATGGAATAGAAATGAAATGTGGAAAATGAGAAAGTTTACCTAAAAGGATTTGTTCATTTATTTTGGGTTCACCAAAATATGAGATCCCCAAATCTGGTTCAACATTACAATGTGCAATGTAGAGATGGAAAATCACATGCATTGCCATTATGCATTTGGTGTGGCAGAAAATAACTCTTTCTTACATGGCAAGAGCCAATGGATTAGGGGATAATCTATAGAAATACCCTCTTCATGAGGAAGGAGCATCCTGATAGTAACAACAATGTTCATTTGTTGATTGTTCATTGTGTTAAGTTGGTTTTTATTGTTGATGTTGATGGGAGGTGTTGTGGTGTTAATATGAGGGTGCTACTTGGCAAACCTCTAGAGAGGTGTAGTTGTAATGATTCTCCTTTGGATAGGTGGTTCATTAGCTTGGATCAAATTCAAATCCTAATGAGTGAAGGAATGAAAGGTGGTGAGATGAAATTCCTCTAATTCAATGAGTTATTCCAAGAGGGTTAGTTCTTTGCATGGATTATTTCTCTTACATTCCTCCTATCATTTTCCTCTTAGATTTGTCATAAGATAGCTTCTTGTTATCTCACTTGTTCTTGATTGATTATTTTGTGTGCTATTTGAGTCACCCTTATCTCACCTAGGATGACCTCTATCCAATCTTCCCTAACTCTAGGACACATGGGCATGAAATTCCTAGTGAGATATGGAGAAGTGAAAGATTTGGGAGAGTCACTTTGGTGATCTCATGTTGACTTTCTTTTGAAGGCTTGGTTGATGTTGGTTTTCTTGTTTGATTTGTTTGTTCTCCAATCTTGGTTTTTAATCAAGATGTTGCTTTGATGTTCTATGTCCGAGAGGCCTTGAAGCCTATATATGAAAGGACCTACCATTGTGTTTTTTTTTTGGTTTTCAATTTTAGATGAATGCAAAAATATCATGAGATATCTAAATATAAGAAAATTAATAATTAACTTCATTTCTTTTTGTTCTTTTCCCAAAATAATGTTTACAATGAACTAATTAGTTAGTGAATCAAATAACTTCTTTTTGTATTTTTTAGTGTTTTTGAATGGATATGTAGCTAAATGAATTTAATTTCATAAATGCAAGATCTACAATTTTTCTTATTTCTATTGATTGGAGAGTCTTGTTAGCTCCTATTTCTATTTTATTGTTGGAATGAGATGGATATTGTTTTATATTGGGGATAATTCCATTTTGCATATGTCTTGATTTGGAAGAAAGCCTTAAAATAAACAAATTGTTGCTAATTCTAATCTAGTATAAATAAGTAATTAAGTATAATTTAAATTTCAAATCTAAACCAAGAAGAAACAATAGAGTATTATAGTCCTTGGGTAAAGTGTGATTTAATTACTACTTCTAAGATACCATTTTTGAAAAAAAGTAATTCTAACTATAATTGAAGCAAATGAACCAATAATTTCTTGAAAAGCTTCTATGGAGATTTATTGGATTTTGTCTATAGAGGGTCTAGCTTCTTCCATGTCTTCTCCTCTCTCGCTGTAGGATAATCCTCCTAATGGAAGTATGGAAATAAGGGAAACTAAATTCTATTGGAGTATTGTAGATTATGACGCAGAGCGGGTAGCGGAATCATGACGATTAATTAATAGTCACCCGCAACATACATTTCCTACGTATGTTCTTTCATCAACAAAAACCCACTTCTATCTGCGAGCTTGAACTTTGTCACACCAAGCTCCTTCCTCTAGTCGATGGGGATTAGATTTTGCGCCTATCGGCAAGACCATCGCTAACGGCAAATCTCAACTACACTGTCGAACCACTGGATCCATAGCTTATTGAACTGTTGCACCATCGAATTGATGAACTAGTTCAAAGTAGCGACTGTTGCACCATCGAACTGATGTTTGAACCAAACGGTCTGATTGAACCGTTGAACCTTTGAACCATTGAACCGGTTCAAAGGTTTAATCTTTTATTACTTCCTGAATTGAAATACAAATATCTGATCTCACAGTCTTTGTACTGAACTGCACAATACTGCTTTGATCCTTATCTCTCTCAACCACACTCTCAATCTATCTGAGCTGAGCTATTTATCTACTTGCAAATAGTAGTACTGACATGATTCCCAATGGCTGGGAGACAATTCCAAGCAGCTAGGAGATGATAACTAACTAACAAACTCTAACAAACTTATCATGACAGATCGATAAATGTCCTAGGGACTTACAAACATAAACTGAATTAAAAACACCAATGACACATCTGGTGAAATAGACCTTATTACATCAAAATGAACTATAAACAACTAAATGTTAGGTGCCCCTGCACCATACTCCTCGAGAGAAGAAATCTCAAGTCCACTTGAGATGAGAGTTTTAAGATCTGCACCCTGTTTGATGATCTACTCTTCAGTCATCCAAACTGCCTCTAAAATAGGTTTCCCTTGCCAAACCACCAAGTATTCCATATATGATTTATTCCTGGTCTTCTTTATCACTTTTGAGTCTAAAATCTACTGTAATTTTGGTGGATCATGTTTAGGAATATCATCTTCTATTGTACCCTGCAATGGTTCCTGTTCTATATCTGCATTTTGGTTGTATGGAGTCAAATCACATACATTGAAAATAGGTGACAATCCAAGATCATAAGGAAGTTGGATTTCATAAGCATTCTGTCCACATTTCTTCAAAATTTGACATGGTCCAATCTTCCTCTGCATTAGTTTGGTAAGTTTTCCTTTGGGAAGTCTTTCCTTTTTCAGATTAACCCATACCAAATCTCCAACATCAAACTGTACATCCCTCTTCTATTTATCAGCACATTCTTTATACTTCAGTGTAGTTTGCTGGAGGTGGGTCTTGACCTGATCATGCACCTCTTTGATTGCTGCTACAAAAGATTCTCCATCTACACTAATAGACTCTCCTGTAGGTATATCTCTTAACTCCAAAATTCCTCTGGGATGAATTCCATATACTACCTGAAAAGGTGATTTTCTTGTACTTCTATTGATGGTATCATTATAAGAAAATTTTTCCTGTGATAGGATCTTATCCCATTTCTCTCCATGCTGCCTTGTTAGACATCTGAGTAGATTTCCCAATGACGGATTGACCACTTCAGTCTGTCCATCTGTTTGAGGGTGATAAGCTAATGAGAAAGACAAATTGGATCCAAGCTTCTTCCAAAGAGTCCTCCAAAAATGACCAATAAACTTCACATCTCTATCTGACACTATGCTCAGTGGCAATCCATGTATTCTCACTATTTCCTTGAAAAACAAATCTGCAATAAATGAAGCATCATGAGTAGTTTTACATGGCAAGAAATGTGCCATTTTGCTAAATCTGTCAACTACAACAAAGACACTATCATATCCCTTCCTTGTTCTAGGTAAACCCAACACAAAATCCATGCTTATGCTTTCCCGTGGTCTAGAAGGAATGGGCAATGGCTGATATAAACCTACATTAGTGGATCTTCCTTTAGCCTTCTGACAGATCACACATGTCTTCACAAATTTTCTGATATCTGACTGTAGCTTTGGCCAAAAGTAATGCCTCTTCACAAGATCCAAAGTCTTATCTAGACCAAAATGTCCTACCATGGCCCCACAATGCTTCTCCCTAATAATATTTAGCCTCATAGAACACCATGGAATGCACAATTGCCCACCTTTGAATAGTAATCCATCTTGTATCAGAAATTTAGAGTATTCAACATGATATTTGTCGCCAAAAGAAGTGCATACTTTGTAGATTTCTCCAAAGTCTTCATCATCATCATACATAGTCTTTAAGGAATCAATACCAACACTTTCTAGTTGAATCTGATTTATGGTTAGAGCTCTCCTGCTCAAAGCATCTGCTACCTTGTTCTTTACCCCTTTCTTGTGCTTAATTGTGAAAGTAAAAGCTTGCAAAGTTTCTACCCATTTCATATGTCTGTGATTCAGCTTCTCTTGACTGTTAATGAAACTAAGAGCCTGATTATCTATAAATAATATGAATTTTTTTGGCATTAAGTAATGCCTCCACTTCTTGAGTGACTGGACTAGAGCATACATCTCCAAATCATAGGATGAATATCTTTTCTTAGCATCATTTAATTTCTCACTAAAAAATGCAATAGGCCTCCCTTCTTGGCTGAGTACTGCTCCAATTGCCATGTAACTTGCATCACATTCAACCTGAAAAATCTTGTTAAAATCAGGAAGTGCAAGGATTGGCTGCTGTGCCACTTTCTTCTTCAATCTTTCAAATGAATCATCTGCTTCCTTTGTCCAAGTAAATCTGCACTTCTGTTCTTTTATGGTATCAAGCATGGGTGCACAGACATGACTAAACCCTCTTATGAACTTCCTATAGAAGGTTGCTAACCCATGGAAACTCCTGACATCATTCATGGTTCGAGGAGTTGGCCAAGACAATATGGCACTTACCTTCTCTTGATCCATTTACAGTTTGCCATGTGAGATGACAAAACCCAAGTAGATGATCTCCTCCTGCATAAACAAATACTTCTCCAAGTTTATCATTAACTATTCTTCATGTAACCTTTTGAGGACCAAGTCTATATGTCTGAGATGCTCTTCCCTTGTATTACTGAAAATTAGAATGTCATCTAGATATACTATGACAAACTTGCCTATGAATTCTCTCAAGACCTCATTCATCAGTCTCATAAAAGTACTGGGGGCATTGGACAAACCAAAAGGCATGACCTTCCACTCATACAACCCTTCATTTGTTTCAAATGCTATTTTCCACTCATCTCCTGGCCTAATCCTGATCTGATGATAACCACTCTTCAAATCTATTTTTGTGAAATACTTAACACCTCCTAAACAATCAAGAAAATCTTCTATCCTAGGTATTGGAAATCTATACTTGATTGTGATCTTATTAATAGCCCTTGAATCAGTGCAAAGTCTCCAAGTGCCTTCCTTCTTTGGTGCTAGTACAGCTAGTACTGCACATGGACTTAAACTCTTGCTAATTAGGCCTGTGTCCAACAATTCTTCAATCTGTCTTACAACTTCTGCATTCTATTTTGGAGTAAGCTTGTATGCTGCTTTGTTTGGAAGTGTAGATCCTGGGATCAGATCTATGCAATGGCTGATATCCCTTACAGGTGGTAGGGATCTTGGCATTCCATCAGAGATGATGGCTTTGTATTTATCCAACAACTCTTGGACAACAGGATCTATGAACCTCTGTCGCTTCTCACCCTTGATTTCTTGCTGTTGTTCTTTAGTTACTTTCAGGCATGGAATTAGGGCATATGCAATGGTAGCCTCTTCAACTATTTCTTTCATGAACTATTTACCTTCTACCAGCATTACCTTGGTTTCTTTCCCCTTTGACCCTACCTCCTTCTCCATCAATGGTAGTAACTCTATCACCTTACCATCCTTGGTGATTGAATATGTATTTCTAACTCCATCATGTTGTGCTCCTAAATCATATTGCCATGGTCTGCCAAATAGGAGATGACAAGCATCCATCTAAGCTATGTCAAACAATAATCTGTCCTTATATGTTCCAATTTGAAATTCTACCCAAGCCTGCTCTTCTACAACTGTTTGCTGACCTTGAGTGAGCCATGAAATCTTATATGGGTAAGGATGTGGCAGCCTTCTAAGCTTCAGCTTTTCTACCATTTCAGTAGACACAAAATTTTCAGTAGAGCCAGAGTCAATCAAAACTCTACATACCTTTCCCCTTGCCTTGCAAGTAGTTTTGAAAAGAGATTTTCTTTGTGGGGGTTCCCTGTCAGGCACCTTCATGGTGGTCATTGCTCTTCTAATCATTAGAGATTCTCCTATCTCAGGATATCCATAACTATTAGGAGCTCTTACACTTTGACCAGTGTTTGAGCTTGTCACACTTTGACAGTCAGATTCTTGTATCAGATTTGTTCTTCTTTCTCTTGTTGAACTCGATGCTTTTTCTAGACATCTGCTGGCTATATGACCTTCTTGATTGCAATTGTAAGATCTGATAGATCCTCTGCCCTGAGATCTTCCTCTGAATGGCGGTCTTCTGCCCCTAAAGTTTCCTTGCTGATTGTAGTTTCCTCTTTGAGTTTAACTGTATCTCCTTTGCTGTTTTCCTAATTGGTTTCTCTGTGATATCCAAATCCATTGCCTCTGCCTTTGAAAGGACTTCTTCCACCTCTTTGCTGTCTTCCTCTTCCTCTACTATTCTTCTCTTGCCTTCTCTTTAACTTCTCTTCTACCTTGAGTGCCAATTGGTAGCACTTCTGAACTGTATCTGGACTATGCAGATTTAAATCTTCTTGGATAGCAAGTCTCAACCCATTGAGATACCTTGCTACCCTCTCTTCCTCATTTTCCTTTACCTTTGTTTTGACACATAGTTTCATGAATTCCTCAGTGTATGAACTGACATCTAACTCTTTTTGTTTCAGATTCTGTCTCTTTTTATGTAATTGGATATTGTAATCCAATGGAACATAGGCTTTCTTCACTAAAGCCACCATTTTCTTCCAAGTAGCAACTTTATTTTTACCTTCTTTCACCCTGTCATCTTGGATGAAATTCCAAGTCAATGCCATCTTTACCTTTTGATGCTCTGGTATTTCTTCTGTTTCAAAGAAATTATTCAAGGAGTCTATCCACTCCATCACTAAATCAGGATCCATCTTTCCTATAAACACTGGTAAATCCAGTTTCACATCCATGGTTCTCCTCTCCATGGATTTGAGGGCATTCAATAAGGGTCTCTGGTCTGCAGGAACATCTACTTCTTCCCGCCTAGGGATTTCCTCTTCATCCCTATCATCTTCTTTACCAGAACCTACTCTGTCCCTCAATTTCTTGAACTCATCTTTCAAAGCCTGATTCTAAGCTTTCACTGCTTTGCTCTCTGCAATCTGCTTCTTTACCAGGACAGCCAACTCAACATTGGTCATCCTTGCTAGGAGCTCTGATGTTCCCTCTCCGTCTGACATTCTATCTTCTTATCTTCCTAGAAGATACTCCTTCACTTTGATACCACTATGACGTAGAGCGGGTAGTGGAATTGTGACGATTAATTAATAGTCACCCGCAACATACATTTCTTGCGTATGTTCTTTCATCGACAAAAAACCCACTTCTATCTGCAAGCTTGGACTTTGTCACGCTGAGCTCCTTCCTCTATTCAATGGGGATTAGATTTTGCACCTATCGGCAAGACCATCACTAACGGCAAATCTCAACTACACTGTCGAACCACTGGATCCATAGCTTTATTGAACCGTTACACCACTAAATTGCTGAACTAGTTCAACAAATGGTTCAACTGTCACTACTTTCTCCATCACCAAATGTTTGAACCAAACGGTTTGATTGAACCGTTGAACCTTTGAACCATTAAACCGGTTCAAAGGTTCAATCTTTTATTGCTTCCTGAATTGAAATACAAATATCTGATTTCACAGTCTTCGAACTTAACTGCACAATACTGCTTTGATCCTTATCTCTCTCAACCACACTTTCAATCTATCTGAGTTGAGCTATTTATCTACTTGCAAATAGTAGTACTGACATGATTCCCAGCAGCTGGGAGACAATTTCAAGCGGCTGGGAGATGATAACTAACTAACAAACTCTAACAAACTTATCATGATAGATTGATAAATGTCCTAGGGACCTACAAACATAAACTGAATTACAAACACCAATGACATGTCTGGTCAAATAGACCTTATTACATCAAGATGAACTATAAACAGCTAAATGTTAGGTGCCCCTGCACCAGATTACCTGGAAGATTTGGTGAGGAGCCTTTGAAGCTTCAAATGTAATAAGGGAAAAATTTTAGAGGCTTTTATGGAGCATGGATGCTATGGTGAATATTGGGATTTGGATTTGTAGATCTAGGAAGGTGAGTTTCTAACCCTACTCAATGGCAGAGTAAAGAGAAAGGAAGAAGATGTAGGGATTCTTTGACAAAATCTATGTAGAGGCAACCAAATGCAAACAAGACCACTTGGATGCATGAGGCATGAATGTGTTTATATAAGAAAGATGAATTTCAATCCAAGGAAGATGAAAATGAGTTAAGGGAAGAAGAGAGGTAGTCAAGGGAGTGATTCATGCCATCAAGACTCAAGAAAACTTAAAACCACAAGCCAAACTAGAGGAGAATAAAGGTTTCATGTACTAACCAAAAATGACAGGGTCATCTCTTCGATAAGGTGGGTCACTCATTTTATTAGGGTAAGTCACTTAGGTGACCTTGCAATTTTATGTAGGTTTCTTGAGAAAATCTAGGATCTCTTAGGTGACCCAAGGATCTCTTGGATGCCCTACAAATTATAACACAAAAAGATAGATCTTGAGGGCAGTGGAGACACATAAATTAAGCATGTAGTTTTTAAGGATGGTGAACACATTAGGGAGGGTTCTATAGATGCAAGGGAACTTCCATAAAGGTGGAGAAGCTATGAGGAGATATTATTCATGCCACATGGATCATGAACTAAATTTCCAAGTCATCATCACACTACCATGTGGGCATGTGCAATTTTGGGCACTTACAAGGTGTTATGTATGAAAAAGGGGATGAAGGAGACATTTATGCACAAGAGATCAAACCCTCTTCCACAATAACATTCAAGGACAAGACTGAGATAAAATCACAACCAAAGAGAGGTGGACTCAACTACAGATCTTGTGCCCTTGTTTTATATGGAAAGATAAGATTTAACCAAGCCTTTTTATCAAACCATAGGTCAAGTATGCATAAAACCCTAGTTAAAAAAATAATCAGCTTGTATTAGATAGAAGATGACAGAAACCCAGAATTTGAATGCACAAGGATGATTAGAGAGATATCATAACCCGTGTCCCAAAAGCCAAAAAGTAGGAGGACTATGGGGTGGGTGCCCAAGTCTAGAAAAATGAAATCTTCAGAAACTTGAAACTAGAGAAATGTCGCAGAGAGTGTCTTGATGTCAGATTCAGTACCTTTTTGAGCAGGAGGACTTCGAGGTGGGCAACTGAGTCTTCCATAGAGGAATATTTACAAAATGCTTTCAGATCTCTAAACCATTTCCCTTACACAACCTTCATGTACCTTCACTTCTTCAAACTTTGCAACTGTAACCTACACACAAGAAGAAAAGAGGTTTGGGGGTTGCGGTGTTTAGGGATTTGCCTCAGTCAAATCCTAGGATAGCATTCAAGCTTCCCAACACCTTTTTTAGAGAGAGTGCATGCCCTAGCAGGGTAGAGGCTAAAGATAAACCAATGAAGATAAAATGATTCAAATAAAAATGATATCACCTTGGACGTGAAGCCCTTAGGAGAATGAAGATCCTTTAACTCATAAGGAGATGGATGATGATTCCAAATCTGCAACAACACACACAATATAAACACAAATCTGCAACAATAACACAATGAATTTTTTGAATGCTCTTTGCTCCAAGATCATAAATTCCCTATATCCATCTTAACTCAAAATAAATTCAAAAACACACTTATATATGCTTTCCCGCTAACATTCGTAAATTAAATCAAAAGAGCCGACAAGGAGAGACCCATTTAAAGGTCCTATGCTGACATACTTTGACATTTTCCCTGACCAATTAGGGAGGACTTGGGAGCCCAAGTCCCTAGGTGCCTTTTTGGTCTAGGGTAAGTTATAAAATGGGCCCCTAGTTCCCAATTGACATGGGTTTCGAGGGATTTTGCATTGGGATGAATATTTTGCATGTATAATGTAATCACGGGGACCTAGGAGCTAAACTAGGAGATAAAATGGCATGTGTCCACTTTTTACTCCATAACATTTAGCCCCAACTTTAATGTGTGTACTATCTCACGATTCAATACATGCATTAAAGTATGGTCGAAGCATATCAAACACATCAAACACAAGAATGAAGACACACCCTAAGTTTGAAGGACTATTTCTAGCCCCCAAGTTTAGGTAAACATAAGAAAACACTTGACAGTCACACAAAACATAGTGAATATAGTAATGAAGCATGCAATACACAAAGAAGACATGAATACAGTCACACAATACAGAGAGAAGACATGATTAAAAAATTATATATAAATATAATCCTAACACAAAACATACAACATGGAGGGAGCTCATCGCTACATGCCTTTAGATCACACAAAAAAATGCAAAACACATGGCGTGGAGGGAGCTTGTTTCTATGTGCCTTTAGAACATGTAAAAATACACAAGACACACAAGGAAGACACATAAAACACATAGAAAACACATGGAATACACGAGCACCGTATAGTATGTCGTCGAAACACTATATGTTTTATACACAACAAACACAAGCAATAGGAAGGAGCTCATCACTACACTCCACTAGATAAGACATGTAAAACACACCTAACATTTGAGCTACGATACCACAACCACCAAAGACACACTTGAGGGTGAATAACTCAAGATCCAAACTTGCCTCATGATAAGGACTTTGTAAAAGGATTTGCAACCACTCAAGGGAAGACACAATCTTGCCTTTTGCATAAGGGCTTACAAAATGCAACAGGGGGGCATTTGTAGATGCCTTACAATGAAAAGAAAGCATGTGCTCAAAGTATACAACCCCACATGCATCACATAGATGCCTTACAGTGAAAAGGAGGTATATGTAAACCAAAAAAATACACAACCTCACCTACATCATGGAGATGCCTTATGGTGAAAAGGAAGCATACACAAACATGCTTTATCATCAATATCTAAAGTAATCAACCACAATATATGCCCCCACCTTAAAGTGGTTGATCTCGCCTACCGGTATCAATCACATTTAAGGTAAGGTGAAAGCATGCAAGAGAATAAGAGCTTTCACAAAGCCCATGCCCCCAAAGGTGACATGTGCTAACAATCACCAAATGTTCCAACAAACACACCATTATCATTTACTAACATAATCAAGAACATAAGCTTTGGTTAGAAAATCTAAGCTAAGATAACAACCAAATCAATTCATGAAAGTTATACATAAATCATAAACCAAGGCTATACTTGTGGGTTTAGATCCGAGTATAGCTGTTAGGTTATATTCCAAGTATCTTAGAACTGAGTGTAGCTACAAGGTGAGATACAAAACAATCCAAAGTGCATAGAAGCATATTTAGAGTATTGCAAAGGTTTGTTACAACAATTTCACAACACGAATCACAACACGAGGTGATTCTACTACTCAAGTGTCAGTAATATATAAACCCCATCTTCATATATGGACTGGGTCCATTTTTGCTTTCTTGCTATAGGGATGCATGATCCTTATTAGTATTTGTTTGTTTTCGTCATTTGCCGACTAGTAGAGCCACTAAAGAATGTAAAACTATGAGAGAGGAAACAAAAGTGTCCTAGGTTCACAATGTGGGAAGATGCCCCTAAGGCATCCTCCACAACGTTATGCCCCCTAGGCACCACACAACAATTACAATAAGATAGAGGAAAGTAGAAGAATAGAGACACAAATAGAAGTGTCACAACAAAGGCAGTCTCCTTGTATCCTTGATCTTACAAGAGTATTAAGAGTCATCCAAGGAGACCTAAACAACATTTAACACAACATAAGGGGAACACAACACAACACATTAGAGGAGGCCACCCATGAGAGAAACTCAAAAAGGTGCTACATCAAAGGTGGCTAAAAGGGTGAGAAATACTTACCTGTGAGAAGATACAACTGCACTAGCGGTCGTCTTCGAGCAAATCATCTTCCTCCCACTCTCAATGTAAGAGGAAATAGGTACATAAGGTACTATGGCCCAATTTGAAACTTCATCCTTTAATTCTTCACCCTTTAGCTCTTCTTTTGATTCAATTTCTATTGGTGGGATGTTTTCTTGTTGAGGTGATACTTGTCAAGCCAAAGCTTGTTGTTTTCTCCTTATTTCTCTTGCATTTCGGTTCCTTGTTGTCTTGTTAGTTATATTTATGAAACAAGTCTCATGAGCTTCCACATTTTTTGACATTTTAGAAGAGGAAGCCAACACAAATTTGATCTTTTGTGATGAAATGCTTCACTCTTTAAGGATGTCTCGCAATCCTTGTAAAGATGGCGGAAGAGGAATCTCGACAAACATTCCTTTACCTCTTGGGTGAGGGGATTCCTTCATCTCAATCTTCTTTTCACTCTCTATTTGTTCAGTAGGAGGAATTGTAGCCTTAGAGGACTAAGAGGGTCTAGGAGCATTCTTGCCATGTGATAGTTGAACTATTAACGTTGCCTTGTATTTTTGATATGCCAGGAAAAAATGATCTTCTTTTGGTTGATTTGGTTCAGTAGGCTGTGGCAAAAAGTAGTCCAAGTTAAAGTTTCTATGATTGACCAAAGGTTTCGATCTGCAATGATGTACAACATGCACCTATCCTTGATGAGGGAATTTTAAACACTTATGAATGGTAGAAGGGACTACTTTCATGAACTTGATCCAAGGATGGCCTAGTTTCACACGAAATAGGTCCGAGGTGGGAATGATGACAAATGGTTGTTCCAAGGATTTTTCCACCACTTTAATCAATAGTGTAATCTTCCCAATAGCTGAGAGGAAATATCCACTATGTGCCTTGATCATTATATGTGTAGGATCATAAGTTTCTTGTGCCAAATCATGCATGTATAAGAACTCTTCAGTTGTCACATTCACCATACAATTAGGATTGATAAGGACCTCTCTTGTAGGATTCCCACTTATACATGCTGTAATGTAAAGAGGGACATCAATATCATTAATTGTGACCTCATGTGGAGTAAATGAGATTACGGGTTCAGGAGCCTTCCTTTTCTTATTAACTCAAGGAGGAATCATACTGCCCTTGTTTTGATTAGAGGCCATGTATGTGAGACTATTGCACACCAAGGCACTAGTTTGAGGAAATCAGGTTTTTGAAAATAAAAAACACAATAATTTCACTACAAAAAAAGTAAGTATGATGTGAAGAGTGCTGAACAACAAGGTGATGTAAATGATTTTAAGATTTTGCACAAAGAAGTGTGAAGAAGAAGCTAGAGTTGTTAATGTTGAAATACACAATGTGTAATTGCAAAATTGTGATTTTTTGAGATGAAATATGAGAAATGATGCCACACTTCAATGAAAAATTAGATTTGAATGAATTTTTATCATAGTAGCAAAATCTGAAATAAGATTTTGACTACAAACCCTAGCTTTGCAAATGACTAGGTTATAGGAAAAAATGTAAGTTTTCAACAAAACCCTAGAAAATGAGATCTTCAAATGCAAGATGTAATATCATAAAATGATTAATTTCTATAATATGGATAAGATCTGATGTAAAAATCATAAAATCAAATGTTTCAATGATATGCAATGAAAAAATTGCAAAACTATGCCTTTATGCAAGCGTAGAATGCTTATTTTTTTCATGTTTTTCAAATTTATGCAAGATTTTTCAATGAATAATGATAAGTATGATGTGAATGAATGCAAGATCTGAATTCAAAACTCATGAAAATGCAAATTCTTGATGCTATGGGTTCACCAAAATGTTATGTATGAAAAGGGGGATGAAGGAGACAAGCATGCACACTAGATCAAACCCTCTTCCACAGTAACATTCAAGGACAAGATCAAGCTAAAATTACAACCAAAGAGAGATGGATTCAGCTACAAATCTTGTGCTCTTGTTTTCTATGGAAAGATAAGATTTAACCAATTCTTTTTATCAAACCCTAGGTCAAGTATGCATAGAACCCTAGTTATAAGATAATCAACTTGTATCAGATAGAAGACGAAAGAAACCCAAAATCTAAATACACAAGGATGATCAAAGAGATATAAGAACATATGTCCCAGAAGCTAGAAAGTTGGAGAACTATGGGGCAGGTGCCCATGTCCAGAAAGATGGAATCTTTAAAAAATCTAAACTAGAGAAATGTCACAGAGAGTGTCCTAATGTCAGATTTAGTACCTGTTTGAGTAGGAGGACTTTGGGGTGGGCGTCCAAGTCTTCCATAGAGGAATATTCATAAAATTCTTTTGGATCCTGAAACCCTTTCCCTTACATAACCTTCATGTACCTTCACTTCTTCAGACTTCATACCTGCAACTTATACACAAGAAGAAAAGGGGTTTGGGGGTTGTGGTGTTTAGGGATTTGCCTTAGTCAAATCCCAAGATAGCATTCAAGCTTCCCAAAACCTTTGTTAGAGAGAGTGTGTGCCCTACCAAGATAGAGGCTAAAGATAAACCAATGAAGATAGAATCATTCAAATAACAACGATATCACCTTGGAGGTGAAGCCCTTAGGAGAATGAAGATCCTTCAACTCATAAGGAGATGGATGATGATTCCAAATCTGCAACAACACACATAATACAAACATAAATCTACAACAATAACACAATGAATGTTTTGAATGCTCTTTGATCCAAGATCATAAGTTTTCTATATCCATATTAACTCAAAGAGATTTCAAAAACACAATTATATATGCTTTCCCGCTAACATTCATAAATTAAACCAAAAGAGCCGACAAGGAGAGACCCATTCATCTTGCACTGTGTATATTTTCTAATCAATTTTCACCTTGTATTTATATCATTTACAACTTGAAAAACATCTTCAAGTCAGCCACAAAGAGACATATGCAGTTCAAATGTGCAAACATCAAATAGGTCAGCTCCAAACACCTCTGTAGTGGAAAGAAGTGAATGCAGACCACACTGAGGTTTAATTAGGACACAAATCTACATCAACATGCTACACCAAGCTACCATAAGCAACATAACACATCTGTAGTTAGCGCTAACATGCCAGGTTGTCCAAAAATGCATTAACACCCTTAAGCAATTAAGTTCCTGCTTCATCAGGTCTAGAAACAACTTGTGGACCACATAACAACATCATACAATATTCTTGAATATTTAGTCTCATTAGACTCTTTTGTAATACTACCTTAACCATCTAAAACAATGAATTTCTTCATCCTGCATATCAGGATGTACTACCACTTGAATTCTAGTACACAAGAACTGAACTTGCAGAGTGACCCAACACTAGAAACTCCAAGGGAAAGTAGATACAAACAATATAAGCATGTTCCTAGATCTTCAAGTCAAGATACCTCAACGTGAAGAAATGTAGAGCAATCTCATTTCTCCCAGACAACCTTCTTCATAAGAAAACACTCTGTCAAACACATCTTCCCCTACTACACAATCTAGAACCTAAAACTATGGATATAACACCTCTAAACACCTCTGATCATCACTTCCAAATTGCACAAGGATATCTTCACCCATGAAGAAATGCGAAGCACAATACTGAACACACTTCTGTCACACTACACACTCTTTCATTCAATTTTTCTCAAAAGCACTTGGAAACCAAGTGAACCATCTGCATTAGCAATACTGAAAACACCTTCTCAGCATCATCAAATACTTCTCATCATGACTACACTAGAGGTTGACATCATGCCATGATATAGATGACAACATAGTGCAACAATCTTCACACTATGGTTGATATCAATTATGGCATCAAACGATAACACATCCAATAACTCCAATGCTAGGGGATGACATCAATGACAACACCAACAAGCTTCCAACAATCTCCCCCTTTGTCATTGATGGCAACTCCAACTCTCTCAGAAAAACCATCAATAACAAAATCAAACAACTTTGCAACTAGAAACACTCCCCCTGACTGGGGCATCTCTTATTCTTAACACTCTTTACCTCTGCTTCATAGACTTCTTCTCCTCCTACCTAAGGATTTATTCATTTTCTTATGAGCACACTCTCTCATCTTGTGTTTTCTAGAACAACTTTTCTGCACTATGATTTTTCAATCACTCTAACTCTCTCCCCCTTTGACCTCAATGGCAAAGGGCAACAAGCTCAACCAACTCTATTTCTTGCATACTCCACACTCTCCTCTTCTGCATTGAATTCTTTTGCTCTCCCCCTTTGACAATACTTCAAAGGGCAACACTTTGCACCTTTCTCACATCCCTCTAAAATTTGTATACACCACTTCATACAACACTTGCAACACTAGCAAGCACCTGCTCTCTCTCTATTGCTCTCACTTTTCAGCACTCTCTCCCTTAGAGGAAGCCTTCAATCATCGGTCTAGGACCAAGAATGTATCTTGAAATGCTTCCTGAATAGATGCACACACTTATGCATCTAATTAAAAGGAGGGGAAATAACCCCTAATTTCTACCAGAGATACTCAAAAGTATCTTTAGGAGGAGTCTTTGTAAAAATATCTACAACTTGATCCTTAGTAGGCACATACTCCAATTTATCCTCATTCTTTGCAACCTTCTCTCTTAGAAAGTGATACCAGATAGAGATATGTTTTCTTGTTGAATGCATTACCAGGTTCTTTGAGATATTGAAAGCACTTGTATTATCACACAAAATAGGAATAGGTTCATCATATGATACTTTGATATCCTTCAATGTTTGCTTCATCCACAACACATGTGTGTAGCAAGATGTTGTTGCAATGTACTCTACCTCTGCAGTAGATAATGACACTGAATCATGCTTCTTACTCAATCGTGAAACCAACCTATTCCAAGAAAGAAAGAACCACCACTTGTACTTATTCTATCATATATACATCCTATCCAATCTACATCTATATATGCAATCAAAGAGAAATCAATATCCTTAGGATACCATAAGCCACAATCCAGACTACCCTTCAAGTATCTAAATATCCTTTTTATTGCTGTAACATGTGATTCTCTGGGATCTTCTTGAAATCTAGCCATAAGACAAATTGAATGCATAATATCTAGTCTAGTAGCAGTTAGGTATAATAGTCCACCAATCATTGATCTATACTTGCTCTGATCAACCTTAGGAGATTTATCATTCTTGCTCATCTTACATCCAGTAACCATAGGAGTACATACCAGTTTAGAATCCACCATCCTAAACTTCTTCAACATTTCCTTAATATACTTTGACTGTGAAATGAAAATACCTTTTTCTGATTGACTGATTTGCAACCCAATGAAGAAATTCATTTCCCACACATTGACATTTCAAACTCTTTCTGCATCTCCTCTGGAAATCTCTTGCACATACCTTCATTTCCTCCAAAGATTATATCATCAACATATACCACCATAATTAGGACTTGATCTTCTTCAACTTTGAAGTACAAATTGCTATCTACGATACCTTTTTTGAATCCTTGCTGCAACAAGTATCTATCCAATCTTGCATACAAATCTCTAGGAGCATGCTTGATTCCATACAATGCCTTCTTCAATTTGCAAACCATATTTGGATCATCTGATAACTAAAAGCCTTCCAATTGTTCAATGTATACCTCTTCTTCTAACTCTCCATTCAAGAATGTAGATTTCACATCCATCTGATAAACTTTGAAGTTCTTATGAGTTGCAAAGGCCAAAAACATTCTAATGGCCTCCATTCTTGTGAGAAAATGTTTCCTCAAAATCTATTCCTTCCACTTGTGATTAGCCTTTACACACAAGCCTTGCCTTATTTCTAATTACCTCTCCATTCTCATTCAATTTGTTCTAAAACACCCATTTGGTACCTATCACATTTTTGTCTATTGGTCTTGGGACAATTTCCCAAGTCTGATTCTTCTCAATCTGCATCAATTCTTCTTCCATAACTTTGATCCAGTGTTCATCTTTGCATGCTTTATTCACTATTTTAGGTTCTATTTTAGACAATAAGCACAAATTTACCTATTCATCTCTCATAGCAATTTTTCTTCTTGTCAGTACACCTTTGCTCTTATCTCTAATAATTTGATCCTCATAATCATTCTTCTGCACATACCTAGGAGTCTTAGGAATTTTTTTTGGAGCATGTTCTTCATTAACTTGCATCTACTTTTCCTTTTCTTCTTCTCTTTCTTCTTCTTTGCGAGGGTACTCATCAGATTCATAACCTTATATCAGCACTGAGCTTTGATATGGTTCTTCTTCCACTTTGACATTTGCACTTTCAACTAACTTCTTTAGCCTCTTATTGTAGCACCTGTAAGCCTTGCTCTTCATAGAATATCTAAGGAAGATTTCTTCATCTAATCTTGTGTCAAACTTTCCTAAGTTTTCTTCATCTCTCCTAATATAGCACTTGCTTCCAAATACTCTAAAATATTTAATGATAGGATTTATTCCAAACCATAGTTCATATGGAGTCTTTAAACTATTGACCCTTGCTTGCACTCTATTTTGTATGTAGACTGTAGTGTGAATAGCCTCTCTCCAATAGATATATGGTAGATTTGCTTCTTTCAACATTGTCCTAGCTACTTCTTGAAGTGTCCTATTCTTCCTTTCCACAACTCCATTCTGTTGAGGAGTCCTAGGAGCTGACAAATGCCTTTTTACTCCATGATCTTAACAAAAATAGTAAACTCATTGGAGGTGAACTCACCACCTATGTCAAACCTCAAGTACTTGATTTTCATATCTATTTTATTCTCAACCATAACCTTAAATGATTTAAACTTATCTAGAGCTTCTGATTTCTTTGAGAAAAGTTATCCAAGTCATTCTAGAGTAATCATCAATTAACAACATAAAATACTTGTCAGCTTGAAAGCTTCCTGTTCTTGTAGGTCCACACAAATCTGTATGTACCAACTCCAAGGGTCCTGTGGTAGAATACTCTTTGATTTTGAAATTTTTTCTTGTTTGCTTCCCAATCTGACATTCCTTGCAAATTGCATTGACAGGCTTTGTAATTCTTGGTAGATCTCTCACAGCTTGAGTAGAGCTGATCCTCACTAGGCTATCAAAATTGATGTGACACATTCTTCTTTTCCATAGCCAACTTTCATTAATTTGATCATAAAGCACATACCATTAGTACCTTTGAGCTGATATGCATTTCCTTTTGTCCTTGTTCCTGTAGAAACCAAAATTTTGGAGCTTTCTTTTTTGATCTCACAACCATCATCCTAAAACATAAGGTTATATCCTCTACTACACATTTGTCCTACACTTAGAAGATTATTTCAAAAACCCTTGACATAGAGAACAACATCTGTATTATGCTTTCCATCAAAACTAATTATTTCCATAGATCTTAGCAGATGCATCATCTCCAAACTTAACAAAGCCTCCATCAAACTTCTCAATCTTAACAAACTTATTCTTATCACCTTTCATATGATTTAAACATCCACTATCAATTATTTAGTAGTTTTCCTCTTTTCTTGCATGAAAAGCAGTTACCAAAGCTCCTTTGATATTGTGTCTTGTTTCTGGAGCAATTTCCTTCATACATCTTTCAGAGTCAGTAGAATTAGTCCAACATTCAAATCCATGAATAAACATTCATCACTTTCATCATCTAGATAGTCGGACTCATCATCAGATATGCTAGCATCTTCTTTAACATAATAACTCCTCTTGATTGATTTTCCTTTGTTATCCTTATATTTGTCATTTAAAAATTTGACCAAACATTTTGAAGCATAATGACCTATCTTTCTATAGTTAAAACATTTGAAGGGTAACTTACTATAAATGAGAAATTTGAACAAATGAAGATAAATCAAATTAAATGCTATTACCTATGCCCAACTTTCTGAATACCTCAAATGATCCATGCAGGATTGATTGATATAGATGCTCAAATGTTGATTGCACACAATCGCAGTATAACATTGATGAGAAATGATGGAGAACGGTTGTGAAAATGGTTCAACAGAATAAGGATACTTAAAACTCAATCACATATCTCAAATGGCTTATGAGAGGCCATATTTATAGACAAGGACTGATTTTTTTGATGTGGAGGGAAGAAGATAATATAAGGACAAGATTTTATTTTATTTTTGCTTTATTAGACAAAAGAGGAAATAAAATGAGATGAGATAGGATTTAGAAAGATAGAAAGTGATTTGATTTTCTGCTTTAAAGGAAATAAATCCTAAAAAGATGAGGAATAAATCAATAAATTATCTAATTAAATTAATTAATTAGATATACATGAGTTGTATTTTAGAAAGAAAGCAAGAGGATATGTTTAAGATTTTATTAATTAAATAAATATTTGATTTATTTAATTAATTTGGATTGTGATGGGAGATGATGTGGAAAGATAATTAAATGAATAAAAATTTATTTAATTATAGGAAAATAAATAAGTGACTAAATAACAATTAAAAATAATTATTTAATTAGAGAGGATTAATGGCCATGAATAATTAAATAAATAATTAAAATTTATTTAATTATAGAAGATAGGATGATGGGATTGAAAGGGGATAAAATAAATTAGTCAAATAAATAAAATTTATTTAACTAATTAGGTGATGACTTGGGAACCTAGGGAAAAACATGTTAATGACAAGATGTTGGACATTTTTAGGTGTCTACACTTACTTTTGTATTTTATAGAGCTCCTTTTCAATCTACTTACAAAATTTACTTCCACTTCATCAAAATCATTTGGATTTGACTCATCATTCTTTTCTGTCTTGCTAACTTTAAAAGTAGCCTCTTTTCTTGAATCATCTTGACCAAACTCTCTTAATTCAAAAGTAGTTAAAGTACCAAACAATTGATCCCTAGTAGAATTATCCTTATTTTGAGCTTCTTTAATGGCAGAAACTTTAGCACTATAAGATTTTGGAAGAGTTCTTAGTACTTTCTTTACCATGTCATTTTCCTCTGACTTTCCACAAAGACCATTGATGAAATTGACAACTTCATCCACTCTATGCATGTAGCTTTCAATATTTTCATCCTCTGACATCTTTAGGGTTGCAAACTTGGTCTTCAAATTTTGCATATTTGCTTGCTTGGCCTTAACATCTCCTTCATAGATACTTTCTAGCTTCTTCCATATCTCATTAGCATCTTTGTAACTCATTACCTTTACTATTTCTGAATTAGAAAGAATATTTAGAAGAGTACAACTTGCCTTGCCATTGTTCTCATAGTCTTTAATCTCATCATCATCCTTTGGACCATCAGTAGGTATAATATATTCTTTTTCAACTAACTTCCATACACCATACCCTAATGAGACAAGAAATCTTTCCATCCCGATCTTACAAAAAGCATAATTTGTTCCATCAAATAAAGGAATCTCAATACCTTTCTTGTGCACCATCCGAATATACCCCAAGAAGTTAAGATTCTTCAGGGAACCTAACTCTGATACCAATTGTTAGATGTGCATAACAACTGAGAGGGGGGGTGAATCAGTTGTACATTAAAACATTAAACCCTCAATACTATTCCAACCCTTTTTAGCCTTCAAACTCTTATTATGCGTTAGCAGAATGTAAACATATGAGTCATCAATGCAAACACATCTAAACACATAAGAACCTTAGATTTACGTGGAAAACTCAAGAAGGAAAAAACCACGGTGAGGATTAGCTCACATATATATGAATAGCAACATTGAATACAACAGGCTCAGTACCAGAAGGCTCACTGCCAGAAGGACTCACTATCAAGAAGAAGGAAGAATAGAGGAAGACTATTATAGAGAGATTCACTATCTCATTGCAATAGAAGAACTCCACCACCGTAACCTTATGCCATCCACAACCTTTGGCTCACTACCTCTAGTAACTTCAAGCAGATTGAAATGCAGACACCTTCTACTCACTACATTTGGAAGTCATAAGCTTTTATGCTTACACTCAAATCACCACAAATGATTATGTTTACATCTTGCATTGTATATATTTTCTAATCAAACTTCACCTTGCATTTATATCATTTGCAACTTGCAAAGCATCTTCAAGTCAGCCACAAAGAGACATATGCACTTCAAATGTGTAAACACCAAATAGGTCGACCCCAAACACCTCCATGGTGGAAGGAAGTGAATGTGGACCACACCAAGAGTTAATCAAGACCCAAATCTACATCAACATGCTACACCACGCTACCACAAGCAACGAAGCACATCCATAATTAACACTAACAGGTCAGGTTGGAAAAACCTACATTAATGCCCTTAAGTAGTTAAGTTCTTACTTCATCAGGTCTAGAAACAACTTGTGGACCACATAACAACATCATACAGTATTCTTGAATATTCAACATCATCAGACTCTTCTGCAATACTACCTTAACCATTTGAAACAAGGAATGCCTTCATCATGCATATTAGGATGCACTACCACTTGAATTCCAACATAAGAATTGAACTTGCGGAGTGACACAACACTAGAAACTCTAAGGGAAAGTAGATACAAACAATATAAGTACATTCCCAGATCCACAAGTCAAGAAACCTCAACACACAGAAATGCAGAGCAATCTCATTTCTCCTAGACAACCTTCTTCATAGGAAAACACTCTGTCAAACACATCTGCCACTACTGCATGATCCAAAACCTAAAACTTTAGATATAACACCTTGAACACCTCTGATCATCACTTCCAACTGCACAAGCATATCTTCACCCATGAAGAAATGTGGAGCACAATACTAAACACACCTTTATCACACAACATGCTCTTTCATTCAAATTTTCTCAAAAGAACTTGGAAACCAAGTGAACCATCTACATTAGCAACACTGAAAACACCTTCTCAGTGTCCTCAAACACTTCTCATCATGACTACACTAGAGGTTGACATCAGGCAATGATATAGATGACAACATAGTGAAACACACTTCACACTATGGTTGATATCAATTATGACATCAAACAATAACACATCTAATAACTCCAATGCTAGGGGTTGACATCAATGACAATACCAGCAAGCTTCCAACAACACATTTAAAATCATAATGTCCAGTTTGGTTGGAATGTCTGATTGCCAATGTCAAGTTCGATTGGTAGTCTACATTGGGTGCATAGCATCATGTTATCATCATACCATTAGGTAGAATTAGGAGGTCAGATGATGTCATGATGACTTATCAAAATACTAACTGATGTGAAGTTATGGGAAAATGGAACTGAATTGGATTTTATGTTTTGTAAGATTAGGTTTGGTTCAAAGTGTATAACCTACTATACTATGTAAAATGTCTAGTTGTAAGATTTTTTTGGCCAACTGGATGTTTGCTGGGATATCCAATTGAACTAGATCGTAAAGTTTACAGAAATCAAGTCTAGTTGAGATGTTAGGTTCAGTTGAAATGTCAGGTTGCTAACGTTAAGTCTCCAAAGGTTAAACTATATTTTAAACTTGTGTCAGGTCTGGGGTAACTTCTTCGAGTTATTTTAAATACTTAAGGACCATTTCCAACAAGATCTTTCCAACATGACATTTGTGGGGATCTTCTTCCGAATGTGGATCTTTAAGACCTTACTTGGGATTATTAAGGTTCAAAATTGTTGTTTCATGATAACTGCACATTTTTTATTTACTGCCAAAGCAACACAAATGGGGAAACACAAGAAAAAAACAAAAAGAAGTTGGGGTCCTCATTTTGCTAGGAGCAAAATGGGGCATGTTGTGAGACTACACAAAAACTTGCAACCAAATAAAACAACCAAATTTCAAATAATTTAAGAAATAAAAGAAAATTTAACTATAGAATTTCTAATTTTCACAAGATACAATATTGTTGTTAAGCCACAGAATAACATATTCAACAAAATAATAGAATTTTCCAAAGGAATTTTACTGTGTGCAAATGATTTATTCCTATCCCTAGAAAAGAAAGAAAATAACATCCATTTGCCTTAAGCTACATAGTTTGGTTTAACCTTTTAAGCCAACCTTGGATAGAGCGTTGCTGTCAGTCAAGCGCCCATATCCCTAGAAAGGTTATCTCTATAATTCCCCCAAACATAGATCTACTACCAGTCAGGTGTTCATAGCCTCGATAGAGTTATTTAGATGAACTAAAGAGTTGAATCTCTTTCTTATTTTGATTTTCAATAGTTATTTTCCCTTTTTGTAAGATGTCTTTCTAGCTCATTTCTTATAGGTGATGAAACCTGATATTAGGTTGGGAGTTATAGTGGCAGTAAAGGGAAACCTTTAGATTTTTTACTTAATGTAAATGTCCACTACCCCCTAAACTAATTCAAAGAATTTTAAATGTGGATATATATGATTCCTTGAATGTTTCATGTTGTTGCTGGTGAATAATATTTTCATGGAGCATATCAAACAAACTACTTTGATAAAATTACAAACCTATATAGAAGTTTTCAATGATTTCTAAAATTAGAGAAATTTTGCTATTTTCTAAGGTTGCAACTTGTCTCTTTCTATTTCTAGAATAACAAGGACTCCCAACAAACAAAACAAGACAAGGAAAGAACAAAACAAATCAAAATAATTATATACAACTATACAAGTATTTATAGGGTCTCTAAAGAGACAATCACTAAGCTTAGAAATAGTGTTTTAGGAGATAATCATTAACTGGTAAGGAAACATCCTCACTGATCAAGGTCTTCAATTTGTATGTACTATCTCCTAATATCTGAGCAATTTGAAAGGGTCCAGTCCATAATTTATCAAACTTACCATGGTCCCCTTTTTTCTCCTGTGCTTTGTCCTAGCATAAGACAAGGTCTGATATTCTAAAAGTTTTTATTTGGCTCTCTTGTCAAACCAATGTTTGACTATAGCCTGATACTTTGAGAAATGGTCAATGGCTTTGTTTTTTTTTTCTTCTAGGTATAGAAGTTATAGTAATCTATCTTCCATTTTATCTTCTAAACCTAGGTATTCCTGTGCAAACTACCAAGTTGGGATTTTCAAATTTATGGGTATGACCGGGTCAACCCCATATACCACTTGGTATGGTGAATTTCCTAAAGATGATTTTACTCATGTCCTATCTATGCATAAAACATACTTTAGAAAAGTATTCCATTCCCTTGGGTTCTTTTCTATCAACTTCTTAATGATGTCTAACAAGTTCTTATTGGTTGATTCAGCTAAGTTGTTACCTTGGGGTGATAATTAGATGAACATTTAAGCACTATGCCATATTCAAAAGCCCAATTTCAAAACTTTAAAGAAGAAAATGTAGGGCCATTGTCACATACCAGGGAATATGGTACTCCCAATCTTGTGATGATATTTTCTTCCAGAAACTTTATTATGGTATTCAATGTGCATAACTTGCTATAGGTCACTTCCATCCATCTGGTATAGTAATTAGTCATGGTTAGGACATACCTGTTCCTAGAAGATTAGAGTGGATTGACCATTCTAATGAAATCTAGTCCCCATTGTCCAAATGGATGCATCTCCATGACTAGTTGCAGTGGTTGGGTTGCATATCTTTCTCTTTTTGTTGTAGTTTGGCATGTATGATAATGCTTGATATGATCTATCGTGTCTTTAAATATGGTAGGCTAGTAATAACCAGTTTGCAGGATCCAATGAGTCATTTCTAAATGTGATTTGTGAGCGGTTCTGAACTTTTCATGAAGTTCATGTAGAACTTTAGTTGCTTCTGATTAATTGAGGCATCTCAAATAGATCTCTTTATGATTTTTCTTGAAAAGGACTCCTCCTTTTATCATATAACTTTGAGCTTTTATCCTTAAAGATCTTCTTTGTGACTCTCTAAGCTTTGGTAAACATTTGTTAGTAACCAGATAATGCACTATGTCTACATATCAATGGTCTTTAGCAATCATATCAACTACGTATTGATGGCTAGTCAGTTGGGGGTCCATTTCAGCTATAGTTTGCATCAAGGCCTACCCTCGAACTAACTTCATGGGGGTGATGTCCATCATACTCTTGCAGATTAGTTATCCATTTGGCTCTACATTCTCCTAGTTCATTTTGCATTAACATCTCCACTGCTGAATCAGGAACAACAACAGTTACGTGACTTCATAGGATGTAATGCATGAATTTATTCACTACTTTAACCAAGGCTAGATCTTTTCTTCTAATATCTAGATATCTCAATTCTGTCTTTGAACAAGATGCTCATAAAAGCAATCAAATTTTCTTCCTTGTTATAATTTCTCTGAGTTAGTACCGTTACACATGTATGGTTGGAGGCGAATGAATAAATATGGAAAGGCTTAGTGTAGTTTGGACTTGTTATAATTGGTGCATCTTCAATCTCTCATTTAATATCCTCGAATGCAACTTTAGAAATAGGAGTCCAATCTATTTTGGCATCCTTCTTCAATATTGCATTCATAGGTCTTACAATTTTTCCAAAACCAGTGAAAAATTTTCTTAAAATTTGATCTTATTGAAGAAAGACTTCAATTCTTTCTTGCTCCTTAGTAATTGAATCTTCATGATTGTACCTACATAATCTGGGTCGATGGATATGCCATTTTTTGAGATGACATGATTGAGTTGTTTTCCTTTTGTAACCTCGAATATGCATTTCTTAGGGTATAAGGGAAAACCATATTGTTCACACCTTTGGAGCACTTTCCTCAAGTTGGCTACATGATCTCCTCTAACTTTTGAGAATATAGTAAGGTCATCCATGTATATGATGATACACTTACCCACTAGTCCTCTGGAAGCAATATCCATGGCACATTGAAAGGTTGTGTGACCATTGATTAGACCAAATGGCATTCTTTTATATGCATATACTCCCCATTTGGTGGTGAATGTTGTCTTTAGCCTATCTATTTTGTTAACCATGACTTGGTTGTAACCTAAGAAACCATCTAGGAAGGATATCATCTACACTACATTGACCATTTGTAGCACTTCATCCAGTGAAGGCAGAGGATAATTATCCTTCTTTGAGGCTTTGTTCAAGTTATAAAAATTGACATAGAGTCTAATGTATCCATTCCTTTTCTTGACTGGCACAAGATTGGCCACCCATGTTGAGTGTCTTACTAGAAATATGATCTTGACAGAAAATTTTTTTTGACCTCTTGAAAAATTAGAGGTTCCAAGAGCGCATTGATAGGTCTCTACTTCTGTCTGAAGGGCTTTACTCATAGTTTTAGGGGAATTGCATGTGTAATAATAAACATATCATATGTCTTCAAGTCTTCATAGCTCCATGCAATCACATGTAGATAATATTTTAATGCTTGACCTATGCCTTCCCTTTCTTTTGGTGTGCATAATTTTCTGATCAATACTTTCCTCGACTCTTTTTTGTCACCCAAATTGAAAAATTCATATGTACCTCCATCATTTTTTAGAAGATCTTTTTGTTTGATCATTTTATCCAGATCAAATAATCTTTCTATCTCTATCATCCCTTTAGAGATCTTGTTGTCTTTGAGATCAATTATGTCTTTTTCATCCTGTTCGGGATCCTGCCTATCATGTTCATCAATTAATTGGGCTTCAAAGACATAAGAGTTAGTAATAAAATCTAAAATGTGTTTATCATCATTAAACACTTGGAATTTGGTGAAGTTGTCCAGTACTAAGGGAATGGATACTAACTCCACTAAAAATTTCTTCAATCCTAATAGCATTAGGGGCTCTAATGTATTAGCAGTAGCAGCTAGTGCATTCGCTAGATGATTAAATTTTTTAGGATGTGCATGATATTGAATGCATCAAAAATTTCAATAAAGTCCCATAATCTATGTCTATAACTAGATAATATTTTGTAGTTGCACATGTATTGTGTAATTCCCTAAGTTTTCACCCAAAGCATTAGCCGAACAAACACTGAACCAACAAAATTTTAATGTTTGCAAGTGTGAAATTTACATGTCACATTGCACTCTCACACACAAGGTGTTTGAACAAGCACAAAAACACCTAAACAAAATCACCATTGCACAATGTAAGGTGACACAAGTAGAAGACTTCACCTATCATGTGACAACTCACCATGATGACCAAGAGGGGTGGAACTCACTCCAAGATAAAGGCAAGATATACATTCATGACCTCACTCCCTCACGAACAGATGGAGTAGGATGAGGGTAAAAATCACCTAAATCTATTCCATGACTACACAAGACATCCCAAAAATAAGGGTAACACTCACCCACAGGATGGTCCAACTAAGAGGTACGATTCCTCAACCAATTGGACTGTGCACTAGTTGAACTCGTGCAAAGGCATACTTCCCAAAGAAAAAGAGAAAATAATCCAAGAGTGCATATCAAATCATGGAAATGACACCATGGATACACTCAGGTGGTCAAACAAGCACCTTATAACAACAAACTTCATAAAAGGTTTGAACATGCAAAACATGACAAAAGCGATACAAAAGGCTACGCATGTTTGACACCAACATCTACACATGCCAAAAGAAAAGATAGGATCCTCACCACCTATGTGGGATGAATATGACCCAACACAAACATATCCATAAACATCAAATAACTCAGTCTAAACATGCTAACGTAGCTAGACTCTAACATGTAAAATCTATCAAAACTTGCCAATGTCCTCACAAACTGATGCATGGAAAAATACAAGATGATATCCAATAATTACAATATTTGAAGGGCTTCATATTAAACATAAATGAATCATAGACACCATCATAAATCAACTCATAGAATTAATTACATCTTATTACAAGGGTCTCAAAAAACCTACATTACAAAGGTTACAATAATCAATAATGATAATATACAAGTGCATAGACCACCCAAAAAACCAACAGGCTCTCCAAGGTGTAACAAGACATGAAGCATAACATAATCAACCTACAAGAAGATAAGGGAACCATCCAACACGTGAAGATTGTCATGAAGTACCAATGGGGAAATGTTGCTTACCTTCCAACCACATTGCCACCGTCAAGCGCAATAGCTGTCTACACAACTCTAGGCAACCCCTGAGCTACAGAGAAGGTGACCATGGAAAACCTACTAGCATCATCTCACTTGATCCAGGGTATACATAGAAACATATGGCATACACGCCAATCAATGCACACAACACATGGTACAAATGCCAATACAATGCATATAAACAACACATGGTATAACTACCATCTAATTTCATTCAAGTAACATATGGCACACTTACCAAAGCATAATAGAATGACATCACAACAATCAATCATAAGGGAAAATCACACCTTCAATGCATGCCAAACGAGGCATAAATCATAGTCCATCATAGGCACACACAAGAATGGATCAAGCATCACAATGCACATGCAAACACATGGTAAACATCACACACCAAGTCAAACTTTGATGGTAGAAGAAGAAGGAAGAGAGACCTAGGTAGTCAGGACAAGGAGTATCATACGAGGGCAATACTCACCTCATTGAAAAACACAACATTTTATAAAAAGATGCAAAACATCATTTACCATGGGAGGCAACCCATTCCACATTAAAATTAATAAGGAAAAAGGTTTAAAATGGAATTTCATTTTTTTTCTCCTTGCATGAAAAACATAAAAACCCAAATTCACCATTGTTGCAAGCTTGGCTACCTTGAGCCATTTTCTAACTCTCATGTTTCAAAATCAAATGGAAATTTGACAACTACACATTGTAGCATAAATGCACAACATTTCAAATATGCAATGAAAACAAGGTGGGTAATCCTAGGTAAAATTTTCCATAACCCTGTCTGTTTTTGCATGTTTCCAACCAATAACATAAGGAAAAATTACTTAGAACAACCATAAATTCATATCTAAGTTTTCCTTGCCTAATCAGGATGCCATAGCAATCTACTAAATGTGTCATGGTAATGAAGAAAGCATACAAATTTAAAGCAAAGGAAAGATTCAAGAATCATACCTTTCCTACAAGCAATCCAAGAAGGAGAAGAGGGTTTCGAAAGCAATTTTGATCACACACAAGCATCCACAATTCAAATCCACTCCACTTTAACCAAAAAATCCAAGAAATTCAACCTTTCTTTCATTCATGGAGAAAATCCTTCTTTCCCACAAGAGAGGGTTTGAGAGGAGAGAGCAAATGGAGAGGAAAAAGAATCCCATAAAATAACTCCTTTTCTCCCTTTTAACACCCAAAAGCCCCAATTTAAAATAGAATATAAAATTCACTTATAATCATTTTTTTAATCAATAACGAAATAAAATATATTCATTTAACATACCATTTAAAAATATATCAAATTCATTTCGTTTTACTAACCTAAATAATTTAATAAAATACCTAGGAGCATTAAAATTGATTTAACAATATTTCAACTTCCAAATACCTTTAAGGAAACACATTTAGTAATAGAAAATTAGCTAATCAACTTATTTGAACTATTCCAACCAGGTAATTTCCTTTTAACTCAATCTCATTCTGAAAAATCTAAACACACCATATTAGGAATTTAGTTTTCCAATTTAATGTAATTCTACCTTTTTGACAGAAAAATATTAAATTTCAGAAATAATTCAAAATCATTTAAATTTATTCCTCTAGCATAATATAATGCAATAGATATTTTTGCTAAGATAATTAATAATTAAAATAATTCAAAAACATATTTTTTGAGATCATTTAAAATAAAGTACAAAATGCTAAGGAAACACACACAATTGACTTCAAGCACACATTATGGGTTTCCACAACACAAGGATAAGGGTGAGATGGCTTAGCGTCCCATGTCAACCTTCTCCGCATTTCCCAAATTTGTTAACACCTATAATTACCTACACACTCAAGTCAACCATCAGGAGTACCTGCTCCACATATAATAGTTGAAGCAATATAATCCACTCCAACGTGGTTTAATCACACATGATATAAAATAATTTCACATCCACTATAATAATCTATGACTAGCATGATCTAGGAACATGATGCATAAACAAAAAGATTTCACAATGCAGGAATAATACGACAATCACAAGTATACAAAGTATAGTGAAAATAGTGAAGTTGAAGCAATGGAATAATCTAACATGCACAATCACAATGTATGCATCCCATAACACATAGTTGGAAACCAAATAACAAAGCACAACCCCATCAAAAATGCCACAATGGTCATGTAGAATACACCCTTAGAACCCATCAATGGCACCATAGACCTCATCGTAAAGTTTGGTGCAATGCATCAAAGCATAATAATCACATAATACACTAATAAACACTCAGAACATCATATAACACATGAATCAAAAAACACACAAGGTATAAACTAGGGTGGACATTACATCCTCCCCCACTAGCATTAGGCTTACTCCTGGAAGCCTACAAAAACACAAGGATGAAGTAACCTTAGTACACAATCCTTTAAAACACAGCAAATCTCAAAAGATCAGTCCTCCTAACCAGCACTAGGTTGATGTCTCAAAACAACAAAACAAATCTCCAAAGGTGCACAAACTAGGCCAAAAACAAACATCATGCATAGAACTCCTTTGACACTACACCACTCCATCCTCCAACTACCATTGCAATGAGAAGAGGCTCTAGCCAAAAGACACAACTTTTCAAAAGCAAGTCAAGTCCACAAAACTCAAGACCACAACTATGCTGGGATAACCTCTCAAGCTCTCAACTAAGTCTATGGAAACTCACAAGGCTATCATATCCACTCACAAGGAGAATTGTAAACAAAAGATTAATCTCTCAACAATCCATCCTCAGGCACTACCCACAACAAAAGAACTCAAGGATTAGGGAAAGCTAACTCAAAAAGGTTATTGGCACCACTACCTCTCCTTCATCCTGACCAAAATCATGCCTCAACTCTAGACATGTTTTCCCTACATGAGTTACTTCCTCATGTTCCACTCCTAAAAGAGAGGGTTTCTCTAACACTCTATCTCTACACCACCAAAACTAGGAGCAACAAAATAGGTTCTCAGAGGGAAGAATCTAAACCACATCCTCTAATAGCATAAGCACTTCCATCAAGAAATGCTTAGCAACCTGTTACTCACTAGGAACACATCTAAGGTGGCCACAACACACTAATAAGGTACAAGACTACTTGCAGCACCACTTCAACTCTTAACTAAGCTAGACCAAAAAGGTCAAACAACACAACACAATCATGAATTCATGATCGACTAGGCAACACAAGGCTTCCTTGTGGCCTAAACAACAAGTATCCATAAATGGAATACATAGGATATCAACCTCTTCCTACAAGAGTTGCATCACTTCCAACATTACACTAGGAGACCTCCAAAACACTAAGGAGAAAGTCCTGAAGCAACCAAATTCCCAAGGTTGGCAACTCAAAAAGAGCAAGAAGACAACTATAATACAATAACTATATAAATAATATGTGCTCATGCACTAAGGATCCATCATACCCTACACTATGTCAAAACATAAGTGTAGTTATGGAACTCACATCAAAAGGACACAACATCATACACTCCACTAATGCCGAAACACTAGGATCATGGCATCACATCCAAGACTAACATGAATGAGACAAGAAAGAACAACCATAGTTGGTGGACTAAGTCAACATTCAACATAATGCAATTACTAAAAGCAAGATTTAAACCAAACGACTTCTCTACATATCTCATTCACATAGACACATTCAAGAATCAAAATTTAAGCTCATAAAAGAATTCAATTCACATCAAGCGATCCATAGCAACACCAAACCATTTCAAAACTTTCTAAACATTTCACACAATATTCACACTTGCATCTAACAACAAACCAAGGAATTTAATCTACCATAGTTCTAGTAACACGCACATTAAGAACTAGTATATGCTATGCATTATACTTCCCTATACAATCCATCAAAGGTCCATCATGGGCATGATAGAGAATAGAACATGATACATGACCAATAGTTTAAAACATTCAAGCATAGCCACAAATAATAAATAAATAAATAAAATACCAAAGTGGAAGAAAAGTCAATTCCAACAATAAGGCATAAAATGAGCTCAATTTCAACAGTAAATAAAAAATGACCATAAAGGTCACAAGATAAATAAATATCAAACTTCAATGACTATACTTATTCATAAACAATAATAGAAATTCAATGCTGGCCCTTACAACATTTAGTGAATTCACCAAAGTCAAATAAATAAAGTATCAAAATTCAAAAGTTCCACATTACATGAACTACATGAGTAATTCTAGTCACAGGAGAGGAAGTACAATGCTATACTACACTTGGATTGCAAAATCCAAGGCAATTAAGAGAACACATTCAATCATGCTAAGCAAACAAGTCTTCTAAGACTACAATCATGTCAAAAATTGGATCATTTCTACTTAACCAAAAAAACATCACTCAAGTTGCCCAGAAACAAAGGTTGCATCCGATTTAAGGGAATCACAATCACCATGCAATCACACACTAGAAAATATCTAGTAACTAAGATTAAGTTAGGACAAAATCAGGTTCACAAACTAAGATATCTAAACACATCACTCTCACAACAAGAGCAGTTAACATTTCTCACCAAACAAGGATTCACCAAGCATATGAATAATGCATTAATGCAAGATTCACATACAACACAAATCAAAAAATGAGGGAGAATTACTTTGGGGGTCAAGCACTTACCCAATATTCCATTCACATGATGCTAAATTTCTCCACAACATGATAACATGCATACAAAATGCACATATTACAATAGAGGAAGCACAACTCAGAAACATAAGATGCAGGGTTTTCTACTTCACTCATGACCTCAAACATCACAAGGACTATGAAAATGACCCTTTTCATAACCCCTTTTCCATTTAACTCTTCAAATAATGCAATGAAATAATTACACCCAAGTTCCCACATGAATCCTAGGGAAGAATGCAATTTGGGGACATAAGTCATTACCCAAATGATCTATTCTAGAAATGCAATGCAACAATATCTTTTTTACAACCACATAATTAATCCACACATAGGGACATGGTCTCAAGAAAATGCAATATGCATTTCAGGAAAGCATTTCCAATCACCATATAGAGGATATTCATAAATAAATATGACAAACATTACGAGGGTATGCCACTCTTGTAACAAACATACACACAACATGGTGCACAATGCAAGGTTCATTTAAACTAGTATTACCACAACAATAATCTTCACATATCATGTATCTGATCAAAACATTATCTCTTTCACATACAAATGCATAACTCTTAAAAGAGTAAACTAGGTTCAATCACACTCGAGAACATGGTATTTCCTTTCACACAAAGGTTCCCATTATTCCACTATCAAAAGTGGTCACACAAGCATGAACATGACCCTACAAAGGTCACTCAAACAAAATCATACAAGGAAGACATATCGAAATAAAGCACATGGTACTACTACATGTAAACACATAAGAACCCCAAAAATACTCAAACAAGCTAAGCTGAACACACCATAGAGCTCCCAATGCTACAACATGACCTTTGATACCAAGTGTAATTCCCTAGTTTTTCACCCAAAGCCTTAGCCGAACAAACACCAAACCAACAAATTTTTCACGTTTGCAAGTGCGACATTTACATGTCGCATTGCACACACACACAAGGTCTTGGAAAAAGCACAAAACACCTAAAACAACATTACCATTGCACAATGCAAGGTGGCACAAGCAGAAAACTTCACCCATGGAGTGAGAACTCAACATGATGACCAAGAGAGGGGTGGAACTCACTCCAAGATGAAGGATTAATATACATTCATGACCTCACTCCATCACAAACATACAGAGTAGGATGAGGGTAACAATCACCTCAATCTATTCCATGACTACACAAGATATCCCAAACACAGTTCTTGGGTAACGCTCACCCATGGGATGGTCCAAATAGGATTTACGATTTCTCAAACAACTGGAATGGTCACTAGTAGAACTTGTGCAAAGGCACACTTTCCCCCAAAAAAGAGGGAATAATCCAAGAGTGCATATCACATCATGGAAATAACACCATGGATACACTCACGTGGTCAAATGAGCACTTTACGACAACAAACTTCACAAAAGGGTTGAACATGCAAGATAGGACAAAAGTGATACAAAAGGCTACGCATGTTTGACACCAATGTTGACACATGCCAAAAGAAAAGATTGGATCCTCACCACCTATGTGGGATGAATATAATCCAGCATAAACATATCAATAAACATCAAACACAACATCAAATAACTAAGTCTAAACATGCTAACATAGCTAGATTCTAACATGTAAAATCTATCAAAACATGCCAACGTCCTCACAAACCAAGGCGTGGAAAAATACCAGATAGTATCCAATAATTACAATATTTTAGGGCTTCATCCTAAACATAAATGAATCATAGCCAACATAATAAATCAACTCATAGTATAAACTACATCTTATTACAAGGGTATCAAAATACCTACAATACAAAGGTTAAAATAATCAATAATGATAATATACAAGTGCATAAACCACCCAAAAAATAATAAGCTCTCAAAGGTGTAACAAGACATGAAGCATGATATAATCAACTTGCAAGAAGATAAGGGAATTGGCCAACACCTGAAGATCATCATGAAGGACCAATGGGGAAATGTTTCTCACCTCCCAACTATATTTCCATTGTCAAGCACAATAGCTGTCTATGCAACTCTTGACAACCCCTGAGCTACGGAGAAGGTGATCATGGCAAACCCTCTAGTATCATCTCACTCAATCTAGGGTATACATAGAAATATATGGCATACATGCCAATAAATGCACACAACACACATGGCACAACTGCTAATACAATGAATATAAACAACACATGGTACAACTACCATCCAATTGTATTCAAGTAACATATGGCACACTTGTCAAAGCATAATAGCATGACATCACAACATTCAAGCATAAGGGAAATAATAAAACCTTCAATGCATGCCAAATGAGGCATAAATCATAGTCCATAATAGGCACACACAACCATGGATCAAGCATCACAATGTACATGTAAACACATGGTAAACATCCCACGCCAAGTCAAACTCCGATGATGGAAGAAGGAAGAGAGACCTATGTAGTTAGGACAAGGAGTATCATATGAGGGAAATACTAACCTCATGGAAAAACATGAGGGCATAACCTCCTCATAGAAACCAGATAGTACACCAAAGATTGCTCTTTACACCCAAACAAGCCAGACACTTCACCAGGACACGTAGTTTGGTGTAGATGATCTATTTATTGCATTTTATTACCCATGTGTTTAAATGTTATTCTTGATTAAAATCTTTCATTTACTAATTCCAATGACCTCTTTGGGTTGTGGTGCATGATAGAAGCCACTCTTTTCCCTACCCCTAGACCTCTTCCTAAACACCCAAAGCTCCAATTTATCCAATTAGGCTTGGCATGGTTTATGAGGTAACAAAATCCCAATTTGAAAAAAAAACATAAAATTTTCTAAAAAGATGCAACACATCATTTTCCATGGGAGGCAACTCATCCCACATTAAAATTAATAAAGGAAAGGTTTAAAATTGAAATTTCATTTTTTTTCTAATTGCATGAAAAACCATAAAAACCCAAATTCACCATTGTTGCAAGCTTGGGTACCTTGAGCCATTTTCTAACTCTCATGTTTAAAACTCAAATGGAAATTTGACAACTACCCATTGTAGTATAAATGCACAACATTCCAAGTATGAAATAAAAACAAGGTAGGTAATCCTATGTAAGATCTGCCATAACCCTATCTGTTTTTTGAATGTTTCCAACCAATAACATAAAAAAAATTACTTAAAACAACAATAAATTCATGTCTAAGTTTTCCTTTCCTAATCAGGATGCCAT
Source organism: Cunninghamia lanceolata (assembly GCA_027924645.1). Taxonomy (NCBI): domain Eukaryota; kingdom Viridiplantae; phylum Streptophyta; class Pinopsida; order Cupressales; family Cupressaceae; genus Cunninghamia; species Cunninghamia lanceolata. The sequence goes on along the minus strand of BSBN01001603.1, from coordinate 559,630 downwards.
AGCAATCTACTAAATGTGGCATGGTGTTGATGCATTTATTATGCACAACAACAAGAAATAAAAGTCACATCAAACTTTCATTTATCTTGAAGAATACAATGAACTCAGAGAATTCATGATTCCAAGTCTCTATGTGTCAGGTCATGACAATCCTATTGTTATTCAAGGTTTGATGTGATATGCTATTTTCCAATAGGGGCCTTATGTACTTATTCAAAGGAATCTTGTCAATGTTCACAAATATTTATCTTTTTTCACCCGATCTGTACATATTCTCAACAAATTGCATCAAATCTTATAACCTTTAGCTAGGATGTGCATATATTTATGTAAATTTGTCTTAAGTTTGATCAATTCTTCTGAAACTATCTCCAGCTAAGACTATTCTGATGATCTTTCTAACTTTAATTAGTCCTTTTGAAATTATCTCAATTTGAACTAATCCTCACTTTTGTACCTCAAATTCCTTCAAATATTATGCAAATAAACAAGTATTTTGCTATCATTTTCCATTATTTGCGTGATATTCACTATGACATGCTATTCTGCTCAAATATGCTAAAGATATGCAATTATCTATGTTAATTCATCACATTTTCTCTCTATTTGCTTGTTATTTACCATTATTTGCAACTCTGTATGATTATTTATGAAATTAAAATAAAATAAAATGAAAACAAATTGAAATTCTAAAATTACTAAAATTACTGAGTTTCGACTAATGATCCACATGCAACTTTGATACTTTTTTGAATAGGAGATAAACTATACCATGTTTCACCAGGACAGTCCACAATTACACATGGCAGGTGCTAATCTTCAAAGGAATAAGATGATGACAACATGCACTAGTTGAATGCACCTCTGAAGAGCGCAACAATTCATAGTAACAGATCAAGAAATCATCCACAAGATTACGCAAAGTTTACAATTAGGTAGCAATCTGAGTCTCCATTATCATTTAGTATGCTAAAAGTATGCACATATACATTTGATCTTGAGAAAGAACCATGGGGAATCACAAAGTTACAGAATTGTACACTTAGTGTTCACAAGTTCATCAATTCAATCTCAATTCAACTCTTAATACTTTACAAATGACAATCAATATCCTTTTATAGGACAAGGATAAGATTCAATTACAATGATCCAATGGTTAGGATCCAATCAAGATGATCAATAGTCAAGAATAGTGGCACGTGATTGCTAGTTGGTAATCATTAGTGGAGGACAGTTGGCAAAAGGGGAATACTTCCAGCATCTTTGACTTGGTCTTCATGGTCCCTCTATTTAGCATCTTCTTTAGACTCCTCGTTTGTCAACCCTTCAGTGATCCAGAATTCAGTATCTATACCCTTGAAGAATGCATATGCCTTGACTACTTTGTTTATTTCTTCTCTATTTTGTACTTTAGCTTGAACTCCTTAGCATGCTCTTGGGATTGCAATTATTCTTTTAAGGCTATCCATTTATTAGTCCTATTATCCAACTTATTATAGGCATCTATTTTAGACTTATATTTATTGCCTTATCAATAAAATCCTCTGAGAAGTGCTGGACTGGATCCTCAATTGATAGGCTGAAATTATCCTTGAATGCCTTAATTGCATCATGCTCATCCTGATTCCCAAATTTACCTTCTACTCCACCCTCTAAATTCTCCAAAATAGCTAGCTGCTCTACCAAAAGTTCATGGGTTTTTATGTTGATATCTACTACCTTTGCATTGCATCTCTTCAAAATGGACACTTCAAAATTTATTTCTTCTACCTAGAGGTCCATTTTTGGAATTGCCTAGAATTTCAAAATTTTTTTGGTTATGAGGACCTGATCATCTACCTTCCTCATGTCCTTGAGCATGGTCAAGTACTGTCTACTTTGAACTAGCCTCTAGCCTACTTCCTTCTTCAGTGCATCTACTTTGCCCTTCATATGGCTAAGCATATCCCAACTGGATAGGGATGTCCTTATTACTTCTTTTCTTTCATTCAAGAATCTCTGAAACCACTTGTTCATCACATTAGCTTGGTGCTTTTGTGCATCCAATCCAGTTATCTCTTCCTATGACACCAAGGCTAAAGGTGTAGCTACTATTATTGGAAAATTGGTAGGGGTGACCAATCTTTTTATAAAGGCCTACAATTGGACAATTTGCCCTTTATACTCTTTGTTTCTAGCCTTTGCTTTTGTAATCCTAGCTGCCATTGCTTATGTACTTTCTCTTAACTCCTAGATATCCTAATCTACAGTTGTATGCTCTAGGTCTATGGTGGTCATTTGAAACTCGCCTGCACTAATTTCCCCTTTGCTCTTATCAACTTTAGGCAAAACTAATTGAGTTGTTCTCTTTCCTATGGTAGGGTCTCTCTTTATTACTAAGGTTTTTTTCATGCTACACTTGGGCTTTGTAGCCTCAAGTGAAAATAAAAATTGAATATCAAGATTAGAAGAATCTAGAATAGGAGGTTGAATTACCTCAGATGCAACCAATTGGGTGCACTGGATCCTGGTCCTTTCTAACTTTTTTTCTTGATGTGAGCATTATACATATCTATGTCTTTATCCTTTGGAGCTTCTACGCTTACTTGTTGCTGACTCTTAGCCTTCTCAGCTTCTGTGGATGTCATATCCTCACCTTGTGATACTTCTTTTGTAGGCTCCTAGCCATCATGCACATCTAGGTGGACATCTGCATCTTCCTTATTTCTCTCTTCAGGGATATCTTCATGAGTTCCCATATCCTAATCCTGTGCATTTTGTTTATCTTAAATCTTGGGATTATTTGCACTCTATTCCCCTTGGTGAATATGATTTGGAACATTCTGATGTACATCTTGATTTGATCTTATTTCTTTTTCTTTTGGATCTTCTCCGTCACCTTTATCTTTTGGACCCTCATGTCTAGATATAGCTATTTGTTGTTCTTCTTCTACATTTCAGTATGTCCCTCCTCACTTGTCTAGACATTTTTCCTTAGATGTTGAGTCTAGATATTTTGCTCTGGCTGTTCAATCTGGATATCCATATTGATAGGACTCTGATAAATTTTCTGGGCCGTGTTCCAAGTTTTGATATCTGCGGGTCCTTGGTTATGGTTTGGTATTCAAAGTATTGAAAATTTCTTGTCCCTAAGGTGTAAAACTCTAAACCCTAGAGTCTTTTGCAAGGTGTTGTAATGCCTTTTGTTCTAATTCTAAGTTGACTTCCTATTGTCCATGCAGATCCTTAGGTTGCAACTTGAGGTCTAGGAATGTCGCCCTTTTACCAGCCCCTCTTGGGTCCACCGCCTATTACATGTGCCCAATATTCTACTTATATGCCTAGGCATTTTTTGAAGCCCCTTAATGAGTCATGGCCCCTTCTCACCTAATAGAGTGAATTTTGTTCTAGAAGGGGCATATGCCCTTCTACATTGCAACTTACGGCTCACTCCACGTGTTAGCCCTACGCAGATCCTAGCACAAACAAAAGAAGAGACTCTCCTGGGATTGCGCCAGTATTCCCCATGTCAGCTTGGTGCAAGTTCTAAGCATGTGCAAGTATAAGTCTCTTCCCAAATTGCACTGCTACTCCACGTGTCCCAGCATGTCTTTCATTTGGAAAGGGTATGTTTTATTTTTACAATATACGAGGGATAAGGAGCATGCCAAGTGTCAAAGGGATGTGTTGTTGTACCATGATATACTGTGGGACCTACTAGTAAATAAGGTGGATGCAACTGTGGCATTCTCTTCATGATACCAAGGGGCATTTTAAGTGGAAATTCAAATGTGTGCCATGCAGCATCCTTTGGGTGCTCTCCACCTTTCTGTGGACCTTCATATCTAGTTTACTTTCATACTTTTGGAAGTGTGGGATCCCACTATGTAGACTCTGTGGACTCTCTTTTCAACAATGTATTTGAGGTGGCAATCCAAATGGAGTTTTCTCATTGGTTCGCACCTTATTTTTTGTGGTGACAGGGATTTTCATCTCTATGAACTTGTACACACCATTGATCTAGGTGACCTATGCTATGATTGATGACTCATTTTCAAAAGGGAAAAGGTACGGTGGTGGCTCATAGTAAACAAGAACCTATGCATTTTTGGCTCTTTTGAGCGTGTGGAGAGATCTCCTTGCCACTATTTTTCCATGCAATAAGTCCTTGAGATTTGTGTGCTCACTTGATGGGATGTCCTGTGGGGTGCCGTGATAGAATTTGTTGAGGTTAGATTTTTAAAATTGATGAATTCCTAAGATCAAGGAACTGAGTCTGGCAGCCACCATGTAGAATTGACATTTGCAGGTGCCATTGACTGTGTGGCATAAATATGGGAATAAAGTATTGCCTCCATTTTCCACTTTTGGTAGCATTGGTACATTTTTCAAGGATTTCCATTTATGACCAATATGCCCTAGTACGTGTTGAACCAAATTAATCATAAAAGTACCAAGAATGTGGGAGCCTTGTAGTTCATCTATAAATAGTTGTCTATGTTTCTATTTGTGTCTATCTTTCTATCTGTGCAGATGAAATGGAAGGTTTCCTAAATAGTATGTTGCCTCTACTGCTCCTATCCTTTAGAGATTCTTCTCTGTTTTCCTGGTTAATATTGTGTTCTTATAGAGTAAAGAAATTAGAGATGTTTTCTTCAAAGGTATAGGTAGTTTGGACAGAATGCAAGGAGGTAAGTCTATCAACTCCCTTGACTCCCTGTTGCTATGAGTTTCTAGATTGGGATTGATGGAAGCAAGGACCTATTTTTCCCTCTTCCCCTCCCTTTGCATGATTGGTTCTAATAGAGGCTCAACTACAATTGAGGGATTTTTGTCCCCAAGATGAAACAATTGGAAGTGGGGAAGGAGAATTAAGTTGAGAAGAAGGGAAAGTCCTTTGTTCAACTTAAACAGACACTTTCTACTTCTTCCTCCTTGATAGGGATTTTGGCACTACCAAAATCCACTTCATGTGGCTTCTTTGGGCTTCTTGAGGGCTAAAATGGCTAAAGGCTTCCCCTGAGAGGATGAATAGCTACTTTCCTATGCCCGAAGCACAAGAGAATGGAGGAAATTCTGATTTCCTCATTTATACGGTCCTGGCAGGGATTCCCATGTTTGTGCATGAGGATGGAGAGGTGAGGCAGAGGATTCTTCTCTTATTGAAAAGTATCTGGATATCAAGGGTGGCAGAACCAAAAGTGTATCTAGTGCATTGCCTTTTGTTGATATCATTGTCTACCCCTGCGCCAAGATTAGAAAGCATAATAGATAAAAGATAGTTATCTCAGCCTGCTGGAGGAGATAATTTGTTACAAAGGTATCTCTTACTGGTTAGGAGATGATCATATTTTTTTTCTAATTGATGTAACAATTGTCAAATGAAAATGTGACATGTGTAAGTGGCCCGATGGTTGATGTTCCCTTGTGTTATAAAAGGGTATTTCAAGGTCATTTATAGGGGGTTGTTGGTTGGTCTCTGGAAAATGTTGTAGCAAAAATGTAGGGAATAGAAGTCTAGTCTTGTCTTAAGATTTTTGAGTCTATGTTATTTGCTCTTGTGAACTTGATAGTGGTACTAGCATCTTGATTGAATACAGTAGTAGAATTCTAAATCAAATTGTCTCTTGATGTATGGTTGGTGCAAATTATGAATAAATAAGTCAAGCACTATTTATTTTGTCTCCATGAAAATATTATGGGTGTATCTTTCTAATTAAGGCTCTTATTCAGAGAATAGGTTAAATGCCTTGAATGGGAATATAAATTTGTGTGAATGAATATGAGGATCTGATAAGTATGATTTGTTAAGAAGGTTGAGTATGATATTGTAAGTAATATTATGAAGCTCTTTGATGCTTAGATGGAATGCTGTTGTTAAGTTCTGAGCTGCATTTGATTGACTCCATTGCCCTAAGATAAGGCACCAATCTCTTCTTTCTGTGTCTAGTTTTCAACCACTAGACCGAACATGCACCCCAAATACTTTAAAATCTTTAAAGTCAGTTGTAAGTGTTTGTTGAAAATAAAGTTTCATCTCATTCTATGATCTTGAGAATGCAAAATCTTGAATGGTTTAAGCTAGATCTTCTTATTTTCATAATCCTCAAGCAAATCTACATAGAACACATCTGTTATTCACATTATTTGTAATAATCGGCATAGGATATTTTATATATTGTGAGGGATCACCCTCCTAGGTTTTGTAGAACCTGAAGTGTATAGGGAAAGTTATTTTAACTTTCACCTACATGTTGGCCAACCCCCCACAATAACCATGTATTAAAAATGGCTACTTCATGGGTTATTCATGAGACTAGGTTGGGAATTAAAAATCACCAATAGAAATGGTGACTCTACTAGGGACTAGAACTAGAATTTCATTTTATTCTAAGTCATAGATAAAGCATTATAATCCCTTGTTTACAAATACCAAAGCTCTTGTAGCAGTCAGAGTTAAGAAGTGTTAAATCTTTGAGGTCTTGGATCCATTGTTCATATTTGTGTAACTTGCCCTTCAGTTTGTCAAAGGTCCTATTGAATTTCTTTATATTTGCAATCTCTCAAAAGATTGATTAACATTTTCATATATTCCCATAATTTGGGGGGCGACTCTGAATCTTTTGTGCCAGTGCAAGGATTATTTCAAAGAGATAAGAAAAGAAAGTAGAGGATACTTGCAAAAAGATGAGAAGAATGAGAGGACAAATGAAGAATCATCCTGAGCAAAACCTGGAAGGTGAATTGCCACAAATTACCCAATAATCTTTGAAAAAGAAGAATGCAGATACTGGTAAGTTTGACATCTTCCCTCCTCCATTAGGATCTAGTCATCTTCTTGCTAGTAGAAATGAAAATCTATAGAAATCATATGAGTTTGGTATGCCTGCTAGAAATGAGGATAACTCCATTTTGAAGGAGTTTGTTGAAGGAGAAAAATCATGTTCAAAACTCCTGACTGACAAGCCCCTCTAATCCCACAGAGTATGATCTAATTGGTAATCTTGTTAATAGGTCACCCACCACTACTTTCCATATGAATGTTACCAATCTTTTGGATAGCACTCTAGAAAATTTTGATTCAGATACTTTATTGCCTAATGAGGAGGAATTAATGAATGAGATCAATAAGTTGCATAGAAAAACTCAAAGAGTAAAGGAGTTGAATATGAGAATGGCTAAGGAAAGAGAGGAAAAGATTAGGAATGCTATGAATGAGAGGGATAGGTTGAAGGTTAGGATCGAACAAATGAAGTTGTTGAGTCTAGATGAACCTTAGCCTATGTCTGTCATATCCACTAGCCTAGTAGCTTCCCAAATACTTGGCCAAAATACTATAAATGTCCCATTGAAAACTACCCTTACAAATACTTGGACTAGTTCTGTTGTCATTACCACTATTGCAACCCCTTCTACCTCTAAGCCTTTGTTTTAGCCAGGTGATAAAGGTAAAAAACCTTTAAAAGGAGTAAGTACTAATGAAGGTAGGTCACCTCAAAAAATGTCATGCCCACATTTTCCATGCGGTCACGACACACAACACACATGTCACGTCCACATTTGACATGTGGTCATGACATGAATTATGAAAAACTTTTCCACCTATCCCTAGGAACTCCCCTCGCACGTGTTTGTGTGCTCGGTGGCATTATGTATGAGGCGTAAACATGTCAAACATAATTCGGGAATGTGCATTATCCTACACCGTCACCTATGATGAAAGTCGTCTAGGGGGTATGTGACGCGAAGCGTGCCACTTTTAGGGTTAGGATGGTTTAATCCGAACCCTAAGTTTCCTAAGTGTGAAGGCATTTTTGTCAGATTCAAAACCAAACCCTATCTCAAAAACAAAATGAAATTGAATAAATAATTATGAAAGTAAATGGCATAATGGACGCATGATAAAATGGAGTGGTAAAATGAAAGCCAATAAAATGACGTAAAATTAAAACCCTAAATTCTAGGAAAAAATCCACAGCATAACGCATTTTCAATAATTGAATTAAACATTTTAAAACAAAAACTCCATCAAGAATTCAAGCGAAATTTAAAAATAATAATTAAACTTAAAGAAAATTTAAAAATAAAAAAATTAAATACCTTGCCAAGGCCAATTAAATCGACCTTGCAATTAAATATTAAAATTCAAAAATAATATAATAGAATAATTAAATGACACCAAAATTAAATTTCAAATTTAAGTCTGATAATAAATATAATTTTGACATTATATTTATTAACCAACTAAAAAATAATAGAGAAAAGGGAAAGATTAAAATACCTCTCCTTGTAAAAATATTAATTAAACCGACCGAATTAAAAGGCTAAAACACGTTAGGGAAAATGAAATAAATATCCCGATTAAATAAATTAAAAAGGGAACACACTTCCCATTTAAAACAACTTACCCCATTCCCCTCAAAATACCTTTCTACAAGGCACTAAAATTTAAAACCCCTTAATAAAATTAAAATAATTTAAATGAAGCACAAGGGAATTCAAAAATGCCCAAGGGCAAAATTAAAGGGAATAAAATTTCCCGTGCACAAGGGAAAAGTAAAATAGATAATTTAAATTAAATGATAAGACAAATTCCTCACATCTACACTCACCCTAATCCATATTTTATTGTTTTCTTCTCTTGGAAGCCCTAATATTATTTTATAGTTTCCTTATGGAAACCCTATTCCTTCTTTGGTTTTGCCTCTCTCATTTTGTTTTGTTTCTCCATACTTGTTTTCTTTTTCTTCATTCTTGTTTGCAGGTTGAAAGTCTTATTCTCTCATGGCTACCATGGAGGAAAGATACAGAGGTATAATTTTTTTGTTGAATATATATTCAGTATCGTTTCTCCTTTTTTTTGATATATATATATATATATCTATATATATATATATATATATATCTATATATATATATATATCTATATCTATTAGAGAGTGAAATTATGGATTTCTCTTTTTTAAAAAAAAAATAGAGTGATATATATATATATATATATATATATATATATATTATAGGAGAATAAAATTTATGCAGAGTTAAGGGACAAGGGAGGGCGAACAGAGTTTAGAGAAGCTGTTGCTGAGAGAAACATGGGGGATGCGAAGCATTAAAAGTGGAGTAAGGAGGGAAAGGGGGTGTGGGGAGGGGGCGATGCCTCGGGTGTGGGTGGAGGCATCACCCCCTCCCCACACCCTCATGTATGCACAGATCTATGGGCGGCGGTTTGGCCGCAGCCCACAGTCATTGATCTCTTTTTTTTATATAGCCTTTATAAATCTTGAACGCAATCCCTACACAGCTAGGGTTTGGCCGAACTTCAGGTCTAAAATGTTTAAAGCATTTTGTTCATATTTAATTAATACCAGTTGAATATGCATCAGCATATATACATATGCCATATTATATATATATATACACACACATAGATTTAAACAAAACCATTTATTCAATAAAGTTAGATATATATGTTTTTTTTATAACTGTATATATATATATATACAGTGACAAAAAAAAGAACAAGTTTGGATTGCTAGAATTATATATATATACAAAACTAACTTACAAAATAGCAATAATTTTAAATAAGAGAGAATGCTAATTTTCAGTTTGTAACATAAAAATAATCTAGTAGCATTCTGTTTTGAGAAATTTAAATATACAGAAATATCCCTTTTTTTGAATGAAATCTATAAGTTAGAAATTTTAATTTCATCTACATTTTCAACAACTTACTTTCATAAACAACAAACTAATAACATAAAATTTCAATGCAACATAACAGAAAATAATACATCTATTTTCCTTCATATTTTCTAGCATACACTAAAGTATATTCAGAAACATATACATTTTCTTTTTGTAAAGAACAAATGACAGCAAGTGTATTTTCTCTTGCATTTTTCCTTTACTCATAAACTCAACAACATAGAATAGTAAGTAACCTCTTTTTTATTTATAAACCATAATAGTGCTCTCATTACATTCTCACACAACAACTTGTCAAAAAATAGAATAGGGCCTCAAAGGCCATGGCTCAAACAGCCAACAAAAAAACATTACAACCACACTAAAATGGACTTCTCCAAAGCTCCATTTCTCCAATAAACACCTGCAATAAATACACAACCAAAAAGGGGAAACCAAGCCACTACGAAATGCCCTCCTCCCTACCGTAGACCCACAAGTGGGTCACTCCTGAGCTAGAGAGGTAGGAAACACACAGTTTCACACACACACACCACAACAATCAACACAAGAACAACTCAACATTCACCCATGGATTAACACAAAATAAAACTCATGAAAATGAGTTTGATTGGGGTAGGGAATAGACCCCTCTACTCAAAAGGCCACACCAAAAAAATATCAAAACACCAAGTCTCATGGCCTCAAGCCAAAAACCTCCAAAACACATATCTCTAAATATCTCAAAAAAAACTATCATGGCACTCTTGCCATCAAAATGATCTCAACACCAAGTACTATAAGTAGCACAAATATGGGGGTGACCTCAAGGAGGTTCACTCTCCCCTACCCCAAACAAGTTGAGCCTTACCTCCAAATGGAGGTGCTCTCACCAAAATCCCAACCCACATAAAATGAAAGCAACAAATAACAAAATCCACAACACAACATAAATGAAAATGCAAGGGTAAATGGCCATAGCCATGGAGCTTACCTTCAAAAGCCCTACAAATGGAAGCATGTTTGGTGATGAGCTCCAAGCTTCTCCAAATCCTCCAATCTCCAAAATTTTCTCCAACTCCCAAAGAAACTCTAAGAATAGAAAGAAAATCCCCAAAATACAAGAACCCCACACTCCTCAACAAGAGGAGGTAATATAGGCCTTCTAAATTGGCCTAGAGCAATGAGATGGTGACACTTGTCACCTTCTCCTTCCTCCTCCCATGCCACTTGCAAGGGAGAGGAAGTGTGAGGGTGACAAGTGTCACCCTCCAATTCCATCCCAATCCTCACCTTATCCACTTGTGCTCTCACTCATGTGTGAGAGAACAAGTGGTGAGGTGGCAATCCCCTTCAAGCCTTCATGAGGATAAGGGATGCCATATGGCATCCTCTTATTCTCCAAGAGAGCCATCTCCCTTCAAGATGCTCTCACACATGTGTGAGAGTCTTGGAGGGAGATCCCACACACTTGGGAGTCTTGGAGACCTCCCAAGTCTCCTTGGTGAAGGGATCCCCAAACTTTGGGAAGGGAGATGAGTCTTTCCCAAAGCACGACTCATCTCCCACCCTTATCCATTTCAAAATTCGTCACTTTGACTAAACCTCAGTTTAGAGTGACCAAAAGTGAGTTATCCCAAGGTTTAGTTAGTCAAATTTGACTCTAGACCCATGGGTGACCACCTAGGGTAAGTTTTGGGACACTAAGGTTCACCTAGGAAGTCATAAATCCACTTTAAATGGCCTAAAAAATAAAACAATACCAAGTGGTATAAAATAATAAAAATTATACAACACATGATATAATTAATTTAAACAAAGGGGTACTAGGCCAAAATGATAAAATAAAGAAGCACTTAAACAACATTCAAGTCAGTTTCATATGGAATAACATATGTGTGAATACTACCTCCAATTTCCTATGGCCTAGGAATATAATCTTGCACGTCTAGATCAAGTGTCAATCATATAATGAATAACCATAGCCGAAGCAACTTGAATAAAATTCATGCCATTAAATACAACATTAATCATCTACAACATAATTCAAGATTAAACTGCACTTTCTATCTAATGTCGTATAATCATTATCACATAAAGAACTAGAAATCACATCACAAAACATCATCTAATATATCTCACATGCCTAGTCTCAACATAGTATCAAAATATGATCACATCGAATCACCATATGTCTAATCAATGTCAAATCAAAATCAAGAGATATAATCAACTCAGCATAATGGAACCATAGTCTCTAAAAGTCTGATAATGTCATCAACAGAAATGTAAAATGATCGAAATATGGAAGGAAAAATAATCGTCCTCACATCCTCCCCCCTAAGACAAAACTTCCTCTTGGAAGTCGTAAAAAAGGTGAGGATAGAGTGCCCTCAAACTAGCTGCATCCTCCCAAGTCGTTGTGACCTCATCATAATGATCCCACTGGACCTTAACCTGGTCCAGCTCTTGACCTCGAAGGCCCAGCATCTGACGAGCCAATATGTGAATTGGCTCCAAATCTAATTGCCCATCTGCCTCTACCTATAGAGCACTCTAGTCCAATACATGAGATAAATTAGATATATATCACCTTAATACAGAAATATGAAAGACATCGTGGATATGCGACAGGCTAGGTGGCAATGCTAGACGGTAGGCAATAGGTCCTATCTGCTCCAAGATCTCAAAAGGTCCTACAAACTGTGGTGTGAGCTTAGAGCCCTTTCCATAACGGATTGGACTCTTGTGTGGCCGCACTCTAAGGAATACCTTGTCACCCACTGAGAAGCTACGATCAGTTCTCTTCGCATCGACATACTTCTTTTGTCTATCATGCACCTCCTGAAGTCTCTGCCTAATCAGTGTGACCTGTTGTTCCATATCCTGAACTAACTCTAGACCAATGGCAACCCTATCCTCTATCCAATCCCAACTCAATGGTGTCCTGCATGGTTTGTCGTATAGAGCTTGAAAAAGAGGCATACCAACGAGTTGTGATGCCCATTATTGTAGGAAAACTCAACCAGATATAGATACTCCTCCCATCTAGACTGATAGTCCATAACATTCATACGAAGCATGTCCTCCAACACCTGATTCACCCGCTCTATCTGTCCATCTATCTCAGGATGATAAGTGGAGCTAAAGTTGAGCTGTGTGCTCAAGGCCTGCTGCAAAGCTCCCCAAAAGGCTGAAGTGAACATTAAATCCCTGTCAGAAATGATGCGGTGAGGTACTCCATGTAATCTCACAATATCATCTAAGAGGACTCTCGCCATTGTTGGTGCATTGTACGTCATGTGTACAGGTGAGAAATGCGGCACCTTGGTCAACTTGTCAACTGTCACCATGATGGCATCATGGCGACGTGAAGACATAGGAAGACCAGTAATGAAATCCATGGAAATGGTGTCCCATTTCCATTCAGATATCTCGTGAGGGTATAAAAGACCTGCTAGATGTTGATGCTCAAGGTTGACCCTCTGGCACTCAAGGCATCGAGCAAAAAACTTTGCAATATCCTGTCTCATACCTGCCCAATGGTACAGCTGTCGTAGGTTAGCATGCATTTTCTTCACCTTCGGATGTGCCGCATATGGTGCTCTGTGAGCCTCTAATAATACTATAGCATGTAGGTCACCTAAGCGGGGTACATAGATGCGCTGTCGATGATGAAGTAACCCATCTGCCTTAAGTGAGTACCTTGCAAACTTGCCCACAAGGGCCCTATGTGAACTGATCTCTTGCTGCACCTTAAGAAACCACTCATCCTCAGGTAGATGCTGAATAATGCATCCTCTCAAGTCCACACTTAGAGTCAAGGTTAAGATCTCGTGGTGCCTCTGACTCAATGCGTTAGCAACCACATTGTCTTTCCCTTTGATGTAGTGGACATCAAAATCATACTCACAAAGAAACTCCATCCAACGCTGCTGATGGGCCTTCAGATTCGGCTGTGTAAATATATATTGAAGACTATGGTGATCTGAATGAAGCTTAAAGTGATGACCCAATAAGAAATGTCTCCAACAAATTAGAGCATGAACCACTATTGCTAACTCCAAATCGTGAGTGGGGTAGTTCAGCTCATGGGTCTTGAGCTTTCATGACTCATACGCGATGGCTCTACCACCCTGCATAAGTATGGCTCCCAAACCCTCAAGTGATGCATCTATGCAAACCATAAAATCTGCTACAAGATCAGGAACTACTAAAATAGGAGCACTGGTAAGAAGCTCCTTGAGGACCCCAAAGGCCCTCTCACACTGCTCAATCCATAGAAAACTCTTCCCTTTCCGCTGAAGGGAAGTAATGGGGTGCACTATCCAAGAAAAACCCTCAACAAATCTATGGTAATAACCAGCTAACCCATAAAACTTCTAACCTCTGTCACACTGGTGGGTGCTGGCCAATCTCTGATAGCCCTGATCTTTGATGGATCTACTGAGATTCCATCGCCAGATAGGATATGCCCCAAATACTAAACCTCTATCCTAAAAAATCCACACTTCGCCAAGTTCCCATAAAGATTCTGCTCCCTCAAACATTGTAGAACCTGCCGTAGGTGTTCCTCATGCTCCTCCTCGGTCCGTGAATAGATCAAAATGTCATCGAGGAAAATAATCACAAACTGATCCAAGTATGTACGGAACACCCCGTTCATGAGACTCATGAACACTGCAGGGGCGTTCGTCAAACCGAAGGGGACCACAGTGAACTCATAGTGGCCATATCGAGTCTGGAAGGCAGTCTTATGGATGTCTACCTCCATGATACGAACCTAATGGTAACTGGACTTCAGGTCAATCTTAGAGAACACCCTGGCTTCCTGCATCTGATTGAAGAGATCACAAATCCTGGGCAGAGGATAACGGTTCTTCACCGTCACCTTATTCAACTACGTATAATCCATGCATAATTGAAAAGACCCATCCTTCTTCACGAAGATGACGGGAGTGCCCCAAAGTGAAATGCTTGGTCGGATGTGCCTCTTCTCGAGCAAGTCCTTAAGCTGTAACTTGAGCTTTGTAAGCTCATGAGTGGTCATCCTGTAGGGTTCACGAGACACTGGCTTGGCACCCAGCACTATGTCAATATGAAAGTCTACCTCACGATAGGGTGGCATCCCTGGTAACTCTACTGGAAACACATCAGTAAACTCTCTCAGGATGGGATGATCATCCAAAGATGCCTCAGGCTCGTCATCTGATCTGTCACTCACTGTGATAGTGAACATCTGGCATCCCTTCCGCATGTAGCGCTTAAGCTGCTGAGCAGATATCATATGCACTACTATGGGCTTCTGAATGCCCACAATCTCCACTGATGTACCATGATTGTCTAAGCAGCTAATCACCTTTCAGCGATAATCTAGCTTGGCTCGATGAGCCACAAGCTAGTCCATACCCAAAACCACATCGTAGCATCCTAATGTCATAACTCTAAGGTCACAAACTGTGGCAAAGGGTCCCAAAGAAACCTCACAGTCGTGGACTAAGGCATCTATTGTCATCTTGGCCACTAAGACCAACTCAACCACCCACCTATTACCCTGCCTAGAGGCCACCAGCATACAATGCTCCACTAACTATGGAGATATGAAAGAGTTAGTAGCACCATAGTCAAAAAGAATCGAAATGGGGACACCCCCTCTCATACCTGATGTCTCAATCACTGATGCCTAAAAAATAGCCTGGTGGTTATCAACTACTGCAAACATACGGTGGAACCTACCCACATCTCCAACCGTCTACTCTGATCCTCCTCAACAAGGCTACCCCCTGCTGTAAAGCCCTATGGACACTCTCTGGCTAGATGTCTTGCTCCACCACGCACATAACATGGGCCCCTAGCCTGTACCTATCTAGTCTGAGTCCTACTCGACTGTTGCTATCCAGCTCTACCTGTGGACCCCTGTGAACCCCTGTATGACTACTACGACCTCGTAGGTCCCGCAGGTGGTCCCTGCTGCCTCTGATCTCTGCATGGGCCCTACTACTACCAACCTTGATTATGCCCCCCATGTGCCCTTTGCTATGTCTTGGGTCTTTATTGCTGCTGTGGGGGCCTAGGAGGTAAGGGTGCAGAACTAAATCCTCCTCTCTAAGGTGGCAGTCATGGTCTGTGATAACTCTGCTGATGTTGCTGCTGCCCACAATCTTGAAATTAAGGGCTTAAACTTTTCCCTCATCCTTGTATCTCCTTAGCTATGTATGCCTTCTCGGTAGCATCACTCAGTGTCTGGGGGTCTGCCATGTGTACAGGCCCTGCTATGCTATGGTTCAATCCTTTGATAAACTTATGAACCAAGAGTTTCTCATCATGGAGATACTCCACGATCTCAATAAATCTACCCTCATACTGATCAACTGTAAGTCCTCTTTGATGAAGGTCATGAAAATCATCTATGCAACACTGTCTGTAGTGATCTGATAAGTATCGCGCATTGAAGCGCTCAATGAAGGTCTCCCATGTGAGTGTGTCCAATGATAGATGGCGCTTGCACTCCTTAGTGCGCCACCAAGTAGCTGCTACATCTCGCAATAGGTGGACTACCACACGAGCCTTCAGGTTGCCCTTGTAAGGATACAACGTGAAGCATCTGTCTAAGCTGATGAGCCAGGCCTCTGCCTTAGCTCCCTCTATGGTCCTGACAGAAGTAGGAGGGTTCAACCTCAACAAATCCTTGATGGGATCTCCTCTGTCTCTGTGCCCTTTGATAGGCTCATCCGCATAATAATCATAAGGCCTATGAACAATATGCTCCACTCGCAGTGCCTCCTCATGCCTAGTGATGTGGAGGGCTCTTGCTATGGGCCCTGTCGGCTGATCCAACCTCCTCTGCCATCATATCTGGTACCTCAACATATGTTTCCACATGTGGTGCCTCTCACGTCTCAACACAGAGCTCCACACGTGGCTCGACACATGACTCTGCTTGTGGCTCCATGCGTGGCTCCTCTCACAGATCATCGCGGGGCTCAACACATGGTTCTATGTGTGGCTCAACTACGACTGGTGGAAGCCTATCTAACACTGCCTGTAGTACCTGTAATATCTGTGGCCCAATATCTAGTATAGGTAGGGCTAGTGGTGCCTGTAGTACCTGTGGGGCCGGCGGTGCCTGTCCCTTAGCTGAAGAATCATTGTGCACCTCGACAGATGCAGTGTGGCGAGATTGCGCTCGCTGAACTCGTCGGGGAGGCATCCTACAAAAATGAGGTAACCACAAATTAATCAAAGTTGCAGAAATAATAATGTGCCCTAACAAGCCCAGTGTTTAAACCTGGCTCTGATACCAAATGTCATGCCCACATTTCCCATGCAGTCACGACACACAACACACATGTCATGTCCACATTTGACATATGGTCATGACACAAATTACGAAAAAAATTTCCACCTATCCCTAGGAACCCCTTCGCACGCGTCTGCGTGCTCAATGGCATTACGCATGAGGCATAAACATGTCAAACATAATTTAGGAACGTGCATTATCCTACATCGTCCCCTGCGATGAAATCTGTCTAGGGGGTATGCAACACAAAGCATGCCGCTTTTAGGGTTAGGACGATTTAATCCGAACCTAAGTTTCCTAGGTGAGAAGGTGATTTCGTTAGATTCGAAACCAAACCCTATCTCAAAAACAAAATGAAATCGAATAAATAATTATGAAAGTAAATGGCATAATGGATGCATGATAAAATGGAGTGGTAAAATGAAAGTCAATAAAATGACATAAAATTAAAACCCTAAATTCTGGGAAAAATTCGACAGCATAACGCGTTTTCAATAATCGAATTAAAATTTTTAATACAAAAACTACATCAAGAATTCAAGCAAAATTTAAAAATAATAATTAAACTTAAAGAAAATTTAAAAATAAAAAAATTAAATACCTTGCCAAGGCCAATTAAATCGACCTTACAATTAAATATTAAAATTCAAAAATAATATAATAAAATAATTAAATGACACCAAAATTAAATTTCAAATTTAAGTTCGATAATAAATATAATTTTGACATTATATTTATCAACCAACTTGAAAATAATAGAGAAAAGGGAAAGATTAAAATACCTCTCCTTGTAAAAATATTAATTTAACCGACCGAATTAAAAGGCTAAAACCCGCTAGGGAAAATGAAATAAATATCCCAATTAAATAAATTAAAAAGGGAACACACTTCCCATTTGAAACAATTTAACCCATTCCCCTTAAAATACCTTTCTACAAGGCACTAAAATTCAAAACCCCTTAATAAAATTAAAACAATTTAAATGAAGCACAAGGGAATTCAAAAATGCCCAAGGGCAAAATTAAAGGGAATAAAATTTCCCGTGCACAAGGGAAAAGCAAAACAGAGAATTTAAATTAAATGATAAGACAAATTACTCACATCTACACTCACCCTAATCCATATTTTATTGTTTTCTTCTCTTGGAAGCCCTAATATTATTTTATAGTTTCCTTATGGAAACCCTATTCCTTCTTTGGTTTTGCCTCTCTCATTTTGTTGTGTTTCTCCATTCTTGTTTTCTTTTTCTTCATTCTTGTTTGCAGGTTGAAAGTCTTATTCTCTCATGGCTGCCATGGAGGGAAGATACAAAGGTATAATTTTTTTGTTGAATATATATTCAGTAGGGTTTCTCCTTTTTTTTGATATATAAATATATATATATCTATATATATATATACATTTTGTGTATATATATAAATATATATACAACTTAAATCAGAGAGTGAAATTATGGATCTCTCTTTTATTTTTTTAAAATACAGAGTGATATATATATATATATATATATTTATATATATATTTATTTATTTTTATTTTACAGGAGAATAAAATTTATGTAGAGTTAAGGGACAAGGGAGGGCAAACGGAGTTTAGAGAAGCCGCTACTGAGAGAAACATGGGTGCCGCGAAGCATTAGAAGTGGAGTAAGGAGGGAAAGTGGGTGTGGGGAGGGGGCGATGCCTCCACCCACACCTGCGGGTGTGGGTGGAGGCATCACCCCCTCTCCACACCCTCATGTATGCACAGATCTGTGGGTGGCGGTTTGGCCGCCACCCACAGTCATTGATCTCTTTTTTTATATATCCTTTATAAATCTTGAACACAGTCCCTACATAGCTAGGGTTTGGCCAAACTTTAGGTCTAAAATATTTAAAGCATTTTGTTCATATTTAATTGATACCAGTTGAATATGCATCAATATATATGCATATGCCATAATATATATATATATATATATATATATATATATATATATATATATATATATATATATATATATATATATATATACACACACACACACAGATTTAAACAAAACCGTTTATTCAATAAAGTTAGATATATATGTTTATATATATATGTACCTATATATATATATATATATATATATTTCAATATATATATAGTGACAAAAAAAAGAACACCAAGTTTAGATTGCCAGAATTATATATATATATATATATATATATATATATATATATATATTTATATATACAAACAAAACTAACTTACAAAATAGAAATAATTTTAAATAAGAGAGAATGCTAATTTTCAGTTTGTAACATAAGAATAATTCAGTAGCATTCTGTTTTGAGAAATTTAAATATATAGAAATATCCCTTTTTTGAATGAAATCTATAAGTTAGAAATTTTAATTTCATCTACATTTTCAACAACTTACTTTCATAAACAACAAACTAATAACATGAAATTTCAATGCAACATAACATAAAATAATACATCTATTTTCCTTCATATTTTCTAGCATACACTAAAGTATATTCAACAACATATACATTTTTTTTTGTAAAGAACAAATGACAGCAAGTGTTAGTAAGTAACCTCTTTTTTTTATAAACCATAATAGTGCTCTCATTACATTCTCACACAACAACCAACATAATGGGTAGACTAAACTTGTCAAAAATTAGAATAGGGCCTTAAAGGCCATGGCTCAAATAGCCAACAAAATAACATTACAACCACAGTAAATTGGACTTCTCCAAAGCTCCATTTCTCCAATAAACACTTGCAATAAATACACAACCAAAAAGGGGATACCAAGCCACTACAAAATGCCCTCCTCCCTACCATAGATCCGCAAGTGGGTCCCCCTGAGCTAGGGAGGTAGGAAACACATGGTTGCACACACACACACCACAACAATCAACACAAGAACAACTCAACATTCACCCATGGATTAACACAAAACAAAACTCATCAAAATGAGTTTGATGGGGGTAGGGAATGGACCCCTCTACTCAAAAGGCCACACCAAAAAAATATCCAAACACCAAGTCTCATGGCCTCAAGCCAAAAACCTCCAAAACACATATCTCTAAATATCTCAAAAAAACTGTCATGGCACTCTTGCCATCAAAATGATCTTAACACCAAGTAAAAGCCCTCAAGGCTATAAGTAGCACAAATATGGGGGTGACCTCGAGGAGGTTCACTCTCCCCTACCCCAAACAAGTTGAGCCTTACCTCCAAATGGAGGTGCTCTCACCAAACTCCCAACCCACATAAAAAGAAAGTAACAAACAACAAAATCCACAACACAACATAAATGAAAATGTAAGGGTAAATGGCCATAGCCATGGAGCTTACCTTCAAATGCCCTAAAAATGGAAGCACGTTTGGTGATGAGCTCCAAGCTTCTCCAAATCCTCTAATCTCTAAAATATTCTCCAACTCCCAAAAGAAACTCTAAGAATAGAAAGAAAATCCCCAAAATGCAAGAACCCCACACTCCTCAACAAGAGGAGGTAATATAGACCTTCTAAATTGGCCTAGGGGAATGAGAAGGTGACACTTGTCACCTTCTCCTTCCTCCTCCCATGCCACTTGCAAGGGAGAGGAAGTGTGAGGGTGACAAGTGTCACCCTCCAATTCCATCCCAATCCTCACCTTATCCACTTGTGCTCTCACACATGTGTGAGAGAACAAGTGGTGAGGTGGCAATCCCCTTCAAGCCTTCATGAGGATAAGGGATGCCATATGGCATCCTCTTATTCTCCAAGAGAGCCATCTCCCTTCAAGATGCTCTCACACATGTGTGAGAGTCTTGGAGGGAGATCCCACACACTTGGGAGTCTTGGAGAGCTCCCAAGTCTCCTTGGTGAAGGAATCCCCAAACTTTGGGAAGGGAGATGAGTCTTTCCCAAAGCATGACTCATCTCCCACCCTTATCCATTTCAAAATTCGTCACTTTGACTAGACCTCCATTTAGAGTGACCAAAAGTGAGTTATCCCAAGGTTTAGTTAGTCAAAATTGACCCTAGACCCATGGATAACCACCTAGGGTAAGTTTTGGGACACTAAGGTTCACCTAGGGAGTCATAAATCCACTTTAAATGGCCTCAAAAATAAAACAATACCAAGTGGTATAAAACAATAAAAATTATACAACACATGATATAATTAATTTAAACAAAGGGGTACTAGGCCAAAATGATAAAATAAACAAGCACTTAAACAACATT
Organism: Cunninghamia lanceolata; assembly: GCA_027924645.1. NCBI lineage: Eukaryota > Viridiplantae > Streptophyta > Pinopsida > Cupressales > Cupressaceae > Cunninghamia > Cunninghamia lanceolata. The sequence continues at coordinate 538,453 of BSBN01001603.1, read as the reverse complement.
CGAATCAAACGTGATCCTCATCCCTCTTGGGAATTGATCGGTTTCATAGGGAATAACATATGTGTGAATACTACCTCCAATTTCCCATGGCCTGGGAATATAATCCTGCACATCTAGATCAAGTGTCATCAAATCATGAATAACCATAGCTGAAGCAACTTGAGTTAAATTCATGCCATTAAATACAACATTAATCATCTACAACATAATTCAAGATTAAACTGCACTTTCTATCTAATGTTGCATAATCCTCATCACATAAAGAACTAGAAATCACATCACAAAACATCATCTAATATATCTCGCATGTCTAGTCTCAACATAGTATCAAAATATGATCAAATCGAATCACCATGTCTAATCAATGTCAAATCAAAATCAAGAGATATAATCAACTCAACATAATGGAACCATAGTCTCTAAAAGTCTGATAATGTCATCAACAGAAATGTAAAATGATCAAAATATGGAAGGAAAAATAATCAGCCTCACAAAAACTTCCTTCATCTAAGGGATCCAACTCATTAGACCTTAAGTTCAAGAAGGAAAATGAGCAATTGCAAAAGGAGTTAGAAAGAGTAGAGATATTATGATGAGGAGCCAAAAATAAATGCTTCAAAACAGGGGTGAAAACCCATTAAACCCACAGTACAGAGAGATTAATGCTCAATCAGCTTTAAATACCCTTCTCAAGGTCCAAACAATACCGAAACACACACATTCTTCACTATCGGCGAGACAATATACCATTGGTGAGCTTAACCTTCTGTCAGTTGATAGGCCGATGCCACTATGACTCTGTCTTCTTGCTTCTGACAGACACCCCGTTGTTGACTCCTATCGGCCAGACAGACCGCTATCGGTGACTTTTGGAAATGTTTTTCCGAACACCAAGTCTGTCTGATACCTCCTATCGGCGGGACTTCTTCGTTCAGCCGATAGTTATTTCAGTAGTGACCAATCTCTCATCACTGTGACCCTTATCATCGATGAAGCCCTGACCAAGATCTTCTGCTATGCCGATACACCAACTTAATATATGCTTGGCATGACTTTCTATTATCGATGGACTAAAGTTTCTATACCTTGATTCACTGTTACGACCAGTCACCATTTGTATCCTATGAAAGGTACATTCTCAACATGCTTTCTCAACATACATTCTCAATATGCTTTTGTGATATGCATTTGCAATATACATTCAGTGAAATGATACGAAACTTACACCGATGTAAACCTCTGCAACTCTACAACTACGCAAACATTGAACAACTTATACAGAAACAACAAAATCTCAATAGAACAGAAAATGATCTACTCCTAAGGAAGCCATTCCACTGATTTCAAAGAAATCTCAACCAGTGGAATGCTTTCGATCTACATTCTGTGCAACAAAACCTTACTCAGATATACATGACAGAACATAATTTCTTATTCCTTAGAAAATACACATACAAATCAATTCTTCGTCTATGTCTGTTCCTTTTTCCTTAACGAACACAGATTGACTATATAGACTCATGTTGGCAGTTACATAAGATGGAAGGTGAATCACCCTACAACCACTTTTGCCATTCGGTTACACCCATTCAATTCGGTTATATTCTTTAATGACACGTATACAGACTCAATGTTATGTCATTACTCGGCCAAGTATGATTCAATATGGTGCTAAGGCCTTACAAACATGATACTTTGAACAGAACAGAGCATGCATGGAATCTTCCTGATTCTTATGTCTCGAGGTGTTCTTGCACCATACAACCAACCAACAAAGATTTCTAAGTCCCTTGGAAATGTACCTGCAAAACAAATCTACCTTTTCTTGCATCTCTATTTGGCTTCATCTTTCACTCTTTCTCTTAAGCTTCAGGCTTCAAATCTTCACATCAATGGAATAGTGGTGACCTACCAACAATGGAAAACTACCATCAACATTTCAGAGCATCTTCAGGCTCCTTCTACTCCTAGCAATGGACTACTCTCAGACTAATCAAAGCTTCAACGACTACAACACAATGCTCAATCAGATGTCCATCCTACACGCTGCTACAGACCCATTCCTCTCATCCAATAGCAGATCCTAGAGATGCACTACCACTCTCTCTTAATGGCCTCACTTTGCACCCTCTTCCAGCCAAATCTCTATTGGTGAATGGTCTTTGACAGACCTCATCATCGTCTGCCCACACACTACAGGAATCCTATTTCTTCTCATAACTAGATGGCACGAGCATCTGCAATAGTCTAGCAACTACTGTCAGCCTTCAAAATACTTTCTATGATCTCTATTTTCAAAATGGTCACCAACCAAACATTTTGCTTTAACTCCTCAGTTTTCTTTCAACTCTTCACCTGCCTTCTCAGTGATAGAAATCAAATACACAACACCTCTGCCTAGACCTCTTGCTAGCTTTGATACCAATATGATGAGGAGCCAAAAATGAAATGCTTCAAAATAGGGGTGAAAACCCATTAAACCTACAGTACAGAGAGATTAATGCTCAATCAACTTTAAATACCCTTCTCAAGGTCCAAACAATACCGAAACACACATTCTTCACCATCGGCGAGACAACATACCATCGGCGAGCTTAAAATTCTGTCAGCCGATAGGCCGATGCCACTATGACTCCGTCTTCTCACTTCTGACAGACACCCTGTTGTTGACTCCTATCGGCCAGATAGACCCCTATCGGTGACTTTCGGAAATGTTTTTCCGAACACCAAGTCTGTCTGATAGCTCCTATCAGTGAGACTTCTTCGTTCAGCTAACAATTATTTCAACAGTGACCAATCTCTCATTGCTGTGACCCTTATCATCGGCGAAGCCCTAACCAAGATCTTCCGATACGCTGATACACCAACTTAATATATGCTTGGCATGACTTGTTATTACCGATGGACTAAAGTTTCTATACCTTGATTCACCATTATGACCGGTCACCGTTTGTATCTGATGAAAGGTACATTCTCAATATACATTCTCAACATGCTTTCTCAACATACATTCTCAATATTCTTTTGCGATATGCATTTGCAATATACATTTGGTGAAACAATATGAAACTTACACCGGTGTAAACCTCTGCAACTACACAAACATCGAACAACTTATACAGAAACAACAAAATCTCAACAGAATAGAAAATGATCTACTCCTAAGGAAGCCATTCCACTAATTTCAAAGAAATCTCAACCAGTGGAATGCTTCCAATCTACATTCTGTGCAATAGAACCTTACTCAGATATACATGATAGAACATAATTTCTTATTCCTCAGAAAATACACATACAAATTGATTCTCTGTCTGTGTCTGTTCCTTTTTCCTTAACCAACACAGACCGACTATATAGACTCATGTCAGCAGTTACATAATATGGAAGGTGAATCACCCTACAACCACTTCTGCCATTCGGTTACACCCATTCAGTTTGGTTACAATTTTTAATGACATGTATATAGACTCAATGTTATGCAGTTACTCGGCCAAGTATGATTCAATATGGCGCTAAGGCCTTACAAACATGACACTTTGGATAGAACAGAGCATGCATGGAATCCTCCTAATTCTTAGGTCTCGAGGTGCTCCTACACCATATTGGCTGCAAATGCTGAAATACAAAGGAAGATTAAATTTCTAAACTCTTCTGTTGGGAATCCTGTAGTGTCTGTTTCTCACAACCCATTAACTTATTCACCCATTGATATAAATGCTTTAGCCTTTGCTAACCAATCCAATCCCAGTCCTCATATACATATTCAATATGAACACCAAAATGTGAGAGAACCAGGAAGTCTAGGTGTAAGGCAAAGTGGTACAAATAGACAACATGAAAATCAAAGGGATTAGTTTCATAGAAGACCCTTACAAATGGAGAGATATAGGCAAGTGTGTTTTGCTAGGATACTAGGTTATCCTAATCCTATTCCAAATGATGTCAGAAATATGTTAGCTAAAGTTTTTGGAAACAATGCACTGTCTAGTGAAGACCACCTTAGGGCCTTCTTAAACCTATTAGATGATTATGAGGTCAAGCATGAGGATGTAGTCATGAAATTGTTTATATAGTCATTGGTAGAGGATGCTAGTGACTGGTACAAAGGTCTGCCTGAGGCTAGTATTGGTTCTTGGGAGGAATTCAAAAGAATATTTAGAGAATAGTATGGTGACAAAATAGACCCCCGATTCATGTTGAACAAGTTTAACATTTCTAAAGGACACAATGAAATGGTTTCTAACTTCAACACTAGATTTCAGAAGGAAATATTCAGGCTTCCTGTTGGTTTGAGGCCAAGTGAACAAGTATGTCTTGTTTTATATTGCAATGTTTTTGATTCTAAACTTAGTTATTGTTTAAGAGATAAAGACCCTTAGAGTTTGAGAGAGGATTTTATGACTTCTTTGCATATTTAAAGTAATAGAAGAGCCTCTGGAAAGGTAGGAAAAATAGATGATGTAAAACTGCTAAAAAACCCTCAAGGTCAAGGAAAGTTGCCAGCACAAGAAGATAAAATGAATAAGGTTATGAATGCCTTGAAGGACTTGATTATAAGATTACCAGACAAGAAAAGGGCTTGGCAAATGAAAGATCAAATTTCCAAAGAATTGAAAGGCCACCAAGGTTACATGATCAGCCATATAATACCAACTGGCATAATGTTAAGCCTGTTCTTAATGATTAGATAAATTTGCAGAGTAAGGATCCCCTTGATCCATTGAAGAAAGTTTCTACAAATTTTGTGGATAACACTCTATGGTGTCTAGCTTTTTAGCTACCCCATTCAACACATCAATGTGTAGTAGCACAATCTCTTGAAGAAGACTAGAACACGTGGTGATTGTGACTTGCCTCATGAACAAGATGGGGTGATTAATATGTTGTTTTCTGATGGTGAGTGTTCTTTTGATGAAGAGGCAAATGAAGTTGATTTTGATAATGAAAGACATGCAATGCTCATGCATTTCAGAAACAAGTGTTCCTTGATGAGGATGATGAAGAGAGTTGTAGTGTGAATGCCCTTGAGACTGAAGAAACTGATGTAACTTTAAGGAGACCATTAGATGAAGAAATCAAGAAACTAATCGCTACTACTATTGCACAGTTTAAAAGTGACTACCATTTGAGAAATTAAGTTGTAAAAGATGATATGGGCAAGGATGGAAATGTGTTTATCAAGAAAAGTCAAGTAGACAAGAAGAAAGAAGAGACAAAAGCAAAGAATGCCAAAGTATGGGGAAAGAAACCTGGCGGGACACATATTGGAGAACCATTGTTTTCTCCATCAAATCTAATCAAGCCTCATAAGTTGAAGATTGATGAGGAAAAGAAAAAGAATGTGGTTCAAGGGGTCAGTGAATTTGATGTGAATAAAGGGACATCTGAGGACAACCTTGTGGTGGCACATGATGTGGCCAAGTATACTCCAATTGACATGTTCCAAATGTTGTCACAAGTAAAGGTGTCAGTTCCTCTTTTGGAACTGATGAGGATTGAAGAGCATAAGAATAGGGTAGTGGCCTTTATCAATGGTGTAGGTATAGGTTGCAATGAGAAAAGAGAAAATGTTCAACCTGAAGAGAACATATAGAAAAGAAAAGAAAAGGATGTTGAGGGGAGTAACAATGATAACCCTCAAGTGTTCTTGGGTGTCTCACTTACTGCATGCCCTAATTAGGTGGACCCTTTTTATGTATCACTGATCATAAATGACAAGGTGATAAAGAATTGTATGATTGATTCTAGGGCATCTTCCAATATCATTCTAGTTAGAGTCATGCAAGCATTAGGGTTGAAGATTACTAAAGCTTACGGAAAATACTATGCAATGGATAATAGAGAGGTCCCAATCATAGGAATCATAAGGCAAATACCTCATAGGTTGGAAACATATCCTGATAAAGAGTTTGTGATGAGTGCAACTGTGGTAGATATCCCTCCAACTTATGGGATGCTTCTATCTAGAAAGTGGTCTGTTGCAATTGGAGGAAGCATGCAATGTGATATGTCCTTTACCACCATCCCTATTGATGGAAAGAATGTTAAACTTCATAGGGAGCCGATGGCTCCATATATGATTGTGGAAGATGAACCCGAGGAGCATGTCCATTTTGTTGATATAGACATTGACAACTTCAGGGTTGAGAAGTTGCAAGAAGAAGAAGAAGACAAGAAGCTTGTACCTTTGGAAAAGGAGGTAAGGGAACAAGCATCTAATGATGAATTATGGACTATGTATTTTGATGGTGCTTGTTCTAAGGAAGGATCTGATGCAAGTGTTATTCTTATTTTGCCAAGTGGAAAAACTTTTAAGTATTCATTTTCATTAATGTTTGTTTATACAAACAATATTGCTGAATATGAGGCTTTATTACTTGGGTTGAAAGTAGCATACAAACATGGAATAAGAAAGTTAAGAGTCATAGCTGGGGACTTAGAATTGATTGTGTCTCAGGTAAGATTAGTATTCATGTCTAAGAATAGTAGATTGAAGCATTACAAGAATGTTGTCTGGGACACAATAGAAATATTTGATGCTTTTAACATTGAGTGGGTAGAAAGGAATAAGAATGCTATGGCAGATTTGCTGGCCAATATAGCATTAAGGCCTAATGATATGACATTTTCAAGTATCTCAAAGGTTGAGATGTAAACAAGGGATTTTGTCCTTGACAACATTCATAATTGGAAAGTGTTTAATAATGATGAGGATATATTGAGATTCATGCAATGCATAGACCAATATGAAAATCAAGAGATAGACTTTGGAGCAGTTGTAGAGGAAAAGGATGGAAAAGAAATAGTATTCAGATGTGAGGTGATCTAGCTCAAGACTAATAAAATTCCTAGAGGTCTTGTGGCTTTGGAAAGGGTTTTTGATGGCCCTGATAAAAGTACTATTAAGCAAAATTTTGCACATCTAGATGACTTGGAAGAAATAAATTTGGGAATTGAGAATGCTTTGAAGAAAGTATATATAGGAAAGAAAATGATGCCTCAAGTTAAAGCAATGTTGATTGCTTTACTGAGAAAATATAGGCATGTGTTCACCTGGTCTTATGATGATTTGAAGGCATATAGAGAGGACTTGTTTCAGCATGAGATACCTCTTAAACTAGATGCAAAGCCCTTCAGGCAAAAGCAAAGACCAATAAACCCAATATTGGCACCCAAAATGCAAGAGGAACTGACAAAGTTAAGAGAAAGTGGAATTATAAAGCCAATCAAACATTCAACTTGGGTGTCTAATCTTGTACATGTTAGAAAGAATGGTGATATTAGACTTTGTGTAGATTTCATAAATCTCAACATATCATCATTGAAAGATAATTACCCATTGCGAAATATGGAGGCAATATTGCTAAGAGTCACTGGTTGTTTACTGTTATCTATGATGGATGGTTTTTTAGGGTACAACCAGGTGAAACTCAAGGAGTTTGAGAAGTTCAAGATAGCATTTACAACTCCTTAGGGGACTTATGTTTATGTCAAGATGCCTTTTGGCCTGACTAATGTTGGTGCTACATTTCAAAGAGCTATGGATGTAGGCTTTTCTGATATGATTAATATCATCATGGTAGTATATCAGGATGACCTTACAACATTCTCCAAGAAGGAGGAGGATCATTGTATGCACCTAGAAAAGATTTTTATCAGAGCCTTAGAATATGGAATATCTATTAGTCTGAAGAAGTACACTTTTGGGGTCACTGAAGGGAAGGTATTAAGACATATTGTGTCCAAAGGAGTAAGGATTGACCTTGATAGAGTTGATGCCATTGATAAAATGCCACAACCAAAAAATGCCAAGGGTATTCAATCCTTCTTTGGAAAGGTTACTTTCTTGAGAAGGTTTGTGACAAACTTTGCAGAGATTACTAGGCCAATCTCAAAAATTTTGAAGAAAGGAGAAAAGGTATCCTAGAGTAAGGAGCCAAGTGAAGCTTTCAAATGAATAAAGAAAGCCATCAAGGATGTCCTAGTTTTGAAGTTTGCAGACTTTTTAAAGCCATTCCAACTTTTCTCCTTCGATTCTTTTCACACAATTGCTACAATTTTATTGTAGAAGAATGAGGAAGACTATGAACAACCTATTGCCTTTTTTAGTAAGTCTTTACAAGAAGTTGAGATGAAGTATGATGTGACTAAAAGGCATGCCTATGCTCTAGTAAAGGCGGTTAAGAATTTCAGACCATACTTAGATGGTGCAACAATTGTTGCTTATGTCCCACGTGTTGTTGTCAAAGATATTTTTACATAGAAGGAGGTCACTGGAAGGAGATGTAGGTGGATTAATAGGATTCAAGAATTCAAAATTGATGTGCAAATTACTAAGTTGGTTAGAGGACAAGGATTAGCCAAGTTGATGGTAGAGACAAATTTAGAGGCCAACCAGGTAAACAATGTTGATGTTTTTGATGTATCTCCTGTTTGTGATATGCAAACTGCAGGGTGGCATAGGAATGTCATATATTACCTACAAAACATGTCATGCCCTGAAGGGATGACTGACAATCGAAAAAGAAAACTCAAGCTACAAGCTATGAAGTATGTTATAATTAAAAATGAGTTGTGGTGGAGAAATGTAGATAGAGTGTTGTTAAAGTACATTAATGGGGAGCAAGCCCTAGAAATTTTGATTGATATGCACAGTGGTGCTTCTGGAAGCCACTATATGGCCAAGATGACTGCACATAAAGTATTGCAGGCTAGTTTTTGGTGGCCCACATTATTTAAAGATGCACACAGACTAGTAAAGACGTGATGCTTGTCAAAGATTTTCAAGGAAGTTGAAGTTCTCAGGAAATTTGCCTCTTAGACCAGTCACAATGCAAGTGCCTTTCCAATAGTGGGGAATTGATTTTATAGGAGAAATTTCAGAGAAATCCAGTGGTGGACATTCATGGATCCTTGTAGCCATCGACTATTCCACAAAGTGGGTTGAGGCCATTCCAGCAAGGCGGGCTACTAGCAAGGTGGTAATTGATTTCTTAATGAATAATATTTTGATCATATTTGGTGTGCCAAAAAGGATAGTATTTGACAATGCTATATGCTTTCGATCAGAAGAATTCACATATTTCTACAATAAGTATGGGATACAAATCTCCTATTCAACCCCTTATCACCCACAAGGTAATGGACAGGCTGCATCCAACAATAAAAGTTTAATGAAGACCATAAAAAGAGTGATAGAGAAAAGCAAGAAGGCTTGGGATTCAAAGTTGAGACAAGCCCTTTGGGCTAACAGAATGACTATTAAGAAGGCAACATGGCAACCTCCATTTAACTTAGTCTATGGCATGGAAGCTAGAATGCCAACAAACAACTTGTTACACGTGTATAAGTTCATCCAGGAATATGATGACAATATCACGAATGATATGCAACATAGAATTGATGTTCTTACATAACTGGATGAAGTCAAAAGAGATACACAACAAAGAAATTTAAAGTTGCAGTCGTAGGTCAAAAAATTGTATGACAAGAAGTCTTCTCACAAGAAGTTTGAACGTGGAAACATGGTCCTAATATAGAATGTCAGGGTTGAGGATAAGGGAAAACATAGAAAATTTGATGCCTTATGGTTAGGTCCCTACTTGGTCAGCAATGCCCATAAAGAAGACTCATACTTTTTACAGTCTCTAATAGGTGAACTTTTGGAATTGCTAGTACATGGACAATTCCTTAAGTTGTACTTCTCTTGAGGTATGTTATATTCTATTTACAATGTATCATATGTATATAGTGTGTCTATCTTTTCTGTATGGTTCCTTGTATTTGGTTTGGTTGGGTTCTGTTCTTTGTGTTTTGTCTGGTCTACTTCACCGAGAGTTTCTCTAGGATCTCACTTTTGTTCATGTTGAACAAACATCCTTGAACATGAGCCACTAAAAGGACTTTGATAAATGTTCTATGCTGTGTTCCAAGTTTCAATATCTGTGGGTCTTTGGTTAGGGTTTGGTATTCAAAGTATTGAAAATTTCTTGTCCCTAACCCTGAACCCTAAAGTCTTTTGCGAAGTGTTGTAATGCCTTTTGTTCTAATTCTATGTTGACCGCATGTTTCCCATACGGATCCTTAGGTCGCAACTTGATGTATAGGAGTGTTGCCCTTTTACCGGCCCCCTCTTGGGTCCACCACCTATTACCTGTGCCTAATATTCTACTTATATGCCTAGGCTTTTGTTGAAGCCCCTTAATGAATCATGACCCCTTCTTGCCTAGTAGAGTGAATGTTGTTCTAAAAGGAGCATATTCCCTTCTACTTTGCAACTTGTGGCTCATGGTGAATCACTCCACTCTAGCAAGATTGCACCAATGTTCCACATGTCAGCTTGGCACAAGTTCTAAGCAAGTGTAAGTATAAGTCTCTTTCTGAATTGCACTGTTGCTCCATGTGTCCCAGCCCATCTTCCATTTGGAAAGGGTATTGTTTTATTGTTGCAATATATGAGGCCTGTGGAGAGTGCCAAGTGTCAAAGGGATGTGTTGTTGTACCATACTATAATATGGGACCCGCTGGTGACTAAGGTGGATGTAGTTGTGGCATTCTCTTCATGATACAAAGGGGCATTTTAAGTGGAAATTTAAATGTGTGCCACGTGGCATCATATGGGTGCTCTCCACCTTTCTGTGGACCTTCATATATAGTTTACTTTCATACTTGTGAAAATGTGAGAGCCTATCATACAGACTTTGTGGACTCTCTTTTCAACAATGTATCTAAGGTGGCAATCCAAATGGTGTTTTCTCATTGGTTCATGCCTTATTTTTCATGGTGACGGGGATTCTCATCTCTATGAACTTGTACACACCATTGATGTAGGTGACATGTGCTATGATCAATGACTCATTTTCAAAAGGGAAAATGTACAGTGGTGGTTCGTAGTAAACAATGAACCTGCACATTTGTGGCTCTTTCGAGTGTGCACAGAGATCTCCTCACCACCATTTTTTCTCACAATATGTCCTTGAGATTTGTGTACTCACTTGATGGGATGTCCTGTGGGGTGTTGTGGCATAATTTGCTGAGTTTAGCCTTTCAAAATTGATGAAATCCTGAGATTGAGGAACCAAGTTTGGCAACCACCATGTGGAATTGACATTTGTAGGTGCCATTGGTTGTGTGGCAAAAACATGGGAATGAAGTATAACCTCCATTTTCCACTTATAGTAGCATTGGTATATTTTTCAAGTATTTCCATTTATGACTGATATGCCCTAATACGTGTTGAACTAAATTAATCATAAAAGTACCAAGAATGTGGGAGCCTTGTAGTTCATCTATAGATAGTTGTTTATGTTGCTATTTGTGTCTATCTTTCTATCTAGTTTTCAAAATAGTATGCTACCTTTGCTGCCCCTGTCCTTTAGAGATTCTTCTTTGTTTTCCTAGTTAATATTGTGCTTTTACAGAGTAAAGAAATTAGTGATGTTTTCTTTAAAGGTATAGGTGGTTTGGGCAGAATGCAAGAAGCTTAGTAGAAAGAATTAGACCCTTGCCCAATCTTGATTTCCCCTTGTTTTCATCTAGATGGGGACTTTGAATCCCATTTTTCTGACTCCCTTGATTCCCTATTGCTGTGAGTTTCCCTATTGGGATTGATGGAAGTAGGGACCTATTTTTCCCTCTTACCCTCCATTTGCACAATTGGTTCTAATAGAGACTTAGCTACAATTGAGGGATTGTTGTCCCCCTAGATGAAACAACTGGAAGTGGGGAAGGAGAATTAAGTTGACAAGAAGAGATAGTCCTTTGTTCAACTTAAATATACATTTTCTACTTCTTCCTCCTTGACAAGGATTTTGGCACTGCCAAAATCCACTTCATGTGGCTTCTTTGGGCTTCTTGAGGGCTGAAATGGTTGAAGGCACTCCCTCAGAGGATGGAGAACTACTTTCCTATGCCCAGAGCACAAGAGAATGGAGGGAACTCTGATTTCCTCATTTATAAGGTACTGGAAGGGATTCCCATGTTTGTGTGTGAGGATGGAGAGGTGAGGCAAAGTATTCTTGTCTTATTGACATGTATCTAGATATCAAGGGTGGTGGAACCAAAAGAGCATCTAGCGCATTGCCTTTTGTTGATATCATTATTTGCCCCTACACCAAGATGAGAAAGCATAAAGGATAAAATAGAGTTATCTTAGTCTATTGGAGGAGATAATTTGTTACAAAGGCATCTCTTACCAATTAAGAGATGGTTATGTTTGTTTTCTAATTGATGTAATCGTTGTCAAATAAAAATGTGGCATGTGTAAGTGGCCAGATGCTTGTTGCTCCATTGTGTTATAAAAGGGTATTTCAAGGCCATTTACAGGGGATTGTTGGTTGGTTTCTGGAAAATGTTGTAGTGAAAACATAGGGAATAGAAGTCTAGTCTTGTCTTCGGATTTTTGAGTCTGTTTAATTTGTTCTTACGAACTTGATAGTGGTACTAGCACTTTGATTGAATATAGTAGTAGAATTATGAATCAAATTATCTCCTAATGTATGGTTGGTGCAAATTATGAATAAATTAGTCCAGGATTATTTATTTTGTTTCCATGAAAATATTTTGGATGTATCTTTCTAATTAAGGCTCTTATTCAAATAATAGGTTAAATGCCTTGAATGGAAATATAAATTTGTGTGAATGAATACGAGGATCTGATAAGTATGCATTGTTAAGAAGTTTGAGTATGATATTGTAAGGCAATATTATGAAGCTCTTTGATGCTTAGATGGAATTTTGTTGTTAAGTTTTGAGCCGCATTTGATTGACTCTGTTGCCCTAAGATAAGGCACCAATCTCTTGCTTCTACATCTAGTTTTCAACCCCCAGATCGAACATGCACCCCAAATACTTTAAAATCTTTAAATTTAGTTGTAAGTATTTGTTGAAAATAAAGTTTCATCTCATTCTATGATCTTAAGAATAGAAAAGACTGAATGATTTAAGCTAGATCTTCTTATTTGCATAATCCTCAAGCAAATCTGCATAGAACACATCTGTTACTCACAGTATTTGTAATAATTGGTATAGGATATTCTAAATACTGTCAAGGATGACCCTCCCAGGTTTTGTAGAGCTTGAAGTGTAGAGGGAAAGTTATTTTAACTTTCACCTACATGTTGGCCAACCCCCCACAATAACCAAGTATTGAAAATGGCTAAGTCGTAGGTTATTCGTGAGAGCAGGTTGGGAATTAAAAAATCACCAACACATATCCTCAACTATATTATCCCATCTTTCCACATTATCTAGAGCAGCATCTTTGTTCTCATCATTAGCCTCATCATTTGCTAAATTAATAACCTTTTGGCTTGTGATAAAGTCTACTAACACATCCAAAGCTCCCGTTTGCACCATTAGTACCTCTGGATATCTCGATTCATCTGTATCCATGACACTTTGTGATGCCTGTGGGGTGCCTTGGGGTGTTAATGCATCATGCCTCTACAAATTTTCAATAGGATTGGTCATCACAACCCTTATCACTTCATCATCTGTTAGATCAATTATTTTGCTTAAGGGAAAAGTTTGATCAACCATCATCTTCGTTTCTTCTTCTCTTGCTTCCTTGGATAATTCACCCTTAACTTTGATAATGGTTGGGATGGTTACACTATGTTGCAATTCTTTGTGTGGTGCCTCCACATCCCCTTGGACCATTGCTACTGTAGATGTCCCTATTGTATGTTCCTTTCTAGAAAACATCTTTTTCATCTTTGTTGGCTCTTCATGTTCTTTGAGTAGGACATCTGACTGCACATTGGTGGCTCCCTTCATTACGGACATCTGTCCTCTCTTTTGTTTGGGGATGTCCATCCCTTCCAGCAAATCTTCACCTTTCTTTACTATTACTTCTTCCTCATCGTCCTCAATGTCCTCATATGTATCTTCTAGTTCATCCACCTGTCTTGTGATAGTGATGGTTGGGATAGGTGCATCTCTTGGAGGTGAGGGCATTGTGGCAATTGTAATGCCTCCTATGGTAAACTCTGCAATTGCTTTAGAAGATCCTAGTTTGGCCAGCTTGGCCTCCATTATTTGTCTCTTTTGGATCAAGAAGTCATCAAATTCTAGATCTCCTAGATCTTTTCTCTTCCTCTTCTTATCTATTGTCACTGCAACTCCCTTCTCCTTTATTGCAGCCAACCTTTGATTTGCCCATTTCTTGCTGAGCTCCATAACCATGGTTGTGATTAATTCAATGGATGTGACCTCTACTTGGTTCCAATCTGGAGGGCAAAGAGACTCTTTGTATATCTATTTATCTTCATACTCCTTATCCATCAATTTTCCATCATCAGAGTGGAGCTGTGAGGGGATATCAAAATAGCCTAGTGTCTTGATCTAATTGAGAGTTAGTCTTTGATAATTTTTTTTCTGAATTCTACTTCATCTGGACAATCTACATTGTAATCTTATTTATGTACTTCATGCTTCAATTTCTTATTCACATACCTTTGCATTCTATGATATGGATCATAGTATCTAGCTAGGGAGAATGATTGCAAATGCAACATGTGCATCTCAGCCTTTGATTGTTTGGCTCCATCTATGGTTCCACATACATACCACTCAATGAGGATAGGGAACTTGATATTACCTCATTTTTCTTCTTCACATACACCTCATAAGAGGGTATGATTTGTCTTGTCAGCTCCAGAAATACCACTTTATCAGTAGGATATCTTGGGAGCATAAATGGTTGTCCCTCAAATCCCTCCATGTGGATGTATGTGAAGGTGGGGAATTGTATAAACCAAACCCCATTTCTTGTATCTACCTCTTGGGATTCATTACTCATCCTTTTTGCTCGGTCATCCTCCATTAGTCAGACCAGGTGCATGATGAAGCAATCATTTACTCTTCTATAATTCTAGATGGAGGCCTTTCTCTCTAATTGGGGATAACAATCCCACACTATCTTCCCTTTAGGACGTCTTCCTACTCTACCTACTGTTTGCAACCCAAAGAATGTTGATTGGGATGCACATGCATATACTACATATGAGGACATGTAGAATAGGCACATCTTGGCTCTGAACTTCTACATACCTTCATCAAGGTTGTCATTGATGAGTGTTTCCCATTGTATTACTCTCTTTGTGGACTCTACCATCCTAATGAGCCCATACATCCATGGATCAAAGTTACCGGAATAAAATTTTCTAGCCATCCTGCTTAACAACACCATCATGTACTGCACCTCTAGTGTGAAATCAAACTTGAACAATTTTCTTGGCAGCTTTGCAACTGCCTTTGCCTTATTGTCTGTAGCCTTCTATAATATGAACATGATCTTCCTGCAGTCAACAATCTTGTTCTTATATTGAGCTTCCAGGTCTTCAATGTTAATACCAAATAGATTAGGGCATGTGGGAAATTGAAATGCCTCTCTGATCCCTTGGACTAAAAAGTCCACATACACCCTTCCTTGTTTGTCCACCTTCTTGTTGGTGGGATTATAATTTTGTGCACAAGCTATCATCAACTTGGGGCATTAACCACATATGGGAATCTAGTTGTATTCCACATTCCTGAGTTAAAAACCTTCTGTAGGATGAGGTTTCCATCCCCTCCATTTATTTGGGCAGCCCAGGTGCTCAGGTCTGTATTCCTGACATGTGTATCCCCTACCTTTCCAAATCATAGGCCTATTGCCCCAGGAACTAGGAACATGGGGTTCTTAAACTTTGCATTGTTTCTATTCTTTTGATCCTACATCTTGTCCTACAATTCACAAATATGCATAGTTTAACCTATATTATCTTTATCATTTGCCATTCATTTCTCTAGAAATCCTAACTTTTACCATTTTCACAAAATAACCATGTTCATATGCAGACGCACTTACCCTAATTACAAAATTTACCTTGCATTATTTATGTGATTATATGATAAAAATAGGGGATAGGGTTTTGTCGTTTACATACCTATTTTTTTGAATTTAAAACCTGACTACATGTTTGGATATGCTCTTTTTCACTGTGCTATCACTATTTACCATTCTCCATTCTGCAATGCACCATTCTGTTTGGGATTGTGGTCATCGTAAGATCACTGTAAAATCACTCTAAGCTCTATAATTCTCTCTCTAAATGCTTTGGTTATATTAAAATGATCTATTTCTACCTTTTATATGTTAAAATCTAGAATTAGGGCATAATAAACGTTGATCTGCATCATTTTAGGGATGTCCACTTCTGTGGCTCGGGAGATCTCTACAAGTGGCAAATGCTAATTTGAAAATTTGAAATTCCAATGACTTCCTTTTGTGACATTAAATATGGGTCTGGATGTGGATATATGCATATGGAAACTAAAGTAGTATGCTTATTTTTAGAATGTCTATATGGATATATCCCCATGACGTCACTAGTTGTTTGGTCAAACATTGACTTGAGGGTGGATATCAGGATGAAGAAATCCCATTGCATTTACCTTTGTTTTTCGAATGTCAGGACATAAAATATCTAGGTTGAGAAGTCAAATGTGTGCCACGTGGCAACATTCATTAGATTGTTGGAGGTCATTCCTATTAGTTCATAAAAGCAGGGATATGGACATTAAAAAATGTCTGGATATTAAGACTCATGAAATATCCCTACAATCGAATGTCCTGATGATGTCATCTTATTGGAATAGTTCTTGAGAATGGGAAAAGGTGATGTTATCAAGGTATTTGGGATTGTCTAGACATTACGGTTTGTGAAATATCCCATCCCTGAATGTCTTGATGATGTCATCATTGTGGAGTATTTCTTTGGAATGAAATTTATGACATCATTAGGATGTACATATTAAAATATCTAGTTATTAAGTTTTCATGCGAATGTCCATAAGTTAACGTCCAGTTGAAAATTCAAATAGGACACATGGTGATATCAATGAGTATATGAACATTCACTCCACAGAGGTGGATATTAATAAAATTCTGGATATTAAGTATGTGTCTAGATATTAAGATAGTGTCTGGATATTAAGATTGAATATCCATACTGTGAAAATTCATGCACATGACGACTTTGTTATATGCTATGATAAATTTGATGGGTGCACCTATGGATATCTGGATATCAAGTCTAAGTTTACCTTTTACTTGGTACTTCAGAGGTTTCTTGGTCAGGCTAGTTGTTGGGATATTACTAATGTGAGGACATTAAGCATGAATATGCACATTATGGAAATGTGAATATCCATATGACCATTGACCAAGATTTGACCTTGCATAACTTCTTTGTTTTAAAGAATTTCAACATGATCCAAAAGGGAAACATTCTTAGAATTTTAATTCTCTATTCCTTGGTAGGCCTCATGAGGGAGAAATTTACACTTGGAACTTTGACTCATAAATCAAGATCTAGACATGCCTAGAGCATGACTTAGACATACTGATTAATAATGCTTTTACTATATACCACCCCAAAACAAAATGGAAAAGAAAACAAGCAAAGAAAAGCAAAAAAAGTTGGGTCCCTATTTTGCTAAGGCAAAATGGGGCGTGTTGTGTAACCACACAACACATGGCAATGAAGAAAGCATACAAATTTAAAACAAAGAAAATATTCAAGAATCATATCTTTCCTACAAGCAATGCAAGGAGGAGAAGAGGGTTTTGAAAGCAATCTTTGATCACACACAAGCATCCACAATTCAAATCCACTCCACTTCAACCAAACAATCCAATAAATTCAACATTTCTTTCATTCATGGAGAAAATCCATCTTTCCAACAAGAGAGGGTTTGAGAGGAGAGATGAAATGGAGAGGAAAAAGAATCCCATAAAATAACTCCTTTTTTCCCTTTTAACACCCAAAATTCCCAATCTAAAATAGAATATAAAATTCACTTATAATCATTTTTTAATCAACAATGAAATAAAATATATTCATTTAACACACCGTTTAAAAATATATCAAATTCATTTCATTTTACTAACCTAAATAATTTAATAAAATACCTAGGAACATTAAAATTTATTTAACAATACTTCAACTTCCAAATACCTTTCTAGAAACACATTTAGTAATAGAAAACTAGCTAATGAACTTATTGTAACTATTTCAACCAAGTAATTGCCTTTTAACTCAATCTCATTCCAAAAAATCTAAACATGCCATATCAGGAATTCCATTTTCCAATTTAATGCAATTCTACCTTTTTGATGGAAAAATATTAAATTTTAGAAATAATTTGAAATCATTTAAATTTATTCCTCTAGCTTAATACAATGCAATAGATATTTTCACTAAGATAATTAATCATTAAAATAATCTAAAAACATGTTTTTTGAGATCATTTAAGATAAAGTGCAAAATACTAAAGAAACACACAAAATTCACTTTAAGCACACATTACAAGTTTCCACAACACAAGGATAAGGGTGAGATGGCTTAGTGTCCCATGCCAACCTTCTCCATGTATTTCCCACATTAGTTAACACCTGTAACTATCTGCACACTCACGTCAACCATCAGGTGTACTTGCTCCACATATAATAGCCGTAGCAACATAATACACTCCAACGTGGTATAATCACAAATGATATAAATTAATCTCACATCCATTATAATCATCTATGACTAGCATGATCTAGGAACATGATGTATAAATGGATATATTTCACAATGTAGTAATAATACAACAATCACAACTATAAAAAGTATAGTGAAAATAGTGAAATTGAAGCACTGGAATAATCTAATATGCACAATCACAACATATGCATCCCATAATGCATAGTTGGAAACAAAATAACAAAGCACAACCCCATCAGAAACACCTGAATGGTCATGCAGAATACACCCTCAAAACCCATTGATGGCACCATAGACCTCATTGTAAAGTTTGGTGCAATGCATCAAAGCATAATAATCACATAATACACTAATAAACACTTAGAACACATATAAAACATGAATCAAAAATCACAAAAGGTGCAAACTATGGTGGGCATTACATCCTCCCCTGCTAGCATTAGGCTTACTGTTGGAAGCCTACAAAAACACAAGGATGAAGTACCCTCAGTACACAATCCTTTACAATACAACAAATCAAAAAAGATCAGTCCTCCTAACCAACACTAGGTTGAGGTCTCAAAACAATAAAACAAATCTCCAAAGGTGCACCAACTAGGTCAAAACCAACCATCATGCATACAACTCCTCTGAGACTATACCACTCCATCCTCCAACTACCACTACAATGAGAAAAGGATCTAGGAAAAGGGCGCAATAGACCACAAGAAAGTCAAGTCCATAAAACTTAGGACCACAACTATGCTGGGATAACATCTCAATCTCTCAACTAAGTCTAAGGAAACTCACAAGGCTACCATATCCACAATCAAGGAGAATTGCAAACAAAAGATTACTCTCTCAACAATCCTTCCTCAGGAACTACCCGTAACAAAAGAACTCAAGGATCAGGGAAAGCTAACTCAAAAAGGTTATAGGCACTACTACCGCACCTTCATCCTGATCAAAATCATGCCTTAACTCTAGACATGGTTTCCCTACATGAGGTACTTCCTCACATTCCACTCCTAAAAGAGAGGGTTTCTCTAACACTCTATCTCTACACCACCAAAACTAGGATCAACCAAATAGGTTCTTAGAGAGAAGAATCTAAACCACATCCTCTAAACTAGGATCAACCAAATAGGTTCTTAGAGAGAAGAATCTAAACCACATCCTCTAAGAACATAAGCACTTCCATTAAGCAAGGCTTAGCAACCCATTACTCACTAGGAAAACATCTAAGGTGGCCACAACACACCAATAAGGTGCAAGACTACTCTCAATACCACTTCAAATCTTAACTAACCTAGACCAAATAGGTCAAACAACATAACATGATCATGAATTCATGGTCGAATAGGGAAAACACGGATATCTCATGGCCTAAGCACCAAGTATCCATAGAATATAATACATAGGATAGCAACCTCTTCATACAAGAGGTACATCCCTTCCACTCAAGGAGAAACTCCTGAAGAAACCAAATTCCCAAGGTTGGCAACTCAACAAGAGTAAGAAAACAACTATAATACCATAAATATGTAAATAGTATGTGCTCACACACTAACTAGGGCTCCATCATACCCTACACTATGTCAAAATAGAAGTGCATTTATGGAACTCACATCAAAAGGACACAACATCATACACTCCACTAATGCAAAAACACTAGGAGCATGGCATCACATCCAAGACTAATAGGAACAAGACAAGCAAGAACAACCATAGTTCATGGACTAAGTCAACATTCAACCAAATGCAATTACTGAAAGCAAAATTCAATCCAAACAAGTTCTCTACATATCTCATTCACATAGATATAGTCAAGAATCAACATTTAAGCTCATTCTAGAATTCAATTCACTTCAAGTGTTCCATAGCAACACAAAACCATTTCAAAACTCTCTAAACATTTCACACAATTTTCATTTACATCTAACAACAAATCAAGGAATTCAATCTACCATAGTTCTAGTAACATGCACACCAAGAATTAGTTTATTCTATGCATTCTACTTCCTTATACAATCCATTAGAGGCTCATCGTGGACATGATAGAGAACATAACATGATACATGGCTAGCAATTTGAAACATTCAAGCATAGCCACCAATAATAAATAAATAAAATACCAAAGTGGAAGAAAACTAAATTCCAACAATAAGCCATAAAATGAGCTCAATTTCAACAGTAAATAAAAAATGACCATAAAGGTCACAAGATAAATAAATATCAAACTTTGATGGCTATACTTATTCAT
The DNA here is from genome assembly GCA_027924645.1 of Cunninghamia lanceolata. Lineage (NCBI taxonomy): Eukaryota > Viridiplantae > Streptophyta > Pinopsida > Cupressales > Cupressaceae > Cunninghamia > Cunninghamia lanceolata. Next base: position 517,678 of record BSBN01001603.1, on the reverse strand, counting down.
AAACAAGAATAAAAATTCAATGCTGGCCCTTACGACATTTAGTGAATTCACCAAAGTCAAATAAATAAAGTATCAAAATTTAAAAGTTCCACTTTACATGAACTACATGACTAATTCTAGTCACAAGAGAGGGAGTACAATGCTATACTACACCTAGATTCCAAAATCCAAGGAAGGTAAGAGAACATATTCAATCACACTAAGCAAAGAAGTCTTCTAAGACTATAATCATGTCAAAACATGATATCATTTCTACTTAACCAAACAAACATCACTCAAGATTCCTAGCAACAAAGGTTGCATCTGATTCAAGGGAATCACAATCACCATGCAATGACACACAAATTCACATACTAGAAAACATCTAGTAACCAAGATTAAGCTAGGACAAAATCAGTTTCACAAACCAAGATATCTAAACACATCACTCTCACAACAAGTGCAGTTAACATTTCTCACCAAACATGGATTCACCAAGCATATGGATAATGCATTAATGCAACATTCACATACAGGGTTTGGTAAATTTCAAATGATTTACCTGAATTTTCCAAATTTTACTGTTTTCAATGGTTTCCAGTCTACTCCTATATACCCCAAATTAAAATAAAGACCCCAGCAAAAAGAAACACAACAAACCAACAAAACAACACCAACCAAAACAACAAAACAAAAAGGAAAGCAAAAACCAACAAAACAAAACAAAACAAAAAACACAAAACAAACAAGACAACACGACTATACAATATTTACAATATGGTACACAATAGGATTAAACTCACATTCTAGGCTTGAAAATAGTGTTTAAGGTGTTGACCATTAACAGGTAATGGTACATCTTCACCAGTCAAAGTTTTGAGCCTAAATGTATTATCTCCTATGATCTCTGAAACCTGTAGTGGACCTAACCACAATTTATCAAATTTACCATGGTTTCCTGTCTTTTCATGGGCTTTGTCCCAACATAAAACTAGATCTGATATCTTAAATGTCTTAACTTTCACTCTTTTGTCAAACCATCTTTTAACCATGGCCTGATGTTTTGCAAATTTTTCAATGGCCTGATCCCTTTTCTCATCTAATTGTAACAACTGGACTATCATAGCTTCTCTATGGTCATCAAAACCTAGGTATTCATTTACAAATTTCCATGTAGGAATTCTCAAGTTGACTGGAAGTATGGGATTAGTTCCATATACTAAATGATAAGGTGCATTGCCCAAGGCGACCTTTGTTGCAAGTATGAGGTGAGCCAGTGTTGTCATTGATGTCAACATACTCATATTGCATTGACAAGAAGGATTTGATGAGCTGTGTGCTGAGGATATTGAGAAAATTAGACTCAGTCAGGAACAGTGAAGAACAGTGATGAGAAGAAGGTAAATGTACTGTATAGGTTGAGAACCGGAGGATGCGGATTAAAGGGTTAGTAGATATGAGTCTTGAGATGCTACAGTTAAGATTTCAGAGGTCCGCATGAAGATCTGAAGGCGTTGTGGCTGCCGGTATAGAACCGGGTCCGGCAAGTATCCGGAGGTGACAGAGGATTACAAAAAGGTCCGGTGAGGTCCGGAATTGTATTATCATAATCTGCGGATTGGAAGGAGTGTTTGAGATGTCCTTGTGATGTGTCATCCTGATTTGTGTGTGATTTGGAGGTCCGGAAGTACCTCTTGCATTATGACAGTGGCGACAGACTGTGTTCTTGAAGTTCCAGATGAGGAAGACAAGAGATCCCAGTAAGCAGAGGAAGTGCGGATGTATCCGGACATTTAGACAGGCTTGTGAAGGTTCCTGGATCATGTTTAGGTTGTGTTGTTGGTCCGCATTGATGGTAGAGCCCGTAATTGAAGTTATTCTTCCGGATAAAGTTATTTCTCTGTTTAGCCGACCGGATGAGTTGTTCATCCTGCGAATGTTCTTGTGATGGCCGACCGGATGTGTTATTCATCTTGCGGTTACTCCTATGGTTGTTTGCCGACTTAGATGTTTGTTCCTAAGTTGATGTCTTGTATAAATAACGGTTTGTGAGTTCATTTCAAGGTGGTATGCGGATAAGTATGATATAGTGAAGAAAGGTGCGAAAGGCAGAGCAGAGATTGTTGGGCTTAATTGGAACTGATCCGGACATGGTAGAGATGTCATTCTCCAGTTCAAGACTGTGATTTTTATCACTTTGTAGACAGTGTGTCTCCTTGTAGGCAGTGGGCCTCTTTGTGAGCAGTGTGCTCGGGCAGTGAGCCCTTATTGGCATGTGCCATTCATTTTTCTTTATTCTTCTAACAGAGAATAATTCTTGGGTTAATCACCCCGTGGTTTTTCCCTTAACCGGGTTTTCCACGTCAAAATCTTGGTGTTCAATGTGTTGATGCTTATCTGCTCTTATGTTTATGTATTATGCTTCCATGAATGATTATTTGATATGCTGCTAACTAACAACAGAGAATTAAGTGTTTGAAATAGAAGAAGTTCTATACAACTGATTCACCCCCCCCCTCTCAGTTGTATGCCCTAGATCCAACAATTGGTATCAGAGCTAAGTTCCTCTGATAGGAGCTTAACCGCTTGAGGTGATCCAGGATGTCGTCATACAAGAAGGATAGTCCGAAGTTCGATGGAACCAACTTCACTCTCTGGAAAGGTCGCATGAAGTGTCATTTGGAATGTATGGGAAAAGCATACTTGGCTATGATTTCAAAACCATATATACCCCCACAAGGTGGTCCGACAACTCCAGATGAAACCACAGAAGCTGAAAACAATCTGCGGACCAAGGAAGCTCTTCTAAGCGCATTGAATGACTCAGATCTCTCGAATGTCATTGACCTACCAACTGCATATGAGATCCTAACTAAACTGGAACTTCTGTATGAAGGAGATGAGTTTGTCAAAAGTGCAAGGTTGCAAAGTCTGAAAGGGAAATTTGAAAGATTGAAAATGAGAGATGATGAAAACATTACTACCTTTATGCCAAGAGTAAATGAGCTGGTATGTGGAATCAGAAATGCTGGTGGAACTCTAGATGAAAATGAGATTGTCTGCAAAATCCTAAGATCCCTTCCTGCTGCCTACAAAATCAAAGTTGCTGCCATTGATGAATTCAGAGCCCACACAACTGTCACAAGAGAACAACTGGCTGGCAAACTAGCTGCATTTGAAATGACCGAGTTTGGAGATGATCCACCCAAGACTGAATCTGCTTTTAAAGCCAGTGCCTATGTGAAAGGCAAACAGAGATTTGATCTGGGTGAAAACTCATCAAGGAAAATGTCATGGTATGATCAAGCAAGAAGAGACATGGAAGAAGAAGAAGCAGAAACAACTCAACTTGAAGCCCTCATTGCAAAAAGACTGCCAAGAGGATCCGGTAAGTATGAAGGAAAACTACCCTTTAAGTGTTTCAACTGCAATAAGATTGGTCATTTTGCCTCAAGATGTCTGGAGAGATCTGCAAGATCTAATACTCACAGACAAAGGTTTCAAAAGAATTGCTATTATGTTCATGAAGAAGATGACAATGAAGGAGTAACAGATGATGAATCAGATCCAGGAAGCAAATCCGGAAATGAGTGGGTGTTTATAGCCATCAAGGAAGAAGATTCCTTGCTCTCTGAATCTGTCAATCACAAAGTTGTTGAAAAAGCCTTGGCTGCTCAAGTGGAAGAAAAGGATGATTGGGTTATTGACAGTGGATGTTCTCACCATATGACTGGTGACAAGAATAAGTTCTTAGACTTGGAAAGATATGAAGGAGGAATGGTAAAGTTTGGTGACAATTCTGCTGGCAGAATCAGAGGTAGGGGAACTATTTCCTTTGATGGTAAGAGCAAAACAGGAAATGTACTGTATGTTGAAGGATTGAAGCACAATCTTCTCAGTGTTGGTCAGTTAGTGGACAAAGGCTATGATCTCCGGTTCAAGAATGGAAAATGCAGAATCTTTACAAGCTCCGGAACTGAAATTGCATCCGGTACTCAGACAAGAGGTAACATCTTTCATCTGGTTGGTTCAAATAAAAGTTGTTTGTTTGTTCAAATTGATCCGAGTTGGTTATGGCATAGAAGAATGTGTCATGTAAATTTTGATAACATCATCAAAATAAGCAATACTCAAGCTGTGAGAGATCTTCCAAAGTTGATAAAACCTACAAACAGTGTGTGTAAAGAATGTCAGTTAGGCAAACAAAGCAGAGTCTCTTTTAAAAGCAAAGATCAGTCTTCTACCGGATTGTTGGAATTAGTACATACTGATCTATGTGGTCCGACAAGAATCAAGAGTCTGCAAGGTGATAGATATTTCATGTTGTTAATTGATGATCATTCCCGGATGATGTGGGTTACCTTTCTAAAAGAAAAATCAGAAGCTTTTGAGAAGTTCAAAATCTTCAAAGCTATGGTGGAGAATCAAACCGGATTGAAACTAAAGTGTCTAAGGTCTAATAGAGGTGGTGAATTTACATCTGGTGAATTCATTGACTTTTGTGAGAAACAGGGCATAAGGAGACAGTTGTCTGCTCCTAAGACTCCACAGCAGAATGGAGTAGTTGAGAGAAAGAACCGGACCATCCAGGAAGCTGCTAGGACAATGATGTTGGAAGCAAATGTTCCTCAAATGTTTTGGAAAGAAGCTATCAGCACTGCAGTCTACACTCTCAATCGAGTTCAAATCAGAAACAACACCGGTAAGACCCCCTATGAACTTTGGTTTGGCATCACTCCTACTGTGAAATATTTCAGAGTATTTGGTAGCAAGTGTTATATTAAAAGAGATGAAGATCTAGGAAAGTTTGATGCTAGAAGTGATGAAGGAATTTTCTTGGGCTACTCCACTCAAAGCAAAGCATACCGGTGTTACAATAAGAGATTGAGGAAGATGATAGAAAGCACCAATGTAAAGGTTGATGAAGGAATTGAGAAGCCTTCAAGATTTTATGAGTTTGATGAAGATGACCAAGATAGTGTTCAAGGACCTCAATCCTCTCCGGTGAAACAGAATCAGCCTGATCCGGTAAATCAGGAAGAAGAGTTAGGTTTGAATGAGCCTGATCAAGAAACAGCAGTACTGGATACTCCCAAAATTCCAAGGTATGTAAGACTGAATCACTCTGAAGATCAGATCATAGGTGACAGAAGCAAAGGTGTACAAACTAGAAGGAATATTTCTCAAGATCAGAATGAATGTTGTCTGATTTCAAGGATTGAACCTAAAACAATAAATGAAGCCTGCAATGATGAAAACTGGACCAAAGCAATGGAAGATGAACTGATGCAAATTGAGAAAAATCATACTTGGGATCTTGTTCCCAGACCTAGAGACAGAAATGTAATTGGAACCAAGTGGGTCTTCCGGAACAAACTAAATGAAGCTGGTGAAGTTATCAGAAACAAAGCTAGATTGGTCTGCAAAGGCTACTCTCAAATAGAAGGATTGACTTTGAAGAGACTTTTGCTCCGGTAGCAAGAATTGAAGCAGTCAGATTACTTCTTGCATTTGCTGCCTTCAAAGATTTCAAGGTATATCAGATGGATGTCAAGTCTGCCTTCCTAAATGGTGATCTGAAAGAAGAAGTCTACATTGAACAACCGGATGGATTTCAATTGTCTGATAATAATGATATGGTCTGCAAGTTGAAGAAAGCTTTGTATGGATTGAAGCAAGCCCCAAGAGCATGGTATGAAAGGTTGGATAAGCATCTTGTGCAGATTGGATTCAACAAAGGTACTGCTGACAGCAACTTATATTTCAAAATTGATCATGAAAACATTCTGATTGTTGAAGTGTTTGTGGATGATATCATTTTTGGAGGAAGAGATAGTATGTGTAAAACTTTTGCAAATCAGATGAAAAGTGAGTTTGAAATGTCTATGCTTGGTGAAATGAATTTCTTCTTGGGTCTGCAAATTACTCAAACAAAAGAAGGGATCTTCATCTCTCAGACCAAATATGTGAAAGAATTGTTAAAAAAATTTGGTATCGAAGACTCAAAGCCTATGAACACTCCTATGGCAACCGGATGTAAGTTAAGCAAAGATGATGATTCTCCAAAGGCAGATCAGACAAAGTATAGATCAATGATTGGTGGATTGTTGTATCTCACTCAAACTAGACCAGATATAATGCAAGCTGTTGGTCTTGTGGCAAGATTCCAGGCTGATCCTAGAGAATCTCATGTTATGGCAATCAAAAGAATTTTTAGATACTTGAAAGGGACAGTTGAGTATGGTCTATGGTATCCTAGAGATCCGGATTTCTCTCTTCATGCTTACACAGATGCAGATTGGGCAGGAGATGTGGATGACCGGAAGAGCACTAGTGGTGGAGCATTCTTTTTGGGGAAGAGATTGGTTTCTTGGCTAAGCAAGAAACAAGATGCAATATCTCTGTCTACAACTGAAGCAGAATACATTGCAGCAGCAGGTAGTTGCACTCAAATCTTGTGGATGAAGCAGATGCTAAGAGACATCAAAGTTGAATATGAGGAGCCTATTACAATTTTCTGTGATAATTCAAGTGCAATTAATATTTCCAAGAATCCGGTATTGCATTCTAAGACTAAGCACATATCTATCAAATTTCACTTTTTGAGAGAACAAGTAAACAAGGAAGAAGTCAGATTGGAGTATGTTCCCTCCAAGGATCAGATTGCAGATATCTTTACAAAACCTCTTCCCAAGGACTCTTTTGAATATCTCCGGGAGAAGTTAGGGGTCATGGCCCCTCCGGTGATGAACTAAGATGCACTGATGTGCATCAGTCCGGTGGCTATCACAGTCATATCTTGTGATCCGGACTAATGGGGAGCTGCAACTAAGGGGGAGCAGCTGGTATTATTCTGATGCATGAGAGTTGCAAGTATGATCCCTTTGCCATTGATGTCAAAGGGGGAGAGAAGACATGTGAAAAACAAGTGGTTGATGATCAAAGGGGGAGCAGCAAAGGAAGACATGTGAAGAGTTGTTGTTGATAGGGGGAGCTGTGACAGAAAAGAGAAGTTCTTGTCTTGATGGTTTTTCACATCATATGTTGCCATCAATGACAAAGGGGGAGATTGTTGCAAGTATGAGGTGAGCCAGTGTTGTCATTGATGTCAACATACTCATATTGCATTGACAAGAAGGATTTGATGAGCTGTGTGCTGAGGATATTGAGAAAATTAGACTCAGTCAGGAACAGTGAAGAACAGTGATGAGAAGAAGGTAAATGTACTGTATAGGTTGAGAACCGGAGGATGCGGATTAAAGGGTTAGTAGATATGAGTCTTGAGATGCTACAGTTAAGATTTCAGAGGTCCGCATGAAGATCTGAAGGCGTTGTGGCTGCCGGTATAGAACCGGGTCCGGCAAGTATCCGGAGGTGACAGAGGATCACAAAAAGGTCCGGTGAGGTCCGGAATTGTATTATCATAATCTGCGGATTGGAAGGAGTGTTTGAGATGTCCTTGTGATGTGTCATCCTGATTTGTGTGTGATTTGGAGGTCCGGAAGTACCTCTTGCATTATGACAGTGGCGACAGACTGTGTTCTTGAAGTTCCGGATGAGGAAGACAAGAGATCCCAGTAAGCAGAGGAAGTGCGGATGTATCCGGACATTCAGACAGGCTTGTGAAGGTTCCTGGATCATGTTTAGGTTGTGTTGTTGGTCCGCATTGATGGTAGAGCCCGGAATTGAAGTTATTCTTCTGGATAAAGTTATTTCTCTGTTTAGCCGACCAGATAGTTGTTCATCATGCGAATGTTCTTGTGATGGCCGACCGGATGTGTTATTCATCTTGCGGTTACTCCTATGGTTGTTTGCCGACTTAGATGTTTGTTCCTAAGTTGATGTCTTGTATAAATAACGGTTTGTGAGTTCATTTCAAGGTGGTATGCGGATAAGTATGATATAGTGAAGAAAGGTGCGAAAGGCAGAGCAGAGATTGTTGGGCTTAATTGGAACTGATCCGGACATGGTAGAGATGTCATTCTCCAGTTCAAGACTATGATTTTTATCACTTTGTAGACAGTGTGTCTCCTTGTAGGCAGTGGGCCTCTTTGTGAGCAGTGTGCTCGGGCAGTGAGCCCTTATTGGCATGTGCCATTCATTTTTCTTTATTCTTCTAACAGAGAATAATTCTTGGGTTAATCACCCCGTGGTTTTTCCCTTAACCGGGTTTTCCACGTCAAAATCTTGGTGTTCAATGTGTTGATGCTTATCTGCTCTTATGTTTATGTATTATGCTTCCATGAATGATTATTTGATATGCTGCTAACTAACAACAGAGAATTAAGTGTTTGAAATAGAAGAAGTTCTATACAACTGATTCACCCCCCCCCTCTCAGTTGTATGCCCTAGATCCAACAACCTTAACTTTCATCCTATCTACCCATAATGCATACTTCAACAATGTGTTCCATTCTTTGGGATTTTTAGCAATCAACTTTTTAATGATATCCAATAAGATCTTATTAGTGGATTTTGCCAACCTATTACCTTGGGGGTAATAGTTGGATGAAAATTTAAGAACAATTCCATATTCAAATGCCCATTTAGAAAACTTTAAAGAGGAAAATGCAGGGCCATTGTCACATACCAGAGCAGAAGGTGTTCCAAACCTGGTGATGATGTTCTCCTCTAGAAACTTGATGACGACGTTAGTAGTGGAAAATTTACAACATGTTGCCTTAGTCCATCTTGTGCAGTAATCCATCACCGTCAAAATGAATTTGTGTCCAGCAGATGATGGAGGATTGATAACTCCGATAAAGTCAAGTCCCCATTATGCAAATGGTCTAGACTGTATAATAGGCTACAATAGATGGGTCTGATTTCTCCCTTTATCGGCTGTAGTCTGACAAGCGTGACAACTTCTGATGTGATTTTCTATATCTTTGAATATCATGGGCCAATAGTAACCTGACCTCAAAATCTTATGTGTGGTTGCTAGATGGGAACCATATGATGTCCCATATTTATCATGCAGTTCCAGCAACACTTTGTCTGCTTCATCTCTATTTACACATCTTAAGTATATCCCCTCATTATTTTTCTTGAATAACAAGCCTCCCTGCATCATATTGTTGCAAATATGTGCCTAAGTGGGTTGTCATTGATGTCAACATATCCTTGTTGGCATTGGTGTCAACTGTATTCTATTTTACCGTCTCTATAGAAGACTGGATTGTTGAGGATATTGAGAAAATTAATGACAATCAATGCATGCGGATCAAGTGGCTATGTAGAGGATTGTCAGAGATTTCTCTAGTTAAGATTTGAGAAATCTGCATGAAGATTTGAAGGAGTTATGGCCATCTGAGTAGAATCGGTTCCTGCAATACTTAGGAAAGACAGAGTGACAGGAAAGAGGTCCGAATTACTCCGGTAATATAAAATTGTGATCTATGGATCTAAAGGCATGTTTGGGAAGTCAATGTGTATCATCAACACCAGTGGTTTGTGGTTTGGAGGTCTGCAAGCTATCCTTCTAGTTTGACAGTCATGGTAGAGAGTGTTCTTGAGGTTCCAGAGGAAGATTCAAATGCTTCTAATAATTTAGTTTAGAATGGATGTTATTGGTAAATTCAATGTGCTTGTGGAGGTCTCTAGATCACATGGCTACTATGTTAGAGGTTCGCATTGAAGTTTGAGCTTGTTGATTGAAGATTCTCTTTGAGGTTGATGTTCTTCCCAGTCTTGGCCAACTGGATGTTCCTAGCCTATTGTGGATGCCTTAGAGTATTTTTATGAAGCATGGAGTGGTTGTAGAAGAAGATTCAAGTCTCAATTATGTTTGGCTGACAGTGTGATGATCCACATCAAGGTTAGCCGACCTTGTTGATCATTCCAAGGTTGATGAAGTATATAAATACTTGTTAAAGAGGTATTGAAATTATCCTTGTGAAAATAGATCAATCCGAAGAAAGGATCAAGAGTAGAGTAGAGAAGAAAAAGAGCGAGAGCAGTATAGAGTGTGAAGAAGAATTTGTAACAGAGTGAGAGTTCTTGAGCATTCATTGAAACTGAATCAGGCATGAAATAGATGCTATTTCTCAGTTAATTCTTTCTAAATAAATTCTGTAGGTAGTGAGCCTCTCTTTGAGCAGTGAGCTCTGGGTAGTGCACCCGAAGGCATGTGCCTTTCATTTTACTAAGTACTTTTAATAGGGTACATATTTTGTGGGTTAACCCCCACCATGGTTTTTCCCTTAACCGGGTTTCCACGTCAAAATCTTGGTGTCAAATGTGTTGATTATGTTTTTGCTCTTATGTTGTTGATCTATGCTTTAATGTTTACATCACTAATTTGATAGTAAGATAATAAAGAAGGTTAAAAGTAGAAAAGTTTTTATTGTGGGACAACTGATTCACCCCCCCTCTCAATTGTCTAGTTCCAACAATTGGTATAAGAGCCAGATCCTCTCATAAAATCCTAACTACTTGAGGAGATCCAGGATGTCAACCTACAAGAAGGATAGTCCAAGATTTGATGGAACAAATTATTCTGTTTGGAAAAATCGCATGGAGTGTCATTTGCAATGCGTGGGCGATGCTTATTGGGCAATAACCAGTGTTGAGTATAAACCTCCGAAGAAAGGTCCTTTAACTCCTGATCAAATCAAAGATGCTAAAAATAATCTTCAAGCTAAAGAAGCCTTGTTAAGTGCCCCGACTGATTCAGAGATGACAAATGTCTTTGGTCTAAAAGCTACTTATGAAATCTGGAAAAAGTTGGAGTATCTATATGAAGGTGACAAATATGTCAAATTTGCAAACCTGCAAAGTCTGAGAGGAAAATTTAAAACTGAGGATGAGTGAAGATAAAAACATCACAATCTACATGCAAAAGATAAATGAACTTGTGTGTGGCATCAGGTGTGCTAATGGAACTTTGGAAGAATAAGAAATTGTATCAAAAGTACTCAGATCTTTACCGGATTCATGCAAACATAAGGTTGCAGCTATAGAAGAGATCAAGATAGTCTCAGAAGCTACAAGAGATCATTTGGTTGGCAAGATTTTAGCCTTTGAATTAAGTGAGTTTAGTGATTCTCTTCCCAAGTTTGAATCTGCATTTAAGGCCAGTGTGTATGGAAAACAAAGATATGATCTGGGTGAAAGTTCCTCTACAAGATCAAATAGATTTATGAAGACAAGAAAGGATCTTGAAGATGTTGAAATAGAAACAATAGTTCTTGAAGCTCTTATTGCCAGAAGAATGCCAAGAGGATCTGGTAAGTATGAAGGAAAATTACCACTCAAATGTTTTGCTTGTAATAAGATTGGTCATTTTGCCTCAAGAAGTCCAGAAAGGTTTTCGTAACCAAACCCTAATAGGTATAAAGGTCAGAAGAAATGTTACTATGTCTAAGAAAATGGAGAAGAAGGGGTAACAAATGATGAATCTGATCATGGAGGCTCCTCTTAAAATGATTGGGTGTTTATTGCTATCAAAGAAGAAGATTCAGTGTCTACTGAATCCGCTAGCTGTGAAAATATGGAAAGTGCCTTGGCTACTCAAGTTATTGAAAAGGATGAATGGGTGATTGATAGTGGATGTTCTCATCATATGACTGGTGACAAGAGTAAGTTTGTGAATTTTGAAAACTATGAAGGAGGACTTGTGAAATTTGGAGATAACTCAGCTGGTAGAATCCATGGCAAAGGATCCACTTCTTTTGATGGAAAGAATAACACCAATGATGTTCTATATGTGGAAGGACTGAAACATAATCTTCTCAGTGTTGGATAGCTAGTTGACAAGGGTTATGATCTTCGGTTCAAGGATGGTAAATGTGGAATCTTGGAAAGGTCCAGAGCTAAAATTGTGTCTAGTACTCAAACTAGAGGTAACATCTTTCACTTATGTAGTTCTAGGAAAAGTTGTTTGATTGCTCAGACAGATCAAAGTTGTCTATGGCATAGGAGGATGTGTCATGACAACATTGTCAAAATAATTTCCACTCAAGCTGTAAGAGATCTTCCAAGACTTGTGAAACCTAACAACATATGTAGAGAGTGTCAATTAGGCAAACAGAACAAAATTTCATTCAAGAGTAAGGAACAAGGTTCAAGTGAGATTGGAACTGGTACATACTGACCTCTGTGGTCCTACTAGAATTAGGAGTGTGCAAGGAGACAGATATTTTATGTTGTTAATTGATGATTACTCCTGGATGATGTGGGCAACTTTTCTAAAAGAAAAATCAGAAGCCCTTGACAAGTTTAAGGTGTTCAAGATGATGGTTGAAAATGAGATTGGTGGGAAATTAAAATGTCTGAGATCTGACAGAGGTGGAGAATTTACCTCTGACGAGTTTGATGCTTTCTGTGAAAAGCATGGAATAAAAAGATAGTTATCTGCTCCTAGGACTCCTCAACAAAATGGAGTTGTGGAAAGAAAGAAATAGACCATTCAAGAAGCTGCCAGAACCATGATGATGGAAACAAATGTTCCTCAAGTTTATTGGAGAGAAGCTGTGAGTACTGTTGTCTACACTTTTAACTGGGTGCAGATTGAAGGAAATTCTGGTAAGACTCCTTATGAACTTTGGTTTGGTCATCATCCTACTGTGAGATACTTCAGAGTCTTTGGTAGTAAATGTTATATCAAAAGAGATGAGGATTTAGGTAAGTTTGAGGCAAGAAGTGATGAAGGAATATTTTTGGGATACTCAACTCAAAGTAAGGCCTACTGGTGCTTCAATAAAAGATTGAAGAGGATTGTTGAAAGTGCAAATGTTAAATTTGATGAAAATAAAGGACATTCCTAGTACTTTGGATATGATTTAGATGATCAAGATGAAAGTCAAAATCAAGGAAGGCAAGTTCAAGTTCAGACTTAGATTCAGGTTGAACTGCTAACTCTAGAAGTTAACACAGATGATGAGGAACGAGTTCAAGAAACAGAAGCTCAAACAATCTCCAAAACTCCTAGGTATGTAAGGTTAAATCATCCTAAAGATCAGATCATAGGAGATAAGAGTAACGGTGTTTGAACCAGGAGAAAATTTTTTGAAGATCAAGAAGAGATTTGTTTGATTTCAAGGATTGAACCTAAATCAGTAAGTGAAGCTTGCAATGATAAAAATTGGGTCAAAGCAATGGAAGAGGAATTGATGCAAATTGAAAAGAATCACACATGGGATCTAGTTCCTAGACCTGAGGACAAAAATGTGATTGGAACCAATTGGGTCTTCCAGAATAAACTGAATGAAGATGGTGAGGTAGTAAGGAATAAGGCAAGGTTGGTGTGTAAAGGCTACTCTCAAGTGGAAGGAATTGATTTTGAAGAAACTTTTTCTCTAGTGGCAAGGATAGAGGCAGTTAGATTATTTCTTGCATTTGTTACCTTCAAAGATTTTAAAGTATATCAAATTGATGTGAAATCAACATTTCTAGATGGATATTTGGAGGAAGAAGTCTACATTGAGCAACCGAAAGGATTTCAGTTGTCTGATCAGGGAGATATGGTTTGTAGATTGAGAAAAGCCTTGTATGGACTCAAGCAAGCTCCAAGAGCCTAGTATGCTAGATTGGATAAGCACTTGCTTAAGCTAGAATTTAGCAAAGGTACTACTGATAGTAATCTCTACTTCAAAATTGATCATGAGGACATTCTAATTGTTGAAGTTTTTGTTGATGATATCATTTTTTGTGGAAATGAATGCATGTGTAAAGCATTTGTTGATCAGATGAAAAGTGAGTTTGAGATGTCAATGTTTGGTGAGATGAATTTCTTCCTAGGTCTGCAAATTATTCAATTAGATAAAGGTATCTTCTTATCTTAGTCCCAGTATGTAAAAGAATTGCTAAAGAAATTTGGAATGGAAGACTCAAAGCTAGTGGGTATACCTATGGTAACCAAATGCAAGATAATCAAAGATGATGACTCTCCCAAGGCAAATCAGAAAAGATATAGATCAATGATTGGAGGACTACTTTATCTAACTCAGACCGGACTTGACATCATGAATGCAGTTGGACTTGTTGCCAAATTTCAAGCTGATCCAAAAGAATCTCATGTTATGGCAGTCAAACAAATTTTTAGATATCTTAAGGGGACAATTGATTATGGACTGTGGTATCCAAAGGACAATAACTTCACTCTTCATGCATATATAGATGCTGATTGGGCAGGAGATGTGGATGATAGAAAAAGTACTAGTGGTGGTGCATTCTTCTTGGGGAGAAGATTCGTCTCTTGGATAAGCAAAAAGCAAGGGGCAATATCCTTGTCTACTGTAGAAGAAGAGTACATAGCAGTAGCAAATATTGCACTCAAGTTTTGTGAATGAAGCAAATGTTGAAGGACATCAGAATTGTGTTTGAGGAGCGAGTTACAATTTTCTATGACAATTATAGTGCAATAAGCATCTCAAAGAATCTGGTATTGCATTCAAAGACAAAGCATATATCTATCAAGATTCATTTCTTGAGAGAGAAAGTAAATGAGAATGAAGTCAAGTTGGAGTTTGTGCCTTCCAAAGATCAAATTGTAGACATATTCACTAAGCCTCTTCCCAAGGATACTTTTGAGTATCTCAGAGAGAAGTTAGGGGTTATTACCCCTCTTGAGTAGAACTAAGATGCACTAAGGTGCATCAGTCTGGTGGAATTCACATTCATATCTTGTGATCTGGCTTGATGTTAAGAAAGTACTACTCAAAGGGGGAGTAGTCAATATGCAAATTTTGGGATCAGTCTGAAGCAAAAAGGGAGTAAAGATAGCAAATATGTGCCCTTTGCCATTGATGTCAAAGGGGGAGAAGTTCTTGTCTTGATGGTTAGATTCAGTTTTTCACATCATATGTTGCCATCAATGACAAAGGGGGGGATTATTGCAAATATGTGCCTAAGTGGGTTATCATTGATGTCAACATATCCTTGTTGCCATTGGTGGCAACTATATTCTATTTTGTTGTCTCCATAGAAGACTGGACTGTTGAGGCTATTGAGAAAATTAATGACAATCAATGCATAAGGATCATGTGGCTATGTAGAGGATTGCCAGAGATTACTCCAGTTAAGATTTGAGAAATCTGCATGAAGATTTGAAGGAGTTATGGCCATCTGAGTAGAACCAGTTCCTATAATACTCAGGAAAGATAGAGTGATAGGAAAGAGGTTTGGATTGCTCCAGTAATATAAAATTGTGATCTGCGGATCTGAAGGCATGTTTGGGAAGTCAATGTGTATCATCAACACTAGTGGTTAGTGGTTTGGAGGTCTGCAAGCTATCCTTCTAGTTTGACAGTCATGGCAGAGAGTGTTCTTGAGGTTCCAGAGGAAGATTCAAATGCTTCTGATAATTTGGTTTAGAATGGATGTTATTGGTGAATTCAATGTGCTTGTGGAGGTCTCTGGATCATATAGTTAATATGTTAGAGGTCTGCATTGAAGTTTGATCTTGTTGATTGAAGAGTTTCTCTTTGAGGTTGATGTTCTTCCTAGTCTTGGCCGACCAGATGTTCCTAGCCTATTGCGGATGCCTTAGAGTATTTTTATGAAGCGTGGAGTGGTTGTAGAAGAAGATTCAAGTCTCAATTGTGTTTGGCCAATAGTGTGATGATCTGCGTCAAGGTTAGCTAACCTTGTTGATCATTCCAAGGTTGATGAAGTATATAAATACTTGTTAAAGAGGTATTGAAATTATCCTTGTGAAAAATAGATCAATCCGAAGAAAGGATCAGGAGCAGAGCAGAGAAGAAAAAGAGCGAGAGTAGTATAGACTGTGAAGAAGAATTTGGAGCAGAGCAAAAGTTCTTGGGCATTCATTGAAACTGAATCAGGTATGAAATAGATGCTATTTCTCAGTTAATTCTTTCTACATAAATTTTGTAGGCAGTGAGCCTCTCTTTTGAGCAATGAGATCTGGGCAGTGCACTCAAAGGCATGTGCCTTCTATTTTACTAAGTACTTTTAACAGGGTACGCATTTTGTGGGTTAACCCCCACCATGGTTTTTCCCTTAACCGGGTTTCCATGTCAAAATCTTGGTGTCAAATGTGTTGATTATGTTTCTACTCTTATCTTGTTGATCTATGCTTTAATGTTTACATCACTAATCTGATAGTAAGATAACAAAGAAGGTTAAAAGTAGAAAAGATTTTATTGTGGGACAACTGATCCACCCCCCCTCTCAGTTGTCTAGTTCCAACACATATACTTTTGTGCTTTAATTTTCAAGGCTCTCCTTTGAGAAGATTTCATCCAATTGGGATACTTTCTAGAAATGAGGAATATATTTAGGTCATCATACCATCCTGGTCTATCATTAGTGTTCAATGCATACTGTTGTTTTCCCAAGTTAGGATCAGTATTGGCTATGGTTTTCACTAAGGTTTGGCCTCTGACTAACTTCATAGGAATGATCTCCATATCGAACTCCTGTAGAACTATGATCCACTTTGCTCTTTTATCTCCAAGTTTATTTTGTATCAATAGTATTTTTACCACTATATTAGGTACTATGGCCTTTGTAATGTTAGAAAATGTCCCCTTGGGGGCTTTTCCCTCAAAAGGTTTAGCTCCTGGGTCTCTAGTGTGCATTTAGGACATCTTGCATCATAATTCAACACCTTGATGGAATAAACCCTAGGTATCATGACAAATGGGGTGTAGGGGGACCCCTTGAACCTAACCTTACCCAAAATAGGGGGGAGGACTTGGGCACCCGCACCCTAGTCCTACACTATTTTGGGTCAGGCCCAAATTTCTAATGTCGGTTTATGACCGTTATGTTGGAGTCCAGGACAACACTGAGAGGGGGGGTGAATCCGTGTTTTATTAAATTTTACAATTTTTAATCCTTTTGACTTATAGCATAAAGAGAGAGAAAGACAAAGTTATTTATTAACACACAAATGTACAATTATAATATTGAAGGCATGAATCAGGACATTAAACACAACTCATGAAGACACATAAGAAATATAACACAAGATATGATGAGTGGAAAACACTCAAGGGGAATACAAACCACTCTAAAACTACCTCACTAGCTTATTCAAAACCTCACTGATTACATGAAGGTCTCACTGACTAAAGACGCTTCACTATCTTTACAAGATGCCTCACTGGCACATATAGAGGTCTCACTGACCACAAGCCTCACTTGCATAGGAAGGTCTCACTGACCACAAGCCTCACTGGCATAGAAATGTCTCACTAACCATAAGCATCACTGGCATACTGTGCCTCACTATCAAACCAAATCACCAATAGAAATAATGAACAAAAATCAGAGGGTTACTCTGTTTCCATTCAATTCACAATTCATTCACCTGATTATCTCTGCATAACAATTCACCTACATAACAATTCACCTAATTATCTCTGCATAACTCAACACTCTTTCTTCATCACATACCCAGTATCATATTCTCATCTTTCTTTTCTCCTTAAGAGGATTTCTAAAAAATATCTTCAACTGTGCATATTGAATCACATGAAAAGCAAACATACAATGTTCCTGCAAAACATTATATACAAGATGACTTTTCATATTTTGTTTTCTCTCTATAATTATTTTAATCTGTAAATCAAATTGTCTCTTCAATGCCTTGGAATCTTTCATATTCCTTCAAAAATTTATCTTGCATTTAATCACACAATATCTGCAATAAAATTATAAACAAAAGGACTCTTGGAATTTCTCTTCTCTACATATTTATCTTCTTCAATATTTCTTGTGTGAGAAAAAATAAAATCTTTCTCAAAATTTGATCTTCTTTAATTGACTTTTCATCTACTCCAAAAATTCTCTCTGCTCATTTGCATGTCCTTTCATCTGCAAAGAAAAATGACCTGTTGCTTCTTCAATCAAATCATCTCACATTTTCATTTTCAAAAATCTATTTTATTTTCATGCAAAATTTTCTTGATCCCATATTTTCTTGCAAGCTCTTTGAAAAATCTTCAAACTCTTTATCTTCTCCAAAGATAACTATTCATTTTCACTTGCAAAAACATTTTCATCTTCTCCAAAAAAATTCATCTCAAAAAAATCTTCAATCAATTTTGTCCATAAAATGTCTTCAAATTTTTTTATCCAATCTACCTTCCAAAAGAAAATCACCTTATTTGTTTCCAAATCACAAGAATAGAAATAAACTTTTCATCTCAAAAAATCTCTCCTCAAAAATAGCATATAACTCCTTATGACACTCCATAGTCCATCAAATTAGAAAATAATAAAAAAGTTTATAATTTCAAATTAAAGTCATAAAAGACTTAATTAAACTCCCCTCTTAAAGCATATTCAATGCCACAAAAATCGTGCTCTTTCAAAATAAATAAGACTTGTTTTTTTTTTTTTCTTAAAAAAACTTTGAATGAATCTTAACATATGCATTTCTCCCTTTCGAATTAATGACTAACTCATAGTCTCAATGCTTTATGCTTTTCATACATGAATTGGGCTCTTCTTTAATATAAACAATGCTACTCTTTTAAAAATTTGATGCATTTAACCTTTCTTTATATTTCCTGCTCAAGCTCTTTAAGAGGTGACCGATGTAGCATGTAGAAGCAGGTGAAGGGGCTAGTTTTCATAACGTGCTCACCTCCCTTTGACAAGTCACTTTAAGTGACAGACTTGTGATATCAGGTCAACTTGATTTTATAACAAAAAGCAATTTCTTTATGACATGTATGGAGGAGATAAAAGAGTTTTCTATACTTTAACTTTGATAATATGCATTTTAATGAATGACATTAGTCATTGACATTAAGGATCATAGACTCTTCTGCACCTTGAAAACCAACTGTAACCAACATCAATTTTTATGTCAACACAAACTCCTATAGATGATGAATAACATCAACCTTCAATATTAATGATCCTATTCTGAGAATTTTAAGAAGAATAAGCAACAAGATATCATATCGAAACATAAATCATCTTGATCAAATTCATCAACTCTATTAACCATCAATGAACACCATGATCCTGACATGATATTGCATGACATATAAAGCACTTGTTAACCTATCAAGAAATCATCTCCATAGGTAACAATGAAACAACCCACCAAACATCCTGAGACATGAAAGATATGAAATAGACATGAAACACCTATCTTGAAGATCAAACCATCTTGTTCATGTGAACCCTCCTATTGAAGCATGAACCCTTTGCATATGTTACCATGTAAACACTTCTGAATGATTAACCTGTGAACTCTTATCATGAAGCAACAACTCCAAACTCAAATATGTGACAAGACATTAAAACAAGAACACACACCAACTATGACTCGGATCAAAGCTCTGCATATCTTGTCAAGGCCAACTTAAAGCATGAAGTATGAACACCAAACCTTTTTATATGAACCCTTTGCATAAGAACAACTCCATCATGATCAACTACACTTTTAATGTCCTGATGACCCCAAAATGATCTGTGCATTGGACCCATGTGAACAACCTATAAACAACATGACTGTAAGAAACAACACTTTGTTGAAACAAACTTGCATCATCATAACATAGAGCATCATGTCTAAACATGTGACAAAAATAACTCCAGACCAAACATATCCTAATCAAATGAGATATCCTGACATATCTACATCATCATCAACTTAACACCTTTTTGACATCAATGACAATTAGTCACCATCAATCTCCCCCTTTGTCATTGATGGCAAAACTTCATGATGCAATTTCTCTTTCTCCCCCTTTTTGACATTTGATGACAAAGACTAAAATTAATTTTCTCCCCCTCAACATAATATCACTTCTTGACACAATACCAATATGAGGATAAAGATGACATATCTCTGCAACCAAATACCAACTTCTTGAACACTATGCAAAGAAATCATAAACACATCAATACTCTTAATGAACAATATTGCAGGCAGAAATCATGAAGACTCCTCATCACACAATTCCCAACACAAGCTGACAAGATGACCACTTTTGATAAGACCTTTTCAAATCTTCCATGATAGTGACAACTCAATCTTGCAGAAAAGAAATATAGTACACACAACACTTGCTAGTACTTGAACATTACAATTATCATCTACCATAACTGATTTAAGACCTTTACTTGCCTCTGATTAATTGATGAACTTGAAGGAAAACAAGGCACCACCATCAATTTCATAAGCATCTCTAGATGTCATAGCTTGAAGCACATACCTGATACCACTTTAAAACTAGAACCACACAATTTGTACATACCTCACTAAAACATATTAATGAGGAAGACCACCAAAGAACATGTCAAATTATTACACCAAGAACACTTCCAAATGAACATAACTTGACATCCAGTCCACAATCTTCTTTTGGTACTATCTCCAATCCATATTTTAAAGCATAGATCATTATTGAGATCCTCTGATCTCATCTTTTGACAAGATGAAAAAAGACACATACGAACTTGACTCATGATGTTATGATGACCATTTTTGAGAAGAACAATCAATTTACAACAACCTGCAACCACTTTTTGACATTAAAGATAATGAAGATCATCTAAAAAGAATGAAGGCTATCTTGATGAATACCATCCTCTTGTTCCTGCACATAACACCTTTTACAACACCACGTCAAATCTAAAATATTTAAAACTATATCTGAAACTTATTGTAATCAACAAGAACTGATGTCTCTTGACTTTATCATTCAAATCAGCCAATCAAGATCTTCTTGCAACAACATTTTGCAAAACCAAATGCAAAGACAAATATTTGACTTCTTCAATTTTCAAGCTCCTCAGTCACCATATGCAAACATCTAATGAGAGTTCCTTGAGAACATCTTAACTGAAGCATCATGACTACTCAACCATGTAAGTATCAACATGATATGAACAAGATAAGATACTCAACCTCATCAACCTCTTTGTGCATTGAACCCTTCAACAACTTATCAACACCTTGTATGCATCATGAACCACTAAACATGTCACTGATCATGAACACTTGTATTACTGACATACACTAAAACTCAATATCATCATAAACTTCATTTCAAACATTATCAGGCAAGCATGATAAACAAAACAAGATCATCATATTGATAAACATCAACTGATCTCCTCCTGTAACTTCTTGGGGATAAATGATAGGACAAGAACAAATCCCCCTCACATCATTCTATATATTATTCAACTGATGATGTAACTTGTGCAAGATGCACAAGTTTAGAATCTGTACTCTTTTGTCTTTGTTTCTGCTTCCATACTTTCACATGATTTTTCTTCCTCCAAGCTTTTTCAGCCTCTGTCCTTTTCAAACCTATTAAATCAGGTGAAACAATTCTTCCATACATTCTACAACTATGTGCTTTGTGTCCAAGATTGTTGCAATTATAACAAACTATGTTGCAATCATAATCAAATGACTGATAGTACCTTTGAGAACTCATGTTAAGCTTCCATGCAGAATCATACCTTCTATGCACTTTACAATTTCTTTTTATGTGTCCAACATTATTGCACTTGTAACAAATAAGATTAGTATTCCTTCTACAATCAACTGCTTTATGGCCAAAGTGATTACAAGTATAAAAATAACCATTAAATGAATAATTATACCTATACATGTATGCTTGTTTTACTGGAGCAGTTCTTCTAAAATTTCTTCTCTAATTGTGTATTTTGACAAACTTATCTTTGGTCTTCTCCTCAGCTTCACTCTTCCTTTTACCTTATGTGGCAGCAACATGATGACTTAAATCAATTTTCCTTCTCAGAGTCTCTCTGGCTTTGGAACACTCTCCTTCATAACCAAATCTAGTTGTGTTTAGATGATGTTTCTGTTTACCCAGCATCTCATGTATCTTACTTGTGCTTTCTTCAAACTCTTTATAATTCTTAGATAAAGCCTTAAGACCATCATACTCTTTTCTTAGATTGATAATATCACCCTATAATTTTAGATTCTCAATCCTTCTAACTTCAACGTCAGATTTTGAAACATCTGATATCCTCTTAGCTTCCTCAACCTCTATCTTCAGACTAATAATTAAATTGTCTGAGTTATCAATTTCTGTCCTTAAATTTGCAATTTGAATACTTACCTCTTCAAGATCAGAGAGTGCTTTGTCTTTGTAGTCTCTTTCTTGTTGTAGCTGCAACATTAATTTATGGTTCTCCTTTTTATATCTCTTGAGTTCTCCTTCTATGTCAATTTCATATTCTTGTTCATCATACTCCTGATGATAATCTTCTTCTGAATCTGATTGGGTCTCAACTTCTTCATGTGATTGTCTTCTTTCATTGTCATTCTTCCCAGGTAACAAGTTGTCTTCTTCTTCAAGTGCATCACCTTGATAAAATTTTATCAACTCCTTCCACACATCCTGAGCTGTTACACAGTGCATAACCTTACAAGAAATATCATTAGATAGAGCAGATAATATGGCCTTATTTGCAATATCATTACATTCAAGAGCTTCTTTGTTATTTGCAGTAACACAATCCCCATTCTCAACTGACATTAAACCACCATATCCTAAAGAAGAAAAATAAATCTGCATTCTCATACACCAAACTAAAAAATCTGAGCCATCAAAGAAAGGAGCTTCTGAAATCTTTTCTTCTAATACAATACTTGACTCAACTTGAGGAACATTTCTATCAACAAGTACTATATCAACTTTTGAATTTGATAAACATGGAGACATTTGACCAGCTTGAGACTTGACAATCTTCTTTTCTCTATTTCTTTTGCACTTAACCATGGTACTCCACTCACAGGACCTACCCAAGCTGATAAAGCTTCTAAAGGGAACATGGCTCTGATACCACTTGTTGGAGTCCAAGACAACACTAAGAGGGGGGGTAAATTAGTGTTGTATTAAATTTTACAATTTTTAATCCTTTTGACTTACAGGATAAAGAGAGAGAAAGACAAAGTTATTTATTAACACATAGATGTACAATTATAATATTGAAGGCATGAATTAGGGCATTAAACACAACTCATGAAGACACAAGAAAAATAACACAAGCTATGATGAGTGGAAAACCCTCAAGGGGAATAAAAACCACTCTAAAACTACATCACTGGCTTATTCAAAACCTCACTGGTTACATGAAGGTCTCATTGACCAAAGAAGCTTCACTAGCTTTACAAGATGTCTCACTGGCAGATACAGAGGTCTCACTGACCACAATCCTCACTAGCATAGGAAGGTCTCACTGACCACAAGCCTCACTGGCATAGAAAGGTCTCACTGACCATAAGCCTCACTGGCATACTATGCCTCACTGGCAAACCAAATCACCAATAGAAATAATAAATAAAAATCAGAGGGTTACTTTGTTTCCATTCAGTTCACAATTCATTCACCTGATTATCTTTGCATAACAATTCACCTGATTATCTCTGCATAACTCAACACTCTTTCTTCATCACATACCCAGTATCATATTCTCATCTTTCTTTTCTCTTCAAGATGATTTCTAAAAAATATCTTCAACTGTGCATATTGAATCACACGAAAAGCAAGCATACAATGTTCCTGCAAAACATTATATACAAGATGACTTTTCATATTTTGTTTTCTCTCTATAATTATTTTAATCTGTAAATCAAATTGTCTCTTCAATGCCTTGGAATCTTTCATATTCCTTCAAAAATTTATCTTGCATCTAATCACACAATATCTGCAATAAAATTATAAACAAAAGGACTCTTGGAATTTCTCTTCTCTGCATATTTATCTTCTTCAATATTTCTTGTGTGAAAAAAAAAAAATCTTTCTCAAAATTTGATCTTCTTTAATTGACTTTTCATCTGCTCCAAAAATTCTCTCTGCTCATTTGCATGTCCTTTCATCTACAAAGAAAAATGACCTATTGCTTCTTCAATCAAATCATCTCACATTTTCATTTTCAAAAATCCATTTTATTTTCATGCAAAATTTTCTTGATCCCATATTTTCTTGCAAGCTCTTTGAAAAATCTTCAAACTCTTTATCTTCTCCAAAGATAACTATTCATTTTCACCAGCAAAAACAATTTCATCTTCTCCAAAAAAAATTCATCTCAAAAAAATCTTCAATCAATTTTGTCCATAAAATGTCTTCAAATATTTTTAACTAATCTGCCTTCCAAAATAAAATCACCTTATTTGTTTCCAAATCACAAGAATAGAAATAAACTTTTCATCTCAAAAAATCTCTCCTCAAAAATAGCATATAACTCCTTATGACACTCCATAGTCCATCAAATTAGAAAATAATAAAAAAGTTTATAATTTCAAATTAAAGTCATAAAAGACTTAATTAAACTCCCCTCTTAAAGCATATTCAATGCCACAAAAATCATGCTCTTTCAAAATAACTAAGACATGGTTTTTTTTTTCTTAAAAAAACTTTGAATGAATCTTAACATATGCATTTCTCCCTTTTGAATTAATGACTAAATCATAGTCTCGATGCTTTATGGATTTCATACATGAATCAGGCTCTTCTTTAATATAAACAATGCTCCTCTTTAAAAAATTTGATGCATTTAACCTTTCTTTATATTTCCCGCTCAAGCTCTTTAAGAAGTGACCGATGTAGCATGTAGAAGCAAGTGAAGGGGCTAGTTTTCATAACGTGCTCACCTCCCTTTGACAAGTCACTTTAAGTGACAGACCTGTGATATCAGGTCAACTTGATTTTATAACAAAAAGCAATTTCTTTATGACATGTATGGAGGAGATAAAAGAGTTTGCTATACTTTAACTTTGATAATATGCATTTTAATGAATGACATTAGTCATTGACATTAAGGATCATAGACTCTTCTACACCTTGAAAACCAACTATAACCAACATCAATTTTTATGTCAACACAAACTCCTGTAGATGATGAATAACATCAACCTTCAGTATCAATGATCCTATTATGATAATTTTAAGAAGAATAAGAAATAAGATATCATATCGAAACATAAATCATCTTGATCAAATTCATCAACTCTATTAACCATCAATGAACATCATGATCCTAACATGATTTTGCATGACATATAAAGCACTTGTTAACCTATCAAGAAATCATCTCCATAGGTAACAATGAAACAACCCACCAAGCATCTTGAGACATGAAGGATATGAAATAGACATGAAACACGTGTCTTGAAGATCAAACCATCTTGTTCATGTAAACCCTCCTATTGAAGCATGAACCCTTTGCATATGTTACCATGTAAATACTTTTGAATGATTAACCTGTAAACTCTTATCATGAAGCAACAACTCCAAACTCAAATATGTAACAAGACATTAAAACAAGAACACACACCAACTATGACTCAGATCAAAGCTCTGCATATCTTGTCAAGGCCAACTTAAAGCATAAAGTATGAACACCAAACCTTCTTATATGAACCCTTTGCATAAGAACAACTCCATCATGATCAACCACACTTTTAATGTCCTGATGACCCCAAAATGATTTGTGCATTGGACCCATGTGAACAACCTATAAACAACATGACTGCAAGAAACAACACTTTGTTAAAACAAACTTGCATCATCATAACATAGAGCATAATGTCTAAACATGTGACAAAAATAACTCCAGATCAAACATATCCTAATCAAATGAGATATCCTGACATATCTACATCATCATCATCAACTTAACACCTTTTTGACATCAATGACAATCAGTCACCGTCACATTATTTGGTCCCTAGGCCGACATGGTAAGTTTGAATTTACAAAGTCTTGGCGGGAATGTTTGTAGTTGCATATAAAAGAATGTTTAGGCATTCATTTGTAATCTATATGACTACTAGAGATTGTTATGGTGAACTTTATGCATCCTAAAGGTGATTCAAGGCTTTAATTGTGTTGCAAGAGCAGATTTGTGTTGTTTATATGTTTGTGTTTGCATATTTGAGCATCCATCTCCTCATGGAATGAAGAGCTTCTTCCTCCCATGAGATCTTCACTACAAGGTAACATATATTATGATTATTAAGCATTTATCATTTGGTTTTTTCCTCTGCCTCCCAAGGCATGCACTCTCTATCTGAAAATGGTGTTCGAAAGGCGTGAATGTCTCTCCGGGGCTTGACTGAGGCAAGCCTCTAAACGCCACAACCCCCTCTCAAAATTTTCATGATTATAGGTTACAGGTTGGAGTTGCAAACAAAGAGAAGTTGCAGGAGTGTACAACAGAGTGTCAAAATTGTAGATCAGTGAAAGAAATAGCTACCTGGACTAGGGTGCCTGTTCATTAGTCCTCAAAGTTCTGCAACAGGAAAATCTCTGATACAACAGATATAGGTTGCAGACCTTATTTCTAGATCTTGACAGAAAGTAGGGCCTTGGACTTGGGTGCTCGCTCTTTAGTCCCTGATTTTTCTACCTTTGGACCCTGAAAATAGTTGCACAGTTATTTGATATTTTACATCTTTCTTCAGAAGCATTTTCCATAATTCATCCGTTTACTATCGTATTTGTAATTAGGGTTTTAAGGTACATTGAGCATTAGAGTAGGAAATTGTTAGTCTAATCATAAAAATCCAAGTTTCCCTACATCTCAATAGTGACCTAGGGTATGATAGTATATTGCAACTTGACCCTAGGTCCTTGAATGTAAGGGTGAAAGGAGGCTATACACCAAAACTATCAAAAACTCAACTATCCAAATTTTACCCTTTACATTTTGGTGAACCCATGTTATTAGACTTATTTGCACCTTGCTAAGTATTTTGCTTCATATTTACATTAATTTCATTCATTCATAGTATCATTCATCTTATTGCATTAGAAAACTTACAAAGAAAATTGAAAAATTGGAAAAATTGGAAAAAAATGCATGATAGGGTTTTGAATGTTGCATTAATTAATTTGAATTTCATCAAATTTATGATTTTTTCAGTAGATATGAATTAAATTTCAGAAAATTACAAAAATTCAATATCTTACATTGCATTTTCATCATAAAATTGCTAGGGTTTTGTTGAAAATTGTGAATTTTGCATATAACCTAGTAATTCTAGAATATAGGGTTTGTAGGTAAAATCTTGTTTCAAATTTTTATAATGATTTTAGAGGCTCATTCAAATTTTAATTTGCTTGTAGTATTGCATTTTAGAACAAATTTGCATTTAGATTTCAAAAAAATTGCATTTTTGCATAGAAAATTTCAACAAAAACTAGCATTTTCATTGATTTTCCCTTAGATTTGCACTTGCATTTTGCATGGTAAGGTGTGAAAATCATTTTCATATCTGAGTATATTTCATTTTCATCATAAATAATATTTCAAAACATTCATATAGCATTTTGTGTCAAGATCTCAAACCTAGGGTTTCAAAAACATTGATTTGCACTAGATTTGGCCTTATCGACTCTCTAAATTTGCACCATAGGTGTGTTGTGAAGAATATTTTTTCACTAATTGGTTTTTATCGGGGTAATTATTTTCTACCCCTCCTAAAAATCTTCACAACACCTTTTTATTGGCCTCTTGTATTGAAATTTTGGTGAAAAACTACACATTTTTGTTATTTTTGCCCTAGGGTTTCGCCTATTTGCACTCCAAGTATGTTGTAATAAATTTTATGGATTGAGGTGACTGATATAATTGCTATTATTTTCTTCACTTCCAAAAATTCTTTACAAAACCCCTTTTTCTAGGTCTTGGAAGTAAAAAACGTGAAAAATTGCCTATTTTAGCTACATTTTCACTAGGGTTTGACCTTGAATGGCACTACAAGTGTGTCGTGATAGATATTTTAGCATTAAGAGGTTGTTATTACTGATATAATTTTATATCCATCATAATTTTTCTCACAACACCCTTTGTCATGCTCTGTTGCATTGAGATTTGGTTAAAAAGTCGCATATTTTAGCATATTTTCACTATATTTTGACTTGTCATCAGCTTAGATTTGCATCAAGAATGTGTTGTGAAGGATATTATTTCTGTATTGGACTTATATCAGACATATAATTTTCTGCCCCTGATAAAAATCATTACAACACCTTTTCTTTCATATATTCGCATTGAAAAAGTACAAAAAATCAAGCATTTTAGGTCATTTTTGCATATAGTTTTACACTTGTCTTTTGCATCAAATTTGAAAAACTTTTAAAATCTGACTTTGCATCTAATTATGGCATCTTCATGCTATTCATCTCTAAAATCTTTGCATGAGTACATCCTAGATTTTGAAAATTTCTCTAATTTCACTAATGAAAATCCTCATGTTCTAGAGCACATAGCTTCTGCAAGTGGTATTGATGCTTCTATATGTTCTACATATGAGCTACAATTACTTTGTTACATACATTATTTTAATATCTTCACACTATTCATAGGATCATATCCTTTGATATTAGAAGATTTAACTAAATTCATCTCTAGGAATATTCATGAGAAAGATGAGTGTGAAAACCCTTTTTCTGCCACATAGTATGACGATGATGATGTACCTTCCTCTCATCCCATTGCTCTCCCTAGCCAAGATGTAGCATTAGTGGATGAGAAAAGGTCTCTCACATTAAATCCTTTGGGGATGGATATTGGGTACAATCAAGAGGAAAACAATATTAATTCAATATTCATTAATAGATTTTGTAGCAACATTCCTAAGATGGTTGTGCGAGGGGCACCTAGTGCACTTTCTTGCATAAAGCCAGTGATTACGGTTCAAGGTGTTCAAAATGTGTTACAACAACCACACCACAATGTGATTTCTCACACATATAACACCCATAATAACAAGCAAAATAAGCAAGCACCGCATGTGCCTGTCTCTCTTCCATGTTCTCAACCCATGCTCCCTACACCACCTCATCTTACTCACAAAAGTGGTCAAGAGTATGATCTTGTTGAGCAGCTTCATACTACTTTGGATAAAATCTCTCTTTGGGATTTAATACAAATATCACCTACATACCATGGAATACTCCAAGAAGGTTTGCAAAAGGTGATTGTCCCACCTACTACTAAGCCTAAGGATGTAGCAGTCGTATTTGATAGTATGCATGCAACAAAAATGGATATTATCTTTCAACCTCATGAATTACCATCAATTGAAGTTCAAAACCGATATGATCCACTTATGATCTCTATCATAATAAATAAAACATGGGTAAAGTGAGTTATGATTGACAATGGATCAGCTCTTAATGTTTGTATCATTGACCTACTACACAAAATCAAGGTTGACACATCACAAATCAAACCAAATGG
Organism: Cunninghamia lanceolata; assembly: GCA_027924645.1. Lineage (NCBI taxonomy): Eukaryota > Viridiplantae > Streptophyta > Pinopsida > Cupressales > Cupressaceae > Cunninghamia > Cunninghamia lanceolata. The sequence continues at coordinate 488,536 of BSBN01001603.1, read as the reverse complement.
CATTAACATTCGTGGCTTTGATAATGTTGGACAACAATCCATGGGCACTATAACTCTACCTATACAAGTAGGATTTGTGCTTGTGCCTACCTTGATTCATGTCATGCCTTGTTCTTTATCTTAGAACATGATTCTTGGTAGACCTTGGGTTCATGCATTAGGGGCAGTTCCTTCCACCCTACATTGTTCAATCAAATTTATATTCAAAGGTAAACTTCATACTATTCATGTTGATCCTGAACCAAATAACTGCTTACATATTGAAAAGCAAAAACCAATTTACAATCATATGAGCTTAAATAGTTTATGAGATGGTTCATCAATGCCTCTATCCATGAATAATGTTGCGCAAGACTCTCAACCATTGAATGCACTTGTTGGTGATGATTGGGGTTCATTAGATTTTAATCCTTGCAGTATAGGGGAATATAAAATTAATAGCCTGGACACATCAAAAGTGGCATCAATCTCACCTAAGCAACCTTTTGAAGCACCTAAGAAACCCAAAGTCCCCTTGGTAGAAAATAAAAACAATACTCTCACTTATACCACAAATTACGAGACTTATGAGGCTTCACCCTCTTCTAAGGAAATGACATCCCTTTATGGTCGAGGATTTAAATTCCTTTATAACAAATGTGAATAAGTGGGTAGGGGATGTGGTGTAAATCAACAAGGGATTCAAGTACCTATAGAATCTGCTTCAACACATTACTTAAGCGGTGTTGGATATAATCCTTTTAAAGAAAAGAAAGCCTCTCATCTTCCTAAACTCAATATTAATTCAATTTCAATAGGACCAAAACAACATGAGAGATATCCTAGATATGTATGTTCTTAATAATGGTACTACCAGGTAAGTATCTCTAACTCTTTATCTCTCTCGTGATGTGCTTCCACTGTGATGTGTTATGTGTTGTTTAGGCCTCCTGGGATGACCCCTGTTTCTCTTGTAAGGTCTGGGATACCAGGAGACCGCTTCTACTGTGACCTTCTTCTATTTGTATCATCATTCTTCTACATATCCTCTCCTTTGATTTCATTGTTGTGTGTTGTTTCTTACGGACATAGCGTTGCAATTGGTGACTTGGGGGCACCCTCCTACATGACTATCCCTAAGATACTTGTTTCTCCTCTCTTATTTATTGTTTCCCTTCCTCTAGTGTTTTTATCTAGCGGGCGGATGACGAAAAACATTTATACTGATGCAGACCTAGTGTCCCTTTTGAGAGCAATCAAAAAATGGACTTAGTTCCTACTATGACGATGGGGTTGTAATAAATTATCTGACGCTTGGCTAGTAGAAGCACTCTGTGCTTTCTGTACAGTGATTTTGATGGTATGCTATCTCATTTACAAACCTTAACAATACTGCTGCTCTGTGCACCTTTGTTTGTCTCTGAATCTAGCCTTGGTGGTACTCGATTTGGAGAGCTTCGTGATGTAGCCCCACGGTTATCCTCGAACTCTGAATTCATAGTATAACCTTGGCTCTTTGTGTGGTTAATCCTATTCATTGATGCTGTTGTTTATCATGATTATGGACACTAACATGTTTCTTGCAGGGATGTTTTTGTGGGAATATTTATTGATCGTGAAGTACATGTCACCTCCAGGGGGCATGGGCTTTGCAAAAGACTGTGTTCCCTTGCGTGTTTTCTTCCTACCTTAATGTGCTTTATATCGATGCATGATATCAACCAACTTAAGGTGGGGGCATATATAAGGTAAGTTGTCTATTCTAGATGCTTGTAAAGTGTGTTTGAACAATCTTGAAATCTATTTCCTATATTTCCTTTTCACCGTAAGCCATCTCCGTGATGTGGGTGGGGTTGTGTACTTTTGAGATCATACCTCCTTTTCACCATAAGGCATCTCCGTGATGCGGGTGGGGTCATATGCCATGCTTCCTTTTTAGTGTAAGGCATCTTTGTGATGCAGGTGGGGTTGCATTTTTAAAAGTCCTCTGTGGAGGCGAGGAGCAGTTCTGTGACTAACTCAACCCCTAAGTGTGTCTTTGGCAATTGTTGTGGAAAAGCCCAATCATTGGTGTGTGCCTATAATGTGCCTGAGATGATGTTGAACCTAGAAATAGGCACACTCCATCACTTGTCTGCTGTGTTTTTTCTATTTCTTCAAAGTGTGTGTGTTTGGCATGCTTACTTTGTTTGGCATGTTTGTTACTCCATATGCATTCTAAAGACCTGTGTGATGAGTACATCCTGCATTTTGGGAGGTTTTGTGTGTCTTGCATGTGTGTTGCCCCATATATGCAGTACATCCTACATTATGGGAGGTTTGTTTACATTCATGTACTTGCATTTGCATTTCATATGTATGAGAAAAAGAAAAGGAAAGAAATAATTCATGTCTTCTATGCATTAATGTGTCTTCTATGCATTCAATGTATTCTCTGTGTTTTATGTGCTTTTCATTGTCTTCAATGTGCTTGGCGTGTCTTCTCTGTGCTTGGCATGTTTGTTGTGCTTGTTGACCATACTTTAATGCATGTATTGGCCTCGCGTTTATACATACATTAAAGTGAGGGTTAAATGTAATGTCAAAAAATGTCCCCTTAGGGGCTTTTCCCTCAAAAGGTTTAGCTCCCAGGTCTCTAGTGTGAATTCAGGACATCTTGCATCATAGTTCAACATCCTGATGGAATGAACCCTGGGATCATGACAAATGGGGCCTAGGGGGACCCCTTGAACCTAACCCTTCCCAAAATAGGGGGGAGGACTTGGACACCCATGCCCTAGTCCTGCACTATTTTAGGTCAGGCCCAAATTTCTAGTGTCAGTTTATGACCATTATTTGGTCCCTAGGCCGACACGGTAAGTTTGAATTTACGAAATCTTGGAGGGAATGTTTGTAGTTGCATATAAGAGCATGTTTAGGCATTCATTTGTAAACTAGATGACTACTAGAGATTATTATGGTGAACTTTATGCATCCTAAAGGTGATTCAAGGCTTTCATTGTGTTGCAAGAGTAGATTTGTGTTGTCTATATGTTTATGTTTGCATATTTGAGCATCCATCTCCTCATGGAATGAAGAGCTTCTTCCTCCCATGAGATCTTCACTACAAGGTGACATCTATTGTGATTATTGAGCATTTATCATTTGTTTTTTTCCTCTGTCTCCCAAGGCATGCACTCTCTATCTGACAACGATGTTCGGAAGGCTTGAATGTCTCTCTGGGGCTTGACTGAGGAAAGCCTCTAAACACCACAACCCCCTCCCCAAGTTTTCATGATTGCAGGTTCAAGGTTGGAGTTGCAGATAAAATGAAGTTGCAAGAGGGTATAATAGAGTGTTAGAATTGTAGATCAGTGAAAGATATAGCTACCTGGACTAGGGTGCCCGCTCATTAGTCCTCAAAGTTCTGCAATAGGAAAATCTCTGATACAGTAGATACAAGTTGCAGACCTTATTTCCAGATCTCGACAAAATGCAAGGCCTTGGACTTGGGCATCCACTCTTTAGTCCCTAACTTTTCTACCTTCAGACCCCGAATATAGGTGCACAATTATTTGATATTTTACATCTTTCTGCAGAAGTATTTTTTGTAATTCATCCGTTTACTGTCGTATTTGCATAATTAGGGTTTTAAGGTACAATTGAGCATTAGAGAAGGAAATTGTCAGTATAATCATAAAAATCCAAGTTTCTCTACATCTCAATAGTGACCTAGGGTATGATAGTACATTACAACTTGACCCTAGGTCCTTGAACGTAAGGGTGAAAGGAGGATATACACAAAAACTATCAAAAACTTAACTATCCAAATTTTACCCTTTACATCCTTTATCTGACTCTTCAGAATATAATGTCTGAACATTTTTACTGCTCTCACCAATGCAAAAGCCTACCTCTCTGTATCCAAATACTTTAATTGAGCATCCTTCAATGGCGCACTCATGAAGGCAATAGGTTTTTCTTCATTCTCTTCTCCTTTTTGCGTTAGAGCAGATGCAACTAAATGTTCAGACGCAAAAGAATAAATGTAAAAAGGTTTAATATAATTTGGATTGGCTAACACAGGAGCATAAAAAATAGCCTCCTTAATGTCTTCAAATGCTCCTCTAGCTACTGGTGTCCACTTTATCTTAGCATCCTTTTTCAGCATTGCATTTAATGGTTGTACAATTTTTGCAAAACCAGTAATGAACTTTCTAACAAAATTGATTTTACCAAAGAAAGATTTTAGTTCCTTCTTACTGCTTAGCAATTGTACCTTCTTAATTCCATCCACTCTATCTGGATCTATGGAGATTCCATTTTCTGAGATAATATGGCCTAACAACTTCCCTTCAGTTACTCCAAATACACATTTCTTAGGGTTGAGAGATATTCCATACCTTTCACACCTTTTTAGCACTTTCCTCAGGTCATCTGCATGAATAGATACATCTTTATAAAAGATAGTTAAATCATCCATTTAAATAACAATACATTTACCTGATAACCCATGGAATGCAATGTCCATGGCCCTTTGGAAGGTAGCACCTGCATTAATTAAGCCAAATGGCATTCTTCTGTATGCATAGTTACCCCATTTACATTGGAATGTAGTTTTTAGCATATCCTCTTTGTCTAATAAAACCTAATTGTAACTAGAGAAACCATCAAGAAAAGACATCATTTTAGCACCATTCATTGCTTGCAACACTTCATCCAATCGAGGTAAGGGGTAATTATCTTTTTTAGAAGCTTTATTTAGATTTCTAAAGTCAACACACAATCTGATGTCTCCATTTTTCTTCCTTATAGGCACTAAGTTTTCTACCCAAGTAGAATGCCTTACTGGAAAAATTATCCTTGCAGACAATAATTTCCTTACTTCTTCAAAAATCAAGGGTTCTAGTATAGCATTCACAAGGCTTTTTTTTTGTCTAAATGGTTTTACCCCTGGCTTCAATGGAATCACATGTGGTATGGTAGACGTATCATTGGTTTTTAGATCTTCATAAGTCCATGTGATCACATGCTTATATTCCTTTAATACTTCTACAATTTCTTTTCTCAATTCTTCAGAACAGGATTTTCCAATTAAAACATTCTGTGGATTCTATTTTGTTCCTAAGTTGAATGGGCGACACTTACCTCCCTCTATTTTGGGGAGATCCTTTTGTCTTACCACTCCTTCAAAGTCAAAGATTTTTTCCAATTCTATTACTTCCTTAGGTAGGGAATTACTCTTTAGGTCTATTATATCTTCCTCATCCTAGGATACTTCAGGCCTTTCCTGCTCATCAATAATCTATGTTTCAAACACCTCATGACAAGTGATGAAATCTATAATATGTTGATCCCCTTCAAATACCTAGAAATGTGTTACATTATCTAGTATGCTTGGTATATTTACTAACTCCACTGCAAATTGTTTCAGACCTGACAATATTAAGGGTTCTAATGTGCTAGCAGCAGCTGCTAGTGCATCTGGCCTTTGATTCAACTCTCTAGGGATATGTTCAATGTTAAAAGCATCAAAAGATTTAATTAAATCCCACACCCTATGCCTATAACTAACCATTTTCCTGAAGTTACATGAATATAATTTCTTGACCTATCTAATCACTAATTCAGAGTCAAAAAATACCTTGATCATCTTTACCTTTTTGTTTATGGCCATAACCAATCCATAGATCAGAGCTTCATACTCTGCTACATTATTGGTGCACGAGAACTGAAGTCTATATGCTGCCAAAAAGGATTTACCATTTGGATCAATGAGTTCAACTCCTGCTCCTGCCCCCTGTTTGGATTTAGATTAATCACATTTTAGAGTCCACATGTTACTTTTGTTTTTATGAACTTGACCTTTTGTTTTAACATGAACTTTTTTACTTACCTCATGTTTTGCAGGAGCACACATATTCTCATGTATCTTTTCCTGATTTGTAGATATTACTACGCTCTCTATCTATTTAAGAAATTCAGAATGATTAGGACCTTTTGTCTCTACATCCTCACTATGATTCTCTATCAACTTATTGGCGTCTTCATGGAAATGTACCCTAGGCTCATTAAGGACACCTTTTCCCTTTTGCTTCCCCATTAATTCTACACACTTCTTGTGTTGATATTCAATTATGTCTCTATACATCCCACATTTTTCTTCAGAGTGAGTAGTCTTATGCACTCTACACCAATTATTATACAAACTACATTGGATAGGGACTCCTTGTTGGATACATTTCTCCATTTCTTGTCTTATGATTTGACCAAAATTACTCACTGCATTATCTTCTTCATCAAAAGAACCATGATCAGAATCAACAAACACATTTTTTCCACTGTTAGTAGGTTTTGTTTCAAATTTAAAGGCTAAAATCTCTTCTATTTACACTCCTCTGTTTGAAACTCTATAAACTCCAGGTTCAATAGAAGCATATAATACCTCATTTGTCCTGTTATACTCTGTAATCATGTGTTTCATCCTAGGTTCAGCCTCAATTCTAATTTGGTTTGGGATGCCTCTCCATGGAAACCACATGTGTGAAAAATTAGTGGCCATGTATCTATTTAAAGTTTTAGACCAATCCCTACTCAGTAACATACCATAATTCACCAAGATGTCTACCACCTGAATATCAATGTACTGACTCACCCTAGGATCAGAAGCCAATTGCATTTGAATATGCATCAGTTCACCTACCACATTGACCTCAGATTTATCTATTTGTGTAACAACCTTGGCAGACTTAGTAGGGGTAAGTCCTAAAGTTTTACATATTCCCAATGGCATGACGTTAGCTGAAGCTCCTGAATCAACCATACAATTATGTAAATTTTTCCCAAAAATTCTCAAGGTTAATAGAAAAGGAGGGACCTCCTTCTTCTCTGTGTACACTACTACATTTGTGCTTGTAGGTTGTTCAACAATTTTACTCTTATCTTTGGTCTATACATCGTTACCATGTATGTCTGTAACTAGATTGTCCTTTGGCCCTGACTCATCTAAAGATTTTATGAATGCATTCCTTACCCCTGGGCTTTTCAATAATTCATATAAAGGTACATTAACCTTTATCTTCTTTATCTCCTCAGACAGGAAATTCATTAATTTTGAAGATTTGTTTGTCTTTGTTTTTCCTACCTAAACCTTTGGCATTACTATTGCACCAGTACCATGATAATTGGCTTTGGGAGGCACCAGGTTATTACTTGCATGTTGGTCAGGTGGGGTATTAAGGTTATTTGGAGGTGTGGAGGTGGTGAAAGGACCTCCTGCTTTACTAGTATTTCTTAGATTGTAGGTATGATTCCTATTAGACTGTTGAAAAGCTTGCACCTCATGTGGTTCACATAACACCTTATTTTTAGTTTCAAAAGGAAACTAAAAAGCCTCTAAGACTAAAGCTAATTCTGGATATAAGCTATCACAGTAGTATGGTTCATCTTCTTCTATTTGATTCTCTTCCTCCTTGGTTGAGAAGGTAAAACTTTCTAAGACCATAGCAGACTCAAATCCTGAGGGTACTATCTCATTTCCCTTAGGGATTAAAAACTTGAATGTAGGAGCCTGTACCTCTACATTAAAAATACTAGTTGCTAAATGGAACTGCAGACAGTCAATTTCATCATGTGCATTAGTATTGTGAATCTTGCACCAATTCTTTAATGCTATGTTAGCCATTTGTATCCTAGTAGGTTGTTTAGGTTCCTGGTTATTTGGATTCTCAAATGGAGAAGCCAGGGTGCCATTGTTTGGTCTGGTGTTCCATATTCTAGGAGGTCTAGGCTGAATAGGATTTTTGTTATCATTTCTCCAAGCCTTGTTATCTCCATTATGTCCTCTATTTGGTGGTCCTTGTCCTTGGTTATGATTCTGATTTTAGCTGTGGCCTTGGTTTTGACTATGATTTTGATACTAATTCTAGTACTGATTTTGACTTTGAAGATTTTTGTCATAAAAGCTTTCATTCCTCAACTGAGTCATCTCAGTTGTTAACCTTCATAAATGTGCATTAATTTATTTCATCTCCTCCCTATCTTCTTGTGCTTTAGCCACATAATTATCTTGAGGAGGTTGAAAGAAAGACTAACCACTAGTCTGATTGTTATGAGCACCATTACCTATGTATGGAACTATGGCCTGGTTAGGGATGGGGTTATATACTGGTGCATAAGTAGGCACTGGATTTAACAATGGAGTATGATGCATTGGAACACCATTCCATGGTTGCGTTTGGTTTGAAACTCTAGGATTTCCTACACTCAGAAAAGGACTATATGTTGTTTGTCTCATTTCCTGGTTAATTTTCACTACTTCCTTGTAAGCTTTAGACATAGTATCCACATCAAGTTGTCTTTTCACAAACATTGTAGTCAATGGATCTAAAGCAGTGTAGTACATTGCTAAGATTGCCTTAGCAGTCACAGTGTAAGGATCAACCAATTTAGAATATGCCTTCTAGAACCTATCATTAAAGTTGTCTATGAGTTCTCCTTCAACTTTTTTAAGTCCTTCCAGCTTATGATACAGAGATGATGGTTCTATTGGTCCTCTAAATCTAGATAAGAATGCATCCTCCATGAGATCCCAGGAGGTAATATGACCATTTGGCAAATTCACATACCAGCTGAAAGCCTATTCATTGAAAGTGAACAGGAACAATCTACAAACTACATCTTGATGTTCTAATCTTTCTCTAAAGCAAGCCTCTTTGAAAATTCAGATATGATCTTTAGGATCCTGATGTAGCTGATATTTAGGACAAATTGTCTCAGGATTCTTAGGCATTTCATGATAATTAGTGAAGAATATAGGAGAATTGACATTAAAGTATGCCATGATTGGACCTACAAGTGGACTAAGACTTCTAGGAGGACTTGGATTTATAGGCAGGCTAGGACTTCCAGGGGGACTAGGACTAAGATTCAATGCTCTGAATGTAGAACTATCAATGTTGTTATATGGAGCCTAATCAGACTTGGAGGTTAAATTTATCCCACTTTTATCAGCACGGTTTCCCCCCAAATTATTTTATAGGGTCAAGGGGCAGTGCCCCATGCGGGGGTTTGGGGGTAGTGTCCCCAAGACAGGGTCAAGGGGTAGTGCCCCTTGCAGGGTCCAAGGGCAGTGCCCATAGCATGGTCCCTATCACGATATAGGGCAGGGTCGAGGGGCAGCGCCCCTGTGGTGGCTCAGGGGCAACGCCTCTGAAACCTCAAATGGTTTTTTTTATTATTTTATAAAGGCATCAGGAGTTATTTTTTTTCTATTGCCTGACATAAAAAAACCCTATTTTGTAACCGATGTAAGGCTTGATAAAAGCAGCTAAGGGTTAGGATTTCTTATGATGTATTGTAGCATTTTACAGCGGTATTGAGTTGCAAGGATTGCTGATTGTAATCGATTTTGATTTACTAGATAATAATATTGGACTCTCTATTGGTGGATGTAGCCCAAGTTTGGGTGAACCATGTTAAAATTGTCTCTCACTGTTATTATTTCTGTGTATTTTTCATTCCTCTATTTAATCTTTATTTGCATTTAATTGATATCTTCTACTAGCTAAACCCTAACAAGTGGTATCAAAGCAGGTTGTGTTTGATTATCGTCTGTAGGAAGGTCTCATGGTTGAGTGGGAGTCTTACGGTTAAGTGGGAGCAATGGCAGACAAGGGTAAATTGAAGGTAGATAAATTCAATGGGTAGAATTATCAATTATGGAAGATGCAGATGGAGGATTATCTCTATCAGAAGGATTTATGGAGGCCATTGGAAGGAATATCCAAGAAACCATCAGGAATGACAGATGAGGATTGGGAACTTCTGGACAGAAAGGCACTGGGAACCATTTAGTTGTGCTTGGCACCATCTATGGCATTCAATATAATAGAAGTGAAGACAACAAGTGAACTAATGAAAGCTTTGGCTAAATTGTATGAAAAACCCTCAGCCTCAAATAAGGTATTTCTCATGAAGTGTTTGTTTAATCTGAAAATGATTGAAGGTGGATCTGTGACAGATCATTTAAATGAGTTTAATATGATTACCAGTCAGTTAACTTCTATAAAAGTGAAATTTGATGAAGAGGTGAGGACTCTCTTGGTTTTATGTTCTTTGCCAGAAAGCTGGAATAGCTTGGTAATCATTGTAAGTAACTCTGTCTCTGGTTCAAACACTAAAATTTGATGATGTTGTTGGTGTTATCCTTAGCAAGGAAATGCGATGAAAAAGCTTAGGAGGGTCCACATCAGGTAGTGTTTTAAATGCAGAAAGCAGGGGAAGATCAAAGGAGAAAGAAAAAGGTTCTGGAGGTCATGGGAAGTCATGAGGAAAATCAAAGGACAAGAGGTCCCAATCTAAAGGATAGAAGGATTGCTGATATTATGGGAAACTAGGTCATCTCAAGAAAGATTGCTAGTCTCGAAAGAATAAAGAAGGAGACAAAAAAGAAGGCAATAATGAGGCAAATACGGTAAGTAATCAATATGAAGATGATGGTTTGATTCTTTCCCTAGATAATGCTAATGATTCATGGGTTTTAGATTCAGGGTCCTCATTTCATGCTACTCCCCATAGAAGTTATTATCTTGATTATGTCCAAGGGGATTTTGGGCTAGTTTATTTGGGAGATAATGAACCCTGTCAAATTGTTGGAAAGGAAAGAATCACGATTAAGTTACAGAATGGGAATCACTGGCTACTACAAGAGGTAAGGCACATTCCAAGGCTAAGTAGAAATTTAATTTCAGTAGGGCAACTAGCTGATGAAGGTTGCATTGTTACATTCACTGATAAAAATTGGAAGGTTACAAGAGGTGCCTTAATAGTAGAAAAAGGTGTGAAAGTAGGCACCTTATATCTTTGTACAGGTCATACTATTCCTTCTACTTTAGTTGTTGCAAAGAAAAACCAAATAGGTTCAGGAACAGTTGTTGCAAGTTCATAGGAAGAGACTGAAATAGTTGCTGTAGGTTCTGAGACAACACTATGGCATAACAGAATTGGGCATATGAGTGAAAAAGGTATGAAGGTACTTCATTCTAAGAAAGTTTTACTAGGTCTGAAATGTATTAATATGGATTTTTGTGAAAGTTGTGTGTATGGAAAACAAAAGAGAGTTAGTTTTCTCAAGGATGGGAAGCAAAAGAAAGATGAAAAGTTGGAGCTTGTGAATACAGATGTATGGGGACCGGCTCATGTATCTTCTCTTGGTGGCTCTTGGTATTATGTTACATTCATAGATGATACAACTAGGAAGGTTTGGATTTATTTCCTCAACCAGAAATCTGATGTATTTGAAACATTTAAGAAATGGAGAAGCTTGGTTGAGAATGAGACAAGTAAAAGATTAGAATGTCTCAGTTCTGATGATGGTGGTGAGTATTGCAGCAAAGAATTTAAGGATTATTGTTCCTTTAATGGAATTCGTAGGTAGAAAATGGTTCTAGGGACTCCATAGGAGAATGGAGTGGCTGAGCACATGAATAGGACAATAATGGAGCATGCAAGGACCATGAGATTGCATGTTGGGCTACCTTTGAACATGTGGGCAGAAGTTGTCAACACTGTTGTATATTTAATTAATAGTGGTCCTTCAATTCCTTTGGGCTGTGGTATTCCAGAGGAAGCATGGACAAGTAAGAAGGTGAGTTATTCTTTTCTCAAAACCTTCGGATGTGAAGCATTTGCACATGTAGATTCTGAAAATAGAACCAAGCTAGATGCAAAATCAAAAAAATGTTCTTTCATTGGAAATGGCATTGATGAATTTGATTATAGACTTTGGGATTTTGAAAATAGAGAATTGTGAGAAGCAGGGATGTTATATTCAATGAGAAGGTGTTGTACAAAGATCAGTTGTAGTAGCATGAGAAGAAAGAAAAGGATTATGTGGTGTTGAATGATACTCTAAATAGTGATGTTCTAGTGGTTCCTCATGCTCCGCAACAACAACAAGAAATAACACAAATTCCAATGAATGTTAGACGATCAATAAGGCTCAGTAGACCTCTAGAAAGGTTTTCTCCCTCTTTGTATTCTATTTTGTTAATAGATGCTGGTGAACCAGAAGGGTATGATGAATATATATAGGTGGATACAAAGGTTCAGTGGGAGCTTGCAATGAAAGAAGAAATGGACTCCTTGCTGAAAAATCAGACTTGGGAATTATGTAAGTTGCCTGCAGGTAAAAAGGCTTTATCAAACAAATGGGTTTACAGGCTAAAAAAAGAAGCTGGAGGTAAGAACATATTTAAAGCTAGGTTAGTTGTAAAAGGATTTGCACAGAAAAAGGGCATTGATTTTGATGAGATTTTTTCTCTAGTTGTTAAGATGACTTCTATTCGTACTATTTTCAGTATTATGGCTGCTGAAGATTTGCATTTGGAATAGCTACATGTGAAAACTGCCTTTCTCCATAGTGATTTGGAGGGGAGATATATATGGAATAGCCCCAAGGATTTGAGGTCAAAGGTAAGGAGAAACTGATGTACAGATTGAAGAAGAGTTTGTATGGCCTGAAGCAAGCACCTCAGCAATAGTATTTGAAATTTGATAGTTTTATGGCTGAGCAAGGCTATAGCCGATGTAATTCTGACCATTGTGTTTATTTTAAGAGGTTAGACAATGATAGCTACATTATTTTATGTTTATATGTTGATGACATGCTTGTAGCAGGGTCTAACATTGATCACATAAGAGAGTTAAAATAGCAGTTAGCTCAGTCATTTGCTATGAAGGATTTGGGGGCAGGAAAATAAATCCTTGGTATGAAAATTTGTAGAGATAGGAAGAATAGAAAATTGAATATATCTTAGGCTGATTATGTTGAAAAGTGTTGCAGAGATTCCATATGGAGAATACAAAAGTTGTCAGCACACCTTTGCCTAGTCATTTAAAATTGACTAAAGAGATGTGTCCTAAGACACAAGAGGAGGAAGCAAAAATGTCCAAGGTACCATATGCTTCAACTGTAGGAAGTTTAATGTACACCATGGTATACACGAGACTGGATATTGGACATGTTGTAGGAGTCATAAGCAGGTATATGAGTCACCCCTGATTGGAGCATTGGAATGCGGTAAAATGGATTCTCAGATATTTGAGAGGTACATCCAATAAACATTTATGTTTTGGGGGCTCCAATACTGATTGAGTAGGTTATGTAGACTTAGATTTGGTAGGGGATATTGATACCAGGTAGAGTACTACAGGTTATGTCTTTATTCTAGGTGGGACAACGATGAGTTGGATCTCACGATTGCAAAAGGTGGTTGCTTTATCCACCACGGAGGCAAAGTATGTAGCTGCAACAGACGCAAGCAAGGAGATCATATGGCTGCAATCTTTCATGGAAGAATTGGGCAAACAATAGGCTAATAGTTATTTGTTTACGGACAGCTAGAGTGCCACACATCTTGCAAAAAAATTTGCCTTGCATTCAAAGACCAAACACATACAGTTGAGGTATCACTTCATTCAGTCGGTGTTGGATGATGGACAGTTAAGGCTGGAAAAGATACATACAGATGAAAATCTAGCGGATATGTTTACAAAGATAGTGACAAGGGAGAAGTTGAGCTCCTCTTTAGCTTTGGTTGGTCTTCAAGACTGAAAACAACAAAAATAGAACAATAGAGTCCAGGGTGCTTATTTCCAGTGGGAGCTACAGGGTTAGTGGTGTTATGATCAGTCTCCAAGTGGGAGATGATATGGTGTGGAGTCTGATCAGTCTCCAAGTGGGAGATTGTTGTTATATGGAGCCTAATCAAACTTGAAGGTTAAGTTTACCCCACTTTTATCGGCGCAGTTTCCCCCCAAATTATTTAATGGGGTCAAGGGGTAGTGCCCCTTGTAGGGGTTTGGGAGCAGTGCCCCCAAGACGAGGTCAAGGGGTAGTGCCCCTTGTGGGGTCCAGGGGAAGCACCCCTAGCGTGCTCCCTGTCACAATACAAGGCAAGGTCAAGGGTAGTGCCTCCATGGCAGCTCAGGGGCAATGCCCCCGAAACCTCAAAAAAAAAAATATTATTTTATAAAGGCATCGGGAGTTATTTTTTTCTATTGGCCGACATAAAAAACCCTATTTTGTAACTGACATAAGGCTTGATAAAAATGGCTAAGGGTTAGGGTTTCTTATGATATATTGTAGCATTTTGTAGTGGTATTAAGTTGTAGGGATTGTTGGTTGTACTCGATTTTGATTTACTAGATTATAATATTGGACTCTCTGTTGGTGGATGTAGCCTGAGTTTGGGTGAACCACATTAAAATTGTCTCTCGATGTTATTATTTCTATGTATTTTTCATTCCTCTGTTTAATCTTTATTTGCATTTAATTGATATCTTCTGCTGACTAAACCCTAACATTCAAGACTTACTATATTCCGTATACTCAATGGTGATCCCAGAGGACTACTCGATGAACTTCCTATCTGCACTATAGGATTCCAAATCAAGGGACTCCTATTCTGTTATCTATTAGGTAATTGTGTGAAGATGTCACCTAAATTGGACCTAGACCTAGTCACTTAACCAATATTGTAAGCCAACTTTGCACAACTCTTAGCTTAATTCCAAATAGACCCTCCTTCTAGCGCTAAAAACTATTGATGTATGTTTTTACACATAAGCAACATGAGATAAATTCATAATGAACTCAGTCTCTCTTAAAAAGTATGGAGAATTATACAAAGATAATTCTCAACTCCAAGGCTCTAGTAGTCAGTTCTTGACTGTGTTGGAAAGTTTAGTGTTTCATTGTGAGCTATTTGTTCAAGGGGTCTTACATAAACTAAAGTAATATGTGACTTACTAGACTTACTCAATGATCACAAATAACACTATGAGAAGTGATCCTTTACATGTATTTATCATCTTTACAAAGCTTTTACATGAATTATACTAAACATGCTCTGTATTTTCAAATTATGTATGCAAACTACTAAAGATCTTTTAAATTTGTAATTCTTTACTCAGATTAGTAGTAATTCACTTAAAATATCTACATGCAAGCTAAGTATTTATGGTTTTTGGAGAAAAGTTAGAAATAGTAGGGTTAGAAACATCATTTTAGACAGGCTCTAGTGTTCTGCTATCCACGTATTGAGAACTTTAATGATCTTGAACATTTCAACACAATTAAATCCACATATGTAAAATCTTGAGCATTTTCATGAACATACATAAATAATTGCAATCTTTCAAAGAAAATAGATCAAACAATTGCCTGAATCAGAAAACACTCTAGAATAGATGTAGAATTTTGAGTTTTCTTTCATTTGAAGTATAAAGTCATACTGAATTTACAATGTAACAATGACTTCTATTGTATTGACCAAAATTACTAAACTTACAAACGCTTTGACAGATACATGAAGGAGATAGGACATTCCATGCACTCCTTGATGTAGACATAGGTGACCTCCTCCCTAAATCACTATATGCTCAAAGTATCTCTTGGCACTCATGCCCAATAAGTCTCTTTATTATCTTCATGTGTATCCTTATTATACCATCAGCAATTTCCTCCAAATCTCGAGTACTTACAATGCAACCTTTTAGAATATCTTCTTCAAATTTCAACTCTAATTTATGCTGTGGTATTTGATTTTCCATCTGAGGAGTTATTACTCCTTCATTTATCAACTCTTTAATCCTTTCATTCATGTCTTCAATCTATTCCAATTCAGATCTGCTTTCCTCTAATATGGATTGACAATTATGTATGATAACATTATAGTTGTTTTTCTCTGTGAGGGCAATATCCCAATTAGCAATTGCCTACCTTATTATATATTCCCCCTTTTGAATAAATGCTTTGAGCCACTTCTCAAAAATATCTGCTTCAATTTTCTTGTTCTCCATCTCATTTAACTGATCTCTTGATAAAATAGCCAGCTCTGTAGGCAAGTCTGGCATACTAACAATAGGGTCAAACATACCCTGAATGAACTATAGTAACTAGACATGGTGTCCCTTCAAGTAATCATGTTTATCTTTATCTCTTCTCATCATCGTAATAGTCACCTTATTCATGTCCTCCCACTCTACAATATGTTGCTCCCTAGTTACATACCCAAGATCTATGTTGAGCAATTGATAATCTTCAAGGCTCATTTCTCCTTTTGCCTTCTCTTGCTAGGCTATGGCCAGCTCTAGAGTCCTTGATCCAAATGGACTTCTCTTTATGGCTAACATGGTCCTTGCTTTTCTTCTTTCCTTTTGTGAATGACCACCTGACAAACTTTTTATGTCAATGGGAACCAACTGCACCTCTGCCTTTTCTCTTCTGACTTCTAAACCTATCCAAGTTGGTGCCTCCTTGCTTGTTTCTACCCTCTTTTCTTCATCTATCACCTCCTCTTGAGGTTTCCCTGTTTCTATTTGTTCCTATTGTTGTTGTTGCTCCTATGGTGGTTGTTGTGGTGGAGGATTCTGATCCAGAGGTGGTGGTGCATTATCTTGTTTTGGTGGCTCTTCCTCTTCATTCTCTTTTTCATCTTCATGTTCCTCTGTATCCTCTTCAGCATCTTACTCCATATCTTCTCCTTCTGAATTCTCCTTTTGTTCACTTTGTTCAATGTCAACCTTAGGAGTACCTGTGCACTCTCAAGCATGCTCGCCTAGTCTGATTGTGAAGGTTGGATTAAAGATACATCAAGGCCTTCTATATCTTTCTCTTCTTCTTTTTCTATTTCTGCCACCTGTTGTGCAACATCCTGTACTTCTTTTATGATTTCTGGTGGAACAAGTGGACCAAAAGGATCCACTGCCTCTGGCTCCTTTTGCACATTCTCTTCCTTTGATATTGGGCTTTGTGTCTTCCCCAGAGACACTTGAGTACTGTTTTCTTCCACTATAGGGGAGCTCTTAGCTGCTTCTTCTTTCTCTTCATCCTCTACACCGATATTTGTTTCAAATTGCATATCTTCATCATCACTACTATCATTCTCAACATTTACAATTTCACTCACTTTTTTAACTTCTTGGGCTTTTGACCCTCGCAGCATTTCCTCGGTTAACTCTTTTTTAACCTTTATGTAGCCCTATCTCCTTTGTTCTTGTGTAAATTCAGTAGGTACAGGCTTTTGTCCGATCTCTTCCTGTGAAGTATCTACAACCCCAATATGTATTGGTGCCCTCCCTTTTCAAGATTCTATAATTACAGCCTTCATTACACCTTGTCCTGTTGGCACCCTTGGTGTTTGTGTTTGTTCTACATTAACTCCTTGACTTGATGACCCTGCTTCTACAAATGTACATGAGGCTACTGTAAATGTAACACCCAGTGCATAAGGGTCCATCAGTGTTGCATTTTTATCTTTTTCAATCACTTTAGCTTCTACAATTTTCCTTTTCTTTTCATAAAAGCACTGTAAATCCTCCTAATTTTCTCTCTCTTCTTACCTTTATTTTGGTATCTAGCCACAATGCCTTTAGCCTTAAACTCTTCTATTTTATCCTTTAACCATGTTTTAGACAACAAAATAATTGGCTTTGATACAGCCTCCAAAGATGTTTCCCCTGGCTCTTCCCAATTTGGTTAGTTGATGGACATCAACCTCTTGCTTTCATAGCTATGATGTAGTACTTTACCATCATCTGTAATTTCTTGGGGTACACTAATTTACCCTATTGTCCTCATTTTCTCCAAAGTTAATCTTTGGTGAGACCTCTTCCTCACCTTCCTTTCATTTTCACAATCTAACCAGAAATCTTCAATATGAACTTGGTGTTTATATTTCTTGTCAACATACTTTTTGATCCTATGGAAAGGATCAAAACGCCTAGCTAAATCAAATTCTTCAAACCCATAATACCTTAGCTCCTTTTCTAAGTATTGAGCTACCTTTTCACTATAACAAGAATAACTACCAATCACCCAAGGAAACTTAATATTTCCTCTGCCAAACTTCCTCTTATACATTCCAAACACATTCAGAATTTGTCTGGAGAACTCCAATACAATCAATCTGTCTAGAGGATACCTTGGTAATTTGAATGGTTTTCCTTCAAACCCTTCAATTCTTATGTAAGTGAAGGTAGGGAACTATATATAAACTTATGACACTTGTTTCCTCCTCAGATAGCCTCCTATCCTTATCCTCTGTTAAAACTCTTACCAGATAAGTATAAAATACATCATTCATTAGTGCATATTTTCTTAGTGCATTTTCCTCCTGCAAATTAGGATAATGATCATAAATTAGCTTCTGACCCAGACCATTTTCCAGGGTACCTACTTTGTCAATACCAGTTATTGGTTGCATTCTAACTGCACATGAGTAAAACACATAAGAAGACAAATAGAAGCCCTTTAGTTTATTATTCCTTCCCATTACTTGTTTCCATATTGCAGTGCTAATTGCCTTGGCCCAATGAATTGTTCCAGGGTTTTCTCTCATATACTAAATAATGGTGAACATCCATGGTTCACACCTTGTTGCATCTTTTAGCCCAACCAACCTACTCAATAATGTGATCATTATATATATATCTCTTCCTTGAAATCAATCCTATATAAGTTCTTTGGTACTCTTATTGCAGCCTTTGGTTTGTTTGCTACTATGTACCAATTGTAGAAAATTGCACTTTTGCATTCCTTCTCATTTCTAGCAAAATCTGAAGCATACTGATCTATATCCACATCCATCATTTGTTACTGAATTTCCAAGCCAAATGTTCTGGCTATCCCTTCTCTAGATAAATCTGCAATAATCTCTCCTTTACGCATTACTCTTCTGGTACTCAAAGCATATCTACTTATACACTCCAATACCAAATCTTTAGCCTCCATCACCAATGGGAATCCAGCAGCCTTATACAACCCTTTTTTCCAGATACATTCCATGTCAGGAGTAGCATCGGGTGATGTAATTTTCTGTAATACATCTTTTGCATCATACTGTCTGATATTTGTATTTGTTGCCACTCTGCTTGTGCTAATCAAAGAAGAATATCCTCTGTGTAATGGAAATTCTTACCTAACCATTTCTTTCTTCAGCTTCCTTTCTCTTTAAAATTTTATTTTTTCACCTGCCGACTCAGTATCTACTTTCTTCTATTTTGGGGCCATCCTGTCATGAAAATTTATACATTCAACCCCCTCCTTTGCATTTCTTCCTAGGGTTTACCATGATTTTTTTTACTTTTTTACATTAACCCTAGGGCCTTTTGTCTTTTCCCTATTCAAAATTTACTAGATCTAACAATATCAAATTCATTTTCTATAATTAACTATAGTAATTTACACTAATTTTCATCATTTTCTTAATGAAATTTACTGTAACTAATCCCCATTTCATTTAACTAAATTTTAACGGTGTTCGGGCTACATACCTATGTTTGCAACCAGTTTGAATTTAAGGATGTTGATAATAGATTTACCATTCAACCTCACTGTTACCATTATCGAATTTCCGTTCAGTTCTTGAATCGCCTTTTTCCTCACTCTGTGAAATCATTGCAATTTTACCTTTCGAATGTAATTATGAAAATAACATACTTGAATTTCACCTTTATCTATTCAAATTCTATGTTTTTCAGTGTTAGCTACGTATTGAATGCGATAATTAATGCATACAATTCAAACCATGTCTAATTTTCCATTTAGTTTGTATTTTGAACATTGTATACATTAATTCCCACACCTTTTCTTTGTATCTCAAATTTTGTATATCAAACTTTGCATATTCCTATTTATATCTATTATTTAATTTTATGTTCATCTTTGTATATCTATTATTTGCATCACTTATGTATTTTGTATTTAGACCATATCACTGTGGACCCTGTTGGTGCCTGCTACAAGTTTGGGTTTCAAGCATTTGAATCCGTAGGGATTTTTCACTCAAACCCAAAAAATTCTAAGTCCCTCGGCCTTTGCAGTTGCATGTATGTATCTTTGTATGGCCATTTGTATCTATGTACAAGTGCAGATGTACATTGGCGGACCCAAAAAAAGGTTCAATCGACCTTTGAAAATGGTGAAAAATTGTTGTATGTATCTTTGCAACATATCGGGTTTGTATGTGGCATTCGGATACATTCCCAGAATATTCCGCAGTTGTATCGAAGGAGATTGTATATATATTTTGTTGTATATTCAATAAACAATGGGTGAGATCCAATGCGGATCTCAAAAAAGATTCAAATCAGGCTAAAATGGTGGTCGGGTCTGCAGGTATGTGCAAGCGGGATTGTATGTATATTCAGCATACAAGGTAGACATACAAAGGGTCTTGTACATTCGCCACATGCAGGGGGATTTTCGGTGTGACAATGTGTATTGGCGACTCATGCAAGAGTCTCACTGATAGGCTGATGCACATACAAGGAGAATATGCAAAAGGATCATCAGCAAAATAATATGCATCGACAGCTCAACTAATAGTCTTTCCGATGGCCAATGATGCAAAGAGAAAAGATGTAAAGGCATTATGCAAAGCCGATATGTAAAGGCAATATACAAGCGGGCAGATGCAATGGGTGGATGCGGCAAGGAAGTTAACATTTGTGAAATAGGTGAAGTCCGTCGTTGTATATTGGGATTGTATGTTCCCAATATACAATCGAACATACAAGCAATAGATACAAAGAAATATGCAAGGCGGGTATGGTCAAAGTCAAAGTTTCAAAAGTATGGTGGGGCCCATGTGGTTGTATGTTCTGTGGGTTGTATGTATGTGCAATATACAATGCAATATACAAGGGCACACATACAACCCAAAAGCGAAAGGAAAATGTGTTATGGCGGATAAGTGGCTGAGGTTCGTGGGTTGTATATTACACATTGTATGTATGTGTGATATACAATGAAAGATGCAAAGAGGAAGATACAACGCCGGATTCAAAATTTATTCCAATCTACCTCATAAAGTGGCTGGAGTCCACAGTTGTATGTATATTGCACATTGTATGTGTAATATACAAGGTGATATACAAAGGAAGTAAGATTCAAGCCGGACCTGATTGCGATTTCAGTTTGATTCATAAAAATTTGGGGTCCGCACTTGTATGTATATACAATTGCACATACAACTACATATGCAAGGTTTTAAAGGCAAAAAAGGTAAAAAGGGTGAAAAGGCAAAATGTATGTTCACGATGTGAAAAGTTAAAGGGGTAAAACTGTTTGCGTGGCGCTTTTTCATTGGTTGTGGACTTTTCAGCGTGGTTTGAGGCCATAGATCTTGGCGATGAGGAGATCGATGGCCTTGTTTCAAACTTTCATTGGAAGGTTTTTCTTTGTATCCATAGTCACATTTCAGGTGGGAAAAGAATTGCAAAGCACACAGCTACTACGTTTCCAGAGGCTGTGGGTAGGTTGGCCATTAATGGCAAATTTGCAGAGGTATGGGTCAATGGATTGATAGGTCAACTACCATTTTCAATGGGAAAATCTTCAGGTGGCTGCACATCTCCCGATCCCACCTACCCTTTCTTCTTTTTCTCATGGCTGCATTGAATATTTTTGGTGCCATTCAGATGGTGCATTGTATCTGGCAACATTTTGAAAAGACCATTGTACTTAATGCCGAGTACACGTTCTTGCTGTATAAGAGGACTGTGTCACTCATTTTTTTGGTTGTTGAAGACTTGGGTATTTTCTTTGGAGGAAATAATGAAGATCAGAGCATTTCTTGGTTGTTCTGTCTCTTTTGGAGTTTATGAGTTGCATTTGAATGCACCTTGCACATATGTTCAGTTTCATGTCATTTTTATATGAAAAATGCTTCATGGCATGTGTTTAGCTATTTGTCTCCATGGATGTATGCATCCCTTCTTTTGAATCTAGTTACTAAGGGTTACTAAGATTCTAGGATATAGATTTTTGTATTGCATGCTTGATCTCTAACTTCCATTCAAGGAGTGGATTAAACTATTTTAGGTTAAGTATGAAGAAGATTGTATGGTAGCTGGGATGTTTGTAAGTAGAGATAGCTAAATGCTCATTCTTGGGTGGTGTTTGTAAGGCAAATACCAATCCAGCCCCTTGAAACTTGAATGCCAGTGCAAATCATTCTCTTGTATATGTCTAGTTGACTCCTTGCCCTGGGATAGGCACTGGTCTGCCCTTGTGTAGTAGTTATGATCCAAAACCCCCTGTCTTGCATCCAAATCTTTGAAACAAATCCTTTCAAAGCTTTGACCTGTTAGTTTGTAGGAGTAGGAATAGGACCCCTGCATACTCTCATCCCTAACTAGTTAGATATGTCCAAGAACATTGCTAGCCTAGTGACTTATCTTGCAAATCTTGGTCCAAACATGAGAGTATTCTGCCTGTGACTGTAAAGCTAAATCTTTCTATTAGGTGTGTCAAAGTTAAATCTTTATCTATAGGGATACCCCCTTGGTGCGGTAGAACCAGAAGTGAAGAGGAGATAGTTCATGCAACCTCCTATATTTGTTGGCTGAATCTGCCTATGCATTGAAACTAGCAAACCCTTTGCCGATTCAGAGAGAAAGAACCAACAAACCCTACCCTACTGCATACAATATTCAACTTTTAACTATGTCAAGTTTTGTATCTACTTTTTGTATCCCGCAATGTATATGCAAATGTATACATTCAAACATACAAACACAGACTTAAAAGATGTATCGACTAACTGTAGCCTTTAACTTAATTCTAGCATTGTATCTTTGCATCTTTGTTTTTTATATATTGGATTTGTATAACACATACAATATAACATACATACAAAATCATGGACCTTAGTTTGTTATACACCATATTTAAATCACTGTCGGGTCCGCTTTTGTATATGTCAATGTATACTACCTTTTGTATATTGGAAACCTTTATGATAATATCCTCGTGGGTCCTGCCAACTTAAATCACTTTTCACCTTTCTTTAAAATCCAAAATTGCATTTGCGCTCGAATACAAACAAATATATGTACGGAAATATAATATACATTTGTTTGGATTTCAGCCTTTTATAAACCACATTACATACTCTTTTCGGGTTTAGGCATGTATATTCCCTTTTGTATATCAAATGCATAGGCTCATACATATAATACATAATACAATCGTGGAATCCAGCACCTGTTCAATTTATTTTAGAACTCAATCGAATCTGAGATTGCATATTTAAGTTTAAACATTCAAGATACAATATGCAAAAACAATAAAGACCACCCCCTTTTGTATCACAAAACGACAACATTAGCATCTCATATGCACGAAAATTTGTATACGAAATACAAATCTGACTTAACATTGTATTTTCACAAAAACCTCCATATCTCACGAAATACAAGGAATTAACAGTTGGTTCAAAAAACAACCCTAAATTATTTTTCATGCAGAACCTACTAGTAACCCCTATTTCTCCTTAATACTATGCATTTTGATTTTTAGGTATTTCCAGCATCTAGTACATTTTCCCTTTACCACCAAGCAAGATTGAGCCACCAGAAAGCAAAAGAAAACAAGGTCCTCATTTTGCTAAATGGTAAAATGGGGCATGTTGTGAACATCACAATAGATACCTCTTGCAGAGGTAGTTTCAAGGACTACATCCAGTGACATAGGATTTTAGAGCAAAATGTAGTAACACCCACTTTCAGCACAAAAGGCAACAAATGGCTATTTCTCAAGCACAAACCCAATCAAGACTCCTCCAAATCAATCATGAAAGGCATCAAACAACTTGAAACATGTCAAATGCTCAAATCTAAAACAAATCCTACATTCTAAGCACAATTTCACTCCCTTATCATCATAAAGAGGAAAGGTTGAGACTCCAAGCTAAAGTGAAAGAGGGGGTCTCCATTTGATAAAATGGGACGTGTGTACAAGGCATAACAAATGGTGACTCTACTGGGGAAATACTCCAGAGCATTTCAAAGATAAATGATAGTTTTGAACGTAGAATCTTTGTGTTTCCCACTTATTAAACTGGACAACATGATAGAGGATCAAAAAGAGCAGAGATCACTAACTTAGTACAACCATCCATATCCTGAAAGTATAAGTGTGTGTAGTTGCACTCATTCACATCCCTTGGCAACCAAGATCATCAAGGCTCACTTGCATTAAGCTATGTAAATATACACACCTTTTGAACTACCTTGGATATTACCCCGCTACCAGTAGGAATCTATAGCCCCAACAAGACTGTCTCTATGGTTCCCTCAAGCATCAAGCTCTACTACCTATTAGGTATCCATAGCCCCTGATAGAGTTACTTGAATCCTCCAGCTAATTAAACATTTTGGCAAGGAAATTAGGAAGTATTGATTTAGCAAAGTGTTTATTTGATAATGCATTGAGCTTAGCTCTTGATATGAGTACTAGAAAGCACCACATACCCTTTCATCACATGATAAATATCACATGGTATTCAAATTGGTTCAACTTTGTCAGGCTGGAAATCATAGTGGCGGCAAATGTGAGCCTATAGATTTTACACTTAACCCAATATCACCAAGATTCCTTTAGAAGCTTCAGGATTATTTAAAAGTGTGAGAGATATTGGACTAGAAAATACTTCAAGTGAATAGAACTAATGACTCCTTTCTCATGAACAAGCATCATACCATCTAAGACTAACAATAGAACCCACAAGAAGGCCTAAGTGGAAAACCAAAGTTTCTCAAGGAAATCCTCCAAATTACTTACCCAAAGAGAACCGTTTGTAGGACTGCACAACTACCACCTTATTCAAGAAATGGAGAACCCCAGCAAAGCAGGTGTAGGAAACCAAAAGCAAATAAAACAAAGCAACTAACCTAAACAAAGAAAACTACTCTAATGAAAGAAACAACTAACAACTAGCAACTAATGACTAAAGAAAATAGGAAAGATAGAAAGCATAAACTAAACTAAAACAACAAAGAACTATCCAAAACCTAACTAAAAACAAGCAAAACTATATACAAAGGCTTTAGACCACAAGTATTTACACTTCGCCATGATTTATTTCTCAAGACATGTAGAAGTAACAAGGTGTAGGTTAATGTCCTAAGTCTAGAAAATTTATCTTTGTACTCTGAAAAGTGAGGTATAAGCATGCTAGGCTCATGTTCAAGGTACCCGTCACACAAGGTTAGCAATTAGGGTAGTTTATTAGTGCCATGATCAATCCAAATGCATGTTGTCTTACCCAAGTTACCAAAATCAACTTAATAACCATTGAAATTGAGTGAGGAGAGGGAAGATACAACCTGATTTGTAGTACCATCAATCAGGAATGTAAGTTTATCACCTTGCTACACTATGTCAAATACCTTTTCATCTTCATGAGGTCTCAATACATGATGGATCATGTCGTGTGCATCAAATACCTTTGGGTTACTAAATGCTACAACAATCTCCCAAGCAAACAGAAAGTTTGGACAAATCTATTCAGAATGTAGATCATTTGGATGAATTTTGCATGAATCAGCTAAAGCAAAGTATGACATGTGTGGTGAATTCCCATGTAGTAGCATATCCTTGCTCATTGTCAATAATAACTCAATAATGTGATCAAGTGAGTGACATGAGAAAACTTCTATGCCATCACTTTGCATGATTGTTTGATTTTTATTCTCAAATTGTAGATTTCTTCTTTCACTTGTCACCAGTAGGTCAGCATTATCCAAGTGAGAATCTTCTTTATCATAGGTATGAATAGGATTAGCTTGATTAATATATGATATAATTGAATCCACTTCATCCAATCAGTCACATGTTCTGAAAAAACTTTCTCTGCATCAATCAGTAACCCTCCTATTTGGACTGTACATCCATTGTTTGCAGCAACAGCAAGGTCTCTTTCTTCTTGCATAACTGGATTTATTGAATTTCCTATACTTTAAATATTTTGAAATTTAATATCAGGATGTTTGAGATAGGTCCCAAATCTATGGGATTTAACATGCAGATTCTAGATTTTGGAGGATCCACCAAATTTTAGACTTAGTCAGTTTTTTAGGGTTTTAGGACATCAGACTTAGCTAATTCCAGGGTTTTAGAGACATGCGTCAGGATGAAAGTATAAGGACCCCTTAGTGCAATATTGTGAAATTTGACATGATTTTACAATCTTAAGGCATGGAAACTAGGAATTTCAACATGATACCTCCTACAGAGGCAGTTTCAAGGACTACATCTAGTGACATGATTTTAGAGAAAAATACAGTAACATCCACTTTTAGCACAAAAGGAAACAAATGGCTATTTCTCAAGCACAAACCCAATAAAGACTCCTCCAAATCAATCATCAAAGGCATCAAATAACTTCAAACATGCCAAATCCTCAAATCTAAAAAAAATCCTACATTCTAGCACAATTTTGCTCTCTCATCATCATAAAGAGGAAAGGTTGAGACTCCAAGCCAAAACGAAAGAGGGGGTCTCCATTTGATAAAATGGGGCATGTGTGCAAGATGCAACAATTACCTTTAAAAATATTCATATGGATAAATCCATATGACATCAGCATATGGGTCGGGTCAACCATCGTTGACCAAAGATTCACTATCGGGCTTCAAATTTATTCTCAATGTGTCTAGATATCCACATGGACGTGACATGATATCATTGGTTGACCCATAAGACATGGATATTAAGTTAGTATATGGATATTAAGAGTGCAAAATATCCATCTGGTCGAAATGTTTGAATGATCTCACAGGGAGAAAATTCCTTCGTTGTAACATGATATAACTTGATGTCATCAAGATAAGGATATTAAAATAAAGTCATGACAATAAGAATGTGAAATACCCCTATGGCCTAATATCCTAATGATGTAAGCATGATATATCCTTATTGTTGCATCAGGTGAGGTGACGTCATCGGTATATGGATATTAAAATAAGGTCCAGATCTTCAAAAAGTTAATATCCATATGGGTTAATATCCCGATGATGTAAGCAAGCTGAGCATTCTTCATAAAGTTGGGATGACATCAGTGATAACTTTAAGAAAGCCCTCCTGAAAAAAGATATAAAATCTTGGTGAATCTTCCATTTGTTTGGAAAAAAAAATTAATTTCTATTGGTGAATCTTTCAATTTTTTTAAAAAAACATTTAATTTTATTGGTGATTTTTTTAAATCACTAGAAATTTGTAGAAAATCCTAGCAAATCTTGAAAAAAAAATAGGAAAATAGATTAATTACCATGGCGAATCCTTCCTAAAAAACAAATTAAATTCCAATGGAAAAGTAAAGGCCTGAAGGTGGCAATGATTTACTAGTGTAAGGTGTAGTGCTCGTGTCTATAATTCCTTAATTCCTTAATATTTTAAATCAAACATTTAATATTTTAAATTGGCCCTAAATTATTTTTCACCACCATTGATTTTATTTATAATCTAATGGTTTGGGTTCTATTCCACAGACCAAAATGTACCCGCAGAGCTCCAATGCTCATGGGGGCCAAAATTGCATTTGGGATGTTGATCTTAACGGAGATCAATGACCCAATTGCAATTTTGGGCCTCATGGGCATTGGAGCTTCATGGGTACATTTTGGCCCATGGAATTTAACCCTAGCCGTTAGATGAAAAATTGAGATCAATGGCCCAAATACAATTTTAGGCTCAATGGGCATTGGAACTCCATGGGTACGTTTTAAACCATGGAATACAACCATAGTTGTTAAATTATAAATAAAATCAATGATGGTGATTAAAAATTGGTGATATGGCCACAAAGTAACCAATAATTATCTAATATTATTGGTGAATTAATTTCATTTTCTACTAAAACTTATAAAATTTAGGCGAATTTGATCTAATTAGGTATCGAATATTGTGGTGAATTTTTTAGTTTAAAATTTTAATAAAATAAATATTTTGGTGATTTAACTAGGACTAAAATAAAATTTTGTAAAAATATGGTGATTCAAGTCACCTTATAGCTTGCACTATTACCCAAATTTTGAATCCCCAATTTCAACTATTAGCTAATTCGTGAATATTAGCCACTAAAAAAATCACTAGATGACATGACGTCATCGGGATCAAGATGTTAAAAAAAAAAAAGATCTGGCTATTAACAAGGTTAATGTCCATGCACTCTAATATCTGGGTGACATAATCACGATATGGAGTCTTTATAAAATCAAAATGACATGATGTCACCAGGATCAAGATATTGGCTCAGATATAGATATTACGTTAAGGTCTAGATATTAAGTTAATATCCGGATCTTAACTAATGTCCATGTGCATTGTGGTTTTGCCTTCGACATGACTTAAATTTGATGTCTACACATTGAAAATATCCAGATGTAGAATGTTACTTAACAAATTTTGGGGATCAGGATATTAAAGTAATATACAGATACTAGGACGATATGAATATCCCTATGACCTATTAACTAAACTTTGACTGGGCATAACTTCCTAGTCTTAAGGGATATTGGGGTGCTTCAAAAAGCAATCTTGCTTCAAATTTTATACTCTTTCACTTCCCTGGGTTTATGATGACAAATTCTTACTTTGAAAATTTGACCTGGATCTCAAGTTCTTAACATGCATAGGATGGGATCCTATCATTCACTTTTACAGATTTTTACCATACCACCCAAAAAGAAAAGGGAAAACAAGCAAGCCAAGCAAAAAAAAAGTGTTGGGTCCCTGTTTTGCTGGGGCAAAATGGGGCATGTTGTGTAACCACACAACAACTTGCCACCAAAGAAAACAACCAAAATTCAAATAATTCAAGGAATAAAGGCAAATTAAGACATAATGTTCCAACTCTTATCCACATAAGCATTCTAACCTTCCTGAATGATATCATATTCATCAACATAACAATAAAATGAGAAGGAATCAGGTGTGTGCATGTGATTCATTTCCTTCGTCTTGAAGACAAGTTGAAAACATTAGTGACAAGTGTTAAACTACATAGTTTGATTTAACCCTCATAGCCAACTTGGATAGATCCTTGCTGCCAGCAAGAATCCATAGCCCTGACAAGATTATCCTTGCAATTCTCTCAAGTAGAGCCCCACTACTAGACAGACGTCCATAGCCCCGGTAGAGTTACTTGGATGGCCTAAATATTTCTATCTTTTGATATTTAATATATTCTTTTTTTTAAAAAAACTTTTCATAAGATATGATCATGAAAGCACATTTGCAATGAGTGGGCACTTGTCTGCTTAGGTTGAGAATTGCAATGGTAGTAGGGGCAAACCTTTAGATTTTTCACTTAACACTACACTAGTGGATTCAACAAATCCAAGGTTGTTAGGTGTATTCTTGTGAAGATATCCTTGAACAAAAGAGTTGCCACTGATGAACATGATATCACATACCTGATCAGAAGTAGCTAAATTGATAGGAGTTTCAACCTATGTAGGTATTTGTATTCCTTTCTTGAATTCTAACAATTCACTAGTTTTTTGAAGTGGAAAAGTGCATTATCTTGCCTAACCAAAACAAGGACTCAACAACACAAACAAAGAAAACACACAAAGCAAGCTATACAAGAAACTATACAATATGTACATATAATACATTATCTTGAAATGGCCTACCTAAGCTTGAAAATAGTGCTTGAGGAATTGTCCATTGACTAGCAATGGAACATCCTCACCTGTTAAAGTCTTGAGCATGTAGGTGTTGTCAACTAAAATCTCTGATATTTGGAAGGGGTCAATCCAAAGTTTATCAAATTTTCCATGATCACCCTTCCTTTCATGGGCTTTATCCCATGATAGGACCAAGTCTGAGATCCTCAAAGCTTTTACTTTGGCTCTTTTGTCAAACTAGTGTTTGACAATAGCCTAGTGTTTAGCAAATTGATCAATTGTCTTGTCTCTTTTCTCTTCTAAGTGCATCAGTTGTAATAACCTAACTTCCTATTTATTATCAATACTTGAGTATTCCTGGGCAAATTGTAAGGTTGGAATTTTTAGGTTAACAGGGAGGATGGGATCCAAACCATACACCAGCTGATAGGGAGAATTTCCTAGGGCAGTCTTATTTCTTGTGCTATCTACCCATAGGGCATACTTGAGTAAAGTGTTCCACTCCCTAGGGTTCTTTTCAATTAGCTTTTTGATGATATTCAATAGATTCTTATTGGTTGATTCAACTAGGCCATTACCCTTTTTTATGAAAATTTTAGAATTATCCCATGATCAAATGCACAACTAGAAAATTTAAGAGATGCAAAAGCAAGACCATTGTCACAACTAGAGCATAAGGGATTCCATACCTGGTGGTGATGTTACTTTGTATAAACTTGAACACATCATCTGATGTGCATGTCTTGTTGCTGACGGCCTCTATCCATCTAGTGCAGTAATCTGTAATAGTCAGCACATACCTGTGTCCTACGGAGGATGGAGTATTGATAGGACCGATGAAGTCCGTGCCCTATTGTGTGAATGGGCGCATCTCCATAAAAGGTTACAATGGTTGAGCTGCATACTTTTCTTTGTTTGAAGTAGTTTGACATGTATGGCAAAATTTTATGTGGTCAGCTATATCCTTGAAGATGGTTGGCCAATAATACCCAGCCCTTAAGATGGCATGTGTGGTAGCCAGATGTGATCCGTGAGCTGTACCAAACTTATCATGTAACTCAAGAAGGACATTGGAGGCTTCATGCTTGTCTAAACATATGAGGTATATTCCTTGATAGTTTTTCTTGAACAAGACTCCTTCTTTAATCATATATCTTTGTGACTTGATTCTCAGAGCTCTTCTCTATGATGCTTGCATATTGGGTGGACATTTCCCAGTGATCAAGACATGCTTGATATTGGTGTACCAGTCATCATGTACTTCTGCATCCACTGCATACTATTGACATGTCAAATTGGGATCTATTTCTACAATCATGTGACTAAGGGTCTGTCCCCTGACTAGTTTCTTAGGTGTTATATCCATATCATATTCTTGTAGTACAGTGATCCACTTAGCCCTCTTCTCTCCTAGTTCACTTTGCATGAGGAGCATCTTTATAGCTGAATCTAGTACTATGACAATAACCTTACTTCTTAGGATATAATGCCTGAATTTCTTCACAGCTCTGACTAAGGCAAGAGCCTATCTCTCTACATCCATATACCTTAGCTCATCATCTCTAAATGGGAAGCTCATGAATGTGATTGGTTTCTCCTATTTTGTTTCACTCCTATGAGTTAAGACAATTACACATGTGTTCTGATGCAAAAGAATATATGTAGAATCCCTGGTGTAGTCTGGACTAATCAAGACTAAGGCATCTAGAATGGCTTTCTTTGTATCTTCAAATATTGCATTTGCTTCTAGAGTCCATTTGATCTTAGCATCCTTTTTTATCATAGCATTAAGAAGTCTCACAATCTCTGCAAATCCAGTAGTAAACTTCCCAACAAAGTTGATCTTACCAAAGTAAGACTTCGGCTCTTTCTTGCTTGTTGGAAGTTACAACTTCATGATTGAATCTACCTAGCAAGGTCAATAGTTATCCTATTCTTAGATATGGCATGACCAAGTAGTTTGCCTATGGTCACCCCAAAAATGCATTTCTTTGGGTTAAGGGAAATGCCACACTGTTCACATTTCTTCAATACTTTTTTGAGGTCCTCAATGTGATTGCCTCTCTATTTTGAGAATACTGTTAGGTTGTCCATATATATCATGGTGCATTGACCTACCAGCCCTTTGATTGCTATATCCATAGCTCACTGGAAGGATGCTCCAGTGTTGATCAAGCTAAATGGCATATGCATGTAAGTGAAGATTCCCCACTTAGTGGTGAAAGTTGTTTTCAATCTATCTATATTATCAACCATTACCTAGTTGTATCCTAAAAATCTATCTAGAAAGGACATCATTTGTGCACTATTCAACATTTGGAGAACTTCATCCAGAGAAGGCAAAGGATAATTATCCTTCTCGAATGCTCTGTTTAAGTTCCTAAAGTCTAGACATAGGTGTATGTCTCCATTTTTCTTCCTTACAAGAACTAGATTAGCAACCTAGGTTGAATGTCTGACTAGAAATATGATCCTTGTAGCAAGCAATTTCTTGACTTCCTCAAAAATAAGAGGTTCTAGCAAAGCGTTGACTGGCCTGTGTTTCTTCCTAAAGGGCTTAGCATCAGGCTTCAAGGGAATTGTGTGAGTTATAATAGATGTTTCATAAGTCTATAACTCATCATATGTCCATGCAATGGCATGGATATAGTCTCTTAAGGCTTGGTTTATCCTTGCTCTTTCTTCTTTAGTGCAGATTTTACCTATCATGACATTTCTCTTATCTGCATCTTGTCCTATGTTAACTAGTTCATACAATCCTCCATCTGTCTTTGGGGAATCTTTCTTTTTGATCATGTTATCTAGATCAAAGCCTCTTTCTAGTTCAATCATGCCCTTTGGAATGTTTTTTCTAGGAAGATCAATTATATCTTCTTTAGACACCCAAAAATCTTTATCTCTTGCAACATTACATCATTTAGGCATCTTGTAGCATGTTTTTCCCTAAGCATCCATATCATCACCTAATTAGCACTTCCTCTAATAAATTAAATAAATCTAACATTTATTTAATTTATCCCATCCCTTCACATTATTAAATAAATAAAATTTATTTATTTATTTAATCCCCTTTCCTCTTGAATTAAATAAAATTAATCTTTTATTTTATTTTAATTTATCCTCACATTCCTCATGATTTAAATAATATTAAATTATTTAAATTATTAAGCCCACCTTCCATTTCCATATCTCAAGATGACTCAAATCATCTCTCAAGTTAACTTCATTCACCTTCTATTTCTTCTCTCTTGTTGCATGATCAACTTTCTAATTCCACTACTGCTCACAAAATGGAAAGTTTTATCCCTACATCCTCTCACCTTTGTCTATAAATTAACTCACAACCAAGCCATTTACATGGATGAGCTTTTCAAGTACCGTTACTTTGTCAAAATTCCTCTAGCCCTCGCATCCATCATCTATCATCTATCTAATCTCCATCTATCTTCTTCATCCTATCATCATTATGCTGCATATCTAAGCAATCAACATTCCAATCATTCAAGCGATCAAACATGCATGCATCTATCTTTCAACATATCTAAGGTTTCGAAGGGTTTGGTCAAAGGAATTGCATGTTATTTGTTTTATCTTTATTTTGTCCAAATTTTTCAGTTACATTTCTTGCATTTAAATCACATCAGTCAAAAGGCTTTTCCAAAATCCTATGGTCATCATTGTGACCACTAGCAGTGAAGGAGGAAAGGGCTTTGCCTCTTTATTTTCTATACATTTTTAGCCCTCAATCATAGCTAGGGTTTTAGCCACAGATCTTGACCTTAACTGTCAAATAAAACCTAAATTACCAATTCAACCAAAACTGTAAACACAAACAACACTTGTGACTAAAAAGTTTACAAAACACCAAAAAGTTAAAAGTCAAACTACAATCAACTGGTCAAACATGTCTTCTCATACATGCCATAGGGGGGTATCTTTTTCTTTTCACTATAACAGGACCATACGAACTCGAAAACTCCCATAGGAGGACTCGTAGGAAAGATGAGAGAATGAACTTCATAGTGGCATCAACATTTTTAGGTAATTTTATCATTTCATTAGGTAATTTCTCTATCAAACTTCAGCTTCTTTTAAAACTTCAATCGAGCATATCTTGAGCAAAACTCATCCATTTTTCTTTAGAATCATCTGAACATTCTGTCTATGCAGTCTATTTTTCTGTATCAAGTCATTTATCATAGATTTTTAATAGATCACATCTTTTTGACCTAACCCCCTTTTGGCTTGCAAGTTCAGTTTTCTTCTTGTCTTGGTGATTTTCAGGGGCATCTAAGGAGTTGGAACAGTAGGGGCATCAGCATACATAACAAATTTAAGGGCGAAAAATAATCCAGTGAAATTAATCCATCTCATATCTCTAAGCATTGCTTGCCTTCACACTTCAATTTGGGCTTAAAATCAATCTTGTTTGCTATCACATCATTGAAATCGGGCTAAAATGAACAAGTGTCTTCCTACACATTTGGCTTTGGGATCTTAAAACAAACAAGTGTCTACATTGTCTTCTTATCACACATTTCATTTCTAAGGGTTAACTAACAACTGTGATTTGTCAAACCTTATTTAGGAGGCCTGATAGTGGATTTCATCACCCCTAGGGATGACCTCAACCACGTGTTCTGGTGGGGTATATCAAAGGGGGAGAGCAAAAGATGTACCTCAATCTAGCTAAGTAGTCATTGGGACATCCTTGTGGCCCCAGGTGATTCTAGACACAAGGTGAAGTGGTATTCGCTTACGCTTATGCCACATCCCTTCAACTGGCTAGTGTTCACAGGTTTGGGCCCCTCGTACCTTGTGTATATCGGGGGCACCCCTAGTTAACCCTTGTGCATCCTAGATTAAGACTTATCATCCATACCCTATCTGATTAATCATTAGGGCTTGTTGATGTGCCTACAAGTGTTAGCTTAATCATAACATTTAATCTTGAAAGGAAATTTGAACATTGTGCTTGGCATGCGTGTTTATTCATTTACATTGTGTTTGATATTCCCCAAGACAAACTATCAATCTTTCTGATTCATTCTAAATCATCATCATCATCCTAATCAAACATTTGTTAAAAGTTACACCATGTCAACATTAGAAGACCTAGCACAAGAACTCATTCACCTACTTCACCAGGCACCAAAACCTCTAGACCAACAAATCATTTAAAAGGCCCATGGCATGATTCAACAAATTCAACTTCAAGTAAGCCAATCACCTCAAATGCAACACCTCATAGCACAAGCCCAACACCTCATGTCCACTTGTCAATCATAAATCCAACAAGCACATCATTAACCAATGTCAAATCAATCCTTTGTATTATCACCATATCAGCTTTATCCATCCACTTATCAAGTCAATCCTATACCAACTTATCCCATTTATTCTAATGCCAACCCTTATCCACATCAATATCCATCTCAACAATCATTAACCTATGTGATCCCTCCACCAACACACCATCAACACCTTCAATCACAACCACAACCCATTCAACAATTCCAACATCAAAACATTCAACAACAAATCATACCACAACAAGCCCAACCTCGTCACATTCTATCTCAATCTCATGTATCATATAACCAATCTACACATCATGTTAATACCATATCCATCTATCCAATTCCTCCTTCCAAAATACCACCTCACCATCAAACCCATTTCCAAGGCCAAAAGGTGTTCTCACAAGCGGTACATGCAAGCCAAAATGGCCCCTTGTACATAAGTCAAACATCCTTAAGTCCACTTTTGGAGAAAGATCTAATATCTTTTAATTATGGAGATACCTATGTGTCACCTAATCCTACTCTAAGTGGCTCCTTGTACATAAGTCAAGTGTCCTTAAGTTAACCTTTGTGGCAAGACCTCAAATCCTTTGACGAGGGAGATACCAACCTAGCCAATACATCCTATGAGTTACCTTCACCATCCAATCACATGCCAACACATGAGCCTACTAGTCCTATCTTGGCACCACCATGTGATACTAATCCTAATCCATCTAGTCCTACTATCCCTCCATCCAATCCAAATCCCAAGCCATCCAATCACATCATCCCTCCATCCAATCAGAATCCCAATTCATCCAATCTAATTAGCCCTCAACCTTATCATGATCATAAGCCTACAACACTATCCACCATTATCATCCATCCCCTATATTGTCCATTCACACATATCCTAGTGAAGGATGTGATCCATTAGCTACTAGCTAGGAACAATTTATCCCCATGTCAAACACCTATCTTAGCACCTAGCAGTGAGCCTTCAAATACCATGCTTATCCCTTCAAGCCCATCATGTGACCCACAAGCTATTGAGTCTATTCAAGAGCCTCCCATCATGAGCCTAAGTTAAAGTTCAAAATACTCTCTTATGGATGAATACCAAGAACCCATCAAACTCATCCAAGAGCCTTCCACTTCCATGAAACCACAAGAGTTATGTCAAGAGTATGATCCTAAGCATGTGGAACATCAAACCCTAGTCCTAATCAAGATCAAATGCTATCCATGCTACCCATCCATAACATTTATCTTTTCCATGATCAAGATGAGATTACCTATAAAGAAGCTATCCATGAGTACCTTGATCTTATCCATAATCTTGTACCCATCCATGAGCAAGATATCCAAATTGCTCCTATCCATCCTCTACCTAGTCCTATCCATGGGCTACAAATATTTGTTTCCCTTGATGAGACACATGCCTTCCAAGAACACATAAGCATAGAAGATCAAACCAATAGCTTGGATCACAATGAGCAAAATCAAGATCCTAATGATCCTTCCACATCCACCATCATTCCCATTGCAAATCCATCATATCCTATTGGTCTTTCCACCTACATTCATGAATGTTCCTCCCTAGGAACACAATAGCCATTGTCTACCATCTCATCTTCTCCATCCAATAAGGAACTTGTGTCTAGTGTTCCACCTACACCTAGTCCTACTGTCCATCGCATGCTTCAAAACATGAACTGCCAAGGTAAAGGCTTAGGCCTTCATGAACAGGGTGTTTTGGAGCCAATCCGTGTCAAAGTCCCTCCACGCTCACATGGCCTTGGATACACACCCCAAAGACAAAAATCTTGAGATGTTGGTACTTCTGCCATGCATCCTAAGTCCACCACTTATCACAAATCCCATCATACCCCTAAATCATATGTTGCCATTCCACGTCCATCATCTTATAAATGTCAAAAGCATGTGACCATACACCTTCCCCCATCTAATTTACCTCTGCTTCTTCCAACTCCTAACATCCCTCCATCCACTTTGCCTCCACTACTTCTAACACCTTATCCATCCATCCACTTTGCTTTGACATTTATAACATGATAAGGCATCGTGGATTGATATCATAAGGCATTAGGACCCTTAGGATTTTTTCCTTTATGTGTAGAGGCATCTAAATGTTTATTTTTGAATCCCATGGGTTTGGTAGGATGAGTGGAAGCTTTATGTTTACATGATGTGTGCATTTGTTGGTCATGATTAGGATTTTTAGAGGATTTGTGATAAGTGGTGGACTTAGGATGCATGGCAGAAGTACCAACATCTAAATGTTTATTTTTGAATCCCTTAGTATTTTTTCCTTTATGTGTAGAGGCATGGCAAACGTTGTGGACTTAGATGTTGGTACTTCTGCCATGCATCCTAAGTCCACCACTTTTGCCATGCCTCTACACATAAAGGAAAAAATCCTAAGGGATTCAAAAATAAACATTTAGATGTTGGTACTTCTACCATGCATCCTAAGTCCACCACTTATCACAAATCCTCTAAAAATCCTAATCATGAACAACAAATGCACACATCATGTAAACATAAAGCTTCCACTCATTCTACCAAACCCATGGGATTCAAAAATAAACATTTAGATGCCTCTACACCTTATCCATCCATCCATAAATCCTAATAAACATTTAGATATAGGTACTTTTGCCATGCATCATAAGTCCACCACTTCTGCCATGCCTCTACACATAAAGGAAAAAATCCTAAGGGATTCAAAAATAAACATTTAGATGTTGGTACTTCTGCCATGCATCCTAAGTCCACCACTTATCACAAATCCCATCATACCCCTAAATCATATGTTGCCATTCCACGTCCATCATCTTATAAATGTCAAAAGCATGTGACCATACACCTTCCCCCATCTAATTTACCTCCACTTCTTCCAACTCCTAACATCCCTCCATCCACTTTGCCTCCACTACTTCCAACACCTTATCCATCCATCCATAAATCCTCTAAAAATCCTAATCATGACCAACAAATGCACACATCATGTAAACATAAAGCTTCCACTCATTCTACCAAACCCATGGGATTTGAAAATAAACATTTAGATGCCTCTACACATAAAGGAAAAAATCCTAAGGGTCCTAATGCCTTATGATATCAATCCAAAAGCAAAGAATCAAAGCAAAATCCATCTAAAAAGCTATCCAAACCCATCCTTTCACAAGCAAAGTCCAAAAGCAAAATGTTTGGGTCCCTAAGCACAAAGAAAGAAAGTCAAATGAGGCATCCACCTCTCAAAAATCCCAACCATCCACTTCCACCTCACATTCCCACTCCATTCAAGAATCTCACACTCCATCCCACAAGCAAAGAAAAAATCATAAAAATACTAAGTCTATGTGGGTACCTAAATCATTTCGTTGACCATATCCTAAGAAAACATCTCCATTGATTCCTACACCACCATCCCATCAAAAGCTTCAATGTTTATCATGGTGTGTGCAACCATTGGTCATGATTCCCTTCCATCCCACAACATTTCCACATACCTCCATCACACCATCATTCAACCATTATCCTACATATCTACCTTATCACCTTCCTATGGTCCATGCTTTTACATAAGCCTTCCATCCATCTTCCATGCATAAGTCCTTCCATAATCCACATCATAATCAACTATCTTCCAAATCATAATCCACTATCTTCCATACATAATCTGCATCATAAACCACTATCTTCCATACATAATCCCCATCATAACCCACTATCGTACCCTCCATAATCTGCTATCTACCTACTCCATCTTGCTTTCATGCAATTCCCTACCAACATCTATGAGCACACTTAACATGGTCCATGCGATGACATCCATCTCTAATGGGACTATCACTTTCATGGCACTAGACACTTGAGTCCCTTTTGTCCATATTCACCTTCTTCCATCCAAATATTCAAAAAAATTCAAAAAAAAAAAATTTAAAAAGAAAAAAGTAAAGAGAAATCCCTTCATCCAACAGTGAAAACTTGGTAAACAGGTGCCTTAGATAAGTACCATGATGAAAACCTGGCAAACATGCATCATGTGTAAGTTGATCTTCTATGTCACCTACACTTTAGGGCACCTTGTCTCATCCTCCTATCTTTTTCCAACTTATCATTTTCCATCTTATCATATCCTATCTTACCATGTCCTTATCCATTACACTCACCTACATACACCTATCCCATTGCATCCATTCATCCTCCTTTCCTCATCTTGATCTTGATAAAGATTTGGTGGCAACAATGTTGAAACATGCTTTGTATATCTCTTGACATACACCTTATCCTTCCAAACCAAATACTATCATTATCCTCTTGCCATTGCCCATTTAGCCATCCTATCCAAACTAACCAAATCAAACCCTATCATCCCATGGTCATAAACATTGTCATGAAAATCCTAAGCATATTACCTAGAATGGGGCATGTTATTCTGATGTGAAATAGCCTTTTGAGATCACATCCTTTCTCTTATACATACATCCATCTATTCCATTTAATATTGCCTATCTGTTTATGTATCCATCCTACATTCATTCTTGCACCTAGACTTGCTTTTCCGTTGTCATTGGTATCTAGCACAAAGGCTTCCCAAATTGTAAATCCATTGACATTCCCAAAACATTTCTAAAAAAAATCATAAAAGGTCCTGAAAAAATACAAAAAAATCATAAAAAGTCCTAAAAAAATACCAAAAAAATCAAATATCCAACAAAAATCCAAGCAATCAAATCACTCAATTCAAATCCAATAAAATAATCAACCAAATCATTAATCCAACCATCAAATCCAATCATCAAAACCAATCCATCAAATCAATGCCAAATCATTCCAATCAACCAAATCATCAAGATCAAATCAAATCACTCCAAATCATCCAATCAATCAAATCAATCCATCCAAACACTTCTTCCAACTCTAACCAATCCTTAATCACCTTCATCTTCCATCATCATCATCACAAAATCAGAACTACATCTCATCTCTATCATTAAGTACCTTGATCCCGTGGATACGAGTATGTAGGTAGTCTAGAGTATGAAGGAAATATCCAGATTCAGGCATAGATGATATTCCTCTTTCTTCTCTCATCATCTTCTTCTATCATCTATCTTCATCAATTCATCAATCTTTCAAAACAATTCTTCCAATCAATCACTCAAATCAATTCTTCAATCACTTCTTCCAATCAATCTCATCATCAATCATCCATCCAATAAATCCAAATGCAAGTCATACTTTATCCATACCAAACAAGTCAATCAATCTTGTCAAATTATCCAACCAATCAATGGTCTTGATCCTAATCTTGTTGTAAACCTAATCAATTAATCAACCAATCAATCATCATCATCCTTGTGTTGATCTAGAGATACATCATTCCCTACCATGACAACACTATCATCATCATCAATCAATCTCATCATCAATCATCCTTGTGTTGATCTAGGGATATATCATTCCTCGCATTGACAACACTACAATCATCATCATCAATCAATCAATTAATCATCAGTTTATAGCTTGATAGGGGCAATACCTTATTTGTTTTTGTATCATTTGTGCATGCTTACTTGCTTTCTTGTGTGTGTTATCATTTTTATCTTGCATTTGCATCAAATCACTCCCAGCTAATATTCATATCTTGTACCTAGACAAGGTTGTATTACGCTGGGACACAAGACACATCGTCACCTTGGTCTTTATACCTTGGTGCATAACATCTAGTGCTATATCAAAGATCATGGTTGCTCACTTTCTTGCAGCATAACGTATCATTCATTTCCTTCACACATTTCCTATCTTGCATCATTCATCTTATCCCTCCTTTATCATTTCATTTCATTTTGAGAGCATACCTGTGTTCTTCTAACCCGCCTATCCTCTCGAGGGGGCATCATCATCCCATCATCATATCTTTACATCATCATCATCCTATCTTTCCTTCATCATCTTTTTTCCTCTATCCATACCTTATTTTCTTTGAAATTATGTTACTCGACACAAATTTCATCATCTTGAACATCATCTCAAAGAGCGGCAAAATGTAGACACCTAAAAATATCCATCTCTCCTAACATTATATCATTTAGGCATCTTGTAGCATGTTTTTCCCTAAGCACCCATATCATCACCTATTTAGCACTTCCTCTAATAAATTAAATAAATCTAACATTTATTTAATTTATCCCATCCCTTCACATTATTAAATAAATAAATTTTATTTATTTATTTAATCCCCTTTCCTAATCTTTTATTTTATTTTAATTTATCCTCACATTCCTCATGATTTAAATAATATTAAATTATTTAAATTATTAAGCCCACCTTCCATTTCCATATCTCAAGATGACTCAAATCATCTCTCGAGTTAACTTCATTCACCTTCCATGTCTTCTCTCTTGTTGCACGATCAACTTTCTAATTCCACTACCGCTCACAAAATGGAAAGTTTTATCCCTACATCCTCTCACCTTTGTCTATAAATTAACCCACAACCAAGCCATTTGTATGGATGAGCTTTTCAAGTACCATTACTCTGTCAAAATTCCTCTAGCGCTCACATCCATCATCTATCTAATCTCCATCTATCTTCTTCATCTAATCATCATTATGCTACATATCTGAGCAATAAACATTCCAATCGTTCAAGCGATCAAACATGCATGCATATATCTTTCAAGACATCTGAGGTATTAGAAGGGTTTGGTCAAAGGTATTGCATGATATTTGTTTTATCTTTCTTTTGTCCAAATTTTTTGGTTACATCTTCTTCATCCTAAATATGATCTTCTAGATTCTTTTCATCTACTATTTGGGCTTCAAATATGTCTGTATTGGCAATAAAGTCCAAAATGTGTTGATCATCATCAAACACCTAAAAGTTGGTGACTTTGTTAGGAATAGATGGTTTTGATACCAGCTCGACTAAAAACTTCTTCATCCCAGATATGGATAAAGGTTCTAGTGTACTAGAAGCTTGTGCTAGTGCATCTGCACGATGATTGAGTTCCCTAGGAACATGCATGATGTTAAAGGCATCAAAACTTACTATCAAGTCCTAGACTCTATGTCTGTAACTAGATAGCCACATGTAGTTACATGCATAAATGCCTCTAATGTGTTTTACTACAAGTTCTAAATCTCCAAAGATATGCAGAACTCTAACTTTCTTCTTTAGAGAAAACAACAAGTCATGTATCAAAGCTTCATATTTAGCCACGTTGTTTGTACATGGAAATTGCATCTTGTATGTTGCTAGGATTGACTTCCTTTGTGGATTGATGAGATCCACTCCTACTCCAACTCCTTGTTTTGATTTGGAGCCATAAAATCTCAAGGTCCATGGCTTATCTTCTATCAATACCTTATCATGACCTTCCCTTTTCTCTTTAGAACGTGCAACTACACCTGCAAATATCCATTTGATCATTTGTGGTTCGTTCTTTACCACACCTGGATGCTTTAGTGAACTTAAGGCATCCACATTTTTCTTCTTCTAAGCATCATCATGATGAGTATCTTCTCTCTTTGTGAACTTGGTGTCATCATATCTATCATCAAGAGATATTACAACTTCTCTTTCTGTATCTTCCTGAATATCCCTAATCTTATGCAATTTATCATTTGAGCATAACTTCTCTTCTTTTCTCACTATGTGTAAGCATAAGGCACAAGTTGTTTCTAAATGGGGAGAGTCATGTAACCTACACCAACCTCCAATTAGTACTTGATTGGGTGATATTCCCTGGAGGATATGCATTTGAACTTGCTTGGACAGGAACTCCTCAAATTGTGTCAAATGATTTCCCCTGTCTTCATCTGATATCTCATAGTCTAACTCAATGAAACGGTTAGTCCCTAATGTGACCATGCTAATTTTATCATTGGAATGTACATCATCATATAGCAACACTTCTTCTGTACTAGGCATCTAGATATTCACCTGGCCTACTTCTTGTTCACTTTCCCCTGCATCTAGAGATTGTAACAAATGATTACAATCATCAATGTTAAGTACTTCACATACCTCTAGTGAAAACTGCTCATCTCCTAAGAATATTCTCTCTAATTCAATCATATCCAAACATGCTTCACATGTATTTTCTGAGTGTGCATCCTCATGTAGTCTACACCAACCAACCATCAGGAGACCCTCCACGGATGTCCCTGTCAGCCTACATTTCTAAACTTCCTTAGACAGATACTTCTCAAATTCAAGAAAGCAATCCACCTCATCTTCATCAGTTAAACTATAATCAAATTCCACTATTAATCCTATATCAGGCACAATAACATCCTTAATGTTACTACCTTCCCACATATGCCCACACATCAGAACCTCTTCTATTCTGACTTCTTGAGGTCTCAATGCATATATCCCTAGTTCAACATCTACATATAATATCTCATTGCTATGATTGTACTCAGTAATCATATGTTTCATATAGGGTTCAACTTCAATTCTGAGTGGATTAGGGATGCCTTTCCATGGCAACCACAT
Source organism: Cunninghamia lanceolata (assembly GCA_027924645.1). Taxonomy (NCBI): domain Eukaryota; kingdom Viridiplantae; phylum Streptophyta; class Pinopsida; order Cupressales; family Cupressaceae; genus Cunninghamia; species Cunninghamia lanceolata. The sequence continues at coordinate 445,276 of BSBN01001603.1, read as the reverse complement.
GTGGGAGAAATCAATAGGCATGTAACCATTCAAATTCTTGGACCAGTCCCTACTAAGGAGCATACCATATGTGTCAGGTATGTCAACAACCTAAATGTCTATGTAGTGTTGCACCCTGGGATTAGATGCAAGCTACATGTGAATGTGTGTCAATTCTCCTACTACATTTACCTTAGACTTGTTTAATTGAGTTACCTTCTTGAGTGACTTTGCAGGATGTAGACCTAAGGTTTGGCAAATGGACAAGGACATCACATTGGTAGAAGTACATGAATCTACCAAGCAATTGTACAAGTTCTTACCAAAGATCCTAAGTGTGAGAAGGAAAGGGGGTGACTTTGATTCCTCTTTGTATAGGGTCACCTATGATACATCTACAATATGAACTGTGGCTTTGTCTTTTGGTTTGATAAGATTATCCCTAGGTACATGATCTCTGGTAGGGATATGACTAGGGACATGACTGGGATTCTCCTCCTTCACTATAGGTACATCTAGTGACTTTAGAAAGGCTTTCTTAATGAAAGGAGTTTTTAATAGCTCTGATAATGACAAACTAATTTTTATCTTCCCCATTTCTTCAGCAACGTAAGCAATAAGTTTATTAGATTCAAGTAATTGGCTCAAACCTAGGAGGAATAGAAGTGGTCAAGGGAATGGAAGGGTGATTATTATTTCTCCTAAGATTGTAATTGTGTCTTCCCTGATATTGTTGATATGCATGAACTTCTTCAGCTTCATGCTCAGGCCCATTCTCATCCTCAAAGGGGAAAACATAATTTGTTTCAAAAGCCATGGCTGATTCTTCACATGCTAAGGTGTAGTTCTTATGGATTGTATCCATCTGTTGATACTGATGATCATCCAAGGAACTCTCAAGTACCATAGTTGAATCATATCCTAGAGCCACTATTTCATTACCTTTAGGAAAAGATGTCTCTTCGGCAATGTTTGACACTTATGATTTAAAAAATGTTGGCTACAATTTTGAACTATGGATAGTCCAACTTAGCATGTGCATTTGTATTGTGTATCCTGCATTAGTTAGTAAGTGCAGCCTCTACCAAATTGACCCTAGTGATCTACTTAGGGTCAGGATTAGGGTGATTATCTAATGGTGAAGGCAATGAAGCATTGTTTGGTCTGGTGTTCTAGACTCTAGGTGGCCTAGATGCATTATTATTACTATTGCTGAAATTTATTTCATTGTTATATCCCCTATTGGGATATCCAAATCTTATTGTTGTTACCATATCCTCTATCAAGATATCCTTTGTTTTGGTTCTGTGAACTGGAATGAGCATAAAAGTTCTAATTTCTTAGATGAGTGACCTCAGTAGTCAACTTCCTTAGTTGAGTTGATATATCTTTGATGTCATCCTTTTATTATTGTACTTTGGCTACTACAGTGTCTTGATGTGGCTGGAAGAATGAACTACCATTAGCATTTTGTGCAGCATCTTGAGGTGCATGCCTAGGGTGTGGTATGATCTGACCATTTCCCTGAGGAGGCATAATGCTGAGTTAAGGCACTTACAATGGATTAAACAGTACATTTGGAGGCATCAAAGCTCCTCTGGTTTGTGTTTGACTAGGATAAGCAGGATATCCTAAGTTAGGTGCAAGACCTGGTGTTAACTGCTGGTTAACATTGATAGCTTTAGCAAAAGCACCTAACAAGGATGTGATGGCAGGGTGTGTCCTTCTGATGAACATAGATGTTAGCGGATCTAGAGTTGAATAATAAACTAACCTAGCCAGCTCATCATCTACATTATAAGGGGTTGTCATCTTGGAGTACATCTTATGGAATCTAGAATTGAAGTTTGAAATCAACTCTCCCTCAGCTCTTTTAATTGTGGCAAAGAGGTGATACATCATAGCCCCATCCACAGGTATTTTAAATCTAGTTTTGAAATCTTTCTCTAGGGTATCCTAGGAGTCCATGGAAGTTTGAGGAAGGTTGACATACCAACCGTATGCTTTTTCTCCTAGTGAAATATGGAAACAACCTACATACAACATCCTCATGTTGTATTTTGGTCCTAAAATAGGCCTCCTTATAGGTCTAGATGTGATCATCTACATTTTGATAGGGATGATACTTTGGACAAATCTTGTTTGGATTCTTAGGTAAACCATTATAAGTAGCAAAGTGTAGTGGAGACTCAACAATGAAGAATGACATCACAGGATGTGCTAGAGGTATTACAACAGCTACTACTGGAGATACTGGTGGACTGACAATAGTAGGTCTAGGCTAACTAGTAGAGTGTGGTCAGGTCTAAATATAGGAAATTCTTCTAAAGGACTAGAAGATCTTGACCTGGTGTTAGGTCTACGAGCCAGTGCTTCAAAGTCTAGGATAGACTTTGGATATTTCAATAGGATCTTCACAAAGATGTGTATAATTCCTCCACAGGAGTGGATATTTATGGACAGATGTCCAAGATGACAAGGTATTTGTAGAATATTTGTAGAGAATGCAAATCCTTGACTCAAACTTTGGAAATCTAGACAACTGTCTATAAGTATTGGGATGAATGTCCACAGGGACAAGATATTTGTGATCAGATTCCTCAAATTGTTGGATATTAGTGCAATCTTTGTGGGAATACTCAGGATTTGGAGTATGTTGAGAAATTTGAAAATATATCCACACAGGAACGCAAGAAAGATATCAAGATGACAAATCCTCCAATCAAGTCGATTAGGCCCTCCTTCTAGCACCAAAAACTATTGATATGATTGTTAGTCATATTAACAATGATAAAAATTCATAAAACAAACCTTTATCTTCTTGAAGAATACAATTAATTTAGGATGAATTAATAATTCCAAGTCTCCATTGATTAGAACATGATCTTCTGATAATCTCTCAGTAGCTCGTTTATGTGAACTTGCTATTTAATCCTTTAGGGGCCTTATGCCTGAATTTCAAGATAGTTTGTATCTGTATATGCAGATGTTTTCTTTGTTTAATCACTTGTTCTGTGTAAATCTCAACAAATTGATGTTAAATCTTACAATTTCTAACTAGAATGCATATGTTTATGTGTATTTATGCTGATCTTCACTCTGATTAGGATTATTCATGATGACGTGTATAACTTTAATTAGTTCTTCTAGATTTAGTTAAATTTGAACTAATCCGAACTTAATCGTGCTTTTGCACTATGAATTCTTTTAAATAATGTTCCTACAAGCTAATATTTTCGTGATCTTTGTCATTATTTTCAATTACTTGCATGATGTTCTCAATTCTACATGTGATTCATTCAAATATGCATATGATATTCATGTATCTACGGATGTCTGCATATTTATTAAGTTCTACTTTTCATTTACTGATATATTGTAGTTGATGATGATGATTTAATGAAATTTAAAGAAATTTGAAATGAAATCATAACATTATTTAAAGTGAGTGAGTTTCGACAGTTGGTCCATATGCACAATTTAACATTTCATGAAAAGAGATATAAATCAAACCATGTGTTGCCAGGTCATTCCATAACTCCACACAGTTGATGCTAATCTTCTATGGAATAGGATGACAACAATATCCACCAATTGACATGCACTCCAAGGGACGCAGCAAATCACAGTGAAATATCAAGATGACTTCCACACAAGATTACTCAGAATTTATGATTAATTGGTAACCTGGATCTCTATTTCATTTAACATTCAAAAGTATGCATATATACAACCAGTCTCAAGAAAGAACCATGTAGCTCAACAATTCTCTCTCGATTAAGCTCCTAATAATCTAAAAAATGGTAGTCCACCTTCTTTTATAGAACAAGGAGACAATGTGGTTTCAAAAAGATCCATTGATTTGATGGTAAAAATTTAAAGTGGCACATGATTGCCATTTGGAAATCAATTTGGTGGTGTACAACTAGCATCTGGAATATTCTAGAATCTTTGACTTGGTCAATATGACCCCCTTATCCTGCATGTCCATTTGATTCCTCATCTATTAGCAGTTCTTCCTCCATTACTATGCATGTGAACCCTTGGATAAGCTCATATACTTGAATGGCTTTATATATTTCTGCTCTATCCAACACTTTGGCCTTCTTAGCTACATATTTTTGTGCCTTTAATTGTTCTTGCAGAGTTATCCACCTGTTAGTCCTGCTATCCACCTCTTCTTTCTATTTCTCTATTTTGTCCTTCATCCTCATAGCCTTATCAATGGTTGCCTCAAAAAACTACTTAATAGGATCTTCTGCTACAAGCTTGAAATTATCTCTAAATGCCTTAGTAGAAAAATCCTCATCCTAATTTGCTACTTTTCCTTCAACCTCACTGTCAAGGGCTTCCAAAATCTCTATCTCCTCTGCTAAAAGGTTGTGTATCTTGACACTAACATCTGTAGCCTTAGCATTGTACCTCTTCAAGATATCCACTTCAAACCTTACATAATCACACCAATTATCCAACTATGGTAATGTCTGAGGTGTTATGACATTTTTGGTCATCAGGATGTTAGTATATGTTTTCCTCATCTCTTTGAGTATAGCTAGATTCTTGTCACTCTTTATCAATATTTGGCTAACTTCTTTCTTCACTTTGTCAGCCTTTCCTTTCAGGTTTCTTAGCAAGTCCCAATTGGACAATGAAATTATTATTACTTGTTCACCATCAACCAAAAATTTGGTGAACCAACTATACATTATTTGCACATGATGTTTTTACACATCTAGAGCAGCTATCTCTTCTTGTGATACTAATGTCAAGGATGCATCCTCCGTAATCTAAATATTGGTTGGTGCTACCAACCCTCTCACAAAAGCCTATAATTGGGCTACTTGTGATTTATACATCCTATTCTTGGCCTTAGCCTTCTTTATTCTAGCCTCCACTGCATCCGTATGATCCCTCAATCCTTGGATTTCTTTCTCATACATGGCATGGCCCATATCAATGGTAGTTATTTGAAATTCATTAGGCCTTATTTCTCCTTTGGCCTTATCTACCTTTGGCACAACTATTTGAGTTGTCCTTCTTCCTATAACTGCATCTCATTTTATTGTTGAGACTATCCTTGCCTTCCTCTTCTATTTGGTTGGGTCCAATGTGAATAATGACTTGAAATCAAAAGGTGTTAGGGTTAGCCGGCAAAAGATATCAATTAAATGCAAATAAAGATTAAACAGAGAAATGGAAGTACATAGAAATAATAACAGCGAGACACAAGTTTTAACGTGGTTCACCCAAACTCAGGCTACATCCACCAAACAGAGAGTCCAATATTATTATCCAGTAAATCAAACTGATTACAATCAGCAATCCCTGCAACTCAATACCACTACAAATGCTACAATATAATATATCAAAACCCTAACCCTTGGCCGCTTTTTATCAAGCTTGTTGTCGGTTACAAAAATAGGGTTTTCTTATGTCAGTCAATGAAAAAATAACTCCCGGTGCTTTATAAAATAATAAAAAATTGTGTGAGGTTTCGGGGGCACTGCCCCTTGACCCCGTCTTGGGGGCGCTGCCCCCAAACCCCCACAAGGGGCACTGCCCCTTGACCTCGTAGGAATTTGGGGGGAAACCGCGCTGATAAAAGTGGGGTAAATATAACTTCCGAGTCTGATTAGGCTCCATATAACAACAAAAGGCTCATTCTCCTTTTGTGGATGTTCCACCTCTGATGACATCCATGAGAATGCAGGTGATCCTAACCCTTCTTGGTCTGGCTTCTCAATTTGAGCATCTTGTATCTCTTTATTCTAGTTTACTCCATCATCACCAATAGGGAATTATGTATTTTCTTGTCGGTTTCCCTCTTGGTCCTATTGTGATAAGATGACATTAAGATTTTCTATTTGTTGGTCTTTATTTTCATCAACTTGGCCATCATCATGAACCTTTTCTTGCTTAGGCAGGGGTTGATCTAGATGTGATGTATCTATTAGCTCTTCTTGAACCTTATTATCTTTATGCACATCCAAAACTAGTTCTTCTCGCATTACTTCTTCTTGGGTATTTTCAGGCCCTAGTGTCTTGTCATCTTGGTGAGGTTCTTGCATTTGTTGCCTTTCATCACCCTCATCAATTTTTCCTTCTGTATCCATAGCTGACCATTACACTGGCCTTTGTTTAGGGTTATCCATCAAGATATCCTATTGTGCCCCTTCAATTTGGGTATCTCTGTCTACATCATCAACATCCATGGGGATGTTCTCTTCTGGGTCCTGGTCATTCTTGACAGTCTCCTCTTCCTGCTCCCCACTCTTAGGTTGATATGTCAAATCAATTACCTTGGGGCTAGTGACTATCTCAATGAGGTCATCTAGAGGTCCCATTTGTACTTCTACCTCTAGAGAATCTACCTTATCAGTATCTTTATCCTTAATTTATGTATCCTTACTTCCCACCTCAGCTTCAATATGGTAGAGTAAGGTCTCAATAGGATGATTAGTCACATCTTTGACTACATCATCATCAGTTAAATCCACTGTAGCACTTAATGGAAAAGATTAATTTTCCTACTTCTCTAATGATTTACTGATAGCCTCTTGTGCCATTTCAAATTTTACCTTAATGATATTCTCGGCAGGCACATTGTGCTCAAACGCTTCTACAACATTCAAAATTGGGCTCTAATGTACATGCATCTGAATAGGATATGTAATTGCCCCCCTCATGGTTGGACCCTGATATATGGAATGCCTAGGGATATTGATTCCCTACAATACATCCAGTCCCTTCTCTATAATGGTCCCAATTGGACCTTGCTCTTGATCTTCCAACATCTACTCCATTGTAGTGGATGTTTGAGGTGCGGAAATTGGAATAGCCACCAGTGGCATATCCCTAGGAGGTGAAGGTACATAAACTAATGAAACTACTTCAGCTATAGGTTTTCCTACAATCCCTGATGAACTAGGCTATGCTAATTTGCTCTCTAGGACATACCTCTTATGCACTAGAAAATCATCATATCTAGGCTCTTCCCTTTCTTTCATTTTCCTTCTCTTATCATAGGTGACAACAACACCCTTTTCTTTTAATTCATTAACATTCTTGGCTACCCAATTCTTGGTCCTTGTCATGACTTTGGTAGTAAGGACATCAATTAAAGTCTCATCCCCTTGGGTCTAGTCTAGAGGTGCCAGTCCCTCATTATACACTTTGTTGTCCTCATACTTCGGGTCCATAACATCGTCATCTTTCTTGAGCTAAGGGGGAACTTCTAGTTGTCCAATGGTTCTTATCTAATTAATGCCAGCCTCTTGAGCTGAGGGGGAACTTCTTTAAATCTGATTTAGCCTCTATGGCATTATCTATAGATCCTACCATAAACCAGTTAAGCTCTATGGGAAATCTCCTACATGGTCTTCCTTCTTTCCTCTTAGACACTTCAAATATAGGAAGTTGTCTCACAATCTCTATCAGGACCACCTTGTCTAAAGGATACCTTGGTAGCATAAATGGATTTCCACTGAATCCCTCCATCCAGATATAAGAGTAGGTCTTGGCCTGTATGAACCAAAAACCATATGTATTGATCAATTGAGTAGCTTCTACTAAAAATATTTTGGCTCTATCTCCTTCTATGAGCCTAACAATGTGCATTATAAAGAAATCATTCACAGTCTTGTAATGTTGCATAGATTGTGTCCTCTCCAACTGGGGATAATGCTCCTAGTGAGTCTTCTCATGGGGCAATCTACCCATCTTTCCTATTGTCTGCGGGCCATCAAAAGAGCCCCTTGTTGCACAAGCATACACCAAATATGAGGGCATCTTGAATACTCTATCTTTCACTTTTATCGATCTTACCAATTGATCATACATGGCATCACTGATAATTTTGGCCCACTGGACCTTTCCATCCTTGTTCTCAATGACCATATGGATCAATCGAAACATCCATGACTCAAAAGTTCTACAATTCGTGCTCCCACTCATTCTACTAAGTAAGAATATCACATACTATACTTTATCACTGAAATCATATTTATGTGTTGTGGTATTTTAGCCATTGCTTTAGCTTTGCTAACCAGATCTCTCCATCCCTGAAAAATCACCTATCTGTAATCTTTCTAGTTAAGGTCATATTCTTTGGCCAGTGTATCTAGGTTTGGCACATAGATTCCTCTAGATGTTGGCAAATTAAATGCCTCAGTTATACCATCTACAGAAAAATCTACATAGACTCTTCCCTGTTTCTCAACCCTTCTTATGATGACATTATAATTTTGCATACACTTAATCACAAGTTCTAGAGCCTCTGCAACATAAGGAAAACTGGTTGCATAATACATCCTTGAAGTGACTATGTTCTTTAGAACTAGATGGTCTTCTTTGCCATTGATTCTAGCTCAGAATGCCTCAATGTCTATTTTACCTGAATGGGTATCTTTTGCAAATCCCTGTTTATTGTATATGTTGCATGCTTTAGGGAACATGGCTTGTTTAAACTCAGTATCCCACTTATCCATACGTGGTTGAGACATCTCGTCCTCCAATTTCATGGACATGTCTTAACTAGGGTACTCTATAATACTAGGGTTAGCATGGCTAAATCTACGAATTCAATAATCATTGCATTCAATTATACATAAAGCCCATATTTAAACCCTAAATTCTATCCAATTTTAGCATTTTATGTACTTTTTAGTTAAAAATCATGAAATATTGTTGTGAAATAACTAGTTAGGGCTTGATCTGTACATACCTGGTTTGCAGAACCTAAATAAAAAAATACAGATGAATACCAGAAATAAAATCATGTAGATGATCTTTTGTTGTGTTACAAGTCTGGTCGCAGGTTCACTGTAATAACTTTAATGGAGTTCTCAGGTTCAATGTATGGGAATATTAGCTCTCAGAATGCAATTGTGAGATTAAACAAGAAATTTACTGTTTAAATCATGGAAAATCACCATATTAGGGCATATTAATTACTCTCGGGAGAATTAGGTGAGTTCTAGCAAAGAAATCATGACTAATAGTGACAAGTGTCTATTAGCACAAGTTTGAATTTCAAAAGCCAATGGCTTTTATGCGTATTAAATGCAAAAAGGTCACACCAAGATGAAAGGAATATTACCTTCAGAAATATTCATATGGATATATCCATCCAGATATATCCGTATGGCATCAACATATGGGTCGAGTCAACCATCGTTGGCTGAAGATTCACTATCAAGCTTCAATTTTTTTCTCAATATGTTTGGATATCCACATGGACACATGGAATGATATCATTGGTTGAACCATAGGACATGGATATTAAGTTAAGGTATGGATATTATAAGTGCAAAATATCCATCTAGTTGAAATGTCTGGATTATGTCACAGGGAGAAAATTCCTTCGTTGTAACATGATATAGTGATGTCATCAAGATAAGGATATTAAAATAAAGTCATGACAATAAGAATGTGAAATACCTCTATGGCCTAATATCCTGATGACATAAGCATGATATATCCTTATTGTTGCATCAGGTGAGGTTACATCATCGGGATATGGATATTGAAATAAGGTCCGGATCTTTGAAAAGTTAATATCCATATGGGTTAATATATGGATGATGCAAGCAATCTTAGCATTCTTCATAAAGCTGGGATGACATGATGTCATTGGGATCGGGATATCAAAAAAATAAGATCTGAATATTAACAAGGTTAATGTCCATGCGCTCTAGATCTGGGTGACGTAATCAGGATATGGAGTCTTTATAAAATTGAAATGACATGATGTTACCAGGATCAAGATATTGGCTTGGATATGGATATTACGTTAAGGTCTGGATATTATGTTAATATCTAGATCTTAACTAATGTCCATGCATGCCACAGTTTTGCCTTCGACATGACTTAAATTTGACGTCTGCACATTGACAAATGCCCAGATGTAGAATGTTACTTAACGATTTCTAGGGATTGAGATATTAAAGTAATATTTGGATACTAGGACGATATGAATATTCCTATGACCCATTGACTGAAATTTGACCAGGCATAACTTCCTGGCCTTAAGGGATATTGGGGTGCTTCAAAAAGTAATCCTTCTTAGAATTTTGTACTCTTTCACTTGGCTGGGTTTATGATGAAAATTTCTTACTTTGAAAATTTGACCTAGATCACAAGGTCTTAACATGCACAGGATGGGATCATGTCATTCAATTTTACCAATTTTTACCATACTGTCTAAAAAGCAAAGGGAAAACAAGAAAGCCAAGCAAAAAAAGTGTTGGGTCTATGTTTTGCTAGGACAAAATGGGGCGTGTTGTGTAACCACACAACAATACATTATTAAAGAATTTCTATTTATGGCCATTAAGTTATGGTATGTGCTAAACCAAATTAATCATAAAAGCACCAAGAATGTGGGAGCCTTGCAGTTCATCTATAAATAGCTATCTATGTTGCTATTTGTGTATATCTTTCTATCTATGTGGATGAAATGAATAGTTTTTTGAATAATATGATGCCTTTACTGCCCCTTTCCTTTAGAGGTTCTTCTCTATTTTCCTGGTTGATATTATGTTCTTACAGAGTAACAGAATTAGATATGTTTCTTCTAAAGGTATAGGTGGTTTGGGAAAAATGTAAGGAGCTAAGAAGGAAGTTTTGAGCTCACGTTGGCCCTTGGTTTCCCTATGGTTTCATCTGGTTGAGGGATTTGAATCCTAGTCTCCTGAATCTAGTAACTCCCTGTTACTATGAGTTTCTAGATTGGGATTGGAAGAAATTGGAACCTATAGTTCCCTCTTCCTCTCCTTTTGCACAATGGGTTCTAACAAAGGCTTAACTACAATTGAAGGAGTGCTACCCCTGGATGAAGCAACTGGAAGTGGGGAAGGAGAATTGAGTTGACAAGAATGTTGTGTTCTTTGTCTAATTTAAACATTCTTTGTCTAATTTAAACATACACTTTCTGGTTTTTCCTCCTTGACTAGGATTTTGGCACTACCAGCGCCAACTATGTGTGGTTTCCTTGAGTGTTATGAGGATTGAAATGGTTGAGGACCCCCCCTCAGAAGTTGAGGAGCCACTTTCCTATGCCTGGAGCATGAGAGAATGGAGGGAATTCTAATTTCCTAATTTATTTGGCCCTGGTAGGGATTCCCATGTTTGCATGTAAGGATGGAGAGGCGAAGCAGAGGATTCTTGTCTTATTGACAAGTATCTAGAAATCAAAGGTGGCAGAACCAAAAGAGAATCTAGCAAACTGCCTTTTATTGGTATCATTGCCTTCCCCCGCACCAAGATTAGAAAGCATAAAGGACAAAAAATTAGTTGTCTCAGCCTGCTGGAGAATATAATTTGTTATGATGACATCTCTTACTAGTTAGTAAATGGTTACATTTGCTTTCCAATTGATGTAATGGTTGTCAAATGAGTTATTGACATGTGTAAGTGGCCCAATGCTTGTTTCTCCCTTGTTTTATAAAAGGGATTTCAAGGCCATTTGCAGGTGTGGTTAGTTGTTCTTTGGGAAAATGTTGTAGCGAAAACGCAAAGAATAGAAGTCTAGTCTTGTCATAGGATTTTTGAGTTTGTGTTATTTGTTCTTGTAAACTTGATAGAGGTACTAGCATCTTGATTGAATACAGTAGAAGAATTCTGAATCAAATTGTCTCTTGATGTATGGTTGGCACAAATTATAAATAAATAAGTCAAATATTATTTATTTTGTTTCCATGAAAATCTTATGGATGTATCTTTCTATTTAAGGCTCTTATTCAAAGAATAGGTTAAAATGCTTTAATAGAAATATAAATTTGTGTGAATGAATACGAGGATCTGATAAGTATGATTTGTTAGGAAGGTTGAGTAGAACATTGTAAGGCAATGTTATAAAGCTCTTTGATGCTTAGATGGAATGTTGTTGAGTTCTAAGCTGCATTTAATTGACTCTGTTGCCCTAAAATAAGGCATCAATCTCTTGTTTCTATGTCTAATTTTCAAACTCCAACCCAAACATGCACCCCAAATACTTTTAAACCTTTAAATTTAGTTGCAAGTGTTTGTTAAATTGATGTTTAACCTTGTTCTATGGTCTTGAGAAATGCTAAAAGCTTGAATGATTTAAGCTAGGTCATCATATTTTTCATAATTATCAATAAAATCTGCATAGAACAAATTTGCTATTCACAATATTGATAATAATTGGCACAAGATATTTAAAATACTGTCAGGGATAACCCTCCCAGGTCTTGCAAAGCTTGAAGTGCAAAGGGAAAGTTATTTTAACTTTCACCTATGTGTTGGCCAACCCCCCACAATAACCATGTATTGAAAATGGCTAAATCATAGGTTATTCATGAGATCAAGTTGTGAATTAAAAAAGCACCAACAGAAATAGCAACTTGTTGCAAGTATGTGCAGTATCATAATTAGGCAAGAGCTTGAAAAAGATGTGTCACCCTTTTCCATTGATGTAAAAAGGGGAGAGAGTTCATGTGAAAAACAAAGGGAAAGAAAGAGAGCAAGATGTGTAAAAGAAAGGGGGAGGGAGATTAGTGCAGTGTTGTGTCATGATGTTTTTTCACATCATATGTTGCTATCAATGACAAAGGGGGAGATTGTTGCAAGTATTTGCTAATCAGTGTTGTCATTGGTGTCAACTGTATCCTTTACTGTTATTGTTGTTATTTGATTAAGTTGCTGAGTTAATGATTGTTGAAGTTTATGATAAACCTAAAACACTAGAATCTTCTACAAGCCAAAGATTAACCTTCTACAGAGAAAAAAACACAAGAGAGAAATTTGCACAATAAATGGATGGAATTAAAGAAAAAGATTAAAGAATTACATGTGACAACTTGCTTATATATTTGCAAGCTAAATAAAACCTAATATGACTTAATAATAACCTAAGACTAAAAATAAGCCCTAAGTAAATTTATTAAAGTGTAATTAAATATTTAATTACACCAACACCCCACCATACGTGTAACTTAGGGAGAAATGAAAACCATGCAACTAATGCAAGAATGGGTCTCAGCTACAAGGTCATGTTAGGTACCCATGAATAACAAGAATCACTCATAAGGTGGAGAAAAGGAGAAAAACCCCATGGGAAAAAAAACCCTCTCCAAAAGAGAGAAAAAACATGCAAAGAACATGCAAATAAATATGTACAAGTGATGGAAGAAGGACTCCAACTAATTACCCCCTAGAACTGAATCCATCACAAGAATACAATCATGAGCCCCCCATAAGAGGGAAAGAGAGAGGCAATAAAATCCTCCAACACTGTAGAATCTCTAGAGGTTGAAAAGGATGCTCGAACACAAATGTAAAAACCAATCCACTTATGGCAAACCACATTTCTTCCATTAGAAAGAAATAGAGTAGCTTGTGAATACTGAAGAACCTGTGAAGTAGGTGGCCTCAAGATGAATGTCTCTGAAGGTTGGATGTATTGCCCACCCATGTGGATCTCTTATTGTGTCCTATTATTTCTATGGTTAGATTAAATGATACATTGAGTTGATTGTTATATGATGTAATTAAAAGATGGATATGTGCCTTGCTAGATTATGCATCCTCATTGGTCATTATATGTTGCTTCGGCTATGATCTCCATTCTTGGATTTGATGTTTTGCCTTGAGTGTGTAGGATATATTTTTATAGGTGCTTGACCAATGAGTGAGATGTGGAGAAGTTGACATGGGACACTTAGTCATCTCTCCTTACCTAGTCCTAGTGGTCAAGTTGTTGACCATGTGTTTCTTGTGGTAGGTTGGTTTCTTAACCCATCCTTTCTAGTTGTGAATTAAATGATGTTTTTGGTGTCTATGTAGTTTGCCTCTCATCTAAATCTATTGTGATTTTGGACCCTTGTCTTGTGATTAAACCCATAAAGTGTGAGTGAGTTCTTTGTGTGCGTTTCTTCTAGCTTTTCACATTATATTTTAATTTATTTCAAAAAAATGTGTTTTTCGTGTTTTTGAAATATTTAAATAGTTAGAAACAAGAAAATGGATTATCTAATTTGAGTTAATAGTTTTAATTGTGGAATAGCAATTTTATGTAATTATTGTGTGCCTTAGGGAATGCTTTATATTTTATTTATTTATGTTTCAGAAATTATGCTTTAAAGTGAAATGCATTCTAATTTAATTATTAGAGTTATTTTTCGTAAGTTAGAAATATTAAAATTGTGGAAAATGCATTATATTTCATTATTATGTGCTTGGGAAATAGATTAATTGCTATTTATTAGAATTATCTATCTCTATACTTTTATCTTACGTAAAATCATTTTATAAAGAAAATTAAATTTAATTATGTGTGTTTGGATTTTATGGAATGCGGTTAAATTATATTGCAATTACCTTGTAGAAATAATTTCGTTAATTTAATTAGTTACTTTCCTATTATTTCAAATTTATTTTTCGAATAGATATTTGGGAATGGGAAATAAAAAAAATAAAAAAATGAGAAAATAAAAAGGGTTTTGGGAGCATATAAGGAAAAGAGAGTTCTATTTTCATTTTTATGTGTTTTATTGAATTTTTCTCCCTCTCTCCTTCTTCTTCTCCTTTGAAAGAAAAATTCATGGAGGTGGCTACAATTGGATTTTGCTTGTGGGTGGGAGTGCATTGGAATGGTCTTGGGATTGCTTCAGTGTAGGAAGAAATTCAAATTGGATTCATGCCTCTCAAGAAGAGATTTTTCTATTTGAAAGCTTGCTTGGAAAGAGGTATTTTTCTTGCGGTTTGATTCTTCTTTTTTTTAATTTAAATTTTCCATTTACTATGCCCACAATAGGTGGATGTTTATGGTCTCTTCATTGTAGCAATGAATAGAGTTCAATGATGCAAATAAGAATTAGATTTAGTTTGTTTTTTAATTGCATTCAAATTTTATTTTGAAAATGTATGAAAAGAGGCCAAGTTATGGAAAAATTTTCCTAGAATGGGTTGTGAGTAGGAAATAATTTATTTGAGTTGAAAAGAATGTCGTTGTGCATATTAGAACCAAAAGGGCACTTTCAAATTTTTGAAATTTTATGTATTATGGAAGTTAGAAATTTGGGTGTTCTTGAGGGAGGTCTCCAAATAATGAATTTGGGGGTTTTATGATTTTTTCCCTCTTATTGAAAAATGAAAATTTTGTTTTAAACCTTAGTTTTAGTATTATTTTGTGAGATGAAAAGTCTCATGAGGGAAATAGGATTCCCTACTTATTGGATATGAGTGTCGCATTTTTGCCTCGTTTTCCGTGCTTTAACTTTTAGGTCAAAGTTGGCCTTTTTATAGGCCTTATATTTGAATTGTATACTTATGGCCACATGGATATGGTTGTTATGTGTTTTGACCTTATTTCCCTATGTTTTGACCCTTTTTTTTTTTATCATAGTTGACTTTTTGGTCAAAGTTGACTTTTATATAGGCTTTATGTTGGAATTGTATGATTTTGGCCATGTGGTTATGAGTGTTATGTGTTTTGACTTCATTTCTCCATGTTTTGACCTTTTAGGGCATAGTTGACTTTTTGGTCAAAGTTGACCTTTTATATAGGCCTTATGTTAGAACTGTATACTTCTAGTTATATGGTTATGAGTGTTATGTGTTTTGACATCATTTCCCCATATTTTGACTTTTTGGTCAAAGTTGACTTTGAACTTAGGAATGGATACTTAGTATTCCTATGGGTTGCCTGTAGAAGGCCATAATACCCTTGCATCATTGTTTGATCTTGATGATTGTATGTATGGTTATTAACGTGACGATGTCATACCTTGTTTTGCATGCTATTTCCATTTTGAGAAAATGATGTTTGGTATGCCTTATTGAATGAATTGTATTATGGATTGGATGTAATTTCCCTTCTCTTCTCCACTGCATTGAAATGGTATGTTAGTGATGATGTATTAAAGAAGGATGTGTATGAATTTAAAAGTATTGATGCTCTTGTGTTAATCTCTTTCCTTTCTATTGCTTGGTTGGGTCATGAGTGACCCTAGGTGAATCATGCATTAGATCGTTTTATGTGTATATTCATGTGTGGGTGTGCATTGAATTCTGCTAGTTATTTTATCCCCATAGTGTTGTGTTGGGTGTGTGTGGAACCCATGTTCAACCTTGTGTGAATTACCTTGGAGTCTTGTCAAAACCCTTGTTTGTGTGAGATGGCTTGATAGCGGTGTTGCCGTGATCTTTTTCTCTATAGCTCGAGGGTTGCCTAGAGTGGCATAGACATCTATTACACTCGATGATGGCAATATGGTAGGGTGATGGGTAACATTTCCCCATTGGTCCTACAAGAAGATCTCTTGAGAGCTGGAAGAGTTCCTTGTGTATTGTTTACCTTGTGATCTTGTTGTATCTCGCACCTACTGGAGCACTTGGGAGGTGATTTATTAATGTTGTAATATTATCATTTATGTAATTTAATTATGGATTCTGATCCTGCCGTGTTCGGGAAGTAGCCTCCGTCATGTAATTGTATTATGACTTCACTCAGTTAGAAAATGAACCTTGTTTAGAAAGGAATTTATCTTGCTTTAGCATAGTTTATTTTGATGGAAATGGTTAAATCTGGACATTGGTGTCCTTTGTTAATTGTTGTAATGATATCTTATGCTATGTTTATGATTTGGATTGTAATGTTCCCACATTATTGTTGAGATTCCCATTATTGTTTTTAGCCTGTCTCGATGTTGGTGTCGAACGAGCGCATCATTTTGTGTGATATTTCTCATATTTGGCATGTATGTTATTTTGAACTAGAAATTATATATTACCTTTGTTTGAATTGATCTCATGCTTTGGGTTAGTTAGCATGTTGATTCATGGGTAATTTTTTGATGCTATATGTTTGGATTCCCTTTGTATGCTCTTCCCTCAAGTGCAAGGTTTTGTAGTTGTCTCCTCCCATAGTCTTTATGGTCTTTTTGTCATTTTGTCTCGAGCATTAGTTATTAATTAATTTACTTAGTTGTTAAGCTTCTCATTTTAAATTTGTGCGGATAGATATTTTTATAAAGGCTTTAGACTTTAATTATTATCTTGGTTGGTTTTTAAAGGTTAAAATAGATTTAGCTATCCTTAGCATGTTTACTTCCCACATTTTAATTTTATTAATTTTGATAGTTTAATTTCTTAAGTTAGGTTTTGACTTAGGTCAGAACTATGTGTCACCTTCACTCGGGAAAATCTAGGGTTGGTTCTTGGATGGAGACCACCCCTCTTAGTGACCTAAAAGATAATAACTAATATCTACAACTTGTTCTAGAATGGAGACCATGATACCACCACGAGGTCTTAGTAAAGTCACCATGCATAAAATTTAACATGTTATAGTGATTACCCCAATATTCACTAGCAACCTATACCACCATATAGAGCCATATCTAAACTAGTGATCAAAGGATACAGAAACATCACAGCCTACAATACTTCCTGAATGACCAATAACATAAGACAAATGAGAAACACCAATATAGAAGTGTAATTTTTAATCTAAATGAACAATCAACCTTATTTTTTAAATGAAAGCACACAAGAATTAAATTTAAAATATATAACCACCATAGTTTTATTAAATTAATGGACATGACAATAAAGTTGACATAAAGTAACAATGCCATTAAGGGGATGATTGTGACTGTGTTCACAAAACCTAAAAAGAGCTGACATATTTTTTTTTAAATTCTAAAGTAAGTGTTTTAAATTTAAAATATAGTTGACATACTTTTATTAAATGAATGCACCTAAAAATTATAAAGTAACTATTTTATATTTAAAAAATATATAACCGACATATTTTTTAAATGAAAGCACACAAGAATTAAATTTAAAATATATAACCGCCATAGTTTTATTAAATTAATGAACATAACAATAAAGATAACATAAAGTAACAAACCTATATAAATACAAGTAATAGTCAAACATAAATCACAAAAATATGAAATGAAATAAGGTAGAGCAAAAGAATATTGGAGAAGCACAAGAGTTATTTGAAGGTAATTGCATTATATTGAAATAAGGTAGAACAAAAGAATATTGGAGAAGTGTAGGAGTTACTTGAAGGTAACTGCATTATATTTTATACATTTTCGTATAAAGGTTTCAATTTAATTTTCTTTTCTTTTCAATGAAATCTAATTTGTGGGTTTTTATTCAGTGCTGATTTATAAAAATTAACGGCAGTTAAATAATATTTTATTCATACATTTTATTATACTTTAGATTTATTTTCTATACATTGTAATTTAATTCAATGATTTTTAATCATCATTGTATTATTAAAATATAGTGCTGTAAAATATCAAATCAAATAAAAAGGAGCAAAGTATACTAGACAAGTGTAGAAGTTATTTGAATATTCTAATGAATATACTTTATGTTAGTTGTTTACACATATTTTTAAAACAATTAAAGGGTTAGTCAATAAAACCCTAGCTAAATATGAAATAAAAAATTCAAACCGTAGGATTCAATATGAAATAAGGGGATAAAAACATGTTTGTTTACTCTAATTGCATTATATTTTATAAATTTCACCATAGAGTTATTTTAACTAGCATACCTATCTTTAGAAAAATATATCTAAAATACGTAGAGATATATCCTTCTGGAGGCACCTATTCAACTTATATGCGATAAAATAATTCAAAAATAGGCACCTCGAGAAGGATATATCTTGGCGTATTTTAGATATATTTTTCTAAATATAGGTATGCTAGTATATGTTCTTGTGCATTATATTCTATTTGATAATATATATTATATTGGATATCAAAAGCAAATGATGGAGGAAACGCAATCAACAAAGCCAACGAATGAAAGCAGAAGTGCAGAGCTAATACTTCTGACAAACCACCTCATTGACATCTCCAAAGGATGTGCAGAAGAGATTGAAACGCTAATGAATATAGTGATAATATGTCATTTCATAGGGCCAAAATTAAGTAGGATACAAATAAGAGAATGGATCAAGGAGACATGGCAAACTCAGTGCATACTCAAATTTATACCCAAGGCTTTCTTTGTCACTGCTTTCCTCTTAGAAGTAGACACATATAAGAGGCAAAACTTGGCAACTGGTAGGTGCACATCTGTACATATGAAAATGGATGCCAATTTTGATAAACCTTATGAAGAACCTAAATGGATTCATCCATATAACTTACCTCTGGAATTTTGGACAGAGGACTTCTTAACAAAGATAGGCTACTCTCTAGGAACCATAATAGGCATTGACACAGACATTCTAGATAATGACTCATATCTCTACACAAGAATACAAGTGGTAGAAATCAAAAGATTCTAGAGGAATTAATTCTATGCTTGAAAGAATACCAATGGATTCAAAAGTTGGAGATAGAAGAACAAAGGATTTTTTTTTAGAATGTAGAAGTCGACTTCATTCACATGAAAGATGCCTTAGAAAAAGGAATAAAATAGAAGGCTTGAAAGATCTAGATACCCCTGATATAGACAAAAATATCATTAAAAATCAGCCAAAAATGAACATAGGAGAAATTCGAAGTACCCAGTCACAAGCGAATAATCCATGCAACAAAGAAAAGACTGATGGATAAACTTCTAAAGGAGGAAACAAGGACAACATAAGTACGATAAGTTCAAATCATGTGAGGGAGGAAGTGATAGGATCCTTGCCACCTCAATTTGATCCCTAGATATGTAATCCCCAAAAAATCCCTGTGGTGAAGCTAGATTCCCAAGTTGATAAGACACCGAGAAAATTGGAGGTAGGAGCAAACAAGACTGGGCAATCATCACCAAAGGATACTTCATCATGGATGGGCAATTGCATAAAAGGTGTCAAAATCTAGGACTTCCTAAGGGGCACTACCAGAGGTACCCCTCAATTATCTCAAAATTAAAACCTATTAAGGGGTGTACAACCCCTTAACCCAACATTTTCAAACACCTTCAGAACATCCATCGTCCCCACTTCTCGAGAAGGAAGAAAGAGCTCTCTATTAAGATTAGATAGGAAATCTGAAAACCATATCTTGAGTGAAGATTGAGGATGGAACCAATAGTCAATCAAAAGGGAAAAGGGAAGTCCCTCTGTAGAAACTACAGATAGTTTAGCATTTACCCCATGGAAGGATAATTGATCGATGGCTAGAAGAAGATATCCAAAGATTTGAGACGCAAAACATCACATGGGACTATCGTAATTTATAAGGAGCCTCAAGAAACTTAGCCAAATCATCCATAAGAGAGGTTTCTACCAACAAGATGAGCTTCAGATTAGACAGCTAAATGGAAATCAAATGTGTTTTTATATGCCAAACTAGGTAGGATGAGGAAGATGAAGAAGAGAATGAGGAGGAGGAAGAAGGAGAGAAGGAGGAGGAGGAGAAAGATGAAGAAGAGGAAGAAGACTAAGAGGAAGATCCAAAGGAGGAACCAAAGGACCAGATCAAGCACCTCTTTAAAGCTAAAACTGATGAGGTGGCATAAGCGATTTATAAGGTGATAGGCTCCTAGGAGTTTAGTGGCAATCACATTCACGATGGCTATATCTATGAAGAATTTCTCATGAACACGATCATCATTCTAGGAAGGAAAAACTACAAGAAGATAATGGCAAACAACTACATTATGGACAACATGAGATCTATTGCAATCGAAGCTATCTTTAATTTTAAGAAGAGGCCTAAGTACATAATGATCAAAAGGGTTTTCGATGCGACGACAGTGAACCAAAAAAAGGTGTCAATACAGGCCTTAGTGTTGTTTGTAGTGCCCCTCGTCTCATCGTCCATCAGATTGATGTTTGCTTAAACTTTATAGTGTCCTAGACCGTAGAAGATGGATCTCTTGTTATCTTGTTACTTCATTGTGAACTTAATTGTTAAGATAGCAGATGTTGAGGTTGGATTATGCCATTTTATGCTGTACAAATTGATAAATGAACTGATGTTTTAGATGCTTTGATGTTATTCATTATATGGATTGGAAGTTAGTTGATCATTTTATGTCGTAGATTAGTAATCTGATACTCTGTTCAATATAGTTGATTGTTATTTATAAGCGTGAATGGAACAGTGTTGTATTACTCGTTCTCGAGTACCCTACCTCACTGCGATTTCCATTCACGATAGGACTTCTTGTGATGTATATGTATATCTTGTTATGGTTAACGTGCGTTGCTGCAGGATGCAGGTACTAGGCATCGACTCCACCTGATTACAGGTCTGAGCGTGCCTTCGCCAATGGATTAGTTGGTTGGAGTTAACGTGAGGTCCCTAGTCAGTGTTCCTTCATCGTTAGTTTACCCTTGTGGTTAGTGGTGGTTATTCGCCCATGTCTTACGGTCAGGTAATGCCGTATCTTGGAGTCTAATGAGTTCTGCAGGTGTCTAAGTATGTGTGACAATGTTGTGCTTTAATTAGAATTATTCTACGGAAGAGTATAAGTGTTGTTAAATGGGCATAATGCCGTTAGTTGTCGATTTTAGCTATAAATAAATTACTATTTTAATAGAAGTGTTGTTGATAAATAAAGTTGTAAGAAGTTTGTATTATTCAATATAATATTAATTATAATATATATTTAAATAAATAAATAGATGTAATCATGCTTGTAAATTGTGTTGCGCAACTTGATTAATAAGATAAATTAAAGTATAGTACAAAAATATATAATTGTCGATATAGTACTATTCTATTTATAACAATAAATTGGGTCGGCTATAAAAAGATATATTAATAAAATAATAATAAAATAAACTATTTAATAATTGGGATCTTTAAATTAAATAAAAGTACTTATTCTTTAAAGGAGTTTTGCACGGGATCGCGTGCCAAGCCCTAGGAGAAGAGAAAGAGACTGAGTTATAAAAGAATTGTCGGTGCAACAAGGAGGACATCACAGGGGTAAGGAAAGAAGCAGCAGAGAACTGCAACAATTGGAGCGGGTTCGTCGCGGTGATTGCGAAATCAGGTTCCGTCGAATGCCTTATCTCTGAACTTCCTTTCAATCTGCAAATGTTTTTATAGTTTGTTTGATCCCGCATAGTTCGGCAGTCTGTCCTTTCTGTGTGTGAACAGCATCCTCTCTTAGGGTTTCAAATCGTTCCTTTCTGCTCAAGGACTCCATTGGTCGATTGCCTTCCTTTCACTGGTTGCCGAATCATTCCGTATGCACTCTCAGACCGGCGTAATCTTGGTAGGGTTTGCAGATGTAAAAGACACCTCGATAGGGTCGCCGTAGATCGCTGTTGGTTTTAGCTAGTCGTCACTGTAAGATCTGATCGATGTTATTAATGTTCTTTCTCTGTGTTTAGCTGGAAACTATCTTCTACCTTCTTGAAGCATTTCGCAAGGGAACGAAGGTAATTGCTTGCAATCTCATTTTTGATCCTATCGTTTCATTCTATGAGATGTTTAGGCCATTGGACCACAGCAATACAGGTTCATCTGATACAAATATAGTTTATACTCTTTGATTTCTTTCATCTTCTGAGAAGGAACCAGCCTTTCAAGCCACGGTTTTAGCATTCTCTCTGACGTATTCCTTTTGTTTTATGAACCCTTATGTCGATCTTCTATCTTGAGGTGCCATACATGGTCATATTGAAGGAATACTTCGTAGTTACACCATGATTCCACAGAAATGAAAGGTCGCTCTTTTACTCCCTACATTTCCTTCATCTGTTCTTTTCTCTACACACTTCGTTCTTTAGCCGTGACTATTACTGCATATATGCTCATTATTGAGCGTGTATATTGATTGGGAGTCATGGTTGGTTGCATGCAATTTTATCCCTTTTCTGAGCATCTCAAAACCCTTATGCTTTACTTCTCACGGCTTCAAAGGCACTGTACTGGGTACACTTCATTACAGATCATGAACCTCCACTGGGCCGTGGCTCTGTAGCTTTTATTTCATTTTTAATAGCCAGAACAAAACTCATTTTCTCTTCATGATGGTTTACTCCTGCGAGGCCATGGCTTTGTCGATTTATATGACTCGAAACCACTCATCAGAAATCTGTATCTTGTTTGGTTTTCCGGAGGTTAGTTATGAGGTTCGCGCCTGTAATGCCAGTGTAATGTAGAAATATTGAGGCGAAGCCCTCACATTCTGGATGCGAGACTGGTGAGCAGTGGTGCTGAACTTGGTTATTAGGTTGCCTGAGATTCTATTCATCTTATTTTGTTTCTTTAGGTTTTATTTGCTAGCAGATTGATATTATTTAGCATCGCTGTAAATTGTATAGGTGGCGATTAAGAGAGTTCGCTGCCTTATTTTGTCTGGAGTGAAAGTTTTAATGTCTTTTCATTCGCCATTCAACCGGACGATGCTGCCCTCTGATTCGTCCACTCTATTACTGAATTATCACTGTAGGTGGCAATTTCTAGGGCGTAATAGGGAGGTAATGCTCTTAGTTAGTTTCGCTGCCTTATTATCATTGTTTTAAATGAATGTTTTGAATCCTTTTCATTCACCTTTCCTACATAAGATCAACACGATGATTCCCCATTTTGAACAGCACTCTTGGTGACTGTTTTACATCTGTAGACTGTTATTCCAAGACAAAAGGACCATGTCAATGATAACTCGTGCCAAGAATATGCAACGGATTCTAGATGTTCTGTTTTCAAAACTATAGCCTTATAATAAAGGTTCGCCATTAAGAAGGCTGAAAGCTTGCACCTGTTTTCGTCCATTGCTCTGGAACCTGCCCGGTGAGTAGGTTAGAGGGGTTTAGCCTTAATACTGATGATAGAAATATAATGACGTTGCTCTGTTAATTTGATTTGCCAATGTCAAACTATATTTGCTTGGGTAGAATGATTATCTAAGATTCTGTTTTAGCGCAGAAAACTTTGCAGGTCGTTTTGAGCATCGTGGGCTTATCACAAATAATTTAATTATTTGGTCATGCAGTATCCAGCTGACGGCTTTTGGAGATGTGCTATAGGAAGGAATGAACTCTGTTCTTAGCACACAGACAATGATCCATTTAAATAAAGTTAAACATCAATAATAAGATATTCGGTGGTTTTAGAATGGTTGTCCTCTAGTGCTATCTCTAAGTCCACCCTTCTGATCCATGATACTGTATTCTGTCAACAACTACTGTATAGTGATAATGCTTCCATAACGCCATTCTCCAGAATACACCTTACTCGATGGATAAAGTTATGCAACAACTAGGAAGGCCAATGTAAACAAGCAACACAGGAAAATGGTATTAAAAACTCAATAGGTGCCATGTGATTATGTGGGCACTAGATGTTCCATGTCAACATATTCAATGCAGAGATTCATTCAGAAAATTGTTAATAACCTATAACGTACAGCTTACTTGACACCTAAATGGATTCTTCTCCACCACTGAACAGCTGTCACTTGAATAGAATCAATGCTTCATAGCATTTACACACTTGTTTTTGTAGAATTGAATTTTGCAAAGATCGGAGAGCGAAATGATTATCTACTTAAGATGTGTCATCAGATATACAATTACCACCACCACTAAGATCATTAAATCTGCGTCACTCAACCAACCTGCTGTAAAAGTTGTCAAAGTTTGCTCTCACCTGTAACTGTTATCTAATAATTGGTTCCAGCCGTATTATAATCTGTTTTAACAATTTCATTTGAGAACTTATCAAACTGTCTTCCTTATAATTTGCTTGTATTAATAAATTAGGTTTCCTGCATTGCAAAACTGGAAAAGTTGTTATATCTGACCCGTCCACTCCATAGCTAGGGTGATTGAAGTCATGCTGACCTGCAAACAGCTGATTACTATCAGTTTGAGCGAATTATAATCATCCGGGAAAGATCGCCCTTGCTTTGAACGGATTCATTGGCTAAGTGTTGTCTATTTTGTCTTGCATCGATTACTACTGCTTTCACAGCGAATCTGGAGGAGTATTGCCTGAAATGCATTATGTTATGTATTTGCTAGATCGCTGTTACCAGCCAATCGCTACCTTGGGTATATTTGCAGCCACTGCAATCATAACCCTTCCAATCGCTGCAGATTTAACTGTGATCTCAATATTAAAGTTTAAGGTATACATTTAACTCGAGGAGATGAATAATGCAGCCTCCGCATTTGTCTTATCCAAACATCCAAATGACACTACAATTATTAACAGTTTGAAACATTAAAATCTAAAAGTTAGTCGAGTTATGATGTAGATCGCCCTTGTCTTGGCTGGGCGCTCTTCTGAAGGAATTCAACTCTGTAGAACGCTGCCCATAGAAGCTAGCCTACATCACATACCTTCTACAATCAGGTCAATGCACATAGAACGTTGTTTCTGTCAACTAGATGCATCGTATACCATAGTTCAACCTCTTTTAACAGCAATTTTGGTTTATAACTAGAATATCACCGTGGTTTGTTTTCACATTGCTGAGACGTCTGAGAGGTTCCTTCCTCCAGGTTACACCTTCACACCAGTGCACAGACTTCAATCAGACCACACAACCAACACAAACTTAGCAGTTATCTCGAAGATGTAGATTGGCGCTCCTCCGAAGGCCAGTGCAGCGAGGGAATTCAACTGAGTACATACAGAAATCAACTGTCGAATCCTACAGAATGATTGAGATGTCAATGTCTGTCCGAAATGACTGGTTAAGGTCTGATGCTATCCACTTCTCTGGAAAAATAGTCAATAGCAATTTTACACCTCAGTAGTAAAGTATCTCAAACTATTCGCATAGGGCACTTTAACGACCATTCTCCCTAAGGAATTAAATCACTATGGATAAGATCAGTTTCGGAGATAACTCCAAATCATCATAAAAGAATCTATTTGGTTGAGCTCGTTAGAATGTTTGCAAAACCATGTGAAGGATAACAAACATTTCGTGATTGAACTCTCCTCGTGTAGTTATCGTTCAGCCGTAAGATATCTCTCCTAGCGTTATTATCCGTTATAGAATAAAGTTAATTGGACAAGATTGAAGGAAAGTATATAAAGATCGTATCGTTATGAAAGTGTCAAATGGTAAACAGAAATTAAGTGGTTCTTTTATTATTATTGTAATGTTTTAGTTAATCAATTTATCTATCTTTTGAAACAAAATAAAGATTAGTTAGAGATTTTGTTGCAAGGTATTAATTTAATTGTTGTAATATAATGTTGATTTTATTTCAGAAGCTGTTTGCATTGAACTGAGAATGAATGATAGTATTTTATCTCCTGAATTTTGAATTGAATTGATTGAGTGTGGTAATGAGTCGATTTAAGGTTGTTCAAACCCGAATTCCAGAGGCTAAGTCGTCAATGTTGAGTATTTGCAGCTTGTGTATTGTTGATGTTGTAATTACGATGTAATAGCGTTTATGTGTATCAAACAAAGTATGAAGTATAATGAGGTTCTGTCAAGGTTGAATGTTGTGTCTTGTAAAGTAATAATCTCAGGATGAGATATCAAACCTCATGTGATCTTATTGCATTGTTTTGTCGTAAGGAGAGATCTGAAATCTGTAAAAGAATAAAGTCTTGCAATGTTAAAAGTGTTGGATAACAATTGATGTTATGATTCTATTTTGATGCAAGAGGGTTTATGCCTTGCAGTGTTCATTTACGTGTATTGTTATAAGTCTTGCATGATGTTTTGAGGATTACTAGGTGTTAGGAAGGAGAGTGGCTTTCAACGTGGGGCCGGCGCCCAGAGTGGCAGTCAGGATAACCCGTTGGAAGTAGATTAATCAAGTGATAACCTAAAAATGAATTAGGGGGTTAAGGGTAGATTTCACACTAATAAGATTAATGGATTCCTCTCCCATGGCCTGTAGTGCTTGTTTAGACTAAGGATGGGTAGAGAAGGCCTGGTCGGCATGATTGACTTCCTTGTCCTCATGAAAGGAAGGTCGATTCCGCATGTGTCACCCTATGGGGCCGGCGCCTAGTGAGAGGCTGTCAGGATAACCATAGATGGGGGCCGGCGCCTAGTGAGAGGCTGTCAGGATAACCCATGTTAGGACCATGCGATGACACTCTCCCTACTACAACCTAGCATTCCTTGCTCGGTCTCTCCTCGTTTGTTTTGTGTCGCCTCTGGAAGTGAAAGTGAAAGTGAAAGTGGAAGTGAAAGTGAAAGTTAAGTTAAGTTATGTTGTGTTGTATTGATATTGCCATGCGTTGTATTGGCGTTTGGTCGTCCCTTGTTCTTGTTTGTCTCTTGACCGCCTGACTGTTGTTGTTTGGGACCTCATGTTAACTCCTAGCTCGGGGGGTGGACCTTTGGGTTCCACATGGTCGGGTGGAAGAGCTATTTTATCCATTGGTTCTCTTGTCAGGATCTTATGCAGAAAAAGATTTGCTTCAGTTGTGCTTGTACCAGTTGATGAAGATGTATGTGTATAACCTTGTACCAGATTTGTGTAACAGAACATTTATTGTGTAAGTAATTCTGATGTAGTCTACAAATGGTGATATCATGATGTACTCATGTGTAAGGAAAGCATATCTGTTGTGTACTTAACTATGTAGATGGTATTACATTATTTGTCGACGTGCAATGAATATGAATCAGTTGTTCAATTATGCTTTGGATTAGATCAGTTGTTGATGTATGATAAATTATGTTAGTTGATTTGTTAAGTGATGCAGCCTTGGACCCTTAGAGAATATGTTGTAATTAGTCGTGTTAACGTTACTTAATCTTTTAAAAAAAAAAAAAAATTTCCTGTTTCATATTGCAAAAGTGTGTATTCTTTAAGGCGTTCAAGGCGGGCGTTACATTGTTTAGAGAAGGGATACAAAGAAACAACATGGAAACCTTCTCCTACTTCATCAGCCAATATGAGGATCTCCTTTCCCCCACTTAGGTTGTCAGATCTATAGAGCTGGAAGAAGGACTCAGAACCCTCTAGCACAACAACTAACTTCTCTACTTTCATTTTCATAATCTCGATGTAAGTGCTCATCTAGTGAGCATAGTACTATGTTTCCCTATGTTTTATAATATATTAGTTGTCATACAGGCATTATCTTACCTATAAAAAATATATATTTTATATTGGATAGTTATTTTATTGTATTTACTTAAGAGTTATTTTGTTATTTTATAGTTAGTTGATTTACTTAAGAGTTGTTCTATTTTATTTTATTACCTTAGCAATTACTTTATAGTTTATAGTTTTTTTTTTCAAATATATGTTGGATGTGGTTTTGTTTTTATTATTATTTTTATGTCAGTTATTTAATAGTTTTTGTTAACACTCTCATGCCATTACACTCCACCCCTTGTTGCCACTATTGTTATGCTTCTCGACGTAATAAGATGTAAATAGACTTTAAAAACTAATAAATGACAAAGCTAAACATTTGAAATTCTCTTACATGATATAGTCCAAGTTCAATCTTATATAATCATCAACATCATAGTGACCAAAGATTTAACACATCCACTAGAAAATAATTTTTAACGTCAGAAGAGTATAAGGTTTCCTAGTATTATTGCTAGATACAAAAGCATGAACAAGTATTCCATAATCCCACTCTTATTACTAGTATCTTGATCATATACATAATAAGATCTTAAAATGATATTACACAAGTGTGTCTTAATTCACTTCTAACTTTGCATAGTATTAATGCAAGTGTCACTATGCAATACACAATGATATCTTATGTATTAACTTTCCAACATCATAAGAATCATGTTTATTATACAGTGATTCTACTACTCCTCCCTCTCAAGGTTGGCACATTATATACAGCCCATAACAAATTTAATTTGGTTTAGAAGAATTAATAAACAAATACTTCAATATAGACAAGTACTATGATAATAAGATCAAAAAAATAATATCTCACTAATAATCATGCTATAGTTATCAATATCAAGAGGATAACTTATTCTCCAATTATAGCATCATGGGGTTATCCATCTTACATAGTCATATATAGTATGTCAATTAAATTAAATGGCAAATATGTGCCCATCATTACCCCATGACCAAGCCTCAACATTGTATTTTAGTTTCTTGTAACTTTATACATAACAATGTCATATATAGTGTGATAATGCATGTATAAATAATAGAAATTGGTACAATATTTCATTCCCACCTATTGGTCCTATACTAGTATGACATTTATAGCTTGATTCAACCCATGAAGACAACAACTCCTATATTATTTTTCCCTTTTGAATACTATATATAGTACTTCTAGCATGTTCAATGTAATGATAGTTTAAATAAAAATAATAGTTCGCCCAAAAAATTCTTAATAAAATGTAAGTTCACAATATTTATCCATGATAGATTTAGTCATGTAATATTCAAAACAAGACCCCAACTACACTATCCAAACTATAGTGTATACAAGACATGTGAATTGTTTTGAAAAATGCCTCAAGAATAAAGAATAGGATTATGACATGTGTATTTTTTTTGGATAAAATATCCTTAAAGAAAAAGTCAAAGGCATGCATCGAATATGAGATTTTCTTAACCAATGCATCAGGAAGAATATTATGAATAGGAACCACCAATTAGTAGCTGAGAACATAATCTCCAATGGATATTATTTCCTTCTAGGTTTTTGACACAAAATGGGTCAACTTGTAGTACAACTAATATTATATAACTATAAAGTTCCCAAATCAACCATGTATAATTATACAAAATAAGGGATTAAACCTTGATACTAGAAGAAAATACTTACCTCAACCCAAGTTCCATGAATAGAGAAGGGATTCACATTCCATGGATTCAAATATCCAAGAAAATAATCTAAGGTTTACTATTTGTAGGTTCTTAAATTAAAATAAAAACCTTTTGAGGTTGCCATGATCCCTCTTATAGAGATTTAGATCATGCAAATCAAGATATCCCCAAAGAATTATATTTTCTATTTAGTCTAAAACTTATTTTATATAGGCTTAATATGCTCATTTCACTAGGGTAAAAGAGCCCACCCAGTGTTAGAACCCTTTCATACAAATCAACATGAGTTTTTACAACTTTATAGAATTCCTTTAGAAAAAAGCCCTCCTATTTCCAAAATGCATCATTGCTTAAAAATATTCTCATAGGAAACCATTCCCATGATTTCTAAATGTAACTGAAGTTTCATTCATGAATCCTATACATGTATGCATCCAACCCATGCAACTAGAGTCGCATAATAAAGATCAAGAGTCATGGATGATGAATAATTTAGTAACTTTTAGCATGGATTCACTAACAATACACTCCATCCAAAAGACTTGTCATGAAGGTCTTAACAAAGAGTTAATCCTAAATATTAGTTAGATTTAGAGAATTTATTTTCTTTTAATTATATTTCCCATATATTATATAGTTTAAATTCATTTATCCATTTAATTCTTATATTCAAATTTTAGTTTTAGGTCCTAATTGTAATATATATGCCAACCCTACCACTATCACACCCCATTTTTGGACAACTTAATTATGTTATTTAAACTAGCTATTAGTTAGATACTTTGTTATGCATTTTTAATTATTCTTAATGAGTTATGATTAAAAGATATTTGTGATAAGGTAAATCTATCTTTACTCATGGTTATATAGAAATAATTATGATTTCTAAAATGGATAAAGGTTCATCTTCATGCCTTATTGTATATTTAAGTATTCATGATATTTGAATATTTGTTTTGAGTAATGGACTAACTACCTTATTGGCTAATGAGGTGGGTGCAAGAGATTATTATCTCTCTCAGATGAGGAGGGAGAGCATCACTGGAGAGAGGGGAATAGATCGAGGAGAATGAGCAAGATGTCGTAACTTTGAGAACTCACACACACACACACACACACAGTATTGTGTTCCATTTGCATTTTTGTGAATATTTTCATGTCATAATGTTGGTCTCAAATTGCATTGTAATATCATCATTATCACGTCATTGTGTTTGTTCTTGTTTTGACAAGTTAGTATGAAGATTATGTTGAATTTACCTCTTTGTCGATATTGTTAATCTTGTCTTTTGTTTTGATGATTCGGATTAGGATTGTTTTGCTTGCATATCCTAAATCTGTTTAATTAGATTGTAGAAGTTTGTGTTGAGAAGTTATCACAACTCTCAATGCAAGTGATTTTTAAGTTATACATAAGTATATATATAGATATAATCTGTATTTATAGTTGTGTTAAATCAAATGCTTTGAAATAATTATGGGTTCGTGAATTCAATTGCTATGCCTCGAAATAATTGAGGTTCCCCGAATTCAATTTTAAAGCTTTAATTATTTTAAATACTTTATCTTGTGATAGGTTAGTAAACATCAATTTAAATAGGGAGAATAAAAATGTAAACACATCTTGTGATGCCTCTCGGCATAAATATATATATGCATAAAATTATAAATTATATATGTATGTAATTGTATATATTCATATGTTGAAAAGATTTGAATTTAAAATAATCTTGTGCCCGAATTGAGCTCCACATCGTAGAGATAGTGATGCATTGAAATGCATTAATTGAGTGGGTACCGTGGGAGGAGTGGAGTTGAACTCCAAGTTTTTTTTATGAGACATGGCTTTAGTTTCATGGGTATTTCTGGAGGACGAAGTGGGCAGTTAATGCAGAATTTTTCGAAGATTAGTTTAGGAGACTTAGGGATTCTTAGCAAGCCCTAAGAGGAGAAAAAGAAAGGGGGATTGAAGGAGAGAGGAGCAAGAAAAAAGAAGGAACAAACAGAGGTAGGAAGGAGATTTGAACTCTGCCATTTTGAGAAGGATATCTTTTGAGGGACTGGTATGTAATAGTCCACTGTTATAATGATTCAAGTATTTCATTTTATTTGAATGTTTTGCAAAATATGAATGTGTTTCCATATAGGAATCTACATCTTTGAAAGGAGATGTAGAGGGAAGTTAGAAACTATTCTTGTAAGACTAGATTTTTGTCTGCATCTACATGGTTTTATATTATATTTACTATGCAAATTTCTATTAAGAAATATTCTCAGAATTGAATCTATACTTATCTAAAGACTCGGCCATTCATTGGCCATTTTCTCTTTAGATGTAAACTTTTCTTTTTGCATTGGGTCAAGGGGATAGCTTTATTTACCCTGGTCAGGTCACCTATGTATCTAGAGGGATATTGCTCTGCTTATCGAGACCATTATCATAACTTGGCTTTAGTGTTATCTTGAGAAGATCATAATAGTTATCCATTATGTTATGAGTGCTTTAAACCGAGTTTATTCTTATATGATTCATTGAGATTCTTGCAAATAAACTAGTAGTTGTGAAGAGGGTTTGATAAACAAACTTATTTATATTTCTATGAGTTCTGAACAAGGGATATAATTTCTATTCTTAAGTCGTAATTTTTCTTTATACAAAGAATGGTTATGTCAATTTATACCCAATCATAACCGGTGTAGTTGTTAAGAGTAGAGTATACTTTTAATCTTAACTAGGTTTAAGATTCGAATGGATATTTATAATCCACTATCATTCGATATGCATGTGTATATTACTGCATTGATTATACACTTATATTGTTCGATGTTAAACAATGTTAAATGGTTTTAGACCCTGAGATTGTTAGAGAATAAAAGTGAGAGTTTCTTAATGCTTTTCCAATATTTTTAATGGTTTACTATTCATTGTATACCTTTTATAATAGAAAGAAGGAAAGATTTAAGCTCTCAAGTCTAAGAAGATTATTATCTGAGTGTAACCTTAATGGAATATCATGAACATTTGAGTTTAGAATAAGTTAGTGAAACAGTATTTTATCTTCTATGATACTTGTGATTAAACAAATGCCTTTGCGAAAGGATTAATGTGTCTTTTGTTGACTCGGATCAGTTTTATATCTCTTTGAGATTAATATAATTTTGGATAATTGTTGATATATTGTTTGTAAATTTATGAACATGGATTTCATATATATATATATATGAGTGTAAGTTAGTAAACATACAAACATATATATATATATATGAGAGTAATTTATGTTACACCATGATATCCCTTGCAACTATAAAATACTCGGTGTTGAGTGAACATTGTAGGGAGTATTAAAAGAGTGTTACATATATATGATAGTATCATTATGAATAATGGTATTTTTAGGAGTTTATCATGGGATTGTAAACTCTACCTTGAAGGATAACCCTGCATCAGTTTCTGCATCTTGTACTTATACTTGGTTTATTATCATTAATACCTATGCAAATCTGCCATACAGTAGAGTGATTGTTATAGTTTATATGAATAGTAGAAAAATGAATTGATTTGACTTATCTTATTTATTTATAAACAAAACTTTTTAGATTGTTTGAATCTTCTTTGCTATATACCTATCTATGGTTGAAATTTGACATTAAGGGTATTGTGAACAATTGTTAAAAGAATTTGTGTGATAAGTAAGAATGCAAGGATGCATAGTAGTATTGTTACCTAATTGTGCATTTCAGCCCAATCAAGTCAGGCTGGGACAACACTGATATTTGCTACTTTGAAGAAGCAAATAGGTTCAAGGAGAAAAGTAAAGAAAGTTGACGGCTCATAGCCAGCCCTAGAAGGCCTACTACTCTGGTGGAGGGCCATTTTGATTATCACCATTACCAGAATCATGTAACAACTCAGTAAGAGTTGCTACATGAGCTAGATAAGGATGGGAAGGACACCCCAATAGAGCAGGAGATATTCTAAGACTGACATGAATTGAAAAGAAAACTAACCTATGAATTGTAGATTGTTTTTATAGTCCATTCATTACAGTTGATCAAATTATCAAGTGAAAAAGGTACACAAATGTTTGCTAACATCTACTCATGATCATAAACAATTATACCATGCAATCATTTTTAGATTTTCTTTATGCAATTGAATGATTTATGAAAGAAATAATACACAAATCATTGTATGAGATAACTATTTATATTCATAAAAAGAATATGCTTATAGATTCCCACACAAGCCGTGGGATTGACTGTATAATGATGAAATGAAATAAAACATCTACATCTGAGATAAAAGAGCAAACATATAAAAGGGAAAAAGGGATCCATTATTGTCTGAATGATGAACCCCACTGGTGTCTGCACCATCTTCAAACATGTCATTGATGTCTTCACAGGTACCTGCAAGAGAGAAGGAAGAAGAATGTTAGGGCTTAGGATTTTGTTTTCACCCCTATATGAAATAGCATCAAATATACACGTTGTCTTTCATAACCATCTAATCAGAAAGATAAAAGAGATAAACAGCCTTCAAAATCAAATATACAGTTGTAAGAGTATGCAAGAAGAAGAAGATCATCTAATTGGTAGAGGAGGCCATAAACCTCATTTGTTTTTATAACTAGTTTGCTGAGTGTGCAGGTACAGGTACTTGAAGACCAATCATTAATGGCATTTATTAAAGTCAGTATGATAGAAGATAAGATAACAATCGTGTATAGGACAGAGAGATTGTGAAAAGAGCTAAGCTTGACAGGAGACAATCAAGGGTTAAAATAGTATATTTTAGCCTACAAAAGATTAGAGGTCAGCACAGTGAGTAGGCCTGTTTTCTTTCCCCTGTACATTCCAAGCCATGTAATCTTAAAAGTCTAAGGTAAATCAGTTTTGGGTCACCTTTTCAAGTTTCCTGTATCTTGAGATACCCCACAAATGATATTGAATAAAATGATATTGAATAAACTCTAAAGGCCATGTGAAGCACTTGAGGTCTTGAATCAACACAAGGGGCATTCCTGGATAGTTAAGGAAAGGTGACTGTTGTGGTGAACAAGATGATTTTATACCATCATGCCATGAAGAACAGTCACCATGACTATCATAAGAATAGAGCAATCATAAAAGGGAAAGTGTTGTTGTTAGAGCAATTCATGCACAGTCACATCGATGACTGTGTCAAGCAAGACAATCATGTTTTTCAAGACACAGAGGTTGCAAGGACAATGGGAAAGTAGTCACAAAGGTTTCAATAATATGTTGTAAGCATAGAATGAGAAGGAACAGTCCTTCAATCATATCACTAATTTTTCTCAGTCACAAGACAACTACTATCGAGAGGAGAGACTGAGATCAACACAGGTTGTGAGGCTGATTATTTTTCCTTCCTTATTTTGATCGTTATGCATTTCAGTTGATGACATTATCAGACTTTTTTTTGAGACTATGTTTCATTTTACAGACTTGATTATATCTCCTAATTTGATATGACATTGATTATACATATGGTGATTCGATTTGATCATATTTGATACTATTTTGTGATTCAACATACGAGATATATTAGATGATGTTTTGTGATGTGATTTCTAGTTATTTATGTGATGATGATTATCTGACATGTGATAGAAAAATGCAGTTTAATTTGGATGTATGTGATAGTTGATTTTTATTGTATTTGATGGCTTGAATTTAATTCCAGTTGCTTCAACTATGATTATTCATGATATGATTGACACTTGATCGAGATGTGCAGGTTTTACATTCCCAAGCCATGGGAAATTGGAGGTAGAATTCACACCAATGTCATTCCCTATGAAACCGATCCATTCCCAAGAGGGATAAGGATCACATTTGAAATTGAATGTTGATTTAAGTGCTTGATTTAATTTTATCATTTTGGCCTAGTACCCTTTGTTTAAATTAATTAATACTAAGTGTTGTATAATTTTTATGACTTACACCACTTGGTATTTATTTTTATTTTTGAGGCCATTTAAAGTGGATTTATGACCCCCTTGGTGAACCTTAGTGTCCCAAAATTTACCCTAGGTGGTTACCCATGGGTCTAAGGTCAATTTTGACTAACTAACCCTTGGATTAACTCACTTTTGGTAACTCTAAACCATGGTTTAGTCAAAGTGACGAAATTTGAATTTAGATAAGGTGGGAGATGAGTCATGCTTTGGGAAAGACTCATCTCTTTTCCCAATGTTTGGGAATCCCTTCCCTAGGAGGACTTGGGAGGTCTCTAAGACTCCCAAGAGTGTGGGATCTTCCACCAAGACTCTCACACATGTGTGAGAGCATCTTGGAGGAAGATGACTCTTTGAGAGAATAAGAGGATGCCATATGGCATCCCTTATCCTCTTGGAGGTTTGGATGGGAATGCCACCTCACCACTTGTCCTCTCACACATGTGTGAGAACACAAGTGGATAAGGTGAGGATTGAGATGGAATTGGAGGGTGACACTTGTCACCCTCACACTTCCTCTCCCTTGCAAGTGGCATTGGAGGAGAAAGGAGAAGGTGACAAGTGTCACCTTCTCATTCCTCAAGGCCAAAATTTATGGCCTATATTACCTCCTCTTGTTGAGGAGTGTGGGGTTCTTGCATTTTGGAGTTTCTTTCTATTTTTAGAGCAATTTTGGGGAAGTTAGAGAAATTCTTGGAGATTGGAAGGTTTGGGAAAGCTTGGAGCTCATCACCAAACATGCTTCCACTATAGGGCTTTGAAGGTAAGCCTCATGAACTATGTTTTTTCACCCTTGCTTATTTATTGTGATGTGTTTGTATTTTTTTTGTTGGTTGTTGTTTCTTTATTTTTGTGTGAGATGGGAGTATGGTGAGAGCACCTCCATTTAGAGGTAAGGCTCAACTTGTTTGGGGTATGGGGAAATGAACCTCCTTGAGGTCACTCCCATATTTGTGTATTTATGTCTTGAGGGCTTCTTACTTGTTGTGGAGATTATTTGAATGGCAAGAGTGCCATGGAGGTTATTTTGTGATATTTAGAGAGTTGTGGTTTTAGAGATTTTTGGCTTGAGGCCATGAGATTGGTATTTTAGTATTTTTGGGTGGCCTTTGAAGTAGAGGGGTCCATTCCCTACCCCCATCAAACTCATTTTCATGAGTTGAGTTATGTGTTTATCCTTGGGGTTGGTTTTGTGCTAATGTTGTTTGATTCTTGTTGTTGAGTGTATGCACCCGTGTGAATCCCTACCTCCCTAGCTCGGGGGTGACCCACTTGTGGGTCTATGGTAGGGAGGAGGGCATTTTGTAGTGGCTAGGTTGTTCTTCTTGTGGTGTTTTATTTGTAGGTGCATATATGGAGAAATGGAGCTTGTTGTGAAGTCTATTTTTGTGTAGTTTATTCCCTTTGTTGTTGGTTGTTTGAGCCATGGCCATTAGGGCCCTAATGTATTTATTTGTCAAATTTATGCCCTTGAAGTTGGCTGTGGTAAATGTTGAAATGTAAACATTCTATTTATTTTATTTAAAAGTTGTTATTCCCTTTATTGTGGAGTTGGTTTTATGTTGAGAAATGCATGAGTTGATTTATTTTCTGTCATCATTCTTTTCAAAAAGATATATATATGTATGAGGGTTGCTAAATAAATTTTATTATATTCCAAGAAAGAAAGAGAAAATGTATATACATTTATGTCATTGTTCTCTTCAAGAAAGGAAATACATCTTAGTTGTAAAATAATTTTTATTGCATACAAAAAGAAAAGGAAAGTTTAAATTAGTTTTCTGTTGTTGTATTAGAAGTTAATAATATTTGTTGTTGTTGAAAATAGAATGAAATGCATTCTCTACCTTGCATAATGCTTTCAAAAAAAAAATATAGAGTTATCTATGTAAAAGTTATGTTTCTTTTCAAAAAAAAAAGGGAAAAAGGGAAAGCTACTAAGTTAGTTTATTCTATAAAACTGAAAGTGAATATTTCTGCCATTTAATTTATTGTGAAGAAAGTAGTTTTGGGTTGTTTTTATTTAAATGTATATATATATATATCTATATATATATATATATATATATATATATATATATATATATATGTATACATATATATACATATATATGTATGTATACATATATATACATAGATATGTATGTATACATAGATATGTATGTATACATAGATATGTATGTATACATATATATGTATGTATACATATGTATATAATTTCTTAGTTTATTCAACTTGCTGTTATTTATGTACTGTTATTTTCTGTATATGACAAAAAGAAAAAAAGGGAAAATACATCATTTATAAGCTTTGTATATATATATGTATGTATATATATATATACATATATACATATATATATGTATATATATACATGTGTGTGTGTGTGCATATATATAAATATATATACAGTAAAAGAAGTAGGAATTTTAATTGTATTATAATAAAAGTGATAGTGAATATATATTCGAATCTATATATATACACACACACATATATATTATTAACCAATACACATTTTATATATACCAGACCTGAGTTTTAAATATTGCAAAAAAATAAAATAATGGAGATCAAATGCTAGCGGACTGTGGAAGCTCCGTAGGATCTAAACACTGTAGATAAATATATATATATATATATATATATATATATATATATATATATATATATATATATATATATATATAATAGAGTTTAAACAGTGGAGAGGCACGGGGACGACGGCCTAGCCACCACCGCCCCTCTACCCTTAGCGTAGGCCCCCTCCCCACACCTCCCCCTTACCCAAAATATAACCCCACTGCCCTCTGTAACCCTCTGCCAATGGGGCTCTACTGCGGCCTTTCCTCTCATCCTGCGTTCCACCTGCCCACCACCGATTCTCTGCCTCTGCAACCTTTAACCTCCAGTGTCTGGACGGCGGTGGTGCCACCACAAACCCTTGGCTCCCTCCACCCTACTCCATTTATCCCTGCAGAAAAAAATATTTAAATCTTATCTCAAACAGTCCTTTTGTATATAAATATTTTTGCATCAACCACTCTAAAAAAAATGAAATATATGTAACTACTGTAAACAATAGTTAGTGAAACTCTTAGGATCATATGGATACAACCCTTCATGAGGAAGGTTTAATGGCTTCCATGCCAATGTGAAGAAACCCTAACCTACAAACAAGAGGCAACACAAAACAACAACAAAAAAAAGAATGAGTTAGAGAGAGTTAGGGCAACAAAAGAAATCAAGAGATTATAACTTAGGGCTTTTCTTTTAGATAACCTATTTTTAAAATGGGATTAGGGTTGTGTTATTTTGGAAGCAAGATTTTAATTGAGGATTTGAGAGGGAGGCATTTTATTCTTAATTTCTTTTATTCTCTATTAATTCTTGTATTGCATGTTATTTGTCTTCTATTTAAATGGATTTATTTTGCTTTGGTTTTATTGGCTGGTGAGGTAATTTTAAATGAGGGTGGGATTAATTTTATTTTATTTGGGAGAAGTATTCCCTTTGTATCAAATTCAGTTTAATTAGGGCATTGTTTTGTAGTGTGCTTTAATTATGTTATTTGTCTTAAATTATTGAATATTATTTTACGGGAAGAGTTAATTAAACTCTTCCCCCTTCTCTATTAAATTTTGAGTTAGTTATTAAATATAATGTTGAAATTATATTTAATAACGGACTCAATTTATTCCTTTGGATTTACTTGACGTCTTGTTATCATTTCATTATTTTATTTCAAATTTTTTTTTTTATAATGCGCCTGGTAAACTTTTTAACGTGACTGGCGACGCTGGTGCGACACGCCCTCCGGCTCCACGCGAATGCTTTTGCCCGGAGTAATGAACTGGTGAGGCCACAACTGGGGGACCTCATCCCCTAGGAAGAACACTTCAAACCCGCGAGCTCCTTGGCCCAGCGAAGGCGTAAAGCCTTGCGAGCTCGTTGGCCCAGCGGGGGTTTGAACTCTGGTGGCCGCCACTACATCCTGAGCGACTTAACCACCAAACCATGCCATCATCGGCATTTTATTTCAAATTTTTAATCCTTTTGGACAAGGGCAATTTATTTGACCTTGGCAGGATACTTATTTTTTTTAGGTTAAACCATTTTGAAGTTGTTCTTATGTTTTATTTTAAATTTTTATTCTTAAATTTTACTTAATTTCTCATTGGAGTTTTTATTTTAAATCTTTTATTTCGATTATTGAAAATG
The DNA here is from genome assembly GCA_027924645.1 of Cunninghamia lanceolata. Lineage (NCBI taxonomy): Eukaryota > Viridiplantae > Streptophyta > Pinopsida > Cupressales > Cupressaceae > Cunninghamia > Cunninghamia lanceolata. The sequence goes on along the minus strand of BSBN01001603.1, from coordinate 405,445 downwards.
CGTTATGCTGTCGAAATTTTCCTAGATTTCTAGGGTTTTTTTTTTACGATATGTTATTTACTTTGATTTCACCACTCCACTTTAATCATGCATCCATCTTGCCATCATTTCCTTAATCATTACCTCGTTTACTTTTGGACCTAAATTAGAATTAGTTTTCAATGCTAGCGAAATCATCTTCACACCTAGGAAACTTAGGGTTCAGATTTAAATCAGTCTAACCCTAAAAGCAACACACATTGTGACACATACCCCCTAGACGGCTATCATCACACAGGGGACTATGTGGGACAACACACCTCCTTGAATTATGCTAATATGTTTATGCCTTATGCGTATTGCCACCAAGCATCTAGATGTGTGTGAGGGGATTCCTAGGGATAGGTGGAAAAGTTTTTCGTAATTCGTGTCATGACCACATGGAAAATGTAGACATGACACATGTGTTGTGTGCCGTGACCGCATGGGAAATACGGGCATGACATTTGGTATCAGAGCCTAAGTTTAAATACTAGGCTTGTTTAGGGCACATTATTATTTCTACAACTTTGATTAATTTGTGGTTACCTCATTTTTGTAGGATGCCTCCTCGATGAGTTCGGCGAGCATAGTCCTGCCGCACTCCATCCCCTGAGGTGCAGAGTGACTCTTCAGCTGAGGTACATGTACAACCAGTCCTATAGGCACTACAAGCACCACCGACCCTACCAGATATTGGGCCACAGATATTACAGACTTTATAGGTAGTTTTAGATAGGCTTCCATCGGATGTAGTTGAGCCATGCATAGAGTCATGTGTCGAGCCCCGTGAGAATCCACGAGAGGAGCCACGCGTGGAGCCACGAGCTGAGTCCCGTGTCAAGCCACGTGTGGAGCCTTGTGTTGAGCCGCGAGGGGCACCACGTGTGGAGCCTTATGTTGAGGTGCCAGAGATGATGGCAGAGGAGGTTGGTTCGACTGATAGGGCCCGTAGCAGGAGCCCTCCACATCATGCTAGGTGTGATGAGGCAGTACGAGTAGAGAACATTGTTCACAGGCCTTATGACTATTACATAGATGAGCCTATCAGAGGGCACAGAGACAGAGGAGACCCCATTAGGGATTTGTTGAGGCTAAACCTTCCTACATTCATTAGGACCACAGAGGGAGCTGAGGTAGAGGCATGGCTCATCAGCTTAAATAGATGCTTCGTGTTGCATCCTTACAAGGGCAACATGAAGGCCTGTGTGGTAGTACACCTGTTGCTAGATGTAGTAGCTACCTGGTGGCGCATTGAGAAGTGCAAGCGTCACCTATCATTAGACACTCTCACATGGGAGACCTTTATTGAGCACTTTAATGCATGATACTTATCAGATCATCACAAGCAGCGTCACATAGATGACTTTCATGACCTTCAGTAGAGAGGACTTATAGTGGCACAATATGAGGGTAGATTTACCGAGTTATCCTGATATGCAGAGTATCTCCATGATGAGAAACTCCTGGTTCATAAGTTTATCAGAGGACTGAACCACAACATAGCAAGGCCTGTTCGTATGGCAAACCCCTAGATTTTGAGTGATGCTGCCAAGAAGGCATATATCACTGAGGAGATTCAGAGACAAGGGCAAAGTTCACGCCCTCAGTTTCAGGATCATGGATAGCAGCAGCATCAGCAGATTTTCTGTAGACCATCACAACCACCTCATAGGGGAGGATTTAGTTCCGCCCCCTTACCTCCTAGGCCTCCACTACAGCAGCAACCACAATAGCAGCAGAGAGCTAGGACATAGCAGAGGGCACATGAAGAACAGTCAACATGACTATCATAAGAATAGAGCAATCATAAAAGGGAAAGTGTTGTTGTTAGAGCAATTCATGGACAGTCACATTGATGACTATGGCAAGCAAGACAATCATGTTTTTCAAGACACAGAGGTTGCCAGGACAATGGGAAAGTAGTCACAAAGGTTTCAATAATATGTTGTAAGCATAGAATGAGAAGGAACAGTCCTTCAGTCATATCACTGATTTTTCTCAGTCACAAGATAACTACTATCGAGAGGAGAGACTGAGATCAACACAGGTTGTGAGGCCGATTATTTTTCCTTCCTTATTTTGATCGTTATGCATTTTAGTTGATGACATTATCAGACTTTTTTGAGACTATGTTTCATTTTGCAGACTTGATTATATCTCCTGATTTGATATGACATTGATTAGACATATGGTGATTCGATTTGATCATATTTGATGCTATTTTGTGATTTGACATACGAGATATATTAGATGATGTTTTGTGATGTGATTTATAGTTATTTATGTGATGATGATTATCTGACATGTGATAGAAATTTAAGGCAGTTTAATTTGGATTTATGTGAGTTGATTTTTGTTGTATTCGATGGCTTGAATTTAATTCCAGTTGCTTCGGCTATGATTATTCATGATATGATTGACACTTGATCGAGATGTGCAGGTTTTACATTCCCAAGCCATGGGAAATTGGAGGTAGAATTCACACCAATGTCATTCCCTATGAAACTAATCCATTCCCAAGAGGGATAAGGATCACATTTGAAATTGAATGCTGATTTAAGTGCTTGATTTAATTTTATCATTTTGGCCTAGTACCTTTTGTTTAAATTAATTAATACTAAGTGTTGTATAATTTTTATGACTTACACCACTTGGTATTTATTTTTATTTTTGAGGCCATTTAAAGTAGATTTATGACCCCCTTGGTGAACCTTAGTGTCCCAAAATTTACCCTAGGTGGTTACCCATGGGTCTAGGGTCAAATTTGACTAACTAACCCTTGGATTAACTCACTTTTGGTCACTCTAAACTATGGTTTAGTCAAAGTGACGAAATTTGAATTTAGATAAGGTGAGAGATGAGTCATGCTTTGGGAAAGACTCATCTCCCTTCCCAATGTTTGGGAATCCCTTCCCTAGGAGGACTTGGGAGGTCTCCAAGACTCCCAAGTGTGTGGGATCTTCCTCCAAGACTCTCACACATGCATGAGAGCATCTTGGAGGAAGATGGCTCTTTGAGAGAATAAGAGGATGCCATATGGCATCCCTTATCCTCTTGGAGGTTTGGATGGGAATGCCACCTCACCACTTGTCCTCTCACACATGTGTGAGAGCACAAGTGGATAAGGTGAGGATTGAGATGGAATTGGAGGGTGATACTTGTCACTCTCACACTTCCTCTCCCTTGCAAGTGGCATTGGAGGAGGAAGGAGAAGGTGACGAGTGTCACCTTCTCATTCCTCAAGGCCAAAATTTATGGCCTATATTACCTCCTCTTGTTGAGGATTGTGGGGTTCTTGCATTTTAGAGTTTCTTTCTATTTTTGGAGCAATTTTTGGGAAGTTAGAGAAATTCTTGGAGTTTGGAAGGTTTGGGAAAGCTTGGAGCTCATCACCAAATGTGCTTCCATTATAGGGGCTTTGAAGGTAAGCCTCATGAACTATGTTTCTTCACCCTTGCTTATTTATTGTGATGTGTTTGTGTTTTTTTTGTTGGTTGTTGTTTCTTTATTTTTGTGTGGGATGGGAGTATGGTGAGAGCACCTCCATTTGGAGGTAAGGCTCAACTTGTTTGGGGTAGGGGACATGAACCTCCTTGAGGTCACTCCCATATTTGTGTATTTATGCCTTGAGGGCTTCTTACTTGTTGTGGAGATTATTTGAATGGCAAGAGTGCCATGGAGGTTATTTTGTGATATTTAGAGAGTTGTGGTTTTGGAGATTTTTGGCTTGAGGCCATGAGATTGGTATTTTAGTATTTTTGGGTGGCCTTTGAAGTAGAGGGGTCCATTCCCTACCCCCATCAAACTCATTTTCATGAGTTGAGTTATGTGTTTATCCTTGGGGCTGGCTTTGTGCTAATATTGTTTGATTCTTGTTGTTGAGTGTATGCACCCATGTGAATCCCTACCTCCTTAGCTCGGGGGTGACCCACTTGCAAGTCTACGGTAGGGAGGAGGGCATTTTGTAGTGGTTGGGTTGTTCTTCTTGTGGTGTTTTATTTGCAGGTGCATATATGGAGAAATGGAGCTTGTTGTGAAGTCTATTTTTATGTAGTTCGTTCCCTTTGTTGTTGGCTATTTGAGCTATGGCCATTGGGGCCCTAATGTATTTATTTGTCAAATTTATGCCCTTGAAGTTAGCTGTGGTAAATGTTGAAATGCAAACATTCTATTTATTTTATTTAAAAGTTGTTATTCCCTTTATTGTGGAGTTGGTTTTGTGTTGAGAAAAGCATGAGTTGATTTATTTTCTGTCATCATTCTTTTCAAAAAGATATATATATATATATATATATATATATATATATATATATATATATATATGTATGTACGAGGGTTGTTGAATAAATTTTATTGTATTACAAGAAAGAAAGAGAAAATGTATATACATTTCTGTCATTGTTCTCTTCAAGAAAGGAAATACATCTTAGTTGTAAAATAATTTTTATTGCATACAAAAAGAAAGGAAAGTTTAAATTAGTTTTCTGTTGTTGTATTAGAATTTCATAATATTTGTTGCTGTTGAAAATAGAATGAAATGCATTCTCTACCTTGCATAATGCTTTCAAAAATATATATATAGAGTTATCTATGTAAAAGTTATGTTTCTTTTCAAAAAAAAGGGAAGAAGGGAAAGCTACTGAGTTAGTTTATTCTGTAAAATTGAAAGTTAATATTTCTACCATTTAATTCATTGTGAAGAAAGTAGTTTTGGGTTGTTTTTATTTAAATGTGTGTATATATATAGATATAATTTCTTAGTTTACTCAACTTCTTGCTATTTATGTACTGGTTATTTTTTGTATATGACAAAAAGAAAAAAAGAGAAAACTACATCATTTATAAGCTCTGTATATATCTATTAAAGTATATACACACACATATATGTGTGTGCATATATATATACAGTAAAAGAAGTAGGAATTTTAACTGTATTATAATAAAAGTGACAGTGAATATATATCCGAATATATATATATATATACATATATATATATACACATATATACATATATATATTATTAACCAATACACATTTTATATATATCAGACCCGAGTTTTAAATATTGCAAAAAAAATAATGGAGATCAAATGATAGCGGACTGTGGAAGCTCTGTAGGATCTAAACACTGTAGATAACAAAATATATATATATATAAACATAGTTTAAAAAGTGGGGAGGCAGGGGGATGATGGCCTAGCCGCTGCCGCCCCTCTGCCCTTAGCGTAGTCCTTGGTGTGGGGAGGCACGACCCCCTCCCCACACCTCCCCCTTACCCAAAATATAACCCCGCCACCCTTTGTAACCCTCCGCTGATGGGCCTCCACCGATGGGTGTGGGAGGAGGCACGGCCCCTCCCCACACCTCCCCCTTACCCAAAATATAACCCCACCGCCCTCTATAACCCTCTGCCGATGGGACTCCGCCGCGGCCTTTCCTCTCATCCCGCATTTCGCCTGCCCGCCACAAATTCTCTGCCCCTGCAACCTTTAACCTCTAGCGTTTGGACGGTGGTGGCCCCACCACAAACCCTTGGCTCCCTCCACCCTACTCCATTTATCCCTATAGAAAAAAATATTTAAATCTTATCTCAAACAGTCCTTTTGTATATAAATATTTTTGCATCAACCTCTCTAAAAAAAAGAAATATATGTAACTACAGTAAACAATAGTTAGTGAAACTCTTAGGATCATATGGATACAAACCTTCGTGAGGAAGATTTAATGGCTTCCATGCCAATGTGAAGAAACCCTAACCTGCAAACAAGAGGCAACACAAAACAACAACAAAAGAAAGAATGAGTTAGAGAGAGTTAGGGCAACAAAAGAAATCAATAGATTATAACTTAGGGCTTTTCTTTTAGATAACCTATTTTTAAAATGGGATTAGGGTTGTGTTATTTTGGAAGCAAGATTTTAATTGAGGATTTGAGAGGGAGGCGTTTTATTCTTAATTTCTTTTATTCTCTATTAATTCTTGTATTGCATGTTATTTGTCTTCTATTTAAATGGATTTATTTTGCTTTAGTTTTATTGGCTGGTGAGGTAATTTTAAATGAGGGTGGGATTAATTTTATTTTATTTGGGAGAAGTATTCCCTTTGTATCAAATTCAATTTTATTAGGGCATTGTTTTGTAGTGTGCTTTAATTATGTTATTTGTCTTATCTTATTGAATATTATTTTACGGGAAGAGTTAATTAAACTCTTCCCCGTTCTCTATTAAAATTTTGAGTTAGTTATTAAATATAATGCCAAAATTATATTTAATAATGGACTCAATTTGTTCCTTTGGATTTACTAGACGTTTTGTTATCATTTCATTATTTTTTTTCAAATTTTTAATCCTTTTGGGCAAGGCCAATTTATTTGACCTTGGCAGGATACTTATTTTTTTTAGGTTAAACTGTTTTGAGTTTTTCTTATGTTTTATTTTAAATTTTTATTCTTAAATTTTACTTAATTTCTCATTGGATTTTTTATTTTAAAACTTTTATTTCGATTATTGAAAATGCGTTATGCTGTCAAAATTTTCCTAGATTTCTAGGGTTTATTTTTTTACGATATTTTATTTACTTTGATTTCACCACTCCACTTTAATCATGTGTCCATCTTGCCATCATTTCCTTAATCATTACCTCGTTTACTTTTGGACCTGAATTAGAATTAGTTTTTGATGCTAGTGATATCATCTTCACACCTAGGAAACTTAGGGTTCAGATTTAAATCAGTCTAACCCTAAAAGCAACACACATTCTGACGCATACCCCCTAGATGGCTATCATCATGTAGGGGACTGCGTGGGACAACGCACCTCCCCAAATTATACTGACATGTTTATGCCTTATGCATATTGCCACCGAGCACGCAAATGCGTGCGAGGGTGTTCCTAGGGATAGGTGAAAATTTTTTTTGTAATTCGTGTCATGACCACATGGCAAATGTGGACATGACACGTGTGTTGTGTGTCATGACCACATGGGAAATGCGAGCATGATGTAGGTAAACAAGAAAATTTACATTGTTTAGGTTTTCAATCCTAGATGAAGGGTTAAGATCTTTAAAGGAAGCCTTCCCAAAGGGTCTGATAAGAGCTAACAAAGCAAACTGGGGGCAGTTCTGCTAAATGAATAAGGAGACCAAGCATCATCAAAAAGCTCTCACAGTTTGCAATGGTAATGGGACAGTCTTCAAAGGCAGGAATAGTCATCATGCTACAAAGGGAGACATCTTCACACCATGATAGGAGGCTCATTTCCAATATAGAGAAGCGTTCCTAAAGAATGAAGGTTGTAATTCAGGGTCAAAAGGTAACAATAGAGCAACAAGATAAGTTAGTAATAAAGAGAGCAATATGCAAAGTAGACTTTTCCTATATAACTGATAGACTTTTGGTTTCTTCACTATCACTCGATGCAAAGAGCTATCAACTTGGATGCACTTGCACATAGTCACAATGCTTTCCTAGATCATGTGATCATGTGTATCTTTCTGAGAATGATAATGAAAATGCACAAGATATAAATGGTATACCAATAAATGGTAGATTTCCCTTTGATAAGAAAGTAGTACACTTTTAAGTGTATATTTTGTCTTGATGGGGTTTATATTCTCTGGTAAGGATAGCTTAAGACTTGAGAAACCCTTTGTAAAACTAAGAGTAAAGATAATTAACAATCATGCAGGTTAGAATAGTATAATGGCAAAATGAATAGATAGAGGTGTTTTCATTGTGCACAAAAAATGGAAAAGAGCAAATCATTGGACAATATGACAGCAGCGAGGATCAACATCACAAGAGACATAGTCTTCTTCAAACCAATGAGAGAGCCATAATGGATCATAAGACATAGCTATTGAGAAAGAACAGTGAGGAAAATGTGTATTGTCTAAAGGCTATATGCAAGAACAACCACATGAGACATTATGTCAACAAGAAAAGTCTACATTCTTAGGAAGAATTTCAAGAGGAACAGATATATAGTGAAAAGGAGATGACTGTTTCAAAGGGGTATTCTTAAATATCATCCACTCCAATAGTCAAAAGCTAGTTTGGTTAATAAAAGTAGGACAAATATTTACCACTTTTGTTGTGAATGAGGTGTGAAATTGTTAGTGAGTGTTTGACCATTGAAATGGATGATATTAAAGTAGAGTGGCTTCAAACAACCCAGCAGTAGTCATTATCATTACTATCCCAATGATCATATGATCTACATGAACATATTCTTTGTCCAAAGTGAAAGGAGATGCAGTTTCAAGTTAGAAAGAAGTGCCTAAATAATGCAAGAGGAAATAATGCAAGGAGGGACAGACCTAGGTGCCAGTCCAAGGTTAATTCACCTGAGTCAACATAATAGTATGGAGTAGTCAAAGTTACTATAGCAGATGACTATTCCAGTCATGAGATAACTGTCATCATAGTCTAAAGGCAGCAATATTTAATAATATGCTGGGTATAACACACATAGAGCAAGAGTTCCAAGGCAAATATGTGATAGAGCAGTCAATGGCAGAAAATGGTAATACTTTCATTAAAAAAACCTTCATATCAACCACACAGTAAAGACTAAAAACAACATTCTCATCCTTTAGGAAGCAACAAAGGGGGTTTTCATATATGACAATATGTAGGTCAAACCCTAGCAAGGGTCTTCAAAGGAAACATGCAAAGAAAATGGTGCAGGAAACCCTAGCAACCATTAAAGGTGATGTTTAGTTTTTCATACAGGAATGTAAGCTAGATACATAGAGCAGTCATCAAGTAAAGAATTTATCATATGAAAGATATAGCCACAGTGAAGAGAAGTAACATAGATCTCATACGTAACAAAGTTATTTCACTTAGCAGAGGCATTTTCATAGTTTTCATCATCCCAAGACAAAGAGCCACAAAGTGACATCAACAAGAGCAAGGTGCCACAATTTCCATATAACCCAAGTAGGGTTTTGTCGTAAATAAAGTAAACTTTCTTCGTTTCCATGATAAACAAAGAGACATGGAGGAGAAAAACAAAAGTGTTGTTCAAATTTTCATACAGAGAGTGGCAACTTTTCACTATTTCTTGAAAGAACTAGCAAAGGAAGCCATGATTTTTAATAGTTTGTCCATAAAAGATCATGCAAAAAAAACTATATACTGAACCCCACTATTTCAAGAATATATTCCATAGTTTACAAAAACAGAAAGTAAGGGAATCAGAGTTACTACAGGAGCTTTCACCATTAAGAAGTAAATAGAGTATGCAGTGTCTCTTCTCAAGTAACAACATATAAAAGGCAGAAAATCATTTCTTTCACCGTGTATACTAACTAAGAAGGAGTAGTAAGAAAGAAGATTACTCACCAGTGCTTGAGAGAGACTCTTCAAACATCACCTCAAACCCATGGTGGCACTTAGGAGAGGAGAAGCAATATGATAAAATGAAAAAAACAAATAAGCTTCTATTTAGGGTTTACATTCTTTTTGCTTCATAAGTGAAGCCCTAAAACCAAAGTCAAAGCTCGATGCAATGATGGAGATTCTAAAGTCTTTTTGTGACTTTTGAAATAAAATCAAATCAAATAAAAACTACCTGAGGTCAACGATTGTAAATGATGAGTGCTTAGGAAAACATGAGCCCGTGGGAGCCATAAGGAGATCATGAGTTTTTTGACTTTTCAAGGTTCTTTTTTAAACCTTAAATCAATCAGAAAGAAAAATATGATCGAGGTTTGAAAAGAGAAGATATGAGGGCCTTTTATGTTTTGCTTTTTACCTAGGTCAATTTAGGCAGGTTTGAGGGCTTTTCATAAGCCAGGGGCAGAAAAGGCATTGTTATAAGCCTTGAATTTTTTTTTGACAAGGGTTGGAGGGGAAAAATGAGTCAATTTGTAATCATGCAAACCTTTTAGCCTTTTTGCATGAGTTAAAGACTATCATAGGTTATTTTAGCATTTATTAGGGTAATTATTTACTAGGATTACCTTAATACATGCTAGATTAACCAAATTGCATATTGTAATTATTCTAACATTTATTGAGGTAATTAATAAATTAAACTACCTCTAATACTTGTTAAAATAAACTATTTTTGCCTTCAAATCATGCAAAGGAGTGAAGAGGAGACAAACAGGAGTTGCAAACTCATGCAGGAGGTTCTTTGCTTCTATTTTTGACTTTGGGTCAAACAGGCCTATATTTGGCAGTCTTTTTGGTCAAACACCTCAAGAGGAGGAGTTCTAAGCTAAAATAGCTCATTTTGGAGTAGTTATGAGCCCTCTTAGTTAGGTATTTTCCTCTTGCTCATCCAACAACTGAGAGTTGACTTTTCCAACCTATTCATGCATCAGTTGGAGTCTAGTTAGATAGGAGATCACTTCCCTTTGCATTTTGGGGAGATTTTTGTATTATAGGGGAAAAAAAGATTATGCTTTTTTCTTAGTTCTTGTTTTTTCTCTTACCTTTGCACATTGCAGAGACCAATTTTTAGTATTCTAACTCAACATTTTACAGATTTTATACAGTAGCAGCTTTATTTCCAACATATTTTACAGTTTTTGTAGAGGTATTCCTACCATTTTTTCAATAAATTAGGTGTTTTCCTTCTCAGATTCAGGTGTCTTGTTCTCTTTTGAATGATTTTGATGAAAGTTTATTGTGTTTAAAACATCAAACCTTTAGATTTTTGTCTCATTCATTAAGGCATGTATAGAGAAAAAGCAATTCATTATCATAGGTTGTAGGTTGTGCAAGTATTTTTTCTATCTTTCTAAGTTGTGAAAATACCAGTTTTCCTTCAAAGAAGATAGAGATTCTAAGGCCTTTCTACAAAATATTTATGTGTTAAAATTGCCCAAAATAAGTTGTACGAACATATCTATTGAGAAACAATTGTGAATTAGGTTACAAGTTAGATTACATTGGTGCATCACCTCTTAGGATCAATTTCAATTTTATTAATCATTCTTCTGTTTCTTTTCCTCAAAAGTACATTAGATTTAGGAGGATTTTAAAGGGAGCTGGCTCCTTCAGTGGTTCACTCTCATAATAGACAACCCACAGTCTGAGAGTGATTCAATGTGTCACGGGATTGTTAAGCTTAGTGCTTGACAGGGTGCAATCCTTCGTGACAATAGTTTTTGGCATGCCTGGTGGGACTTTGAACTGAGTTTCAAGCCAATTGAATAGCGTTTTTCTTTGTTGTCTTGGTATGAATATGAGAGTTTTAGTCTTTTGAGGTGAAAATAGCATACCCGATGACTCAATTCTTTGATTTTCAAGATCTAGTGCAGACTGTTAGGGTTAGCCAGTAGAAGATATCAATCAAATGTAAATAAAGATTAAATAGAGGAATAAAAATACATAGAAATAATAACAGTGAGAGACAATTTTAATGAGGTTCACCCAAACTCGGGCTACATCCACCAACAAAGAGTCCAATATTATTATCTAGTAAATCAAACTGATTACAACCAGCAATCCTTGGAACTCAATACCACTGTAAATGCTACAATTCATTATATGAAACCCTAACCTTTAGCTGCTTTTATCAAGCCTTATGTCGGTTAGAAAATAGGTTTTTTTTAATCGGCCAATAGAAAAATAACTCCTGATGCCTTTATAAAATAATCAAAAACTATTTGAGGTTTTGGGGGCGTTGCCCCCAAGCCCCCACGGGGGTGCTACCCCTCGACTCCACCCTGTATCATGACAAGGAGTGCACCAGGGGCACTACCCTTAGACCCTGCAAGGGGCACTACCCCTTGACCTCGTTAAATAATTTGGGGGGAAACCATGCTAATAAAAAGTGGGGTAAATTTAACCTCTGAGTCTGATTAGGCTCCATATAACAACACAAACAACACATAAGAAGAGTACATACTGAAGGATCTAGCATTTTCTTTGGTATTATCAACCTTTGGAGACAAAATCATCAAACACCATGGCAACTCTAAGCATATATCAGCTGGTTTCAGCAGCCTGGGAATCTACAATGAATCAGGTTGGTGGTGTCTTTTAATGTTCATGTTTTGACTGCCATATGATTCGGGCCTTTCATGTAAAATGTCTAGCTATTGCAACAGTTATGGTAATTCCCTGCCATATCATGAAAGTCCAAGATTTTAGCCACCAAACAATCTTTTTCCTTATTATAATCAACATTATCAGCCCTCTTTATAGCTTGTTTACACCCACACCCAACCTTATGGATCTGATCTTGTTTCAAACCAGCCCTGTAGTTTACCCAGTCAACCTCAAAGTGCTGACAATGTTGATACTGACTTGGGTACCATCAAGAGTATGATGCTAGATTTTCAAAGATAGATATCAAAAATAGCAAGAGAAAATGAGTTTAACATGCAGCAAGAGGAACTTGTTTATCAAGCCTATCTCAATCAATAGGAGGTGGAGGCACAAAAGAGGTATGAAGAGGAATGTTTTGCTAGATAGATTGTAGCCAAGGAAGAGAAAATAAGACAATTACTTGTCCATGTGCAAAGGCTAGAAGCCCAATCAATTTCTTGTGTTCCTAGCTTCATACAACCTCCTCTTATAACCATGGAACAACCTTTAAAAGAGGAGTTTTTAGGGTTCAAAATCCCAAGTTTCAATAAGGAAAAGTTTTTTGAATAAGCAAGTAAGCCTCCTCATGTTAAGATTCCAATTTTTAGAGATTCAAGTCCTTTGCAAGAGTCATTATAGGTACAAAATTAGTCTATCATCTATGAAGAGTAGCCCACTCAAAAGACCATTCTTCCTCATGCAGGTGTAGAGGAGGTGGGTTCATGTTTGACACTAAATCCTTTGCATTTTGATTCATTTGAGAGGTTTTCTAATGTTGTTCATGAGATAAATGCAAGTAGAATGCAAAGGTTACAAGGTGAAAATCTTCAGTTGCATAGACAACTTGTACATGGTTCATTCGGAAAAGAACCAAATGAAGAGGAAAAATTAGTTTCTTTGTTCGATCAGCTACCTGATTTTGTTGACAAGGATGAAGAAAGCATATAGATGCTCATCTTACTAGCTGATTTGGAGCAGCAAGAAGATATTATAAACAATGATGTGTTGTAGGTTCATGAAGACAAGAATGAAGATGAAGCCTCAATCCATATAGAAGAGATTGGATAGAGTCATCAAACTTTTGAACAAACATGAAATCCTTGGTGGACAAAGCATCTAGACTTCAGGATGCCTAACCTTGAAAAAACTCCTACTTCAATGTAAAGGGAACATCCATAAGAGGAGGGGTTAGGAGGGTAGCAAGATAAAACATTGGCTGAATTAGAAGTTTCACAGTGGGCTGCAAATGCAATCCAAGGAGGGCAGATTTTGGAAGATCAAGGAAATCCTATTCCAGTATATTTTGAACAACAGAGTACTAACAGCCATTTTGAGGTATCCAGCTGGCACAATGATGAAGAGGATCTAGAAGGTCTGTTGATAATAGAAGAGAGCCCCATTTGTAAAGAAGGTCATGTTCTTCATGAATGTGAAACATTTGATTTTTTTTTAGAGTGTCCTTTGTACTACAAAGAAGAAGCTAACATGGATGACTTGAAGGCAGCTTTCCTTGTAGAGCATTCACATGAACTAATTAAAGAAGCTCAACCTTTTCAAGGCAACTCAATGTTTGATTGTCAAGATCCTAATTGTTCATCTTGTAGAGACCTTGCCACTCTGCTAAATTCTTGTCATGACCAAGACCCCAAATCATTAAATGGTGAGGGTAGCAAGGTAAAACAAGTTTCTAAACTTGTTCTTTTTGCATTTGAACAACATGAAGCTAATCATTTTGAAAAAGAACAGGAGTATGTAGCTAAAGCCTTTAGAAGAAGAAGCCAAATGTCAAAAAGGCTTCAAGGTTGTTGCTGGTTGCTTGGACATCTAGGAGCATCTCCTCATAGAGGACACTTTGTCTCAAAGAATGGATTGTCAAAAGGTAGCTTTGAAATAGTTTCCTAATCATACATTCACTTAGGAAGAGGAGCAGGAGGTAGAAAACTCTAATTTGTGTAAGTTTTTTTACCCCCCTAATTAGTCTATAGTTCAGACTCAGGGTGATAGGGCAGCAAAAAGCAAAAATCAAACCAACATTGATTGTCTACACATTGGTTTGTCAAGAGGATGTCCAATTCGACATCTCATCCAGTTGAAAAGTGACAAGGAGAAGCCATTATCTATCATGCTTGTTGCAAGGCATGAAGATGAGCAGCAAGAAGAAGAGAGACAACTCACTTGTCTACCTCAAAGCAAGTGGGTATGTTCTTATGTTCTTTTTCCTGAAGAGAGATTACATATGTTTATTGGATGCCCACCTTTTCCACACCCCTTGTTGGTTGCTTGCAAGCATGGAAAGCATTCTTAGATGATCAGGAAAGGAAGCTACTTTGCAAAGCCAGTTAATGGTTTAATTTAGAGAGCCTATTCATGATTTGTTTAGTTTAGGTAGGTAGGCCATTTGCTTCAATTTTTGTTTTCCAAGAAGTGCAACTGCACAGTTTGTTGGCCCTGTTTAGAGCCAGTTTCGTTTTGTTTTCAGTTTGTTTTCTTGTTGTTCTATTTCTAGAATATGAGTTTCAAGAGGTTTTCGGAGTAGTAAAGGCCAAGAAAAGACTCTATTGCCCAATGGATATACTAGGCAACCGGTCATGAGAGTTTTAACAAACAAAACTAGCATAGAGGTCACCAAAAATGATACCTAATTGTGTATTTCAAACCAATCAGGTCAGCCTGGGACAATACTGATATTTGTTGCTTTGACGAAGCAAATAGGTTCAAGGAGAAAAGTAAAGAAAGTTGAAGGCTCATAGCTAGTCCTAGAAGGCCTCCTACCCTAGTGGAGGGTCATTCTGGTTATCACCATTACCAAAATCATGTAGCAACTCAATAAGAGTTTCTACATGGGCCAGATAAGGATGGGAAGGACACCCCAATAGAGTAGGAGATATCTTAAGACTGGCAGGAATTGAAAAGAAAACTAGCCTATGAATTGCAAATTGTTTTTATGGTCCATTCATTACAGTTGATCAAATTATCAAGTGAGAAAGGTACACAAATGTTTGCTAACATCTACTCATGATCATAAACAATTGTACCATGCAAACATTTTTTGATTTTCTTTATGCAATTGAATGATTTACAAAAGAAATAATACACAAATCACTGTATGAGATAACTGTTTATATTCATAAAGAGAATGTGCTCATTGATTCCCACACAAGCCATGGGATTGAGTGTATAATGATGCAATAAAAGAAAACATCTACATCTGAGATAAAAGAGAAAACATATAAAAGGGAAAAAGGGATTTGTCATTGCCTGAATGACAAACCCCACAGGTGTCTGCACCATCTTCAAACCCATCATTGATGTCTTCATAGGTACCTGCAAGAGAGAAGGAAGAAGAATGTTAGGGCTTAGGATTTTTTTTTCACCCCTATATGAAATAGCATCAAATATACATGTTGTCTTTCATAAGCATCTAATTAGAAAGATAAAAGAGATAAACAGCCTTCAAAATCAGATATACAGTTGTAAGAGTATGCAAGAAGAAGAAGATCATCTAACTGGTAGAGGAGGCCATAAACCTCATTTGTTTTTATAACTAGTTTGTTGAGTGTATAGGTACAGGTACTTGAAGACCAATCATTAATGACATTTATTAAAGCTAGCATGATAGAAGATAAGATAACAACCATGTATAGGATAGAGAGATTGTGAAAAGAGCTAAGCTTGACAGGAGACAATCAAGGGTTAAAATAGTATATTTTAGCCTACAAAAGATTAGAGGTCAGCATAGTGAGTAGGCCTGTTTGCTTTCCCCTATACATTCCAAGCCATGTAATCTTAAAAGTCTAAGGTAAATCAGTTTTGGGTCACCTTTTCAAGTTTCTTGTATCTTGAGATACCCCACAAATGATATTGAATAAATTGAATGTATAAACTCTAAAGGCCATGTGAAGCATTTGAGGTCTTGAATCAACATAAGGGGAATTCCTAGATAGTCAAGGAAAGGTGATTGTTATGGTGAACAAGATGACTTTACACCTTCATGCCATGAAGAATAGTCAACATGACTGTCATAAGAATAGAGCAATCATAAAAGGGAAAGTGTTGTTATCAGATCAATTCATGGACAATCACATGGATGACTATGGCAAGCAAGACAGTCATGTTTTTTAAGAGATAGAGGTTGCAAGGACAATGGGAAAGTAATCACAAAGGTTTTAACCATATGTTGTAAGCAGAGAATGAGAAGGAATAGTCCTTCAATCATATCACTGAGTTTTCTCAGTAACAAGAAAACTACTACCGAGAGGAGAGACTGAGATCAACACAGGTAAACAAGAAAACTTATAGTGTTTAGGTTTTCAATCCTAGAAGAAGGGTGAAGAGATTTAGAGGAAGCCTTCAAGAAGCCTTCCCAAAGGGTCGAGTAAGAGCTAACAAAGCAAACTGGGGGGTAGTCCTGCTGAATGAATAAGGAGACCAAGCATCATCAATAAGCTCTCATAGTTTGCAATGGTATGGGATAGTTTTCAAAAGTAGGAATAGTCATCATGCTATAGAGGGAGACATCTTCACACCATGACAGGAGGCTCATTTCCAATATAGTGAAGCAATCCTAAATAATGAAGATTGCAATTCAAGGTCAGAAGGTAACAACAAAGCAAGAGGATGAGTCAGAAATGAAGAGAGCAATATGCAAAGTAGATGTTTCCTATATAACTGATATACTTTTGGATTCTTCACTAGCATTCAATGCAAAGAGCTATCAACTTGGATGCACTTGCACATAGCCACAATGCTCTCCTGGATCATGTGATCCTATGTATCTTTCTAAGAATGATAATGAAAATGCACAAGATATATATGGTAAACCAATAAATGGTATATTTCCCTATGATAAGAAAGTAGTACACTGATAAGTGTATATTTTGTCTTGATGGGGTTTATATTCTCTGGTAAGGATAGCTTAAGACTTGAGAAACCCTTTGTCAAACAAAGAGTAAAGAAAATTAACAATCAAGTAGGTTAGAACAATATAATGGAAAAATGAAGAGATAGCAGTGTTTTCATTGTGCACAATAAACAGAAAAGGGAAAATCATTGGATAGTATGACAGTAGTGAAGATCAACATCACAAGAGACACAGTCTTCTTAAAACCAATGAGAGATCCATAATGGAGCATAAGACATAGCTATTGAGAAAGAATAGTGCGGAAAATGTGTATTGTCTAAAGGCTATATGCAAGAACAACCACATGGGACATTATGTCAACAAGAAAAGTTTGCATTCTCAGGAAGGATTTCAAGAGGAACATATATATAGTGAAAAGGAGATGACTACTTCAAAGGGGTATTCTTAAATATCATCCACTCAAATAGTCAAAAGCTAGTTTGGGCAATAAAAATAGGACAAATATTTACAACTTTTGTTGTGAATGAGGTGTGAAATTGCTAGTGAGTGTTTAACCATTGAAATGGATGATATTAAAGTAGAGTGGTTTCAAACAGCCTAGAAGCAATCATCATCATGAGTATCCCAATGATCATATGATCTACATGAACATATTATTTGTCCAAAGTGAAAGGAGGTGCAATTTCAAGTTAGAAAGAAGTTCCTAAATAATGTAAGAGGAAACAATGAAAGGAGGGACAAACCTGGGTACCAGTCTAAGCTTAATTCACCTAAGTCAACATAATAGTATGGAGCAATCAAAGTTACTATAGAAGATGATTGTTCCAGTCAGAAGATAACTGTCATCACAGTCTAAAGGCAGTTGTATTTAATAATATGATGGGTATAACACACAAATAGCAAGAGTTCCAAGGTAAATATGTGATAGAGCAGTCAATGGCAGAAAATGGTAATACTTTCATAAAAAAGAAGCTTCATATCAACGACATAGTAAAGGCTAACAACAACATGCTCATCCTTCATGAAGCAATAAAGGGGGTTTCATATATTACAGTATGTAGGTCAAACCCTAGCAAGGGTCTTCAAAGGAAACAGACAAAGAAAATGGTGCAGGAAACCCTAGAAACCATTAAATGTGTTGTTTGGTTTTTCATACAGGAATGTAAGCTAGATACATAGAACAGTCATCAAGTAAAGAAATTATCATATGAAAGATATAGCCACAGTGAAGAGAGGCAGCAGAGATCTCATAAGTAACAAAGTTATTTCACTTAGCAAAGGCATTTTAATAGTTTTCATCATCCCAAGACAAAGAGCCACAAAGTGACATCAACAGGAGCAAGGTGCCACAGTTTCCATATAACCCAAGTAGGGTTTTGTCAGAAATTAAGCAAACTTTGTCAGTTTCCATCATAAACAAAGAGCCACAGAGGAGAAAAATAGAAGTGTTGTTCAGTTTTTCATACATAGAGTAGCAACTTTTCACTTTTTCTTGAAATAACTAGTAGAGGAAGAAATGATTTTTTACATTTTGTCCATAAAAGATCATGCATAGAAAAATTTATGCAGAACCCCACTAATTCAAGAATATATTCCATAGTTTGCAAAAAGAGAAAGTAGGGAATCATAATTGCGACACGAGCTTTCACCATTAAGAAGGAAATAGAGTATGCAGTGTCTCTTCTCAGGTAACAACATATAAAAGGTAGAAATCATTTCTTTCACCATGTATACCAACTGAGGAGTGGTAAGAAAGAAGATTACTCACTAGTGCCTGAGAGAGACTTGTCAAACAACACCTCAAACCCATGGTGACACTCAGGAGAGGAGAAGCACTATGATAAAATGAAAAAACAAATAATCTTCTATTTAGGGTTTACATTCTTTTTGCTTCATAAGTGGAGCCCTAAAACCAAAGTCAAATCTCGATGCAATAATGGAGATTCTAAAGTCTTTTTGTGACTTTTGAAATAAAATAAAATCAAATGAAAACTGCCTGAGGTCAACAATTGTAAATGATGAGTGCTTAGTAAAGCATGAGGAGCCTATGGGAACCATAAGGAGATCATGAGTTTTTTAATTTTTCAAGGTTCTTTTTTGAACCTTAAATCAATCAGAAAGAAAAATATGATCAAGGATTGAAAAGAGAGAAGATATGAGGACCTTTTATGTTTTGCTTTTAACTTAGGTCAATTTAGGTAGGTTTGAGGGTTTTTCATAAGCCAGGGCTAGAAAAGGCCTTGTTATAAGCCTTGAGTTTTTTTTTTTTGACAAGAGTTGGAGGGGAAAAATGAGTCAAGTTGTAATCATGTAAACTTTTTAGCCTTTTTGCATGAGTTAAAGACTATCATAGGTTATTTTAGCATTTATTAGGGTAATTATTTACTAGGATTACCTTAATACTTGCTAGATTAACCAAATTGCATATTGTAATTATTCTAACATTTATTGAGGTAATTAATAAATTAAACTGCCTCTAATACTTGTTAAAATAAACTATTTTTGCCTTCAAATCATGCAAAGGATTAAAGAGGAGACAAACAGGAGTTGCAAACTCATGTAGGGGGTTCTTTGCTTCTATTTTTGACTTTGGGTCAAACATACCTATATTTGGCAGTCTTCATGGTCAAACACCTTCAGAGGAGGAGTTTTGAGCTAAAATAGCTCATTCTGGAGCAATTATGGGCCCTCTTATGTAGGCATTTTCCTCTTGCTCGCCCATCAACTGAGAGTTAACTTTTCCAACCTATTCATGTATCAGTTGGGGTCTAGTTAGATAGGAGATCACTTCCCTTTGCCTTTTGGGGAGATTTTTGTATTATAGGGAAAAAAAGCTTATGCTTTTTTCTCAGTTCTTTCTTTTTTCCTTGCCTTTGCACATTGCAGAGACAGATTTTTAGTATTGTAACTCAGCATTTTACAGATTTTATACAATAGCAGCTTTATTTCTAGCATATTTTATAGTTTTTGTAGAGGTATTCCTACCATTTTTTTTAATAAAATCAAGTGTTTTCCTTCTTAGATTTAGGTGTCTTGTTCTCTTTTGAATGATTTTGATGAAAGTTTATTGTGTTTAAAACATCAAACCTTTAGATTTCTATCTCATTCATTAAGGCATGTATATAGAAAAATAAATTCATTATCACAGGTTGTAGGTTGTGCAAGTATTTTTCCTATCTTTCTAAGTTGTGAAAATACCAGATTTCCTTCAAAGAAGATAGAGATTTTCAGGCCTTTGTACAAAATATTTATGTGTTAACTTTGCCCAAACTGAGTTGTGTGAGCAGATCTATTGAGAAATAGTTGTGAATCAGGTTGCAAGTTAGATTACAATCATTGGTGCATCACCTCTTAGGATCAATTTTAGTTTTATTAATCATCCTTCTATCTCTTTTCCGTGAAAGTACATCAGATCCAGGAGGTTTTTAAAGGGAGTCATCTCTTCCAAAGGTTCACTCTCATCATAGACAACCCACAATTTGAGAATGATCCAATGTGTCATGGGATTGTTAAGCTTAGTGCTTGACATGGTGCAATCCTTCGTGACAACAAGTACTACATTATTAATTTATGAATTATTTAGTTTTCTACCTTATTCTTGACTAGGTGATTTGTAGTTGAGATCTACTATTCAGTCATCAAGCCAAGTCTAGGATAGAAGAATTATTGCTTAAGCTTTCAAGCTAAGTAATGATTAGTAAATTTATTATGCTTGAGTGTGAAAAATGGATTCCTATTAACAAGTTTGAGAAAGAGATGTTAGAACAAAATGATGCACATCTCCTTTTGGAATGTGTATTTTATTATTAAAACTTTGGCCATAGTAATGCCAAATCACTCCTTTCATTGTCAGTTCATAGTGCCTTTTATTGTGCAAATAGTCAAATTATGGCATACTTAGCTAGAGGGATTCTAGAAGTTGTATGGCTGATTGTTTATGTTGACACAACACTAGTTCTTAGATGGAATGATGGATCATGTTGATTCCCTTTATCTATTACTCTTGTGAATGGTAGGGCCACTTCTAGTAGGAAGGTGTGTAGGGGACCACCGGTCTGTAGTTGGAGGAAAAGCACTCAAGTGATGCTCTCCCTCTTGCACTTGAAAATTGCCGAAGACTTGGTTATTCAAAGATATCTTTCATGTTCTACTTGATATATGTATTATTATGAAATTGTAAATTTGGCATCAAGTTATGGATGCATCTTTATAATTAAGTGATGAAAATGATTTTCTCAAATATGATATTTGGATCACATTATGAATTAAATTGTTTAAGATGCTTTGTATTCCATTTATGACATATTCTTATTATTTTTTAAATGGATGTAGTTTTGTGTTGAAACAATTTAGTATGATTTTAGTTCAACGAACAAGCATTTGTTACATCCACACAAATGGAAAACATACCACAATAACCATAGGAAACTCAAGCCAATCCAACTCCTTCACTACCACAAAGATCATAGAAAAAGGGACATCATTGCAACATAGGATATGCTTGAAATGACATATGTGGCCTTAGTATGCTAGGAGAAATCACTACATGCATAAGTTCCCACCATAAGGAAGACAATATAAATAAGAAATTAGAGTATTTTTCCTTAGTAGTGAGAATAAATAGGTAAAATCACATGTGGCATCCACATCAAAGAAGGAAAAGTGATAGTAATTCACTATAGGACATCAAGAAGCATTGTAATATAAGGGATTGTTATGGAGTAAAAATTGGACACATGCCTTTTTACCTCCTAGTTTAGCTCCTAGGTCCTTGTGTTAACACTCTAAAAAAAAATTCATCCTGATGAGAAATCCCCCAAAACCCATGACAAATGGGAACTAGGGGCCCATTTAATGTCTTACCCCAAACCAAGAAGGCTCCTTGGGACTCGGGTGCCCGCGCCCAAGTCCTCATTGATTGGTTGGGGTAGAATTTAATTCATGTCAACATAGGACCTTTAAATGGATCTCCCCTTGTCGGCTCTTTCAATTAATTTACAAATGTTTAACAGGAAAGCATATATAAGTGAGTGTTTGAATTCATTTTAGGACATGTTGATGATAGTGAACTTATGATATTGGAGCAAAAAGCATTCATTATGTTATGGTTGCAGATTTGTGTTTGTATTTTTGTGTTTATTGCAAATTTGGAATCATCATCAACATCCTTATGAGTTGAAGAATCTTCATTCTCCTAAGGACTTCACCTCTGAGGTGACATCATCATTTGTTTGAATCATTTCATCATTTGGTTTATCTTTAGCTTATATCCTGTAAGGACACATTTTCTCTCTAACAATGGTGTTGGGAAGCTTGAATTCTATCCCGAGATTTGACTAAGGCAAATCCCTAAACACTACAACCCCCAAACCCCTTTTCTTCTTGTGTACAGGTTACATGTGTGAGGATTGAAGAAGTGAAGGAACAGGGATGTTGTTCAAGAGAAAGGGTTTCAAGATCTGAAAATAGTTTACAAAATTCCTCTGGGGAAGATTTGGGCGCCCATATCGGTGTCCTTCTGTGGAAATAGACACTGGAACTAGCATCTGGGCACTTTTTATGACATTTCTCCAGTTCTAAGTTTTGGGAGATTCAGACTTTTAGGACTTGGGCACCTACTCTAGAGTCCTCTAACATTTCAAATTCCATGACAAAAGTTATGACATCTCACTGATCATCTTGATATTTTCAGATCCTGAGTTTCTGTTGTTGTTTGTCTATTACAAGCTGATTATCTCATAACTAGGGTTTTGCTCATATTTAACCTAGGGTTTGATAAAAGGCTTGGTTAAATCACATCTTTCCATAGAAACAAGAGAACAAAATTAGTAATTGATTCCACCTCTCCTTGGTTGTGATTTAGCTTGGTTTTGTCCTTGAATGTTATAGTGAAAGAGGGTTTGATCTAGTGTACACAAAACTAGCTTGCATTCACATCAACCCCCTTTTTCTTATTTAAAATTTTGGTGAACCTATAGCATTGAGTATTTGCATCTTGCTGAGTGTTGAAATCAGATCTTGCATTAATTCATACCATACTTATCATTCCTCATTGAAAAATCTTGCATGCATTTTGAAAAAAGTGAAAAAATAAGCATTCTAGGCTTGCATAAAGACATAGTTTTGCATTATTTTCATTGCATATCATTGGAACATTTGATTTTCTAATTTTTACATCAGATATTATCTATATTACAGAAATTAATCATTTCATGATATCACATCTCACATTTGAAGATCTCATTTGCTAGGGTTTTGTTGAAAACTTGCATCTTTTCATATAACCTAATTATTTCCAAAGCTAGGGTTTGTAGGCAAAATCTTATTTTAGATTTTTTTGCTCTCATTAATATTCATTCAAATCTAAATTTGAATTGTAGTGTTGCATTCTTTCTTTGAAACTTTCAATGTTTGTAGTTACACAATGTGTATTTCAACATTAAGGGCTTTAACACTTTCTTCACACTTATTTGTATAAAATCTCAAAATCACTCACATTTCCTTGTTGTGTAGCACTATTTACATCATACTTACTTTGTTTGCAGTGAAATTAGTGTTTTTTTTATCATCAAAAACCCAATTTCCTCAAACTAGTACTTGGGTGTGGGACAGTCTCACATACATGGCCTCTAATCAAAACAAGGGTGGTATGGTTCTTGCTCAAGTTAATAGGAAGAGGAAGGCTCCTGAACCTATAATCTCATTCATTCCACATGAGACCATAATTAGAAATATTGATGGACCTCTTTACATTACAACAAGTATATGTGGGAGTCCTACAAGAGCAGTTCTTATCGATCCTAATTGTATGATGAATGTGATAACTGAAGAATTCCTATATATGCATGATTTGGTACAAGACACTTATGATCCTACACATATTATGATTAAGGCACATAATAGATATTTCATCCTAGTTATGGGGAAGATTACACTCTTGATTAAAATGGTGGAAAAATATTTGGAACAAGACTTCGTCATCATTCCCACCTCAAACCTATTTCATGTGAAACTAGGCCACCCTTGGCTCAAGTCCATGAAAGTGGTCCCTTCTACAATTCATAAATGTTTAAAATTCCCTCATCAAGGATGTGTACATATTGTACATCATAGTGGATGCAAACCTTTGGCTAATCGAGGAAATTTCAACTTGGACTACTTTTGGCCACAACCTATTGAACCCAGTTAACCAAGAGAAGATCAATTCTTCCTAGCATATCAAAAATACAAGGAAAATTTAATTGCACAACTATCACATGACAAGGATACTCCTAGACCCTCTTAGTCCTCTGAGGCTACAATTCCTCCTACTAAACAAATAGAGAATGAAAAGCAGCCTAAACTGAAGGAATCCCCTCGCCCATGAGGTAAAGGAATTTTTGTTGAGGTTCCTCCTCTGCCATCCTTACAAAGATCAAGAGGCAACCTTAAAGAGCGAAGAATTTCATCACAAAAGACCAACTTTATGCCAACTTCCTCTTTTGAACTATCAAAGAATGTGGGAACTCATGAGACTCATTTTGCAAACATCACTAACAAAACAAGAAGGAACCAGAATGCTAGAGAAAGAAGGAGAAAATGACAAGATTTATCTCGACAAGCATCATCTCAACAAGAAAACATCCCACCAATTGAAGTTGAATAAAAAGAAGAGTTAAAGGATCAAGAATTAAAGGATGAAGTTTCAAAGTGGTCTATAATACATTATGTACCTATCTCCTCTTGTATTCAAGATTAGGAGGAAAATGATTTGCTCAAAGACAACTACTAGTGCAATTGCATCTTTTAACATGTATGTATTTCTCACCCTTTTAGCCACCTTTGAGGTAGCACCTCTTTGAGTTTCTCTCATGAGTGGCCTTCTCTTATGTGTTGTGTTGTATTCCCTTGTGTTGCGTTAAATGTTGTTTAGGTCTCCTTGGATGACCCTTGATACTTTTGTAAGGTCAAGGATACAAGGAGACTGCCTCTGTTGTGACCTTTCTTCTATTTGTTTCTCTATTCCTCTATTTGTCTCCTCTATCTTATTTTAACTATTGTGTTTTATGCCTTAGGGGTATAATGTTGTAGAGGATGTCCTAGGGGCATCTTCCCATGTTGTAAACACTAATCATTTTTTGTCTCCCCCTCATTTTAGTGTTTACATTCTTCAGTGACTCTACTAGTCGGTAGATAACGAAAATAACTAAATACTATTAAGGACTGTGTATCCCTACAACAAGAATGCAAAAATAGACCTAGTCCATATATGAAGATGGGGTTGATATATATTACTGGTGCTTGACTAGTAGTATCACTCCGTGCTATGATTCGTATTGTGAAATTTCTTGTGACAAACCTTTGCAATACTCTTAATTTGCTTTTATGCACTTTGGATTATTTTGTATCTCACCTTGTAGCTACACTCGGTTCTGAGATACATGAAATATAACCTAATGGCTATACTAAGTTATGAACCCCCAAGTGTAGCCTTGGTCTTTTATGTGATATGATTTATGTGTAACTTTCATGAATTGATTTGGTTGTTATCTTAGAGTAAGATTTTCTAACCAAAGCTTATATGTTGTTGATAATGTTAGAAAATGATAATGGATGTATTTGTGGGAAGATTCATCGATCGTGACACATTTCACCTTTGGGGGCATGGGCTTTGCAAAAACTCTTGTTCCCTTGCATGTTTTTACTTTACCTTAAATGTGCTTGATATTGGCAAGTGGGATCAACCACTTTAAGGTGGGGCATATATTATGGTAACTGATTGATTATTTTAGACATTAATAAAGCATGTTTGCATACACTTCCTTTTCATTGTAAGGCATCTTCATGATGTAGGTGGGGTTGTGTACTTTGATCTATTGTGTATACCTCCTTTTCGTTGTAAGGTGTCTCTGTGATGTAGGTGGGGTTGTATACTTTGAGCACATGCTTCCTTTTCATTGTAAGGCATCTACGGATGTGGGTAGGATTACATTTTAAAATCCCTACTACGGAAGGCGGGATGGTGTATCTCTTGAGCTAGTGCACATCCTTTTTAACGAAGTCCTCACCATGAGGCAGGGTTGGATCTTGAGTTAATCACCCTTAAGCGTGTCTTATCATTTGATTATCTTTTCTTAGTTAATTCCCTCTACTTGAAACATGTTCTTTCCTTTGACAAAACCTGTAACCAATCCCACTCATTTTTCACAAACAATAGGTTAGTTCTGTAAAAACATAGCCGAAGCAACATAAAGTAACTAAATCTTAAGCTCAATAGTGTATCATCATCATATTTATTTAAAATCAAGCATCATCAAATAGAGTTCAATAGTTTTCTATGCATTAACATAAATGAAATCAATTCCAAAAGTTTGAGACATGACATCCTTCCCCACTTGGAAGAGACATCGTCTCGATGTCTTCTTACATGGACTACAAAATCAATAAAGTATTATACTAACACTACTAATGCATCAAATCTATCATCATCAAAGTATCATAGTATCTATAATATGCATAAAATAAAAGCAACTATGCTAATTCCTCAAATGTAGAAATGATCTATCAATCTCTATAGCATCCTCCCATGTGGCACTGTCCACTGAATAGTGGTCCCACTGGACCTTACACTGCACTATGTCTCTATTACGCAACTTAACGTTGTGCTTCTCCAAGACTCAAATGGGCTCCACTAGTACCACTCCTAGATACTGTACCTGTAGAGGACGCTAATCAAGAATATATAATGCTCAGGATGATAAGGTGTGAGAAAAGACACATGAAAAACATTATGAATTTTGGTGAGAGATGGAGGCAGGGCAAGTCTATATGCAACTGGATTGATCACTTCAAGTATGTCAAAAGGTCCTGCGAATCTGGGAGCGAGTTTGGATGCCTTGCCAAACGTAATCAAACTCTTATGAGGATTGACTTTTAGAAAAACCTTATTGCCTACTGAGAATTGTCTGAAAGTTTTGTTTCTGTCTGCATAACTTTTCTGACAATCCTAGGCTTGCTTTAATTATTTTTTAATTAGCCTCATCTGATCTTCCATTTCCTTTAACATATCAGGTCCAATCACTATTCTATCCTCAACCTTGTCCCAACTGATTGGTGTCTGACACTTACGTCCATAAAGAGCCTCAAACGATGCCATCCCTAAAGATGCATGGTATGAATTATTGTATGTAAACTCTACCAATGGTAGATATTGTTCCCATTTATATCGTTGATCCATACAGTACATCCTTAGAAGATCTTCCACTACCTAGTTGACTCTCTCCGTCTGACCATCTGTTTGAGGATGATATGTTGTACTAAAATTCAACTTAGTCCCCAAGGCTACATTAAGCGTGGTCCAAAACCTGGAAGTCATGCGAGTGTCATGATCTGAAATGATTGTCTCTAGCACTCCATGTAATTGAAATATCTCTTAGACAAAATTTTTAGCTAAGGACATTAATTTGTCTGAGAGATTTCTAGGAATGAAATGGGCTACTTTTGTCAATTTGTCCACCACCACTAAGATGGCATCATGTCGGTTCTTGGACATCAGAAATCCTTGAATAAAATCCATGCTAATTACCTGCCACTTATACTCTAGGACACTATGTGGATAAAGAAGACCTGTAGGATGGACATGTTTGGCCTTGATGCGTTGACACTCTAAACATTGAGTGACAAACTCAGTTATGTCCTTCTTAAGCTTAGGCCAAAAGTACAATGGTCTCAACCCTTCCATCATCTTGGTCACTCCCGGGTGCCCTGAATATGGTGCACTGTGGACCTCATCATGAACTAGTTTCCTCAACTCTCCCAAATCTAGGATATACATCCTTCCCTGGTATTTCAAAAGGTCATTTGACTCAATCACATACCCATCAAATCGATGATTTGAGGGGTCTTCTTCTAATTCTTGCTTAACTCAGTCATAATGTTTATCTCCTTGTATGTTCTAGATCACCTGTTGTCTCAAACTGGATCTGGTAGTCACCATTGAAGCCATATATCTTCTCCTACTAAGAGCATCTGCGACCCTATTCTCCTTTCCCTTTATGTATTCAATTCCAAAGTCATACTTGCTAAGGAATTCTAACCACCTTTCTCTGTCGTGCATTGAGATTGGGTTGGGTGAAGATGTACTTGAGCCCTAAATGATCTATCTTTAACTCAAAGGACTTACCTAAGAGGTACCGCCTCCACATCTAGAGTACATGAACAATGGTGGCTAACTTGAGATCATGTGGTGCATAGTTTAACTCATGTTTTTTTAGCTTCCTGAATTCATAAGCCACCACTTTTCCATTCTGCATCAACACTCCTCCCACACCTTCACTAGAAGCATCTACTATAATTGTGAAATGACCATTTGGATTAGGTATGGTCAGAATAGGTGTTTTCATGAGCTTTTCCTTCAAGATCTGGAAAGCTTGCTCACATCTGTCTATCCAGACAAACTTCTTACCTTTCTTTTGTAATGAGGTTATTGGTGATGTGATTGTCGAGAATCCTTCCACAAATTTCTTGTAATATCTAGCCAGCCCCATAAAACTTCTAACCTCAGTTACATTTTGTGGTGTGGTCCAATCCATTATCGCTTTGATCTTTTCTAGATCTACCACTATCCCATCTGCTGAAATCATGTGGCCAAGGTAGTGCACTTTACTCTAGTAGAACATACACTTAGATAATTTGCCAAAAAGTTTACACTCTCTCAAGCACTGCAAGACTATTCTCAAGTGTCTATCATGCTCCTATACTAACTTAGAATAAATTAGAATATCATCCAAGAAGACTAACATAAATTCATCCAAACAATCCATGAACACACTGTTCATCAAGTTCATAAATGTTGTGGGTGTATTAGTTAACCTGAATGGTACTACTGTGAACTTGTAGTGACCATAGAGAGTTTTGAACATTGTCTTAGAGATATCCTCATCTTTAATCCACAACTGATGGTAACTAGATCTAAGATCTATTTTGGAGAATAGCTTCGTACCCTTCATCTGATCAAATAACTCATCTATCCTTGGAAGTGGGTACTTATTCTTTATAGTCGCCTTGTTGAGAATTCTATAATCAATGCACAACCGCAATGTTCCATTCTTCTTCTTTACAAAAATGACCGGTGCACCCCAAGGTGACACACTAGGTCTAATAAACCCTTGCTTCAACAATTCTTACAATTGTGTCTTAAGCTCATACAGTTCTATTGTTGTCATTCTGTAGGGTGCCTTAGACTATAGTTCTATTCCAAGCACAAGCTCTATGTAGAAATCAAATTCCCTTTTTGGTGGTAGCTCTGTCAATTCGTCAGAGAATACATCCTGGAATTCTCTAAGGATAGGATACTTCTCAAAGGATTGTTCCTGGTTATCAAGATCTCTTATTTTGACTGCATAGATTGAACAACCCTTCCTTTTAGCTTTCTTTAATTACATGGCTGAAATCTATCTTAACTTAAGGCATGTCCTAGAACCAAGAATCTCTACCCAATTCCCAAAGTCATCAAGGCATTTTACTACCTTTTATTCATAGTTTACCAAGGACTTGTGCTCAGATAGCCAATTAATTCTAAGAATCACATCATAAGATCCTAGAGGTGCAACATAAAGGTTGAATTTCATATGGAAAGTTGGGAGATCTAATTCACTGCATACTAGATAGGAGTCAACTCTCTTTTCTGTACTATTACCATACTACACCATCCAAGAGTTTTGCATGTATCCTAGTTTTATAGATAACTTTGCTACAATTTTAGGGTCTACAAAACATTTTGTAGCTCTGGTATCAATCAAAATAGAAACTAGAAGGCCAAAGAGCTTATCGGATAACTAAATGGGTGTCGCTTGAAAATTTGCTTGATGATGGTCTATAGCCACATGAATTTGGTGTTGGGGAACTCCTGGCTGATTTCCATCTCTTTGGTTTGTTGGTCACCGAGGATAGGTACGCTAGTGTAGTGCTCTCCTCCATAAGTATAACATCTGTCATGGGGTCCTCTATGTCTAGATGGTATCTCTCTTCTGTTATTGTTACCATTGTTACCAAAGTTTCCTCTTTTATTATTTCCACTTTGGATTCCACTGTTCCTTTCCTAAAAATTGTTGCCTCTTTTTAGATTCTGAATATGACGCTTGTTGTTTCCTTGATTGTTGTTGCTACTTTGATTATGACTATCACCTTAGAACCTCTTATTGTCATATTTTGTATCTCGACTCTTACGGTAGTTGGCAATCTATTACAATTTCTACTCCTGCTAAGTTGCTTTCTCAAACACTATGTCCATGGTCAAGGGGTTATGAATATCTACCTCTACCCCAATTTGTGGTCTTAAACCCAAGATAAACTTTTGGATCCTGAACCTCTTGTTTAGATGGTACTATGGAACATACTTTAGTAGGTGCAAGAATCTCTCCCAATACTAAGTCATTTTCATACCTCCCTAAGTTAGGTTTTGAAAACTCTGTCATCTTTTTATCAAAATAAAGTTGTGGTAACCACCTCTTTCTAATGAGTTCAAGGAAGCAATCCCACATTACTACTCTAGGTAATAGTTTATTTTCTACTTTTTCATTATCCCACTAGGTCACTACTTCATCAGTAAGCTAGTAAGACCCCCACATTGCTTTAGTTTCCTCAGACAAGTTTCAGAGATCATAATGTTTTTTCATCTCTACTATCCATGCGTCAGCTCCATCACCAATGGTCTTACCATTGAATTTAGGAGGGGTAACCTTTTTAAGGTCTTTTCCCAACTCCTCTACAATTTTGTCTCAATTGTTCACATTCTCTTCACCTTTTGGGCCTTGTGCTTCTTCCCTCTATTCTGCATCTCCCTCATTCTCATTCTAATTTCCTCTCATTCCCTAGACTTCCTGTTCTAGATTGTTCATTCAGGACCCTTGTTGAGTTAAAAGAGAAAGGATTTGATCCAACCAGTTATTCTATCCATCATTGCCCTATCCATTATTTTTCTATCCATTATTGTTCTATCCATTATTGTTGTTTGCTTTGTTTCAGCTCCCTTCATTATTTCTGGAATTGTTCCCTACATTGTCTCTTTCATTATTTCATGCATTTTTCTCACTACCAGATCCTAAGGTTGTTGTCTTACATCCAGAGTTTCTAGTATTCATATTGATTGATCTGCAACAAGTTTACAACTTAGCGTAATAGTCCAAAAAGGCCTAGTGTAGAACCTAGCTCTTTGATACCAAATGTAAAGTACTAAAATTCCAAAACACATACATAACCAAAGTAAAAGTAAAAGTAAAAGTAACTGCAATTACACTATCAAGGAGAAGAGATAGATTTACTATTTATTGTAAAACACAAGATTTCATTCATTTATATGGTATACAATCATGATACAGTTCATCATATTGAAGTACAATTACAAAGCTCAATAAAATAATAAGTACAAGTTTCAATAATGGCTTATTCATCTTACAATTCATTTTGGTTCAATGAAGTAATACAGATGTTAGCATATACAAGTAGAATCCAATATATATAGATCAATCCTCGACTGCCATCGACCATCTAGTCATCTGCTGTGTCAAAGGACAAGAACATGGTTTAAGCACTTTTTCACCCAACCACGAAGTTTATGCTTCCCCGGTATTCTTCAAACTTGAAGAATGCTCGACCCTCCACAAAGGGCCTAGCAACCTGTAAACAATTGGTAGGGTGGAATTTGGTGTGTTCCTATTAACCTACATGCATCCCTAACATGCATGTAGCATCACATTAACAAGATATGGTAGAAAAAATAATAAAATAACTAGGTATACAATCCATTTGTTTCAATGGTACACTCATTTATTTCAACATAAAAATTAGCTTTGGCCAAAGTATGAAACTGATTAATGGTGTGTAGACATTGAAAAACAAGACCTACTTGTCTATTTAACCCATATTCGACACCCGTCTCGAAAGGTAACTTTCCCAAAGAGTTCAAAAGTATAGAAAAATAAAATAACCATTCTCTTTCCAAAACACATTTTACTATAAGATATAAACTCATTTCTTTCATACAATAGTACAAGAATAGATAATCCATTTCTATTATGAATTCAGTAACTATTTGTTTCACATGTAATCAGTTTTCTTAGCATGTTGCACAATATCTTTCATACAAGTATAATTGTTCAAGTTCATGAGTTTAATTTGTTTTTTCATTGTTTTGTAGGGTAAAATACAAAGATTTTCAGTCATAAAGTAAAATGGATATTTTCAACATGTATGTTATCAAGTGGTGGGTATATATATACTCATATTTATCAGTATTCAACTCTATAAGTGAAGTAAAGAAAAGATTCATTGTTCCTTATCAGTTTTCAAGATGTTTAACTTGTTGTTCCATAATGGTTTTAATGAAAATTTCAGTCCAATAGAAGTCTTAAACAACCATACAACAGAGGCTCATAAAAAGGGTGTTTTCATCAACAATAAATCAGTCCACAGAGTTTGGACAGTAGCATTCAACTGCTATAGAAGGACAACAATATAATAATGCTAAAAAGAGTGTGTTCATCAACAATAAATCAATTTCTGGGTGTTTTACAATAGTAGCAGTGTTTCACATGATTATACAGATTGTTTTCCAAGAGGAATGTAGAGAGTTCATAGTTTGTATGAATACATAGATGTGTGTGCATGTATAAATATATATGCATACATATCTGTGTATAACATATACATATTATTCCTAAGGTGTTGAAGAAACAAGATTTGATTCTTTTTTCCATCATGCCCACACAACATCATACCAGAATGCAATGAAAGACAGGGTTCTTTTCATGTTTTGATGCAAGTTTAAGGATCTAGAGAGAGAGATTAAAGACGAAGAGAGATAGAGAGAGAGTTTTAAGATTTAGGAGAGAGAGATTAGGGCATAGCCCCTACTGGTTATGCCAGATGTGGCAAGGCTGAAATGGCCTCCCACTGCCCCTATAGAGGGAGCTGTGGCCTGCCATTTAGGCAGTGCCACAGTCTCTACCAAGTAAATTAAAAACTTTCAAACAAAATGCACTTCTTCTACCCTAAATCTCTTGAAGGTGGTAGATTTGGAAGGATTTAAATGCTTTTCCAATCACAAAGAAAATAAACATAGATTTTTGAAGCTATAATGCCAGTTTACAATGAAGATAAAGCAATTTAAGGAAACCTTGATTAAGCTTGCAAATTCCTTCAAGTTATTGGCTATCCTTTCACTCCAGTGCCCTCCTTTTCTCTATTTTATCCTCTAAAATCTATGTCCCCTCTTTGTGCCTCCCTTCCTCTATTTTATTCTTTCTCTACTCTATTTTTTCCCTCTCAAATTTAGGGTTTTTCCCTCTCAAATTTAGGGCATCCAAGTTCATGCAATTTGATTTCTTTTTGTTAACTTCAATTAAACTCCTTTCCTTGGTTGCGTCCATTCTCCATCCAAGATAATTTTAATATCTTTTAAATATTGATCTCAAGCATGTATTCTACTTTAATAACTTCATATTATAAATAAAACAAATATGCAATGCTATCCAATTAAATATATATATATATATCTGTGTGTGTGTATTCATCAATAAATTTATCCAATATGAAATTCATCCTTTATTTTCACATATACGTATTTTATATAGATACACACACATATATTTAGTAAATATATATATATATATATGTATGTATGTATGTATGTATGTATGTATAAATAAATAATTTTTAACAAACTAATATATTCTTACAAAAGGATGAGGTTTTCATAGTGAAATCAAGATGACGTAAATTACAAGGTATGCATAATTTAATTTCTGATGAATTTGAAAACAAGTACTCATACAATCAATTCGGACAAACCAAACCATACATATGAAACTATTTGCAAGGAAAGACAACAATCACATTCATTTATTCCTGTACCAAGAACACCAAGAAGATAGTCACACAATGGAAAAATAAATGCAATATGATTTCAACATGAGTGTGTGTGATAGGCACCAGACATAACCCATCTGATTATTGACAAACAGATAAGTCCCCTCTACCTGAAACATGTTCTTGCCTTCGACAAAACGTCCAACCAATCCCACTCATTTTCCACAATCTATAGGTTAGTTCAGTAAAAACACAGCCAAAGTGACATAAAGTAACTGAATCTTAATCTTAGTAGTGTATCATCATCATATTTATTTAAAATCAAGCATCATCAAATAGAGTTCAATAGTTTTCTATGCATTAACATAAATGAAATCAATCCCAAAAGTTTGAGACATGATCGGGTGGGTAGACCTATTTCCTTCAGTACTATTATTTTATATGAGTAATGTTGATGGTGATGTTACTCACAAACAAACATGAAATAAAAGTTACACAACAACCCTTATTTATCTTGAAAGATATGATGAATTCAAAGAACTCATGATCCCAAGTCTCCATTGATTAGTTCATAATCTACTGACGTTACTCAGTGGTTGATGTGTGTTGTTGTTTTCCATTCAGGGGCCTTATGTTCTCTAGTAATTTCTGCCTATAAACTATGAATTTGCTCAAATAATGTGCCTACAAGTTGATATTTGCATGATTTCTACCATTATTTGCCAGTCTTTGAATGATATTTTCAATACTACATGCATTTTTTTAGCTCAAATATGCTAATGATATTCAGTTATCTATGGGATGTCAGCATATTTCTCTGTTCTGCTTATTATTTATCATGATTTGTAGTTATGGAAGTGATTTCAATGAAATTAAGAAAAAAGAAATGACAAAGACAGGGTTTAAAGAATGAGATTCCCAAAATTACTTGACTGAGATCACTGATCCACATACATGTTCCGATACAGCAATGAAGAGAAGAACAACTAGAATCATACTTCACCAGGACATTCCACAAATTTGCATGATCTAGTGCAAATCTTCAAAGGAAAATTTGACAACAACATGCAATAATATGAAAGTGCTTCTATTTGAACACAACATTCACCATTACATATCCATAAATCAACTTGAAGATTACGTAAAGTTTACAATCAGGATGTAATCTGAAGCTTCATCTCCATTCAGTATGCTTTAGAACAAGTACATTTACAATGATCTGAAGAAAGAACCTTGACATTTCAATAGTTCAGTCCTCATTAGTCTCAGTAATCCAATCTCCTATATGAAATTGTCTCAGGTCAGATTTAGAATGATTGACCTCCCTTCTTTCGTATAGTAAAGGGGCTCAATATATCGCTCTGATTTATCCCCAATACGGTGCCAAAACCCTAGTTAATCAACTGTCCACCCTTCAAGTGCAGCATCAAGTAGTGGAGAATAAATCCTACCAAAAAAATCTGAGTAGCATGCCCATACTGAGTGTAAGGATGCCCATTCGAAACACTAATAGCTCAAAATAATTGTTGTTCCTTTTAATAATGTTTCCCCATCTGCATTTTGTCTTCTCATTGAAAGTCTTTACTCCTCCTGCTTTGTGATCTAATCCGCCCTCCATGATGTCATTGCCATTAAAGCTCAGTCTTTATATCCTGCATGTTGCCACTATGCCAGCAACCCTGCGACTCTCAACCTGTGAGGCCGACTATTTTGCCTCCTATATTTTGACCATTGTGCTATTCAGTAGTGACTATGTCTCATATTTCAGACTTGATGTTTTATCTCACTGATTTGATATATGTGATTTGATTTGGTCATATTGATGATACGCTGTGGTTCGATATATGGATTCATATTAGATGTTATGTTGTTATGAGATTCTAGTTGATTATGTGATTGGAATTAATTGACATATGATGGAAATGCAGTTAATTTGGGATTATGTATTGATGGATATTGTTGTATTGTTTGCATGAATCTAATTTCCAATTGCTTCGGCTATCACTTTCATGATAGAACTGACACTTGATCAAGATGTGCAGGTTTACATTCCCTAGCCACGGGAAATCGGAGGTAGGATTCACACCATGTTATTCCCGGTTAAGTCGATCCGTTCCCAAGAGGGATGAGGATCATGTGTGAAATTACATGATGATTTATTGTGTTTGGTTTAAATTTTAATTATGATTTTAGCCTTAGTACCCCCTCTCTTTCTTATTTTGATTAATGTTAAGTGTTGTAAATTTTTAATTGATTTATGTCAATTGGCATTTTTATTATTTTTTTGGGGCCATTTATATGTGGATTTTTTACCCCTTTCATGACCCCTAGGGTCCCAAAAGTTACCCTAGGTGGTCAACCATGAGTCTAGGGTCAACTTGGACCACCTAACCCTAGTTTTGACTCACCTTAGGTCACCCTAACCCATGGTTGAGTCAAAGTGACGAAAATGGGAAAGAGGGAAGATGAGGGATGGGCCTTGCCTTGGGAAGAACCCATCTCCCATCCCTATGTTTTGGGAAGTATTCCCAAGGAAGACTTGGGAGGTCTCCAAGAGTCCTCCCAAACTCCCAAGTGAGTGGGAGCACCACTCAAGGCCATTGTCTTCATGAGGTGGAGATGGAGGTGGAGGGAGAGGAGGACACTTGTCAACCTCTTACCTTCTCTCTACTCCAAGTGGCTTTGGTGGAGGGAAGAGATGGTGACAAATGTCACCACCTCATTCTCTCAAGGCCAAGTGGAGGGCCTATAATAGCTCCTCTTGTAGAGGAGTGGGGGTTCTTCCATTCTATTCTTTTTGCTTGCATTTTAGAGACTTCTTGCAAATTTGGATTTCCTTACTAAGTTTGGAGGAGTTAGAGAAGGTTGGGAGAAAGTCTGAAAGGTTGGAAAGCTTGGGAAG
Organism: Cunninghamia lanceolata; assembly: GCA_027924645.1. Classification (NCBI taxonomy): domain Eukaryota; kingdom Viridiplantae; phylum Streptophyta; class Pinopsida; order Cupressales; family Cupressaceae; genus Cunninghamia; species Cunninghamia lanceolata. Next base: position 368,770 of record BSBN01001603.1, on the reverse strand, counting down.
GCTGGGAGCTCTTCTCCAATTCCACTTCCATTGCCAAGGTCTTGAAGGTAGGCCTCTAATCTTGTTTTTGCTTTGCTTTATGATGTTCCATGGTTTGAATCTTGATTGTAATTTGTTTGCTTTGTGATGCTTTCTTTTTTTTGCATTGATGTTGGGTTGGGTGTCATGGTGAGAGCACCTCCAATGGAGGAAATGCTCAACTAGTATGGGTAGGGGAGAGGAACAATCCTTGGGGGCTCTCCCATAGTTTTGTGTTTATGTGTTTATGCCTTGAGGGCCTATTATCAATAGAGGAGGAGATGTCTATATGGCAAGAGTGCCAAGCATATTGGTGTGAGATTCTTATGGATTGAGTTGTTTCAGGGATTTTGGCTAGAGGCCATGTGTTGAGATTTTCCTTATCATTGGGAGCCCCTTTAAGTTGAGAGGTCTATCCCCTACCCTCACCAAACTCTTTTTTATGAGTTGATGTATTGTGTTAATCCTATGGGGTTGTTTTTATTTTTGTGTTAATGTGAATGAATTTGTTGTGGATTGATACACCTGTGTGAAATCCCCTACCTCCCTAGCTCGGGGGTGACCCACTTGCGGGTCTACGGTAGGGAGGAGAGCTTTTCTTTCTCTGTGGCTGCTTTCTTGGTTGTCTCTTTGCCGTGCTTTAGTTGCAGGTAGTTATGTGAAGAGGTGGAGCTGTTTGGAAGCTCATTATGGTGCTCAAATGTTTCCCCATGTCAAATTGAAGTCGCTGGTTTAGCCTTGGTCCTTGTGGTCTTCTTGACCTGTAAATTCTTGTTATTACTGCAATGGAATTTGCCATAGAAGTTGGCTATGATAGCATTGTAAGATGAACATTTTGTACTATGAAAATGCATGGAAAATAAACTTGGATGTCTTCTACCTTTGTTTCTCAAAAAGATAAAATAAAAAGTGATTTATGTATGAGATGAAGTTGTTGTTTAGATTTTTGTTGGAGATAAAAGAAAAAAAAAGAAATTGCATTCCCTGGCTATTTATTGCTGTTATTTTCTGTTTGTTGTTTTTTTTTGTTTGTGAATTGTGAAGTTGAGGAAAGTTTGTGAACACGTATATTTATATTATCTTGTCATTATAGTTATCAAGAGAAAATATGCATTTGTTAATAGAATGCTATGTAGATCATACTTAGAAAAAAAAATGCACATATTAAAAAAGAAAGTTTTATTGTTGTTCTTTAATGTTCTTGCCACTGAATGTATAGAGAAAAAAAAAAGTGTAAGGGAAAATTCTATAGCATAAGTTTGCTGTTTATTCTTATAAGATGATCATTCACAAAAAAAAAATTATATTCTATAACATTGTTATTCACCAAATTGTTATTATATACGTTGGACTATATATATATATACATTACATTCATTTACATTGCATTATTTATACTTCATTTATTTAGGATGCTGAAATAAAGCCAAGAAAAAAATATATATATTATAAATTTTTATTCTGGTAAACATTTACACAAACATATATTTAAATGAATTTATACAAATGTATTTACATATGATTAAATAGAATTTTACATCAAAGAAAAGTAAATACAAACAAAAATAAATAAATAAAAATATGTTTCGAGGGGGACTGTGGCGCTACCACAGCCCCCTCCCCCACCGTTCACATTACAGAGAAGGGTGTACCACCAGCTCCCACAACTCACAGCCACCGCCGCAGTGGCACCCCTCACTCCACTCCCCGTTATCCATCTCCCAACCCTTCCTCCGCTGTTACCCTCAACTTCCCTCACCATGTCTGCAATGCCGCTACCATGGCCATTACACCATCATGCCCTCCACTGTCTCGCGTTCGCCATCCTCCGCCGGTGGCCATGACCCGGTCAGTTCTACCTTCGCTCCTTCCTCACTCCTCCACTGCCGCTGCCGTCAGCTCAACCCTGCACAAAACCCTAGTTCAGCTCACCCCTATATATGTATTATTACAATCTGTTCCTTGGCTTATACCAAAAAAACTGGTAAATATAGAATATATCAGAACCTTCATAAGGAAAAAAACAAAAAAAGGGAGTCTTGAACCTGCATTTGTGTGTGGTCAAAATAAGGCAAGGAAGGAATGGTATGTTGGAATTTAGGGCATGAGGAATAGAAGGAATTAGGGTTAGGGTAGATTTGAAAGAGAGGAAATATTAGGGATTAAATTAAGTTTTTTTTTTAAAATACTTTGAGCTTTAGCTATGTCCTCCCCTTAGAGAGGCAACCTTATATTTTTTTTAACACTCTTTACATAGTTAGAGTTATTGATATATCTTTTGTAGTATATATATATATATGTAGAGATACATATATATACATCATTATGGTTATGAATTTAATACACGTTTAATTTTTAAATAAAATCATAGAATAATAACAACAACATAAGAGTAATTAAGTTAGGGATTTTAATTGTAAAAATATATAAATATATATATATATATATATATATATATATAAATATATATATATGGATAGATTGCTTGTTGATAAAAGGGTAATTGCATGCCATTTATATATGTTTAAATAATTGGTAAAGTTCTTTTTTTTTTAAATAGATATTTATTTATAAATATGCATTATTTAACACTAATTACGATAAGAGGAAGCCTTTTAGAAAAAATTAAGTAGGGATTTTTAATTTCTTGTCAATATTATAAAAAACAACGAAATTAGTAAGGGGGAATATATATATATATATATATATATATATATTAATCCAAATAGTAGAATCAAATTGTGTTTCGGAATTAAGCCATTTCAAAATAAATACTACCAAGCAGGGATACACATCATAACGGAACTCTACGCCCTTATGTTAACCAAATTAAGTCAACCTATGCTTTTCATTGGCGGCCCACCTAACTAAACCGGTAGGAAGAGAATATGTCCAACCGAGATTTAAAGGGATGAATTAATTCCAACTTTGAAATCATTCTGAGCTTAAACTTAGTAAACGTCACCAAGCAATAGAAGATAATCCTACGTAAGTGATCTGGCTTACCAGGTAAATAGAGAGATTTACCTGAACAGGGTAACTACGCAACCAAGTTTTAACAAAAGTGTATTAACTTCCACCCACGTCGATGATGCGTTATGCTGCCAAAATTTTGCTAGAATTTTAGGGTTGATTCGTGCATTGCGTTAATTAATATTAATCATCTTGTCATCTTAATCAATCATATATCAATTTGAGATAAGCTTGGGTTGAAATTCTGAAATCATTTTACTTAGGAAACTAGGGTTCAGATTTTAACGGTCAAACCCTAGAGTAACACACTTCGAGTTGCACACCCCCTTAGATGGCCTACACCTCTTCGAATATGTTGCCATGTTTATGCCTCAGGCGTATTGCCACCGAGCACGCAAGCGCATGTGAGGTGGTTTTTAGGGATAGGGAGAAAAAATTTCATGGCTCGTGTCATGACCACATGGTGAATGTGGTCATGACACAGGCAATTGTGTGTCATGTCTGCACGGGAGATGCGGGCATGACACAACCACTTCAAAATAGCTCCAACATCCTACAACAAATAGACAAGAATTAAGTATCATCATTTAATAAACTAGTAGGAGGATAAACATTTAAATTACGTTCAGAATATGCAAGCACAAATCTTGGGCTATGAATATTTAGCATCTGTGAGCAACCACATATCCAAATGCATATACAATGTTTAAAAATGGCCAAGTCAACCATCGTTGACCAAAAACATGCATCGGGCCTCAAAACAACTTCAAAATCTATTCACTTTGCTTTCCCGCCTTTTCGCATGCTTAATTCCTTGTATATCGCGAATGTATGTTACAAATATACAATCGCAGCTAACATACAAAGCATTTTCAATATTTAATTTCCATTCACGTCCGGCCTTTGTATATTTCGCTTTGTATCTTGGCTCAATACATACAAACACATTTGTATGTACATTCGGACTTATCGCTTTTTATAGACCGCAGTCTATTCATTTTTCGATTCTGGGACGTGTATATAATGCAATGTATCTTCCAATATACAATCGGGAGTGATACATTGTATATACTAGATTTTAATTTGCTTTGAGCTTCGTCTTGTATGTCGGCTTTGTATGTAAGATACATACAAAGCCCAAACATACAATGACTTTTCCTTATTTAATTTTCCCTTAGGTTCCGCGGCTTGCACATGAGAAATGTATATAACAATGTATGTTTCACTTGTATGTTTAAATATACAAATGCCAAATATACAACTGGCAGATTTAACAAAATATTCATTTCAACTTTCAACCTCATCGGATCCACTTTGCATGTATAGATTGAACATTAGTGAAATGCATACAAGGCAAACAATGTATATAAACCTGATATACAAAACCCTTTGTATGTGCAACATACAATGACCTAACATACAAAGAACATTGTATATGCGACCCATTGTATATACAAATGACTTTGTATATACAAACAAACCCATTTAACAGTGCATTTACCAAAAAACACTCATAACTTGCAAAATATAGGGAATTTTAAGATGGTTCAAAAAGCAACCCCTGTTCATTTTCGACAAGGAATTCACCCATATCCTGCCCTAGTACTCAATGCAATTTTTCTATATTTTCAACAAGGTTTGTAATATTTCACTCCCTTTTTTCCTTTACCACCAAGCAGAACAACACACACAAGCAAAAAGCAACATCCATAACAGGGGTCCTCATTTTGCTAAGGAGTAAAATGGGGCATGTTGTGAACATCACAACAAGTAATTGTACCTTGGTCATATTGGATGGATGGATGATTTATTTGAAATATGCTTGCTAAGTAGTTATGATTTAATTCAACAATTTTATCCACTTTGGCTATGGTTATGTATTGGGCAGATGAGTGTGAGGTTTGATTGAGTGTGCAAGAAAATTACAAGTGTTTAACCAATGAGTGAAATGTGAAGATTGTTGACATGGGACTCTTAGCCATCTCACTTTGTCCTTATGTCATCAAAACTCATGAAAACCTTATCTGAATCGATTTACAATTTTGTATCCCCTTGTGATAGACATGTGAATGTGTCTTCTTAAGTGTGTTTATTATTGCTTGTACGATTATGTGTTTGCTTGGTAGGTGTGAAATGATTTACAATTCCCTAGAAATTGTTAATTTATGCTATCTTTCCTAGTGTAGAGGAAAAACATTTAATTGTGGAAAGGCATTGGATTTGGGAGACATGCATTCTAATTTGATTAATTGGATTATTTTCCTTGAGTTGAAATTATTTCCTTAGGATAGGAATGCGACAATATTTTGGAGAGGAATTATTTAATTTAAAGTTGATATATTTAAATATTGGTGCTTAGAAATAGTTATATTTCTATTTGATAGAAATAGCTAATTTTAGTATATTTGTTTGGAGTGATATTGTTCTATGGAAAGAATGAAAAAGTTTAGTTAATTTTTCAATTAGAAAGATATAAGGAAAAAAAATTCAATTCATTATGTGTTGTTTGAAATGGGAGAGAAAAAATGGAGAAAATGAATTTGTTCAAACCCTTTCTTGGAAAAATTGAATTGGATATGCTTGGAGATTGCTTGGCTAGATCAATTTTCTCATAGAGGGAAAAGATTCATCTCACCATTACCTTTAGATTGATTGAGGTATTTCTCCATTTGGTTTGTGATTTGAATTTTACTTGTTATGTTAGAAAATGTCCCCTTGGGGGCTTTTCCCTCTTAAGGTTTAGCTCCTAGGTCTTGTAGAATGCATTTAGGTCATCTTGCATGTTAATGGTGACTCTTGATGAGAAAACCCTGAAGTTTCATGGAAAATGGGACTCAGGGGGTGTGCTTAGCATGAATCTTGCCTAAAATAGGGGGGCGACTTGGGTACCCATGCCCTAGTCCTACCCTATTTTAGGTCAGGACCTATTTTTGGGTGTCGGTTTTATGACCGTTATTAGGTCCTATGCCGACTTCTCAAGTTTGAATTACGAAATTCTTAGCAAGAATGTTTGTAGTTGCATATATAGTCATGATTAGTGATTCATTTGTAAACTAGAAGATGATTGTAAACTTTTGGCATACTTGTGATTTCAAGATATTCATTATTGCAAGAGCAAAGCATTGTTGGTGTGTTTGTGATTGTAGATTTGGCTTCATCTTCTCATGTGATTGAAGAGCCTTCATTTATGTGAGATCTTCACTACAAGGTGATATCAATTGTATTTTCTATCATTTTTCATTTGGATTTTTCCTCTATCCTGCAGGGATACACAATCTTTATCTGACAACAATGTTCAAAAGACTTAAATGTCTCTCTGGGGCTTGATCGAGGCAAGCCTCTAAACACCACAACCCCCAACCCACTTTTCTATGATTGCAAGCTATAGATTTTAGACGCGAAAGAAGTGGAATTGTAGGAGAGTAGTACAGACTATTCAAATTATAGATCTGAGAAGAAAACTAGGGCTTGGACTTGGGTACCCGCTCATTAGTCCTTCGGATCCCGCAATGGTGAAATCTCTGGAATAGTAGAAACAAGTTGCAAACAACATTCCTAGATCTTGACAAAAATTGGTACACTGGACTAGGGAGCCTGCTCATTAGTCCCCAAATTTTTTGCACATCAAACTTTGAAATCTGGTATGTATTTGGTTGTCATTTGATATCCCTGTGTGTGATCATTTTCTGTAATTTGTCTGTTTGTTTACAATTTCACGAAATTAGGGTTTTGAGCATAATTGGACTTAATTAAACAACAAATTCACACAATTCCAATCTTCCCCTATGTTCCAAGTGACATGAAATTTGTAGTAGATTTTTCTACTCATTTGAATGTCCTTGAATGTTTAGTGGTGAAAGGAGGATCAACACAAACCCTTTAAAAACACCATTTGGACATCTTCCCCCTTTTTCACACTAAACATTTTGGTGAACCCGTGTTCTTTTGAAATTTGCACCTTGCTGAGTCTTGTACTTCAAATTCCCATTCATTTCATTCATTCATTTCATTTCATTATTCATCTTATTGCATTTGAAAAATTACAAAAAAAATGAAAATTTTGAAAAAAATTGAAAAAATTGGCATTTTTAGCTTGCATTTTCACATAATTTGAATTAATTTGCATTTAATTTCAATATATTTCTGTCATTATCATTAGATCTGATTTAAAATACAGAAATTTTTCATTCACCATTCATTTACATTGCATTTTCATGTTTAAATTGATAAAATTTGCTTGAAATTGTGCATTTTTCCATATAACCTAGTTTTGCATTAGCTAGGGTTTGTAGTAAAAATCTTGTTTTAGATTTTACTACCCTATCAAAACACTCATTAGGACTGATTTCTTACTATAGTGTGTCATCATAGTGGATTTCTTACAAAATTTCATGTCTAGGGTTTGAAAACATTGCTTTTTCACTAGATTTGGCCTTATCGTCTCTCTAGAATTGCATCATAGGCGTGTTGTGAAGGATTTTTTTGCACTAATTGGCTGTTATCAGGGTTATTATCTATTGTTCATTCTCAAATTTTTTACAACACCCTTTCTATTGGACCTTTGTGTTGCAAATATGTGCATATGATGTGTTGTCATTGATGTCAACATATCTCTTTGTCAGAGACAATGAAAATAGTGCAGTGGATTGCTTCGCATTTCCAGTAAGAAGAAGATTAGAGTCTATGGACTAAAGGGTTTGTAGAGGATTGTCTAAAGTTGCTCCAGTTATGATTTGATAGGTCCACATGAAGTTTTGGCGAAGTTATGGCCATCTGAGTAGAACCAGGTTTTGCAGTTGTTTAGAGGTGACAAAGTGACAAGAATTTGGTCTAGATTGGTCCGCATTGGAATATTATGGTCTACGGATCTAGAGGTATGTTCGGGATGTTGGTGTGTGTCCTCAACTCAAGTGGTTCATGGTTTGGATGTCTGCAAGCAATCTTTCTAGTGTGATAGTCATGACAGTTAGTGTTCTTGAGTTTTTGGATGAAGGTGCACGTGCTTCTGGTGATTTGAGGTGGTGCAGTTGTTTTGGTTGATTTCATTGTGCTTGTGGTGGTCCTTGGATCATGTGCCTATTATGTTGGTGGTCTGCATTGAGGATTGAGCTCACAGTTGAAGATTTCCTCTTGGGTGTTGATGTTCTTTCCAGTCTTGGCCGACCGGATGCTTGGTGCATGTTGTGGATGATCTAAGAAGAGTTCTATGGAGCGTGGTGTGGTGTTCGAGGAAGCTTCAAGTCCTAGCTATGTTTGGCTAATAGTGTGATGGTTCGCATAAAGCATTCTAAGTCTTATGATGGAAATTGCTTATAATGTCTATCTTGGAGAATGTTCCAGATAGATGATTGTAAGGTTGACTTTGATGTTCATTCCAAAGTTGATGACATGTATAAATAAGTATTGAGAATTCGTGGAAACAAGGGGATGTAAGTGAAGATGTGGATGTAGCGAGGAAGTGAGTGAGAGAAGAGAAGAGGTGTTGTGTGCTTCAATGGAACTAAACTTTGCATGAAGAAGATGTTGTTCCTCAGTTTAATCCTTCTGTGTTTAACTTGTGAATATTTCTATAGGTAGTGAACCTCTTTGAGCATTGAGCTTTGGGCAGTACACCCAAAGGAAAGTGCCTTCCCATTTTTCTATTCTTTTAACAGAGAATAAATCTTTTGGGTTAACCCCCACCGTGGTTTTCCCTTAACCGGGTTTCCACATAAAAATCTTGGTGTTATGTGTGTTGATTATGTTTCTGCTCTTGTGTTGTTGATTCGTGCTTTCATGATTATATCATTAATTTGTTTAGAAGTTGTAAAGAAGATTGAATGCAACATAAGTAAAGATTTGAGACAACTGATTCACCCCCCCTCTCAGTTGTCTGCCCTAATTTCAACAATTGGTATTAGAGCCAGTTCCTCTAAAAGAAGCTTGATCACTTGAGGAGATCCAGGATGTCGACATACAAGAAGGACAGTCCAAGATTTGACAGAACAAATTACTCTCTTTGGAAGAGTTGCATAGAATGTCATTTGCAATGTATGGGTGATCCTTATTGGTTGATAACTAAGGATGAGTATAATCCTCCAGAGAAAGGTCCTTCAACTCCAGATGAAATCAAAGATGCTGAAAACAACATTCAGGCTAAAGAAGCATTGTTGAGTGCCCTAACTGATACAGAAATGACAAATGTCCTAGAATTGAAAATTGCTCATGAAATCTGGAAGAAGTTGGAAACTCTTTATGAAGGTGATGCATATGTCAAATGTGCTAAGTTATAGAGCCTAAAGGGTAGATACAAAATTTTGAAGATGAAAACATCACTTCCTACATGCAGAAGGTGAATGAACTTGTGTGTAGTATCAGGTGTACTGGTGGAAAACTAGAAGAATTAGAGATTGTTGGCAAGGTGCTTAGATCCTTACCTGCTTCATACAAACATAGAGTTGCTACTATTGAGGAGATCAAGACTGTGACAACTGTTACAAGGGATCAGTTGGTTGGCAAGATTTCAACATTTAAAATGAGTGAATTTGGTGATTCACTTCCTAAGACAGAATCTACTTTTAAGGCCAGTGTTTCCAGGAAGCAAAGATTTGATCCAAGTGAAAGCTCTTCAAGAAGACTAACCAGATATGAGAAGACAAGGAAGGAACTTGAAGAACATGAAATGGAGCTTGAAGAACTTGAAGCCCTTATTGCCAAAAGATTACCAAGAGGATCTGGTAAGTATAAAGGAAAGTTGCCTTTCAAATGTTTTGCTTGCAATAAGATTGGCCATTTTGCTTCAAGATGTCTGGAGAGGGTTTCAAAGCCAAACCCTAACAAACCTAGGTTTTAGAAGAAGTGCTACTATGTCCAAGAAGCTGCTGATGAAGGAGTCACAGATGATGAATCTGATATGGGAAGTACCTCTGGAAATGATTGGGTGTTCATTGCTATCAAAGAAGAAGATTCGGTGCCTACTAAATCTGCTAGTTGTGTGAATGTGGAAAGTACCTTGGCTTCTCAGGTTGAAGAAAAGGATGAATGGGTGATTGACAGTGGATGTTCTCATCATATGACTGGTGATAAAAGCAAGTTTTTAAGTTTGGAAATATATGAAGGTGGAATTGTGAAGTTTGGAGACAATTCAGCTGGTAGAATTCGTGGCAGAGGATCCATCTCTTTTGATGGTAAGAATAACACTAATGATGTATTGTATGTAGAAGAGTTGAAGCATAATCTTCTCAGTGTTGGACAGTTGGTTGACAAAGGGTATGATCTTTGATTCAAGGATGGAAAATGCAGAATTTTGGAAAGCTCTAGAACTGAGATTGCATCTGGTACATAGACTAGAGGTAATATCTTTCATTTAAGTGGTACTGGTAAAAGTTATTTGATTTTTCAGATTGATCAGAGTTGGTTATGGCATAGGAGATTGTGTCATGTAAACTTTAATAACATTGTCAAGATAAGTACTACTCAGGCTATGAGAGATCTTCCAAAGCTTGTGAAACCTACTAATAGCATGTGTAAGGAATGTTAGTTGGGCAAACAGATCAAAGCTACATTCAAAAGTAAAGAACAATTTTCAAGTGGATTGTTGGAACTTGTGCACACTAATTTGTGTGGTCCTGCCAAAGTTAGGAGTTTGCAAGGGGACAGATACTTTATGTTGCTAATCGATGATTACTCTCAGATGATGTGGGTCACTTTCTTGAGAGAGAAATCAGAGGCTCTTGACAAATTCAAGGTGTTCAAGGCTAGGGTGGAGAATGAGATTGGTGTGAAGGTAAAGTGTCTGAGATCTGATAGAGGTGGAGAGTTTACCTCCAGTGAGTTTAATGTATTTTGTGAAGAGCATGGAATAAGAAGACAATTATCTGCTCCTAGGACTCCTCAGTAGAATGGAGTTGTGGAAAGAAAGAACCAGACTATCCAAGAGGCTGCTAGAACCATGATGATGGAGGCAAATGTTCTACATGTCTATTGGAGAGAGGTTGTGAGTACTGCTGTCTACACTCTTAACCGGGCACAGATCAAAGGTAATACTGGTAATACAGCTTATGAACTTTGGTTTGGTAATGCTCCTACTATGAAATACTTTAGAGTTTTCAGTAGTAAATGCTATATCAAGAGAGATGAAGATCTAGGCAAGTTTGATGCAAGATGTGATGAAGGAATATTTTTGGGTTATTCTAACCAAAGCAAGGCATACTGGTGCTTTAACAAGAAATTGAAAAATATTGTTGAAAGTGCTAATATCAAGGCTAATGAAGGCATGGGGAGACCTTCCAAGTCTTATGGATATGAATCACATGATGAAAAGCAAGTTCAAGCTCAAACTCAAATCCAAACTGCTCTGGAGAATTCAGTGACTCAAGAAGCTAGTACAAATATTGAGGAACAAGTCCAAGAATCAGAAGTTCAAGAAAATACCAAAACTCCTAGGTATGTAAGGTTGAATCATTCTAAAAATTAGATCATAGGAGACAAAAATAAAGGTGTTCAAACTAGAAGAAAAATTGCTGAAGATCAAGAGGAATACTATTTGATTTCAAAAATTGAACCAAAATTAGTGAATGAAGCTTGTAATGATGAAAATTGAGTAAAAGCAATGGAAGAAGAATTGATGCAAATTGAAAAGAATCATACTTGGGATATTCTTCCTAGACCTGAAAACAAAAATGTAATTGGAACTAAATGGGTCTTCTAAAATAAATTGAATGAAGATGGTGAAGTTGTGAGAAATAAAGCAAGATTGGTGTGCAAAGGATATTCTCAGGTAGAGGGAATTGATTTTGAAGAAACTTTTGCTCCGGTGGCAAGAATTGAAGCAATCAGATTATTTCTTTCCTTTGTTGCTTACAAAGATTTCAAAGTTTACCAGATGGATGACAAGTCAACATTCTTGAATTGAGAGTTGGAAGAAGAGGTCTACATTGAGCAACCGGAAGGATTCCAGTTATCTGATCAAGGAGATAAGGTTTGCAGATTGAGGAAAGCATTGTATGGACTTAAACAAGCCCCAAGAGCCTGGTATGCAAGATTAGATAAGTACTTACTAAAGTTAGGCTTTAGCAAAGACACAACTGACAGTAATCTTTATATCAAAATTGATCATAAACACATCTTGATTGTTGAGGTATTTGTTGATGATATTATCTTTGGTGGAAATGAAAGCATGTGTAAAAAATTTTCTGATCAGATGCAAAGTGAATTTGAGATGTCCATGTTTTGTGAAATGAATTTCTTCTTAGGTCTGCAAATCATTCAGTCAAAAAAGGGCATCTTCATATCCTAGTCTAAGTATGTGAAGGAGTTGTTGAAAAAGTTTGGAATGGAGGATTCAAAACTAGTGAGCACTCCCATGATAACTAGATGCAAGTTGAGTAAAGATGATGATTCCCCCAAGGCAGATTAGAAAAGGTATAGATCAATTATTGGAGGACTGCTTTATTTTACTCAATGGTGCAATCATAGTAGGAGGGTTCACAGAATGAACTGTCCAGACCATGCAACAAGAGTAAACACAACAGAAACAACTCAAAGAAATGAAGCAAATGTAGATTTAGTCATTCAGTATGTCGTAGAATTCAAGCACAATCTGGCCGACAACATGCAGGCTTACAATTAGGGCTCAAGACCTAATTTCTGAATATTAGAATATGCATAAGATTAGCTTTGAATCTCCTCCACACAAAATCCAAACTATCAATTATCACTATATGAACTACTACTTTCCTGGGGATAAATTACATCAATATATATCATTTCCAAAACAATAGATTCCTCCACGTCGGCCAAAGAAGGTCATAAACTCCAATGAAGAGTTGTAACGTGTGTACACAGATAGGTTGGACCTAAATGCATAGAACGCTTCCTCAAATGAATGGAATAACATGTGGATCTTTAGGGAAGGTTGGCCATGAATCAAAGATCATTGAATGATGTGTCATTAAGCTTCTTAAGTTAAGGAATGCTCTACAAGTCATCTCCTTTAGCTGATTATCAGAGACTATCAAGATGCTCTGTTTTGAGAAATCAGTCGATCTTTTGATAGCGATATCTTTCTGGTAACTGGTCCAAATGCTCTAAATTATAGATATGATGTAGATGAATGAATGTAGATGTTAAGTCCAGATCCACAAGATGTGAAATGCAATTGCAGTATAATACTGGACCAAAGAGTAGAAACTGCTTTTGACTGAACTAAACTAAAAAATGAAGAGAAACAAATTGAACTACAAACAAACTGAAATGCAAATGTTTTTGGTTGATGCAAGATTGCTCTTGAACCAGGGATGCTCCTACATCACTCAAGAAAGACCTGACATTATGAATGTAGTTGGCCTTGTTGCTAGATTTCAAGTTAATCCTAGAGAATCTCATGTTGTAGCAGTCAAAAGAATTTTTAGATATTTGAAGGGGACAACTGATTATGGCTTATGGCATCCTAAGGATGATGATTTCACTCTTCAAGCATATACAGATGCTGATTGGGTAGGAGATGTGGATGATAGAAAGAGTACTAGTGGTGGTGCATTCTTCTTGGGAAAGAGATTAGTTTCTTGGCTGAGAAAAAAGAAAGAGGCAATTTCTCTGTCTACTACAGAGGCAGAGTATATACCAGCAACAAGTAACTGTACTCAAGTCTTGTGGATGAAGCAAATGTTGAAGGATATCATAATTATGTTTGAAGAGCCTATTACAATCTTCTGTGATAATTTAAGTGCAATAGACTTCTCAAAGAATCTAATGTTGTATTCAAAGACAAAGCACATAACCATCAAATTTCACTTTTTGAGAGAGAAATGAGAATGAAGTTAGATTGAAGTTTGTTTCTTCAAAGGATCAGATTGTGGATATCTTCACTAAGTCTCTACCTAAGGATAATTTTGAGTATCTCAAAGGGAAGCCAGGGGTGATTACCCCTCCTATTCAAAACTAAGGTGCACTAGTGTGCATCAGTCTAGTGGAACTCACAATCATATCTTGTGATCTGGATTGATGTTAAGTGAATACTACTCAGGGGGAGTAGTCAGTATGTTAATTTAGGAGTTTGGTTTGGAAGAAGGAGAGATGATTGCAAATATGTGCCTTTTGCCATTGATGTCAAAGGGGGAGAGAAGTCATGTGAAAAACTTGGAAATAAGGAGTTCCTGGTGAAAGGGGGAGCAGTGAAGAAAGTGGTTGCAGGTGTGATAAGAGAAAGGGGGAGAAGTCCTTGTCTTGATGGTTGAATTAGTTTTTCACATCATATGTTTCCATCAATGACAAAGGGGGAGATTGTTGCAAATATGTTCATATGATGTGTTGTCATTAATGTTAACATATCTCTTTGTTAGAGATAGTGAAAATAGTGTAGTGGATTTCTCTGCATTTCAGTAAGAAGAATATCAGAGTCTACAGACTAAAGGTTTTGTAGAGGATTGTTTGAAGTTGCTCCAGTTAAGATTTGAGAGGTTTGCATGAATGTTTGGTGAAGTTATGGCCATTTGAGTAGAACCGGGTTTTCTAGTTGTTCAGAGGTGACAAAGTGACAGGAATTTGGTCTGAATTGTTCTGCATTAGATTATTATGGTCTACAGATCTAGAGGTATCTTTGGGATGTTGGTGTGTGTCCTCAACTCAAGTGGTTCATGGTTTGTAGGTCCACAAGAAATATTTATAGTGTGACAATCATGACAGTTAGTGTTCTTGAGTTTCCGGATGAAGGTGCAAGTGCTTATGGTGATTTGAGGTGGTGTGGTTGTTCTAGTTGATTTCATTGTGCTTATGGTGGTCTCTAGATCATGTACCTATTGTTTTGGTGGTCCACATTGAGGATTGAGCTCGTAGTTGAAGATTTCCTCTTAGGTGTTGCTGTTCTTTCTAGTCTTGGCCGACCAGATACTTGGTTCATGTTGTAGATGATCTAAGAAGAGTTCTATGGAGCATGGTGTGGTGTTCAAGGAAGATTCAAGTCCCATCTATGTTTAGCTGATAGTGTGATGGTTTGCATAAAGCATTCTAAGTCTTGTGATGGAAATTGCTTGTAATGCCTATCTTGGAGAATGTTCCAGATAGATGATTGTAAGGTCGAATTTGATGTTCATTCCAAAGTCGATGACATGTATAAATAAGTATTGAGAAGTCATGGAAAAGAGGGGATGTAAGAAAAGATGTAGATGTAGCAAAGAAGTGAGTGAGAGCAAAGAAGAGGTGGTGTGCACTTCAATGGAACTAAACTTTGCATGAAGAAGATGTTTCTCAGTTCAATCCTTCTATGTTTAACTTGTGAATATTTCTGTAGGCAGTGAGCCTCTTTGAGTAGTGAGCTCTGGGTAGTGCACCTGAAGGCAAGTGCCTTCCCATTTTTCTATTCTTTTAATAGAGAATAAATATTGTGGGTTAACCCCCACTGTGGTTTTCCCTTAACCGAGTTTCCACGTAAAAATCCTGGTGTTATGTGTGTTGATTATGTTTCTGCTCTTGTGTTGTTGATTCGTGCTTGCATGGTTATATCATTAATTTTTTTATAAGTTGTAAAGAAAATTGAATTTAGTAGAATTAAAGATTTGAGACAACAGATTCACCCCTCCTCTCGGTTGTCTTCCCTAATTTCAACACTTTGTATTGAAAATTTGTGAAAAATTGCATATTTTAGTGTATTTTCACTAGGTTTTGACTTCTCATCATTATAAGATTGCATCAAAGGTGTGTTGTGAAGGACATTATTTCTTTATTGGACTGATATTGAACATATTATTTTTTTCCCTTGATCAATTTCCTTACAACACCTCTTCTTTCACTTATTTGCATTGAAAAAAGTTGAAAAATCAAGCATTTTTAGGTCATTTTGGATCTTAAACATATCTTGCTCCTTGGGTTTGTTCTATTAGTTTGTGCATTGAGTGTTGAATGCTATTGTATGAGTATTATAACTCTCTTCCCTAGTAGAAATATCCCTTTAAGAAGAAGTAGAAGACTCATGGGATCTAGTGCTCCTAAAGAATACAAAATTCCTACCTCTAAAAATCCATTGAACACTTTCTTTCCAAAAGGAGAGACACAAATTTTGCAAGATACTATACCTCATACAACCACTATGGAAGATCAATTATTTCATGATGTTGAGGACACTATTGAGGGGGCAACACATGTACCTAATGAGCAAATAAACAAACTGGATAAAGAGTTAGCCGATTTTCAAGCATTTGTGCAAATTGAATGGATAGCAAAGAAGCTATACATGTGATTCACAACATAAGAGAGTTGCTAAAAGAAAGACAAGATGGTATTAATGTTATTCAAGGTTTAAAACATATTGTACAAACTAATGTTATTCCAGTGACTGAATGTGTAAAAGTTATTAACAACATGTCGTCACCGTCTCATACGCAAGTATCGACACCTATACCAATATTGGAATGTCTACATTTACATCAACAATTTTAACAACTAATGCAAATGCTTGTAGTAATGCTACCACTAGTATTGTAGTATCTAATGACACTATTTCAAGAAAAAATTACAAAGCTATGGGATTTAACTATCAAAACTTGGTTTCTAAGCGGACCTATTCTATGAATAATCACTCTCAACCACCTCTCCATCCCACTTATTCTCAACCACCTCTTCCATATAACTATTTGCAACCACATTCCACCTATCACTATGTCTAACCACCATTTAATTATTCACAACCTCCGTTTATCACTACTCAAGTTCAATCACCTCCTCACTTTGGTTCTAATTCCTCACAACAAACTACATCTCCCTATGATACCATCTTAAACCAACTTTTGCAAGGCATGACTTCTTTACAACAAAAAGTGACAAACTTGACAAATTCTTCACAACCTAATATACCAACTTATCATTCCTATAATCCCCTATCTTATGCAATCTTGAGAACTTCTATGCGTGAGAGATTTGAGACCTTCGCTTTGAAAAATATGGTGGAAAAGGTGATCCTAATACTCATGTGGTAGCATTCACGGCTATGTGTAGTGATTTCTACTTTGAAGAGGATTTGTTAGCAAAACATTTCCTGTGATCTCTCAAAGATATTGCTTTAGAATTGTTTTGCTCTTTGCCTCCGAATTGAATACACTTTTTTTTGCAATTAGTTGATCAATTTTTACAACATTTTCAAGCAAACATTAGACCTCAAGTCTCTTTGATCGATTTAGTTCATTACAAAAAAAGGTTTGAAAGAGAAGTTAACTGAGTTTATCAGTCGATATCAATCTCTCTATGTACAAATTCAATATCAAATGAAGGATGAGGATGTTCAGAAGGTGTTTATTACAAATCTACAACCTAACATCTGTGATAGGATTCTCTTGATGAAGTATAACTTATTTCAACATTTATGCACCGCCCTTCATGATTATCATCTTTCGTCTAGTTAGTATGAAAAGAAAAACTCATCATCTCAAGTTGGTCAATCCACGGGTGGACCGTCACAAAACAACTTTAAGAGGAATAATAAGAGTTTCATCAAGGTTAATGGACCAAATTCAAATAACTTTTCCCAAGTGTCTGCTATCACTAATCCAAAGAAGGCACCATATCAGCATAGAAAATTTACTCCGATATCTGAGTCCTCTCATTCTATCATGAATCAAGCTATAAGTAATAATCTCATGAAGCTTCCTCTGATTAAACCTCTAGATCCTAGTAGAACACAAGGACCTTATTTCGATGCTAATGCTTTTTGTCATTACCATTGGTAACAAGGACATGATACTGAATGATGTATGCATCTTAAACATGAAATACAAGACCTCATTGATTTGAATATTATACAGGTATCGGTTATCATATGATAATGGAAACAAGTCGACTGCTCCTCTGAATCAAAATTTACAAATCTTTACTAATACTTTCCCTAAGCATACCGATAACAACATGTTGGAACAAAATATAATGGAAGTAGAAGATGGCTATTTGGACTATGATGATATTGTGGGTATGATAGAAGTGGATAAGGAAAAGTTGGATAACCCACCTCATCCATGGGGAAAAGGTATTTATGCTGAGGTTCCTCCTCCATTATCTTTACAAGGATTAGGAGATAACCAAAATGCATCAGAAAGACAAATAGAACAACTGAAACATGAGACTATAATGAAAGAAATGATTCAGATAGTACAAGATAGTCCTTGTCACTATGGTAGGCAAACTCAACAAAGAAAGTTAGCTAAAAATCAGAAAAGAGTAAGATGATTGTCATCAGTTGGAAATAATAGTGGTTCTCCTCCTCACAAGCAAAAAAAGGTCTTACATACACAAGGATTTGAGAAACAAGCATGGCATGGACTTCTCGACAACAAACAAGACTCTCATAAGATCCACTCAAGCTTTGCATAAAACTTGATAGAGCATCTCTCCAAGATGCTCACAAGTTCCAAATTCTAGACTGGCTTTTCTTTACAGGTAAGTATTTCTAACCTTGGTGGTCACCTATGTGGTAGCATGATTAGCTTATGTATGTGACCTCCTCTCTCATGTTGTGTTTCCCTCATGATGTGTTATGTGTTGTCTAGGATTCCTAGGATGACCCTTGATACTCTTGTAAGGTCAAGGATACTGGGAGACCACCTCTATTGTGACCTTCTTCTATTTGTATCATTATTCTTCTTTATTGCTTCTCCTCTATTTTCACTTTTGTGTATTATGTCTTATGGACATAGCGTTGCGGTTGGTGACTTAGGGGCACCCTCTTATGTGATAATCCCTAAAGCACTTGTTTCTCGTCTTGACTTATTGTTTACATTCCTCTAGTGGTTCTATCTAGTTGGTAGATGATGAAAAACATATTATACTGATACAGACCTAGTGTCCCTTCAGCGAGAAATAAAAAAACGGACCAAGTCCATACATAATGATGGGGTTGTTATTTATTATCCGATGCTTGGCTAGTAGAATCACTCCGTGTGATCTTGATGTTGTCTTATTACACTTACAAAACTTAACAATACTGTTGCTTCGTGCACTTTGTTTATCTTTGAATCTCACCTTGGTTACAGTCAGTTTTGAGATTTCTGCAGTATAGCCCCATAGTTATATTCGGTCTCTGAATTCATAGTATAACCTTGGCTCTCTATGTGAATGATTACATGCATTGTTGTTTATTATGATTATATGGATGCTAACACCTTTTCTTGTAGAAAATTGTGTGTTTGTGGGAACATTTGGTGATCGTAAAGTACATGTCACCTCTGGGTGGCATGGGCTTTGCGAGAGCTCGTGTTCCCTTGTGTGTTTTCTTCCTATCTTAACATTCTTGATATCGTTACATGATATCAACCACCTTAAGGTGGGGGCATATATAAGGTAAGTTGTCTAATTTAGATGCTAGCAAAGTGTCACTAGTAGAATTTTGGCAAATAAATGACTAAGTGACTAAAACTTTTAGTCACAACAACTAAAAATGAGTAAATTCTACTATTTTTTTGCAACTCAACTATAAATGACTAATTTGGTCGTTGACTAAAAAAATATTTAGTCACAGAAATAAAAATGACTAAATAGTTAGTCACCAAATACAAATTAGACAAAATTTTAAAAAAAGTTTTGGGGAAATTATTGGCAAGATGTATTGGCGTGATTCATTATTCACATTCATTGCAGAATTCCTCCTTCATTAGTTGGGAAGAAGAACATCCCTGATATCAGTGGTGCCAAGCTCATTGAGCAGATCATCATTAAAAACACTGGAGCTCGCAATTATGAGCTAGCAACGGACGTGCACCATCCAGAAGCCCATAAATCCACCATAGCTATGGCCCATCACCATCACCTCTTTACTTGTAGGCACTCTAACATGCTCTTCACACACTCAGCTTGGAATATCTCCAACCGTTTAGAGCTGCTTATGGTGGACTCACTGAAAAACAAAAGGTCAAGAATGTAGAGATCAAAGTACTTTCCCAGAGCTACTTCACACTAAGGTGTTTTGAGTAATAGAAGCTACTTGCATGGGCAATAAAGAGGAGAGGACCTGGTGACTTTTGAAAAGGTGGGCAAGGAGTTTAGAGTTTGTTTTAATGAATTTGAAGTTGGTGAGGCCCTCTATAGTGAAGTCAGATTTGGGGACACCCTCTGTAATGAATTCAAAGGTAATTCAAAAGCCTCATTATATTTATAAACACAAAATCTATAGCTTTGTGATTGGCAACTTACAGTAGTTACAATCTACTGCTCTTAATAATGTTCTTTTACAATATTGCCATTGTTCTACTTCATAATGTGTTCGAGCTAAATATAATAAAATTTGGGTGTCAGTGCCAAAATAGAATTTCCTCAAACAATTTTGATACATTTTCACTGCAAGCACAAACTGTCCTTGTGCAAAGTAAACATGTGCTAGATTTACCCACACATCAGGCATCTAAACAAAGATGTTTCCTACTGCAACTTCTTGTACCTATGTAAAAATTTCCTTTGCAATATCAAATTGGCCCCTTTCAACTAGTACAATGGCTGCCCCATTTGCAACATAAACATTTCTTGGTCTATGTACCAACACTTTACAATATAGTTCTCTAGCCTTCTCAAGATGTTGTGCCTCCACCTTTGGATCCCTCCTCTCATTACGAAAAGTTGCAAAATAATTCCAATTTCCAAGTGAAATGTCAACATAAGAATTCTTTGCATTTGATTCACTTTGTGCATCTTTAATTGTTTCTTTTGCTTTAAGCTAGTCATCATTTTTCAGTTCCATTTTTCCAAGCATAGATAAAGCATTTGATGAGTTTTTATCAACCTTAAGTGCATCCCCAATCAATTCTAGGCTTAGTTGGATCTCATTCCGAGCCTGAGCCATGGATGCAAGACGTACATATGCATCCACATAATCAAGAAATTTAAACAATATTAGCTTGTATAAAAGATTTTCTTTTCCAGTATCATGTAGCTATTCAAACAACCTAGCAAGATTAAATACTGTTGTGACTTTATCCCATGGTAGCTCAAGTGAAACACAACCTATGAGGGTGAAAATGGGATAAATCAATTGAATAACAAAAACCCAAACATCAATAGAATGTGAAGGAAAAGGATATTTAAAATAACAAATAAGATGATACTTACACCATTACCTTGTGTCTTCTATTGCTCACCTTTTCTGTCTTGATCTTGATGGAGATGAATGTTGGCCCTCAGGAAGCTTGCTTCCTTGCTTCGAAGTCCTCAAGATGACAAGATGAAGTTGGCTAGGATACTTTGTGTGATTGAAGGTGAGCTTCAACACACTATTGATGGATGATATGAAGTGCTTATGGAGATGGTTGTGCCAAAGGCGCGCTAGTGTTTCTGTAGCATAAGTTTGCTCAAGCTATGGGTTCTTATAATGAAGAAGAAGATGGTTGTATTTATAGAGTTGTGTAGAAGAAGATCAATGGTTGAGAAGAAGTAAGAAGATCAACAAAGGAGAATGGTTGAGGAACGTGCAACAAATAGAAGAAGGACATGTGTCATTCAAAAAGAAGCTTTGTTGAGTTAACTGCTTTCTGGATGAGGATGATTTTTTATTTCTTAAATTAGAATATATTTTTCTAAATTAAGAGCTTTGTTGATAGCTTTAAATCAGTTAACTCAGCTTTTGCTTTTGTATGACAAGAAGAATTTATTTTTAGAAGATATTAAAGATAAGAAAGCAAATTAAATAAATAAATTTATTTAATTTATTTTTAGAAGATTTGGAAGATAAGAAAGCAAATTAAATAAATAAATAAATTTAATTTATTTTTAGAAGATTTGGAAGATAAGAAAGCAAATTAAATAAATAAATTTATTTAATATATTTTTAGAAGATTTGGAAGATAAGAAAGCAAATTAAATAAATAAATTTATTTAATTTATTTTTAGAAGATTTGGAAGATAAGAAAGCAAATTAAATAAATAAATTTATTTAATTTACTTGCACATGATTTTGGAAGAATAAATAAAATATTTAATTATATTTTATTTTTGGAGAGTGAGAGGATTTAAATAAATTTAAATGATTTATTTAAATTTGGAGGAATAGACTTGACTTAATTAAATAATTAGAAATTATTTAATTGTTTGGAGGAAATAAATTAAATAAAGTATTTTATTTAATTTTGACTTTAGAAGAAGTAATTAAATATTTTCGATATTTAATTAACTTGGAGAAATATGAATCAAATAAATAAATTTAATTATTTATTTATTGATAGAGGAAGGTAGACTTAAATAAATATTAAAAATATTTATTTAGATAGAGTCATGTCATTTTTAGGTGTATACATTTTGCCCCTCTTTGATGCAATGTGTTTTATCACGTTGTTTCAAAGAATAAGAATTTTTGACAATGATACATGCCCCAGTTTTTCCCTGGTACAATTTTAATGACAGGATGCCCCCTCGGGAGATTGGATGGGGAGAAGGCAGAAGGTGTGAGATGGACAATCTCACGATGAGATAGGTTGACATGAGAAGAAATGGTTGGATGCAGAAGAAAGAGGTGAATGACATGTGATGCAAGATAAAATAATGACACACACAAGCAAGCAAGCAAGTATGCACAAATGATACAAGAACAGGCAAGGTATTGCCCCGGTCAAGCGGTAAACCAACGATATAGATCGATGATGTCTGGTGTCAGGAATGAAACATGTCATATAAGACTCTGGGTCTGGTTCGACAATGCAACATCCTATCTAAGACATTTGATATGATAACAATATACGATGGTGTTGTCATGGCGGGGATCCCTAGAGCAACACGATAGGCGTGGGAAAGATATATCCCATTGATTGATATTGTTTATGACAAGATTAGGATCAAGACCACTGATTGCGATTGGATCATTTGACAAGATTGATATACTCGATCGGTATGGATTAAGGATAGACTTGCATTTTGATCATTGCTCGGACTGACCAGATTGGGAAGAATGGACCATAATGATAGATAGAAAGTTGATTGATAAAAGAATGACTCGACAGAAGAAATCACAAGATTTTATTTATAAACATTGATACTCTACAAGATTTTCTTATTGCATGGTTGGTATGGATATGGCATATGGATACGGATATGCGATGTAATTGGATATTTTATCTTGAGATTTGCAAGTCTTTTTTCTTTCATCATTGGGCACTTTTTGGTATTTTTCATTTTTTGAAATGTTGTAAGAAAATACAAGCATCTAGGTATAATTAGACCAAGATGACCTGAGTATTATTTACTTGGATTTTGATATAGCAAGTTGATACAAGCATCTAGTCAAACTTGAATCTAGATGACCTAAGTACTTCTTGCATTTCAACAGACAAAGATTGCCCCTTTTCATGTTCAGACTTCTGAAGTCCTCGATGATCTTTTACTAATCATGTTGTTAGACAAAAGTCGTTACACTACTAAAGTTTAATCCACAAGTAGTAGATAAAGAAAAAATATTATGCCCCCATCATAGCATCTCTAGCTTTTGGCATCCTTGAGTAGCATAGGAAGACAATGACAAAAATCCAAGACTTTGTAAGTTAACCTGTTCACAAAACATTCTTGTATTAGATGTGTCTTTTGCCATAATTGATATAGAGTCAGTTTGAGTGTTTCGGTATGGTGCTCTACTTTGGACAAGTTGATGTTTTTGTGTCAAGATTTTGTTGTTTTGGAAGCTTGCTTTGCTATGCACGCTTGTCTAGTGAAAGGGTGCGGACACTGATAGAGAGGACAGACAACAAGATACATAACAGATGGGAAGCGGAGCCTCAGGGACGCATTGATAATGGCCTTGCCTACGTGATGACGCAGAGGCAACATAGTTCGGGGAGAACCCTAATGGACCTAAGATATGGATCGAATGAGACACAATACGGAATAGATGATACTGATGACAAGGAAACACCACAGATAGATAGATGTACGGGTGATAAAGAATGGAATGGGTAGGTACGAGGAAACAGCGATGTGATCGCCAAATACTATGTCACATAAGAATAACATGCCCCATTGTAGGTAGAATACTTAGGATTTTTGATGACAATGCTTATGACGATAGAAGGATGAGAGGATACTAAAGGATCTTCATGGTTTTGGAGGGATAAGGTATGTCAAGAGACATCTAAAACATTTGTCAACATTGTGCTCCCAATCTTTATCAAGATCAAAAATAGAGGAATGGAAGATTAGGATGGATGGACTGGACAGTATAGGTATGTAATGGATAGAGGAATAGGATAGGAAATGGTATGAAAGGAAACTGGTAGGAGAAAAGTGATATGTTGATGAGACAAGGTGCCCCCAAGTGTAGGTGACATAGGAGATCAACTTTACACATGACACCTGTTTTCCAAGTTTTCATCATGGTACTTATCCAAGGTGCCTGTTTACCAAGTTTTCACCATTAGACGAAGGGATTTTTCTTGACTTTTTTTTTTTAAAATATTTGGATGGAAGAAGGTGGATATGGAAGGACTCGAGCATCTAGTTCCTTGAAAGGTGATAGTCTCAATGGATGTCATCACATGGACCAAGTCAAGTGTTCTCATAGATGTTGGTAGGGGATTGCATGAAAGTGAGATATGGAGAAGGTAGATATTGGATAATGGAAGGTGCAATAGTGGATGATGATGTAGAATATGGAGGGAAGGCTTATGCAAAAGCATGGACCATAGGAATAGGATGAGAAAGATATGTAGGATAATATGGAAGGAAGGGGAGGTACACAGAAATGTTATGGAATGGAATGGAATCATGACCAACGGTTGCACATACCATGATAAATAGTGAAGCTGGTGATGGGAAAGTAGTGTAGGAAGCAACAGAGACTTTTACTTGTGGATGACTAACCTAGGTATGTAGGGATCCACATAGACTGAGTATTTTTCTGATTTTTGCTTGCCATATGGGATGGAAGAATTTGAGACTTTTGAATGGAATGGGAGAAAGTGGATGGTGGAGATTCTTGAGAGGTAGATGCCTCATGTAACTTGAGGGCTTTTTGCTTGGGTACCCAAACCATTTTGTTTTTAGATTTTACTTGTGAAGGTATGGACTTGGGTATATGCAGCGTTTGTGCAGCTTTTGGAGTAATCATTTGTTGGATGTGGACCCACACTTTTTTTAGTTTGGCATATATGTGTATGGGTGTATGCAGCTTTTGAGAAGGATCTTTCTTTGATTCTGGGCTTTTACATCCTAGGTCATGAGGACTCTTAGGATTTTTGACTTTATAGGTAGAGGCATCCAGATTTTTGCTGTGAAATTCCCTTGAGATGGTGGAAGTGGAGTTTGTGGAAGTTCTTTGTTTAGACAACACGTGCATTGGTTGGTCATGATTGGGATTGTTAGAAGATTCAAAGATGGGTGAATAAGGTGTTGGAAGAAGTGGTGGCAAAATGTATGGAGGGATATTAGGAGTTGGAAGTAGCAGAGGTAGATTGGATGGTGGAAGGTGCATAGTCACATGCTTTTGACAATTGTAGGAAGGTGGAGGAGGAATGGTGACATATGTTTTGGGGATACGATAGGGTTTATGATGAAAAGTGGTGGATTTAGGAGGAGTGGAGGAAGTACCAACATCTTGATATTGTTCACCTTGGGGTGTGTATCCAAGGCCATATGAAAGAGGAGGAACATTGACATGGACGGGCTCCAAAATACCTTGTTCGTGAAGGCCTAAGCCTTTACCTTGATAGTTCATATGTTGGAGTATGTGGTGGATAGGAGGATTATGTGTAGGTGCAACACTAGACACAAGTTCCTCATTGCATGAAGAAGGTGGGATAGACGATAATGGTGACTGGTGTTCTAAGGAGGAACACTCATGAATGAAGGTGGTAAGACCAAGGATATATGGTGGGGGATTTGCAGCATGGTTGATAGTGGTCAGCGAAGGAGTATTTTTGGTTTGATCTTCTATGCTTGCTTGGGAGGCAAGTGTCTCATCAAGGGAAGAGGAAGTTGTTGAATCTTGGATAGGACTAGATGGGGTTATAATCTCAGAACCATGGAATGCATAAAGTGGACTAAGAGGAACATCATGGTCTGCTTGATCATAGATAGGCTCTTGATTGTACATGGGATCTTGATCATAGATAGGCTTTAGCATGATGGAATTAAGGTGCTCTTGTATATGTTCTTCATCAACGATAATATCTTGATCATGGAAAGGATATAGGCCATGGAGAGGTTGGAATTTGATCTCTTGTTCATGTATAGGATCAAGTTGCTCATGGATAGCTTCTTCATCAAAGGTAGTATCTTGATCATAAAAGAGATATAGGTTATGAATGGTTTGAAATTGGATTTCTTGCTCATGTATAGGTATAGGATCATCGAAAAGATAAAGGTTATGTAAGGGTCAGATGGGAGTGCTTTGATCTTGATTTAGACAAGGGGTTGATGTTTCCACATATTCTAAAGTGTACTCTTGACATAACTCTTGGTGTACTTGAATTGAAGTTGAGGTAGAAGACTCTTGGATAGGCTCTTGGTCAACAACATGAAGGTGCAATAGGCCTTGACTTTGGTACATGGTAGGAGGTTCTTCAATATGCTCAAGGGGTTGTAGGTTACATGAATGGGCTGTAGGATTTGACATGTTTGGAGACTCTTTGATGAGGTCAAGGACCGGAATTTAGGGACATGGTTGACTCTCTGCTAGTAACCCTTGGATCACATCATTGGTAGGTGTATGGATAGGTGAATGAGGGGATTTAGCTTTCTCACTAGCTTTTCTCTGGTTGTATAAATTTGGAAAAACTCTTTTCCACAAATCATCCGAGGATTCCTTGGTTGTCAGTTTAGAGCTTGGGGAACTCGATGGCGGTGTTGGCATAGGATTGGTATGTTTTGGAATATGTGTCTTAGAATATGGTGAAGGAGGACTAGTAGAAAGAGTGGTATACAAGTTCCAACTTGGCGTGGTGCTTGCCTTGTCACGAGTATGGGAAAAGGATATACGATTTTAGGGCGAGGCGTAGCTAGTACTGGCACGTTCAGCTTGCAAGATTGCCATTTCTTGTTGTAAGACTTGGATTTGTTGAGAAATTGCTACATAATCTTAGGGTGAGGGACCTAAGTTTATTTGCAATTGCAGATATTGGAGTTTTTGACCAATATATTCTAATTGGTTTGCCATTGACACAAGACTGGAAAAGCTTACTAGTTTGGATGCGTAGCAGTAAATGCGCCGTAATAGAGTGCAAATATGCCACAAGTCAAGAAAAATGCACCAATCTGGTAATGGTCAAATGCACTACAACAGAGTTCAGATGCACAGCAAGTCTTAGCAAATGCGTTGCAGGTCGAATCAAAAGCGTCGTTCTAGTTTTTGTAGAATTTTGGAACGTTTTTCAAGATTTTTCTATTTTTGGTTTGAAAACTTGGTGTTTTTGAGAATTTTGATCTTCAATTATGGCAAAAACACAACAAACACATAGAAGTTTTCATGATTTTTTATCTTTTGTTATTTTTTTATATTTTTGGACTTTTTTGACTCAAAAACAAGTACACCCTAGGCTAGATAGGACAATATTTATTGAATCCTCTAGTTGTGCATACTCAAAGTGTGTATCTCTAGGATCTAGTAGCACTGACTCTGGTGTGGAGGCACCCAATCTACAGGAGCCTTCATGAGGCATTAGCTATCTTAAAGTTGTTTTTATGTTTTCAATGAAGTCCTAAATGGACATTAAATGTAATAAGGTCTGGATTGACCATGCTTTGCTATTTTTAGGATAGTTTGTTAGACAGCTGTTAAGTTGGTTAGGTGGTTACATCTCCCAGCCACTGGGAGTCATTTTCTGTACTACCTTGTGAGGGGATAAATATGTGAGATCTCATTGATCTCAGGAGGGGGAGAACAGAGATAGATGAGAAAGATTGTAAATCAATTCTGTGAAGAAATAAAAGAAGTTTGTGTTCTGGTGTAATCACAAGGGATATCGTTTGGGGTCATTCCACTGGTGGATTTCTTTGAAATCAGTGGAATGACCTCCATGTTATTAGTTAGTTTTCTGTTCTGTTAAATTCAAAATCATTTCGGTGTATTCTGTTCGGTTACAGTCGGTGCAAAGGAAGTTGTTGGCATAAGGTTCATGTTTATGTGAATTATGAATGTATCACTTTTGTAGGTGAAGACATTTTATGTGTATCTATCATTTGTATGGGAAGAGAAATGTGTGTGTATATCACTTTTGTATCTGAGTATTAGTTTATGTGTATCCTGCAAACGCATATCAGGTTTGTATGTTGTGGATGTTGTGAAGAGTCGATATACAATCTCTGTGTATATCACAATCATATATCGGGTGCAATTCCTGTGTATACTACGGTTGAATATCAATCCTTGAATGTATGTTCAAAGAAGTAGGCATCGGCGTAAGTATCGGTGTCAGAGAGAGATGTGGAAACATTGCTGATAGAGGCTAGTCTTGCCGATGAAGGTGTTTGAAGGTTCCGTCGGTATGATTGATGTGTATCAGCGGAAGGGTTTTCAAGTTTACTGATGGCATATGGTCTTGCCGATAGTAAGGAAAGAGTGTATTTTGGTCTTGTTTGGACCTTGAGAAGGATATTTTAGAAGCTATTTGAGCAATTTTGTGGGTTGCTGGGTATTTTCACCTTGTTTTAAGTGCTTCCCTGTTGGCTCCTCATTAGGCTCCCCTCCACGACACTCACTTCTCACACATACCAGATTTGGGTTTTCTTAGGCTTGTACCCCCACTAAACCTTAGGATTGTCCTTGCTACCTCTACTAAGAGTCACATGAATCGAGGCCAATTCAAAGGCTCCGCCCTTTGCATCAATAAATAGGGGTTTTTGGATTACTAAACAATTGGTTCGTAGTCAAGGCAACTGTTCAAGTGGTTACACATGCGCTAGCACTACTCTCCATTATGGAGTCTCCCAGCCTCTAAGGGTTACACCTTAGAGGGTTTTGGGGGAGGTTAGTTGTCAGTGTAACACAGCAACACTCATTGCAGGAGGTTTTCACCTCAAGTACAATTTATTTTAAGTGGCTTGGTAGGGCTTGGCTTTAGCCTGTTACCACTCAGGGTCATTCCCACTTGGACAGGCGTGCATCCAAGGGTAGGCCCCTCTAAAGGTTAAACAAATGGAATGACAAGTCTAGCACTCTGGTCACCCAGTTAAGGGGAGAGCATAAGCCTATTGTCATTCACAGTCATAGAATACACTAATTAATCCAAACCTAGTTAAAAGTAGAAAAACTAAATGGGCTATTCTACTTATGTACTCACGCAGTTGTTAACTTTGAAGTGTTTAAGACATAGTAATGTTCATTCCCATTTGTTGAGATAGAAATGATCTAATCTAGGAAAGAAATCAACAATGCAAAGATAGCAGTGGTTCAATTACTTTCCATCCTAGTTAGAGACTATGTGGAATTTGCATGCATACATTTTACTTTCCCGTTTAGAAATTGAAGTGTGAGCTAACAAGTACAATTATATGAATCTAAATCAGTACCTAGCCTGCAAAATAGATCAAGAGAGTTCCTGCAAAAAGACGTCAGTGTTAGCGAAAACTACAAGGAAACTCAAAAAGTCAATGTCAGAATCAGATGCGCAGGTATAGAGCTCATATGCGTCGAAACATAGGTCATATGCATAGTTTTACATATGCGCCAATTTAGAGCATATATGCACCGAAACAGAGGTCATATGCGTAACTTTACAGATGCGTTGATTTCGAGCACATATGCGCAAAAATAGAGGTCATATGCGCAACTTTACATATGTGCCGATTTAGAGCACATATGCGTAGAAACAGAGGTCATA
Source organism: Cunninghamia lanceolata (assembly GCA_027924645.1). NCBI lineage: Eukaryota > Viridiplantae > Streptophyta > Pinopsida > Cupressales > Cupressaceae > Cunninghamia > Cunninghamia lanceolata. The sequence goes on along the minus strand of BSBN01001603.1, from coordinate 339,038 downwards.
TGCACAACTTTACAGATGCACCATGATGCAGAGCATCCACCACCAATAAAACCCTAACATACAATTATCAATGTATGTCTATGCATTTCCAAATATGCACACAAACTTTAGTTTATAAAGTCCCCTTTTTGTTTGCCATCGGCAAAACATCCTCCATCGACTTCACAAAATACCTAAACTTGGTCACTGTAGCACTTGCACATACAAATGCTTACCTATTGCACCCACAAATCCACATGCATTAGTTCATACTAAACACTCAGACATACAATGCCTGACCTCTGATCGCCAGTTACCGCCACCCATTCTATTGGTTGCTGCTTGCATCTTAAAACTTGTATCTGCGCATTGTATATTTTCCATATACAGCTGATACATACAAACCCTTACCTACTCTGCCGGTGCCCTTACCTCCTACTGCCGGTTGTACCTTGTATCTACAGACCAACAATCCATCCAACATACATTCGGGCTACCACCCTGACTAGTCACCTTTTGCATCAACCCGATGCATCTATTTCGTTGTATCTTTATCACATACAAACCAAAATATACATTCACCGAATATTCCTTCAAATATGCCTTCGATGTATGTTTGACCCACTGACTACCTTTGTATATTTTCAATGTACATGTCTGATGTACATTTAACACATACAATCTGTTCGATACAATTGACGGATACACAGGAACTGTATCCAACATACAAAAGATGGATACTCACAAGTTGCATAAACTAATTCACTTTTGCAACATACAAAACTTGACGTACATCTGCAGGATACTCAGAGACTATCACATGCAATAGCAGGATACACACAAATAGTATCTAACATACATTTGCAGTATATACAGGAATTGTATCTTCAGACTTGTACCTCCATGACATGCATTTTTGAATGTACCTTTGACCAACCCTTGACTTCTTTGTATGCCGATAGGAAATCTTGAACTTTCTCTCTCCTATGTATATGCGATAGACTTGTATATCTCATTGTATGTTTCAACATACAACAGCGATGAAACAAAAGCGATATACTTGCAACATGCGAAAGTGATATACTCACAGATTGTATATCTCGCATACAAAAGTGATATATACACAAATTGTATAATTTTGAGAACTTCACAGATTTTCACAGTTTGATCCACATAATCTCCAGCGATGGCCTGAAATGTTTCTTGGGTGGTTTCTCAAACTCTTTCCGACCTGCATGACCTAGCACATACCCATGCTAGGGTTCTCAACACGTCTGACCTGCGATCCTACAAACAAACAAAAAATGTGAACTAAACTCTAAACTACTATACATGACCATTCCTCTGATTCACAGAATCAACCAGGGGAATGGATAAAAGAATCCATCCGGCCTCAATACAGATAGACAATTTCACAGTGAATTCAAATGCAACAGGATCTTATTAACTTTCAAAAGATGTGATTACAGTACTCAGTTTTCCAACAGCACAATTCAACTGATTGATTTCAGCTACCACAAAACCTAGATGGGTTCATCCATCAAATCCCAGGGTATTTATCTAGTTACCACTGGTAGTACAAACTTGCCTCCAAGCGGCTGGGAACTATAGTTGTTCAACAGACTCCAACTAACTCTAACCAACTAATCTAAAAATAGCATATCTTGGTCAAATAGACCTTATTACATTGAATGTCCAATTAGGACCTTATTGAAAACATAAACAACCTTAAAACTAACTAACTGCCTCATGTAGGCCATTGTAGGATAGGTGCTCCTACACCACACCGATTTAGAGCACATATGTGCAGAAATAGAGGTCATATGCACCGTATCAGAGTCTGTATGCGCTGAAAGGATGTATACACTGGAACAGACAGTACATGCGTCAGATCAGAGACTGTATGCACCGAAAGAATGTATGTGGCATAACAGAGAGTAGAAGCATTGTGGGATTGCTCAGATGCGCTAGATTGACCTGTCAGAAGTCTGTGTGACACCTATATGGAAGTTCTCTACAAGAAAACTCAATTTTTGATTAGATAGAGGGGCAAGGGCCCCACGACCACAAGGTGGGTGCCAAAATGTGAGGGTAAAAATGGTATAAATCAATTGAATAACAAAAACCCAAACATCAATAAAATGTGAAGGAAAAGGAGATTTAAAATAACAAATAAGATGATACTTACACCTTTACCTTGCATCTTCTATTGCTCGCCTTTTCTATCTTGATCTTGATGGAGATGAATGCTAGCCCTCAAGAAGCTTGCTTCCTTGCTTTGAAGTCCTCAAGATGACAAGATGAAGTTGGCTAGGATACTTTGTGTGATTGAAGGTGAGCTTCAGCACACTATTGATGGATGATATGAAGTGCTATGGAGATGGGTGCCAATGACGTGCTATGTTTCCTACAGCATAAGTTTACTCAAAATGATGGATTGATATCAAATGAAGAAGAAGATGGTTGTATTAATAGAGTTGTGTAGAAGAAGATCAATGGTTGAGAAAAAGTAAGAAGATCAACGGAGGAGAATGGTTGAGGAACGTGCAACAAATAGAAGGACATGTGTCATTCAAAAAGAAGCTTTGTTGAGTTAACTGCTTTCTTGATGAGGATGATTTTTCATTTCTTAAATTAGAATATATTTTTCTAATTTAAGAGCTTTGTTGATAGCTTTAAATCAGTTAACCCAGCTTTTTCTTTTGTATGACAAGAAGAATTTATTTTTAGAAGATATTGAAGATAAGAAAGCAAATTAAATAAATAAATTTATTTAATTTATTTTTAGAAGATTTGGAAGATAAGAAAGCAAATTAAATAAATAAATTTATTTAATATATTTTTAGAAGATTTGGAAGATAAGAAAGCAAATTAAATAAATAAATTTATTTAATTTATTTTTAGAAGATTTGGAAGATAAGAAAGCAAATTAAATAAATAAATTTATTTAATTTACTTGCACATGATTTTGGAAGAATAAATAAAATATTTAATTATATTTTATTTTTGGAGAGTGAGAGGATTTAAATAAATTTAAATGATTTATTTAAATTTGGAGGAATAGACTTGACTTAAATAAATAATTAGAAATTATTTAATTGTTTGGAGGAAATAAATTAAATAAAGTATTTTATTTAATTTTGACTTTAGAAGAAGTAATTAAATATTTTCGATATTTAATTAACTTGGAGAAATATGAATCCAATAAATAAATTTAATTATTTATTTATTGATAGAGGAAGGTAGACTTAAATAAATATTAAAAATATTTATTTAGATAGAGTCGTGTCATTTTTAGGTGTATACACAACCTTCTTCTAGTCGATGGAAGAATTCCATATCTTTAAAGAGCACAGGAAAAACTGCAGAATTGGCACTGGGGCTTTTATTTATGAATTCAACCCAAATTCCATTTCCTAATGCCTCCATAAAAGTTTGTTGAGCCAACTCTAGTTCATCACGCTCAAAATGAAGAACCCCAATTTTGTTTAACAATTGAATGGGTATTTCTTCTCTGCTCTTCTTTAGAAGAGACTTTGATGTCTTAAGAGAATCTAAGGCTACACTGGGGTCTGATGATATTAATAACTCACCCATCTTGATAAATGCATAGGCATCACCTGGATCTATGTGAGTTGCCTTTCTTAAAATTTCCAAAGCCTTCTCTCTCTACCCTTGGTGAGCATATATATGGCCTACATCTTTTAAGCTCTCACAGTTCTCAGGGTGGACCTCCAGAACCTTTTCAAAATTTGAGAGAAAACTCTTAAGATCTCACAGCTTCAATTGAACATGTCCACAAAATCTTGTGGCCTCTTGCTTTCCTTGACTAATGCCATGTAGTAGCGGCTAGTGGTGTCATAATCACCTTTACTATGATAAGATCATGTAAGATTATAATATGAATGAAATTTCATGAGAGGGTGGTTAGTTGAAACAAGAGCTATCTCAGTCAACTATTCCACACAAAAATGCTGCCCTGTGAAGAAAAAATGGTTTTCTAAATGATTCAATGTCATTGCACAGTACGGGTATAATTCAAAGGTTGTATGCATCTTTTCCATTCCTTCATGAACACTAACTATGAGAATCCTACAACTAAAAAATGCACAAAAATGACCACAGAGATTTATGTAGAGGTAGAACATGATGCAAAAAAAGGGCTCACACACAATAACCTTGACACATCCCAAACAAAGTTTCAATACACTTGATGCAAATCTGCACCCTTGTTCATTCTTGACAATTTGCTCCTAAGCCTAAAACATGGAAACAACACCCTAGTGACACTCAATCATTGAAGACAACATGGAATATGGGTAACTTGTTTTATTCAGACCTATCACAACATCTTCTAGGGGTTCGCAAACGTACATGACCTAACCAAGTGATTAACGTAATAATTTATGCAATCTAGGTCTTGCTACCACTAGGTGCATTCAAGGTGATGACTCCAAACGATGGTAAGCACACTTGTCATATGAATTCCAAGGCTTGTACAGTCCCTAACAATATGTCACTATGATTCTTCACCCCTCCATTGACATACAGTGCATAGATTATTCAAAGAAACAAAGAACCTAGGGTTTTAGGACTATCTCACAGTAAATCTGCACACACAGTCAATCATATCTTCTTCACACATGCTAGTTGTGAGTTGTCCTCTTGCAGGGATGTGGATAGGTGTGGGATAGAGCTTTCCACCAATTTTTAGGATTTTTGGATGGTGGAAACTTTGCCCATGATCAACTTTTGCTCCCTGGAAAGCCTAGATACGGTTTAGACCTGCACTCACCAAAAATGCAATATCTTGCACAAAACTTGATGAAATTACACCAAACCAAATGCATTTGAAAGCTAGATTTTTGTTGCTAATATTTTTTTTTCTATATGTATAACATTACAAATGGATCAACGTTGAAGGTTGACTACGGATCAGTACCATGCATATGATGAGAGAGTAGCCAATGAGAGGGACATGGACAAATATCCATGTCCATGTAAAGATTGTCTTGGTGGAAAGGTGAGAAATAGAACCCTGATTCTTCAACATATGATAAGATATGGGCATAGTGGTAAAATCCCTTGGGATTACAATTATTATGAAGATATGATAGAATTGCAGAGTGCGAGAGATGAAGAGGCAACAAACATAGATGAAGTGGCATCAAACATAGATGAAGAGGCAACAATGTTAGACAAAGGGTTTTAAGTTTATAGAATGTTGAATGAGGGTCTAAATGATGATTGGGCCAAGTCGATGAAGGATGCTTTAAAGCCTGTGTATGCTAATTTCAAGTTAAGTCATTTGACAACAATCTTTCAAATTCTTAACTTGCAAGTGGTGCATGGTTGGACAAATGAGAGTGTAGATTAGTTATTGGCATTATTAAGTTTGTTGTTACCACCTGACTCCACATTGCCAACAAAACAAAGTCAATGTAAAAAGCAAATCACTAAGCTAGGATTAGGGTATGAAAACATCCACACATGTGTGAATGGTTGTGTATTATTTTGCAATAATCTTACAAGTGAGAGTGAATGTCTGAAATATCATGAAGCGGGGCATAGACAAGGGTTGAAATCAGTTGTGGTTCCTAGAAGGGTTCTTTGCCACTTTCCAATAATCCCATGATTACTCCGAATGTATAGGTATAGAGACAATGTTGAACTTATGCAATGGCATGCCCAAAATAAGAGCACCGATGGAAAACAATGACATGTGCTTCATTCTAAGATGTGGATGGAATTTGACAATAGATGGCCTAATATTTCTCAAGATCCTCATAGTATAAGGTTGGGTTTGGCTCTAGATGGGGTGAACCCATTCTCAAATCAAAGTACTAAATGGTCAACTTGGCCATTGTTTTTAATAAATTATAACTTGCCTCCATGGTTAGCAACTAAACCATTTATCTTAATGATATCATTGATTATACTAGGAAAGAAAAGTGTGACTTTAGATACAATCGATGCTTATCTAAAGCCATTATATGATGAGATAATGGAATTGTGGAAAGGAATTGAAGCAATTCAATCTTTAAGGGATGGTCATTCAATCAAATTCACTTTAAGAGATTCATTATTGTTTATGATTCATGATCTTCCTACATATGGCACATTATCTAGTCTCAGTGTTCATGGATACCATGGATGTCTTGCTTGCAACTTTAATGATTTTGTGAGGAACTCAAGAAGTTTGTGTAAGTGTATTTATTGTGGACATCGTGCTTACCTTAAAATGGATCATCCATATCGTCGACCAAAAACACGTTTCAATGGTCAAGAAGAGAATCGTGAAGCGCCATTGCTAATAACAAGTGATTACATTGTTGAGAATGGACAAAAAAGAATGTCATTTATTGAAAATGATAGGATTGCTGGTAGTAGATATGATCCATGTAGTGAAAGCAGTGTAAAATAGTTGTGCATATTCTATAAGTTGCCATACTTTAAGGATATAGCCATTAGGCATACTATTGACTTTATGCATACTAAGAAAAATATAGCCTATGCTATTATAGAAAATCTTTTTGGTGTTTTTGATACTGTTTCATCACTTGAAGACTTTCAACAACTAAAGATTTGTGGAAATCTTTGGATTGAAAAATGTGTTGATGAAAAATATAGAAAACCTAGTGCTCCTTATGTCTGGACAAAGGAACAATGTGCACAATTCTTACATTTGTTGTCTCAGACTTGCTTCCCACTAGATATGTAAGTAGTAGTATTAGAAGACAAACTAACATTAATGGCTTTAAGAGGCCTCAAGACCCATGACTATCATGTCATAATCGAGAATATTTTACCTATTGTGGTAAATATATCAAGTTTGGAAAAGGGGCCAAGATTGGCAGTTATAAGGTTGGGCCTAATATTAAAGAGAATGAGTTTATATGTATTAGATCCTTCGAACTTTGATAGTTTGAGGGAGGAGGTTGTTGAAGTCCTTTGTCTATTAGAACGAGAATTTCCACCAACAATCTTTAACATTTCTATGCATCTTTTGATACATCTAGAATATGAACTAGAGCATTGTGGCCCAATAAGAACAAGATGGATGTATCCTATAGAACAATATATGAAGGTTTTGAAAAAAATTGTTCGTACTAGGGCAAAATAGGAAGGCAGCATGTCTGAGGGATATTCAATGCAAGAGGCCATGGGATTTTGCACAAAATATATGAAGGATTTTAAAAATGTCAATCAATGTGTATGGGATGATGACGAAGATGAAAGAGTTGCAGGTGAAGTATTAGAAGGTAATAGATGTCACTTCAATCTATCACATCAAGAAAGAAGTGTGATACATGCCTATATTCTTCAAAACACAACTTCATTCAATAAGTGGCATAGGTAAAAAAATTACACAATAATTTATTTACTCAATTGCATTTACATATTTATATTATTAATCTTACTATTTCTATTTTAATATTCTATGTAGAAAATATGAATAAGAGAATCAAACTTGGATGCAACATTGACCTCAAAAGCGCAGATGACATGATTTGATTTGAGGTGATTCTTTTCCAAAATTTGAAGAATGGATTGCTAATGTAGTCAGTGATGCAAAAGAAGAAGGTCAAGATGTAAAAATGGAGGAAAGTGAGCTTTCACAATCTCCACTTATATGGGTTATGTGTTTAGTGGAATGTGGGCCTATGGTAGTCATTTAAGAGTCGAAGAAAAAGACAAAGGAAAGATAAATTGTGATTGTGTTGTTAGTGCTGAATTTCTTCACGAAACTGAGAAGAAATTTTATGTTGGATTCATCCAAGAAATTATTCAAGTAGATTTTGGTGAAAATAGTCCTATAATATTAAAATGTAAGTGGATCTAACCATCTGCAGTACAATTTGATGAGTATGGATTTATACGCGCAAATACAGGGCAATTTTTATCAGAGATGGATGAGCCATATGTTTCCCCTCTTCAAATTAACCAATCATTTCTAATTGATGATGTAAGAATCTCAGGATGGTCATATTTCATTCAAATAGAGTCTCATTCCAAACAAAAATTCATGGAATTTGTCGATATAATGCCTGATGGGCAATATGTTAATTTACAAGTAACATTCGAAGAAGTGGATGAAGATGATGATGGAGTGTTTGAAGAAGAGATTTTGATTACCAATTAAGAGATTGGGACAGAGAATGAGAAGCATGTCATAGATGAGGATGAGGCATAAAATCAAGCAGATGTAGCATGAGTGATCAGGATTCTTATCTTGCTAGAAATGCAGATGATTATGATGATGTTTTGTCACCTTAAGAGGTTAGCTTGTCACCTAAACTTTGGTTATATATATGGTGTAATTTATTATTGAATGTAATAAAATCTGAGTATAGATATGCTTATTCATTGTTGTTTTACTGACACATTTTGAATGTAATCATCATTATTCTGCTGGTACATTGTATACAAAACCTGATATGTTCACTACTAATTTGAAGTGCATTTAAAGTTAGGTTCAATCATTCTTCTTAGTTTTCTTACTTTGGTTGAAATTAATTTTGTTTAGTTAGAATATAATTTCTTGTATGTCCTATATGTTTTCTAGATGCTAGACTTTTCTTGTATGTCCTAGATGATAGCTTTAGTTTGTAATATAGATTCTAGCCTCCACATGCATTGAATATGCTTGTGTCAAGGAAACAATAACAAACATCTATGATTTAATAATACATATAAATATCTTAACATTAGGTGAACCAAGCCTCCCCATTACAAACAAAGAAATGATCTCTTAGATATCTTAATTAGAATTTGAGAACTAGATTAAGTCTTCTTCTCCATTGATTGCTTCAAATAGATATTACTAAATAACAAAAGTCTCATATCAAAATGTGGTCTTGGTTTCTCTTTTATAAGAGAAGAAACAAGCTTTAGACTGTTACAAAATATGGTATCTTTTCAAAATTCATGCCTCTTCGTATAAACTAAACATTAATTTTACTTAAAACATAATTAAGAGAAAACAGAGAAAGTAGACAATATGATTGGCAGCCCGCAACACTTGCAATACACTTGTAGTCCGTTAATCAACATAGGATACATGTGATCATTCCGATCTGGGAAAGTCCCCCTCTCCATGATAGAGTGTTTGAAGGCTCAGTTCTTCCACTGCAACATCTTCAAGGCCCTATTCTTTTGGAAGAGCCAAAGATTCTTGCTCCCATTGGTATACTGTGTAGTCATGACACCATGATTCTTGTTGCTCTCCTGCACATATAGCATGTCTATTCATTATCTTGAAGATACTTCTACTGCCATTGAAACACAACATAATCACTAGGCCACTTATAATATTGAATTTGGAGCAAGTTGGCCTAGTGATCCTTTCACCTTTTGTCCAACAATGCTTTGACATCAATTACAAATTTTGTATATCCAGCATCCAAAGCAATTACTCTGTCCAGAATGATGTTGAAACCGAGAATATTGATATCTTCATCCTTTTTCAAAAATTCCATGACCTTAGAAACTGTATGACTAAATTCATCCTTCCACACATCAAAATCCTTAATCTTTTCATCCTCTTTTAGGATTGATGGAATGAACTGGTGTCTGAAAGTGGCAAAAGAATCAATCTTTTCTTGCATTCTTTGATTCTCACCATTCACATATTGATACTTAGCCAATATCGTCTTGATCATTTTCTCTATTGGCTCTAGAGATACAGGAGCATCTTGATTCCATTGTAGAACTTTACACAAAGTGATCAGTGTGTGATGTGTTGACTACCATCTTTGATACAAGGGATCTAAAATAGAAAAAATTACTTTCAACCATTCCATGGCCTAAGACAAGGAAGAATAGCATTCATGCACATCTCTCAACTTATCAACAACCATTTTCACTCTATATTCCAAAATTTTCTCAAACACTTCAAGAATTTTCAATTTTGCCTCATTCTTTGTTTTCTCATTTTGGCTTTTCAATTCCTCAATTTCTTTTTCCAACTTCAATTTCAAAACATTGCATTGTTCAACAGTCACTGTGGTATCACCGATCTCTTGTGGTAGAGGTGTTTGAAATGGCACAATGGTTTGAATATGAGAAGAACTCTCACCCTTCAATTATTCTTTTAGCTTTACATTTTCAAGATACAATCTATTTACCTCATCATTCATCTCCATCTAAGTTCTCTCATAATCAAACAATCTTTGCTCTAGCTTTTTAATAGCAATTTGTGTAAACATTGCAATATGCATAGTGAGGGTAGCTGCTTTAGTTACTGATGTGTCCTAGAATGTCTTGACCATAGCTGTTCCCCTTATTTCTTGGACCACATCAAGTAATCTTGGTTTGATGGTGTTCTTTTGTGTTTCCCATATTGCCAAAGTCTCTATTTTCGGATTGAAACCACAACCACTGACACCTTCCTCATAGTCAAATTTAGAAACTAGCATGGGGTCATTTTGATTCCTGACTTGGTCTAACAAAAACATTTTCTTCAACTCAAGCCCAAGAATGATCAACATGTTGCTCCTTAATACGATTTGTCTAGCCTCATTAGGGCTGACACTTGTTTCATCTATTTTCATATTCTTGAAAGTTTGTGAAAAAATTTGCTCATGTTGAGATTCATCAACACCCATTTTATTTATTTCCACTTGTTCTTGAAATTATTTCATCTTCATCTTAATCAAAAAATCTTTGAATTCAGGAGAATTAATGAAATCATCATCCTCCATAAATCTCATAGAAGCCACACAGCCATTTTGGCCTCTGGTTTGTGTGCTTATGTTTCTTGGCCAACAAGTGGCTAATCTATTTCTCCTTCATCTCCCATATTTCTCATGATACTAGCCACTTCATCAATGTCACCCCCTCCTTTTCTCAATTCATATGGAACCAGTGGAGAAACATCCTCAATCCTTTTCCTTTTGGTAGGTGGTGAATCAGGGACATGAGTTGGATCCTATACTGGCATTGCATCTAGTGCAGGCTCTTGAATCACAACTCATGGTGGTATTTTGACACTGAGCTTGGTAGCCTTTAAAGGCTGCTTCTTAGACTTGCTATATATTCTTTCAAAATTGTCAATTATCAGATCTATTCTTCTCAAAGGGTCCCTCTCTTCAACAAAGAATCTAGGAAAATTAGGATTTTGTTTTCTCTTATCATCCTCAATCCTTTTCAAAATCTCCCATTTTCTTTTCCTATCATGCACTTCTTGAAAGGTGACAAGATTTCTGATCACATCCTCATCAAAATTGATTTGATGGGATATTCACATTCTTGTGAGGATGGTTTGTCTGACAAAGTTCATGTAACCCTCTCTACACCTGATTTCAAAGAATATTTATCCTTCAAATAGGCTTATAAATCTTCTAAAGTATCAGAACCAATGGACCAATCACCAAACACTGTGGAATTAGGAAGAAATATCCCTTTCTTTTGTTTCTTCGTTACATCCTTCTCCATCCACATCATTTTCCACATGAATTCAAGGAATACAATTCTGCATGGCACAAATTTGGGCAACACATGGGGTGGTTGAGTACACCCATATACCTTTATTATAGTATGAACTGGCAAGAAAAACCAATCAGTATAGTTATGCTTATGACCCTGTTTTGGCCTATGGGCAAGAGGCCTCAACATTTCCCTGATCTCTTTTGTCAATATGGGAGAAAAGCTATCAAGATAATTCATTATTCTAATTGAGAATTTATCATGAAACATAACATAGTCACAATTCTTGCAATGGCTATCCCATTTGTAACACCAGCACTGTGTTGGCAATCTTTGTCCCTTTTGATCAATCATGCTCAGATCCATTCTACTGGCCCACTTCCTTCTATTTTGATACAAAATCAAATGACATAACAAAGAGTAGTATTTGAAATCTATGGGATTTTTGTTTTCTCTTATTTGCAAAAATCCATGACGCAGTTTCTTTTCAATGAATTATACAAAATCATATTCAATGTATTAGCTTCTAGATTTTGAATTCTCATGGCCATCATCATTGGACCAATAGGTATTCTATCTTGGGCATCAATACCCAACACCTGACACAAAGCAAAATATGTTCTTTTGAAATAGATAGCAAAATCTTCAACAGAGAAAGGTTCAATTGCAGTGGATGGGATTTCAATTCTTCTGTTATTTGCCCCTTTCCTCATGTGCATGGGCACCTCATCCCTTCTGTGTGTTTTTCTCAAACTATTTTACTCCTACTCACTCTTCTATAGATCTACTTGTGTGAGGGCTTGTTTGCTCAACATGAAGCAGTCTATGATTGCATTCATGTCCACAACCACTAATGGTGACCCATTTGGTAGTCTGACTATTTTGGTGGATGAGTGATAGTGTTGTGCCAATATTCTAATCAAATCCACATCAACAAATACATTTGGCACCACAAGATTTTCCAAATCCAAATTACATGGGTTTCAACTAATCCCTCTCCATCTTTCTTTCCACAAAAATACCAAAAAAGGTTCCATCCAGAAATAGGGATTGCAGCATCCTGACATCCTTCCACAACATCCTTGAACAATTTCTTACACCCCTTGTCAACTAAATTTGGCAGGATGTCCAATAATGATTGTTGAAGCAATCATTTCTTGGGAGCAGGGGGTTAGTGCTCTTACTCATAGAATCAGATTTTTTAGGTGCCATATTTTAGTACCTCTACAAACTAGGGTTTTAATATTTTACTTGCTTTACCAGACTAGTTGAAAACAAAGCACAAACCAAACACCAACTTTTATGCAAAGAGTGATGGGGCAAACTTACCCAGTTAGAAAATGCCTGAGGAGAGCACACAAATGTTGAATTTGCCTTCTACAATCAACATTGAATTCGCTGGAATGAAGAAATCCCAATTTTTATCGTGCCATGAAGCTAGTCATTTCGCCATTAACTCTAGTTCGTGCCATGAAATGAACAAATCTCAGCATTCAATTATTTTCAAACACATACCATTGATTTGATCCAATCCAATGGCTGGGTGAGTATTTCAATACTTGCAGTCCTTTTCTTGAAAACTAGAATCCCATAGGCATCAATGATAACCATTGCAGGGCAACACTTAAGTCATTTCAACATTTAATTCCTTACCGCATCACCGCAAGACCAACTTAGGGCAATCGCGGGACCGTGGGACCTCTTGAATAGTTACGTTCATCTTCACCACTTACCGCCACCTTGCAAGCCTTGTTGTACACCACTATGGGATGGCAGGATACATGTTATCCCTTATGTCTTTAACCATGCCACCGCCAAGCTTTGGCCTGACCGTCGCGGGGCCACGGGAGCCTTTGTTCTCCCATTCATTGTTTACTGTATTACCACCAGTTGAAGTTATCAACATTGCAGAGCCGCAGTATGTAGCATTACCAGTCACTTGAACTCCTTATACTACAACACCACAGGCTCGACTTGAAACCATCGTGGGGGAACAGTGAACACTTTATCTCGACTCCTTCCTACCGCATTCTCGTAGTCATCTCCTTACCTACTGCGGGGGCATGGTAACATATTATGTGCCACTTGAGTTAATACCGCAACACCGCAACTAAATTTTCTGCATGCTGCGGGAAGCGGTAACTGTGTATTCACATCCTCTAATTCCTACACACCCACCAAGGCTATTTGCATGTACTTCAAGGCTGTGGTAAAAGACAAAAACACATTAATGGTCAAAAATATAAATTTCTTTCACATAGACCTAATATGAGATGCTCATAAATGACTCCTAGAACAATTCTAAAAGGAATATGAATCCCTAATTATGGATTTATGGAAGGAAAATGATGAAACATGTTGCAAGTATGTGCCTAATCTGTGTTGTCATTGATGTCAACATATTTGTGTTGTCATTGGTGTCAACTGTACTCTTATTTTGTTGCTTGCTTGTAATAAGTGAGATGCTTTGTATTTACTTATGTAAGTGATCTTAATGTTGAGGATATTGAGAAAATTAGCTCCTTTGGTAGAAACAGTGAGTTGCAATGGAAACAGTGTATTGTATACAAAAGAATAGTCTAGAAGATTGCTTTGTATTTCTTGTAGGATGAATATCTTTGTCTACGGATTGGAAGTTATTTAGAATTCTATCTGAAGATGTTATATTCCAAGTTTGAGCCTCCGGTATGAAGATTTGAGTGAGTTATGTTCACCAAAGTGAAAACTGCTTTACCTATATGTTTGGTGGTGACAGGGAGAAAGTGTTATGCTCTGCATTGAAGTATTTCTGTCTACAGTTCTAGAGTTAAGTCTAAGATGATGTTAAGTGCCTTCAACTTCAATGGTTCATGATTTGGTGGTCCACAAGCGATCTTTTCCTTATGACAGTAGTTGGTTGTGTTATTTATGTGCTCTAGTTTGAAGAATCTTCTTGATAGAGTGGTTAGAAGTTGTGTGGTTGTTTCTTGATGATTTCAATGTGGTTGTGGATGTCTCCTAATCGTTTACCTACCCTTGGATTGGTCCGTAATGAAAAAGTTGGATCATGAATGAAGAATATTCTTAGATGACCTAGTGTTCTCACCAATCTTAGATGACTTGGTTGATTTCACTAATTGCAGAGATGCCTTGAAGATTGTGGAAGCATGTCATGGCGTGAAAAATTGTGTTTGAGTCCCAGCTAAGGTGTGGCATGATCAACATACATCTTTACATCTTTCCCTTAGCTAATTTTTGTATTAGGTCCAGACCTATTTCTATGTATGTTTTTGTAATGTCGACCTTGGAGATTGTTCCAACAGTTGATGAATATATCGTTGACCTTGATGTACATTCCAAGGTTGATGACTTGTATAAAGACTTGTAATAAATTCCAAATAAGCATATGAGTGTGCAAAAATGAAGAGATAAGTGTGAAGGTGTAAAAGAGCAGAGCAAAGAAGTTATATTGTGCTTCAATGGAATTGAACCTAGGCATGGAGTAGATGCTACTTAATCAGTTCATCATTTTGGCAATGAGTCATTCTTTGCTGCGAGCAATTTGGGCAATGAGCCTCTATTTTTCAGTATTGTTATTACTCATATTTCTATGGGATAACACCCACCGTGTTTTTTCCCTTTTAGGGTTTTCCATATAAAAATGTGGTGTCTACTGTGTTGAATGTGTGATTGTGATTAAGTCTATGGTTTCATGCTTTCATGGTTAAATCTAATTATCAGTAATTAAGAAGTTGATGGTTTGATATTCATATGAAGTTAAGTTTTTGTGACAACTGATTCACCCCCCTCTCAGTTGTCTTGTGTATTTCAACAATTGGTATCAAAGTAGGTTCTTTGGAAGAAAGCCCAACAGCTTGAGGAAGATCTAGGATGTCTTTTAAAAAGGAAGCACCACAGTTTGATGGGATGAATTATGCTCTATGGAAGGTATGAATAAAAATTCATCTCCTTTGTCTTGGTTATAAAGTATGGAAAGTTGTAGAAACAAAATACACCATACCTAAAAATGGTTTGACAACTAAAGATGAAATAAAAGATTATGAGTTGAATACAAAAGCTAGAGGCCTTGTTAAGTGCTTTATCTGACACTGAGTTGATAAAAGTCATGGATCTAGAATCTACAAATGGGGTTTGGGAAAAGTTGAAGAAACTGTATGAAGGAGATGATTTTGTAAAAGAAGCCAAGCTACAGGGCTGGAAAGAAAAATACGACAGTTTAAAGATGAATGAAGATGAAAACATTACAACCTTCATGCAAAGGGTTGATGAACTTGTCAATGGAATAAAGGGTATGGGAGGAACTATTGGTGATAAGGAGGTTGTGATGAAAATTCTTAGATCACTACCAAAGTCCTACAGTCACAAAGTAGCTTCAATTGAAGAAGTAATGACTGTAAAACTATTGATAGATATCAATTGCTTGGAAAGCTTATAGCCTTTGAGATGAGAGAATTTGGTGATGCTTTGTCAAAAGTTGAGACAACTTTTAAAGCTAGTACTTCAGAAAAGATCTCCAAAGTTGAAAAATATAAGGTGGAACCTGATGATGGCTTTGATGAAATTGAAGATAACTTTGTTGATAGATTGCAAAGAGGTTCCAGTAAGTTCAAAGGGAAACTACCTTTCAAATATTTTTCATGTGGCAAAGTTGGTCATTCTGCTTGCAAATGTCCTGAAAGAATTGAAAGGAATAGAAAAAGATTTGAGAACACTCCTAGAGATCCAAAGAAATGCTACTATGTTAGAGATTTTGATGATGAAGGTGTGACTGATGATAAATCTGATGATGCTAGTACTGGTGCAAATGAATATTTGTTTATTGCTATTAAAGAAGAACCCGTGTCTACTAATCCTGCTACCTGTGTGAAGGAAGAAAAACCAGTGGAAGAAAGTGTTTTGGTTGTTTAGGCTGAGAAAGACAAGGATGAATGGATTATTGATAGTGGATGCTCACATCACATGACCAGTGACAAAAGTAAGTTTGTAAGATTGGAAAAATATGATGGAGGACTGGTTGGGTTTGGAGACAATGCAGCTAGTAAGATTTGTGGTAAAGGATCTATTTCATTTGATGGAAAGCATAATATTGACAATGTCCTATACGTGAAGGGTTTGAAGCATAATCTTTTGAGTGTTGGTCAGATGTGTGACAACGGTTATGATCTGAGATTCAAAGATAATGGATGCAAGATCATGGAAAGCTCTGAAACTGTGATTGCTACCGGTAAGAAGACTAGAGGTAACATCTATCAATTAAGAGGAACTAATGATTACTATTTATTAGCCCAAGTAGATGCAAGTTGGTTGTGGTATAGAAGGTTGTGTCGTATAAATTTTGATAATCTGGTAAAGATAAGTTCAGGTCAAATTGTGAGAGATTTACCAAAACTTGTGAAACCCACCAATACTATTTGCAAGGAATGTCAGTTGGGGAAGCAGAAAAGAACAAGTTTCAAGAGTAAAGAGCAATTTTCTGCCAGTTTGCTAGATCTAGTTCATACAAATCTATGTAGTCCTACAAGGATAAGAAGTCTACAAGGTGACAAGTACTTCATGTTGCTTATTGATGATTATTCTAGAATGACTTGGGTTACTTTTCTAAGAGACAAATCTAAAGCCCTAGAGAATTTCAAATCCTTCAAGGCAATGGTTGAAAATGAAATAGAACTAAAAATCAAATGCTTGAGGTCTGATAGAGGAGGTGAGTTCACATCAAATGAATTCAACATTTTCTATGAAGAGTAAGGAATAAAGAGACAGTTGTCTGCACCTAAGACTCCTCAGCAAAATGGAGTTGTGGAAAGGAAAAATAGGACAGTTCAAGAGGTTGTTAGAACAATGATGAAGGAAGGAGGCCCGCCAGAAGTTTTCTAGAAAGAAGCTATACATACTACTATCTACATTCAAAATAGAGTTCAAGTGAAAGGTAATGGTACTGAAACCCCCTATGAATTGTGGTATTGAAGAATTCCAACAGTAAGATATTTCAAAGTCTTTGGAAGCAAATGCTATATTAGAAGAGATGAAGACCTAGGGAAATTTGATGCAAGATGTGATGAAGGAATATTCCTTGGATACTCTACCAAGACTAAGGCCTACCACTGCTAGAACAAAAGGTTGAAAAAGATTGTTGAGAGTGCAAATGTGAAGGTGGATGAAGGCAAAGGAAGAACATCATATCAGAATGGCTATGAATCAAAAGAACCTGCTACTATAACTTATGAAGAAAAAGTTGAAAAAGAAGAAAATCAAGATGAAGAAGAAAAGGCTCTGGAAATTGCTACTAAGACCCCCAGGTATGTGAGAATCAGTCACTCTGAAGATCAAATTATTGGAGACAAAGAAAAAGGAGTATTGACAAAGAAAAGAGCTGCAGAAGAGCAAGTGAATTATTTTTTGCTCTCTATAGTTGAACCAAAAAATGTGAATGAAGCCTGCAATGATGAAAATTAGGTAAAGGCAATGGAGGAAGAACTAATTTAGATAGAGAAGAATGAAACTTGGGAATTAGTTCCTAGACCTGCTGACAAAAATATTATTGGAACCAAATGGGTTTTCAGGAATAAGCTAAATGAAAATGGAGAAGTTGTAAGGAATAAAGCAAGACTTGTGTGCAAAAGATATTCTCAAATTGAAGGAATAGATTTTGAAGAGACTTTGCTCCAGTAGCTCAGATTAAAGCAATTAGAATGTTTGTGGCATTTGTAACTCACAAAGATTTCAAAGTCTAACAGATGGATGTGAATTCTACATTTTTGAATGGTGAGTTGGAAGAGGAAGTCTACATTGAGAAAATGGAAGGATTTCAACTATCAGATCAAGGTGATATGGTATGTAGGTTGAAGAAAGCATTGTATGGAATCAAGCAAGCTCCTAGGGATTGGTGTGCAAGGTTGGATAAGTACTTATTGCAGTTAGGATTTAGTAAAGGTACTATTGACAGTAATATCTATTTCAAGATTAATGGTGATCAAATTTTGTTTGTTAAAGTCTTTGTTGATAATATCATCTTTGGAGGCAATGAAGGTATGTGTATGAAATTTGGTGGTGAAATGCAGAAAGAGTTTGAGATGTCTATGTTTGGTGAGATGAATTTCTTTCTGCGTCTACAAATCAATCAATTAGATAAAGGAATCTTCATATCTCAGTCTAAGTATGTGAAAGAGTTGTTAAAGAAGTTTGGGATGGAAGACTCTAAACCAGTATGTACTCCCATGGTGACTAGCTACAAATTAAGCAAAACTGATAAATCACCCAAGACTAGTCAGAAAACGTATAGATCCATGATTGGAGAATTGTTTTTTCTAACTCAAACCAGACCTGATATTATGCATGCAGTTTGTCTTGTTGCAAGATTTCAAGCAAATCTAAGAGAATCACATGTGATGGCAGTAAAGAGAATCTTGAGATATTTAAAAGGCACTTTGAATCATGGATTATGGTATCCAAAGGATAATGATTTCACTCTTAGTGCTTATACGGATGCTGATTGGGCCAGAGATGTTGATGATAGGAAGAGTACAAGTGCAGGCGCTTTCTTTTTGGGTAATAGATTAGTTTCATGGATCAGAAGGAAACAAGATTTAATCTCTTTGTCAACTGCAGAAGCAAAATATATTAAAGCAACATGTTGTTGTACTCAAGTGTTATGGATGAAGCAAACCTTGAAAGACATAAGAGTTGTGTATGAAGATCCACTTGCAATCTTCTATGACAATATAAGTGCTATAAATATTTCAAAGGATCCAATGATGCATTCAAGAACAAAGCATATATCTATAAGGTATCACTTTCTGAGAGAAAAGGTGATAGAGAATGAAGTAAAGTTGGAATATGTGTCCACAAAGGATCAAATTGTAGATATCTTCACCAAACCTTTGCCTAAGGATACTTTTGAGTATCTTAGAGAAAAGTTAGAGGTCATTACCCTTCCTGCCCTAAACTAAGATGTATGGGAATGCATCAGTCCAGTGGTTCCCAAAGTCTCATTCCTTGATCTAGATTAATGTTTTGAGAGCTACCTCTCAGGGGGAGTAGCTAGATGTGTTGGTAATAGTTTAGTTGGATCAGAGCAACAGAATGCAAGTATGTGCTCTTTTCCATTGATGTCAAAGGGGGAGAGAAATCATGTGAAAAACTTAGGGGGAGAAAGAATGTATATGTGTAAAGAGAAAGGGGAAGAATCTTGTCTTGATGTCCTTTTTAGTTTTTCACATCATATGTTGCCATCAATGACAAAGGGGGAGATTGTTGCAAGTATGTGCCTAATTGGTGTTGTCATTGATGTCAACATATCTGTGTTGTAATTGGTGTCAACTATGCTCTTATTTTATTGCTTGCTTGTAATAAGTGATATGCTTTGTATTTACTTATGTAAGTGATCTTGATGTTGAGGATATTGAGAAAATTAGCTCCTCTGGTAGAAACAGTGAGTTGCAGTGGAAACAGTGTATTGCATACAGAAGAATAGTCCAAAAGATTGCTCTGCATTTCCTATAAAATGAATATCTTTATCTATGGATTGGAAGTTATTTAGAAGTATATCTAAAGATGTTATATTCCAAGTTTGAGCCTCTGTATAAATATTCGAGTGAGTTATGTTCACCAGAGTGAAAAATACTTTTCATGTATATTTGGTAGTGACAAGGAGAAAGTGTTATGCTCCGCATTCCTCCGCACTAAAGTATTTATGTCTACGGTTCTAGAGTTAAGTCTAAGATGATGTTAAGTGCCTTCAACTTCAATGGTTCATGATTTGGTGGTTTGTAAGTGATCTTTTCCTAATTATAGTAGTTGGTTGTGCTATTTATGTGCTCTGGTTTGAAAAATCTTCTTGACAGAGTGGTTAGAAGTTGTGTGGTTGTTTCCTAATGATTTCAATGTGCCTGTGGATGTCTCCTAATCTTGTACCTACCCTTGGATTGGTCCACAAAGAGAAACTTGGATCATGAATGAAGAATGTTCATAGATGACCTAGTGTTCTCACCAGTCTTGGCTGGCTTGGTTGATTTCACTAATTGCAAAGATACCTTGAAGATTGTGGAATCATGTCATGATGTGAAGAATTATGTTTGAGTCCCAACTAAGGTGTGGCATGATCAGTATACATCTTTACATCTTTCCCTTAGATAATTTTTGTATTAGCTCCAAACCTATTTCTATGTATGCTTTTGTAATGCTAACCTTGGAGATTGTTCTAACAGTTGATGAATGTATTGCCGACCATGATGTACATTCCAAGGTTGATGACTTGTATAAAGACTTGTAATAAATTGTGAAAAAGTGTATGAGTGTGCGAAAATGAAGAGATAAGTGTGAAGGTGTAGAAGAGCAGAGCAAAGAAGTTATATTGTGCTTCAATGGAACTAAACCCAGGCATGGAGTAGATGCTACTTAATCAGTTCATCATTTTGGCAGTGAGCCTCTATTTTTCTGTATTGTTATAACTCATATATTTATGTGGGCTAACACCCACCATGGTTTTTCTCTTTTAGGGTTTTCCATGTAAAAGTCTAGTGTCTACTATGTTGAATGTGTCATTGTGATTAAGTCTATGGTTTCATGCTTTCATGGTTAAATTTGATTATCAGTAATTAAGTAGTTGATGGTTTGATACTCATATGAAGTTAAGTTTTTGTTACAATTGATTCACTCCCCCTCTCAATTGTCATGTGTATTTCAACAAAACAGAATGGGACTATGTGAAATTTTGAATGGTTCTAACACATCTCATGATGAACTAGACTATGTTTTTTCTTCATCCTACTTGTGTCATGTTTTTATGGCTTCTTTTCTTGTGAATATATCCCTAAGGACAATTTGTCTGATACCTGTAATTGTAAACATCTTCTTATTTTTTGACTACAAATTCTTTTTAATCTATAAACTAAATTCTATTTTAAGTTTTCATTTGCAATTATTAGCAGATTGGAAAGTCAACAATTATCAACTTATGAACTCAATAAAGTTTTACTGATTCAAGTTGTTGATTTATACATTATTGTTTATTTGGACTTCATGAAATGAAGAGAGGGGATGTAAGGCACAAATTAGATGATAGTGATCATAATGCTGAAACTTCACTAATAGATTATGAGTGCCTTCATAGAGAAAAAGTAGCCAAGAATAATGAATATTTATTGAGACTTGGTTTGACAAACAGGCAAGTTGTAAATCCACTAAGTAGTATATTATTTGTTTAATAGTGTTTAGTGAAATTTTATAGGCAAGAGCTTTATGTATATAAGACATAATATGATATTATGTTTTGTTTTATAGGCAACAAAAAGAGTGCAAAGAAAATGTGGAGAAAAAACAAAAGGAAAGAAAAGATACAGTGCCGCCATCTCGTAGAAGCCACTACTTTTGTGATTCAACAAATGCAATTGGTGAAAACAATAGTTGCGATGATGATCATGTGCATCCTGATATAGCATATGTTGATGTATAGCCTGATATAGCACATGGTGATGTGCAGCCTAATATAGCACATCATGATCATGTGCAGCCTAATATAGCACATGGTGATGTGCAACGTTGTGATGATCTCTTAGAAAAAAGTCTAAGAGAGATTATTGAAAAACATCAGAGCATTAAAGGAACATCAGGTCTGTAGATGATTTATTCAAGATGAAAGGATGTGTTTGAAGTGAAATTTGAGGAGACTGATACTCATGATCTACCTACTAATGCCACACCTGATGTAACCAAGGAGCATGAAGTTCCAATTAATGAAAGTCATGAAGAGAGACCACTTATATCTGCTATGCCTTAGAGTGCACCTATTGCATCTAGAACTTTTGATGGAACTAGTGAATCAACTAGAAATACTGTTAGTGGTTTAATACAAGATGTGGATGCTTTTGTCAATAGACAAAGATTGAGTCAAGATTTGTCTAGTTCTACAAAGAGGAATGTAAAAGTAAGAAAATTAGAAGGCAAGAAGCCATTCTTGCTTGACGTATCGAGAGATGGTGAGCCCATTGGGCCAAATGCTACAAAGTGGGCTTCCGAGTTGGGTGTAAGATGTAGGGCCCATTTGGATATTTGTAAATCAAGTTTTGCAAAGCAAGATCCATGATCTATGGAAAATGTTATATAAAAAATGGAAAATGCTTTTGAGACTACTGGTGGATAAATCACTAGAAAATATTACAAGCACAAGATGAGAATTTTGATGAACAATTTTAGATACAATTGCAGAAAAGCAATCATGGAGGGAAAAGAGATGTTAGACTCCACTCTATGTCCCAAACACTAGGAGGCATTGAAAGAAAGTATGCATTTTGAAGAATATTTGGCAGAGTAACAAAGGCAAGAGAGCAAGAGATAATGTGAGGGCTGGATATACATTTGGCCGAGGTGGGTTGCAGGACAAAATGGACAAATTTGGAGTAAGTGTATGGTTTTTTGGTTCAATTTACATTGTGTTATTTATTTCAATTTTTTATTGAATTGACTATATGTTGAAATTGACATTGTATTTTAGGTGGAAAATAGTAATAGAGAAGCCGGTGCAGAAGATATTGTCAATTATATGGCAACACTAGATCCTAGTAAATCTAAGAGTAGGATGAAGTGGAAATCTTGTTCATCAACAGAGATTTCATAGCCATCTGTTACATGCCCAGTAGGATCAACCTCTCCAGATCATGTCAACTCAAATGAAGGGTACCAACATGTTCTAAATTGCATATAAGGTCTCAGTCAGCAAGTTTTGTAGTTGGTTACCTCTGTTAACCCTATAGTTTCTGCATGGAATGAGCATAAATCCACATATTCAAATGAGGTAAGAGGTTTTATTGATCTGATTTCTTCTTGTTTGAAATATGTAAACAAATACCTCTTAATATGTGGATTATTGAAATATGAGCATAGGAGAATCCAACCCAGTTTTTTTATTGTTGGAGTGATCTAGAAAATATTCTTTTGGACAAATTTATAGCTTGCATTTATTACTTGACTATTGAATTCTTTCTATATTTTTTGCATGATGGTTAAACCACATGCAGAGCAATTTTTTTGAAGCAGCAGGAAAGCAAAAACACCTTCATGATGTCAACAAAACTGCCAATATTGATAGTGATGATCATGATGAACTGGACAAGAATGTGCAGCATAGTCATCATATTTATGCTAAAGTTGAGGTAATATAATAGTTAGTTATATGTCCCAATGTTTTGTCATTCTTCATGCTTAAAATGTTCTTTTGGACAAAAAATTACAGCTTTTACATTCTTTAAGTCGAAAGTTAATCTGTCCCAATGTTTTGTCATTAATTTTTTATGCTTAGAATGTTGTTTTGGACAAAAATTTATAGCTTTTGCATTCTTTACTTGACTTATATTAATTTTTACATGATGATCAAACCACATGCAGAGCAATTATATGAAAGCAGAATGAAAATAAAAAGGCCCTGTGAATAGAGCTCTCTACAAAACTGTACAACTTCATGTCAATATTGATAGTGATAATTATGATGATGAACTCGACGAGCATGCACATGATATTCATAGTAGTAGTCATGCTGAACTCAAGGTGAGTGCTATAAAACCACATGCAAGTAAGTACTATTCAAGTAAGTAATGGTTGTTTTATTATGTAAACAAGGGTAATCATTACCTATTTGATAGAAGCTGGTTAGAATAGTAGTGAAGTGTAATTAGCTAGTATACATAGATTATGGAAATAAGGGAGAACATATAACTTACATATGGAAGCTTAGAGATTAGTTGTAATAGAGTGCATACATAGATTTTAACTATGCATTAGTGCATTGTGTTCGGGGATGTCATGGTCCTTAGTTTGGGGGACTTCATTGCCAATCCATGTCTCTTTCTGGAGTACTCGTACAATCTAGCACTATTGTAGTCTTGCAATGGGTTAGTTTTTTTTCTTTCAAAGTAAAAATTTGCTTCTTTGTTATTCAACAGAATAAAAAAAAATACATACAAAAACTGATTTGTTCCAAGACATAAGACATTACATACAGCTATCAAAAATAATATAATGTGTGTTTTATATCTCAATATAATGTGTATTTTTATTGTTTTTGCAGACATTTAATATTGATAAACTCCAAGAAGGGGATAATGTTCAGGTGTTGTATCCATTTGATGGTGCTACTATGGGCATTGGGTAGATTCACTCACTATCTATTGTACATGGAGTCAAATTGAAAGGAACAAGAGATGCAAATGTAAATATTCTAAAGGTCACAACATACCCCTTTCTTATGAAGACAAAATAGATGGAGTTGTCCATATGAAAGAGAAAGAAGGGACCTTCAGACGGTGGCCACTAAAATATTTGAAAAAAATGATATGGTTGATGTTTATCATGTACTAGTTGTTAGACAGCTTGGCCCACTACTTTATGCAATAATTTGAATGTCTTGTTTAGGGATCTTAGTGTTTTTTGTCTATTTTGGATCTGTATAAGCAAAAAAAGCCATTGTAACTCAATTTTCTCAGTCATAGCACTGAGAAACACACTTTGTAACACATTTTTCAAAGCAAAGACACATATTTAAGTCATGTGGGTTTTTTGGACTTGATTTTATTTTTCTTTTCCTCCCTAAACATTCAACATCACTACCTTATATGCCTTTATGAAAAGATTCTAGGGTTATTGTTGGTTGCATTGAAGGAGAGAGCTTCATATATGGGACACGATCAACACTCAGTCATGAAGACTCAAGGAGCATAAATGAGAGAGCTTCATATATGAGATGCCATGAAGACTCAAGGAGCATCAATGATAGTGAGCAAGAGATAAAGTACACAGTTCATGCCATAGACAAAGTGAGATGAGTCTTAAGATGTTATGATCAAGGGTGGTGTGTTAGTTTTTAAGAAAGGAAGGGCAATTAGCAATGCACAAAGATCAATGAGGAAGATTATAGTCATAAGGTGATGATGTCAGTATTTCATCAAGACTTTGGAAGCAACCAGTAGACAAATTTATAGAAGTCTTAAATAGCAAAAAGGACAGCCACTAATAATGCTATTATTACAAGGCATATATTCTACATGGTAGTATAGTTCCAGGAATATGACAGTTTCATAAACCTATGACAGTCTACAAATGAAAGTCTAAATTTTGTATACTTATGGGTGACTGTTCTATAACAGAGAGATAATAAGTGCATAGAGGTAAGATGTTCATGGTGAGTGGTAATGGTCAATGGTTCCCAAGGATACAAGCATAGTAAACATGGTTTCAGTGGCATGAGCAAAGGAATAGAGAACTACAATGTTATCATTAATTATAAGGCAAGTATATGAAAGTTGCATGGCAATCATCTAGAAAGAAAGTATGCACAGTTTAGTCACCACAATGAGTGAAGACCAAGGACAATAAATATATATGATTGCCTACCAAGTGTCCAATGTGATAGAGGCAGGGTAAGTGAACAGTTTAGACTCAAAAAGAGGCTTTAAAGATACATTAATGAAGGAAGAATCTAATCCCATCCCCTAAGAAGACCTGATATCTTCAAAATCAATAAAAACATGTCCCATAAGCAGTGCTGATGATAGTGCAAGACACAAGAATATAATGATGTTTCATTAAGGAAGCCCAATCTAGTCCATGTTTCACACTATGAATATCCTATCATAGACTTGACTACTTATGACACTGTATTTCCTTTGGTTGCAGTCAAGAAGGACAAGTGCTAGACTGATGGGGTAGATTAGATGACCTATGGCAGCAGTTAGGCTGGTTGAGAATCAGTTACTGATAGTTCACTTTTTGACAAAGCATTGTAAACTTGGTGAAGTTTCTTTCTTGTCATTTCTGTGCATTGTAACTCAGATTTTTAGTTTTGTGATTGAAAATAAACATTGTAATACTCTATTTCTAAGCATTTTTCAAGCAAGATAGATATTTCAGACTTGTGCAAGCTGTAAGAACACCTTTCTTTTAATAAAGTTTAGTGATTTGCCTTCTCAATGGTTGTCTTTATATTGTGTACAATTAATTGATGATTACGATGTGTATTTCTATGTTTTATGTTTAAATCCTCAAATATTAGTCAATTAAAATGACTAAATATACTACTAATTGACGTCAATTAATAATTAAATTTACTAAATATACTACCAATTGACAAAAATCATTAACAATGTATAAATATGACTAAATATACTACCAATTGACAGAAATCAGTGAACAGTGAATA
The DNA here is from genome assembly GCA_027924645.1 of Cunninghamia lanceolata. Taxonomy (NCBI): domain Eukaryota; kingdom Viridiplantae; phylum Streptophyta; class Pinopsida; order Cupressales; family Cupressaceae; genus Cunninghamia; species Cunninghamia lanceolata. The sequence goes on along the minus strand of BSBN01001603.1, from coordinate 312,448 downwards.
AATATGACTAAATATATGACCAATGTTAAATTAGTGAATAAAAATGACTAAATATACTACCAAATTGATCAAAATGATGATTAAAATCAATGACTGAATACACAACCAATGGACATAAATTAATGAATAAAAAATGACTAAATTATTGGCTAAATATATCAGTGAAAAATAAATGACTAAATAAGTGACTAGATTACAACAATCAATGACTAAATACACTACCAAATCGATCAATCAAAATAACCAATAAATGACTAAAAATGGTTTAGTCATCAATTTGGTAGCATTATAAATGACTAGCAATAAACTACTAATGGTCACGTGACCATGTTTGGTCATTTATAAGTAGTTTTTAGTAATATATTGTTGTTTTTGTACTAGTGTGTGTTTGTAAAGCTTGAAATCTACTGCAATCACTTAAGCCCTTTGTGGAGGCGGGATATTGTGCATATCCTTTTTATTTTAATCCCTCTATGTGAGGCAGGGATGGTGTATTTCTCAAGGAGATTGCACAATCCTGTCATTTTCAAAAAGTCCTCTAAGCAGGCAGGGAGCGGTTCTGAAACTATCCTAACCCTTAAGCGTGTCCTCGGTGATTGGTGTGGCAAAGCACAATCGTCAATGTGTGCCTGTAATGTGCCTAAGATGGTGATGAACCTAGAAACAAGTACACTCCATTGCTTGTCTGCCATGTTTTCTCTATGTCTTCCATATGTGTGTATGGTGTGTTTCTTCCCAAGCATAGTCTAAAGACCGGTGGCGATGAGTCCCTCCTATGTTTTGGGATTTGTATGGCATGTTTGTTCTCAAGTGCAGTCTTAAAGACTGGTGGCAATGAGTCCCTCCTACACTCTGAGATTTTGTCTTGCATGTTTGTTGCCCCAAATGCAGTATAAAGACTGGTGGCAATGAGTCCCTCCTGCATTATGGGTGGTGTGTTTACTTTCCTTGCACTTGAATTTTCATTTTATATATGAGAAAAAGAAAAAGAAAATAATCACTGCATTCACTGTATTCACTATGTTTTGCGTGTCTTCAATGATGTCTTCTTCATGTTTTGCATGATTGTAACTATCTTCTTTGTGTTTTGTGTGTCTGTTACTATCTTCATTGTGATTGGCGTGTCTTCTCCATGCTTGGCATGTTTACTGTGATTGTTGACCGTACTTTAATGCATGTATTGACCTTGCATTCATACATACATTAAAGTGGGGGCTAAATTTTATGTCAGAAAATGTCCCCTTGGGGGCTTTTCCCTCTTAAGGTTTAGGTCCCAGGTCCTTTAGAATGCATTTAGGTCATCTTGCATTTTAATGGTGACTCCCGATGAGAAAACCCTAAATTTTCATGGCAAATGGGACTTAGGGGGTGTGCTTAGCATGAATCCTGCCTAAAATAGGGGAAGGTCTTAGGCACCTACGCCCTAGTCCTGCCCTATTTTAGGTCAGGACCTATTTTGGGTGTCAATTTTATGACCGTTATTAGGTCCTATGCCAACATCTCAAGTTTGAATTACAAAATTCTTAGTGGGAATGTTTGTAGTTGCATATATAAGCATGATTAGTGATTCATTTGTAAACTAGAAGATGATTGTGAACTTTTGGCATACTTGTGATTTTGAGATATTCATTATTGCAAGAGCAAAGCATTGTTGGTGTGTTTGTGATTGCAAATTTGGCTTCATTTTCTCATGTGATTGAAGAGCCTTCATTTATGTGAGATCTTCACTACAAGGTGATATCAATTGTGTTTTCTATCATTTATCATTTGGATTTTGCCTCTATCCCACAAGGATACGCACTCTTTATCTGACAACGGTGTTTGGAAGACTAGAATATCTCTCTGAGGCTTGACCAAGGCAAGCCTCTAAACACCACAACCCCCCACTTTTCTTTGATTGCAGGTTATAGGTTTTGGAAGCAAAAGAAGTGGAGTTGTAGGAGTGCAGTGCAGACTGTTAAAATTGCAGATCTAAGAAGAAAACTAGGGCTTGGACTTGGGCGCCCACTCATTAGTCCTTCAGATCCCGCAATGGTGAAATCTCTAGAACAACAAAAATAGGTTGCAGACAACATTCCCAGATCTTGACAAAAACTGGTACATTGGACTAGGGCACCTGCTCATTAGTCCCTAACTTTTCTGCACACCAAACTTAAAAATCTAGTATGTATTTGGTTGTCATTTGATATCCCCGTGTGCGATCATTTTTCGTAATTTGTTTGTTTGTTTACAATTTCATGAAATTAGGGTTTTGAGCATAATTAGACTTAATTAAACAACAAATTCACACAATTCCAATCTTCCCCTACACTCCAAGTGACAGGAGATCTGTAGTAGAGTTCTCTACTCAGTTGAATGTCCTTGAATGTTTAGTGGTGAAAGGAGGATCAACACAAACCCTTTCATAACACCATTTGGACATCTTCCTCCTTTTCACACTAAACATTATTATTGTGGGAAAATATTTTTAGAAAATTGATTTTCCTACCCAAACCCAAGAAAAAATGCATTTTAAGTTTAAAAGTGTGTTGTTGGGTAGAAATGGCATAAGAGGGTATGCTTACATTTTTAGTTTTTGTATTTCTTGGAAAATGTGAAAATTATGTGAATTTCATTGTTTTACCCTATCATCTTTTGTCAAAAAAATTATGTGATGTGAAAGGTATGATGTTAGTCTATTTTGAGACAAGAGGGTATTTTTAGATTTTTTAATTTTGATGCTTTTCAAAAAAAGTGAAAATTGGGGATAAATTTGGGAAGGATGCTTCAAGATCCATCAATCGTAGACCTTGGATAATTTTAAAATAATTTATTTTTTTTTTAATTTGAAATATCTAAAAGTTGCATATTATGTGGAACAATGTACTATTCCATAGTTTTAATTTGTATGTGCATTGGGAAGCATTTTTTCTAGGAAACCCGCTCCTTTCCTATTCTCGGTCTCCTAGAAAAGTTGACCCCTAGATTGTATAGGATAATGGATATCCATAGGAAGCTTCTTAAACTAGAGATTTCTTCCATTTTATCAGATATTCTATGATTTCCCATGTCCTCAACTTAATGGTGTGTGTTTGAAGAATTCTCTCAGGATCCAAAACTATTCTTACCTTCTCATCAAGCTCAGGTAACTCAGTCTATGCTACAACTTTTTTTCAATAACCTTCTTCTGGCATGAAACATGGAAAACTAGATGAATTTTTGTTGACATAAGGAGCTCCAATTTATATGCTACACTACTAATCTTCTGCAACACCTTATAATGACCATAGTACTTGGGTCCAAGATTCGTATCTTGTTGTTGTTTTAGAGACATTTGCTTATATGGTTGGAATTGCATAAAGACCCAGTCTCCCACTTCAAAAGTCATTTCATTGCGCTGTTGATCAACTTGTTTAGCATACAACTAATTATGTTCCAAAATATTCAATACTTGATTTACATGCCGCAAGTGTTCCTCCCATGTTTTACTATATATTAAGATGTCATCAAAAAATACCAAAACAAATTTCCTCAGAAATGGCCTGAAGATAGAGTTCATCAAACTTTGAAATGTCGATGGTGCATTTGTGAGACCAAAAGGCATTACCAAAAATTCATAGTGTCCCTCATGGGTTCTAAATGTTGTCTTATGTACATCTGCATCTCTAATTCTAATTTGATGATAACCCAAACGAATATCAAGTTTTGTAAAATAAAGAGCACCATTAAGCTCATCTAACACATCATCAATTAATGGAATAAGAAACTTATCTTTTATGGTGAACTTTTTAAGCTCCCTGTAATGTGAACACATCCTCCAAGTTTCATCCTTCTTGCATACCATTACCATAGAAGATGAGTAAGCACTTTTACTATGCCTGCTAATGCATGCCTTTGACATCTCTTAAACCATCTTCTCAATCTCACTTTTTTGTGCATATGGATATCTGTAGGGCCTGATGTTTGGCGGTTGGCTCCCTCGTACCAGTTGAATGGCATGATCATGATCTCTCTTAGGAGGAATCCTTTTGGAATCTCCCAAAAACTACTAAGTTCTTATCTACAATTTCTTGTAGATCTAGTGGTGTAGAAGCCTTGTAATGATATGCTTCTAATGAAAATAATTGAGCTACAAACCCATATTCCCCCTTCTTAAGAATATTTTGCATTTGGTAAGAACTTACCATCTATGGATACTTTGCACACAACCCTCTTAGTTCTATTGTCCTTCCCTCTAATTGAAAGCACATGAATAGTTCTTGGAAGTTCAACTCAATTGTTCCCAAATTAGTGAGCCACTAAACTCCCAAAACAATATCTGCTACACCCATTGAGATAGCATACATTGGGAAATTAAGATGATAATCTCCCATGGATAATTTACCTGAACAACTAATAGTACCACCATCTATAATCAAGACCTAAAATTCTAGAGCTAGAAGTATAAAAAAAATTTAGACAAGTAGCCAACTCCATGTTGATGAAGTAATGAGTGCTACCCAAGTCTATCAACAATGCTACTCTTTCTTTGTTTTAGAAAACCACTACCTTGAGAGTTTGTGGGGTACTAAAACCTGAAAGTTATTACAAGAAATGATTGGTTGAGTATCTCTTGATTTCTCATCTATCTCATTATCACCCTCTAATATTGGTTCCTCCTCCTCTTCTTCCTCACTTGTCCCTTCAATATAGAACAATTTATTTTTAGTGTATTTATGTCCTCTGTTATATTTGCTATCATAGTTAATGTTGCAAGTATGGGCCTAACCGGTGTTGTCATTGATGTCAACATAATCAGGTTGCATTAATGAGAAGGACTGGATGAGCTATGTGCTAAGGATATTGACAAAATCAGTCTCAATCAGGAACAATGAAGAACAGTGATGATGACAAGGTAAAAGTCCAAGATAGGTTAAGGATCAAAGGATGCGGTTTAAAGGGTTTTTAGATATGAGTCTTGAGATGTTCCTATCAAGATTTTAGAGGTCCACATAAAGATCTGAAGAAGTTATGGTCGCTCAAGTAGAACCGGTTCCGACAGATGTTTAGTGGTGACAGAGTGTCACAGATTGGTCTGGTGAGCTCCGGCATTGCATTATCTTATTCTACGGATTGGAGGGATTGTGGAAGAAGTCTGTGTGAAGTGAAAACTAGATTTATTCATGGTTTGGAGGTCTGGAAGCACCTTTTTCATTATGACAGTGATGACAGACTATGTTCTTGAAGTTCCAGATGAAGAAGAGAAGAATTCCAGTAAGCTGATAAAGTGTGGATGTTTTAGGTGTTTTAGGGAAGGTTATGATGATCGCTGGATCATGTCCAATTCATGTTGGCAGTCCGCATTGAAGTTAGAGTTTGGATTGACGGATAACCACCGGTTGTTGGTGTTCTTTCTGTGACTAGCCGACCGGATGAATTATACACCTTGCGAAAGATCTTGTGGTTGTTTGCCGACTTCGATGTTTGTTCCTAAGTTGATGTCGTGTATAAATAAGGGATTGTGAAGTCATTTCAAAGGAAGACTGGAAGATGAGTGTGTGGTAGCGAGGAGAAGAGTGAAAGGCAGAACAGAAGTTTTTGGGCTTAAATGGAACTGATCCAGGCATGGTAAAGATGTCAATCTCCAGTTCAAGTTCGTGATACTTGTTACTTTGTAGACAGTGTGTCTCTTGTAGGTAGTGTGCCTCTTGTGAGTAGTGTGCTTAGGCAGTGAGCCCTAATTGGCATGTGCCATCTATTTTTCTTATTCTTCTAACAGAGAATAATCCTTGGGTTAATCACCCCGTGGTTTTTCCCTTGGCCAGGTTTTCCACGTCAAAATCTTGGTGTCTCATGTGTTGATGTGTATCTGCTCTGGTGTTTATGCTTTATGCTTTCATGAGTGATTAATTGATATGCTATTAAATAACAAGAGGATTTAAGTGTTTTAATTAGAAGCAAGTTTTGGACAACTGATTCACCCCCCCTCTCAGTTGTCTGTCTTGAATCCAACAATTGGTATTAGAGCTAAGTTCCTCTAAAAGGAGCTTAACCGCTTGAGGAGATCCAAGATGTCATCATACAAGAAGGATAGTCTGAAGTTTGATGGAACCAACTTCTCTCTTTGGAAAGGTCGCATGAAATGTCACTTGTAGTGTATGGGAAAGGCATACTGGTCCATGGTCACAAAAGTGTATGTACCTCCACAGGGTGGTCCGACAACTCTAAATGAAATCACAGATGCTGAAAACAATCTGTGAACCAAAGAGGCTCTTCTAAGTGCATTGACTCAGAGCTCTCAAATGTTATTGACCTACCAACTACCTATGAGATCTGGATCAAACTGGAACTTCTGCATGAAGGAGATGAGTATGTTAAGTGTGCAAGGTTGCAGAGTCTAAAAGGAAAATTTGAAAGACTGAAGATGAGAGATGATGAAAATATTACTACCTTTATGCCAAGAGTAAATGAGCTGGTATGTGGAATTGGGAATGCTGGTGGAGTCTTGGATGAAAATGAGATTGTTGGCAAGATTCTCAGATCCCTTCTTGCTACCTACAAAATCAAGGTTGCTGCCATTGATGAATTCAGAGCCCATACAACTGTCACAAGAGACCAGTTGGTTGGCAAACTAGCTGCATTTGAAATGACTGATTTTGGAGATGATCCCCCTAAGACTGAATCTGCATTCAAAGCCAGTGCCTCTATGAAAGGTAAACAAAGATTTGATCTGGGAGAAAACTCTTCAAGGAAGCTGTCATGGTATGATCAAGCAAGAAGAGACATGGAAGAGGAAGAAGCAGAAACAACTCAACTTGAAGCTCTCATTGCAAAGAGATTGCCAAGAGGATCCAGTAAGTATGAAGGAAAATTACCCTTTAAGTGCTTCAACTACAATAAGATTGGTCATTTTGCCTCAAGATGTCCGGAAAGATCTACAAGGTCAAATTCTAACGAACAAAGGTTCCAAAAGAATTGTTATGTTCATGAAGAAGATGATAATGAAGGAGTAACAGATGATGAATCAGAGATAGGAAACAAATCTATAAATTAATGGGTGTTTATCGTCATCAAGGAAGAAGGTCCAATATCCTCTGAATCTATCAATCATAAGGTTGTAGAAAGAGCTTTGGCTGCCCAAGTTGAAGAAAAGGATGATTGGGTTATTGACAGTGCATGCTCTCACCATATGACAGGTGACAAGAACAAGTTCTTAGATCTGGAAAGGTATGAAGGAGGAATGGTAAAGTTTGGTGATAATTCTACTGGTAGAATCAAAGGTAGGGGAACTATTTCTTTCAATGGAAAGAACAAAACCGGTAATGTACTATATGTTGAAGGATTGAAGCACAATCTTCTCAGTGTTGAACAGTTGGTAGACAAAGGTTATGATCTCCAGTTCAAGAATGGAAAATGCAAGATTTTTGAAAGCTCTGGAACTAAGATTGCATCCGGTACTCAAACCAAAGGTAATATCTTCCATCTAGTTGGTACTGATAAAAGTTGTTTGTTTGTTCAAGTTGATCAGAGTTGGTTATGGCATAGAAGGATGTGTCATGTAAATTTTGATAACATCATCAAGATAAGCAATACTCAGGCTGTAAGAGATCTTCCAAAATTGGTAAAACTTACAAATAGTTTGTGCAAAGAATGTCAGCTGGGTAAACATAGCAGAGTCTCATTCAAAAGCAAGGATCAGTTCTCTACCGGATTATTGGAATTAGTTCATACTGATCTATGTGGTCCGACAAGAATCAAGAGTATGCAAGGTGATAGATATTTCATGTTACTAATTGATGACCATTCCTAGATGATGTGGGTTACCTTTCTGAAGGAGAAATCAAAAGCTTTTGAGAAGTTCAAAATCTTCAATGCTATGGTGGAGAATCAAACCGGATTAAAACTAAAATGTCTAAGGTCTGATAGAGGTGGTGAATTCACATCCGATGAATTCATAGATTTTTGTGAGAAGCATGGTATAAAGAGACAGTTATCTGACCTAGGACTCCACAGTAGAATGGAGTAATAGAGAGAAAGAACCAGACCATCCAGGAAGCATCCAGGACAATGATGATGGAAGCAAATGTTCCCTAGATGTTTTGGAGAGAAGCTATCAGCACTGTAGTCTATACCCTCAATCGAGTTCAAATCAGAAGCAATACTGGTAAGACTCCTTATGAAATTTGGTTTGGCATTACTCCTACTATAAGATATTTCAGAGTCTTTGGTAGCAAATGTTACATCAAAAGAGATGAAGATTTAGGCAAGTTTGATGCTAGAATTGATGAAGGAATATTCTTGGGTTACTCTACTCAAAGCAAAGCATATTGGTGTTATAACAAGAGACTAAGAAAGATGATAGAAAGTACAAATGTGAAGGTTGATGAGGGAATAGAGAAACCCTCAAGGTTTTATGAGTATGATGAAGATGATCAGAATGATGTTCTAGTTCAAGGAGCTCAATCCTCTCCTGAAAAATAGATTCAGATTGATCTGGTAAATCAGGAAGAAGAGATAGGTTTGAATGAGCCTGATCAAGAAGCAGAAGTGCAAGAGACCCCCAAAGTTCCAAGGTATGTAAGACTAAACCACTTTGAAGATCAGATCATAGGTGACAAAAGCAAAGGTGTGCAAACTAGAAGGAAAATTGCTCAAAATTCAGATGAATACTGTTTGATTTCAAAGATTGAACCTAAGACAATAAATGAAGCCTACAATGATGAAAATTGGACCAAAGCAATGGATGAAGAGTTGATGCAAATTGGGAAAAATCACACTTGGGATCCTGTTCCTAGACCTAGAAACAAGAATGTGATTGGAACCAAATGGGTCTTCCGGAACAAACTAAATGAAGTTAGTGAAGTAATCAGAAATAAGGCCAGATTAGTCTGCAAAGGCTACTCTCAAATAGAAGGGATTGATTTTGAAGAAACCTTTGCTCTGGTGGCAAGAATTGAAGCAGTCAGACTATTTCTTGCATTTGTTGCCTTCAAGGATTTCAAAGTGTATCAGATGGATGTCAAATCTGCTTTCCTGAATGGTGACTTAGAAGAAGAAGTATACATTGAACAACCAAATGGATTTCAATTATCTGAGCATGGTGATATGGTCTGCAAATTAAAGAAGGCACTGTATGGTCTAAAGCAAACCCCAAGAGCATGGTATGAGAAGCTGGACAAACATCTTTTGAAGATTGGTTTCAATAGAGGTACTGCTGATAGTAACCTATATTTCAAAATTGATTATGAAAACATCTTGATTATTGAAGTATTTGTTGATGATATCATCTTTGGAGGAAGAGACAATATGTGTAAAACCTTTGCAAATCAAATGAAAGGTGAGTTTGAAATGTCAATGCTTGGTGAAATAAATTTCTTCGTGGGTTTGCAAATTACTCAGACAAAGAAAGGAATCTTTATCTCTCAGACCAAATATGTGAAAGAATTGTTGAGGAAATTTAGAATGGAAGATTCAAAGCCAATGAACACTCCCATGGCAACTGGATGTAAGTTGAGCAAAGATGATGACTCTCCTAAGATAGATCAGACCAAGTACAGATCAATGATTGGAGGATTATTGTATCTCACTCAGACTAGACCAGATATAATGCAAGCTGTTGGTCTTGTGGCAAGATTCCAGGCTGATCCCAGAGAATCTCATGTCATGGCAATCAAAAGAATTTTTAGGTACTTAAAAGGAACAATTGATTATGGTCTATGGTATCCTAGAGATCATAATTTTTCTCTTCATGCATATACAGATGTAGATTGGACAGGAGATGTGGATGATAGGAAGAGTACAAGTGGAGGAGCATTCTTTTTGCGAAAAAGGTTGGTTTCTTGGCTAAGAAAGAAACAAGAGGCAATATCCCTGTCTACAACTGAAGCAGAATACATTGCAGCAGCAGGAAGTTGCACTCAAGTTTTGTGGATGAAGCAGATGCTAAGAGATATTCAAGTAGAATATGAGGAGCCTATCACAATTTTATGTGATAATTCAAGTGCAATAAATATTTCTAAGAATCTGGTGTTGCATTCTAAGACTAAGCATATATCTATCAAGTTTCACTTTTTGAGAGAGCAAGTGAACAAGGGTGAAGTCAGATTGGAGTATGTGCCCTCCAAGGATCAGCTTGTAGATATTTTTACTAAACCTCTTCCCAAGGACTCTTTTGAGTATCTTAGGGAGAAGTTAGGGGTTATTGCCCCTCCGGTGATGAACTAAGATGCACTGATGTGCATCAGACCAGTGGATATCACAATCATATCTTGTGATTCGGATTGGTGATGGGAAGTTGCTACTCAGGGGGAGCAGCTGGTATGATTCTGATGTGTTAGAATTGCAAGTATGAGCCCTTTGCCATTGATGTCAAACAGGGAGAGAAGACATGTGAAAAACAAGTAGTTGATGATCAAAGGGGGAGTAGTAAAGGAAGAGAAGACATGTGAAGGGTTGTTGCTATTAGGGGGAGCTGTGACAGAAAGGAGAAGTTCTTGTCTTGATGGTTTTTCACATCATATGTTGCCATCAATGACAAAGGGGGAGATTGTTGCAAGTATGGGCCTAACTTGTGTTGTCATTGATGTCAACATACTCAGGTTGCATTAATGAGAAGGACTGGATGAGCTATGTGCTAAGGATATTGAGAAAATCAGTCTCAATCAGGAACAATGAAGAACAGTGATGATGACAAGGTAAAAGTCCAAGATAGGTTGAGGATCAGAGGATGCAGTTTAAAGGGTTTGTAGATATGAATCTTGAGATGTTCTTGTCAAGATTTCAGAGGTCTACATAAAGATATGAAGAAGTTATGGTCGCTCAAGTAGAACTAGTTCCAACAGATGTTCAGTGGTGACAGAGTGTCACAGATTGGTCCGGTGAGCTCCGGCATTGCATTATCTTATTCTGCAGATTGGAGGGAGTGTGAAAGAAGTCTGTGTGAAGTGACAACTAGATTTGTTCATGGTTTGGAGGTCCAGAAGCACCTTTTTCATTATGACAGTGATGACAGACTATGTTCTTGAAGTTCCAGATAAAGAAGAGAAGAATTCCAGTAAGCTGATAAAGTGCAGATGTTCTCGGTGTTTTAGGGAAGGTTATGATGATCGCTGGATCATGTCCAGTTCATGTTGGTGGTTCACATTGAAGTTAGAGTTTGGATTTGATGGATAACCACTGGTTGTTGGTGTTCTTTCTATGACTGGCCGACCAGATGAATTATACACCTTGCGAAAGATCTTGTGGTTGTTTGCCGACTTAGATATTTGTTCCTAAGTTGATGTCATGTATAAATAAGGGATTGTGAAGTCATTTCAAAGGAAGACTGGAAGATGAGTATGTGGTAGTGAGGAGAAGAGCGAAAGGCAAAATAGAAGTTTTTGGGCTTAAATGGAACTGATCCAGGCATGGTAAGGATGTCAATCTCCAATTCAAGTTCATGATACTTGTTACTTTGTAGACAGTGTGTCTCTTGTAGGTAGTGTGCCTCTTGTGAGTAGTGTGCTTAGGCCGTGAGCCCTAATTGGTGTGTGCCATCTATTTTTCTTATTCTTCTAACAGAGAATAATCCTTGGGTTAATCACACCGTGGTTTTTCCCTTGACTGGGTTTTCCACGTCAAAATATTGGTATCTCATGTGTTGATGTGTATCTGCTCTAGTGCTTATGCTTTATGCTTTCATGAGTGATTAATTGATATGCTATTAAATAACAAGAGGATTTAAGTGTTTTAATTAGAAGCAAGTTTTGGACAACTGATTCACCCCCCCTCTCAGTTGTCTATCCTGAATCCAACAGTTAAAACATAATCCTTTTTCTCTCTTCTCTTCAATCTGTTGTGGTGTCAATCTAGTAGGCTGAAGAAGAGATTGTGTAGGAGTGCTTTTATCTCTTATGTTTAAAAAACCTTGCTTTTTATTAACCATAAATTTTTGCTTGAGAGATAGAATTTGGATGGAACATGCATACCTCATATTTAATGTGATCCTTTAAGCCACCAATGAATAACTCCAACAATTTTTTTGTTGCCACATTTTCCACTCTTAAAGACAAAGTGTGGAATTGATGAATGTAATCCTTGACCATAATTTTTTGCTTTAATTTGGTAATATGGCTGAAGTAGTTGTCCATAAGATTATCACCATAATGTGTAATGAGTTCTTCTTGGAAATAGACCAAGTGAAAACACATCCCTTTGCTTTCTTTTCTTCCAATAGTCAATGATACCAAATGAATTGGTTAGGTTCCAAGTATAAGAAAGCCATGGCCACCTTTTTCTGACATGGAACATGGTGAATATCAAAGAATTGCTACATTTGATAGAGCCAACTGGTAGGATCTTGACCATCAAACTTTTGCATATCCAACTTTGGTGTGAAATTCCTAGCCATATAATGAGTGGTGTGATGATTCATCTTGAGATATGATTCAAACCCAAAAACACCCTTACCTTTAGGAGACTCCTCTTCCTCCTAATCCTAGTGGTGTGACTCCTTATGTTTGGAAACTCTAGGATTCTTTCCATCCAAAAGTGTCTCCATGATTTTCTTGATATCACTTAACATTAACCAACCCTTTCATTTTTTCAGACATAATGGACAAGATTTCACCCTTCATATTGTTGTTTTCTTTCTGAATGAGTTCAAGTATATATTCATTTCTTTCTGAACCACATCCTCATTTTCCACATCCTCCTTGCTTGGAGATTTTCTAGTTGTGGCAACATTCTTTTTTCCTCTTGTGGAAGGACCTGTCATGATAGGAAAACAATAATTTTGGAATAAATCACACAAAATAAATCCAATCAATCTAAACTTTTTACTATAACTTACTATAGCCTAGATCTCACTTCCCAAAAAAAATCTCCAAGAAATTCATCAATGTGTAGCCTGGAGAGTGAAATTGGTGGAAACCCTAATTTCATAATAACTTCATCAAATCTGATCCAAATTCACTCAAATATTACCTAGAGTAGCTTCAATATGCCCTTTAAAAACCCACAAAAACTCTTAAAAAGAGTCACCAAAATAAGGGAGATATGTGCTTCATAAATTGACCTCCAAAATTTAAAAGAAAATCACCTTGTTTTTGCCTTCACGGTGCTAAGATCATGCTATGATACCACTTGTAATGAAATAACTTGAACAAAAAGGAATATAATAGGAGATATTATATAATTAATTGATAATAACTCAAAATAACAAGCCACTTCAAGGGGGGAAACCTCCAAATATATCCAATGAGAACACAATTCGCAATATGATGATCACAAACTTACCACTAACTCCTATATATACCTAATTAGGCCTTGGTTACCACCCAGGCTGACTTACATACTTAAATATAACCCCTAGGATGACCTAATAACCTATAATTGATTATAATAATGATTATATATCATAATTAAGAGTTGAGGTATCCACAAGCTAACTACTCATAACCCTATACACACTATAGGATTAAGGGTGTAGCATTATTTGTCTACTACTTGTCTATAGATTTTTTTGCTATTTTTCTACCTAGTGGTAGTTTTGTGTGGTCCTCTTGTTAAGACCTATTTTTCCACTAAATTTTGGATACAATAATGGTAGGGTCCCTTGTAAACCCTTTTATGTAATTAAAAACATTGTCACCATAATATCTCCACAAACAATAATGACCACTCCACCTTCACCTTCCCTACCATCCTCAACCAATTCCATTTCTCTAAAACCAAAACCATTCAGACAATTCATAAGTTTAGTAGATTCCTAGAAAACTATTATGGCCCAATCTTTATTTCTAAACCTAATTCAACTCCCTCTAAATTGTTACCTCAACACTAAACTCGTTATTAAAAATTATAATCCCCATGCCTTTTATCATTACCATAGAATTATCAGTCATGACAATAAAAGGTGCATGACTTAAACATAAAGTGTAGGATTTGATTGATAATAACTATTGGTAGGTTCACTTATATCCTCAAGGTTTCATGAGGCATGCCAAAAGATACTAGTCATTTCAAGTGGAATAGTTTCTTAGGATCGTCCCTCGACAGTCAAATACACTACACATGAAATGCCAACAATGGAAAGGTATGAAGGACAAGGAATGACTTGCAATCCAATCTCCAAGATTAAAAGGTAATATTCTAAGATAATCCTAATGTTATTTTTCTAGGGGGCGAAAAGGGTTAGAGATTGTAGAAAGTTAATGAAGCATAACAAAAGTCTAACATTGGATAGGAAACCGGCTTAACTACTAGAGTAGAAATTAATAGCTTACCTTTCAATAATAAGTAGAAATAAACTTGCATACATTATAGTAAATGTTGAACAAATACAAACATAATCTCTTAGAGAACAAATTTCTTATTATTAATTTCATGGATTAGTCATTCTTACAAAACATGTACTTATAGAAACATACAATGAGGCTCCCTTGTATATTAGATAGTAGAAGATATAATTAACCAAAATTTTAGGCTTAAAGCTTAGCCATGCAAGTGTAATTACTTGAGAGTTATTCAATACATTAGAATCTATAGCTCAAATTTACAAAGAATTATCTAAAGTATAAATGGGCATGCAAGACAATATTTATAAACTAGTCTACCTAGCCCAAAATGAGTTTCCCACCCATTTTATATTTTAAATTTGAAATATATGGAAGAAAAGACTTCCTTGCACCTTTCAACACCTTAATTTGTTCTATCAATGGTTGGTCATGAACACATGGCCTCTAGATGGCTTATTTTGTAGGATTCATATCCCAATACTACACTTTAGTAGTGATAGTAGGTTAAACTAGTTGTTTGGGCATTGTTCGGTTGGTGTCCATGAATACTAGGCCTTTCCACTTGTAAATTTTAATTTTTTGTACTATAATTATCCTACCATGGCTACTCTACGATGGTGGAATCCTTAGGATGATGATGAGGAGCTATTGGAGTCAATTCTATGAAGTTGAGGTGTCTAGACAAGCTTTCCTATGTTTTAATGGTGTATTTCTCATAAGCCATTAGATGTGTAGACTGGTGGAAAATTAGTTGGTCTGTGGGGAATTTGAGAGACTTCACCTTTTACATTATGAGAATCCCCATGAGTCCTCCATGTGTCCTCCATTAAGCAATGTCTTAACTTAAATCAATGATGTAACCAAGGCCAACCAATACCTTTATGTTGTTCCTTATTACTTTATAACTCTACCTACACTGCCACATGTTGTAAATGTTGGGGCTTCCTAGGAAAATTTATTCTACTTCCTTTCAAAAATCCTATCAGCTATTAGATTAGATATAACCTAGAGCATTGAATGGCATGCATTTATTGGAACTTAGGACTTCCTTGAACTGCATCAAAACTAAAAATTAGCAAAACTAGAAGAGATCAAGGAAGCCCACTAGTGTTGTGGAGTGTATTTATTAATCAAATTTAAAGGTTGGATGCATCAACCACCTGTAGTGAAGGATTCACTACAATAACCTTATTTGGGTTATAGGTGTAAATGATAAAGGAAACCCTTCTATGGTTCACCCAATTAAAATTTACAAATATAAAAAAATCATTCCCTCATCACCCAAATAATACTAATCCAACTAGTGCTACATTCTCTTCCCTTGAGAACCAACTAGATTATCCACATGAGGGAATGAGCATTTTATAAATTCCATAGCATGGTTAGTATGATTGACATAACTCCTTTTGAGGAAGGCCCTACTTTAAACTCCCATTGAGACACCCAACATTACATTCACACAATAATAAATTCATAATAAGAAATACCATGGACCCTTATATATTAGTGGAATTATAAATAATAATTCTTGTGAAGTTATTTTAATTGACCCAAACTCTTCTTTTAATATCATCATAAAAAAAATTACCTCTAAAACACTAACACTCATCAAGATACTTATCTAGTCATTGATGTAGCCTTAAAATGTCAACCATATTCACATATTTTGTAGAAAAACATGGATTTTCATTGGGATAAGTCTTGATAACAAGCCTTCAATCAACTCAAATAGTATCTAGTTTCTACACTAGACGTCATCATACTTATTGTTGAAAGGCACAAGACAACTGAGAGGGAGGGTGAATCGGTTGTATCAGAAACTTTAACTTCTTTAAACAAACTCACTTTCACATTCACAGTTTACTTTAACTCCTTATTCTATTATGAAGATTAAACATGAATAGTAGAATCAAAACATAAGCATGTCAACATCATACACACATGAACACTAGATTTTTTTACGTGGAAAACCCTAAAAAGGGAAAAACCATGGTGAGTGTTAGCTCACAATATAATCTAGTAACAATACTAAATAACAAAAGAGGCTCACTTCCAAAGGGTGGCTCACTACCAGGGGTGGCTCACTACCAGGATGGGTGGCTCACTGCCATGAACTAATATAGTAGCATCTACAACATGCCTGAGTTTAGTTCCATTGAAACACAATATATCTCCTCTGCTCTACTCTACTTTTACAACTCACACTTTATCTTCGCACCCTCTCACCTCACTCATGAATTCATTACACACATTTATACCAATCATCAACCTTGGAATGTACATCAAGATTGGCATTACAATCTACAACCATTGGAATTATCTCCAAGATCTCCGTACATCCATAAATCAAATTAGGACTAGACCTAAATAAACTTGTGGAGAAAATGAATGAAAGAGGAACACTTGATGGCTTAACTCAGATCCAAATACATTCTCACATGCTACAACATGCTTCCACAATCCATGAATCACCTCCGCAACAAATGTAACTAACTAGGTTGGCCAGAACTAGTGCACTCATCAAGAACACTTAGATACATGCTTCCAAGAACTTTATTATAACTTGTGGATCAAGAACATGCCTTGAATACATTCTAAAGACATCCATCAACAACATAGAATCACTTGGGAGCTAACAAATCCAATCACAATAGATCTCACTTGAAGTTATCACTTGAAGATATATCACAGACTACTTCTCAACAAACACTGTCAAACTTTGCTAATCAATAACTTGCTTTCTGAAGCACCAAATCACAAATCCTTTGGAATGAAGATAGCTAAGGACTTTATAAACTAATTCCAGTACTGTAAGACCAAAATCCAACCTCCCGAGAAATACGGAGCAAAATACTATCTCCCTATCACTCTGCAAACATTGCCATGCACAGTCTTCAAACTAGTGAATAGAACTTTTTCTGTACAGCGATCTGGACCACCAAATTCTAGATTTAGAATATTCAAACACTTCTCTAAAACATATCCAAATATCATACTCTGGTCTTCAACACAGAGGAAATGTAGAGCAAAATACTTAGACATTTTTCTTAACATGACAACTCAATCAATCAACAAACAATAATATCAGAAGATACAATTGGCACCAATGGCAACACAAACATGTTGACATCAGTGAAAACACTAGTTATCACATGCTTGTAACAATCTCCCCCTTTGTCATTGATGGCAACATATGATGTGAAAAACATGTTCCACCATCAAGACACAATTCTGCACGATCAGAACTCACCCTTTCTTTTTACACATATGAACTCTTTCTCCCCCTAATTTTTTCACATGATCTCTCTCCTCCTTTGACATCAATGGGAAAGGGCATCACATCTCTTCTACTACACATACTTGCACACCACTACTTTGATCAATCTGAAATCATTCTTTACTCCACCTGAATGCAATAATCATCTCAAACCACTACCTACTCCCTTTGAGAGGTAGCCTCCAACATCGGTCCAAAAAGAAAAGTATACTTTGAGGCATACTGGACTGATGCATCTCCTTATGTATCTAGTTCAAGGAAGGAGGGGCAACAACCCCTAACTTCCCCCAGAGATACTCAAATGTATCATTTTGAAGAGTCTTAGTGAATATATCAACAACTTGATTTTTTGTAGGCACATACTCAAGCTTCACTTCATTCTCTGCAACTTTCTCCCTCAAAAAGTGATACTTAATTGAAATGTGCTTTTTCTTTGAGTGCATCACTAGGTTCTTGGAAATATTTATGGCACTTGTGTTATCAAAAAGAATAGGTATTGGCCCTTCATACTCAACTTTGATATCCTTCAAGGTCTGTTTCATCCACAACACCTGAGTACATGTTGTTGCAGCAATATATTCTACTTCTGTAGTAGACAAGGAGACTGATTCTTGTTTCTTTCTATGCCAAGACACTGCCCTATCTCCAAAAAAGAAGGCACCTCCACTTGTGCTTTTCCTGTCATTAGCACATCTAGCCCAATTTGCATCTATATAGGCACTTAAGGAAAAATCATTGTTCTTAGGATACCATAAGCCATGATCAGGAGTACCCGTCAAATACCTGAATATCCTCTTCACTGCCATAACATGTGATTCTCTGGGGTGTGATTAAAATCTAGCCACAAGATAGACTACATCCATGATGTTTGATCTAGTAGAGGTTAGATAAAGTAGTCCTTCAATCATTGATCTATACTTGCTCTGATAGCCTTAGGAGATTCATCATTCTTACTCAACTTGCACCCAGTAACCATAGGAGTACATACTAGTTTAGAGTCCTCCATTCCAAACTTGTTCAACAACTCTTTAACATACTTGGATTGAGAAATGAAAATACCTTTACTAGTTTGAATGATTTGCAGTACAAGGAAGAAGTTTCTTTCACCACACATAGACATTTTAAACTCTTTGTGCATCTCATCTACAAACTTCTTACACATACCTTCATTTCCACCAAATATAATGTCATCAACATAGATCTCAACAATCAGAATTTGGTCTTCACTTATCTTGGCGTACAGGTTACTATCTGTGGACCCTTTACTGAATCCCTACTGCATTAGGTACTTTTCCAATCTTGCATACCAAGCTCTGGGAGCTTGCTACAATCCATACAAAGCCTTCTTCAACTTGCATACCATATTTGGTTTGTCTGATAAATGGAACCCATCTAGTTGCTCCATGTAGACCTCTTCTTCTAGCTCACCATTTAGAAAGGCAGATTTCACATCCATCTGACATACCTTGAAATTTTTATGTGTTGAAAATGCCAAAAATAGTTTGATAGCTTCCATTCTTTCCACCAAGGCATAGGTCTCTTTATATTCAATTCCTTCCACTTGTGAGTAGCCTTTACACACAAGTCTTGCCTTGTTTCTCTCAATTTATCCAACTTCATTCAGTTTGTTTTGGAAAACCCACTTTGTTCTAATCACATTCTTGTTTGCAGGTCTAGGGACAAGTTCCTAAGTCTTGTTCTTCTCAATTTGCATTAATTCTTCTTTCATTGCCTTAACCCAATATTCATCATTGCATGCTTCATTTACTATTTTAGGTTCCACCTTTGAAAGTAGACAGAGATTTACTTGTTCTTCTACAGTCTTGCTTCTTGTCATCACACCTTTCCTTTTGTCACCAATAATCTGATCTTCAGAATTATCTCTTTGCACATACCTGGGAGTTTTAGGAATTATTACCGGAGCTTCATCTTGAACTTCTTCTTCTGGAGTAGCTTGCACTTCAGTCTAAACTTCCTTTTCTTTGTCTTTTTTAACCTTTTTTGTATCAATAGATCCATCGGACTCATATCCATTTGGTTGAATATCTTCATCTACCTTTGCATTTGCACTTTCAATGATCTTTCTTAGTCTTTTGTTATAGCATCGGTAATCCTTTCTCTTAGTAGAGTACCAAAGGAATATGCCTTCATCACATCTAGCATCAAACTTTCCTAATTCTTCATCTCTTCTGATGTAGCATTTTCTTCTAAAAACTTTGAAGTATTTGACAGTAGGAGTTCTACCATACCACAACTGATAAGGTGTCTTTGTTTCTTTTTCTCTGATTTGCACTCTTCTAGATGTAGACAGTAGTTTTTATTGCTTCTTTCCAATATACGTCCAGTAGGTCTTCTTCCTTGATGATTGTTTTGGTAGCTTCTTGAATAGTTCTATTTTTCCTTTCAACCACTCCATTTTGTTGAGGAGTCCGGGGGTAGACAAATGTCTCTTTATTCCATGTTCTTCACAAAAAGCATTGAACTCACTTGAAGTAAACTCACCACCTCTGTTAGACCTTAAGCATTTGATTCTCAAATCCAACTCATTTTCAACCATAGCTTTGAATGCCTTGAACTTATCTAGTGCTTCTACTTTTTCTCTAAGGAAAGTAACCCAAGTCATTCTTGAAAAATCATCAATAAGAAGCATGAAGTACCTTTCACCTTGCAAACTTCGTGTTCTTGTAGTACCACACTGATCTGTATTCACCAACTCCAACAAACCGGTAGAGGATAGTTCTTTGCTCTTGAAAGTAGTCTTTGTCATCTTCCCAAACTGACATTCTTTGCACATAACATTGGTAGGCTTCAAAATCTTAGGCATGTCTCTTATAGCTTGAACAATGCTTATTCTCATCATATTATTAAAGTTAATGTGACACATTCTCCTATGCCATAACCAACTTTCATCTATCTTAGCCAACAAACAACAATTTTTAGTACCTTTCAAATGATAGACATTACCATGAGTCTTCTTACCATCAGCAATTAAGGTTCCAGAGCTTTTCCTTATCTCACACCCATTGTCCTTGAAGACAAGATTATACCCTTTGTCACACATTTGTCCAGCACTTAAAATATTATTCTTTAAGCCCTTGACATAAAGAACATCATCTGTATTATGCTTGTCATTAAAGGTAATTGATCCTTTTCCATAAATCTTACCAATTGCATCATCACCAAACCTAACTAGTCCTTCATCATATTTTTCAAACTTAACAAACTTACTCTTATATCATATCATATGATTTGAACATTCTCTATCAATGATCCATTCATCTTCTTTTTCAGCATGAAATGTAGACAACTCTCTTGGACTTCCTTCCTTCACACAGCTTGCAAGATTAGCAGAAATAGGTTGTTCTCTAAGTGCAATAAACAAGCATTCACTACTAATACCATCATCAAAATCAGGTTCATCATCAATTACAACACCATCATCTCTAACATAGTAACTCTTTCTTATCATATTCCCTTTACTTTCATTGTTTTTTATTTTCAAACCTCTGTCAGGACATCTTGAAGCATAGTGACCAATTTTACCACAATTGAAACATTTGAAAGGTAACTTACCTTTGAACTTTCCTCTGTTGCCTCTTTTTATTTTTCTTGCAAATTTTGCCTCAAGCTCTTCAAAACCTTCTTCATCTGATTCCATAGCATATATCTGATCTAGCAGTCTTTTCTTCCTTGGCCTCGAAAACAATCTCAGTTTTCACAGGGCCATCAATAGTACCAAACTCTCTCATCTCAAAAATAGTCATTTTACCAAGAAATTGATCTTTTGAAAGTTTGTCCAAATCAAACAATTCTTCAATAGTAGATATCTTGTGACTATAAGATTTGGGAAGAGTTTTGAGCATCTTATCTACAACATCCTCATCCTTTAATTTTCCACCAAGACCCCTGATGTTACTGACAACTTCATCAATCTTCTATATGTAACTTGTTATGTTCTCATCTTCAGCCATTTGCATGGTTTCATATGTGGTCTTCAAGTTTTGCAACTTAGCCTTCTTGATAGATTCATCACCTTCATAGATTTTCTTCAATTTATCCCAAATCTCATGAGCAGTTTCCAGATCCATGACTTTTTCCATTTTAGTGTTAGATAGGGCATTGAATAGAGCATTTCTATCTTTGTGATTAGTCTCAAAATGCTTAATCTCTTCATTAGACTATGGACCACCTTTAGGTACTGTGTATTTATCTTTGACCATCTTCCAAAAATTATAACTAATTGAAATAAGATAATTTTGCATTCGTATCTTCCAGTATGCATAGTCAGATCCATTAAACTGAGGAATGTCTTTCTTGTGTGCCATCCTGGATCTACCATAAGTTGTAAGGCTTTCTTCCAAGGAACCTCATTCTGATCAAATTATTGAAAGGCACAAGACAATTGAGAGGGGGTGAATCAGTTGTATCAGAAACTTTAACTTCTTTAAACAAAATCACTTTCACATTCACTTAATTTAACTCCTTATTCTATTATAAAGATTAAACATGAATAGAAGAATCAAAACATAAATGCATCAACACCATACACACATGAACACCAGATTTTTTTACTTGGAAAATCCTAAAAAGGGAAAACCCACAGTGAGTGTTAGCTCACAAAATAATGTAGTAACAATACCGAATAACAAAAGAGGCTCACTGCCAAAGGGTCACTCATTACTAGGGGGTGGCTCATAGCTAGGATGGGTGGCTCACTTCCATGAACTGATATAGTAGCATATATAACATGCCTAAGTTTAGTTCCATTGAAGCACAATATATCTCCTCTGATCTACTCTGCTTTTACAACTCACTTTATCTTCACATCTTCTCACCCTCTCACCTCACTCATGAATTTATTACATACATTTATACCAATCATCAACCTTGGAATGTACATCAAGGTCGGCATTACAATCTACAACCATTGGAACTATCTCCAAGATCGGCATACATACATAAATCAAATTAGGACTAGACCTAAAAAAATTGTAGAGAAAATGAATGAAAGAGGAACACTTAACGACTTAACTCAAATCTAAATACATCTTCACATGCTACAACATGCTTCCACAATCGATGAATCACCTCCACAACAAATGTAACTAACTAGGTTGGCCAGAACTAGTGCACTCATCAAGAACACTTAGATACATGCTTCTAAGAACTTCATTATAACTTGCAGATCAAGCACACACCTTCAATACATTCCATAGACATCAATGAACAACATAGAATCACTTGGGAGCTGACAAATCCAATCACAACAGATCTCACTTGAAGATATATCACAAACTGCTTCTCAACAAACACTGTCAAACTCTGCTAATTAATAACCTACTTTTTAGAGCACCAAATCACAAATCCTTTGGATTGAAGATAGTTAAGGACTTTATAAACTTAAGTCCAAAACCGCAAGACCAAAATTCAACCTGTGGAGAAATGCGGAGCAAAATACTATCTCCCTGTCACTCTGCAAACATTGCCAGGCACAATCTTCAAATTGGTGAATAGAACTTTTTCTGTACAATGATCTAGACCACCAAATTCTAGATTTAGAATCTTCAAACACTTCTGTAAAATATATCCAAATCTCATACTTCAATCTTCAACACAGATGAAATGTGGAGCAAAATACTCAGGCAGTGTTCTTAACATGACAACTTAATCAATCAACAAACAACAATATCAGAAGATACAATTGGAAACAATGACAACACAAACATGTTGGCATCAATGACAACACAAGTT
The DNA here is from genome assembly GCA_027924645.1 of Cunninghamia lanceolata. Taxonomy (NCBI): domain Eukaryota; kingdom Viridiplantae; phylum Streptophyta; class Pinopsida; order Cupressales; family Cupressaceae; genus Cunninghamia; species Cunninghamia lanceolata. Next base: position 289,186 of record BSBN01001603.1, on the reverse strand, counting down.
AGCACATACTTGCAACACCTATATGAAACAAAACATTATTTCTCTACACTCCAATGACACAAGTTGTTTTGTGAGCCCTCTTATCACAATAGAAAGATGAAGGGCAAGAGTGAGCCATCTACTACTTAATAAAAACTTTAGATAGTGATGAAGTCAACTACACTTTAATGGAGAAGGCATGCCTAGTAGTAGTGTTTGCATCACAAAACTCAAACATAATATGCTCAATTCCAAAAATGTTATAGCAAAAATCAATGCACTAAAGTACCTCTTATCAACAACAGCCTTAATTAAAAGAATGGCTAAGTAGATGATGTTGCTTAGTGAGTTTGACATTATGTAAATAAAAAGGTAGTCAAAGGGTAGGTGATAGTTGATTAGTTGGTAGAAGCACCATTGGAAATACCCAACCATTAACTTTGGATTTTCTTGATGAAACCATTTTAAACCTTGAAGAATCGAATGATTGGAAGCTCTATTTTGATGCATCCTTCACTACTCATGGTTTGGGGGTATACATCTTGTTCCTTATGCCACAAGGGGATCTCATACCTAAGGCATTTAAAATTGGGTTTCCATGTATCAACAAGATTATAGAATATGATGCCCTCATATTGTTACACATATGGTTCCTAGGGTTGTCATTGATGTCAACACTATCACTAGGTTGTCATTAATGTCAACACTATCATGATGGTGTGATGGTGTTCATGGTTGCATGTCATGTCCCATCTAACAAGAGAAGAAGTATAGTTCATGGTTGGATGTCATGTCCCATCCAACAAGAGAAGAAGATATAGTTCATGGTTGGATGTCATGTCTCATCCAACAAGAGAAGAAGATACAGTTCATGGTTGGATGTCATGTTTCATCCAACAAGAGAAGGGAGAAGATATAGTTCATATTAATATGGGAATTAGAAGCACGAAGATGATCATATGTATTGATGATGCTACTGATGGCCTAAAGTATGTATGATCCAAGCTCCATGATGATTGCATTACCAGAAGAGTGTGTTGTTGTTGACTACATGAAGTTAGTGTTGGCAACATAGTCAAGAGACACTGCTTTATTGATTAAGGTAGAATGTTGTCATTGATGGCAACAAAGTTTGGTAAAGGGGATTTCAGTCTAGAAGACTAATTAGCCAGAATGACTAAGTATGGATAGTACATAGAGTGATTGACAGTAATAGGAATGGTATGCCTCTGCAGCTGAAGATCAAGTTATGTGGTTTTGGTATGTTGTAAATAACCCTTTGGTGATGTTATGTTCTAGTTTTCAAGTCCTAAATTCCTCCGGAAGTCATATGGTGAATTGTCTAAGTTCGGATGAATAGAGTTCTAAAACAGTGTAAAGTACCTGAGTATTTTGGTCTGCATTCCTCCATTGTTGAATATTTTGATTTGTGGTTCTAAGGAAATGTCGACACATGTCATATGCATCTAAATCTAGATTTGTAGCACTTGAAGTTCATTAGATCATATTCAACAAGTTCTCCAGTATCAGCTTCCAATTTGATAGTATTTCACTATGACAGAACAATAATTCTAAGATCCGCATTTTGTTGTAGAATACTATTATGTCTTGTGGTTCTAAAGGTTTGCTAAGAAGTCTATAATGAATGTTGGTTATGAATTTGAGAGTCTCATAATGTTCACATTGAGAGTTATGATATGACAGTTAAGTAAGTTGAATATACTCATAAGAATAAAGCTGACACTCATGTTAGATCAATGTTCAGAGAAGATATATTGTTTGTGCCACCATCCTAAGTGGTTATATAATAGGTCTAGATCTATATGAAGATCCTTGAATAGTTATATGAGTTCGCAGTTAGAAGGTATCCTGCTCTAGGCAGTGTCACAATTGATCAAGTATTAAAAACTGCTCTTGAAGATCTTGATAAGTATGAAGCAATTATCCAGGATTTGAAGGAAAATGTCAAAGAAGTAGATGAATGCATCCTGAAGCCAAGAGAGCAAGTTAAGAAATCAAAGGTTAGGAATAGAGAGCTAAGTGAGCCGTTGATTGAAGCAAATGAAACCCTAAATCACTTATCAAGGTTGGTTGAAGTGAAAGAAAAAGCTTAGGAACATTTGAATCAAATTTTGAAAGACAAGTCTAAAGAATATGAAAAGCTGGCAAAAGATGTTATACTTCTAAAGTTTGATTTGGAGGTGGAAAATAGTTACAAAGAAAACTTCAAAATAAGCTCTGCAAAGCTTGATGAGTTGCTTGGCAGTCAGAAAAATCTAGATGACAAGAAAGGTTTGGGATTTGAAAGAGGAGAGAGTTCTAAATCAGATCAAGAAAACATTGAGATAAGGAAAAACAAAAGCAACCAGTCCTGGAATTAGAGAAGAAGACCTAGAAGACCTAGAAGACCTCTAGTCAGTTAGCCAAATGGTCATAGGGCTACTTAGTGCAAGAGTAGAATAAATCAAAATGTTTCATCTTTCTCTGGTCAGTGTTTTAATTGCAATAAAATTGGTCATAAATCAAATGAGTGTAGAAGTATGACAAAGAATGGTCCTAACATTGGAAGAAATACTCAATCTTTCAATGGAAAGTGCTTTGCTTGCAATAGATTTGGACACATGGATAACCAATGTAGATCAAGAATAAATCAAACAAATGGAAGGAATCAGGGACAAAGGAATGTGGTATGCTACAATTGCAATAGGTTTGGACATGTTACAAGATTTTGCAAAAGAAAGAATGAGAAAAGAGACTATCATGTAGAGAAGAAGAAAACAAAGCAGAGAGAAGATAAAGGAAAGAACAAGGTTGATCCGGTAGAAATTAAGAAGGAAATGAGCAAGGTCTAGTTTAAGAAGGATGTGAATGAGGTCAAGGATGGATCCGCACTAGCTTCTAGTGTAGATACTTCCTCTGGGAAATGAATTGGGTGCTCTAGCTTAGGGGTATCTCTTATTGAAAATCTTAATCCCCTAGCCAGATAATTGGTGCTGAGATCCAGCACTAAGGTATAAGCTAGAATAGTCTGGGTTCTACCAATGGGTTATGAAGTGGATGGAAAAATACTAGACAGCTATGCTCAACACATGTTAAGTAAACCTAGGGACCCCAAAGAAGAAAGATTTGGAACCTATGAGGAGATGTCAACAAAAATTCATGTTGAATTAAGAAAGCCAGAAATTTTGAAGAAGACCCAGAAGATAGCAGAGGAGTATGCCCTGAAAAAGGGTTTTACCAAAGAACAAATCAAAGAAACAAGAACAAGGGTAGAAGTAGAAAGGACAACCAAAGAAAAGCAAGATGAACCTATGAAGGCTCCAAAAGAGCCTGAGAAGAAATCAAAGGAGCCTACACCAACATAGAAGAGAACAAGAGCTTCTACTTCACAAACTGCATCTAGTGAAACAATCTCTGCAACTACACCTGAATCCTCCAGTCCTAATCCATCTACAGAAGCATCCACTAAGAAAACCACTGGCAGAGGTCCTAAAAGACAAAAGACAAAAGGACACAGAATGTATGTCAGTGTGAGCAAAGATGATGCTGAGGAAACAGAATTAGATGCAAAAGTTAAAAAGATGATGGTTAAATCAAAAGAAGCCTCTGGTACTAGTCAAGGCAAGTCCTCTAGAAAGGGGAAAGGAAGAAAGAAGGAGAAGTAGGTAGAGCCTATGAAAGAACATGCCACAATAAGTCTAGATGAAGTATTGAAGGCCATTATAGTTGATGGCAATCTAAAACCTATTGTCCAACTGTATTATGACTATGATGATACAGATACAGACATCATTGAGATTGTTGTCATCAAATACTTGGATATATATAATAAAGCCTTCATTGAGATAATTACTGATCTCCCAGACATCTTGGGAAGTATAATGTCTGCAAGGAAAGAAGCTACTATGGCCAAGGACATTGAGCTTATAGAACATACACTAATAAATCTATGTCTTGAAATCACCCCAGAAGAAAAGGAAAAAGTCTCTAAAGTGCTTGGTGGAGAATTTAAAACAAAGAGGAGGATGAACACTCTCATGTCAGATGACATTGAGAAGGTAGTTAAAGAAAATGAGGAGATCACTTTGAGAGTGTTAAAGGAATTTCATTTCCAAACCATATATGATAATGAAGAAACAAGTGGTGTAGATTAAACATCTACTCCGGATGTCAGCATGGACCAAGGGTTAGACAAAAATGATGAAGAGATAAAGGATAAAGAAGATCAAACCCCTATTACTGATGGTCTAGACACAACTGACAAGGACCAAACTGAGACAAGTCTCCCTCTAGATCAACAAACTGATGATCAAGCAAACAAGGAGAAGACTGATGAGCTGAATAAAGTTGATAATCAAGAATAGGAACAAGCTGAGAAAAGCCCTTCACTAGAGAAAAACATTGATCAACAAGAGGACATGGATCTAGAACCTCTTGAGCAGAACAAAGAGAAGAAGTTTCTAATATGGCAAGAGACACTGTTGCCTTACATGATCCAGTAGACTCTGTCAAGGAATTTTGGAAAAGAAACAGGAGTCACAAGTTTTGGATGACCCTGAGTTTATGCAAGGACCAATAAACTTGGCTTCAATGTCTCCTTTGTAGAAATTCAAACTGGTATCAATTGTGCAAGCTAAGGCTCAAGAAGAAATTCTAAGGTCTCACATCTAGGATAATGAGCTCATCAGAGAAGCATCTAGTATTTTGGAGAAGTTGATGCCTTCATATCAATAGGATGCATCATTGTCATCAACTAATTAACTCAAAAACTTAATAAACTCTATAAGTGCTCATTTAGAATCTTTTAAAAAGTCTATTGATATAAAGGTTAGGAAGGAATTTGATGATAAAAGATTAACAGAATTGAAGACCAAGCTAGACAATGACAAAATTTTGTTAGATAATAGCATCAAGAATATAGAGGATGCTATTTAGGAAGCTTGTGGTATATACAAACTTTGCTTATCTTGGCCTAAGACCACCAAGGAAATAGAAGAGAAGGTTAAAAACATGGAGCTTCAACTAGTAAATATCTCTAAGACCTATGATCCAGTAATTGACTCCATCAATAGCATGAAAATACACATTGTAAATATTTATAATACCATAAGTAGATTACTAAGCAAAAGGGAAGAAATGAAAAGCAAAGTGTACCAGTTGAGAGGGTTAATAAGCCCTAAAATTGATTCCATGACAAGTCTAGTTGTAGCAGCCTTAAAGGTTAAGGCAATAACTGATATACCCACTAGTGTACAGAAGGCAGAAGACTTAGTTTTTCTGATAAATGGCAATATTCAAGATTTGGACAATGAAAAGAATAGGTGGGATGGAGAGCTAGCATGGGTAAAGATCATGTACAATCATATCCTTTCACCATATCTAACTAATTTGATAGATTGTATTTGTACATATGCGGCAAAGTATGACAATTTTTGTAGTTTTGACACAATTCTGACTCTTGTACATACACCTTTTCCATTGATGTCAAAGGGGGAGAAGAATGAGCAATGAAAAATGGCTAAACACCTAAAGAGAACAAGAAAATCAGAGTGTACAGAGTAAGGGGGACCAATATATATTTTTCACTAGAAGTGTTTCCATCAATGACAAAGGGGGAGATTGTTGGCAACATAATCAAGAGACTCTGTTGATTAAGGTAGAATTTTGTCATTGATGGCAACAAGGTTTGGTAAAGGGGATTTTAGTCGGGAAGACTAATTAGCCAGAATGACTAAGTATGGACAGTACACAGAGTGATTGATAGTAATAGGAATGGTATGCTTCCGCAGTTGAATATCAAGTTATACAGTTCTAGTATGTTGTAAACAACCCTTTGGTGATATTATGTTCCAATGTTCAAGTCCTAACTTCCTCCGGAAGTCATATGGTAAATTATCTAAGTCTGGATGAACAGAGTTAAGCTTGAAATAGTGTAAAGTACCTGAGTATTTTGATCAGCATTCCTCCATTGTTGAATATTTTGATTTATAGTTCTAAGGAAATGTCGACACATGTCATAAGCATCTAAATCTAGATTTGTAGCGCTTGAAGTTCATTAGATCATATTCGACAAGTTCTCCAATATCAGATTCTAGTTTGATAGTATTTCACTGTGACAGAGCAATAGTTCTAAGATCCACTTTTTGTTGTAGAAGACTATTATGTCTCGCAGTTCTAAAGGTTTGCTAAGAAGTCTATAATGAATGTTGATTATAAATTTCAGAGTCTCATAAGGTTGACATTGGGAGTTATGACAGTTAAGTAAGTTGAATATACTCATAAGAATAAAGCTGACACTCATGTTAGATCAATGTGCGGAGAAGATATATTGTTTGCACCACCATCCTAAGTGGTACTATAATAGGTCCAAATCTATATGAAGATCCTTGAATAGCTATATGAGTTCACATTGTTATTTGTGGATAAGACCAAGCTAACAAGGTAAACTATCTGTGTACATGGTTCATATTTGCCATGCTAACCTAGTTGTGAATCAAATCAAGTTGTGAATATATATACCCGATGGAATTTGATGTTGAAGGGAGTATAGATGTGAGTGGGTTGTGAATTTACTATATCTATGATCCGATAAGTGCAGTAAGAGTACAGAAGACAAAATAAGTAAATATATGTGAGCAAAGCAGAGAAACAGAGCAATAATAATGAAGATCTTTGAGTCTATGTTTTGAGTGATCAAAGGAATTGTATTCCAGCATACTGTAGATGCATTTGTAGCAGTTCATTACTAGAAGTGAGCCATTTTTCTTCTCTCTTCTTTCTTTCTTTCTTAGTAGATAGTGAGTCCACCTGTAGTGAGGATTTCTTTGGGTAGTGAGCCTTATGTAATCCAATATTGTTATCATAATATATTGTGAGCTAACATTCACCGTGGTTTTAACCTTTTTGGGTTTTCCACATAAAAATCTTGGTGTCTATGTGTTATGTCTCTATGGTTTCTATTCTTATGTTTAATCTACTTTCATGTGATTTAATGTGGTAATTGGATTAATGAACATGTGGAGAAGTGGTTTTGTACAATACTAATTCACCCCCTCTCAGTATTCCTTGTATTCAACAAATAGTGTTGTCTCTGTGAAGGTGTTTTGTGTAGGACAATGGAATGCTTCACATTCCTCTGCATTTGCAGATATGGACATTTGGTTCTGGAATTATGTTTAGGATATAGTGAAGGTGATAAATCCAAGTTTTTAGATCATTTGTCCTTCTATTGTGAATGTTATGCATGATAGAGTATTGGCATGTGTTATGGCAAAGTAAGATAGTGTTGAAGGCTTGTTGCAATGCTTCGCATTCCTCCATAAATGAATGATTGCCCTTGTAGTTTTAAGGACATGTTTATGGATGTGTATTACATTATTCCTTGTAGTTTCAAGGTCCTTGGTGATCTTCAAGTTAGTTTTTCAAATGACAGCATGTTGCAGTGTGTTCTGAATAATAGATTGTTCCCAGAGTTCATGATTGAAGATGTGCGACACAATTCTTTGATGTGTGGTGGCAAAGGAGTGTTTAGAGATGCTATATGAGTCATGTGGACTCATTTGGAAGAGTTTTCATGAAGATCTTTCTTGTTTCTAGTACCACACAAGGTTTTCAAGTTGATGTTACCGTTATGCTTCAAGGTTCATGTGTTTTTTATTAAACCTATCCTATTTTCAAATGAGTGGAGTGTTCAGATGTAATTCCTTGGTGTTTGAAGTTGTTAAGGATGTTTTAGACCTATGTTAAGCAAAATTTGGTGTCCACAAGGCATGGATCTTCTACTGGTGTAATGTGTGGTTTCATTTAGGACCTATCTTCTACACGTTTCATATTGTGTGTTGTCTGGCCAACTTGCCAATGTATTTCTCATGTTGTATCTGACTAACAAGCAATGTAATCAATGTAATATCATGTATAAATAGTGAATCAAATTGAGTTAGGAGAGGGTGATTGCAAGCTAACTAAAAAGCTTGCAAGAAAATAAAGAGCAGAATGAATGTAGTGTTGATGTGCGACTGAAGGAGAAAGAGCAAAAGTTGTTGATGTTGTCTTGATTCATCTTGAAGACTGATATGTGACAGTGATCAAGCGTAGAGTGTGCCTAACTAATCAGATCATTATAAGAAAGTCTGAAGAGGTAGAAGTGCAATCATCAAAAGTGTGAGTTTCAATGTCAGTTTTTAGATAGTAGAAGAAATGTCATACTATAATCTTTTGTAAGTATGTTCTCATTTCAGGGAATAGTAGCTTCCATGGGAGTGACCCTAAAACAAAGTCTTCAAGGAGTAGTATCTTCCATGGGAGTGACCCTAAATCAAAGTTCTTCAGGGAGTAGTAGCTTCCTTGGGTTGTAGCCCTAAAACAAAGTTGTTATTTGAGCTTCATATATTATGAGTTAATCCTCACCGTGGTTTTTCCCTTCTAGGGTTTTCCATGTATATCTGGTGTTATGTGTTGATGTGCATTGTGTTAATATTTCATGTTCACTTTAATGTTGTAATGATTAAGTTTTAATCTTCTTAAGATAAGTTGAAGTTGTTAGAATTGAAGATTGTTTAGATATTGATTCACCCCCCTCAATATCTTGGTGTGTTCAATACATATTAGGTTTAAAATTAGTAGTTTAGTAGAACATTCAACAACTATTGGTTTTTAGTGACTCCTAGTTGGTAATCAAACAAGTTAATGATGAGTACCATAGAAAGGGCAAAGAACTTATCCCATACAAGAGAATGGTTGATAGTTTGAATCAACATTTTATCCATATCCAATTTGACCAGATTCCTTGAATAAATAATAAAGAAACTGACATAATGGATACCATTAGATCTCTTCTTACTATGACAATGGATACATAGGAGTACCATTTCTTGGTTGAACAATTGTTGATCCTTATATATGATGTCCTGAAAATAAAGATGATATGTGAAATTGTTGGCCACAATTCTCCTTGTTATCATGATATATTTACACACTTCTTAATAATAGATCCTCTGACATAACCATCATCCAATCAATGCAAATCCTTCATCTAAAGCACATCTCATTGAACACCCTCCTTGGTGGTACACTCTATCATAGGTGCTATGATAAAACTTTGTTAAGATGTCTCAATTTGGATGAAGCAAACCTAGTGATCAAAGAGGTTCATGATGATAATTAGAGAGTGAATACAAATGGTATGCTCCTATTTGAAAATATACTAAGAATAATATATTATTAGCCCACCATGGAGCACAATGCATGTTTGTATGTTAAAAATTATGTCCATAAACATGGGGACCTAATTCATGCACCATCTCAAGATCTACATTTGATCACAATTCCATGGTTGTTCACTACATGGGGACTCAATCTCATTAGAAAGATAAATCCCTCATCCTCTAATGGTCATAAATTCATTATCACTACAATAGAATATTTCACCAAGTGGGTTGAATCAATTCCTTTCACTTATACCACTGACCAAAAAATATCCAAATTCATCCTCCACTATATCATTTTCTATTATGGTATACCCTCTATAATTATTACAAATAATAGAAAGTCCTTTAGAAACCATGAAGTCTATACCCTCAATGAATATTTCCACATAAAAGACAAATGGTCTGTCCCTACTATCCACAAGGTAATGGCTAAGTAGAGGCATCTAATAAAACCCTCATTTAAATCCTCAAAAAGATTGTCAATGGGCTAGTCATGATTGACATCTCCAACTCAGTCCTACTCTATGGGTCTATCTTACTAGCATTTCTTTTCCTACAAGAGCTACTCTGTATTCCCTTGTCTTCAAAGACAAAAAGTCATATAAAAATTGGCTATGCTAAAGCTACAACAAGCACATCAATACTAGAGATTTTGAAGTTGGTGACCCTTTACTAAAGGACAATTAAAAGAACACAAATTAGAACCATGAAAAGAAAGGAAAAATTGAACCCAACTATTTGTTCATTTATGTCATCATTGTTAAATATGGATCAAGATAATATAAGTTGGCTACTTTGGTTGGTCAAGAGCTAGAAGAGCTAATGAACATCACGCATCTCAAGCATTTCCATGCCTAAACCTATAGTAGTTGAAAATTTTAATAAAATAAAATATAAAAATGTAGAAAATACAAAAAATAGAGAAAAATACAAAAATAAAAATGCAAAAGAATACAAAAAATTTTAAAATGAGAAAAAAAAAAGTAAAGATAAAAATCACCCTTTAGTGAAAATCATTTATATGGTGCCTTGGGCAAGCACCATGATGAAAACATGCTTGCAAGAATCATGTGAAGTACTAGTATCCATTATCTACATGTACTCTTCACACCTTGTCATCCCATTACCACCATCCTTTCCCTGCTTCTAACTTTGTTATGCATCGAGGGCAAAGTATTGGTTCATGCTTTGGAAAGACCCCTTGAGTTTTTCCAAATTGTAATCTAGAGACACTATGAGGTGTACCCTTTCTCTAACATGACCCTAGGGCATTCCTACATGTCATTCAAACAAGTGAAAATAGAATCATGGTTGACACAAACTCCTACATCAAAACAAAAATAGAAAAACACTCAAACACTACAAATGTAGCCAATCAATTCACAGTGGTTGTATTCTTAGCTGTGGTAAGGTCCTTTTTTAAATTTAGTCAATCATCCTATCATCAAGATACATCACTTTATTAGGATATATCATTCCCAATCAAGCATCATTATCACTATCATGCCATTCAACACCTTGGTTTTCACTTGGGAAAGAGGTAAATCTTTGTGTATCTCTCTTGTTTGATTGCATATCATTTGATTGTTTTTATTTTTTGTTCCACAACATATCATACTAAGTTCATCATGGTCCATTATATCATGGCATGTCTTGATGATATGTTTTTTCAGGCATTTTTCTATTTGTGAGTCAAGCCTCTATGCACATGGCACAATGTCATCATGATTCCTCATATCATGGTTCATCATGTCAAGTGCTACAACAAATTTAGATTGCTCACCACATTGGGATTCTTTCCTAAGCATGTACCTATCATCAACAACACACAAATGTCTCAAAATCCATATCATTATCCATACACATCATGTCCATGCATATTTCATCCATTTACTAACATCATACATTGAACTAACATTCTATCATCCTAAAAGAAGGAGTGACTACCAATCTCTAATCCATAATCCAATTGTATAATATCACAAAAAAATGTATCATAATTGCTAAAACATGCATCCACATTATCCATACACATACATCATAATAAAATATCCATAGATGCATCCATAATAATCACACTCATCCATAATAATCCCATATGCATCTATAATAAAAGCATATGGGGTAGGTGGTACATCATACAAAAATGTATATATACATGTATCCAAAAGGTGTATAAAATGTATCAATATACATCAAAATTATGTCTCAAAATACATAACATATACAAATTGGCACATGTACTCATCATGTACATCATTCTCATTCAAAACTCATCTAGATTTGTCATCCCCTATCTCAACTCTAGCTAACACTATCACTTACACTCTCTCCTAGTGGTGGTCCTACTGGCTGTGATGGTGGCCTCATCATAGGTGGCCCCATACCTACATATCTAGCACTCAACTTTGTTATGTGAGAAATTAGTCCACTCTGTAAATGCAAGTGCCTAATGTACTACTAGTATTGCCTAGTCATATAAGATTTGGTTGTCTTGTGTCTCCATCATACCCCTATGGGTCACCCACATCACCCTAAATAGCTCTATAAATACTTGTGTCATCTCCTATAGTACCAATAGAGCTCTAGCCATATCTTTCTCTTGTCATAGCCTCTACATATATACTTGACCCCTATCCCTCTCTGCCTATGCTATAGCCACCTAAGATTTGGTTGCAATAAATTATACCTATATCCCATCTCTCTCTACCTATATTATGATCAACTATAGCTATAGTCTATCCCTCTCCAACTTGAAACCATCGTTCTTAACCTACACTACCCTAAGCCATACCTATAGGGTGTCTTGTTCTACCTCAAACCTATCTCATTCCCACTATAAACAAGATATCTCATTAGCATGTGCCCTAATCTTTTAGCCCATGCTCTCCATTATGTCCCCTCTTATCCCAGATAGTCCTACCCCTAATGGCCTTGATGGTTCTACCATTGATGGTACCATTGGCCCTACACATGTTCCCTCCTACACTTGAATTTCCATTGCATCATCTCCTCCTCCCCAACTCCATCCCCTAGAACTAATGCACTAATGACACTACTACCACCACTAAAACTCTCACCCCCTCCTCCTCTATTGCTAGCACCATGCTCACTCCCTCATAACTACCTCTATCCACTCTCATAGTGTTTGGCTCATCAACAATGTGATCCTCATTGGCCTCAGTTGATCCTACCATGTGTCATAATTGGCAATGACTCCAACATCCACCACACCATCTTTGTAGTCCCAAGACACTATCTAGAGACATATCTAGCTATCGACTACCAATTGATAATCAAACAATTATCCCCACTACCCTATCTCTCAAGTGACTTGAGCAAAGAAAAGGGGTGTCATGGGAATGCCCTAGTAAACACTAAATTGTTGAAGTTCCCTATTTGGCTTATACCTATCAATTTTGTACTCCCTACAACAAATAATGTAACAAACCATCTATGCATACCCCAAATAGTATGCATCATCCTCCCAATCCTCTACGTCTATATAGGGTCTCTAAGTGATGTCTTCCAGATTTAGCTCATCTAACACCCAATAATGGTATTAGGAGTCTCTAAGATACATCTGCCTATTTCCCCTACATACATTCTCCATCCATAGACATTGGGCTCTCCATCTTCTCAAATCTCTTCATATGTCTATGGTTCAGCTTCTCCTGACTGTTGATGAAACTCAAAGCTTGATTATCTGTGAAGACTATGAACTCCTTTGGCATCAGGTAATGCCTCCATTTCTTTAGGGACTGAACTAGAGCATACATTTCCAGATCATATGATGAATACCTTTTCTTAGCATCATTGAGCTTTTCACTGAAAAATGCAATTGGTCTACCCTCTTGACTGAGTACTGCTCCAATGGCCATGTGACTGGCATCACACTCTACCTGAAAGATCTTATTGAAATCTGGAAGTGCAAGGACTGGCTGCTGTGCCACCTTCCTCTTCAATGCCTCAAAGGAATCATCTGCTCCTTGAGTCCAAACAAACCTGCACTTTTGTCCTCCTTTAATGGTATCTAACATGGGTGCACAAATATGACTGAACCCTCTGATGAACTTTCTGTAGAAGGTTGCTAACCCATGGAAACTTCTGACTTCATCCATGGTCTGTGGAGTTGGCCAATTCAAAATGGCACTCACCTTCTCCTTATCCATCTGCAGCTTGCCTTGTGAGATGACAAAACCTAAATAGGTGATCTCCTGTTTCATGAACAAACACTTGTCCAAGTTTATCATCAGCTTCTCTTCATGTAGCCTCTTGAGAACCAGCTCTATATGCCTGAGATGTTCTTCTCTGGTGTTACTGAAAATCAGAATGTCATCTAAATAGACTATGACAAACTTACCAATAAATTCCTTCAGAACCTCATTCATCAGCCTCATGAAAGTACTAGGGGCATTAGACAAACCAAATGGCATAACCTTCCATTCATACAAACCTTCATTTGTTTTGAATTCTGTCTTCCACTCATCACCTGGTCTAATCCTTATCTGATGGTATCCACTCTTCAAGTCTATTTTAGTAAAGTACTTAGCATTTCCCAAACAATCAAGTAAATCCTCAATTCTGGGGATTGGAAACCTATACCTGATTGTGATCTTGTTGATGGCTCTGGAATCGGTGCAAAGTCTCCAAGTGCCTTCCTTCTTAGGTGCTAGTACAGCTGGTACTGCACATGGGCTCAAACTCTTTCCAATCAAACCTGAATTCATCAGTTCTTCAATCTACCTGGCTACTTCTGCATTCTGCTCTGGGGTAAGCTTATAAGCTGCTTTATTTGGAAGTGTAGACCCTGGAATCAAGTCTATGCAATGACTGATATCTCTGATAGGTGGTAGGGATCTTGGCATTCCCTCTGAGATAACACCCTTGTACTTATCCAATAACTCTTGGACAGCTGGGTCTATCAACCTTGGCTTCTTCTCTGTCTTGCCTGCCTGCTGTTGTTCCTTATTCACACTCATACAGGGGATCAGGGCATATGCAACTGCATCTTCTGCTGCCACTTCTTTCATAAACTGTTTGCCTTCCATCAGCATGACCTTCACTTCTTTGCCTTTAGACTTCTCCTCTTTCTCCTTCAATGGGAGTAGTATTACATCTTTACCATCCTTAGTGATTTTATAGGTGTTTTTGACACCATCATGCTGTGCCTTCAGATCAAATTGCCATGGTCTTCCAAACAAAAGGTTGCAAGCATCCATCTTGGTGATATCAAACAACAACTTATCTTTATATCCACCAATCTGGAATTCTACCCAAGCCTGCTCTTCTACAGTTGTCTGTTGACCTTGAGTAAGCCATGAGACTTTATATGGAGATGGATGAGGCAATCTCCTAAGCTTCAGCTTCACCACCATTTCTTCAGACACAAAGTTCTCAGTAGAACCAGAATCAATCAAAACTTTACAAGCCTTACCTCCTGCTTTGCAAGTGGTTCTGAAAAGGGACTTCCTCTGAGGGGCTTCTTTATCAGGTACCTTCATAGTAGTTACTGTTCTTCTCATCATCAGGGACTCTCCACTTTCTGGATATCCATAATTCTCAGGACCATTCACACTCTGAAAATCATTAGAACTTGTCCTACTCTGATTATCAGGTTCATTGACCAGATTTGTCCTTCTTTCACCTGCTGAGCTTGTGGCCTTGTCTGGACATCTGCTGGCTATATGGCCTTCTTTGTTACAGTTGTAACACCTGATGGATCCTCTGCCCTGGGATCTTCCTCTGTAAGGTCTTCTACCTCTGAAGTTACCTTGCTGACTGAAATTCTCTTTCTGACTCTGGCTATTGTTGCCCTTGCTATTGTCTTGACTAGACTCTCCTTGATATCCCTGTCCTTGTCCTCTGCCTCTGAAAGGACTTCTTCCACCTCTTTGTTGTCTTCCTCTTCCTCTGTTGTTCTGATCTTGCTTTCTCTTCAGCTTTTCCTCCACCTTCAGTGCCAACTGAAAACTTTTCTGCACTGTATCTGGGTTATGCAGACTCAGATCTTCCTGAATATTAAACCTCAGTCCATTAAGGTATCTGGCTACCTTTTCTTCTTCACTTTCTTTCACCTTGGTCTTCATACAGAGTTTCATGAACTCTTCTGTATATGAGCTGACATCTAGCTCCTTCTGCTTCAGGTTCTGCTTCCTCTACCAATTCCATCATCTTCTTCCATGTGGCAACTCTACGTTTTCCCTCCTGCACTCTATCATCCTGAACAAAGTTCCACCATGTCAAGGCAGCTTCTTTCATCTTTGACTGTGCTATCTTCACTCTCTGCTGTTCTGGTATCTCCTCTGTCACAAAGAAATTGTTCAGACAATCTATCCATTCCATTACCGAATCAGGGTCCATCTTACCTGTAAACACTGGCAAGTCCAGCTTCACATCCATGGTTCTCCTCTCCATGGCCTTGAGGGCGTTCAACAGCGGTCTCTGGTCTGCAGGAACGACCTCCTCGCTCCAACTAGGGATATCCTCTTCTTCCCTATCATCTTCTCTACCAGAACCTACTTTGCTCCTCAACTTTGCTAACTCATCTTTCAACTCCTGATTCTGAGCCTTCACGGCCCTGCTTTCTGCAATCTGCTTCTTCACCAGAACTGCCAACTCAGCGTTGGTCATCTTTGTTGGAAACTCAGATGTTCCTTCTTCGTCTGACATCCTGCTTATCTTTTCCAAAAGATCCTAACCTTTGCTCTGATACCACTATGATGCAGAGTGGAACGCAACGGAGGCAACCTAACAGGAAGGAGCTGCCAACAAAACAAACAGCATGATAAACTTCACTATCGGCTGAACCTCATCATCATATTTCCTAACAACACCAACTGCATCATCATATTTCAACAGCATCATCATATTTCTGATGATCGCAAATATCCTCCTGTCGCCTACTATTTACCTCCTTCGACTGTCGCCTGTCATCATCATCATGATAATCAACGGGCGCAAACATCCTCCGGTTGCACTGTTCATCGGGTGCCCAATACAAGCGGCATCATCATGATATTCAATATCACCTTCGTCAGCAGGATATCCAAATATCCGGTTGTCCAAATATCCTGATGATGTTCCACTTCAACAACTTGCCTTCGATGCTTCACTGCCCGACGATACAAGCAACAGCATCATGATATTAAACATCCGGTTCTTCGAAACCTCCTGATGATGCTAGTACAACTTCCTGCCTACGCCGATACCTTTCCACTTAGCGACAACAGGATAAAACCGCATAGAGGGATTTCCTAATATCCTGATGACGATGACGTCATATCCTGATGACGATGACGTCACACATCATCCTGATGAACTCTTCAACACTTAGCCAAAAAAACTCAACTTTCACATCCGCATCCGTTAGCGATATGCGGATGATGACCTTCCCCGAGAGATGATCCTGACTGCGATATATACACTGAGTATATATCCAACTCAAAACATCATGATACACCTGCAACATGCAAATTTAAACAACTTCATGACCCGATCCTGATGGCGATGGATTCACAGATGATGTTGCGGCTCGTTCCGACTGGAAACGCACATGCAGACTCCTGTGTATCCTTCCGCTGCATGAAAACACTCACAACCGCATAATTTCACAAAGATCATGTGACGACCGGGCCGGATCACCTCCAAACCAAAATCTAACAGTTTATCTTCTAGACCTAGCACATGAGGATGCTAGGCTGATTTACAGCATGCTTCTAACAGATCTCCTGAACAATGCAATGCATAAACAGAAAACACAAATGCAAACTAATCTATGATACAGGACCATTCCACCGATTTGCAGGATCAACCGGTGGAAGGGTTGAAAGAGGTCATTAGCTTGCAAAACGGAAAGGAAATCAACACAGATGCAAACAGATAATGCAAAAGATGAGATCTTATTCAATTGAAATTCAATGTCCTGAATACAGCTTCACAATGTCTGAACTGCTCTCCTGAATATCTACTCAACACCAGTACATCAATATCAAAACTATATCAAACTATCTCCAACTATATCTAAACCCTACAGATCGAAGGTATATATAACAAATCCTTCGAGTACTACTAACATCACTTCCCAGCGGCTGGGAGCTTCCAAGCGGCTGGGAGAGAGGACAACTCAGACTCTCTTATCCCGATCTCTAACTGCCTACACATACTCCTATGCTGAACTATTACATAGCATCGGTCACAGTGGACCTTATTACATGATAAGTCAAACATACTAAAAATAGATTATCCCGTCAGCATGATGATAACTATCCTACATCCTAATCATGTATGTCATCATGCGGACCTGTATCCTGATCATGCGGACCTATATCCTGATCATGTGCGGGTGCTCCTGCACCAAATCCCATATCTACAATAATGTCAATGATGCAATGTTGCATCCATCCCTATACACCACCAAGTGCAAGTCTCTTTATAGTTATGCTAAAACATAGGGCCCCCATGTAACTATTGTCTCTCTCTAGCATGTCTACCACACAATCTACCAAGCCCATCTGAAAGTACCTGTCAATCTTGCTAGGCAAAAATACACCATTGACAAGAGCCATAAAGACAATGTGAAACTCCTCTATTAGGTCACTCACCATGCATGCATCTAAGTCTAAAGATAAACATCATAGTGGTATATTTTTCCTCCTCGACAGTCTTGGCATCAAGACTAGTGGTGACCTATCTCATCAGTACACTAGCTCCCCCAAGATCAAGATGTGTAAAATCATCCACACATCCTCTAAAGTCACAGTCATCTACCATATTATGAGATGGAATGTGCTAGTCTTAGAGTGCCATCTCTCTACCAACACTATCAGCATAGCTTAGTGCATGTGGATCTCTAGCATCTGGGCCACATGGAATAACCCTAATGCCTCTAGAAGTCCCCACTCTACATCACCAAACTGAGTTGTCAATCTCATCACCACCGACCACCTCTCTCATGTCACTAGAGCTACTAGTCACTTCTACACTCATCAAGTGCATGTCAAAAACCATCATTATCCTTCTAAAAGTGCAATGTTGGACCTCTGTGTGTAAATGATGTGCTCTTTGTGCGAACATCACATAGCAGGGTAGAAATGCCTCACTACAAAAATACTATGTGAGGGTACATAGGCAACATGACTTGGCACGCAAACAATATGCCTAAAGTAGAAGTGTCACGTAGTAGGGAACAAATGCCTCACTATGAAAACACTATGACCTTTAATGCAATTTATCACACTATAGGATGCAAATGTTGCTACTTGCCATGCAAACAACATGGGATGAAATTCATCTCATGGTGTTTATGCATTGTCCTAACTTGACCCCTTATAAATGCACAAGAAATGCTAAATTCAAATTTCAAAAATCTCACTCACTAATGGTCCAAGTCTATCCTATCACTTTTACTCCTTGGCTTGCTTGCTTTGGTTCTCATGGACTAGGGGAAAAGGCCCAATAGGTGAGATAGTTCCAATGGCTAAGAAAGTATATGTGCATTTAAGGCCCAATATTTTTTATGTTTAGTACCAGTATATGTGCATTTGAGGCCCAATATTTTTAAAGTTTAGTACTAGTAGTTGTGACTTTAAGGTTGTTAGTGTTACTATAAGTACTAATAATTGAATGAAATGTGCCCTTTAAATTTAAAAAGAAACCAATCATGTGATGCCACATCAGCCCACCAACAAAACATGAATTAATGCACACCTATTGGTCCACCCTTTTTTTTGGAAACTATTTGACACCTCAAAAAAAAGCCATATTTGATGATGTGGCCTTGAAACCTTAGTTATAACCAGGGGCATTGCCAAGTAAGCTACTGTAAAAATTTTGGAGTGATTTGAAATTGCCATGTATGATTTTGAGAGGCGTGAAGTTAGGGTGCACCACTACTGGGTCCTCTCTTATAGAATACAATCCATCTTCTCTCTTATCTTCTCTCACAAGGTCAAAGATCTTTTCACTATTTCCAAAGGTGAAAATGACCTTTCAACCTTCCCCCTCCCCTATTTATTCACTTTTCCCCCCATTTTCACCACTTTCCTTCATTTTTCACACCTTAGGCCTTGGTTCTCCTTTTGATAGACCACCCAAGTCCTATAAACCTCCCTTCTCTCTTGAAGGGGCATCCCTAACTCATTCTCTAACTTCCCTTTCTTTGAACGACTGTGGCATCTTGCCACTAGTTTTGGCTCGCTAAGTGCATATATTTATTTTTCTTTGAAATGACATTACTCCTTTTAATCTCAATATCATCTCAAAGACGGCAAAAATGTAGACACTTTAAATCTGTCTCCACATTTTAACCTAATATTGGACCATGTTCCATTGCCACACCATTACTTTTGCATTGACTCTTCACTAATTAATTAGTAACATTTCTTCACTAATTAATCAAATAAATTATAATTAATTAATTAATTAGGCTAATTTCCTTTACTAATTAATTAAATAAATTAGACTAATCTTCTACTAGTTATTTGAGTAAACTGGGTTTATTCAATTAAATAGATTGTGCACATTCACTCCTTCCATCTCATTTTAAAAATAAAAATTCATTTCCACCTCACCACAAAATGATAAAAAATTCCCTTTCACATCTCAACCATCCATTCAAACTTACAAAAATCACAACCATTTATTAATTGATTAATCCTACCTATCCATTTGTATCAATCTCAACCATCCATCATTAGCTTTCCCTACAAGATGATGAATCCTAGCCCTCCAAACCAAGATGAAATCTCAATCATTCACATTCCTACACAAAAATCTATAAAACCCTCATTTCATGGAAATTTCCATATGTGGAAGTGATCAAGTACATGTTGCTAAACTAGGAAGTCTCACAAGAGCAACCAACGTTGCAACACAACTCTTCAACATCCAAGTGCAAACCCCAACATTAAGGAGGCATAATGTTATTTTTATTTTGAGCATTTTTTGTTTGTTTACTTACTTTTCTCTATTAGAAGGGTTTGTGTTTGAATTAGAAAAGGGGATTGCTTTGCATGCATCTTCCACATATTTGTGTTTTAGATTTTATGCATCACACCTCTAAATCCTCCACAGACTTAGGACATTGTTCCAAACTCAATTTTGTACCAACTAGGAGGGGTGTACTTACTAGATTATAGTCTTGTACTCCAAACCTCCACAAAATAGTTTCAAGATACTTCCTCTAGTGTATCAATAGTTTCCTATTGGTCCTATCCCTATATGTCTCCATTATGTATCTAGCAGCATCCAAGTCCATAGCAAGCTTACTAGACAATTGAGCTTTTAGTTCCTTAATTAATGCCTTACTCTTTCTAATGAAATATATCGTCAACATATAAAAAAATAATCAAAATATAATCATTTACCTACTTGTACCATAATACATACAATGATCAACACCACTTCTAGAAAAAACCCAATTCTAGCACATAAGTTAAACATTGGTTCCACATATGTGGGGATTTCCTTATTCCATATAGTGACCCCTTTAGCTTACAAACTAGTTTCTCTTTACTTTTCACCTCAAATCCTTCAAGTTGTTCCATGTATATTTCCTCCTTGAAGTTACAATGGAAGAATGTCATCTTCGCATTCATCTGCTTAATCTCAAGATCATGTCAAGGCTATAGATAACAATATTCTAGAATGGAGCTCAACTTTGCTATCAGAGAAAAGATCTCGCTGAAGTCTATTACCTCTACCTAGGAACATCCCTTTCCCATGAAACATGGCTTGTATAACTCAAGTTGTTAGAGCATATAATATTTATTAGAGGATCCACATTTAACTTAAGTGGTCCTATAAATATTTATAAGGCTTTAAACTTATAATGCTTATCCTTATAATATAATGCTAGGGGTAATTTATTAAGTGTTACTTTATAAATAATTAATTAATTTATTAATTATTTTATAACCAAAAGGTTATAAGGTGAGAAGTTACAACATAAACACTAACCCCTTGGATTAGCTTATAAATATGTAATCATTATGAAAATATATTGAAATATATGTGTGAGGCAAAATTGCTACATGTAAGGTATATTTATCCATTGTATATGAATATGAGGACATTAAGTGGAAAAGAGGAAGAAGATACTATAATTTCCAAGTTCTTGTTATGTCTATATTTGTATAGACTTATTGTAAGTTTCTTCACTTAAAAATTGTCTCTTAAGCCTAGTTTTTAATGAAAGGTTTTCCCAATGTAACTATTGTGTTTTCTGTATATTCCATCTATTTCTGTAATTTTCATTATTATTATTATTTAATAGTTAGTTTCCTAAGATCCTATTTTATAACATGGTATAAGAGCCATATTAGGTTATGCTAATCATTTTTACAGGGATCTTGCCTTAACTCGTGCAAATATAGGGAAATTGTACAATATCAATTAAATGGTAGAAACAATTGGAACTCCAAAAAGAAAGAAACACTCAGTTCACAAAAAAAAAAATAGTTTTGAAGTTGAAACACTCAGTTCGAAATATCATGCTTAGTTTGATACAATCCCATGATTTGTTTAACAATCAACTGAGAATCACCGTATATTGTAATGTTTTTGATGTTAAGAGCCAAGGCTGGATGAAGTCCAGCAATAAGAGCTTCATATTCAACTATATTGTATGTGCATAAGAAATCTAAGCGGTAAGATAAGGGAATCAGCTTACCAATGGGAGGTATTAATATAACACCAGTCCCAGAGCCCATTTGACATTTTTAGCCGTCAAAGTATAACTCCCATTTTTCATCCGCAAAGATTGTTAAAATCTGTTCATCGGGGAAAGCATCAACATTTTGTATAGAAAAGGGCGAGGGAGCTTTAGCTAACTGATCAGCTATCACTTGCCCTTTAATTACTTTTTGTGAAATAAATTTGAGATCAAATTTTGTTAACAACATAACCCATTTAGCAAGACGCCCTGATAAATTTGTTCTTGCAAAGAGATGTTTCAAAGGGTCAAATTTTACTGTTACATGCACTTTAGCATTTAAGAGATAATGTCTAAGCTTTTGAGTGGCAAACACTAAAGCTAAGCAATGCTTCTCTATGACTGTGTATCACACTTCATAATCGAGCAAAGTACGACTGATGTAATAGATAGCACATTCTTTGCCTTCAGTATTATGTTGTGCTAACAATGCTGCTAGGGCATTGTTAGATGCTAAAATGTATAATAGAAATAGTTTATTAGAAACATCAGGTTGCAAAATAGGTGGATTAGCTAAGTAATCATTTAAATCATCAAAAGATTTTTGACATTCAACATTCCATTGGAAATGAGAATCTTTCTTCAGTAGTTGCATAAAGGGGCGAGTCCTATCCACGAGTTGTGAAACAAATTGGTGAATGGCCTATATCTTTCCCTACAAACTACGAAGTTGAGATATGTTCTTAGGTATTGGCATATTAACAATCACATCTATCTTTTTTGTGTCAACTTCTATACCTTGATTTGAAACAATAAATCCAAGTAACTTTCCACTATACATGCCAAAAACACACTTTCAAGGATTCAATTGCATATTATATTTTTGTATGCGCTCAAATATCTGTCGAAGATTTATCACATGATCCTTACAATGGATATACTTCACTAGGATGTCATCAACATAATCTTCTAGAATATTGTGCATGTAATGATGGAATATAAGAGTCATTGCATGTTGGTAAGTAGCTCCTGCATTCTTAAGTTCAAATGGCATGACTATCCAACAAAATGTACCCCAAGGTGTTATAAAGGTTGTTTTATACTGATCCAGAGGATTTATAAGGATTTGATTATATCCTAAAAATCCATCCATGAAAGAGAGCAACTCGTGTTTGGCTATGGAATCAACTATCATATCGATATTAGGGAGCAGAAAGTCATCTTTCAAAGATGCTAAATTTAAATCTCAAAAATCTATGCACATTCTTATGTGACCATCAAGTTTAGTGAAGGCAACAATATTTGAGATCCACGGAGAGTAATCAATAGGTCAAATAAAACCAGATTGTAAGAATTTTTCTATTTCAGTTTTAACAAGAAAAGCAATCTTAGGATTCATCTTAGAATCTTTTGTTTGAATGGCTTAACATCTGATTTCAACACAATATTATGCATTACAATCTGAGGATCTATACCAGGCATGTCTGAATAATTCCAAGTGAACAATTCTAAGAATTCACTCAATAATTTAGTCATTTCTTCTTTTTCTTCCGCATCTAAACAATCACCAATAGGGATAACTTTTTTAGGATTATCCTTATCCATAACAACATCAATAATCTTTTCATTAAGGAGAGTACTATGGTCAGGGGGATTGTAGGATTGTAATTGTTCTTCAAGTTCTTCATTTTGCTCTACTGTAGAAGTTATTGTGCTAGTAGTCTATCCAAAATATGCATCATTGTTTAAACAATAAGGTAGGCCATTTTTATGGTGATAACAAGGAATACCATCATAAGCACCTAAGAAGTCCATTATCACTTCATCCATCGTAAACATATCTAATGGAAGTGATCCTGGAGGACAATTGGTTTCAATCATCTCAAGGAATATCAAACTAAGTGTTGATATTGTATTCACATTTAGAGTAGGGCATTTGCAGGCTTTAGATTCCTTAAAAGGATTATCCAATGCCACTTGAGTAATGTTGCGAAGTGGATTCTATAGGGACTTTGATTCCTTGTTGATTTATGCCACAACCATTACCTACGTAGTCACAATTTTTGTAAAGAATTCAAAATCCTCTACCATAGAGAGAGGCCATTTCTTTGGAGGAAGGTGGAGCTTCATAAGTCTCATAATCAGTAGTATAACTCATGGTATTATCTTTATTTTTCACCAAAGAAGTCTTATGTTTATCATTTGAAACATGAGATGTGATTGATGTAATATTTGATGTCTTAGGGACGCGGTTTTTAAGTTTATATTCTCCTATGGAGGAAGATGCAAAATCTAATGAACCCCAATCGTCACTAACAAATATATTCGATTGCTTGGGCTCTTGCATAACATTTTCAGAGGCAAGAGGAGTTGACAATTCAGCTTTCAGATTGTTTAAAATCTTAGGACCAACAACATGTTTATGCACTTCCATTTGCAAACAATTGTCTGGTTCAGGATCCGAGTGGATAGTATGTACTTTACCTTTAAATATAAACTTAATCAAATGGTGTAAAGTAGAAGGAACCACTCCTAATGCATGTATCCAAGGTCTACCCAGAATCATGTTATAAGATAAAGAACAATGCATTACATGAATAAAGGTAGACACCATCATAGGTCCAACTTGTATAGGTAGAGTTATAGTGCACATAGATTGTCGTCCAACATTATCAAGGCCACAGATACTTAACGATTCTGGTTTGATAGCAGTTACATCAACTTTAACCTTATGCAATAAATCAATACCACAAACATTAAGGGCTAACCCATTATCAATCATCACTCTCTTAACTAATGTTTTGTTGATTGTAATAAAGATAACCAAAGGATCATACTACTTCTGAATCTCAAGAAATGGTAACTCATGTTGTTGAAATAAAATGTCTATTTTCATTGCATGCATACAATCTAGTAAAGAGGCAACATCATTTGGTTTAACAGCAGGAGGAACAATCACCTTTTGTAAAGCTTCTTGTAGCATTCCATGGTAAGTAGGTGAAGTTTGTATAAGTTCCCAAAGAGATATCTTTGTAGGAGTAGCATGAAACTGCTCTACAAGATCATAGTCTTTACCACCTTTATATGTTAAACGAGGTGCTTGAGGAAGCATAGGTTGGGAATTTGGTACAGATATCAGAACATTGATTTGTTGTGTACTTTGTTTGTTATTCTAAGTGTTATATGCATGAGCAACCATATTATGATTGGTTTGTTCTAAGTTTTGTTTTGCAATTTGTTTTGCATAATCATAAATGTGATCAAGAGATTGAGAAGAGGATGAAAGACCTTTAACCACAAGCACAAGTTTAGAGGGTGGTTGAACCACATTTGTACATAGAGTAACCACAATTTTTAGTTTTTCAATCTC
Source organism: Cunninghamia lanceolata (assembly GCA_027924645.1). Taxonomy (NCBI): domain Eukaryota; kingdom Viridiplantae; phylum Streptophyta; class Pinopsida; order Cupressales; family Cupressaceae; genus Cunninghamia; species Cunninghamia lanceolata. Next base: position 263,979 of record BSBN01001603.1, on the reverse strand, counting down.
TTCTTTAAGTTTAGGAACATAAATCACATTTACAAATCTCTAGAATAGTGACAGCTTAGAGGCCATAGTGGAATGTTCAATCAAGATAAAGTCCTCAAGGGCTTCATCTAACATATTGAAGTCATCATGACTAAATGGCTCATCATAAGCATGAAAATATTGCAAAAAATAATTTGACATTTTAACATGCTCTATTTAAACCAAGATTTCAATGCACAATGATGGCCTTTGCAAATGAAATACAATTTCCAACAATAAATGATAATTTCCAACTCTTTTAGTGAAAAGATAAAGAATGTAATCCACAATTTAACATATGCAATTTCACTAAAGAGGTTTTCCAATGCAATTATGCTCTAGGATAGCAAATTATTTTGAATCTAAAGTTTAAAAGGATGCAAATTCTTTAAAGCTTGGGTTCACCAAAATGTTTAGGGTGAAAATTGATAGTTGGTTTAAACTAGGTTAAATACTACCATTTCAGCACTAAGCACTAGGAGGACAAGGATTGAGCTTGTGTATAAGCTTCTTATCACTTTGTCTGTCCCTTATACTTGCATGGTTATGAAACCTAAGGCCCTAATCAAGATTTTATCAAGTGCTTTCCTTTCAACCAAGTAAAACCCTAATTATGCCTTATATCAAAAATATACAGAAACTAATGAAGCAACTGACAAAACTAATAACAGAAGTATAGAGATAGAGTTTTAGAGATAGTGTACCTAGATTTTGAGGGCCGCATGGACTAGGGCACCCATTCTAGTGTCCCGCAAGTTTTTGAACTGGAAAATCTTCTACACAGGGTGTCTGAGACTACTAAAAGGCTTCCAGATCTCGGAATAAACCCCTGGTTGGACTAGGGCACCTGCTCCAATGTCCTACAAGTCTTAGAATCTAAAAATCCAAAAGTCTATTGTGACTGTACCTACAATACCCTTATTTCTGTAGCTTCTTCCCGCTGGAACCTGTGAAACACGATCTGCACATACAAAAGAAGGAAGATGTTGTGGCTATATAGGAGCTTGCCTTAATTAAGCCCCATCTTTGACAATGTGTTATGCATAAAATCAAACCCTAGATGTCTCAATCAAGGGAAGATCAACAACTTTCTTTGCATCAATAAACACATACAACTTCACCTCAAGGAGATGAGATAAATGAATACTTGCATGAACAAGAAGGTGAATCAGCAATGTCCACAGAGGATCTCCAAGCTTGTTGTTGGAGGCTTCAACCCTTCTCCTGATCATGCAAAGGGTGTAAAAACCCTAGGAAGAGAAAGATAGACTCAAGATCTTGATTCCTAATCTTCATCAATTGTCTCCAAGATAGCAAATAAAGAATACTTCAAAGAGCTTCAACAAGTCACTGATCTTCAATAGCAATTGCAGCAGAGTTTTGGCATCAAGCTTGCATAAGAATTGTGTGTGATAATATGATTTGCAAATATTTTTTTATATCTAGCTTTAGGTAATACAAATTTTGAAATAACATCTTGATATCGTGCGAAAACTAAGAATTTGAAAACAGAATCCTGAGGCACTCAACGGGAACTGACACCTCACCAAAATTCAAAATCCCGTGAAACATGGGAGGACTAGGGTGAGGGCGCCCAAGTCCTAGCCCCCAATTTCAGCTCAAATCTGCATTTTTGGGGGTCCTAGGGACCCAAATCTCAAATCCCCTTTCCGAGTTCTATCAATAAGTTATCTCAAAAAGTGAACAAACTGCTTCTAAACTTAGTCAATTAGGGTTTTGAGAAGGCCAAAAAGGAAAAGGTTGAGAGGTCACCAAGAGTGAGGAGCTAAACTAAGGCAAATTGTACCATTCCATACAGGAGGACAATTTCTAACGTTACAGTATGCATGAAACCTCATTGTGAGAGAGTGGAGTAGTCAAACCTCATCATTGATTTTATTGCTTGATTATGAAACAATATTTAGATATGAAGCATAATCATTAGTTCATACAATTTATTTAACCATAGAAATATGAATTGAGAATATAATCAGATATATTGCTTTATGATGATTCTTCATTACTGCTTGATTGAAAAGTGTGCTTTCTTCATTGATGCATGGGAAAGGGATCAGAAGTGGTCATAGTGGATTTTGGATCTTTATTCTTTGGATTATTTATTTACTTTCTTATTTACTTCTTGGGGAAAGAAGGTAGATTTTTATCTATGAATGTTATTGGGTTACTTTTAGGATAGCGATGCTGAATGTGGATTTATCAGAGATGGCTTTTCCTCTTTTTAGGAATTGACCAATTTACTTAAATGATTAGATCTAATCAGAATAACATTGAAATAGATGTTTATTATCTAGAAAACATATTTATATATATCTCTGCCACATCCTGTTGTGAGACAATTTGCATTTCATTATTTAGAGTTGCACATTTCAGACATCAGGGTTGCATCAGGTGTTCCCTCCTACTAGTTGTTTCCAGGTAGCTAGACATTTTGTGGAGGGCTGGGTTTCTTTCATTCAAGAAGGGATCCGGGGAAGTGTAAATACTTCATGGTTGGGTGGAAAAGCACCTGAGCCATGTTCCTGTCTCTCAGCTTGCAAGTGGTGGGCCATTTGGTTCGTGTGGCTGGAAAGTGTATTGATTTATTTATTCATGTTGTTCCTAATTGTTGGATGTATTATGGCATGCTTGCCAATTGATTTATGTATATCATTTTATAGTGCTTTTACCTAGAATGAGCACGCGAGATGTAAGATTTAATGACTTATTTGATTTATATTGATGAGATTTCCTTGTGAAGATTTATTGACTCTATTGAATCTTATTGATGAAATTATTGTTTATTTTAATATTGTAATTAAGCAGAATAATTACACTCCTTTTTATCTTTTGGAAGTTGTATTTAAGTGGATTATTTACATCTTTTTACTTTGTATATGTGATGTTGTATTTAAGTGGATTATTTTACTTCATTTACTTTGAGTTGATTTTTGGGCTTTTACATGTATTTGTGAGGCTTTACAGGAACTAATGCACTAATGACACTACTACCACCATTGAAACTCTCACCCCTGCCTCCTCTATTGCTAGCACCATCCTCACTCCCTCATAACTACCTCTATCCACTCTCATAGTGTTTCCCTCATCAATAATGTGATCCTAATTGGCCTCAGCTGATCCTACCATGTGTCATAATTGGCAGTGACTCCAACATCCACCACACCATCTTTGTAGTCCCAATCCACTATCTAGAGACATATCTAGCTATCCACTACCAATTGATGATCAACCAATGATCCCCACTACCGTATCTCTCAAGTGACTTGAGCAAAGAAAAGGGGTGTCATGGGGATGCCCTAGTAAACACTAAATTGTTGAAGTTCCCTATTTGGCTTATACCTATCAATTTTGTACTCCCTACAACCAATAATGTAACAAACCATCTATGCATACCCCAAATAGTATGCATCATCCTCCCATTCCTCTACATCTATATAGGGTCTCCAAGTGATGTCTTGCGGATTTAGCTCATCTAATACCCAATAATGGTATTGGGAGTCTCTAAGATACCTCTACCTATTTCCCCTACATACATTATCCATCCATAGACATTGGGCTCTCCATCTTCTCAAATCTCTCATACATCCTCTAGCTATTGTACAACAAAGTGCTCCCAATCCCATATCTACAATAATGTCAATGATCCAATGCTGCATCCGTCCCTATACACTACCAAGTGCAAGTCTCTTTATAGTTATGCTGAATTATATGTCCCCCATGTAACTATTGTCTCTCTCTAGCATTTCTACCACACAATCTACCAAGCCCATCTGAAAGTACTTGTCAATCTTGCTAGGCAACAACTCACCATTGATAATAGCCATAAAGACAATGTGAAACTCCTCTACTAAGTCACTCACCATGCATGCATCTAAGTCTAAAGATAAACATCATAGTGATATATTTGTCCTCCCCGACAATCTTGGCATCAAGACTAGTGGTGACCTATCTCATCAGTACACTAGCTCCCCCAAGATTAGGATGTGCAAAATCATCCACACATCCTCTAAAGTCACTGTCATCTACCATATTATGAGATGGAATGTGCTAGTCTTAGAGTTCCATCTCTCTACCAACATTATCAGCATAGCCTAGTGCATGTGAATCTCTAGCATCTAGGCCACATGGAATAATCCTAATGCCTCTAGAAGTCCCCACTCTACATCACCAAATTGAGTTGTCAATCTCATCACCACCGACCACCTCTCTCATGTCACTAGAGCTACTAGTCACTTCTGAACTCATCAAATGCATGTCAAAAACCATCATTATCCTTCTAAAAGTGCAATGTTGCACCTCTATGTGAAAATGATGTGCTCTTTGTGCAAACACCACATAGCAGGGTAGAAATACCTCACTACAAAAACACTATGTGAGGGTGCACAGGTAGCATGAATTGGCATGCAAACAATATGCCTAAAGTAGAAGTGTCACATAGTAGGGAATAAATGCCTCACTATGCAAACACTATGACCTTTCATGCAATTTATCACACTATGGGATGCAAATGTTGCTACTTGCCATGCAAACAACATGGGATGAAATTCATCTCATGGTGTTTATGCATTGTCCTAACTTGACCCCTTATAAATGCACAATAAATGCTAAATTCAAATTTCAAAAATGTCACTCACTAATGGTCCAAGTCTATCTTATCACTCTTACTCCTTGGCTTGCTTGCTTTGGTTCTCATGGACTAGAATGCAATCCATCTTCTCTCCTAGCTTCTCTCACAAGGTCAAAGATCGTTTTACTATTTCCAAAGGTGAAAATGACCTTTCAACCTTCCCCCTCCCCGATTTATTCACTTTTCCCCCCATTTTCACCACTTTCCTTCATTTTTCACACCTTAGGCCTTGGTTCTCCTTTTGAGAGACCACTCAAGTCCCATAAACCTACCTTCTCTCTTGAAGGGGCATCCCTAACTCATTCTCTAACTTCCCTTTCTTTGAACGACTATGGCATCTTGCCACCAATTTTGGCTTGCTAAGTGCATATATTTATTTTTCTTTGAAATGACATTACTCCTTTTAATCTCAATACCATCTCAAAGATGGCAAAAATGTAGACACTTTAAATCTATCTCCACATTTTAACCTAATATTGGACCATGTTCCCATTGCCACACCATTACTTTTGCATTGACTCTTCACTAATTAATTAGTAACATTTCTTCACTAATTAATCAAATAAATTATAATTAATTAATTAATTAGGCTAATTTCCTTTACTAATTAATTAAATAAATTAGACTAATCTTCTACTAGTTATTTAAGTAAATCAGGTTTATTCAATTAAATAGATTGTGCACATTCACTCCTTCCATCTCATTTTAAAAATAAAAATTCATTTCCACCTCACCACAAAATGTTAAAAAATTCCCTTTCACATCTCAACCATCCATTCAAACTTACAAAAAATCACAACCATTTATTACTTGATTAATCCTTCATATCCATTTGTATCAATCTCAACCCTCCATCATTAGCTTTCCCTACAAGATAATGAATCCTAGCCCTCCAAACCAAGATGAAATCTCAATCATTCACATTCCTACACAAAAATCTATAAAACCCTCATTTCATGGAAATTTCCATATGTGGAAGTGATCAAGTACATGTTGCCAAATTGGGAAGTCTCACAAGAGCAACCAATGTTGCAACACAACTCTTCAACATCCAAGTGAAAACCCCAACATTAAGGAGGAATAATGTTATTTTTATTTTGAGCATTTTTTGTTTGTTTACTTACTTTTCTCTATTAGAAGTGTTTGTGTTTGATTTAGAAAATGGGGTTGTTTTGCATGCATCTTCCACATATTTGTGTTTTAGATTTTATGCATCACACCTCTAAATCCTCCACATACTTAGGACATTGTTCCAAACTCAATTTTGTGCCAACTAGGAGGGGTGTACTTACTAGATTATTGTCTTGTACTCCAAACCTCCACAAAATAGTTTTAAGATACTTCCTCTAGTGTATCAATAGTTTCCTATTGGTCCTATCCTTATATGTCTCCATTATGTATCTAGCAGCATCCAAGTCCATATCAATCTTACTAGACAATTGAGCTTTTAGTTCCTTAATTATTGTCTTACTCTTTCTAATGAAATATATCATCAACATATAAAACAATAATAAAAATTTAATCATTTACCTACTTGTACCATAACACATACAATTATCAACATCACTTCTAGAAAAAACCCAATTCTAGCACATAAGTTAAACATTGGTTCCACATATGTGGGAATTGCCTTATTCCATATAGTGACCCTTTTAGCTTACAAACTAGTTTCTCTTTACCTTTCACCTCAAATCCTTCAAGTTGTTCCATGTATATTTCCTCCTTGAAGTTACAATGGAAGAATGTCATCTTCACATCCATCTGCTTAATCTCAAGATCATGTCAAGGCTATAGATAACAATATTCTAGAATGGAGCTCAACTTAGCTATCAGAGAAAAGATCTCACTGAAGTCTATTACCTCTATCTAGGAACATCCCTTTCCCATGAAACATGGCTTGTATCACTCAAGTTGTTAGAGTATATAATATTTATTAGAGGATCCACATTTAACTTAAGTGGTCCTATAAATATTTATAAGGCTTTAAACTTATAATGCTTTTCCTTATAATATAATGCTAGGGGTGATTTATTAAGTGTTATTTATTAATTATTTTATAACCAAAAGGTTATAAGGTGAGAAGCTACAACATAAACACTAACCCCTTGGATTAGCTTATATATATGTAATCATTATGAAAATATATTGAAATATATGTGTGAGGCAAAACTACTACATGTAAGGTATATTTATCCATTGTATATGAATATGAGGACATTAAGTGGAAAAGAGGAAGAAGATACTATAATTTCCAAGTTCTTGTTATGTCTATATTTGTATAGACTTATTGTAAGTTTCTTCACTTAAAAATTGTCTCTTAAGCCTAGTTTTTAATGAAAGGTTTTCTCAATGTAAATATTGTGTTCTCTCTATATTCCATCTATTTCTGTAATTCTCATTATTATTATTATTTAATAGTTAGTTTCCTAAGATCCTATTTTCTAACATGGTATAAGAGTCATATTAAGTTATGCTAATCATTTTTACAAGGATCTTGCCTTAACCCTTGCAAATATAAAGAAATTGTGCAATATCAATTAAATGGTAGAAACATTAGAACTCCAAAAAGAAAGAAACACTCAGTTCACAAAAACACCATTAATGAACTCAATGATACCTATGACATCAAATAGAAAGAACAGTTTTGAAGTTGATTTCATGTTTTGAACCAAGGTTAATCTTCAAGAGTGCCTCACATCCTCCACTATTCTAGAGGAGTTTCCATCAAAACTAATTTTTCATATTTGTAAACATTTCTGAAGCATTTCCCTAAGCCATATTTCTGATCCAAAGTAATTGAGACACACGCATAAACACATTGTCTAGACATATGCAACTGAAAACTATTTCCCTAAGCCATATTTCTGATCCAAAGTAATTGAGGCACACGCATAAACACATTGTCTAGACATATGCAACTGAAAACTATTGACCTTAGAGGGTGTGGATGTTAAAACAGAACTGAACGTAAGTTTCATATTCTATTTCTTAAGAAATGTTGGAAAAGCCCACTTGTGAATAGCCCAAATCTAATTTGGACATAAAGTTCTTGATCCTGACAGGCTATGGCACATTTCATCACCCATTCTCTTTCATGATAGACCAGTACACTTAAGGTTGTAGCAATAATTTTAGATACTAAAACTCTTAGGCACTTTACCAAATGAGGCAACTAATGTAACGTTTATGAAATGGAGAATATAAAATTATTTTCTGCAATGGAAATTAGAGTGTCAAACCTGTGGGCATACTAAGCATGAAAGGAGCTTTGGAAGGAAAAATGTGTTGTAGACCAAGGTTAGGAGTACACTGGTAAATGTAAACTAATTGGGTTGGAGACTTGTTTGTTGCATACGGTGAAATAGCACTCTACGTAAATGTCATCTACTTCCAGGGTCAAATAGGTCAAACAACCAATAGCATTTTTCTATTTCATTCACAACAAAAAGTGTTAAATATAGGAAAAATTTTCATTGGCCAGAATTTACCATTAAATATTGAAGTGGATGACATTTAAGATCAGCCGTGAAATAGTATCACTCTCTCGTCAGGATTCCCCTATCTTCTAAATGCTGCAACAATCATTTTTGTTGTGATACGTTGTCTCGTTCTTTCATGTGGTCAAATACTTTATGGGCATCCACCAAGCTTCCGCACTTGACTTAAATGTAAATAAGCTTATAATGGAAAGTTGTGCGTATAACAAAAGTAAATCACCTGTGAGCCTCAAGAAAGTATTGTTTCCTCATAGATAATTTCTTCAATTCCAGGAGGTGATCAAGTAGTTCTCTCTTCACTACCTCTATTTATGCCAAACTGTTAGCAATTATATCTTCACCAGCCACTAGGTTCTTTACTATGGCAGAATTACAAGCTCTAAACTACGCACTTTCAAAACTCCACATCTCCTACAATCACTAGAGTTATAGTATATTGCACATATCTAGTTCTATCTTGACTCCATATGGTTCTATGAGAAGGGATCCTAAATGTAGTCATGCAAATAGAGATAGGATCCCTTCAATGAGAACTTGGTCCCCAGGTTAATTTGAACCCCCAACTTTGTGTTGGTAGCTCTTTCCCTCATGCCATCACAAGAATTTATATTGTCTTTGTGAATGCATGTTGAAGTCTAGGACTAATTAATTTGAAAATTTTGTTTCGAAGATTACATGATAATATTTTGTTTCCATCATTAAAATTGAGAAAGGAAATGTACCTTTGTCTTCGACATTTTCCTTACCATCAAAATGCTCCCTACCATAAGCAACAGTTAAAACACCTATTAATCAGACCTTAAACATTAGTACTAAATATCAAGATCTAAATATTAACCACATGTTTTGAGACCTATATTGTGATAGGAGGCTGAGCTAATGGGAGGTGGACCTAATGCTAGAATATGTTCTAACTCACTTGGGCATATATGTCCATTTAAGTCTGTTGAATTTACCATCGAATCCAAAGGTTCGTGTTGTGTTACGTGCCTTATTCTTTATAAAACTTAAGTAGATATTTATTCTCTCTTTAGTATACTTTTTACTGTTAAGGAAGTTTAGGAGTCTTTGAACACTATTCTTTTTCACTTTCATCATAGCTCTTTTATCATGATGTTTTTTACATTGAAGATATTGGCATTGTCCATTCTCAAATATTGAATTCTTCTATCATCATCTTGTTCTTGGTAAATTTAATTTCTTGAATGCCCTTCAAGATTTTGGATGAGGAAGACAATACCAAGGATTTTCAACAATAAGACTTGCCTTTGCGACTTCTACTAAAGATATAACTTTTGAATATCATAAGTGGCTTTCACTTTAGTGGCTTCTTTTTTTTCCTTTTTATTTACATCTTACACATTTAAATGATGTCATTTGTGGTAGGCATACTAATGATTGATTTAGCATGACAATGGTGTTGTTGTTGCAAGCATAAAATGTAAATTTTAATTTTGAATGCATGAGCTACTATAATAGAGTTGCTAGAAACTGATGAACAACTATCAATAGTTGGCAATTCTAATCTTTATCTAACACGTTATATTTAAGGGTGACTTGTGCAATGCTTTTTGTTTTGACTGTTACCAATCATGGACACACATAGTTATCTTTAGTAGAAGTATAACAAGTCATGATAAAGACTTCATTTTTATGTTAAATGTTAATTCCTTGTTTGAAGCCAAATGTGAGTAATGTATTCTCTATAAACTTGTGTGTTGGGGGGTGGGGGTGATAATGGTCTTGTAAGGATCACAAGTGGTCTTGCAAGGCTTGCAAGAGGTCTAGGAACTGCCATGATCAGAGGTATGTATAGTATATGCCTCTATATGGACACTAACTCATTTAAGTTTGCATTGAGTAAAGATTATTTTAGTAGGATAAATTATGATGTTATGATTTTACCTATTTTAAAAATAGGATATTGGGAAATATTAGGTATTCAAGCTTGATTATAAGGTCCAACTTTCCAATCCAACTAAGCTATTTTGTGGCATTTTTAGTTTGGTGTATGTGCAATGCTATTGATATTAAGGTATTTTTACAATTATGTCACAACCCATATTTTTCCCAATATTTAATTATCAAATTAAATAAATATTTTTAGGATTAATTGATTGACTTGATGTGAGAATGGTAGGTATGACACTCTCTCGACAAAGAGAGAGTATCATCGAGGAGGGGATGTCTAGCCAATTGATGGCAGATTATGTTGGAGTGAATATGCACACAGCACATAAAATTTTCATTTAGATTAAAATTTTGTATTTTTTAGTATGTTTGTGTGAATGAAATAAAAATTACAAGATTATTTTATTGTAGAATAGATTAGACTAAAATCATTAGTCGCAAATAGATTAATTGCATTATTGCATTTAGAATAACTATTTTGCAAGGATAAACTAAGTCAATAATTAATCTCAATAGATTTAATCACAATAGAATTAATTGCAATTGCTTGCATTATTCTTATCAAATTGTAAAGGGTAAAATTTGGATAATGGGTTTTTTGTAGTTATGTGTATATCCTCCTTTCACCCTTGTACATTTAAGGACTTTGTGTCAAGTGGAAATGCACTATCCGGCCCTTGGTCACTTAGGAATGTAGCGAAATTTGGATTTGTATGATTTGATTGCTAATTATGCTCAATTATACATCAAAACCCTAATTATGTAAATATGGAAGTAAACGGATGAATATCAGAAAATGCTGCTACAAAAAGATGTAAAATAATAGACAAATGTGTACCAATTTCTAAAGTTCAGGAAGTGGAACAGTCTGAGATTAATGAGTGGTTGCCCTAATTTTTGTCAGGATCTGGGAACTTGATCTATAACCTATTCCTGTTGTCACAGAGATTTCTCCATTGTGGAATTTGGATGACTAATGAGCAAGCGCCCGAGTCCAAGGCCCTATTTTCAACTCTAATATACAAATCTGACACTCTACAACACTCTCCTGCAACTCCACTTTTCCTTCTTCTTCAACCTATAACCTACAATCATGGAAAAATGGGGAGGGGGTTGTGGTGTTTAGAGGCTTGCCTCAGTCAAGCCCTGGAGAGACATTCAAGTCTTTCGAACACTGTTGTTAGATAGAGAATGAGTGCCCTTGTGAAGGCAAAAACCAAATGATAAATGCTCAAAAACACAAATGATGTCACCTTATAATGAAGATCTCATGGAAGGAAGAAGCTTTGCATGCCATGAGGAGATGGATGCTCAAATCTATAGATACAAACACATAAACAACACATTATCTGCTCTAACACACAATGAATGCATTGAATCACCTTCACAAAAGCTTGAGAATCACAATTGTATCTAATGTCCATCTAGTTGTTCTCTAGTTTACAAATGAATGCCTAAGCATGCTTATATATGTAACTACAAACACTCCCGCCAAGAATTTTGTAATTCAAACTTACTGTGTCGGCATAAGACCCAAATAACAGTCACAAGCCGACACTCAAAATTTGGGACTGACCCAAAATAGGGCAGGACTAGGGCACGGGCGCCCAAGTCCTCCCTCCCTATTTTGGTCAGGGTTAGGTTCAAGGGATCTCCCTAGGTCCCATTTGTCATGAAACTTAGGGCTCATTTCATTAGGATGTCAAAATATGATGCAAGATGTCCTAAATGTAGCTAAAAGACCTAGGAGCTAAACCTTATGAGGGAAAAGCCTCCAAGGGAACATTTTTTGATGTTACATTTAGCCCCCACTTTAATGTATGTATAAATGCAAGGCCAATACATGCATTAAAGTACAGTCAACAAACACAACAAACATGCCAAGCATGGAGAAGACATGTCAAACACATTGAAGACAATGACAGGCACACAAAACACGAAGAGACAGTTACAGTCACGTAAAACACAGAGAATACAACAAATGCATAGAAGACAGTTAATGCATAGAAGACAAGAATGATTTCTTTTCTTTTTATTTTTCTCATATATATGAAATACAAATGTAAGTACAAGGAAAGTAAACACACCTCCCATAATGCAGGAAGCACTCATCACGTTGGTCTTTAGACTGTATATATGGGGCAACACACACACAAGACACACCAAACCTCCCAAAATGTAGGAAGCACTCATCGCGCCGGTCTTTAGACTGCATATGGGGCAACAAACATGCCAAACAAAGCAAGCATGCCAAATACACACACTTTGAAGACACAGAGAAAACATGGCAGACAAGCGATGGAGTGTTCCTATTTCTAGGCTCATCACCATCTCAGGCACATTACAGGCACACACTGACGATTGGGCTTTGCCACAACAATCACCGAAGACATGCTTAAGGGTTGAGTTAGTCATAGAACCGCTCCCCACCTCCTGATGAGGAGTTTTTGAAAATGATAGGATGGGCACTCTCCACAAGAGATACGCCACCCCCACCTCTGCAAAGGGCTTAAGATGAGTGATTAATTGATTGATTGATTGATTGCAAACAAACTCAAAGTACAGGAAGTACTCATTGCACTAGTCTTTAAACCACCTGAGGACAGGCACATTGCTAACATCTACTACAGACAGCTTACCTTATATATGCCCCCACCTTAAGGTGGTTGATATCACGCATCGATATCAAGCATGTTAAGGTAGGAAGAAAACATACAAGGGAACACAGACTTTCACAAAGCCCATGCCCCCCAGAGGTGACATGTACTTTACGATTGCCAAATGTTCCCACAAACACATCCCTGCAAGAAACATGTTAGTGTCTACATAATCATGATAAACAACATCAATGCATATTATTAATAACACAAAGTGCCAATGTTATACTACGAATTCAGAGATCGAGGATAACCGTGGGGCTGTATCGTCAAAATCTCATAACCAAGTGTCACCAAGGCGATATTCAAAGACAAACAAAGTGCACGGAGCAGCAGTATTGTTATGTTTTGTAAGTGAGATAAAAACATCATCAAAATCACTATGTAAAAAGCACGGAGTGCTTCTACTAGCCAAGCATTAGATAATATATAACAACCCCATCGCATATTAGGAACTCAGTCTAATTTTTGATTTCTCACTAAAGGGATGCTAGGTCCACATCAGTATAAATGTTTTTTGTCATCCACCCACTAGATAGAAACACTAGAGGAAGGGAAACAATAAATCAAGAGAGGAGAAACAAGTGTCTTAGAGACAGTCATGTAGGAGGGTGCCCCTAAGTCACCAACCATAACACTATGTCTATAAGATACAACACACAACTATGAAAACAGAGAGAGGCAATATAGAAGAATGATGATACAAATAGAAGAATGTCACAATAGGGGTGGTCTCCTGGTATCCCAAATCTTACAAGAGAATTGGGGGGTCATCCCAGAAGGCCTAAACAACACATAACACATCACGAGGGAAACACATTATGAGAGATAAAGGGTTAGAAATACTTACCTAGTAGGATCTTCGAACTAAGTGTTGTCATCAAGAAAATCATCATCATCTTCCCACTCCTGAATTGTAGAGGAAAGTGGGACATAAGGTACCATAGCCCAACTTTTGTTCTTGTTTTCAAGTTGCTCATTTTTAGGATCATCTATGTTTGGCTCAATGTTTTCTTGTTGAGATGCAATTTGTTGGGCATATTCTTGTCATCTCCTCCTCCTTTCTCTTGCTTTTCTATTTCTTTTTGTCTTACCACTTATGTCTTGTAAGATAGGGCTTTGTTCTTTCATGGGTTTTTTACATTTTAGAAGAGGAAGCACCAGGATCAAATCTCATTTGTCTAGGTGGAATACTTTGTTGTTGACAATTACCTCCTAATCCTTGTAAGGATGGTGGGGGAGGAACCTCAGCATAGGGACCTTGTCCTTTCGGTCTAGGGTTCTCTTCAAATGCAGGTTGCTTGTCTTTTGTTATTTCATGTATAGAAGGACTGGCCATTGGATGTAATAGTCTTGGTTTGTAATTTCTATAGCTCAAGAAGTTAAAGCCTGTTTGTGGCTCTAGTTCCTTTTCAGATTTGTCCCAAAATTAATCCAATGTAAAATGTCATTGTGTGCTTAAAGGCTTATACATATTTCGATGAATAGCATGCACTTGTCTGTTCAAAGGAAACTTTACACATTTATAAATTGTTGAAGGGACAACTTTCATGGCCTTTAACCATGGATGTCCAAGTTTTATTTGAAATAGATTAGAATCAGGAACAACATCAAACCATTGTTCTACATATTTCTCAAATACAGTGACCAATAAAGATATCTTCCCAGAATTGTTTACCAAGGTTCCCTTATGTCTTTTAATCATGATATCCAAAGGGTCATAATATCCTTGCATTAATTGTTGTGAAAAGAGGAGTTTTTCAGTAGCTACATTAGTCATGCAATTAGGATCAATAAGGGATCCATTCATAGGGTTTCCCATTATTTTCACAGTGATGTAAAGAGGTCCTTCAGTATCTCTGATTGTTCTATCATGAGGTGTAAACACAATTTCAAGTTCAGGGACCTTTCTCTTCATGTAAGGCCTAAGAGGGAACCTATTGTTGTTGTTGTGATTAGAGGCCATGTGTATATGTTCAAATTAATGCAAGATCAGATTTTAAAAGTTTTCCAAAAGTATGCCAAAGACAAGTGCAAAACTATATGCAAAAATGACCTAATGCTTGATTTTTTTAATACTTTTTCAATGCAAATATATGAAAGAAAAGGTGTTGTGAGGATTTTGATCAGGGACAAAAAATAATATGTCTGATATTAGTCCAATATAGCAATAATATCCATCACAACACACCCTTGGTGCAAATATAAGATGGTGACAAGTCAAAACCTAGTGAAAATACACTAAAATATGCAATTTTTTTCACCAAATCTCAACGCAAAAGAGCATGACAAAGGGTGTTGTGAGGAAAATGATGATGGAAAATAAATTATAATAGTAATAACAGCCACCTAATGCCAAAAAATCTGTCACAACACACTGATAGTGCCACTCAAGATCAAACCCTAGTGAAAATATGGCAAAAATATACAATTTTTCAACTCCAAGACCTAGCAAAAGGGGTGTTGTAATGAATTTTATGAGGTGTAGAAAGTATAGCAATGATATCAATCACCTACAATCATAAAATATTTTACAACATGCTTGTAGTGTAATCTAGGTCAAACCCTAGGGCCAATATAACAGAAATATGCAATTTTTCATAAATTTTCAATTCCAAGACCTAGCAAAAGAGGTGTTTTAATGAATTTTATGAGGTGCAGCAAGTAATAGAAATTATATCAGTCACCTACAATCATAAAATCTTTTACAACATCCTTGTAGTGCAATCTAGGTCAAACCCTAGGGCAAATATAGCAAAATGTGCAATTTTTTTGCCAAATATTCAATATAAGAGCTCAATAACAAGGTGCTGTGAATATTTTTAGGAGGGGAAGAAGATAATAACCCTAATAATATCTAGTTATTGCAAAAATATTCTTCACAACATGCCTATGGTGCAAATTTTGAGAGTCGATAAGGCCAAATCTAGTGAAAATCAAGGTTTTTCAAGCCCAAGGTTTGAGATCTTGATACAAAATGCTATATGAATGTCCTATAGTCTGATTTATGATGAAAATTAAGTCCACGTAGATCTGAAAATGATTTTCAAACCCTACCATGCAAAATGCAAGTGCAAATCTAAGGAACAATCAATGAAAATGCTAGTTTTTGTTGAAATTTTTTTATGTAAAAATGCAAAAAAAAATTGAAATGAAAATTTACACTAAAATGCAACACTACAACCAAATGCCAATTTGAATGAGTGTCTAGGATTAGTAGAAAAATCTAAAACAAGATTTTACCTACAAACCCTAGTTTTTGAAATTACTAGGTTATATGCAAAATTCAAGATTTCCAACAAAACCCTAGCAATTTTATGATGAAAATGCAATGCAAGCTATTGAATTTTTTTAATTTTTTTGCAATTTAGCTTAGATATAATGCAAAAATTAGAAATTTGATGAAATTCAAATTAATTAATGCAACATGCAAACCCTAGAATTTTTTTCAAATTTTTCAAAATTTTCATTTTTTTTGTAATTTTTCCAATGCAATAAGATGAATGATGATATGAATGAATGAAATCAATGCAAATTTGAAGCATAACACTTAGCAAGGTGCAAACAAGTCCAACAACACGGGTTCACCAAAATGTAAAGGGTAAAGTTTGGATAATGGTTTTTTTGTAGTTATGTGTATATCCTCCTTTCACCCTTGTACATTTAAGGACTTTGGGTAGAGTGGAAATGTACTATCAGACCCTTGGTCACTTAGGAATGCAGCAAAATTTAGATTTGTATGATTTGATTGCCAATTATGCTCACTTATGCTCAATTATACATTAAAACCCTAATTATACAAATACGGAAGTAAACGGATGAATATCAGAAAATGTTGCTATAGAAAGATGTAAAATAATAGACAAATGTGTACTAGTTTCTAAAGTTTGGGAAGCGGAACAGTCATGGACTAATGAGCAGGCACCCTAGTCCAATGCTCTGATTTTTGTCAGGATCTGGGAACTTGATCTGCAAATTGTTCCTATTGTCATAGAGATTTCTCCGTTGCAAAATCTAGAGGACAAATGAGTGGGCACCTAACTCTAGGGCCCTATTTTCAACTCTGATCTATGAATCTGGCACTCTGCAACACTCTCCTGCAACTCCACTTTTCCTACTTCATCAATTTGTAACCTGTAATCATGGAAAAATGGGGAGGGGGTTGTGGTGTTTAGAGGCTTGCCTCAGTCAAGCCCTGGAGAGACATTCAAGTCTTCTGAACACCGTTGTCAGATAGAGAGTGCATGCCCTTGTGAGGCAGAGGCAAAAACTAAATGATAAATGCTTAAAACACAAATGATGTCACCTTGTAGTGAAGATCTCATGGAAGGAAGAATCCCTTCATGCCATGAGGAGATGGATGCTCAAATCTATAGATACAAACACATAAACAACACAATGTCTACTCTAACACACAGTGAATGCCTTGAATCACCTTCACAAAAGCTTGAGAATCACAATTGTATCTAATGTCCATCTAGTTGTTCTCTAGTTTACAAATGAATGCCTAACCATGCTTATATATGCAACTACAAGCACTCCCGCAAAGAATTTCGTAATTCAAACTTATCGTGTCGGCATAGGACCCAAATAATGGTCACAAGATGACACTCAAAATTTGGGACTGACCCAAAATAGGGTAGGACTAGGGCACAGGTGCCCAAGTCCTCCCTCCCTATTTTGGTCAGGGTTAGGTTCAAGGGATCCCCCTAGGTCCCATTTGTCATGAAACTTAGGGCTCATTTCATCGGGATGCCAAAATATGATGCAAGATGTCCTAAATGCAGCTAAAAGACCTGGGAGCTAAACCTTATGAGGGAAAAGCGCCCAAGGGGACATTTTCCAACGTTACACAAATATTTTTAATATTCTAATTATCTTCGAATATATATACTTATTATTTGATTTTGGCCACAAGTCATCATGAGGAAATAATTTGTTTCAATTATCATGTTTATTCTTTGAAAATAGAGGGTGGAATAGAAAAGAGGATTAGTGGCATTTAAATGCTTTCACTATTTTATTTTTGAATGGGGATTCAAAGAAAGATGCTCTATGTAAAGGAAAAATCTTTTAAATTGCTTCATTAAAGTGGGGGTTAAATTTAGAAAAGGCCGATAGTGGTGTCATTGATTTCTCTTTTGCTATTTTTAAATGGGGAAATTTTCTTTAAAAATGAAAAGTGGGAGAGTTTTTGGGATGGGGGGTCGAAAAAGCAAAAATTGGGGAAAAAGTAGAATCAAGAAAGGATGGGATTTTGGGAAAAAGCTCAGGAATTTTTCTAGGTATGGATTTTAGTTGGATAATATTCTTGTTTCTCTGTATTATGTGAACAAAAAATCAATGGGGATAATTTGTATTTGTGAAATTTGAATTCTCTAATTATTTTTGTTTTAAAAAAGGGGGTTTTATGGCACTGTTGGTATCTCTGGTGCTTGGTCTATGAATTAATATCTTTAAATACATCCACTTTCCGGGCTTTTCTATTGACCATACCTCTTGGAGTTTTGTAAAATAGCTTTGTGCTTTGTTTATGCTTGCATGCATGGTGTTCAACTCTATACTCATGAATCTTCCTTAATTTGACTAGATAACTCCTACCACTATAGAAATCTCCTTGAAGCTCAAAATGCTTAATCTTCAACCCTTTAAACTATCTTGAAATTTCTTTTCAA
Organism: Cunninghamia lanceolata; assembly: GCA_027924645.1. Lineage (NCBI taxonomy): Eukaryota > Viridiplantae > Streptophyta > Pinopsida > Cupressales > Cupressaceae > Cunninghamia > Cunninghamia lanceolata. The sequence continues at coordinate 245,576 of BSBN01001603.1, read as the reverse complement.
TTCTTGTGCCTTGCATGTTGTTACATGGCTCTTGCTTTTATTTCTGCATCTAGTAGATATCTATCCTACCTATGCCTTATTGAGAAGAATCTTTGGGTGACTTCTATCCTCCTCAGCGTTGACCATATGGTGGGCTTTAAACTACAAAAAATGCTTTGTTGGGTGCGCTTTCTCCATTCTTGTGCAAGTGTGTAAAAGGGCATAAATAATAGTAAATGTTAAACTCTTTCAATCTTGGCACCATTTTAAAAAGAAAACCTTGCATGTTGATCCTATTTTCTATAGCTTCTATAACAGAGAAACAAAGAATTTATTTTTTTCTTCTTAAAATTTTCCTTTGTTTGGTGTTAATCTCCTCTCTATGTTATTTCACAATTAAACCCTCTTATCTCATTAAGTTCATCTTTTGATTTGTTTACTCTTTCTAAATATTTTTTAGAAGTTTTATTTAAATCATCTTTTTGATTTAAATGTTGTTTTCACATTTATTTTTAAATTTAAAATTTAAATGGAAGTTTTGTTAACAAAAGAAAAAGCAATGTTGTGCTAAAAAAATAAATAATAATAAATCTTTAATAGATCCATATTTTATATTTTATTTAAATTTCTTTCATTTTATTTTAAAAATGAAAAAATCAAATCCCTATTATTTAGGGATGTGCTATATTTAAGTATTATTTTATTTCATTTATGAGAAGTCAAATCCTTTTAAAATAGTTTATTTATTTATACTTTTTATGCATCATTTAAAAAGATTTGAATTTAGATGCAATTTAATTATTAGGTGTGGATATTAAGATTTTAGTTGCATATTTTAAATATAAAAATATTAAATTTAGCAAGTACTATTCAATTGGTAATTAATTAGAATATTTAATTACCAAGTTTTATTTAATTAATTAGTAAGTATTATATAGTATATAAAGATAATTATTAATTGTCATTATATATGCATGTCTTTTTCTATTTATTTATTTATTGGAGGAAATTTTAATTTGTCATATAGATTTAATGGTGATGTGAAGTTAAGAGCTATTTAATTAATTATTAATTAAAGTGGAGTTAGATGCTTAGTTAAAACTTATAATTAAGTTGGATTTAATTAGGGCATGTACGCTTAAAATCATGACTCGATGGCCTCGGGGGAGGTTGAGTCAGTTTTGGTGCGCACATGGACCCTCTCTCCTTTCCATGGGGCAAACCACCACATCACTCTCGCTCTCATGGAAGTAGCCAGTCGAGAGGAGGCAAGACACGAGGGTGGTCTAGCTCGTTGGAGAGCTAGACTTTGTAGAGAGGGATCGACACATCTTGGGGCCTGTTTTATTGTGCACTTGTGTGGATATGGCATTCTGTGACTGTGGTTGTAAAGATAACTATATGACCTGAAGGGTCACTAGTCATTGTTCCCCTGTTGGGGTTTCTAATATTCCACCATTGCGTGGGTAGGCTATTGTTCTCATTGATGCTTTGTTCAATTTGGCATTGTCTTTCAAACTATTGAATGAATGCTTGTTGTACTAAGAGTTGTCTAAACACTTCTTCTTGTTGAATGACTAGTGGGTCTTGTTGCAATCTCGGGTGGATTTCCTCTATCTCGTCAAGGATTGCCCTCACCCACTCACCTCTCAATCCAGGGCACATTCATGAGCCAAGACAAGAGATAGGTGGTTTAAGGTTTGACTTTGTGTTGACTTTGTTTGACCTTGTGATGGAATCAAGGGTTTTGAACAATGTTTAACTGAAGTTGACCTTGTGTTGGGACCAAGGGTTTGCGAACCTCTATCTCGTCGAGGATTGCCCTCACCCACTCACCTCTCAATCCAGGGCACATTCATGAGCTGAGACAAGAGATAGGTGGTTTAAGCTAACCTTGACTTGACCTAGGGTTTTGACTTAGGGTTTGTATGACCTAAGGTTTGACTTTGTGTTGACTTTGTTTGACCTTGTGATGGAATCAAGGATTTTGAACAATGTTTAACTGAAGTTGACCTTGTGTTGGGACCAAGGGTTTGCAAACCTTCTATGTTTCTAATGTTTTTGTTCTTTTTGGATTTTATGAATGCAAGTTTAAATGAATGCAAAACTTATTTTTGTGCTTTTTTATGTTTTTAGAAATCAAAGTGCTTTTTCTTAATCTAAGAATTAGAAAATGTATGCAAGCTATGATGAAGTTATCTAATGTAATGTAACCTATGTTTTTGTTTGTTTTATGAATAGATAGATCAATTAATCTAAGAAAGGGAAATTGTTTTTAATTTATGAACTTGGAAAAGGAAACTAATTTAACAATGCAAATCTACTTAGCCTATCAAGGATAAAGCAAACATGTATTTTACTAAATTCCAAGAGCAAAGTTTTTATTATCTAATTACTATGAAATGAAAAGAAAGCATAAAGGAACCTAGAGATGTGTGAGGCTCCACTACCCTCATAAATCCTTGTAATGGAAACCTCAAATCCTTTTGTAGCAATGGGTTGATCCTCTTGGCGACAAGATGAAAATGGAAGCAAAAGAAGATTTGAAGATTTGAAAAGAGAGTTCAATGAGAGCTTTGATGAGAACTGTGGCTTGATATGAGAAGTGTATGGACATGAACAATCTTTTAGAAAAGCTAAGCGAGATAACAAATGAAAGCAAAAGGATCCTACGTCCTATATGAGCATGAGCTTGATTTGGAGAGCAATAACCTGCAAGAGTCGTGTGCACAAATAAAATTGCCTCCCTTTGTGCTTGAGGGAGAAGAGGTGAAGAAGAAGAAGAGTTAACTCAATTTGATCACAAAGTTAACTTAGAGGATTTAAGAGTGATTTGGGCTAAAATTGGAGTCATCTACCTAGTAAAAGCTTATCACTCAAAAAGAAGTGAAGAAGGAGTGCATGAGTTGTTAATTAAAAATAAAATAGATATAATTATGTATGTGTAGGTGCATGAAATAGTTAACTCTATATTTGGCACGTCATGAAAATCCATGCAAACAGGAAGAAAAATAGGTGAAAAAGGAGCCTTTTTGAGTTAGAAACTCAAGTTTTTTTGTGGCTGAAAACATGACAGGGTCACCCCTTTCACTAGTTAAGGTCACCTGGGGCCAATCCTGGATCGCCCGGGGGTGACCCATGGGCAACCCTCAGAGGAGGGCACCTGGGTGGAAGTCCATGGTGGGAGATGGAAGAGGAGATGAAAAGGAAGGGATCTACCTCTAGAAACAAGTCAGTCATGTGTGAAAATCCAAATCTCCACTTGTGAAAGTAGGATCTCCTAGGGGAGATCTGGAAATAATAGGAGGTGATTTGGATTGGTTGAGTGAAACTAAAAATCAAAAGCAGGAGATGGCTAGGGAGGACCTCTAGGAGGCCTCTAGGGGTTGGAATGGATGAAAACACTGGGGAAAGGTGAAAACTCACCTACAAGGCATGCACAAGGCTTAGGAACAGGGTCGCAAGCATAGAAAACGCAAATCAGCAAGTGTCAAAAAAGTGTCGAAAGCAGAGAGAGAGAGTGAGAGAGAGAGAGGGGAAACAACACAAGGATGAAGAAAATACATGTCACCAAGAGAATTGCTACTAAGAGGATGTTATTTCACGCTTACATGTACATGACAAGGATTATGACTCATCATAGGGATCCTCATGGAGGTTGTGCATGATTTTGGTGCTTACATATTTGCCCCCTCAAGGATGGTAGTCTACATGAAAGGTAGGTATCGTTCCTAATATAGGCCTTACCTATTGTCAATTTTCCCACAATTATACCTGTAATAACTAGTATTAGTCTGACATCTAAATATATCAAAATGAGTAATGAAAACTAAAATAACAAACATACCATAGATCATTTGAGCTTGACTAGTTGTTTTCCTTTGTCGATGAGACTTGTAGGAATGACATGCACGCAAAAAAAACACATGAGAGATGCATAAAAGAAAACATTAATCTAATAAATGCATAAAGAAAACTAAGCTAAGGAGAGAAAAAGTGAGAAAATTAGTGAAATTCAAGTGAATCAACAATGGAATCGATCATGTGAGCATTCGTTGGGTAGATATCGTCAAGGAGATCATAAAGATGGCCACCTCTTCTTCTGTCGCTAAGAATCAAGTATGAAAATAGTGAAAAACCCTTCTCTAAACCCTATTTTGAATTTTGTGAAAATTCTCTTGAAATTGTTTGTTTTTGATGATTTTCTCTGTTGCATTGTCTTTGTTTTGTCGTTTAGAGCAAGATTGGTTTTTTGTTTATTGAAATCGTCTAAGAAACAAAGTTTTTAGAGCATTTTTAAATTAGGGGATAGTCGCATAGGGTCACCCCTTTTGCTAGGTAGGTCACCCAGGGGAGATTTACCTGAGCAACAGGGTTAGCTGGTGGAGATCTACCTATGCAACAAGGTCGCCCTAGGGAGATCCTATTGAACATTCGGGTTGCCCAAGGGAGATCTAGTCTAATGAAAGGGGCAACCCTGACAGATCAATTATGACTAAAATTTGATGTCTTATGATGTTTACTTCAAATCTGTTTCCATCTAATTTGAACACTAAATCTATCTATTTATTGCAATTTTGATGGTTTATATGCTTTTTTGTGAAATTTTCTACAAAGTTTACAAGTTTTAGGGATTTTCTGAGTTGACGAGATCTAATCTAAAGTTATTTTCTGATTGGTAGGATATGAAGATCCGTTGGAATGTCAATCATGAGTAGTTGTTGCTTTCAGAGATGTATGCTTCGCTATCTACCGATGAGCTTTCTATCTTGAGGAGAGCAAGATTAGCTAGGGTGTGCCATGTGCCAGTTGTACATCCTATGGCACCCATTTTTTGTGACATTCTAACTTATTGGGATGCAGACAGGAACACGTTTAGGTTCCCTCAGGTTTCAGGAGAGTGGACTATCACTCTGTACAATATGTACTGCATTCTAAGGGTTCTTGTGAGAGGAAACCCACTTGTTCTTCTAGCTAGTGAGTCCTTAGAGGACAAGACTTCTTGGGGATACATTATGGGGGTGAGTCACCCCGAGGATCAAACTAGAGTTCAGCTCACCTCCATACCATGACTTCGCATTCCTTGCTTAAGGAAGTTTTTGATAGGTTTGATTGCATCAAGGCCATCTGGAGACAAAGCCTTAGGTTGCTTGAGATGATGTCGGGTACCAATTATACAGGGCATTGAATAGGGAAAAGTTTATGCTTGGGGGCTAGACATCTTGGCTATGGTCTACAGGGACTTCTATTGTATTGCATTGTGAGGGGCTCTTTCTTTCAACCACTCTTCTCTGACAATGACTTGGATCTTTGAGCATATCAGACCTCATTAGAAGGAGATTCCTCTTCCTGACAGGCAACTACTAAGAGTAGCTAGGTGGGCTCATGTGGGCCACTTTGATACTTCTTTACATTTTGTGGCTACTCTTACAAATGTAGATATGATCTCTAACCCTTACGCAGATATAGAGGGTGAATGGTCACATGATGATCAAATTAGGGAGCACTCTCTTAGCATATATGAGCTTTCAAATCGTAATGGTCTAGTCGAGGCTCATTATGTTGAGCGTGTCTTATAGCAGTTTGGTGAGGACTTTACTAAGGAGTTGCCCCCAATACCTACTTGTTACAGATCCATCCAAGAGATGGGTGGGATTGCCTAGAGGACCATTACTTGGACCCCTTTGACTCCTAGAGTTTTGATTACTATAGCTTCTAGGATGCCAAGAGGTGGACAGAGGGGAGGGAGATGACCTCCTTCTCGAGGATTGATTGTGGTTGATGACTCAGACTCTACTAACGAGGACTACATTGCTGATGGGGATGACTTATCTAACAAGGGACCAATAGAGGGTGCATAGGGTACAGACTCTGATGAGGATGATATACCTAAGGGTTCCTTCATAGTACCTCTTAGAACTCTAATAAATTTTCTAGGTTTCCTACATATTTTTCCTTATCCCATGTATCCGGCTAAATTCTTTCTGATAGAGTTTAGTGTTGAAAATTTTCCTAAATATCCAAAACCCTTCACTCTTATGCAAAGGCTTCATGATGGTCTCATATATTTAAATTTAGATCAAACCCCTAGTGTTACCATTCAATCCCTTCACTCAAAATCTTTATCAAGGTTTTTGACTTATGAAATAAATGTTTTTATCCTATGCCCAAGTGTTGAATATATTTTTTAAAAAAGGCCCCCCTTGTCAATGCTACCTAGTGCAACCCATTTTTTAAAGACAACCTTTTAGAGCATGTGCTTCAATTTAACAACTTAAAATCTCCATTGCATCACTCCTTTATATTGCATTTATGTTTCCAGTGCTCCTTGATGATATGCAATGTGTGATGGTGTGCTCGATATAGGTGTCAGTTCCACAACACATCACGCAAACTCCTTGCATCGCAATTTGTGTTTGATAAGTAGAAGGGAATGAGAGAAGTGTGCCAAGGTCTAAATTCCTGCCATGTGTCTTCATCTTAGCTCATCATAGTCATTCTTTGCATCACAAATTGCATAAAGAGGGAAATAGACAAAATGTGATTTACGATGAGCATTACAAACTAAGATTTCTATGTATTATATTCCCACCAGATGTTAGCACATAGGCTAGTCACAAGGATCATTCACATCACACTTTATGATTCAAAGGGTGTAATAAAGTTGTGACGTGCGATGGATGTTGGCGGTAAAGGTTTTAACGAAGAAGGTGTACGTGGCAGTTTCTTGTTGCAATGCAGATCTCCTATGCATTGTTGTTTGTGATTAGAGGAAATAAGGCAAAGGGGCGATATGCTATTTGCATATCTGTATCAGTTTCTCCCATGCCTGCAAGGGTTTCAAAAGACTATTGGAGCTATTCTAACAATAGGGCAACTATATTTGCAAATATTTGTTGATTTCAAGGGTTCTAATAGGTTTTTCGCTTATATCAGGTAGTATCCAAAATTGACAGTTGTAAAATGAAAAACGGCCTAAAGCTTGTCACTCCTTCATTCTTCTAAGAAGGATTTTAGGGCATGTAGAAGTGGTTGGTTCAATAGTGTATTTTCAGGAGTCTAAGATATATGAATCAATTTGGAAGACCTTGGTATTTTCTGTATCATAGAGCATTTAGTAATGTAGTTGGTTTTCTGCATTCTAGGTATTTTCTGAGCATAAATGTAATGTATCTATGAGTTTTATATGATAGTACCAGTTTAAAGGTTGAATAGATTATTGATTTCAAAGCCATTTTATCTCCTCTATGTAATTTACATTTCATTTGTGGGTAAACTTAAATAAAGGGTTGCTTTATTCACCATTTAGTCTTTCCTGTGTGTGAACATATGTGCTTATAGCATTTGCTCAAGGAGTGAATTAAAATTGCTATAGAAATAACATTGAATGAAATGAGGAATTACAAGGATAACTAAGTATTATTAGTTTTGAACTACTAGAAGATGATAGTGTAATGTATTATCATAACAGTCCATAAATTGGAGAAATATAGTCATATAGGATCCCATTTGTATATGTTCTTGACTCTGCAGCCTAATGGATTAAGGCACCGATCTTTGTGAACTTGTTTTGTGGTACTACTCTTTGGTCATCCAAAATAGAAAATCTGAAATGAACCATTTATCCTTTGTAGTGATTTATGTAAATCAAGTTTCTCTCATGCTCTAGAACTAGTGAAGATATAGGAGACCAGGAATCTAGCCAATTGTCTAAATATATCTGTCATTCTTAGTATGACTAATAGAGCATATATGCCTATAATTGTATTTGAAAAGAATTAGTAAATGAAAGTGTAAAGAGTACTGTAGGGAACACCCTCCTAGGTCAAGCAAAGCCTAAAGTGCAGAGGAAATAGACACATTGTCTTTTCATGTTCATTGGTCAATCCCTTCATGCAATTAATCATAAGACATGGCCAATCTTTAGGTTGTAGTGGAGATTAGGTTGGGAATTAAAAATAACCAACAGATTGGTGACTCTGCTGGGGATTAAACCAATATTGCATCTTACCTTGATTCATAGAATCAATTGTTATATTTCCCTTGTTTAAGGGTGGTGACTCTAATATTCTCCATACCGGTAGAAAATCTTGTGAGAAGAAAATTATAAGATCTATATTAAAAGTTGTTGCATTCAGACATGATAGGATTTGACTGAGAGCTTTAATTTGTCATTTATGTGACAAATATCTTTCAATACATTGTTTCTTCGATGTCCCAATCATGGGTGGTGACTCTATTGAAGATATTGAACCAGTAAAGGTTGAAGAAAGCACTAGAACTCAAAGATGTCAGGAAGAAGAGTGCTACAATAGGGATCTCCCAATAGGGCTGTGAATCTAGACCTTGCAAGTCAAAGGTGGAGGGATAAAGATTCAAGTGAGTACATTTCCCCTTCTATTGGTGATCTCATGTCTTTTCCAGTACCTCTCTTGGGTAATAATGAAAATAATTTGCAAACAAGATAAGAAATGAGGAAACACAATATTGTTTATGCTAGTAGAAAGGTTCTTGAGGGACAAGTAGATTCTAATGGGGATGAATTATATTATGTTGAACCACTTCCTACCCCTCAAAGTGTAAATTCCTCCCCACAAAATGAGTTCCAAGGCACATCTATGTCAGTTGTACAGTTTGCTCATGAGTCTGAAGTTGTAACTCCTTACACCAGATTACAATCTCCTTAGAAATAAACTAAATCTAGTAATATCAAGAGTTGTACCACACCTAATATTGCTTCTAGTTTGAATCAGATTGATGAAGAATTAGAAAAGGAGGTAATGGAATTAAGCCTTAGAGTGTTAAGGATGGAAACTCTAAAAAGAAAGGAAGATTTGTTGTTAAGATTACAGGCCATGAATAGCCCAAATACTAGCACTAATAGTGGTACCCCTGGTGCGTCTACTACAAATAGATAGTAGATAGGCAGCCAATTACCCACTATTCAGTAGGATCCTGTGATCCAAGACCCAAGACATGACCCTAGAATGTCTGCACCCAGAGTTCCATATCAAAATGCCCTAGCAATGCATTATGTAAATCCCCAACCAAATATTCAAAATCAACATATACCACAGCAGCAACATTTGTAAATCCATCCAAATCTTCCAATGAATCTAGGCAACCAAGGCGGGCATCCCCTAGTGAATCCTTTTGTTAGAAGACCACTACAGTTGTCAAGATATAGGCAACTAAACTTTGCTGGCATACCATGTTTTCCAAACCCTATTGAAAATGCAATCAGAAATGCCATCCCATGATTTACTTGGAATGATGCAATGTCTGGTGAAGACCATCTAAGGCCATTCTTAAATGTCATTGATGACTTTGAGGTTGAGGCAGAAGATGTGGTAATGAATTTGTTCATGTAATCATTGATAGATGATGCAAGGGAGTGGTACAGAAGCTTGTCAGAGGCCAGTATTGATTGTTGGGTAGAATTTAAAAGGATCTTCAAAGAACAATATGGTGACAACATTGACCCAAGATTTGTTGTAAATGAGTTTACCAATATTCAAAAGGGATTCAATGAAGGTGTTCATGATTTTAATGCTAGATTATTGAAGGTTAGCAATAAAATCCCACCTTACATGAGACCAAATGAACATATGTGTTTGGTAATCTACCAAAATGCATATGATTCCAAGATGGGATATGAATTGAGGAATAGGGAGCCCCAAAATCTTAGAGATGCATTCAAGGTTGCCCTACATATTTAAAACAATAGGAAGGTATTAGGGAAAATCCATAAGAGAAGTGATTTAAGAATCACCTCTTAAGACAAAGGACAAGGAGGTAAAGTCCCTATTACTGATGAATGTGAGAAACTATGGAAAGAAGTTAGAGAAATGAAAACTTCTATGGATAGGGGCGACAAGAGAGCCTCAAATGATAAACCTTAATTTGACAGACAAGAAAGAATGCCAAGGTTGTCAAATCAACCTTACAATACCAACTAGAAAAAAAGAAAGCTCATGCCCCCTAATAACAGGGGAAACTTATCTAAAGAGACTCCTAACCCTTTAAGAAAAGGAGTGCATGACATGGGTAAAAATCTGTGGTGTTTAATGTGTGAAGAACCTCATTCGTCTACCCCTTGTGTTGTAGAATTGTCTATGACTAATGGTATTGATCCCAATAATGAATATTGTTAAGGGGGAGATTATGAAAACCATAGTATAAATGTGGCTTTTGATCATGAATGTATTGTGGAAGATGATATTTCTTCTAATGATGAGAGTTTAGAGGAAGAGGTAGCAGCTAGAAGAGGGGATTTAAATAAGCAATGTCCTCTCCCTAGGGCAAGTAAGGACAGTGAATATGTTCTCCAATTCAACAAAGAAGGGCTTGTTGTCCAACTGAGAAGACCCTTTGATGAAGAAATAAAAATCTTAACTGTATCTATGATCGCTCAAGGTAAGAGTGATTAAAACCTGATGAACAATAAGATTTGGGAAGAAAGTAGTACTATGGGGAATGCAGGTAGGATTTTTATTAAAGAAAAAGTGAACACTCCTAGCCCCAAGAAAGATGTGAGAATTCAGGGTAAGTTCAAGGAAATTGTGGGAAAACATAATCCACATCAAAATGCACATCCCAGGGCAAAAGTACCAGCTAAGAAAGAAGGTCCTAAGTAGGCCTCTGTGGAAGAAAAAACTAACAAGAATCATACACCACAGACTCCTATTTCAAATACAAATATAGTGCAGCCAAATATACTATCTAAATATGTCCCATTGGACATGACTCATGTGCTTAGTGAGATTAGAGTGACAGTTCCTCTACTAGAAATGATGAGGATACCAGAGCATAGAAATGGTATCATAGCTACAATAAATGATGCAGGCCCAAGTTTACTGGGAATATCAAATGATGGTAGCAAACAGCAGGAAGAAAAGAAGATAGTATCTAAGGATGCTAAAAGGTGGAGTACTAAGATACCAAAGATTTATCTGAGAACTACTTTGCAAAAGGGCCCAACTTAGGTAGACCCTTTCTTTGTTACTTTGATGATAAAAGGGAGGTGTGTGAAAATTTGTATGATTGATTCAGGCGCCTCTGCAAATATAATGCCACTAGGAGTCATGGAAACATTAGGCCTGCACATTACTAAAGCCTATGGAAAATGTTTTTCTATGGACTCCAGGGAGGTTCCCATTATTGGAATTATCAAAGATATAAATTTTAGATTAGCAGCATATCCACTCAAGGAGTACAAAATGAGTATCACTGTGGTGGACATCCCTCCTATGTATGGAATGCTCCTGTCTAGAAAATGAGCCTCCACTATAGGTGGAAGTATTCAAATGGATTCGTCTTATGCCATGATTCCCATGGATGGAAAAGAAGTGAGATTAAATAGAGAAAATAAATGCCCCTAGATAGTAGATGACATCACTGAAAAAGGTGATCAAGTATACTTTCTTGATGTTGATATGGACAATTGCAAGGTTGAGCAAAGTGAAACTGATTAGGAGGGTAAGTCAAATCAAAATACTAAGTCATCCCAAGATGATGACAGCTTGTGGTCTATGTAGTTTGATGGAGCTTGCTCCAAAGAAGATTCTGGAGCTAGAGTGGTGCTTATCTCCCCTTCAGGAAAGACATTCAGATCGTCTTTTAAGTTGGTTTTTGAATGCACTAACAATGTTGCAGAGTATGAAGCTTTGCTTCTAGGTCCGAAAATGACACTCAAACATGCAATCAAGAAGCTTAAAGTCATAGGGGATTCTAAATTGATAGTCTTCTAGATTAGAGTCAAATATGCTTCCAAGAACAAAAGGCTCAGGCAATACAGGAATGTTGTATGGGACACAATAGAGGAGTTTGATGCTTTCTCTATTGATTGGGCAGAACATAGTAAGAATGTAATGGTTGATTTCCTTGCTAATATTGCAATCAAATCTAAAGATTTAACTCTGGCAAGGATTTCAAAAGTGGAAATATTAACTAGACCTTCAGTTCTAGACAACATCCACCACTGACAAGTCTTCAATAATGATAGACTTGTATAAATTTATGAATTGTATTGATGACTTTCAGGTTCAAGAGATTGACTTCTATGAATTTGTAGAAAATACAGATGGAAAAGATATTGTATTTGGGAATGAAGTCATCTAGCTGAAGACAAAAAAATCCCAAGAGGATTGGTGGCCCTAGAAAGAGTGTTTTGATGGAAATGATATGTAGACCACCAGATTGGCCCCAGTACATTAGAATGATCTGGAGGAAGTAAATGTGGGAACGGAAGCACAACCCAAGTTTCTTTATGTAGGTAAGCATCTAAATCCTAAAATTAAAGCAATGTTAATTTCTTTGCTCAAGAAACATAAGAAAGTTTTGCATGGTCTTATGAAGATTTGAAATCATATAGAGAGGATTTATTGCAGCATGAAATCCCATTAAGACCAGATGCAAAACCTTTTAGGCAAAAGAAAAGGCCTATAAATCCCACCTTAAGGCCAAAAATGCAGCAAGAACTAGCCAAGTTGAGTGAAGGAGGGATAATCAAGCCTATTAAGTATTCAAATTAGGTCTCTAACTTAGTTCCTATTAGAAAAAGAATGGAGATATCAGACTCTATGTGGATTTTAGGAATTTAAATATAGCATCATTAAAGGATAACTATCCTTTGCCCAATATGGAAGCTATGCTGCAGGGGGTGACTGGATGTGAACTCTTGTCTATGATGAATGGCTTTTCAGGTTATAACCAGGTAATGGTTAAGGAATCTGAGAAGTATAAGACTGCATTTACTACTCCCTAGGGCACATATGTATACATTTGAATGCCTTTTGGATTGACAAATTTAGGAGCCACATTTTAGCAAGCTATGGATGTAGCATGTTCCGATCTTATTAATTTGATAATGGTGGTGTATTAGGATGACTTGACTACATATTCAAAGAAGGAATAGGATCACTGTTCTCATCTAGAACAATTTTTTGAGCGATGCATGAAATTTGGCATATCCTTGAACCCTAAGAAGTGTGTTTTTGGGGTGATAGAGGGAAAACTTTTAGGCCATATTGTGTTTAAAGAAGGGATTAGAATTGACCCTGAGAGTGTGGATGCAATTGAAAGAATCCCAATACCCAAGAATATCACAAGGATTCAGTCTTTCTTTGGAGAGGTGAATTTTTTGAGAAGGTTTGTCTCCAATTTTGTAGAAACTACTAGACCCATATCCAATATGCTAAAAAAGGGTCAATATATTACATGGAACGATGAACCTATAAATTCTTTCAAAAACATCAAAGAAGCTATCAAAGAAACCCCTGTGTTGAAATCCCCAGATTTCTCTAAACCATTCGAATTGTTTTCTTTTGTCTCCTTTCACACTATAGTAGCTATTTTGCTACAGAAGAATGATAAAGGCTTTGAAAAACCTATTTTATTTTCTAGTAAATCTCTCCAAGCTACTGAGCTAAAGTATGATATCACTAAAAAACAAGCTTATGCTTTGGTCAAGTCTGTCAAGAATTTCAGACCTTATTTGGTAGGAGCTACAGTTATTGTCTATGTTCCTATAGCTGTTGTCAAAGATGTCTTCACTTAGTAAGAAGTGACTAGGAGAAGATGCAGATGGATCAACAGGATCTAGGAATTCAATATTGATATCCAAATTACTAAGTTAGTGAGGGGACAAGGGTTAGCTAAATTGATGGCTGAGTCAATTTTAGAGGTTAACTAGATAAATACTATTCAAATTCAAGAAGTAATTACTGATTGTGATATGAAATAGTTTGAATGGTATAAAGATGTTGTTTATTACTTTCTAAATATGTCTTTCCCTAAAGGTATGATAGAAAATCAAAAGAGGACACTAAAGCTACAAGCTATAAAATATGTCATTATTGATAGTGAGCTTTAGTGGAGGAACATGGAAGGCATTCTGCTCAAGTGTTTGAATAGTGAGCAAGCATCAAAAATTTTAAAGGATATGCATCATGGTGTTTGTGGAGGCCATTACATGGCCAAAACAACAGCACACAAGGTCATATGGGCTAGTTTTTGGTGGCCCATAGTTTTTAAAGATGCACATAAGTTGGTTAAGTGTTGTGATTCCTGCCAAAGATTCTCAGGGAAGCTAAGATTTTCTAGAAATCTACCCCTCAGACCAATGACAGTTAAAGCTCCTTTCCAGTAGTGGGGGATCGATTTCATATGAGAGATAAGTGAAAAATCCAGTGGGGGACATAGTTGGATCTTGGTTGCCACTAATTACTTCACCAAATGGGTGGAAGCCATTCCCACAAAGAGGGAAACCAGCAAGGTTGTAATTGACTTCTTATTGAGTAATATCTTGATAAGATTTGGAGTGCTAATAAATATAATATCAAATAATGCAATTTGCTTCATATTAGAGGAGTTCACTACTTTGTGCAACCAATATGGGATCTCAATTTCTTATTCTTCCCCATATCATCCTCAAGGAAATGGATAGGATGAATCAAGTAATAAGAGCCTGGTGAAAATTGTCAAGAGAATAACAGAGAAGAACAAGAAGTCTTGGCACTCAAAGTTAAAGCTTGTTGTGTGGGCTGATAGGGTGACTATGAAGAAGGCAATTGGGTAGTCCCCATTTGACTTAGTATATGGTTTAGATGCAAGGATGCCTATCAATAACTTGCTACCAGTATACAAGTTTATCCAGGAGCATAATGATGATATTTCATATTCAATGCAAAACATGATTGCTTAAGTAACTCAGCTTGATGAAAAAAAATGGTTGGCACAAATGAGAAACATCAAAGTGATTCAGAAACTCAAATTCTTAAATGATAAAAGGGCTTCTGAAGGAAAGTTTCAAGTTGGAGACATGGTGTATTATGGGATGCAAAGTCTCAAGATAAGGGAAATCATGGTAAGTTTGATGCTCTTTGGCTTGGCCCTTATCTAATCTGCAACACACATGGAGAAGACTCCTACTTCTTGCAAAATCTAACTGGAGAACTTCTTGAACTACCAATGCATGGATAGATCTTGAAGCCATACCTTTCATAAGTATGGTTCTTTTTCCATGCATATTTTATTTTTATCTTAGGTTAGGTTCCATGTTTTAGTTTTGTCTCTTTGTTTGTTTGTTTTATTATGTGGTCTGCTTCTCTAGATCTTCTAGAATCTCACTTTGTTCATGTTGAACAAACGTCCCCAACTAGAGCCACTATTAGAACTCTGATAAATTTTCTAGGCTTCCTGCATATTTTGCCTTATCCCATGTATCCGGCTAAATGTTTTCTAATAGAGTTTAATGTTGAAAATTTTCCTAAATATCCAAAACCCTTCACTCTTATGCAAAGGCTTCATGATGGTCTTATATATTTAAATTTAGATCAAATCCTTAATGTTACCATTTGATCCCTTCACTCAAAATCTTTATCAAGGTTTTTGACTTACAAAATAAATGTTTTTATCCTATGGCCAAGTGTTGAATATATTTAAAAAAAGGCCCCCTTGTCCATGCTACGTAGCACAGCCCCCTATTTAAAGAAAACCTTTCAGAGCATGTACTTCAATTTAACAACTTAAAATCTCCATCGCATCACTCCTTTACATCGCATTTCTATTTCCAGTTCTCCTTGATGATATGTGATGTGCGATGATGTGATCGGTACAGGTGTTAGTTCACAACACATCATGTGGACTCCTTGCATCGCAGTGTGTCTTTGATAAGTAGAAGAGAATGAGTGAAGTGCACCAAGGTCTAGGTTCTTGCCATGTGTCTTCATCTCAGCTCGTCACAGCTATTCTTTTTATCGTAAATTGCATAAAGAGGGAAATAGGCAAAATGCAATTTGCGATGTGCATTACAAACTAAGGTTTCTATGTATTATATTCCCACCAGTTGTCAACACGAAGCCTCATCGCAAGGATCATTCACATTATTCTTTATGATTCAAAGGGTGTAATATAGTTGTGACGTGCAATGGATGTTGGTGGCAAAGGTTTTAATGAAGAAGGTGTACGTGGCAGTTTCTTGTTGCAGCACAGATCTCCTATGCATTGCTATTTGTGATTAGAAGAAATAAGGCAAAGGGGCGATATGCTATTTGCATATCTGTATCAGTTTCTCCTACACCTGTGAGGGTTTCAAAAGACTATTGGAGCTGTTCTAACAATAGGGAAACTGTATTTGCAAATATTTGTTGATTTCAAGGGTTCTAACAGGTTTTTCACCTATATCAAGTAGTATCCAAAATTGATAGTTGTAAAATGAAAAACAACCTGAAGCTTGTCGCTCCTTCATTCTTATAAGAAGGATTTTAGGGCCTGTAGAAGTAGTTGGTTCAATAGTGTATTTTTTAGGAGTCTAAGGTATACGAATATGAAGTCAAGTAAAAATGTTGCAAAAGCCCTGCAAACAGTATTTTCAAACCCTAACTACCCAATGGAGCCCTAAAAACCTAGAATCAAGAAAGCAACACAAGGAAATATGAAACCCTAGGCTAATAATGCAAATCCTTCATTGTTCCTATGATGCTATGACTAACTAATTCACTCATATTTTGTAGGTCTACAAATGCTATGGAGAGCTCAAGAGTTGACAATGGCAAAGTCAATTTCTACAAGTGGTGAGATGAGAAATGAGAGGGAGAGGGTGGTTTTATAGAGGAGAGAATTTGAATGAATGGCTGAGATGAAGAGTTGACTTGGAGTGAAGATCAAGGGCTAAGAATGATTAGGGTTTCCATCCACTAGAGGACAAAAGACAATTTTTTATTAGAGGAAATGGTGAGGTGGGAAGTGATTTTAAAATTAAATAAATTGTATGCATTTATTTAATTTTTTTAGAGGAAAGGGGAATGTAGAGGGATTTTAATTAAATAAGTGGAGACTTATTTAATTAGGGTAAGGTTGATAATTTAAATAAATAGGTATTTATTT
This sequence comes from Cunninghamia lanceolata, assembly GCA_027924645.1. NCBI lineage: Eukaryota > Viridiplantae > Streptophyta > Pinopsida > Cupressales > Cupressaceae > Cunninghamia > Cunninghamia lanceolata. The sequence continues at coordinate 228,710 of BSBN01001603.1, read as the reverse complement.
AAATTAGAAGGGGAATATGAACGTTAGACTAATGAATAATTAAATAATAATTAAATTATTTAATTATAGAGGAAATTAGAAGGAAATTGCTTAAATAATTAAATAAATAAAAATTATTTAGTTAAAAGCATAAGAGGGAATGAATTAATTAAATAATTAAAAATTATTTAATTAATAGTAGAATATGAAATTGAGATGACTTATGTGTGAAAATGTCATTCACAGGCCCAGGACATTTTTAAGTGTCTACATTTTGCCCATCTTTGATACAATGTCGATTCCGGCGTTGTATCAAAGAAAATTTGAGAAACATGCTCTAAACATGCCCTGATGTATTCCAGGTGAAGTGTGATGGCCTTATGCTCCCTCTGGAAATTTTTTAAATTTTCTTAAAAAAAATTCAAAAAAATTGGAAAATTTTCTAAAAAGTTGTGCGGGATGCCTAAAGTGATCTAGATTTGAGAAAACAACCATTAAAGGCACTTGGTGCATGAAACGAAGCTACCAGTTGGTCAATTTGGTAAAAAGGGAGCCCATTTAGGTCAAAAGGTGCTATAAATAATCATTGGGGGGCCATAATCCTCATTTGTACACTTTGAGTTTAGAGATTTTAGAGAGAACAAAGTGTTGATTTGCATATTTGTTGTAGAGCTCTTGTCGAGATGTCGCCTATACCACTTCATCAGCACTGTGGGTCGAGGGTTTGGAGGCATGGTTAGCTACCCAGGACAGGTAGGCCAATACGTATCTATCCCTGGCTTTTCAATTTTTTTCGTTTTGAGCTAGATTTTAGGGACAAAAATAGGGCACGCATGCGGTGCACCTTTGTGTGCCACATGTGCTGTCACATTCGTAGCATGTGCATGGGCATGTGACGCATGTGTGTTGGTGTGATGCATGCAGTTTTTGGAACTGCATGCGCCAGTGGGTGTGATGCCTCCACTTAGGCAACCCACATCTATTGGGTGCGATGCATAGGGTGAGCAGTGCGACTCCTGCGCTGAAGTGTGACACATAGGTTGAACAGTGCGACACATGAGCCGAAGTGCGACACATGCACAGGGCAGTATGATGCCTACATTTAGGCACCATGCATGTGAATAATAGTGTGATGCATAGGTTGATTTAGCTGTTAAAATGATTTTTTCCCTAATTGTTTACCCTTGCTTGGTTACGAATGCTGCATTTAGGGTTTATAAATTGACATGGGCTGTCTATGTGAATACAAGAGAGGTTACCACTGATTTACATGTGAGAGAGCCATCTGATTGGGTATCAATTGTGAGACTCTCTATCGATGGTGGAGCGAGATACTCTCGACGCTCTAGGACTGTATGGTGTTGCATTTATGCCCATGATTCGGGCTAATAGGGGTCTATTAACTGCAATGGCTGAGAGATGGCATTCTGAGACTAGTTCATTTCATTTTCTGATAGGGGAGGCCACTGTGACTTTTCTCGATGTCTAGCGGATTTTTTGATTACCTATTCATGGAGATCGGGTGATATACACTCTAGAGACTGGGTTGGCTACACTTTGACAATTATTTGAGACTGATGATGATGCAACCTTGGGAGTTGAAGAGCATGAGATTCCCTGGGACATTTTGATGGATCTCTATGATCGATTGATTGTAGTCCTATGCACCTGTATTAGAGGCCTCATATGTCTAGATCAGTGTGGCCATGGATTTCTCGTTGGTTGGGGGAGATGTTAGAGGGCATGATGGTAGATGCCACAATCTATGCATGGGGACCCTACCTCCTGGCGCAGTTGTATCACTAGTTGCATGGTGTTGTTTATCGTGGTGAGCAGTCTATTAGCTGCGGCATGACTTTACTGATGATATGGGCTTAGGAGCATATTCTCGTATGTAGGCCACCAGTGGAGTGGGATATTCTGGATGAGTTGCCTTATTTTTTCTGTTATACTGGGGTAGTTCCATAGGTACCTATGGGTGATGTTGGATATTGGAGGCATGTTATTGATCACATGGACACATTTATTTGGAGGCCATACAGGGGGTGTCCTAGGTGGATAGATGATGTCGAGCATTTACCTTACTACAAACACACTAGATATTTGATTGGCCAGACCGTGTAGGCACAGCATGTTATAGAGCACCATCTACTAGTGCGGGTGCTCAAACAGTTTGGAGAGCAGCAGGATGAGCTAGCTGGTATTGTAGAGTTTACTCAGGTCACTCAGGAGATTCCAGTTTGGGGGCCGATGATTGTAGTTCAAATGACTATTGATGAGATTGTTGGATTATAGCCAATGCAGTGGGGGGCTGATGACATTGCGGATGCAGGTACCACTCCTACATATGATGCTTGGTGGGCCACCCATAGGTTGGTTCCATATCTACATCCTGATGCGCCAGCACCAGTGGAGAGGTTGGGGTGGGGACCAAGAGGCCGGCTTAGAGGATGGGGCTGAGGCAGAGGTAAAGGAGATGGTGGTGATAAAGGAGGAGATGATGGTGGAGTGGGTGGTGGTGGTGGAGATAGGGGCCAAGGAGGCCGAGGCAGAGGAGTCAAGAGTAGAGGGAAAGATGGATAGGGTAGGGGTGCTGCACTTGCCGTGATTCAGGAGGAGGGAGAGGAGGCAGTAGGATAGGTAGCTACTATCATGGGGGAGATGTAGGTGGGGGTGGAGAGTAGGATGTAGTGATGGAGGATGTTAGCAAGGGAGATGTTGGTGGAGAGGAGATGGAGGAGAGTGAGGAGGAGGGGGATGAGGAGGCCAATGAGGAGGCTAATGAGGCGGAGGAGTGGATCAAGGAGCAGGCATTATAGGATGTGTCAATTGTGGAGATTGGAGATGATGAGGTGGAGGAGAAGGAGGGGATACCAGAGATTGAGGGGATTTGGTTACCCAGGTAGCAACTATGCAGACCCAGATGGAGACTATGCAAGCCTAGATGTAGGGTATGCGGCAGCAAATCCAGGAGGTGGAGGGTCAACTTGCCCAAAGGACAACCAAGAGGGATATGGCTATGATCAGAGCTCAGAGGGCAGAGCAATAGAGCATTGACCTTGTGGTGACAGTGGGTGGGCCAATAATAGAGTTTTCACATGCTTTGGTTAGGTCAGGGTAGGAGGCACAGTATTATAGGAGCCTTTATGAGGACTTGGTGCCAGTAGATCAAAGGGCACCCAGTTTTTAGAGTAGGAGTGCTAGTTGATCCCACTCATGTAGATCACACAACAGTGTGGGGCATTCTCAGAGGTAGGCCTCACCATACGATAGGCAATCTAGATCTAGGGCCGGATCAAAGAATAGGGGTCCTCCCACAAGGCTAGTAGGATTAGGAGCTCATGACAGTGTTGGCTAGGACATTCTGATAGTCATGATGTATATATTTGATCAAGCCTGTGTGCTCTTGTTGTATGATTGAGTCCTCGAGCTCCATTTTTGACACACATATATATTCATATTGTACTGTGACACAATTTTGATGATATATATATATATATGAGATGGACCAATCTAATCGATCTTGTTATTCCTATATGCACATGATGTGATGGATGTTTTATGATTCATGATGATACATTACTAGATACTATGATGTTTATGATGTGATGTATTATGTTATTCCTAGATGCATATGTTGATGTGATAGATGTTATGTGATGGTACTTTATTTCTATGTGATGCTCATATGTGGATGCCAATGTGTATGTGATAAATGTCTATATGCTAGATGTAGGGTTTTATTCAGATGATGATGATATTAGGTGATTTAATACAATGCTTATGATTATGATAATGATGATTTATTATGAGGATGATGATTATGACAATGATGTTATTGATGGACTAACGTGTGTGCCTGTAGGTGATGTGATCTCATGCAGTTTTTTTTGGGTGTGTCACAGTAGGATGGAAGAGGATCAGAAGAAAGGGAGATGAAGAAATGGAGATGAAGAATGTACGAAGGATGAAGATCAACTTAGAAGAATAGGTTTAGACTTTGTCATGATAGATTTTGAGCTTTCTTTATGCAGTTACTGCTTATCATCATAGTGCTTATTGTATCAAAGGATGACAAATACCATGGCATGTCAAAGGCCAAGGTGCAAAGTGTGGTCCCTTGTGATACAGACACAAAATAGATAAAGATTGTCATGCTCAGACTAAGTCACTAAGGCACCTTGTTGGATCATGTGATGAGAACAACCTAAGGTGTACAAGTCCTGATACATGGAAGTATCTAGCCATTCTAATGCATAGGATGTTTTGATTCACACCCAGTAGTATCCTAGTCACACACAAGGAACCTAGTTGCCCCAGTCATCTTGCCAAGACAAACTACAAACATCAATAAAAAAAGAGATCTCGCTCTATCATTGCTTCTCTTCATCTCTTAGGGACTGCCTTGAGAAGCATAAGAACTTTTTCAAAGAAAACAATCCAAATGAAAGATATGATAGAGCCAATAGCCATTAGATCACTTGTTGAGTGTATATGTGTTTGTCTAATTGATGATGATTGGTTGGATAATGCCTAGTTTCATGATAGGAAGCATGTCATATAAGATGCCTAGTCTAGTTTTGACAATGTGACCACCAGTATAAGGTAGATGGTAGGATTAGGACATCTCGTATAAAACATGTGGTCTAGTTTCAAGAATGTCGCATGTTGGGAAATGGTTGGCATGTGATGATTGATAATGTCCAAAAGATGAGATGTGCCATCTAAGGTGTAAAGTCTGGTTTTGACCATGTCCCATACTTGTTGTCAGACATGTGATTGAGATTATTGGTGGTCATAGTGATGTTCGATCATCACTATGGGAATGATGAGTGACCATGCTTTAGTGATGTCATTAAATAGTCTTGTTTGATTGTTTGGATGTTGTTGTCTTGTGAAAGATTGATTATTTTGTCTTCTCAAAGTGTCCATCTTGTTAAAGGACAACTTATTATGACCGCTTAATGCAATGGGCCCTAAGGGACTGACCTAGTGCCTCAGGGGCTCATCAAAGATGGTCTTGCCTACATGAAAGATCAAAGGCAATGTAGTTCGACAAGGGTGGACTTAGTTTGACCTAGGACCTAAGGGGAATGCCTTGGGGGCACATCAAAGATGGCCTTGCCTACGTGAAAGCTCAGAGGTGTCATAGTTCGACCATGTGGGTGAGTGATGTGACATAAAACCTAGGGGGAGTGCCTCGAGGGCACATCAAAGATGGCCTTGCCTATGTGAAAGCTCGGAGGCATCATAGTTCAATTTACTTGTTTGTGTTTAAGGTAAAATTGTAAGAGGGTTTGATTTGATGGTTTATGTTAATCCTCCTTTCACCTTAAACATTCAAGGACTTTAGGTCGAGTAGGAATCTACTATCAGGCCTTTAGTCACTTCGAATGTACAGAAAATTAGAATTGTGTAGACTTGTTGTTCAATTATGCCCAATTATGCTCAAAACCCTAATTATGCAAATTCGGAAGCAAACAGTCAAATCATGGAAAATGTTCTCACATAGAGATATCAAATGACAATCAAATGCGTACTAGATTTTGAAGTTTGAAAAGAAGAACAGTCAGGGACTAATGCATGGGCACCCAAGTCCAAGGTACTAGCTTCTTTGTAGAATCCTAATCTCCTTCTGACACTGATCTGCACTGTAACTTCTGTTTTTAGGAATTTAACTACGGAGGACACAAGGACTAGCGCCCAAGTCTAGAAAAAGTTTCAGAGTCCTATTTCTTTCAAGATCCTGAATCCTTGATGCCTGCTGACCTTCCCTACAACTCCACTTCTTCTAGATGCCACACCTATAACCTACAATCACAAGGAGTGGGTTGGGGGTTACGGTGTTTAGAGGCTAGCCTCAGTCAAGCCCTGGAGAGACATTCAAGTCTTCCGAACACTGTTGTGAGAGAAAGAGTGCATATCCTTGTGGGATAGAGGTAAAATCCAAATGATAAATGATTAAAAACATAGTTGATATCACCTTGTAGTGAAGACCTCATGAAAGGAAGATGTTCTTCATGCCATGAGGAGATGGCTACCCAAATCTACAAATACAAACACAATAACACAAATTATGCTCTACAACACACAATGAATGCCTTGTATCACTTCTACACAAGCTCATGGATCAAAATTTCCATCTAGTAATCATCTAGTTTGCAAATGAATGCCTAAACATGCTTATATATGCAACTATAAACATTCCCGCCAAGAATTTTGTAATTGAAACTTACCGTGTCAGCATAGGACCTAAATAACGGTAAAAAATTGACACTTAATAATTGGTCCTGACCTAAAATAGGGAAGGACTAAGGCGCAGGCGCCCAAGTCCACCCCCTATTTCAGGTAGGATTTGTCATAAGTGCATCCCTTGAGTCTAAATTGCCATGGAACTTCAGGGTTTTCTCACCGAGATGTTAGATTATCATGAAAGATACTCTAAATGCATAAACCAGACCCATGAGCTAAACCTTAAGAGGGAAAATCCCCCAAGGGGACATTTTCTGACGTAACATTTAGCCCCCACTTTAATGTATGTATAAATACAAGGCCAATACATGCATTAAAGTATGGTCAACAAACACAATAAACACACCAAGAATAGAGAAGACATGCCAATCACACAAAAGACAGTAACATGCACATAATGTTAGGGTTAGCTGGCAGAAGATATCAATTAAATGCAAATAAAGATTAAACAGAGAAATGGAAATACACTGAATTAATAACAGCGAGAGACAAGTTTTAACGTGGTTCACCCAAACTCGGGCTACATCCACCAAACAGAGAGTCCAATATTATTATTCAGTAAATCAAACCGATTACAACCAGCAATCCTTACAACTCAATACCATTGCAAATACTACAATACAATATATCAAAACCCTAACCCTTAGCTGCTTTTTATCAAGCCTTTTTGTTAGTTACAAAAATAGGGTTTTCTTATGTCAGTCACAAAAAATAGGAATTTTTATGTCGGTTACTCAATACCTAAACCTCGGCGAGGATACATGGCTAGTGTATAGTACTTTCCTAATCAGTCACCACCTACCAACAATCTCCCACTTGGAGACTGATCAGGCTCCACACCAAACAACTCCCACTTGGAGACTAAGCCTGGATGACACTGCTGCGCATGTAGCTCCCACTGGGAATAAGCACCCTAGACTCTGCTATTCTATTTTTGTTGTTTTCAGTCTAGAAGACCAACTAAAGCTGAAGAGGAGTTCAACTTCTCCCTTGTCATTGCCTTTGTAAACATATCCGCTAGATTTTCATCTGTATGTATCTTTTCCAGCCTTAACTGTCCATTATCCAACACTGAATGAATAAAGTGATACCTCAACTGTATGTGTTTGGTCTTTGAATGCAAGGCAGAATTCTTTGCAAGATGTATGGCACTCTGACTGTCTGTATACAAAGAACTGTTAGCCTGTTGTTTACCCAATTCTTCCATGAAAGATTGCAGCCATATCATCTCCTTGCTTGCCTCTGTTGTAGCTACATATTCTTCCTCTGTGGTGGATAAAGCAACCACCTTTTGCAACCTGGAAATCCAACTCACCGCTGTTCCACCTACAGTAAAGACATAACTTGTAGTACTCTGCCTGGTATCAATATCCCCTGCCAAATATGAGTCTACATAACCTGCTAAATCAGTATTAGAGCCCCCAAAACATAAGTGTTTATTAGATGTACCTCTCAAATATCTGAGAATCCATTTTATCGCATTCCAATGCTCAAATCTGGGATGACTCATATACCTGCTAACGACTCCGACAACATGTGCAATATCCGATCTCGTACATACCATGGCATACATTAAACTTCCTACAGCTGAAGCATATGGTACCTTGGACATTTTTTCTTCCTCCTCTTGTGTCTTTGGACACATCTCCTTAGTCAATTTCAAATGACTAGGCAAAGATGTGCTTACAGCTTTTGCATTCTCCATATGGAATCTCTACAACACCTTTTTAACATAAGCAGCCTGAGATAGAGTCAATTTTATGTTCTTCCTATCTCTACAAATTTTCATACCAAGGATTTGTTTTGCTGCCCCCAAATCCTTCATATCAAATGATTGTGCTAACTGATGTTTTAACTCTCTGATGTGATCCATGTTAGACCCAGCTACAAGCATGTCATCAACATATAAACATAAAATAATGTAGCTATCATTATCCAACCTCTTAAAATAAACACAATGGTCAGAATTACACCTGTTGTAGCCTTGCTCAGCCATAAAACTATCAAATTTCAAATACCATTGCCGAGGTGCTTCTTTTAGGCCATACAAACTCTTCTTCAATCTGCACACTTGTTTCTCCTTACCTTTGACATCAAATCCTTGTGGTTGTGCCATGTATATCTCCTCCTCCAAATCACCATGGAGAAAGGCAATTTTCACATCTAGTTGTTCCAAATGCAAATCTTCAACAGCCACAATACTTAAAACAGTACAAATAGAAGTCATCTTGACAACCGGAGAAAATATCTCATCAAAATCAATGCCCTGTTTCTGTGCAAATCCTTTTACAACTAACCTAGCCTTAAATCTTTTCTTACCTCCATCTTCCTCTTTCAGCTGGTAAACCCATTTGTTTGGTAAAGCCTTTTTACCTGCAGGTAACTTACATAATTGCCAAGTCTAATTTTTCAGCAAAGAGTCCATTTCATCTTTCATAGCAAGCTCCCACGGAACCTGTGTATCCACCTGCATAGATTCATTATACCCTTCTAGTTCACTAGCATCTATTAACAAAATAAAATACAAAGAGGGAGAAAACCTTTCAGGAGGTCTACTTAGCCTTGTTGACCGTCTAACATTTACTGGAGTTTGTGGTATTTCTGGTTGCTGTTGCGGAGCATGAGGAACCACTGGAACATCACTATTTGGAGTATCATCTAGCACCACATAATCTTTTGCTTTTTTCTCATGCTGCTACAACTGATCTTTGTACAACACCTTCTCATTGAATATGACATCCCTACTTCTCACAATTTTCTGATTTTCAAAATCCCAAAGCCTATAACCAAATTCATCAATGCCATATCCAACGAAGGTACATTTTTTTGATTTTGCATCCAGCTTGGTTCTATTTTTAGAATCTATATGTGCAAATGCTTCACAACCGAAGGTTTTCAGAAGAGAATAACTCACCTTCTTACCTGTCCATGCTTCCTCTGGAATACCACAGCCCAAAGGAACTGAAGGACCTCTGTTAATTAAATATACAATAGTGTTGATAGCCTCTGCCCACATGTTTAAAGGCAGCCCAGCATGCAATCTCATGGTCCTTGCACGCTCCATTATTGTCCTATTCATGCGTTCAGCAACTCCATTTTCCTATGGAGTCCCTGAAACTATTTTCTGCCTACGAATTCCATTGAAGGAACAATAATCTTCAAATTCTTTGCTGCAATACTCACCACCATTATCAGATTTGAGATATTTTAATCTTTTACCTGTCTCATTTTCAACCAAGCTTCTCCATTTCTTAAATGTTTCAAATACATCAGATTTCTATCTAAGGAAGTAAATCTAGACCTTCCTAGTTGCATCATCTATGAATGTAACATAATACCGAGAGCCACCGAAAGAAGATACCTGAGTTGGTCCCCATACATCTGTATGCACAAGCTCCAACTTTTCATTTTTTCTTTGCTTCCCATCCTTGAGAAAATTGACTCTCTTTTGTTTACCATACACACAACTTTCACAGAAATCCATATTAATACATTTCAGACCTAGTAAAACTTTCTTAAAATGAAGTACCTTCATACCTTTTTCACTCATATGCCCAAGTCTGTTATGCCACAGTGTTGTTTCAGAACCTGTAGCAACTTTTCCAGTCTCTTCCTGCAAGTCTGCAGCAACTGTTCCTGAACATGTTTGTTTTTTCTCTATAACAGCTAAAGTAGAAGGAACAATATGACCTGTACAAAGATATAAGGTGCCTACTTTCACACCTTTTGCTACTACTAAGGCACCTTTTGAAACCTTCCAATATTTATCAGTAAATGTAATAGTGCAACCTTGTTCAATTAGCTGGCCTACTGAAATTAAATTCCTACTGAGCCTTGGAATATGCCTTACCTCTTGTAGTAGCCAATGATTCTCATTCTGCAACTTAATCTTGATTCTTCCCTTTCCAACAATCTGACAGGGTTCGTTATCTCCCAAATAAACCAACCTAAAATCCCCTTGGACATAATCAAGAAAATAATTTCTATGGGGTGTAGCATGAAATGAGGCCCCTAAATCTAAAACCCATGAATCATCAACATTATCTAGGGAAAGAATCAAAGCATCATCTTCAGACTTGTTGCTTACCACATTTGCCTCCTTATTGCCTTCTTGTTTGTCTCCTTTATTTTTCTAAGACCAACAATCTTTTTTTTAGATGGCCTGGTTTCCCACAGTACGAGCAATCCTTTTGTCCTCTGGTTTGGGATCTTTTGTCCTTTGATTTTCCTCGTGACTTCCCATGACCTCCAAAACCTTTTCCTCTCTCCTTTGATCTACCCTTGCTTTCTGCATTCAAAACACTGCCTGATGTGGATCCACCTGAGCTTTTCTTATGAATTTCCTCACTCAGAATAACACCAATAACATCATCAAATTTTAGGGTATTTGAACCAGAAACAGAGTTACTAACTGCCATTACCAAACTATCCCAGCTTTCAGGCAATGAACATAATATCAAGAGAGCTCTAACTTCTTCATCAAATTTTACATTTAAAGAAGTTAATTGACTGACAATCGTATTAAATTCATTTAAATGACATGTCACAGATCCACCTTCAACCATTTTCAAATTAAACAAACGCTTCATGAGAAATACCTTATTTGAGGCTGAGAGTTTTTCATACAATTTAGCCAAAGCTTTCATCAGACTATCTGTTGTCTTTGCTTCCGTTATATTGAATGCCACCAATGGTGCTAGGCACAACTGAATGGTTCCCAGTGCCTTTCTGTCAAGAAGATTCCAATCCTCATCAGACATTGTTGCCGGTTTCTTGGATACTCCTTCCAACGGCATCCATAAATCCTTTTGATAGAGGTAATCCTCCATATACATCTTCCATAACTGATAGTTCTGCCCATTAAATTTATCAACCTTCAATTTACCCTCATCCGCCATTGCTCCCACTCAACCGTGAGACTTTCCTGCAGATGATAATCAAACACAACCCGCTCTAATACCACTTGTTAGGGTTAGCTGATAGAAGATATCAATTAAATGCAAATAAAGATTAAACAAAGAAATGGAAATACACCAAATTAATAACAACGAGAGACAAGTTTTAACGTGGTTCACCCAAACTCGGGCTACATCCACCAAACAGAGAGTCCAATAATATTATCCAGTAAATCAAACCGATTACAACCAGTAATCCCTGCAACTCAATATTGTTGTAAATGCTACAATACAATATATCAAAACCCTAACCCTTAGCCACTTTTTATCAAGCCTTTTTGTCGGTTACAAAAATAGGGTTTTCTTATGTCGGTCACAAAAAATAGGATTTTTTTTATGTCGGCTCTAAAAAAAAAATTCTCGGGGGCTGCGCCCCCGAACCCCTGCTTCTCAGGGACTGCCTCCCCCGAACCCCGACGAGGATACATGGCTAGTGTATAGTACTTTCCTGATCAGTCGCCACCTACCAACACGTAAAACGTGGAGAAGATAATTATAGTCACACAAAACACGGAGAATACAACATTGAATAGAGTGAATGCAAAGAAGACAAAGATGATTTCTTTTTCATTTTCATATATGAAATGTAGATGCAAGTACAGGAAAGTAAACACACCACCCATAATGCAGGAGGGACTCATCACCACTAGTCTTTAAACTGCATATGGGGCAACACATATGCAATACACACCAACCAAATCAAACATGCCATACAAATCCTAAAGCATAGGAGGGAATCATCACCACTGGTCTTTAAACTATGCTTGGGAATAAACACGCAATACACGCACACTTGGAAGACATGGAGAAAACACATCAGACAAGTGATGGAGTGTTCATATTTCTAGGTTCAACATCATCTCAGGTACATTACAGGCACACACCGATGATTGGGCTTCACCTCAACAATAGCCAAAGACACGCTTAAGGGTTGAGTTAGTCATAGAACCGCTCCCTACCTCGCGATGAGGACTTTTGAAAATGACAAGATGTGCACTCTCTTCGAGAAATACACCATCCCCACCTCACGATGAGGGCTTAAGATAGAAAAGGGATGTGATATCCCTACCTCTGCAAAGGTCTTAAATGATAGATTTCAAACAAATCTCAGAGTACAGGAGGGACTCATCGCCACCAATCTTTAAGACTGCACCTAAGAACAAGCACATTGCTAACATCTACAACAGATAGCTTACCTTATATATGCCCCCACCTTAAGATGGTTGATATCAAGTATCAATATCAAGCACATTAAGGTAGGAAGAAAACACACAAGGGAACACGAGGTCTCACAAAGCCCATGCTCCCCAGAGCTGACATGTACTTTACGATCGCCAAATGTTCCCACAAACACATTCCTGCAAGAAAAGTGTTAGTGTCCAAATAATCATGATAAACAACAACATCAATGCATATGATCAATCACACAAAGAGCCAAGGTTATACTACAAATTCAGAGATCGGGTATAACCGTGTGGCTATACCACAAAAATCTCAAAACCAAGTGTAACCAAGGTGACATTCAAAGACAAACAAAGTGCAAAGAGCAGCAATATTGTTATGGTTTGTAAGAGAGATAAGACATCATCAAGATCACATGACAAAGTGCATGGAGTGATTCTACTAGCCAAGCGTCAGATAATATATATCAACCCCATCGTCATATTAGGAACTAAGTCCAATTTTTAATTTCTCACTAAAGGGATGATAGGTCCACATCAATATAATATGTTTTTCGTCATCTGCCAACTAGATAGAAACACTAGAGGAAGGTAAACAATAAATCAAGAGAGGAGAAACAAGTGCCTTAGGGATAGTCATGTAAGAGGGTGCCCCCAAGTCACCAACCACAACGCTATGTCTGTAAGACACAACACACAATAGTGAAAATAGAGGAGAAGCAATATAGAAGAATGATGATACAAATAGAAGAAGGGTCACAACAGAGGCGATCTCCTGGTATCTTGGACCTTACAATAGAATCAAGGGTCATCCAAGGAGGCCTAAACAACACATAACACATTACAGGGGAAACACATCACGAGAGATAAAGGGTTAGAGATACTTACCTGGTAGTGCTATCAAACTAAATTTTAGAGCCTGTGAACTTCTCGGAGAGGTACTCATTCAAGTTTTGTACGAAGGTTGAGTGGTTCTTATGAGAGTCTTGCTTATTGTCAAAAAATCCATTTAATGCTTGTTCCTTAAATCCTTGTGTAACTGAGGCCTTTTCTTGCTTGTGAGGAGGGGAACCACTATTATTTCCAACTGATGATAATCGTCTAACTCTTTTTTGATTTTTAACAAGTTTTTGTTGTTGATTTTGTCTATCATAGTAACAAGAATCATCATGTACCATCTCACTCTTTTGCTTTGGTATAGTTGTCTGTATCGGTTGTTCCATTTGTTTTCTGATGCATTTTGGTTGTCTCTTGATCCTTGTAAGGATAACGGAGGAGGAACCCCAGCATAAATTCCTTTTCTACATGGACGAGGTGGGTTATCCAACTTTTCCTTATACCCACGATGTTATCATATTCCAAATAATCATCATCGGCTACTTCCACTAAGTCCTATTCCATCATATTTGTATCAGTATGCTTAGGGAAAGGATTAGTAAAGATTTGTAAATTCTAATTCAGTGGAGCAACTGACTTATTTCCATTGTCATTCACACCCGATACTTGTATCACATTCGAGTCGATGAGGTTTTGTATTTCATGTTTAAGATGCATACACTGTTCAGTATCATGTCCTTGTGTTTGATGATAATGACAAAAGGCATTAGCATCAAATTAAGGTCTTTGAGGTTTGTTAAGATTCAAAGGCTTAATCAGGGGAAGCTTCATAAGATTATTACTCACAGCTTGATTCATGATAGAATGGTAAGACTCAGATATTGAAGTAATCTTTCTTTGTTGATATGGTGCCTTCTTTGGATTAGTGATAGTAGACACTTGAGAAAAGTTGTTTGAATTCGGTCCACTAATCTTGATGAAACTCCTATTATTGTTCTTAAAGTTGTTTTACGATGGTCCACCCATAGATTGACCAACTTGAGCTAATGAGTTTTGGTTTCCATACTAACTAGACGAAAGTTGATAATCACGAAGGGCAGTGCATAAATGTTGAAAGGAGTTATACTTCATTAAGAGAATCTTATCATGAATGTTGGGTTGTAGATTTGTAATAAACACCTTCTAAACATCCTCATCTTTCATCTGATATTGAATTTGTGCATAAAGAGCTTGATACCAACTAATGAACTCAGTTAACTTCTCTTTTAGACCTTGCTTGCAATGAACTAAATCAATCAAGGAGACTTGAGGTCCAATATTTGCTTGAAAATGTTGTAAAAATTGATCAACCAACTGCAAAAAGGAGTGTATTGAATTCAGAGGTAAAGAGAAAAACCATTCTAAAGTAGTATCTTTGAGAGATTGCAGAAAAATTTTTGCTAACTATTGTGTGGTTACACAACACACCCCATTTTGCCTTAGCAAAATAGGGACCCAACCTTTTTGCTTCTGCTTGCTTGCTTTCTTGCTTTGGGCGGTTTGGTAAAATTTAGTCATGTATGTCACCTTTGTTTAGGTATGTGCATCACAAGGGAGAGGTCAGTTGTCCAAGTTAGCATTTGCTACCACAAACCTCATAATTTGAAAGAGTGCAAAATTCTAAGCAGGTTCACCTTTTGGATCACCCTGATATTGTTTAAGGATAGAAAGTTATGTTGAGTCAAAGATCGGTCAACCCGGATATTTCCCATAGGGGTCATATTTATAAATATCAGTCACATTCGTTAACATGACCCCGACTTAGAAAATCACCCGATGTCCATTCGATCCCTGATGCCCGAACATCAAACTTAAATGAGGATGAATATCTACCCATCAAGAATTTCATGTATTTGCGAAGGGGTCATATTTCCTAATATCCATCATCTTAAGAATATCACCCTTTCACGAATATCACCATGCGCCAATATGACTATGATGTCATTCAGTTCCAATGAATAAAAGAGATCACTCTAATAATGACGTAATCATTTCTCCTGGTCCACGAAGGGTCATATATCCTAGCATTCGTCATATTTCTCAATATGACGATGATGTCACCATAACCCGATAACAAGAGTAGATGTATGGCATGATGATGTCATCACAATCTATCCCCATGGAGGTCATGTTTCAAAATATCCCTGACTTTAGAAAAATGACCATGACGTCATCTTTCACAAATTATTTGCTGAAGTCCATATGATGATGACGTTACCCCTGTACTCTCGAGTGAGGGGGATATTTGTGATTATTAAAAGACTTAGATATTTTTGAATATCCCTTATCTTTAACTTTATGACCTGATCTTGCTTAGTAATCAAAGGTTGACCATATCCTCTTGATTTTTAGTGAATGATTATCCCGTGCGCAGGGGGCTCATATTTTCCATTGGGGTCATATTTTCAAATATCCCTGTTCTTCGAAAGATCACCCTCTGGAATTAATTGCAAACCTAAAGGTAGATGGAGTCCCGTCGATTTCAAATATAAATCCAACACTTGGTAGCATCTACGAAAATCATGTAGAAAATCAGCATATTCAATCAAAATGGCACCTACACCCTAATTTGTCCTATTGATCAGTTTAAAAGTAAAATTTAGGGATTATTTACATTTACCCTACGATAATTGAAATCTACAGAGCTCTGAAAGTCAACACCTCATAGTCATCTACCTATGGAGCGTGATACCCAACGTAACAGAATAGAACAGATGATACTGCATATCTGCATTTTCCCATTATTAGTCATATAGCAAAGGTGGAAAAGGAAATATTAGGTAAGTAAAATTAAAACCCTCTCTGTTGTCATTTACTGCAAATCACCAAGTAAAATGGTTATTTATTAGGTTAATATGCATGATGATGCATGAAATAAATTGAAACATTGAATAGTAACTATGAAATGCATGATATCTTTGAGCTTCCCCATACAAACACCCTAGGGTAAGAAATGCATATTTCTATTGTAGGATCTAATGGAGGTCAGAAAGAACAGATCTGACTCCAAGTTCTTGAAACCCATGTTTGTACAGCCTAAGGGAGTAGGATTCAGATATGGTATGATAGATGATACACATCAAGGCAAAACAAAGTTGGATGCATGGATAGGGAGATTAGATAATGATACTGATAATCCCATAGTGGATAGGATATTCACAACTGGTATGTGACATGCCGCAGGATTTCCATATGCAATGGAGGCCACCAAGCTAGTGGCAGAGTGTGCTAGAAATTATAACCTTGAGAATAGAAGAGTAGAAAAACATGGTAGAGTGTATGCAGACTTCTCAATCAAGGGCATCACTGCTGCATTCAATTTGCCTGTGGGGAATAAAATGGTCAGTGTAAACCTAAGTAGGCTAGAAAAAGAATATAATAATAATAAGAAAGAAGCCAGGAAAATCATGTACCAATGGAGGGCCAAGAACAGTACATACATAGGTTCTACTAAGTTGCCCGTTTACTTGTACAAATTTGACTTTGATGAGGAGTATCAGTATATGACTACCCTGTTAAGTAGGATGACCGGTAGACAACATGCTGGGAACTTTGAAAATTGGATGTATGGGATCATCTAGATGGTACTGTATTCAAAAAACAAGCCTCTCTGGGCCAAAATCATCAGTGATTGTTTAGATGAAGGGATGCGAAAGCTGGGTGGCAAGCCTTGTATATTCCATATGACCTCTTATGTCATGTATGCCTGTGCTTTCTAGGGTACATTTAATGCCTTACAAATGGTGGTCAAAGTTGGAAACAGTGCTGGTGATGTGAACATTTGGGATCATTACCCACAATTACAGAGGAGGGCATACCTCCAAGACTATAAACTAGTAAACGACTCATTTTCAATGCATTTAGTCATAACCATGGAGGAGGACAAAACCAAGAGATTGAGCATGGAGTCTCAAGCCATTATCTATAAACATGGGGCTTGGTTTATCTAATTCCCCACTTTCTCATACATAAGAATAGAAGGATTTGAGGGGCAACCTCTCATGTTGCCAAGATATCCCACTGATAGGGTCATCTTGATGGAATTTATGAGACAAGTATCAACCTCAGTTGAGGCTCACTTGGAGCAGAAGAAGATTCCTCCTGTGTTGTTCCTAGTATACATGGGCTGGTATATATGCCCTGATAGATAGAGTATTAAAGATGCCATTGGAGGGTTGAAACTCATGCACCTACATCCATTCTCTATAGCTAGGTCATATGACCCATATGGTAGAATACAAAAGTTATTAGGGATACAAATACATCACAAACATCTTGAAGATTATTGGACTGATTGTGATGATGAAGTAGAGGTCAGAAGAACTTATCAAAGGCTCACTCTTAACCAGATCTGGACTTTTGATTGCATTCCAGTGCCTGCACAGTTGCATGATGATAACGGAAAGATAATGTCTAATGAATATGAGGATAAAAAGGTGTATAATGACACCATCTCAACGCTTGATCTAACACAGTGAGAGGAAACCTCATTGGATCAAATAATGAAAAAGGTCATCCAACTGACCCAAAGTTGGGTAAGTGCTGAGGTCAATAAATTGAAAAAGGGTATGACCCTCACTGTTGATAACAAAAAGAAAAGACTAGAGTTGTCAGAAGAAGAATATGATGACTTTCTCATTGAAAAGAGGAAATCTAATGGAGAAAGATTACCTTCCAAGGAACAAAAGCCACCAAGCAAGGGTAAGAAGGCTGCTCCTGAGCAGCAAGGGGTGATTATTAAAAGACTTCCACCAAAAGGTAATGGAGCATCAACATCTGCGCCTGCATCTGCATCACAACAATCCCCTGATAAACAAAAAGCAAAGAGGATAATAAAGCCCATTCCTGAAGTTACAGAGAAACAAATGGAGGATGAGCCATTTTAGGATGAACTAGAGGAAGAGAATCCCTTGGAAGAAGGGCAGTTGGACAAGGGGCCTAAGGATGATGATCTATTAATAACAAGTAAGAAGAGAAAGAAGGTGCAACAAACACCACCACCAAAGAAGTAAAGAACAACTATGAGGGGAAATGTTAGCACTTACTGTATCATGTTAAGGGGTACAGGTGGTTTGACTTTTATGAGGGAACTACAACATGAAGTCCCCATTCTTGACATTATTCATTTTAAGATTGAGAAGATGGAAGAGCAGAAAGAAAAGGAAATGCATATGGGTGGTAAAGAGTCCCCCTTTTGACTTGATAATACTGTTGAATTGTCAGATGATGAAGTGGTTTAGGATGTGGCCACTTAGCGTATGGAGACCTTAGTAGCCAATACTAGGATGACCCCTCATGGGACCCCATTGGCCCAAAAGGTGACTAGTCAAATAGAAGATAGAATGGATGAAATGGAGCAGGGTAATCCTAAAAAGGTAGCCCAATAGATAGGGCTGACCAATCTAATAGAGTAGGTTACTAGTCCTGCAGTGATAGATTTAGCTTATCAGGGTGATATGAACCTGAATAAAGACAATGATCAACCTTTGGAGCTTGAAAATGCTTAAAATACAATGCATACAGAAGCTAGTGATATGACACCCAATCAAAATAGAGATCATGGTAATGCACCCATAGAACAAGAAAAGTTAGGGGCACAACTTCATAATAGGGGTGATCAGAATAGAGATAAGGACCCTGATCAAGATCAAGGCCTTTCTTCACCACATGATGAAAGAAGCGATCAAGGTGAAAATTCAAGATTGGAAGAAAAATCAGGTGAGAAAGAGTTGAACTTGGGAGAAGTTAATACATCAAAAGATGAAGAACAGATTTTGGCACAAGGTGCAGGTTAGCACAAAGAAACAGAAAAAGTGATTGAAGGCAATCCAGGTGATTCCCAAGGCCCAAATACACAGTCTTCTCAAGAGACCAGTGTGCCACAAGATGAGCAAAGGGAAAAGGATCAAGAAACTCCTGAAGAGAATTTACATAAGGAGGTACAAGATCAAGGTATGCATACTCCACAAAATCCTCCACCTCAGGAAGAAATCCCTTAGCAAGAGGCACCTCAACAGAAGTCCCCTCATGAGGATGTGCATGAGGAAGAGATAAGAAAAGAAAATTCACCATTGAGGGCAGGGCCTGATACACAGTCCCAAGATACTCAAAATAAGGAAGATGATCATCAAGATCCCAGGGGTGATGTACCTTATTGGTTGCAACAAGAAATAAATCTGTAGCAAATGGATGAGGTACATGATTTTGATGTGTCTACATTGTTTGCTGAGAGCATGATGAAACCCAGAAGAAAAGCAAGGTTTACATCTACAATAAGGAGAGATCCTACTACAGGTAGGAGAACAGCTCAAGTAGCCTTACCAATAGTTGAAAAGGAGAAAGGCAAAATAGGCCTTGATGAATTTTAGATAATTGGCATTGATTTAGGTTTTGCAAATGAGGACCAGGAAGGTCAAGAAGGTAAAGATATTATTGATTCTTTGACACAAAGGGTAAAAAGAGAAAAGGATAAGAATAAGAAACATAAAGAGCACATTTCTCAATTGCATTCTTTTATTAAAGGATTGGTTGATTCTAAGCACACACCTATTAGTATAGCCACTTCATTAACCATTATATCCCTATTGACCTATTTTGCCTCTACCCAGAGCCAAATATTCCACTTTGTAGTTTCCTTGAAAATCTTTTAGAAATGCATGTACAAGGTGTAAATTCTTCAAATACTCATGTATGCCTTTTCAAAAATTCCCAAAATCTTGCCTAAGGAATCCTTGCAAAAAACCCAGAAAAACCCAGAAATCTTTTGTTTTCAAGTGCTTTCTATTGCTGGGATTTTCTCATTTTTATAGCTTGTATTTGTATATATTTTTTAATGTACATTTGCATATACATTCACCTTTGTACATACAAAGGAATATGAAAAGGATATATACAAGGAAAAATGTACATTGGTGAGCTTGCAAAATTTCCATCAATCTTTGAAAATGATGAAAAAATGAGTTGTATGCATTTTTCAATGCATATCGGGCCTGCATATACATTGGGGAATCTTTCACAGATCCCCAGAATATTCAACAAATATATATCAAGATTGATTGTATATCGGGTTTGTATGTTTGCACATACAACTCAATATACAATGAAAACATACAAGGCCAACTTTGATACATGTGCTACAGTGGAATGTATGTCGCCAATATACATTCACAATATAAAAAGACAAAGATGCATTTGCTATAGTGTCTTGTATTTTTCGCTTTGTATGTTTTCACATGCATTCGCCGATATACAAGTAGATGCAACTAGTGGGGCCCGCGCATATGCAAAGAAGATTGTATGTTTCGACATACAAAGGATCACATGAATAGTGGAATGTATATCGGATTGTATGTTCGCACATACAAGGCCGATATACAAGGAATTTATACAACCCGAACCTGAATAGAAATTTCAATTTATTCTATGTTGTTCTCGGGTCCGCCTTGTATAAAGGGCGACTGCATATCGCGATATACAAGTTAAAGATACAATGATTGTATACAAGGTGGACTTGAATCCAAGATCAAATTCAGCATATTCAGTTGTCAGGTCCGCCTTGTATGTATAAGTGTTTTGTATATTTGAGCATGCAAAGAAATATACAAAGAAAGGTGATACAAGCTGAACCCGACGGGGCAATCAAATACAGTTAATGATCATTTTGGAGTCCATGACTTGTATGCTGTGACATACAAACTGGTATAAAAATAGTGAACATACAAGGAGGAACATGCAGTTTTTAGCGATGGCCCCAAGCTTCATTCCAGTGACGAATCAAATGGTGCCACGTGTCAGATGAGATACAGGGTCGATTCAAAAGGTAAAGGCCCGCGTACATGCAGATTCAAGATGCATATACATAGGGCATTTTCAAAGAGTCATTTTTAGATGCCAAAAACAACCCGATATATAAGGCGCTTTGTATATCCAGAGGCCAATTCAGAGGGCGATATATACAGGCAGTTGACCGAAACTTTGACTGCCTGTATATCCTCCATCCTAGCGAATTTTGACATGCTGTAAGAGGCAAAGATGCATATTTTGGTCCCCTCTTTCATTTGGCAGGGTTTTTAGGAGTTTTTGTCACCTTTCCATTTTTAGATCTGGCTTTGCATACTTTGGTCGAGTTGACATTTCAGCGACTTTTGGGGCAGGATGCAGATATGTTTTACATTTATTTCTACAGGATGATGCAGCAGCTCGCATTAATGATCAAAAATATCTTTTCCCCACCCTATTTCATATATTTTCATATATGCATTGCTGAGGATCGATGAGTAAGTTGCTTGTATTAATGATTGAAAATATCTTCTATCTGCCCAGTGCCAGATATTGGACACCATAGCTTCTACAGGTGGACAGTCATTCATGGGAGGATATTTTCTGAGACAGCTCTTAGAGCAAATTTTGATAACTGCCCTAGGTTAATTTGGAATGCTATATATATGCATTCATATGTTGTAAAAAAGGTGGGAAAATTTTTAGCATTCAGGCTTTTCTGTTTCCAAATAGAGCTTTCTAATACTGTAACTGTGCCTTCCCACTGAATATATTCAAGTTATTTTCCCTCTTTGGACTGATTCTTCATCATGTGTGAATCTACATATGGTTTTTTGTGAATGTCTTTGTTCCTCTCAATCATCTGATTTTTCACCTTTGCTAGGATCAATCGAATCTGTGTGTCTACTTGCTATATTTGGTTATGCTGTGCATTTTCTCAGTATTGTGAGGGTTCTTTTATTAAACTTGGTGAATCACCCTTTTTATTTTTCAAGCTTTTATCTCATCTTTCATTTTAAAGCATTCCTTCTCCCTTTTCCCCCAAAATTCAGTAGTTTTAGGTGATAACCAGTTGAGGAAGCCGGCCTTCCTTGGAGATCTGATCTCATTTAGCAAAGTCCCACACTTAGAGATCATTCCCATGTTACTCTAGATTGCAGAGGTTTCACAACTATATGCAAGGGTGCAAATCTGAGAGATAACAACTTTGGCATGCCTGGTGGGACTCAAGGTCAGAGCAACAATCAACTTAACAATCATTATTACTGGTTTTGATGTGCAGCCAGTGATTTTTTAAACCTGTAAGAGGTTAAACTTGCATATCTAGTGACTCACACTGAGAAAGAACAAACAGATCAGTTTTGCTAATACATATTTTATGAGAAAGATTCAAACCAGGAGTTCAAGCTCAGTTGAATATTTGCAGTTGTCTTCACCTAGAAGGCAGAGTAGAGCTGTAGCAAGGACTCCAGTTTCTAAAAGGATACATTTAACTCCACCAAATTTCAAACCAGTTGCTTCTGTAGTTCCTATAGCAACTCAAGCAAATCTACCCCCAGCTGCTCAGATGGCAAAAAATCAACCATTTGTGGCTTTTGATGGGGGGAACCCTTTAAACCTAACAGTACATGATGTTATAACCATGGCAGCTTTGAAGAGTCTACCTTATTTCACAGAGGAAAATCAAACTACTCCTATTGAGCACATAAGAGACATAGCATCTCTGTGTGGTGTACATCATGTCACTCAAAAAAATGTAGCCATCAGGCTGCTAGCTGCCTCATTCAAAGGGAAGGCATTGCAATGGTTCAGTAGTCTACTAGTGCAGACTATTACAACCTAGGATGATCTAGGGGAGAAATTAAACAAATAATTCCAAGACAAATCAGATAATCTATCATTGGTTGAACAGATGACCACCATAAAGAGAGCTCCTCAGGAGCAAATGATGGATTTTAACTTCAGATATCAAAAGACATGGGACATAATTCCTGCCATGGTAAGACCTCCAGCTGAGTATGCATTCTTGTATTTTTTGAAAGCCCTGAATAGTGATATTTTAGTAATGATTCAATCACTAGGAGGTACTAGTTTACCAGATGCTTATGAATTAGCTATTAGGGAAGAGAATAATCTAATTTAAGCTGGAAAAATAGTACCCAGACCGCCAGTACCCATCTTTCTTGAGATTCACGCTTTAATGCCTTTGCCAATCCCATATTTTGCCCCTTTACCTACTGTGGCAGCATTACCAAGTACTGCCAATTCTGAACCTGCTGCCACTAGTTCATCTCAAAAGCTAAAAGAGATCAAAAATAGCCAACAAAAAATAGAGAATATCCTGCAGACCTTTGGGAATGAGTTAGTAAATATTAAAAAGTAGCAATCCCAGAGCAGGCAACCAAATCAGCAGCCATATCAAGGCCAAAATCAGCCTTATCAAGCTAACAAGCCACCTTATCAAAGTAATTACCAAGGTGCTAGGCAAAATGTGAATCAGAGGCCTTTTCAACCTTATAATCTAGCACCTATTAATGCAATAAGGGACCTTGTCCCTACTCAGAACAACCTTGCAGCTGAGTATGAATGGTGCTATCCATGCAATCAACCACACAATCAAGCAACCTATTTAAATGGAGTCATAAATTAGGCTTTAATGGTGCAAAATGTGGCAGTCTCACAGCCAAATACACCTAATGATGGAGCTGTACAACAACAGGATCAACCTAAGGGAGATGCTGCTTTCATGAACTTGCAGGAAGGTGAATTCTGTGGCATGAATAGAGATAATACACCAGTAGCAGCAAATACAAGGACCAAGAAGAGGGGTTATGAGATGGAGCAAGCAACAAATACAGGAAAAGCACCTGCTGACACTTCTACATCCCAAATTCCCCATATTTTACAAAGAAATACTTCAGCAACAGCAAGGGAAATGCCTTGTTTACAGGCTGATATTGTTGCTACAAAATCACAACAAAAGGTAAGTGTCACTCCACCTTTCAATATTATTGAAAATATGAGGAAGATAAATGTGATAATGTCTATGTGGGATTCATTAGCCATCCCAGGCCAAAAAGACATATTGCAATCTGCCTTATCTAATTTAAAAGTGTCCAAAGATACAATTATTGACCCAAATAGGGTTGTCCTTACCAATTCCTCTAAGAATAACAGTAAACAGCCTAACAAAGGTGCTAAGCCTCTCCCATTTTATGTATCTTTGATAATTGGAGACAAGTTAGTACACAACTGTATGGTAGACAGTGGAGCAAGTAGTTTCGTGATGCCTAAACAAATTGCAGACCAGTTAGGATTGAGGTACCAGCCCTTGGAGAAAGGTGTGCTTCAATTAGATGGCACGGCTATTAATACTGTGGGTGTAATAAAAGACCTAGGTCTCACTCTGCACACTTGCCCAAATGTTTTAATCATCCAAGAGGTCTTCATCATTGACTTGCCTCCTTATTTTGCCATGTGCTTATCAAGAGAATTTACAGCCAAGATAGGAGGATATTTATCCTCAGATTGGTCCCACATGTTTTTTAGGACCAAATATGGCACCAAAGTAACTTTAAAATCTGAGTTGCTTTCAAATCATCACATTGAGCCCTACACACCAAGTGCTGTTAATACAAATTGCATTATTTTCGATGATCTTGAACTTGTGGCTGCTCAAGAACTACAACTTGAAAGTATACCAGAAGTGTTGTTGAGGGAGTGGTCCTCAGAAAATGTTGTAGATGATCCTAAGGCACACATTCAAGAAATTGGTATGGGAATTTACATACTACATGAGCCTGAAACAACAATTCCAAATCTGGTAAAGGATATAGGACAGCAACCAGAGTAGCAGGAGGAAGTATGGAAAATGTATTTTGATGGCTCTAGGAGCAGAAATGGATCCGGTGGTGGTGCAATGCTGGTGTCACCACAAGGTGAAAGATATTTTTTTGCTTTCCATTTTTCCTTCTCATACACCAATAACACTGCTAAGTATGAGGGATTGATCCAAGGTTTGCAGTGGGCCAGAAAGAGGAAGATTAGCTGTTTGCAGGTGTTTGGAGATAGTGAACTTATTGTAAATCAGGTAACAGGGCTGCATGTCACCAAGAATGATACTTTGAAATGCTACAAACATAGGGTGTGGGACATGATTGAAGAATTTGATGCTTTCAATCTGATCTCTATTCCAAGGAATCAGAACTCCCATGCTGATAGGTTAGCTGCAATTGGGGCTTAGTTTGACATCCCAAGTGATATTCAAAGGGAGAAGGTACAACCTCATGTAAAAATAGTTGATAGGCTCTCTATCCCTGATAATAATATTTATTGGCAAGTTTTTGAAAGTGATGAGTAGATCCTACATTTCTTATTAGAGGAAGATAAGTTTTCTATGATAAATCAGGATAAGCTCAAACATCAATATGGCAATGATCAAATTGTTCAGTTGAGAACAAACAAGCTGCCCAAGTGATTGGTAACCTTGGAATCTATTTTTGGCACTGATGATCAGATGAAGAAAACCAAAACTAACATGCAGATAAAAGAGGAACATTATGAGGAGTTGGAAATTTTCAAGGGGAAACTTCTCAAAATAGGTAAAATCTGCTCGCCTGAAGATAGGAGAGCCTTCATTGCCCTTTGTCAAGAGTTTGAAGATGTGTTTGCTTGGGATTACTTAGACCTAAAAGGGTTCAACCCTCAGATTGCCCAGCACACCATAGAATTAGAACCAGGTACAAAGCCTGTGAGGCAAAAGCAAAGACCTTTAAATCCAAAGCTTGAGCCTCTAATGATTAAAGAACTGACCAAACTGATTGAGGGGAAAATTATTTTTCCAATCAAGCATACTTCTTGGGTCTCCAACCTCGTCCCTGTGAGAAAAAAGAATGGGGAGATTAGGCTATGTGTTGATTTTAGAGACCTCAATAGGGCCTCCCTAAAAGACCACTATCCATTGCCCTCAATGGAACAAATTCTGCAGGTTGTGGCTGGCTCAGAAAGATTTTCTTTGCTTGATGGATTTTCTGGTTACAATCAGGTGTTAGTCAAGGAGGAGGATCGGTTTAAGACTACTTTCACCACTAAATGGGGCACCATGGCCTACAGGAGAATGCCTTTCGGTCTCTCAAATGTTGGCTCTACTTTTCAGAGAGCCATGGATATGGCCTGTAAGGGTTTGCTATATAAATTGGTGCTGGTATACCTGGACGACATCACAGTTTTTTCTAAGAATGCATCTGAGCATTTATCCCATCTGAGGTTAGTATTTGAAAGATGCAAGGAATTCGGGATATCTCTCAATCCCAAGAAGTGCATATTTGCTGTGCACGAAGGCAAGCTGTTAGGGCATGTTGTATCAAAGGAAGGCATTACCATTAACACTGAAAGGGTAAGAGCTATTCTGGAGTTGCCCTTACCTAGCCACAAGAAGGGGCTTCAAAGTTTTATTGGCAGAATTAATTTTCTGCGAAGATTCATCCCTGATATTACAAATCTTTTGAAGCCTTTGACGTCCATGTTAAAGAAGAATATAGTTTTCAGTTGGACAAAGGAGGCCAAACTTAGTTTTGAATCCATCAAAGAGGCATTAGTGGCTACACCAACTCTGGTAAACCTTGATTTCTCCAAAGATTTTATTTTGTATGCTTATGGCAGCTTGGATACAGTCTCTGTGATTCTGGTACAGCAGCAGAGTGGCAATTTTGAGCAACCAATCACTTTCTTTAGCCAGGGGCTGGAGGAGTACGAGCAAAGGTATAGCTTTGTTGAGAAACATGTCCTTGCAGTGATAAGAAGCCTTAAGAAGTTTTGGCATCTTGTTTCTAATAATAAGATACATCTGATGGTCGCTCATCCCAGTGTAAAGGAGTTCCTGTTGAGTAAAGATGTTAGTGAGAAAAGGGCTGGTTGGATCACCAAAGTCATGGAATATGACATAGAAATCAAGATAACCAAGCTTGTCAAAGGTAGAGGACTTAGTGAACAACTCGCTACTAGTTCAAAGAATGAAATAGGAAAAGAAGAGGAGGTGCTTTTGACTATTGAGGAAGAGCATCAGAATGATATAGCAGCAGTAAGCACCAGTTGGGTTAATGACATGACTCAATTTTTGCAAACTGGTGAATGTCTAGCAGGTCTAAGTAGAACCAAAAGAAGATATTTTAGACTGTAATCCATTCCATATGTTTTAATAAATGGCATCCTTTTTAGAAAAGAGTTTAATGGTGTATTTTTAAGGTGCATTGATAAAGATCAGACTGACAAGGTGCTACATGAATTTCATGATGGAACAACAGGGGGTCATTTTGCCCCAAGGACTACTACTTGGAAAGTAATGAGAACTGGCTATTATTGACCCAGCTTATTTAAGGATGCCCATGCATGGGCTAGAAAATGTATAAAGTGTGCCATTTTTACCGGAGCGGAAAGGTTGTCAGCTTTACCTCTGCAACCAATTCAGGTAGGGCAGCCCTTTATGAGATGGGGCATTGATTTTATAGGTCCTATTAACCCACTATCAAGTGTAGGCCACAGGTGGATACTTACAGCTACAGACTATTTCACAAGGTGGACTGAAGCAGCGACCCTGAAAGAATCCAATGAGAATGTTGTTTTAAATTTTTATTGTGATTTGGTTTCCAAATTTGGAGTGCCTGAGTCTATTATCTCAGACAATACTTTGGCCTTTGTAGGATTGAAAACAACTGACTGGGCTGTTAAGAATGGGATCTATTTGAATACTTCATCAAATTATTACCCACAGGGTAATGGTTTGGCTGAATCTACAAATAAAAATCTCATAAGGATTATTAAAAGATCAATGGAGGATAACTAGAGGACTTGGCACACCAATCTGAAATTTGCCCTATGGGTAGATAGAATAACTCCTAAAATGTCTATTGGGAACTCCCCATATCTGCTAGTGTATGGAAAGGAGGCAAGGTTGCCTATATCTATGCAACTGCCAGCCCTAGACATTATGAATCAGCTGGAAATGTTTGAAGCAGAGGACCCCATGGCTGTCAGATATGCTCAACTGATGGAGCTTGAAGAGAGCAGAGATAAAGACATGAAGACCATGGAGTATCATCAGCTTCAAACAAAAAGAAATTTTGACAAAAAGGCCACCCCCAGAAAATTTAGAATGGGTGATATGGTGCCTAAATGGAATGAATTAAAAAGTAGACCAGGAAAGCATTCCAAGTTTGATAGCATGTGGAGTGGCCCATTTCTCATTACTGAATGCAAGGGGCACAATGCATTTCAGTTATTAAGTATGGATGGACAAAATTTGCCTATCCTAGTTAATGGGATACATCTAAAGAAGTGTTTTGAGGTATGAGTACCTTGTAAATCAGTAGATTAGATTTCTTACTTTCAATAAGTGTTGCTGCACAATAGTTTAGATCCTTTTGTTTTCCCTAAGTGCTGTCTAGCACAGTTGGAGGGGTTACCTTCAACATTTTTGCCTTGCTCTTCCAAACGTTCTCCACTGTCAATATTCTGAGTTGCTAAAATCAGGATTCCTTGTCAAGACATATTTTTGTTTTTGTATGACTCCATGCCCAATGGACCCTTAAGGCCACTAATCTTATGTTTAGCAGGCAAACATCCCATAGAAGTCACCAAATTGTTGACCTATTTTGCCTCTGCCCAGAGCCAAATATTCCACTTTGTAGTTTCCTTGAAAATCTTTTAGAAATGCATGTACAAGGTGTAAATTATTCAAATACTCATGCATGCCTTGTCAAAAATTCCCAAAATCTTTCCTAAGGAATCCTTGCAAAAAACCCAGAAAAACCCAGAAATCTTTTGTTTTCAAGTGCTTTCTATCGCTAGGATTTTCTCATTTTTATAGCTTGTATTTGTATATATTTTTGAATGTACATTTGCATATACATTCGCCTTTGTACATACAAAGGAATATGCAAAGGATATATACAAGGCAAAATGTACATTGGTGAGATTGCCAAATTTCCATCGATCTTTGAAAATGATAAAAAAAAATGAGTTGTATGCATTTTTCAATGCATATCAGGCCTACATATACATTGTGGAATCTTTCACAGATCCCCAGAATATTCTGCAAATGTATATTAAGATTGATTGTATATCGGGCTTGTATGTTCACACATACAACTCAATATACAATGAAAACATACAAGGCCGACTTTGATACATGTGCTACAGTGTAATGTATGTCACCCATTTACATTCACAATATACAAAGACAAAGATGCATTTGCTACAGTGTCTTGTATTTTTCGCTTTGTATGTTTTCACATGCATTCGCTGATATACAAGTAGATGCAACTAGTGGGGCCCGCGCATATGCAAAGAAGATTGTATGTTTTGACATACAAAGGATCACATGAATAGTGGAATGTATATCGGATTGTATGTTCGCACATACAAGGCCGATATACAAGGAATTTTATACAACCCGGACCTGAATAGAAATTTCAATTTATTCTATGTTGTTCTCGGGTCCACCTTGTATAAAGGGCGATTGTATATCACGATATACAAGTCAAAGATACAATGATTGTATACAAGGCGGACTTAAATCCAAGATCAAATTCAGCATATTTAGTTGTCAGGTCCGCCTTGTATGTATAAGTGTTTTGTATATTTGAGCATGCAAAGAAATATACAAAGAAAGGTGATACAAGTTGAACCCAACAGGGCAATCAAATACAGTTAATGATCATTTTGGAGTCCATGAATTGTATGCTGCGACATACAAACTGATATACAAGTGAACATACAAGGAGGAACATGCAGTTTTTAGCGATGGCCCCAAGCTTCATTCTAGTGATGAATCATATGGTGCCACGTGTCAGATGAGATACAGGGCTAATTCAAAAGGTAAAGGCCCATGTATATGCAGATTCAAGATGCATATACACAGGGCATTTTCAAAGAGTCATTTTTAGATGCCAAAAACAACCTGATATACAAGGCACTTTGTATATCCAGAGGCTGATTCAGAGGGCGATATATACAGGTGGTTGACCGAAACTTTGACTTCCTGTATCTCCTCCATCCTGGCAAATTTTGACATGCTGTAAGAGGCAAAGATGCATATTTTAGTCCCCTCTTTCATTTGGCAGGGTTTTTAGGAGTTTTTGTCACCTTTCCATTTTCAGATCTGGCTTTGCATACTTTGGTCGAGTTGACGTTTCAACGACTTTTGGGGCAGGATGCAATTATGTTTTGCATTCATTTCTAGAGGATGATGCAGTAGCTTGCATTAATGATCAGAAATATCTTTTCCCCACCCTATTTCATATATTTTCATATATGCATTGTTGAGGATCGATGAGTAAGCTGCTTGTATTAATGATTGAAAATATCTTCTATTTGCCCAGTGCCAAATATTGGACACCATAGCTTCTACAAGTGGACAATCATTCATGGGAGGATTATTTCTGAGACAGCTCTTAGAGCAAATTTTGATAACCGCCCTAGGTTAATTTGGAATGCTATATATATGCATTCATATGTTGTAAAAAAGGTGGGAAAATTTTTAGCATTCAGGCTTTTCTGTTTCCAAACAGATCTTTCTAATACTGTAACTGTGCCTTCCCACTGAATATATTCAAGTTATTTTCCCTCTTTGGATTGATTCCTCATCCTGTGTGAATTTGCATATGGTTGTTTGTGAATGTCTTTGTTCCTCTCAATCATCTGGTTTTTCACCTTTGCTAGGATCAATCGAATCTGTGTATGTCTGCTTGCTATATTTGGTTATGCTGTACATTTTCTCAGTATTGTGAGGGTTCTTTTATTAAACTTGGTGAATCACCCTTTTTGTTTTTCAATCTTTTGTCTCATCTTTCATTTTAAAGCATTCCTTCTCCCTTTTCCCCTAAAATTTAGTAGTTTTAGGTGATAACTAGTTGAGGAAGCCAACCTTCTCCGGAGGTCTGATCTCATTTAGCAAAGTCCCACACTTAGAGATCATTCCCATGTTACTCCAAATTGCAGAGGTTTCACAACTATATGCAAGGGTGCAAATCTGAGTGATAACAATCCTAAGAAGAAGTTACCATATTAGATTTGATGAAGTATAAAGCACAATTAATGGACAAATGGTTCATGTCTTCTATTTTTGAAGCTGAAGATGTGGTAAAAACTTCTCTAGAAAGGTGAAATTCTCTTAGTGCTTTGAAAAGAAAGGTGGATAAGCTACAGATTGAAGTAGGCAAGAGATCCTTCAAACTGGAAAAGCACCTGGATGCTTTGGAAGAGTTGAAAAGAATTGACATGAAGATACTTATAGCTAACAAAATACTGGATAATAACACCTCCCAGCTGCTCAATATTTGGTATGATGACACTAGATTTGAATGTGACATTTTGAAGAGATGCAATGGCAAACTCAAGGACATAAGTGTCAAATTGCATGATCTTATGGTGAAAGAGGCAGAAACCCTGAAGGCTTTAGAAGGAAAGGTGGAAGGGAAAATAGAGAATCAAGATACTAATTTTGTTGTTCAGGCTTTTCATGATAATTTTAAGCAAGCTACAGAGGATCCCCACACCATTTGATAGAGGAGATAATAAACAAAGTCATGAGGATGAAGGTCAGGGTGGAAACATACAAGGAAACGTTGAACAACAGGAGGAATAAGATGGATGCCCTTCAAGCAAAGTTTCATTCCCACAGGCATGTTGTACTGAGGGCCAGGGTTCAGGATGGAGGTGAGATTGATAGAATAGTACATCTATATGAATCCATCAGGGAAACCATAAAGGTACACATAGAGGATGATCTACATCAGAGTGATAGTGATAATGGAGATGACAGTGATGAAGAAAATGATGGAGAAGAGGAAAGTGAAGAAGAATAAGATGATGAAGAGTAAGTAAAGATGCATGATAATAGAATCATATACATAGTCCACTTACAAGTGAATGAGTTTTGCTAGATAGTTGCCAGCTGGTAACTTGTGCCACATATGTAGATATTGACTAAGTCAATGAGAGAATATTGACCGTTGATCTGAATGGATGAATCTTGACCCTTGGTCATTTGTAACTGCCTCTTCTCCTTATTCTATAAAAGGGGATGGAGTGCACTTTTTAAAGCATTAGAAACTTAATTGAAGTTAAATTGTTGAAGCATTCAGGACTGATTTCAAAGCTTTTGTGAATGTACATGTCTTTTGAATACTTAATGAAACAGAATCTATTTTTGATTACAAACAATTGTAAATCTTGAGTAGTAAGTGAATGAGATTTGGATATATGCATTGATTAGCTACATCCCTTGGAGTGCTTGTCAGTTTGCATGTGTTGTTTTCATTCCTTGTTCCTTTGAAGTTAGCATCAACCATACCTAGCTATGGAACATCCTGTTGAAATTATGGTTTGATTTCTTCTCTTCATAACTGTATCTGGAATGTATGTGACTCAATAGCTAAAGGTTCACCAAATTTAGAAGTATTTCTTTAAATTTGTTTGAATTTCATTATAAATCACCTTCATAATTGCAAATAACATACAATCTAAAGTATATAACATAAAATATGCCTATATCTCGTAAATAATTGAACACACAGAGCATATTTTGAGCAAAAGCATGTTAATAATGATAAATATCATGCAAATACACATTAATATCAATGACTAAACATGTGAATATCTACTTGTAGGCACATCATTTGATTAAATACACAGTGTAGAAGTATATACATGTTCATGACAATAAATGCTTAGAAGAATTGATCAAACTTATAAATATAATCATAATATGTGGAGCATAGTGGAAATAACCTTGTTTGTGAAGTGAATTTGTAATAAGCAGGTGTAGCATTGATCATCTAGACAATGTAAGACCATTTGAAATGGAAAACAACATGTCACATCAACCTCTGAGTAACGTCAGAAGATCATGACCTGATCAATGGAGACTTGGAGTCATCAATTTGTTCCAAATTAATCGTACTTTTCAAGATAATAAAAGTTTGTTGTGCAAATTGTTATGAGTGTTGTTGTGACTAACAATAATCATCAACACTCAAAGTAGAAATCACTACACATAGCCATGAATGCTACCACTTGAGTATTAGGATCACCTTTTCCACCATATTTTTCAAAGACAAGAGTTTCAAACCTTTCAAGTATAGGAGTTCTCAAAATTGCATAAGATAAGGGATTACAGGCATGATAATTTGGTATATTAGGCTGTGAATAATTTGTCCAATTTGTCACTTTTTGTTGTAAAGTAGTCATGCCATGCAGAAGTTGGTTTAGGATGGCATCATTAGGAGATGTGGTTTGCCATGAGGAATTAGAACCAAAGTGAGGAGGTGACTGAGCCTGAGTCATAATAGGTGGAGGCTGTGAATAGGTCATTGGTGGTTGGACATAGTGATAGGTGGAAGATGGTTGCAAATAGGTAATAGGTAGCTTGGAATAAGTGGAATGGATATGTGGTTGAGAACAATTATTCATAGAAGAGGTCCCCTTAGAAACCAAATTCTGATAATTAAATCCCACAGCTTTGTAATTTTGTGAACTGGTTCCATTAGATACTCCAATACCAATGGTAGCATTACTACAAGCATTTGCATTGGTTGTTAAAATTGTTGATGTGAATGTAGATATTCTTGTGGTCGGTATAGGTGTTGATACTTGTGTGTGAGACAGTGACGACATGTTGTTAATAAATTTTGCACATTCAGTCACCAGCATAACATTAGTTTGCATAATATGCATTAAACCTTAGATAAAATCAATACCATCTTGTCCTTCTTTTATCAATTCTCTTACATGTTGAATCACAAGTACAATGTCTTCCGCTATTCTCTCAATTTCCACAAAAGCTTGAAATTTAGCTAAATATTTGTCAAGTTTGTTTATTTGTTCATCAGGTACATGTGTGACCACCTCAATAGTGTCATCGATATCATGAAATACTTGATCTTCCATAGTGGTTGTAGGAGGTAAAATATCTTGCAAAATTTGTGTCTCCTTTGTAAAGAAGGTATCCAATGGATTTTTAGAGGTCTAAATATTATTTTCTTCAAGGGGACTAGATCCCACGAGTCTTCTGCTTCTTCTTAAATGAATGTTTCTATTAGGGCAGTGGATCATAAGGCTCATGTAAGAGCATGGAACACATAATGCACAAACTAATAGAACAAACCCTAAGAGCAGGATATGTTTAAGATCCAAAGTGCTTGATATTTTTCAACAGATTTCGATGCAAATAAGTGAAAGAAAAGGTATTGTAAGGAAATTGATCAAGTGTAGAAAATAATATGTCTGATATCAGTCCAATAAATCCATAAAATTATTCACAATGCACTTTTGATGCAAACCTAGAATGATGACAAGTCAAAACCTAGTGAAAATACACTAAAATATGCAATTTTTCACAAATTTTGAATGCAAAGACCCACAAAAAGGGGTATTGTAAAGAATTTTAGGAGGTACATCAGATTATAGTAGTAATATCAGTCACCTAAAGCCATAAAATCTTTCACAACATGCTTAGAGTGCAAATCTAGGTCAAACCCTAGGTCAAATATAGGCAAAATATGTAATTTTCTACCAAATTTCAATGCAAAAGAGTATGACAAAGGATGTTGTGAGGAAAATTATGATGGGAAGAAGATTATAACAGTAATAATAGTGACCTAATTCCAAAAAATCCATCACAACATGATTATAGTGCAACTCAAGATCAAACCCTAGGGAAAATATAGCTAAAATATGCAATTTTTCACCAAATTTTCACTGTAAGAGGCAAATAAAGAGGTGTTGTAAAGAATTTGAGGAGGGGAAGCAGATACTAACCATAATAAAATCCAATTAGTGCAAAAAAATTCTTCACAACATGCCTATGATGTAAATCTAGAGAGTTGAGAAGGCCAAATCTAGTAGGTCTTAGTCCAAATGAATGCAAAATGTTATATGAATGATTTGTAATCTGATTTATGATGAAAAATTAATTCCACTCAGATCTGAAAATGATTTTCAAACCCTACAATGCAAAATGCAAGTGCAAATCTAATAAAAATCAATGAAAAATGCTAGTTTTTTGTTGAAATTTTCTATGTAAAAATGCAAATTTTTTGAAATCTAAATGCAAATTTACACTAAAATGCAACACTACAACCAAATTTAAATTTGAATGAGTGTCTAAAATCAATAGAAAAATATGAAACAAGATTTTACCTACAAACCCTAGTTTTTGAATTTACTAGGTTATATGAAAAATAAAAAATTTCCAACAAAACCCTAGCAATTTTATAATGAAAAATGCAATGCAAGTGATTTTAATTTTGTAATTTTCTGTAATTTAGCTCAGATCTGATGCAAAAAGTAGAATTTTAATGAAATTCAAATCAATTGATGAAAACTTTATGAAAATGCAAACCCTAGATTGCAATGTTTTTCAAATTTTTTAAATTTTTCAATTTTTTTGTAATTTTTTGAATGCAATAAGATGAACAATGAAATGAATGAATGTAAATCTAAAACAAAACACTTAGAAAGGTGCCAAATTCATTAAAAACATGGGTTCACCAAAATGTTTAAGGTAAAATTGTAAGAGGGTTTGGTTTGATGGTTTATGTGAATCCTCCTTTCACCTTAAACATTCAAGGAATTTAGGTCAAGTAGGAATCTACTGTTAGGCCTTCAGTCACTTGGAATGTAGGGAAAATTGAAATTGTGTAGATTTGTTGTTCAATTATGCCCAATTATGCTCAAAATCCTAATTATGCAAATTCAAAAGCAAATGGTCAAATCACGAAAAATGCTCGCACACAGAGATATCAAATGACAATCAAATGCATACCAAATTTCAAAGTTTGGAAAGAAGAACAGTCAAGGACTAATGAGTGGGCACCTGAGTCCAAGGTACCAATTTCTTTGCAGAATCCTGATCTCCTTCCGACACTGATCTGCATTGTAGCTTCCATTTTTAGGAATTCAACTATGGAGGACACAAGGACTAGCGCCCAAGTCCAAGAAAAGCTCCAAAGTCATGCTTCTTTCTAGATCCTAAATCCTTGATGCCTGCTAACCCTTCCTAGGACTCCATTTCTTCTAGATGTAATACCTGTAACCTACAATCACAAGGAGTGGGTTGGGGGTTGTGGTGTTTATAGGCTTGCCTCAGTCAAGCCCCAGAGAGACATTCAAGTCTTCTAGACATTGTTGTGAGAGAAAGAGTGTCTATCCCTGTATGATAGAGGAAAAATCCAATTGATAAATGATTGAGAACATAATTTATATCACCTTGTAGTGAAGATCTCATGGAAGGAAGATGCTCTTCATGCCATGAGGAGATGGCTGCCCAAATCTGCAAATACAAACATAATAACAACACAAAGTATGCTCTACAACATACAATGAATGCCTTGGATCACTTCTACACAAGCTCATGAATCAAAATTGCCATCTAGTAATCATCTAGTTTACAAATGAATGCCTAAACATGCTTATATATGCAACTACAAACATTCTCACCAAGACTTTTGTAATTGAAACTTACCGTGTCGGCATAGGACCTAAATAATGGTCACAAACCGACACTTAAAAATTGGTCCTAAACTAAAATAGGGTAGGACTAGGGCGCGGGAGCCCAAGTCCACCGCCCTATTTTAGGCAAGATTTGTCATAAGTGCATCCCCTAAGTCCAAATTGCCATTGAACTTCAGGGTTTTCTCATCGGGATGTTAGATTATCATGAAAGATTATCTAAATGCATAAACCAGACCCAGGAGCTAAACCTTAAGAGGGAAAAGCCCCCAAGGGGACATCTTCTGACATAATAGTTTGACACTGTTTATTGCTTGGGATTTTTTGGGTTGACTATTTGATTTTTTTGTGGTTTTTCGACATTTTGTGATGTTTTTGGAATTTTGGGAATATTTGGATGTTTTTGGATTTTTGAGAATATTTGAATGTTTTTATATTTTTGAGGAATATTTGGATGTTTTTGAATTTTTTAGAATATTTGAATGTTTTTGTATTTTTGAGGAATATTTGGGTGTTTTTTGGATTTTTTGGAAATAGGTGTCCTCCAATATTGATTTCAAGATCAGGAATTTGCCCCCAATCAAGGGCATGATATCATTATGACCAAGGCAAGGTGGGGTGTGAAGACACTAAATGTTAATTTATTCTTAGGCCATGAGAGGGATAATGGGATTTATTATGGGTTTTGGAATGTGGATTATTTTGTGGATTATGTAGGGTTTATTTCGGAAGGTGGAAGGTAGAATAGAGTGATGGTAGACAATGGAGCAAAGATTAATTACACATGGTGCCTGTTTTCTAGGTTTTCACCATGGTACTTATCCAAAGTGCCACCAAAGTGGTTTTCACTTTTGGACAGATTATTTCCCTTTACTATTTTTTTTATTTTTTTATTTTTTTGATATTTTTTTGATATTTTTTTTATTTTTTAAGTGTAATATCACTGAAGGTGCATGTTGTTGATGGGTTCTGGTAATGGTTCACCTTCAAGAGTGGCCAATTGATATGCACCAGACCCATAGGCTACAGTGATGACATAAGGCCCTAGCCAATTCAGCTCAAATTTTCCTGGCTTCTCCCGTTCCATCTGATTTTTAGGGTTTTCTTTGAGGACGAGGTCTCCAATATTGAAATGTCAGACTTGAACCCTTTTGTTGTAGTTGCGGTGGAGACGATTTTGATATGCCTGTAAATGGTTTAAGGCATTTTGTCTCCTCTCATCTAGTAACTCTAGTTCATGCAGGCGGGCTACTCTGTACTCTTCATCATCAATCAACTGCTGCAAGGACACTCTCAGGGAGGACAACTTGACCTCAATGGGTAGGATAGCCTCAAATTCATAAACAATGGAGTATGGAGTGGCTCTGGTGGGTGTGTAGATGCTGGTACGGTAAGCCCATAGGGCAGGGTTAAGTTGGATATGCCAGTCATGGCTAGCATCACTGACAATCTTTTTGAGTATTTTTATGATGGTTTTGTTTGATGCCTTAGCTTGACCATTGCCTTTTGGGTAGTATGGAGTGGTGAAGTGGTGCTAGATGTGGAATTTTTCACAAAGTTCTTGGACATCTTGATTTTTTAATGGGTGGCCATTATCTATTACAATGGTTACAGGACACCATACCAGCATATGATATAGTTAAGGATAAGCTTGGCGATTTGTTTGCTAGTAATGTATGTCATGGGGATGGCTTCAATCCACTTTGTGAAATATTCAGTGGCAATGATGATGAATTTATGGTTGTTAGCAGAAGTAGGGTGGATTTTACCCATGAGGTCAAGTCCCCATTGAGAGAAAGGCCATGGAGATGTGAGTGGCTACAGGTCTTGAGCTGGCACATGTACAAGATTCCCTTGTATCTGACATTATCTGCATTTCTTTGTAAAATGGTAGGCATCCTTTTCCATGGTAGGCTATTAATAACCAGTTCTAATGATCTTCTTGGCAAGGGTAGGACCACTCGAGTGAGCTCCACATATACCCTCGTGTACTTTTTGTAGGGTTGTCTGTGCTTCCTCAGTGTCGAGACATCTTAGGAGGGTATTATCAAAGCCACGACAATAGAGGGTGTCACCAATGATGACATATTTGGTTTTTTGGTGGATTAAGGATTTTTCGTTGGTTAGATGAGAGGTCAGTAGGTAAGGTCTAGTCATGTAAATAGGTGTAGATGTCATTGTACCAAGGTGACATGGGACCAACAATTTCACAAACTAACTCAGATTCTAGGATATCGAAGGCGGGGACTAAGAGTTGTTCCACCAATAACTCAAACTGAGTCATGTTACTTGGAATGTCTAGGAGAGATCCAATTGTTTCCATTGCATTAGTTGCTCAGTTCTAAACCCTAGGAATCTAATCAAAGAGAACTATGTCAAAATAGAGCCTGAAACTATCCACCATTCTTTTGTATGGCATAAGTTTTATGTCCTTGGGTGTCATATTGATTGTTGACCTGTTTGATGACCAATTACGAATCACCAAAGACTTGTAGTTTCTTTATTTTCTAATTGATGGCCATATGTAATCCTATAAGTAGAGCCTCATATTCAGCAATATTTTTGTGCATGGGAAGGCTATGCAGAATGCCTTAGGGATGGCATCGCCTTAAGATGTAATGAACAAGATACCTACTCCTGAGCCATGATTGGTACAAGAATCGTCGAAGAATAGTGCCCATGTATTAGGCACCTCTAAGGCAAAAATGGACTCATCAGAGAAATCTAAAATTAGAGGATGGTCGGCTATTGTAGGTGCTACTATTAACTGCTATGTGATAACTTGTCCCTTTATTGATTTTTGGTCCACATACTCTATATCAAATTCACTCAGTATCATGACCCATTTAGCTAAGCATCCTGTGAGGGCTGCCTTATTGAGCAAGTACTTCAGAGGGTCAATCTTTACAATTAGCTTTGTTTTATGATTCAACATATATTGGCACATTTTTTGAGTGGTGAATACCACTGCAAGACATGAGTGTTCAATAGAGGTGTAGTTAAGTTTGTAGCCCACTAGTCTTCTAATGATATAGTAAATGGCTCTTTCCTTTCCTTGTTCATCATTTTGTACTAATAATGCCCCTAGAGATGAAGATGTGGTTGATATGTACAATAGCAAAGGTTGTCCTAGGATTGGGGGCATGAGAACTGGTGGTGACATTAGATAATCCTTTATCTTTTGAAAAGCATCTTGACATCTTTCAGTCCATACAAAAGGGACTCCTTTATGGAGCAAGTGTTGGAACGGCTGACATTTATCGACGAGTTGAGCAATGAATCTCCTTATTGACTATAATTTTCCTTGTAGGCTACATAACTGCTTTAAAGTTACTGGTGGGGGCATGTCCATAATGGCTTTGACTTTAGTGGGATTGACCTCAATGCCCCGA
Source organism: Cunninghamia lanceolata (assembly GCA_027924645.1). NCBI lineage: Eukaryota > Viridiplantae > Streptophyta > Pinopsida > Cupressales > Cupressaceae > Cunninghamia > Cunninghamia lanceolata. The sequence goes on along the minus strand of BSBN01001603.1, from coordinate 188,789 downwards.
TGAGAGACTATATATCCAAGCAATTTTCTTGAAGTGACTCCAAATATGCATTTCTTGGGATTTAGTTTGACTTTGTATTCCTTAAATCACGCGAAGACTTTATCTAGAACTTCTAGGCGAGTTCTTCTTGTCACTGATTTAGCTAATAGGTCATCTATGTAATCTTCCATGAAGGTGTGCATATAAACATGAAAGATTGTGGTCATAGCCCTTTGATATGTTGCTCCTATGTTTTTAAGTCTGAAGGGCATGACGTTCCAACAATATGCTCCCCATGGGCAGGTGAAATCCATCTTGTACTAATCTTTAGGGGCTATTCTTATCTAATTATACCCCAAGAAACTGTCCATTCATGAAAGCATTTCAAATCCAGTAGTGGGGTCAACTATGATATCAATATTTGGCAATGGGAAATCATCCTTTGGACGTGCCTTGTTTAAGTCTCTGAAGTCTTCACAAATTTGGATTTGTCCATTAGGTTTCATAATTGGAACAAGGTTGGATATCCACTCTGGGTAGTCAATGGGATGAATGAATCCAACGTCAAGTAACTTCTTTAACTCTGCTTTCACCAAAAGGGCTATGTGTGGATGCATTTTTCTCAGCTTTTGCTTTACTAGTTTTGCATTGGGAAACAATGGTAAGTGATGTAGAACAAGTTGTGGATCAAGGCCTAGCATGTCAGCATATGATCAAGTGAAGTTAATATGACACACAGAAGAAATCTATAAACTCTGGCTTTTCCTGTTCAGTGAGTGATGCAGCAAAGTGAACAATCCTAGGAGCATCTTTTGTACAAACATTGGCTTCAATAATTTGTTCCACAAGCAATGGTGATCTCTCATGTGCAATGGGAAGCACATCCATCCCTCCATCCTTGGGTGCATCAGAGAGGTTTTCACCCTCAGATACGTCCTTTATTTTTACTTTTGTATGGTCTAAGGGTGCCTTGCGGTTTTCACCCAGAGACCTATTTGCTTTTTCTTTTTCATTTTCACTTTTGCGACTAGAGGGCGAAGTAGACTCTCCAAAGTATGTGGAGTTATCCAAGTCCATGATGTAACCAACCTTGTGGTCCCCCAATGGTATTCCCTCATGAAGTCCCATGAACTCAGCAATAGCTTCGTCATTCTCAAATAAATCTATGCCAGGTGTTGTTTGTTGGTCCCAATCTATAAGTTTGGGATGGACAAGAGGTAAGCTATCATCAGTTTCAAGGAAACTTAGGGAGATGGGGCTAAGAGTGAAGATGGAGGTGTTATTCAGATCTCAAAAATGTTGATCTAGGCGGTGCCTTCGGGTAATTCGAGGTGGGATGATTGTGGTTCAAGTTCAGCTGGATCCCTTGATGTCTCAACTTCCTTAGAGGTACTTGCATCCCCTCCAAGAAGTAACTTAGTATGTGGAGCACTTTCTCTTCGTGAGGTATATCTTAAGCCTTTATTGTGTGGCTGCATAGTTGGTTGAAGAGGTTCAATTCATCCATTTCTGGTGGGCCCAAGCCCTCCATGTCTATCATATCCTTGCTTTTTGGCAAATTCATACCCTTTACCATATTGCTCTATGAGCAACTTGATATGCTCAACCTCTTCTTCTTCCTTATAGAGCCATGCAAAGATGTCTTCATTAACATCCTCTTTACTTAACTCACCCCATTTTGTGAATGTGGTGGGAGTAGCAAAAATAGTTTGCTTCAACGAAATGGGGCCAAGCTTTCCTTGAGACTTGGGTGATGTAGGCAACTTTCCAATGTAGTATGATCTTTCCATCTTATATTCACTGCATCCTTCATCTTGGATCTAAATTTTAGGGTTGATAGGCAGAGTGAAATTGGTGGTGGATTTGGATAATGTGGATAGGTCAACATAATTAGATGAAGTGGATGGTATGATTCCCCTATTGACATGTACTTGATGTTGGGGTACCTCTCTTAGGTGGCTGCAGTATTGAAAGGCATTGAGATCACCTATGATGGTGATTTCTATGTCATTATAAAGGAATTTGATACATCGATTGTATGTGGAGGGGACAGCCTTCATGGCATGGATCCATGGTTGACCAAGGATAAGATTGTATAGAAGCTCAATAGCCAAGACATGGAATACGGTATCTTGTGTGGCTGGTCCAACCCTTATGGGTAAGGTGATCACTCCTTTAGAAGAATGCTTAGTGTCATCATATGCCTTGATAACAATTCTCTTGGTTAGATCGATGCATGCCTCAGAGTAGCCCAGTATTATTACTAACTTTAAAGGACATATGTTTAATCCTAATCCACTGTCTACCAGGACTCATCGGATTTTATCTTATTGATGAAAACTTCAAGGTGTAGGGGATCAGTGTGGTTATATCGGTATGGCAAGTCACGTTCTGTGAATGTCACACTATCAATGGTGGCTAAGTGTCCCACCATGGCCTAAAATTGGTTTACATTTAGGTCTGTTGGGACAGAGAATTCTAGAAGTGCTTTATCCAGAATAGCCTTGTGTTCTAGTGAAAGGTGAAGTAACTCAAAGATGGATATTTGGGTTGGAGTCTTTATTAAGTGAACCAAAATGTTATATTGCCTTTTGCTTATGGGACGAATGTATTGGAGGATTGGAGGGAGCACTTTACAACGTTATCTTGGATTTGCGGGTGGTGACGGTGCATTCTAGATGAGCCTTGATGGTAATCATGGAAATGTTATTATTGTATGCACAGATGCTATTGATGGTGTCATCGTAGGCAACGTTGTAGTTAACACTATCATGCAGTTTGGTTCCTAATGAGGAAGCTTTTCCTGATCCATGCTTTTGCAATGGGTCTGTGAAGATGGTATGATCGGTGTTGGAGGAACCAGATGGTTGATCTACAACTATGTCACCCCTATCAATGAAGTCTTGAATGATATTTTTCAATTTGTAGCAGTTTGATGTCTTGTGGCCTTTGATTCAATGGTAATTGTAGAAGTCTTTATCATTCCATGAGGGCGGCTTAAAGGCTAGGTCGTATTGTCTAATTTATGGTAGTTGAATGAGGTTGTTTTGAAATAACTTCTTCAAGATTGATTCAATTTGCTTTGTCAAAGGTGTGTAATTGTGTCAAGGGGTATTATTCCTTGGGGGTGGTCTCGTTTGATTATTTTGGATCACATTGGCTACTTGTTGTTGCGATTGTGGTTGTTGTTGTTGTTGGACATGTGGCTGATTGTTTGTCACGGGAGGTTCTTTGAGTGTGATGATGGGACTAGTCCTAAATGCCTTAGCATCTACCACCCCATCATTGGTAACATTTTTGTTTTTGGCCCAAGTCTTGTTCTTTTCATAGGGTGTGTATTGGGTGTTTTGATTTTTGTTGAAAATTTTGATTATGCCCTTGGCAATGAGAGCTTTTTCAATGGTATCACCCTTCTCAACAACTTCTTTGAAGGAGGTGCAACAATGGATTTGTAATTGATGCATAAGCTCTTTGTTAAGATTTTCTATGAAGATGGGCACTAGCTGATTCTCAGAAATGTGACAAGGGCATTTACTCACTAGGCCCCTCCACCTTTGGAAGAAAGAAATGAAATTTTCTCCATCCTCTTGTTTTGTTTGACACAAGGTGACAATGTTTACGTCCATTTCTATGTTGTAGGAAAAGTGTGTTATGAACTTATCCACGAGTTTGGTCCATGTTCGTATTCCATGGGAAGATGTGTACACCATTCAAGAGCTTGGCTAGTGAGGCTCCTTGGAAAGAGTCTCATTAAATATGTGTGGTCATAGGCAAGCTCAAGACAAGAAGTATGGAACTCACGTACATGTTCAACGGGACTCCCATTTCCCCTATATTTGTTAAAGTTCGGTGCGGTGAAATGTGGGGGAAAGGGGCATGTAAATACCTTTGTCAAATGAGTATGGGTATAAGTCCTCCATAGAGTATGGTTTCTTTGTCCCCAAAACTTCTAAGCTCAAGAATTGTTGCTTTAGTTTGTCTAACTCTTGAGTGAGGGCTTCAACGAGTGTGTTGGTGGTGTTTGTGATCATGTGTTGATGCGAGTTACCTATGCTTAGTGCTGATGTGTTTTGCGGTCCCAAGTTTGTGACAATTGGGTTGGTGCTTGTGTTGGAAGGGATGTGTGATGAGGATGAGTTTAGGTTTTGGTTGATAGGCACATATGTGGTATTGGGGTTGATGTTTTGATAATGGGATGAAGAATTCGTGGTATGAGTGTTTTGGACATGATGGGTGTTTTGATGCGAGGCACTAGCATTTTGATTAATGTATTGATAATTTTAAGGAATGGTGAAAGTGGTACCAATGTTCATATGAGTTTTGGTTATAACATTGTTGTTTTGACTATTTGGGTCTACATATTGTCGATTCATGGTATGGTTATGAGTGGCATTGACGTTCATGTGGACATGAGATATGACAATATTGTTTTGATTTTGTGGATCTATGTATTGATGGTTCAAGGTGTTTCTGTGTGTAGACCCAAAGTTCATGTTTTGGCCATTAGGATCAACATATTGTTCATTCAAGGCATTATTATGGGTGGTATTGGTGTTCATGAAAATGTTGTGATTTTGATTTTGTGTGTCTATGTATTGATGGTTCAAGACATTGTTGTGTGTAGACCCAAATGTTACATTTGAATTCGACATGGTGTCAGTGTTTTGACCATTAGGATCAACATATTGTTGATTCAAGACATTTGTGTTGTTTTGACCAAGGGGATCTATACTTGGATTGCCTAGATTGTTTTGAGGTCCAAGATTCAAGTTCATGTTTGATGTGGTGTTTTTTCCCCTAGAAGTCACTATGTGCATCTTTCATGTCCTTTTGTTATGGTTCATATTCATCAAGACAAAAGGATTTGGGAAGTTCAATGGTTGGGAAACAACATTCATATTGTTGGTATCAAATGTCACATGGGATATCATGGAATCTTGTGATGTTTGCCCCTTGGGGATAGTGAGAAGCTCTTGTGTTGAACTTGTATGTCTAGATGAAGGTGTCATTTGTCCTTGGTTTTGAGTGATATTGTGGGATGGTGACCCTACAATCATGTTGATATCTACCCTGGGGGGAAGCCTAGTACCATTTTGCAAGAGTTTCATGAGGTAACTTTGGGCATTTGCGTGAATCATCTCATCTAAGATTCACAACATCCTAGGGTCTTGAGAAGCTTCTTCAATTTCTTGTTGCATTATTTCTTGGTCTTGTTCTTGTAAAAGGATCTTCTCAAAGGGATTACCCATGTTGGATGAAAATCTCATGGTGTTTGTGGGGTGTTCTAAGGATTCTCCCTTCCTTTTATTTTGCAACCTTGTCTCAACCATATAAGACCTACTAGTTTATGAGACATGGGAAAATGGTTTTACCCTAAGGATGAGAATGCAATGTTTCAATGTTATGTTCTTGGTATTTTTTGGATAAGGTGAGAATACTATATGCAATTCTCTAAGGGTGTCTAATGATACTAAGGAAGAAGATGCAAGGATATTTTTGGTCTTTTCTAAGGTTGAAAATGAGTCTATGCTAATGGAAGTGGTCTAAATGTTTTATGTAAATGGAAATTGGGATATGTTTTTTGATATTCTCTTGGGATGTTTTGTGGATGCAACTAAGGTGAGGTATGTGTCTATGCCTAAGGGAATATGCCCAAGACTATAGTAGAGGCTAATGAATTTAATCTTTGAAAAGTTTAGCTCTAATAGGATACTATTGTCTACTAATGACTTTCAAAGTATTAATTGGGTTTATCAAGAGCTTGGAATATTGCGGCGAGAGTAATGGTTGATTAAAGCGAGCTCGTGAGTATGGGAGTTCACTTTGGAAGGTGGACCTAAAACTAGTCAAGTGAGTATTAGGCCCATGTTATGATCAATTGGGTGGAAATGATGCCAAGGTCTTTTGGTCCAATTTTGTACTTATGAAGTAGTCACACTTCGACGGTTTCTTCTTATGTTTCAACTTTAGGAAGATTAATTTGGAATCCTCTATTGATGTCTAGGGTTGAAATCCTAAGGTTCTAAGGTTGCCTACATTATATGGTCAATATGGTAGTGAAATCTAATTCTAAATGGGGTTTGCGTATGCAACCTAATCCTAAGAGGATGAAATGATTTCGCAAATAGATCCTAAAGGGATGGAAAACTAGCAGGTCTGAAATGTCTTTGAGATGGTTGCAATTTAATTTTATTGGGAGAATAATGTTTCAAAGGTTCCCCTAAGGTTTTCAATTTGTTTGCAGGTGCATGCATTACACAGGCCTGTAAAAGCATTGCAAAACTTGGCAGAAGCGTTTCACTATAGCTTATGCATTACAGGAAGCCTCTTATTAATTTCATTGGGTTACAGATGTGTTACATAGTTTATGTGGAGCCTAAAGTTAGTTTTCTAAGTTTGTTATGGCAGTTTGTTGGAAAAACCAGAAAACACATCAATCATAAAAACACTCAGCATTTAATTTTGGCTGTGACTCTTATTGTTTTGCCTTTTTGATGAGTTTTGAAAAACACTTTGAACACATGTACAACCCTAGGCTAGTCAAAGATACTACTTGTTGAGTCCCCACTCAGATCTCTCCAAATACCGAGACAAGGCAGATAGCTAGAGATTTTGGTGAAACTAGCTCCCCCTTACACGGCATGGGCACACCAACTTCTCTTACCCTTCAATCCTAAGGATTGAGGGATTTCCTATCTCCATAATGAATGGTACATGTGGGACAGCTTCAGAGGTCTGACCTCCTGTACCAACAAGTAAAGGGATTTTGGACACTAGCACAAATGGTTCTTAGTGAATATCTAGGGGACTAGCATGTTACGAGAATCCAATAAGCTACTTAAAGCTTTAACTAACCCTATTAGGAGTCTCATATATGCAAAGGTACGCCTCCTTTTGAGCTAGCATTGTACAGTAAGCGTTGATACCGGTTTGGAATTGGCTTTCACCTTATCCTATTTTGTATAGTGAACTGGATGAAGGTATCTCTTGGGGTCGTAAATGAGTTCTCTTTGCAGATGTGTCTCAAGAGTAGGCCCACTCTAAAGGGTTACACAAAATCAAGACAAGTACATGTTTTTGATCTCTAGGCTCGTACTAAGATGCAAGGAGAGAGCATACACATGCAATTTTCTCACACTCGCATAGGGTTCCTTTTTTAGTTTTTTAGGTGTGGTATGATTTATGCAAGTGGGGCTGAGAGCTTTTGATTCCCAAGATCACCAATGGTGCGAGGGAAGAACATATGCTTCTCCACTTCACAAACAAAAATCACAAAACATGGCAAACAAAATGTAATTTCTTTTTATCTTTTTAGATGAGTGAAAAATGCAAGTTCTTTTTTTTAACCGAATGAGTGTGAAATGCAGATTTGTTGTTCTTTTTAACTGAATGTGTGAAAGATGTAAGATTTTTGTTCTTTTTAGCCCATGAAATGTGAATATGCAAGGTTGTGGTTCTTTTTATCCAAAATGAGTGTGGTTTATTTTAATCCAAATGAGTGTGATATGCAAGTTGCAAATAGATTGTAGTTATTTTTTAAATCCAAATCAAAATGTTTCTAAAGTAACCACACATATACATGAAATAAAATAAAACCCTACAAAAATAGTTAGTGATTTGAATCAAAGTTTCCCTCCAATGCCACATGTTGCAAACTAGATATCAGCAAAAGAGAGAAAACCCCTAGATTTGTTGTGAAAAACAAAAAAAACTTAATGGAAAGTACTTAAAAACACTCTATTTTTCTATACCAAATGCATGTGATGCAGGAAGAAGCTAAGGCATCGCGCAAAACCATGTAGACATCACACAGTTGGCAGAGAAACCCTAATGGCATAGGTTGTGTAGAAAGCAGAATAGGTGTCACACAAAGCCACACAAATATCACACAGTTCCTGCAGATGTTAGCAAAAAACCCTAATTGCGCAGGTGGTGCAGAAAATGGCACAGGCATTGCACAAAGGTACTTAAGCATCACATCATCTCTACAAGTGCAAATTAGCATAAAAACCCTAACAATGAATGCAAAATGTAATTTTAGTGATAAATACTGAACCCTAGGGTTCTAAGGTCATCTCCAAGATGCCAGAAAGATGATGAACTTTCAGACATTCACAAGATATACCCAAATGTTTAAACAAGTTAGCAAGAAACCCTAGATAAAACCCTTGAAATATCAAACCCTAATGCTCTTAAAAAACCCTAATGAGATAACCAGTATGAGTTAGAGAGTTAACAAAACACATAGAGCATCATAAACAAGTTAGAATCAAAATCAATTGGGTTAGGTTTATAAAAATGAAATAACAAACTTCTACCCTAAACATAGTCATATGCGTCACACAGTCCTTCTGATGCATTACATACTCCTCAGAAGTGTCACGCCATACGACTCAAGCATCACACAAAGCAGCACAAGCGTTGCATGAACTAGCTCATGTGTCACACTATTCCTACAAATTCAAAAACACAAAATTCATGGAATGTATAGTTGTTCACATCAGGTTCACTAGATGAAGTCGGGTGAAAATGCTACAAAAGCCTCGCAAACAGTATTTTCAAACCCTAACTACCCAATGGAGCCCTAAAAGCCTAGAATCATGCAAGAAACACAAGGAAATAGGAAACCCTAGGCTAATAGTGCAAATACTCCATTGTTCCTATGATGCTATGACTAACTAATGCACTCAAATTTTGCAAGTTTGCAAATGCTATGGAGAGCTCAAGAGCTGACAATGGCAAAGTCAATTTCTGCAAGTGGTGAGATGAGAAAATGAGAGGGAGAGGGTGGTTTTATAGAGGAGAGAATTTGAATGGATGGATGAGATGAAGAGTTGACTTGGAGCCAAGATCAAGGGCTGAGAATGATTAGGTTTTCTAGCCACTAGAGGACAAAAGGCAATTTTTTATTAGAAGAAATGGTCAGGTGGGAAGTGATTTTAAAATTAAATAAATTGTATGCATTTATTTAATTTTTTTAGAGGAAAGGGGAATGTAGAGGGATTTTAATTAAATAAGTGGGGACTTATTTAATTAAGGTAAGGTTGATAATTTAAATAAATAGGTATTTATTTAAATTGGAAGGGGAATATGGATGTTAGACTAATGAATAATTAAATAATAATTAAATTATTTAATTATAGAGGAAATTAGAAGGAAATTGCTTAAATAATTAAATAAATAAAATTTATTTAATTAAAAGTGTAAGAGGAAATGAATTAATTAAATAATTAAAAATTATTTAATTAATAGCAGAATATGAAATTGAGATGACTTATGTGTGAAAATGTCATTCGTAGGCCCAGGACATTTTTAACTGTATACATAATCAATCTGGAAGACCTTGGAGTTTTCTGTATCATAGAGCATTTAGTAATGTAGTTGGTTTTCTACATTCTAGGTATTTTCTGAGAATAAACCTTATGTATCTGAGTTTTATATGACAATACTAGTTTAAAGGTTGAATAGATTATCAATTTCAAATCCATTTTGTCTCCTCTATGTAATTTGCATTTCATTTGTTGGTAAAGTTAAATCAAGGGTTTCTTTATTCGCCATCCAGTCTTTCCTATGTGTGAACATCTGTGCTTATAGCATTTGCTCAAAGAGTGAATTAAAATTGCTATAGTAATAATGTTGAATGAAATGAGGAATTGCAATGATAACTAAGTATGATTAGTTTTGAACTACCAGAACATGATAGTGTAATGCATTATCATAATAGTCCATAAATTGGAGAAATACAGTCATATACGATCCCATTTGTATATGTTCTTGACTCTACAGCCCAATGGATTAAGGCACCGATCTTTGTGAACTTGTTTTGTCGTACTACTCTTTGGTCATCCAAAATAGAAAATCTGAAATGAACCATTTATGCTTTGTAGTGATTTATGTAAATCAAGTTTCCCTCATGCTCTGGAACTAGTGAAGATATAGGAGACCAAGAATCTAGCCAATTGCCTAAATATATCTGTCATTCTTGGTATGACTAATAAAGCATATTTGCCTATAACAGTATTTGAAAATAATTAGTAAATGAAAGTGTAAAGAGTGTTGTAGGAAACACTCTCCTAGGTCAAGTAGAGCCTAAAGTGCAGAGGAAATAGACATATTGTCTTTTCATGTTCGTTGGCTAATCCCTTCATGCAATTAATCATAAGACAAGGATAATATTTAGGCTACAGTGGAGATTAGGTTGGGAATTAAAAACAACCAACAATACCTAGGCCTCCTCACTCTGATGAGGTGATGCAACAACTAGATCCCACCTAGCAGTTCGACGACCCACATGAGTCTTCTACTATTTTTCTAATCTTGCATTGTCCTTTATTTTCTTTCTTTTTTATCAAGTGTCACCACATCTTTTTGTCTTTACTTTGCTTTGCAGGTAGTGCTGAGGAGTGGAGGGGTTTCATTCGTGAGATCAACATTGGTTTAACTGCCCCCTTCACTAGGCTGACCAGAGAGATGCTTTTAGTTGATCCTGGTGTGCCCCTATGGCTGGGCGACACACTAGCATTTTTGCTCCTGATTATCATGGATGCCAGGAGAGTGCTGCTTTGAAGGCCCGAAATCTCATTCTTAGGGGTGAGAATCAAGTGCTTTGTGAGATGGCTCACCTTAGGTTTCAACAGTGTGAGCTTAGCACTGTGGGAGCTTCACACTCTTATAATCATAGTAGGGCACCTCACTCGCACAAGTCTCATAGAGTGACTAGTGGTACACACAGATAGAGGAGCAAGAGTCATGAGGGTTCCATTGGAGGGAACCGCCCTTGAGTCTGTTTTATTTTCTTGAAACTGTACCCCCTTGCATGGGGAGCCTCACTTTTCTTTGAGAGCATTTTGTCCTAGCTCTTGTACTCTTATGAATGTAAACTTCTGATATATCAATGAAAGCTTGTCTTTCTATGGTTGTTTTTCTATCATATGAGTACTCATCTCTTGTGCACTTTAGAAGTTTAAGAACTTTTTGATTATGTTTTGACCTTCAACTCTAAGAATGCAAGTATGATAATGATGGCATGCTTTTGTAATTTTTTGGAATATATATGAAATGCAGGTCATGACATGCAGATGCGAGAACATAAGGGATGCTGAAATGAAACTTTTACTTCTACGGAATGTCACAAGTTATGACATTAACTTTATTACTTTGGGGCCTTTTTTATGATTTTGGTATGAATGCATTGTGGAACAAATAATATGAATGCTCTTTAATATGATTTTCAATCCAAGGGATTGAAGGTTATTCTGGTATAAGAGACCTATTCAAATATGTGAGATTAGGAATTAGAACTCAAATGGCGAATGGGAATCAAATGGAGTGCTTCTAAATTTGGGCTTTGCTAGAGGCTAAACACTGATCCTTATCTAGATAAGACAATTTGACAAGCTTTTAACTTAGACAAGTAACAAATTTTATTGATGTTCGCTAGACTTAGATCATAGATGGAGAGCAAGATAGACTCGAGGTATAGGATAAATGGGAAAGAACAGGGTCCCTAGATAGAAAATGATCCTAAAGACTACTAGGATCTTGGCTTTGCTCAGCTAGTGCATTTGTGTGCTTTGTACCTTTCTCTTTTACTTTCTCTAGTAGAATTTCACCCTTGAAGCTTCGAGCTTAGACTGATCTCCACCCAAGAGTATGGACATTCAGTAATCTTCTCGCTTTTACTCTTTTTTTTGTAACTCTCTTTGTTTTTTCTTTTTCTCTTTTTTTTGTATTTTCTAGAATGCCTCACTTGATTTTCTTATTTTTTTGGATTTTTGACTTTTTATGAAATGAATGCTTTGGAACTTTGGATATGCAATAATTTGATCTCTTAATTCTCACTTTTCTCAACATTCTTATTTTGATTACTCATTTTTTTATGCACTCATATTTTAGATTGCTTCCTTTAGAGTTTTTGTCCTCCTAACATTTTTGGCTAGGAAAGATAAGGGGCTGAGCACCACCAAAAAATTTCATAACCCAGTTGGACTTCTCTCCTACTAGGGAAGAATTGGGAAGGTCTACTTGCAAGCTTCCTTTGAACATTGTAGGTTTGAATACTAATTTTTCTCAGACCTAACATCTTGGCTCATTAAGACTGGGATCAGTGTAAAGCTAAGAGCTAGAATTTGATTAGAATCACTAGGAATGTAGGGAAAAATGGTGATTGTGAAAATGGGGAATCTCAGGACCTAAATGGATCGCATATACCTAGGCAACTTAGACTCCTTACTGAAAAGAAAATAATATAAGAGCGATTCATTCACAATAATGCAAGATGAAGAGAATGATATTGAAATGCAAGAAATAAATTTTTTTTGACATTTTTTATTTTTATGATTTTTTTGTATTTTCAGAATATTTGATTTTTTTTGTATTTTTATATTTTATGATTTTTATGATTTTCAAACATAGTATTTGTTGAGTTGAAAGGCATTGATTGTTTTGCCAAATTCCTCTCCCTCCATCATGCATAAGAGATAGGCACTATTTCTAACATCTTCTTTAACCATATAAGGACCTTTCTAGTCCTCTATGAATGTTCTCTTTCATCTTCTCTTTTTGTTTTTCATGCTACTTCTTCTTAAGACAAGTTCTCCTACCTTGTAGGGTTTATCATTTGATTCTATCATTTCCAGCTCAGTGGTTTCTCTTGGTAATGTGAGATGGAGAAAATCTTGGAAAGCTTGTTGATGGGAAGGGGTCCAATACAAGACTCCATCTCACCTTAGCAATTCCATTAGCATGTCAAATTGCTCTTGCATGTAAATCTTTACATCTTGTCTACCTTGAATATTTTGTTAAAATTGGAATAGTTCAAAGGGAGTTTGAGGCTCCCTTTTCTCATCAAGAGGGACATATCTTATACTCATCCTCTCATTAGGCTCGAGTCTCAAATCCATAGCATAACCAATGTAGCTTCCTGGCAACTCAAAGATGATAGGATCATCAGTTCCAACTGACACTCACATTTTCCATTCTTTATGAAACGTACCCTCACTCTCTTTATCTTCATCTCAGAGTCTCTCAACCATTTCAATTTGCACTAAGGGTGCTTCCCATTCACCAAGCTCATTTGATTGTATTGAGACAAAAGTGGTGGGTTGCATTTGTGGCCGAGATACCATGAACATCTTTGAGAGAACTCTTATTATGTTGGTTGATTCATTGTCGATAGAATGTACGTCTTCCATTGGTGTTAATGGTCTATATAACTTATATTGGTGTGAGAGGTTCATATGACTCACTTTCTTCTGGTGTCTCAGGGACATGTGATTCACTAGTACAAAAAGAGCAATATATTACTAAAAAACTACTAAAAACTACTTATAAATGACCAAACATGGTCACGTGACCATTAGTAGTTTATTTCCAGTCATTTATAACATGACCAAATTGATGACAACCATGTTTAGTAATTTATTGGTTGTTTTGATTGATCAATTTGGTAGTATATTTAGTCATTGATTGCTATAATCTGGTCACTTATTTAGTCATTTTTTTTCATTGATATATTTAGTCATTTTTTTCACTAATATATTTAGTCATTGATTGTTGTTAACTGGTCACTTATTTAATCATTTGTATTCATTGATTTTTGTCCATTGGTAGTGTATTTAGTCATTAATTTTAATCATCATTTTGATCAATTTGGTAGTATATTTAGTCATTTTTATTCATTGATTTAACACTGGTCATATATTTAGTCATATTTATTCACTGTTCATTGATTTCTATCAATTGGTAGTATATTTAGTCAATTTAATTATTAATTCATGTCAATTAGTAGTATATTTAGTCATTTTGAAGCTTGCAATCTATGTAGATTTCCATCTGGCATTAATTGTTCACTTCGCACATGTCTTTTTGATTTTATTCATTAAATTCTCTGTGAGAGGAGTGTTGCGAGCTAAGCAATATAATCCACATTTTGATCTCATCTGCCTTGGTTTTATTTCCTGCCGGCTTGAATGACTTCAATTCATTATGTTGGCTCATGTGATCCTCTTTTTATGCAAGAGACGATGGTATCTGTCTCATTAATTATTTCATTCTTACCTCTTCAATTTGCTCTTGCTATGTATCTGCAATGTCTATCTATCCCTATAATTGTCAACTTCATTTGTGCATTCAATCATGGGAACAACCAATGCACAGTAGCATCAACTCAAATTTCATGGCTAGGGCCTTCAAACTGCTCGATGAAGAGCCGGTGGAGGATGCTTTGATAGATGAATGTGATAGAGATTTTCTACTACAATCTAGTGTATGTTATGCTTCGCATCTGGTATCACATTTTCTCTCAAATGTGATGGACTTATTTCATCAGGTTGATAAGGTTAAAAGGATAGCATCAATGTTTGCTCATGACTATCTAGTCCCAGATGTCAAGCTATTTGAATCTTTTTCTACTTATAATCTCCATGATGGCTTAGCCTTGGTAGGGGGACTCTTTCTCCATGAAGATATCATTAATAAACCTAGTTTTAACTATGTTTATCAAGCGATGATTTCAAGTTTGCAATCAGGTAATAGAGAGCTCTTTGATAGTTCACTACGGGTTCACAAATCTACATTTGGAAGGTCCAAGAGGGAAATGATAGAGGAAGTATTCAATGCATGGAGCTTCTTGTCAAGTTTCCAACTACCAGTAGTTCCCTTCACCAACGATGACACAATCCTTTCTCAAGAGAATCCAACTAGGGGTTCATGGCTTTAGGGTTGCAAATTTAAATATGGATAGCATGTGAACCACTCTTTCTATTTTAATTTTTTGGCTTCTTTGTAACTTTGGTTTCCTTTTTAGCTAGAAAGGGGCCTTTTAGATCTGTAGCTTTGTTCAAGGCTCTTAGTTAAAATGCTCTATTATGTTATCTTTTTTTTTGTAATCTGTAAAAACATTTTTATTATTATTAATATATTAAGATGCTCTAAACATCCTTAGCAATTCAAAAAAAATGTCAACCCTGGTTCATGTGTTGTCTTGTGGAGAATATTGGTGATGCTAAATGAAACAATCTGAAAAATAGGCTTGCACTATAATAATGTGCACTACATCAGTTATCCATTAATAACGAAGGGACATCCATCAAAGCATAACAACATGGATTTTTTTGTCATATGTTGTAGTTACAAGTGCCTTGCTAGACATACATGAAAATGTGGAAGCATAGACAAGGCAAGCGAACTGTTTCAAACAATGCCTCAAAGAAATGTGATATCATGGAGTACCATGATTAAAGGATATGTTTAAAATGGGTTTTTTCTGAAAAGTCCTTAGAAAATTTTAAGAAAATGCAACCAGTGGGTGTAAAGCCCAACTCCTCAACCTTTGAAAGCATCCTTCTTGCCTATGGGTGAATTGGAGCTTTGGATGAGGATATGAACATCCATCAAAAGCATATTTGGAAGTAGATTTTTATCAAATATTGTAGTTGCAAGTTCCACTTTGGATCACCAAAGCCTTCACAAAAATTTCTGCACAAAATTCAATAATGAAGAATTTATGCACAAATTCTCATTTGAATGATGCACAAAGCCTCCATCGCAACAACGCACAATTTGTTGTTGGGCTTTGTGGTGATGTGGGAAACACCCGCATCACCACAAGTCCCAGCAATAGTGTGGTGTTGCGGTGGAGGCTTTGTGCATCATTCAAAAGAGAATTTGTGCATAAATTCTTCATTATTGAATTTTGTGTAGATGTTTTTGTGAAGGCTTTGGTGATCTAAAGTGGAACTTGCAACATTTCTACTTGAATAAATAGGCAAATAAGGTACACCCTCCATTCCACCAGCTCTGCTACCTCCAACTAGACCTATGACAAGTGATTGAAGGAATAAATTACAAAAAATATCATCCTATCTATTTATGATGTTTTTCTTAGCATCAAAAAATTAAAAAAACAAACTAAAAAGCACACAATTACATCTCTTAGTTGTATGGACCAGGACAGTTCAACCACCATTATACCACTCAATGAATACTCTGAAAGCATATGAAATCTCTGGGTCCTAACAAAAAACCACAAAATCAAGGAGTTCAAACCAAGAATAAATAATATAGGGAAAATAACCTACAATAAAGATACCTTCATACATTTGATAAAAGAACATTTGATAAATCCATAAATCCATGAAAATTTCCTTCCATAAATCCATCTTAGGGATCCATATTTCTTTTAAAATTATTTCAGGAGTCATTCATAAGCACCCCATACCAAGTCCATGTGAAAGATATTTGTATTTTTGACCATTGATGTGTTTTTGTCTCTCACCATAGTCCCACAAGTCACTTAAAAGGTCTTGACGGATGTGCAGGAACCAAGGATAATAAGGGAGTAGTTATCGCTATCTCGTAGCATAAAGAGATTGCACTTGCGACATTGAGGGATGCAGAGATCAATTACCACAGCCCCGCAACAGTCTCAAAATGAAGTGGTGGGCTAGCAGTTAAAATTTAAGTGGCATATGATACTTCATCACGGTCCCACGACAGTCAAGAGAATAACTGGTAGTAATGCGATAAGGAGCAGAGGAAAATAGTACACCACACCCCCGCAATGGCCTCAAGTGAGGCTTGCGGTATGGTGGTAAGAAGGAGTACAGGAAAATAGTACATCGTGCCGTCATGGAGGCCTCAAGTGAGGCTTTTGGTATGTCATTATAAGGAGTTTAAGTTATGTAAGTGTTGAATACTACAGCTCCGCAACAGTTTCAATAGAATGTGGTAGTGCAGTGAAAGGCTTCAAGTGATGTTTAGTATACTGTGGTCCCACGATGGTCAAAGAAATAGTTTGTGGTACTACGGTAGGGAACAAGTCATGGTGATATAGTTAAATTTTTGAGACAATATTTCTGAAATGGAGATAGAACAAACTATGAGCTTTCTTAGATACATCCAAGCCATGACTTACACCCTCTACATGTTCCATAGAGTTGTCTTTATGGTAGAGATAAGTCAAGGGATAGTAGTTTGCAGTCATTACATTTCATGAAGGAGTGGGATTCTAAATAATTTTTGGTGTTGAGATACCCCTACTACCAAGATACGAATCATGTGAGAATCTACCTTAAGGCAATAAAGAGATACCAAGCTATGCCATGACTTACACCCCCTTGACAACTGAACAAATATAGTTAGAAGCAACAAAATGAAAGATCATTAACCATGCTTAGACATTCACTTTTATTTTGCATCTATGGCCCATTGGCTCCAATAGTTGCCATCCTATCTTATTTCTATTGTTGATTTGGTGTGTTCCTTAGAGTCATAAAAGCAAACACAACATGCAACTCCATCACAGACAATCAATAAAATCATGAGCCCCCAAAGCCAAAGCATTGGAAGGCCTCATTTGGTTCAAAATTGATAGTCATGACTTAGAAAATGACAGTCAATAGAATGGTAATAAAATCCTTGGTTGACACTTCAGAACTCATTTGTTAAAATAACTCAAAATAGTAGACAATCACTACAAATCTCATTTTTTCAATGCCTATTGGTATCCTAGATGATATCACCATTAATAGCATTTTGTGGATTGTGTCTAGATGTATGATCTATTTTAGCTTTTGGTATTATTCCATCTCTGGGGTCATATGCATGTCTTAGTAAGATATATCATTCCTCTTTGTCAAGCTATCTTAGTGAAGCCTCAAATCAATTTTTATTTTTGCCCATAATGCTCTTCATTTGTGTAATAATGTTGGCCAAGGTATTGGTAACGAAGTTTCCAAAGACATGGTGATATAGTTGAATTTTTGAGACAATATTTCTCATTGGCCCGATCAAATCAAAGAACACTTTTTCTGCCTTCTCTCCACTATTCTTTTATGAGCTGAGTAATTTCAAAATTGATTGTTGTCATTTGGAATGCATTTCAATCTGAAACATTTGATCCATTGTTGGATTGTTGTCATCTTTACAGACATAAAAATGTACCTGTTCTAATATTTTGAACTTATGACAAATTAAAGTGGGTTGTGCTCATTTAGCAACTGGTTGAAATTTAATTTGAATGTACTGCTTCTTGATGTTCCCCTTGATTCATTATCATCTTTGTTTATCATCTTTGTTTATCATCTTACTTTTTGGCTAGCAACAAACATGTGATGCATCTATTGTGATGTCCTATGGATGGTGGCTTTTTTCAAATTATTTTTAAACTATTTTGAGTTCTAGGTGTACACCTTGTGGAGACTTATGGTATATTTCTATGCTTAATTTTTTTTCCAAGGTTACATTGAGCTAATAAATGCAATTATTCCAAAGGTAGTGGAAATAATTTTGGAACAATTATCTAAGTTCTCTCTTAATGTTTAGATTTGTGTAATTTTTGATTTTTCAAATTTTTAATAGCCTTGTTTGACGAGTCTCAGAAATTGGTTTCAATTTATAGGGTAAGGCTTCCATCTAGAGCTAAGAAGATTGTGCCAAGTAGTTGCAAAGCCATGATTGGTCATGTTACTGGTGGTGGAAGGACATAAAAGCCAATGCTCAAAGTTGGCAATGCATATCACAAATATAGGGTCAAAAGAAACTATTGGCCCAAGGTTCGTGGTGTGGCAATGAATCTTGTTGCGCATCCTCATGGTGGTGGTAATCATCAACACATTGGGCGTGCTAGTACTATGCATCGTACAGAGAAGGCTTAGCATGTACACATAATCATAATTAAACATTTATAGAGCTCTAATTATTTAAAAATGTTGTCTTTTAGTTTCTTTTTTCTTTAGGTTGCTTTGTGTCAACAATTTATGGGGACTAGGTTGTAAACCATGTTTCCTATTATTGTTTCTTATCATTAGTGGTTTACTCTTGATTCAAAATTTTGGGAAAGACTTCAAACTAGGTCGTAATCCTTATTTCCTTGTATTGTTAGACAAGGCAAATAATAAATTCAAAACTCAATAGAATTCATTGTTTTAACAATGCCTTAAAGGAAGACTCTAACAATGACTCTAACAAGCATAGACAAGGTAGTGAACTGTTTGAAAAAATGCCTCAAAGAAATGTGCTCTCATGGTGATGGAATGCTATGACAAGCATGACATTAAGACCACATTTCTTTGAGGCATTTATTCGAATAGTTCACTGCCTTGTCTCATGGTGATGGAATGCCATCACAATCCATATAAATTTGCTTGTCATGGCATTTTCTTGTAATAGCCCTCATGGGCTTGGAGATGTATCCCCTCCCTATTATATATGAACATATATGCATACTAAACCCATCTTTATTGATCCACCTACACCCAAAGTAGCTTAAGTGTTGACTTAGTGGCAAAATTGCAATGTTCATGATGTCAACTAACAAAATGACCATAGAGAGGCATTTTATCAAAACACGTAAATCTCATGTGAATTATGATATATAAAATATCAAAAACCATAGCAGAACTCTTTTTTCCTGATTATTTTGGAGGTTCTATTTCTTTCAGCATCATGCATAAGAGACTTTTTAAGACGGCTTTTAAAATAATATTTTCAAACCTTAACTAATACCATGATATGTGAATTTATCATTTCTGATCCCCCAAATAAATATTCTCATAAAATTAAGCTTATCACATGAACATCATGAAACAACAGAAAAATGAAAAATGAATATGACAGGCAGAGAGTGTTCAGGAGTTGAGTTACTTTACATCAAGAGGATCAAACTTGATACCAAGGTTACAAAGTTTTGCATGAGCCTCTGCATAGTCCTTGAAAAATGCATCCTGATCAACTGCATATTTCTCAGCATATACCTATAAAAAAATTTAAAATCCAATCAACACTTTCCTTATTATTGAAGGAAGTCAACTATAGGCATCCTCTAAAACTTTATTTCAGATGCATATATCCTTCATTGAGTTGAATTATCTAGTAAAATGTTTCTCAATTTTTTCAAAAAGGAGAAAAAGATTTCCTACAAGACTTAAGATATTGGCTTAGCATTATTAGTATGTTATGTCAATGGAAAGATTGATTCTTTTGACATATTTCATCAATATTCTTCATCTTCTTTGAACTTGCATAAGTTGACATCAATCTTTGTTGGAGTTCAAGATGGATTTTAAAATGCCTAGTTTTGCAAAAATAAGGGTAGGTTAAAATGGAGTATTTTTTTTGAGCTTGAGGAACCCGAAAGAAAGAAGGAAATTATATTAACCACCACAAATGACTAGAGTAGGTCCATGGGGACTCTAAAGTATAACCAGTTAAAGAATCACCTTGAATCCAGAATCTTCAAAAAGAATAGTGTCAGTCGGTAATACTAGAAGATCTAGGTCCCTCCTCTCTTTTATGTCCTTCACAAAATCAAAAAGAAACTTTTTCACATTCATGATCAAGGTAAATTCTAGTACATGAGGTTCAATTTAGCTCTACTCTATACCTTGATATAAAAATTATCAAATTGAAGCCACCTTATTGTCCATGATTGACCTCCTAGTGCCCCAGAACCATCTTTCTACACCAAAAATAATCACATGTTTATTCAAATTTCTACTTTTCTAGACTACAACACTTTAGGAAGTTCCCACATTCCTTAATTGTCTTATTTTGGAACCCTATAATTAAAAGTCAAGTGCCAATGTGTTAACATTCGCCATATATGTTGAAACTTTATACCCAAATGTCAACCTTTTTTACAAGTGCAGAAGTAAGCAGACTACCCCAATCAACCTACACCCAAAGTACTATATTCATTTATATTTACCTACTAAGGGTTATATCAAAATGCCCTAGGAGCATACCAAGTGGTATCAGTCTATCAGAGCATCTACTAATTTCTTGGCCTGTATTTGCCTTCTAAGGCAATAATGTGTGGCCATAATTATTTGATTTCTCAGACCTGTGGCTATCCTATTATTGAATTGTATCAATAAGAGCCATTTCTCTATTTGTCTAAGTTTGACATTATATATGGCCACTGGTTTTATCAGTAACACATCATAGTTTAGTTATTTATCCAAATATTATAGCCAATCATATGGAAATATGGCATAAGGAGACATGGGTGTCATTGTAAAATAGGATATAGGAATATATGAATAATGGTACAGGTTATATCCCATTTAAATATAAGACTCCAGAGTTGTAGGTAGAGGTATAGGGGCAGAACTGAAGTTTCTTGGTGACTACTTTAGAAGATTTGTTGAAATAGATAATAACTACCCTGGAATATTTATCCAGGGAATTCATCATCAATTTTGAACACCAGGATTGACTCTAAAAGAAAAAATGCTCTAGATTTATTAGGTTACCATGATAAAGATTAAAGTAAAGATTAAGATCTATTTAAAAGCCACTATCATGAAGATATTAAAGATGTTACATGCAAAATCCTAGCAGCTAGAGTAATGAATATAGTTCCAAAGAGGACAGTGAGCTGGGGTAGATTTATGAGATCTCCACATTATCTAATCACAGGAAAATACATCATTTATTTATGTTTTTAAATTAAAAGAAATCATTCTAAACCCTATATAGGATACATTGATACTTCAAAAGTATCTGAAGGAATTTGAAATTATGCAAATATGTGTCAATTAAATACCTAGATTACAAATAATAGTTCGAACAATGTAACCCTTGTTGAGCAGAGCGGGAATGAGATAAGTAGCAATGAATCCTATGCCTCATGTCACACACATCTCCTTACCATTATATGTCATTCTTTACTAAAACACTTCTCCATTTTGGTGGGCTACGTGTAAAAATAAGGTTTCAACCAAGGTTTTAGAGTATGTTTATTAAAATGAAAACTCCATTTTGCCAGGCTACACCTGAAAATAAGATTTGGATGAAAGTTTTAGAGTATATTTATTAAAGTTTTAGAGTATTTTGGTGGGCTATTGATTCTTGATTCCTTAAATGATTTATTCAAATGGATTATGACTAAATAAATGACTAACTATTTCATCATTTTTATGTGTGACTAAATAATTTTTTAGTCATCAACCAAATTAGTCATTTATTTACTCATTTATAGCTAAGTTGCAAAAAATTAGTAGAATTTAGTCATTTTTAGTTGTTGTGACTAAAATTTTTAGTCACTTAGTCATTTATTTGCCAAAATTCTACTAGTGATTCACTCAAGGGTGATAGAGGAGTATAACTCTCTATCACATCTTCTTCAAGATCTGAGAAAGCATGAGGGTCTACATATCTCAAATCTAGCGTAGTTTTTTCGAATACTGGTTCTTTAGTTCTATGACGCTTCTCTCCTATGTAAGGAAAGAGTTTATAAGTTAGTTGTACATTGATCATATAAGTAGTTTCAAAGGGAATTGGAGAGGTCCATCCTTCTCTATCCATTCCATGATTTTCACTGCCTTTTCTTTGGGAATAACCTCTTTTTACTTTGGTAATGCCTCGCTTTCTAAGGATTTCATATCTGCATTGTTTATAGTCTTTTCTTGAATCTCTATCCTCTTGATGCATATCGATTATGGTGTAGGACTAGGAACTAAAAGCTTGTTTGTAGGAAGTTCATAATCTATGGGGATGCCTATATGTTTGTTTGATGTGTTTGATTTTAGCATGCTAAAAGGTTTTGGGTCTCCTTTCGTGACATATACCTTCCCCAGATGTAGGAATCAAACCTCTAGAAATAATGTAGATGGCACATCCTTCATCCTATGTATCCATGGTCTCCCAAGAAGAAAATTATATCTTGTGTCCTTGTCTATGACATATAATGTGGTTGGAACAGTCTTATGTCCTAGAGTTATAGGAAGTATAATCTTTCCTATTGTAGTAGCTTTTAAATTATCATTCCCACTCAGAGTGTCTCAAAAAGTGGTGATATTAGTGTGCCCATAACCCATCCTCTCTAAAAGAGAGAATAGAACTATGTTTACTGCCGCTCCATCGTCAATTAATGTTCTTTTGATGCAGGTATAATAGATCCACCTTGCAAGTACAGTACAGAGTCTCCTTTCTTGGTTAACTCTACCTTGGAAGTCATTTGTTTTAAGTCAAAGAAGAACCCTGGGTCTTTGAGCTCAAAATTTGGTGGGCTTATGTCAAAATCCACATGGTTGATTTTCTCACTAGGTGGAGGTGTAATTTGATCAAGATACTTCAATCCTATTTATTTCAATAGTGTTGAGTGATGTGAGGGGGAATTCCTAAGAAGGTCAATCAAGGATATGTGTGCATAGGTTTTCTTTAAATCTTTGATGAGTTCATAAGGTCCGATCAGTATTAGTATTGGCTCAACCACCAAGACGGTGATTTCATGTATTTCCTCTTGTTCATTCTCAAGATCTCATTCCTCCTCTTCATTATGTAGTATTTCAACCAACCCCAACATCCTTGCCTCTCCTTTTTGTCCTAACTATGGTGGGATATTAGTGTTATTACCTTGGGCTACTTCATTTTGATTCATTGCTTATGTATCCTTATGCACAGGAAATGGGTCCTGATAGATCTTCATGTTAGCATTTTGTGGAGCCATCAGGGCTTAGGTTTTTCGTGTTCCCTTATTATCTAGTGTGACCTCTTATGGGTTCAAGAACATCTCTATTAATAACCTCTGTTGGTCTTCTGGTAACCTTGCTATGAATCTGTTATACTCTCTACAAGATTTGATGTTATGCCCCTTAGTTCTATGAAAAGAACAAAATTGATTATACTCATATGGGGGTCTTTCATACCTTTTGTCATTACCATTTCCATTATGATTCCAACTCTGATAATTGTCCCTTGGAAAATATGTGTTATTTCTCAGATGATTAATGACATTGACATTGGGAGGGTAATAGTCTCTTCCATTATAATCATCTCTTACTTTTCTGACAGGGGGTTGATCTGTCACTCCATCTATTGTTGTATTTCTATTGTTTTTGAGAATCTTAATGACATGGGTATTGTTCCCTATGTCTTCCCTCATTAGTTTTATGTTTGACCTGTACACCCTTCTACCACTATCAATGGTTGCTTGATCGATCCTTAAAGCGCTTTCCAAGGCCTCTTCATAGGATCTGTAGGGTAACTTCTGAATGTCTTCTCTCATATCCTTATTTAAGGAATGCAAGAAAAGGTCACATAACTTGTGATGGTCCATGTTTGGAGTACTAGTTGAAGAATAGAGCACTTATCTCCATCGGGTAACAAAGTGGGCTACTAATTCGTTCGGTTCTTATTTTATGGCTAAGAATTCCCTGATTCTTATTTTTACACGTTTGTCCATGTCGAAAGACATGACAAAGTCTCTGATTAACTACCTGAATGAGTGTATTGAAGCTTTTGGTAGGTGATAGTATCAATCTTGAACTATTCCTTCTAGAGTCTTTGGGAAGATCTTAGCGACAACCCCATCCCAAGGGAGGATTTATTGCAATGGTATAAGCTTTGTTATGCGAATTGAGATCACCCTCTCCTTTGAACTTTGGGAGATCAGGTAATGGTTGAGGCAAATAAATGTCTCTTATGTTTAAGTCAAGTGGTTCTTTCAAGTACTCCAGGTATGTGCCTAAAAAGGCACTTTGTGATTGAGGAGTTGATAACATCAATCCTATAGGGGGTTTTGGTAACCCATTGTCTAATTTGCTTGGTTTCCTAGCATTGCTTGATTGTTTTGAATAGGAGGGTTCCCATTCATACACGTGTCATTACTGGTATTTCTTGAATAATAGTTGAGATAGGTGGGATTTTGAGATGCCTCTTGGTCTTGTTCAATTCTAATATTGTCATACGACTTCTATCTTCTTTCTGCAGCAGGTTTCTCTGCTTCCAGTGTTCTAATTCTTTGCACCAGAGGCAAGAGTGGGACCACTAGGCACTTCCTCATTTCTAGGGTTTGCCCTTCAAGTGTTGTCATGGTTATGTGCTTCTTCTCGCACAACATTTTCTCTTTGTTCTTCCCACAGGGCAACTTTTAATGCTTCTTGAGTGTCTCTTACCTCTTGCAAATGTATTTCTAACCTTTTTACTTCCTCATCAAGAAGAGTACTTGAGGTACTTGTGGATGGTTGATCCAGCTGATGGATTACTAATCTTTGTGAATTCTCCTAGCTTTGTGAGGCACATTTGGTATGGCAGGGTTATGTTCCCAAATGGGATTGTTAAAAGACAGAGAATGTTTGGGTTCTCTTTGGTCTTGTTTGTAGTCAGAGTCTTCGTAATCATAGAAATTCATGATTGGTGCATCTAGGTGAGGTGGCACATATATGTCGAAGGAAGGAGTTTCTGGTTCCCTAGAGGGAATATTCCCTAAGTTTAAATCCGGTTCTGTCATATTCAGGGGTGTCGTAGACACCACAAAATAAATGGAATGAATGATGGCAAAAGTAACAAAGGTAGAAGCAGTGGAATGACTATGAAGAATAAAGTGAAAATGTTTTTGAAACCTTTGAATTTGAAGTGTCAAATGTTTGGTGTTTGAATGGAATCTAAGTGTTTGGAATGTAAAAAGCATAAACAAAAGTATTTTCTCTTCACGTCAGGTTCACCAAAATATGTAGTGAAGCTGATAGCGTATGTGATAGTGATAATGAGATCCAAGCAATGGGAATGCAAAAAGCATAACCAGAAGGCTCTGCAATTCACGCTAGGTTCACAAAAATATGCATGCTCAAAATCGTGACTCAGTGGCCTTGGGGGTGGTTGAATCAATTTTGGCGCACACACAGACTCTCTCTCCTTGCCATGGGGTGAACCACCACATCACTCTCACTGTCATAGAAGCAACCAATCGAGAGGAGGTGAGACACAAGGGTGGTCTGGCTCATTGGAGAGCTAGACTTCATGGAGAGGGGTCAGCATGTCTTGGGGTCTATGTTGTTGTGTGTTGGTGTCATCCTATGTGCCACTTTGTTTGGAAAAATGGATCTAGGTATGAGGTCCATATGATGACTGATACTTCAAATTGGTGTCAATCCTTTTGGTACATTCTCTGATATGATATCTTGGTATTTTGTCAATAATTCAGTTATTTCCTTTTGTAGTGGTTCTTCTTTTGCGGTGGCAGTTTCTACACTTAGTGTATCATGTTGCAAGTATGTGTTAATCAATGTTGTCATTGATGTCAACATGTTTGTATTGTCATTGGTGTCAACTGTGTCTCCTGATGAAGTTAGTTTTGTTTAGTGTTGTTTGATTCAGTTGCTTTGATAAAAGGTGGTTTGGATGCTTTTTATAGATGCTAAAGGCGCTAAGAATATGCCTATGTAGTTGGGTTTCCAAGTGCTTTTGATAAAATTTGAATAATACTAAAAATAGTGTGTTGGAGACTTCTGGATTACAGTATAATGCTTGAGTTTTTGCTCTACATAATTTCTTCTATGTTGGAGATATGAGTGTATGGTTTGGATATGTTGTTGAGAGTCGGTGTAAGATGCTAAATCCAAAATTTGGTGCTCTAGATCTCTATGAAGTGAAAGTTATGTTCACGAGTTTGAGAATAGGATTTGACAGTGTTTCTAATTTATGCAGAGGTGTATGGGAGAAAGTATTTTTCTCCCCATTTCTTCGTAGAGTGGTTTAAAGTGTTGTGGTTCTAGATTTAATCCTATAAGGTCCTTATCTACTTTATATTCAAAAGGTTTTTGGTATGATGCTCCGGAAAGCAAGTTCTTGTGTAGTAGAGTTCGACAGTGTTGGTTGTGAGCATATAGTGAGCCTTCCTCAGGTGAAAGTTTTTATGGATGAATTTGTTGATTTCTAGGTGACCTCAAGTTATTCATGGATGTTTCCAAAATGTGTTAAATCTATGGGCATGGTCTATAAGTTATGGTTGTGATTTGTGAAAGCGTTTGATGAAGAATCCCTTATGTTTGCACTGGTTGGTCGAACTAGAAGTTTGTGTTGATTGTGGAATTGATTTGATGATTATGTGAGTGTTGTGTAGTATGCTTGGATAGATTTGGGTTTGAGCTAAGGCTTAGAGTGGTTTTCCTTCATTCCCTTACATCGTGGAATGTTTAGGTCCAGACCTAATTCAAAATTTGTGTGTTTGCCGACCATGGAGACTGTTTCAAGGATTGGAGATTGTGTTACCAACCTTCAAGATTGTTTCAAGGATGATGGTGATAAAAATAAGTATCAAGAGTTGGTGTGTGCATGGGCATGATGGAAGAAATGAAGTTTGTGATGTAAAAGTGATAAAATGGTAGTAAGATCTTTCATGAGTTAGACGACTGGATGTAGTGAGTAGAAGGTGTCTACTATCGTTTGGTATAGATGTGAAGGTGATGATTGTTGTGCTTCATTAGAACTAAACCCATGCATGTGTCAAATGCAATTATATTAGTGAACCTCTTCTTCTTTCTTATCTCTTTTTTAGTGGGCAGTGAGTCCACTTGGATAATGAGTCCCTTGCAGTGAGCATTCTTTGTATGGCAGTGAGCCTCTTGTAATTTGGTGTTGCTACTACTTTATATTGTGAGCTAATCCTCACCATGGTTTTTCCCTCTTAGGGTTTTCCACGTAAAAATTTGGTGTTCTCTTGTGCATGGTGTTGATGTGTTTAAGTGTTTGTTATTTGATTTTCATGTTTAATCTTCATAACAGATTAAGGGTTTAAGTAAACAAATGTGGATGTGATTATGTTTATAAGGGTTTGAAATTTTTGATACAACTGATTTACCCCCCCCTCTCAGTTGTCTTGTGACTTCAACAATTGGTATCAAATCAAGGTTCCTTTGAAGAAAATTTAACAGCTTGAGGTAGATCTAGGATCATGCACAAGAAGGATATTCCCTTGTTTGATGGATCAGACTATGCACTCTGGAAGGTAAGGATGGAAACCTTTCTAATTTCTCTTGGTTATGAGGTATGGACATTCATCAAGTCTAATTAAAATGTACCTGAGGAAGGTATAAATATTGAAGATGAAATCAAAGATACAAAAATAGATGGTAAGGCAAAACATGCTCTCTTAAGTGGACTTACTAATTCTGAATTGGTAAAAGTTGAGGATTTGAAAACTGTTAATGAGATTTGGAAAAGGTTAGAAAGTGTTTATGAAGGAGATGAGAAGGTTAATAAGGCTAAATTACAGAATTTGAAGCTCACTTATGAGACCATGCGAATGTCTAAAGATGAAAACATTACAAGCTACTTGCAGAAGGTGGAAGAAGTTGTTAGTGGCATAAAAGGAATTAGTGTGAAGATAGATGATCAAGAAGTGATATTGAAGGTGCTTAGAACTCTTCCTAAAGCTTACAGTCATAAGGTTCAGCTATTAAAGAATTACAAAATTTGAATTAGTTTACCAAAGAATAGTTTCTTAGCACTCTAATTGCTTTTGAAATAAGAGAGTTTGGTACAAGTAATGGAACTACAAAAGATGAGACTACCTTTAAAGCTAGAAAAATAGAGAAGACTATTGAATCAAATCTGGAAGACTTTGATGAAGTAGAAGCTAACTTTTTGAGAAGAATGAAAAAGGGTACTGGTAAGTTTAGTGGTAAGTTACCTTTTAAATGTTTCAGTTGTGGAAAAATAGGTCTCTATGCTTTAAGATGTCTAGATATAGTTCTGAGAATTAAGAATAAGGAAAACAAAGGAAGGTTGGTCAAGAAAAACTACTATGCAAGTGTTTCTAATAATGAATCAAGCTTTGAAGATGATATTGATGATGAACACTTATTTATTGCCATAAGAGATGAAACTTGTTCTGCTAACTCTAGAAGATGTGTGAAGGAAAGGAGTCTAGAAGCATGTGCTAACCCTAAAGGCACTGTAATAGCTGCTTTTCATGCTAAGAGTGAAAAGGATAACTAGGTCATTGATAGTGGATGCTCAAATCATATGATAGGTGATAAGAGTAAGTTTATTAAGCTTGAAAATTTTGATGGTGGATTAGTTAGGTTTGGTCTTGATGAAGCTACTAAGATTTTTGGAAAAGGTTCAATCAATTTTGATGAAAAGCATAACACTGATGATGTTCTTTATGTCAAAGGTTTAAAACATAATCTCTTGAGTGTTGGACAAATCTATAGCAAAGGGTACAATCTTATGTTTCAGAATGATGGGTGTGACATTAGAAAAGGCTCCAAAATAGTAATTGCTACTGGAAAGAAGACATGTGGAAATGTTTATCATCTCAAAGGTGGTGTTAGTTATTGTCCTAAATCTCAAATTAGTGAGAGTTGGTTATGGCATAGGAGATTGTGTCACATCATTTTTGATATCCTGGTAAGGATAATTTTAGTTCAAGCTATGAGAGATCTGCCAAAGTTAACAAAGCCTATTACTGTTGTTTGTACGGAATGTCAGTTTGGAAACCAAACTAGAAGAAGCTTCAAAAGCAAGGATCAATCATCTACCAGATTGTTGGATTTGGTGCATATAGACCTATGTGGTCCTACTAGAGTAAGGAGTTTTCAAGGTCACAAGTATTTCATGTTATTTATTGATGATTGCTCTAGAATGACTTGGGTCACTTTTCTTAAGGAAAAATCAAAATCCCTAGATAAGTTTAAATATTTTAAAGCAATGGTTGAAAATGAATTAGACATGAAAATCAAATGTTTGAGGTCTGATAGAGGTGGAGAGTTTACTTCTAATGAGTTTAACATATTTTGTGAGAATCATGGGATAAAGAAGCATCTATCTGCTCCTAGAACTCCTCAGCAGAATGGAATGGTTGAAAGGAAGAACAGGACTATTCAAGAAGATGCAAGAACAATGATAAAGGAAGTAAACCTACAGGAAGTCTTTTGGAGAGAAGCAATTCATACTGTTGTCTACATACAGAATAGAGTACAAGTGAAAGCAAATAATACAAAGACTCTCTATGAGCTATGGTATGGAAGGATTCCCATTGTTAAATATTTCAATGTTTTTGGAAGAAAATGTTATATCAGAAGAGATGAAGAACTAGGAAAGTTTGATGCAAGAAGTGATGAAGGTATTTTCCTTGGATACTCTAACAAAAGAAAATCTTATCAGTGCTATAATAAGAGGCTAAGAAAGATTTTTGAAAGTGCTAATGTTAAGGTTGATGAAGATATATAGAAGTTTTTAGAGATTAATGGATATGAATTAGATGAGTCTTCTTGTGAAGAAGAAGAAAAGACCAAAGAGAAGGAAGTGCAGGTTGAAGCTCAAGAAACTCTAGAAATAGAAGTACAAGTTGAAGAACAAGAAGATTCAGAAAAAGCTCCTAAAACTCCCAAATATGTGTAGAGGCATCACACTGAAGATCAGATCATTGGTGACAAGAGCAAAGTTGTACTGACAAGAAGCAAAGATGCTAAAGATCAGGTAAATTTATGCTTACTTTCTAAAGTTGAACCTAAAATAGTAGTTGAGGCATGCAAGGATGAGTATTAAATCAAAGCTATGGAAGAAGAACTAATGCAGATTGAGAAGAACTAGACTTGGGAACTTGTCCCAAGACTAGAGAATAAGAATGTGATGGGAACTAAGTGGGTATATAGGAACAAGTTGAATGAGAATGGAGAAGTGATAAGGAACTGTTGATGATGATTGTTAGTCATAACAACATGCATAAAAATTTGCACAACAAACCTTTATTATCTTGTAAAGTACAATCAATTTGAGATAAATTGATGACTCCAAGGCTCCCTTGATCAAGTCATGATCATCTAACATTACTCAGAGGTTGATATGACATGCTATTTTCCATTTCAAGGGGTCTTACATTTTCTTAGATGATCAATATTGCAACTGTATCCTGTAAATTCACTTCACAGAGAGGTTAATTCTACTTTATTCCAAAGATCACTGTGATATTTGTAAGTTTGATCAATTCTTTTGATCATTGACCATCATGAACTTACATATTCTTCTACACTGCATATTTAATTAAATGATGTGTCTGCAAATGGATATTCATGTGTTTATCATAGTTATTTATTTGTATTTGCATGATATTTATTAATTTGGCATGCTTTCACTCAAAATATGCTCTGTATTTTCAATTATCTACGAGATATCTACATATTTCAGGTTTATTTTCTCTTGATTGTATGTTATTTGTAATTATGGAGGTGATTTGTGATGAAATTTAAAGAAATACTTCTAGTTTTAGTGAACCTTTAGTCATTGAATCACATACACACAAGATATAGTCATGAAGAGAAGAAATCAACCCATAATTCACCAGGTCGTTCCACAGCTAGGTATGGTTGATGCTAACTTCAAAGGAACAAAGAATGAAAACAACATATGCAGACTGAAACGCACTCCAAGGGATGTAGCTAATCAATTTCATATACCCAGATTCCACTCACAGATTACTCAAGATTTACAATGATTTGTAATCAAAATAGCTTCTCTTTCATTAAGTATACAAAACATGTACATTCACAATAACTTTGAAATAAGTCCTGAATTCTTCAACAATCAAATTTCAATTAAGTTTCGAATGACTAAAACATTACACTCCTTCACCTTATATAGAATAAGGAGAGGAGGCGGTTACAACTAACCAATGGTCAAGATTTATCAATTCAGATCAACGGCTAACAATTCTCCATTGACTTAGTCAACTCCTTCATTCGTGGCACAAGTTGCCATCTGGCAACCATCTATATAACTTGCTATGTATAAGTTACTCATGCATATGTTTACTTGGTGATGCATCTATACTTTCTCTTTATCTCCTTATTCTTCACTTTCTTCTTACTCCTTATTCTCTTCACTTTTAGCACTTTCACTATCACTATCACTTTGGTAAACATACTCTCCTATATGGACCTTCACTGCTGTCCTAATTAATTCATATGCTTGCACTATTTTGTCAACCTCTCCCCCATCTTGGACTTTAGCTTTTACTATTGCATGTTTCTGGGAATGGAATTTAGCCTTGAGTGTTTCCATCTTGCCTTTCCTGCTGTTTAATGTCTCATTATATGTTTCCACTTTGACCTTTATCCTCATGATTCTATTCATCACCTCTTCCATCAAGTGGTTCAGGGGGTCATCTACTACAAGCTTGAAATTATCATGTAGAGCCTTAACAGCAAAATCTGCATCTTGATTTTCAATTTTACCTTCTATTTTTCCTTCTAGAGCCTCGAGAGTCTCAGCCTCATATGCCATCATGCTATGTAGTTTGACACTAATGTCCCTGAGCTTGCCACTGCATTTCTTCAATACATCACATTCGAACCTAATAGCCTTATACCATATCCCCATTAGCAGGGCAGTGTTATTAACTAGTACAATGTTAGTTATCAAAATTTATGAATCAATTCTTCTCATCCCACTTAGAGAAGCTAGGTTCTTTTCCAATTTGAATGACCTTCTACCTGTTTCATTCTGCACCTTATCTACCTTTCTCTTTAAGGTACTCAAAGAATTCCATCTTTGTAGAGAAGTCTTTACCACATCCTCAACTCCAACAAATGTTGAACACATCCATTTCTCCATCACCATCGCCTCATGCTTCATCAGGTCCAATTTGGTGACCTCATCTTGTGATATAATAGACAATGGGATGGGTGGATCAGTAGGTGCATGATCAAGGTTAATTAACCCTTTTATAAAAGAATGTAACTGAGCAATGTGCTCTTTATGTACCTTATTCTTCTCCTTTTCTTTATTTACCCTTTGAGTAAGAGAATCAATAATATCTTTTCCCTCTTGACCTTCTTGGTCCTCATTAGCAAAACCTAGATCAACATTTGTGATCTAAAACTCATCCAGGCTTATTTTTCCTTTCTCCTTTTCAACTGTAGGGAGGGCTATTTGTGCAGTCCTCCTACCTATAGTAGGATCTCTTTTTATTGCATATATCAACCTGGCCTTTCTCCTTGGCTTCATCATGCTTTCAACAAACAGGGTAGACACATCAAAATCTTGAACCTCTTCGATTTGTTCCACATGTATTTATTTTCTCAGCCAATGAGGTATATCACCTCTAGACTCTTGGTGGCCTTTTTCTATGTCACGGGTATCCTGCCCTCCTGTATCAGCTTCTATCCTTGGTGGCGAAGGCACCTTCTTGATTTCTTCCCCATGCAGTTCATCATGAGGGGGATCTCGCTAGGGTTCCTCCTATTGAGGGGATGCCTTTCGTAAAGGAGGATCCTGTGGAATATCCACATTTTTATCTTGTACTTCATTTTGTGAGTTCTCCTTTGGAACTCCATCACCTTCCTTACCTTGCTCACCCTATGATACATTAGCCTCTTGAGAGGCTTGTGCATTTTGACCTTGGAGATCACCCTAATCACCCTTGGTCACATTCTCTATTTCCTTATCAGTACCCCGGTCATGGGTTGTTTTCTATTCTCCTTTTGGTGTACTGATATCTTCTGACTTAGACCCTTCTTGACCTGATTTTTCTTTAGTCCCTGTGCATTCCCTAGGTCCACCTGCTCAATATGTGGTGGTGATTTGCTTTGTTCCTACTAAGCACTTTTGTGGAGCATCTCTTGATCAGCCTTGGCTTGATTCAATGACAAACCACTTTGGGCCTGACCAGCACTACTATCTGGTATGTCCTCATCACCCCCACTCTGTTGTTGTGTTTCTAATGTTTTTGGTTCTATGGGTGCCTTATTTTGTTCTTGGCCCTAATCAAGAGCAGCATTATCTTTCTTTGTATGCCCTACCTCTTCAATCCTTTTAGGCTCTATTGGTAGATTATTGTCTTTACCTGGGCTTACATTACCCATATATGTCAAGTCTATTGCTGCAGGGCTTGTAACCTATTGAACCAAATTATCTAGCCCTATTTGTTGGGCTACCCTTTTGGGACTATCCTATTTTATTTCTTCCACCTATTTTTCTTCTTGCAACACCCTCATCTAGGCTAATGGAGTCCCATGAGGTGTCATCCTAGTGTTAGCAACTAGGGTTTCCATACATTGAGCAGCCACATCTTGGACTGCCTCATCATCTAATAATTCTATGGTATCATCCAAAGGGAAAGGAAGCTCCTTGCCATGAACACCTCCCTAGTCTGCTCCTCAGCCATTTCAGTTTTAAATTTGATTATATCAAGAATGGGGACTTGTTGATGATGATTGTTAGTCATAACAACATGCATAAAAATTTGCACAACAAACCTTTATTATCTTATAAAGTATGATCAGCTTAGGATAAGTTGATGACTCCAAGTCTCCATTGATTAGGTCATGATCGTCTGGCATTACTCAGAGGTTGATGTGACATGCTATTTTCCATTTCAAGGGGTCTTACATTTGTCTAGATTACCAGTATTGTACTGTTTCCTGTAAATTTACTCCATAGAGAGGTTAACTCTACTCTATTTCCAAAGATAGCTAATATATTTGCAAGTTTGATCAATTCTTCTGATCATTGATCATCATGATCTTGTTCTTTCTTCTACACTGTATATTTATTCAAATGATATGTCTATAAGTAGATATTCGCATGGATTTCATGGATATGTGTATGAATTTGCATGATATTTGTTAATTTGACATGCTTTTACTCTAAATATGCTCTATATTTTCAATTATCTATGGGATATCAGCATATTTCATGTTATTTGCTTTTGATTCTTTGTTATTTGCAATTATGGAGATGACCTATTATGAAATTCAAAGAAATTTAAAAGAATACTTCTGCTTTAGTGAATCTTTAGTCATTGAATTACATACATACAAGATACATTCATGAAAAAGAGAAATCAAACCATATGTCACCAGGACGTTCCACAGCTAGATATGGTTGATGCTAACTTCAAAGGAACCAGGAATGAAAACAACACATGCATATTGAAAAGCACTCCAAGGGACGCAGCTAACCAGTGTATGTATCTAGATTTCAAACACAGATTACTCAAGATTTATGATGATTTGTAATCAAATGTCTTATCTTTTATTCAATATGCATAACATGTACATTTACAATAACCTTGAAATGAGTCTTGAAATTTCAGCAATCAAATTTCAATTAAGTTTCAAATGTTCAAAATATTGCACCCCTGCACCTTTTATAGAA
This sequence comes from Cunninghamia lanceolata, assembly GCA_027924645.1. Classification (NCBI taxonomy): domain Eukaryota; kingdom Viridiplantae; phylum Streptophyta; class Pinopsida; order Cupressales; family Cupressaceae; genus Cunninghamia; species Cunninghamia lanceolata. The sequence continues at coordinate 153,926 of BSBN01001603.1, read as the reverse complement.
TAAGGTGAGGATGCAGTTACAATTGACCAATGGTCAAGATTTGTCAATGAAGATCAACGGTTAATAATTACCCTTTGACTCAGTCAACTCTTCTTCTTGGCACAGGTTGCCAGCTGGCAACCATCTGGATGACTCATTATTGATGAGTACCTTATGCATGTATTCACTTTGTGATGCACCTTCATTCATTCTTCAAGTTCCTCCTCTTCATTTTCTTCTTCATCATTGTCATCATCTTCATTGCTTTCAGCATCACTATCACTTTGATGTACATCCTCATGTATGTGGACCTTCATCACTATCCTGATGTGCTCATATGCCTGTACTATTTTATCCACCTCTCCCCCATCTTGGATTCTGGCTTTTGTTATGGCATGTTTATGAGACTGGAATTTAGCTTTGAGTGCTTCCAGCTTACCTTTTCTTCTATTCAAAGTCTCATTGTACATTTCCACCTTGACTTTTATCCTCATTATTTTATCCATCACTTCCTCTGTCAGCTGGGTGAGGGGGTCATCTACTACGGTCTTGAAATTATCATGCAGTGCCATGATAGCAAAGTCTGCATCCTGATTTTTGATCTTTCCCTCTATTTTTCCCTCCAGAGCCTTAAGGATCTCTGCTTCATAAGCCATCATGTTGTGCAGCTTTATACTTATATCCCTGAGCTTGCCACTGCATTTCTTCAAGATATCACATTCAAACCTGATATCTTCATACCATATGTTTATCAGTAGGGCAGTATTATTATTCAACACTTGATTACTTATCAATACTTGTGGATCTATTCTCTTCATTTCACTTAAAGTAGTCAGGCCCTTTTCCAATTGGATTGACTATTTTTCCTGTTTCATTTTGCATTTTATCTACCTTTCTTTTTAAACCACTTAAAGAATTCCACCTCAATAGTGAGGTTCTCAAAACATCTTCAGCTCCAGTGAGTGCCGACAGCATCCATATCTCCATGATCATCACCTCATGTCTCATTAGGTCTAACTTGGTGACCTCTTCTTGGGATATGACAGTCAATGGGACTGCCAGATCAACTGGTGTATTATCAGGGTTAATTAACCTTTTTATGTATGAATGCAGCTGAGCAATGTGCTCCTTATGCATTTTATTTTTCTCTTTCTCCTTCTTTACCCTTTGGGTCAAAGAATCAATAATGTCCTTCCCTTCCTGACCCTACTGGTCCTCATTGGCAAAACCCAAATCAACAGTTGTGATTTGGAATTCCTCTAGGGTGATCTTGCTATTTTCTTTCTCAACCGTGGGAAGTGCTACATGTACAGTCCTTCTACCTATAGCAGGATCTCTCTTTATGGCCAATGTCAATTTGGCCTTCCTCTTTGGCTTCATAATGTTTTCAATTTACAAGGTGGAAACATCAAATTCCTAAATTTCAGATCCTTGTTCCATGCCTATTTCTCTCTCTAGCCATTGAGGCACATCATCTCCAGACCCTTGATGCTCTTTTTCAACATCATGTATATCATATTCTCCAGTTTCTGCTTCTGTTCTTGGTGGAGAAGGCACTGTCTTAATTTCTTCCTCATGTACTTCTTCATGAGGGGGATCTTGTTGTATTTCTTCTTGCCAAGGGGCTTCCTTCTATAAAGGAGGATCCTGTGGAATTTCCACATTATGATCCTGCACCTGATCTTGTACTCCCTCCTTCTGACTTTCATCTACTTTATTGCTTTCCTCATCATGAGGCATATTGACATCTGTGGATGTCTGTGTGTGTTGACCTTGTGCATCACCCTGATGCACCAATATCCTATGGCTTGGGGTCCTCATGACCTGATTTATCTTTTGCTCCTGAGGCATCTCCTGGATCTTCCTGAGTCTAGGCAGCAGCAGCACCTGATATATCTTTATCACCTCTACCCTTCTGTTGAACTTCTACTATTTTTGGCTCTATAGATATCTCATGTTGTTGTTGACCCATATCAGGAGCAGTGCTTTCCTTTTCTACCTGCTTAGCCACTTTGATCTTCTTTGTTTCATTAGGTGCACCTACTTTGTCCTTAGGGCTTACATCACCCTTGTATGTTAAATCTATAACGGTAGGGCTAGTCACCTGATCTACCAACTTATCAAGCCCTATCTATTGGGCTGCCCTCTCTGGGCTACCTTCCTTTACTTCTTCTGTTTGTTTTATTTCTTCCAACACCACCATCTATGCTAATGGGGTCCCATGAGGAGTCATGCAGGTGTTGGAAGCAAGAGTCTCCATACATTAAGAGGCCACACTTTGAACTACCTCATCATTCGATAAGTCCACGGTGTCCTCCAAGGAGAAAGGACCACCCTGACTTGCTTTGAATACTTCTCTTGTTTGTTCCTCTACCTTCTCAGTTTTAAAGTTTATTATGGTGGGAAGTGGAACATTATGTTGTAGCTCCTTCCTGAATGCTTCACCTCCAACTCCTCTCAATATAATAGGGTCATCCCTGATATCCCCCTGCATGGATGTTCTTTATTTCTTGGGTGGTGACGTCAACAGCATCGCCCTCCTCTTCTTAATGACCATCATCAAGTCATCACCTGCAGGTTCTTTGTTTACCTACTCTTCCTCCAACGGGATGCCCTCTTCCACTTCATGCTGTGAGGCTTGGCCCTCCTCCTGCACTTCTGTAGTTTCAACAACTGGCTTAAAAATCCTCTTTGTCTTTGGCTTTTCAATCAGAGGCTATGCAGATGATACGAATGCCTGAGCTGATGTTGATGCACGTGCATTTAGCATGGCAATCTATTCAATTATCACCCCTTTAGGTTCATCTTTAGTTTTCTTACCTCTAGGGGGACCTTTCCTTTGCTTTTGTGAGGGTAATCTCTCCCCATTGGATTTTCTCTTCTCATTGAGGAAATCATCATATTCCTCATCAGCTATTTCCTGCCTTTTCTTTTTGGCATCAATTGTAAGGGCCACACCCCTTTTCTTCAATCTGCTTATTTCTTCATCCACCTAAGCTTGGGTTAACTGTAACACCCCACCTGTTGGTTGGTCCAGGGATATATCCTCCAGCTGTGTAAGATTAGGAGCAGATATGGTGTCATTGTACACCTTCTTGTCCTCATATTCGTTGGACATAATCTTTCCATCATATTTCCTCAATTGTGCTAGCGCTGGGATGCAGTCAAATGTCTTTATTTGGTTCAAGGTGAGCCTCTAGTATTTCCTTCTCCTCACCTCAGCTTCATACTCACAATTGGTCCAGAAGTCTTCCAGATGCTTCTGATGTATCGGTTCTCCTACTATTTTCTGCATCCTGCCATAGGGGTCATAAGATCTAGCCAAGGGAAATGGCTGCAGATACATTAGTTTTAGCCCTCCCATGACATGCTTTATGCTCTCTGAGTCTGAGCACATATACCAGCCCATAGACACTGGACATAACACCAGAGGTATCTTCTTTTGTGCCTTATATGCTTCAACTATGGTAGACACCTGCCTGACAAACTCCATTAAGACAACCCCATCAGTAGGGTATCTTGGCAGCATAAGAGGTTGTCCTTCAAATCCCTCTATCCTTATATATGAAAAGGTGGCAAACTAGATGAACTAGGCCCCATATCTATAAACAACTTCCTGAGCTTCCATGCTCAGTCTCTTACTTCTGTCCTCCTCCATGGTTCTGACTAGATGCATAGAGAATGCATCATTTATCAATTTGTAATCCAGGAGGTAATCCTTTCTTTATATTTGAGGATAGTGATCCCATCTATGGGCATCATCTGCATCACCACCAGCCTTACCCACTATCTTTAAGGCATCAAAGGTTCCCCTATAAGCACATGAATATACCACATATGATGTCTTATAGAATAAGCATGTATGGCCTTCCAGGTTCCTCATTCCTTCATCTAGTGCATCACTAATGATCTTGGCCCTTAATGGCCTGTTGTCTGCATATAGTACCATCTGGATGATTCTAAACATCCAATTCTCAAAATTCCCAGCATGAGGCTTACCTGTCATCCTACTCAGCAAGGCAATCATATACTGGTACTCTTCATCAAAATCAAACTTATATAAATGTACGGGCAATTTGGTTGATGCAGTGTAGGTGTTACTCTTTGACCTCCACTGATACATCCTTTTCCTTGCATTCTTATTATTATTGTATTATGTTTCTAGCTTGCTTATATCTACACTCACCACCTTCTTCCCAACTGGCAAATTAAAAGTAGAGGTGATGCCCTTGATTGAGAAGTCTGCATAAATTCTTCCATGCTTCGCCACCCGCCTGGTCTTAGGGTTATAATTTCTGGCATCCACACTATATCATTCGCATATAGCATGAATGTCTGCAGACCAACCTCATCATCATCATCTTCGCCATCATCATCATATTTCCTAAGGCCACCAACATCATCATATTTCGGCTTTACTCTGTCAGCATCATGTTTCCGAAAACCAACAGCATCATCATATTGCACCTGCCGACCGATATCCTCCTGCAGACAAGCCTTCGCACTTTCGCCTGTCAACAGCATCACCTTACTCGATTATCGGCAGCATCATCATGTCCGACCAGCACGAACATCCTCCTGACGTCCACTGTTCATTTCACCGACAAATTCTGTCTTCACTACCTTCAACATCATCATGATGTTCAACAGGCGCAAACATCCTCCGGTTGCACTGTTCATCGGGCGCCAAGCACTAGCGGCCTCATCATGATATTTAACATCACCTTCGTCAGCAGGATATTCAACATCCGGTTGCTCCAAATATCCTGATGACGACCTTCAACACCTTCCCTTCGATGCTCCGATAGCCGACGACACAAGCTTCAGCATCATGATATTCAACAGGATAACGAACATCCGGTTCTTCCCATTTATCCTGATGATGACAAACCCTAACTCTTCGCACCGTTCACTCGATGCCGACGTCACCCGATATCCTGATGACGTAGATCCTGATGACGATGACGTCACCCGCAGTTTCACAATATCCTGCTGCTCCGAAATATCCTGATGATGTATATCATGATGACCTTCTCAATACTTAGTCAAAAAACACAACTTCCACTCCCGCATCTACTCGCGATATGCGGATGTTTGGCACTCTCAATATGATGATCCTGATGCCGATACACTCCTCGGCTCCTCCTGCTGATGATCACCCCAACGAACTCACTCTTCATGAAATCGACATCATCATGCTGATCTCCTCCACTTATCCGGATGATGATGTCCGAACCGTCTGCAGGATATTTGCAGAAATATCCTGATGGTGCTGTTTCGGCGAACTTCTTCGCTTAGCGAAATTTCTCTTCGCCGATCCACCAGGGATGACCCGATCCAACTCAGGGTGGTCTTCCAACACAATTAGCTCGACCTAGCACATGAGGATGCTAGGCTTCTCAACATCTGTCTACCGCGATCCTGCGCACCTGCATGCAAACAGAAAACAACCTAACATCTAACCTACGGTACATTGCCATTCCACCGATCAGGTGAGTCAACCGGTGGAATGGATCAGGAAATCCATGAAAAACTCTCAAACCCGCGATCGATTACAGGAAGGAGACCAAACAGAAAACAAAACAGGATCTTTATTGATTAACAGATGTAATACAATATGATGTTCCTCACACAGAACACTCAACCTACTCTGCGCAACACTACACTGCCGATCGATGATCTACAATCAACCGATCCCATGCTTATAAAGATTTCAATATGAGTACTACTGACCCAACTCCAAGCGGCTGGGAACTCTCCAAGCGGCTGGGAGATCCCACCGAACATACATCATGACAGCTGTTATAACTAACTAGCTAAAAATAGCAAAAGCCTGGTCAGCATGATCTTATCCTGATCAGCATGACCTTATTACATGCATCTGGTCTTAACAGACCTTCTTGGAAACACAAACAAGACCTAAACTACTAACTGCCTTATCATGACCAGCTGTCAGGTAGGCGCTCCTGCACCATACTCCCCAACAGAAAAAAAAAAACTCATGTCCCATGAGTTGAGCATGTGGAAGTCTTCCACCTTTACACTTTGCTTTGTCAATCGTCTGACCTGCTCCAGCTTTGTCTGCTGCTGTCTCTGGGCTGCTCCCAGACTTCTGAACTGTAACTTGCTTTCTGGTAAGTAAATCATCATGCCTGTTGATGTAGGCCTTCTTCTCACATACCCTGTGTTTGTCAGGTTGGCTGACCAGAACCTCTGGCTGAACTACCTCTGTAGGCTTAACCTGTAGCTTCCTGTCAATCTTCATAGGACAAGCAATAGTCCCAACTATGACAACATCCTTGTCATGCTTCTGAACTGGTGGCTGTTTGCACCCCTGTTGCTGAACCTGCTGCTGACCTCTTTCAGTCACAACTGAAACTTTCTTCAGCTTGTTGTCTGTAACAACTCCTTTCCCTGCAGTGTCCTGAACGGCCTTCATGCCTGCTCCTCTAGGCATCTGCACATACTCCTTCTTTCCCATTAAAATGATTTGAGCTGCCTTCTGTGCTGCAGCTTTTGCCTGCAATGGCATCAACTTAATAATCTTCCCATCCTTCTGGATGGTGTAGGTATTAGCATACCCATCATACAGTACCCTTCTGTCAAATTGCCATGGTCTACCCAGCAGTAGGTGACAACATTCCATAGGCAATATGTCACACAAAATTCTATCCTGATATGGTCCAATCTGGAAATCCACATATGCCTGTTCAGAGACAAAAAGTGATTGCCTATCACTCACCCAAGATGCCTTGTAAGGGTGTGGATGTGGAATCCTTTCCAACTTCAGTTTATCCACCATCTCCTGAGATACCATGTTGTCTGTTGAACCAGTATCAATGACAACCTTACATACCTTACCTTTGCTCTTACATGTGGTTTTGAAAAGAGCTCTCCTTTGCATCAGATCCTGTGATGCCTGCAAACTTGTTTTCCTCAACATCAATGATTCTCCACTCTCTGGATATCCAAAATTCTCAAGACCTTTGTTTGAACTCTGTGCACTTTCTTCTCCCTTCTCTTCTTGTACCAGTTGTACTCTCTTGTCACTTGTTCTATCATTTCTGGATGATGAACCTTTGTTTTCTGGACATTTGAAAGATGGATGACCAAACTCTCCACAGGTGTAACATTTTCCTGAAAATGTAGTAGAACCTCTACCACCTCCAAACCTTCCTCTATTACCTTTCCATCCACCTCTGAAATCAGACTGTCCCTGTCCTTTACCAGTGTCTTCTTGAACCTCATTGGTTTGCTTTTGTGCAGGGGCTGCTCCTCTTCCCCTGTTGTTTCCTCTTCCCCTCATGGACTTATCATGTCCTCTATTCAGCTTTTCTTCAATCCTGATTGCCATTTGATAACAATCCTCCACATTCTTAGGGTTAGCTAACACTAACTCATCCTGTATGTTAAACCTCAAACCTGCCAAGTACCTAGCCACCTTTTCTACCTCATTCTCATGATGACCAGATCTCATACTTAACAGATAAAATTCCTCAGTATATGCTTTCACATCCCTGTCTTTCTGCTTTAAAAATTGCAGCTTCTTAAACATCTGGATTTCATAATCCGTTGGCAAGAATTTCCCCTTGATCCTTGCTACCATCTTATCCCAAGAAGTGATCTTAGACTTCCCTTGTTTCCTTCTCTCAGATTGTACATAATCCCACCATACCAAAGCATGACCTCCTAACTTGGTCTTTGCAATCTTGACTTTCTGATCCTCAGCAACATCTTCACATTCAAAGTGATTATCCAGTGCAGCAATCCAGTCCAACAACTCATCGTCATTCAAGCTTCCAGTATACTTGGAAACATCAACCTTTACCTTAGGTTTTTCACTCTGCACTGCCTTTAACAGTTTTGCCAATCTCTGGTCTTCAGCATCCAGATCTTCAGCTACCTCTTCATACTCTTCAACAGTATCTGCCTCTTCTTCAGACTCACTGTCTTCTACCTCCCTCTTTTTGTTCTTTTCCAGGGCTGTCAGCCTGGCTTGAAGTGCTTCAGCAAGCTCCTTCATCTTCCTCATCTCTCTAGCATGTTTCTCCTTCAGTTCCTGCAACTCCCTTGCAGTACCATTACCTTTAGGAGGCATTTTGTCAACCTCTCAATCTACACACAACTCAACTCTATCTCTACCTCTGCCCTTTCAGTGACAGAATCAACACACAACAGCCCAGACCTTTTGCTGAGCTCTGATACCACTATGATGCAGAGGCATCCACACTATATCATTCGCATATAGCATGAATGTCTGCAGACCAACCTCATCATCATCATCTTCGCCATCATCATCATATTTCCTAAGGCCACCAACATCATCATATTTCGGCTTTACTCTGTCAGCATCATGTTTCCGAAAACCAACAGCATCATCATATTGCACCTGCCGACCGATATCCTCCTGCAGACAAGCCTTCGCACTTTCGCCTGTCAACAGCATCACCTTACTCGATTATCGGCAGCATCATCATGTCCGACCAGCGCGAACATCCTCCTGACGTCCACTGTTCATTTCACCGACAAATTCTGTCTTCACTACCTTCAACATCATCATGATGTTCAACAGGCGCAAACATCCTCCGGTTGCACTGTTCATCGGGCGCCAAGCACTAGCGGCCTCATCATGATATTTAACATCACCTTCGTCAGCAGGATATTCAACATCCGGTTGCTCCAAATATCCTGATGACGACCTTCAACACCTTCCCTTCGATGCTCCGATAGCCGACGACACAAGCTTCAGCATCATGATATTCAACAGGATAACGAACATCCGGTTCTTCCCATTTATCCTGATGATGACAAACCCTAACTCTTCGCACCGTTCACTCGATGCCGACGTCACCCGATATCCTGATGACGTAGATCCTGATGACGATGACGTCACCCGCAGTTTCACAATATCCTGCTGCTCCGAAATATCCTGATGACGTATATCATGATGACCTTCTCAATACTTAGTCAAAAAACACAACTTCCACTCCCGCATCTACTCGCGATATGCGGATGTTTGGCACTCTCAATATGATGATCCTGATGCCGATACACTCCTCGGCTCCTCCTGCTGATGATCACCCCAACGAACTCACTCTTCATGAAATCGACATCATCATGCTGATCTCCTCCACTTATCCGGATGATGATGTCCGAACCGTCTGCAGGATATTTGCAGAAATATCCTGATGGTGCTGTTTCGGCGAACTTCTTCGCTTAGCGAAATTTCTCTTCGCCGATCCACCAGGGATGACCCGATCCAACTCAGGGTGGTCTTCCAACACAATTAGCTCGACCTAGCACATGAGGATGCTAGGCTTCTCAACATCTGTCTACCGCGATCCTGCGCACCTGCATGCAAACAGAAAACAACCTAACATCTAACCTACGGTACATTGCCATTCCACCGATCAGGTGAGTCAACCGGTGGAATGGATCAGGAAATCCATGAAAAACTCTCAAACCCGCGATCGATTACAGGAAGGAGACCAAACAGAAAACAAAACAGGATCTTTATTGATTAACAGATGTAATACAATATGATGTTCCTCACACAGAACACTCAACCTACTCTGCGCAACACTACACTGCCGATCGATGATCTACAATCAACCGATCCCATGCTTATAAAGATTTCAATATGAGTACTACTGACCCAACTCCAAGCGGCTGGGAACTCTCCAAGCGGCTGGGAGATCCCACCGAACATACATCATGACAGCTGTTATAACTAACTAGCTAAAAATAGCAAAAGCCTGGTCAGCATGATCTTATCCTGATCAGCATGACCTTATTACATGCATCTGGTCTTAACAGACCTTCTTGGAAACACAAACAAGACCTAAACTACTAACTGCCTTATCATGACCAGCTGTCAGGTAGGCGCTCCTGCACCAAGAGGTATCTTCTTTTGTGCCTTATATGCTTCAACTATGGTAGACACCTGCCTGACAAACTCCATTAAGACAACCCCATCAGTAGGGTATCTTGGCAGCATAAGAGGTTGTCCTTCAAATCCCTCTATCCTTATATATGAAAAGGTGGCAAACTAGATGAACTAGGCCCCATATCTATAAACAACTTCCTGAGCTTCCATGCTCAGTCTCTTACTTCTGTCCTCCTCCATGGTTCTGACTAGATGCATAGAGAATGCATCATTTATCAATTTGTAATCCAGGAGGTAATCCTTTCTTTATATTTGAGGATAGTGATCCCATCTATGGGCATCATCTGCATCACCACCAGCCTTACCCACTATCTTTAAGGCATCAAAGGTTCCCCTATAAGCACATGAATATACCACATATGATGTCTTATAGAATAAGCATGTATGGCCTTCCAGGTTCCTCATTCCTTCATCTAGTGCATCACTAATGATCTTGGCCCTTAATGGCCTGTTGTCTGCATATAGTACCATCTGGATGATTCTAAACATCCAATTCTCAAAATTCCCAGCATGAGGCTTACCTGTCATCCTACTCAGCAAGGCAATCATATACTGGTACTCTTCATCAAAATCAAACTTATATAAATGTACGGGCAATTTGGTTGATGCAGTGTAGGTGTTACTCTTTGACCTCCACTGATACATCCTTTTCCTTGCATTCTTATTATTATTGTATTATGTTTCTAGCTTGCTTATATCTACACTCACCACCTTCTTCCCAACTGGCAAATTAAAAGTAGAGGTGATGCCCTTGATTGAGAAGTCTGCATAAATTCTTCCATGCTTCGCCACCCGCCTGGTCTTAGGGTTATAATTTCTGGCAGATTCCACTACCAGCTCTGGGATGTCCATGGCATATGGAAAGCCAGATGCATGCCACATTCCTGAAACATATACCCATCCATAATGGGATTATCCTTATCATGGTCTACCCTTGTTGACCATGCTGCTAGGTGCATATCCCCTTGGTGAGTGTCACCAATGACGCCATACTTAAACTGTACCCCCTCGAGCTGAACAAACATATGCTTGAGAAACTCTGAGTTAGATCTATTCCTTCTAAGATCTACCATGGACTCCTGTAACAAACATGATTTGTCTTACCTTACAATGTCCACATGCATTCATAAAAATCATACATTTCTATAACATCATGCATACTATATATCTTATCCTTTACTTCATCATGATATGCATATTCATAGAGCCAAACCACAGAAAAGAACAAATACTCTACCTAAACATGCAGAAAATGACAACAAGAGGGTTTTTAGTTACTTACCTGACAATGCTTTCCTCCTAAATTAGATGACTGATTATGGAAAAGGGCTGCAAATACTGAATATCACCCGTTTCGTTACGCTGAAGAATCCAACCTGTTAACAGGTAGCTATATGAGGGTTTGACTTCTCTGCTCTGTAATTTCTCATTTTTTTGCAGGTAAATTAAAATAACCTTCAAAAATTACGTTTAAACGCATCCGTAGGACAAATTAGGGTAAAACTATGTTGGCTCGACCAAATCCATTGATTTGTATTCGTAATCGGTGGGAATCTATCTACTACATTTAAGTGTATTTAATGTCAGGAAATAGGGGGTGATCTTCGAAAGATTGGGTGATATTCAAAATATGACCCCATCTAGATAAAATGATCTCCCACCTTTGAGCGGCAAAACTAAATGTAAAGGAATCGGGTGATGTGGTCAACGTTGACCACGTGTATATCAGGTCATGAAATTAAGATCAGGGGATGTTCAAAATATGACCCCCACAAGTAAAATGACCCCCTCTAGATAAGATCGGGGTGACATCAGCGTGTTGGCGACTTTATTTAAGCGTTGTGTTTTGATGACGTCACCGTCATGTTAAGGAATATGATGGGCATCAGATATATAGCCCCATGAATAGAATGGAATGATGACATCATCATCAACGTGATTTCTTCATTCATTAGATTTAGATGACATCATTGTCATATTGGCATAGGGTGATATTTACGAAGAGGGTGATATTTGTAAGATGACTGATATTAAAAATATGACCCCCCGCAAGATATATGAAGTCGTTTGACAGGTAGATATTGGCTCTTAATGTAAAGTTGACGTCCGTATTTCATGGATCAAGTGATTATCGAGTGATAATACAATATCGGGGTGATCTTATCTAAGGTGACTGATGTTTGAAATATGACCCCCCCTCTCAGATATTAGGTTTGACCAAACTTTGACTTAACATAACTTTCTCCCCTTAGACAATTTTGGGGTGATCCAAAAGGCAAACCTGCTTAGAATTTTATGTAATTTCTAACCATAATGTTAATAATATGAAAATACTAACATTGGCAATTGACCTCATCATGGTGACAAATCCACCCTCTTGCAGGGCTACATGCAGGACTAAATTTACCAAACTGCCCAAAGCAAAAAACAACAAGCCAAAGCAGCAAAAAAAGGTTGGGTCCCTATTTTGTCAAGGCAACATGGGGCGTGTTGTGTAACCACACAATAGCTTGCTACCAAAGAACATATCCAAATTCCAATGATTCAAGTGATGTGATCATATTCTAACATAGTATTTTAACTCTTTCTAAGTATAAGTATTATAATATTTCTGAATGATAAGGTTTTCATCATGGAAACAATGCTAGCAAAGGATCAAGTGTGTGCAAATGATTAATTATCCTCATCTTGAAAGCAAGTTGAAATCATGAGTAACTTATGTTAAGCTACATAGTTTGGGAGCATCACTCATAGCCAACCTGGATATAGCCTTGCTGCCAGCAGGTGTCTATAGCCCCGACAAGGTTATCTATACAATCCCCCTAAGTAGAGCCCCACTGCCAGTAGGTGTCTATAGCCCCGGTAGAGTTACTTAGATGGCCTAACTTTATTCCTTTTGGATTTTCAATCTTTATTCTTTCTATTCATATGATGTCATCATGTAAGCTTACTATGCAAGGTATGGTCACTTGCTGATTTAGGTTGGAGATTGCATTGGTAGCAAGGGAGTCCCTTTAGATTTTTCACTTAACACCTATACTTATGTGCTCCACAAACCCAAGGCTGTTAGGTAAGTCATTGTGAAAAATCACTTTGGTTAAGAAAAGGCACCCTGATGAAAAGGATATCACAGATCTGATCACCAATGCTTCTCAAAATGAATCATAACCTATATAGGAATTTGTTCTCATCACTTGAATCTTAACAATTTGGTTGTTTTCTTAGGGTGATAAGTTGCATCATCTTGACTAACCAAAACAAAACTCAACAAGTAAACAAGCAAAACAAAACAAAACTATACAAACAACTATACAACTATGCACACTATGATACACATGACTTACCTGACACTATTTTAGGCTTGAAAATAATGCTTGAGGAACTGTCCATTAACTGGTAATGGGACATCCTCACCAGTTAAAGTCTTTAACCTGTAGGTGATGTCTCCTAAGATTTCTAAAACTTGAAAGGGACCTATCCAAAGTTTATCAAATTTACCATGATCTCCTTTCCTTTCATGTGCTTTGTCCCACATAAGGACTAAATCTAAAATTTTAAAAGCCTTAACTCTAACTCTTTTGTCAAACCAACATTGACAATAGCCTAATGTTTAGCAAATTGATCAATTGTTTTATTCCTTTTTTCTTCTAGGTGCATCAACTGAAGCAACCTGACTTCTTGTTTGTTATCTATACCCAGATATTCTTGTGCAATGTGGGGATCTTTAGATTAACAGGGAGGATAGGATCCACCCCATATACTAGGTGAAAAGGAGAATTTCCTAATGCAGCCTTCATCCTGGTTCTATCTACCCATAATGCATACTTTAATAGGGTGTTCCACTCCCTTGGGTTCTTTTCTATCAATTTCTTTATGATATTCAATAAATTCTTATTTGTAGATTCTGCTAATCTATTCCCTTGAGGATAGTAATTTGAAGAAAACTTCAAAATAATTCCATGGTTAAAATCCCAACTTGATAATCTTATTGATGCAAAGGCAGACCCATTGTCACATACCAAAGCATAAGGAACTCCATACCTAGTTACTATGTTGCTTTCCAAAAATTTGATTACATCCTCAACATTGCATGTCTTGTTGCTAACAACTTTAGTCCACCTAGTACAATAATTAGTAACAGTCAACACATACCTATGGACTAAAGATGATGGAGGGTTGATAGGTCCTATGAAGTCCATCCCCCATTGAGTAAATGGACGCATCTCCATCACTGGTTGTAAAAGTTGAGCATCATATCTTTCTCTATTTGCAACAACCTGACACATATGGCAACATTTGATGTGTTCGGTAGTATCTTTAAAAATAGTGGGCCAGTAATACCCTACCCTAAGGATAGCATGAGTGGTAGCTAAGTATGATCCATGTGCGGTTCCAAACTTGTCATGTAATTTTGTTAGCACTTTGTCTGCTTCTTGCCCTTGTAGGCATCTAAGGTATATTCCCTCATAATTCTTCTTGAAAAGGACTCCTCCTTTTATCATGTATTTTTGTGATCTTTCTTTAAGGCTCCCCTCTGTGAGGCCTACAATCTTGAAGGGCATCTTCCAGTAATCAAGATATGCCTGATGTCTGAATACCATTCTCCATTTTCTTATGTATCTATGACATACTATCGGTTCATGATGTTAGGCTCAATTTCAGATATCATCTGACTCAATGCCTATCCTCTCACTAATTTCATGGGTGTTATGTCCATATCATACTCTTGGAGGATGGTTATCCATTTGGCTCTCTTTTCACTTGGTTCACTTTGCATTAAAAGCATCTTTACTGCTACATCTGGTACTACAGCAATCACTCTATTTCTCAAGATATAATGTCTAAACTTCTTGACTGCTCGGACCAGAGCAAGTGCTTGTCTTTCAACATCCATATATCTGAGTTTTGCATCCCTGAAAGGACAACTCATGAAGGCTATAGGCTTTTCTTCTTTAGCCTCATTTCTTTGTGTTAATACTGCGGCAAATGTATGCTCTGAAGCAAATGAGTAAATGTAAAAATATTTTGTATAATCTGGACTAATTAGAATAGGAGCATTAGTTATGGCTTTCTTGATATCTTCAAAAGCTACTCTAGCTTTAGGTGTCCACTCAATTTTGGCATCCTTCTTGAGCATGGCATTCAATGGTCTGACAATCTCTGCAAAACCAGTAATGAACTTTCTAATAAAATTGATCTTACCAAAATAAGATTTGAGCTCCTTCTTACTTCCAGGAAGTTTTATCTTCATGATTGATTCTACTCTCTCAAGGTTGATGATGATCCCATTCTCTATTATCAGGTGACCTAATAACTTCCCTGTAGTTACCCCAAATATGCATTTCTTGGGATTTAGGGATATTCCATAATGTTCACATTTTGTTAGTACTTTCCTGAGCTCTTCCACATGATTCCCTCTTTCTTTAGAGAAAACTGTCAAGTCATCCATGTATATGATGATGCATTTACCAATTAGTCCTCTGAAAGCTCTATCCATTGCTCACTGAAATGCGGCTCAGACATTTATCAATCCAAAAGGCATACGCCTGTAAGAGAATATTCCCCACTTAGTGGTGAATGCAGTCTTTAATCTGTCTATCTTGTCTACCATCACTTGGTTGTAACCTAAAAAACCATCCAAAAATGACATCATCTTTGGACCATTTACAATCTATAAGACCTCATCTAGAGAAGGAAAAGGATAATTATCCTTTTTAGGAGCTCTATTTAAATTTCTGAAGTCTACAGATAACCTAATGTCACCATTCTTCTTTCTTACTGGGACCAAGTTAGCCACCCATGTGGAATGTCTCACAGGAAATATGATCCTGGCATTAAGCAATTTCTTACCTTCTTCAAAAATGATGGGCTCCAGCAAAGCATTAACAAGTCTCTATTTCTATCTAAAGGGCTTGACATCTGGCTTTAAAGGTATAGTATGAGTGATGATTGATACATCATAAGTTTTCAACTCATCATATGTCCAGGCAATAACATGGATATATTCTTTAAGTGCTTGGGTTATCCCTTCCATTTCTTCTTCAGTACATACCTTTCCAATCAAGACATTCCTTTTTTCATCATCATGTCCTATGTTAACTTGTGAATACTCTCCTCCATCTACTTTAGGTAGATCTTTCTGTTTTAGCATGGTATCTAAATCAAATGCTCTTTCCAACTCTATCATTCCTTTTAGAATCTTGTTACTCGGCAACTCTAGGATCTCTTCTTCTTCCCATATATGATCTTCCACATTTCTTTCATCTATGATCTATGCATCAAACACATCTCTGCTAGATATGAAGTCTAAAATGTGCTAGTCATCATCAAACACTTGAAGGTTAACTAAATTGTCTGGCACGGAGGGTACTGACACTAATTCATTTAAAAATCTCTTCAAACCAGATATGGACAATGGTTCTAATGTACTTGCAGCTTGGGCCAAGGCATCTGCCCTGTAATTCTGTTCTCTAAGCACATGGGTGATGTTGAATGCATCAAAATCTTCTAAAAGATCCCATACCCTATGTCTATAATTAGACAACTTCTTGTAATTACAAGAATATATAACTCTTACTTGTCTCACTACCAACTCTGAGTCTCCATAGACATGTAGAATCTTTACTTTCTTTCTAAGTGCAGACAATATCCTATGAATCAAAGCTTCATATTCTGTCACATTATTTGTGCATGGGAACTGCAATCTATATGCTGCTAAGTAGGATTTACCAGCTAGATCAATAAGATCTATTCCTACTCCAGCCCCTTGTTTTGATTTAGATCCATCAAACCTGAGGATCCATGGCTTATCTTCAGTTAAAGGCTTATCTGGGCCTTGATCTTTTCTTTTTAGCTCTAGCGGCTGCACCATTTGATATCTATTTTAATTTTGGTGTTTCAACTTTCTCAAGATTCACCTTATCTAGCTAATGTGAAGATGATATTCCTTCTACTTCTTTACCATCAGAAGGAAGATCCTTTGAACAAGGCAACATCTGCTTCTTCAAAATATGCAAACATAATGAACAAGTAGTTTCTGGATGTAGTGCTTCATGTAACCTGCACCATCCCTCCATTAGAACATCCTGTGGGGATCTTTGCTGATGTATCATCTTTTGAATTTGTTTTGATAAAAATTCCTCAAACTTGGACAAATTACTACCTCTATCTTCATTAGATATTTCATAATCTGATTCAACTAAGTAATCAGTTCCTAGGGTGATATTCTTGTTACTCTTAGAATTACTCTTGCTACACACCAATATCTCTTCTATCATCTGGATAGGACTTTCATCATGGTATGTGATTTCCTTTGTTCTTGCAAGTGACAAACAAAAATCAGTATCACTATCACTATCTGTAGAACTTACCCTGGATGATGATGATGATGCATCACTGCATGCTTGTTCTAGTTCTATCATGTCTAAGCAAGCATCACAGGTCTTTTCAGAATGCACCTCATCATGTAACCTACACCATCCTTCAATTAGAACATCATGAACAGGTACTTTTAACAATTGGCAATGTTGCACTCATTTGTACAAGTGCATCTCAAAATTCTTGAAGTGATCTACTCTTATCTCATTTTCAGAGTTACAATCATATTCTAAAATTATCCTATCATCCTGAAGACTATCATCATAAACATGAACATCATACATGAGGATCTCCTCTATTTTGACGGTCTGGGGTCTGATGGAATACACTCCGGGTTCAACATCTACATACATGATCTCATTGGTTTTATTGTATTCAGTGATCATATGTTTCATGCGAGGTTCAGCATCTATCCTTATTTGATTAGGTATTCCCTTCCAAGGTAACCACATGTGACTGAAATCAGTGGACATGTATTCATTGAGTGTTTTTGACCAATCTCTACTAAGTAGCATCCCATAAGTATCAGGTATATCTACTACCTAAATATCAATGTAGTATTGGATTCTTGGATCTAATGCTAACTGCATATGGATGTGAGTTAATTCTCCTACTACACTCACCTATGTTTTATCTGTGTTACTTTCTTTAGGGATTTAGCAGGATGTAACCCTAAGGCATTGCATATGGACAGGGGCATTACATTGGTAGATGCTCCTGAATCTACTAAGCAATTATGCAAATTCTTATTAAACATCCTTATGGTAAGGAGAAAAGGAGGTGACTTAGTTTTATCTCTGTAAAGAGTCATGTGTGAAGTCTCTGCAGCTTGAACAATGGCTGGAGCTTTGTGTTTAAAATTAACATCCCTAATGGCATGATCTTTATTACCAGTCTAATCTGAGGTATGATTATCCTCTTTTGGAGCAGGATCATCTAAGGATTTCATGAAGGCTTTCTTGACAGCTGGGGTTTTCAGTAATTCTGACAATGACAGACTGATCTTGATCTTTTTCATTTCATCTACTAGGTATGTGACCAATTTATCAGACTTAGGAGGTAGATTACCAGTTTTTGGTACTGTATTTTTTGGTGTTAAGTATTGAGCATTAACTTTAGGAAATCCAGGGTTATTGCTTGCCTTAGGATCAGGAGGAGTGTTGAAATTATTTAGAACCAAGGATGTGGTCAAAGGACTAGCAGGTCAGCTGGAGTTATTCCTCAGGCTATAATTATGTCTACCTTGATACTGTTATTGATAAGCATGTAATTCCTCATGTTCAACTGATGGCTCATTTTCATCTTCAAATAGAAAAACATAATTGATTTCAAAAGCCATGGCTGACTCTTCACATGCTAAGGTGTAATTTTGATGAGGTGACATTGTCTGCTGATAAGGATGATTGATGAAACTTTCTAGTACTAGAGGAGAATCATATCCATAGGGGATAATTTCATTTCCTTCAACACAAGGTGGATTACCTGCAGTATTAGATACTTCAGTTTGGAAAATACTGGTGGCTATCCTAAACTGAGGACAATCCAGCTCTACATGAGCATTGGTATTATGTATCCTGCACTAGTTTGTAAGAGCTACCTCTGCCAGGTTTACTCTAGTTGTCTGCTTAGGTTCACTAGGAGGCTAATTATCTAGGGGTGATGGCAGAGAACCATTATTTGGCCTAGTGTTCCACACTCTAGGTTGTCTAGGGGGATTATTGTTACCATTGTTGTTATTGTAATTGTTATTGTACCCCCTATCTGGATAATTAGATCTATCATTGGCATATCCTCTATTCTGATTTGGTTGAGAATAGAAATTCTGACTCCTCAAATGAGTGATCTCAGTGGTGAGTTTCCTCAGTTGTGCTGATATCTCTTTAATTTCTTCCTTTTCTTCCTGAACTTTGGCTACTACATTCTTTGTTTGAGGCTTAAAGAAGGAAGAGCCATTGTTATTATTATTAGACTGTTCCACAACCTGAGGTACCTGTGTATGTCCTGGATATTGTAACATTTGACCATTTCCATTTGGAGGTGGAATGATACTGAGTGGAGGTATCTGTAAAGGACTTGGCATTACAGCTGGAGGTATCATGGCTCCATTGGTCTATTGCTGAGTAGGATATGTAGGATAAGTAGAGAGTGTAGGAAATGCAATATTAGGTGTTGGAGCAGGAATCAACTACTGACTAACTTTGACAGCTTCTTCAAAAGCTCTTGTCAAGGTTGTGATAGTAGGATGTGTTCTCCTGATAAACATAGAAGTCAGGGGATCTAAGGCTGAGTAGTATATACTCCTAGCAGCTTCATCTGTTATAGTATAGGGATCAACTAGCTTTGAGAGCATCTTTTGGAATCTTGCATTGAAATTGGCAATAGGTTCTCCCTCAAATCTCTTGATTGTGGAAAATAGGTGATAATTCATTGAAGGATCTATAGGTATTTTGAATCTATCCTTAAAGGCTTTCTCCAAGGTAGCCCATGAATAGACTAAACCTTGACCAAGACTGATATACCAATTATATGCCTCCTCCCCTAAGGAAAATGGAAATAACATGCATACCACATCCTAATGTTCAATTCTAGCCCTACAATAGGCTTCCTTGAATGTTCTAATGTGATCATCAACATCCTGATATCGATGATATTTAGGAAAAATCTTATAAGGATTTTTAGGTAAAGGATGATAAGCAGTAAAAGTCAGAGGTGACTCTACAGGAAAGAATGACATTGTAACTAGTGGAGGTTGGACTTGAGGTGTGATAGGTGGTCCTGTAGGTGTTTGCAACTTGATAGGAGTTATAGGAGTATGTTCTAGTGAAGCTCCTGACTCACTAGAACCAGGGGAATGATGAATGTCTACTATTCTAGGTCTAAATCCCCGGATAGGCATTTCTTCAAAGAGTCCACTGGATCTGGACCTGGTATTTGGCCTGAGAGCCAGGATTTCTTAAATTTAAGGAAATTAGGCTTGTTTACTGTAAAGATCAACTACAACACTCCAACAAAGGCTATATTTATGATCAGAGACTGAAACTGACTAGATATTTATGCAATATTTGTAGAAATGATGCAAATATGAGGTGATGTGAGACTTTGGGACACAAACAATAGGATATCAGCCCCCTTAAGCCAATTACCTCAAAGTTTTAGCAAATTTACTCGAAATAGAGCTTATCTTTGAAATTCACAATGATCAACCACAAAGCTTCTAATATTTACACTCAATTTTAAAAACTTTGCAACAGACAAGCATACACAGACTCAAAAACAACAAATCTTTGCATATGACTTGAAATACAGACCTGCATGAGTATTACCTTTCTGTCTGCGTCACCAAATTAGACAAATCTACTAATGAAAAGGCCCTCCTTCTAGCACCAATTTATGTTGATGATGATTGTTAGTCATAACAACATGCATAAAAATTTGCACAACAAACCTTTATTATCTTGTAAAGTACGACCAGCTTAGGATAAGTTGATGACTCCAAGTCTCCGTTGATCAAGTCATGATCATCTGATGTTACTCAGAGGTTGATGTGACATGTTGTTTTCCATTTCAATGGGTCTTACATTTGTCTAGATGACCAGTATTGCACTATTTCCTATAAATTTAATCCACAGAGAGGTTAACTCTACTCTATTTCCAAAGATAGCTAATATATTTGCAAGTTTGATCAATTCTTCTGATCATTGATCATCATGAGCTTGTTCTCTTTTCTACACTATATATTTATTCAAATGATGTGTCTATAAGTACATATTTGCATGGATTTCATGGATATTTGTATGAATTTGCATGATATTTGTCAATTTGACATGCTTTTACTCTAAATATGCTCTATATTTTCAATTTACGGGATATCAGCATATTTCATGTTAGTTCCTTTTAATTCTCTATTATTTGCAATTATGGAGATGATCTGTTATGAAATTCAAAGAAATTTAAAAGAATACTTCTACTTTAGTGAATCTTTAGTCATTGAATCACATACATACAAGATACATTCATGAAAAGGAGAAATCAAACCATATGTCACCAGGATATTCCACGGCTAGATATGGTTGATGCTAACTTCAAGGGAACTAGGAATGAAAACAACACATGCAGATTGAAAAGCACTCCAAGGGATGCAGCTAACCAATGTATGTATCTCGATTTCAAACACAGATTACTCAAGATTTATGATGATTTGTAATCAAATATCTTCTCTTTCATTCAATATGCATAACATGTACATTTACAATAACTTTGAAATGAGTCTTGAAATTTCAGCAATCAAATTTCAATTAAGTTTTGAATGTTCAAAATATTGCACCCTTGCACCTTTTATAGAATAAGGTGAGGAGGCAGTTACAATTGACCAATGGTCAAGATTTGTCAATTAAGATCAACAGTTGATAATTAGCCTTTGACTCAATCAACTCTTCTTCATGGCACAGGTTGCCAACTAGCAACCATCTGGATGACTCATTATTGATGAGTACCTTATGCATGTATTCACTTTGTGATGCACCTTCATTCATTCTTTAGGTTCCTCCTCTTCATTTTCTTCTTCTTCATCATTGTCATCATCTTCGTTACTTTTAGCATCACTATCACTTTGATGTACATCCTCATGTATGTGGACCTTCATCACTATCCTGATGTGCTCATATGCCTGTACTATTTTATCCACTTCTCCCCCATCTTGGATTCTGGCTTTTGTTATGGCATGTTTATGAGACTGGAATTTAGCTTTGAGTGCTTCCAGCTTACCTTTTTTATTGTTCAAAGTCTCATTGTACGTTTCCACCTTGACTTTTATCCTCATGATTTTATCCATCACTTCCTCTATCAGGTGGGTGAGGGGGTCATCTGCTATGGTCTTGAAATTATCATGCAGAGCCTTGATAGCAAAGTTTGCATCCTAATTTTTTATCTTTCCTCTATTTTTCCCTCTAGAGCCTCAAGGATCTCTGCTTCATAAGCCATCATGCTGTGCAGCTTTAAGCTTATATCCCTGAGCTTGCCACTGCATTTCTTCAAGATATCACATTGAAACCTGATATCTTCATACCATATGTTTATCAGTAGGGAAGTATTATTATTCAATACTTGTGGATCTATTCTCTTCATTTCACTTAAAGCAGTCAGGCCCTTTTCCAATTGGAATGATCGTTTTCCTGTTTCAATTTGCATTTTATCTACCTTTCTTTTTAAACTGCTTAAAGAATTCCACCTCTGTAGTGAGGTTCTCAAAACATCTTCAGCTCTAGTGAGTGATGACAACATCCATTTCTCCATGATCATCACTTCATGTCTCATTAGGTCTAACTTGGTGACCTCTTCTTGGGATATGATAGTCAATGGGATTGCCAGATCAACTGGTGTATTATCAGGGTTAATTAACCCTTTTATGTATGAATGCAATTGAGCAATGTGCTCCTTATGCATTTTATTTTTCTCTTTCTCCTTCTTTACCCTTTGGGTCAAAGAATCAATAATGTCCTTCCCTTCCTGACTCTCCTCATCCTCATTGGCAAAACCCAAATCAACAGTTGTGACTTGGAATTCCTCTAGGGTGATCTTGCCCTTCTCTTTCTCAACCGTGGGAAGTGCTACCTATGCAGTCCTTCTGCCTGTAGTAGGATCTCTCTTTATGACTGATGTCAATCTGGCCTTCCTCTTTGGCTTCATCATTGTTTCAGTGAACAAGGTGGAAACATCAAATTTCTAAATTTTATATCCTTGTTCCATGCCTATTTCTCTCTCTATCTATTGAGGCACATCATCTCCAGACCCTTGATGCTCTTTGTCAACATCATGTATGTCTTGTTCTCCAGTATCTGCTTCTATTCTTGGTGGAGAAGGCACCTTCTTAATTTCTTCCTCATATACTTCATGAGGGGGATCTTGTTGTATTTCTTCTTACTGAGGGGCTTCCTTTTGTAAATGAGGATCCTGTGGAATTTCCACACTATGATCCTGCGCCTGATCTTGTACTTCCTCCTTCTGACTTTCATCTACTTTATTTCTTTTTTCATCCTGAGGCATATTGACATCTATTGATGTTTGTGTGTGTTGACCTTGTGCATCACCCTAATCTTGGGTTATTTCTTGCTCTGTACCTGATGCACTGATATCTTGTGGCTTGGGGTCCTCATGACCTGATTTATCTTTTACTCCTGAGGCATCTCCCAGATCTTCTTGAGTCTGGGAAGTAGCAACACCTAATATATCTTTATCACCTCCACCCTTCTGTTGAACTTCTACTATTTTTGGCTCTGCGGATATCTCATGCTGTTGCTGACCCATATCAGGAGCAACGCTTTCCTTTTCTACCTGCTTAGCCACTTCGATCTTCTTTATTTCATCAGGTGCACCCACTTTGTCCTTAGGGCTTACATCACCCCTGTATGTTAAATCTATAATGGCAGGGCTAGTCACCTGATCTATCAACTTATCAAGCCCTATCTGTTGGGCTGCCCTCTCTGGGCTACCTTCCTTTACTTCTTCTGTTTGCTTTATTTCTTCCAACACCGCCATCTGTGCTAATGGGGTCCCATGAGGAGTCATGTGGGTGTTGGAAGTGAAAGTCTCCATATTTTGAGAGGCCACATTTTGAACTACCTCATCATCCGATAAGTCCACAGTGTCCTCTAAGGAGAAAGGACCACCCTAACTTGCTTTGAATACTTCTATTCTTTGTTCCTCTGCCTTCTCAATTTTAAACTTTATTATGGTGGGAAGCGGAACATCATGTTGTAGCTCCTTCCTGAATGCTTCGCCACCGGCTCCTCTCAATATAATAGGGTCAGCCCTGATATCCCCCCACATGGATGTTCTTTGTTTCTTGGGTGGTGACGTCAGCGGCATCACCCTCCTCTTCTTACTGACCATCATTAGGTCATCACCTACAAGTTCTTTGTTTACCTTCTCTTCCTCCAATGGGATGCCCTCTTCCACTTCATGCTGTGAGGCTTGGCCCTCCTCCTACACTTCTGTAGTTTCAACAGCTTGCCTCAAAATCCTCTTTGTCTTTGGCTTTTCAATCAGAGGTTGTGAAAATGATGTGGATGCCTAAGCTAATTTTGATGCACCTACATCTGGCATGGCAATCTGTTCAATTATCATCCCTTTAGGTTCATCTTCAATTTTCTTACCTCTAGGGAGACCTTTCCTTTGCTTTTGTGTGGGTAATCTCTCCCCATTAGATTTTCTCTTCTCACTGAGGAAATCATCATATTCCTCATCAACTATTTCTTGCCTTTTCTTTTTGGCATCAACTATAAGAGCCACACCCCTTTTCTTCAATCTGCTTATTTCTTCATCCACCCAAGCTTTGGTTAACTATAACACCCCACCTGTCAGTTGGTCCAGGGATATATCCTCTAGCTATGTAAGATCAGGAGCAGATATGGTGTCATTGTACACCTTCTTGTCCTCATATTCGTTGGACATAATCTTTCCATCATCTTTCCTCAGCTGTGCTGGCACCAGAATGTAGTTAAATGTCTTTATTTGGTTCAACCTGAGCCTCTGGTATTTCCTTCTCCTCACCTTAGCTTCATCCTCACAATCAGTTTAGAAGTCTTCCAGATGCTTCTGATGTATCAATTCTCCTACTATTTTATGCATCCTGTCATAGGGGTCATAAGATCTGGCCAAGGGAAATGGCTACAGATACATTAGTTTTAGCCCTCCCATGACATGCTTTATGCTCTCTGAGTCTGAGCACATATACCAACCCATAGACACTAGAAATAACACCGAAGGTATCTTCTTTTGTGCCTTATATGCTTCAACTATGGCAGACACCTACCTGACAAACTTCATTAAGACAACCCCATCAGTAGGGTATCTTGGCAGCATAAGAGGTTGTCCTTCAAATCCCTCTATCCTTATATATGAAAAGGTGGCAAACTGGATGAATCAGGCCCCATGTCTATAAACAACTTCTTGAGCTTCCATGCTCAGTCTCTTACTTCTGTCCTCCTCCATCGTTCTTACTAGATGCATAGAGAATGCATCATTTACCATATTGTAATCCAGGAGGTAATCATTATTTTGTAGCTGAGGATAGTGATCCCATATGTGGGCATCACTGCTAGCCTTACCCACTATCTTTAAGGAATCAAAGGTTCCCTTATAAGCACATGAATATACCACATATGATGTCTTATAGAATAAGCATGTCTAGCCTCACAGGTTCCTCATTCCGTCATCTAGTGCATCACTGATGATCTTGGCCCATAATGGCCTGTTGTCTGCATATAGTACCATCTGGATGATTCCAAACATCTAATTCTCAAAATTCCTAGCATGAGGCTTACCTGTCATCTTGTTCAGTAGGGAAATCATATACTGGTAGTCTTCATCAAAATCAAACTTATATAAATGTATGGGCAATTTGGCCGATGCAGTGTAGGTGCTACTCTTTGACCTCCACCGATACATCCTTTTCTTTGCATTCTTCTTAATATTATTGTATTTGGTTTCCAGCTTGCGTAGATCTACACTCACCACCTTCTTCTCAATTGGCAGATTAAAAGTAGAGGTGATGCCCTTGATTGAGAAGTTTGCATAAATTCTTCCATGCTTCTCCACCCGCCTGGTCTTAGGGTTATAATTTCTGGCAGATTCCACTACCAGCTTTGGGGTGTCCATGGCATACGGAAAGCTAGCTGCATGCCACATTCCTGAAACATATACCCCATCCATGATGGGATTATCCTTATCATGGTCTACCCTTGTTGACCATGCTTCCAGGTCCGTATCCCCTTGGTGAGTGTCACCAATGACACCATACTTAAACTATACCCCCTCAGGCTGAACAAACATAGGCTTGAGAAACTTTGAGTCAGACCTATTCCTTCTAAGATCCGCCATGGACTCCTACAACAAACATGATTTGTCTTACATTACAATGTCCACATGTATTCATACACATCATACATTTCTATAACATCATGCATACTCTATATCTTATCCTTTACTTCATCATGATATGCATATTCACAGAGCCAAACCCTAGGAAAGAACAAATACTCTACCTGAACATGCAGAAAATGACAACAGGAGGGTTTTTAGTTACTTACCTGACAATGTTTTCCTCCTAGATTAGATGACTAATTACAGAAAAGGGCTACAAATGTTGAATATCACCCATTCTGTTACACTGAAGGATCCAATTCGTTAACAAGTAGTTGTATGAGGGTTTGACTTCTCTGCTCTGTAATTTCTCATTTTTTCGCAAGGTAAATGAAAATTACCTTTAAACGCATCCGTGGGACAAATTAGGGTAAAACTGCGTTGGCTCGACCAAATCCATTGATCTTCTATAGTGAATTCGTGGATGATGCTAAGTGTTTGATTTATATTTGTAATTGGCGAGAATCTATCTACTGCATTTAAGTGTATTTAATGTCAGGAAACAGGGGGGTGATCTTCAAAAGATCAGGTGCTATTCAAAATATGACCCCATCTAGATAAAATGACCTCCCACTTTTGAACGGCAAAACTAAATGCAAAGGAATCAGGTGATGTGGTCAACATTGATGACGTGTATATCGGTTCATGAAATTAAGATCAGGGGATGTTCAAAATATGACCCCCGCAAGTAAAATGACCCCCTCTAGATAAGATCAGGGTGACGTCAGCGTGTTGGTGACTTTATTTAAGCGTAGTGTTTTGATGACGTCACCGTCATGTTAAGGAATATGTTGGGCATCAAATATATACCCCCGCAAATAGAATGGAATGATGACATCATCATCAACGTGATTTCTTCATTCATTGGATTTAGATGGTGCCATCATCGTATTGGCATAGGGTGATATTTGCGAAGAGGGTGGAATTCGTAAGATGACTGATATTAAAACTATGACCCCCCACAAGATATATGAAGTCGTTTGACAGGTAGATATTGGCTCTTAATGTAAAGTTGACGTCCACATTTTGCAGATCAAGTGATTATCAGGTGATAAAACAATATCAGGGTGATCTTATCTAAGGTGACTGATGTTTGAAATATGACCCCCCTCTCGGATATCATGTTTGACCGAACTTTGACTTAACATAACTTTCTCCCCTTAGATAATTTTGGGGTTATCCAAAAGGCAAACCTGCTTGGAATTTTACGTACTTTCTAACCATATGTTAATAATATGAAATACTAACTTTGGCAACTAACCTCATCATGGTGACAAATCCACCCTCTTGCAGGGCTACATGCAGGACTGATTTTACCAAACCGCCCAAAGCAGAAAACAACAAGCCAAAGCAGAAAAAAGGTTGGGTCCCTATTTTGTCAAGGCAACATGGGTTTTGTTGTGTAACCACACAATAGGACTCCATGCTGTAGTTCTTTTCTAAAAACCTCACTATCCATTCCCCTCAACAAGATGGGATCAATGTTGGCATTCCCCCTCATGGCTGTTCTTTGTTTCTTAGGAGGTAGTGTTTGCAACACCTTCTTTCTTTTCCTAATTGCAATCAGCAAGTCATCATCCCTTGGCTCATTTCCTAATTGTTCTTCTTCTAAAGGGGAATCTCCTCCCAAATCACCTTGTAGAGCTTGTTCTTCTACCTGCATCTCTATGCTCTCAGTAACAAGTCTTAAAATCCTCTTGGTTTTTGGTCTCTCTATTGATGCTTGTGAGGTGGAGGCATGATCTAATGTAGATGCCTGAGTAGATGCAGATGTACCCTCTGCTTTAGTAATAACTCTTTCTATGATCACCCCCTTTTGCTGACTTTCAAATTTCTTACCCTTAGTGGGTATCTTCTTTTGTTTTTAAGTGGGTAATCTTTCCCCATTAGATTTTCTCTTCTCTATAAGGAAATCATCATATTCTTCCTCAGATAATTCCTACCTCTTTTTCTTATTGTCAACAATAAGGGCCATGCCCTTCTTCTTTAGCTTAGCAATTTCTACATCCACCCAATTCTGGGTCAGTTTAATCACCCCTTACATTATTTGATCTAAGGATATATCCTTTATTTGTGTAAGGTCAGGGGCTAATATGGTGTCATTATACACCTTTTTGTCCTCATATTTGTTGGACGTTATCTTTCCATCATATTTTGTAATTGTATTGGCACTAGGATACAGTCAAAGGTCCTGACTTGATTTAAGGTGAGCCTTTGATATTTCCTTCTTCACACCTCAGCCTCATCATCACAATTGGTCCAAAAGTCCTCCAGATGCTTTTGATGTATCTATTTTCCTAGTAACTTTTGCATCCTGCCATAAGGATCATATGATCTAACCAGAGGAAATGGCTATAGGTACATTAATTTCAACCCCCCAATAGCATGTTTTATGCTCTCCAAATCTAGGCACATGTACCACCCCATATACACTGGAAACAAAAGTGGAGGAAGTTTTGTGCCTTATAGGCCTCAACCGCTGTGGACACCTGTCTAACAAACTCCATCAAGATGACCCTATCAGTAGGGTATCTTGGCAACATAAGAGGCTATCCCTCAAATCCCTCAATCCTAATATATGAGAAGGTAAAAAATTGGATGAACCATGCTCCATGTTTATAAATGACTTCTTGAGCCTCCATGCTCAGCCTCTTAGTCCTATCTTCATGGTTCTTACCAAATGCATCAAGAATGCATTATTGACCAATTTATAGTCTTGGAGATATATTTTTCTTTGTAATTTGGGATAATGATCCCATATGTGCACATCATCTGCATCACTACCAACCTTATCTACTATTTGTAAGGCATCAAACATTCCTCTGAATGCGCAAGAGTATACCACATATGATGTCATGTAAAATAAGCATGCATGTCCTCTCAGGTTCCTCATCCTCCCATCCAATGAATCACTGATGATCTTGGCCCATAGGGGTTTGTTATCTGAGTATAACACCATTTGGATGATCCCAAACATCCAATTCTCAAAATTTCCAGCATTAGGTCTGTCGGTCATCCTGCTTAGCAGGGCAATTATATATTGGTACTCATCATCAAAGTCAAACTTGTATAAGTATACTGGTAGCTTGGTTGAGGCTGTATAAGTGCTATTCTTTTCTCTCCATTGATACATCCTCTTCTTGGCCTCTTTCTTTTTATTGTTATACTCTATTTCCAGTTTATGGAGATCCACATTAACCACCTTATTTCCTACTAGTAAATTGAAAGTGGCGGTGAGCCCTTTAACTGAGAAGTTAGCATATATCCTACCATGTTTCTCAACCCACCTGGTTCCTAGGTTATAATTCCTTGCACATTCAACTACCAATTTTAGGGCATCCATGGCATAGGGAAAGCTAGTTGCATGCCACATACTAGAAGTAAACACTCTGTCCAGAATAAGATTGTCTGTATCATTATCTAACCTTGTCGACCATGCTTCTAGGTCTGTACTCCCTTGATATGTATCACTGATGACCCTATATTTGAATTGCACCCCTTCTGGTTGCACAAAAATGGGCTTCAAAAACTCAGCCTCAAACTTGTTTCTTCTGATGTCATCCATTAATTCCTATAATAGACATGATATATTTTAGCCTATGGTACCCATATGTATTTTCAACAATATCATGTATCTCTATCATATCATGTACTTTGTTATCAATTATCCTTCATTTTACCCTTCTCCATACATCACCATATAGATTTACCCCACTAAAGACAAACATTCTACCTGGATTTGGAGAAAACGACAACAGGGAGGTTTTGAAGTTACTTACCTAATAACGCTTTCCTTTGAATTATATGAGTGATTATGGGAAAGATTGTAAACATGCAAGGTCACCCGTTCCGTTTTGTTACGCTGAAGGATCCAGTCCACTGGCAAGTAGCTAATAAGGGTTTGACTTTGGAGCTCTGTAATTTTTTATTTATCGCAAGGTAAAGGAAAATGACCTTTGAATTTCACTTTTGAACATACCAATAAGAAAAATTAGGGTAAAGTGTGCTATCTTGATTAAATCTATCAATCATTTGCATGGAATCCGTAGATGTCGCCAAGTGTTTGATTCGTATTTGTAATCGGCAGGATTTCATCTACCATATTAATTGCATTTAATGTTAGGGGGATGATCTTTGAAAGATCAGGGATACTCTGAAATATGACCCTCTGTGACTAATATGACCCCCCATCTTGTGCAGGATAATCATGTATAAAAGATCAGGTGATATGGTCACTTTTGACTATGAAGCATATCGGGTCATGGAATTAAGATCAAGGGTACTTCAAAATATGACCCCCCTGTGGGGAATAAATCGTGATGACATCATCATGTCATCGATGTTCTTTCATTATCAGGTTTTAATGACGTCATTGTCATTTTAAGAAATATGACGAACATTAGATATATGACCTTCCGCAGGTCAGATGAGATGATGATGTCATCATCGGGGTGATTTCTTTCGTTCATTGGAATTAGATGACATCATCATCATATTGGTGTAGGGTGATATATGCGAAGGGATGATATTTGTAAGATGACTGATATTAGGGAATATGACCCCCCTGGGATAATACGTGAGGCTCTTTGACGGGTAGGTGTCGGTTCTTATTTAATTTTGATGTTCGTGTATCATGCACCTAGTGGTTATCAGGTGATGATTCTAAGTCTGGGTGATCTTATCGAATATGAGTGATGTTAGAAATATGACCCCCCTTGAGTAATATCAGGTTTGACCAAACTTTGACCCAACATAACTTTCTACCCTTAGGCCATACTGGGGTGATCCAAAAGGCAAACTTGCTTAGAATTTTGTGTACTTTCTAACCATGAGGTTAATAATAGCAACTACTAACTTTGACAACTGACCTCATCTAGTGGTAGATCCACCCACTCAAAGGTGACATATATGACTGATTTTACCAAACCACCCAAAGCAAGAAACAAGCACGCAACAAGCAGAAAGAAAAGTTGGGTCCCTATTTTGCTAAGGCAAAATGGGGTGTGTTGTGTAACCACACAATAGGAACAAGGCAAGACTTGTGTGTAAGGGGTACACACAATTGGAAAGAATAGACTATTTTGGAAACCTTTTCTCTGGTAGCAAGAATGGAGGATATTAGACTATTTCTGGATTTTGCAACACACAAGGGTTTTAAGGTATATTAGATGGATGTGAAGTCTGCTTTTCTGAATGGTTAGTTGGAAGAAGAAGTCTACATAGAGCAACCAGATGGATTTCAGTTGTCAGACAAACTAGATATGGTATGTAGATTGAATAAGGCATTATATGGACTGAAGCAAGCTCCCAGAGCTTGGTATGCAAGGTTAGACAGGTATTTGTTGCAGTAGGGATTCAGTAAAGGGTCTGTAGATAGTAATTTGTAAATCAAGTAAGCAAAGATCAAATCCTGATTGTTGAGGTCTATGTGGATGACATAATCTTTGGTAGAAATGAAAGTATGTGTAAGAACTTTGCAAATGAAATGCAAAAATAATTTGAGATGTCAATGTGTGGAGAGATGAACTTCTTCCTTGGGCTACAAATCAATCAGACAAATAAGGGCATTTTCATTTCACAATCAAAGTATGTCAAGAAACCGTTGAAGAAGTTTGGAATGGAAGATTCTAAACCAGTTTGTACCCCCATGACAACTAGTTGCAAGCTAAGCAAGAATGATGAATCCTCTAAGGCTGATCAGAGCAAATATAGATCAATGATTGGAGGACTACTATACCTAACTACTACCAAACCAAATATCATGCATGTGGTCTGTCTTGTGGAAATATTTCAAGCAGATCCTAGAGAGTCACATGGCATGGCAATGAAGAGGATATTTAGGTATTTGAAGGGCACTTCAGATCATGGTTTGTAATATCCCAAGAATAATTACTTTAACCTAAGTGCCTACACAGATGCAGATTGGGCCAGATTTGTAGATGATAGAAAAAGTGCAAATGGTGGTGCATTATTTCTTGGAGATAGAATTGTATCTTGACTAAGAAAGAAGTAGGATTCAGTATCTTTATCTACTGCAGAGGTAGAGTACATTGTAGTAGCATCCTATTGTACATACGTGTTATGGATGAGACAAACCTTGAAGGATATCAAAGTTGAGTATGATGATGCAATTCCTATCTTCTGTGATAATACCAGTGCCATTAACATTTCAAATAATTAGGTGATGCATTCAAAGACAAAGCATATTTCAATTAGGTATCACTTTCTAAGAGAGAAGGTTCTAGAGAATGAAGTGAAGCTTGAGTATGTGCTCACAAAGGATTAGGTTGCTGACATATTCACCAAGGTTCTTCCTAAGGATACATTTGAGTATCTCCAGGAGAAGTTAGGGGTTATTTACCCTTCTTCTTTGAGCTACATGCATAAGAAGATGCATCAATCTAGTGTCATTCAAGAATCATTCTTTTCTAGACTAATGATGGAGGCTACCACTCAAGCGGAGAGGGTAGTGGTATTAATAATTATTACAGATAGGGGGAATATACAAAATAGTTGAGGACAGT
Source organism: Cunninghamia lanceolata (assembly GCA_027924645.1). Classification (NCBI taxonomy): domain Eukaryota; kingdom Viridiplantae; phylum Streptophyta; class Pinopsida; order Cupressales; family Cupressaceae; genus Cunninghamia; species Cunninghamia lanceolata. Next base: position 121,181 of record BSBN01001603.1, on the reverse strand, counting down.
GGAAGTATGTGCAATATCACAATCAAGGGGAGAGAGCTTTGAAAAGTATGTCACCCTTTTTCATTGATGTCAAAGTGGGAGAGAGTTCATGTGAAAAACAAAGGCAGAGGAAGAAAGCAAGATGTGTAAAAGAAAAGGGTGAAAGTAAGATTAGTACAAAATTGTGTCATGATAGTTTTTCACATCATATGTTGCCATCGATGACAAAGGGGGAGATTGTTGCAAGTATGTGCTAATCAGTGTTGTCATTGATGCCAACATGTTTGTGTTGTCATTGGTGTCAGTTGTGTCTCCTGATGAAGTTAGTGTTGTTTGATTTAGTTGCCTTGATAAAAGGTGGTTTGGATGCTTTGTATATATGCTAAAGGTGCTAAGAATATGCCTATGTAGTTGGTTTTCCAAGTGCTTTTGAGAAAATTTGAATAATACTGAAAATAGTGTGTTGAAGGAGACTTCTGGCTTACAGTATACTGCTCGAGTTTTTGTTCCACATTTCTTCTATGTCAAAGATCTAAGTGTGTAGTTTGGATATGTTGTTGAGAGTTGGTGTAACATGTTAAATCCAAAATTTGGTGCTTTGGATCGCTATGAAGTGAAAGTTATATTCACTAGTTTGAGAATAGGATTTGACAGTGTTTCTAATTTGTGCAAAGGTGTTCGGGAGAAAGTATTTTTCTCTGCATTTCTCCGTATAGTGGTTTTAAGTGTTGCAATTTTGGATTTAAGCCTATAAGGTCCTTATCTACTTTTTCTTTAAAAGGTTTGTGGTATGATGCTCTGGAAAGCAATTTCTTATGTAGCAGAGTTCAACGATGTTGGCTGTGAGTAGATAGTGAGCATTCTTCAGGTGAAAGTTGTCATGCATGAATTTGTTGATTTCCAGGTGACCTCAAGTTATTCATGGATGTTTCCAAAAAAATTTAAATCTCTGGGCATGGTCTGGAAGTTATGGTTGTGATCGTGAAAGCGTGTGATGAAGAATCCCCTATGTTTGCACCAGTTAGCCGACCTAGAAGTTTGCACTGAATGTGGAGTTGATTTGATGATTATGTGAGTGTTGTGTAGCATGCTTGGATAGATTTGGGTCTAAGCTAAGGCTTAGAGTGGTTCACCTTCATTCCCTTGCATCGTTGAATGTTTAGGTCTAGACCTAATTCAAATTTTATGTGTTTGCCAACCTTGGAGACTATTTCAAGGATTGAAGATTGTGTTACCGACCTTTAATATTGTTTCAAGGATGATGGTGATATAAATAAGTATCAAGAGTTTGTGTGTGTGTGAACATGATGGCAGAAATGAAGTTTGTGATGTGAAAGTGATAAAAGGGTAGTAAGATCTTTCATGAGTTAGATGACTAGATGCAGTGAGCAGAAGGTGTCTACTATCTTCCGGTATAGATGTGAAGGTGATGATTGTTGTGCTTCATTGGAACTGAACCCATGCATGTGTTAGATGAAATTATATCAGTGAACCTCTTTTTTAGTGGGCAGTGAGTCCCCTGCAATGAGCATTCTTTGTATGGTAGTGAGCCTCTTGTAATTCGGTGTTGCTACTACTTTATATTGTGAGCTAATCCTCACCATGGTTTTTCCCTTTTAGGATTTTCCACGTAAAATATGGTGTTCTCTTGTGCATGGTTTTGATGTTTTTAAGTTTATATTATTTGATTTTCATGTTTAATCTTCATAAAAGATTAAGGGTTTAAGTAAACAAATGTGGATGTGATTATGTTTATAAGGGTTTGAAATTTTTGATACAACTAATTCACCTCTGCTCTCAGTTGCCTTATGCCTTCAACATACCATACTTATTTGGAATCAATGCAAAACACATGTTCTCATGTCTCAATCCATCCAAAAATTTCCTTCCATCTACTAAACAGACTCTAGCATTGCCACATACTTTACTTTTGGGCTCTTCCTCCAAAGGTATCAAGATATGTCTTTTCCCATTTGATGTTATAGTATAGTTATTCTTTCTTCCATAATGTACTACCTTTCTATCATACTTCCATGGTCTTCCCAACAATATATGACATACATCCATTGACATAATATTACACAATACCTCATCATTATAAAATCCTATATGAAATTTCACCAAACATTGTTCACTCACTAGTATCTTGTGCTCATCTTGGATCCATGCTATCTTGTAGGGCTTCAGATGTTTCAACCTTTCTAGATTTAGCTTCCTCACCATCTCTTCTAAAACCAGATTGTTTGTACTGCCATTGTCAATGATAACCTTACAACATTTACCTCTGGCTGATTTGTATCTTGTCCGAAAAAAACTTTTCCTTTGTGGTCGATCCTCAATTGTTTCTTCTTAGAACAAAGCTCTCCTCATCACTAATGATTCACCCTTCTCCATCTTTCCCACTAAAATAGGTGATCCAACTGGTTCTTCCTTCGCATATGCTGCTCTTGCATTATTCTGTCCTTTTTCTAGTATTCCCTTGATGGCATTCAAATTTTTAGTGTCCTTCACCTCCACACTTGAAACAACTTCCTTTGAATGATCTCTTGTCAAACCCTCTTTCATCTCTTTGGTATCCTTCATTGTGGTAAGAATTATGACTTCCTCTATTGTTGTGGTAGAAACTTCTATCATCTCTCCCTTGGTGGTATGAATTGTTGTCTCTTTCTTATTTACGGTATGGGCTACTCTCCTTGTTTTCCTCTGCATATGGTTTTCCTTCTTTGCATTGTGTTCTACCTCTCTAGAATTTTCCTCCTCTACCTCTCTATCTTTGCTCATGTCTCTTATTCAACTTTCAGTGCAAATTGATATACCTCTTCCACTATTGTCCTCCTTACCAAACTTAGTTCTTCTTGAATGTTTATCCTGAGTCCATTTATGTACTATTGGTTATGATGTTAGTCATAAACACACATAGATAAATAATTGCAAATCAAACCTTTATCATCTTGAAATATATGATGAATTTGGAGAATTCATGGTCCCAAGTCTCTGTGGATTAGTTCATAATCTACTCATAATACTCAGTGGTTTGATGTGCCATGTTGTTTTCCATTCAAGGGGCCTTACGTTGCTCTGCTTTCAAGAACTAATGTTTGAACATCTAGTTTTCCACTTGATTTTTGTAAATCTTTTAACAAACAAGGTTAATCCTACTATATTCAATAGATGATGAGGATATTTTATAAGTTTGATCAATTCTTTTGGTCATCAATTGTTATTGATTAGTTTTCCCCGCTGCACTATGGATTCATCTAAATAATGTGCCTACATGCAGATATTTGCATGATTGTTGTTGAGATTTATATGTATTTGCATGGTATTTTCAATTATACATGCTAATTAGCTTAAATATGCTATGAATATTTAGTTTCCTTTGGGATATCAACATATTTACTTATATTTGCTTGAGATTATCTGTATATTTACAATTGTGATGATGATTTGAATGAAATTAAAAAAATTGTATTGAATCCTTTCTAATCTTTACTAAAATGAGTGAATCTTCAACTATTGATCCATATACATTGCAAATATAGTCATGAAGAGAAGGAAATCAAACCATAGGTTCACCAGGATGTTCCACAACTAAGTATGGTTGATGCAAACTTCAATAGAAAGGAATGATGCACAAAATGAATTGCACACCAAGAGATGTAGCAAATCAAAGTACAAGCCAAGAATTCATCCACAGATTACTCAAAGTATACGATTGTATGTAATCTAGATCTTCTTCTTCATTAAGTATGCAACAGACATGTATATTTACAATTAGCTTTGAGAATTTGTCATGCCCATAATTCCCATGCTGTCACGACACGCATCACACGTGTCATGTCCACATCTATCATGTGGTCATGACAAGAAATACCAAAAAAAATTCCACGCTTCCAAAGAAACCACCTCGCACGCGTAAGCGTGCTCGGTAGAAATATGCATAAGGCGTGAACATCTCAGACGTAGGCAGGGTAATGCACTCACTTGCGCATTCCCCTACGTGATGAAGGCCAACTAGGGGGGTCAATGCAATGTGGATAACGTCACTAATAGGGTTAGGATCAAGGATCAAAACCCTAGGTTTACCTAAGTGAGTAATGGGATTTTGACACAAGTCAAAATCAAATGTCTAACTCTAAAACAGGGCAATAAATTTTAATGACAAAACACAATGTCGGCAACTGAACTAAAACAAATATATAACACTACGCAAGGTTAAAATTCACTAACCTAGCTATACTCTAGATTCTAGAAAAATCTGGCGGCATAATGCCTCACGGGTGTGAGTAGGGTTTATTTTAATAAAACTAATTTTGATTGAAATTTAACTAGGTTTATCAGTTGGATTAAAAAAAACTACTAATAAAAAATTAATTGCTACATGCTAGAGTGATTAAAATTAACGCAGCTAATTTACATAAAGAAAAGGTAAAATTTAAGTCATGAGCTAATGTTCCCAAGCACTAAAATTAATCTCAAAAGGTTTTAAATTACCTACATTACAATAGTTAAATTGGTAGAAAAGTTAATTAGATTAATTAAAAACACCAAAACTCATTAGTTTTGTTAGACTAAATTAATTTCCCCTAGTACATTTAAAAAAATCACAAAGAGAAAAATAAATAATTAAAGAAAATTAGTTCCCATCATAAAATGCCCACTTAAAGAAAATAACACTTCTAGAGGATTTTAACTAAACTAAATAAATTCATTCACCCTTAACAATTTTCTTTTCTCTTTGTTTTTTTTTTAAAACTCCCCATTTAAAATACTATTACTCAAAGTGATAAAAAAATAAAAGGAGAGGGAATAAATAAAACAAGTTTTAAAAATTCACTTGCCCTAAAAGGCTCACAATAAAAAAATATTATCATTATGTAAACAAACCCTAGCCTCCTTTTGCCCTATTCTCCTCTTCTCTCCATTTTCTTCTTTCTCTCAAAATTGTTTTGTTTGCATGTTTGATGGAGAAGCCACTCATGGCCACCACACCAGAAGGTGCATACACAAGAGATAAATGTTTTTTTTTTCTTTGATATATATATATATATATAATGAATATGATGCAGTGACGTGAGAGGGAGCCGGGAGATTTAGTGGTGGTTGAAGCGACAAAGAAAACATAGAGGCAAGAGCACCTCGGCCGACAGAGGTAGCGTCGTATGGAGGACGGCAGAGGGATCAGTGGTGAGGGGCTGTTGCTGGCAGTGCCGTAGGGAAAAGGGAGAGGAGAAAGTCTGTTGGGCAACGGCGTAAGGGGGGATGGGGGAGTCTGCAGTGGGAAGGGTTTTAGTGGGGTGTGGGGAGTTCGCAGCGAGAAAGGGTGTAGTGGGGTGTGGGGAGGGGTCAAGCCCCACCCACGCTCCACTTCGGTGGAGTGTGGGTGGGGCTCGGCCCCTCCCCACACTCCCTTCAAGATTTACGATGGTGGTGGCAGGGTCCAACCCCCCACCAATCTCAACTTCGCTCTTTTTTTTTAAAATCTGTTTTAAGTTTGCAGAAAATGCAAATAAAACATAGTCTTTTTATTAAAAATGTTCCTTTTTTTTTCATTTACAGCATTCTAGATAGTTTATATATATATATAATCTCAGACATCATACAGGCTCAAATTTATTTTCACGATATTAAGATATGCCAGTCTATAATATTTATATATATATATATAAATGTTTATATAATTATGTATGTATGTATAGTTGCAAGCATTAATCAAAATAAATAAAATCTCTAACTAGACATATTTCCTTTGCAACATTCTGACTATCTTGAGCATAAAGATATGAATATATCATCTCTCACAAAATGCAAGTATAAGTAACTCTTAAAAAAAAGATTTCTCCCTTCCTCTTAAGATGAAATGGCAAGCTAATTAGAATTTCTTTTTGTGATGGAAACAAATGCATTACATTTACTTTTTTTTTTTAATGAAGAACCAGCACCCCTTTCTTTTAAAAAAAAAAAAAAATCAAAAATATAACAACAATATATACATTTCATTTCCTTGAAGTAAACATAATAAACTAATAATAAATTTGAACATTCCCTTGCCTAACCATATTCATCTATTTTTTTTTCTCTCATTCACATATCAACTAAAATCAGCAATAAAACTTTTATTTCCAAGTACAATAAGTTTAAATACAACTCAACACTAAAATATAGGAATTTACATTCCAAGAGAGGAAAATTTATTCTCTTCTAACTAGAACATTTACATAAGGCCAAACTTGGCCATATACTCTCAAGAGTTCAAAATGACAACACAAGAAAGAAAGCTTCATTTTCTCCTACACTTCATAGCTCAAAGAACTTGCAATAACACAAGGAATGGGAAGAAGCCACTAACAAACTGCTCTCCTCCCTACCATTGACTCACTCATGAGTCACCCCCAAGCTAGGAGGTCATCCTCACACAAGTTAAGCACACACCACATCAAAAAAATTCACTCAACACCAAAAAAAATAAGAATACTCCCATGGATTTCACATAACAAAAACTCACTCAAGATGAGTTTAATGGGGTAGGGGAGTGGACATCACTCAACTCAAGAGTGCCACTCCAAAAACTTCCCAAAAACATAATTCCATCAAGGCCTCAAGCCCACACTTACAACTTGATTTCACAACTTTCTCTTGGCTCTCAAGCCATATCACAACTTTCTCTTATACACATATTGCTCAAATTCACAATTTTGACCTCAAGGCTAAAACTCCATAAAACCAAGGATGTGACCCTAAGAAGGCTCACTCCTCTCCCACCCCACACATGTTGAGCATTTTCTCCCAAGTGGGAGAGGCTCTCACAACTCCCATTCCCAATTTTTCCACAACAACAATATAAAAACAATAAAATGAAACTCACACACACACAACATGCAAGTAAAGAAAATGCATAAGGAAAGGCATTTGCCTTGAATCCTACCTTATAAAGCCCAAATGGAAGATAGTTGAGAAGAGCTCCTCTAACTCCTTCTCCAAGTTGAGCCACCAATTTCTCCTCTAACTTTGTCCCCAAAACAATTAAAATTTAAAAATTGCCAAAAGATTCAACAACCCCCTCCCTCTCTTCAAGAGGGATAAAAATAGGCTCTTCTCATGAGCCTTGAGGAATGGGGAGGTGACACATGTCACCTCCTCACTCCTCCACCCAACTACTTGCAAGACTCTTGGATTGGGGTGGTGACACTTGTCACCCACCCATTCCACCAAGTCTTTCTCCCATCCACTTGCTCTCTCTCACATACGTGGGAGAGAAAGATGGAGCCAAAAGAGGAGTGGGTACCACATGAGCCCCAATCATCTCCTCCTAGGAAAGTCCACACAATCCCAAGGTACCCTCACCAATAATGGGAGAGGCTTGGAGTTGAGTCCTCCACAATTAAGACATCTTGAAGATTCCCCCAACCTAAGAAAGAGGAAATGAAGAGGTTGAGTGTTTGACCACTCATCCTCTCCCTCCCAAACTTCCATTTTCGTCACTTTACATCAGGGTGAAGTTAAAGTGACCAAATGAGAGTTTACCTAAGGTTACACAAGCCCAAATGACCCCTATTCCCTAGGGGTACAACCCAGGGTCAAATTTAACCCATTTTGAGCACCATAGGTTGAGTAAAAACACATAAAAAGGGGTCTGAAAAATGAAATTCAAATGACATTACAACTTACAACACCAATCAGAAATCAAATAAAAGAAGGGTAGACCTAACCCAACTAACACTATGCAACAACATTACAAAAATTTATCATTAAAACATAGTTGATCTTGGTTCCTCTTGGAACTAGATCGGCTTCACAAGGGAAAACAACATAGTGTGTGGGATGATCTCCGAGTATCCGTGGCTTCGTTAGAAACACCTGTGCACTCAAATGAAATGTTAATCCCACATGTATATAATAGCTGAAGTAAAGTGAAACATACACTCACATCATCACATGATCATATAAGCATCAACGAATCACATCATAATCAATTTCTAAATTTACATTTCAAAAATCCATCCCAAGATAGAATCACATAATAATTTTCTAACTAACATCACATGAATAATATCCCAATAATATCATAATATAAATCATATGTCTAGCATCATCAGTGAATCAATATCAAGGTCTAATCACATCGTAATCATGCTAAGCATAATAAATCCACATAAAGCATAAAGTCTAATAGTCCTGAAATTCAGGATCAACAGTCCCCACAAGTCTAGTATGTATCACCAATAGTAAAATAAAGTAGTCAAATATAAGGAAATGAAATGGTAGGTCTCACATCCTCCCCCCTAAGACTGTACTTCCTCCTAGAAGTCATCAAAGAGGTGAGGATAAAGGGCCCTCAATCTCACTGCATCCTCCCATGTCGCCGTGACCTCATCGTACACGTCCCACTGGACTCTAACCTGGTCCAGCTCTCGACCTCAAAGGCCCAGTGTTTGACAAGCCAATATGTGAATTGGATCCAAAACCAACTAATCATCTACCTCTACCTGAAGAGTACTCCAATCTAATACATGAGATAAATCAGATATGTAACACCGTAAGACAGAAACATGAAAAATATCATGGATACGTGACAGGCTAGGTAGCAAGGCTAGATGATAGGCTACAGGTCCTATCCGCTCCAAGATCTCAAAAGGTCCAACAAACAAGGTACGATCTTAGAGCCCTTTCCATAGCAGATTGGGCTCTTTTGTAGTTGCACTCTCAAGAATACTCTGTCCCCAAGTGAGAAGCTCTTATCTACCCTCTTAGCATCACAATACTTCTTCTGTCGATCCTGCACCTCTTGAAGTATCTACCTAATCAAAGTCACCTACTGCTCCATATCCTAAACCAACTCTAGCCCTATCACAACCCTATCCTCAATACGGTCCCAACTCAAAGGTGTCCTGCAAGGTATGTCATACAAGGCCTAAAAAGGAGGCATACCCAATGAGCTGTGATGCCCATTGTTGTAGGCAAACTCAACTAGATACAGATACTCCTCCCATCTACTCTGGTGATCCATGACATACATACAGAGCATATCCTCAAGAACTTGATTAACTCTCTCTGTCTATCCATCGGTCTCACAATGATAAGCGGAACTAAAGTTGAGTTGTGTGCTCAATGCCTGTTGCCAGGCTCTCCAAAAGGCTGAAGTGAACATTGAATCCCTGTCAGAAATGATATGGTGAGGTACCCCATGTAGTCTCATAATCTAATCCAAGAATACCCTCGCCATAGATGGTGCATTGTACATCGTGCGTACATGTGAGAAATGCACTACCTTGGTCAACTTGTCAACCGTCACCATGATGGCATCATGGTGGCGTGATGACATAGGAAGACCAACAATGAAGTTTATGGAAATGGTGTCCCATTTCCACTCAGGTATCTTGTGAGAGTATAAAAGACCTGCTAGATGCTGATGCTCAGCCTTGACCCTCTAGCACTCAAGGCAATAAGAAACATACTCTGCAATATCTCATCTCATACCTGTCCAATGGTATAACTGTCGCAAGTCAGCATGCATCTTCTTCACCCCTGGATGTGCTACATAAGGTGTTCTATGAGCCTCTAAAAGTCCCACTACATGAAGGTCACCCGCACGGGGTACATAGATACGCTGTCAATGTCTAAGCAACCCATCTGACTCAAGGGAATATCTGACAAATTTGCCGTTAAGGGCCCTCTATGATTAGATCTCCTGCTGTACCTCAAGAAACCACTCATCCTCAGGTAGATGCTGAATGATGTGCTCTCTCAAGTCCACACTCAAGGTCAAGATCAGGATCTCGTGGTGCCTCTGACTCAAAGTGTCAGTGACCACATTCTCATTCCCTTTGATATAGTGGACATCAAAGTCATACTCGCATAAAAACTCCATCCAACATCGCTGGCGGGCGTTCAAATTCAGCTGTGGGAATATGTACTGCAAACTGTGGTGATCTGAATGAAGCTCAAAGCAGCAACCCAAAAGAAAGTGTCTCCAACCAACAAGAGTATGTACCACTGCTGCAAGCTCTAAATCATGAGTAGGGTAGGTTAGGTCATGTGTCTTGAGCTTACGCGACTCATATGTAATCGTTCTAGCACCATGCATAAGTACGGCTCCCAAACCCTCAAGTGAAGCATCTATACAAACTACAAAATCCTCTGTAGGATCAGGAACCGCTAAGATTGGAGTGCTGATAAGATGCTCCTTGAGGACCCTAAAGGCCCTCTCACACTACTCAGTCTAAGTGAAACTCTTCCCTTTCTGCTGAAGGGAAGTGATGGGGTGCGCTATCGTCAAAAAACTCTACAAATCTACAATAGTAACTAGCTAATCCCATGAAACTCCTGACCTCTGTCACACTGGTGGGTGCTGGCCAATATCTGATGGATCTGATCTTCGATAGATCTATGGAGATGCCATCACCTGATAGAATGTACCCCAAGTGTTGTACCTCTATCCTAAAAAAGGCACACTTCCCCAAGTTGCCATAAAGTTACTGCTCTCTCAAGCACTGCAAAACCTGACGTAGGTGCTCCTCATGTTCCTCCTCAGTCCATGAATAGATCAATATGTAATCAAGAAAAATAATCACAAATCAATCCAAGTAGGTACAGAACACCACGTTCATGAGACTCATGAACACTGCAGGGGCATTCGTCAAACCAAAGGGGACCACAGTGAACTCATAGTGGTCGTATCTAGTCTGAAAAGCGGTCTTATGAATATCCACCTCTGTGATATGTAACTGATGGTAACCGGACGTCAGGTCAATCTTAGAGAACACCCTGGCTCCCTGCATCTGGTTGAAGAGATCATCAATCCTAGGCAGAGGGTAACGGTTCTTCACCGTCACCTTATTCAATTGCCTATAATCCATGCATAAGCGAAGAGACCCATCCTTCTTCACGAAGATAATTGGAGCGCCCCAAGGTGAAATGCTCGATCGGATGTGTCCCTTCTCGAGCAAATCCTCAAGCTACAATTTGAGATCTATAAGCTCATGAGTGGTCATCCTGTAGGGTGCATGAAACACTGGCTTGGCACCCGGCACTAAGTCAATATGAAAGTCTACCTCGCGACGGGGTAGCATCCCTGGTAACTCTAATGAAAACACGTCGGCAAACTCTCTCAAGATGGGATTGTCATCTAACAATGTCTCAGGCTCGTCCTCTGATCTGTCACTAACTGTGATAGCAAACATCTGACATCCCTTCCATATGCAGTGCTTAAGCTACTGAGCAGATATCATACGAACTGTTGTGGGCTTCTGAATGCCCACTATCTCAATTAGTGTACCATGATCATCTAAACAGTTAATCACCTTTTGGCGACAATCTAGCTTGGCTCTATGAGTCGCAAGCCAGTCCATACCCAAAACCACATCGTAGGATCCTAATGGCATAACTCTAAGGTCACAAGATGTAGTGAAGGATCCCAAAGAGATTTCACAATCCCAAACCAAAGCATCAACTAACATCCTGGCCCCAGTGGCCAACTCAACCTCCCACCTAATGTCCTGCCTAGAAGCCACCAGCCTGCAATGCTCCACTAACGAAGTAGATAGAAAGGAATCAATAGCTCCAGAGTCAAAAAGAATAGAAATGGGGGCACCCCCAATCATACCTAATGTCTCAATCACTGATGCCTAAAAATTTGCTTGGCGGTTATCAACCACTGCGAACATGCAGTGGGACTTGCCCACATCTCCTACCGTCTACTTTGACCCTCCTAAACTGGGCTGTCCCCCTGCCATAAAGCCCTATGGGCACTCTCTAGCTAGATGACCTACTCCACCACACACATAGCATGGGCCCTGAGCCTATATCTGTCCTGTCTGAGTCCTACCTAACTGCTGTTGTCCAAATCTACCTGTGGAGCCCTATGAACCCCTGTATGACTGTTGTGAACTCGCGGGCCCCGCAAGTGGTCCCTGTTGCTGCCATCCTCGATTCTGCCCTCCCTGTGCCCTCTGTTGGGGTCTAGACCTCTACTAATTTTGCTGCTACTACTGTTGTGAAGGTCTAGGAGGTAACGATGGAGAACTAAATCCTCCTCTTTGTGGTGGTAGTGGTGGTCTGCAATAACTCTGTTGGTGCTACTGCTGCCCATGATCCTGAAACTAGGGGCATGATCTCTACCCTCGTCCCTGTATCTCCTTAGCTATGTATGCCTTCTCGACAGCATCACTCAATGTCTGGGGGTCTACCATGCGTACAGGCCCTTCTATGCTATGGTTCAATCCTCTGATAAACTTATGAACTAGGAGTTTCTCATCATGGAGATACTCCACATATCGAGACAACTCAATAAATCTACCCTCATACTGAGCAACAGTGAGCCCTCTCTGCTAAAGGTTGTGAAACTCGTCTATGCGACACTGTCTATAGTGATCTGACAAAAACCGTGCATTGAAGCACTCAATGAAAGTCTCCCAAGTGAGTGTGTCCAATGATAGATGGCACTTGCACTCCTTAGTGTGCCACCAAGTAGCTATAGCATCTCGCAATAGGTGGATTACCACATGTGCCTTCATGTTGCCCTCGTAAGGACACAACACAAAGCATCTGTCTAGACTGATAAGCCAAGCCTCAGCTTTGGCTCCCTCTGTAGTCCCAATGAAAGTAGGTGGATTCAACCTCAACAAATCCCTGATGGGGTCTCCTCAGTCTCTATGACCTCTAATGGGCTCATCTGCATAATAATCATACGGCCTATAAATGATCTGCTCCACTTGCACTGTCTCCTCACACCTATCATGATGTGGAGGGCTCTTGCTACAGACCCTGTACAGTGACCCAACCTCCTTTGCCATCATATCTAGTATCTCCACAAATGGCTCCACACGTGGTGCCTCTCACAGCTCGACATGGGGATCCACACATGGCTCCACACGTGACTCTGCTCATGGCTCCACGTGTGGCTCCTCTCACCGATCCATGCGGGGTTCAACATGTGGCTCTATGCCCGGTTAATCTACAACTGGTGGTAGCCTATTTAACACTATCTGTAGTGCTTGAAGTATCTGTGGTCCAATGCCTAGTATAGGTAGGACCTGTGGTGCCTATGGTGTCTGACCCTCAGCCGAAGAATCATTGTGTACCTTGACAAACCCAGTGTGGCGTGAACGCGCTCATCAAACTTGTCGAGGAGGCATCCTACAAAACAAAGTAATCACTAATTAATCAAAATTACAGAATAAGTAACATGCCCAAACAAGCCCAGTGTTTAAACTTAGGCTCTAATACCAAATGTCATGCCCACAATTCCATGTGGTCAAGATACACATCAAACATGTCATATCCACATCTATCACGTGGTCATGACATGAAAAACCAAAAAAAATTCTTCACTTCCCAAGAAACCACCTCATATGCGTAAGCGTGCTCAGTGGCAATACATATAAGGCGTGAATAATTCAGACAAAGGCGGGGTAATGCACTCACTTGCACATTCCCCTACACAATCAAGGCCAACTGGGGGGGTCAATGTAACATGGATAACGTCACTAATAGGGTTAGGATCGAGGATCAAAACCCTAGGTTTACCTAAGTGAGTGATGGGCTTTTGACACAAGTCAAAATCAAATGTCTAACTCTAAAACAAGGGAATAAATTTTAATGACAAAAAATAATGTCAGCAATTGAACTAAAACAAAGATATAACACTACGCAAGGTTAAAATTCACTAACCTAGCTATACTCTAGCTTCTGAAAAAATCTGGCAACATAACGCCTCACGGGCGTGAGTAGGGTTTATTATAATAAAACTAATTTTGATCGAAAGTTTACTAGGTTTCTCAATTGGATTAAAAAAAACTACTAATCAAAAATTAATTGCTACATGCTAGAGTGATTAAAATTAACGCAGCTAATTTACATAAAGAAAAGGTAAAATTTAAGTCATGAGCTAATGTTCCCAAGCACTAAAATTAATCTCAAAAGGTTTTAAATTACCTACGTTACAATAGTTAAATTGGTAGAAAAGTTAATTAGATTAATTAAAAACACCAAAACTCATTAGTTTTGTTAGACTAAATTAATTTCCCCTAGTACATTTTAAAAAATCACAAAGAGCAAAATAAATAATTAAAGAAAATTAGTTCCCATCATAAAATGCCCACTTAAAGAAAATAACACTTCTAGAGGATTTTAACTAAACTAAATAAATTCATTCACCCTTAACAATTTTCTTTTCTCTTTGTTTTTTTTTTTTTTAAAACCCCCCATTTAAAATACTAATACTCAAAGTGATAAAAAAAATAAAAGGAGAGGGAATAAATAAAACAAGTTTTAAAAATTCACTTGCCCTAAAAGGCTCACAATAAAAAATATTATCATTAAGGGATGTAAACAAACCCTCACCTCCTTTTGCCCTATTCTCCTCTTCTCTCCATTTTCTTCTTTCTCTCAAAATTGTTTTGTTTGCAGGTTTGATGGAGAAGCCACTCATGGCCGCCACACCAGAAGGTGCATACACAAGAGATAAATGTTTTTTTTTCTTTGATATATATATATATATATATATATATATATATATATATATATATATATATATATATAATGAATATGATGCAGTGATGTGAGAGGGAGCCTACAGATTTAGTGGTGGTCGAAGGGACAAAGAAAACACAGAGGCAAGAGCACCTCAGCCGCCGGAGGTAGCGCCGTATGGAGGACGACAGAGGGATTGATGGTGAGGGGTCATTGCTGGAAATGCCGTGGGGAGAAGGGAGAGGAGAAAGTCCATTGGGCAGCGATGTAAGGGGGGATGGGGGAGTCCGTAGTGGGAAGGGTTTTAGTGGGGTGTGGGGAGTCCGCAGTGGGAAAGGGTGTAGTGGGGTGTGGGGAGGGGTCGAGCCCCACCCACACTCCACTTCAGTGGAGTATGGGTGGGGCTCAGCCCCTCCCCACACTCCCTTCAAGATTTACGGTGGTGGTGGGGGGGTTGAACCCCCCACCAATCTCAACTTCGCTCTTTTTTTTTTTTAAATCTATTTTAAGTTTACAGAAAATGTAAATAAAACACAGTCTTTTTATTAAAAATCTTTCTTTTTTTTTCATTTACAACATTATAGATAGTTTATATATATAATCTCAGACATCATACAGGCTCAAATTTATTTTCACAGTATTAAGATATGCCAGTCTATAATATGTATGTATGTATGTATGTATGTATGTATGTATGTATGTATGTATAGTTGCAAGCATTAATCAAAATAAATAAAATCGGTAACTAGACATATTTCCTTTGCAACATTATGACTATCTTGAGCATAAGGATATGAATATATCATCTCTCACAAAATGCAAGTATAAGTAACTCTTAAAAAAAAGATTTCTCCCTTCCTCTTAAGATGAAATGGCAAGCTAATTAGACTTTCTTTTTGTGATGGAAACAAATGCATTACATTTACTTTTTTTTTTTGAATGAAGAACCAACACCCCTTTCTTTTTTAAAAAAAAAAATCAGAAATATAACAGCAACATATACATTTCATTTCCTTGAAGTAAACATAATAAACTAATAATAAATTTAAACATTTCCTTGCTTAACCATATTCATCTATTTATTTATTTTCCTCTCATTCACATATCAACTAACATTGGCAATAAAACTTTTATTTCCAAGTGCAATAAGTTTAAATACAACTCAAAACTAAAATATAGGATGTTACATTCCAAGATAAGAAAATTTCTTCTCTCTTCTAACTAGAAAATTTACATAAGGCCAAACTTGGCCATATCCTTTCAAGAGTTCAAAATGACAACACAAGAAGGAAAGCTTCATTTTCTCCTACACTTCATAGCTCAAAGAACTTGCAATAACATAAGGAATGGGAAGAAGCCACTACCAAATTTCTCTCCTCCCTACCATTGACTCACTCATGAGTCACCCCCGAGCTAGGAGGTCATCCTCACACAACGTAAGTACACACCACATCACAAAAATTCACTCAACACCAAAAAAAACAAGAATACTCCCATGGATTTCACATAACAAAAACTCACTCAACAAAAGTTTAATGGGGTAGGGGAGTGGACATCACTCAACTCAAGAGTGCCACTCCAAAAACTTCCCAGAAACATAATTCCCTCAAGGCCTCAAGTCCACACTTACAACATGATTTCACAACTTTCTCTTGGCTCTCAAGCCATATCACAACTTTCTCTTATACACATATTGCTCAAATTCACAATTTTGCCCTCAAGGCTAAAACTCCATGAAACCAAGGATGTGACCCCAAGGAGGTTCACTCCTCCCCAACCCCACACATGTTGAACATTTTCTCCCAAGTGGGAGAGGCTCTCACAACTCCCATTCCCAATTTTTCCACAACAACAATGTAAAAACAATAAAATGAAACTCACACGCACACAACATGTAAGTAAAGAAAATGCATAAGGAAAGGCATTTGCCTTGAATCCTACCTTATAAAGCCCAAATGGAAGATAGTTGAGAAGAGCTCCTCTAACTCCTTCTCCAAGTTGAGCCACCAATTTCTCCTCTAACTTTGTCCCCAAAACAATTAAAATTCAAAAATTGCCAAAAGATTCAACAACCCCCTCCCTCTCTTCAAGAGGGATAAAAATAGGCTCTTCTCATGAGCCTTGAGGAATGGGGAGGTGACACATGTCACCTCCTCACTCCTCCACCCAACTACTTGCAAGACTCCTAGAATGGGGTGGTGACACTTGTCACCCACCCATTCCACCAAGTCTTTCTCCCATCCACTTGCTCTCTCTCACATATGTGGGAGAGAAAGGTGGAGCCAAAAGAGGAGTGGGTACCACATGAGCCCCAATCATCTCCTCCTAGGAAAGTCCACACAATCCCAAGGTACCCTCACCAATTGTAGGAGAGGCTTGGAGTTGAGTCCTCCACAATTATAGGGTCTTGAAGACTCCCCCAACCTAGGAAAGAGGAAATGAAGAGGTTGAGTGTTTGACCACTCATCCTCTCCCTCCCAAACTTCAATTTTCGTCACTTTACTTCAGGGTGAAGTTAAAGTGACCAAATGGGATTTTACCTAAGGTTACACAAGCCCAAATGATCCCTAGACCCTAGGGGTACAACCCAAGGTCAAATTTAACCCATTTTGAGCACCATAGGTTGAGTAAAAACACATAAAAAGGGGTCTCAAAAATGAAATTCAAATGACATTACAACTTACAACACCAATCAGAAATCAAATAAAATAAGGGTAGACCTAACCCAACTAACACCATGTAACAACATTATAAAAATTCATAATTAAAATATAGTTGATCTTGGTTCCTCTTGGAACTAGATCAGCTTCACAAGGGAAAACAACATGGTGTGTGGGATGATCTTTGAGTATCTATGGCTTCGTTAGAAACACCTGCGCACTCAAATGAAATGTTAATCCCACATGTATATAATAGCCGAAGCAAAGTGAAACATACACTCACATCATCACATAATCATATAACGAATCACATCATAATCAATTTCTAAATTTGCATTTTAAAAATCCATCCCAAGATAGAATCACATAATAATTTTCTAACTAACATCACATGAATAATATCCCAATAACATCATAATATAAATCATGTCTAACATCATCAGTGAATCAATATCAAGGTCTAATCACATCGTAATCATGCTAAGCATAATAAATCCACATAAAGCATAAAGTCTAATAGTCCTAAAATTCAGGATCAACAGTCCCCAAAAGTCTAGTATGTATCACCAACATTAAAATAAAGTAGTCAAATATAAGGAAATGAAATGGTAGGCCTCACATAATTAGTCCTGAGGCTTCAGCAATCTAATCTCAATTAAGTTTCAAATATGTTACAAGGTGCACTCCATCTCCTTTTATAGGACAAAGAGAGGAGGCAGTTACAAATTATCCAATGATAAGGATTTAGCTATCAAAATCAATGGTCTATATCATCTTTGACTCGGTCAACAAATGTTAAACGTGGCATAGGTTGCTAGTTGGCAACCATCTGATGGTACTTGATCATTTCTATGTCATATGATGCATATGAGCCTTTCATCCTACATCTGTACTCATTCTTCATCTTCTTCATCAGTAGATGGGTCATCTCCTATATGTGTGCTGATGATCCCCTTGATGGGTTCATATGCTTGCACTATCCGTTCAATCTCCCCTCCATCCTAAACTTTAGCCTTTGCTATAGCATGCTCTTGTGAGTGGAATTGTGTCTGTAATGTAGACCATTTGTTCTTTCTGGTATTCAACATTTCATTATATCCTTCCACTTTTGCTTTCATCCTCATGGTTTTTTTAACTACATCTTCTGACAAATGGTGGAGAGGGTCATCTGTTGCATGCTTAAAATTATCATGGAAAGCTTCAATTGCAAAATCAACATCTTGATTTTCTATCTTCCCTTCTACCTTGTCCTCAAGAGCTTCCAAGATGTTTATTTCCTCAAACATGAGGTGATGCGTGTTGCATCTCTTTAGGATATCACTTTCAAATTGAGTATCTTCATACCATATACCCAATAGCTGTGAAGTATGATTGTTTAATACCTTATTTGTATATGCGTACTTCCACATCTATGCATTTCATTTCAGCCAGGGAAGTCAGATTCTTTTCTACTTTGATTGATATTTGTCCAACCTCCTTTTGTAATTTATCCACTTTGATCTTCAATGTGCTGAGAAAATTCCAATTGGTGAGGGATATCTTTATTACCTTTTCTAATTCATAAATAAATTGTATAAACCAATTATCCATCACATGTGCCTTATTCTTCATGATATCCAGCCCTGTTACATCATCCTAAGATATAATGGTCAAAGGGGTAGCCATGTTGATTGGCATATGATTTGGGTCAATTAGTCCCTTTATGAATGTATGCAGGTGAGCAATGTGCTCCTTGTGCATTTTATTTTTATTTTTCTCCATTTCCACACTTTTTAATAAAGAATCAATAATATCCTTGGGCTCTTGGCCTTCTTGCTCTTCAGCAGCAAAGCCTAAATCAATATTGGTCATCTAAAATTCATTAATACTTATCTCTCCCTTTGCTTTATCTACTATAGGCAAAGCTACTTGAGTTATTCTTCTACTTATGGTAGGATCTCTTTTTATTGTAGAAGTGGCCCTTGCCATTCTCTTTGGCTTAACCATGTCAGCTGAAAATAATGTAGAAATATCAAACTCAGGTACATCACTAACCTAGGGTGGGTTCACCTCTTGCCGCAGCCAATATGGCATTTCATCTATAGACCCTTGTTGGTCTGTATGCTCAATGCGATCATCATGAGACTCTACATTTTGTTCCACTCTTGGTGGTGAAGGTTCTTTTCTTTGTTCATCTTCAATCTTCTCATGGCAAACCTCTTCCTGTGCAGGGGTTTCTTGTTGCGCTTTCATATTCTGGTTCTGTGTATCCTGTGATGCTTGATCCTCATGAGGGGTTTGGGCACTCTGATCTAGTTTACCTAGGTGATCATTTTGATCATTCTTATTCACATTTTCTTCTTGTTTTCTCTGATCATCACTCTTTTGAAGACCTATTTCTCCATCCTTTGATGTGTCCACTTCTCTAGGGTCTTGGGCTTTGTCCATCCCTTCCTCACTTGATCTTCTTTTAGGTATTTACTCATTGTCCTTCCTATCGTTTTGATCAGGCATCTCTTCATCCTCCATATGTACATTAACTTCTAATTTTCCCTGTTTTGGAGTAAGTCTTTATCTTTGTTTTGATCTTCATCACCCTGATAAGTCAACTCTATTGCTGCAAGTCTAGTGACTTGATCCACTAATCTTGTTAATCCAATCTGTTGTGCCACCACTTCAGGGTTACTCTCTTCTATTTCCTCTACTTCAACCTCCTCATGATGGACTTCCTTTTGTGCTATGAGGGTGCCATGAGGGGTCATCTTAGTATTCTTTATTAATGTCTCCATAGAACTGGCAGAGACCTTATTTCCAACATCATCATCAGATAGTTCCACTCTGTTATCTAATGGAAAGGATTGCTCATCTCTTATAGTATGCATCTCTTTTCTCTATTCCTCTACCATCTCAGACTTGAACTGCATGATATCAAGAATAGGGACCTCATGCTGTAGATTCTTTAGAATGCCTTCACCACTTGCTCCTCTTGATAGTATAGTGGGGTTTGTATCTACTTCCCCCCTCATAACAGATGTTTGTTTCTTTTGAGGTGGCTCTTGAATCTTCTTCTTTTTCTTCCTTATCATGAGATCATCATCTAAGATCTCTTCCTCCTCTACAATAGTAGGAGCAGGCTTTGCAACAATTTTCTTCTATTTTGTAGGTGCATGAGGTGATGTTACAACAGATGTGGAGGCTATACCTTCTCTTCATTGGTTGAGGTTGACGAATGACTGTCACCCCAATTGCTTGGTTTCCTTTCTTGATTTTACTTTGCTACCTCTCCCCTTTTGATAGCCTCTTTTCTTTGAGGAAATCATCATATTCATCATCTGATAATTCTTATATTTTCCTTTTGTTGTCAACAGTGAGTGCCACTCCCTTATTCTTCAACTTGGTGATCTCTACATCCACCCAGTCTTTGGTCAATTGTATGACCTTCTGTGTTATCTGATCCAAGGAAGTCATCTCTAGTTGACTCCAATCTGAGGCCGATATTGTTTCATTATATACTTTAATGTCTTCATATTCTTGGGACATGATCACGCCATCATCTTCATGTAATTGTGCAAGCATTGGTATGCAATGTGTGTATCTGCTTTAGAGTAAGCCTCTGATAGCCTCTCCTTCTTACTTCTGTCTCATCATCATAATTAGCCCAATAATCTTTGATATGTCTCTGATGCATTGGCTTCTTAAGTAAGTTTTGCATTCTATCGTAGGGGTCATATGGCCTACCCAATGAGAAGGGCTGTAGGGACATCAATTTTAGTCCTCCAATTACATCTTTTACACTCTCCCTATCAGGACACATATACCATCCAATCATGATTCAAAACAAAATATTAGGTATCTTTCCTCTCTCAATATAAGCTTCCACTGAAGGCAATATCTACCTGGCTAACTCCATCAGGATGACCTTGTCATTGGGATATCTTGGGAACATGAGAGGTTGCCCAGTGAAACCTTCTATTCTTATGTATGAAAAGGTGGGGAACTGGATGAACCAAGCCCCATGTCTGTATATTATACCCTGAGCCTCTACGCTCAGTCTCTTCACTCTATCTTCCTCCATAGTCCTAACAAGGTGCATGGAGAATGAATCATTCACTCTCTAGTAATGTTGGAGAGTCTCTCTTCATTTCAGTTGTGGGTAATGTTCCCAAATGTTTACATATCCAGGGTTTTTTTTAACCCTGCCCACTATTTGTAATCCATCAAAGGTGCCTCTGAATGCATAGGCATATACCACATAGGAGGTCATATGGAACATATTAGTTCTTCCTCCTAACTTCCTCATCCCCTCATCCAGGCTATCTCTTATGATCTTAGCCCATTGGGGTTTCTCATCAGTACTTTCTACCATCCTTATGATGCCATACATCCATTTATCAAAAGATCCAGCATTTGGTTTTCCTGTCATCCTACTTAGCATCACCATCATATATTGATACTCTGGAGCAAAATTAAACTTGTAGAGATACACGGACAACTTGGCAGAAGCCTTATAAGTGTTTCCACTGGCTCTCCATTGGTGCATGATCCTTCTAGCTTCTTTCTCTTTGCTATTATACTCCTCCAATTTACCCAAGTTTAGTTGAACCACACGAGGTCCTCTAGGCAGATTGAAGGCTACGGTGATACCTTCAATTGAAAAGTCTACATAAACCCTACCATGTTTCTCTACCCTTCTGGTATTCACATTATAATTTTAGGCACACTCTACTACTAATTTAGTGGCCTCCATTGCATAAGGAAATCCCCCTGCATGCCACATTCCTGTACTATAGATGCTCATGAGCAGGGGATTCCCATTTCCTTTCTCTAATTTTGTTGTCCATGCATCAAGATCTATGTTTCCTGGATGTATATCATTTATTTGTCCATATTTGAAGGATATCCCCTTAGGCTGTATGCACATAGGCTTCAAGAATTTCGTTTCTGACCTATTCTTCCGAACTGCCATTGGATCCTACAATGAAACATGTATATATATCTTACCCTAATGTGTCGTGTGTAGTGGTAGATTCAATGATCACATGAATTTTATGGTGTTAATTCTTTCATTCTAGTATATTTCATGTATCATCATATCAATTTATTCTAGTAAAACCATTTTTACCTATTCATTTACCATAAACAACAAAAGAGAGTTTTATCGTTACGTACCTAATAATGGTTACCCTTACTGTGTAAGTGATGTCTGGATGAGTACGTTCACCTTGCAATTACCATTCTCCATTCATCGTTTGAATGTGTATCCCATTTCATTGAGCTCACAAGCTACAGTAATGTCACCTTAATCTGCAGGGGCTCTGTAACTCTTCACTTAATCATTTGGTAAATTCAAAATGAGCTCAAATCCTTACTTTTAATTGAGAAAAATGGCGAATTAGGGTGTGATTAATGTCCTCCTATTAGTATCCATTGATTGACACCTGAGGCTTGGAGATGTTAACAAGTGGCAAGTGTTTATTTGAAATTTTAAAGGTTTGACCTACCATTGAAATGGCTTTTAATACAGAGATGCATATTAGTGGAGATCAGGGATATTAGTGAAATATGACTAATATTTGAAAGATGAGGATGATGTCATAACAAGGATGGTCAACTATTGACCAATGACCAAAAATCAGGTCATTATATCTTTATTTGACAATCGTGATGACATAATGTGTTGATATGATCAGGTCAACGCTCCACATGGTAGGATTCTATTGGTTACTAGAGATCCCTGTATCACAGGTCTCAAGGGTTAATATGAAGGATATTAAGAAATATCTAGATACTCAACAATACAAAATATCCCCCCATTCTAGAATGTGAGGATGACATCAACATCTTTTATAGAATTTCAAACTGGTCGAGGAGATGACATCATCATCATATTAACAAAGATTATGGATGTTAAGATATATGACCCTCTTGGATCTAGGTCATGATGACATCATCATCATATCAGGTCCTTTATAAAGCAGAACAAGATGAGGTCATCGTCATGTTACCGAAAGTTAGGGATATTAAGAAATATGATGGATATTTGAAAGATGACCCTTCAGGAATATGCGTGGGCACTTGAGGGGCAAGTGTTCTTTCACATTTAAATTTGATGTTTGCATATTAAAGGATATGCGGATATAGGGTTCTCTTCATTAAAACATAGATCAGGGATATTAGGAAATATCTAGGATATTGGCGAATGTGACCCTCTAGGAATATTAGGTTTGACCAAACTTTGACCAAGCATAACTTTCTATCCCTAAGGAATATCAGGGTGATCCAAAAGGAAAACCTGCTTAGAATTTTGCAATCTTCCATATTGTGGGGTTTTTGATGGCCGAATCTAAATTTAACATTTAATCTTCTTTTGTGAGGCATATGCATGTGTAGGGGTGATAAACTATTATTTCATCTAACTTTTACCAAACTACCCAAAGCAAGAAAGCAAAGAACAAGAAGAAGCAAAAGTTGGGTCCCTATTTTGCTGAGGCAAACTGGGGCATGTTGTGCAACCACACAACAACTTGCCACCAAAGAAAACAACCAAATTCAAATAATTCAAGTGATGAGGACACATTGAAAAATAGAATTCTAACTCTCTCTAAGCATAAGCATCGTGATCTTTTTGAATGATATCATTTTCATAAGCATAACAATGCTGATAAGGGACTAGGTGTGTGCATGTGATTAATAATCTTCATCTTGAAAGTAAGTTGAAGACACTAGTAACTGGTGTTAAGCTACATAGTTTGGGTTCATCCCTCATAGCCAACTAGGATAGAGCCTTGTTGTCCATAGCCCTAACAAGGTTATCTTTACAATTCCCCTAAGTAGAGCCCCACTTCCAGCAGACGTCCATAGCCCTGGTAGAGTTACTTAGATGGCCTAAATTTTATCCTTTAGATTTTCAATATATTTCTTTCTCTTTTTTATGTAGATTCATTAGATATCATCATATAAGCTCATTATACAAGGTGTGATCACTTGCTATTTTAGGTTGGGAATTGAAATGGTAGCAAGGGTGACCTCTAGATTTTTCACTTAACACCTACACTAATGTATTCAACAAACCCAAGCTTGTTAGGTGAGTCATTGTGAAATTCTCCTTGATCAAGAAAAAGGTATCACTGATGAACGAGATATCACAAACCTGATCAGAGGTACTCCTTAGTGTGAGTCACAACCTACGTAAAAATCTATACTCATCACTTGAATTCTAACAATTTTGTTGGTTTCTTAAAGTGATAATGTGTCTCATCTTGTCTAACCAAAGCAAGAACTCAATAGCAACAAGCAACAAGCAAACACACCAAGCAAAGCTATACAAGCAACTATACAATATGTACATTATGAAACAATATCCTGACATGACCCTGTCTAAGCTTGGAAATAATGTTTGAGGAATTGTCCATTGAATAGCAATGGAACATCCTCACCTATTAGGGTCTTGAGTCTATAAGTACTATCTCCTAGGATCTCTAAAATTTGAAAAGGACCTGTCTAACCAAAGCAAGAACTCAATAGCAACAAGCAACAAGCAAACACACCAAGCAAAGCTATACAAGCAACTATACAATATGTACATTATGAAACAATATCCTGACATGACCCTGTCTAAGCTTGGAAATAATGTTTGAGGAATTGTCCATTGAATAGCAATGGAACATCCTCACCTATTAGGGTCTTGAGTCTATAAGTACTATCTCCTAGGATCTCTAAAATTTGAAAAGGATCAAACTTTCCATGATCACCTTTCTTTTCATGTGCTTTGTCCCATGCTAGGACTAAATTTGAAATCCTAACAGATTTTATCCTAGCTCATTTATCGAACCATCATTTAATAGTAGCCTGATGTTTAGCAAATTGATCAATCGCCCTATCTCTCTTTTCTTCTAGGTGCATGAGTTGAAGCAACCAAACTTCTTGTTTACTATCTATATGTATATATTCTTGTGCAAATTGCAATGTGGGGATCTTTAGGTTAATAGGGAGGATAGGATCCACCCCATACACTAATTGGTAAGGAGAGTTTCCTAATGCAACTTTCATTCTGGTTCAGTCAACCCATAAGGCATACTTAAGTAGGTTATTCCATTCCCTAGGATTCTTTTCTATCAACTTCTTTATGATACTCATTAAGTTTTTGTTTGTTGACTCTACTAAGCCATTTCCTTGGGGATAATAATTTGAAGAGAATTTCAAAATGATTCCATAATCAAAAGCCCAACTAGATAATCTTAATGATGCAAGAGCTGGTCCATTATCACATACCAGTGCATATGGAACTCCATACCTAGTTACTATGTTAGTCTCTAGGAATTTGATCACATCCTCTATAGTGCATGTTTTGCTGCTTACTGCTTCAGTCAACCTGGTGCAATAATCAGTGATTGTTAGAACATACCTATGGCATGAAGATGATCGAGGGTTGATAGGACCTATAAAATCTATGCCCCATTGAGCAAATGGGTGCATCTCCATAACTGGCTGAAAGGGTTGGGCAACATATTTCTCTCTGTTGGCAGCGACCTGACAAGTATGGCAACATTTGATGTGCTTAGTAGTGTCTTTGAAAATAGTCAGCCAATAATATCCTGCTCTTAGTATAGCATGTGCAGTAGCTAAGTAAGAACCATGTGTTTTTCCAACTTTTCATGTAACTCAGCAAGAACCTTGTCTTCTTCTGGTTTATCTAGACATCTGAGGTATATCCCTTCATAATTTCTCTTGAAAAGGACTCCTCCTTTGATCATGTACTTCTATGATCTTACTTTTAGAGCTCTCCTTTGAGAAGCTTGCATCTTCAGTGGGCATCTCCCAATGATCAGGATATGTCTGATATCATAATACCATTGTTTATTCTCTTTAGTGTCTACTACATATTGCTGAATCACTATGTTATGATCAGTCTCATAAATCATCTGGCTTAGGACTTTCCCTCTTACCAATTTCATGGGTTTTATGTCCATGTCATATTCTTGGAGAATCATTATCCACTTGGCTCTTTTCTCTCCAGGTTCACACTGCATCAGGAGCATTTTCACTACTACATCTAGCACTACAGCAATTATCTTACTTCTTAATATGTAATGTCTAAATTTTTTTACTGCTTTGACCAAAGTAAGAGCTTGTCTTTCAACATCCATATATCTAAGCTCTACATCTTTGAATGGGAAACTCATGAAAGCTATGGGTTTTTCTTCCTTAGCTTCACTACTCTGTGTCAGTATCGTTGCACATGTGTGTTTTCTAGAAGCAAATGAGTAAATATAAAATTCTCTTGTGTAATCTGGGCTGATCAAGATAGGTGCATTTGATATAGCTTTCTTCATGTCCTCAAATGCATCCTTTTCTTCAGGAATCCATTCAATCTTGGCATTTTTCTTAGGCATTGCATTGAGTGGCCTAACAATCTCTGCAAACCTGGTGATGAACTTCCTAATAAATTTTATCTTACCAAAATAAGATTTCAGCTCTTTCTTACTCCTAGGAAGTTGCAACTTCATGATGGATTCTACCTTAGTAGGGTCAATGGTGATCCCATTTTCTGATATTAGGTGACCTAGTAATTTACCTGTGGTTACTCCAAATATGTTCTTCTTTGGATTGAGTGAGATACCATATTGCTCACATTTCTTGAATACCTTTCTAAAATCTTCTATGTGTTCTCCTTTCTTTTTTGAAAAGATGGTCAGGTCATCCATATATATGACTATGCATTTGCCAACCAAGCCTCCAAATGCTATGTCCATTGCACACTGGAAGGTGGCTCCAGCATTGCATGTGTCTATAGGCAAATACTCCCCATTATGTGGTGAATGTTGTTTTTAGTCTATCTACTTTGTCTACCATTACTTGGTTGTATCCTGAGAAACCATCCAGGAAGGACATCATTTGAGCTCCATTTACTATTTGCAAGACTTCATCCAATAAAGGTAAAGGATAATTATCCTTTTTAGAATCTCTGTTTAGATTTTTGAAGTCCACACATAGGCGTATATCACCATTTTTCTTTCTTACTGGGACTAGATTGGCTACCCATGTTGAGTGCCTTACAGGAAATATGATCCTATCTTTTAGCAACTTCTTAACCTCTTCAAAGATGATAGGCTCCAACAGAGCATTGACAGGCCTTTGCTTTTGTCTAAAAGTCTTAGCATCTAGTTTCAGTGGAATAGTGTGGGTGATGATTGATGTGTCATACGTCTTTAGCTCATCATAGGTCTAGGTGATAACATGTATGTAATCCTTCAATGCTTGAGTTATCCCTGCCTTTTCTTCTTCAGTGCAAACTTACCAATTAGGACATTCCTTACATATTCATTTTGTCCTATATTGACTGGTGAATATTCTCCTCTGTCGGTCTTGGGGAGATCCTTTTGGTTCAACATGTTGTGCATATCAAATGCCTTTTCTAATTCTATCATACCTTTGGGAATATTATTGCTTGGTAAGTCCATGATCTCTTCTTCTTCCCATGTATGATCTTCTAAATTCCTTTCATCTAGGATTTGTGCATTAAATATATCTCTATTTGCTATGAAATCCAAGATATGTTGATCATCATCAAACAATTGGAGATTAGTGACATTGTCGGGTATGAAGGGTACTAATATCAATTCAACTAAAAATCTCTTTAATCTAGAAATGGACAAAGGCTCCAATGTGCTAGAATCTTATGCCAAGGCATCTGCTCTATGATTTTGTTCTCTAGGGACATGGGTGATATTAAATGCATCAAATTCTACTATCAAGTCCCAAACCCTATGTCTATAGTTAGACAAATTCTTGTAATTGCAAGCATAGATACTTCTCACTTGCCTTACCACCAATTCTGAGTCTCCATACACATGCAGAATCTTAACTCTTTTCTTGAGAGAAAACAACAAACCATGAATTAAATCTTCATATTCTATCACATTATTGGTGCATGGGAATTGCAATTTGTATGCTGCCAAATATGACTTTCATGCTAGCTCAATAAGATCTATACCTACCCCAGCTCCTTGTTTAGACTTAGATCCATCAAACCTAAGGATCCAAGGTTTATCTTATGTTAATGGCTTATCAGGGCCTTCTCTTTTCTTTTTAGCTCTAGCATGTGCACCGCCTGATATCCACTTTAGCTTTTGGGTTTCACCTTTTATCCTTTTTCGTGATTGGTCCAAACTTGATACTTCTCTTCTTTCTACTTCTGGGGTATCATTACTATCACTATCTGATTGTACTTCAATCTCTTTCCTTTTCTCTTTAAGAATATCTTTGTTTCCAGATAACTGATTCCTTGAATAAAGTTGCTCTTACTTATTCAATAAATGCAGGCATAATGCGCATGTGGTCTCTAAATGTGGTGCTTCATGTAGTCTGCACCATCCTTCAATTAAAGCATGATGTGGAGGGATCTTCTGCAATGTAAGCATTTAAATTTTCTTAGATAAAAACTTCTCAAACTTTGTCAAATTACATCCCTTATCTTCATCTGATACTTCATAATCTAATTCAATTAAACAATCAGTCCCAGGGGTGATATTATTTTCATATCTAGAAGTATCTTCATCATACATCAGAATCTCCTCTGGATTGTGAGTGTAACTTTCATCTAGACATGTACTTTCTTCTGACTCTTTTGTACCTGAAGATGACAAACAAGAATCAATATCATCATAACTAGATGTATTACTTACCTCAGTTGAAGATAATCCCTTCTCACTACATGCTCATTCCAATTCTATCATATCCAAGCAAGCCTCACAAGCTTTCTCTGGATGTGCTTCATCATGTAACCTACACCAACCTTCAATAAAGATATCATCATTGGATATACCTAGTATCTAGAAACATTGCATTTCTTTGGATAAGTACAATTCAAAGTCTTTTAAGTGATCTACTTCATCATTACCATCTAAGCTATAATCAGATTCTATGGTCACTCTATTGTCCTGATGAGCATTTTTATGAAAGTGTGTATTATACACTAGAACTTCCTCTATCCTGACTATTTGAGGTCTAATGGTATAAACCCCTAGTTCAACATCGACTTACAATATCTTATTGGTATTATTATATTATGTGATCATATGTTTCATCCTAGGTTCAACTTCTATCCTTATGTGATTAGGAATCCCCTTCCAAGGTAACCACATGTGGTTGAAATTAGTAGACATGTAACCATTGAGTATTTTTGACCAATCTTTATTGAGCAACATTCCATAAGTGTCAGGGATATCCACCACTTGGATGTCAATGTTGTTAGTTTTAGGATAGACAACTGAGAGGGGGGTGAATCAGTTGTCTCAAAACTTTCTTTTTTTTAAATACTTAAATACTTCTTGTATTTCAACAGCATAATAATAATTCAATCATGGAAGCACAATGCAATAAATCAAGAGCAGAAACACATTAACACATATGACACCAAGATTTTAACGTGGAAAACCTGGTTAAGGGAAAAACCATGAGGTGACTACCCCAAGATTGTATTCTCTATTAAAAGAATATGAGGAAAAAAATGGCACTTGCCAATTAGGGCTCACTGCCCAAGCACACTGCTCACAAGAAGCCCACTACCTACAGGGGACACACTATCTACAGAATAATAAATATTATATACTTGAACTGGAGAGTAGCATCTTCACCATGCTTGAGTTAGTTCCGTTAAACTCAATACTTATGCTCTGCCTTTTGCTCTTCTTCTCTCTACCACACACTCATCTCAACCAGGATGCTTTGAAATGACTCCTCAAATCTTATTTATAATAGACATCAACTTTGGGATAATCATCAAAGTCAGCACAAAACATACTTTATTTCATTACAGAGAAAATACACAAATACCACTTGATTTGTTACAAGAACTTCATGCGTATCATCACACTGTCGGCCACACATATCTGGGACTTCAAACTTCTTTGAGGAACACACCAAGGGCCAATATTGCATTCCCATACATTGCAAGTGACATTCCATGTGGCTTTTCCAAAGAGTGTAATTAGTTCCATCAAACCTCAGACTATCCTTCTTGTAGGAAGACATCCTAGATCTCCTCAAGCGGTTAAGCTCTTTTAGAGGAACTTAGCTCTGATACCAATTGTTAGTTTTAGGATAGACAACTGAGAGGGGGGGTGAATCAGTTGTCTCAAAACTTTTTTTTTTAAAATACTTAAATCCTTCTTGTATTTCAACAGCATAATAATAATTCAATCATGGAAGCACAATGCAATAAATCAAGAGCAGAAATGCATTAACACATATGACACCAAGATTTTAATGTGGAAAACCCAGTTAAGGGAAAAACCACGAGGTGACTAACCCAAGATTGTATTCTCTATTAAAATAATATGAGGAACAAAATGGCACTTGATAATTAGGCCTCACTACCCAAGTACACTGCTCACAAGATGCCCACTACCTACAGGAGACACACTATCTATAGAATAATAAATATTACATACTTGAACTAGAGATTAGCATCTTCACCATGCTTGAGTCAGTTCCATTAAGCTTAATACGTTTACCCTGCCTTTCACTCTTCTTCTCTCTACCACACACTCATCTCAACCAAGATGCTTTGAAATGACTTCTCAAATCTTATTTATACAAGACATCGACCTTGGGATAATCATCAAAGTTGGCACAAAACATGCTTTATTTCATTACAGAGCAAATACAAAAATGCCACTTGATTTGTTACAAGAACTTCATGCGTATCATCACACTGTCAACCACACATATCTAGGACTTCAAACTTCTTTGAAGAACATGCCATGCTTCATATAACATCTTCAAGATCATCTGCAAGATGTGTAAACATCCAGTCGGCCATGATTAGGAAGAACATCATCACCTGGAAGTAAATCTTCAATTATGAGCTCAATCTTCAATGCGGACCGTCAACACGAACTGGACATAATCTAGAGAGCTCCACAAGCTTGCCTGAATCACCATGAACATCCACACCACTTCTGCTTATTGAAATCATTCTCATCTTCATCCTAAACCTCAAGAACACAGTCTGTCATCACTATCACATTGGAATAAATGGTTGCGGACCTCCAGACCACAAACCAATTGAGTTGTCAATTCACATTGGCTTCCTAAACACTCCACCAAATCTGTAGAATAAGATATTACATTTATGGATCTCACCAGACCTATTTGTGTCACTCTGTCACCTCTGAGCATCTGCCAGAACTAGATTTACTCATATGCCCATAACTTCTTCAAATCTTCATGCGGACCTCTCAAATCTTGCCTGGATCATCTTTAGACACATATATACACACCCTTTGATACGCATTATCTAATCTTCATCTTAGTTGGGATCTTCACTTCATAGAGCTTCACTATCTTCATTGTTCTTCTCTATTTCTGATAGGACTTATTTTCTCAATATCCTCAGCACATAGCTCATCCAATCCTTGACATCAAAGCAATGGGAGTATGTTGACATCAATGACAACACCGGTTAGGCCCATACTTGCAACAAATGTAATATTGAATCCTTGGATCTTATGCTAACTACATGTGGATGTGTTAATTCTCCCACTACACTTACTTTAGTTTTATTTAGTTGTGTCACTTTTTTGAGGGATTTGGCTGGATGCAACCCTAAGGCATTGCAAATAAATAGTGGATTCACGCTGGTGGATGCACTTGAATCTACTAAGCAATTGTGTAGGTTCTTACCAAATATTCTTAATGTGAGTAGGAATGGGGGTGACTCAGTCTTGTCTTTATAAAGAGACATATGTTGGGTATCAGCAGCTTGAACAGTGGCCTGCACTTTATGTTTGACATTGTTTTCTTTGGTTGCATGATTTTTGTTCAAGATTTAACTCAAATTATGGGCATGATTATCATCCTTTGGTGTAGACTCATCTAGGGACCTTATGAAAGCCTTCTTGATGGTTGGGGTTTTAAGCAATTCTGACAGAGATAAGTTGATTTTAACTCTTCATCTCCTTAGCTAAATATGTGTCTAATTTGTCAGATTCTAGAGATTGATTACTAGCTTTTGACACTGTGTTTTGGGGTGCAAAATACTGAGTACTAACCTTGGAAGGACAAAGATTATTACTTGCTTTTGGATCTGGGGGAGTGTTGAAGTTATTAGGAGGCAGGGATATGGTCAAGGGACCAGGTGGTCTATTATGATTACTCCTGAGGTTATAATTATGCCTACCCTAATTTTTTTGTTGATAAGCATGAACTTCTTCATGTTCTATCGCTGGTTCATTTTCATCCTTGAAAGGAAACACATAATTTGTTTCAAATGCCAGGGAAGATTCTTCACATGCCAATGTGTAGTTTTCATGAGCTGACGCTATTTGGTGATGGGGCTGATTTACAAAACTTTCTAATATAAGGGCAGAATCATATCCACAAGAAACAATCTCATTCCCTTCAATGAAAGGAGGGTCACCTATGGTGTTGGACACTTCAGCCTGAAAGATAGTAGCTGCTATTTTGAATTGAGGACAATCTAGCTCAGCATGTGCATTAGTGTTGTGTATTCTACAACAATTTATAAGTGTTACCTCTGCTAGACTAACCTTAGTAGTCTTTTTTGGTTCATTAGGAGGCTGATTATCTAAGGGTGATGGCAAAGAACCATTGTTTGGTCTAGTATTCCATACTCTAGGTTGCCAAGGTGCAACATTGTTATTGTTATTATTATTATTAAAGTTCCTATCATTGTTATATCCTCTGTCAAGATATCTAGATCGATCATTGTTATTTGCATATCCTCTATTCTGGTTTGACTAAGAATAAAAGTTTTGACCTCTCAAGTGTGTAGTCTTGGTTGTTAATTTCCTCAATTGTGTGGATATTTCTTTGATGTCTTCTTTCTCTTCCTAAGCTTTGGCTACTACATTTTCTTGTTGAGATTTAAAGAAAGAAGAGCCATTGCTATTGTTTTGTCTTACATCTTGAGATGTTTGAACATGTCCTAGATATTGTATTATCTGACCATTCCCATTCAGAGGGGGCAGATACTAAGTGGAGGTACTTTTAATGGACCGGGCATTGCAATAGGAGGCATCATGACTCCATTAGTCTATGACTAGGTAGGATATGCAGGATACTCTATGTTAGGTGTTGTAGCAGGAATCAATTGTTGATTAACTTTTATTGCCTCTACATAAGCTCCTATCAGAGTTGTGACACCAGGATGTGCTCTCCTTATGAACATAAAGGTTAGGGGATCTAAGGCTAAGTAATATATCAGCCTAGCTACCTCATATGCTACATTGTATGGAGCTACTAGCTTAGAGTACATTTTCTGGAATCTAGCATTGAAGTTTGAGATCGGTTCTCCTTCTACTCTTTTAACTGTAGCAAAAGGATGATAAGTCATTACAAGATCTATAGGTATTTTAAACCTATCTTCAAAATCTTTTTCCAAGGCATCCCATGAATTAATTGAGGCTTGAGAAAGGATGATGTACCAATTATATGCTTCCCCTCCCAAGGCGTATGGAAACAATCTGCATATGACATCCTAATGTTTGATCCTTGCTCTAAAGCAAGCTTCCTTATATGTCCGGTTATGATCATCTGCATCCTGATATGGATGATAGTTAGGGCAAATTTTATTAGGATTTTTAGGCAAAGGATGATATGCAGTAAAGGTCAAGGGTGAATCAATAGGAAAATATGACATTGTGACTGGTGGTTGAGGGATATGAGGTATAAATGGGATCCTGGATGTGTCTGAGGTACAGATGGATATACTAGATGTGTTACAATATGTCGTGATGAGGATGGTGATGCACTAGACTCAGGAGTATGATGAATGTCAATGGTATGAGGTCTAAATCGATGAATAGGTAATTCTTCAAGGAGTCCAACAGATCTGGACTTGGTATTAGGCTTGTGAGCCAGGATTCTAATAGATTAGGATAGAATATGGATATTTTGGCTAGATCTTTGCAAAGATCAGAGGAAATGATCTTCCATGGTGAATATTTATGGTCAAGACTCTACAATAACTAGATATGTATCAATATTTGCACCAAAAATGCAAATATGAGCAAGGTTGAACTTTTGGTTACAGATATCAGATTATTTAGTCATGTAGGCAAGTTACTATAGGACATTTGCAGGACAACCTAAACAATAACTCAATATTTGAAGACTTCAATCAATTGACTGCAAAGATTAAAGTATTCATACACAATATTGAAATATTTATAAACAACACTCTTGAAACAACCTGAAACAAGTGAATCTTTGCACAAATGTCCAAAGCATAACCAATTCTAATGAACTTTGACAAGATCACCTTGTGTACAAGCAAGAATTATGTATATGTAACCAATTCATGTAGCAGAAGAGAGGCCCTCCTTCTAGCACCAATTTATGTTGGTTATGATGTTAGTCATAAACACACATAGATAAAGAATTGCAAATCAAACCTTTATCATCTTGAAAGATACAATGAATTTGGAGAATTCGTGATACTAAGTCTCCATGGATTAATTCATAATCTACTGATATTACTTAGTGGTTTGATGTGCCATGTTGTTTTCCATTCAAGGGGCCTTACATTGCTCTGCTTTCAAGAACTGATGTCTGAACATCCAGTTTTCCACCTGCCTTCTATAAATTTTTTAACAAACAAGGTTAATCCTACTATATTCAATAGATGATGAGGATATTTTATAAGTTTGATCAATTCTTCTGATCATCAACTATTATTTGTTGTGATGTTCACAACACACCCCATTTTACTCCTTAGCAAAATGAGGACCCCTGCTGTGGCTTTTTGCTTTTTGCTTGTGTGTGTCGTTTTGCTTGGTGGTAAAGGGAAAAAGGGAGTTAAAATTGCAAACCTTGTTAAAAATGGAGAAGAAATGCATTTCAGTATCAGTGCATATTATGGTTGGATTCCTTGT
The DNA here is from genome assembly GCA_027924645.1 of Cunninghamia lanceolata. NCBI lineage: Eukaryota > Viridiplantae > Streptophyta > Pinopsida > Cupressales > Cupressaceae > Cunninghamia > Cunninghamia lanceolata. Next base: position 86,197 of record BSBN01001603.1, on the reverse strand, counting down.
CAAAAATGAGCTAGGGTTGCTTTTTGAACCATGTTAAAATTTGCCATATTTTGCAAGTTATGAGCATTTTGGTAAAATGTACAAGGGAAGGGTTTGTTGTTTGCACATACAAGTCTCTTTATATATTGGGTTGCATATACAAAGCCCTTTATATGCAAGTTTGCTTATATACAAAGACCTTCGTATATCACTTTCCATATACAAAGTCATTTGTATATGCAAAGGTCATTTTATACTTGGTCGCATGAGTAGTCGGGTTCATATACAAAGTCAATTGTATGTCTTTTTGCCTTGTATGCATTTGTTAATGTTATATTTGTACATACAAGGTGGACCCGAAATGGTTAAGAGTTGAAATGAATAAACGTTTAAATCCGTTGCATGTATGTTTGGCAGGTCGTAACATACAATGCATTTATACAAGGACCAGAACGGAAAAGTTATTAAGCAATGTTAATTCATTGTATATATCGCGCTTGTATATTTAAACATACATTTGATATAGACATTTGCAATGTACAGGCCATGGACCCAAAAGCATTGTGAAGAAGAGTTAAATGGTTGTATATTTGGTGCTTATATGTTTTTACATACAAGCGAAATATACAAGTCAAGATACATGCAACGTTCACATGCATCGGGTGGACCCGAAGGGAGTACTAAAAGTGGTTAAATCCTTGTATGTTTCCACAATGCATATTTCATAATATACAAGGCGGATATACAACACTTTATACATGGTGCGAAATCCAAATGTTATGAAGCACGGTTAATTCGTTGTATATCCACGGGCTTGTATGTTTGAGTAACATACAATACAAATATACATCGGGCGGACCCGAAGGGGTTATTTAATTGAGTTAAGTCTTTGTATGTTTTGATATACATACATTCCGAAACATACAAAGCGGAGATACATTGCCCGGAACCCAAATTTCATGAAGCAGAGTTAATTCAATGTATATCAGGCTTGTATATTCTCATATAAAAGCCGATATACATTGCGTGCATACAACCGCCAAAATCAAAGATGTTATGGAAAGGAGTTAATTCGTTGTATATTCCTGGCTTGTATATCAAAGATGCATTGTTATACATACAAGCCAGATTCGAAATGGAAGTTAAAAACATAAATTTCTTTGTATGCATATGCATTTGTATGTTGCGATATACAAACTGATATGCATTGTGGACATACAAGCCAGATTTCAAACAGTTTGAAATCTGATTAATTCATTGTATCGCGTCTAGATTGTATATCAGATATACAAAGATTTAAACAAGGAAATTGAGTGGGAGAGCGAAGTGATGGAAACTTTGAAGCTTTCTTGGGCGCCCGATGCGTGTTTCTGGTCAATGATGGTTGACCTAACTGGTTTTAACGCTGTATAGGCATTTTGATGCACATTTTCCATGGTTTTTGAGCCCGATGGTTGTGTTTATGCATTTGGAGCCTGATTTAATGTAGATGTTCATTTTTCCTGCTGATTTATTAAACGATGGTGCTAATTCCTGCTTGTTTATTGCAAATTGTTGGAGTAGCTGGGAAGAAGTAGAGTTGTCGACACAGTAACAGCGTGCAGGTGAACGCAAAGGTGGGGTTTTAAATGACGATGACGTCCCAAGTGGCGGGCCAGATCTCGAGAAGCCAAACACACCAGAAGGGGATGAAGATTTCAATGCGGGGGAGTTTGCAGATGGAAACATTATTGAAGGAGTGGCGCCCTGTCTAGGTATGCTGCTCGAATTCTTGGCGCGATTCATTTCTCACCGTTGGATGTTGCATTTCAAGATGCTGACCGTTGATCTCCTAGGGTTTTTGGGCGCTAGATTGGGAAAACCAGAGATATATATATTGAGCCCATGTATTGTAAAAAAAGGGAGGAGGAGGTCAATCATACAAAAAAAATCAGACCTGTAATAGTTTTAGGAGAGATTGGATTACTGAGACTAGTGAGGACTGGATTGTTGAAATAATCAAGGTCCCTTCCTCAGATCATTGTAAATGTACTTGTTTTATGAACATACTGTATGGAGATGAAGTTTCAGACTATACCTTGATTATAAACCTTAAGTAGTCTTCAAGTTGATTTCTGGATATGTACTGGTGAATGCTGTGTTCTATAGAAGCACTTTCATTTCATTGCATGTTGTTGTCAACTTTTCCCCTGAAGATTTGCACTGAATCATGCAGATTTGTGGATTGTCCTGGTGAAGTATGGTTTTAGTTTTCTTCTCTCCATTGCTGTATGGGAACATGTATGTGGATCAATGATCTCAGTCATGTAATTTTAGGAATCTCACTCTCTCTAACCCTTTTTCTCATTTTAATTTCATTAAAATCACTTTCAAAACTGCACATCATGATAAATCAGAAGCAGAACAGAAAAATATGTTGACATCCCGAAGACAACTGAATATCATTAGCATATTTTGAGCTAAATGCATGTAGTATTGAAAATGTCATGCAGAGAATCATAAATAAGGGTAGAACTCATGCAAATATCAACTTAGACACATCATTTGGAGATATATCCTGTGTAGAGTAACTTCCCTGTATAGCATAGTTGCAGAAATAGAATCTACTAATCTACGTAAGGCCCCAAAATGGAAAACAGCAGTACACATCAACCATAGAGTAACATCAGCAGATTATGAACTAATCCATGGGGACTTGGGATCATGAATTCTTGGAATTCATCGTATCTTTTAGGATAAACAAGGGTTGTTGTGTGACTTTTGTTTCATGTGCTTGGTTGTGACTGACATCACAAACCAATCAATAGGAAAATGGTGCTAGAAGGAGGGCCGTTGACAAAGGAAACCATAGATTCATGCATACATTGCTTAAACATCCCAGCAGTTTGAATTCCAGCCATAAACTCACCATTTTTCCTTAAAAACTTGAGAAATCCTGGCTTTCAGGCCAAATACCAGGTCTAGATCTAGTGGACTCTTCGAAGAACTACCTATCAAGGGATTTAGACCTAGGACTGTGGACATTCATCACACTCCTGATTCTAGTGCAACAGAAGCCTCACCAGAGCATGCTCCTGTAACCCCTATTGGCTTTCAAATACCCACAAGACCACCTATCACACCTCAGGCCCAGCCTTAGCCTGTTGTACCCCAGATCCAACCTCCACCGATTGCGATGTCATTTTTCACAGCAGAGTCACCACTGGCCTTCAATGCATATCATCCTTTGCCTAAAAATCTAGATAAAATTTGTCCTAGGTACCATCTGCATCAGGATGTTGATGATCATGTCAGGACCTTCAAGAAAGCTTGTTGTAGGGCTAGAATTGAGTATGAGGATGTGGTATGCAGATTGTTTCCATTCTCCTTAGGGGAAGAGGCCTATAATTGGTATACCAGTCTAGGTCAAGGTTCAATCCTTTCATGGGATGCCTTAGAGAAAGCTTTCAAGGATAGGTTCAAGGTGCCTATAGATCCTTCAATGAACTATCATCTATTTGCCACCATCAAGAGGTGCGAAGGAGAACCCATTGCAAACTTCAACGCTAGATTCCAGAAGGTGCTGTCTAAACTAGTTGCTCCCTACGTTGTAGCAGATGAGGCTGCTAGGAGTATTTATTATTTAGCTTTAGATCCCCTGACCTCCATGTTTATCAGAAGGACACACCCTGGTGTAATAACTTTAGCACAGGCTTTTGAGGAAGCTATCAAAGTTAGTCAGCAATTGGCTCCTACTCCCACACCAAATATTGCTTTCCCTACACTTCCTGGTTATCTTACATATCCCGTCCACCAATAGACCAATGGAGCTATGATGCCTTCAGCTATGATGCCAACCCCTTTACAAATACCACCACTCAGTGTCATGCCCCCACCAAGTGGGAGTAACCAGATGTTACCATATCAAACACAAGTGCCTCAGGGTGTAGAACAATCCAACAATAACAATGGGTCTTCCTTTTTCAAGCACCAGACAGAGAATGTGATGGCCAAGGTTCAGGAAGAGAAGGAAGAAATCAAAGAAATATTAGCTCAGTTAAGAAAACTTACTACTAAGGTCACTCATCTAAGAAATTAGAATTTCTACTCTCAACCTAATCAAAACAGAGGTTATGCCAATGACAAACCTAATTATCTTGACAGGGGGTACAACAACAATTACAATAACAACAATGGCAACAATAATCCTCCTAAACAACCTAAAGTGTGGAACACCAGGCCTAACAATGGTTCCTTGCCATCTCCCCTAGACAATCAGCCTCCTGGTGAACCTAGGCAGACCACCAGAGTAAACCTTGCAAAGGCAGTACTTACGAACTGGTGTAGAATACATAACACCAACCCTCATGCAGAGTTGGACTGTCCTCAATTCAGGATTGTTGCTAGCATATTCCAAGCTGAAGTGGCCAGTACCTCAGGTAACCCACCTTATGCAGAGGGAAATGAAATTGTTCCCTGTGAGTATGATTTTGCCCTAGTACTAGAAAGCTTCATGCATTGTCCTTATCAGCAGACAATATCATCACATCAGGATTACACTTCAACATGTGAGGAATCAGCCATGGCTTTTGAGTCTAACTATGTTTTCCCCTTTGAGGATGAGAATGAGCCATCAATTGAGCATGAGGAAGTCAATGCTTATCAATAGCAACCTCAGGGTAGGCATAACTACAACTTAAGGAATAACTCAAATAGATCTACCAATCCTTTGACTACCTCATTGCCTCCAAACAATTTCAATACTCCACCTGATCCCAAGGTAAGTAATAACCCTAGACCCCCCAAGGTCGATGCTCAATATCTGACACCACATAACACAGCATCAAAAGCTGCAAATCCACTTCCTGAATCTGACAAATTGGTTACATATCTGGTAGATGAAATGAAAAAGGTAAAGATCAGCCTGCCAATGTCAGAGTTGCTTAAAACCCCTGCTATCAAGAATGCTTTCATGAAATCATTGGATGGTTCTACTCAAAAGGAAGATAGCCATACCCCGGGACAATTTAGAAATAAAGATCATGCTGCCAAGGACGTTAACATCAAACCTAAAACCCCAACTACTGTTCAAGCTGCAGATACCTCCCACATGACCCTATACAAGGACAAGAGTGAGTCACCTCCCTTTCTCCTTACCACAAGGATGTTTGGTAAAAATTTGCACAACTGCTTAGTAGACTCAGGAGCATCTACCAATGTAATGCCCCTATCCATATGCAACGCTTTAGGGTTACATCCTGCTAAATCATTGAAGAAGGTAACACAATTGGACAAAACAGAAGTAAGTGTGGTAGGAGAACTGACCCACATTCACATGCAGCTAGCATCGAATCCCAGAATCTAGCACTATATTGATATTCAAGTAGTAGATATACCTGATACATATGGAATGTTACTTAGCAGAGACTGGTCAAAAACCCTCAATGAATACATGTCAACTGATTTTAGCCAACCATATGTGGCTACCTTGGAACGGTATACCAAATCAGATAAAGATCGAAGCTGAACCTCACATGAGACACATGATCACCGAATATAACAGAACCAATGAAATCATGTATGTGGATGTGGAACCTAGAGTTTACTCCATCAGACCTCAAACCGCCAGCATAGAAGAAATCCTGATTCTTGACATACATGATCATAATGGTGACCTTTGGAGTGATGAAATAAATTCAGAGCCTGATTGTAATCTTGGAAATAAAATAGAACTAGATCATTTCAAGAAATTTGAGATGCATTTGTTTAGATAGGTGAAACGATGTCAATTATTAAGTGTGCATGTTCACGATATTCTAATTGATGGATGGTGCAGGTTGCATGATGAGGCTCATTCTGAAAAAACTTGTGATGCCTATTTAGACATGTTAGAGTTGGAACAAGCATACGGCAAAGCATCTTCACCCGCAGTGAGTTCCATGGATAACGATAGTGATACTGATTTATGTTTGTCTCCTGCAGGAACAGGAAGATGCACACAGAAGGATGAAGGTTCTGTCCAGATGACAAAAGAGATACTAGTATGCAATGGGGGTAAGATAAGAATAAGAAGAAAATCACCCCTGGGAGTGATTGTTTAGTGGATTCAGATTACGAGTTATCTGACAAGGATAGTGGTAGCAATCTATCCAAGTTCAAGGAGTTTCTATCAAAAGAAATCCAAAAGATGACGCAGCAACATAGGCCTCCCCAAGATGCCTTGATTGAGAAGTGGTGCAGGTTGCATGAGGCACCTCACTCGGAGACATCTTGCTTGTTGTGCCTGCATATCTTGAGAAGGCATACACTGCCTGGTCCAGAGAATGTTCCTCTTGGTGATAAGAGAAAAGAAGAAGTATCAGCTCCCCATAAAGCCGATGAGGTGGTGTCTGAGAAAACTGGGACACCAAAGCTAAAATGGATATCCAGCGGTGTGGCTACCAGAGCCAAAAGAAAGAAGGAAGCACCAGACAAGCTTTTAGCTAAGGATGAGCCATGGATCCTCAGATTTGATAGATCCAAGTCAAAACAAGGAGCTGGAGTAGGAATAGACCTCATTGACCCATCTGGAAAATCCTATTTGGCAGCATACAGATTGCAGTTCCCATGTACAAATAATGTGACGGAATATGAAGCTCTAATTCATGGATAATGTTCGCTCTTAGGAAGAAGGTGAAAATTCTGCATGTCTATGGGGACTCAGAATTAGTTGTCAGATAGGTAAAGAGGTATATACTCTTGCAATTATAGGAGGCTATCTAATTATAGACACAGGGTGTGGGACTTAATAGAGGAGTTTGATGCATTCAATATCACCCATGTACCCAGAGAGCAAAACCACAGAGCAGATGCTTTGGTCCAGGCTGCCAGTACTCTAGAGCCATTGTCCATATTAGGTTTAAAAAGATTCTTAGTTGAATTAGTACCAGTGCCTTCAGTACCTAATAATGTAACTAATCGCCAAGTATTTGAAGATGATCAGCATATATTGGATTTTATTTCCAATAGAGATGTTTTTGAGGCACAGATCATTGATGAAAAGAATCTAGAAGATCATGTCTGGGAGGAAGAAGAAATCCTGGAGCTGCCAAGTAACAAAATCCCTAGGGGAATGATAGAACTGGAGAGAGCATTGATTTGGACAGCATACTGAAACAAAGGGATCTTCAAAAGGCTGATGAGGGACAGTATTCACAGGTCAACCTTGGGCAAGGTGATAGAAGAAGAAATGTTCTGATTGGGAAGGTCTGTACAGAAGAAGAGTTGAAAGGGATAACTCTGGCCCTCAAAGATTACATCCATGTCATTTCCTGGACATATGATGAATTGAAAACTTTTGATACATCAGTCATCACTCATATGATACTTGTGAAGTCAGACGCCAAGCCTTTTCGGCAAAAGCAAAGACCCATCAACGCTTTACTGGAGCCAATCATTTTTGAAGAAGTTAAAAGACTACTCGATGCTAGGATCATATTTCCTGTGAGACACTCCACTTGGGTGGCAAACCTAGTCCCGGTGAGAAAGAAGAACGGTGACATCAAACTGTGCATGGACTTCAGGAACTTGAATCAAGCTTCTGAAAAGGATAATTATCCTTTGCCTTCTCTAGATGAAGTCCTGTAAATTGTGAACGGTGCCAAGATGATGTCCTTCTTGGACGGTTTCTCTGGATACAACTAGGTGATGGTGGATAGAATTGATAGATTGAAAACTGCATTTACCATGAAATGGGGGATCTTCACCTACAGGCGCATACCGTTTGGATTGATAAATGCTGGAGCCACATTTCAGCGAGCAATGGACATAGCCTTCAGAGGCTTGATTGGTAAGTGTATAGTAATATACATGGATGACTTAACAGTGTTCTCCAAAGATAGAGCGGACCATGTGGAGGACCTGAGAAAGGTGTTGAAGAAGTGCAAGCAGTACGAGATATCCTTGAATCCCAAGAAGTGCATATTTGGGATGACCATGGGGAAATTGCTAGGCCACTTGATAACTGAAGACGGGATCATCATTGATCCTAACAGAATAAAATCCATCATGAAGATACAACTACCTAGAAGCAAGACAAAGCTCAAATCTTACTTCGTTAAGATTAATTTCGTTAGGAAATTTATCACTAGCTTTGCAGAGATAGTCAGGCCCTTGAATGCCATGCTCAAGAAGGATGCTAAAATTGAATGGATCCCGGAAGCTAGAGCAGCCTTTGAAGACATTAAAAAGGCCATATCAAATGCTCCAGTCCTAATCAGTCCAGATTACACCAAGGACTTCTACATCTACTCATTTGCTTCAGAACATACCTCTGCAGCAGTACTGACATAGAAAAATGAAGAAAAGGAAGAAAAGCCTATAGCCTTCATGAGCTGCCCTTTCAGAGATGCAGAGCTCAGGTATATGGACGTTGAAAGACAGGCGCTTGCTTTGGTCCGAGTAGTCAAGAAGTTCAGGCATTACATCCTGAGAAGTAAGGTGATTGCTGTTGTACTCGATGCAACAGTGAAAATGTTGCTAATGCAAAGTGAACCAGGTGAGAAAAGGGCTAAATGGATCACTACCCTCCAGGAGTACGATATGGACATTACCCCTATGAAGCTGGTAAGAGGGCAGGCATTAAGCTAGATGATATCAGAGGTTGATCCCAATATCCTGAGCCAGCAGTACGTCATAAATGCAAAAGATGATGGAGAATGTTACTCAGACATTAGGCACATCCTGACCACTGGGAGATGTCCCTCAAGACTGCAGGCCTCACAGAGGAGAGCCCTGAAGATAAGGTCGCTAAAATTTATGTTAAAAGGAGGAGTCCTTTTCAAGAAAAACTATGAGGGGATATACCTAAGATGCTTAGAGAGATCATAAGCAGATAAGGTGCTAACAGAATTACATGATAAATTTGGGACTGCACATGGGTCATCCTTAGCCACCACTCATGCTATCCTCAGGGCAGGGTATTATTGGCCCACAATTTTCAAAGATACAGTTGAACACATCAAATGCTGTCATATGTGTCAGGTTGTTGCCAATAGAGAGAAATATGCTGCTCAACCTTTGCAGCCAGTGATGGAGATGTGCCCCTTTGCTCAATGGGGAATGGACTTCATAGGACCCATCAATCCTCCCTCATCCTTAGGCCATAGGTATGTTTTAACTATTATTGATTACTGTACCAGGTGGACTGAGGCTGTCAGCAGTAGGACATGCAATGCTAAGGATGTTATTAGGTTTTTGGAAACCAATATAGTGACCAGGTATGGAGCTCGATATGCTTTAGTATGTGATAATGGGCCTGCTTTTGCTTCAATTAAATTGTCAAGTTGGGCTTTCGATCATGGGGTCATCTTAAAATTCTCCTCAAATTACTACCCCCAAGGGAATGGATTAGCAGAATCCACAAACAAGAACCTATTGAACATCATAAAAAAGCTGATAGATAGGAATCCAAGGGAATGGAACACTCTATTGAAATATGCCTTGTGGGTAGATAGAACCAGGAATAAAGCTGCATTAGGAAATTCACCTTTTCACTTAGTATATGGGGTGGATCCCATCCTCCCTGTCAACTTAAAGATTCCTACACTGCAGTTTGCACAAGAGTACCTAGGCATAGATAGTAAATAGGAAGCTATATTGCTACAACTAATACACCTAGAGGAAAAAAGAAGTGTAGCAATTAACCAATTTGCTAAACATCAAGCTGTTGTCAAGCGCTAGTTTGACAAAAGGGCCCAAATCAAAACTTTCAGGATCTCAGATCTGGTCCTGATGTGGGACAAAGCACATGAAAGGAAGGGTGATCATGGTAAATTTGACAAACCCTGGATAGGCCCCTTTCAAATTTCTGAAATTCTAGGAGACAGCACCTACAGGCTCAAGTCCTTAACAGGTGAGGATGTTCCATTACTAGTTAATGGACAGTTCCTCAAACACTATTTTTAGGCCTGAGGATTGCATCATGATAGTCATGTGTATCATAGTGTACTTTCTTTGTATAGTTGTTTGTCTAGTGGCTTTGTTTTGCTTGTTTTGTTTTGGTTGCTTCGTTTCCTTAGCAGGGATCTTTCTTTTGACTTAGAGTATTAAGGAGCAAGCTAACAACCATTGAAAACAATATAAAATTCAAAATATTTAGGTTAATTATTTGCAATTTATGCATAACTTGTTGTGACTATCATGAATGTAGAAACTTGTTTGACTTGTGAAATTTTGTATTCAATAATAGTGATTGAGAATTCAAGGAAGGTTTCTCACGATGACACACCTAAAATCCTTGGGTTTGTTGAACCTACCAGTGTAGATATTAGGTGAAAAATCTGAGGTCACCCTTGCTACCATTACAATTCTCAGCTTAATTTTAGCAAGTGTTCACTCCTTGCATCATGAAGTTACAACTGCAATATCTTGGGAAATCTCTTTCAAAAATTAGAAAATATATAATATATATATATATATATATAAAATGGATTATACTAAAAATCCAGATTAAGCCATCTAAGTAACTCTACCGAGGATATAGACGCTCGCTGGCAGTGGGGCTCTACTTAGGAGAATTGTAATGATAACCTTGTCGGGGCTATGGATGCTCACTGGCAGCAAGGCTCTATCCGGTTGGCTATGAGGGAATGTCATCAACTACATAGGCTAATGTCAGTCATTGGTTTGTTCAACCGATCTTCAAGATGAGGATAATTAATCATGTGCACATACTTAAACTAAAAATGAAAATTCCTGCACCCTTTTTGAATACCCTAAGTCTCAAGTTGAAAAATAATTTGCAGGAAAGATAGTTAGAAGTTATGGATTTATTTCACTTAGTTTCCTTAGTACTTTGAATTTAATTGTTTTGTTTGGTTGCTTGTTGTTGTGATGTTCACAACATGCCCCATTTTACTCCTTAGCAAAATGAGGACCCCTGCTTTGGCTTTTTACTTTTTGCTTGTGTGTCTCGTTTTGCTTGGTGGTAAAGGGAAAAAGGGAGTTAAAATTGGAAACCTTGTTAAAAATGGAGAAGAAATGCATTTCAGTATCAGTGCATAGTATGGTTGGATTCCTTGTCAAAAATGAGCTAGGGTTACTTTTTGAACCATGTTAAAATTTGCCATATTTTGCAAGTTATGAGCATTTTCGTAAATTGTACAAGGGAAGGGTTTGTTGTTTGCACATACAAGTCTCTTTGTATATCGGGTTGCATATACAAGGCCCTTTGTATGCAAGTTTGCTTGTATACAAAGACCTTCATAGATCGCTTTCCATATACAAAGTCATTTGTATATGCAAAGGTCATTTTATACTTGGTCACATGAGTAGTCAGGTTCATATACAAAGTCAATTGTATGTCTTTTTGCCTTGTATGAATTTGTTAATGTTATATTTGTACATACAAGGTGGACTTGAAATGGTTAAGAGTTGAAACGAATAAATGTTTAAATCCATTGCATGTATCTCACGCTTGTATGTTTGGCAGGTCGTAACATACAATGCATTTATACAAGGACCAGAACTGAAAAGTTATTAAGCAATGTTAATTCATTGTATATATCACGCTTGTATATTTAAACTTACATTTGATATAGACATTTGCAATGTGCAAGCCACGGACCCAAAAGCATCGTGAAGAAGAGTTAAATGGTTGTATATTTGGTACTTGTATGTTTTTACATACAAGCGAAATATACAAGTCAAGATACATGCAACGTTCACATGCATTGGGCAGACCCGAAGGGAGTACTAAAAGTGGTTAAATCCTTGTATGTTTCCACAATGCATATTTCGTAACATACAAGGCGGATATACAACACTTTATACATGGCACAGAATCCAAATGTTATGAAGCACGGTTAATTCGTTGTATATCCACGGGCTTGTATGTTTGAGTAACATACAATACAACTATACATCGGGCAGACATGAAGGGGTTATTTAATTGAGTTAAGTCTTTGTATGTTTCGACTTGTATGTATGTTTCGATATACATACATTCTGAAACATACAAAGCAGAGATACATTGCCCGGAATCCAAATTTCATGAAGCAGAGTTAATTCAATGTATATCGGGCTTGTATATTCTCATATACAAGCCGATATACATTGCGTGCATACAACCGCCAGAATCAAAGATGTTATGGAAAGGAGTTAATTCATTGTATATTCCCGGCTTGTATATCAAAGATGCATTGTTATACATACAAGCCGGATTCGAAATGGAAGTTAAAAATAGAAATTTCTTTGTATGCATATGCATTTGTATGTTGTGATATACAAACCGATATGCATTGCAGACATACAAGCTAGATTTTAAACACTTTGAAATCTAATTAATTTGTTGTATTGCGTATGGATTGTATATCGGATATACAAAGATTTAAACAAGGAAATTGAGCAGGAGAGCGAAGCGATGGAAATTTTGAAGCTTTCTTGGGCGCCTGATTCATGCTTCTGGTCAACGATGGTTGACCCGACTGGTTTTAACGCTGTATAGGCATTTTAATGTGCATTTTCCATGGTTTTTGAGCCCGATGGTTGTTTTTATGCATTTGGAGCCTGATTTAATGTAGATGTTCATTTTTCCTGCTGATTTATTAAACGATGGTGCTAATTCCTGCTTGTTTATTGCAAATTGTTGGAGTAGTTGGGAAGAAGCAGAGTTGTCGACACAATAATGGTGTGCAGGTGAACGCAAAGGCAAGGTTTTAAATGACGATGACGTCCCAAGTGGCGGGCCAGATCCCGAGGAGCCAAACACACCAGAAGGGGATGAAGATTTTAATGCGGGGGAGTTTGCAGATGGAAACATTATTCAAGGAGCGGTGCCCTGTCTGGGTATGCTGCTCGAATTCTTGGCGAGATTCATTTCTCACCGTTGGATGTTGCATTTCAAGATGCTGACCGTTGATCTCCTAGGGTTTTTGGGCGCTAGATTGGGAAAACCAGAGATATATATATTGAGCCCCTGTACTGTAAAAAAAGGGAGGAGGAGGTCAATCATAAAAAAAAATCAGACCTGTAATAGTTTTAGGAGATTGGATTACTGAGACTAGTGAGGACTGGATTGTTGAAATAATCAAGGTCCCTTCCTCAGATCATTGTAAATGTACCTGTTTTATGAACATACTGTATGGAGATGAAGTTTCAGACTATACCTTGATTATAAACCTTAAGTAGTCTTCAAGTTGATTTCTGGATATGCATTGGTGAATGCTGTGTTTTATAGAAGCGCTTTCATTTCATTGCATGTTTTTGTCAACTTTTGCCCTGAAGATTTGCACTGAATCATGCAGATTTGTGGACTGTCCTAGTGAAGTATGATTTTAGTTTTCTTCTCTCCATTGTTGTATGGGAACATGTATGTGGATCAATGATCTCAGTCAAGTAATTTTAGGAATCTCACTCTCTCTAACCCTTTTTCTCATTTTAGTTTCATTGAAATCACTTTCAAAACTGCACATCATGATAAATCAGAAGCAGAATAGAAAAATATGCTGACAGCCCGAAGACAACTGAATATCATTAACATATTTTGAGTTAAATGCATGTAGTATTGAAAATGTCATGCAGAGAATCACAAATAAGGGTAGAACTCATGCAAATATCAACTTAGACACATCATTTGGAGATATATACTATGTAGAGTAACTTCCCTGTATAGCATAGTTGCAGAAATAGAATCTACTAATCTACGTAAGGCCCCAAAATGGAAAATAGTAGTACACATCAACCACAGAGTAACATCAGCAGATTATGAACTAATCAACGGGGACTTGGGATCATGAATTCATGGAATTCATCATATCTTTTAGGATAAACAAGGGTTATTGTGTGACTTTTGTTTTGTGTGCTTGGTTGTGACTGACATCACAAACCAATCAACATTATTGATTAGTTTTCTCCTCTGCACTATTGATTCATCTAAATAATGTGCCTAGAAGCATATATTTACATGATTGTTGTTGAGATTTATATGTATTTGCATGGTATTTTCAATTATACATGCTAATTAGCTCAAATATGCTATGAATATTCAGTTTCCTTCTAGATATCAACATATTTACTTATATTTGCTTAAGATTATCTGTATATTTGCAATTGTGATGATGATTTGAATGAAATTAAACAAATTGTATTGAATGCTTTCTAATCTTTACTAAAATGAGTGAATATTCAGCTATTGATCCATATACATTCTAGATACAGTCATGAAGAGAAGGAAATCAAACCATAGGTTCACCAGGATGTTCCACAGCTAAGTATGGTTGATGCAAACTTTGATAGAAAGGAATGAAGACAACATGCCCAACATGAATTGCACTCCAAGGGATGCAGCAAATCAAAGTACAAGCCAAGAATTCATCCACAGATTACTCGAAGTATATGATTGTATGTAATCGAGATCTTCTTCATCATTAAGTATGTGTTGATGTATAAAATTGCGTAGGTTCCTACACCAACATGGGAAGTTTCAAGAATGTAGAACTTGCTACTTGAAACAACCTCCAAATTTGAAACAAGCTGGCTCTTCTCTATCTTAAAAGGGTTTGAGGAAAAGGGGGGAAGTCAACAGGATTACAGATACAATTAAGCAAACCTAACTATGGCAATGCACCTGAGTAAAAGTATTTCTTTCAAATTAAGCACAATGAAAACGATCCTCAAGATTCAGTTATATTAAAGAGTAGATACTGCATGATTAACATAAATAGATGCAATGAATATAATCAAAGGCTCACAATCAGACACTTTGCAATGACACAGATAATATCAACCAAGGCACAGAACAGAGTTCTTCTCATTAATTTTCCAGCAACATAAAAGGCACAGATATATGCACAGGTACATTAACTCTCTAATCAAGAATAGCAAAATAAAGGCAAAATGACATTAACTGGTCACAGCAAAGTCTCCAACTTCTCTTTTAGATTCTAACTACAAAACTTATGAAAATTCTATCTCTATGTATCTCTGTATATCAATCTCTATGAATATGTCTATGTGTATCTATTACAACTGCTACATATTTATAACCAAAGATCCGGCCCTAGATTGTCTGAAACAACCGAATCCCAATGGCCTAACAGAACTGAAGATAACTAGAAGTCTCTGGTGGTTACGATCCTTCAAATTTGCAACAGTCTTTTCCTTCTTGCAAGCTCATTGGCTGGGGCAAAATATATGTGGCACAACTCCCTCATTAAGAGACAGACACTTGGCGAGACCCGCGCACTTGAAACTGAACAGACTGTGATAGATGGCAGCATCCGCAGCAAAGCTGAAACTCCTGTCTCTCAGGAATGAATAGGAAAATGACACTTGTCACACTCCGTAGCATCCAGAAACATCTACGTGGCTTCCTCTGCAAAGCCCTCAAAACTGTGTCTTTATACCTGGGTGAGCTCTGCTGTTGACAACTATTGCAACCCGCATTCTCAAAAAATGAGACATATTAATAATGGGACCCACAGCCTTTGAGCTCACTAGCCTTCAAAGGGAAAAAGATCGGATAGGTGGCATCTTCTGCACGCACGCTATCTAACACGTGGCAGCACCCACATCACTGCTAGAAACATTTAAAACATTTGAAACTCCCGCAGAAGCTGACACTTGGCGGGTTCGGCGTCACTTTAGAAACTTTAAGCTCTTTGCTAGAGAAGGGTCATAAACAAAACAACTTTACCTCCGCGTCCACCACGTGGCATTCTCCACTGGATTGAAACTTAACATCACTGTGGCCCACCATCTCTCTTTACAAACAATAACATGATGCAGAAAGCAACATGCGGCAACCTCCACAACAAAGAAAAAAGACACACGTCGCACTCCGCACAAAACTTGAGACTTTAGGGACTTCTTCCGCTTATGACACATGGTGACCTCCGTAGCAAAGCTGAAACTTAAAACATATGAAACAATTTACTACGTGGTGCACTCTGCACAAAAGGTAATACTTGAAACAAATACCGCGGCTTTAACTGAGGCTCGACACTTGGCGGCTTCTGCACAAAGCATTAGAAACCCGCGTAGCAATATTTGAAACTCCCACAGATACAAAAAGGAAACCCGCGGATGTGCTACGACTGAAACAAAATGTAAAGTCTTTAACACTCTATAGTTCTTGGCGACCAAGAGGACTTCTGAGCTTGCTTGGAAAGAACTCAAAACTGACAAAAAATATATATATTGAAACATAACCCAGAGTCATAGATTCTGCAATGCCGTCTGATAAATAGACCATTCTAAATTAGAGAGTCCCTGTCTACTCTGTAAATCTTGAAAAGCAAAATCAAGATTAATTATATCTTTGTGGGAAAAAGTCTGCAAAATTTGTACCACAGCTTTTAACTGAAACTCCAACTAGGCCATAGGTATCAACATAGCTTCCACTTCTTTGATTGATGAAGAATCACTCAAACCCTAGAAAATTATCTAACCATTTTGCCTGGTCAAGAGCAGGGCCTTGATGTCATCAATCATTAGCACTATGTTATTGTCTTGGAATGGTGAAGGAAGCCCCAGTTGCACCAGGTCCTCTATATGTTTCTTCATTTCCTTCACTCCTTCCTTCATTGTATCCAGGAGTTCTTGGCAATTTGTAGCTGTAGATTTGCAACTCAAAACCTCAGTAACCTTTTTAACAGCAACCATTCTATCATTGATTCCTGCTACTGACAGAGTCTCATCTGTGGTGTCATATAATTTTTTCAATAAAAGTTGAGAGTCAGAAACCCTCAAAGAAACAGTTGACAAGGTGGCTTGCACCGAAGTTTCAACCTTCTCACACAACTGCTGAGCATTTAACAAAAATGTCAAAGATGGTTTTAGCTGAATAATCTCCTCAGATATTCTTTCCCATACTAAAACATAAAGCTCTTTCACCAGATTCAAAACTCCAGCATTATGTGGCCTATTAGCTAACTCAATTGTTAGTTGTTTTGTTCTTTGTTTTTCTGCCAGGAGTTGTGCCTGAATTGCACCATTAGTATTCTACTCACTTAACAACTTCTGCTGAAATTGTGTGGCCTACTGCAACTTCTCTTGGTATCTCTTTTCCAAAGTGGATTTCTCTTGTCTCAAAATAGTTACTGCAGCCTTTTCTTGTGCTAGCTCAGACTTAAGAGAAGCATTATGGGCTTGTGCAGCCTGATGTATTTGACAAGAAACAGTATTTTGCAACTATTTGTTCAAACTCTCAATCTCATTCTTCTTGGTTTGAACTTCCCCATCAAGGTTGCTATTATTCACCTTCTCCTGAGCTAAATCATTCTCTACTTTCTGTAACCTTTTAGACACTTTCAAATAATTAGTTGCTACAGTAGATTTAGTCTCATTTAATAGCTCCACCCTGTCTTGTGGCCTGAAAAGAGACATATCCATAGCCATAGCATTCATTGAATAGTCTTGGGGTTGCAACTGTTCATTAGGTTTCACCACATTTGGAGACAAATGTGTGACTGTCAGTTGTTGTTGAATGGGGTCAAAAAGTGACCTCATGTGTGGCACAGCAGGGCTCTTGTTGTTCTTCTTCCTCTTCTAGCCTCCCTAGCCCTTTTTGTTGTGTCTGCTTGGGCTTGGAATGTAGGAGGTGAAGCAATGTATCCTCCAGCAAAGGGATGAAATTGAGGCAGGCCATAGGGAATAGCCATTAATTGTTGGCTAGGAGAAACTTGAGGAGGGATTCTTTTTGGTACAGATGGAGAAAAAAGTGGTAAGGAAATGGCATGTG
The DNA here is from genome assembly GCA_027924645.1 of Cunninghamia lanceolata. Classification (NCBI taxonomy): domain Eukaryota; kingdom Viridiplantae; phylum Streptophyta; class Pinopsida; order Cupressales; family Cupressaceae; genus Cunninghamia; species Cunninghamia lanceolata. The sequence goes on along the minus strand of BSBN01001603.1, from coordinate 68,520 downwards.
AAGACATGGCCTATGAATTGGCAATTGGGGCAAGGGCTGATGTAAGCATAGTAGAAGTGGCAGGGGGTATAAATGCTTGGCTAATTGGGAGTGCTACTCCTAAAGTAGAAGATAGAGACATAGGAGAAAAGGGAGAAGAAACACTTACCTGAGCGACTGAAGAGGTTGTTGCTGTTGTGGCTCAATTTCTTCCTCTGACTCCTCTTGCAGGTACAGTTTCCTATGTTTCCTAGGTCTCTCTCCTATCTCTTCCTCTGTTTCTTCTTTCTCTGCCACATTTACCACCACTGGTGGTTGCAAGGGAACAAAACTGGAACCCCCAGATGCTGAAACTATTGGAGTCCCTATGGTTGGTGATGAGACCACACCTTTCTACTTTTCTAATGTGCTGAGGGATTGGGGCCCATGAGGATGCAGGAGCAGCAGATGAGGCATGTCCTGTCTCTTGCATAGTGTGGGGTGACTTTGCTTCCTCCTCTGATTCCTCACCCTTCCTTTGAATTTTACTTGTGTCAGGGCTAGAGACTAGGGAGAGATGCCACTCATCCCAGATTGACTCCCATTTTTCATCAATGTCAATATTCCCAAAAGAATGTGTTAATTCTAAAATTTCTTGCCTATACTTCCAATAGGCTTCAATATTTTCTGGTTTCCAATCTTGGGCCTTCAATGATTTCTTCAGACCAGTAGACATTCTTATGTTAGGGTCATAAACTTTTTCTTTAACATAAAAATTTTCCCATGGCCCAGGCCCTTCATAGGGCAAATCAGCTAATTCAACATATAGGTCCAGGTTGTCTTCTTTTGGATTCCTTCTATCTTCCCAAAATGGGTGACCCTCATGTACCATTTTAGCACGTACTTTGTTATTCATTATCCAAGAGGCCAAAAAACTATCTGGATCATACTTCCATTTATCCTCAATGAGGAGGAAGCCAAGGGCAGCTAGCTTTCTTAGCAAAAGGTGCTCTGCATCTCTAACCTCAAGTGTGACATTTTTCCTGACCCATGGAATGTCATACATCTTCTTTTTCTTTTTCTTATGGCCAAATTCATTATCAACCACAGACACCTATCTGGTCACTTCTAAGAATATGACCCTAGGGGTCAATACTTTTGGTAATAGCATGGGCTCTTCATTGAAACCATGGACTATGATGATAGTATTGTGTGCCCCAAAGAAATAATCATAGGAAATTGGGCAGTTGGTCATAAATCCCCTTATACCCTATGTCAATCTATGCTCTATAGGCTCAAGGCTTAATTGGCAAAAGGTAGGGGCTACAAAAAATTCCCAAAACTCATAAGGGTTGGATGCCTCAGATAACACGTGTCCATGCAGACATAGGGATAGTTTTGTTTTGGCCAAAATCTGGGTCATACATGTTTAAATGCATATATGGTGCAAAAAGACTATGGTTCTGATATAGCATTAGATGGAATAGAAAAGTAGAATACCTAAAAACTCGCTTGGACTTGAAATTCACGAGCTGATCAATCATGGTGTTAGCGATTTGCTTTGAGAAATCTAGCCGATATTCTTGTGACTTGTCCACAGTTTTCAATCTAAAAATGATAGCTATTTGCCAGTCATGAACTGTATTATCCTCTCTCATCCCAAAGATGAAGGCTAGCATTAACAATTCCTCTTGAACATTTTGGCTGAATTGTACCCTCCTAGTGGGTAGTGTGGGCATCTAGGTGTTATTATCTCCTGCATCTCTGAATTGAGAAACCTAACTTTGTTGTTTACATTTGCCCATGTGTTTTTCATTTTAGCAATAGTTGGAAATGTGGATGTTCTATCATGTTGCAGGGCCAGCATGTCCCTTATGGCCTTGGGCGTAATATGCACTATGAAAGGGCCCTATTGTATGGTATTTGATGGTGCATGAAATAGCTCTGCGCATAACTCAATTATCTTGATACACAGGTGTACACTCGGAACCAGGAACTGTGCCAACCGCGAGGTCCATATTCTCATACCAAAAGTTTCAGATTGCCCATTTTTTACTTTGAGAATACACCTCTGATGTGCCCCTTCCTGGAGAGCCTTGGTATCCTTTTGAAGGGTCATGTCAAAAATTCCATCTGCGTAATCCTTCACCTTCGCTGGGTCAACAGATAATCTCACCTTAGGAACCCTTGTTCTTGGATAGGCTCTTTGGTTGCGCAGGTGCTGAAGCATATGATTTGTTTCTCAACAGCCTGTCAATTGACTCATAAATTCCAAGCCCCTCCTGAGGAGACTGTGCTTCAGACATATTTGTATCTGCGGGGAGAATGCGAGAAGCTTGACATAGGAAAGAATGAAACTATTAACAAGAATGACACTTAGCTGCAAGGCGCTTGCTAGGGACAGAAATTGGAGGCAACAGTGATTCAAAATAGAGAGATAGCAGCGAATGAGAGCAACACTTAGATTTAACACTAATTCATTGGGACTTTAATGACACATCTTATCTTATAAATGACATTAACACCGAGAAATAGCTAGTGTGTCATTTAAAATCCACATGAAATGAAGTGTCAGATGAGTTACGGGAGTGGCTATCCTGTCTAAAAAGTGTGTATTTTCAGGAGATTTGGGGATTGCCGAACAACCTTAATAAATGCAAGACCAAAAGAGAAGAGGCTTTGCACTATAGACACGTGTTCACCGAACACTTATTGAAAGGGAAAGTGGGAAAAGAAAGCGGGAAAATAGGAAAGTAGAAAAGAAAACTAACTAACTGTTATATATAAGAGCCCCTGCTTAAGTGAAATGCTTCAGATAGATCCCATTTATAGGAATCTCTTCAGGTTCCCCATCCATGGTCTCCAGTTCAAATGAATTTTGTTGCTTGCAGGAATGAATCTTGTAAGGACACATCCACAATGATTCAAATTTGTTGTGTCGACCTTGCTTAGCAACTCTCTCATCTCATTTCAATACCAGTGAGCCAACCTCAAAAATGGGATTTGAAGTTTTCTTATCAAAACAGTCTTTAACCATTTTTTGATGTTTCATCAATGACTCATGTGCTTTTTCTATTTTCTCTTGTACTTCCAATAGTTCAGCAAGTCTAACTTGCATGGGGCCATTCTCTTCAGTTTCTATCTACTTTAACAATTGCAAAGCAGGGATCTCTAAGCTTAGTGGCATTATTGTTGGTTTACCGTAAACTAATTCATAGGGAGACATTTTAGTCACTTGCTTTGGTGTGATCCTGTCAACCCACAGTGTTGTATTAAGTAGTTTATGCCACTCTCTGTGATAATTGGTCCCTATCCTCTTAATGAGTCTGATCAGGTTCTTGTTAGTGAACTCTACCAGACCATTACCCTGAGCGTAATAATTTGAAGAAGTCTTCAAATAAATTCCATTCCTTAATGCAAACTCAGATAGTTTGGTTCCCAAAAATGCTTTAGCATTATTTGATATAATGGTATGAGGACCAAACCGAACAGTTATGCCTTCTAGGAACTCTAGTATAGTCTTTTTTGTTGCCTCTTTGAGTGGTACTGCTTCACTCCATCTGGTAAAGTAATCTGTTGCTGTGAGGATCCATTTGTGTCCCATACTTGATAGTAGATTGATCATACCAATAAAATCTAGACCCCATTAAGCAAAAGGTTCATCCACCACTATGGGGCTCAGAGGCATTGTTGCATTTCTCCTTTTGCCTGCATAAAACTGACAAGTCTGGCAATCTTTAACCAGCTGATAGCAATCTGAAAACAGAGTGGGCTAGAAATATCCTTCTTGAGTCACTTTGATTGTAGTGGTTCTTGCTGAAAAGTGTCCACCTGAGGCTCCATGGTGTAATTCATGTAGTATCCTTTGAGCTTCATCTTTCTCTATACATCTCAAAAGTATACCATCAATATTTCTTCTAAATAGAATATGGTTAATTAGTACAAAATGGGCCCCTTGCTACCTATAGTATCTTCTCTGATCATGGGAGAGCTCATTTGGGAAAATCCCATGCTTCATAAATTGTATTCTATTTTTTACCCAGGAGTCTTGATCAACCTCTTAGATTTTCAATACATTTTCACTTTCTGTTTCTTGTGTCACCATTCTCTCCATGTCTTGAGTCATATATTGGCACAATCCTTTGCCCCTGACTAACTTGGTGAGTCTTACTTCTACATCATATTCCAGGATCTTTGTGATCCAATTAGCTCTTTTCGCAGTAATCTCACCCTCCATAATATACTCTCTTACAGTAGGATAAGCCACTAATATCATGATCTTATTTCCTATTACCATATGTCTAAATTTTTAAGGGCTTTTACCATGGCATATGCCTGCTTTTCCACAAAATTGTATCTAGCCTCATATTCCCTGAGAGTCCTGGAGAAAAAGGCTATTGGGTGTTCTCCTTCTTGTTGATCATCCTTCTGAGTTAAAACAGCAGCAACACTGAATTCTCCCCCATACACATACATTATGAAAGATTTAGAAAAATCAAGGCTTCTGAGTACTGGGGTTGTTGAAATGGCTCTCTTGACTTCTTCAAAAGCCTGTCTTCCTTCTACAGTCCATTTGAAAACTAGATCTTTCTTAAGAAACAGTGTCATTGGTCTAATTAGACCTGCAAAATCAGATATGAACTAGCTAACAAAGTTGATTTTGCCTAGAAAGGATTGAATTGCTTTCTTATTAACTAGTAGAGATAGGTTCATTATGGCAGTGACTCTTTCTGGATCAATAGAGACTCCTTCCTTTGACACTATATGCCCTAAAAGTTTACCCTGAGGTACTGCAAAAATACATTTCTTGGGATTCAGAGATATCTGAAACTCTTGACATTTCTTAAAAATGGCCTCTAAATGGTCAAAATGATCCACAGCATTCTTAGAAAAAATAGTGAGGTCATCTAGATAGATCAGAATAATTTTATTTATAAGTTCCCCAAATGCTACATCCATTACTCGTTGAAAGGTAGCTCTAGCATTTGAAAGGCCAAAGGGCATTTTAGCATATGCAAATGTTCCCCACTTTGTAGTAAATGTAGTCTTATGCTGATCTTCATCTACTAACCAGATCTAATTATATCCAGAGAAACCATCCAACAAGGAAAACCTTTCTGACCCAGCCACAGTCTGTAAAATCTGTTCCATAGAGGACAGGGGATAATGATCTTTCAAAGATGCTCTATTTGAATCCCAGAAATCTACACAGAGTCTTATGTCACCATTCTTCTTTCTTACTGGGACTAGGTTTGATACCCAGGTTGAGTGCTTAATTAGAAAAATAATCTTTGATTCTAGGAGCTTTTGCAGTTCATCCACCATTAAAGGTTCAATTCTAGGATTCACTGGCCTTTGCTTCTGTCTAACTGGTTTAGATCCTTTAGTAAGCTCTATGGTGTGTTGGATGATATCTCTATTATAGCCATGCAGGTCTTCATAGGTCCAAGCAATCACCCTATCATATTTTTCACACAAATCAATCAGCCTTTCCCTTTCTTGTTGGGTTGTAGAATTTCCAATTTTCAATCTTCTTCCTTCACTAACTTGGATTTCAAAATAATCTTCATTATTTTCCTGGAACCTCCTCTTTTCTAGGCTTGCATCTTCTGGGTCAAACAAGTTTTCTAAAGTAATCAGTCCTTTAGGGAGTGTATTTGACTTCAGCTGGATAATTTGGTCACCATATGCTTCTTCAATTTTGGGATGTAATTGATCAGCAAACTCCCCTGATTGTTGTAAGAATGAGAGTACTTGGAAATCATTATCAAAAACTTGCCAATTTTGGCCATTATCTGGAATAGTTGGTCTCAGTATAACTTTGACTGACTCATTGTTAACTAACAGATCATTTTCTGGGTCAAAATGTGAACTAATCTATGCCATTCTATCTGCCTCAGAATTTTGGGCTCTGGGAACTACCTCAATATTGAAAGCTTTAAAACCACCTATCAGGTCCCAAATTCTATGTCTATAGGATCTTATTCTTACATTTTTGGTTGTTTCCTTTTCCCGAATTTGTTTTACTACCAATTCTGAATCTCCTCTTACTATCAAATTCTCTATCCCTTTTTTCTTTGCCAACATGAGTCCATGCACCAATGATTGATATTCAACATCATTATTGGTACAGGCAAACTGAAAGTGAATGGCTCTTAGAATTTTCTCACCATTTGGGGCAGTAAGGCAAATTCCTGCTCCAGCACCATTTTTACTCCTAGCCCCATCAAAATTTAGGGTCTAGATTTCTAAGTCTTTTTTAGATTCTTGACTCTATGATGCTTCTTTCCTTAAAACATTAGGGATCTCTTGGTCTTCTTCAAATATGACATAAGTGCCTAGACCTGTGGAGTCATAATTTCCATAGGGATCACTCTACATCATAGTCAATAACTGATTGTTCTCTTCTTCTTGTTGGTCATGTTCAGTCCAGTCACCTAACTCTTCAACAAAGATTCTCTCCTCTTTATTCAACATAGCATGGGATGCCTCTAATTTTGGGGTTGGCTCATTTGTGATATGGTCTTTGGATAATGGCTCAGATAGTATTTTCATCTTTGTCCCATATTTGGTTCTTAGGATGAGGTGTGACCAATCTAGTGACATGTAACCTCCTATTTTGGCTATGAAGTCTTTGGATAAGCATAAACCAAATACAGGGGGAATATCTATGACTACCACATCCTAATTAACAATTATATTGGGGCAAGTATATAGTTGTAATGGAAGTTGTTTGATTTTTTCTATTATCTGAAAAGATTTTCCATCCAACTGCATGACCCCTCTTGTAAGTGGCTCATATTTTATTTTTAAAGCATCTGCTATCTGCTTTGGCATTACTATGGTACTGGCCCCAGAATCTATCATTGCATTATGCAGCAGTTTTTTTCCAACTATTAGAGTCAAATAAAAGGGATCTGGTTTAGATTTACCTACCTTAGGTGCATTGTTCAACAAAGCTATTGTCTATAGAGGTACAGTATCTTTGAGCTGAAGTTTCTCTTTATCAATAGCTCCTCCCTTAGTACCAGAGTGTTTAGGGGCTTCTTGACTTTGCATAGCTTCTGCAATAGTGTCTTCTGCTCAGAAATAGCTAACATATCCCAAATTGATACATGTACTGGAGTTCTTTTCTGCTAGTCTACCACATTCACAAGTCCTAATGCTTGGGTCTTTAAATAATAAGGGTACCTTATCTTTTCTAGAACCTGTCCTAAGGCTACTTGATTCTACACAGGCTGAGGCATTTCTTGCCTAGAGACTGTGTTCTAATGATTTTGAAATGGAGGAGCTCCCATGATCTCATTTTTAGTGACTTTAGGTTACTCTATTATTCTCCTCTTTGATCTAGTATAATAGTCTGATTGCACCAATGGTTTCTTTGAAGTGGACGCCTCATTCAAGAATATTGAATCTTCTTCTTCAATCCATGAAAATAAAGCATGTTCAGGGGCTATTTCCTCTTCTTGTTGTATGGACATCCCTTGCATCTGGGCCACCATGACTGCATTTTGAACACCAGGAGACTGATATGGTGAAGTGTTAGAAGTTGAAAATTGTCCTTCTAACCCTCTCTATTCTGCTATCTTTTGCTACAAATTTCCTCTGGGACAATCTCTGGGCATATGGGCATTGTTACAAGGAAAGCACCAAGCATTTGTGCCATCTAAAAAATTATTTTTCCCTGGAACAATTTCCCTGTTGGGATTAGGAGGAACAATTTGTAAAGGTGTAGGGATTATAACCAACTGGTTTGAAGGCTGAGGATTAGCTTGCTTTTGAGGGCCTTGATATTGATTTGGCTGAAAGGGAGGTCTATTTCCTTGGTAACCTTGATAAGGGGGCTTTGGATAGGGATTTTGTTGTCTCTTTAGATTAATTATCTCATTTGAGAAGGTCCTTAAAATGTTCTTGACATCATCCATTTCAAACGATTCAATAGGGGTGATCACCTTAGCAGGTTGTTGAGGAAATGAATACATAGACATAGGTGGAACTATAAGATTAGGAGCTTCTTGTGGCAAAGGTAAGGTAATTTCTGGGAAATGGGCATAGGAGGCCTTGGGGGCAATTTTCCAGCATCTATTAAGTTATCTTCAGTCTTGACTGCCAACTCATATGCTTCTGGTAGTGTCTAACCTCCAAGAGATTGAATCATCATTGGTATATCTAAGTTTAAAGCTTTAAGGTAAAACACAATAGCCATACCTAGTAATGGTCTTGCTGTAGCAGGAATTCTTTCCCAAGTCTTTTGAAATCTTGAGTTGAAATCAGTCATGGATTCTTGTGGTGCCCTTTTGATAGTGATCAATTATTGCAGCAAGGAGGATTTATCACCTTTCTCCTTAAATCTTGCAAAGAAAGCGTCCCCAAGATGATCCCATGTAGATATTGTGTTTGGAGTGAGAGATCTATACCAATCCAGAGCCTTCCCTTTGAAAGAGGCTGCTAACAATCTTATGGCCACATTCTGTTGAGTGATGACATGTATTGTACACACATCAGATACATCTTACAGATGCTCTTCAGGTGTCTTAAAATCTTCCCCACTGAATTTAGGTAGAGCCTTCAGAGCATTGGCTAGAATAGCATCCCAAGTTGCTAGTGGTACTGGGAGAATTAGAGGACTACCAGTGTTCCAATTTGCTTAGTTCCTTGGGGCTACAAGTGCTCCCATATTTACTCTTTGTGTTGCTGCAAACGGATTCACTCTTCTCCTTGGAGTAGCTACTAATGGTGGCAAAAGAATGCTTGGATTAGCAGCAGATTGAGCTCTTGTTGTAGGTCCACAGCTATAGCTCCTGATGGCTGTCTGGCTCATACGATATTGACAAAAACTTCAAGAAAGGTCCCACCGGGTGTGCCAAAAACTGTTGATGTATAAAATTGTGCAGGTTCCTACACCAACATGGGAAGTTTCAAGAATGTGGAACTTGCTACTTGAAACAACCTCCAAATTTTAAAGAAGTTGGCTCTTCTCTATCTTAAAAGGGTTTGAGGAAAGGGGGGGAAGTTAATAGGATTACAGATACAATTAAGCAAACCTAACTATGGCGATGCACCTGAGTAAAAGTATTTCTTTTAAATTAAGCACAGTGAAAACTATCCTCAAGATTTAGTTATATTAAAGAGTAGATACTACATGATTAACATAAACAGATGCAATGAATATAATCAAAGGCTCACAATCATACACTTTGCAATGACACAGATAATATCAACCAAGGCACAGAACAGAGTTCTTCTCATTGATTTTCTAACAACATAAAAGGCACAGATATATGCACAGGTACATTAACTCTCTAATCAAGAATAACAAAATAAAGGCAAAATGACATTAACTAGTCATAGCAAAGTCTCCAACTTCTCTTTTAGATTCTAACTACAAAACTTATGAAAATTCTATCTCTGTGTATCTCTGTATATCAATCTCTATGAATATGTCTATGTGGATCTATTACAAATGCTACATATTTATAACCAAAGATCCGGCCCTAGATTGTCTGAAACAACTGAAACCCAACGGCCTAACAGAACTGAAGATAACTGAAAGTCTCTGGTAGTTACGATCCTTCAAATCTACAACAGTCTTTTCCTTCTCGCAAGCTATTGGATGGGGTAAAATATATGTGGCACAACTCCCTCATTAAGAGACAGACACTTGGTGAGACCCGCGCACTTGAAACTGAACAGACTGTGACAGATGGCAGCGTCTGTAGCAAAGATTAAACTCCTTTGTCTCTAAGGAATGAACAGGAAAATGACACTTGTCACACTCCGCAACATCCAGAAACATCTACGTGTCTTCCTCTGCAAAGCCCTCAAAACTGTGTCTTTATACCCGAGTGAACTCTATTGTTGACAACTGTTGTAACCCACATTCTCAAAAAATGAGACACATTAATAATGGGACCCACAGCCTTTGAGCTCACTAACCTTCAAAGGGAAAAAGCTGGGACAGGTGGCATCTTCTGCGCGCATGCTATCTAACACATGGCAGCACCCGCATCACTGCTAGAAACATTTAAAATATTTGAAACTCCCACGGAAACTGACACTTGACGGGTTCGGCGTCACTTTAGAAACTTTAATTTCTTCATCAGAGAAGGGTCATAAACAAAAAAACTTTACCTCTGCATCCACCACATGGCATTCTCCGCTAGCTTGAAACTTAACATCACTGTGGCCCACCATCTCTCTTTACAAACAATAACATGATGCAGAAAGCAACACACGGCAACCTCTGCAGTAAAGAAAAAAGACACATGGCACACTCCACACAAAACTTGAGACTTTAGGGACTTCTTCCACTTATGACACGTGGCAACCTCGGCAGCAAAGCTGAAACTTAAAACATATGAAACAATTTACTATGTGGTGCACTCCGCACAAAAGTTAATACTTGAAAGAAATATCACTGTTTTAACTGAGGCTTGACACTTGGCGGCTTCCGCACAAAGCATTAGAAACCCACATAGCAATATTTGAAACTCCCACATAAACAAAAAGGAAACCCGTGGATGTGCTGTGACTGAAACAAAATGTAGAGTCTTTGACACTCTACAGTATGCAACAGACATGTATATTTACAATCAACTTTGAGAATTAGTCCTAAGGCTTCAACAATCTAATCTCAATTAAGTTTTGAATATCTTACAAGGTGCACTCCATCTCCTTTTATAGGACAAAGAGAGGAGGTGGTTACAAATGATCCAATGATTAGGAGTTAGCTATCAAAATCAACAGTCGATATCATCTTTGACTCGGTCAACAAATGTTAAACGTGGCACAACTTGCCAGATGGAAACCATCTGGTGGTACTTTATCATTTCTTTGTCATATGATGCGTATGACCCTGTCATCTTTCATCCTTACTTATTCTTCATCTTCTTCATTAGTAGATGGGTCATCTCCTATATGTGCACTGATGATCCCCTTAATGGGTTCATATGCCCGCACTATCCGTTCAATCTCCCCTCCATCCTAAACTTTAGCCTTTGCTATAGCATACTCTTGTGAGTGGAATTGTGTATGTAAAGCAGACCATTTGTTCTTTCTACTATTCAACATTTCATTATATCCTTCCACTTTTTCTTTCATCCTCATGGCTTTATTAACTACATCTTCTGACAAATGGTGGAGAGGGTCATCTGTTGCATGCTTAAAATTATCATGGAAAGCTTCAATTGCAAAATCAACATCTTGATGTTCTATCTTCCCTTCTACTTTGTAATTAAGAGCTTCCAAGATGTTTAGTTCCTTAGACATGAGGTGATGCAACTTGACATTGATGTCTCTGAGTTTTGTGTTGCATCTCTTCAAGATATCACTTTCAAAGTGAGTATCTTCATACCATATACCCAATAGTTGTGAAGTATGATTGTTTAATACCTTATTGTAAATGAGTAGTTCCACATTTATGCATTTCATTTCAGCCAGGGCAGTCAGATTCTTCTCTACTTTGATTGATCTATGTCCATCCTCCTTTTGTAACTTATCCACTTTGCTCCTCAATGTGCTGAGAAAATTTCAATTGGTGAGGGATATCTTTATTACCTTTTCTGCTTCAGAAATGAATTGTATAAACCAATTATCCATCACATGTGCCTTATGCTTCATGATATCTAGCCCTGTTACATCATACTAAGATATAATGGTCAAAGGGGTAGCCGTGCTAACTGGCATGTGATTTGGGTCAATTAGTCCCTTTATGAATGTATGCAGATGAGCAATGTGCTCCTTGTGCATTTTATTTTTATTTTTCTACTTTTCCACACTTTTCAATAAAGCATCAATAATATCCTTGGCCTCTTGGCCTTCTTGCTCTTCAATAGTAAAGCCTAAATCAATATTGGTCATCTGAAATTCATTAGTACTTATCTCTCCCTTTGCTTTATCTGCTATAGGCAAAGCTACGTGAGTTGTTCTTTTGCCTGTGGTAGGATATCTTTTTATTGTAGAAGTGGCTCTTGCCCTTCTCTTTGGCTTAACCATGTCAACTGAAAATAATGCAAAAATATCAAATTCAAGTACATCACTGACCTGAGATGGGTTCACCTCTTGCTGCAGCCAATATGGTATTTCATTTATAGACCCTTGCTGGTATGTATGCTCAATGTGAGCATCATGAGACTCTACATTTTGTTCCACTCTCGGTGGTGAAGGTTTTTTTCTTTGTTCATCTTCAATCTCCTCATGCTGGACCTCTTCCTGTGTAGGGGTTTCTTGTTGCGCTTTCACATTTTGGTCCTATGTATCATGTGATGCTTGATCCTTGTGAGGGGTTTGGACACTCTAATCTAGTTTACCTAGGTGATCATTTTGATCATTCTTATTCACATTTTCTTCTTCTTTTCTCTGATCATCACCCTTTTGAAGACCTTGTTCTCCATCCTTTGATGTGTCCACTTCTCTAGGGTCTTGGGCTTTGTCCATCCCTTCTTCAATTATTCTTCTTTCAGGTATTTTCTCATTGTCCTGACTATCATTTTGATCAAGCATCTCTTCATCCTCCATATGTTCATTAACTTCTAATTTGCCATGTTCTGGAGGTAAGTCTTTATCTTTGTTTTGATCTTCATCACCCTAATAAGTCAAATCTATTGTTACGGGGCTAGTGACTTGATTAATTAATCTTGTCAATCCAATATGTTGTGCTAGCACTTCAGGGTTACCCTCTTCTATTTACTCTACTTAGACCTCCTCATGATGGACTTCCTTTTGTGCTACGAGGGTGCCATGAGGGGTCATGATAGTATTCTTTATCAATCTCTTACACTATGCGTCTCTTTTATCTATTCCTCTGCCATTTCAAACTTGAAATACATGATATCAGGAATAGGGACCTCATGTTGTAGATTCTTCAGCATGCCTTCACAATGTGCTCCTCTTATTAGTATAGTGGGGTTTGTATCTACTACCCCCCTCATAACAGATGTTTGTTTCTTCTAAGGTGGCTCTTGGATATTCTTCTTTTTCTTTCTTATTAGGAGATCATCATCTGAGCTCTCTTCCTCCTCTACAATAGCAAGAGTAGGATTTACAACAGTTTTCTTCTATTTTGCAAGTGCATGAGGTGATGTTGCAGTAGATGTGGAGGCTACATCTTCCTTTTGTTGAGATTGATGAATGACTATCACCCCAATTGCTTGGTTTCCTTTCTTGATTTTACTTTGTTGCCTCTCCCCTTTTGATAGTCCCTTTTCCTTGAGGAAATCATCATATTCCTTATCTGATAATTCTTGTCTTTTCTTTTTGTTGTCAACAATGAGTGCCACTCCCTTATTCTTCAGCTTGGTGATCTTTGCATCCACCTAGTCTTTGGTCATATGTATGACCTTTTGTGTTATCTGATCCAAGGAAGTCACCTCTAGTTGACTCCAATCTAGGGCTAATATTGTTTCATTATATTCTTTATTGTCTTCATATTCTTGGGACATGATCACACCATCATCTTCATGTAATTTTTTAGGCACTAGTATGCAATCTAATGTGCATATCTGCTTCAGAGTAAGCCTCTGATAGCCTCTCCTTCTTACTTTTGTCTCATCATCACAATCAGCCTAGTAATCTTCGATATGTCTCTGATGCATTGGCTTCTTAAGTAAGGTTTGCATTCTATCGTAGGGGTCATATGGCCTACCCAGTGAGAAGGATTGTAGGGACATCAATTTTAGTCCTCCAATTACATCTTTTACACTTTCCCTATCAGGACACATATACCATCCAATCATCATTGGAAACAAAATATTAGGTATCTTTCCTCTCTCAATATAAGCTTCCATCAAAGGCAATACCTGCCTGGCTAACTCCGTCAGGATGACCTTGTCATTGGGATATCTCAGCAACATGAGAGGTTGCCTAGTGAAACCTTCTATTCTTATGTGTGAAAAGGTGGGGCACTGGATGAACCAAGCCCCATGTCTATTTATTACAGCCTAAGCCTCTACGCTCAGTCTCTTCGCTCTATCTTCCTCCATAGTCCTAACAAGGTGCATGGTGAATGAATCATTCACTCTCTGGTAATGTTGGAGACTCTCTTCATTTTAGTTGTGGGTAATGGTCCCAAATGTTTGCATCTTTAGGGTTGCTTCCGTACTTACCCACTATTTGTAATCCATCAAAGGTGCCTCTGAATGCATAGGCATATACCACATAGGAGGTCATATGGAACATATTAGTTCTTCCTCCTAACTTCCTCATCCCCTCATCTAGGTTGTCTCTTATGATCTTAGCCCATTTGGGTTTCTCATCAGTACCTTCTACCATCCTTATGATGTCATACATCCAATTATCAAAAGATCCAGCATTCAGTTTTCCTGTCATCCTGTTCAGCATCACCATCATATATTGATACTCTGGAGCAAAATTAAACTTGTAGAGATACACGGGCAACTTGGCAGAAGCCTTATAAGTGCTACCACTAGCTCTTCATTGGTACATGATCCTTCTAGCTTCTTTCTCTTTGCTATTATACTCCTCCAATTTACCTAAGTTTAGTCAAACCACACGAGGTCCTCTAGGCAGATTGAAGGCTGTGGTGATACCTTCAATTGAAAAGTCTGCATAAACCCTACCATGTTTCTCTACCCTTTTGGTATTCACATTATAATTTTGGGCACACTCTACTACTAATTTAGTGGCCTTCATTGCACAAGGAAATCCCCCTGCATGCCATATTCCTGAACTGTAGATTCTCATGAGCAGGGGATTCCCGCTTCCTTTCTCTAATTTCGTTGTCCATGCATCAAGATCTGTATTTCTTGGATTTGTATCAGTTATTTGTCCATATTTGAAGGATATCCTCTTAGGCTGTATGCACATAGGCTTCAAGAATTCTGTGTATGACCTATTCTTTCAGACTGCCATTGGATCCTGCAATGAAACATGTATGTATATCTTACCCTAACGTGTCGTGTGCAGTGGTGGATTCAATGATCACATGAATTTTATGGTGTTAATTCTTTTGTTCTAGTATATTTCATATATCATCATATCAATTTATTCTAGTAAAACCATTTTTACCTGTTCATTTACCATAAATGACAAAAGAGGGTTTTATCGTTACGTGCCTAATAATGGTTACCCTTTACTATGTAAGTGATGTCCGAATGAGCATGTTCACCTTACAATTACCATTCTCTGTTTGTCATTTGAATGTGTATCCCATTCTATTGAGCTCACAAGCTGCAATAATGTCACCTTAATCTATAACGGCTCTTTAACTCTTCACTTAATCATTTGGTAAATTTAAAATGAGCTCAAATCCTTACTTTTAATTGAGCACAATGGCGAATTAGGGTGTGATTAATGTCCTCCTATTAGTATCTGTTGATTGACACCTAAGGCTTGGAGATGTTAACAAGTGATGGGCGTTTATTTGAAATTTTGAAGGTTCAACCTACCATTGAAATGGCTTTTAATACAGGGATGCATATTCGCGGAGATCAAAGGTATTAGTGAAATATGACTTATATTCAAAAGATGAAGATGACGTCATCACGAGGATAGTTAACTATTGATCAACAACCAAAAATTAGGTCATTATATCTTTATTTAACAATCATGATGACATAATGTGTTGATATGAACAGGTCGACGCACCACGTGGTAGGATTCTATTGGTTACTAGAGATCCCCGTATCGCAAGTCTCAAGGGTTAATATGAAGGATATTAAGAAATATCTGGATACTCAACAATACAAAATATCCCCCCATTCTAGAATGTGAGGATGACATCAGCATCTTTTATAGAATGTCAAACTAGCCGAGGAGATGACATCATCATCATATTAACGAAGATCAGGGATGTTAAGATATATGACCTGCTTGGATCCAGTCATGATGACATCATCATCATATCAGGTCCTTTATAAAGTGAAACAAGATGAGGTCATCATCATGTTACTGAAAGTCAGGGATATTAAGAAATATGACGGATATTTGAAAGATGACCCTCCGGGAATATGCGTGGGTACTTGATAGGCAAGTGTTCTTTCACATTTAAATTTGATGTTTGCATATTAAAGGATATGCAGATATAGGGTTCTCTTCATTAAAACATAGATCAAGGATATTAGGAAATATCTAGGTTATTGCTAAATCTGACCCTCTAGGAATATCAGGTTTGACCGAACTTTGACCGAGAATAACTTTCTATCCCTAAGGAATATTAGGGTGATCCAAAAGGCAAACCTGCTTAGAATTTTGCACTCTTCCATATTATGGTGTTTATGATGGACAAATCTGATTTTGACATTTAACCTTCTTTTGTGAGGCATATGCATGTGCAGGGGTGATATACTATTGTTTCATCTAACTTTTACCAAACCACCCAAAGCAAGAAAGCAAAGAACAAGCAAAAGCGAAAGTTGGGTCCCTATTTTGCTATGGCAAAATGGGGTGTGTTGTGCAACCACACAACATGTACCATGCAACTTTCTCCTTTCTTGCTTCATTGTGTCTAATCCTAATAATCATCTTCTGGAACTCCCGAGTGTACTCTTTCAATGTATTCTCCTTTTGCCTTAGGTTTTGCAATCTCTTCAACAATTCCAACTCATAGTCAATAGGTATGAACTGATTCTTCAATTTTGTCACCATCTTATCCCATTTTATGATTTTCTTCTTTCCTCTCTTATTCCTATCCAATTGAACTTCTTTCCACCAAATAGAAGCATGTCCTTTCAACTTAGTTTTTACAAATCTCACTCTTTCTGGATCTTCTATTTCCTCATATTCAGAGTATACCTCCATGTCATTTATCCAATCTATCAACTCCTCAGGGTTTAAATTTCTGGTATAGTTTAAAATTTCCATCCTAGGTCTCTTACCAATCTTAGAAATAGCTTTCAACATCTTTACCTAATCTGATTCTTCTTCTTCCAGGGTTTCTTCATTTTGGTTGGCATCTTGAACTCTCAATTCATCATCATCACTCTCGTCCTCATGTCTAGGGTTTATACCCCTCCTTCTATCCTCTTCTACAACATCCAATCTAACCTTCGTTGTTCTTACCATCTCTATCATTTCTTCCAATCTTCTAGAAACATTGGCCATAGGAGGCATCATCCTGCTACAAGTATGTGCTTAATCAGTGGTGTCATTGATGTCAACATATCAGTGTTGTCATTGGTGTCAACTATGCTCATATCTTGTTGTTTTCTTCTAATGAGTAAGATGATTTGTATTTACTTATGTAAGTAATCTTGATGTTAAGAATATTGAGAAAATTAGCTTCTCTAGTAAAAATAGTGAGTTGCAGTGGAAACAGTGTATTGCATATAGAAGAACGATCCAAAAGAATGCTCTGCATTTTCTATAGAATGAATATCTTTGTCTATAGATTAGAAGTTATTTATAAGTCCATCTAAAGATGCCTTGTTTCAAGTTTGAGCCTCCGGCATGAAGAATTGAGTGATTTATGTTCACCAAAGTGAAAATAGCTTTTTCTATATGTTTGGCAAAGATAGGGAGAAAGTGTTATGCTCCGCATTCCTCCGCATTGAAGTATTTTGATCTACGGTTCTAGAGATAAGTCTGAGATAATGTTAAGTGCCTTCAACCCAATGGTCCATGATTTGGTGATCCCTAAGCTATCATTTCTTTATGATAGTAGCTGACAGTGTTGTTCTTGTGCTTTGGTTTGAAGAATCTTCTTGACAGAGTGGTTAGAGATCATGTGGTTGTCCTTGGTGATTACAATGTGCTTGTGGATGTCTCCTAATTGTGTTCCTACCTTTGGATTGGTCTGCAAAGAGAAGTGTGGATCATGAAAGAAGAATGTTCTTAGAAAACCTAGTGTTAACTCCAGTCTTGGCCGACTTGGTTATTTTCACTATTTGTGGAGATGCATTGAAGATTGTAGAAGCATGTTGTGGCATGGAGGATTGCATTTGAGTCCCAACTAAGGCATGGTGTGTTCATCATACTTCTCTACATCTTTCCTTAGCTAGATTTTGTAATAGGTCTAGACCTATTTCTGTGTATGTTTTGTAATGTTGACCTTGGAGATTTTTCCAATGGTTGATGAATGTAATGTCGACCTTGATGTACAATCCAAGGTTGATGAATTGTATAAAAGCATGTAATAGAGTAGCGAAAATATGTGTGGGTGTGAATATGAAGAGATAAGTGTGAAGGTGTGAAAGAGCAGAGCAGAGAAGTTATATTGTGCTTCAATGGAACTAAATCCTAGCATGGAGCAGATGCTACTTAATCAGTTCACCCCTTTGTCAGTGAGCCACCTCTTGGTAGTGAGCCACCCTTTGCCAATGAGTCATTCTTTGCAGTGAGCAATTTGGGTAGTGAGCCCTATAGGTAGTGAGCCTCTATTTTCCAGTATTGTTATAACTCATATATTTCTGTGGGCTAATAGCCACCATGGTTTTTCCCTTTTAGGGTTTTTCACATAAAAAATCTGGTGTCTACTGTGTTGGATATTTGTTTGTGATTAAGTTTATGGTTTCATGCTTTCATGGTTAAATTTGGTTATAAGCAATTAAGTTGTTAATGGTTTGATGTTCATATGAAGCTAAATTTTTGGGACAACTGATTCACCCCCCCTTAGTTATCTGGTATGTTTCAACAATTGGTATCAGAGCAAAGTTCCTCGGTGATAAGCTTAACAGCTTGAGGTAGATCCAGGATGTCTTACAAGAAGGAAGCTCCGCAGTTTGATGGGATGAATTATGCAACTTGGAAGATTCGCATGAAAATCCATCTGCTTTATATTGGTTATAAAGTATGGCAAGCAACACAAACTGAATATGCCATGCCAAAGAATGGTCTGACAACTAAAGATGAAGTCAAAGAATATGAGGTAAATATAAAAGCTAGAGATGCTCTATTGAGTGCACTGACTCACTCTGATTTAATAAAGTTCGTGGATTATGAGTATGCTAAATAAGTCTGGGATAAGCTGAGTAATCTATATGAAGGAGATGATTCTGTAAAGAGTGCCAAATTACAAGGACTGAAAGCCAAATATGAAGGTCTTAAAATGGGAGAAGATGAAAACATAACATCCTTCATACAAAAGGTTGATGAACTTGTTACTGGAATCAAAGGTCTGGGAGGAATTGTTGATGAAACTAAAGTTGTGATGAAAATTCTTAGGTCATTACCTAAATCCTATGCACACAAAGTAGCTGCAATTGAAGAAATAATGACTGTGAAAAAGATTAATAAGGATCAGTTGCTTGGTAAGATTACTGCTTTTGAAATGAGAAAGTTTGGTGATGCTCTGCCAAAAGTAGAAACTGCTTTCAAAGCCAGTACTTCAGAAAAGATCTCCAGAGTAGAAAAGTACAAGGTAGAACCTAATGATGAGCTTGATGAAATTGAAGCCAACTTTGTTGATAGACTGCAAAGAGATTCCTGTAAGTTCAAAGGCAAATTACCTTTCAAATGTTTCTCTTGTCGTAAAGTAGGTCATTATGCTTCCAAATGTCCTAAAAGAATTGAAAGGAATAGAAAAAGATTTGAGAACAGGCCTAGAACTCCAAAGAAATGTTACTATGTTAGAGATTTTGATGATGAAGGTGTGACTGATGATGAATCTAATGATGCTAGTACTAGTGCAAATGAATGCTTGTTTATTGGTATTAAAGAACCTGTGTCTACTAATCCTGCTATCTATGTGAAGGAAGAAAAACCAATGGAAGAAAGAACTTTGGCTTTTCAGGTTGAGAAAGATAAGGACGAATGGATTATTGGTAGTGGATGCTCACATCACATAACCAGTGACAAAAGTAAGTTTGTAAGTTTGGAAAAATATGATGGAGGACTGGTTAGGTTTGGAGACAATGTAGCTGGTAAGATTTGTGGAAAATGATCTATTTCATTTGATGGAAAGCATAACACTGACAATGTTCTCTATGTGAAGGGTTTAAAGCATAATCTTTTGAGTGTTGGTCAGATGTGTGACAAAGGTTATGATCTAAGATTTAAAGACAATGGATGCAAGATAATGGAAAGCTCCAGAACTGTGATTGCTACTGGTAAGAAAACCAGAGGTAACATCTATCAATTAAGAGGAACTAATGATTATTGTTTGTTAGCCTAAGCAGATGAAAGTTAGTTGTGGCATAGAAGGTTGAGTCATAAATTTTGATAATCTGGTAAAGATAATTTTAGGACAGACTGTAAGAGATCTACCAAAACTTGTGAAACCCTCCAATACTATTTGCAAGGAATGTTTGTTGGGGAAGCAGACAAGAACAAGTTTCAAGAGTAAAGAGCAATTCTCTACTAGTTTGTTGGATCTAGTTCATACGTATCTATGTGGTACTACAAGGATAAGAAATCTCCAAGGTGACAGGTACTTCATGTTTCTTATTGATGATTATTCTAGAATGACTTGGGTTACTTTTCTAAGAGACAAATCAAAAGCCCTAGAGAAGTTCAAATCATTCAAAGCAATGGTTGAAAATGAAATAGAACTAAAAATCAAATGCTTGAGATCTGATAGAGGAGGTGAGTTCACATCAAATGAATTCAATATTTTCTATGAAGAGCAAGGAATAAAAAGATAGTTGTCTACACCTATAACACCTCAGCAAAATGGAGTTGTGGAAAGGAAGAACATGACAGTTCAAGAAGCTACCAGAACAATGATGAAGGAAGGAGGCCTGCTAGAAGTCTTCTGGAAAGAAGCTATACATATTGTTGTCTACATTCAAAACAAAGTTCAAGTGAAATGTAATGGTACTAAAACCCCCTATGAATTATGGTATGGAAGAATTCCAACAGTAAGATACTTCAAAGTCTTTGGAAGAAAATGCCATATCAGAAGAGATGAAGACCTAGGGAAATTTGATGCAAGATGTGAAGGAATCTTCCTTGGATACTCTATCAAGAGTAAGGCCTACCGGTGCTACAACAAAATGTTGAATAAGATTGTGGAGAGTGCAAATACGAAAGTAGATGAAGGCAAAGGAAAAACATCAATTCAGAGTGGCTATGAGTCAGATGAACCTACTGATATAACACATGAAAAAAAAGTTGAACAAGAAGACAATCAAAGTGAAGAAGAAAGGGCTTTAGAAATTGCTAAAACTTTCAGGTATGTAAGAATCAATCACTCTAAAGATCAAATTATTGGAGACAAAGAGAAAGGAGTGCTGACAAGAAAAAGAGTTGCAGAAGAACAAGTGAATTACTATCTTCTCTCTATAGTTGAACCAAAAATTGTGAATGAAGCCTACAATGATGAAAAGTGGGTTAAGGCAATGGAAGAAGAACTAATGCAGATAGAGAAGAATGAAACTTGGGAATTAGTTCCTAGACCTACTGATAAAAATATCATTGGAACCAAATGGGTCTTCAGGAATAAGTTGAATTAAAATGGAGAAGTTGTAAGGAATAAAGCAAGGCTTGTATGCAAAGGATATTCTCAAATTGAAGGGATAGAATTTGAAGACTTTTGCTCTAGTAGCTTAAATTGAAGGAATCAAAATGTTTCTAGCATTTGCAACTCACAAAGATTTCAAAGTGTATTAGATGGATGTGAAGTCTGCATTCCTAAATGGGGAGTTAGAAGAGGAAGTCTACATTGAAAAACCAGAAGGATTCCAACTATCAAACCAAGGTGATATGGTCTACAGGTTGAAGAAAGCATTATATGGACTCAAGCAAGCTCCTAGGGCATGGTATGCAAGGTTGGATAAGTACTTATTACAGTTAGGATTTAGTAAAGACACTGTTGACAGTAATTTGTATTTCAAGATTAATGGTGATCAAATTTTAATTGTTGAAGTCTTTGTTGATGATATCATCTTTGGTGGAAATGAAGGTATGTGTATGAAATTTGCTAGTGAAATGCAGAAAGAGTTTGAGATGTCTATGTTTGGTGAGATGAATTTATTTTTGGGTCTGCAAATCAATCAATCAGATAAAGGAATCTTCATATCTCAATCTACGTATGTAAAAGAGTTGTTAAAGAAGTTTGGGATGGAAGACTCTAAACTGGTATGTACTCCCATGGTGACTGGCTACAAATTGAGAAAAACTGATGAATCACCTAAGACTAATCAGAAAAGTACAGATCCATGATTGGAGGATTAATTTATCTAACTCAAACCAGACCTCATATTATGCATGCAGTTTGTCTTGTTACAAGATTTCCAGTTGATCCAAGAGAATCACATGTGATGGCAGTAAAGAGAATCCTGAGGTATTTAAAAGGCACTCTAGATCATGGCTTGTAGTATCCAAAGGATAATGATTTTACTCTCATCACTTATACAAATGTTGATTGGGCAGGAGATGTTGATGAAAAAAAAGTACAAGTGGAGGTGCTTTCTTCTTAGGAAATAGATTGGTTTCATGGCTGAGCAAGAAACAGGATTCAATCTCATTGTCAACTGTAGAAGCAGAGTATATTGCAACATCATGTTGTTGTACTCAAGTGTTATGGATGAAGCAGCCTTTGAAGGATATAAGAGTTATTTATGAAGATACAATTGCAATCTTGTGTGACAATACAAGTGCCATAAATATTTCCAAGAATCTAGTGATGCACTCAAGAACAAAGCATATATCTATAAGCTATCACTTTTTGAGGGAAAAGGTGACAAAAAATGAAGTTAATTTGGAATATGTTTCCACAAAGGATCAGATTGCAGATATTTTCACTAAGCCTCTACCTAAAGATACTTTTGAGTATCTCAGGGAAAAATTAGGGGTCATTACCCCTCTAGCTCTAAACTAAGATGCAAAGGAATGCGTCAGTCCAGTGGTGCCCAAAGATTCATTCTTTAATCTGGATTGATGTTTTGAGAGCTACCTCTCAAGGGGAGTAGCTGAATGATGACAAAACAGTTGGTTGCAGAAGTTCAAATTTGTTCAGAGTAGCAGAGTGCAAGTATGTGCCCTTTGTCATTGATGTCAAAGGGGGAGAAAAATCATGTGAAAAACTTAGAAGCAGAAAAGAAGTACAAGAAGTGCAGATGTGTAAAGAGAAAGGGGGAGAATCATGTCTTGATGGTCTTTACAGTTTTTCATATCATATGTTGCCATCAATGACAAAGGGGGAGATTGTTGCAAGTATGTGCCTAATCAATGTTGTCATTTATGTCAACATATCGGTGTTGTCATTGGTGTCAATTGTGCTCCTATCTTGTTGTTTACTTTTAATGAGTAAGATGCTTTGTATTTACTTATGTAAGTAATCTTGATGTTGAGAATATTGAGAAAATTAGCTTCTCCAATAAAAATAGTGAGTTGTAGTGGAAACAGTGCATTGCATATAGAAGAACAATCCAGATGAATGCTCCACATTTTTTGTAGAATGAATATCTTTGTCTATGGATTGGAAGTTATTTAGAAGTCCATCTAAAGATGCCTTGTTCCAAGTTTGAGCCTCCGGTATGAAGAATTGAGTGAGTTATGTTCACCAGAGTGAAAACAACTTTTTTATGTTTAGCAAAGACAGGGAGAAAGTGTTATGCTCCGCATTCCTCTGCATTGAAGTATTTTGATTTGTGGTTCTAAAGATAAGTCTGAGATAATGTTAAGTGCCTTCAACTCCAATGGTTCATGATTTGATGATTCATAAGCTATCCTTTCTTTATGATAGTAGCTGACAGTGTTGTTCTTATGCTCCGGTTTGAAGAATCTTCTTGACAGAGTGGTTAGAGATCATGTGTTTGTTCCTGGTGATTATAATGTGCTTGTGGATGTCTCCTGATTGTGTTCCTACCTTTGGATTGGTCTACAAAGAGAAGTGTGTATTGTGAAAGAAGAATGTTCTTAGAAAACCTAGTGTTAACTCTAGGCCTGGCCGACTTGGTTGTTTTCACTATTTGCAGAGATGCATTGAAGATTGTAGAAGCATGTTGTGGCATGGAGGATTGCGTTTGAGTCCAAGCTAAGGTGTGGCATGTTCCTCATACTTCTCTACATCTTTCCTTAGCTAGATTTTGTAATAGGTCTAGACCTATTTCTATGTATGTTTTCTAATGCCGATCTTGGAGATTGTTCCAATGGTTGATGAATGTAATGCTGACCTTAATGTACATTCTAAGGTTGATGAATTGTATAAAATCATGTAATAGAGTAGAAAAAATGTGTGTGGGTGTGAATATGAAGAGATAAGTGTGAAGGTGTGAATGAGTAGAGCAGAGAAGTTATATTGTGCTTCAATGGAACTAAATCCTAGCATGGAGTCGATGCTACTTAATTAGTTCACCCCTTTGGCTAGTGAGCCACCTCTTGGCAGTGAGCCACCCTTTGGTAGCGAATCGTTCTTTGCAGTGAGCAATTTGGGCAGTGAGCCTCTATTTTTTGGTATTGTTATAACTCATATATTTTTGTGGGCTAATAGCCACCGTGGTTTTTCCCTTTTAAGGTTTTCCATGTAAAAAATCTGGTGTCTACTATGTTGGATGTTTGTTTGTGATTAAGTTTATGGTTTCATTCTTTCATGGTTAAATTTGATTATAAGTAATTAAGTTGTTGATGGTTTGATGTTCATAGGAAGCTAAATTTTTGGGACAATTGATTCACCCCCCCTCTTAGTTGTCTAGTATATTTCAACACATCCTTGGTGGCATCTCTTCCTCAAATTTGGTGCAACTGCCTCAATTCAATGATCTAACTACAAGGTTGCAACTTCCTCACAATCGGTGCTCTATTGACAAACACATGTAGATTGCCTCATGTCAGTGATCTGTTCACTTCAAGATCTGTCAGAATGCCTTCTCTCCCAAAGGATTCGCAAACTTTTCTCTAATACCGCTTGGTGCATTCATGGATGGAGGGTCCATGGAATGGACTGTCCAACAATGTAGCCTAAGTAAACACAATGGAAACAACACAAGAATAACACAAGAATAAATTGCAAAGGAAGTTTTATAGATTCAATATCTCATGTAATTACAATACTCATATTCTGGCAAGATGTGGGCTACACTCTGGCTCACAAGCCTGCCTTCCAGAAACATGAATGATGTGGTGTTTCAAATTGCCTCCAGAAAACTACTATCTTTATATGTTATCATTATATATCAATGACTATCCTCCTAATGCATCTAGATCATGAATATATATCAATCCCAGGCTCAAAGAATTATCTGCATTGGCATTGAGAGGATTCAAACTCCAATGCATGATGAAACATGTAGGTTGGCCTTAAATCATGTGGTAATGATCCACAAATGGATGAAATGTGTTGTAATTCTCAATGAAGATCTATTTGGTCCGATATTGCCTTGAGAGATGTTCTATTTGGCTCTGCAAGTCACAGGAATGTTCTGCAAACCTTGTATGCTCATACTGAATGTTGAATTCTCTGTTCTGTGAGTTTTGATGATGTTCTGATAGTGATAACTCTCCATGGATGTATGCAAATCTCCTGGATTTTGGATATGATGTAGATGTCATAGCGCTGAGTGTAAATCCAGCTCTGTGAGCTGTGAAATGAAGATGTGGTAGAATGCGGTGCAATCTACTGAGACTGTACTGATTGAAATGTAACTAAAATGTAAGAGAAGAAAAGAAATCAAAATATTTTTGGTTGATGCAAGATTTCCTTTCAACCTGGGATGCTCCTGCATCACCACTTGTTATTTAGAAAGCTTTATCATTTTCCTTAAAAATATACTAACTCAACTTGAAAATTGCATAGCAAATGTGTGAGAAAAGAATTTATATTTTCCTTGAAAAATATACTTCTTCTAAATAACATACAATGTAGCAAAAGAGACAATCAATTCACAAATTCTCACTCATATCTTTTTTTCAAAGAAAAATCATTACAATAAACATGCTAGATGCAATTTTCAGATTTCCACTATTCTTCAAAAAAATGTTTACATTAAATAATTCAAATTATTCCTCTTCCTCTTGCCATATGTATATGTATGAACCCCATCCCGTGGGCATTCAAATTTCATGCTATATATTACCTCTCAAAAATCCAATGCATCTCCAATTAAAAATAGGAAAAGGCACTTAAGATTAGAAGAACGCATTAAAGATGTCTTTATTTTCCTTAAACTCCTCCATTGATTTTGTTTTAAAAGGCATGTGCAATCTTTCTTAAAAGGCATTTAGAAACCTTGTAAGCATGGCTGCCCTCCTTTGTCTCAAATTAATTTTTTTTTTTTCTCGTCCATTGCCTTTTAGAAAATATTGTTGAATTATTATAATTAATGTCAAAGGAAATTGATCAAGTGTTGGCATTAATGAGTCTAAGACCAAAAGATTAATCAAACTAGTGACAAAGGGTGACCTACTCTTTTTCTGGAGCTTTCAGAGTTCAGAGTTTCAACCTTACTCCTTTCTGAAGTTCATCGAATTTTGAAGATTCAGCCTTACTCTTTCTCCTTATCAAAGAAAGAAGAAAGGCCTAATGAGAAAGGCCCAATGAGAAAGGCTTGATGAGGAAGGTTCGATGAGGAAGGCTTGATCGTAAAGCTCTGATTTTGTCTAAGGAAATCAAAGATCAGAGTTTGAATCTATTCCTTGATCCATTCTGATATCGAAGTCAGAAGAAAGAATGCCCAGCGAGCGAAGTTTGAAAAAGATAATGAAATCAAAGATTAGAGAGTGGAGATGTTATTTGATCCATTCTAAAATGGATTACAAAATGTCCATGAAAATAAAAATATCCGGGTGATGTCTTTGCAATTTACCGCTACAAATTTGACAGCCTAATGAACATTTTTTGCCATTCCATAGAGCAAATTACAAAGGAGTAAAGCATACTTGTGGAACCGTGGAAAGGTGACATGTAGATAAACTTGTGCCTATGTATGCGATTATGGGTCTCGTCAGGCTTATGTGGCCAGTTCTGACGCTTTATGCCATTCCGTGAAACACATTATGAAAGGGGCAAACCCTCCCACGAAACCACAGAAAGGGTATCGCATGGATATTCCACAACTATGAAATGTTTTATATTATTGTTCATGGGTCCATGGATGAAAAATTTGGCCTCCCGACAGAAGGCAAAATGTGAAAATCCTGACTCCTGATAGAAGGAAAAATGTGAGAAGCTCGACTCCCGACGGAAGGTGAAATGTGAGAAGCTCGACGCCTAATGAAGAAAGTGAAAGATAGAAAGCCCTATACCCAACAAGAAAGATGAAAGATAGGAAGCCCAACACCTAATAGAATTACTAAGGAAGGATTTAATAGGATTAGAGGTCAGAATCTAAGGCTTCCATGGAAGAAGGTGGTAGATCGGAAGTCTGCTCTCTGAAACTCCACAAATTCTATTTTTTGTAAAAGATACAAAGTGCAGATTTTTAGGATTCAAAGCTCTAAGATCGATCTAATTAGTTGAGATAATAGCTACATAAGTTGAAGATTTGTTGGGATAGTTGCTTTTAGTTCTTCCCCAACAAGTTACAGTTATGCAACTGCAATTATACAAACGATCTTATGTTAATGTTTTAGTTCAAACTATATGAGACATGTGTAGGATTTCTAGTAATTAGTTCTAAAGCTCAAAGGGGTAGTTAAGAATTAATTGGCAGTTTCTTCTCATGAAAAGGAATAAGAAGGCAGGTTGAGTTGTATAAAGGTGTGGTTCTTTGCATGTATTGTGTGCGATAATGTTTATAAGAAAAGTGTATGTAATGATGTGTAATGAGTGCATTGAATAAGTGTGTTTATGAGAACACAGAGAGACTGGGGGAGTTGAGTGAGGAGAAGACCGTATATGAATTGAAGAGGTGCATTTGAGGTTTGAAAAGAACCAAATGGCTGCATACTTGAATATGTAAATATTCAACGAGGTTGATGTCTCCTGTGCACTGAGTTGGTGCTCATATTAGGGGATTGTAGTCTCCTTAGAGTTGGTGCTCTTAAATCAGGGATTTGGTGATTCCTTAGAGTTGGTGCTTTTAAACATTGTAATCAATAGTTTAATTTGTGAGGTTGGATTAGGATGGTAGATCCTAGCAACATTTTCTCACCATGGTTTTTCCCATATTGGGTTTTCCATGTATATCTAGTATTCATTTGTGCATGCTTTCTTGTTGTTGATGTTATTGCTTGAAAGTTGATTTGATCTGCATTCTAAAGGGTTAAAGTTTTTAAGTTTTATTGTTCTACTGATTCACCCCCCTCTTAGTAGATTGCTTGTGTTCTAACAAATATCACTTGGAATTTATGATTTTTCATGAATTTCTTGTATTTTTCTCAAGGATTTTAAAATCTAACTTTTTTTTACTCTTTTACTCCTTTGAATATATAGGCCAACACACTTGGGGACATAACATGTGGCAAACTTAGTATTCTAATATTTTGGCAACATTTGGCACTTAGGATATAAGAATTAATACAAAGGGCCAATTTGACACATATGCAATTTTTTTACAATTTGAAGCACATAAGATGAATTGAGGCATAAAGGGGAACCCAATTGAACTAAAATCATCATAAATTAAATGGGGCTTTCAACAAGAGGAAAATAATTTATAGGATGATTTTATTGGGCTCCAAAAGGTACCTTGAAGATCACATCATCCCACATTTTGATTTTGGGTAGAGGATCAAGCACGGATTGTTTCACATCAAATTTGTCCATTCACTGAATAGTGCATGGAAGGATTGGGGATAGGTTAGATTCATTTCCTTTCTCTTTAACCCTTTTCTTCTCCCCTTCCCCTTTTTCTTTTTTTATATGATGTTAGATTAGGGTTAGTTTTAGGTTTTGATAGTAAATTTTATTCATAAAAGGAAAAAAATTGTAATGAATTTGAATTTTGCACTATAAAATTCATTATTTTATGCACATCTTTCGTTGTCCTAAAAATCAAGATTAAATTCTTTAAAGGTGAAACAAATTTTCATGAATGACTATTTGAATTCCATATTACCGAATTCTAATTTTAGAGGAAACATATTGTTGTTTTAAAGTCTTTAATCATTTATATTCAAATCTAATATTTATAATCACTTGTCGTAAGTCCAATAAATTAGGATGAAGATCATGAACATGTCTAAAAGTAAAATAAAGGGTTTATGGTAGCTGATAGTGATTCAAGTACACTAAGTAGACCTCTTTTTCATGTGGATGGATTTTGATACTCTACATAGCCCCTTGAATGGACCAACCAAAGTGCTCTCCAACTAGGAAAGTCTAGTAAACCTCATGACAACAATTAATAAAGATTCTTGAGTCTAGTAAACCTCATTCTAACCTATTGGTGTGTCAAAATTTGCATCAATAGAAATGATTCTAGGAGAGACCCAAAGTGGAATATTAGGATAGTTCATAGGTATGAAATACTATTATATATTGAATCAAACTACCTCAAACCTTGCAAGAATTTATTATCCAAAACACTAAAAATCATTAAAAAATATATAAAAAATGAATACAAAAGATTAAAAATAAGGAATTCAAAAATACACAAGCAAATGTATGTTTGTCGTATTGAAACATGATTAAAAATAAAGTTTATCCATTGACTTATTCAATGTACATGAACTAACATGGGGGGTAATTTCATTCCAATGGTAAGTCATATGTGTATACCTAGGGATTTTCACCAAGTACCTATGAATGCATGCAATTGGCTATCTAGAGTTTTTCCCCTAACATCTGATAGAATGTTATTGATCATGTTAGAACTAGTAAGGATTTGATGATGAAAAAATAGATTAATAATGAGGGTCTTGTTTTCCAATTGTTTGCTAACATGTTATAGGATGCAACATGTCAATGGTATGCATATTGCCAGATTCCATGCAGTTATGGGTTAAATTAGAAAATGCATTCTTGAGATAGTTTGGGTAAAATGTTGATTCACGAGAATCTCTTATTTAGTTTGAATTAGTAAGAAGACAACTCAACAAGCCTATTTCCTAGTTCAATCAATAATTTTATCAATCTCTAGAAAAGGTAAGTATTATGCATAGGCCAAATCAAATTGATTTATTGAATCATTATTTATGGAGATTAGATCCTCCATTCGCTACACTAATATGCTAGTAGTAGTCAATAGAAGCTATTTTTCAAAGAGTTATAATGTTGGCCCAATTGGGATATGACTATACATTGTAAAAAATGCAAAATCAAACATACTACAAACCATAATAAAATCAAATGCCATATCAATAGATTTTGAATACATGGAATGCAACAACAAATAGGTGGCTATCCTCTTAAAAAATGATTTCTCAACTAAATCCATTGGCTTATCAACAAAATCTAATAGTTTGTAATCCTCAATTAAATCAACATGTGCAACCACGAATAATCTTGGATTCAAGCAATATCCAAATCATGCAAACCTACTCATTATCTATCAAAAGCCAAGATAAATGGATACTACACAACCTCAACATGTTGACCAACAAAACTTTTATGTTATCCCTTCAAAAATAAATGTGAAGACTTATCAAGATCATCTTGCTATTCTAATCATTCCACATCAAAGTGAGAGAGTTAATCCACCTGAATTTAGTGATTATTCTAAAACTGAAATCATAAAAATCACCAATGAAGTTGAAAACAATAAAATAATACTTGAATATAGATGATCACAACAACATAGTTGATCAAAGAGGCATAATAACAAACACATATGCATGTATGATTTAACATGATGACAACATGAATTTATATGTAGAGACTCATGATGATGAAAAGGAGAAGTTTCCAACAAATGATGATAGAGAAGGCCATCAACACTTGAAGCTAACACCTCAACCATGCAAACCATCCATGCTAAGTTTTGAATTAGATATTCCAAAGGCTATCAAGAAATTAAATCATAATATTTTAATCCTTGGATTTCTAGGCACTTTTGAAGAAATAAGTTTACTTGACAAGTGTCAATTCCATAATACATTTGAGCATGGAGAGATTACATGGCTTGAAGTTATTACGAGGTTGGATATGTTTCTCAAGGAAATGATGAAATCTATGGCTAATTAGAGTAATAAATAAATGAATTTAGAATTTGAGAGATAAGAATATGGTGTTGCTTTGCTAAATGAATAAGTTCACGAACACATTTCATCTAGAAAAATGGAATAAAATCATGAGTGTCAGGATTTATTGATGTGGTAGACAACCCTATGGTACTCAAACATGAAGAATCAACAACTTATGATGCTATTACTCTCATGGATATGTTTTAAATTCAAGTTGAAATGAATTATTCTAAGTTATTTGGTGCTCAATTTCATGATAATTATGTTGGAAATGATGACACAAACAAGGGAGATACTTGTGAGCACAGAAATATGACATCAATAGTTCTACTTGAAGTGTAGGAATACAACAACATATTGATTGAAGATTTGAGATAAAGCATTTTTCTAAATAGAGAGTCACATTCTGCCTATAGTAAAAGAGAATATGGGTATTACTAATTTATTGGTGCTTGTGTGGTAGGATTGTTAAAAATATAGTGAGTCAATCATCACCGATTCACTTTATTTAGATGTGAGTGTAACTGTTGAAGAGATTCATTTTCCAAATTTGTACACTCAACAAGTTGACTTGATTTGTCTTAAATCCTATAATGTAATTATCTAGTTAGACGATCTCAATCATAAACTTGAACAAGAAATCTATAAACAATTTTGGTTGTGAGAGACACATGATTCATCTTTGTTTGGCTTTAAGATTTATGATAACCCTACATTTGTGTATAATGAAAGTGATGGTATCTATATGATAAGTTTGATTTGAGTGGTTCATCCCTAATTGATTTCAAACTTTATAATAATATAATGTTTGAACATGAAGAAAATAATGTTGATTTTAAGAAATTAGATATCACTACTAAAATGGATATACTTGTAGGGAAGGATCTTGGCAATTTACAAGATAAAACGAATCTTGATAATACTTTTCTTCATTTTAATTTTGAAAAGATGTAAGCATTAATGCATTCTATAAGTCAAAAAATAAGTTTAGTAGAAAATCATAAATATATTGAAGAATATTTTATTGATCTAAATTCATCAAATGCGTTGTTGACCAATGACTTTATGTGTGATGTGCATAAACTCAATGAATGTGTTGAGTCAAATACAAAAATAAACACAATAGTATGCATACTCCTTTGATGGATGTCATCAGAACATAGGATATCCCTAAATCCTTTCCTATATGTATTTCATTTTATTATTTTGATTTTGATTGTAATATATATGAAATATTTATTATATCATCTACCACCAAAATTAACAATAGCTCAAAAATAGAAAATATAGATCCTCACCTTGATTTAAATATCAATAATTTTAAGGGCGGTTTAGTCAACAAGAAGCTTTGTTCACATCAAAAAAGAAAAGAAAACTAAACCTTTTTGTTACTTTGATTAAGGGGATTCAAGCAAAAGAAGATTCTTGTGGATAGAGCATGAGAATGGAAAACTTCATCATCTCTTAATTTTTCCTAAAAATCATTTTGAGTATGATCCCAAGTATCTTGAACTCCTCATTTATTAATTTAAAAATAAATTCATAGTTTTTAAAGGACTGAAACCAAAAATCACTTTCCATAGGAAAATGTCAAAAAATAAATAAATGGGGGCTTTACTACCTATATCCTTGAACAATCATGCTTATGCTAACTTGGTAGGGTAGAAATTTTTGGTTTGTTTTCTTTTGGTTTTGGTCTTTGGTTTGTTGGATAGTTTGTTGTTGGTTGTTTGTTTTGGTTTTGGTTTCTTTCTAGAGATTTTGGTATGTTGTTAACCTATTAGTCTATTCCTATCCCCATCATTGTTAATCAATTATTAAGGTACTATCCTTTATCAAGAGACAACATCATATGCGACTTGTAGATTGGTCTAGGTGCACTTCCTAGATGTTTTCTCTAATAGTTATTCCTTTTGCATTCATGATAGGTCAATTTCTAAGATGTAGGTTTCACGAATATATTTTTTATGGATGTGTAGAGTTGTATTCATGCTTAAGAAGGTATAGGAGATTCCAAGATGTATTTTTCATACCTTTCATCCCTCAATCTCCACACTTTAAATGTTCTTAGGATTGTTTGGAAAGGTGAATGTAGCCAAGGTATCAAGTAGAAAATAAATTATTAATAATGATTGATTACCATGGTAGAACCAAACCCAAATATAGGCTTCAGTTCCTATGGAATAAAAAAATTAAAAAAGAAAAGAAAAGAGAAAGAAAAGAAAAGAAAAATAAGAATATCTCTTTCATTATAGGTGATTTAGGGAACCTCTACTAGGGCTATGGATGCCTATCTAGCAATAGAGCTATGTCTAGAGTGGGACTAGAGGCAACTCTATCAAGGCTATAGATACATGGATGGTATTGGAGCTATGTCTAGGTAATCAATAAAGGCATGTTTGAATGATACTCACTATCATATCTAAAGAGGACATCTAGCCAAATGAATATTAAAGTCATAAAACTTGATATTTGAGTTGCAATAGTTGAGTTGTATAGACAAAAGAACGGAAGGAATCATGTGCACACACTTAAGTGAAATATGTGCATATATCATTATAAAATTGACCTATGCTAATTTTGTATGAATGCAATTCTACATGCCTTAAAGCATTGAGTGTTGAAAACTACTCACTAGGTAGTTTTACTATTTTAAATTAATTAGGATTTGATTATGGTGGATGGTGGATTTGGAGGTAAATTCAATGATCAACTTTGCAACTCAAGATGTGATTATTGTTGTTAATAATGAGTTCCTTGTCTAGGTATCATGTTTATCATTTTTGTGTATTATTTCAAAATTGGTCCTATGAAAATGTTTCTTTTTATTTTAAGGCAGGGACATTTATTGTGGACTCCACAACATGCCCCTATATTTTTGAGATTGGAAACCCTTTCCTTTCATTTTTAAATCTTATCTTTCATTAAAATTTTATATCTCTAGTTTAGGAAAGGCAAATTAGTTTGTGGTGTGGTCATATTGTTCAGTTCTGAGTCATGTAATCCTTTGGTTGTATATTTAGTCATTAAAGTTATTTTTTAGGATTTGGGAGTGTGATTAAATGTTCATGGGAGTGATCTAGTACAATAACCTTGTTGACCATGCACTTGTCACTCTAAACATGACATTTTAAACTTTGACTTCACTTGGTTGCATTTTGTCAAGCTACTTGTCACATTCAAGGCTATGTCAAAAGTATTTAATTTGAGTCATTAGGTTCTTGTTAGGGACTCCTAGTCATAATTGACTCTCGAAATGGTCCTAGTAATCTTAGTTCATCCAAAGGACAAATGATTCACCAATATTCTAATCATTGTTCATGTCATCTTTTCATGGGTTGTGTTAATATTTGAAGTCTTTCTCACTTTGAACGCTTTGGTCTAAATATTGCACTTTCGATTCGGTGCCTTGTATTATTCTCATGATTTTATTTCATGGTGTCACTTTCATTGGTGTATGGGTTATTCCCTTTTGAGTCCAATTAGTGTGTGTCACACCTTAGTTTGATGCATGTTGCATTGCTAAAAAGAATCATGTCCATGTGATCTAGTTGACCTATTATAGTGGAGGTCTCATAATGTATGTTTGAAGGTTTAGGCATGTGGACACAATTTAATGCTATATGTAAAGGATGTCACAAGGGCATAAGGGTAAGTGATTATCTTTTGTTGTCATTGAAAATAGCACTTTTATTATGTAGACTCATATAAGTTGCTTTTGACAATAGTCATCATTTTTTTGTCATTGCATTTCATGGTCAATTTATTAAACACCTACTTCTTTTAGGTTGGTCATATGACTAGTTGCTGTGGTCATTCAAATTTAGTTTGGCATCTTGAAATTTTAATGTTCCTTTTACATGTTTAGAAGTAGAATGATATTTGCATTACAAACCTCATTGGTCCCACAATTGGGGCTTCAAACTTAAGAAATATATATATTTAAATATGTTGAAAGCTCCAAAAATCTCATGTGGCACTAAATTGGATTCTTGATCTATTTTGGTAAATTGTGAGTTGGGTGTCGAGTTCCAAACTTAGGTGTGTCTTTAGAATTGGATTTAATTATCACTATGTGTAAATCACCATTGAAGTCCAAGCCTTTGAAACTCATCTTTATAGGCTCCATTAGCCATTTAATAATCATTCTCCAAATGTGTCTAAACCTTAGAATTCTTACAAATATGATAAAATGCACTTGAGGCTTAAACCTTAAGATGCATCATTGTTAGACTTTATTAAAATATTCGCTCACAGATCAAAGTTCTCATTTGAATTTTCATATGCTACAAATTCTCTTGATAACTTCAAACTCTGAATGGAATAAACACTCTTGAATTTCAAAATCTTAACACTTCGAGACTTCAAGTCTAGTTTGCACCTCATGAATCTCAACTCTGAGTTCATTGTATTTGGGCTTTAGCATCAAAGTTACATTTATGTGAGTTAATTGTCAAGATCAGAACTTGAATATATACCATTACAACTTAATTCACAAATCCCAAAATGTGTTATACTTTTGTAATAAAAATTTTAAATCTAATATTTAAAGAAATTAAAATTTCAATTAATTTTTAATTTATGATTAAAATTCAAATATTAAAACTTCTAAATTCAATACTTAAAATTTAAACTTTAAATTGATTAAAACATGTTAATTTATCATTAAAGTATAAATATTAAAATTTTAATATTTTGTTTGTTTTCATGTTGGAAGCATTTTAATGATAGGGCGTTTCAGACTTGCTGCCAAAATGCATGTTGTATTTCAAACTACAAAATCAAGATGTAAAATGCAAAATTCTGTCGAAATGCAAATGACAATCAAATTTGCAGAGTGTAAGTAAAGACTAAACTCCAAACTCTTCGTCAGTTCAGACTTCAAGCTGCATTTGCATTTTATAAACTATATGTGTAAAGTGTCAAAAAAAAGCTCTGAATGCTGAGGGTGCAGAGACACTGAACCATGACAAGTGATGGTCCCCATCATACTCTTCCTGGACAAAAAGGTAAAATGCATGCTTACCATGTTGTAAAGCCTACAGAGACTGAAAATGTTGGAAATAATCAAAGTATAGAGCAGAAAGTGCTAAACTGAAGATGAGGTTAATGTACAAAAAGTGGAAGAATTAAGGAATGAATATAAGATTAATACACAAAGAATGCAAGAGCTGATGAGTGAAAATAAGAATCAGGGTCAAAAGATGCAAGTTATTATAGGAATAGGCTAACATACAAGTGAAATTTCTTTTAGAGAAGGTAAGAAGCTTGGAAAAGAGAAGACAAGTCTATCTAAATATAATTAAATTATGTCAATGTCAGTAGCCAAGGTACAAGATTAGATACAAGCAATACAAGACCCCATAAGGATATTTGTGGAGACAATTATCAAAGCATAGCCACTGCTCAAATTCTCAGGGATGAGAAAAGGAATGTTGAAATCATGCAATATAAAAAATTGATACCAAAGAAAAATTTTAAAATAGAAGAATTTGGAGTGGGGGTATGTGGTCTTATGCAGGGAACACCATACCAAGGGATGAAATTGAAGTCAATGTTCAAAGCTTGTAAGTTTTTAAAGAAAAATCCTATTACTTGTAAGAGGAGTAAATATTCAAGTTGAATATTTTGGAAGCATTGGATATTAGGTTCAGGTTGATCATACATTTATTTCCCTAAAACTTGAAGAAATGAAAAACAAGCATGACATTAACATTAAGGAGCTAAACGAAATTTTAAGCAAAATCCAAAGTTCTATGGCAAGATTGGAATGGCATAAAGAGTGTTGTAAGGACAAACACATTGGCTGATATGATTCCTTTAAGTAACAAATACACAAGAGTTTTTTTTAAAGCTTGTCAAAGCCAACGTTATTCAATCAAGTTGTCCAGGGATCCCAAATTTTGAGGGGTTCAAAATGTGTTCTAGAAATCTTTGTTATGGTTATGATTATGTGAAGCCCTATTAGTTTGTAGGAGTGTAGATGACAAATCTCCCCAATCATCTAGACATTACTTTAGATCTTATATTCTTGTTTTGTCGAGATGGAGAATTGGAAAAATCCTCTCTTTATTAAAACCTAGAGTTGCATTCAACCATGAAGAATGATTTGATTCCAAATGACAGTTGTATCAAAGAACCTTAAAAGAATGGAAATTCAAAGATGTATCATTAATGACCCATTGATCAAAGGATGCTCTCAATGAAACATTATATCAAAAATTTGTTGTTAAATTGGAAATAATAATTCTATTGTTGGAGACAATCTTCAATTAAAGATTATCTAGATTTAATGAAAAGCTACTCGTTTTATTGTCAAAGATTATCAAATTCTTAACATTGTTTACACCAGCTATGGATCATTTTGAGGTGGTGAAAGAGGACATCGAAAGGAACTACAAGAATATCTTTTAAAGCATTCAACATTTTTAATATTTGACTACTTTTATCCCAAAACTTTTTAGTTAATTATATATTGAAGGTTTATCATGGTAACCTTTCTAAGGATGAGGCTACCACAATTGCAAATATATTCAAAAATACATTTTCAGCATTAAATCTGCTAGATGAGATATGGTATAAAGTGGTAGAACTCTTTAGAATTTTCCAGGTTCCTACATTTTCACCCTAATCTTATGCCCTCATTCGAGAGTCTATTGCCTAGGGTTTTATGTTCAAAGCACTAAAATTTTTCCTAAGGGTCTAAAACCCTAAACCCTAGTGTTTTCTATGCAAGCATTCAATTGGTCCTTTGTTATATTTTTATGTTAACCACTTGTAGCCTGTATCAGGTCCCTTAAGTTACAACCTTATGCCTCAGGGGATGTTCTTTACTAGCTCCATACCTTTTGGCCACCGCCTGTTACCCGTGTTTCAATTTTTGCCCGTGTGCCTAAGTTTTAAATCGACTCCTTAATGAAAAAATCATGGCCCCCTTTTTCCCTAGTAGATGAATGTTGTTTTTAAAAGGAGTGCGTAAGGTCAGGTCCCATTTGTTATTTGATGATAGGTGGCCCATTTCTACTGGATTATGTTGTTCCACAAAGATTAAAATATTGAAGATAAAAATAAATGTGGAATGGTGGAAAGGTAGCACGTGGTAGGCTCTTTTGTCAGGCATCATAAAGGAATAAAGGGGTGGATCCCCAAAGGACATGTGGCAGGTTCTGGTGCTTTTTGCCATTCTGCTGATCCTTAGCGATGGGCCCCTGGGGTGCTTACGGAATTGCGGGGGAGTACCATGTGTCCTCTTTCATGGGAAATGGATGGTATACGTCGGTCCTGTGTTACGTGGCGGGTTTCCTATGGTACATACAGGATATTCTCAAGATGTTTCCTCTATGCCACATGGCATAATCTGATGGATTTTGCTATTCTACATATCTCCATCTCCCACTAGATCTTACCACTACAGAAGTGCGGAAAATAGCCTAATGGGCATTATTTGACTTTTCTTCTTAGCAAAATGGCTGAGGTGGCAGCCCAAGTGGCATGCTCTCATTTTTCTGTATTCCTTTTGCATAAATGATGGGGATTTCTTCTCTTGTTAACCACGTATTCATCATCGATTCAGATTCTCTATCATAGAGATCAATGATCCATTTTCAAATCCTGATGATGAGATGGTGGTGCATAATAAAAGATGCACCAGTGCTGAAGTGGCTTCCCAAGCATGTGCCAAGTCTTCATCGCCACCACTACAAGGGGATAAACATGCTTGAGAATTAACAGGATGGTGGAATCGACTATTGGGGATTTGTGTTCAGGCATGAAGGGATTTTTTTCTTGCTTGATGGCATGTTTTAATAGGATGAATTGCCTAAAATAGAATTAAATGCTAAAAACAAGAAAACTAATTAGGCAGCCTCAATGCAGGATTTGATATTTGTAGTTATTTCAGGTCGTGTAACATCAATGTGATGGTGAAGTGCTATCTATTTTTCCTCTCCTGGCAAAATCAATGAATCATCAAGAGATTTCCATTTATAACCAGTATGTCATGAATGTGAATGAAATGAATTAATCTGGGAAGTACTTGAGTGTGGGAATTATTGCCAAATTTTCTATAAATGGATGGCTCTATTGTTACTTCATATACCATTCCTTCTGTGCAGACAATATGGATATTTACCTTTTTAGTATGCTCTTTCTATTGCCCTGTTCTATGGGATTCTCTTCTCTATTTTCATGGTTAATAATTTTTCCCTACAAAATTAGGAGACTATAGATGTTCTTCCATAGAATGGGGGAATTGGAAAGATTCAGGAAGCTCAGCGGCATCCATTGACCCTTTGTAAACCCTTTTTTTCTTCTCGTTTTCATCCAAATGAGGGCTTTGAATCCCAGTCTTTGAACTCCAGTAGTTCCTTATTTCTGTGAGTTTCCAGATTAGGATTTTAGGTAGAGAGGCATCATTGCCCTCTCTTCCCCTCCCTCGGTTTTAATGGTCCTAAAGTACAGCAACTCTAATTGAGGGAGTGTTGTCCCCTGAGATGAAACAAATGGGAGATAAAGAGGGAAATTCAACTGTTGTTGCTGCCTTCCTAGCTAGAATAATGGCATAGCCAATTTTGGCTATATGTGGCTTCCTCTGGTTTCTGTCTGGTTGAGGTGGTTGGAAACCTCCCATTGAAAGATAAGGAGTCACATTTCTATTCTTGGGACTAGGCATAATGAAGGGGACTCTGGTTTTCAGGTGTTCCTTATGTATTTGTTCCTTGCAGGTTTTCTCACTTCTGTGTGCATGGTTGGAGAGGCATAGCAGCGGATGCTTGTATTGGGAACAAGTATTTGGAAATCAAAGCTGGAAAAAGACAAGATGCCAACTGTCAACATCATGGCCTACCTCCATGCCAAGAGTGAAGAAGCATACACGACAAAATTAGTTGTTCATGCTTGTTGAAGAAAATGAGTTTTTACAAAGGCATGCCTGTTTGATTTAGGGCAGTTGTATTTGGATTCCACTAGTGTAACAAATTGTCAAATAACAATATGAGATCTGTCATCAAGGCCTAAGCCTTATTGTTCCCTTATTCTTATAAAAGGGAATCCAAGGCATGTTACAGTCGTTGGTTCTAGTACATACTTTCCAAACAGAGTCTGAAGTGTGGGGATCAAACAAATGTTTGGGAGAAGTTTTTGTATCATAGTACATAGTAGTAGAATTGGTTTTTCTAATTTAGATGTTAGTTTGAGTTCAAAGTTTGATATACTTACAAAATCTTTTGTTAACCAATATCAGTTCATAACATAAATATATTTTTTAGAATTTTAGTCTATACTGTCTCCTTGTACTCTTTATTGCATTTATGAATGAAATTTGATTAAGGATTAGTTTATTCATCATCACAGTCTTTCTTGCGTATGTATATCCATCTTATATCTTTTACTCAAAGTAGTAAAATAATTGCTTTAAGGGGACATTGAATGTTGCAAATGTCTACAAGGATTTTTAAGTAGAGTTAGTCCAGAAATTGATTCAAGTATAGTAATGTAATGCATTATTGTATTGTTTACTGTGAACTAAGAAAATATTGATTAAAAGAGGTTCTCTTTTATATCTATTTGACTCTATAACCTAGGAACTAGGCACCGGTCCTTTGTGAATGTTGTTTGATACAACTTCAACTAATCATTCATATTAAAAATCAAAGAATAGTTTCATTTTTGCAATTAGTTTGTAATGTTTTTCCAATGTTCTCCTGCAAGAGCGTTGTGTTAAAAGCCTGAGAATCTAGCCCATTTGCTTCAGCATGTCATTAATTCTTTTGGCATATTTTAGAGAGAGCATATCTATTTTAGAAAATAGTATTTTTAAGAAAATAACAAAAGATCTAAAAGTAAAATATTATCAAAGGGTACACCCGCCCAGGTCTTGCAAAGCCTAAAGTGCAGAGGAAAAGGATAAATCCAATTTTCCTGTTCGTTGGCCAATCCCTCAATGCAAATCCAGTATTAGAATAGGTTATTCTATAGATTACTTTTTGAGATCAGGTTGGGAATTAAAAACAACCAACAAATTGGCGACTCTATTGGGGATACTACTAGAACTAGCATTGTGTCTTATCTTGAGTCATAGATCAATTACTGTATTCCTTTGTTACAGATACTAGCACTTTTGAAGCCCACTGTAAAGAAGCTTTTGTCTAGTCGAGCCACCAACAGATTGGCTACTCTACTGGGGAGTTTTTCATGGGTGTTTAGAGTTTGTACATGTATAGTGTAGTAACATTCCCTTTAGAGGGTGGTGACTCTAATATTATCCTTACCAGTTGATCAAAGAAGAAGTTCTCAAACCTAGAAGGAGTTTTGTTGCAGCATTTTTGAAGAAGTTTTGTCTGGCTTTGATGTTGGAGAGAACCCAGAATGAAAGTAAGTTTTAAAGAACTTTGTGTTAAGTTCAGTCCTCCACGAAAAGAGGTGGTGACTCTATGAAGAAAGAAACTGATAAAAGTATGAAGAATATTTCACCATTCTTAAGTTTCTAGTCAGAAAGAGAATTTGCAGCAACTCTAACAAACTTCCAAGTATTTTACATATTCCCATCTCTATGAAGGATATTTTTATGTTGAAAGGTTGTTTATGAAAAGCCTTGAGAATAATATGGTTCCTTATTAAGTGAAGGTTAAGCACTAAGAAGAAAGGAAAAGTAGTGATTGGCTTGCATACTTCTATATTACTAGATTTGTAGCTTGTATTATGAAATGAAGTATGCATATTTTTTAAGAAACTCATTTAGAAGATCTTAGGCAAGTTGAGATAGAAATTTGCATTGCAAAAGCTTGAGATCATGTTGTAAAAGGTTGAGTTTGTCATACGTAACTGCAAAGTTATTATGAGAAATCTTGTAGAGGCATAAATAAATTGTGTCATCAATTTATATATCTCTGTATGAATCCAAATGTAACAAGGTACAATATGCAACCTCACCCATGTTATCAAGAAGGCTTTATCATGGAAAGATATAAGGCCATAAATTTCAACAATATCTTTGGTTTCCCAAATCATATACCACATGAATTCAGAGATAAAATACCAAAGTTCAATTGTGATAAATCTAAAACAGCTAATAGCCATTTATGGATTTTTTGACTTAAAGGGAGACTATGAGTTGGATTTTGAAGATGTGGTCATGAAATTGTTTGTTCAATTCCTAAAAGAAGATGCTAGAGATTGGTTTACATATCTACCTACCCATTGCATTTGTTCATGGAAAGATCTCAAAATAACTTTTATGGAACATTTTGGT
This sequence comes from Cunninghamia lanceolata, assembly GCA_027924645.1. NCBI lineage: Eukaryota > Viridiplantae > Streptophyta > Pinopsida > Cupressales > Cupressaceae > Cunninghamia > Cunninghamia lanceolata. The sequence goes on along the minus strand of BSBN01001603.1, from coordinate 26,420 downwards.
GAAAGAGTAGATGTTGGCTTATTAATTAGTAGGCTTATTCATACTGAAAAGGATGAGGAGGAATTGGTTCTAGCTTTCAATCTAAGATTTGCAAGGGTAGTAAGGGATATCCTTGAAAATACCAAACCAAATGATGTTATGTGCCTAGTTATATATCTAGGTGCATTCAATGAAGAGGTCAGTTATCTTTTGAGAGATAGGAATCCCACCACTGTCAGGCAAGCATATTCTATGGCTATGGATATTGAGAATAATTTAAAGCATATGAGAGTAAGAGAATATGAATATGTAACTATTAATTTTGATTCTCTTGATAATAAATATGGATCAAGTGACACTACTAATTGTCAGGTTCTCAAAAGACCAGATTCTTCAACAAGAGTTTCAGTTGATCATTTGAGAAACAATAATCTAATTACCGCATATGAACCCAAGGATAAAATTCAGCATGTGAGTGATGAGGTTATGGATGTTGCTTGCAGTATTTTGAATATTGAATACGATGAGAATGAAGGCTTATATGAATTTCTCTCTTATTGTCATCCTCCTAATCAAGAAGTGGGAAGGTGTCTTAGTTCTTAGTCTAATAAAATAGCCAAAGAAATAGATAGTATTCATAATTGTGGAAGTTATTGATGATGCTTTATGAAGAAATAAATCATGTCCCTACAGTGAATAGATCTATTTGTTCTATTAGTCATGTAAATGATGACAGTATTTTTCACTCTAGTGGTTAGGGATGTTCCTTTGAAAAAAAGGTGGAGTCTTCAGTGGTTTGAGTAATTTTGAGGGATCAAACATAATTATAGACAAGCAAATTTCATATCCTAATGAGTTAGTTGAACATGAACATGAGTTTGAATTAGAATCATTAGCTACTAGAGACATAGATAATGACAGTTATTCATCTATGTTTTCTTCTCAACACTATGATGATTTTGAGTTCATTGAGAATATAGGTTTTCAAGATCATGAGGAAGAAGTATTTGGAGCAAAAATGAACATAAGGCATAATTTGCTTTATGATCAACCTTTGGATTACCCAGAGGTAAGAAATAGTGATTCTTATTGGTGTAGAGATAATCCAATCTTTGTAGAAATCCCTGAGGATGCAGGATCTAAGGAGTTTGAAGAAGATTTCCTAGAGTCTGACAAATGCAGAGATACTAATAAAATTGCTCAAATAAGTGGTTCTAGTTTGGAGAGGCACCTTGTTATGTCTAAAGAGAAGTTTTCAATATTAGACACTAGACCTTATGATGGAATCAGTGATTTATCAACACTAGATAAACATAAGTCAGTGTCACTTCAACCTGAGGTGATGCCTATGGATAGGAAATTTTTACATGAAACGCAAAACTCAAATGATCCTTTAAATGATACAGTTCAAATTTTTACCATTGATCAGTGTAATTCATTAGACAGAAGGCTGGAATATGACTCCAAGATAATAAAATAGTACATTGGGGAAGTTCAAGAAGACATTGCTTATGAATGCTTCAAGTTCAATCTGAGTGAAGCAGGTGAAGATGTTGATGCCAATACAAATCATTCAATGGATTATGAGTGCTTCCACTTCCCAATATTGCTTGATAGGCTTAATGGTGATCAAAAAAATAATTATTCAAATTATTACAATTGGCTTGATATGATGGATCCATATGTTTCTCTAAGAATTTGTGAAGAAATTCTCAAATCAGTGTTTGGTTATCAAAATTAGAGAGGCACAAGACAAGTTGGAAACAACAGGTCCAAAAAATTTGTGGATATTCATGCTAGTAACCAAAGAAATGATGATGTTATTTCTAAATTTGGCCTAATACAGACATTGGAAAATAAAATCTTTGACAAAGGTAGGTCTCACTTTCCCTTTTGAGATGGATTTGGCCATCATGTTGTTAAGGTCTATGTTTGGTTGTGTTCCGTGGTCTACTTCTCTAGAGATTTTTTGTGTTCTCACTTTGTTCTGAAAAAACAAACGTCCCCAACTAGAGCCATCGGTAGAACTCTATAAATTTTCCAGGTTCCTACATTTTTCCTTGATCTTGTGCCTTCATTTGAGAGTCTGTTGCATAGGGTTTTATATTCAAAGCACTAAAATTTTTCCTAAGGGTCTAAAACCCTAAACCCTTGTGTTTTCTATGCAAGGATTCAATTGGCCCTTTGTTATATTTTTACGTTGACCGCTTGTAGCCCATATCAGGTCCCTTAAGTTGCAACCTTACGCCTCAGGCAACGTTTTTTACCTACCCCATACCTTTTGGTCACCCCCTGTTACCCATGTTTCAGTTTTTGCCCGTGCGCCTAAGTTTTAAATCGATCCCTTAATGAAAAAATCTTGGCCCACTTTTTCCCTACTAAACAATGTTGTTTCTAAAAGGAGTGTGTAAGGCTGGGTCCCATTTGTTATTTGATCACAAGTGGCCCATTTCTACCAAATTCCATTTTTCTGTGGAGATTAAAATATTGAAAATAAAAATAACTGTAGAATGGTAGAAAGGTAGCATGTGGTGGACTCTTTTGTCGGGCCTCACAAAGGAATAAAGAGGTGGGTCCCTAAAGGACATGTGGCAGGTTCTGGTGTTTTCTGCCATTTCGTTGATCCTCAATGGTGGACCCGCGGGGCGCTTGTGGAATTATGGGGGAGTATCATGTGTCCTCCTTCATGGGAAATGGATGGTATACGTTGGCTCTTATGTTACATGGTAGGTTTCCTATGGTATACAGGATATTCTCAAGAGTTTTACTCCATGCCACATGGCACAATCTGATGGATTCTGCTATTCTGTAGATCTCCATCTCCCACCAGATCTTACCACTGTGGAAACACAAAAAAAAACCTAATGGGCATTATTTGACTTTTCTTCTTAGTGGAATGGCTGAGGTGGTAGCCCGGGTGACGTGCTTTCATTTGTCCATATTCCTTTTGCATAAATGACAGGGATTTCTTCTCTTATTGACCACGTATTCAACGTTGATTTGGATCCTTTGTCATAGAGATCAATAGTCCATTTTCAAATCCTAATGATGAGATGGTGGCACATAATAAAAGATGCACCAGTCTTGAAGTGGCTTCCCAAGCATATGTCGAGTCTTCATTGCCGCCACTACAAGGGGATAAACATTCCTAAGAATTGACAGGATGGTGGAATCAACTCTTGGGGATTTGTGTTCAGGCATGAAGGGAATTTTGCTTGCTTGATGGCATGTTTTGACAAGATGAATTGCCTAAAATAGAATTAATTGATGAAAACAAGAAAACTAATTAGGCAGCCTCAATGCAGGATTTGATATTTGCAGTTATTTCAAGTCGTGTAACATCAATGTGATGGCGAAGTGTTATCTATTTTTCCTCTCTTGGCAGAATCGGTGAATCATCAAGAGATTTCTATTTATAACCAATATGTCGTGAATGTGACTGAAATGAATTAATCTGGGAAGTACTTAAGTGTGGGAATTATTGCCAAATTTTCTATAGATGGATGCCTGTGTTGTTACTTCGTATACCATTCCTTGTGTGTAGACAATATGGATATTTACCTTTTTAGCGTGCTCTTTCTATTGCCCTGTTCTATGGGATTCTCTTCTCTATTTTCATGGTTAATGATTTGTCCCTACAATAGGAGACTAGAGATGTTTCTTTCATAGAATTGGGGGAATTAGAAAGATTTGGGAAGCTCAAAAGCATCCATTGACCCTTTGTAAACCCTTTTTTCTCCTTGTTTTCATCCAGATGAGGGATTTGAATCCCAGTCTCTGAACTCCAATAGTTCCTTATTTCTGTGAGTTTCCAAATTAGGATTTTAGGCAAAGAGGCATCATTGCTCTCTCTTCCCCTCCCTCAGGTTTAATGGTCCTAACAAAGAAACAACTCCAACTGAGGGAGTGTTATCCCTTGGGATGAAACAAATGGGAGATAAAGAGGGAAATTTGACTGTTGTTGTTGCCTTCCTAGTTGGAAAATGGCACAGCCAATTTTAGTTGTATGTGGCTTCCTCTAGTTTTTCTCTGGTTGAGGTGGTTGGAAACCTCCCATTAAAAGATGAGGAGTCACATTCCTATGCTTGGGACTAAGCATAATGAAGGGGACTCTGGTTTTCAAAGGTTCCTTATGTGTTTCTTCCTTGTAGGTTTTCTCACTTTTATGTGCGTGGTTGGAGAGGTAGAGCAAAGGATGATTGTATTGGGAACAAGTATCTAGAAATCAAAGGTGGTGGAAGACAAGATGTCAACTGTCAACATCATGGCCTACCTCCATGCCAAGAGTGAAGAAGCATACATGACAAAAATAGTTGTTCCTATTTGTTAAAGAAAATGAGTTGTTACAAAGGCATGCCTATTTGATTTAGGGTAGTTGTAGTTGCATCCCACTAATGTAACAAATTGTCAAATGAAAATATGGCATCTATCATCTAGGCCTGAGGTTGGTTGTTCCCTTGTTCTTATAAAAGGGAATTCAGGGCCTGTTACAGTCGTTGGTTCTAGTACATACTTTCCAGACAGAGTCTGAAGTGTGGGGATCAAACAAATGTTTGGGAGAAGTTTTTGTATCACAGTACATAGAAGTAGAATTGGTTTTCTAATTTAGGTGTTAGTTTGAGTTCAAAGTTTGATATACTTGCAAAATCTTTTGTTAACCAGTATCAGTTCATAACACAAATATATTTTCAAATTTTCAGGCTATACTGTCTCCTACTTGTGTACTCGTTATTGCATTTATGGATGAAATTTGATTAAGGATCAATTTATTCATCATAATAATCTTTCCTGTGTATGTATATCCATCTTATAGCTTTTACTCAAAGTAGTAAAATAATTACTTTAAGGGGATATTGAATATTGCAAATGTCTACAAGGATTTCCAAATAGAGTTAGTCCAGAAATTGATTCAAGTATAATAATTTAATGCATTATTGTATTGTTTACAGTGAACTGAGGAAATACTGATTAAAATAGGTTCTCTTTTATATCTATTTGACTCTATAATCTAGGAACTAGGCATCGGTCCTTTGTAAATGTTGTCTGATACAACTTCAACTAATCATTCATATTAAAAATCAAAGAACAATTTCATTTTTGTAGTTAGTTTGTAATGTTTTTCCAATGTTCTCATGTAAGAGATTTGTGTTAAAAGCCTAAGAATCTAGCCCATTTGCTTTAGAATATCATTAATTCTTTTGCCATATTTTAGAGAGAGCATATATGTTTTAGGAAATAATATTTTGAAGAAAATAGAAAAAGATTTGAAAGTAAAATACTATCAAAGGGTACACCCGTCCAGGTCTTGTAGAGCCTAAAGTACAGAGGAAAAGGATCAAATCCAATTTTCCCATTCATTGGCCAATCCCTCAAGGAAAATCCAATATTAGAATAGGTTATTCTATAGATGGCTTTTTGAGATTAGGTTGGGAATTAAAAACAACCAACATAAAGTAGAAATCTTGAGAATATCATCTAGGGGCTACCTAATCTATAATTTAAACATGAACTTATTGACAAATTGTTGATGTATCTTGTGGAGTAGGGAAAGGAGGAATGCTTTGTTTCATACCTCTTCATATGCTATCACTTGATTAGACCAAATATAGTCTTAGAACTTGCCTAAATGGATAATATAATTGATTTTGTATTTCCATGCCTACTTTAGTTTATTGAACAATACACAAAAAAAAATTATGAACTTGTTAAAGACAAGTTAGAGGCTCTTCAAGAAGAAATGTTCAAGGAGAAAGATAAATTTTTAGATGCTTTAAATTCCATGAAGTAGTAGTGTAATACAATGTTTTAGCCTTTTATATTTAATCAAAGGAGCTAGATAAACTTTAAACTACTAACTTTGGCTACACTTGAAGTCAAGTGTGAAAGCATTAATCAAGATGATTGTTCAAGATTAATTAATATCATTTGGTTTAAATAATTGTTAATTTATATTAGAGGAATTTGATACTTTGTGTTTTTGACTATAGAGTATAGATAAAGTTTATATGGTCAAGCTAAATTAAGAAATGTTGATGATGCAGGAGAATCCTAGGTTGTAGAGCAATCATGCATCAACCAAAAATATTTACTTTCTTTTCTTTTCTTGCATTTCAGTTGAAGTTCAGTCATTTGTAGTTTCAGCATTTTCTACCGCATTCTACCACATCTTCATTCTAGAGCCCATAGAGCAGGATTTATCTTCTATTCCATATCAACTACATCATACTTAGATTTCATGAGATTTGGATAAGTCTATAGAGAGATATCACTATCAAAAAATTATCAACTTTCACAAATTAGAGCATTCTTTAGTCAGTACAAGCATACAAGGTTTGTGGAGCACTTCTGTGACTTGTGGAGCCAAATGAAACATCACACAAGGTAGATTAGGACCAGATAGACCTTCATTGAGAACCGCATCAATTTTTATTCATTTGCAGAGCTTTACCAAGAGTTGTAGGTTGACCTACATATTTTCTACATGTTTCATCATTCATTGGAATTTGAGATCTCTTAAGGCTGATGCAGAGGATTATTTGAGCTTGAGGATGATATATATACATCTATTAGATGCATTAGGAAGTTAATTAGTTGATATGATATGATAGAATAGATAGTTCTTTTTTGGAGGCACTTCAGTGCCATATCTTTCATGAATGTTGTAACCCGGAAAGCAAGCTTGTGAGCCCTTTTATTGTAGCCTGCATTTTGCCGGCATATAAGCATTGTAATTGTCTAATATATTGAGCATATAAATCTTCCATTGCATTTTGTTATTGTGTTGTTTTCATTGTGTTTACTCAAGTTGCATGGTTCGATAGTCCATTCTTTGGACCTTCCATCCATGACTGCACCAAGTGGTATCAGAGTGAAGTTTGTGAATCCTTTGGGAGTGAAGGCATTCTAGAAGATCTTGTGGTGAAAAGATCGTTGACCTGAGGCAATCTACTTATGTTTGTCAATAGAGTGCTGATTGTGAGGCAGTTGCTACCTTGTTGTCAAATCACCAAATTGAGGTAGTTGCACCAGATCCTAGGAAGAGATGCTGCCAAGAAGGATGTATGTTATGGCCAATGTTGCTGGAAGAATGGAAGAAATGATAGAGATGATGAGGACAATAAAATTTAGATTGGATGTTGTAGAAGAAGACAAAATAAGAGTACTAAACCCTAGACATGGTGATGAAAGTGATGATGAAGAATTTCAATCAGTTGACCAAAATGAAGAAACCCTAGAAGAAGAAGAATCATATTAGGTAAAGGTGTTAAAGGTTATTTATAAGATGGGTAAGAGATCTAGAATGGAAGTACCAAACTATACCATAAATTTAAACCCTGAGGAATTGATTAACTGGATAAATGACTTGGAGGGATCATTTGAATATGAGGAAATTGAAGATCCGGAGAGAGTGAGATTTACAAAAACTAAGTTGAAAGGACATGCTGCTATTTGGTGAAAAGAAGTTCAATTGGAAAGAAATAGGAGAAGAAAATAGAAAATCATAAAATGGGATAGGATGGTGACTGAGTTGAAGAATCAGTTCATACTTGTTGGCTATGAGTTGGAACTGTTGAAGAAATTACAAAACCTAAGGCAAAAGGAGAAATCTGTGGAGTACACTGAAGAATTTCATAAGATGATCATTAAGACTGGACATATTGAAGCAAGCAAGGAGAAAGTGGCAAGGTACATAAATGGATTGAGAATGAATATTCAAGAAAAACTAAGTTTGGTGAGGATGACAACAATAGAAGAAGCATAGCAATTTGCGTTGATAGTTGAAGATAAGCTAAATAAGAGACATGAACAAAGACAAAGAGGTTAAGGAGGAAAATTTCAAAGAATTAGAACACATTCTAGAGGAGAAAGACCTTATGCGGAAAAAAAAAGGAAGGTAGCCCATACTAGAAGGGAGAAAGAGATAGCAATTCATACCGAAGAGATGATAGAAATTTCTACCACAGTAGAAAAGGAAGCCATAATTCTTACCACAATGAAGGATACCAAAGAGATGAAAGAAGATTTGACAAGAGATCATTCAAGGGAACTTGTTTCAAATGTGGAGGTGAAGGACACAAAGCATTTGAATGTCATCAAGGGAGTAACAACAAAAGGATAGAGAATAGTACAAGAGTAGAATATGCAGAGGAAGAACTGGTTGGATCACCTAGTTCAGTGGGAAAGATGGAGAAAGGAGAGTCATTGGTCATGAGGAGAGCTTTATTTCAAGCAGATGTAACTGAGGAACCACTGCAAAGGAAAATATGGTTTCTGATAAGATGTAAATCAGGAGGTAAATGTTGTAAAGTTATCATTGATAATGGTAGTATAGATAATTTGGTTTCAAGAGAGATGGTGATGAAGCTAAATCTAGAGAGATTGAAACATCTGAAGCCTTACAAGATAGCATGGATTCAAGATGAGCACAAGGTACTGGTAAGTGGATAATGTTTGGTGAAATTTCATATAAGATCTTATGTTGATGACGTATTGTGTGATATTATGCCAATGGATGTATGTCATATATTGTTGGAAAGACCATGGCAGTATGATAGAAAGGAAATACATGATGGAAGGAAGAATACTTATACTATAACATCAAATGGAAAGAAACATATCTTGATACCTTTGGAAGATGAACCTAAAAGTGAATTATGTGGGAATGCTAGAATCTGTTTAGTGGATGGAAGGAAATTTTTGGATGGATTGAGACATGAGAACATGTGTTTTACATTGATTCCAAAGAAGTGTGGAACCCTAAGTGCAAAAACCACTACCGCAAAATAAGAAGAACCACCACTGGAGGAAATAATTGAGTTGTTGACAGAATACAAAGATATCATTTCAGAGAATGTATTTGAAGGATTACCACCGATCTGGAGTATCATGCATCATATGGATCTTATACCAGGAGCTAGTTTTCCTAACAAAGCAGCACACTAGATGACACCAGCAGAAAATGTGGATTTGAATAAACAAATATAGGAGCTATTGAGGAAAGGATTAATCAAAGAAAGTTTAAGCCCATGTGTGGTACCTACAATACTAGCACCAAAGAAAGATAAAGAATGAAGGATGTGTACAGACTCAAGAGAAATCAACATCACAATTAAGTATAGATTTCCATTGCCAAGGATGGATGACATCATGGACTATTTGAGTGGAGAAAACTATTTCACAAAGATAGACTTGAAGAGTGGATACCATCAGATCAGGATCAGAGAAGGAGATGAGTGGAAGACTGCATTCAAGACAAATGAAGGATTGTATGAGTGGTTAGTCGTGCCTTTTGGATTAACTAATGTACCAAGTACTTTCATGAGATTAATGAATGAGGTTTTGAAGAAATTCTTGGGTAAGTTTGTTATTGTATACTTGGATGATATTATGATTTTCAGTAGAACAAAAGAAGAACATTTGTGGCATATTAGACAAGTATTATAGAGGCTAAGAGAGGAGAAATTATTGATAAATATCAACAAATGTAGTTTCATGAAGGAAGAGTTGGTATACTTGGGATTTGTGATTTCTGTGGAAGGATTGAAGATGGACCCTGAGAAAGTTAGAGCAATTGTTGAGTTGCTGACACCTGTGAACATTGGAGAGGTAAGATCATTTCATGGATTAGCAAGTTTCTACCAGAAGTTCATCCAAAATTTTAGTACTATATGCACACCAATGACACAGACAATGAGAGGTGATAGAAAGGATTTTAAGTGGACATCACTAGGAGCAAATAAGAGTTTTGAATTATTGAAGCAGAAGGTGACAAAGCAACCAATGTTAGAATTACCAGATTTTGTCAAAGTACTTCAAGTTGATTGTGATGCCAATGGAAATGCAATAGGAGCCATGTTAAGTTAAGAAGGGAGACCAGTAGCATATTTTAGTGAGAATTTGAATGATGCAAGGAGGAGATATTTAGTTTATGATCAAGAGTTCTATGCCATAATTCAAGCCTTGAAGAAGTGGAGACATTACTTGTTGCTAAAGGAATTTGTGTTGTACCTTACCATCAAGCTTTGCAGTATTTGAATAGTCAAGGTAAGTTGAATCAACGACATATGAGATAGGTAGAATTCATTCAGAGTTACACATTTGTATTGAAGTACAGGAGTGGGAAGTCAAACAAAGTTATAGATACATTGAGCAGAAGAAGGAATTTGTTGATAGAGATGAGAGTAGAAGTACTAGGATTTGAAGAACTTAAGTATATGTATGAAGAGGATCTTGATTTTGTAGAAGCATGGAAAGCATGTAAGGAACCTATTGTGATATTTAGAATTACGTGGTTGGATTATTTCATTCAGGAAGATATGTTGTTCAAAGGAAATCAGTTGTGTATACCTAGGAGTTCAATGAGAGATGATTTAATCAAGGAGAAACATAGTGGTGGATTAGCATGACATTTTAGGATTGACAAGATAGTAGCTTTGGTAAGTGAACATTATTATTGGCCTCAGATATATAAGGATGTAATGAAATTTGTGCAGAGTTGTAGAATTTGTCAAATTACAAAGGAGAGTAGTCAGAATATTGGCTTGTACAAATCTTTGACAGTACAGGAGAGACATTGGGAAGATATAAGCATGGATCTCATTTTAGGTTTGCCAAGAACACAGAGGGGATATGATTCTATATTTGTAGTAGTGGATAGATTTTCAAAAATGGCACATTTCATTCCTTATAAGAAGACAAATGATGTTGTACATGTTGCTGACCTATTTTTCAAGGAGATTGTAAGATTGTATGGATTACCTAAGAGCATAGTTCCAAACAGGGATACAAGATTCATTAGATATTTTTGGAGGACATTGTGGAAGAAGATGAAGACAGACCTAAAGTTTAGTTCAGCATTTCACCCACAGATACATGGACAAATAGAATTGGTAAATACGAGTTTGGGTAACTTATTAAGATGTTTAGTAGGAGATAAAGCAGGAAATTAGGATCTAATTATACCTCAAGTAGAGTTTGCATACAATAATTCAGTGAACATGAGTATAGGGAAGACACCATTTGAAGTTGTAACAGGTGTACCACCTAGAGGAGTGGCAAAGTTAAGAGACATTAGCATGGATGACAAAAGAAGTGTAGAAGTAGAAGAATTTGTAGGATACATGGAGACAATACATAATCAGGTCAGGAAGCATCTGGAGGAGATGAATAGTAAGTATAAGGAACAAGCAAATGAGAAGATAAGACTTAAGGAATTTTTAGTTGGAGATGAAGTAATGGTATATCTAAGAAAGATAGATTTCCAGTGGGGACATACAACAAGCTGAAGATGAGGAATTTTTGACCATGTAAGATACTTAAGAAGTTTGATTCAGGAAATGCATATGAAGTGGAGTTATCAGAGACATTTGGTATATCACCTATATTCAACATTGCAGATCTATATCAGTATCATGAGGGAGAATCAAGTGATAGCCTAGAAGATGGATTGAAGGATTAGTTACCACAACAACAATTGGAGCAGATAGAGTAGATCTTGGATAGAAGAGTTGGGCATAGCACCAAAGGAAAGCAATACAAATAGTATTTGGTTAAGTGGAAAGGAAGACCAGAAGAGGATTCATTATGGATTTCTCAGGCTGAGGTAGACCACCTTGGTTTTCCTCTAGCCCTAGCAAAGTGAGGGACTCACTTTTTCAACAACCCTGGGTGTCTAATGTAGGAGCATCCTAGATTGTAGAGAAATCTTGTATCAAGCAAAAATATTTGCTTTCTTTTCTTTTCTTGCATTTCAATTGTAGTTCGGTCGTTTGCAGTTTCAACATTTTCTATCATATTTTACCACATCTTCATTTTAGATCCCATGGAGTAGGATTTAGCTTCTATGCCATGTTAGTTACATCATACTCATATTTCATGAGATTTGGATTCATCTATAGAGAGATATCTCTATCAGAAAATCAACTTTCACAAAACAGAGCATTCTTTAGTCAGCACAAGCACACAAGGTTTGTGGAGCACTTTCGTGACTTGCAGAGCCAAATAGAACATCACACAAGGCAAATTGAAACTAGATAGACCTTCATTGAGAACTACATCAAGTTTTATTCATTTGTGGAGCATTACCAAGAGTTGTAGGTCAACCTACATGTTTTCTACAAGTTTCAGCATTCATTGGAATTTGAGATCTCTTAAGGCTGACACAGAGGATTATTTGAGCTTGAGGATGATATATATACATCTCTTTGATTCATTAGGAAGTTAGTTAGTTGATATGATATGATAGAATAGATAGATAATTATTTTTTGGAGGCACTTCAATGCCATATCTTTCATGAATGTTGTAACCCGTAAAGCGGGCATGTGAGCCCTTTGATTGTAGCTCGCATGTTGCCGGCATATAAGCATTGTAATTATCTGATATATTGAGCATATAAATCTTCCATTGCATTATGTTATTGTGTTGTTTCCATTGTGTTTACTCAAGCTGCATGGTTGGATAGTCCATTCTCTAGATCCTCCATCCATGACTGCACCAGTTGCTCATGGAGAACTTGCTAACCTGGATAGAAGGTGTGGACCTAGATTGGTATGAACACATTGTATTTCTTAAAAGTTTCAAAGTGGGTTTATCATTGTAAAAATTAGTTTACATGTATTATCTCATGGGTTACAATGTGAACATGATCCAAAACATGCCAATCTAGCATTGGATTGTCTGAACATCTTTATAGGAAAATTTTTGAGAGAATGTGTAGGATATTTGAGAAGTGTACACATGAGCATGACATGCATCCACAAGTCAAATTTTGACTCAAAGGTTTTTTGGGAATAGGAAAAAAAGTGTGAACCTAATGTATTTTCATATTTTGTCTATCTTGTGCCTTTTGTGGGTTTTGGAGGGAATGGCTTTTCAACTTACCCAATCCAAAGTGACCTATAAATATTCATTTGCAACACATTGTAAATGGTTGGAAAACCTTGAAAACCTACTATTGAATACAATATACAAAACTTTACTCCATTTTTTTGGGTTTTCATGTGGAATTTTTTGAACTCTAAATTTATTTTCTTTCCATAGTTATATGCATTTACTTCACTGAATGTTTGAAAAGTTCAACATGTTCTCATACCATTGATGCTTTCCTAATGGTGAGGTTTTTTATGTGGTCAACATGAACACATTTGTGCATGCTAAAATTTAACACCAATCACACACATAGTTTTTGGTCCCTTTGAAGATCGTACCATCCCAGGTTTTGATTACAGTTAATGGGTCAAGTGGGGATTGGTTTTGCATCAAATTCCATAGTTCTATGCATTTACTTCATTGAATATTTGAAAAGTTCAACATGTGCTCATACCATTGATTTTTTCCTAATGGTGAGGTTTTCTATGTGGTCAACATGAACACATTTATTCATGCTAAAATTTAACACCAATCACACACATGGTTTTTGGTCCCTTTGAAGATTGTACCATCCTAGGTTTTGATTGGGGGTAATGGGTCAAGTGGGGATTGGTTTTGCATCGAATTTGTCCATTCATTGAATGGCATGTGGAAGCATTGGAGATGGGTTTAGATTCTTTTATTTTCTCTTTAACCCTTTTCTTCTCCCCTTCCCCTATTACTTTTTTTTATATTAATGTTAGATTAGGGCTAGTTTTAGGTTTTGATGCTAAATTTCATTCATAAAAGGCAGAAAATTATAATAAATATTCAACTTTTGCACAATAAAATTCTTGATTTTATGCACATATTTTGTTGTCCTGAAAATTAGTATTGAATTCTTTAAAAATGGAAGAATTTTCATGAATGACTCTTTGAATTCTATGTTATCAAATTTGATTTTAGAGAAAATAATGTTATTTTAAAGTTTTAATCTTTTATATTCAAATTTAATGTTGAAAATCACTTGTGGGAATCCAATAAACTACAATGAAAATCACGAGCATTTCTGGAAGTAAAATAGAGGGTTTACACCAATTGATATTGATCAAATTACACTATGTAGACCTCTTTTTGAAGTGGATGACTCTTGATATTACACATAGCCCCTTGAACAATGCAGCCAAAGTACTCTCCAACTACAAAATTTTAATAAACCTCATGAAAGAAATCAATGAATACTCTTAAGGCAAGCCACCTTACAAGTAGGGGAACCTTTGTCATTCCAACCTATTGGTGCATCAAAACCCACATCAATAGTAGAATCACATTATCCACTACAAAAGTAGAGTACATGGCTACAACACATGCTTGTAAGGAGGTAGTGTGGTTATAAAGGTTGTGTTCAAGTATTGGCTTTCAGCATAAACATGTAAGTATTGGATGTGATAGTCACTTTGTTTAGGTGGCAAAGTCATGTTATAGAAAGTGGACACCTCAAAGAATATTATATATTCTCTTACTAATCCAATGAGAACAAAGAAGTTTAGTTACTATAGAGAGGCCATGGGTCTCTCCTCTTCAAGAGCTTGATTGTTTATGTTTCCTAACTTTCATGTTGCAATGTAAATTTCAAGTGGGAGAATGTTGGGATTAGGTTCCGTTCACCTTGAAAATCCCTAGATATGTTTGAATTGTTTTAATTAACATTATTAATAAATAATTGTTGTCTCCGAGGAACAAGGAGAGAATAGACTTGCACTCCTCTATACATTATAGGCAAATTATTTATTATTATTTGTTCTCTCATATGTAATTGTAGTGGCATTTAACTTAAGAGTTATATTTGGGAAGATATTGGAAATTAGGTAAAGATTGAGATGCATACGAGGATGTAAGAGGGTCTTCTACAAATGGATCTTATGGTAGATTTGGTCAATCTTCCCATGGAGTGCCTAACATTGAGATCTTGGTCATTTTGATCATTATGATAGAATCTATGATGGTTATGATGTGTAAGGTGGGTGTAAGGTGCATAAGAGGAGTTTCTATTAAGGGTAGTTGACCAATTTTGGTGAGGTGTGAGATTCCCTATGAAGGATTTGGATTCCTAGATTTGGGCAAAGTTTTTTTTATCATTGAACACTTTTGACTGGAGATATGAACCAATGAGGCCACAACATGGGGGTCCTCATCCCCATTAGAAATTAGAACACATCCACATTAGAAGCCAAGAATCACAACTTAGAATTCCACTAACTATGGAAGACCAAGAGTCACTTAGATGTCCCTATGGGGATTTCAACTTGGGTCTCCTCAACAAGAACCCAATGTTTCAACCAATTAATCTCAACCCCTTGGAAAGATTTGGGCAAATTTTATTGGGCACTTGTTTTCTAATATCATTCATGGTATCTTGTATTAATCTCTCCTATATATTATTTCCTTGAAATGGTAGTATTATGAGATTGTTTTGTAGGTCATTCGAGCACCATTATGTTGCCAAAATTCAAAGAGTTAAGAAGATTGTGATTGTAACTATTTATAAAATTAATACAAGCTTGGGTCTCTTTGGTTGTGAATTTTGTCCCACAAGAGTTTCTCAACAAAAAAATTATATTTTATGGCTCACATTCTCTTTCATGGTTTATTCCATTAGCTTTATGTTCTATCACTATTATTGAATTTAGATGCCTTAAAGTTCAACATATCTTGTTGTTTACTTACACTTTGTTTCAATACTTCTCTAGTAAAATATATTTATGTTGGTATGGTTGTACTTAATAAAAGACAAACTAGAGCATCAATCAAAATTGGATGATTAAACAATAATTAAATAACCGAATCAACAATCAAACATGCACTACTGATCTTTGCATAGATCCCAACACAAGAGTTCGCAAAAACCAACATGTTATCCCATATATTCATTTCAAAATTAATTTTAAAAAAATTCATAAATAGAAGAAATACGTTTAGATGGGTCAGGGTGGCCCATGACATCCTACCCCCTTAAAAATAGTACCATCCTTGGTACTAAATAAATGAATCAGTTTAATAGTTTATCATGGATTTATTTTTTAAACAAATTGAGAAAATTCTTTTCCATAAATTCTTGCTATTCCCATGTGATGTGCATTGTACAAATGCCTAATTTTTATTGGGAAAAATGAGGAGCCCCTCTTTTTATTTTAGTCCCTAAGCAGGTCTGTAGTCCTCTCTAGTCCTTTGGTTTTCCTGGTGAGCCTATTTTATTTTTTATTCTTAGTTAGTCTAACAGTTTCAACTTCACAGAGTTTTAATTGCCCATATGGGTTGAGTACTAGAGCCTTCATTGGGATTAGGAGATTACTTGATCATTGCTAAGGATCTTTATTTTTGGTAATAATACCTAGTCCTTTGATTTTATTTGATTACTATTTGATCCATACCTTCTTATGGGACAAGTCTTCTTGTCTTAGCTTGTTTCTAATAGGTTGTGAGTTTTGAGTCATTTGACATCAGTTTACTTTAATGGGGCATGCGAAAAATGGGTTTAGGTCATGTTTGAGAAGAGTTCACTTGATGGCGTATGCTTGTGCTACTTAAAAATTCTTTAGAGAGCTATTATCATGCTTGTATTATTTCATTGTGGACTATTAAACATTAAATTTAGTTTGTGTAGGAGGTTGCACATCTCTTTGTCGTATACCAAACCTCTTTTGGTTTCCTAATCCTCCTTTTAGCTTCTTTAGACCTTACAACCAACATAAAAACATTTGCAAAAGGCCTTAAAACCCTCTAAAACACTTAGGTGGCCCTTAAATCCATTTTGGCACCAAGATATTTGAAAATATAATGGAGGGAGGATAAATATGCATCTTGAATTTGATTTTCAACTCTTGGATCATGCATCTCTAATCTTGACTATTGGATGTGTCATTGGTGGCCCAATCTTTACAATATATTTTTGCATTATCTTTCAAGTTGAATTTGATGGTTTATTTGTGTGTTAAAACCCTTAGATGTCCATCTTGCCTTGTAGCTAGCTATTGGGGATAAGTGAATAGTTGTAAATTATTTATTTTGTGTGCCTCCCTCTCATACACTTGGTTCCACACATGTGGAGATTATGTTAGAAGATTTTTATAGTTGTCCAAGCACATGGGGACAGATTTTCTATGATAATCTTGGTTCCTTTGCATGAAAACACCTAATTTTTATTCTACCTAGATTTCTATCCTTCATGATTTACTCTACCTAGATTCCTAATACAATCATATTTTTATTGATTTTTGTTCTTAATATGAGTATGAAGGTAGATCTAAGGTTATCAAAGGTGTAGTAGTTGGGAGTTCTCTATAAAAGTAAGTGGTTTAGCAAGATTATTTTTAATAAGGGAAATTCTAGCTTTAGTACATGAAAGGTTTGGTGGCCTATCACATGAATCTAATTGAGAAGCGTTCTTATAATTTGGTAAACTAGTTTATGTGATTTTATTTGATGTTTTCCTTGTTTGTTTTCATGCAAGATCCATGGATTCATTGGAGCTTTATCATGATCTTATAGATTTCTCTAAAATAGATTTGAAGATCTTAGCTCAAGGTCCCAAGGAAGGGATGTGTTGATTAAAAGAAAAAGAAAGGATGTATTTCAAAAGCAAGATCTAATTGCCCAATGGCCAATTAATTAGATCTTGATGGAAAGCATAGGATCTCCTAACAATGTATAACCTTAGACGATGGTTATTATAGCGGAGGAAAAATTACACCTTGATCAAACTCGTCAATCAAGGGAATTATTCACTACCTCTACACGAGGGTCTTGTCTAGTTTTTTTCTATCTATATCTGTGCTATGGAAAATGAAAAGAAACTAGACTATCCATTTTGAAAATGGAAAAGAATTGATGAAATGCTAGAAATATGCTAATGCAGACATATTTTTGGAAATCAAAGTATAGAATAGAAAAGAAGGGTCACAGAGGAACCTAATATAGAAGAACGGATCTTACTACTAGGGATGTCAGTGTGTTGTGAGGACATTTGCATGTCATGCTATAGTCCTAAATGTTGGAAAAATAAAAATTTTAAATCTAGTTTGATCCACTATCACCTGTATAGTATAGATATGAGCAAAATACCAGTACAATAATTTCTAGGTGACATGAAATAAACAAAATTAGAAGATGTGTAGTAAAAATAAATTGAAAAGAAAATGCAAGAGGTTTTTAGTAAGAAATCATGAAACCAGCAATGATCGGATGGAATTTCCCACCAAAATGTACAAACTACAATAGAACAAAGGAAAATGTTTGGGCTGCTAAGGAGCTTTGCTTCAGGTCAAGCCCCTATTTTGGTCTTTCAACCTCTACAAGTAGAAATTATGAAATATTTAGAAAAGAAAGTGTGTGTGTGTGTGCTCCTATTTCTTAAGTGTATCTAAGAAATAAACAAAAGTGACATGTTGAATCTGAAAGAAAACTAATCTACTCAAGGATAAGTGAGAAAACTAGTGCAAATAGCTACAAAGGAATGAAGGAAAATAAGATGTAATCACACAATGCAAATTCAAACAATGGGGTTACACAATGGAAATGAAATTAAGAGAGAAATATGAAACGCAATCACCTATAGAGGAAGTACACTCTATCTAAAAGGAGAATCTCAACCACCCAGTAATGGTTTCATAAAACCCTATGAAAAAAATCATAAAAATCCTTCAAGAACTCACATGAACTCACACCAAGAGGGTACATTTGCAATGGAGACTTGAAGAAACACCTAAAAATCTATAGGAGATCACCAAGAGAGCAGTAAATCTTCACAATAGTTCAGTAAGATTTGCATATCCAAGAGAGTTCACAATACAATGCATAAGAATGAAAAGTGAATTCAAAAATCACAAGTGAGGGAAAAACCAAATAAAAGAGTCAAACAGAGATGTTTTGAGTAGCGAAGAGATATTACTGGAATCTTGAATCATCACTAGAGGTGGATAGTAACACCAAGAAATGGTCATCTGGTGCCACATAGACACAAGATGCTAGCGCACCACACAGACATCCATGCTAAGTGCTAGCATCTAGGAGACTTCGGTTCCTAGTCACATGGAACAACATCAGATGATGAGATAAACAAAACATTAAAACAAAATTTCACAAAAATAAACACAAAGTATTGAATATAACACAAAAGCATGTGTGGTTATGTGAAAGAGGCTAATGTAAGGCTAAAATGAACCTAAAAAATGTTAGGGGAGAGGACACCAAAGTGGTCACAAAATGTAGTGTTAAATTGCAAGGGTATGCAATTTTTTATGTTACATTTAGCCCCCACTTTAGCAGGATTATGACACTATGTGAATATCCATGCTAAAGTAGAAAAGGAAATAACATCACCAATTTTACCTTAAAAAGGATATTGTAGAGGCCACAGAGGATTCTTCAAGAAGAGGAGCAAAGCCCCCAGGCTAAGAACTTGCAAAACCATAGTATTAGACAATAAAACCTACACAAGAGGTAATGTCAGAACTATATATACAAAAATCTATGCTAAAAAGGATTGGACTAGATATGATTTGCCAAAACATCAAGGTCAGAAAACCATATAATTTAATGTACATTCTAATCTAACACAAAACACTCATACGAAAACAAGAGAACACAATGCCAGAAGGGGCATTTCTAGCACACTATGAGAGCTAGAAGGATGTTGAGTATGGTTCTAGGGATAGCACACTACAAAAGATAGGAACCATACCAAACTCTTGTGGGCCACTAGGACTAACAAACTGCATTGTTAGGTGACTCACAAAGGGTGCTAAAAGGGTAGATGAAAAGTGTGTCCAGGCTAAGCAAGTGTATCTGCTCAGGACCACAAGCTAAAAATGTTATGAAGAGAAAATGCTACAATGAGCGTACCATCAATGTGGTGTGTGTAAAAGTGTAAATTTTGAAAGTATGCCCCCACCTTAAAATAATTTTATAAAGCAACAATATGCAATTAATTTTAAGGTAGAAAAGGGGGAAATAGCATTAGGAACATCTCTATATGGGAAGATATGTTCCATAAGTTGCATCAAGAGAAAGAAGAAGAATATGCCCCCAAAGGAAAGGTGATGAAAGTGATGCTATAGGCATGATACACAAAGGCTTGTGTAATAATTCTATGACACTAAGCAATGCAAACACATGTCACATAAAAGAAGCAACATCACCAAAAACACAAAAAGGGATATACGTGCTTTGGGGTTAGTATGCAGTTGGGAGGGGAATCATTAAGGTACAACTTGTAGAATCATCATCATTCCCTAAACATGTAGAACTACAAGTATGAAGGAAGAATGTCATAAGAAAATAAAATAAAATAAAAAAATTTGGGTCAACATGGAAGGAAGCTAAATCTTCCAACGCTTTGCATCATCCCCAAAATGTTGAAATAAAAAAAGTGTACAATAGATAGAAGAAGATAGAAACAAATAAAAGAATGACACAACATTTTCATTCCTCTTGTATCCATGTGTCTGCAAGGGCATCGTGGGTCCTCTAGGAAAAACAAACAAACATATAAAACACATTCATAGGGGATACATGACAATTAAACATGCAAACATATAAAAACACATGAGACGAAGGCATATCCCTCATGGATCGGGCAGCATTAGATCGTCCATATCCCAAAATTCATTATCATAGGGGGATGGTGGAAGAGCTGATGAAGCGACCACATTAAGAGCAGTACTAGTAGACTCCCTAAGAACTAAGTGCAAAGCATCATCAATGGGAGTAGGATCCTCCTGAGCACTAGTTGACCCAATTGTCAATGATTAAGTAAAAATCATGGAGAGATATCCATGACGGACTCAAAGATTAGCTCCATAGGGGAGGAATCATTTGAGTTAGAATCTAAATATTGAACCAAACATGGCTTATCATAGTTGTATAAATAAATGTGAGCACTAAGAGTCATGGGTGGAGGAACATCCTCCACAACTAGAAGAAATGATGCAGAAGAGCTTAGAGGAGGTGGATATGGTGACATACACTTTGGCTTGTGAAATAGAGGGGTGGGGTAATGCTCAAGTTTATGCTTTGGTGGTAGACGTGAAATTTTAATATCAATGGTAGCAAGGCAGAGGATATCAAGGAAGATTGCATGATGGGTATGTTGAAATGGGACAAGAGAAAACAAATTGGCATTAGAAATAATACTAACAATGAGAAGATCTAAGGGTTCAGAAAAGGGTGGCATGTCAGGAATGGAAGGGAAGATGTGACTCTGCATAGGAGTGAAGACTACTTGTACTCTTTTAGAGTGACGTTCATCCATGTCCAATGAAGAAGAGGAGGGAATTGGGGATGAGAGAGAGGTGAGCTGAGAAAGAGGCGGCTAAATCTCTGAAGTGGGGGAAAGATTAGGTAGTGACTACAAGGGAGAAGGATGTTGAGGAAGAGGCTCATCATAAGCAACACACACTCAAGCTACAACACATCAGTGACACTTGTGATCTCTCACAAGATGATTTCATTGTGTGTGAGCCAAGGCTTCTGCTGAAGGAGCCTAGGGGTTTTCCAACATGGGTTCCTTTTCATTCACTACCTCAAGGGTAGGAAATGAATAGAAGGAACCACTAGAGGTTGGGAAACCATAGGGAGAGGAAAGGAATCTACAACATGAGATACTTCCTCATGCCACCAGAGAGGTAAGTGGACCAAGAGCAGCCATTGAAGGTCAAGGATTTAAGGGGGGAGGGAGAGGATCTCTTAGCATGGGTTGCTTTCCTTGTGTTGTTAAAGAGGTAGGATGAATAGGAGCAATCATTGGAGGCTGAGAAATCACAAGAGCACATAGCACATGAGGTTATACATCTGGCAGACCTCTAGGTCTCGAATAGGAAGGTGGGACCTCTAAGTACAAACCAAGAGTGTGGGAATGGGGTGGTGCACTCTACACGGGTTTCTTTCCCTTAACTACTTGGGAAGAAGTAGAAGGAACTAAAGCATCCTCTGAAAGCAAGGTGACCAAGGGAGAAGTAGTCATGGAAGATGGAAGAAGGGCCAATAGACAATTGCACAATTTGAGTGACTTTGAACTTGTGGTATGATAGGAACAAGAAGTCATTGTGTGGACGAAGAGGCTATGTTAGGGTTAGCCAGAAGTAGTCCAAGGAAAAGTTACCTTGCATGGCAAGAGGCTTAAATCTATTGTAGTAGATTGTGTGCATAATGCCATCATGAGGAAAATTTAGGCACTTATGAACTACAGAAGGGGACTGCTTTCATCAATGTGAGTCATGGGTGGCACAACCTCAAACGAAAGTGATCTAAGGTGGGAATGATCAAGAAAGACACATTCATGGCTTTGGGTTCCACCTAGATGAAAAGAATAATTGAACTGAGGGTGGGGTGAGACATCCCATCGTGACACCATACATAGACCTTAGATTGCTCATACACATCTTTATACAATTCATGGATATATAAAAATTCCTCTGTAATAACATTTACCAAGAAAGTGAGGTCTTGATTAGGACACCCTTAATAGGTTTCCAATTAACCTTGATGTCAATGTAAAGAGGACCTTCATATATATCGATAGGGACATCAGAGGAATAAAATGAAATGATAGGCTCAAGAATAGTTTGCTCTTGAATGTTGGAAGAGTGAACATCCACTATTCCTACCAATTGGGTAAAGAAAGAAGAAGAGGGAATATCAAGAGTTCTATCTAGCACCACAGATGGTGAAGCAAGGTCAACAAAGTTGGAAGAATGATGCAATATCAGATTGGTATAAATTTGTAAATGTTAATGAGGAAGAGTGACTAACTTATTTCCTTTATCGTTCATGCCAAATACCTAGATGACATTTTTTCAATGGGGTATTATATTATGTGCTTGAGATGCAAACATCTTTTGGTGTTATCACCAAGGACTCTATGGAACTAATAAAAGGCCTTTGGGTCATAAGAAGATGGCACCAGCTTGCAGGCATGAAGAGGAAAAATAGTTAATAGTTGCACTAGATTATTATTCAGTAGTTGCTGCAAGATAGAATAGAGAGACTTTGTGAGGAGTAAACTTACAATTATTTGTTGTTTTTGGAGCTGAGCAGGCTAGAGTGGCCTAAGAAGGCACTTCAACCACTGCATTATTTATTATGCTTGAAGTATTGTTTTTAAAGATTTTTTTTTATATAGTTACTGAAAGAAGAAGCCCAAACTGATCAATAGGAGCCAGTGAGGTAGACACCTCAAATTGGCTAATAGATTGTTGATAGTCCCAGAGTGTTGTGCATAACTATGTGAATGATTGATACTTCATTAATAAAATCGTATCCCTGACCTGTGCCTACAAGTTCTTGATGAAAACTCATTACACATCAAAGTCTGGCAAGGCATTAAGGAATCTGTGAAAGAGTGCTTGGTAACAATAGATGAAATTAGTTAATTTGTCATTTGCTGCCTATTGATAGTGGATGAGGTTAGTAAATGTGACCTATGGTCCAATATTAGCTTCAAAATGTTGCAAGAACTGATTTACTAGTTGTTCAAAAGAAAGAATGGAATGATCAAGAAGCAAACATAACTAGTCTAATGTGATGTCTTTCAATGACTATGGGAATAGTTTTGCTAGCAGAGAATCCTGAAAGATGAAATCACTACAAAAAGCAATGAAGGAAGATACGTGTGTTTGAGTGTCTCCTTTTCCAGAATACTTTTAGAACCTAGGAGCCTCAAATCTCTAGGAAAATGGAGTAGCAAGAATGGCAAGTGAAAACAGGTTACATATGTAGTAATAAAGAACAAGAGGTTGTGTGGATGATGCAGAAAGTGAGGCAAGCTACTATTAAAGGGAACCAACATTTTGAAGGAGTTGGTTGATGACAAGGTTGGTAGTGTGGGTGGGCATAGGAAGAGGAGCAGAAGAAAGGGGTAGGGAAAGTTGGATAGCTCCAAGGGAACCAGTAGGAAAATCAAACTACAAGGGCCTTGAGGGTGAAAAAAACCCATATTGATTAATGGGGTTCACAGCACCTCCAAACAAACTAGTATTTGGACTACCATGTTGTGGAGCACTGTTACCCATTTGTGAAGATGTGAAAATTTGAATTTCTGAAGTAGGAAGAGGAATAGAAAGATGAGTAACCGTTATGTTTGAGTGAGAGTCTTGAGGTTCCATAATGTATCTCACTAAAGGTGGTGTGTCATTGTATACTATATGGGCAATGCCACATAGGAAATTAAGACCTTTGTGATGAATAGTTAACAGTGAGCGAAGAGAATCAACTAGAGGAATAACATACTTAGGTAAGTCCTCATGACACATAAAATCTTGAAAGTCACTCAAATGGTGATCTAGGTCATGAATTTGTTGTGGTGGAACATAGCCTAAGGCGGCCTCATGATTGAAATCTACCTCTGCATCATGGTAACTAGTCATAAGGATGATTCTGGAAGGATTAGGAAGAGTTGTATTAGTTTGATCAGAAGAGAAGTTACAAAATCTAGGTGCAAATAAATTGGAGTATTAAGGGTGCCAGGTTGAGCCATTATATAAATATGACGTAAACTTCTATGAAAAATGTATTAAGAATTAGAGAACTAGGTTGTGAAGGTCATAAATAGAGTTTTAGCTCCACAACTCACAATACAATTTGATGAAAGAAGATTTGTCTTGGTTTAAATGCTTGAGAGATAGTTTAAGAAGATGCTCAAAAGTTTTAGTGCATCAAGTTCACCAAAATTTAGGGAAGGAAAAATTATACCTTAATCAAACTCTTTAATCAAGGGAGTTCTTCACTACCTCTACACTAGGGTCTAGTCTAGTTTTTTGCTATGGTTACAAAGGAAATTGATACAGAAGAATGAAGCTCACTTCCAATGATGCCAGCACATCATGGGGACATCTATGTGTCATGCTATAGTCTTAAAGTTGGAAAAATAAAAAATTTCTTTCCAATTTGATCCTTGGTCACCTATACAACACAAATATGAGTAAAATACCAGCACAGTAATTTCTAGGTGACATGAAATAAATAAAATTAGAAGAATATGTGTAATAAAAATAAATTGACAAGAGAATAAAAGAGGGTTTTAGTAATAAATCATGAAACTAGCGATGATGGTATGAAGTTTCTCACCAAAATCTACAACCTACAATAGAACAGAGGAAAATGTTTGGGCAGCTAAGGAACTTGCCTTCAGGTCAAGCCCCTGTTTTGGTCTTTCAACCTCCACAAGAAACAAATATGAATTATTTAGAAAATAAAGTTTGTGTGCTCCTATTTATTAAGTGTATCTAAGAAATAAATAGTAGTGACATGCTAAATTTAAAAGCAAACTAGTATACCCAAGGCTAAGTGAGAAAACTAGTTCAAATAGCTATGAAGGAATGCAGGAAAATAAGATGTAACCACATGATGCAACTTCAAACAATGGGGTTACATAATGGCAAATAAATTAAGGAGAGTAATACAAAACTCAATCACCTATAGAGGAAGTGCAATATGTCCACAAGGAGAAGCTCAACTAACCAATAATGGTTTCATAAAACCCTATGAAAAAGAGCATAAAATCCTTCAAGAACTCACATGAACTCACACCAAGAGGGTACAGTTGCAATGGAGACTTGAAGAAGCCCCAAGAAATCTATAGGAGATCACCAAGAGAGTAGGAAATCTTCATAATGGTTTAGCAAGAGTTGCAAAGCCAAGAAAGTTTACAATACAATGCATGAGAATGAAAAGGTAATTCAAAAATCACAAACTTGATAGGGAGAAACTAAAGAAAGGAATCAAACAAAGACATTTTGAGAAACAAAGAGGTGTCATTGGAATATTGAATCATCATTGGAGGTGGCCAATAACACCCAAAAATGGTCACCTAGTGCCACATAGATTCAGGATGCTAGTGCGCCACGTGGACATCCATGCTAAGCGCTAGCGTCCAGGAAAATTTAGTTCCTAGTCACATGGAACACCATCAGATGATGAGATAAAAAAAACATTAAAATAAAATTTCATAAAAATAAATACAAATGATTGAATGTAACACAAAAGCACATGTGGATATGGGAAAGAGGCAAATGCAAGGCTAAAATGAACTTAAAAACAATGCTAAGGGAGCAGACACCAAAGTGGTTGTAAAATGTAGCATGAAATTGCAAGGGTATACAATTTTTGATGTTACAGTTATTACTCTTAAACCCTATAAATACCTTTGTTGAATAGCCATGCAAATTTCCTAAATAGTCAGACAAGCCTTGAAAGTGCACCATTAAAAGAGCACGCTCATATTGCAAAGAAGGCAATCTTAAAGCTATAGAGTATTTCTATTGTTGAAACATGAGTGGGTAGACGTATGAAAGGATAAATTTTTATCATAAGCATCCTTAAGACATAATGTATGCAAGATTAAAACTCTCATGAATCTTAAAGCACTATCACCACACCCTAGGTAGAACCAAGGAGATAATCAAATATCTTTCTCACAAGCATTAGGAATAAAAACTATTGTTTGAAGTTAATTGACCATATCAACATGTAAGGACTAATATAAATTAAAATATTGCTATAAAGGACTATTATCAACTTTGTGTGGTAGTCACTTTTTATC